>OX380335.1:4479816-7418425 GCA_947425015.1 Pterostichus niger | reverse complement strand
AAAATAAATCAGTATATTAAAATGAGAAAAGAAATTATGAATAATTTGTTTACAATTGAGATATACTTTCCGTACACCTGGTGTCTTACGCAAAAGCCTTTTAATTTAGTTATCTATAACTGGCCTGAATTATTCTGCTGGACTATAAGATATTCTTTCATGTTGAATATTGTTTGATGTGATTACATACTTGTTTAACGTATAGAGACATAGAGGTATAGAGGTATATAGGTATAGAGGTATATAGGTATAGAGGTATATAGGTATATAGGTATTTAGGTATAGAGGTTTAGAGATATAGAGGTTTAGAGGTTTAGAGATATAGAGGTTTAGAGGTTTAGAGATTTAGAGGTTTAGAGGTTTAGAGGTTTAGAGATTTAGAGATTTAGAGGTTTAGAGGTATATATATATATATATATATATATATATATATATATATATATATATATATATATATATATATATATATATATATATATATATATATATATATATATATATATATATATATATATATATATATATATATATATATATATATATATATATATATATATATGTATATATATATATATATACCTATATATATGTATATACCTATATATATGTATATACCTATATATTTAATAATATATATACCTATATATTTAATAATATATATACCTATATATTTAATAATATATATACCTATATATTTAATAAAATAAATAACGCACACATATATTTAATAAAATAAATAACGCACACATATATTTAATAAAATAAATAACGCACACATATATTTAATAAAATAAATAACGCACACATATATTTAATAAAATAAATAACGCACACATATATTTAATAAAATAAATAACGCACACATATATTTAATAAAATAAATAACGCACACATATATTTAATAAAATAAATAACGCACACATATATTTAATAAAATAAATAACGCACACATATATTTAATAAAATAAATAACGCACACATATATTTAATAAAATAAATAACGCACACATATATTTAATAAAATAAATAACGCACACATATATTTAATAAAATAAATAACGCACACATATATTTAATAAAATAAATAACGCACACATATATTTAATAAAATAAATAACGCACACATATATTTAATAAAATAAATAACGCACACATATATTTAATAAAATAAATAACGCACACATATATTTAATAAAATAAATAACGCACACATATATTTAATAAAATAAATAACGCACACATATATTTAATAAAATAAATAACGCACACATATATTTAATAAAATAAATAACGCACACATATATTTAATAAAATAAATAACGCACACATATATTTAATAAAATAAATAACGCACACATATATTTAATAAAATAAATAACGCACACATATATTTAATAAAATAAATAACGCACACATATATTTAATAAAATAAATAACGCACACATATATTTAATAAAATAAATAACGCACACATATATTTAATAAAATAAATAACGCACACATATATTTAATAAAATAAATAACGCACACATATATTTAATAAAATAAATAACGCACACATATATTTAATAAAATAAATAACGCACACATATATTTAATAAAATAAATAACGCACACATATATTTAATAAAATAAATAACGCACACATATATTTAATAAAATAAATAACGCACACATATATTTAATAAAATAAATAACGCACACATATATTTAATAAAATAAATAACGCACACATATATTTAATAAAATAAATAACGCACACATATATTTAATAAAATAAATAACGCACACATATATTTAATAAAATAAATAACGCACACATATATTTAATAAAATAAATAACGCACACATATATTTAATAAAATAAATAACGCACACATATATTTAATAAAATAAATAACGCACACATATATTTAATAAAATAAATAACGCACACATATATTTAATAAAATAAATAACGCACACATATATTTAATAAAATAAATAACGCACACATATATTTAATAAAATAAATAACGCACACATATATTTAATAAAATAAATAACGCACACATATATTTAATAAAATAAATAACGCACACATATATTTAATAAAATAAATAACGCACACATATATTTAATAAAATAAATAACGCACACATATATTTAATAAAATAAATAACGCACACATATATTTAATAAAATAAATAACGCACACATATATTTAATAAAATAAATAACGCACACATATATTTAATAAAATAAATAACGCACACATATATTTAATAAAATAAATAACGCACACATATATTTAATAAAATAAATAACGCACACATATATTTAATAAAATAAATAACGCACACATATATTTAATAAAATAAATAACGCACACATATATTTAATAAAATAAATAACGCACACATATATTTAATAAAATAAATAACGCACACATATATTTAATAAAATAAATAACGCACACATATATTTAATAAAATAAATAACGCACACATATATTTAATAAAATAAATAACGCACACATATATTTAATAAAATAAATAACGCACACATATATTTAATAAAATAAATAACGCACACATATATTTAATAAAATAAATAACGCACACATATATTTAATAAAATAAATAACGCACACATATATTTAATAAAATAAATAACGCACACATATATTTAATAAAATAAATAACGCACACATATATTTAATAAAATAAATAACGCACACATATATTTAATAAAATAAATAACGCACACATATATTTAATAAAATAAATAACGCACACACACATATATTTAATAAAATAAATAACGCACACATATATTTAATAAAATAAATAACGCACACATATATTTAATAAAATAAATAACGCACACATATATTTAATAAAATAAATAACGCACACATATATTTAATAAAATAAATAACGCACACATATATTTAATAAAATAAATAACGCACACATATATTTAATAAAATAAATAACGCACACATATATTTAATAAAATAAATAACGCACACATATATTTAATAAAATAAATAACGCACACATATATTTAATAAAATAAATAACGCACACATATATTTAATAAAATAAATAACGCACACATATATTTAATAAAATAAATAACGCACACATATATTTAATAAAATAAATAACGCACACATATATTTAATAAAATAAATAACGCACACATATATTTAATAAAATAAATAACGCACACATATATTTAATAAAATAAATAACGCACACATATATTTAATAAAATAAATAACGCACACATATATTTAATAAAATAAATAACGCACACATATATTTAATAAAATAAATAACGCACACATATATTTAATAAAATAAATAACGCACAATATATTTAATAAAATAAATAACGCACACATATATTTAATAAAATAAATAACGCACACATATATTTAATAAAATAAATAACGCACACATATATTTAATAAAATAAATAACGCACACATATATTTAATAAAATAAATAACGCACACATATATTTAATAAAATAAATAACGCACACATATATTTAATAAAATAAATAACGCACACATATATTTAATAAAATAAATAACGCACACATATATTTAATAAAATAAATAACGCACACATATATTTAATAAAATAAATAACGCACACATATATTTAATAAAATAAATAACGCACACATATATTTAATAAAATAAATAACGCACACATATATTTAATAAAATAAATAACGCACACATATATTTAATAAAATAAATAACGCACACATATATTTAATAAAATAAATAACGCACACATATATTTAATAAAATAAATAACGCACACATATATTTAATAAAATAAATAACGCACACATATATTTAATAAAATAAATAACGCACACATATATTTAATAAAATAAATAACGCACACATATATTTAATAAAATAAATAACGCACACATATATTTAATAAAATAAATAACGCACACATATATTTAATAAAATAAATAACGCACACATATATTTAATAAAATAAATAACGCACACATATATTTAATAAAATAAATAACGCACACATATATTTAATAAAATAAATAACGCACACATATATTTAATAAAATAAATAACGCACACATATATTTAATAAAATAAATAACGCACACATATATTTAATAAAATAAATAACGCACACATATATTTAATAAAATAAATAACGCACACATATATTTAATAAAATAAATAACGCACACATATATTTAATAAAATAAATAACGCACACATATATTTAATAAAATAAATAACGCACACATATATTTAATAAAATAAATAACGCACACATATATTTAATAAAATAAATAACGCACACATATATTTAATAAAATAAATAACGCACACATATATTTAATAAAATAAATAACGCACACATATATTTAATAAAATAAATAACGCACACATATATTTAATAAAATAAATAACGCACACATATATTTAATAAAATAAATAACGCACACATATATTTAATAAAATAAATAACGCACACATATATTTAATAAAATAAATAACGCACACATATATTTAATAAAATAAATAACGCACACATATATTTAATAAAATAAATAACGCACACATATATTTAATAAAATAAATAACGCACACATATATTTAATAAAATAAATAACGCACACATATATTTAATAAAATAAATAACGCACACATATATTTAATAAAATAAATAACGCACACATATATTTAATAAAATAAATAACGCACACATATATTTAATAAAATAAATAACGCACACATATATTTAATAAAATAAATAACGCACACATATATTTAATAAAATAAATAACGCACACATATATTTAATAAAATAAATAACGCACACATATATTTATAAAATAAATAACGCACACATATATTTAATAAAGTAAATTGCAAATATGTCAATTGCACATATAAAATAAAAAAAATAATTCTAAGTAAATTGCAAATATGTCAATTGCACATATAAAATAAAAAAAAATAATTCTAAGTAAATTGCAAATATGTCAATTGCACATATAAAATAAAAAAAAATAATTCTAAGTAAATTGCAATATGTCAATTGCACATATAAAATAAAAAAAAAATAATTCTAAGTAAATTGCAAATATGTCAATTGCACATATAAAATAAAAAAAAATAATTCTAAGTAAATTGCAAATATGTCAATTGCACATATAAAATAAAAAAAAATAATTCTAAGTAAATTGCAAATATGTCAATTGCACATATAAAATAAAAAAAAATAATTCTAAGTAAATTGCAAATATGTCAATTGCACATATAAAATAAAAAAAAATAATTCTAAGTAAATTGCAAATATGTCAATTGCACATATAAAATAAAAAAAAATAATTCTAAGTAAATTGCAAATATGTCAATTGCACATATAAAATAAAAAAAAAAATTCTAAGTAAATTGCAAATATGTCAATTGCACATATAAAATAAAAAAAAATAATTCTAAGTAAATTGCAAATATGTCAATTGCACATATAAAATAAAAAAAAATAATTCTAAGTAAATTGCAAATATGTCAATTGCACATATAAAATAAAAAAAAATAATTCTAAGTAAATTGCAAATATGTCAATTGCACATATAAAATAAAAAAAAATAATTCTAAGTAAATTGCAAATATGTCAATTGCACATATAAAATAAAAAAAAATAATTCTAAGTAAATTGCAAATATGTCAATTGCACATATAAAATAAAAAAAATAATTCTAAGTAAATTGCAAATATGTCAATTGCACATATAAAATAAAAAAAAATAATTCTAAGTAAATTGCAAATATGTCAATTGCACATATAAAATAAAAAAAAATAATTCTAAGTAAATTGCAAATATGTCAATTGCACATATAAAATAAAAAAAAATAATTCTAAGTAAATTGCAAATATGTCAATTGCACATATAAAATAAAAAAAATAATTCTAAGTAAATTGCAAATATGTCAATTGCACATATAAAATAAAAAAAAATAATTCTAAGTAAATTGCAAATATGTCAATTGCACATATAAAATAAAAAAAAATAATTCTAAGTAAATTGCAAATATGTCAATTGCACATATAAAATAAAAAAAAATAATTCTAAGTAAATTGCAAATATGTCAATTGCACATATAAAATAAAAAAAAATAATTCTAAGTAAATTGCAAATATGTCAATTGCACATATAAAATAAAAAAAAATAATTCTAAGTAAATTGCAAATATGTCAATTGCACATATAAAATAAAAAAAAATAATTCTAAGTAAATTGCAAATATGTCAATTGCACATATAAAATAAAAAAAATAATTCTAAGTAAATTGCAAATATGTCAATTGCACATATAAAATAAAAAAAAATAATTCTAAGTAAATTGCAAATATGTCAATTGCACATATAAAATAAAAAAAAATAATTCTAAGTAAATTGCAAATATGTCAATTGCACATATAAAATAAAAAAAAATAATTCTAAGTAAATTGCAAATATGTCAATTGCACATATAAAATAAAAAAAAATAATTCTAAGTAAATTGCAAATATGTCAATTGCACATATAAAATAAAAAAAAATAATTCTAAGTAAATTGCAAATATGTCAATTGCACATATAAAATAAAAAAAAATAATTCTAAGTAAATTGCAAATATGTCAATTGCACATATAAAATAAAAAAAAATAATTCTAAGTAAATTGCAAATATGTCAATTGCACATATAAAATAAAAAAAATAATTCTAAGTAAATTGCAAATATGTCAATTGCACATATAAAATAAAAAAAATAATTCTAAGTAAATTGCAAATATGTCAATTGCACATATAAAATAAAAAAAAATAATTCTAAGTAAATTGCAAATATGTCAATTGCACATATAAAATAAAAAAAAATAATTCTAAGTAAATTGCAAATATGTCAATTGCACATATAAAATAAAAAAAAATAATTCTAAGTAAATTGCAAATATGTCAATTGCACATATAAAATAAAAAAAAATAATTCTAAGTAAATTGCAAATATGTCAATTGCACATATAAAATAAAAAAAAATAATTCTAAGTAAATTGCAAATATGTCAATTGCACATATAAAATAAAAAAAAATAATTCTAAGTAAATTGCAAATATGTCAATTGCACATATAAAATAAAAAAAAATAATTCTAAGTAAATTGCAAATATGTCAATTGCACATATAAAATAAAAAAAAATAATTCTAAGTAAATTGCAAATATGTCAATTGCACATATAAAATAAAAAAAAATAATTCTAAGTAAATTGCAAATATGTCAATTGCACATATAAAATAAAAAAAAATAATTCTAAGTAAATTGCAAATATGTCAATTGCACATATAAAATAAAAAAAAATAATTCTAAGTAAATTGCAAATATGTCAATTGCACATATAAAATAAAAAAAAATAATTCTAAGTAAATTGCAAATATGTCAATTGCACATATAAAATAAAAAAAAATAATTCTAAGTAAATTGCAAATATGTCAATTGCACATATAAAATAAAAAAAAATAATTCTAAGTAAATTGCAAATATGTCAATTGCACATATAAAATAAAAAAAATAATTCTAAGTAAATTGCAAATATGTCAATTGCACATATAAAATAAAAAAAAATAATTCTAAGTAAATTGCAAATATGTCAATTGCACATATAAAATAAAAAAAAATAATTCTAAGTAAATTGCAAATATGTCAATTGCACATATAAAATAAAAAAAAATAATTCTAAGTAAATTGCAAATATGTCAATTGCACATATAAATAAAAAAAAATAATTCTAAGTAAATTGCAAATATGTCAATTGCACATATAAAATAAAAAAAATAATTCTAAGTAAATTGCAAATATGTCAATTGCACATATAAAATAAAAAAAAATAATTCTAAGTAAATTGCAAATATGTCAATTGCACATATAAAATAAAAAAAAATAATTCTAAGTAAATTGCAAATATGTCAATTGCACATATAAAATAAAAAAAAATAATTCTAAGTAAATTGCAAATATGTCAATTGCACATATAAAATAAAAAAAATAATTCTAAGTAAATTGCAAATATGTCAATTGCACATATAAAATAAAAAAAAATAATTCTAAGTAAATTGCAAATATGTCAATTGCACATATAAAATAAAAAAAAATAATTCTAAGTAAATTGCAAATATGTCAATTGCACATATAAAATAAAAAAAAATAATTCTAAGTAAATTGCAAATATGTCAATTGCACATATAAAATAAAAAAAATAATTCTAAGTAAATTGCAAATATGTCAATTGCACATATAAAATAAAAAAAATAATTCTAAGTAAATTGCAAATATGTCAATTGCACATATAAAATAAAAAAAAATAATTCTAAGTAAATTGCAAATATGTCAATTGCACATATAAAATAAAAAAAAATAATTCTAAGTAAATTGCAAATATGTCAATTGCACATATAAAATAAAAAAAAATAATTCTAAGTAAATTGCAAATATGTCAATTGCACATATAAAATAAAAAAAATAATTCTAAGTAAATTGCAAATATGTCAATTGCACATATAAAATAAAAAAAAATAATTCTAAGTAAATTGCAAATATGTCAATTGCACATATAAAATAAAAAAAAATAATTCTAAGTAAATTGCAAATATGTCAATTGCACATATAAAATAAAAAAAAATAATTCTAAGTAAATTGCAAATATGTCAATTGCACATATAAAATAAAAAAAAATAATTCTAAGTAAATTGCAAATATGTCAATTGCACATATAAAATAAAAAAAATAATTCTAAGTAAATTGCAAATATGTCAATTGCACATATAAAATAAAAAAAAATAATTCTAAGTAAATTGCAAATATGTCAATTGCACATATAAAATAAAAAAAAATAATTCTAAGTAAATTGCAAATATGTCAATTGCACATATAAAATAAAAAAAAATAATTCTAAGTAAATTGCAAATATGTCAATTGCACATATAAAATAAAAAAAAATAATTCTAAGTAAATTGCAAATATGTCAATTGCACATATAAAATAAAAAAAAATAATTCTAAGTAAATTGCAAATATGTCAATTGCACATATAAAATAAAAAAAATAATTCTAAGTAAATTGCAAATATGTCAATTGCACATATAAAATAAAAAAAATAATTCTAAGTAAATTGCAAATATGTCAATTGCACATATAAAATAAAAAAAAATAATTCTAAGTAAATTGCAAATATGTCAATTGCACATATAAAATAAAAAAAAATAATTCTAAGTAAATTGCAAATATGTCAATTGCACATATAAAATAAAAAAAAATAATTCTAAGTAAATTGCAAATATGTCAATTGCACATATAAAATAAAAAAAAATAATTCTAAGTAAATTGCAAATATGTCAATTGCACATATAAAATAAAAAAAAATAATTCTAAGTAAATTGCAAATATGTCAATTGCACATATAAAATAAAAAAAAATAATTCTAAGTAAATTGCAAATATGTCAATTGCACATATAAAATAAAAAAAATAATTCTAAGTAAATTGCAAATATGTCAATTGCCATTTAGATTGTAGGAAAGAAACAAAATTGTTTTTTTATTGTAAATTCAATTCATTTAGATTGTAGGAAAGAAACAAAATTGTTTTTTTATTGTAAATTCAATTCATTTAGATTGTAGGAAAGAAACAAAATTGTTTTTTTATTGTAAATTCAATTCATTTAGATTGTAGGAAAGAAACAAAATTGTTTTTTTATTGTAAATTCAATTCATTTAGATTGTAGGAAAGAAACAAAATTGTTTTTTTATTGTAAATTCAATTCATTTAGATTGTAGGAAAGAAACAAAATTGTTTTTTTATTGTAAATTCAATTCATTTAGATTGTAGGAAAGAAACAAAATTGTTTTTTTATTGTAAATTCAATTCATTTAGATTGTAGGAAAGAAACAAAATTGTTTTTTTATTGTAAATTCAATTCATTTAGATTGTAGGAAAGAAACAAAATTGTTTTTTTATTGTAAATTCAATTCATTTAGATTGTAGGAAAGAAACAAAATTGTTTTTTTATTGTAAATTCAATTCATTTAGATTGTAGGAAAGAAACAAAATTGTTTTTTTATTGTAAATTCAATTCATTTAGATTGTAGGAAAGAAACAAAATTGTTTTTTTATTGTAAATTCAATTCATTTAGATTGTAGGAAAGAAACAAAATTGTTTTTTTATTGTAAATTCAATTCATTTAGATTGTAGGAAAGAAACAAAATTGTTTTTTTATTGTAAATTCAATTCATTTAGATTGTAGGAAAGAAACAAAATTGTTTTTTTATTGTAAATTCAATTCATTTAGATTGTAGGAAAGAAACAAAATTGTTTTTTTATTGTAAATTCAATTCATTTAGATTGTAGGAAAGAAACAAAATTGTTTTTTTATTGTAAATTCAATTCATTTAGATTGTAGGAAAGAAACAAAATTGTTTTTTTATTGTAAATTCAATTCATTTAGATTGTAGGAAAGAAACAAAATTGTTTTTTTATTGTAAATTCAATTCATTTAGATTGTAGGAAAGAAACAAAATTGTTTTTTTATTGTAAATTCAATTCATTTAGATTGTAGGAAAGAAACAAAATTGTTTTTTTATTGTAAATTCAATTCATTTAGATTGTAGGAAAGAAACAAAATTGTTTTTTTATTGTAAATTCAATTCATTTAGATTGTAGGAAAGAAACAAAATTGTTTTTTTATTGTAAATTCAATTCATTTAGATTGTAGGAAAGAAACAAAATTGTTTTTTTATTGTAAATTCAATTCATTTAGATTGTAGGAAAGAAACAAAATTGTTTTTTTATTGTAAATTCAATTCATTTAGATTGTAGGAAAGAAACAAAATTGTTTTTTTATTGTAAATTCAATTCATTTAGATTGTAGGAAAGAAACAAAATTGTTTTTTTATTGTAAATTCAATTCATTTAGATTGTAGGAAAGAAACAAAATTGTTTTTTTATTGTAAATTCAATTCATTTAGATTGTAGGAAAGAAACAAAATTGTTTTTTTATTGTAAATTCAATTCATTTAGATTGTAGGAAAGAAACAAAATTGTTTTTTTATTGTAAATTCAATTCATTTAGATTGTAGGAAAGAAACAAAATTGTTTTTTTATTGTAAATTCAATTCATTTAGATTGTAGGAAAGAAACAAAATTGTTTTTTTATTGTAAATTCAATTCATTTAGATTGTAGGAAAGAAACAAAATTGTTTTTTTATTGTAAATTCAATTCATTTAGATTGTAGGAAAGAAACAAAATTGTTTTTTTATTGTAAATTCAATTCATTTAGATTGTAGGAAAGAAACAAAATTGTTTTTTTATTGTAAATTCAATTCATTTAGATTGTAGGAAAGAAACAAAATTGTTTTTTTATTGTAAATTCAATTCATTTAGATTGTAGGAAAGAAACAAAATTGTTTTTTTATTGTAAATTCAATTCATTTAGATTGTAGGAAAGAAACAAAATTGTTTTTTTATTGTAAATTCAATTCATTTAGATTGTAGGAAAGAAACAAAATTGTTTTTTTATTGTAAATTCAATTCATTTAGATTGTAGGAAAGAAACAAAATTGTTTTTTTATTGTAAATTCAATTCATTTAGATTGTAGGAAAGAAACAAAATTGTTTTTTTATTGTAAATTCAATTCATTTAGATTGTAGGAAAGAAACAAAATTGTTTTTTTATTGTAAATTCAATTCATTTAGATTGTAGGAAAGAAACAAAATTGTTTTTTTATTGTAAATTCAATTCATTTAGATTGTAGGAAAGAAACAAAATTGTTTTTTTATTGTAAATTCAATTCATTTAGATTGTAGGAAAGAAACAAAATTGTTTTTTTATTGTAAATTCAATTCATTTAGATTGTAGGAAAGAAACAAAATTGTTTTTTTATTGTAAATTCAATTCATTTAGATTGTAGGAAAGAAACAAAATTGTTTTTTTATTGTAAATTCAATTCATTTAGATTGTAGGAAAGAAACAAAATTGTTTTTTTATTGTAAATTCAATTCATTTAGATTGTAGGAAAGAAACAAAATTGTTTTTTTATTGTAAATTCAATTCATTTAGATTGTAGGAAAGAAACAAAATTGTTTTTTTATTGTAAATTCAATTCATTTAGATTGTAGGAAAGAAACAAAATTGTTTTTTTATTGTAAATTCAATTCATTTAGATTGTAGGAAAGAAACAAAATTGTTTTTTTATTGTAAATTCAATTCATTTAGATTGTAGGAAAGAAACAAAATTGTTTTTTTATTGTAAATTCAATTCATTTAGATTGTAGGAAAGAAACAAAATTGTTTTTTTATTGTAAATTCAATTCATTTAGATTGTAGGAAAGAAACAAAATTGTTTTTTTATTGTAAATTCAATTCATTTAGATTGTAGGAAAGAAACAAAATTGTTTTTTTATTGTAAATTCAATTCATTTAGATTGTAGGAAAGAAACAAAATTGTTTTTTTATTGTAAATTCAATTCATTTAGATTGTAGGAAAGAAACAAAATTGTTTTTTTATTGTAAATTCAATTCATTTAGATTGTAGGAAAGAAACAAAATTGTTTTTTTATTGTAAATTCAATTCATTTAGATTGTAGGAAAGAAACAAAATTGTTTTTTTATTGTAAATTCAATTCATTTAGATTGTAGGAAAGAAACAAAATTGTTTTTTTATTGTAAATTCAATTCATTTAGATTGTAGGAAAGAAACAAAATTGTTTTTTTATTGTAAATTCAATTCATTTAGATTGTAGGAAAGAAACAAAATTGTTTTTTTATTGTAAATTCAATTCATTTAGATTGTAGGAAAGAAACAAAATTGTTTTTTTATTGTAAATTCAATTCATTTAGATTGTAGGAAAGAAACAAAATTGTTTTTTTATTGTAAATTCAATTCATTTAGATTGTAGGAAAGAAACAAAATTGTTTTTTTATTGTAAATTCAATTCATTTAGATTGTAGGAAAGAAACAAAATTGTTTTTTTATTGTAAATTCAATTCATTTAGATTGTAGGAAAGAAACAAAATTGTTTTTTTATTGTAAATTCAATTCATTTAGATTGTAGGAAAGAAACAAAATTGTTTTTTTATTGTAAATTCAATTCATTTAGATTGTAGGAAAGAAACAAAATTGTTTTTTTATTGTAAATTCAATTCATTTAGATTGTAGGAAAGAAACAAAATTGTTTTTTTATTGTAAATTCAATTCATTTAGATTGTAGGAAAGAAACAAAATTGTTTTTTTATTGTAAATTCAATTCATTTAGATTGTAGGAAAGAAACAAAATTGTTTTTTTATTGTAAATTCAATTCATTTAGATTGTAGGAAAGAAACAAAATTGTTTTTTTATTGTAAATTCAATTCATTTAGATTGTAGGAAAGAAACAAAATTGTTTTTTTATTGTAAATTCAATTCATTTAGATTGTAGGAAAGAAACAAAATTGTTTTTTTATTGTAAATTCAATTCATTTAGATTGTAGGAAAGAAACAAAATTGTTTTTTTATTGTAAATTCAATTCATTTAGATTGTAGGAAAGAAACAAAATTGTTTTTTTATTGTAAATTCAATTCATTTAGATTGTAGGAAAGAAACAAAATTGTTTTTTTATTGTAAATTCAATTCATTTAGATTGTAGGAAAGAAACAAAATTGTTTTTTTATTGTAAATTCAATTCATTTAGATTGTAGGAAAGAAACAAAATTGTTTTTTTATTGTAAATTCAATTCATTTAGATTGTAGGAAAGAAACAAAATTGTTTTTTTATTGTAAATTCAATTCATTTAGATTGTAGGAAAGAAACAAAATTGTTTTTTTATTGTAAATTCAATTCATTTAGATTGTAGGAAAGAAACAAAATTGTTTTTTTATTGTAAATTCAATTCATCTGAAATGAATTTCAAATTCAATTGATTGATGTAGTTCACAAATTTGTCAACAGATGGCAGCACCGGTCAAAAATAAAATTAATAATCCAATTAAATTTAATTAATCCAATTAGTTTTAATTAATCCAATTAGTTTTAATTAATCCAATTAGTTTTAATTAATCCAATTAGTTTTAATTATATCAACTTAGTTCACAAATTCACTAACAGATGGCAGCACCAGTCCTAAAATATAAAAAAAACAAGGTATGTATAAATAAACATTTATTATTATTTCAAAGTTGTATACATGTTACTTACATTTTATTTCACAATTATTATTACAAGTAAAATTTATTTATTTTAAACAATAAGAGAACTATGATTTAAATTGATTTATTTACAAGAACTCTGTTTAAATTTTTCTTAAAGTATAAGAAATATTGTAATGTATGTTTTCGCAAACAACTTATTGCAATATTTCTTATTCTTAAAGAATAATTATGTTTTAAATAGAGTTATTGTAAACTTATCTATTTAAAACATATTTATTATTGTTTTTACATATTTAATTACAATAATATTATTTACTTATTTATCTTAAACAATAAAAACTATATTTTAAATTAAATAATTCAAAATAAATCTCTTCAACACACATTTATTCTTTAAGAATAAGCAATATTGTAATAAGTATATGTTAACTTATTACAATGGGTACCCTATTTCTTATTCTTAAACAATAAATATGTGTTAAACAAAGTTATTGTCAACTATCTACTTAAAACATATTTGTTATTATTTTCACATATTAAATTACAATAATATTATTTACTTATTTATCTTAAAAAATAAAAACTATATTTTAAATTAAATAATTCACAATAAATCTCTTCAAAACATATTTAATTCTTTAAGAATAAAGAATATTGTAATAAGATGTATGTATAACTTATTACAATAGGTATCTATTTCTTATTCTTAAAGAGTAAATATGTGTTAAACAAAGTTATTGTCAACTATCTACTTAAAACATATTTATTTATTATCATTAGTAAATATCAATTCTGTCAGTTTTCCCAATTTTTAAAAAGAAATCAATTTAATTATTATAAAGGAAACTTTTAGAATTAATACTTTAATACAATTATTTTGGGTAAAAGTATTTCATTATCTTTATTTACAAAATATGTTGACTGTTAGTATAAATAATCGATGGAGGATGATTTGATTAACTTTATTTATATCAATCATTTACTTAAAATATATTTGTATAAAATAATGCCGGAATGTTTAACAATGAAAAATCTAGTTAATCATTCGTAATTTGTTTGTTTTTTATACTAACTGTCACTGTATCACAATGTTTCAGTAGCTGACAATCTGCTAATGTTACAATAAATATATATATATATATATATATATATATATATATATATATATATATATATATATATATATATATATATATATATATATATATATATATATGTATGTATAATAAATTGTCAGCTAGCAAAGTATTGTGTTACAGATGAGAACGATTCATCATTATAATTTTAAAGTGAATCATTCATTATTATATAGTTTAAACAAATAATAAATATGTTGTAAAGATAATATCTTATTAAATGGGGTAACACGAACGCCAGAAACATTCAGTCATCCTTGCTTCAACCACATGCTCAATCTACCATCAACTCTTCATATATAAATACATACATATACATTCATAAATTATTTCATACAAGTTCATTCATATCTTCCATTCGACACACGTTCCACATTCCTAAACTATCTCATCTGACTTATACTCACTCTTTCAACAACATTCATGTCAATCTCAGAGTCATCATACAACATACACCAATGTATTCTGAATTAATACGTCCATACCTCGATAACATACTACCCTAATATACAAACACATTCATTTCATCTCCAATCTCACATCATCCATCACCGAAACATTGCAATCGCTCTGCTCAAACACTAACACATTCATCATTTCAATTAATGAAGCTGTTTGCATTCGGCGAAACGTGATTTAAAATTAATAAATAAAAACACTTGGTTTTGCAAACACTTATATGTAGTTCAAATACAAACTAACTGTGTTAATAGAAAGAGGGAGGTATTGGGAATTTGCTTCTATTCCAATTTTCAAACTTCTAGACCTCATTAAAAACAGCTTGAAGTTAACCATGTAACTTTAAATTTGCTGGAAGTTTGTCTACAAACAAATTATTTTTGCTCTTTGGTGACATTTGTAATTAACAAAATGAGGGTCTTTATTATCTGAAATATTCATCAACAATTTTGAGAATATATTCCTAAATTCCAATAAATATCTCCTAAAAAATTTAGATTTTTGGTATAGATATATCGACGATGTTTACACCAGGAGCAACAACTACTAAATGTCCTTAATTCATTTGATTAAAATACATAATTCACCACTGAAGTGAAAGTTAATAAAAGCATAAATATCTTGGCCATTACTATCGAACACATTAACAATAAATTTAATTTTAATATTTACAGGAAACCCACTAATTTGTATCACCCATGTAATATAAAGCTAGCAACGTTTTATAATTTATCTGAATTATAATCATTTTAAATATTGCAGCAAACAATGGTTACAGTGCAGAAATCACTGTGAAGCTAATAAATAAGAAAATTAGATCAATTACAAGAAATTAATTTTATCCTGTACACTTTGAAACTAGATTTAAATCAATTTATAAAAAATTAAATTATGTTAATGGCATGAATCGTAGTATGGCCAAGAATTGGAGGAAATTTGACATTATATACTAATAATAATAAACTAATGAATAAAGACCCTTTGTTAAATTAAATGTAAAGATTGTGAATTTGTTTATCTAGAGCAAACAGGACGAAGTTTCCAGACTAGATTTAAAGAGTATTGTTATAAATATATGACCAAAAGTACCCAGTCTAATCTAGCTAAACACTTGATAGATTTTTATCATAAAAGTTCTATATGTAATTTGTCAGTTCTACATATAAAAGGAAAGGATATCGATTCACTTTCCTTGAAGCTTTTAAAATTAAGAAAGCCGTTAGGGCCGACCAGAAACTAATGAATGAATATTTAGATGTTCATAGACCTTGTCATTAAAGGACATTCCCTAAACAGTCCCTCTCTCTATTAACAATGTGTTTGTATTTGTACAATATATAAGTGTTTGTAAATTATGTTTTGTAAACCATATCTACCAATAAATGTTATTGCCAAATTTATAAAACTAAATACTAATTCTACTAACACATTATCATTAATTAACATTATTTAAATTGTTTTCTGCTTCATTTATTGAAATCATTTACAACAACATCATCCGCACCAGGTAACGCAGACACTACCGCAGCCTCGCTACCTTCAAACACTCTAACTGCGTGCGCGCATTTCCAATCAACAGGAGTCAAATAACCTCTCACCTCCATACATCAACATCTCATTCAAGCCGTGAGCCTTGCCATTCTTTACACGCAACATCATTCTCACCACAAACATTTTCTCTTGCAATTTCACTACAACCATTCAGTCCATTTACGCTACCATACAAATCCCGTAAAATACTCACACCATCTATTCCTAACATCTGATTCATTCCACAATATAATTCACCATTCGTACCATTCATTCATTCATTTATTTACTCAACAGACATATCTCTAACATCCTCATTATACACCCTCATTCACCAACTTTTATCCAGAAGTATACGCGACACCATCAAATCAACTTGTCAAATTAATCTAGTTCAGCTGAACCTAAACTGAATGTAAACATAATTTTATGGTGTTGTGTAATTTGGGATTCTGAGAAAATTATAATCATTGCCTCAGTTTATATTCTGTCACAGGCAAAATAAGAAATATATTTATATACACATGATGGAAAATATTAAAAGAGCTGCAAATTTTTCCACCAATGAAGTTGAATTATTAATAGATTTAGTGAGAGTTAAAAACATGTATTGAATGAAAAAAAAAAAACTGATAAAGTATTGTGTTAAGAAGAAGAAAAGTATTGAGAGGAAATTTCTGCCTCATTTACTGTAGGGCCAAAATTTTAAAAGTTCTCTAGTCCAAAGATAAAATATTAATAATGTACAAGATTAAATTTAAGTTCTACGTCAGGTACGTGTTCATTAAAATTCTAGCACAAGTTTAAATAATTTTAAAAAGAGAAAAATAATGGGGACAGACAATTAAAAATTGGTGCAAATTGGCAAAGAAAGAGGAATACGTAAAATTACAAATTAACTCAATAATAAATGAATTAAATTGTATATGAAATAGTAAATAGTAAAGTGTATATTGTAATATATTTCTAATGATACCCTTCTGACGGTTTTACTATATTTCTAATTATTTTAGGTCTTCTAACACGACCAAGTCGCTCAACAAAATTGTGACAAATAATTACGTCATATAAATGTCAGAATGTAGTGAAAAATCGAGCATCAATCATTCATCACACAGAATAAAATCAATCACTCTCTGTCCATTTTCACTCACATTCTCCCTTGTACACAATTGCACTATTTTATATTAATTTAAAACAACATATTTATTACTGTTTTTAAACGACTTTTACCCAAATAATTTAAAAAGGGAATAATTTAAATGAGCACCGAAATCATTGTATCGTAAATAATCAATAAGAACTGTGTTGCTCTTGCCAGAAATATATTTATTAAACACCGAAAATATATATTTTAAACGCTAGTTAAATTATATTTTGATAGTCTGAAATAATTAAATGAATACTAAAAATAATAATTAGGCATAAAAAATACTAACTGATCTTTAAATATAAAAGTAAATAAGCTTCATGGAAAATTAAATGCTAATATGGCAAATAGCAAATACAAATATTAGATATTTAAATTGATAAACAGATTAGCAAAGTCTAGTATTTTGGAAATCGAATATGAATTATTTAGAGCTGATATTTTGGTGCTCGATTAAATACAACCCACTTAAAACTAATAATTATCTTATATTGATGTTGGAGGCAGCGGTCTTGACGACATTCTGCGTTGCATTTGCAGACATCTTCGGATGTGTTTGAAGAGAAGCTGTTGATTCTGCTGCTGATGAATCTTCCCAGCATTTTGATGTAATCACAAACAGGAAACGTTGGTTTTCTTCATTCACCACCGCACCTAACAACAAAATATTATTAGAAACAAGTACAAATACTCCTTGAAAAACAATAAGTTTTCAATGATGGTGTCCTTCTTCTCCCTATCTACCCTATCTTACCTAAGTGTTTGTCAAAGACTAGCTACGAATCTACAACAAAGCAACCGCGAAACGCTTACAGTATGTATGTTGGGCCCCACGGAGGGCCAGCGTTTTGTGGTGGACAATACAAAACATCCGATATCGACTCGTGAGGTTGATTACACATCAAACCCACGATAGATATCACAATATCAATTCGTAAAATTGATTTATGGAAATAAATCAACCCCACGATAGATATTGTTCTAACCAATTTCGATTCGTAAAATTGATTTATAGTAATAAATCAACCCCACGAAAAGAACTACCCAGTTGTTAGGAAGGCCTTCTAACAAGGCAGAAACTAAACTAACTAAATTTAAATGTACGTAGAGATAAAAGACACGATATTGACTCGTGAATATGATCTTATAGTATAACTATAAATCATATCCACGATAAGATATCGGTCAAGTGTTAGGAAGAACCTGAAATGGAATCACAGATTACGTAGTTTTCGATGATGGTATCATCTTCTTCTCCCTACCTACCCTATCTTACCTAAGTTTTTGCCAACGACTAGCTACGAATCTACGACAAAGCAACCGAAGTGTGCTTGTCAAGTTAGCAAAAACGTTGAGCATATTCCGTGCCCACGACCTCTCGGTTCACCGCCTACTAACCTACCCGACTGCTGGGAAGATTTCGCAGTGCTCGAACAGTCGAATTATGTCTAGATCTCCCAATGACTCATTGGACAATATGGTTCCTGTGATTCGATAACTCGACCACCCAAGACATCGGCTTACACCTTCTAGCTACACACAGCAGTACGCTCGCGAGGGACTCGCCCCACCCGAATCACGAAACGCTTACAAACTTGCCTCCTGGTGATGGTATGTATGTTGGGGCCCCACGTGGGGCCGGCGTTTTGTGGTGGATAATACAAAATACACGATATCGACTCGTGAGGTTGATTTCAAATCAAACCCACGATAGATATCGATCTACACAATTTCGATTCGTAAAATTGATTTATAGTAATAAATCAACCCCACGAAAAGAACTACACACAGTTAGGATGGCCTCCTATTAAGGCAGCAACTAACTAACTAAATTAAAGTGTACGTAGTGAGTAAACAATAAAAACAAACACGATATCGACTCGAGAAGTTGATCTTATAGTATAACTATAAATCAAGCCCACGATACGATATCGGTTATGAAGTTATGAAGGCCTTTAAATAAGGCAGACAAAAGTTAAATTACACGACGACGACGTTTGTTTGGCAAGTGAACTTCTTGTTGCAGACTCGCAGCGACCTACTTAAAATTAAAGTGAATTTGAAACATACACAACATATACACATCTAACATACACTTCAAATACAATATTACTCAGTTTACTGTTATTATTATTATTAGAAATTATTAATACTATTAATGTATTATTATTAGTATAAACAAAAGTAAAATAATAACGTTTATCTACTCTTATTAAATAATGTATTCATTACTTATGAAATTTATGATAAGTAATACTAATCATTATTGAAAGTGTTAAGTAATAATTCATTACTAAACACTTCACGACCAATCACACGTCTGAATTTTCATTACTTAACACTTTAATAGTCAATCAAAAAATAACGATAATTGCCGCGCGTTAAGTATGCTATGAAACAGTGAAGCGCGCTATTGTTAATTATCTGTCAAAATTAGTTTAAATCGTTTTTGTTTACAATAATACTGTAATTTGTGTGATTATACATGTGAGTTATGGATTCTGAAAGCGAACAAAGTGAAATTTGTACTCCACCAGATATTGTAGAAGCCGCACACGTACGTTTCTTAAATTTACTGCCCGAAAAATAAAAAATAAACTATGAACAAGTTTATAAAACTTTTATGGATTGGCGAATACGCAAAATTGTTAAGTAGTGTTAATATTTATTAAATAAAAATAAAAACAAAAAATTTAAGCAATCTGACTTATTCATAATGTAACATAAAAAAAAATAATTGTAAAATCTTATTACATAATAACATATAGTCGTAGATAAAGTATAGTATTCTATTCGCAAGTAATAGCTATTACTCACTCGAATGATTTACAACACTCACCTTCGGCTCGTGTTGCAAACTTCATTCTCTTGAGTAATAGCTTATATTACTTACTCATTGAATAATATACTATTTTTTGAATTTAGTAATTTACTTTCAAAACACTTTAAACAAATATTTCTCACATCTAACAATAAATGAAATTAAAAGACAGCAGATGTATGTCAAGGCTGTGTCTCAATAAAATTCTAAATAAATTATTAATAATTTCTTTTCTCATTTTTTAGATTAATTAAAATATAAATAAACGAAATTTGTACTCATCTTTTGTTCCTGAAGTGTGTTGAAGCAACGGTGGACAGCGTGGACAACTTGGGCATGGCGCTCGAGTCCTGGGACTGAATGCCGCATTCAAATATGCATGCAAAACAGAACTTAAAATAAGCATCTATCATTAAAAATACTAAACAATATTTAAAAGTAATTTTTAATATGAAACAATAGTAAATGATCAAAATAAAATTATATGTTTAAACCAATTGTGAATAATTCTCCACTACGACATTCACAGAACATTTTCAACCCAACACACCATCCTCGCTTTAATAACGTTTATTTTAGAATTAATTATTTTCTGGAGGGTTGATATTAAGGGATGAAACTATGGTCAATAGATGAGGAATTGAATGTTGAAACCCGGTTGACTGGTTACTAAATTACAGCCGTTTCTAAAACATGTTTATCTAAAGTTACGGAAAAACTGTCGTTCATATTTTCTCTCAAAAAATTAATAAAATTAACCAGATTTACAAACAAAACTATAGGCAGTCCACATTTAAAAACCTCTTCAAAGTTAAATGTTGTCGACAACATTTTAAAAACTCATATATTTTAAATATTGGGTAAAAGTCACCGCTGGTAAAATCAAATTAATAAACGAGATTAATTTTAATTTTCTGCTTTGAACCGGACATCAATTATTTTAGGAGAAAAATAATTGTAAAAGTAAAATAAAGCTTGCCCCAGAAAAAATTGTCGCTTAGATTTGGGCCTTTTCGTGTACTGCTTTTATAGATATATAAATTTGTATGTGATGCGTTCTTATTAGTTTGCTATGCATTATACAAAAACAATTAATTGACAACTTTCATACAATTTAGTATACAAAGATGTCATCGAAACACGAAGAATTACGCGAAAATATTTTGTACAAATGTGTTCAAAATAGACATATCTCCACAAGAAAAGTAGCTTTAGAGTTAAAATCTACAACAAGGACTGTTCAAAGGGTGTTAAGAAGATATAATGAAACGGGTAATACACAAAAAAATGTGGAAGTGGATGCAAACCTGGATTTGTAGATTATAATATTGAGAAAATGTCTTGAAGGCTTTGTGTGAAAATAAAAATCTTTCTGTGAGAGATTTGGTTAAGAAATTTGAAACTACACAATCAACAGTCCAGAAAATTAAGCTAAAGAATTCTATAAAGTATTTAAAAAAAAAACAAAAGTGCCTAACAGGAATGCTAAGCAAGAAACTAACACAAAATCAAGATTAAGAAAACTTTACTTTAAAGTGATATCAAAAAAATTATGTGTTATCATGGATGTCGAAACGTATTGTTAACTTGAAATTAAAATCTCGACCAGGTCATTATTATTATTCTGAAAAGTTCAGAAAATCTGTTAGTAGCTAATTGAAGGTAATTAAAATAGAAAAATTCTCAAAAAAGATGCTTGTATGGCAGGCCATTTGTTCCAATGGCGAAAGATATTTAAGCGAGTGTCTTGAAAGATGATTATTGCCTTTCATAACACACCAATACTATTTTGGCCAGATTTGGCAACATGTCACTACACAAAAAATGTCATTGATTGGTATAAAAGAAACCCCATATAGAATTTGTACATAAATTTGTCCTGAATTGCGCCCAATCAAAAAATATTGGCCCCATATGAAGCAGAAGTTATGAAAATATAATAAACAAACCAATTCTGTCGATAATTTCAAATATAAGTGGAAACAAATTACAAAAAAGATATCTGATTATGTTGTACAAATTTTAATGAATGGGGTGAAAAGGAAATTGCGCCACTTTTGGATGAATCATAAATAAAATGTAAATATTTGCTATTATATACTATTTAGTTGTTGATCAATAAAGTCTTCAATAGTTTTTAAAAAATTCATTTTTATAAGGTTTTAAGTTAAAAATTATAGGCGACATTTTTTTCTGGGACAAGCTTTATAATTAATCACCCGTGACTAGCTAATAATGTACTACCGTTATCATTAATGAATATTTAGTAGATTGTCAGTTACTAATCATTCACCATCATTATTATTATTGTTTTTACCCAAATAATTAAAAAAAATAACAATGTACTTACATTGAGGATAATGTCCACGGTGACACCAGCTCCAGCTGCTCCAAGCTCGGGATGGCGGCAGCTCCAATGACACCAGCTTCTTCAACATCTTGATGATGTCCCTATAAACATAAAAACAATGTATTAGTAACATAGCATAGCACCCTTCATCATGTTTATTTTAAGTTTCATAATCATAATAACTTTTGAGAGTGAGTATACTAGAAATAGTAAAAGGAAACCCACATTTAGTCATTTAAAAGATACACTCATTGTTTAAAAAGTAATTAAATTAAAAAATAATTTGATTTATTTAGCAGCGCGTAAGTCTTGTACTAATCAAAATATTTTAAAAGTACAAAGAAACAAAAAATAAAGCCCCAAAAATATAAATAAAAAATCATCTCACCTGTTTGGCGCTTTCACTGTGCATCTACAACCTGGTGCACCAGGTCCACAAGTTGGTTTTGTCGCTGATTTGTGGTGATTGTAAACATTGTCTTTCATAATAATTGGTTTTAAAATCGACAAATGTTGATTTCAGTCCCTGACATCTGTCTATAGTTTGTGCATGAAATTCATACCTAAAAACGACATTGGCGCATTATAAATTAATTTAAATTCAAACTCACTCATTCTACTACATTTTGTTGGTAATTAACAATATTTTAGTTTAAAATCACGTCATTTTACAAATGTAGTTTACTTGTCAAATATCAGTTTCTGACAACTAACATACTACTGCCACCTATTCACTTATTTTAAAACAGATATGTATATCATTTAAACGTAAAATAATTAAAATAAAATGCTTCAATTAATTTAATTAAACGTGGATTTTAGCAGCGAAATGAAAAGTTTTTCATATAAAATTCATGAGATTTTGTAAAGAATATTATAATTACTCCAGGTTCATGAATGAAACAAACTCTCAAGGGGGTTCAGTATGCACATGCCTAATCTGCAATTGCAGATTTTGGGCGATTACAATCCATCATATTAGTATTTTAATTAACAAATATATAAATGTTTGGTTAATGACTGAAAATATGTTTACAAGTTAATTAAAGCACGAGACAATTAATGTTTTACGTAATTTACCAAATTACAAATACTTCTAGAAGAATATTTAATCGTTCAACTAAATTATTTAGGGCAAGGGCTCAATTAAATGGCTTTTACACAGATGTACGGAACGTAGGTTTATATTGAAACTAATTCACTCATCAGATTCATCAAAGAATCAATCTTCAACAAACATTTTCATAATAAAAATCTGATGTGGACACCACATGACTTCCTTGTACGCGTATTAAACTATAGATATTTTTTAATTGCACATATCTGACATTAATTTTTTTTTATTTTTTGTTCTAATCCATAGCAAACTTAATTTAAAATATATATATATATATATATATATATATATATATATATATATATATATATATATATATATATATATATATATATATATATATATATATATATATATATATATATATATATATATATATATATATATATATATATATATATATATATATATATATATATATATATATATATATATATATATATATAATTTTTAAAGTTACATATCTCGCTTATACAAAAGGCTAATTAAATAATTCTTAATATGCTAGACGCAGAATTTAATTCTCTAAAACTATTATTTGCATCATTTATTTCTAAAATCAGAATAATTCCATTTTTTTCAAGAAAAACTGTTAGCAGCTTCATGTAATGTATCACTTTCGGTTAGTCCCTTTTAACCAAAATCTATTATGTTATTTCAATTGATATAGTAGTCTTATATACCAAATTTGAAAAGTTTTGGATTATATTTTGATATAGTTTTTCATTAAAATATATTATAGGCTTCAAGTAAAGTACCACTTCCGGAAGTTATATAATGACCAAAAAGGGAGGTGAACAACTAGATGTTATAACAGTCCTAACTATAAAATTTTAACTTTCTACGGCTTACCGTTTTTTAGTTATGAGAGATACATACGTACGTACGTACAGACGGCACGACGAAATTAGTCAAAATGGATTCAGGGATGGCCAAAATGCATATTTCCACTGAAATCTGAGAATCGAAAATTTTCGCGATTACAATACTTCCTTTACTTCGTACAAGGAAGTAAAAATATGATTAAATATAGTTCAAAAGATGGAGAATTCAAAATTTAAAACAATTTCAATTATCTTTACTAGTTTAAAAGTTACAGCCGTTTAAAAAAATGATGAATTGTATATGTTTCAGCCGACATTTTATGATTTCATTCAGTAAAATAATAAAATTAACCATATTTAAGCCAATTTAAATTTTAAAAGATACACTCACTTGCAAAAGTAATGGAAGTGAAGCGTCCGGATACGCCATCAAACGTCAAGTACCCGTGACCATCATCTCCATTGGTAGTTCCTCCAGCTCGGCTTTCTCGTGCTCCAGATTCTCCGTAGACTTCTTGCAGCTGTCCAAAGTCACCTAAATGAACACAAAGAGGGTGTCAAACATATCAAGTTTTTCAAAAACCAGTCGAGTAGAAATAAATTTAAAAAAATAATGTCTTTTGTGTTAGGATGTTGTAATGAATTAATTAATTAATTGAAAGTAAAATTATATCATCACACCTTTTATCCATTATTGGGTCAAATCACAGCCACCAAAGATATTAGTGGTGAAATATGAAGGTCATTGTTTTAAATTATGATAAATACGTACAGCCCAATTTAAATATACAAAACACAAGATATCAACTCGTGAGGTTGATTACAAATCAAACCCACGATAGATATCGATCTACACAATATCGATTCGTAAAATTGATTTATAGTAATAAATCAACCCCACGAAAAGAACTACACACAGTTACGAAGACCTCCTAATAAGGCAAAAACTAACTAAAATTTTATGTACCTAGTGGATAATAAAAGACACGATATTGACTCGTGAATATGATCTTATAGTATAACTATAAATCAAACCCACGATAAGATATCGGTCTATAGTTAGGAAGGTCTTTTAACAAGGCAGAAATTCAAAAATGTATCTTTATTCGTCGACGTTTGTTTGGCAAGTGAATGAGCTCGTACTCGTTGCATGATTGTCTAGTTTCAACACAACTTACGTTCAAACCCCACTCCGATAATTACAATGTACTAGAAAGAGATAGACAACTTCTATAGTAGTGTACACATACTTCATAACGTTTAAAATTTGTTGTTACAGGCTCGGACCGATTAATTGGTCAGATAGGAAACGTAACCACTCTAAAGATATACAAATATACACTTCAAATACAATATTTATATTTTTACTTTTAATATTATAATAAACAATTATTAATATTGTTATTGTTATATTTTTATTTATAAACAAGTAAAATAAAAGTCATATATGTCATTCAGGCCAGTTTAATATAACTAAACTAATAAGCTATGTATGTGTAAACTAATTTTAACAAATTTGTACAACTCCTAAATTTGTGCAAATTTGCATCTGATTTATTTTCATGGACTACATACTTTTTAGACTAATTAAAATATATAAAGAAATAATAATATCACTTAGCTTTTTTTCCTGAACTGTGTGATTCGGCAACAAGGATCGCAGTGAACAGCATGAAGTCAAACGGTGGGCTCGACTCTCGGAACTGAATGCCGAATTCAGCCAAGTTGCGTAAGCTGCAAGAAATCAGAGAACACAGTATGAATATGGTTATTTATTTGCTACAGGAACTTCATTCCGATTTCAATAGTTTCAAGTGGAATTCGAACCTCTTACATATAATCATATTTTTGCTTATAAATTCAAGTCAGCAAGGGTGTATTTGTAATCTGTGAACAACAAAAATGCAACAGATGTACTATTTGTGACAATGAAAAATGGCATAAACGTTTTGGCCACCAAAATATACAAACATTGAAGAAAATGAAAAACACCAATGTAGTCCAAGGGTTAAAATTTAAAAATGAAGATAATGAAATAAATTGTACAACCTGCATTGAAACGAAAATGTCAAGAAAAACTTCAAGACATATGAGAACATTTGAACTAATGAGATATTAGCACAAGTACATATGGATTTATGCGGTCCATTACCAGTTCCTACCTTATCAAATTCAAGATATATGTACTTAATAGTCGATGATTATTCCAGAAAATATTTCGTTTATTTCTAAAAACTAAAGATCAAGCTTTACAAATTTTCCAAAAATTCAAAAATGAAATTTAAAATCAAACAAATAAGAAAATTAGAATTCGCAGTGACAATGGAAAAGAATTCGATAACAAATATTTTAGAACTTATTTAGAAGAGAATGGTATAATCCATGAAAAAAACTGCAGCCTACACACCGCAAGGAAATGGAATCTCCGAAAGAGGTAATAGATCTATTATTGAAATGACTAGAGCAATGTTGATAGAATCAAAGCTACCTAATAAATTTTGGGCAGAAGCTGCAAATTATGCTGCATATATAAAAAATAGAATATGGGTAAAACAAGTAAATATGACTCCAAATGAAAAATTTTACAATGAAAATCAAAATGTTGAAAATTTAAAAATTTTTGGTTCACTTGCATATTACTGGTTGGCAAAGTCACAACGTAATAATAAATTGTCAAATACAGCAACTCCAAGAATATTTTTAGGATTTGACCATGTTACAAATCACATAAGAACATATTGTACAAAGAGAAATGAAGTTATAATAAATAGTAAGAGATAAAAATAATTGAAAATAAACTTGAATCTAAATTATTACTGAAAAATGACGATGAAAGTAGAAAGTATGAACTTCCTGTATATTTTTCTGATCTCGAAATTTTAACAAATAACATCGAAAAGAATGAAACTGATGACGAATCGGATAGCCCAGAGAATGAATTAAATCGAAATAATGACGCGCCTAATACAGACATTGAAGTAGAAGAGAAAGATGCTTCAAACGAAGAAGCACATATTAAGCAAATATAATCTTAAAGCAATTGATCTGTCGCGAACTTTAAACGTTTTAAATTTATTTAATTTCATAATAATAAACAAACGAAGGTTCATTAAAACTTTACTATAAATAAATTATTCATGTATATAACAAAGTTAAGAGTACGGCCGATATTATGTAATACTTCGATTTTAATTGCGGACATTCGATGCTCGACGCACGGCCCAACTAAAACTACATGTGGATGCGACATGTGCTTCGGAAATAAAGAAAATATATGTATAAATGTGATTTTATCCTGTATTTATTTATTTAAAAGTCCCAAAAAAATAAATTATTGAATAGCTGATAAATATTTTCAGTTAAGAGTTAATTAGGGTCAATCTAAACATTTATTTAAATTAGTCATTTGTATAAATATTTTTGAATAAATAGCAAATATTGACTCAGATTAAGAATCACATTTAAGAAGTATGAAATATATAATAATGAGTAAATAGAATTACTCCTACAGTACTACTGCAAAAGAGATAGACAAGAAAGCACATGCATATTGTTACTCACCATGCCTCCTGTAAGTTCTCCGGAACCTGCAACAATTGAAAAAATATATTAGTACACATAAAAATAAACGAGAATAATGATAATAGAGAAAACAATCAACAGAATAGTTTTAAAATGCTTTAAAAAATGAACCTACCATTTAGAAGGCTTTAGCATGGTATCAGCAACTGCAACCCCGGAACCTTCTCTGGGCACAACACTACACACGAAAACTTTTTCACTCGAGATTTAAACCACGCACGACTTATATGTAAGTAGTGGATAATAAAAGACACGATATCGACTCGTGAATATGATCTTATAGTATAACTATAAATCAAACCCACGATAAGATATCGGTCTATAGTAAGGAAGGCTTTTTAACAAGGCAGAAATTCAAAAATGTAAATGAATCTTTATTCGTCGACGTTTGCTTGGCAAGTGAATGAGCTCGTGCTCATAGCATGATTGTCTAGTTCCGACACAACTTACGTTCAAACCCCACTCCGATAATTACAATATACTAGAAAGAGATAGACAACTTCTATAGTAGTGTACACATACTTCATAATGTTTAAAATTTGTTGTTACAGGCTCGGACCGATTAATTGGTCAGATAGGAAACGTAACCACTCTAAAGATATACAAATATACACTTCAAATACAATATTTATATTTTTACTTTTAATATTATTATAAACAATTATTAATATTGTTATTGTTATTTTTTTTATAAACAAGTAAAATAATAGTAATATATGTTTTTGAATAAATTTCTGATAAAAATTTAAATAATGACGTTTCTATAATTTAGCATTTACTTTTAAAACGTTAAACAAATATTTATCACATAAGATATTATTTTATCAGGCCAGTTTAAGAAAAGTAAACTAAAAAGCTTTTGCGTAAGACACAGATGTACGTAAAGTGTGTGTAAACCAATTTTAAACAAATTATTCATAATTTGTTTTTTCATTTTTATATACGATATAAGACTAATTAACTGAACTGTGTGAAGAAGCGATGGCTAGCATGGAGTCAAACAGTGCGCTCGACTCCCGGGACTGAATGCCGAATTCAGCCAAGATGCGTAAACTGCAAGAAATCAGAGAACACAGTATGAATATGGTTATTTATTTGCTACAGGAACTTCATTCCAATTTCAATAGTTTGAAGTGGAATTCGAACCACTCAGATACAATCGTATTTTTACTTATTAATTAATTAATAATGTCGGTGATTCAGTGGTATTGAGAACACGGGTTTGATTCCCACAGCCAACAACGATAAATATATAATTCACAGTAATAAATACAAGGCGTGATGATATAGTTATTTTTATTTATTCATTAATGGAATAATTAGATTAGCTATGACTTTAAAGACATTGATATCTGCAAGAACTTAACACAGTAATATCTTGAAAGATAAACAAATTCTATTAAACAAATAACTAACATTTTTTTAATATACTATTTCATGTTTTACGTACCAGTTTTCTGTGTCTCCGCCATGCAAGCCGTGGACTTCCTCCTTGTGGGTTATACCGCCCAGTGTCGGTCGTCAGAGCCTCGTTAGCTTTACCCAGGGAGTACCACGAGGAGGTGAGGTTGACATTTGGGGGAGTTGAATCCCCCCTTACCCCCCGATTCGTAAGATTATTGTTACGAAAATTTACATACATATGTATTTTTATCCACTGAACTCAGTGGATGAATCTCCAAATTTCGTTTAATTTTTAAGATATAGCCTCGGAAAAGAACGAAATCGAAAGAAAATGAAGCATTTGACTTTTCCGAAGGCTCCAATGACAACAGCTGCTTCAACATCATCATCAGTATCATTCAAGGGATGCAGAAATAAATTTTTTAAACCGTCTTCAATTATCTTTATGTACTTGTTTAAAAGTTACAACCATGTCATTCAGATTTTCATGCGACATTTTATTATTTCTCACTTTTTAAAAAGTAAATAAAGTATGGATTGTATCGAGAGCTGTTGATAATTTAATGGCACGTTAGTCGAAACCTAGTAGAGATTTTTGTTTCCAGATTGTTTTAATGGATTCCTAGGATTTCTTTACTAAATAAAACAATTTACACGATATTTGATTCAAGGTTAAAAAAATAGATAACCGAAAATGTGAATCAGCAGATATTGATCATGAACTTTAAATAATTCGATTTATTTAGCAGCGTGTAAGTCTTGTACTTGTACAATAGAAATATTTTAAAAGTACAAAGAAACAAAAAATAAAGCCCCAAAAATATAAATCAAAAACCATCTTATCTGTTTTGAGCATTCACTGTGCAAACTATAAACATTCTTCGCCAAAGAGCTTCCTAAAATCTGATGGGTCCTCAAATGCACTTTTTTCTCCTTGGTTTTGTCGGTGATTTGTGGTGATGATAAACATTGTCTTTCATAATAATTGGTTTTAAAGTCGACAAATGTTGTTTACATTCCCTGACAACTGTCTATGGTTTGTGCTTCATCACCGTACCTAAAATCAACATTAGCAGATTAAATATTTATTTAAAAGATTAAAATAACAAAATTGATTTTACTATAATTTATTATTAATTAACAATACTTTACTCTAATTGCCAAAAGTGATTTGGTGACAAAATTCATTATATTTCAATTCAAAATGATTGAAATACTATATGAACTTATTTTAAAACAAATATGTATATAATTTAAACAAAAAATAATTAAAATAAAATAGTTTGCTGTTTCAATAAAATTAATTAAACGTGGATTTTAGTGGATTGAAAAGTTCATGAATAAAACAAAGTTTAAAAGGTTCATTATGCACATGCCTAATCTGAAATTGCAGATTTTGGGCGATTGTAAGCCATCAAATTAGTATATAAGTTTAATTCAAGTTAAAATAATTTATTTTTTAATTAACAAATGTCATTTAGTTCTTCAGATTTAGTCTTAAGAAAGTTGGAAATCTGAAGAAAATAAGGAATTTCCCTTTTCCAAAGGCTATATCTAAAAAACTATCCAATTTTACGTAATTGGTCACACTCATAAGAGAATATTTAATCGTTCAACAAAACTATTTAAGCCAAGGGTTATAGATAATTCAATTAAATGACTTTTACACAGATGTACGGAAGGTAGGTTTATATTGAAACCAATTCACTCATCAGATTTTCATTAAAAAAAATGATTAAGTATAATTTAAAAGATGGAGAATTCAAAATTTAAAATCAATTTAAATTACCTTTACTAGTTCAAAAGTTACAGCCTTTTAAAAAATACCAAATATGTAAATGTAAAGTTATGGAAAAACTGTCATTCTGAATTTCAGCCACCATTTTATTATTTCTCTCAGAAAATTTCATGAAAGACCTAAATCAAGTACTGTAACAATTTCAAGAATTGTTAATTATTGTAGAGAGAATGGTTGCGTCTTGCTTGAACATAAGAAGAGAAACAGATCTATTTATGTACCGAGAGCGGAGAAAATAAACGAAATTATAACACTAATAGATAATAATAATAGATTATCGGTCAGAGTGATTTGGCAAGCCACTCATGTATGGAATCAAAAATGCTCTACACAAATTATCAATTAGGAGCATTTTCAGTCATACAATTTTCAAAATTATCAACATTTATAGACGATATGGAATGAAGAATTCATTTTTGATAACAATAATAACCCGGATTTTCTGCAGAATATAGTTCAAATAAACTTTCCAAATATGTACGCTACAAATAATAAAAGAGAAACACAATTTTAAAATAAATGTATTACAGCAATTCTAAAACAGTTAATAAATGTTTTTACCTCAATTCTAGAGCAGTGAAACAATTTCTGATCTATACACTAATATCAATATTATAACAAATTTAGTTAAAAGTAAAATATAAACTAATTAATTTAATCTTGTATTATCTTTTTGTCAAGTGAGTGAGTAGATACATTTTACTCCTATTTATATTAAAATAAAACTGGTTTCATATAAATAATTCATTCATATTTTATTCTTTGCTGCAACATCCTCTTCCGATAATTTTTTCTCTATTAAGGTGCGTTTATGAGGCGTTGTAGGGTGCGAAAGTTGCTCTTCGATTGCCATTGCTTCTGCAAATGCATTGCCTGCTGGAATCTCGTCGTTGTTCGCTTTAGATTCAACTGCAAGTTTGGCGATCTCCTCATTGACCACGTCTACGGCGTCCACACCATGTACTAAAAGCCGAAAAACAAAAGATCCCCAACCAACTTAAGGCCAAGAAATTATTATTAAGGGCGTATCACATCCAAAGGAATATATATTTAAATAATGGAAACTAGAAAGCTGGGAAGATAAACTGAAAATAATTAGAAGCAAAAACAAGTTAGTAAAAGTAAAGTTATGTAACTTAAGTTGCTTTTTATTTATTTTAATAAATATTTTAGTGTCGTTAATGCAACGAGCTATAATATTATTAATTTATTATTAGTTGGATATGAGTTTTAGCGTCCTAGAATCTAAAGGAAAACAACTTCACTTTGCTCCGCAGATTGATAGGGCGCGAAGACATGCCAAGCAGAGGCGAAGGCTCGACTGGGCGATCTTTCCATGCGCACGTAACCATCCACGTGCGGTAAGACGCTGTAGTAGCCGGGGAACCAAGCTGGCAGTTGCGAGCCGCGTAACTGTACGCACGAATGATGCTGCGGCTTCTGCACGTCTAGCACGTACTCTAATCGACCGGCGGTGGCACGTACCGATTCATTCGATGGAAGATTGTCCCACGCTGACATCATCGACATTTTACCGCCTACTAAATCTTCGAGCGATCCCAGATTTATGTCCCAAGGTGCTTTTTGCTCGTCTAGCTCGCCGCGAGGAATATACTCTGCATCATCTTCTTCTGATTCTTTCTTCTCTCTAGACTTATGTTCACGAGGAGGCGAGGGCTGTGTAAGTTGTTTTTCTACTTCCGCTGCTTCGGCAAACGCATTGCCTGCGGGGATCTCATCATTATTCTCTTTAGCTTCAGCTGCAACTTCTGCGATTTCCTCGTTGACCACAGCTACGGCGTCTACTTCAGGCTCGCCCACAGGGACAACTATATCACTTAGAGGGGCCGGTGCGGCCGGACTTACTGCTATAGACTGTTCATCTTCGAGAGGAGGGAATAATTGGTCATATGTTTTACGCGGAGAACTTGCTGGATTAATAACACCCGTTTCTTGACTGTGCATTAATTCTGCTAGAACGTCAGACTTTACATTATCACTTTCCTCATCTATTGGTACACTTTGATCTAGAGTCTGAAAAATTCAATCATATTTAAAATTAGATGAAATAATATAATTTTTCATAGATTACTTCTTCTAATATGCGCATAGATTGAGGCTTCTTTTTAAGTTTGTTCAATTTCTTAATGAGCGCTGGTGATAACTCTTGACTGGCAGCGACATCTTGTCGTTCTTCGTCAACCAGTCGACGCAGCACATCAAGCGAAACATCCTTTGGGTCATTCGGTACCTCCGCTGCTGCATTCAAATTAACTGGTGACGGCGGCGGTGGCGTCTTAGATGGAGATATTTGTATTTTAACTGGGCTGGCATTATCGGGTGAATCCGGTAATGGAATATTTTGTGGTGACGGATACATTGGCGCTGGAGAACCACGTTGTGCCATCATTGAAACATCAGCTGCAGGATAACGTTGAGGTGACTGATACATTGGCGCTGGAGAACCACGTTGCGCCATCATTGAAACATCAGCTGCAGGATAACGTTGAGGTGACTGATACATTGGTGCTGGAGAACCACGTTGCGCCATCATTGAAACATCAGCTGCAGGATAGCGTTGAGGTGACTGATACATTGGTGCTGGAGAACCACGTTGTGCCATCATTGAAACATCAGCTGCAGGGTAACGTTGAGGTGATTGATACATTGGTGCTGGGGAACCACGCTGTGCCATCATTGAAGAATTAGGCGACCGTCCTCCAGGAACGGGATAGATTTGAGGTGGACCACGGCGCTCGTCTCTGGGTGACATAACATATTGCAAGGACGGCGAAACTGGGGAGGGTGGTCTGGGTGGCGGCAAGCGATCCTGCTTAACGATATCTATCTGTTTGGCCTGACCAGGCGACATAAACTTGGTACCGCGCACTGCTGTGTCCACCGTGGTTCCAAGGTGAGAAGCCTGCACTTGGCGCTGCATATAGATGGTTGTGCGTGCATCGATCTCGCCCACAGGGCTCTGCATACGCGGCGCGTTTACTTCGCTGACATTTATGACGTTATCGAACTCCGGATGTTGGAGGTTCTGAAGATTTGCCGCTGGACGTGCTTGTGACAACAGCGGTGTCTTTACGTCCGGCGCCACCGCTACATCGCCTGGTGGCGATTGGGCACCCTCACGTGCGCATGGCGGTTCTCCAGAAGTTCCTCGTTCAGGTCCACATGGTGGTGCTCCAGGCAACCTTGCAAGAAAAATAAGTAAACGTACGGTTCTCAAAATTCTTGTTTTAACAAATTATTTTTTTAATTCATGCAACAAATAACTATTGCATTTTCTTACCGGTGACAATGCTCTACGTTTGTCACACACTAGAAAAATGAAGGATATATTTTACTAATGTTTAGACAGATACATATGGCCTTCATACCCAATAAACACAAGTTACGTATCATGATTTAAAATTTTTATTTTTATTATAACCCTTGGCAATACTTTTTTATTATCAAAAACAGAGGATAAAAGAAATATAAGTGTGCAAATAACTTTTTTATACATGCGCACCGTGATCTCCCCGGAACACACCAATACAAATTCTAGATAATATAATTTGTTTACTTATTAATTGGTTCAGTGGTATCGAGTCGGCCTGTCGATTTGAGGACGTGAATTTGATTATCACAGCTGACAAAAAAAATCCATATTTAAACTACCTTCAGTGACTTCCCCTTCACTAAAATCTTTAGGAGCCAAGATTCGACTGCAAAACTATATCACTTACCGAGATCTGCTATAGCAGGGTGGCACACCGTACGGGGTAAAAGGTGTGATGGTATATTTATTTTATTTAAGCATAGACAATTATTTTCACAGTCTGACAATGAAGTGTTGTAACTAATTAAAAATATCTAAATATAAAATAACATTACTGTGATTCGACTTGTCGTTCAATATGTGAGGTTTCCACGGTGAATGTATCCTTTTCTCCGTCGTCCGGGTTCTCCTGCTCGTATACACCGCTCTCCAAAGACATGGCTTCGCGCAAACTAAGCGACCAGTGCTCGAGCGGCAGTGAGGGATCGAGTCGTTGTTCTAGCTGCGGATTGCGGTAGTCAGGCTGCTGAGCACTAGCTCCTCCCACTCTAAACATCCCCGACACCACGTCGGGCTGCACTTTTCGAAACGGGCCTGGCTGTTTCGCGAATGGGTCGTTTGAAGCCACCTTAGGGTAGATACATTTCGAAATTAGGAACAGGGAATATTAATCAATTATAACGATTGTAGGACCCGACAATTTAATGTTCTCTCCAAATCAAACTGTATGAACATTGTAAACATATATTTTTTTATCAAACCTAACACTTTTTTTTTCGTTTTTCACTGCTTTTTTATTTTCTAAGAATATAATTATATTTTATAAGGAATAATTTATTTTATAATCAACGTTTTTAAAATAACAAATGGTATACCTATTCAAAATTCAAAAAATAAACAAATATCTCAAATTACTTAAACGTTTAATATTTTTCTATGATCGATTTTATTATATATTATTTTTATTTCTATATCAATAATTTAAACAAAATTAGAACACTGATTATAAAAAATATTATATTGAAACAATACTCTTCAGTTTATTCTATAATTTTATAAATACAATTCAGTACGGTGGTATGGTTAGCATTACGGTATTCGAATCTGAATATAGCCAACTTCATTCAATTGCTCTTCGCTTATCATTAAAATTGCTCCTTACATATTTAGAAGCAGTAATAAGTAATAAAGAGAATCTTGGTAATTAATAAAAAATATGTTATGTACCTTCCAGTGACTGAGTGCCGTAGGCGTATACTTCTGCAGTTTCTGTCGCAACTTGCGCTCTTCGGTGCCGAGACCCTGTTCCGGAGCGCCTTGCAACGGCATGTAATACATGCCAGCTGGCACTGGTCGCCCGCGTTCCACTTCTTCCGTGAACGGCTCTAAGATCGGTTCCGATGGCTTCCTCGCACACACTGCCGGACACTTTTGTCTCCTATCATCAAACAACAAAGTCAGTTTAGTAAAGATTACTAACAGAAATATGTACCTTCGATTGGAAACCAAAGTAACTAGAAAGTATTTTTCATTTCCTCCCAGAAATCGAAATGAACATTTGATGCAGTTAGATAAATGATACTGGATATAGATTGCTGCCATTTTATTTCGAGATGGTGGACCGCAAACTAAAATTATCCATACATTTACTAGTACAAAATGAAAACCACTCTTTTACTCAGATATTTACAAATGTATCTGTAACAACTTTTTATCAACGTTATACAGATATTTCAAAATTAATGCAGAAAAATAAAGGATATATATATACATATACAGGGTGTTTCACAACTTAGAGCAAAAAATTAAAGGGTATATTCTGTACGACGTGCTGATCATCTGAGTGGATGATTATGTTCAAGTTATTAATTAAATAAAATTCTATTATAAATAACTGCTAATAATTGAATTGTGTAATTATTCTTTCGTAGTTGATACCTCCTTCATTGTTTGTGTTTAATAGGAAAGCGAAACCAGTGCAGTACTACAAAAAATGTTTTAGGTTAACAACCCTTAATTTTTCGAATTTAAAAAAAATTCTTTTTGTTTCATGATTAGCACGTCGTACAGAATATACCCTTTAATTTTTTGCTCTAAGTTGTGAAACACCCTGTATATATATATATATATATATATATATATATATATATATATATATATATATATATATATATATAATGTACTAACTGGACTGGTAGATTACCACAATGAATACAAATTATTAAACAATATATTTTATTTTATTTAGGTAAAATATCTGTGTAGCATTAAGTACAAGATGAATAAAAATTATTATAATGCCTATAAATCGGCGAGTTATTAGAAAAAATAATAAATTATGTATTGAACTTGTGTCCAACTTTTTGGATTTTTAAATACACTTGTGGCTTTTTATATAAAAATAGAGTTGTCTTATTTTTGTAGCAACCCGATGGAACAAAATAATAATAATAAAATAAACGCTTTTACACATAAACTAAAATTGTTTAAAGGATTATTTTTAAATAAATAAATAAAATTCACTTACACATTTCCAGTAGGCCTGAGTCCAGCTCCCATTACTTTCACTCTAAAATATTTAATAAACATTAGTAAACATGATTGTGTATACATTACATTTTCGGTTGATGTACCTCGTGGTCTGCACGTTAGACCCAGGATCTTTAGATGCAGAGGAAGCCATGCGGATCCGGGCTGCCCCCGGAGGCCCACAGATGCTTGTTGGTCTACTGCCTGCGCCTTGTGCCGGCAGCTTAGTGATCGTTGTGGCTGATATTCGAGATTGGGTGTTCACTTTTGTGCCACTGCATGTCTTCTGAATGTTAGTTGATTGCATTTTCGACATTGATGTCTTTGGCTGAGAGAGATTTACATTATACGAATAAGTTTGTTCATTTCACCACTATACTTAAGGTTTAAAGTAGCAACATTTTTTCTCTTCGTTTGTTAAATAGTTAAAGAGGGCCTCAAACAAATGTAAAAATCGTTGAAGCCCATGATTATCCAATATCGGGCAGGATGTGATAACAGCTAGGCAAATTATGTAAGCAGCGGTCGGCAAGTGAGAAGTGTGATATGAAGATTTTTTCAAAAAACGTAAATATTTATATATGAAACGACAACACAAGAAAAAATAAAATATAACATTTCAATTTTATTAATGATGCAATTTTTTTCACCTCTACATATCGTATATAAATGATCAATTAATTATGCAACCACAGACAAGTCTTATACTCGTATGCCAGTTGAATTGATATTTGTGACGCGGAAAATATGTATCTTCTTCTCATTACAGAATACGTGTATCAAATCTGCACAACTTCGAATATAAACAAATTTTATATAAGTCGCCGAAGTTGACAACTATTCTTGGTTAGACGTCGTAAATGAAACATGAACTGGCAGGTACCATATCCATTCTGTGATACGGAGCGTCATCATTGCAGAATTGAAAAAGACGGTCAAAAAAACTTGGAGATATTTTCGCTGGGTGAAGATGTACGAGGTTGCAGAATCAGCCTCATTGGCATCAGCATACTGTAGAACTTGAAATCTTTCCTACTGTGCATAATGTATAATTTATAATTTATTAAAAAGTTTTGCTTTTAATTTTGCAAGCTGAGCTTGTCGTATTTATAATTTACTGTAATTTATTTTATATATATTTTCGAGTAAATTTAAATTATATTTAGAATAGTAAAAAACAAATTATCTTTTATATCATTTTTCAAATTTGTAGGATTATTAAGAATATGTATAATAAATAATATGTTACAATTATAAAAAAAATATATTTTACTCTAAAGTGATCAAGTCAGATCATCGTTTTGTTGCTATCAGCATTCAGGATGAGTCACCTTAATAAACTGAATTTCACGACGTTTAATTAGAATAGAAATTAGAGTGGACTCGCTCCAGAATTTCAAATTCATTTGCCCAGCTGTTTATAGTTTGTAGTTATAAAAGGATAAAACTATCATAATATCGCATATATGGAGTAAAACTAAGTTAATTTTTATGTACCTCAATAAAACGTGATTTGGGCGCAGGCAAGCGACTGGACCCTTGTCTACTTGTAGAACCTTGACGTGTAGATGAGGATCCTTGTGCACTTGAAGCGGATCCACTGGATACGGATCCTTTTTGACTCGGAGGATTGCTAGACATGATTGTGTGTTTATGTTGTAACTTTCATACACTAAAATTTAAAAAATCAACAAGACAAAAATAATTCAACCGAAAATGACGTTTTGAACGATAATGACATTTGTAAATTCATGGACGTTTCTATGATACGAATATTTTGTTTTCTTTTTTATTTATTAAACTTATTACCATTCTATTTTTATATCGAAGCTGCAAATAATATACACTGACAAATAATATAATAACAGTGAATTATTAGTATACAGAGTGTCTTCCGTATGAAAATCACCCACCAGAGAGTAACATTAGACAAAAGTTACATTAGTAGTTCAATTTTGCCCTGCTTGATATACCTGTAGCTGCTTTGACACGATCGTAACTTTTACCAAAGGTATTTGTTTTCTAATGTCATAAAATTTACAGCTCTGACTATTAAATAGATGACCGCGCACTTTACTTTTAAACTCCGTGGTTTACAACTCAGACTGTACAACACTGCCTAGCTAGTCGATAAACAACTGAAATGTACCACTACGGTGTCAGAGTGCTACTACGCATCCAATGGTCATCCGCCAGTAGAAAATGGTCTTATCTTACAGTAACAATTTTTCTACAATAAAGTTTAAATAACTTCAATTTAAATTGAATATAAACTCTGTGAAATAAGTAAAATATCATTGTTGTGATGCTGTTGCATTGGTTATAAATTGTTAGGATTTAAATATTTTAGTCACATAATAATAATTGCTTATTATAGTCACTGAAACGATTGTATAATGTACATCCAAAACTGTTACTGTAAGATAAAATATTTATTGGCATCAGAAATTAATTTTGTGCCAAAAAGACTCGAACAAAATAACATGATTAAGTTAACATTATTGTTTATTAACAATGATAAATCATATTTTTATTTATAGTACTCATCCTACATAAGCAACAATTTATGTTAATATTAGTTTAGTTTAGTTTACTTTATTTATTTGTCTATAACAGTAGTACAGTTTTAGTGTATTTTAAAATAGTTTAAGTAAATATCATTTGTGAAACACATATATCATACATAGCTCAATAATCATGTAATAATAAAGTTGTCTCTTTAAGTGTTTCTACTTTTATGCTGCTGTTTACTAAACATTAACGTTCAAAACAAACCTCTTTATAAAGAATCATTAGTCACAAAGAATTGTCAGTTGAAAATGTTATACTTTAGTATACATTCGTTTATGATATTTCTAATGTGCTTAAATCAAGTTTATAATTACAATTTAATACTGCAGGTATTAAATGAAGATTCAGAATTAATGTTCATAACTTTTTTGAAGGAATTTACTAATTATGATATAATATTTTACACTGATTCTACTTCATTGAACTACGTGAATAGAATAGTAAAATATTTAAACAGTCATAATAAAAGTTTACAGATTATTGCTAGTGTACAAATATATAATCAAGATAATAAAGAAGATACTATTTACAGATCAACGAGAAATCGAAACCTCAATGTGCTAATGTCAGAAAATTCTAATTTTTGGAAACACACAGTTTTAAAGTTGAAAATCACATACAATGATATAGTTATATTTATAAGTAGGTTTAAAAATATTATTAAAAAAGTGAAAAAACATGCACAAAATATTTTAAAATATGCTGGAAATACATTAGTTATACAATTAAATCAAAATAATTCTAATCATAAAATCTATCGTTCCTGCTTTTATTGTGGTAATCAATCAAATCAATTTACTTTGATTTCAATCCTAGATAACAATGAAATAAAAATCGATTCGAAACTATTGTTACCTAATAATTTTAAAAATTTGAATGGACATCTTATAAATATGATTTACGTACAGTATTATCCGTATGCATACTGCAGAAATGAAGAAATAGTACATGAAGTACAAAATGGTAAAAATATAATTGTCTGTAGAAATCTTGGAGGAATTGAAAGTAAATTAGTACAAACACTAAGTGAGAAACTGAATTTTAATTATGTCGTTCAGACTCTTGACGAAAATGGATCATTTTTCGATATGATTATGTACATTTACAATAAAAATGCAGATATCGCATTCGGTGGAATTTCCATAACAGAAGAACGAATGCCATACATTCAATTTACAAATCAATACAATTTAGAAGATTACGTGTTCTTGTATTTTTTGAAGCATACTTTTGCAGAGATTTTTGAGAAATTTAGCGAACCTTTTAGAGCAACTCTTGTCTGGTTTTTATACATCGTTTTCTTTTTTGCATCCGCGTTATCTGTGTATATTTGCACAAAAATTGGAGATCGTACACAAAATAGAACCAACACTCTATCATTAGGATATGTTATCTGGGTAAAATAATTTTTGTTTGTCAAAATATGTATAGAGGCATCACATGATTCAATTTGAGATATGATGAAAAAACAAGATGATCAAACGTTATCTGCACTTAAAAGTAGATCTAATAATTTATGTTAAAAAAATCAGATTTAAATTTTGTTCACTAGAAACGTTTCTATTGACCAAATTGAATGAAGTGACGTCACATTTATAGGATAGTATTTGGCACCTACTAGTGTGGATAGACGATTTAAAGCAAATTTTTGGGATTCGGCGAGCACCAAATATTTCTCAACAGATATCGGTAAACTGGCATGAATCAATTGAAACAAATTCCGAACATTGTCCTCACTACATTCATTCTGGTGTTTGTGAGCGTAATATCGCAATGAGTTCTCATTTGACAGACAATTGTTTGTTATTTTAAGTTTCCTTCCTGTGCCTTAAGATGTCTACCAGCACATTTGTAATATAGTTTGTAAATCATAAGAAAACTTAGGAGAAAAAGATGGTAGATGGTGACACTCAAGTGAAATAAGGAAAGATTAATAAGTAATAAACGTTTTGTAAAAAAAAAATTATTCTGATTTATAAATTATATTACTTATACTAATATTGCTATATATCTCATAGCTGATTTGCTGAAGGACCTTTCTAATTTGTTTATTAAAAAAAACAAACAACAATTATCTATGAAATTAAAACTCGTTGCGAACTTGCACACACTTCACAAAGATTTGAATGAATGTGTGGATGGGGCAAAGCTTGGGATTTAGCAAACAATCGCTTCCTTTACTTAATGTTAGTTTACTGAAATCTGGCAGAAAATGTTCACCTGAAATCATTCATCTACCCTAGTATTTGCCGAATATAAAATATTCATTGGTCGGTGTTCGGCGATGTGTAAATATTGTTCTATGTATGTAAATACAGCATTTCTTATAATGTAAAAGTGCTTTAAATTTTTTAGATATTATTACATACACCTTTCGAACAATCTACCTCAGGTATAAAAAAATTCAAGTCTAATGTGAGCAGTATTATTACAATGGCATATTGGTGGTGGCTTACATTGACTATGATTACTCTATATAAAACCAGCGTTCTGTCAGCGATGGTTCATCCTCCAAATGTGGAGCCTAATGATTTGGAACAGCTCATTGCACGAGGTTTTCGTGTAGCCGGCAATATTCATTATCAAGACGTGGTTAAAGAGCTTCTTGATGTTAACGATACAGTCTATAGACATGCTTTACAGTAAGAAACATATTAATAATAATTTGTCCGGTTTTGTATGAGAGTTACTATAATAGAAATTTTAAAAAAGTTGTTAAGACACAAGACAAAAATGATTATTAGAAAAGATATTATAGTTCTATGGGGTAGATTACTTAGCTTAGCAATATAATTTTCTTTATTTATGGAAAATATCATAAAAGTTAAGATAATAATGTAGATCCCTGAGAAATGAATAATAGAAGAAAATTAATCTTAACTTACATTAGCAAACATTTCTGTTCATAATAGGAAGATTCTTCTGCTCTTGAGTTCTACTAATTTCTTCATCATTTTTTACCATTGTTTTAACATCTACGATGCTTCTGGCCTATAGTTTATTTAATTATTTATTTAAGCTATTATGTACAATAGGATCTTAATCCCAATTACAGTATGGTCCGGCATCACTGAGCTGGTATTAACTATTAACATTATACACGATAAATCATAATAGACTACTTTAACCTATAGCAACGTTGATAACGTACTAACTTTTTACATAATCGGACGGAATATATATATATATATATATATATATATATATATATATATATATATATATATAAATATATATTTATAATGATAATAATAATAAATAAACAACTTTACCTAATTCAATTTTTTAGTGAAGCAGTTTACGCTAATAATCCGTGTGAAACATTTGCACTGACGTTGAATGGTGGAGTCGCCATGTTGGATGAGCTAAGTGAGATACAATATGAACTGCGTGCTATTTGTCCACAATATTATCCTGATATGGCGAAAGACTTTCGAATTACTAGAAAGTCAGTTCGATCTACTGGTCACGGATGGGCTTTACAAAAAGGTGCCCCATATCAACAAGCTATTAATTTCTACATAAGTTTAATTCTTAGCGGTAAGTTATAAATTAGAAACAATATATGAGGAAACGAATAAGAGCTAAAGTAGTAAAAATAATATTTTTCTAAAAACCGGATTGATACTTTGTTCCTTGCATTATTCTACAGCATAAATAAAGTTCTGTAACAAAAAATTCTGTCTCTATTAATACCATAGAAATTTACTTGTATGAGAACATCTTGTTTTAATATCAATACTAGTACATATAAATATACCCCATTTGGTTTTAAGATTGCAGCGCAGTGCGGTATAGGAAAAACATTTCACGGCTTGTGATTGGTACAAATGAGAGACAGGTTTAAATAATCAAAATATTAAATTGTGAGTTTGTGCACTACTAAATTATAGATTAGTATAAAAAGTTACCTAAATCGAAATAAACACAAAAATATTTTTTTAAACTAGTATCTATTTAACCTTAAGTGTTACTTCGTAAACCTGACTCACCAAGCTGCAATTTTAAACTAAGTGCAATATAGTTAAAGAATAAGTTGGAGTACTTTATTTCAATTGAATATTTTATATAATGTTGTATAAGAATTAAATTACTCTTCTTTTATTTAGGAGGATTATACACGAAGTGGATAAATGATGAAACGGCTAAAGGTGCATCCAAGTTATTTAGAAAAAGTAGAGAAATAGTAACTTACGAAGCGAAAAAGTTATCTTTCCTAAGATTCAAACCCTTACTAGCCATTTATATAATTGGAATTTGTTTAGCAAGTATGTTCTTTTTACTTGAAATAATAATTAACCTTTTCAAAAAGAGAAATAAATCATGTTTTCTAACAAATCTTACAAACGTCAAATTTGTGTATTCAAACAAGAATGCAAGTAGAACGACAAAATAAGCAAACATATTTTGTTTGTTTGCAAACAAACAGAATAAACTTCTGAAATTAGAAAATGATAAGTCTTTGAAAGTTTTTATATGCAGGTATGTTATACTATGTACTTGATAGAACAAATAATATTAAAATAAAAGTATCACGTACCATTTAAACTTTTATTTTTATTTTCCAAACAGAAGTTAGTTTTTGAATCAAATCGGATTAGAACTCTCTCGAATCTGATTCAAATTGGATCCGATTCGAATGAAATTTTCGATCTAAAATTTTAGGTTTTATATATAATATTACAATAAAATTAGTTTCTCTTTCATAACAAAATTATTAATTTTGTTTCATACACAACTCTTATTTTTTATTCTAATATACAATTAATATAAAGAAAAATATCTCAAGAACTGTAAAAATAACAAAGTTATGTCGTGCTCTACAAGGAACCGACCCTTTTCTACCTCAAGAGTGCAGAACCAATATTCTATTTTAAAAAATCGGTGCAAGAGAAATGAATTTTAAAACAATGGATTTTCGTGTTAGGACATTATAATTAATTGAAAGGATTCATGAATGTAGAAAATAAAATTTAAAATAAAGTCCGAATTACCTCCTCAACAACATATTCTCCTGATAGAATTTCTTATTTTTTTTAATTCATTTAATTTTTTGGACTTAAATGGCACCTGCTGTATATAAAATATTGATCTTTTGAGAAAATTATTATAAGTAAAGAAGTTATTTCATATTCATTTATTGGCATTTAAAAATATATAAATTTATTTCTTGAAAAGATAATCATTTTAATCATATTTTATTTACGCTGTCAGTAGCAAAATTGCAATCCGTTTTATTATTATTTAATATAATCAAATAAAATTTGTAATTGAAATTTAATGATAAGAAATAAAAAATAAATTTGTAGTAACAAACGTATTATTTGTCGTTTTTATTTAAAATACTTCAAAATACAACAACAGTAAAATCTTAGTTAAATTTGCGGTTCCTTTTGTTCAGATCTTCCATCGTGTCATACAAACTCTACAATTATTTAATAAAGATGGAAGGTACCCAACAAAAAGACCCTAGTAAAATGTACAAATTAGTCTAACATCAGACTAGTAGGACAACAATAATAACTCATTAAAAAGAATTAACGCATAGAACACGTGGCACCCAAACAGAAAATTGGAATTTAATAAATAGAAGAAAGAAATAAGATAAAAATAGGTATCAAAACAATTAATACTACTTCTCGTAATGGCAGAATCATTCGCAAAAAGTACTACATCCCTTTTACATTCATCTTGTCAAAATACCTAATTTTAAAAATTATATATCTAAATTATTTACATTTATAAAATAATTAGTCAGAAATTTGAGCAAAATAGAATAAAGGATATCATGCCATTTTTCTTAATTTTAGTTTTATCAATTAGCTATAGTTTTATACAAGCTTTAGAAAATTTATAATTTCGGTCAATGCAACTGAATCGGTGGTAAGTGATCCCCACAACGAGGGAAATTGGGTGGCACAGGCGGTAAATCTGCGTGGGTGCCCACGTGGAGAATCAAGTTCATTCCGATGACAATGTGGAACAAAAAGTGGCAATGGAACAGCCAGTATCCGGGGTTGTCAGCTCGGAATCGCAACACAACGTAACCGTTATTTGGGACAGCAATAGTGTCTTTCGCAGGAGGCAAGTTGAACTGTCTATGCAAGAGCCCTCTTCTGTCCAGATCGAGTGCATGTTTCAAGTTGATCTTCTTGATGTTGCGATCAGGGGATCGGCCGATACCGATCACGTTGAAGGAGTAACCATGCAAGTGGAATGGATGACTTAAGTTTGGTGATTGTACTAAAATAATTCAAATCAAATATAATTCATTTTGATTATAAAACAAACAAGGAAACTATTTTTTTTACCAAATAGATCGACAATACTTTAGCAATTAAACTATATTTTTTACCTTTATTTAACTTGAGCTCTTTGAGATAAGTATGTATAGACATTTGAGTACTTTAAGGCAATGTAATTATATCCAAGAAATCGATTAAGACCAAAATCAACTTGATCAATTTGCTTTCGAGATATGAGCAAAAATTCGAAAGAAAAGTTGTTTCTTTTATTTATTTCTTATTTTTCATTTTAAACTTCCATGTTCCGTTACTTCCCGAGCTAAGCTCGGTCTTCCAGATATTTAAATTAAAAAGAACAATTACCTTCATCTACAAGTACAACTTCGACAATAGCATTAAGAGGAATATCGACTTTGTGGGTGCACATGCAGTTTTGACCGCAGTTTGCTGGACGATTATCGCCGTTGCAGAACTGTTCTGGTGGAATGTCATCGATCTGCGACAAAGGCGGCGAAGGAGCAGATTGGTAGGAAATTTCATCAATTAAACTGATTACGTGATCACCACCAGGAGCAACTAAAACATTATATTAAAAACTCAAATACGTTAGTGACTACTGAGTGTCAATAAAAATACATGAGCAATTAGTATGGAAGATTATTTTTCCACTACCATTGCTTTGTTGATTATTTGATAGGGAAACATTTCATTTTGAAGTTGTAGAGAATTAAATACCGCATCGAAATCAATGTAAACATTTAGCCTAGGCGCTGGTATGCAATTTTCGATTGAATGAGTGACTATCTAGGGTTTATATAACGGCGCGCACACATACAAATGTAAATCTATGCAATTAAACAGTTTGTGTTTTGACACTGATCTGCAATATAGTTTTAATATTCTGACGTGAAACATGTTTTCTCCAAAGCAATGTTAGTATATTTATTTATGTTTTAGAATTAATTTGAAACTGCATTGAAATATCAATTCGATAATAAAATCTAATTAATGACAATATCAATTAAATTTTATTCAACATTTTAATAAAAATATGTCTAATCGAAATCATTTCAGCAATACTTATATCACAATTTAAACCGAATTGATGTGTTTTATTCAAATTAATGCTGAGGGCAATTCACGGAATAAAGTTTTACAGCGCACACAAATGCTAACTTGGAGAAATTCATATTGAAACTAAGAATGCGTACACATCATCTAAAATAAAAGCTGTATGTTTAAATGATTATTTCACTTATTATTCGTCTAATGTTAAATTAAAGGATACGGAAAATTAAAAATGCACATACCTAAGAATCTATTGTAAGTGTTAGGTGTGAAAACTTCTTCTGGTCTGTAGAACAAGAAACGGAATGGCAAGAAAATCTTAACGTCGGGTCGCTCTTGTAAAATTCCTTCGTCAATATGTCTAGCGTTTTTAAGTTGACTTACGCAGATTGCGTCGTTTCTAGGTTTGTTGCAGACGGCGTCAAGCGGGTTCAAAACCTGTAGGATACAATCGAATTAAGCACATTTACAAATACGTACTTCTCATGTTACCTGATAGCTGCAACACAAAAATAATTATTTTGTAATATGTACACGATTTATTTACACTCTGAAAGCACACTGAAATGTTAATGAAATCCCAATAAACATAAATGAACAAATGTATGTACATTCATATAATATACATCTTTGTCTTTATTTAAATTATATTATAACAGAATTGTATAAATTTATAGTCGTAGTGAAATATCTGGGACTAAGGCCATTTATTTACTACATAGAACTGTTCGAAAAGCACTATCTAACTGAAAACTGAAAAAATAATTGTTCTTATAATAAATTTCTTATTAAATTATTACGATTATATACTGTGTACTGTCATCAGTTTGTAGTATGTACCAGCGAAGCTAATAGTTATTTGCTGTTTACCTGTTTTTAATTTAAAAATGTAAACCTTTTTCAAAATTCCGAATGACAAAATCTGATATTTAAATTTAAATTAGTAAAGGGTATTTAACAGATTTTTTTATATTTAAAAATAAAAATTACATTTAAATGTATGTAAGACAAAGAAATGAAATAACATTTGCTGGTAACTTTCGTAACTAATGGTAACTTTGTTACTTGGTAGAAAACGGCCACAATGAAATAAAACCCATATTTAAATGTTTCCTGTGAACGAGAAGTAACATTATACATAGCTATGAAATTATGAAATATTAGAAACTGTGCTTAAGTATTGAAATGAAATTTGAAATCATCTAAAAATTACTGTTTATTAAAAAACTACCTCTTACTATTAGTTAACGGAAATATTAGGAATAAAATATATACCTATATATATATTCAATTTTTAATTTTCTACTTGCATATTATGGATTCTATTTTATTTTGGCCACTTCAAATAATCTGTGCTTACACAGAGACTATTAAAATCTTTTAACCTTAAAATTATGTATGTACAAAATATATATATTTTTAAATTTATATACATATTATATATTCGCATGCAAAATTAGTAGGTTTTCCATTTTGGATCACCACAAAACTCTTATTTACAATGAATATTTCTTAGGTCCATGATTTTCGGAATAATAAAGCACCACAATTTTTGTGAAAAATAAATTTGGATTATGTCTGAAAATGAATATAGAAATTAAAATCTTCTACCTCAACCGATTGTAGCAGAAAATACAGCAGTTATACATGTACTGAAAACAGTGAATTGTTTATATATTACATACGTCATTTCCTATTTGCAAACAAATATAAACCAACATATATTTTAACATTTATGGCGTTTAGTGCAGTTTCTGGCGTATCGCTAGGAATTGTTTTAAAATACATAAAAAGTAAAATAATTCCAGAGAGCAGTATACTCTGGTAACTAAACAAAAACATTTCATTTCAATACGCCAAATTTGTATCATGTCTATAATCTCAAACATAAACGCAAAGTGAAAAATAGGTTAATAAAATTTAGAATTTTGAGTGATGTTTAAGCGTACAGACATGAACATATTAGAAAATTATGAATATCCAAACAATGAAAAGAATAATACTTAAAATGACAAATAAAAAGCAATCAAACAAGAAAGAAAAAAATGACAAGTGAACTAGTGTGGAGTAATATCCGGTAGGTGATCGCCACACGTAGGGAAATTAGACGGTACAGGTGGCAAATCTGAGTGTGTTCCAACTTGGAATACCAAGTTCATGCCTATCACTATGTGGAACAAGAAGTGACAGTGGAACAGCCAGAATCCTATAACATCCAATCACGTTAACAATACATTCTACATGGTCACTCAGTTGTGTCTTACCAGGGTTGTCAGCTCTGAACCTAAGTACTACGTAACCATTGTTCGGTACTGCAATTGTATCTTTACCAGGAGGCAGGTTAAACTGTCTGTGCAACAGACCTCTTCTATCAAGATCGAGCGCATGTTTCAAGTTAATCTTCTTGATATTACGGTCCGGAGAACGGCCAATACCGATCACGTTGAATGAGTAACCGTGCAAATGGAACGGGTGACTCAGATTTGGTTGTTGAACTACAACACACATAGATTTCATAAAACAATATACCTAATTATGTAGTATTATGTTCATAATAATATTTCTAAATAGAAAAATTCCCAAAATAAAATATAATATGATTCTAGTATAAAACAAAAGGAAATATATTTATAGTGACAAAATATTAATATTATCTTATGCAATGAAATAGCAATAATTACAGCAAGAAAATAATTTTGTTATATTTGTTTTCCTTTTAATTTAAAAAATATCTAAATTATATAAAGTGAAATATTATTATATGCAATTTGGTTCAATAATTATTAAGAATAAATCTAAGGTCTCTTTTAGTTGACTATTATGATGTGAGTATTTGATATCAATTAATTATAAATATAAATCAATGGTATCACATGAGTCAAATTAAAAATGCATTTAAAATACTTTGATTTTAGCTGTTCCATAAATAATAGGTCAAGATAATTTGACAAAGTAAAGTGTTTAAAGTATATTTCATATATTTACCTTCGTCGACAAGTACCACTTCAACAATAGCATTCAATGGAATATCAACTTTATGTGTGCACATGCAGTTAGGTCCACAATCAGCTGGTCTATTATCACCGTTACAAAACTGATCAGGGCTAACATCATCGTACTGAGAAATCAAAGGAGAAGGAGGAGACATGTAGGAGATTTCATCAATCAAACTGATTACATGGTCACCGTTGGGTGCAACTAAAAATACAATTATAATGAATTATCTCTCTCTTGATGTTTGTTCTCAAATGAACTTACTCAAATGTCTGTTGTAAGTGTTGGGAGCAAAAAGATCTTCAGGGTTGTAAACGTGGAAACGGAAAGGAAGGAAGATCTTGACATCAGGGCGTTCTTGAAGTATACCAGGGTCAATAACGCGGGCATTCTTCAGTTGATTGACACAGATGGCGTCTGTACGTTCTGCGTTATTGCACTGTGCGTCTAGTGGGTTCAGGACCTGTATTTACATGATCATGTGAAGGCAAATGTCCTCAGAAACCCAAGCTCACTTACCATGATGTTTCCAAGTCTTATGATCTTTATATGTTGAGGTCTAAAATTTTCTAGTGATTTTAATTGCTTTACAAGTTTGGGTATTTTACAAGATTAGCCCAGTAATTAGCATTGCACAGAAGCGATTATGTTGACTGACATGAATTTGAAACGTGGATAATACTTTTATGTACAGTTTCATATAAATTATTTACAATTTACATAAACATATATATCTATCACATACATGTCTAACGATATGAAACAAGACACAAACACATACAAAATGGAGTATTCATAAAACAAACATTTAAAAATATTGTGTATACACAATGCACGATAGCACAATGTTTAATTGTAATTAAAAATAGGTATTTTATCTATTTTTTACTACAATAGCATGTATGAGTGCAAAAAGTGAAAGAAGAAAGGAAATATTTTATATACAAAATTTATCCAGATTTCAAACAAGACCCATACGCTTACAATCGTCGTTTTCTCAAGTGATGATAGTAACTTTGTTATAATAATGAAAGCAAGACTTTATTTTTTTTAAAATATTTATGACATTTCTCGAAAAACTTTCAAAACATACCAGTATCACTTAAAAAGTACGAATGTATAATACTCGTTTCTTGCTTAAACGGAGTTTTTTTTTGTCTTTCTTTACTTATCAGTAACATAGAACCCAAATGTCAATACTTGAACACGCATTAACCAAAATACAACTAACTGTATATAGATACATATTTACACGCCTTAAATTTATTCTATATACAACACCAATTTGTACTGCTAAATTTAAAATTTAGATTGAGAGATTATATGTACATAATAAGAATGTTACACTCACCACTCCCTGCGGTAAACCGAAGTCGTACGTTGGGGCTTGGGTCGAAGGTTGGTAGGGTCCTCTGGCGTAGCGCAAAATGGCTAACTGTTGTGCACGACGGATACCGCATTCACCAAGACCACGGAGTTGAATCCAGTAGGCACCAACAGGCTGATCAGCGTTTATCACAAAGTCGTATCTTTCACCTACCAAACAAATTCATTAGAAAACGACCCTGGTTATTTGACTACTTCCCTGGCAGCACTGATAATTTGGATAAACAGAACAATAATATTATAATTCTAGTTTTAATTTTTTATGAAACTACCTAATAAACTATGACGATCAGTGAAATCGCGGGTATAAATTTCCTTATATTGCAAAAGATGTAATTGTATTGGGGTTGTGACGTAGCAATTTTTTTGGTACTTTACTTATTTCATTGAAAGAGTGTAAATAATATACCATTTAATTTTTGAAAAATAATCGAACGGTCTATAGGATAATATTTGTTCAAAATCATAAATAGTATAGATTTTAATAGCTTGGGGGTGCTGTCGGTGTGTGAAATGTGATGTCATATTCTATTTTAAATCAAGTGATTTTTTTGAAAATAGTTGCATTTGTTATCAATTAATAATTTCTTATTTATGGGAATTATTACATATTTTATCAATAAATATTGTTTTCTACGATTGCTATAAGAAGTTGACAATTTGTCATCGTAAAGTTGTCGTTTTCTGTGGAACAATCGAAAAATATATTTTTTGCGCGTCTCCAATGGCAACGCGCGAAAAAGACGTTAAATGCGCGCGTTTCCAATGGCAACGCGCGAAAAAGATATTAAATGTTTCAATAGTTACCAGGAATACAAACAGAACAGAAACTTGACATATTGGCCAGTTGACAGAACGAATTTATTTTCAGTACGTATACGTTTTTTAATAATTTTAAGATGCAATCGTAGAAAAAATTGTGTGTATCACGAGCGTAAAGTGTTTTGTTCCTCTTACACTATTGCAGCTCTCGCCTTCGGCTCGTGCTGCAATTACCGTGCTCGAGTAACAAAGAATCACTTTACGCTCTTAATACACAAATAACTATTATATAACCTAAATTATAGATATATGTATAATGTTGTTCTATAAATAAAAAATATTGCAACCACTCTATTACGAAATATGTAATGCAATAAGTTCTAACCTGAGAATGAGATGATGGTATTCACTTGTACAGGATGCACTGGTTCACCGTCAGTAGCAATGAGTGTAAGTCCATGTCCTTGGAAGGTGAGTTGAGCAGGGCACACAGAAGCAAACGAGTTAACGACTCGGAATCTGTAACGTCTGCCGGGTGTAATGGTAAATACTTCCAGTGGAGTGTTGGTCATGAAGCCAGTGTTCGGGTCACGGAATTGACCTTTGCCGTTGATCAACAAACTCTCGGGATCTTGTCCTGTGTTACACATCAGTTAGAAGTTAGTATAACCGATCGAAAAATATATAGTATTTGTAATATGTAAAAAAGCAAATACTTCCGGACTTATGTGGTTGTCTATCACCATCATCCGGAAATATATCAATTTTTCTATAAGTTACACAACATACTATTTAAGTAAATTTGTTCCTGAACAACTTAATTTGTGTTCAATGAAAAGTTATGTGTTGTGAAGTGAGCTTATACAAATTATAATTTTACCGGTGTTGACGGCAAGACGACCGGGGAAACGTTCAGCAGCATCTTCGTGCAGCCAATCACTAACCAGCATCACGTGGGTGGTTAAATCGAAGTCATAGAGATTAGAGTTGGGATCCTTTGAAGGAGCTTGCCGAATTGCAATGCTACCGTACAAACCGTCCATCTTCTGCAGTCCAGTATGAGCGTGCCAGAAATGAGTACCGGCGTTAGCAGCAGTCCATTGGTATCTGCAAGCATTCAATAATACGTTGATTATCAGTTATCATACTGTAACTGTAGTTAGGACATGAACAGTGTTTTTATTATTGATTAAGGATGCTTAGCTCTCAGAAACTGGCATGTAATAGTTAGTGCCTGATCAATTTTATTCCCCATATAACTACTTGTTTGACGCCTAATATATCCCTAAAAAAATGTTTTAAAAATTACCTGATTTAAATTATTTGTGGAGATCTAAAGTATCTAAACGTAAGTAGTAAGTTACTATCTAATTATATTTTTTTTTTTGCATTGATACATATTCAAATAGGATACTGTATTTATTATTCCACTTAAATAATCAATGACGACGTCGCTTCCGGCCAAGTCAGAAATAGAATTCAGGACTTTTTCACACCAAAAATTGGCATTTAAGTTAGTCCCTAACTTTGTAATATAAACTATAGGTCCAACATTGATCATAAAAGATATAGCCATGTATTCCTTATTTTTTCAATCACCTGGTATATATTTATTAGGGACCCAGAACGAAAAATGTAATGAACAAAATTAATATTTAAACTATAAAATAATAAATTTTTCTTCAATAACTGATTTCTATTTTTTTTTAATCAGACATCAAAAGATACCCGTTTTTGGTGTGTTTAGAAACTAAAAATTCGCATTCCGGTATTTTATAATCGTTAAAACAAGAAATACAGAATGAGAATATTTTTTATCAGCCTAGTCGGAATTATTTTTCCGTACTGTTATTTCAATCAATTATTAATGCAAATTTAGGAAAGTTTAACTTCCTATGGTTGCTGAACTTGGCTTCGTCTCACAATTGCCATCGCCACCATAATCAGAAAATATATCACTTTTCCTACTAGTTAGAAAATATACTATTTGAGTAAGTTCGTTCCGGAAAATAGATATGGGAACAAACTTCTCCATATAATTATTGTTGGAGTCTAGAGACGATTTATTAGAAACAAATTATCGGCGATCAAATCTCTGGTCTCCAAATACCATTCCCATTATTACCTGAAAGTGTTGCCTTGCTGGATGGGGCATTGCGTGACGAAGGGAACACCATCATAGTACTGTGAGCCGCGTTGATGGACACCATGCCAGTGAATAGTGACTTCCATACCCTCCATGTGGTTCTCTACGTCCACGACGACTTTGTCACCTTCGCATACTTGAATGCTAGGTCCAGGGATCATACGGTTGGCGGTCAGGATTCCTCGCTCCACGCCGTCCGCTAATACACATTGACAGTTCGACCACACGGTGTTTGTTGCGTTCGGGGTACATACTTGACAAGCACTGAACACAAATAAAACATTATTCAATCAGTTTTTTTTGCAATTTTATGAATTTCTTTGTAAATTATACTCTAATTTATTTACATCCCATATAAAACATTTTTTAAATACATTTTTGTCAATCTCAGAAATTCAATATCGTTGATCGTATGTTTATTATTTATGTATAAAGTTTACAATTTATATTTTAATAATTTAGATGAACTGTTAAAACAATTTTATCACTGGGCTTTGATGTTTATTTTTGTAAGACATTTTGGCCTGCAGTTTGGGCCATTATCAAGTTTAAATTAAGTAGAGTTAAAACAAAAATCTATCTGCTTTGTTCCATGAAAAAAAGTCTAAAAATATAAAACGACATTAAATTTCATTTCACTACTTTTTTCATTTTCAACATGACAAAAAGATTTGTTTTAACTTTATTTAAATTAGACTGGATAATGAACTTGACATAGTCTTTTAAAATTAAAGAAGCATAGTGATTTATTTTTCAACTTTTTGTAGTTTTATTTTTTTAAATTAGATCAATTTTTTTCCTTTGTAAAATTTTGTTCCGATGATGATTCACGTACAGTGAGTCGAAAGCTAAAATGTCTAGATTTGAAATATACATACAGAATTTAAACCTTCACCGGTAGATTCCTAAAGCGAATTAGAGTGAATACCACTTTCAATATTATCTATAACTCTATTTCAAATGAAGACATGTTTATGAAATGAATGAAATTTGATGCTAATTAGCACTAGGTTAAAATGAAGTTATTTTGTTGATTGGAAAGTGAATTAAAAACGAAATAAAAAATGGTATTAGCGCTAATCCACTTTATGAATCTGTCAGTAACAGATTAGCCGCCAAAAGCATTTTAGTTTCAATTTGAACACCGTTTCTAATTCACAAAAAATATAATTATGGCACTAAGTGTTAACACGGAACAATAACAATAACTCAAAATTTATGAACGAGTTTATTCTGTTTTGCAAACAGCGCTAATAGGTGCCCCCGTATGAAGATGGGTTAAATACCTTCGTTATGAATCTATCATTTATTAATTTTAATAAATACTTCAAAATAACTTACGCTCCAAGCACAGTATAATATTCCAAAGTGAAATGGTAGTAGCAAATCCTCGGAGGTTCGCCTTCTCTGCAAGCACGGGCGCACTCTTCTGGCGAAGACAGTGACGGGTTGCGCTTAAGCTCAGCGGTGGCGCTGGTACGGTAGTCTAAATGCTTGCCCAAGGTACCACCGGAAGCGGAGCCTCGATTTGCGCTAGAACCAGCGGAACGCAACGGTGCTCTTACACCGCTTGCACTCAACGAGGGGTGCGTTTGAACCAATCCATGCGTCGACTGGAAGAAGTCAGATTCAGGAAGATCGGGTTCGTTCAATTCTGATTGCCACCATGATGCTGATGTTGCTTGGTCATTCGCTGAAACAGATAAACAAAATTGTTATTGATGATATTTATAGAAAAGGACATACCCAATTAAAAAAACAACATACATATTAAAAATATATCTGTGGCGAAAACTAACAACAATACCGACAATTTTAGACACAATAATATTTATTGCATATTCGAAAACATTGATACTAATATATAATTTGGAAGTATATAAATGGATGAATTTGTAAGATTTTAAGCTGCAATTAGAGCTATAATTTTAAATACGAGAACTGAAAAAAGTTTGTCAAGCATTTCAATACTGTAAATATTCTTATAGTTCTCCTCCGACAATATCTGTAGGTGCCAAGATTTAAAAGCTATTGTTTATTAGTAATATCAGTTAATGAGATTTTTAAATAAGATAACGCTTATAGTGACGAAAATTGGAATTATAACAAGGGCACACTTTGCTACTAAATTAATAACTACTTGAATAAGAAATGAAAATGAATGATAATAGTACTAATATATACAATAAAGAAGGTAATAAAACTATATTATTTAAAAAATAATAATTATCCTAAGAAAAATGTACCTTACGAAGAGAACTTGTGATCTATATATTTAAATTTGTACCAAAAAGTTAAACGATAAATGAAACTAATACTAAAATTATAACTAAGGACAACATGGAACTATGTTCTATATAACATAATAACAAACCATTATTAGCAAACACAAAATAAAAGATAAAATAAAGAAATACAGGTAAAAGCAATGCAAAGCTTATGGAGACCAACTGAAAATGTACCTTTGTTTCAAGTGATCAACGCTATCTCTTAGTAGTTGAATATCTCAATTTGCAAATGTAAAGTTAGAACTATTATACATAGTCCTATTTATTTAATTATGGGGTAAGAGATTCAGTGGTTTCGAATTAGGTTCAATTATATTTTTACCACATTAAACTAACTCTATTGCTCCCCTTCCACTAACATCTTTTAGGGACGTGATTTGAGGACTTTTAACAGCACTTCAGTGCAAAAATATATCTTACTGAGATCTTCTACGGCATAGTAATGGATAATAGGCATGATAATATATTTATTTATTTTAAAAGAATTATTAATGCATGATACACTCAATATGTACTGTAATTGGGATTAAGTTCCCGTTGTACAGAGTAACATAAATAAATAAATAAATAAATAAATATCTATTTCAAACTTTTATTACAAATAAAAGTTGCAATACTCTGTACTATGTATTTGTTACTTTAATTAATCTATAAAGTTTCTAAATAATTAATAATTGACTAGACTTGACCATGGTAAACACGTCTTGTTTGTTGCTTTGTTTATAAACAATGAGAGTGTATTGTAATTTATTCATTCGCTCTCCGTTACCTTAAGTAAGAAAACAACATACTTTTAATCCGATGTACCAAAACAACAAGAATACACTTTCTATCAACATCAAAGAAAGGTAATGGCATACTAAACAATCATTACTGATTGATCATAAAATACGTGAATAATGAAGTATATTGAAAATACAAATGAAAAAAACTCAAACAAATTAATCCACATTTTTTCTTTGAATCCTATTTTATTCCGCTGAAGAACATCAATTCAAAAATATACTGATAATTAAATTTTGTTTGACAAAGTATCTAGATTTCTGATAACAAAAACAATTGTTAGGAATTTGTTATAGTAATGCGAAAATTATTATATTTGTAGATGGGTGTTAAATTGTTCACTTAACATTATTAGCAAAGATATGATTCATAACATAGCATTCATTAGGTAATAGAAAATAGTATAATATATAATTAATATTCATTCGGTGGTTAATATCATAAGATGAATAGACATGAAAACTGTTTGTAAGCTAAGGGAACCGAACCCGTACCACTGAACCACCTACTTCATATAATAATAATAATAGAGTAATTAAAATATTACGACGCTTGTAAAAATCTGACAGATAGCGCTGTAGTAAATGCTACTGGGCCCTAAATACAGATCTTAATATATAAATATATATTTTTTTATTATATTGCAAATTGTAATACTTATATATAAAAATATAATTAATCGAAAGTTTTTCATTTCCTTCATTTCAATTTCAAATAAATTTTATTAGTACGGTACATTGATAAAAGTATACACTAGTAATATTATTTCTTTTTATGGTAATTAATTTCTAATTTTCGATTCATGTTTAAACTAAATCGATTATGTATAAAAAACGCAACCACGTATAACCAAGACATAAACCAAAATATTCACTTTCATTTTGCGGTTAAAATCGATTCGCTCCAATGAATTCTTATTTGGTATTAGCTATGATTTTTTATCTAATAGTAATTAAATAACCGAATGGTAATCATGTCTGCAGGGCAATCTAATATAACCCACTTGAGCTCCAGACAAATAATAAGGTCATCCCATTTGACAAAAAGGTTATATTTTTACAAACTATTGAACTGTAGCTAATTTCTATGACATAAATAAAATTCCTTAAAAATTTCAAACTTTTCATTCATAATTTTACAATTACACATTAGTTTATTTATTATATAAGCAAGTTTAAAGATTCATTAACTATGACATTATTCTTAATAGCACGCAAAAGTTTAAAAATATATATATGGTTATTTTGCATCTCATAATTTTCTCTAAAGTTTTGAATGCAGAGGGCTTTTTTTAATTTAAAAATATCACGAAAATATTGTATAATCGGTACTTTGAAAATTAGAAACACGAGCGCGGCTTTTGTGAAAAATTGTATATCAGTGAAATAATTAAATTTAATTGTAATAAAGAAACAACATTAATTTTTGAAAAAAAGAAGAACAAGTTGAAAAACATTTGACTCTATTATTCTAACTTGAATTCTCACATCACGGTTCACATTTAGTCTATATTCGTATATATTTCTATATTTTGACATTGTTGAAAAAGTCCCTTCACATTCACATAAATAACTCCTAGTAAATGGAAATAAATGCTTCAGCGTCTGATAATTCTGTATATTCAGAACATAAATGTAACAAAAAAACAATCAAATTATTTTCATTAAACAATAATTTTAACGAACTGTTATAAGAAACTATTTTCTTCATTACTGGACTTTTACATTTTCATTAAAGAGAAATTAATTACTTGTGGAGCACAGATTGGGAACCGTTACTCTATACAAATCTCTCAAAATTATTATGATAATTTTTTATATGGGCTGTAGTGTGATGCGCAATATAAAAGTATTTTTGATCATTATAGGAATAATCATTACTTTTATGTTTTTATAATATGGAAATATAACACGAAAAGCATCTGTTTCTGTAGATACATAAAAAGAACCATTAAAGTTAATTAAATTGGATTTTGTAATTTATTAATATTGTTAATACTCGTTATGGTGTCCAGTTATTACTATTTCATATTATTTCCGCAGCGGAACTGAAACCACTTCCGTTAATAAAAAATAATACAAAATGAAGTCAATTAAAAAATATGGGTAGCCAGACTAGGGTATAAATTACCAGTTTTTTAATAAAATATGCGTATATGTTGTCAGATTACTCGTGAAAGTAAATCGTCGGCTATAAATAAGGAAAGTCATTTTATTTATTTACATTTAACTTGGGATAAATTTATAACTTTCCATGTAATATAAAGTAGAGTAGATATTCTATTGTCTATTAATATGGCGATTTGTTGCACTCTACATATTTAGAATTGTGTTGCTCTTTATTTTTTTTATTTACAATTTTTTGTGTAAGATTTCAAGAGCTCAAGTATTGATAGTTCAGCAAATTTCTAATCTTTCTATTAAGTAAATTCGATTATTTACTTTATTTTATTCTTTAATAAATTTAATGTCAACGGCCATGGCACAACTCGTTGGTACTGATCTAAGCGATAACACGAGTTAAGCAACGTCGCGCGCGGGGAGTATTTGGATGGGTGACCGTCCAGAGAAACCCGCGTTGCTGTTGACCATAAGACCTAAAAACGCGGATCAGGGCGTAATGGCGGCATATAACTTGAGTAGTTGGTCCGCCAAAGAAGCCACAGACAAGATCAAGACATATCAAGATGCTGTTTATTCATTACTAGACATAGCACTCTGTCATAGCAGATCTCGATAAGTGACAAAATTATGAGCGTCGAGTATTGTTACCAGCTATCAAATCACGCCCCTGCAAGGGAAAACCACAAGGATAATTTTAATTGTGGTGAAAATGAGTATGATAGGAAAACTTATATTTATCTCGTTTAGGAGTTTCCTTTAATTTTTGTACCATTGCGTTATTTTTGCAAATAAAAAGCAATAAAAAAGGTACAGTCATAAAAAAGACTTAATTTACTAATGAATTACACGTGCTATTAATACATGTAGCTGCTAATAATTACTATACAAAGTGTATAATTATAGCTATTTCCTGTGTACAGCTGCTGACCGACAGAACAAATTTTCCCCTATGATTAATCATTCACAATGAAATAATAAAGGAAAATAGTATTTATTTATTTAATGAAACTAAATCTTGTACTCATGCTTAATTAGAGTTACTTTCTGTCGTACAATACAAAGTTGTAAATGATATTGATAAATACCATTATTATTAATTAAATACTACTACATGCTTTTTACAACATTCTTGTATGTTTCAATTGATTTTATTACTATTTTCGTTTAATGAAAATTGCACTGTTCAGTATTGGGATTTGAATTTTAGGTCTCATCGCAATGTTATTACCGAAGCATGATTTAAAAATTAATATAAATTTTATTTGTTGAAAGTAGCAATTTTTGCATAGATATTTGCATTTGCACTAGTTTCATTTTTAGTCATTACAAAGTGGATCACCATCCACTGCAGATAATCAGTATTAATTTGAATAGATTAATAAGTAATGGAATTGGTTCGAATAATGAGAATCATCCTACTTAAAACGTAATCTTGTGATCGATGGAACTCGCAAGTTCCCAAGAATTGCAGTCTTGAGAAAAATGAATAATTTTCGAAGAAAGTGATCCATCTGGACTATGAAGTAACAAAATATTAATATGCTGTAATTACCACAAAATAATTATTTTTATAATTTTGTTTAAATTTCTATAGCATTGTTGTGAATTTTTTAATCATATTTCAACATTACTCTATCTTATGACAGCAGGTATTATTAAAATTACGAAAAGACATGTAGTAGACTCTTAACCAACATTTTCTTCGTGTTTGTAACAGACTGACTTAAAGTGCAATTATAAGTTAATTATTATTATTATTATCGTATTACAATTAATTTGTAAGCAAAGTTAAGTTTACAGAAAAAAGTAATTTAAATAATTTATGGTAACTATGTAGAATCGTTAATTTTTATTTACTTAACCGTTTTTATTTGAATTTTCACAGTATTGTAAATACTTACATATATGATGATTTATTACTATACACAAATTATAAGCGTAGTAAATAAAAATAATATATGCTAAATGATAGCGATCAATAATATTTTATTTCATATATTGAGAGTCTAGACATGAGAGTACACTGTTTTTTTTTCTTAAAATACTAACTAGATATTTATTTGTTTCATGATACCTACGTATGATTTATTATCATTTATTAAAGTAAATAAAAGTTTTTATGAATGTAATAATTTAAACATTAAAATACCTAAAAAGTTTTAATTTTAAATAAAATTTTGATGGAAGTAGATTTATTACGATTTGATTATTTGAAATATTGAAGGAAACATTTGCCTATCATATTATCAATTAAAATCTTATAAATACTGCTTCCTAATTGTGCATAAACATGCACGAAATATGTAAATTTTCTACATATATTTAAAAAAATAATTTCATGATCTATCCTTGGCATGTAGAAATGAAAGTGTGGTTAAAACAATTATTAAAGTCCTTGGATCATTATTTACGTTTTGTGTTGTGCAAAATTCACAAAACTACAAAAATGGTCATGATATTTTCAAAGGTTTGCATTTACATTACAGTTTAAAAAATATATAGATTTTTAGTATAATATATAAAGTATCTATCAGATTGATATTTGTAAAGAACCAATACTTATTTTTGAAGTACATCTAGGAAGTAAAACCATATTCACCGTAATAACTATAATTACTCTTTTCAGTTGCTGTTGGATGAGTAAAAAACTTTCAGGCAGCAATATAGTTAATGCCGCAAGTTGACCATGATTTTCAAGAAATGCTAGCCTAAATTATTTATGCCACCACTTACTTTTTTACATTCCTAATTTTGAACTAGGTACCTATAATAATTACAATACTTCACTGAATTAACTATAAAATATGTTATTAGATTAGGGTTCAAATAAACATAAATTTTGTGAAATCATTTCCACTCTGTATCTGAGTGGTTTATAAATTCGAAAGAAAATATTGTAATAAAATTGTATTATCAAATTTCTCTGCTTATAAACCATCTGTCAATAAACGCCAGCAAAATGAAAAGGCAAATGCCGGCGAAGATTCGTCAAGTTGCCCGTTCAACTGACAAGCGATTCTATATTAAATTCTCTTTAATTAATTAACTCCCTATTCTAATAACAATTTAAAAATAGTTGTATTATTAGACCAGAAACTGTACTTTTACAAGTTTGACCATATTTTGACAGTTCAAGTCGAAGACGAGGCAAGCTAAAATTTATAATGTCTACTCCAGCATATATTAAAGAAGTTGCCAAGATAATTCATTCCCAGAAAAATTCGCTACATGGACATTTTTATTGGTTGTATACAGCAACTGCAAATTCAATTATTAATTACTAGATTTGAATTTACAATGAATAATTTAGCTCTAAAATTGGTAAAACTCTCTAACCTCCAAGCACTCAACACATAAAACTGTCACTGAAAGCCAGTTGATGCCAATGCTAAGCTTACCAAAGTAAAATTTTTCTAGCCTCGGTAGGTAACAGATTTTTGTGGATGATTTTGAGTTTTGCAAAACTAGTGGTTCTGGACGGAGGCATGAAAACCTGATGCACATATTAAGCCAACATCTACTTAAAAATTTGTATAATAAATATGTAACCGCCATATTTTGATTCCTATCTTTACTTAACCCGAAAGTTTTAGAAATTAGCACTGTATTTGCACGGAACAGTACATGAAAGAAGTTATACGAAGAATAGGCCGTGCCTGAATATTATGTATAGGTACTTGTATAATAACATATGCATTTCCTATACTTCACCGGATAAGGCACAGCTAGAATCATCAACTAGAGTAATATACGAACGAATAAATTATGACACAGAAAGTAATGATTTACCTTGTAATGCCAGCGACCGACTTTGAATATCAGTGATCATATTTTAAAACCTTCATGATAAATGTTAAACTATGTCTCACCATAACTTCATTGCGTTACACAGTATAGGAAATAAAATTCCGCGTCGGCGAATTACCGAAGTGACATTCATTTGTATTTGTCTGTTTGTATCAATTCTAGATAATGCATCATTTTTACGGTTTACTCAATTTTGTAATAGTGGAGATACTTCGAGATTTGACGGCTGGTAACCGTACTTCACACGAAGTAATATATCACTTACCTCTGTTTCGGCAGAGTGCCACATCCAGTAATGGGTTAAAAGCGTGATAATATATTTATTTATTTTATTTTACTTCGAGATTTTTAAAATTCTTTATAATATTTTTTTATTATATAAATCGGTCTACTATAAAGTTATACGGATTTCATTTCAAACAAAACAAGGTGAATAAACATAAACGAAAATACTTTAAATATAGTTTGAGGTAGACAGGTCAGTGGAAATGCGTTGGAATGTGAATTTGAAACCCCAAGTTCGATTCTCACAAATAAAATTACCCCTTTGAGATTCCCTCCACTAACAAAGTCAGGAGCCGTGAATTGACGGTTGGTAATCGCATTTCACGCACAAAATGCAGAATGCTATACCCAGTAATGGGTAAATGGCGTGATGATATATTTTATGTTTGAACATATTATATTTTTAGTATACGTATTTTGCACGGTTTACGAGTATTGGTGGTATTTATGCCTTTAATAAAAAATGCATTGTTAGGTAAGAAGGAAAGGATAATTGATTCATTCGAACAGGTACTTTGTGTTTTGTGGTTATGATTAGATATCATGTAAACAGTTTCGTTATTTCCTTACCACTTGCCACACCTTGAATATGAATACTGTAGCGAATATTTAAAATCAATTATTACATGACTCATTTTGTAATAGTTCGGACTGACTAAGTTAGGTACTGTTTTGTTTATATTAATAAAATCATTTTGTACGTACGAGTATGTGTAAAGTACAGAGCGTTTCTGGATTAATTGATGTTAAGGTGTAACATAATTTATAATAATTTAATTGGTTGAACAGTTTTTTTATTTATCGACAATACCGTCTTATCTCATTGTTTAATTGTGATGTTTTTAAAATTTCGATTGTAGTGTAAGTGTTTTATTTAAAGTAATTATTTTTGTAAAGGTGATATGGCGCAGTTGTATCAAAGCGGATTTTGGATTTGAGAACCCGGGTCCAATTTCCATAGTCGATAAACAATTATCACTACATTAAAATATCCCTGAAGCTTTTCTTCCGCTAACATTTTTGGAGACCGTGATTTGACGATAGAATAATGGGTAAAAGGTGTTTATTTATGATAATATGATAAATATAATCCTTTTTTTATTTATCAATAATATTAGTTGTCTGTCTCAATATATTTCATATATAAAATTAAAGTTATAAGTTAACTAATAGATTAAATACTTGTAAAAATTTGTGAAAATTAGTGGCTCATAAATTGAAGTAGAGGTTATGTGTTATGTCTAGGTATGTTATTAAAATTTCTGCTAAGAGTAATAGTGAAAACTCTAATTGTATTCTTAATTTTGCCAGAATAATAAATGAAAGGCTCGTTGTTCGTTGTGAAAAGATGAATACTATGGATAAGAAAATTGTGAGATTTGAATATAAAGGCAAGAAGCAAGGTTACAAAGTAATTATGTACGAGAAATTTTTTTGAGCTGTAATTTTTTCTGAGCTACTTAAGGAAAAACTCTGCTTCACTGTTTTATATTTTAACAAATATTTTGAGAAATAAGATAATCTATGTTATTATAATATTATACTATTCATTTAGAAGAGACAGATTTGTAATATAATTTGTCCACTTTTACAGTTACTAGTTCGAACTAGAATTTTTTATATTTATTGGCATAATAACCTATATTAAAACCGGGGTCACATAGTCAATGTTTACTTCATTTTTGTTAGTCAAATTATGTGTGATGGCTTCACATTATCAAAAATAAATATGTCAGACAATCATTAATTCTTTAGAGTAAACATAACATAGGTTGTGTTACTTTGAATCTGCACTTAAATTATATTTATATTAATTCGAATCATGGTTACCAAAGCTTCATTTGGTTTTCTCGATCTGTCAAAAATACAAAAGGCGAAACAAAATGTATGACAGAATAAAAAACGTTTCTATTAAGGGTATTTGATCAAATTGTATGATATATCGTTACATTTTTATGTGTCATAAAAGTTTTATTAAATTGTGAAAACATTAATCGTGTGATATCGGCTTTAGGATAGCTATTAAAAATCGAAGTGAAATAATAACAAAATAATGCGAACAGCGATATTGAATTTCTCATTAGGGAATTAATCTAGCTAGAAGCAGATAGAAAGTGTTTATCTATATTTAGTTTAATTTGTTATATATACTCGACTGTACATATATCTGCATAAATTAGAATCTTATATCTTCAAGATTTATTTTTAATTTTATTGTAAGTGAAAACTTGTGACAGTTTATTAAAAGCAAGGATAACATTCTTCTTCTTCTTGCTGTGACACTACAATCCATTAATTACTGAGCCGCAGATTTTACACTGATGTACTGCCGGTTCTCGTAGTCAAATACTATTTACAGCAGTCGTATTAACAAGCAAGAGGTCGTGCGTTCAAAACCTGACTTCAACTTATATAAAAAAATACGATTGTGTCTGGCTGGTTCGGATTCCACTATAAATTGTAGGATCTTTGTACTGTACTTGGGATTATGTTCCTGTTGTACAGAGTAACAAATAACTAAATTTAAGTCGTGACTGGCTTATAGCGCCAGAATGTGATAAATACATGTAACTGAACAGACGTTATATTTATAATATTTTTCTATTACAAACTTTACAACTTTTTCAAATGTAGTTACGACATTATAAATTGTTCATATGCTTATTTGTATTTATTAGGTAAGTACTAATAACTACTATTAAAAAGCAATATAAATTTCAAAGTGAGTGGTTCTTTGGCCACGATTTCTTTTCTTTTATAAGACAGAATTTACTGGTATGCTTGTATGCTGGTTTATATTAAAAAGAAATCATTTACCTCATTTTAAAAACTTCTCGTATAACATCTGTTGATGATGGAGACATCATTATTTAGAATTACTTTATTTGACATGAATACTTTTTCCTTGATAACCTAAATACAGCACAAAAAATTCGACATGCTACGACTGTACACGATGAGATTATGTTAAAATATGTTTAACATTATGCTGTAAAATCTCTATAATACAAGTATACATGTTGATTTAGTATCACGAATATACTGCTCTAGTTTCTTTAATTAAAATTTCTTACAACAAGTCACTGAGACGATGAATTAAAAAAGAAAATTAAATAGAAAGGTTTGAATTTTCATTTGTCACACAAAAAAGGCAAACAAATCTTTCCGTCACCGTTGATTAAGTTGATAAATGTAGCTCTAATTCTAAATCATTATTTTTTTACATTCTCCTACAAATTTATTTTCTCAATTAAGTTCTCTTATTTTTATTTTAATCATAATCATATCAAGATAGTATGCAATTACGTTTAGAAAACAAAGTTCAAGTAATTTATTCAAGATTATATTTGTAGATTGAGCATTGTTTATATACAAGCTGATACATAATTCAGTCAGAGAATTTGAAATGACAATAAATTGTGAAGATTGCCAATTGTTTAATTTTTTTCTTTAATTTAACTGAATAACCAACAATTTTTTGTATTTGCCTCTTTCAGTATTTTTAGAGGGTCAATACCCAATTGACCTTATGAACAAACCGCCATTACTATAAATATCAATCTCTACATCAGTCCCATTTAATATTTACGTATTTTTTTCGTATTATAATAGAAGAACAAACAAATAATTTTGGTTTGAATCTATTAATTTTTGTTCCAAATTAATAATGAAAAATGTATCATACGTCGGCTGTTAACCCAATTAAACTATAATTACTTTTAAATCGAAAACAATACACCCAATTAATAATTCTCCATGTTTCACAATTTCAAGATCAATGTCTCCATATGGTAAGGAGATAGATAATGATATGGCAAAATTTTGGTGATGACCCAGTTTAATATCAGGTTCCCTTGTTCACACGTCAGTTGATGCAGTAATTATACCGGTCTTGTTGTATATACACTTGAAACAGAATTCACGGGTCACTAGTTTCAAAGCATATTCCGCTTGTGGCTCAACCTTGCTAAGTATGAACTGACAAAAAACTAATACTACTGTTAGTAAGAAGTAGGAATATAAATTTGTAAACCGAAGAAAGTAGTTAATATATTAATTTATATTTGTTTAAAACCATATGTTACCTACTAGAAATTTTCACGCGGTTTCCCTTTAGCTATAAAATATATAGTCTATGTTACAAAAACATGTTTTCGGTTTTTACTTTTGTTACTTTCTTTTCTTGTTTATGACGCCAATATATATTGTTAGTTAGGAAATTCTTTTAGTCTACAACAAAATAACAAAATGTGCTAAATAATTATAACTTATCGCGAAAAAGATATCTTTTATACTTGAAGTTTAAAATACAAAATATTTAATTCATCAAAATAAAATAAGTACATATTTAAAGCGCAGTCGTTCAATTCGTATGTTAAAGAATACGTATTTAGTTTTTAATTTACAAATTATAAATGAATTTTAGTGAAACAAGGTTTGCTTGCTGCTATGTTTTTTAAATTTTATGTAAATTTATCCTGTTACATATTTTGCAAAGTTCGCTTTACTCATTCACAAAACGCACCTACAGCCTCAAACTATTAGTATCGTCATATAAGAAAATTAAATAACATTCTGAAAAACATATTTAATAAACTCAGGTCGTTATTCGGTTATTGAAAAATAATCAAGTAATGCATGTTTTGAAGAATTGAGGGCGAAATTTTATATTCTTGCCTCTAATACAAAAATTGATAGCGATATTGGAAACACACTTGTTTTTCTAACAAAAAAATTGCAAAACAAATAATGAGTGTAACAATTTAATTCATTATAGATATTTAACTAATATTTATGAAAAACTCGTACCATATATTTAACTAGTTAAACTAAAAACTCTAGTATAATTAACTAAATTACCATACAGTAAGGTTGTCTTATCTAGTGCATATAATTAACATAAAATTTGTTAATAGCTATGCAAATCAATAAATTAGCAATATCAGTCCCAAATTAGTAATTTTACATTAAATATGTGTCATTTTGTTTATTTATCATCAATATCAAATGAAATAAATAGTAAACTCAGCTACACAAAAGGAGATTAATCATGCACGAAGCCTGTTCTCATATTTTGAATTGCTCTTGTAAGTCATTAATAGAAAGTCACTAAAACCAAAAAAAAAATCTATCAATCTATTGTATCAAAGATTCAATCAAAGATAAGTTTTCAGTCTATTAAATTTCCAGGCGTATTCTAGTATTTAGTTGGTTGATACGTAACAGATTAATGACAAATGAATTTTTCACACAGCACTATTCGCTTTCATTGTTTGATAAATAGCGTGTTACAGATTTGCACAGTTGTTTAACTCAATTTCGTCATCACATCATCACTTCTTGCGGTTGCAGTCACTTGTTCAATGACGATAAGTTTTTGCATACTTATTGTATCTGGCGGAGAGATCAATTTTTTGACAGCTGTAACCAGTAATTTTATCTACACAACAATAAAACAGAGATTCATACTACGCAATAATAACCGGCTATTTTGCTGAATCTTTAATAAGCAATATCGAAAATTAAATTGTATAATAAGATAATAAAATAGGTGTAATTCGATTCGATATTGTTCACTGAATTTATACTGTTAAAGTAATATTGACGCAGTCAATCATAAATATTTATAGATAATTAAGAAAAAAAACTAGACAATTACTTATTATACCGACTAGCTATTATATTATTATTTTTAGTTGCGCTGTTTTCAGCATGTGAAATATAATGAAAAAGATGTAAAAGAGTGAATAGATGGATATGATTGAAAGGTTTTTGCGTGATGAATAAATGAACTTGTATATAGGAAACTATTAAGTGGTTGAAGCAAAGATGGCGTATTCGGATAAGAATATTAAATGTATCTGATGAGTGCTAGCCCATTTGAAAGCGTGATGTTATGTATGTTACTATTTTATGACTGCAAACTCTAAATTACATTTTTTGAGAAGACTGAAACCATTTTCATCATCTATCAAAATGCGTATTTGCTAGATTAAACGTCTAAAAACTCCAATTATTAAATTCTGATTAAATAAAAATGTGTAATAGTGGAATGCCATTTTGGCTATTTGCAGTAAAATAACTTAATTGTGATTAGCGGTAAACGTAAACTTTCAAATAATAAACAAGGTAAAATTGCAAAATTATTATTTGTGCTTAGGAAATAGATATTAAAACTGACAATTATCTACTTTTATTTGTTGACTACGACAATGTCTTCCTCTGAAACTTTCTGTAGCAGTTTTACAAAATATTTTTTTATATACTTATATATTTCTTATATCGGTCATGGCTTTTAAAAGAAATTTTCGTTGCAAAATTAGAGTTTTTGACATAATTTATGGTTTATGTAATAAACATAATTAAAAAATTAAAAGATTTATTTCTAGTGCACGAAGAAAATTTCCCAGAAAGTAGTTGTAGACATAGACGAATTAAACGCAAATTACAAATTCAACGCATGTATTAATTATTGTAATCTAAAGACAGACAAGACAAGTAGATAGAATAAATAATAATTTAGCAGTGGTATCATTAATTGCATACGCATGAGTTATCTGTAACAGTGAAAGTTCGTTTCAAATATTACTCAAGCCAAGTCAAGAGCGGAAACAGAAACGGCAACTGGAGACATTAACCTAACCGCAAAGAAAACGAAAAACGAGAAATTGTGAGTCTATGTGTATGTTTGCCTAAATTATTGTTACTGCTACCAAACATGAAACAGTAATCCTTTCCTGGATTTTCTCACTATTCTATCTTATAATCTATGATATATAAATTGTGAATTTATTAGAAATCCAACAGTGATTAAGTTGTCAAGCTTTGTTTTATATTGTTTCTGAGATCAAACTGATACATTGCAGTAACAATGGTTAAATTTATTCACAAACTTTCGTAACATAATACTAGCGTTGTATTTATATATCATATACGAGCGCTATACTTATTCAACTGTCGTTTTGCATAGGGTGTTTGATAAAAATGTTAACACTTATATGGGAACATGTAATAATGAACAATATCTTCGCACGAGAAATGACGGAAGATGGAAAGTTTAAAATAAAAAATAAGAAACCAAGAAGCTAAGGAAACAACTCTTCTTCACAATTATCTTTTGTATTTTCATTCGAAAACTTATTGCGATATGAAGTTGATCTTATCTTAATCGATGTGTTGCATCAAATTACATTACTCTAAATTACTCACATGCTTATATTTTGAATTATCAAATTTTCTCCCCAATTTTCAAAATGACGTACTAAATGAATTTTTCAGAGGATAAAAGCTAGCTACATCATTAACTGAAGACAAAAACCATTAGTATATCAAGATTAATTAAAATTGATAGCGTCGATTCTAAAATCGTTGGCACACACAGGCAGACAGACAAAAGTTGCTCGTATAAGATACTCGTAGATTGATTTTTCGCCCCATTCTAAGTGCAAGTGTTCACAATATCATGATCATAGAAATAAGCAACAAATTTTAATAGGTGTGTCACGAAAAGCGAGTCATAGGCGTTTAACATGAGAAAACAGTTTTTCCGTGCTCACTGCTTCCCAATTTATTTGAGATAAAAATGCTTCAAATAAAAATTGTTGAGTTTAAAATTCTACATTTAAATTAATAAACTAATTTCATTTCCTATGTCTTATAACGGCAGAAATTAAATATTAAAATTTAAAAATTTACATTTAATAGTGTCAGTTATAGAGGTTTTTCTGTCAAATACTTTGACATATAATTTTTAATGTAAAACTTCAATGTGTCAAAATATTTAACAGAATTAAATCGCGCATTTATTTGTTATTTTGTTTTAATTCCATGGCTAACACTATTAAATTGTAATTTTGTTAATTTTCACATTTATTTCTGCCGTCAACAAAACCTAGAAAATGAAATTGATTTATTAAATTTAAGTGCAACAACGTTTATTTGAAGCATTTTTATCTATAATAATTTAGCAAGTAATGCGCACGGAAATACTGTTCTCTCATGTTAAACGCCTGACTCAATTTTCGTGACATAGTATGCCAACGTAAATAACTTTTTTTAACATTAATTTTTACGTGCGAACGTGAATAATATAATAAAAATATTAAAATGTCATATATTTTAAATCTTGATGTATGTTTGAGAAACCCGATATACCTTGGACGCTCACCTGTGTTTATGAATCATGAAAAATATCTGTAGTTATTTCTATATATATATATATATATATATATATATATATATATATATATATATATATATATATATAGGTATATAATTATCAAAATTAATAAATAAATGTAACAATCTTACGATTTTTTTTACTGTGGGCTGCATTTCAAGACGTCAAATTATGACAGAATGCCACACCCATAGGGTAAAAGGCGTAATGATATATTTATTTATTTATTTTTGTTTATTTTGATAGATATTGTATTGAAAATATTTTTTGTTACTGCACAACAAGGACTGAATTCCAAATTACAGTACAAAGTGTTTAGTTAAATGACAGGCATTTTATGTTGTTAATACTTCGATGCTAGTTAATTGTTGTCGATTTTGTATGGATAAATTTGATCTAAAGTATATTAATATATGTAACTAATCGTGCTTAAATACACTAAGAATCATTTTGTAATGATCTAAAAACTTTCCTGTTACGTGTGAATGAAGTAACAGTTCTGAAGTTGATACTATAAAAAAAGTCACATACCAGGTGCCTAGTGAAAATGAATATCAACTGATATAGATTGTGTTACTTCGTAATTGAACTGTAATTGAATATAAGATATATAGTTTATGACATTTAGGTTTACAGTTACTCTTACCTACTCTATTATTTACATGTTTAAATTGCTTACGCTTTAATAAAATAATATAATTAAAATAAATTATTAGGTTTTATTTAACTCTTTGTTAAAATTAATTTAAGAATTGTACTTCAATATGTAAGACTATATATAACTTAAAATATTTTTTCTGCTTTATTTGATCGCTGATCTGAGTTTTTATATAAAGATTTGCTAATGTAATAATAATAATAATGTTGATGATACAACTTGTATATTTTACACGAGTCAGCCTTATTATTCTCTTTTTTTTTGTTATAGCTCATTTACATAATCAAATCGAAAATGTGTCACTTATAGATTATAACACTGATTATAGAAACTACCTAATACAACATTTAAGTTTTGTAATTTCTTGAAACTTATGTAGGTGTTGATAAATAGATATTACATAAGTATGCACGCAAATCGAATTGTAACAAATATTTCATAATTACTTTTTGGCCTTTCATAAATCAATGATCCTATTCCCAAAGAAATAAAGTTAGAATTATAATATTAACTATATGCTACAATGTTTATAAATTTTAATGTTTGCCATTCAAACAATTCTTTTAATTCCAAATCAATAAAATGTGGCGGTGAGTAAAAAGGAAGGCAATTTTGCTTTCACGTGACCTTTGACATCAACCTTCAGCCAGGCTGGCGGCTTGAACGTTGAACGTGACTTGCCCACGCGTTCATGCAACGAAACAATCGCAAAACGTAAACCAATGTAACAAGAATGCGATCATACACTGTGTACGATTACTTTCTATGTTAGCCAATTCTTGTTCCTATACACGGCTAATATGTTATTTATAACAAGCTGTTTGCTATTGCAAATGAAAGGGAAAATATGGAATTACATATGTAATATTTTTGCACGATTTTAAATTATTTGTAATAAATAGATTTTTATTCCCTTTTGACACATTGCAAAATGACATCTGGTAATAAAATTTGGGACTAAATATAGATACCTTTTTGCTCTCAAATGTATACAATTAATTGTGGTTTGAGTTGGTTTTATTCATTTTTCGTTATTATTACAGTTTAGTTAATTATGCATGGAAAGTACAATTTAGAGCAGTTCGGGATTTCAAGATTTCGATATGTTTTCCTGTTACAAAACTGGATTCACCCATGTGCTAACCGCTAATAGGAAGTTTTTCTCCACTTGATATTTAAATAATAATAATTATAGGGTATATTTAATATAACTTACTGAACAAAAAGATTTTTACAATTACAGTGCAGGGTCCGGACACACCGAACCGCAATGTAGTTTATATATTTTTAGCTTGAGTGAGATTCGAACTCTAGATCTACGGATTAAAATGCCAAAACGTATAAGTTTTTTTTTTGTAAAATAAGAACCATATAACACTGTTTATATCCTTTTTTCTCCTCTAGAAAGAGAAAACTAATTTTTCTCACTAATTCACAAGAAGTAAGTCGAGCATCCTGTGCAGGTTAAAAAAAACTATTTTCTAAATATATGATGCAATATTCGATTAGTTAAATCATAATTGATTTCACCCGAAAAATAACTATTGTTTATTTCCATTTAATTTGTCATAATTTATTAATGATTAAGAATAATGAATAAATAAAAAGGAAATCTTTATTAATTCTCTGAAAAACTATCACTCATCAACCCTGAAAGTATGCGTAACAAACGTACAATAAAACTAATTTAATGATTACTATTTAACTTTCATAAATAAAATATAGTTAATTACAATTTACATTTTTTGTTGGCTTACAAATAATTTACTTAAATGAAAATGAAACCAATGTATTTGATGTGACTCTATTGAATAGTAATATATAGAGATGGGCGAATATCATCTGCGAATAGTCGAATGCCGCGAATATTGGCATAATTCGATATTCGAGATTTTCGAATATTAACGTCAGTATAGCGAACATTCGAATACCTCAAATATCACGCCATATGTTGATCTCAATTTTTGACTATGTTTTTCTTTATCATTTGTACATAAACTTAAAGCTATTACAATACTTTGAAGTTATTAATAACAAAGATATTTTGTTTCAAAACCATGAAGACGTACCATATTTCAAATTTGATTTTCGCCAACATCAGCCCATACGTTTCACCTTAAATTTGAAGTTTTCGTCTTTTTCTTTTCTTTTTTGTTTGTAGTTTTTGTTTTAATTTTATTTTATCTTAACAATTTCATTCAAATAATGAAAAGGACATAATTAAATAATTATTAATAATAAATAAATTAACTTTTAAGAGTATTCGAATATTCGAGTACTTCGAATATTCGAGATCTGATTAATATTCATATTCGATATTCGAATTCGAGAAATTTGATATTCGCCCATCTCTAGTAATATACCACATTTTACGATCAGTATTTTGGTGTATCTACATAGTTGTATTAAATTCTATCTGAGTAGTTCATATTTGCAAAACTACGTAGAATCAACTTTTATCTTTATAATTAATATTTACTTTCACATGGCATATTTAATTATTTGACTTCTAAATCATTATAATTTTGTTTCATTGCAATAATATCAGTAGTTTTAGATAATTTACAAATATTAATAGTAGTATTTATTATTTTTATCTTACTTAATTAGTAAAATGCAGAACCATTAATGATCTTTATAATTTTTGATTGCGAAGAGATTGATAGAGTTATTACACTTCTTATTGGATTTATTTTAGAAATGATTTTTCATTTTTGCTTCAAATTTAAAATAACATAAAATATCACTTTGACTTTTATTACTAATTATTCAAGAAAACGAGATCTGCGATCTACTTTTACTATTACTTACAATTTCTATATGAAAATTAGAAACTTTTCAAAAATCTACAAGAGAAAACTAATAGATACGAACTTGTAATATCAATATTTATCATTTTTACGAAATATCATAAAATAAATTTCAATGTATCTTAAGAGAACATTTTATTGTTATTGGATTGCTAGCTATTCTTAAAACAATAATTAAATAAAATAATGAACGTTGCAAATAATCATTTATCTGATGTTGTTTAATGATTAAATTAACTATTGTAGTATTCATAATTATAATTTATTATTAATATATGTATTATAAATTTCAGCGTAGATGATTGACCAATCACCGTATTGGATTTACAATATAACAAAAAGTACAATATTGACAACAAGTGACATTCATTTAAATTTTTCTGTTTATGACAAGTTCACTGTACTTCAATGCAGCGTTTTACTCAATTTTATGATGAACATGGTGATTTTTAAATTTGTTTATAATAATTTTTCGGTACGATAAGGCAAAATATAAAAATAACTATCAAACCAATGTTAGCTTAAAGTAAACCACATTTATTTTTGGGAATTTTTGAAAATTTATTTTGTTCCATATTTAGTATATCATATCATATCTACATGAAATTGCGCTGTAAATGAGAATTACAAAAGTAATTTTTCACTACCAATAAATACACCATTGATCACTTTTTATGAAATAGTTTCAAATAAAAGTTGTAGAGGATTCAATTTTGCACCTAAATTAATCTAGATAGGTACATATTTCATTTTATTTATTTATTACGTTTCAAACCAAATTTAAAATATGTATCTGACAGTTAAATGTTACACATATTTTTATTATTTTAAGTTAAACTAAATTAAACATCTATAAATATTAATTACAAACGAATAATTTTTGGTACAAAAATTTAAAATCATACTTGTATAACAGAACTAAAATGATTGATATTACACAATGTATAGGTACTTATTGTATAATGTTAAAAACGAATGAAGTAACATAAATCTAATCTAACTGGCAATGAAAGAAATATCCACAAATATATTCTTATAATACTGTTCGTTTAAATTACAGTTAACGCAATATCTGTTTTAATTACAGCAACAACTATCTCCTCAATGTTTATTGGTCTTGCAACTTGTAATTTACAAAAAAGCTGTTTATCGGGGACAGTTTTAACGTTCATAGACATTAATTGAGTGTTTTGCAGTGACTTTCATGTAACAATGCCCTTCAATTCAAAAGATCAATGTTAACAATGTGAACTTGTTTAACCAAAACATATATTTGTACTATTAATTTTAAGTAATATCACAATATAGATGCAACAAATAGTTGTACACTCTGGTATTTTTGTGAACAAAATATTTAACCTTGAATGTATTAGCTCCACCTTAAAGTGTACACATCGCTGTTCTATAACTGTCGTTAGATATCACCACTATGTTGATTTTAAATATTTAAAATTCTGTAAATTAATCATTCTGTGCAATAAATACGTAGCACCTTATTCTGAAGGTTTATAACTAATATAAAACTGATATATAGACAAATTTGTGTAAGGATCTTGCGCTTAAATTTGACATTTATTTGAAATTTTCGCGCTTATACCTTGCGAGGCTGAGCTTCATCGATACGCAGACTGATCTGACAGTACTCGAAACATCAAAGGTACCGCACGAGAATGCAAATATTGGTTAAATCTATACTGTGGTATTAGCAACATGCTTTAGAACAATACCGTATACCATCGAAAAAGATATTAAAGAAATTATGTATTATAATATTATTCTAGAATAATCGTATGAATTATTTATCTAAAAATTATACAAAAACTTAAGAAGGCCATAATTGAAGGCAGCTTTAAGATAGATTGTCTACAAATAATCATTTATTAATTAATTATTATTAGGTACCTGGTGTAATGCCTTATTTTTATTTTTTTAAATTAAATGTACCTACTATTAAACTAGTGACACTAAAATGTTCGCTAGGAATGAAATATTCTAATTTTTGCGAATTAAAAAAAATCTTTTTGTTCTATAATCAGTATATTAAATTATATATGTCATGAAAGTTTCGTGCAGAGGTATAGAAACACCCTGTAAAATAATTCCCAACTATCACGGAATTAGTAGATTGAAAATAATATAAATATAAATAGTGATATATAAATATAAATTCCTATGAACATAGAATTTTTATTCACTTATAAAAATAAAAATTATATAGTTGATAAAGTCATTATAAAATTCTATCTCTTGCAAATAATTTATCGACAAGTAATAATTAAACAAAATCTGATGTATTGTCAATATAAATCATAAAAACAGTAATAAAACCTTCAGCAACAAACTTGCAATTATCCAGTTTCTTATAAAATATAATCTTAAACAACGGGTACATTACTGATAGCAACAACAATAAACACTTCAGTGCTCGGTTACATGAAGCAAAAACTATCCATTCACTCACACAACCATATAGAGCCGTTATTTACATGCATATGTAATCGGACCAAACTAGAAAACTCAGAGAAAATATTCATTCACATACACATGGACGTATAGTACGGTCATATACATTGGCAGAGTTCACATAAACCCACAGGAGCGGATTGACTCACAAATTTTTACAGAAAAAACGACAAATATTTTAAAACTTGTTACATAAAAAATTCTATTATATGGTGGAAAATGACAAATCATTTAAATTGTTCTCAACTTTTTTAGCTTTAACTTCTAAAAGTATAGTAGTAGTAAAATATACTGAGGGAGATACTAATTTCTTTTTAACCTTCTCTCCTTTCGTTTTTAGATATTAAATCAAAATTTTGTAATCATATTACAATATACTTATTACTTAACTTTAACCCTTTCAGGATAATTTATTTCAATATAAAACTACTTTTTATTTTGACTTGATTTTATTGTACACTGGTGTACTGATGAAATCATACAAAATAGACTGAATGGTTAGATTGCATTTATGTATGAGATCAGGATATATTTTTATGGTGCAATTTGTTGATGTGAAAATTTAAATAAATCAATTTGTAAATTTTTTTTCTTTATACAATTAACAAAGACTTTAACCCCTGAGCTTTAATAAATGAATCAAATCTAGATACGTATTTCGAGAAATAAGTTGTCATCCTCAGTAAAAAAGGGAAAAAATCAAGATTACACGACTTGTGAACCAAGTCAGTGGTCAAGATAGAATTCTATCTTGACCATTGAGCACCAAACATTTCCCTCCAGGTATCGGTAAACTAGCATGGATCAATGAAAACGAATGTTTGCCAAAACACGAACTTTATCCCCATCCACATATTCAAGAAGTGTTTTTTAAGTGTGCGCAAGTTTGCAACGAGTTTTTATTTGATAGACAATTGTTTTTTGTTATTTTTAATAAACAAATCAGAATAGCAAAACGGCTATACGGTGTCTACCACCATATACTTTATAAATCAGTTTAATTCTTTTTCATCTGTACTTAATTCGATTGAGTGTCATCGTACACTACTTTTTCTCCAAGCTTTTCTTTTCTGGAGTATATATGCTATACCCAAAAGGCTTATTATCTATCATAGGAGATAGGAAAGATCTTCAAGATGTAGTGAATATTTGAGTTGGACAATCGTCGATTTCCCGCTCGTAACTAATGTTCAGCAAATAGCTACATATGTGGAGGACTATAGTTGGTATATGACGAATAATGTAGCAATAAGTTTGGCAAATAGCAAAAAATTGTGATTTAGAGAATGCCGCATGTGTGGTGTCGGCTTTAGAGCCAATCCGTCCCTGCAATATCGCATAAATATAGACTGATAGAAACGCGAGCGACGGTTGCACGTTGCGCGTTATGCGTAAACTCAAGCAGATTTCACTGTTGCTTAGTCTGAGCAGTAGCAATAGCATTGGATTGTAGCTTGACTTACTGATCTACATTACTTACATAGCTTCGTGTAGTTGTTAATCATTTATTTAGATATCGCTTTTGCGAAAATCAGTTTAGCGAATATCAAATAATATATGTTTTATCAATGAATTATTAAATATGAGTACATTATAAATTTAACATTTGATTGTTATTATTTATAAGCCATTTTAAATGAAAAATATATTTAATCTAATCTAGTTTTTCTTGTTTTTAATTATCATATCAGTAAAATAATTTATAACTAACCTTCATGTCATAAAAATTATGCCTAATTTATATATAAGTATGTATCTGTATTACGTAGAAATAAACCTAATATAGACAAATATAAAATTCGTTTTTAAAGTCTTACTCAGTACCTACATAATTATATTATAATTAGCTATTTATCTACTATCAGTTTATACATTAATAGCCAGTAAAATTAACAAAACTTAAATTTTAAGTACTCCTTAAATTCACATTACCTATTCTATACATTATGTAATTATGATGTGCTTTTATTAATTTTTATTATTATAGCTCTAGCATAAATTTTACTGACGCTACTAGTCGTAAATACCTACACTTGATGTTATTTTATCAAAATATGCATCCAAAAATTGCAAAATGTAATATAGCAATTAAACCTTGAATAAAATCTATAAATCAATAATCATTATAATCGTTTTGCATAAATGCAGAACAATGGAAAAGTGGAATGTGTTTTCGCAACGATTATTTGTTTGTAAAATAATTGACTAATTTACAAAACAGACAAGTAATGTCTGTATAGTAGTGCTTCTAAAAATGGGTGATATCGTCCCTGAGGGGCATCAGGTATGACAGTGGACTCCAAAGGGTTCCCGCAGTAAATATTAAAATATTGTTGAAAATTTTTATGTACTTCCGGGCACAATTCGTCACATTATATATTTTTTTTAACGAAAGTACTTTAGAGCCCGCGTAAGGTATTTAGCCAACTTTGTACAGCTTTATTTTAATTTGTATTTGTTTTTCTTATATTAATTTCAGTGGAGAAATACAATTATTACAGACATTGATTTAATGTTGCTGCGTGATTTTAATGTTATTATTTTGTAATATACTATAATATTTATTTTTTATTAAATGTAAAGAATACTTGTGTTTTCAAAATAGCCATCGTACATAAAATTTTGTATGCACCTCGAGTACCTATAACAAGCTTTTATGGCCCTCAGTGCAATTTTCACACATCAGGCAATAATCTTTATCTCACGTCTTTGGTACATAAATAACTATTATTAATATCATGATTTATTTACGATAAATATAAATGGATTACTAACTTGATTGAAACAATCATGTCAGACAACGCTTCGCCCATTTTAAAGTAAAACATAAAATATACAATAATATTTAAAACAAACACAATATTAATAGGCATGTTTAAAAATGAAAAAAAAATATACGATATATATATATATATATATTTATTTATTAAAGTAATAAATAATTTATAATTCAAACGAAGATCAGTTACATGTCACGTAAAAATTATTCAATTAGAAAAAAACTAACTTCTCAAAGTCTTATTTTAGTTATTAAGAAATAACATACGTATACAGTATGTATTATACATGTCTTTGTTTAGTTCATACAATATAATAATTGAAAATTTGATAGTAGATAATTCATCAAATTAATTTATATGCTTAATAAATTACATATAATTAAAATTTAAATTCTTGTTTTTAAAAATGATTTACGAATAAAATAAATTGCAATAAAGTTCCTTTGCACTTTACGTATGTTGAAAAATAGGAAGTTAACGTATAACGATCACATGGCTCATATAAGATAAATATGTCATTGTTCATTTATAAAAGTTCCCATGTTTAGATATGTATTAATATTTTCAACTTTCCCCTTAGATAAAGGCATAATTCAGTTTTTATTTGACTTCCTGAAAAATATCTTGTTTATCAAGTTTTTCTTATTTCCACAGCACAGTATGACAAAATATGATTAAATATAACGTCTATGCTTTCCAATTTAATTTCTTTTTCTCAACAGTTGACGCATTTCTCACATGACATCATGCGGATATTCATTAATCTTAAATTCTGCAACATTTTTTATCTCTATGACAGATACAGATTCCTGTTTATCTAAAATATTTACATTTATTTATTATTTCTTTCAATATAAATACGTACTAAATAAATCATTTATATGCAAATGATACAATATCAATTTCATTTATGTAAAGAATAAATTTCAGTTTTTATGGAAAAATTTAAATAATGATAATAAGACAAGAATCTATTTTCATAATACACAATACCGACAATATCGCTGAACCTGTGAAATAAAGGATTTTAATTTTTCTACACTTATATTATAATTGTTTTAAAATTATTATTATTTAGTATCAAGGTTAAAACACATAAAACCAATTTTAGTGATAATTATAAACATTAATGTGATAAAAATGGCCAATTTATTTTATCGCCACAACTATAATACGAGTATACATAATTTTAAATTCGACTGCACCACAATTACTTGAGTTGTCTATAAATGGCACTTTTTGAAATTAGTACGATAAAATAGCAAAGGGGGACTTGTATCAATGTCAAATCATAAAAGACCAAATAAATATTACATTTAATTATTTAAATAATTTCTTTGCCATTAATTGCCATTTCTTTTACTTTTTTCGCGACACTAAATACTTTTTTCCATCTTTTTTCGGCAAATTTATAGTTTGATAATTATAAAAATCAATCATAAACAAAATCAATAACAAAGTACACTTTGATAACTAACTTTTTTTCAAATTTATATATTTTAAGAAAACAAATCTTCTCCAATGCAGTCGAACATAAAATAAAGCTTTGTATAGATATAAAGTTTTTTTATAGTTATTTCTTGATACATTTTAGAATAAATAAATAAATATATCATCATGCCTTATGTGATAAATACTTTGCGTAAATTGCGGTTACCGGCCGTTAAATCACGGCCCCCACATGAGTAGTTTTAATATGGTGAAAATTGTTTGTCGGATGTGGGAATCGAACCCAGATTCTCATATCCTCAGGCCGGCTCGATACTCCATTTGCATCTTAAAATTTATGTAAATATTTTTATTAACTAAAATAAAATAATAATTGTGAAGTTAATGTTTCATAAGATATGTTACGGAAAATGTCACACTCAGTAATGAGTAAAAGACGTAATGACATTTATTTATGTATTATGGTGTACGTAAATTATTAAAGGGCCATTATTATTTAAAAGGCAATCTTAACTCAGTGGTTATAATTTGCTTTTACCAAGCAAGAATTCTCAAGCATGTTCCAATCTCACTACCTTCAACTAATATGCTAAAAACAACGATTATATCTAAATGATTTGAATACAGTTTTAAGCTGTGGAAATATGCCCTGTCATTGGGATTAAATTCCTGTTGTACAGCGTAGCAAACAAATAAATAAACTTGAAATTTCACGTATAAATTGAATATCCGTATTTAGTTCCTTGTAAAACAAATAAGTTGGTATCGAATTTATTGAATGAATTATATTTATTCAAATACCGGCAACATACAGATAGGTTTTGATACTTGTGTTAAAAGTTCATTATAAAGAGAAAAATTGAGATTTGAACCTGAGATTCAAGAACTCTTTAAATGTTTAAACCAACAGGGTTACAGTCGCCATGTGAATCAAATCAAATTTTATTCCAAGTTTTCTCCATATTTTGTTGTGTCATAGATAGCCTCGAGCCCATGATTCTTTCATATACTTGATTGTACTCAAAGACTTGACACGAGAATCTGCAGTGACACTGTTATTTAAAGAAGATTATATCAAATTGAATTATAAAGAGAATTAGTTTTTTCATCTTGTATGGCTTCATAAAATAATAAATATAATTTTTAATTGTCAGTAAGCATGCATATGTACAAACATATAATTTCTGCACATCTACAAAATTAATTATGTAATTGCGTATTGTTCACACTTAAATTTGACGCGACAAGCTGCTCTACTGAACATAATAATCTCCTAGTTAATTGGTTCAAATATAAAAACAAAAGCATATAATAGCACCACAATTAGTTGCGCCAAAACAACTAGCTTGCAAAATTTTTATTACTTACATAGTTTTTTGTTAGTATTGAGCAATTGTTGAATTATAATTCAAAAATTCATAAAAACTACTTCCTTGTAATTTGGCTTTGTGCGTATGTTGTCAAATTTTTACTTTCCAAATTTTAATGAAAATATGATGTTTTAACATAATTTATATCAATAATAAGTCTTTATTGACCAAAATTTAAAGAAAAAGGAGTTAATCTTTGGCTGCTATTTCATCCAACTAAAAACAATAATTATTATGTTCGATATTTAAAAAATATACATTCTATACAATGAAAATAAAAGTATAACAGGTAAATTGGGGTAGTTTCAATATTTCTCAGAATGGTTCAGCTTAATTTCAATTTAAAAAAAGATATAAAATAAATATTAGCTAAACATTAATTAACAATTTAACTGTGTATCCACATTACTTGTTACTAAATACTTCAGATATTGTGGAAACGGATAAAAACACATATTTTTTTATTTTTCCGGTATCTTTAATTAAAATACTCTTTTTATGACATCTTGCATAAATACAAAATTACTTGTCATTGATCCATTTCAAATTTCGGCTTGCACAATTACCTTGGTTCATTTAATTTAGAAACTCTTGTAATTCAATTTTAATTTGAATAAATAACATTAAAGAAATAAATTTTCATTCCTTAGGATTACAAATCTTCTTCAAGCGATCTGAATAACATTTCAAATATTCAGATCACCTAAAGATGACCTCACCCAAGATTGTAACATCGTGAGGAATAAAAACATATTTCTTATATTCCACCCATTGATTTCTTCACAGTTCGTATAGCATTATAACATTACATTATATCGATTCTATCATTCATTCTGATTCATTTTAGTGGTCAAAAGTAATTACACAAAACTGTGATCTCATCTCGTTGATAGACAAACGAAAATGTGAAAGTTCGTGTCCGGCGGCGGACACAGTTGTGGGCTATAACAAAATCCAGTTGTGACCATCGCAAGTATGAACTGAACAGTGTTCTGTTAGACATCATCTGGTCTGGTTCTGGGTCTTTAGGAGAAAGTTCCAGGTCGCAATGTGGAGTGCGGAGTGGATCTAAGGCACGCGACCACGACTAAATCACCGTTCTTTGTTCAATTAATCGCTGCTTTTCCGGATATATCCGCCTTTCTGATTTTTTTTCTCTTAAATTTAGGTTGGTCTAAATTTTGGCGATATGCGAAAGATAAAAGTTAATTGTTTTTAAATACCGTAATGAAATTTTAGAAATCTATATATTTAAAAGTTACTTTTATATAAATAATTCGGTTTTCCTCTAGTTATTCTCACGTTTTATTTCTGTAGTGTTCCAAACACGGTGGTGGGAAATTTTTTGATAACATAACTAACGCAAATGTACCTACATACCTACAAGTATCATTTATTAGTTTGGAAAATAAAGATGTTTTGTCTATCAGAAGAAAATTATACAATTGAAGTAGACAAGTAGATGAAAATGATTTTTGAATGTTTAATAACGTGAAAATTAGAAATCTATTCAAACAATTAAGCAACTTAATACGTAGGTGTATGTGGTATATGTACACGAAAATTACATTGTATTGTAGCTAATAGACATTAATTATTGCTTCAAAAACTCATGCTCATGCTGCATTGTAATATAAGTAAAAAAATAACATATAATACAAGTAGCACCGTATATTTTTTTTACAACTATTAATTTATATTTTAATAAAAGGTTTGTCCCAATTTTACTATCCAATATAATAATCCGAAAATAGTATACTAGCAACGTAACAACTTATGAGATATGGAAAAGTTTGTACAATGTACGGTATTTCCCTAGCATCAATACTGGTCGTAGAAACAGTTATTACGAGTAATGTAAATAAGCAAAAATTTAGCAGATATACAGTAATTCAGCATTTTTGCCGTATTGAACACAATTTTATTTTTTTGCCGATTGTTTAAAATTAATTTAAGTGTTATTCTTTTCAAATATGTTTAATGTTATCGGCATCATCGTAGTTATATGTTGAGATGGATTTGTTAAACGATTGCTATGTACAACAAATTTGACGTTTATAATTTTATGTATATCATTCTGTTTTATGTAAATCTTGTGAATCTGTGTAATATTAATTAAATTTATAACATATAATAAGGAAAGAATGTTAACCCTATCCGAGAATAAAGAAACAGCATTTATTCAAAATTATTTTTATTAAATTTAATCACAAATGACAAATTTGTTATTGTTCATAGAAACACTTTTACAGCCTGCGTTGTAAAATTGTATCTTTATGGCCTACTCTGAAAAAGTAGCACTATACAGCCTGTCAATCGGCAACAAAACAAAATTAAACATGTAATTAAATCAACATGGCTTTTATGTACATTAAATAAAAATTTAAAGTTCAGCGATAGAATATAGTGTGGTTGCATTGGACGTATTTTATTCTGATTCTGAATGGCTGATCAAAAAGTCAAAATGAAGACATATTTACACAGCATAAAAATTTGTGATAATGACAGCGGTTTTTGTTTTCCAAATAAACAAAATGTTCTATAAATTCATTTTATGAAACTTGTAAATATTACTTATAAAAAGTAGAAGCAATAAAATTACTACAGCGCTGTCACTATGATTAATTTTTAAGCTATGAAAATAAAATTCGTCTTATACAATCACACTGTAATTTCACACGGAACAAACTTTAGTTATGTATTGTTAAACTGATAAATTTTAGCCTATTATTCATACAACCAATACATTCAGTTTTCATTATATCCAACTGCAACTAGCTTCAAATACATGTCAAAAAGTGACAGATAATATGAGATTTGATCTACCTGCTAGTGTATTCAAAAACCTGTATCTTGTGTTATGGATCGGTAGCATCGGATTAAGTGTCGCGAAAGGAAGTCGTGTGACACGTGTGTCCTGTTCGCTTTCATATCTCACAAAGAGCAGCTTGAAGTACAAGAACACAGAGTCTGGCCAGTAACAGTGACAAGAGACAAGCTCAGAAATTGCAAGGCGGATTTCGTTTCAGTGCTGCAAGCAACCCAGCATCCGTGACCAATAGCTACAGCAGTGCTCTCTGAGAAACTGAGAAAGATAAATCTGCTCTTCTGTACTGAGACTGACAACCAACATTTCAATGGGTTTCTGAAATTATTATCACTACCATGAACATACATTTCGCTAATAGCAGTTAACTGCGTTTATTTTTCAGTTGGAAAATGTAAGTGACACAATCTTCAAATAAAATTAAAATAAAATTTTATAATACTTTTACTGTATATAATTCTAGGTGGTTAAGGACACTAGTTAATAATTAATAAAATTATTTTTCTTCGATTACGAATTTATTGTTCTGGTATTGCTAGACAACAAAAATACAGTACAAGAATTTTTTTATTGTATCAAAAAATTACCTTTTTCTACGATTACTATGAAAAGTTGACAATTACGTTCTCATTTATCATCGTAAAGATGACGTTTCCTATCACTTACTGTACTAGCAAATTTTTCATAATAACTCTATTACAGAATCGGGTTAATTATGCGTTTAGGAATAGATTTAATTTAGCAAAAAAATTTTATAAACTTTAACATATGGGGTAGGTGGCTCAGTAGTGTGGATTTGAGAACCCAGATTCAATTCCCACAGACAATTAATAATTTTCATCACATTAAAAATACTCGTGAGGATCCTCTGCCGTTACTATTTTGGGGAGACGTAATTTGACAGCTGCTAACTACACTTCATGCGCATAAATATATCACTTACCGAGATCTGCTACAGCAGAGTGCTGTATCCACTAATGATGATATATATAATTTATTCATCTGTAATACAGTTTAACGGCCAATTATACAAACCATAATTATAGTACTGTTAGTAACTAACAACTGATTAGTAAAAATCTGTTGTACAATAACAGGTTTAGGATACAATTCACGTGTATATTTAACAGAGTGATAGCTTAACAAAATGTTACGTAACTATAGATACGTAACTAATTGTACAACTGATTCTAAGTGATAATGAATGTATAAAATAGTATACCTTGTTCCACGTAAAAATACAGTAGAGAGATATTTATAAAGATACGTCTTCACTATTCACTGTGACAAATATCCTATTTAAATCCACAAACTAGTTAATTGAAAATTGAAAATCTTTGATATACATTCAAAAATACATTTTATATTACGTCATTCTTACGTGAAACGAGATATAGTTAAACTATTAGGTGCTGGGATAATTTTAAATAAATTTAAAATTAATTCACTTGTCGAAAAAAGCGATTTCTACATTAGCAAACGAATTTCCTCTTTCGTGCATTTAAAAAGAATGAATGTGTGTCAACACAATTAATTAAATAATTTATTGACCACATCGAGTATTGCAAAAAAAACTCATTTACAATTTTGATAGACTAAAAATACCTAGTTATAAAAAACACGCGAACTGCAAACAGAAACTTATGAATATTTACAAGTAGAATATCGGACATTCCACTGGTCAGACAAAACGTAGCGTAAATAGAAACCTGGTACGCGACTGCAAATTTTACACCGGTAATCAGTGATTTGGTGTATAACGAGATATGATTACAGGTTTCATTTCAACTGGTACAAAGAAACGTGGAAAACGATTTTTGTTGTTCGGGATATTTAGAGCGAACGCGATGAATAAAATTTGTATTTTTGCGAGTATTATGTATTTGCTACTCTTGTACGCAACGAAAAACTATATACCGAAACGTTTTCCAGTACGACAATTTTAATACTTAGGACATTCGTAATGCTAATCAAATCATAATATTTATTGTTTTATTCTGTAACTTTATTATCTGTTACCGGCCGATTAATTAATGACTCTTATTTTTCATGATTATTCTATAGATAACCCCCCTTTCGACGTTTTGTGACTATAATCATTTATTCTGTTTATTTTGTTTTTTCATGAAGCTGCAAGTATAAAAATATTATTTTTAATCTTTTTTTATGAAGTTGTCAATGTGCTGTCATTATATTCTTCTTAAACAAAAAAAAAACATAGAAATAACATGAAATTTCCAGGATAAATTATTCTGGTAAACAAATATGGAAATTGTGATAATCTATAAAGTAATCATCAAATATAACAAAGATCATTAATATATCGATTCAGTACAGATAATGAATCAATACAGAATCGGGGAAGAGGAGGTTTTATTAATTATTACTATTTTATAATTCTTTAAAATGTTGCATGTATCTAAAATTTCATAATTTATTTATATTTTCAGCTTTAAAACTTGTTTATGAATGTAGTAGCCTTAATTTTGTAAATACATCTTCTCTAAAATTTTGCAGTGAATTAGATTTTGGATCAAGGATGACTTGAATATTATTCCATATTTTAGAAAAATGTTAATTTGTAATTATTTATAACAACTTTCATTGCAACATGTAGCGGTAAAAAGAAATATCTTTTCGAATGAGTATTTAAAAATAGATTTGATTAAAAAAATATATAGCTACATACATTAACACGAGAAATAAGAATTTACATTGTTCCAATGTGCTATTTATTTTTAATAGATCTTTTCTTATTTGCCGAGGGTCAAAATGAAACCATTAACTTTTTTATTGCGCTACCCATAGTTGAGAACGTAAATAGTTAAAAATTTAATAATAATTACATTTTTTAAATTAATATTCACCAAAGAAAAGTGCTTACCTGAGATATTTTTAACACTTTGTACTTTGAATATGTGGAATTTTTTTCTCCCATGTTTTAATTTACTGTACTATTTCCATGGTTTCCAGATTTGCGCAATAAAATAGTAAGTTATGTTTTTTTCTTGACATTTAAAAGGAACATTAATTTTAATAATTTTAGATGTTGGTTTTGGTCGTAAAAAATAGTGTATATAATGGCTATTAATAAACTCGTATAAATAATGACATTCGCCTACGACTTGTATTGCAAACCTTATAAAGGTGTATTAATAGCTAACATTATAAACTGTGCAATGCACTACATTTCCGTAGGATGCGGATTAATCGTTATCCTGCTAAAATAGATAACTGAAAAATTATAATTCTCTTCGAAAACAGTATATGCGTAACATCTATGTACAAATGAAAGCTATTGGTGTAGCACGTATCCACCTCCAATTACTTTTTACCATAAAAATGCGTTCTGTACTAGATCAGGCATAGTTAGGGGTGTTTTTTTTTTAGTTCAACCAGCTCCAAAACTGATGAAACCCCTGAAAAAAACATGCCCTTAACCATGCCTGATCTAGTATAGAACGCATTTTTATGGTAAAAAGTAATTGGAGGTGGATACGTGCTACACCAGTACCCAAATGAAATATATTACTCTGATTGCATTTTAAAGTAAAAAAAGTGTCCGAATTTGAATGCAAGGTTAGCCAGGCGCCCGTTACTTGCTCATGAGACAGAAGTGATTCAGAAATGAATAGTACCATTGATGGCTACTGTCCATTGCATCATCTAATTGAAACCATGTAACAGGTGCATAACAGTTAACTTCTTGTACATCCACACACAATACTCATACAGGTGCCATGTACAGGTAAATTAATTTATTCTAGTTTAGTGCTGGTGAATTTGCAATGGTCAATTATTGACATCCTGCTTTTGATAGGTCGCCAGAAGAATTGTTTTGTATTTTCAACTGAGGATGAGGATGTTATTTGTCCAAATTAATTTGTAAATAATTCATAATTTACGTTGTCTCGAAGGTTAAACCGTGCCATAAATTTTTTACAAGTTCGATTTCAAAAATTGCACAATTTACAGCCGTTTATTTCAGTGAACGGAAATATAAATACCACAACAAATCAGAATTTATTACGAAAATTGTTGTATAAATTACAACTTTCATTAATACTTAAACACTTTTAAATCTAATTGAATAAAATTTTGAACAAAATGGAAAGTTTTCGTTGCTGTAGGCAGTCCAGTTTACTTGCTCTATATTAATATCAGATCGTTGACCGACAATTAATGAATTCATTTGTAAAAATCTAAATTTCTCAATCGCTAATAACCAGTCCTAAGCAAAACTTATAATATAGTAGTGTATAGACAAGAGACAGAGAACAAGAACTTTACTCTAAACTAAGGCAGTTCAGCCAAGTACGGCAATGTGGTTATGTAAAAGTACCTTGTTATTTTAATTATATGCTACAATAATTACTGTGTCATTCGGTGCACTGTCTCACACAACGACAGGCGACAACGCTGGGCCTGAAAGCGTTGACGAAACACGAAATTGCGACAGAGCACAAAACGCAGAAAAAATGAAAAATGCGTCGATAAGGAAGCAACACTGAAATATTTATCTTGGGCTGTGGTGGTTTGAGGACCGACACGAGACTAGGTGTGGACATGGTTTACTCCATTGGGTGTGATTCTTTAACTATGTGCTAATGCGACAAGCATTCTCGAACACTTTCTTTCGATCATTCAAATTAATTAATTTACTTGTTACTTTCGATTATTTGTGAAATGACTGATTTATGATAATACAAATGGGCGTACATATTTTTATAAATAAGAATTTTCATCACGTACGTAATTTTAATAACATAGGTACCTTTATTAATGAGAATGTATAATTATATTTAAATCACGAGACTAAGTAATTAGTTGCTAAGGATACGTCAAGCTTATTTGCATTTCTAGTATAAATATATTTATATATTTCACTTATCTACCTACCTACATCTATTTACGAATCAAATGTTGTAGAATATAAAAAAAATATAAAACTTAATATCATTTTATAGTGGATCTTAAAAATGCATATCTTTTTTAAATGTAAATTAAGAAATAAAATAATTGATCTAGGCAGGTAAAATAAATTAAAATAATCTTACAATGTCTAGGGTGAATAACCTAAAGTATAATAAAAACATGTCTTCAATAAAAGTGCGTAAATAATGATAATTTTCTCATCAATATGCGAAACAAGTAGAAATCTAAGTCAATTAAAGATTAGACTTTTATAGAAAACAATGGTATTTGATAAAACGAGAATGTTAATTTAATGTATTGGGAAATTTCTGCAGAACATTTTTATTTATCTATAACTAATGACTTCCGAAGTAAAATATGTGAATGAGTTCAAATTTCTATAATTAATGCTATAGCATATGACATTATATGGAGTAATGCTCAGTATTGTAAAACATAGAATACATTTATTTCCATAGATAAGGGAAATGAACAAAACCACCCCTTGATGCTTGAATACTTAGCACTGGTAGTAGTAAAAAATAAATGACGACGTTCCTATCCTAATTGGTGATCATTTTTAAGTCAAACTAAAAGAAGTTAAATAATAAGACTGAACATAGGTTCATTAATAAACCCAAATTATTATATATGATATTATTAATTCAATGCAATGGAAGAAAAGGTCAAATAATTAGAATTCAATGGAACCCAAGTATCCAAGCACCAAGGGAATAGTTTTTTTTCATTTTCCTTACCTTCAAACAACTTTTACGGCTTGATTAAATGCCACATATACCATAGTACATTTAATTTAATTAACAAATTCGAATCTATTTTATGTATTTTATAGCATATATAACATTACTGTCAAAAGTTCAACTATCATTTAAATGATTAAATTTTATTTTACTTTTGAAGTAAATTTATTTGTCGTTTATAATACCAGACATAAATAAAATTAAAAATGTAAATATGACTACGTTTTAGAAACGTTACTATTACAATTAAAAATATTTATTATCTCAATCACTGATTTACAAATTAATAGGATTTATTGATTTTTTATATCTTGACGTTTACATTCATAGGTGTTCGAGAGTATTATTTTATAACATTCTGTTTTCCTGATTACATGTAAGAAGATGTCAAGCAATATTCAGTTTTTTAATATCATATTGAATATCTGTTTAAAACACTTTTATTTAAGTTCAGTTTTATATTTTTTATAAATAGTTAATGCATTTACTTTTATTCAAATTTTGTATTAAAATAATTCAGATAAATTATAATGGCTATATTATAGCCATAACTTTAAAGATTATATATAGAGATTTATTTAACTTCAACTACTACTAAATTTAAACATTCCATTGGACGCTAATTGATCTTCACATAGATACTAATATTTGTTTATCTTTAAATATAAATTTGAAATGACAAATGAATGAAACAGATATATTTAACCCTATTTATACTTATATGTTTTATACAAAAATAAATGAAGTAGATTAACAATTAATTCCAATATTTTTTATATATTACAAATTAATTGATAGGTAATTTTAATTTTGTTTAATGAAAAAAATGATTAATATATTTCGGCAAATTAGTTTTTGGTACACCGCAAAGGTTTCGTCTTTATACACTCATTGAAGTCTCTGGCTTCTATAAACGTGTTACGCGCGCATGTGGAATTTTCATAAACGCATTCACATTCTATTGATTCTAAATAATTATAATTCATTCATAAACATTTGTCCAGCATCATTGCAATGCAGTTCGTTAGCATCATTGCGAAACGTTGGCATCGCATCTTATTGCAATACACTTGTTAAAGAAATAGCATTATAAATGTAGCAATTGAAGGCCATTGCTTTAACTACTAATGGAGACCTTCTTAGTGACTGTATATTTGCATTACTTATAAATAAACTTTACTAGTTTATATAAAAAAAAAACTTCGATTTCGTGAACACGCACTTAATTTAGACAGTCTAAATTAATTATAAATAACTTGCTGATTTAATGATTCAAATATTTCAAAATTATCTGCAGGTTATATGGTACATGTCACTAAAATTTACTCTCACGCGAAATTGTTGCAAAAAATGCAATTAATTTCAGTGATACAAAATTTGGCACATTTTACTTTTCTAACACGACTCTGATAAAGAATGTTAACGAAGAATTTAATATACATTCCAGAGGAAAAGTAATACAAGGCAATAAATAATGTCGTTTTGACAAGCACTGAGTACTGCAATAAACATTGTAAAGATTTGATATGTAGTTTTGTAGAAAAATAGAGTAATTAGTGTTATTACATAAAAAATTACTGATAAATATAATTGTCTCCTTGTTTTTTCTGCTATTAGAGTAATTCAATTTTGATTTTATGATTTTGTGTAGTTTTATAGAGACTTTTTTATCTGACACATATTGTATTTTTGACAGATGTAATAAAAATCAACAGATCTGTCAAAAATGAGTGTTTCGTTACAATGTTCATGCATGTTGACATTAGACGTAAGTGAACGCTGTGACAGTTGTTTCGATTCACAAGATGCTGGACGCATGTTTAAGGTAGTATCCGCAAACAGTATTTCCTTGATACACTTTAGATCTCGATGAAGTCACTCGCACACAAAATAATCGTACACAGTGGTGTCACTCGCGATTCGCGCACGGATGAATCTTTTCGGATGATGGATGTTTTGTTTGTTTGTTGTAAACGCTCACCTTTGGTCTTCTTAGGTCCCACTCGCACTGCGTCCACGCTGACGAGACAGATACAGAGGCACGCGACAGCGTACCGTTGTGACCAACCCATGATGCGTCGTGTTGTGTTGTGGCTACCAGTCTCAACAACACTCAAAGTCACACTGGCCTATATTTTGACTGATACCGCTGAGCCGCTGAGCGCACTGTCCGACTAACATTCACTGAAGTTTATAAAACCTTGTCTCCACCTCTTCGGCTGCGCTCATTGGCCATCAGCAATTTCCCCGCACCGCGCCGAGGCGGTTAACGCAGCACGTTCACCTCCGTCGCCGTCCTGCAACACGCACCACCGACAAACACTTCCGCACTTCCGATCGAACTTACAGAGAATTTGTTCTCGTCTATTGGTCACCGACAATTCGACCCCGAGCATTCGTCCCCGACACTCTCCGACAATTGGTCCTCAAACATATTTCTCGTCACCAATGGTCCCCCAAAAAAAAAATTAAAAATTTAGATACATCCCAGTTTTGCTTACTGCTCTAATTTTGAGCTTTAGCATCTCATCGCGATAATTTTTATCATTATCACTTGATAAGAGAATAAAAGTCGAATTCAAAATTGGGGGCATTACAAAGTGCAAAACAAAATTATAAAATTAATTTAGTACAATTATTATTATGTGATAATACAAGTATTCGTAAAAGTGATTACGATTTTCACATGACAGAATCATATATCTAGATTTGACCTAAAGCTCTAATTATCAAGACAGATAAATTCCAATTTATTATGAATAATACTATAAAATAACAATAAAAAAACTATTTAGAAGTGAAAAAATAAAATAAAAAGTATCTGTCCAGACCGCTCGCTAAATATCTGATGTAATATCTCAACTTCACATGTAAGAGTCAATGCACATGCTGTTCAGCGTTTTTTGTCGCCATTACTCTTTCAGTCCGACGAAAGTGTATTCTGTCACCGTTCGTCTACATACGTTATAAAATTTTTAAAATATATTTTTTTCAATAGCAGGCATTATTCACTAAAATTAAAGAAAATAACACTTTTATATGTAGATTAATATATAAAATAAATAAAAAATGACGAAAACATCAATTGCTAATACAAAAGACATGAATTTTTTTTTCGGAAAATATCAAATAATGTGGATCTTCATTGTCCGAACTTTTTCCACCCTGTTAATGACAACCATAATATATTGTATCCGTTTCGATTTTAGAAATACGAAAATCAACGTTCAGTTATAGCAAGAACCTCCTGTATAGTTTCATGTGTAGTCCTGTAATCTAATGAATAACGGATTCATTTTGTTATACTTTTTCTGTGAGTGTTAATTAATTTTTGTTATTGTTAACCTCGAAATTTTACATGAAGTAAGTAAGGTTGTTTAGAATTATTTTATCAATAATTTCCTTTACATTTTTGTATATATGTGCTGAAAAAAGTGAATTTAGCATCGAAACAATCGACCTTGCGAAAATTATTGAAAAATTATTAAAACTGCAGTCTTTAGAAGTAATTTTGACACCATTATAGGTTTGAAATATATTTGTTTGTATCAGTAAATAGCGGTAAACAATAAGACGGCGGCGTCAAAAATTACACAGCTACTCCAAGGACAATTGTAAATAATGGTGTAGCAGTAATTTCTTAAAATCGTATTATTTGGAATTATCGCCGTGAAAATTATATTGCTTTTGCGTATTAGTATTTCGAGTCATGTAAAAGTCAAAATAGAAAATGTACTGGCGATTTTAAACCGAAGTCAAATGATGAAACAATCAAACCTACTGTTTCTTTTGTAGAAACATCAAACAATGACAAATAATTAATTATAAGTATTTGACAATAATATAAATATATCATAAATAAATATATCATCACGCCTTTTACCCATTAGTGGAAGCTTGAGCAATTATATAATTACTGAAAGGCGCTAAACACATTTCACATACGATGCGCATACAATATTTGTTATACACCTAAATTCCAAATTAAAAAAATAATTATTATTTATAAAACTGTCAAAAAATATGAAAAGCAAATATTGGTCATATCAGCGTGGGCAAAGTGATCACTATGTGGACAAGTTATCAGGGAAATGTAAACAAAAAATGACCGACTTTACACACTGATATTAGTGAAAAAAGTTACCATTTTTTGACAGTTGTTTAAAAATAGTTTTTATTCTAGATTGCAAAATGTTTTGCATTCGAGAATGAAAGTACATTTCGCAATCGAGTACCAAACAATGTTTTTTCGAAAACTATGTTCCAAAATTACTGAAAATATAAAGAGAAAATGTTGACGTTTATGATTAATTAATGTAATATCTAATGTCTCCGTGACAATAATGTATGTAATATAATTGCTATTAAACCTGTTTTTCTCTAACTACTAGTTGACAACTGGTTGGCAATAGAAACCAAATTAACGTTCTAATTTTTTTCATATTTTGCATATTTGCATATTAAAAGTAAAATATTTCAATAATATGAAATTATATAACATTTAAAAAGTGCAGCCAATAAATGTAGAAAATATTGAACGTGAAACAAGATATAGCCATCGCAAAATTTTCAAAGCTAGCACCATATTTAAAAATTGAAAGTGTAGGTTATTGTCCAAAAATCAAATGTACAAACAGAAGTAGAAATTTTAAATTAAAAAAAAAGCCACCAGATGAATGTTTCTTATTAATTTATATTTTTCATATATTTTAATTGATAAAATATCATTTCAGGTAATTTTGATAATAGATATATTGTATATGGTGCCTGTAGAAGATTAGAACTATAATACACTGGTTATAGTTTCCGGCGATCTTTCAGTACGCTATTCTCAAAATTTAACACTAGAATTTTAACTCTTGAGATGCACGCCTCAAAAATGATTTTTTTTTATTCTGACGTTCAAAAATGTAGTTTTTAATTGTAAAATTTTACTTTATAAATTTAATGTTAATTTATACAAATTATTGCTTGCAAATGGTCTAAATAAAGTGCCGAAACGTCACCTTTATCAATAATAAAAAATAAATTAAATAAATATTTAAATTTATTTTTCACTAAAGTCTGAAATCCAGTTAACAATTATTAAAATTATATCATTCTGTTTATTAAAAAGAACTAAAATGTTTTAGATTTTAAATCTTTTTTACTAAATGTCATTAAAATTACTTGTTTATTGTTATTGATATCTATGTACAACTCATTTGTTTGTTATCGAAATACGCAATGGTTTATGTTTCGCTTAGTATCGCAATAATTAGCCATGTTATACGGCGTAACTAACAAAAATTGAGCTATCCGATTTGTCTATTTTCTACTGAATTGTATAGTCCGTAGTTATACAATAAGAGCTTAGAAAATAACCGAATATACAGTTAACAGGACGAGATGTATTGCCTGGGAAACACGCCACCATAGATATTTTCAGGATCACATCGAGTCCGTAGATTGTAATTCTAATGATTTTCGATGTTATAAAGACTATACAATAAAAAGATTATTTATTATAAAAAAAATATTAAATATGCAATTGTTATAGATAATGTTACCAGTAGTTTTGCTGTACGAAATGTCAAAAAAATAAAATTACTAGTTAGTTTCAAATCTAATCCTGTCAATCTAAATTGATACTTTTTCATAAATCTGTTTTTTATACTATTGTATGTACTTAAAAATATTTATAATAATACGAGTACCAAGAAACAAATATATATACCTAGTTAGAATAACGACAAGACCACAGATTATAATCTATATCTTTCAATATAATATTTTAAAGTTAAAAAATGTAATTTAAAATGATATGATATTAATTTAATGTTCTTTTTTTTATTATTTTATTCTCAGAATAGGCAGGTACTCATAACGTAGTTGTTAGTGTTTGTTTTACATCTTCTTATAATAAAAATATTTACCGGTTACATGCACAAAAGTAGGCTGGTAAGTAATAACTGTATGACGTACGGTAATATTACCATACTGACTTGTCAAAACAGTCAAGAAAATGAAATAAAAACACAATGATAACACTATTAATACAAACGTAACTAAAAACAACAATAATACAAAGAGTACTTCTCCTGCTTATCATAATATATATTAATTGTACAATCTTTCAAATTAGAGATGACCACGTTATGACGTTTAAATACAAAATTTATTCATACATATGATACAAAACAATAATAACAATGGCGTTAAATAAAAACATATAGACCACAGACTTACTTGATCACCTTCTAAAATGAAGACAATGACGTTATTCATAAAAGAATTTCAAATAATAATATTTATTAATGACGTTAACGTGTTTATATTCTGAAACCGGTAAATTAGTGAACAAACCACAGATGTTATGTTATGAGTCATAACAGGCCTTAGATGTCTTCAAACTGACATCTGCGGCTGTAATGATAATCATAACATTCCTAAGTATGTCAATAGCTATTATTTTTTAATAAAATGATATTGAGTAACACAAAATTTAAATAATACGAGTATGTTTCTCTGCCATTACATACTTGAGTAAAATCAGTGAGTTTTTTTCCTATAATCCAAAATATTCCGAAGCATTATCATTCTAAATGACATTGATTATTTTATTAGAAGATAATGAAATAGTAACAAGTTGCTCAGTTGCATTTAAAGTTAATATATATTTATATATCTATGATTTCTACAGTCACGCGCTACTTACTACATTTTGTTTTAAGTAACATTGCGCGATAATTAATTAAACGATGTGTGCATTTCTACCACTTAATAGCGTTAAAACTTATTATCTATTTTCATTACAATACACTTTTCTACTTAAGTGTAAAATATAATAATTGTGTTACATTAAATCCGAATATGCGTAAATTTGCACAACACATGTACCACATTGTTCCAAGTCAAAAAGCGTGACACACTGATATTACGTAGTCACGAAAATTGTACAAATTACCTGTTCACCAAAATACTAAACTAAATTTGGCAATACATTAAAAAAAAAAATAATAACCAGCAATTTTTGGCGTCATTCATATTAGGTACTTTACTTTCTCAAATAAATACTCGGAATTTAATATTGCGTTACAAAAAGGAATGCAATAATTTTACAATGTCGAGACATATTATTAGCTAATTACGGAGTGGTGATAATATTGTGTTACAGTTATAATAAAACAACAGGAAACGAATTTGTTACTTATTGATCTATCCATCTAAATACATTTATCGTTCAGATAAGACAAGTTTAAGTATCAGATTTCAGTGTGTCTAAATTTCTTGGTCTTTAGCTTGTGAAACTATTAGAACTAAATTGATTTAATATACGTATATATGTATTTAGATTTCCATTACTTTCTTTAAATTTCAAGACCAAAATAATTATTTAACTACTACCTATTACTTATTTTTATTATATTTGAAACAAATTATGTCCTCGCAATGTTTTTCATAACACCTTTATTTATTTTATCCGCCATTAACGCCGCCAGAGTGAGGAGTTTTTGCTTTTCAAGGGGGTTAATTAAAAATTAGACCAAAGTTGTTTAACATTCTCTTTTTTTGTGAATGAGTTACCAAATTATTTTATAAAAATTGTAGTGAATTCTATTCTGCATTCAAGTTATGGCACTTATTTTAACTACATATAGTACGTAACGTACTGATTATGGAACAAAGATTTTTTTCAAATTTCGCAAAATTAATTGTAGATACTTTACAAGTAAATTTAAGAGTTGTTTCTAATACATTAATAATTAAATTATAATTATAAATATTACAGTTGCCAATTTATTTGATTAAAAATGTGGTAACTTAAATTCTGCATTCAAATAAATAATAAAATTTTATTTTTGTTTTTCAAAATCGAATATTACTACATTAAAAGGATAACCATCAAGCTAAATTTTGTATTTATTATTTTATAATTCTGTATGATGTATTATAAAAATTATTTTCATTACAGTTTCGGTCACGGCTCAAAATCTCAAATCTCCTGCTCTAAGGTATATGCAATAATATTTACAAATTTCGGACAAAACTTTTTACGTTATCATCGATTCAACCTTCTTTGCAATTATTTTAATACATCCTATATAATTTACTTCAAATACACAGATATAATAGTTCTATTTGATATTTCAAAGATGTTATTAATTATATTTCATTTTTCGTATTTCAACCGATATATTATGTAGTAAATATTTATGTTAATATGTCCAATATTATATTCGACACATCGTATATCAATAAATTTGATATTAGCTGGTTCACTTTGGAGCAGATATCCAACAAACTACTTCACTATTTATGTGGAAAATATTTAGGAATAAACAAATCACTTAACAACTACCTGTAAGTGCTCTGATATATTATTTAAACCTCTTTAAATTTTTAGTGGCATCTGAATTTATCATGGTTTCTCTTTTTATAGAATGTCAAAGATTTTCTAGCCTTCTAAAGTTAATTCAGCCTCTCACTTAAAAAATCTATTTAAAATTAAGTACTGAATAGAACAGTACAATAAATAAATAAGCTTTTATAATTTATTTGCTTCAAGTTTAAAATTATCTGAATTGTGTCAGTAATGCTAGTATATATTACGATTAAAATGATATATTAGCAATTATGCATAGTAACTGGTATATTATGGTAAATGATTAGTGTTCATGGAGAAACAAGGTTATTGAGGAAAGGGTTATAAAATGTCTAAAATATGTTCTCATTCTGAAACAAGCTTTTAGAAAACAAACGAAACTACATATTTGGTAATATATAGCTCAAAATCAGTTGGCCCGAAATAATTTTGTCCTAAAAATTTTAAATAACATTCAAACCACAGCTATCTTGCTTTTACACTAAACCTTTTACTACCAATTTTTTTTTACTAAAACAGAGTCAACACATAAATGTACTATCATGATTGATATTTTGTATACAGTTTTAATTATTATTTAAAACAAATATTCTTATTACAGTTTCTGAATAAAACGAATAATATGTTAATTATTAGTTGAGTTATTGTGAAGGAATCTTGATGATATTTTAAGCTTGTCCTTTTCTTCACAAAAATATTTATTATAATAAGATGTACATTTCAACTACTCTGTAATCATCATCAGTTGTACAGTGATCTTAAAATTAAAACTAGCCTGCATTTATACAAAATGAGGGAATTCAAGTGTACATGTAATAACAATTATTGGGGGATTAACATTTCGGTATATACACAGTTAACGTCAAGATGAAAACATAAACAGCTTAATTCTACAAACTAGCGGTAACATTTTTATGAAGAAAAGGACAAGCTTAATTTCTCAAAACGAATGAGTTTAATTAATATAGAAATGTTTATTTTTTCATTATTTCAAAACATATGTACAGGAGCGAATGAATGAATGTTTGTTTCGTGATGATGGATTTTGGTTGCGAGAAAAGAAAGAGTTCGTATGGAGTGGAAGTGTTAATGTGGTCGAAAAGAATATCTTGTGTCAGGATGAGAATGTTGACGGGTTCGTGCTACCCCATTTAATGGCATATAGCGTGATGTTATGTATGTATGTATATGTTTTGATTGACTTCAAATATTAACTTTTTAACAAAATATTAGTATATGTCAAACTAAAATTTCATTCCGTTTTCTTATATACAGCAGGAAAAATAAACATAAAACGAAAAAAAATTCAGGCTAATTGATGTATTTGCAGGTGTATTGATCCTGACATTAATTATAAGAGATTTGAGGTAGATTAAATTTTTACTAAAAATTTTAGTTATTCTTTTAGTTATCTAGTTTTTTGAATAATGTTTATTTTTTAGATATTTAGACTGGAGGAAGCAATAGTAGTCCTTTTATATTGTATATTGTAAATAATGAGAATAAAAAGTAAATCTGCATAATAAAACATTAATAAATAATTCATTCTAATAATATTTACACTCCATACAGTTAGAATTGGAAATACTAAGATTTTATTAATATTTCAACAAAAACACAAATAGTACATTCACATATTTTATAATTATCATAAGTATGTTATAAATTAAATATAATTACTTGACATATATATATTTCTTTTATTGAAATATACGACTAAATTCATATTATATTACTGTACTGAAGAAAACAATTGTTACCTATTTTGTCATCTAAATTACTTATCCTAAATAATACCTAAATGATAAAAGAAAAATCTAAATAAAAAGGATAGAGTATTAAAAATTCAGTAAATTTAATTTTTACAGAAATTAAGGCAGAGGTGCAACATGTTCAATACAATAATAAATTGGATATTAATCTATTATTAACCGAGTCTAAGACAGCGGTGGTAAAAAAAATCGTCACTCTAAAAAGATAAATAATGATATGTTTCTAGACTAGTAGTAGAAATACATTAATCTATATTAGCAACGTTAAAATAGTTTAAATAGTTTCCTGTCAAAATTGTGAATATTTTTAAATATCCGAGTATACAACTATTAGAGTCATCGCTATTTTCGAAAAGTTGGAATTTGTTAGATCTCCACCCAAAATATTAATTAAAATACTGAAAAAATAACGCAGGTTAAATGCCAGCAGAATAGAAATAACACAGTAATTATAACTTTTTCAATTTTGAAAATTTTGATTTGATACTTCATATCTAGGATTTTTTGGGGTCTCTGAAAGCTCAAAAACTTCATTTAAAATGTATGAAAAATCTTCGCCCTCTTATAGGCACATATTTCTGCTGAAAATTGTCTCCGTCATTTTTTTAGTATTTTAATTGATATTTTGGGTGGGGACCTAACAAATTCTAACTTTTCCAAAATAACTATAAATTATTCAAGTTAGAAAATAAATTTGAAAGATATGTTTATTTTTTAGAAGTCTGAAATTTATTATATAATATTGTAGTAATGTATCTACAATTATTTATACATTAACGTTCACAAACAAATCTAGTACTGGCAGTTGTTCAAACACAGTCCCTTTTTTGTGTTACCAGGAATAACTTTCAGAATATTTGCCATCATATAGTGATAGGTATGTCGAATGTCGGAAGCGAATATTTGATGTAAAAATATTCGAGCATGTCCGCGATGTTATGTCATGCTAAGGTGTTTTGTGCAACTTTCTTTACGCATATAAAAACGCAACTGAACCCGCTCGTTTTGTTTGTTATATAGTTTTCTAGATTGAAATCGTCTGTCATTTATTTGGCGAATGTTTATCTGTAGGTATATTTTGCTTTACAATTGAATGAAAGTAATTTTATAATTGTACTAATTTACGATGTTTTTTTATCTCGCAAATAAAAAATAATAAAATAAAGCTATTATAATTTGATAAAATTTATTTTGACAACTTAATAACGGAATTATTATGAATAAACTACGGCGATAATACCTGGCACTTATAAATGATAGTTACTAAATATATGATAATATTATCAATCACTATAATAATGTAGATATTACTGTCATGAAATAACATTTTTAAAGTCAATAATTATGATATTGTATCTACAGCGCAGTTAGATTTAGAGAAAATGAGAATGATTAAATTTAACCTTCCGAAATTTAGAGGTTTAAAAATATATATTTCCACTAGGAATTACAATTGTTTAAGATTGTTAGCACCAGAACACTTATGGTCAATTGTACAACCATTCCCTAAATATCAAATATACTTAAGTAGGGGTAGGTGACTCAGTGGTATCGAGTTGGACTGTGAATTTGAAAACTTGAGTTCGATACCCCTCTACTAACATCAGGGTCACAATTTAACAACTGGTAATTGCACTTCACTTGCATAAATAAAGATCTGCTACGGCAGAATGCCTCACCCGCCAATAACAAGGTCAGTAAAGTATTTTAGTCTTGTTGCTATGAATATTTTATTTCCGTTGTTAAGAAAATGATTATTGTTGTCTTGACATTCTGTTTAATTTTCTACAAAAAAAGAAACAATCCAGTGTGGAATATTCCTATACTATTTACATGTATTTAATATTATTATCAACATTTCTGTTTAATATGGAGAAAAATGGTCAAATATTTGAGAAACAGCGATGAAACTGACCATTAATTTTTTTTGAAACAAATTATTGTTCTTACTCTGAATGAAACATGTTATGTATTGTACATAATTTGATATTATAGATTGATAGTATTGCAATAAATTTGAAAAGTTATGTGCAAATACAAATAATAATAATTTCAAAATTGTTATTTATTATCAAAAAAAATTAAAATTTTCTATATATGTAGTAGTTTCTGAACCGATCAATTATAATATTTCTGAAATTAACATCATAACGCATAACATTGTTAATTGATTTTTTTTTAATAACAACAAAGAATTTAATTTTAAAAAGGTTTAATCTAACATACATATCAACCAAAATTTGAATTAGATTAGAAAAGTAATTCACAGAATGTGTTTATATTCTTGTAAATGCTTTTCTTCTTTGGCATAAACGAGCTCATATGAAAGGAATTATGAATAGTTTTAAATTAAACTTGTGTGTCAGATTTGGAATGTTTGGCGCAAGTTACGTACAGGATGATTTGAATAAATAAATGTTCATTAAATGTTTCAAAGGTTTGTATTAATACATTTGATGGGATTTAACATGATATTTTATATAATGCGATATTAGAACATAGGACTTTAACGTGTAAAATAATATTTCTGAGAAAGAAGAAAGAACATAAAATAATAAACAATATTTCGTTTGCTTTATAACGACAGAAAATACATATTAAAATGAAGAATAATTTCTAATGATTCGTAATGTTAATTGAAAATATTTATCTGCAGTATTGAATTTTTATTAATAGACAAAATAGCCGACTATTACACAATTAGTGATTATAATTATTTTTCAAAATTCTAACAGATAAAACGTGATTTTTTTATCTTTTTGTTTCAAGTACATGATAACCGCTATTTATGAGGTAATTTTCAAACCTCACTAAGCCATTATAAAGCAAGAAATGTACATTACTTAATTAATTTAAATGAATTATTAACTGAACCTAAATTGAATCGGTTCACAAATCAAACTAAAATAGAATGATCGAACCAGAACAATAAGATAAATTGAACTGGGAACCAAAACCGAATTGTATTTTTGCGGTTCATGTCCATGTTCTGTATGTATAAATTTAAATAAACAATTTTACAGCGGTTTCTGTGTTACCAAAGCAAACATTTATATTATTGCAATATACTAATTGATAAGAATAAAGGGAAAGTGACAATATATTAATTAGTGTTACAGTTTTGTGAAGGCCGAAATCAAATGCAATTTTTTCGCCATTGATAAACTTTCTTCAGATCTGGCATTCCTTGTGACAACCCACCTGTGAGAAAGACTTAACTCCGACTGGGTTTAACTTAGAAATTGTTTATGCAAATGACGTAGTCTACATTGCGAAGAGCTCACTGTTCGGTTCGTGTCACGCTGCGTACACACGACGCACGACTCTGCATCTCTAATTTACTCTCTCGATAATTGATACTTGTTTTTTTTATAGGATTAATTAATGAATGATCGGAAAGTGAAATGCTTTGCTTCTGAATTTCATATGCATATCTGATTAATCCTTGAAATAATTTGCTTCTATGACGTGTTAATTTAATAATTAAAGTCGATAAGGATTAGCACGCTCAATAATAAGGATGCGTTTTATAATTAATTTCATGGAATTCTTGACGATAATTAGTTCGTTTAACAACACTTCAATTTATAATTAACATTCAATCATAACAATTTAACTCATTTATTTACAACAAAACTTTAAAATAAACTATTAATTATATTATTAATTAAAACGAGAAAATATTATTTGTTAAAATCTGGTATGATATTAATATTAATGATTTTTTGAAAGAATGAGGTATTTACAATTTTTGTGATAAGAAAGTCATACCAACTAATACAATATATAATGAGAGTAAAATGAATGTCTAATATTTCAAATTTATCAACTAATAATGAAAAGGTCAAGTATGTCGTATATTTCTCAAGACTTCATTACCTAATTAAAATTATTTACATATTTAAATAAGGGCTTATTCAAAAATAATACCTCTGTTATAAAAATTATAGTTATTGATATAATGATAATTATTATTTATGTAAGCTAAAAGTTAAGTTCTGACTCATAAAAAATAGGTAGTTTTATGCCTACATATTTAATTTAATATACGCGAAAAAAATAATAATTTGCGAGCATGCGCGAAATACTGGGATGCAAAACAGTGCGAGAAATACGCGTTTTTATAGTAATGTAAATAACAAAAAAATCACGTATTTCGCGAGTGAACATTTCTTGATAGTTGTAGAAAACAAACTTCCAGAACTTTTTTAGTTAAAAATTCTCTCACAATTGTCTTCAAGTTTTAAATAAGTATCTACATTACAGTCACGAATTCATAATACTCGTGTAACAGAATTGGATATTTTTCTTAAGTTTAGGGCAAAGTAATAGTAATAGAAGTGTCCTGTTTTGACGGGGTCAATTTCTCTTGGTGCACCAGGGCAGTTTTCCGGTCACGATTCCTGTAAACATGTCTGCATGTCCGTGATCGGTGAGCGTACTGCATTTACTACATTGAACGTCCAACAACGTAGTTCTAAACTGCATGACATGACACCGACGTCGACAGGTGAGCATAAAGCCAACTATGTCACTTGCTTATTTTCTATGCGTATACATTTGTATTCGATAAAATGTTTTGCTCATTTGTTTGCAAAAAGAATGATAAAATTTGTAAAATCAAGGTAATACAACCTTTCTTTTCTCTTTACTCATGTATGCCTTGTGTGCCAGGCTTTAAGAAAAGAATCGTATATCAAATGTAATTATTATTAGGCGTAAAAATGTTGTATTATTAAACTCAATAGATAAAACATTTTGCTGTGAAGATCAGGATCATAGAGTACATAAATGCAAGGACATACAAGCACCTACAGAAAGCAATAGTATGGGTGCATCTAATCCAATTAATATTTATAAAATTATATCTTTAGGCTTATTACAAAAAAAAAGTCTTTTGGATTTTATATATATATGTACAGGGTGTTTCACAACTTAGAGCAAAAATTAAAGGGTATATTCTGTACGACGTGCTGATCATGAAACAAAAAGAATTTTTTTTTAAATCGCAAAACTATTTTCCATGTTTCCCAGTCCAAAATTTTTCGTTGCCACTGCCACTGGGTGGATGATTATGTTAAAGATATTAATTAAATATAATTCTATTATAAATAACTGCTAATAATTGAATTGTGTAATTATTCTTTCGTAGTTGATGCCTACTTTATTGTTTCTGTTTAATAGGAAAGCGAATCCAGTGCAGTACTACAAAAAATGTTTTAGGTTAACAACCCTTAATTTTTCGAATTAAAAAAAATTCGTTTTGTTTCATGATCAGCACGTCGTTCAGAATATACTCTTTAATTTTTTGCTCTAAGTTGTGAAATAGCCTGTATACAATTATAATAGTTATTTATACGACTAATGGTCACTGTCACTTTATTGCACGAGTGAGAAGCTTGCAGTACGAGCCATAAGGGAGTGTTGCAAATCCATGAGTGTAATAAAGACACTTTTAACATTAATTACATTCCCTACTTTTCTATGATCGAGTTTTAACTAATTATGCTAATTTTACTTACTACATTTCAAACGTCAAAAATATTTATTTTGCAGATTACTTAATTTGTTTCGTATCACCTATTTTATAACATTTTTTGCACACCGTGCAAAAAAACACTTGTTTCATTCATACGATCATAGAAAAATATATTTTATGAATATTGATTTTTATATGTCGATTTACTTTTACATGTTAAAATAAATGTAAATAATGGAAAATAAATACTTTTTTATCAACACGACGAAAAGAAAATGTGTATTGTTTAAGCAGATCGAATCGTGTATTTGATTTTCTATTTACCCGAGGCAAAAAAGATTGCTCATCACTGATTTATACCATTAACTTTGCCTTACTTATAAAATTTAGGTATACCGATACCAAAATAAAAATTCTACGCCTATGGTGAAGAACACTCAAATCATAATCACTACAATAGATACGGTAGTATTAAGTGAGCCGCAGTGTCATAACGGTGATGTTTATACATTAAGAAATGTTTTTATCAAGCCTGCATTGAATTCTAATGTAATTCTCCTAAATTATAACATAGCAACGCTTATGGAGTTTAAAAATAAAATTATATTATTATACTGTAGATATTAAATAGAAAAAAGCATAATAATAAGTATCAACCAGCTACTACTTATAAAAATTATATAGTATTTAATAAATATATTAAAAATACTATATTGCCGGGAACATAATAACTTATCACAAGATATCGGTATGATATACCAAGCATGGTCAAATTGCGGCTACTTGGTACTTTTACTTTCAATGTGGATTGGGTCAATATTAAATAAATATTTACATTTTTAATATTAAATAAAATAATTATTTTTATTTTTTAAATACAGTGTTTTGAAAGAGCCCAAAATCAATTCAGTTGGCATGTTTCTATTTTTCCATTAAAAATTTAAATAATACTCTTACATTTTCTAAATTCTACATGTTTAACTAAATTTAACATTTAATATATTTTTCTAAACTATAAAATATAATGTGGTACGGGACTCGTATATTCAAATAGAGATCTTCAATTTTTGTGCATATTTGAATAATAATTTATGCACCAAGATAAATAGCATTAGGTCAATATCATCCTCTAGTAACGTCCGTGGTATATACATGATTTTATTTTTGCTTGAATATGTAAAATAGATTTTAATTTATAATAATTATGATTATATAAAGTATTAATCAACTGTGACGTTATATAAAGGGAGCGGGCGTTATAAATAGAACAGAGTGTTATGAACCATAATATTCGCATATAATGCGTCGGTCGTTATTTGTTTATATACATCGTATCATAGCAGAAAACAACAAATAATGTTTAAGTAACTAATAATAATAATTTCTGTACAATTTAAATTGTTTCTTTCTAATTACCGAGTCTTCTAATTTACCATTCATTTTTCATAATTCTACAGAATTTTCATAATATAAGATATAATTTATTTACCATTATTAAAATTCACAATTGATTTAGAGTTTTCAAGTTTAAAATAATAGTATTTACTATTTGGAATTAAATTTGAATATTTCAATCTTAATTCATCTGTTTATCAGTAACGTAACATGTCGTTTCACTATTATACATTTACACGAAACTTAATAAATTTCAAACGCACAGTATAGAACTAGCATATAAATTACTCATTTAACAAAACACCTATGTGTCTATTTTTTTAGAATAAAAATAAAATTAAAAATAATTTTCTACACACTTTCACTAGCTACACATGTGTACTTTTCTAGAATATTAATACTGTGGGCAAGAAACAATGTTTAGTCTCGGTCCAATAAACCTTACTTGGCTAAGGCAAGGCAACAGATCATTTATGTAACGAAACTGTTACTTATAGCAAATGACAAATGGCCCACATTTAAAATTTGTGCACTGCTTCTACGTGCGTACAACTGTGGAACATACTTTTTAGAAAGACATTTATCATTTACGAGTACAGTGGAGTACAGGTTCGCGGTTCAAATTATTATTTTTATTTTTTTTATACAAATTATTAAATGAAATACGTTTATATGAAAATAAATAGAATTTGTAAGGCGATTTTTTCGTATTTTACTACTGAAATTTAAACACTCAATCATTTAAAGAATATTCAATTAATTTAATATAAATTTACTTCTTTTATAAGTACAGGAAAACATAGAATGACATTATTTTATTTATTTATTTATAAGCAATCATCGTGTGTTCAAATGTCGCTGAGCTCAACTTATATAAAAAAAATACTGTTATCTGAGTAGTTCGAATTTCACTATAAGCTATAGGTCCTCTGTCGTATAATTTGAATTAAGTTTCTGTTGTATTGTATAGTAACAAAAAAGGTTATTTATTTAAGTATTTAGTTTAAATATTTTTCTATAACTGGATTGCACGTTACACGCTACAAGTGAATAATGTTAATTTTACTTCTGTAACTTGTAAACAACATTTAAGACTTTGCTAATACGTAGATGTACATGCCATTTAAAACTTACTTTCGCATTCCGCCGTCATCGTGAAAATTATTTAATTAACATCAGAGAAATTCGAATTAAGTATTTCCGTAAAAAAATTAAAATCTGTAGTTTGACTATAGAATCGGACTTCCTTCCACTCCAAGTTCTATGTTAAGATGTATGAGGTCTCCATATATGATTTCACGATAGTATTTTATCGTAGAGCTGCTTAATAAATTAATATCAGCTACCGATCTTTTAATTGGCTCCGAGCTCAGCCGCAAACATTCGCAGCGACTGTAACTAGAGCTAAAAATTAGACCAATGTACAAAAATTCCTGCAAAGTGAAAGTAATTTATAAGATAGTTGTCGAGTTCACGTCGAAAATGGTATTAGTGCACATGCGCGTGTGTATGTTCTCGCAATGTCAATCATTATCCTATATATGAAGCAGAGATTTGCTTATCGCAGCAGTATATTAAATATTAAATTATATATCTACAGGTTGATTTTTTTTATATAGCTCACCACATGAATTTTAGATTCCATTAGAGGTACAAATTCAGTTCCCTTACGGAAATATTATTAGTTCTGAAGAGGATTTTAATGGTGTTAAAATGCAGGCCAAGTGAGGGAGTTCACTAACCAAAATCTTTGTTATTTAAATACATAATTTAAATTCTTAATATTTAAACACACAAATTATAATTTCTAGTAAAAACACTATTTGAACAGTGACATGATAGTGTACCTATATCAAAGGAATAAGTAATTGACCCTACATTCTTAAGACTTCGCCATGCATTAGAGAAGAGTCAGTTTATAAAATACATGCTAGGTCAACGAAATTTTAATATTTTTGCACTATCTTTCACGGTTTTCAATAAAAGTTTTCTATAAGTTTTAAAGGAAACACGTATCATTTAAAATTATTTTCTTTATATATTATTGTTTATTAACTTGATATATATATGTAATTATCATTTTAATTAATTAATTATAATATTCTACCACAAAAGAACAACGTTTGAAAATTTTTCTTACTAGAATTTTATTAAATTGGGCAACCCTAAACTCACCATTTCCTTACTCTGATTAATTTTTTTAAGGAGAGAGCCCCCATGGAAATCTTTGATACAAGGCCCACCAAGAGCTAGTACGCCACTGCTAAAATATAAAATAATTAAGTAAAAAATATTAATATGCTTAGTCAATTTTAGAAAAACATAACACTAAATATAAATCAATCAGGGCATATTTAGAGCTTTTTTGAGCTTTATGTTGATATAATAGGTAGTAGAATTAATTGTATTTTGCTATCAAGTTTATAATAAAATCTTATAATATTTTATTTCTAAGTACCATCCAGTGATCGCCCCCCAATCTCTACCTAACTCCCCGGAGTATCCCAACCCACACTTTGAAAACCACTGATCTAAATAATCTAATATTACTTAACAAAACGATGTAAAAATGTATATATTTACTGCTCAATGAGTGGTAATCGCACTAAATTATAAAAAGTTACTCGGCTTGAATCTTGTTTGGAATGATAAATAATAGCTACCTGTAATAATAAAGATATGTGTTCAGGACATCGAGTCGTTGGTGAATTTATGTAGACACGTGGATTAATATGAAATCGCTTTCTCAAAACGACATTTAAAAACAGAGACCTTAGTTTCTGACGGATTTCCTGCAATTTTAACTACTTAACATCTTCATTATGTTTATTATGATTTTTTTATAGCCGACAGCTATCCATTTTAATGAACAACAAACTGATCTAACACATACTCGAAAATGAATAATATCAGTAGCAGAGTTAGATTGACAAATTAGTGTCCTAGGTTCATCTGTCAAAACGAATATGGATTTAGTTCATTCCAAATTTAATCCTCTTTATGAATCTGTCTGTGAATCAATTTTTCCAAAACTGCTTACAATCTACCTGTCGGACAGAGTTGCACCTGCAAAAATTAAATTTTAACTTGATTTATATAAATAAAAGCAAAATAAAATAATATGTTAAATCACATTAAATAATTTCTGCAAAACATTTGATTTGTTTTTATTTATTTAAATAAAATTAAAAATTTAGCTTTTGTTGATGCAAATGACTATTAATATTATAATTTTATTTATATTATTTAACTATTTATAGGTAGTTATTCCAATTTTATCCAGTCACAGTAAAATTTTGGTTTTTTATGTATACGATTGTATATAATAAATAAATATGTCATTACGTCTTTTATCCATTACTGATAGTGGCGACTTCAAAAGATGTTAGTAGACGGGCAAGCACAGGGATAATTTTAAAGTGGTGAAAAATCATTGTCGCCTGTGGAAATCAAACTCAGATTCTCATACCTGCAATCCGATGAGTTACCACTGAATTATCTGCCTCTAAAAATGGGTGTATAGGGGTCAAATATATAGTATTTCTAATGTCAGTTATATTTGGTAAATAATTTTTATTTATGCAACTAGTGTTAAAAGTATATTTATTAAATAAATATGGAAAACAGTTACACTTTTAACTAGAGTTGCATATACATGATTTTATCTAATTAAACCAATTTTACTAATTACATTTTAAACGTCAAAAACATTTGTTTTGTAGGTTACGAGTTAGGCATTTCGTAGCAACTATTTTATCGCACGATTGCCATTTGCAGCGTGGGATAAAACGTTTTATCACACTTTTTTCACTGAAAATGAGTACATAATGACTCACTTTTTACACACACGTAGAAACAATGTATTATTATTATTAGTACGGTCATTCTTGGTTCCGTTAATAAAACAATTTAAGTACAAACCTCACTTATTATATGTAAAAAAAGTACGGTTATATTTGGGTGGTTCGGATTCTTCTGTTAGTCTGCGCTGTAGCCCAAATACCAAGCGCTTAGTATGGTCTCTATCTAAATAAAATTAATTTTAAGGTACATTATCAAAAACATATCATTTTTTTTATTATTTCGTATGATGGAGTATGCAATACATTTTGATAATTAAAAAATACACCTGATTATGAATGAAAGTAGAACGCCAATCTAAACAACTTTTAAAAGTTTTTTCTTCTAAAATTTAGTCAGTGACACTTTATTGATACATGACCATTTATAAATTATAATTCTGATATAGCTATTCTAAAAGTATGTTGCAACTGCAAACTTCTAAAACGGTCATTGACCAGTAAAAGATCAAACTTACGAGATTACATTTCCCTTTTTAAATAGCAAAGCTCAAATTACAAGTAATTAGTACAATATCTATAAATTGAACCCGAAGTATTAGCACTGATATGTTTGCAATATATTTTTTTAAATTTTTTAATAACAATAGTACTTTTCTTAAATGGTTTAGGTTATAAACATTTAATTATTTTAATTGCTGTGGGATTGTTTGTTATAATAGAAAATATAGGAATACGGGTTAATTGAAATGAATATTACCTGTTAACCTCTTGTGAATCTGCCATTTGCTAGTCAGTAATTTTATATATCACAGAATAATAGAATCGTTTTAATAATTACCATATTTTTTGTAATACCTCGTTAAATGAAATTCTCAATATAAAAATACCCAATTAACTTCTATAATGAGAATTCAAAAAGAAATAAAGGAAGAAAAATATTAGAAGCACTTAGAGTTTTCTACAATTTTCTATAATTGTCAGTAGCAATTGCAATTCTAAATACACAATGAATGTTTAATCACGCGAGTCGAAGAAGAAACAATATGTGCGTGCTGAAATGTGAGAATCACACTGACTGTCTTTAACTTCCACAAGTTCATGTTGTTTATCCGAATCCAAGGTTGAAGCTTCACAAGTAAGATGCCTTTAGTTGGTTTAGAAAGCTGTTTGTTTACTGTTATATTTAGATTCTTACTTGCATTGTAATATGAATTAATTTTATAATTCATAGCGCAGCTTCCTTCGGAGAGCAGTGATTATTTCAACAACTTCTAATTCTTTTTGATCTGGCGCGTTGTATCAATAAATTTGCTTTTTTAGGCTGGTCGAGTTTTTTGAATGAGATGAAAAATTACAACTTTAAGGTCTGTTTCATACGAGCGATATTTTATCGGACGATTTTATTTAATCTTACGACAAGCTTAAACGCAATGTATGGAATGGCAAGTTTAAATTTAAAATATCCCTCGTCTGCAATGCCTATGGCACACTGGTCGAAGAGCATCGAAGAACATCGATGGGCTCTTCGATGAAACAACAGAACGCACTCGTTATTGACGAAAAATAAAAGTTGAGAAAGAAAAACTAAATTTCAAAAATATGCTAACATGAAATGAGACACAAAAGATACGAGTGAAATGAGACACGTTCGTTTCATCGATGAGCTCTTCGATGGAAATAGAGGAGCCTCTATTTTTCGTCGATGACAGGTGCGTTCTATTGTTTTACCGAAGAGCTCATCGATGCTCTTCGACGCTCTTCGACCAGTGTGCCATAGGCATAATGGCAATTAAGCTTACCATATGAATTTGTTATATAGTTTGTGTAAATACACTTATTATTACTCTCACATAATAAATTTTGGATTTGAATACAAGATAAATGTCGTATTATAAAAAAATTAACTTCATATAGCCGAGGATCTTAGTCTTTCAAGAGCTCATACACAAAATAATGTAGAAAACTAAAAATTGTAAATTAAAATAAATTTCAGTTTTATTATGTTTACTTACTGTGTTAAATACTTGTCTACGGTCCTCCACAATAAAAAGTTTCAATGTAATAGTAATTTTACGGAAATTTAAAATGAGTGCATAACTAGATAAGATTCAGTATATTTCAGCATTTTCCGGATGAAAGAATAATCGAAATTGATTTAACAGTTTTAACTGCTTTCATTTTTGTCTTCTGTAACATGTAGTTTTTGAATTTCCTTATAAAATTATAATTATTTTTGTAATCTGTTCAGTAACGGTTTTAAATTATAACACGCAATATCTTTTAAAAAACACTGGGGACATGTGCACATTCTATGTCAATAGAAACCTGAAATAAAACAAAAGAAAGTAACGCATATAGGTAGTGAAAATTAATTAAATCATAAAAACAATGTCCATTCGTGCTTGAATTACATCCATTAAATAAATAAGAAATAAAACACTAAAATAAGTTTGGAATTTTATTGTTTAAAAGTAACAATAAATTGCAAAACTAAAAGAATTAACTACAGTTGACAACCTACAGGCAAACATTTGGTTTATAACCGTCATAACAAACCAACTATGAAATAAATATTGTTATAATTTATTATTCTGTGTGCAGGAAGCGATTTTTCTTGTTTGTATTGGTTAATGTCTTACACATATGAGACCGCGAATGGATAGGTCCGGGTCAAGTAGTTAAATTACTTGTACAACGCTCTTAAATGATGTATCTTTGATTTCGTTACATTGAATCATTTAATACTCCTTCAACAGTGTTCGGAATTAACTTTCAGTTTCAAAGTGAAATTTAACTAAAATGTTTCTTGAGTTACATATTTTTCATTGCAGTTGATTAGGGTTTCTTGTAGAACTTTTTGGATAGGAAGACCGCGCCCGTTTTCAAGAATATTATTCGACACAAGATTCCATTCCCAATTGTTTAAAATAATACATCTTCAGTTTAATTCAAGTTTTGTTGAATTTAAATAAAAATTATTTATGAATATAGACCTGAAAACTATAACGTAATTCATTCTCATCTTATTAATTCGATAACACATTGTACCTATATTATTATTATTGTTTGTTATTCTGCACAAATGAAATTTAATTCTAAATACATTACATACTGTTACTAGTGGGATCTTTGCTATAATTCAGCTGAATTTAGAAATTATAAGCTGGAAACAGGGAAGTATCTAGGTAAAAAGTAACTTTATTATAACTCAGTTACATTTAGTAACTTTAACTTTTTTAAGTTACTTTAAAAATTACTTTTAAATCTAGTTTATCCACTAACATAGACTGCAATTGTATGATTTCATTCAAGAAATAGTTTCAACGTGTGCTCTTGTCCCTAGTCTACTAGAAGTACCTATCTATATTTAAATTAAATTTATCATCGTCTCTGTACTTTTAGTCATGTCATATGACAAAAAATTACTTATCTATATGATAATCTGGCTTGATTAGTACATAATATTGAGTATAATGAAAATGAAATGTTTTTCTGCTAAAATTTGTAATATCTAAAAATAATGAAATGTGTCGATCATCTAGATGCCAAACTTGGCCCGTATAGATATTTTAGTTAAAATCGGTTGAATATTGCTGGAGATGCTTGAGAAACCAAAAGATAAACGAACAACCAAGTAAATATTATAAATGCATACATCCACCTACAAAAAAGACGGATTCGTTATCTAGCAATTTAAAATAATAAAAATTAATTGCTGAAACATTTATGTTCGTCTCTTATTAATAGAAATGTAAATACTTAATATTACATATCTTTAAGATGTTTTCTTATATTTATTCATTTTACACAAAATGTACAAAAACAATCTCGATTCGGTATATTGATTTTCTTACGTACTTTATTTGCAGAATGAGCAAATCTAAGAAAACCTCTAAAGATATCTAATATTAAGACACAGTATAACATAATTTCTGTTCATAACTGATTTAAAAGCAATGGAAGAAATGTGTTAAGAATTCAAATGCCAGTTCATATAAAAACAAAACGTTTTGTTGTTTACAATACTATGTAGGATACTCATTATCAACACTTAAATTCAACATATTTTGTAGACGAAATTAAACATTAATTTACATACTTTTCGGGTTCTACTTCCTGTTGGTTGTGATGTATGTATATGTTCAAACATACAAGTATTTTAAAATATAAATAATGAGTTTTGATTTAATCTAATCAAGTGTCAAATATGCATCAATTATTTGGAACAATTCCGCATAGTTCTATAATGCTTTATATAACATGATAATAATATACTAGTTGAACAAATAAAAGCAAATCAACATAATTAAAACAAAATTTCGCCAGTTACTATAAAAATAATAAAACAAACTCCTACTCAGATTAACTCTCACTGCGTCAATCGGAAACAATGTCAGTCGGCGGGCCACGCAAGCAAAGAATTTCAATTCCTCCACGGGACAAATTATCTGGTAGGCTCTGAGCTGAACGCCGAGGTCGACTTTGGCTTTCGTTCACGTTAATCTACTTCTGTCACTCGTGAAGGTAACACAGAACGCCGAAAACCATATTTCGTTCACTTTCACTTCAATGTCTAACCGACAATTTATATGCGGACATTTTTACATAAATCTTTTACTGAATTCTGTGGTTAGATTGGTCGAATTCGGTTCACAAATTAGTAGTTAAAAATAAAGAAATTCGTATTTCTTCTATTTTTTTTATTTTTGTACTTTTGTAAATACAATTTTTTAAACATTTCAATATTAAATGTAAAATTAATAAAATAATATTTATTTTATTTATTCCAGAATTTTAACAGAGGGTACTATTTAAATGACATAAAAATAAATTCATATACATATTTTTTTATGAAAATATGTCACAAAAAATTATAAATGACAATATAATTAATCGATTTGATTTAAGTGAATGCTATAATTATTTTTTTTGCAATAAAAAGAAAATAATATGAAATTGAAATAAATAATTCTTTTACTACTATTTAATATTTAGTATTTGAATTTAATATTAAACACAAGCAAGTCATTATAATCAGTAAAATTCAGTTTTAGGTTATTATATTTTTAATAAGTCATTTTGTCCGGATTTAGTGGAATATTATATCCATATGACAAACAATAAATTCGAATGACAAGTATTGAATCAAAATAATAAATATTAATTTCAAGTGGCAGTAATAAAATCCAAATGGCATATAAAATTAAGCGGTAAATATTAAATTTATATGAACTAAGTGAAATTTATATGATTTATTATAATAGCATATAAAAGTGTAAAGAAAATTATAGAAAATAATTTGTTCTCACTTTAATACAGATATCTATATCTCACATTAGGACGACATAAACAATATTTGGTGCCATATCAAATTATATTTAATCTATATTAGAAATAAAATTAATTCAATTTTAAAATGCAATTATATTTGCATATCATTAAATAGGTGTTATACATTAGGTAATTAAAAATTATTTTATTCAATAAGGCACGACCATGAATTAAAATAATTTTGAAAGCAAAAGTTAAAGAGTGACAATTATAACACGTACCAAATTTAACGTAAAAAATATTCATCCTTGATGACTTTGTTAATGTGAAAAAATTGATCTCTAAAATTCAGAGACTCGGAACGGAATAGAAACTAAAACGTTAAACAAAAAAAACTAAATATTTTTCCGGCAACAGAAACCAAACGAAATCCTTATTCTTACTCCAAGAAGTGAAAATTATGTAACCGAAATATAAATGTAGGTTCATAACATTAGTTTTTTGTTCTCAATACGTATTTTACGTAGAATAAATTTATTGCAAACAAAAAATTAGTGTATATATTATTAGATGTACTGATTACAAAAAATTCGCATATATAATTGCACATTACTTGAAGCATACAGTTTTCATGCCACAGAACTAATCGGTTACAGTAATAAATAAAAATTAGTAAATATAAATATTTAAATTTGTTGAACCAAAAGGGTTGACAAAATAAATGAGATTATATAAAATTGACTATTCGATTAGCAAAAGTGTAAACCTGTAAACAGGTAAGTTAATATTCCTAACGAATAAAATCAAGTTAGAATTTATATATTGCTCATTATTTTTTATTTTTTATTGGCAAATCTTTAAGCCAATATCAAAGAGTGACAAAAGTTGGGCACATGGGGTGCAAATTAACTGGAGTTTTTATCAGGTGGCCCCAAGTCAAGAAAGAATATTAATTTTTAATAATGAAAATAAATAATATATTCCTCATTTAAAAAAAAACAACTTATTTTGTATGACAAACATTCGATTTTAATAACAATCTTGCAAATAATTGGATCCCCACCATACATTTTTAATTTTTTTTAAATGAAACTTGCTGTAAATTAAAAACAATGTACAGTTTTAGAAAGCCTTAATTGTTATTCATTAAGCCTTAATGATTTTTATTTAAATTTTGTGATATCAGACATAAGGTGAATCATCCGCTTAATTAAATCTTAAGTTAGTTGCAGAGCATTTAATCTGACTTGATCTCTGTCAAATAAAATATCTTTGTTATTATAAATGAAAGATATGATAAAATATAAATAATTTTGAAGTCAACACTTTAAGATATTACAATAAACTTTATATAATTTAAAATTTTAAAAAACGGGCAAACCCAGGCCTTTTCAAATATTTTTGTTTTTTTCTCAACCGTTCCCAGTTTAAATTCGAAAAAAAATTACGTGTTATAAAAAACCATATTTCTAAATATACAGATTTTTATATTAAAATCTTGATCTTGATCTCAACAGGTTTCAAACAAAACATTTTATCAATATTAGCAGAGCATACTAGTACAACAGGATGGTTAGTAATATAGGCTGGTAGCGCAAGCTCTGTTTTTGGGTGTTCTAATAGCACGGTTTTAACATGTTAGAGATAGCTAAAACACCCAAATACACTGCTCTTAAAACAGGCAAAAACAGAGCTCGTGCTACCAGCCAACGTGTTATATAAATTCATATAAATTGTAAGAAGAACCATAAAAGTTAAAACACCGATATTTCTCTCGACATCCTTGCCAAGACTATACGACCAAATGCAGTATTTCTGTTTAATATAACTATTAAACTTACAAATGGAAAAGATACATATTCGACATACTCGGATTGTAGTTTCTTTTATTTCCTCATAAAACTGACGCTTCGCAACACACTTGTCCATTCATCAGATAAAGTGATAATAAAGATCACGACAGTCAAGAAACTTTCCATTTTCCCAAATTTACAAATATAATGATTCTTGGTGAAAATCATTTCACTTGTACTTCCGGCAAGTAACTATCTGGGAGATATCAGATAAATAAATTGAAAACATTACACTAACAAATAAATTGTAAATCTCTCACAGATTCAATATGTCTGTTTCAAATCTACTTGTTTACCACGATATAAATATATATTTTATAATTGCTCCAGGACAAAAATTTTCATTCTTTATTAGTTTGCGTATAGCATGATTAAAAGTGTTTTAAACACAGAACACTTCTGTTAATTAGATCGTTTAATTAATGTAAAACACGTGCTGCTTTTTTATTATAATGTTAATTTTATGGAACACTACGTTTACGCACGAAACTTGGAAGAAGAAAAAAATGTGAGTCCATAATACAAAGTATCTATTCGTCTACACGTCATAAATTAAGATATGTAGATCTGGTGTTGAAAACAAGAGGAATTTATGCATTTTTTATTGTTACATCAACATTTTTTTGTCTCATAAATATTTATTATATTTTTTGTGTTCTTGAAACATACAAAACAATAATAAAAACAAAGGAGTACGGAATTACATACTGAAAGAAATTGTTTTGAAATTACGAGTTTTTGTCGTAATCTAGCTGAAATTTGCTTGTATGGAATTCATATTTTACTATTATAATATTATATTATATATAATATATAGCCTAATAGCTGATCTTTGAATCAAATAGCAACATATTTAGCTAATTCGCAAAATGGTTTAACTTATTTGAGATTTAACTGATTAAATTTGGATAATGACGGCGCAAAATTAAATTTTTGTTGGCGAAAAAGAATGGCTTCACTGGTCTAGATTCAAAATACGATCTTTGCAGGTTTTCTTTTTTTGAATATAATCGACTTTTAAAAAATAAATCACTTCAAAAACTTTACGTATATAGAAATGTCACTCTTGTCAGTTTGACATCGGATAAACAGGGAAAAAAACGTTTGCAAGTAGATACTTTTCTTCATTACCTTGAAAACGGCGAATACAAAAGTTATAATAAAATACCACATTCGGAAAATTATGTCTAAAAATCAACTTAAGGTTCAATTTTTCTCTGCCATAATTTGAATTTTCTTCACTCGAACTTCTGTTTTACATTACGATAAATTTATTACATTTACTTGTTAAGAGATTGCATCTTAAATTTTAATATTTTTTATACTTGCAAATATCAAGGTTATATTACGAAAGAATCATATTGACCGAAAATAAAAAGATTATACTTCCGTTACATCTGAGCAACAGGAATTTATGTTACCTTACTTTAATATGTAAATATATTATAGAATATCTTCGTTTTATAGCCTTCAATTACATATAATGTTAAATGTTGAAATTTATTAATTTGCAAATATACATTATTAGTTTTCCAAAGTCGTGTGAAAATTTATATTTCGGCCATTTACACAAATTTCTCTTTCATTTAATTATTTCGAATGAAGTCACTAATTTGTTCCGCATTCTTCAGTTTCGAATAAAATGTGCGTCTCTAACCTACATACGTACATCACTATCTTCTAATTTAATGTTAGCTAAATTTATGATCTAGTTTCGTAAATTTGTTACAATTTGTAAATGTTTCCGTTCTCAAATATTTATATTTTTTTGCAAACCCAACGATAATTTACCAAAAATTAGTTCATTTTTATTTATATATGCAACAATGTCAAAGTAAATAACCGTTAGACTCTATTTGATATAATATATTAATTCAAATATTTGATAATGCAAATTTCACACCTACTTGTGTAACTATCCGTATCAAGTAATTATATTCATTGAATGACCTGACTTATAATTATGTTACATTTTGCAAGCAAAAACGAACTATCTATAATTGAAAATTATGCTCATTGTATATCTATTATCAACAATTGTCAAATATGCAAAGTTTTTAAAAATTTTAAAAAAATGATGACATAAGAAAGTTGTTTCAAATCTAAATTATAATAAACATCAATATGTATATAGTTTTTGTTCTCGAAAATGCAGCATTTGTTTCAAATAGCAATTAGTTTCTGAAACTTTGAACATAACCTTTTATAGGTATGGTAACCAGATTTGTAAATTAAAATATCTGATGTGGACACCACATGACTTCCTTGTACACGTATTAAACTATAGATATTTTTTTAATTACACATATTTGACATTAAATCTTTTATTTTTTGTTCTAATCCATAGCAAACTTAATTTTTAAAAAAATCAAAAAATATATAATATTTAAATTTAGATATCTCGTTTATGCAAAAAGCTAATTTAAAACTTCTTAATGTGCTAGACGCAGAATTTAATTCTCTAAAACTTTTATTTGCAGCATTCATTTCTAAAATTAAAATAATACCATTTTTTTCAAGAAAAACTGTTAGCAGCTTCATATAATGTGCCGGTTAGTCTATTTTAACCAAAATCTATTATGTTATTTCCATTAATATAGTAGTCTTATATACCAAATTTGGAAAGTTTTAAATTATATTTGAATATAGTTTTTCATGAAAATCTATTATAGGCTTCAAGTAAAGTAACACTTCCGGTAGTTGTATAATGACCAAAAAATGAGGTGCACAACTAGATGTTATAACAGTCCTAAATATAAAGGTTCAATTTTCTACGGCTTTCACAACTTATGGCATTATTTTAACCCCTAATAGTACTCAACGTACTGATTATAAAACAGAAAGAATATTTTTTTTAAATAATTGCACATAACTTGAAGCAAACATTTTTCGTGCCACTAGACTGACAGGTTACAGTTACGAATATAGGTTAATAAACATTAAAATTTATTTAATTTAATTGAAGTTGTGTAACAGTTCTTTTAATCGTTAATGTTTACTAATTCATTAATGTAACCCATCGGTCTAGCAGCACGAGAAATGTTTTCTTCAGGTAACGTGTAATTAATTTTTGCGAATTTTGAAAAAAATATTTCTGTGTCATAATCATTATGGGGTTAAAATAAACGCACCCAATGCCTCCCCGCAAAACCCTTTTCGACGAGTATAGAGATATAAACACGAACTGACACTATAGGTACTTTGCGTAGGACATACTATCGATAATAAAGTTATTATCATTATTACGGACATTTTAAAAATATCAAGAATCATGTAATATTAGAAATGTAATCAATTCACATATCTATAACATTGTGTAATAAATTTAAGATTTAATGAGGAAATAAATAAAGTAGGTATATAAATCCTATTTCATTACAGTTCAAGAAATAATTAGATAACCTGATCAGAATTTTTACTAGAAACATAATAACAGTCAAGTTTCAGCTACCGTGAGTACCACCATTCTCTTATGATTAACTCTGACATCCCATTTCACTTACGCACTGCAACGGGTGTGTCACATCCAGTTTTAGATAAATAACCATGCACATGAACGCAGTGACGGACCTGCGGTTACTTTTATTTTGGTCGGTTAATTTACAAATGGGGCCCTAAGCTCAAGTAAACAAAAACAAAATCAGGGTTGTGGAGTCTGTTTAAAAATATCCAACTTCAGGAATTTTTTATATTGATTCCAATTATTACAAAAAAAGTAGTTTTTCGAAATTCGCAATAATAATTACATATTACTTAAAGTAAACATTTTTCGTGTCACTGAAGTGATAGATAAATAAATATATCATCACGCCTTTTAAACATTACTGAGAGTGGAACTCTGCCGTAGCAAATCTCGGTAAGTGATATATTCCTTAGCTTAAAATGCGGTTAGAGTAATGAATAAAAATTAGTAAATTTTAAACATTGAAAGATACCCAATAAATTTTAATATTTACTAATTATTATTACCTATTAGTCTAGTGGCAAAAAATGTTTGTGTCAAGTAAAATGCAATTATTTTTGCGAATTTAGAAACATCCTGTTTAATAAAGCTACCTACTTTTTGAGTTTCAACCCAGGCAAAATCATTATTTGTTGCAGGCTCTAACTTATTATCTGAAAAAAATTTGCTTCCAAATCTGTCAGTTACTTTTTTAGTTTTTTGCTATTTCTGCTATTTTAATAAAATATTGCAAGTAGTTGTAGGTTGGCTACATTTTTAAAGAGTAGCTACTTTTTTAAGTAGTTTGTCCAGCTCTGATTAATAGTACAAAACTCCTTGGGACCCTGGAACGTCGGGGTCCAGTCGCCAATTGCCCATTCACCAACCTACTCAGTCCACCACTGTATGCACATACTTCTAAATCTAAGTATAGTGTACATACTCGTATACACTAACACAATTTAACAAGACCTGTTGTTATGATTCATAATTAATACAAGAATATCGTATAAACCAAAGTTGTATCGTATAGTTATGGATTAATACAGAATGTAACCAATTAGAAGTTTCCGCTGTCCTCGAAGTTAGGTTTAAATAACGCCATGTGCTTGTGTGTAATGGCTCTAGGTAACGGACGCGAGTTTTTAAAAATATTTTAATTGTAACTGCATTTTATTGCAATGAATTCATGAATGAATATTTATACATAATAATATTTTAGGAATTTTGTTAATCATTCTGGCGTATAGCTTGGAGTGTGAAGATGTTAATGTTAGAAATTAGTTTCATTATGTATGTTTGTTTCATAATTTAGTGTGAAGTTGTTTTGTAACCTATCGTTCCATGTTAAAGCAAATACAAACTTAATACTTATTTGTATTTCCTGTCTCAAATGAAAAGTATCTGAATTTTAATAGTAAAATTTAAATATCTCTTAGGTGTAATATTTTTTCTCTTTGTTTCTGCTTAAGCGATTGTATTAAAAAATAAGAAAAAATATGCAAAATAATAGCACAATTTTAATAATAACGCTAAATCAGTATTAGGTATAGATTTACATAGAATTGCCATTTCGTCTGTAACTACTCACAGACTTTAAAGATTTATCAACGTCGTGTACCTTTTGACCCACTCCAATAATTTACAAAGAGGGGCTCAGCGTCCTCCTTAATATAATGAAAATGTTAATAAACTTTATGTTTACAATATAAAATATTTCAAATAATACTAACATTGGTTTGATATCTAATTTTTATTATAATTATTCTTATCTGATTTAAAAATATTTACACTTATGTTAAAGGAATTTTAAGCGCAATGTTAGGCTAGTTGTCTCATTGTGTGAGGTCCGATGCCCTAATAATAAGAATACGACAAAATATTAACAGTTTTAAAAGATAAGAAGACGTCAACAGTACGGTGGTGCCTGTAGCGTTAAGGCATTCAAATTCGGAGATCCAGAGATCGAATCCCACTCAAGATAAAAATTTATAAACTACCACACTGTGGCAAGCTGAATTCGAACCCTGTAATTGGGATTAAGTTACTGTTGAGCAGAGTAGTATAAATAAATAAATAGAACGTTATTAATTTATTCAAAGAAGATATTTTACCAGAAATGATGTCAACATGTACTGATAGAAGGTCGTTCTCCGGTCTTAGATGCCTAAAATCAAAATTTAAGAGGTATGAGGGACCAGAGCACGTTAAATTCAGTAGGTATTTTGAATATACATCGAAATCTCACGACTTTATTAAATCCTAAGAAAATGTATATCCCGAGGTGACATAAAAAAATACTGTTGCTAAAGTAAAATAAAAAGTATATTTATAATTATTAGTCATTATTTCAATTTCTGAATGTGTACCTGTAGTAAAAGTATAATTTAATTTTTCTTGATATTTTTCAGCTTCCTTCCTAAATAATTCCTTCCAGTTGGCGCCTGTGTATGATTGTTCATATAATTCAAGTCAGAACAGACCATATTTCAAATTGATTCAAATGTTAAGTAGCTGAGCTGACACAGCAGTGATTAACCTTTTGACTTTCTAACTTAAATTTTTTAATATTCGTATGTCATGGGTTTATTGTCCGGTTACCGGTCAGTGTAGTTCAGCTAAAGATAAAAATTGCATTCCTTTGCTATGAACTGTAACAAGGACCTTGTTAGGTACATTTACAGATATTTATCTGCGTTATTGTTGTAAGTTCACGTGACACTTGTATTTTCGCAATTGCCATTTTTAATTTATTTATACTTCACAAAGCATTATTGTACTAAGTAATTTATCAGTTTTATTATATTTACTAAATGGAATATCTCATTATTAATATTAAATTTTATTACCGTCAATATCAAAAGATTATTTGATTTAGTCACCTTTATAATTTAAGTAAATATACCCCTATATTCCGTAACTGCATCATTATGTGTTTTTGATCGATAAATTAATGACAACTTTTATTTGTTATGGTTAATTTATAAATAATCAGAATTATGTTATAGTGTGACCAGAATAATTTACCTAGGTATGTTAATGTCATATTTCCATGAATTTTACTTACTTAAATTCGGAACTGATATAAAAATAAAATAATTGACAGCTGTCTAAAAAGTGTTGTTGAAAAGTAATATTTTTTATAAGTACTATCATCTTTGTACGAGAGTAAAATGCATAAACGTGAAATAGAAATGATCGAATAAATTATTTGATCACAAGATACCGAAATTATGGTAATCTATACTCAAAATATTATCTACCTAATCAAGAGAAAATAATGATTGTCATTAATTCTTCAATCATTAACATATAATATATTGATAAAGTAATAGAATTTCAGGGAATAATTGTATTAAAATATAGTGTATTGAACTCCAAGGGAGATGTAAAATACAACAAATATTTTTACAAGAATATTTACTTGTTTTTTAATACCCTCAAAAACTGAGTAAGCAGAATATTAAATTCTTTGTTAAACATTGTTTTTATTATCAGATTTTTGTAACACTGTTTAGTGAAAGTAATTCAGAAAATTGTGCACCGACAGATATTAAAAATGGAGGTGCAAAATATGCAGTATGGAACATTGTATTCAGTAAAATATACAATATAATAAATTGAGGCATACATTATTAACCCTGGTGAATAATAATCCATTATTAACCGTTTCTAAGCAAACTTCGATGAAAATACTTTTGTACTAATAGTGAAAAAAAATTATACTCATAGAATCTATGACATAGATAATAATGAAAATATAAAATTTCAAATTATTTACTAAATTTTAGGGAAAAATTTGGGTTCTATCTTGACCACTGGCTCGGTTCACAAGTCCTATAATCTAGATTTGTTCCATTTCTAATGAGGATGAGAACTTAGTTGTCGAAATACGTATCTAGATTTAATTCTATGATTAAAGCTTAGAAGTTAAAATTTTTATTATTTAAATTTTATGATTTTATTAAACTTTCAGATGTGACATTTTATTGTTACCACATAAATTCATTGTATTATACCTGCAATGATTTAATTTATTTTTTGTTACAAGTTCGTAGAATGACCTGAGGATATATGCATTAGATCAAAAATAAAATTATAGTTTTTCTTCTGATAAATGTATATCCCATAATTACATTGATTATAGATAATATTTGAATGTAAAAGTAATTTTCTCACAATCACCAGCAGCAAAACACTTAAAAGAAACAAATTACAATAAATCATACTATACTTATGATTTAAGACAGTCATGACAAAATATGTGTTGCGATATAGATAGAGAAAAAGAAATAAAATAATACAATATTGAAGTATTAATATATTTTAAATTTATTATTGTAATTTTGTATAATAATCAGATACTATTGGATTTCAAGTTAATATGCTTAGTATTTATTCTGGTTTAATTTGTCAATAATTAAACTTTATTACTATTAATTGTATTAAATTTTACTGCATAACAAGTAACATTCAATAACAATTATACCCGCAATGCCGCAACCTTGATATGAACACATTCATACGTGCTGTGAGTAATATTCTAATTCCTAATTATTAATAACTAAAAAGACGTTATTTATGTATACCAGGTGTATCACAAAAAGAGGGTAATAGTCGTTTTTTCTTTTATGCGCATTGCTTCCCAAATTATTTTAGATAAAAATGTTTGTAATAAAAGTTATAAAGATTAAAATTCTGCATCTAAATCAATAAACTTATTTCATTTTCTATGTTTTTTAACGGCAGAAATTAAATATGAAAGTTTACAAAATTACAATTTAATGGTGTTAGCCACGGAATTAAAACCAAATAACAAACAAATTCATTTAATTTTTCCGTCAAATATTTTGACTTTTTGACAAGGCAAAACTTCAATATGTCAAAATATTTTATAGAATTAAGTCGCGCATTTGTTTGTTATTTCATTTTAATTCCATGACAAACACAATTCCATTGTAATTTTGTAAATTTCCATATCATTACAAAACATAGCACATAAAATTAGTTTATTGATTTAGATGCAGAATTTTAGGCTCTACAACTTTTATTTTAAGCATTTTTGTTTAAAATAATTTGAAAAGCAATGCACACGGAAAACTGTTTTCCCATGTTAAACGCCACTATAATAATATTTTATTTTAATTTCTGGCGTGTACTTTATTGCGAGCAAGATTATGACTTGTACTTTTATATAAATATAGAAATTCTCAGGAATTTTATTCCACGCGTGTGATTTTTATAATCTTTTAATTCATTATTATATATTTTTTTGTAAGTAGGAAAACTTTCCAGGAGAAAATTGAATAAGTATTCATTGTTCTCGCTGTTACAAGACGTTGAAGCCATGAAATAGGTAAATTACAGTATTGCACACATTGATTTATGTACGTTTAATGATCACGCAAGAAAACCTTTATTCAACTAAAGAAAATAATCTCAGGTAGTTTTTCTTTAAGTACTTTTATAAACTCAATTTACGGAACTAGATCATTATTTTTATTTCATTTATTTGTCGGCGGGGCGGCTCTGTCTATTTCTAAATAAGTAATTTGGTTTTTTTTCCATTTTCTTACATAAATACTCGTATTGTAAATACATGAACATCAAAAGTTTTGTCAATTATCAAATTTTTCGAGTGTTTAAGTAGATTATTTTTATTTTCATTATTATTAGGAAAGATATAGGAATTATACACTGGTACAATATTTTTGAGACTGCTCTAAACTGACCACATTTATATTCATTAAAATAATTTTGGTCTGAAATTAAAATGAATGACAAAGTTATGCCGTAGTTTTTATTTTATTTAGGACACTAATTTATCTAAGCATAAGTATACTATGTAGTAATAATACCTACATATATGGTATAATAAAGTATAACAAAAATAAAGTGGTTTATAACTTTCTATTTCCAATATTAACATTGAAAATTAATTTGGCTTTATTATTAACATTCCTAATAAATTGATTATTCACTAATTTCAGAAGAATTTAAATTACAAATTTTGCGGTTTAATTTATGAAACAAAAAATTGTTGTACTATTACTAAATTACTATGTATATATTAAAATAATATAGGTTTTTCTTAATATTTTTGGGTAATTAATAAATATAGTGAATTCTTGTATTTTAAGCGGACTGAATCAGTCGCCGGAAATTTGACCGTTTAATAAAAATGTTGTTTCAAGAGAAATTTGAACAAATACATACATATTCATTTTCAACTAATTTTATTTATATTCTACATTACATACATTTATAGAAATATATTATGCATTATGTATATATGCATATACCTATTTAAAAATAAAAAAGTACGGCGACAAAAATCTAGTATTGTAGTTTGACATAAGTTGTTTGATTGAGCGATAATTTTTTAAAATACTCTTCATATGGACTTGTTTTGTTGAAAATCGTATTTAAGTTTAACGATTATTTTATTATTTGAATATGTAATAATTTGATTGAAAATGTCCGAAACCCAAGGCCCATACGTCGTTTATTGACAGTTTAAATTTTCTATATTCAAAAATTCTATTACATTTATTTTTTATTTTAAGGACACATATTTTGGGTTGCATCTTGTTTGCGTAGTTAATAAAACTGCTGCTGCTGCTGCAGTGCTGCATACAAGTCCTGATAGATACCCTTGATCTCAAGGAATTATTGCGAGGACAAACACAAAGTCAAGAAAAAATTATTGGCAATCTCATCAAGATTTAATGAAGTCAATAGATTTTCGTGTGTATTTAAAGTGAATAATATATTCAATCTTCTCTGGCCCATTGTATATCTCAAGTAAGATTTGAAGACTGGAGAAAGATATTTTAGCAGTAACAGTTGGCAAGTAAACATCTAATAAAGTGCAAAATTTCTGGTAAATGTCTTGTGATTAAAATTTGTCTTTTTTCAATAGCTAATATTTCGCTCAAAATTCCAATAATTATTAATATACCGGGTGGTGCTCGGTGAGTGCGAACATAGGAATTTAACATGGGATATTAGTTTTATGCAATTTCCTGCTCTCCTGTACATTTTACGGAAAAAACTGTAGAGGGAAGATTTGTTCAGAATTAAAAGTTACCCATGAAACTGTTTTTACATGTTTTATTAAGTTTTTGGTTTAGCCGTAACATTAAAAATAAATTTCGAAATTTCTGTTACTTTGTAGCAATAGCCATGACTTTTCTTTTATTTTTATGACAAATGCGTTAAATGTCAATTTTTGATGTTTATTAAAGTTAATCTTATAATTTAAATTAAATCTTTGTGTAAGCTATAAAATGAATGTTTATTCAAACGAAGAACGTGTCTTCATTATTAAAAATTATTATGGAGGAAATAGTTATAGGAGGGTGCGGGATTTATTTTCAATTAAATATGAAGATAAACCAATTCCAAGTGTATCAACAATTTCAAAACTGGTTACAAAATTTGAGAGTACAGCTAGTGTAGCTGTGACCGATGGTAATGAAGGCAATAATAATAATAACAGAATACGTCATAACGAAGTGAATGAAGAATTGGTATTGGCTATGATATCTCAAAATTCAAGGTACAGCATAAGACATATTGCTTCTGAATGTGGTTTGCATCATTCAACAGTTCTGAGAATTTTAAAAACACATGGATATAAATCTTACAAATTTCAAACACATCAAGAACTTCTTTTGGCTGATTTTGAAACTAGAAGTACATTTTGTGAAATTATGCAAGAAAAGGCAAATCGGGACCAGCACTTTATTTCGTCGATTTGTTTTACAGATGAATGTACATTTACTTTAAATAATGAACCAAATGTTCAGAATACTCGTATGTGGACCACAGAAAATCATCATTTAACTGTGTGTACAGGTACCCAATATCCTGAGAAAATTAATATTTGGGTTGGAATTTTTAAGAACAGGATTATACCATTTGAAATTATGGGAAATTTAAATTCTGATATGTATTTAGAACTTCTGCAAAATCATATAGGTCCTGCATTGGATGAGGCAGCTGCAGTAGATGAGGATATTTGGTTCCAGCAGGATGGGTGCCCGGCTCATTATGGAATAAATGTGCGGGAATATTTAGATTTGGTTTTTCCTAATCGGTGGATTGGTCGTGGTGGTGGAATAAATTGGCCTGCAAGATCTCCGGACCTAGCTCCTTGCGATTTTTTTTTGTGGGGGCATCTTAAAAGTAAAATTTACTCTAAACACTACGAAAATTTAGATTTACTAAGACAAGCTATATTCGAAGAATGTGATAATATTACTGACAGGCAATTAGCCAATGTTAGAACTTCGTTTTACAATAGACTTGGTTATTGTCTTGCTGAAAATGGTGGCTTGTTTGAACATTTATTGTAATTTCTTTATTTTTTTATGTAGGTATATTAAATAATATTGTTACAATTATTACTTATTATTTCACATTAAATTATTGTAATTTAAAATTTTTTAAAAAAATTGAAATTGTTGATAAACTTGAAACTGATTTATTATTAAATATGAAAATAAAACTTTGTTCAAAGAATAAAAAATGTGATTTTTTTGATTTAATTTAAATTATAAGATTAACTTTAATAAACATCAAAAATTGACATTTAACGCATTTGTCATAAAAATAAAAGAAAAGTCATGGCTATTACTACAAAGTAACAGAAATTTCGAAATTTATTTTTAATGTTACGGCTAAACCAAAAACTTAATAAAACATGTAAAAACAGTTTCATGGGTAACTTTTAATTCTGAACAAATCTTCCCTCTACAGTTTTTTCCGTAAAATGTACAGGAGAGCAGGAAATTGCATAAAACTAATATCCCATGTTAAATTCCTATGTTCGCACTCACCGAGCACCACCCGGTATACATAACATCACGCTATATCGCATCAAATTGGGTAGCACGAATCCTTGAAACAACCTTATCCTGCCACGCCATTCCTTCTACTTGGAATCTTTCATCTAGCGACAAATCTTGAATTACCTACATCCATTTGCTCTTATACACCTATTTTCTTAATCTTTCATTAGATGTATGCTCTACATACTCAAATCATCTCAACTCACTGACGTTCACTTTTCTAATAATGTATCTTAAAAAGATAAGAAAGAAATGACAAAACCCATGCATACAAATGGAATTTACATATACAGAGGACGTTCAAAAATTCGTTTTACAAATTTTTAGGGAAAGGAGACGATACAAAAATAAGAACTTTTTGTTATATAACGTAGGGTTCGTTAGGTTCTAAAAACCTGAAAACCCCAGGTGATTATTTCGGGTATGTATCAGCCGTATTCTTAGTAAATCAGATAAATCAGGTTTAAACTCGGTTTACGTAGTCCAGGTTACTAAAACAATTTATTCATAGTGGTATTTACACCGGGTTTAAACCTGGTTTACTTAATCATAGTTTAAACTCGTTTCAGCGGACATGATCTAGTTAGACATGGTCGTTTTACTTGCGCGCATGCTCAGTGAATACTATTTTGTGATGACAGTTCTATCTTCTATGATTTATTTACATAGCTTACATCCTTTGTTTAAGTTGGCGTACGTTTAGAAGCTTTGTTACAGATTACTGAAGTATTTTAATTGCTCACATAAATATATAATTTAATTTCATTTACATTTTTCTATAATTTCTACATGTAAATAATAAATATAAATTAATTAAAATATGTGATTTATGTAGTTTTGCCTAAATAAATGCCTTGGATCCTTGCCTAATATTGTTAACTTGATTATTGCCATCCGTATCACTTTCATTTTAATCACTATAACTTGTGTCGTCCTTTAAAAAAAGATGTTTCAATATCAAAATGACTCAAATTAAAAATACAACTCAATACTTTTCAAAGATATTAGTAATAATTGTACTTACACAAAAATGCGCGAATAAAAACAACTTTTGTACATTTACACAATTTTAAATTGCTGTTAAACTAGGGTCTAGGCGAGTCTAAAAATTAAACCTAGTTTAAACCTGTACTAGCTTTAAACCACTTCTATAAAGAAGGTGAACTGACGGACGAAACTAGTACGAAGATTTTAAACCTGCTTATTTTTACTATGAATACGGCTGGTGTGAGAATATAATCATTCGCTCTTCTATTATTTCAAAATAATTGATATTTGTCAATTAAAATGATTTGTGAATTACAAAGAATAATTAAAAAAATCAAGTGAATAATTAAATTTCCACACACTAGATTTGTTGAGTGTAATACCCGAAATAATCACCTGAGGTTTTAAGGCTTTTAACCCATTTCGCCCCGTTGTACTCATATGGGTACACGCAATTTAAAGTTCTGTAAAACCTATATTATTAATGTCATAAATAAATACAAAACATAAGGTTTTACTAAAAGATTCAGAAAAAAAATGTTGTGGGATCAAATGGGAAAAACCTGACCTATCTTATGTATATAACAAAAATGTCTTATTTTGGTCTCCTCTATTTGCTCAAAAGAAAATTAAAAATCTAATTTTTGAACCGCCTAAAACTCTAATTTTGTGATAGAATTCTCTAGTATTGTATTTCGACGAACACATACCAATACATTATAAACAATTATTTATTTATTTTTATTTAATTTTATAATATATTTATTTATTTATCCTTGTAGGGCAGCTTTAGTCCGCGGCATGCCTCGAAACGAGGAGAGTTAGTAATGTATATATTTCTTCTATCCTGACTGGCTGACTGGCTGGAGCAGGATAGGTATCTAGGATAGAAATCTACTATATAGACAGCTTAGTCAAGAGGAATCTGAATCGAATTTTATAATATATTTATTTATTTATCCTTGTAGGGCAGCTCTAGTCCGCGGCATGCCTCGAAACGAGGACAGTTTGTAATGTATATATTTCTTCTATCCTGACTGGCTGACTGACTGGAGCAGGATAGGTATCTAGGATAGAAATCTACTATATAGACAGCTTAGTCAAGAGGAATCTGAATCTGAATTTTATAATAAATTTATTTATTTATCCTTGTAGAGCAGCTCTAGTCCGCGGCATGCCTCGAAACGAGGAGAATTTGTAATGTATATATTTCTTCTATCCTGACTGGCTGCAGTAGGATAGGTATCTCGGATAAAAATCTATTATATAGACAGCTTAGTGAAGAGGAATCTGAATCTGAATTTAATAATATATTTATTTTCATATATTACTATTACAACAATTACAATTGACAAAAACAGTTCTGTTTAACGGAAGTAGAAGTTGATGATCACAGATGCATTCTAATTTTCTATTCGCAATTTAGCAACATTTACGCAAACTGTAATTGCTATTGCTATGTTGGCGTGCCTTCGTGCCTGTGCCCGTATGACGACGTGGTAACAGAACATGTTACACATTATTATACACGGCATAAACGTCTTGCCTTGCGTCTAACATTATGCTGTGCTGTGCGGCGTGGTAACAATAGCTCGTACTTGCGGCGGTGTGTGTTGTGCAACGACAGTAATGTTATGTAACGTAAACGGCGCACTGTGGACCATACTGCACGAACTACTAATCTGCTACTTTTTCTACTATTCTGTTTTATTACTAAGTTTTATGTGAATTAGTTTTTTATGTTGTATAACATGATTTTTATATATTTGATATGAAATTTGGGTTACAAATTTAATCATTTAATCTAAAAAAAAATATATTAAACAAAAAACACGTAATTGTTTTTTTCCTATTAAAATTAACTGCAACTTTAAGATTTTCGAAATAAAAGAAAATTGTCCAATAGTTCAAGCTTGCTTACACCTTTGCCTGTTATTTTGTCCAATTTTTTTGGAGCTATTGCTCTAAACTTCTTAACGCAAATCAGACAAAATATTCAACACAAAGCTGACATTAATTCATACCCGATCTTAGATGTACTAAAGTGCTTACATTTATTAACTAATAAAATTAATGAGATAAAACAAAAATTATTATGACAGCTCATATGAACAAAATTAAATTCTGGTCACTATAGTTCAAGTTATCAACATAATTATAGTAATTAATTAATTTAATATAAATATAATTTTAAGTACAATTTATATAAAACATAACCTGCATTAAGTTTATGTTTGACAGTCTTCACTCTAGTGAAAAGAATGATCGTCTAACACACCTAGTTTCTTTATACATCAAATTGAATGATGTGACATCAGCATATATAATTTGACACACAAGATTGAAGTTTAGATGTTTCAATTCTTCAAAATATTATGTGTTATAAATTTTTTAATAACACTCTGCGTCCTAAATTTGAATACAATTGAACCTCTTTGTATAGCAATAACATTTGTGTATGTGACAAAAAATAAGAAAGTGCGTAAATTATGCTAAAAATTATATCTGTTTTATAAATACTATTATAAATAAGTAGAATATAAAGATTCTGGATGTTCCTAGTAAAATATTAGTTTTAAATTATAGATAAACAATTATATTTCATTACGATGTAGTTCAATCGTACGTTCTCATATAGTTCCGTGTTGTGATGAATAGCAATAACAGATTCCACAATGACGTAATTTGATTAGAGCGGTGTTTTCAGAATCACGTTTGCACGTTTGTATTTACGATCACCAGCAGCAGAAATATAGCTGTTGGGTATCGTCTGCCTTGGCTTGGTCAGGTTGGAAGCGACTCCACAACCTTGCCACAGTCATTGCGGTCAAGTTCATGGTTGTTGGAGATGATACCGCTACTGCAAACAAAACTAGTGCTATCTGTCGCCAGCAGCGCTGGCATAGAGTAGACAAAGGGGATTCAACTGTGAAATAAAAATTAGTAAGGTGTGGAATCACGATTTATTTATGAAATTCTGAACATATTTATTATTTAAAATTTAAGTGTCTATTTCTTTAAGGTTGTTGACTACTAGTCGTCTAATTATCTAAAAATACTTTTAGATTTTCTATTAAAATTGTGAGGTAGGTGGCTCAGTGGTAGCGAGTCAGCCTTTGTATTTGAGACCCCAGGGTCGATTCCCGCAACCAACAAATTATTTTCACCACGTTAAAACTACTCCTGTGGCGCCCTCTACTATCATCTTTGACGGCTGGTAATCACACTTCACGTGAAGAAATATGTCACTTACCGAAATCTTCTACGGTAGAGTACCACACACAGTAATGGGGAAAAGGCGTGATGATATATTTATTTATTTATTAAAATTAACTTCAAACTTAAAAGGAAATAAAGTTAATTCGATTGTTATTTGATATAAATATAAAGTATATATATATTTTTGGATTATATGGGGTAGGTGGGTCAGTGGTATCCTGTCGGCCTGTGGTTCTTGAGAACCTTGGTTCGATCCCCACAGCCGACAAACAATTTTCACCAGATTAAATCTACCCCTGTGACTCTCCCTCCACTAATATCTTTGGGGGCCGTGATTTGAGGGCTGGAAATTAGTTACTTACCGATATCTGCTTCAGCAGAGTGCCACGCCCAGTAATAGGTAAAAGGCGTGATGATATATTTATTTTTTATTTATATTATTTATTTTTTGATGTACCTCAAGTTGGCGCCATTGGATATATTAATGTCAATTCTTATTTTTCATTAATACGAGTTATTAATAAGACTAAAATAATTAATTCTGTTTTATTTTTATGCATTTTGCTTTTATGACAAACTGCTCTTATAGAAATATTACTTTTTAAGTTGTCAATGAATTGTCATTTTTACTGCTATACATATAAGCAAGTACATAAAAATAATATAAAACCACCAACACAAATTATTCTGGATTTGATGTTCCATAAAATAATCATAAATCATATAAAATGTTTGTATTTAATATTTTTATCGGTCCATTGCAGATAATGAATAGGTTATAGAGGGAGATGTAAGAAAATGTATAACTGTTTCTAAATATAGATTTTGTACAGTTATTTCAGTAAAACCAATATAATTATATTAACAGCTGTTATTATTCCATTTGAAGAGATTATTTGCCAATTTAAAAGGTATCTATTAAAGTTACATTATTAAGGTAATTAAAGATAAAAACATTTTAACTTGGTCTTATTACTACTTACGTTTCATCTAAAGTGAACATTTGCTTTGATTTTATATATGCATTGCATGTAGGTATCTTTGAAAATTTGTAATTTTATTATTATTTTCAACATTTTACTACTGTAGAAATAGAAATTAATTGAAGATAAATGTCTTTTTACTGACGTGACTTATTTGGTCTCAACAAAGACTAAAGTTGAGAAATCTCTTGTTTGCTATATGAACGTTTTATCTTGATTAGGTCTCTGCATCCGACATTACGCCACTCGGTTCATGTATATTTATGTGTTCTCTTATAAATTACAAACCTAAATATTGAACTGAACAAATGTTATGTTTACACTTATTTTTTCATTGTTCCCCAATGGCCGTTTGCACCACTAAAGCTTAGCATTTGGGCCTCGGTTTAAAGTTAAAGTGTCTATAGTTTCAATTATGCCGCAGTCTGTCTTGGGTTTAAGCGTCTATATAACCTCAAAAAGAAATTTATAATTGTATGAACGTGAAAATATTTAAAGAAATGAAAATGATTTCGATGAATTAGATGCAATAGAATTTATAGAAAATTGAACCGTAAGAAAGATGTATGAAAGAAGCAATTATTTTTACAGTTTAGATGATTCAGAGTTCTTTAAACGATTTTATTTGCGAAAAGAAAGTATTTATAATTTATTAACATTAATAGAAGATCGTCTAGAACACCCATATAATTTATAAGTTTGACATTCTACCATCTACCATCTGATACAAAGAAATTAATTATGTAATTTATAAAAGTATAGATTTATCAATGAAATATTTTCCAAACAAAATATTCGAAATCCAAATCAAAACGTGGTCAAAATGTAAACCTGGACGTATTTCTACATGTTTTTGCAGGTCAAAACAATAAAGATGTCAAATAATAAAATATAACAAAAGGGACTGCAACTTTCAATCTAAAAAATGGCTAGAATTTTAGGGAAAAACTAACATTTCCCTATAAATGACAGATCAGAGCTGTGTGCCAATAAGCACTTTCATAAATTGTATAGTTTAACTAAGCTGCGGTTTAATGTCAACTTTGCAAACCACTAAAAATGTAAGCTTTGTTAATCGTCAGAGTTAAACTATAATGGTGCAAATGGCCATAAAACATTGTACGGCAAATTCAAGTAAATGAAATTTAGATTTTATGCGAACAAAATTTTATTGTATTTAAAATAAATATGATTTAAAAAACATATAATCCTCCTACTTTTAATACCCAACAATACGACGGAAATGTAAACTTTTACAAAGAGATTCTTTCATATTATTTTATTATATGATAAGTATTGTTTAACAGTAATCGATTTGCTAAATTTAAATTAACTTCATGCATATTGCATGTATTGGATCTTAATTTATGTAACACAAGCTGTCACAAAATATAAATTGAATACATCCGAACAATAGAGTGCTGAGTATACTGATGATTTCATTTTAGTTCGTTTTCTATCTTGTTCAGTTTTGTAATTCACCTTTCTCTGAACACCCTCGCATAAACAGCAAATACTAAATTATATTTGCACATTCTCTTTCCAATACTAACTTTTTAAGCTCTATATTCAAAGAACTTGTATAACAAGTTTACTAACTTCTAACTATATGCTGACTGTGGTTGTGTATTGTATTATCGTAGCTAATAATCTTAGAGCGAATATTTTGTAATATAAACGCAAGTCTCTTTGATTGTCAATGGAAACTCGAGCACGGGGCATTCGTACCAAGGTAACAGGATATTGGCTACGTCTTGTTAATTATAAATAGATAATTGCTAGTAATATTTTTAATTTATTATTGTTTATTGAGTTATTAGGGATATTAATAATTTAGAATTTTAATTCATGGTCAAGGAGTGATATGAACATTATTGAATATAAGGCAATTTTAACAAAATGCTAACATAAATTTCCCTTCTTAACAAATAATAAACAGGATGCTCGTAGAAAAATCTACAGATTAACCAAAAGAAACTTTCTAATTTTGAAATATTATACATTTTGTAAAAATAAATAATAATAAAAATATTAAACAGGAAATTGTTTATTAACTAATTAAAAATTAGAGTTAAGCAGTAAAAATTGTGTATTGTGCGTGTCTATAAAATTAGCAACGTCTTAACGTTCACTCATCATTATTTCCAAATTTTGATATTTAAAGTAGTTTCGAAATTTCCAGATCGCTTAATTTGACAATAACAATACATTTAATTATAATATTATCCCGCATGATGGTCGCGCGGGTTGAGTGCCTGACTCGCAACCATAAGGTCGTGGGTTCGGGTCCCGCCCGTGGCGACCATACAAAGGACATATCGGCATATGACCTTAGTAGTTGGTCCGATATATAAATTAAAAAAAAAATATATAATATTTGTATATCTATCTTAAATAACGAGTTTCCATTATCAAGAAAACTTTGAATAACTTAAAACTGAAGTTTGCAGTAATAGTTATTTAAGACTTAAAAGTAATACTTTACTGGGTGAATAAGCATATTTCACACCGAGTCGGAGCCGAAACCGAGCTTTTTAAGTTTGAGAATCGAGATAGACACTTTCAGGGTATGGTGCGTTATTTTTATGTTCCAACCATCAATGATAAATTAGTCATGATTTTACACACGAATGAAAAAAAAATTGATGTGGACACCTCATGACTTCCTTGTACGCGTATTAAACTATAGATATTTTTTTAATTGCACATATTTGACATTAATTCTTTTATTTTTTGTTCTAATCCATAGCAAACTTTTTTTTTTTTAAATAAAAAAATATATAATATTTAAATTTAGATTTCTCGTTTATGCAAAAAGCTAATTTAAAAATTCTTAATGTGCTAGACGCAGAATTTAATTGTCTAAAACTTTTATTTGCAGCATTTATTTCTAAAATTAAAATAATACCATTTTTTTCAAGGAAAACTGTTAGCAGCTTCATGTAATGTGTCACTTCCGGTTAGTCTATTTTAACCAAAATCTATTATGTTATTTCCATTGATATTGTAGTCTTATATACCAAATTTGGAAAGTTTTAAATTATATTTGAATATAATTTTTCATGAAAATCTATTATAGGCTTCAAGTAAAGTACCACTTCCGGTAGTTGTATAATGACCAAAAAGGGAGGTGCACAACTAGATGTTATAACAGTCCTAAATATAAAGTTTCAATTTACTACGGCTTACCGTTTTTGAGTTATGCGAGATACATACGTACATACGTACGTACATACGTACATACGTACGTACGTTCGTACATATGTACGTACAGACGGCACGACGAAATTAGTCAAAATGGATTCAGGAAGGGCCAAAATACCTATTTCTGTTGAAATCTGAGAACCGAAAATTTTCGCGATTACAATACTTCCTTTACTTCGTACAAGGAAGTAATTAGTACTGACTCTGCTATGCATTTAAAAGTAACAAAACATAATGTTGGTAACACAAGCTCTGTTTTCGCATGTTTTAAGAGCTGCATATTTGGATGTTTTAGTTATCCCTAACATGTTAAAACCGTGCTCTTAGAACACCCAAAACAGTTATATGTAACATGTTCAAACCGCGCGCTAAAAACATCCAAAAACAAAGCTTCTGGTACCAGCCTATATGCCGTTAAATTTAGAAAAATATAAACTGTTAACAGTTATTATAATATTTATTGCAATTTTAATAGGAAAGCCAAGTTCACATAAATAATGACAAGACTACTGAATTCTGCGCATGTACTACCAGCTGCAGAAGTAAAGAGCAATATATGTTGCATTTGTGTTTGTTTGTGTGTGTGTGTGTGTGTGTGTGTGTGTGTGTGTGTGTGTGTGTGTACGGTGCAATACTGGTAATACGATTTTTTATTATGAATGTATGCATGAGTGAGAATGGAGCAGCTTTGTGACAACGTATCGAACTGTGGATTTGTGAACCAGAATTCGATTTCCGTAGCGGATAAACAGATTTTCACAACATTTAGAATCACCTCTGTGGCTCGGCTCCTAACATAATTGTCCATAATTTTACAGCTACTAGTTGCAAAATATATATCACTTACCGAAATCTGCTACAGAAAAGTGTTAAACTCATTTACATTTACCTTCATTGTAATATATCGATCCTCAAATATGAGAATAGAGAAAGAGCCTCAAGAATAATATGAAGGGTTTCGGAAGAAAACAAGAGCACCATTCTTTGTTAAAAAAAACTCATATAGCTTATAAAAAATAGATCTAGTAATATAAATAATAAATAATAATTGTTTAGTAGTAAACATGTGTATGAAGGCAGATAAAAAACTGCTGCCGACTGAATATTCATTGTTTTTAGCCGTTTACAAATTAACGTTCCAGTTTTGTCCCAAAAAGATATAATACTTATGACATAGGTACCTCGTTTTCTTTCGTTCTGAAATCACGTTTTGATAGTACACAAAATATCATAAATTTCGACGATTTTGTGACATTTATCGTTTGTTCCTGAAAACTTTCAATTCAGTTATCGACAGTAAAATTTGAGAATGAATTATATAAATTAAGGTAAAACTAAATACTGATTAGGTTAATGAACAAAATTAGAAACTTACTTAAAATGTAGATCTTTCTCTATATTATGTATGTTAAGAAAATATGTAAGAAAATAATTATTACTCAAGTGTCGTTTTTACCTTAACTGTAATATAACGACCCTCAAATATAAGAATAGAGAAAGAGTCTCAAGGATAATATGAAGGATTTCGGAAGAAAACAAGAGCACCATTGTTTGTTAAAAAACTGATACAGCTTACAAAAAATAGATCTAGGAATAGAAATAAGAAATCATAATTGTTTAGTAGTAAACTTGTGTAGGAAGACAGACAGGAACCTGCTGCCGTCTGAACATTCATTGTTTTCAACCGTTTACGAATAAACGTTCGCGATTTTTTTCTAAAAACATATATTTTAAAAGACATAATACTCATGACTAAAGCCCGGATATTTAGGCTCTTAAAAACACTAAAATAAGCAGGCATATAGGCCGGTAATTACTCTAAAATAGGCGGGATTTTAGGCAGCATAAATGTAAATAATTTGTTTACAAAAAAATTAACGAATCCTTCTTCTAATATTGGAACTCGTATCTACTCTTTGTTAGAAAAAAATAATAATTTTAAACAAAAATTAACGCAATCTGAAAAATTATAATGTAGGGTTCTCATTTTATTAACTATTATGCAAATTCAAATTATGTAGTATACTTTATTTTATAAAATATTACGAGCAATTGCTCTATGAAATTTTTCTAAAGGGAAACGTTTTTTCTTTCGGCATTTTAAATTCACACACAAAAACTTGATTAAAGTAAGTACTTTAAATATAGGTTAGGTTGAAACACTTTGTTGAGTGCTGAATTAGTCAACGAAGTAGATGATAAACCTTGTCTGCTCAATAAAAGTTAGAATAGGCAACAAAAATAGGCAAAATAGGCTGTATAAGGTAAAATAGGCACAATAACCAAAATATAGAAAAAATAGGCTCTAAGGCACGAAAAAAAAACCTTCCATTACACGTAAACATATTACCTATGTATAGAAAAACGAAATTGCCTAAAGTATATTAAAATTTGAATCGAGGCAATTACCTAAAAATCCGGGCTTTACTCATGACATACATCGTTTTCTTTCGTCCTGAAATCACGTTTTGATAGTACTCGTCGAGCTACAAAAATTATCATAAATTTCGACGTTTTTGTGACATTTATCGTTTGTTCCTGAGAACCTTCATTGCAGTTATCGACAGTAAAATTCGAAAATAAACTACATTACCTCGCTTTAAATTAGGTAAAACTAAGTACTTATTGGGTTAATGAATAAAATCAGAAAGTTACTTAAAATGTAGATCTTTCTCTATATTCTGCATGTTAAGAAAATATGTAAGAAAATAATTATTACTCAAGTGTCGTTTTTGTGAAAGAAAGAAATTGTTCCAGATTACATCAAATTATATATGTATAAATTTTTGGCACCAAGTCATTAACATATCGAGACTAATAAACACAATCTTGTGTGAATGTGACAGTTGACAGCAATAAAACCAAACAAGATTTTAATTTGTATTTAGGCTAATCTGAATTTTAATAGCAGTTTCATTTTCCACTTTTCGAAAGCACTTAAACACACGCACACAATCACAGTTCAAATTACATAACTTTAAAATACTTAAAGTGTTGCAGCTTGGCGGCAGTGGCGGTGCTCAAGGTTTCTGGAACATTTCACTTGCGCTAAATAACTCTCGCAGCTAGTGTACGCGTTACGTCTACACATAATATAGCACCCAACACATAACGTAGTACGTTTCTGAACATTTTAGTGTCCGGTTCAGGTTGCTAGAGATTAGTTTCGTTTTGCAGTAGGTAGGTATCTTTTAAGCGTAGAGCAGACACAATCGAGAAATTTATGCCAGAACTTACGACACTAGTTTATGGTTTTGAAATAATTTAACGTGTTATGATAAATAATATTAAATAATATTATGCTTAATTGATAGTTATTGATTACAGATTTTAATTAATATTTATTATGAAACATGCTGGTTTTTATAAATAGAAGACGTATTTGGTGTTATTATATAATAAATATCTCAATTTCAAATTCACTAATCAATAATCTGTCAACATATAATAAGTAATTACTCATACTTTTCCGATATCTACATTATTATCTTTATATTGTATAGTAAATTCAATGTTAAGTTTCTCCTATTTTCTCAATTTTTAACACATATAATTATAATCCCTTCACGGTTTAAACGAGTTAGTGGATCCAGACGTAAAAGTGGGCGACAAGACCAGTTTGTTTAACTAAATTCAATGGTACAACTTTCATATGGTGTTAGTTTGTACCCTATTAAGTTTAGAATAAAATAGATTTTCAGAATTAAAAACATCATTTAATACTCGTAATAAGTATAAGTTTTGGCTCAAATAATATGTCGTAAAAAATAAAACATATAATTTATCAAATTTATCATTCCACAAATTAAAGTTAAAAATCATAATTATTGGATTCAATAATTACATTCTTGGAAACAGATATCTAATGAATCATTTTTTGCCTATGGGCGATAAACTAAACTTTGACATTAACTTATAGTAACAATACGTTAATCATCGTGAATAATAAAAATTGGACATTATTGTTATGATAAAAATACATTAATCATCTCACTTGACAGATATATTTCAAAATATATTGCTCATGAAAGTCAAAAACCTTGTTAGTGTAATATTTTGTGAAAATGTGATTTTTACACCATTTTGTAGATATCATTGAAAAACAATTTATAATGTGATTTTAAAAGTTCTGTGCCAAACTAATTCTATTCAGTTGCAGAAAAAATAAACTTATAAATCTCAGACTCGTAACGCTGTATGACGTGTGTGGTAGCTACCGTTAACACATCTGTTAGTTAGAAAATTTTAAATTTATTATTATTTATTTACCGTGCAAAATTTAGTTTTTCTAATCCCGTTATTAAAATGTCATTTAACGTACTAGTTTCCATGGCACTAAATAACATCTTAATCATGTGTTAATAAGTTGTGGCTTCGAACGTTATAGTCTCAGCTTGATATATTAAATAAGGGGAGATTAACTTCCTACATCTAACCCTACTTTTTAAATCTTGAACAAAAGAACATTTCGCGTTCTAAATAAATACTTTTGCTTCAACAAGCATTAGGATGGTCTTGAAAATACTACTAAAAACAATACAAATACAAAAATACAATCATTAAGACAGAACAATATCCAGACTGTTGATTTATGTATGTTACTTTGTACATTTAATCCAAATTACATTTGAGGATCCAGACTCACCGAGCCGCAGTGTGTTAGTTCATATATTTTTAGCTTGAGTGGAATTCGAATTCAGGATCTTCGGATTCCAATGCCGTAACGCTAACCACACCAATGTACTGCCAGACAGGCGGATAACAATACAAGAAATAGTAGTTAGTTTAAGATAAATGTTTTCTTTATTTCCTCAATTTTAACACATATAATTATAATCCTCCTGGTTTGAACGAGTAAGTGCATCCCTTTGAAAGACGTGAGGAAAAATTGAAAGACAGGCGTAAATGTGAGCAACAAGACCAATGTTTGCCTAACTAGAAAATTTTGTACGCGTAAAAGTGTTAGCTCTACTGATGACAATACATCAAAATAGGACTTTTATGAATAAAAACAGGGTTATGTTGTATTGTTTCCATGGCAACTACTGTTAGCTCGATAATCCATCTGAACGTGATAATGAAAAGGCCGTTAAGTATAAAAAATGAGCCGATAACGCAAAACAGCAGTAAAAGTTAATAATCTATAATTTCTCAATCTGCTTTAAACTGAAAATTTACCTCTTACGATTAAATTTATAGTGCCATTACATTCAAAATTCAAGGTACACGATCAAACAAGTTACATTTAATTTTTAAATGATCAGTTACGAATTAATATCCGATACTTAAACAGTTAACCTATAAACATATTGCTTATGGTACAATTTATGTTTATATTACAAGTTCTGTAATTCTATTCATAATTGTTCCTTTCCATTGTGGATTTTTCAAATGCAACCTGTTCAATGCAAATGCGAGTAGTTCCGATTCATTGAGTCTCACATTGTAAATCACTTCACATACGCGTTTCATTTCTATGGAATGTTAAATGATGTTATGTTAATATTATCGTTCACAACATTTTGTCTGCAAACAATATTTTAATATTCATTAGCTAATTGTTGGCATGATAGCATATATAAAATTCTTCTCAGCTTCTCACATCAGTTTATGTTCAATATTCAATGATACGAGCTTTAGATGTTTGTGATTTGTATTTTGTATTAGAAGGAAGAAAAGCTCGCAGTTGATCTTTGCCGTTGACTTTAAGGATAAATACGTCAATTAAAGCAAATTATATCAAATAAATAAATTAGTTTTAAAGCTACTAAAATTCAAATTATCAAGAATTCTAATGCCCAATTGCACCACAATTTCTTCAAACTGTTCCTTAGCAAAGGAATACTTCTTTTTAATTTTTTTTATCTTATTTCCGTTTCATCAATAAGGAATTTAATAAATGTCACATTTTGATCTAAACTTAACTTCGCTCCGTACATAATATCTCAAGTGGTGACTAAAACAATAGTAGCCACATGTTGTCAACGTACGATTAAGATGTTAAATGGCTTTTTAATAACGCGCGCGAGAAGAAAAAATATATTAAAACATAAAAGAATGAACAAATAAAAAACATAAATTTATAAAAATTAATGACAATGGCAAACAACAACGTATGCACAAAAATATTATTGCTGTTACAAATTGATCACGATGAGACTGCATTTTGACTTGTCCGGATCAAAGCCAAATTACCATTAACTAATTGTTATTATTTTCCATGAGATGTGCTGATAAGTGGCAAAAAAACACATACTTACAAAGGATGAAGTATAATGTTCACATTCATCCCAGACCAACATACATCGTCTAAGCAAGACACGACAATTCAGAAAAGCCATACACTCAATAATTAATGATTTAGAAAACATTAGTTATTACACACATATGTACTAATAAATACGATCAAGAAAACTTTAACATTCCAACTCTAACAATACTCAACCGTAGCAGATCTCGGTAAGGGATATATTTCTTCGCATCAAGTGCGGTTACCAACCGTCAAGTCACGCCCTTTGAAAATGTTAGTACTAGCCACAGGGATAGTTTTAATTATCTATATTCTTTAACCAATAGTATTTTGATTCTTAATTTTTGCAAAATTATTTTATTATAATAAAAATATGCAAATACGTAAATAAATGTGACAAATGTTACGGCATAGGTGTGCAAACTTAAATTGTTTTGATATAAGATAAAAATCTTTTTCTATCAAGTGAATGGTAAATACAATGAAAAAAACAATACATATTTTGGAGGTAAGATTTGAATCAACTTTTATATATTTTAGAATGTATCATTTACATATTTAACAATAGCGGTAACTTACAAATCTGTTTGAAAATTTATTGTTTTTAAATGATGCAGCAAATTATATCCATAATAAAAAATATATTTAAATTCGTGTTTTCACATTTCTGAATAAATATTAAACAAATTATAACTGTAGGTTAAAGGTTAACTTAAATATGGGTTATATAACCTATGTTCAAATTTCTAGCACAGGTTCAAGGTACTAGAACCAATTCGGAAGTTCGTTACATATGTAATACAGTAACTATTAAATTAATGGTACTATTGCATAATTTTCATCTGTTACTCTGTAACTCTGTAGATCAGGAGTTTTCTATCGAGGTTGTATGCCTGTTTAAGGTAGTATAAGCGATTGTCAGGGGAGGCATGGAGCATTGGATAAATTGTATTGTGATATTAAAAATGAATTTTCAAAATTAAACCCTGTTCTTTTGCCGGTACACTTCTATAAATTTAGGGATACTCTCTTTACTAATGACATGGTAGGAAAGCCTTTTAAAATCATTTTCTTACACTTGGACAAGGACCTACAGATAAATCCTTTAACAAGGTATATATAAGTACATACATAAAAAAACTAATAAGGGTGAGATTATAAAATAGTTATATGTGTATTAAGAGCGTAAAGTGATTCTTCGTTACTCGAACACGGTAATTGCAGCGCGAGCCGAAGGCGAGAGCTGCAATAGTGTAAGAGGAATAAAGACACTTTACGCTCGTGATACACACATAATTTTTTCTACGATTGCATCTTCAAATTATTAAAAAACGTATGAGTACTGAAAATAAATTCGTTCTATCAACTGCCAATATGACAAGTTTCCGTTTTGTTTGTATCCCTGGTAACTATTGAAATAAGCGTGCATTTAATATCTTTTTCGCGCGTTGCCATTGGAAACGCGCGCATTTAACGTAAATAGGTACACATCTGTACTAAAGAAAGAATTTATATTAAACAATGGTATTATTTTGGAACAAATAAACATGTAGCAAATTAAAATAAATAGTTCAATTAATTTCTATAATCAGTAAGGCACAAAATAAAACAAAAATTACTTCCTGCATGATTTCTTTTTAAGTTTACCAATAGAATTTCCAAGGCAGTAAGTGATGTTTACAAATTATTGACCTATAAATAATTACCATTCGACCGAAATAAAAATTAACATTCACCCATGATAATATTTAACTACGAAAATAATTTAAAATTGATAACTCTGGCAAATAAAAATCTTTAAAATGTTAAAATAATTTTCAAATATTTCTAAATTTTTAATTTAGTTATCATCGATGATACAAAAACAATAATAAGCATTGCCATCATAAAGCGGCAGAGAGCACATACTGCTCGTAAAAATTAAATAAATGTAATTTTATTTTTCACCCGCTCGAATGATTCAATCTTTACTCGCTTCAGCATCACATTAATTTAATTATGTATTTAAAGTTTTGAATAATCATTAAAATTCGTGATTAATTATTAATAATATAATAAAATATATTAATGTTTCACGGTATCAATTTCATCGCCAATTAAAAATATGATTTCCATAAATTATTCAGTAGATGTTGCAAATAGTGCGTGTAACAAATTCTGTAATTCTTAAGTCCAGTTTCATTTACGCACTCGTCGGTGTCCAGTCTTAGCAAACCTTTCACTAGCGCGCTAAACTAGGCGCTACATACCACGCATGCGTTGTACAGTCGGAAACACTTCCAACCAACACCACACCAGCGCAAACAAATGAAAGTGGAATATATACGAAAATGGAGATTGTGAAAAATAATAAAAAAAATACTGTCGAAACAAAAATGAAGCAAATGAATCAATCTGTATAATAGCGGATACTACAATACTTTTATAGCAATTGAGACATTGCATCGGAATCGGGTTGAAATGGATTTTGAAGGTTTTCGTTGATCGAACTGAACATTCACTTTCGGTGTCGTGTAGCAGGTAACATATGGTGTGCCGTGCCGGGAGGTGAAATGATTAATACGGTCACGGTTCCTCTGATAGATTTAGAAACTATTTCTGCTTAAAACAGTGTTTCTCAAAGTTTAGACATTCGCGAACCATTTTATAAATATTGACAATCGTAGCCCACAAGTTAAAACCGAGATAACACTTGCGTTTATTAATTAACAACTATATTACTCTTGCGTTCAAATCTTGATAACTTCTACTTTCATCCAAAAATACAATTCATTGGCAGGTAGCACAAGCTCTGTTTTTGGGTGTTCTAAGAGCACGGTTTTAACATTAAAACACCCAAATACGCTGCTCTTAAAACAGGCAAAAAACAGAGCTTATGCTACCAGTTATTGTGTCTAAATGATTCGGATTCCACTATAAGATGTAGGCCACCTGTATTGTAATTGGAATTAAGTTTCTATTGTGCAGAGTAATAAATAAACAAATAAAATAAATGAATTTTGTAAAATCTTGAACATCCGCATAAAGAAATAGCATATCTATTTATACAGACAAGTAGTACACAGCACACAGCACTAGGCACGTTATAAAATATGTCTATATTATGTACATGTCTTTTTAGTTCATGCAATGTAATGATTAGAATCTTCCTCTTGCGGATATCTAACTGTAGAAATAGTATTGGTTTATATAACTAATTACGTCGTTTATAACGCGTTTAACAGAAAGTTTATTATAGCATTGTCAAATGTTATTATAATACTTGAATTGAAAATAGAAAAATCAGCGAATTGAAAACTATTCTTACCTCTAGGCAATGTTTGATACTAAATCAGAGAGAAATTCATAATAATAATCAAAAACAGGAACTGTAGAAAATAGGGATGAAAGGGTCATGGTCAATGTTTATTTAATTCTTTTTTGTCAAATTATATATGATAAATAAAAATAAATAAATATCTCATCACGCCTTTTACCCATTACTGGGTGTGACACTCTGCCATACACGGCCCTCAAAGACGCTAGCGGTGGGAGAGCCACAGGGGTAGATTTAAATTGATGAAAATTGTATGTCGCCTGTGGGAATCGAACCAGGGTTCTCAAGATCCACAGGCTGACTCGATACCACTAAACCACCTACCCCAATATTATTTTATATATGATGACGTCACATTATACAATTTGATCTGTAATTGTGTGTCCAATAATTATTTTTCATTTAATAAAGTGAAAATTGTCAAACATATAAGTTATAATACACTTCATCTGCATTTAAAATTATATTTATGTTACTTGCAATGCTAATTATTATTATTATAATAATCATATTATACTTGAACCTTAATGACCAGAGTTTAAATATCTTCACTTGATCTGTCAAAACTACAGAATTCGAGTCAAAATGTACAATGTATCGATCATATTGATACAAAAAAAGAAAAGATATATTCATACAATTTTTAAATATTGATATTTGGTAACCCTGAAATTTAATAAATTTTATTTTTTGTTATTATTAAAATACAAAGACATACTTTTATGTTAAACATGGCAATACATACGTCAGTACAGTGGTGTGGAAATTCTAATCCGGAGATCCCGAGTTCGAATCGTCCTAGCTTAAATTATCGTTATATGAACTACCACACTGCAGCTCGGTGAGTGCGGACCCTGTACTATAATTCAGATTAAGGTCCTGTTGTGCAGTGTGACATAAATAAATAAATATTTTTTTATATTTAACATATTACAATCTAATTACAATTTCCTCTTTTATGAATTGTATCGATACTATCGCTATTCTAAATTGTGTATCGATATCGTATCGATACATGTTTAACATCGATAAGTACAGCTCTAGTCTATTTCGAGTATTTGTGCAAGTTGTATGTAATGACATCACATTTTTGTATAAGTAATATAAAAGTTTTATTGAATGACGAAAATATTAATCGTATTACACCGGTTTTATTTAATTCTAAAATAATGTTTTCACCAGGTGTTTTTAAACACAACATTCCATGAAATCATCCAGCCGCAAGCAGACCACAATTTGAGAAACACTGGATTTAATGATTCAATAAAATATCATAACACGTGGAGGCGTTATTATATTAACAATATTGCAACTAAACACATGTTACCAATAATTTATCCTTAACAAATTTTAAATTGAACAAAGCAAGTAAAATATTGCTCTACTATTATCAGTAATCATGAACTAGAACACGAATATTTGGCAATAACCTTGCTTAAAGCTATTTTACCACGCCTTCGCACGATCAATTTTACTTTATATAATTGGATTGTAAAATTGACTAGTTCAAATAATTATTATTGTAATAATTTTTTTATAGTTCTTCGTATAACAGAATTTCGTTGATTATAATCATGAAACCCAAAACCATGACGGAATTTGCAAAAGTAATTTTACATATCTTAAGAAAACAAGGTGATAGACATAAATTAGAATATTTTGATATTCCAATTATCTCAAGTACTTATCTCTACTCGTAAAATACAGTATCAAAATATAATTAAGAAGAAGAAACGGTATATATTTGCATATTAGTAATGTTTGTTTTTTTTCGCATTTCAGCAAAATTAACTTAAATTGAATCAAAGCAAACAGGCTGGTATTCTCAACAACTGACTAAAGTTTTGAGTAATTAGTCCAGACTCAACGAATTTCTTTTGTGAAGTAGGATTATCTGTTAGTGCAGGTAAATAACGGAGGCATATTATCTACGTATTTATAAATTAGTGTAACGGTTAGTTTTTTTTTGTATAGTTCATATGATAACAAATATATTAGAGAATGATTGGGCTTTGTTTTTAGGGTTTCTGACTAGGTCTGTGTAGAGCATACGACAAAAGATATTAAATGTAACGAATTTAATTATTTGATTAGTTATAATATTTATTTTGACTTTTTTGTAATGGGGTAGGTAGCTCAGTGGTATCGAGTCGGCCTGTGGATCTTGAGAACCCTGGTTCGATTCCCACAGCCGACAAACAATTTTCACCAAATTAAAATCTACCCCTGTGGCTCGCTCTCCACTAACATCATTGGGGGACGTAGTTTGACGGCTGGTAACCGCAATTTACGCGAAGAAATATATCACTTACCGAGATCTGCTCCGGCAGAGTGCTTTTATATTTTAACATTGACAAGCCCAATTTTGCCTTATATCCAACAAACTGATATTTTATGAACACTAAGTAATGTCATAAATCAAGTAGTTACGGTGCAGTTGAATATTATGTACACATGTTTAGTCATTCTTCAATACATTGACTCTTCATTTCGTGAGCTAGGTGTACAATTAACTTTTGTTTTGAGTAAAAATATGTAATTTAAGTAGAAACGTATCGTAGTTAACATGAATTGGAATAAAATGAGAACACACCAGGTATTTTTAAATTAAAGGATTAAGAAATGAAACTAATTGAATAAAAATTACAGTCATAAAAATGTAAATGAATTCACGTATATTTAAATTCAAGTGTGTAACATGTATGTTAATGTAGTTATATTAGTAAGAGATAGATAGGTAACGTATTTTACTTTCTTCGGTAAAAAGAATCCTTGTAGGTCACTCTCTATTATTATAGTACACATACGGATTATTCCTGCGTACGGTAATACTAATTGTGTTTTTCATATTATATAGGTATTTATAGCTTTGTATCATGATTATTTTAAATAGTTAATTATTTGCTAAAAATGATTAAAGAACGGTTTGATAAATTATTTTTTAAATAATTGCATATTTTAATATTAATTAAATACTGTTATTGGTTTCAAGGATACCTTACACATACATAATATGAAATTTAAAAAATGTGTCTGTTTATTCAAATATTTTGTAATATTAATCATTTTTATTTCAATTTGAAAACATATAAAAATCCTGAATAAAATAGTATTCAGAAAACTTTACTGTACTCAAAATAATTAAGAGATAATTTTATTAATAAATTCAATTTAGAGAGTTCAAAAATAAATATTAACTGTTATGTGGTTCACCTATTAGATTTATTTATTATTATGTACTTTAAATGTATTGCGCAAATAACAAAGAGAAGAAAATTTTCAGAACTCATAGTTCTAAAATTAAAATGCAGTTTCAAATTCTGGTTTATTTAAAATACATTGACATTTAGTAAACCAAATTTCGATTTATTTTAAATAATGCAGAATTTAAACTAAAACTGCATTAATTAGAAGTTAATAAAAATTTTAGTTTATAAAAGAATAAAATATAAAAAGTTGCCACATTAGTAGATTATTTTAATGATTTTTTTATTCTTCTAATAAGATTCGAGAAGAGCGATTTTATTTTCAACTAATTTTAATTCGAAATATAGATTTTTCAAAAATTACCTCTTAGCTGTGCAAGCTGATTTCTTTGAAATTTAAAATGTCATCATTAAAATTTTTTATTTTTATCCTTGCTTTTAAAAGACGAGGTACAAAAATATAATGATAAAGTGTGTATAGTTTATTTTTTTTTATTTAAAAGTATTTTGAAGTAATGGCATTTTACATACATAGATACTCTTGAAACATTCACAGAACATCCACTAATCAGATTCATCAAAAATCAGTCTTTGTCTAACATTCTCATCCTGATACGATCCTTGCTTCAACTACATTCACACTCCTTTCATATAATTTATTCCTTTCACTTGGAATCATTCACCATGCATTCGCTCCTAGCTCCTATACAGCTGTTTCATAAATCTTTCATTTATGCCCACTCCTCTAACAACGAATCTAAAAAGATAAGAAAGGAAGACAGCATTTCTGCGCTTGTTTAAAAGTAAATTTCAAACAATTGCAGTTAAATACTCTAGAGTAAAAACAGAAAATGAATAAAAAAGATAAGGAACAATTGCAATTAGACACTTTATTGTAAGAACAGTAAACGAATGACAAAATAAGAAAGGAAGGGAGTGTCACCTAACGTTTGTTAATAAATTTCACACATTTGCGACATAAAATTCAAGATACATTTTATATGAACTATTTTTTTTTTTTTTTTATTCTGGCTTCCTGGCGGACCAACTGCTAAGGTCATATGCCGCCATTACGCCCTGATCTTGCGTTTTAGATCTTAGAGTCAACAGCAACGCGGGTTTCTCGGGACGGTCACCCATCCAAATACTCCCCGTGCGCAACGTTGCTTAACTCGCGTTATCGCATAGATCAGTTCCAACGAGTTGAGCCATGGCCGTTGACTATGAACTATTAATTGATAGTTTATCAGTAGTAAATACAAGATATATTGAAATGTACAAAAGAAACAAAAACACCGTAGCTTATTTACCTATTTCATATGTAAGAAAATAAAATTACGTATGCAGGAATTTACGAACTTGACAAATGAATTTGCTCCTGATATTGCATTAACCAAATAAATTATCATTTCGTAATGCGATTATAACTAATCGTTAAATTGGATGAATAGATACAACTATAACAAATAAAATATGCAAATCGTTATTTCGCAAACACCGCGCGGCACGGTGCGTATCAATAAAACTACAGAACTTGTTTCGTTCGATTCGATCTTGCAGAATCAGATGACTGAATCTATAAACATAGATAAATAATGTGATGTTGCAAGCCGAAGGAAAATTTATGTTCGCTTTAGTTTGCGATCTATATTCAAAGGAATTTCGAAATAAAATTTCGTAGATTATGCTGTGTTGATAATCAATTAGCATAACAATAAATGGAGAAGGTAATAATTTTCACTGAACTTTCATTATTTCTATTTCTATATTATCAGCTATAATTTCTTAAGAATATTGCTAATAGGTACAAAATAATTTTACCACACTTTAAACACGTGAGTAATATTGGCCTGATGCTATGTGCGAATAGATGTTAATATTACCTACAAGATTTGTGCTTGAAAAAACTGTGATAAAATTAAGTTCTTTATTAATTCTCAAAAGATATTTCTGAGATTCATTGTTTTTATAACCAAACATTGAGAGACATTTAAAATAATTTTAATTAAATGTCAAAAACTACTTATTACTTTGTAAATTTATGACAGAAATAGTAAAATTTAATGATATCTATAGTTTAAATTTTGACAGCAATGATAATTTCCTAGGCGTAATTTGATGTTGACTTTCTTAAAACATTTAAGAAATAATTATAGATGATAATCACAGGCACCAGCTCAAAAAACAGTCAAGAAAAATTAAATTGTAGTCTTTTTACAGGTACTTTCAAAAATTAAAATAATGCCTAGTAATTATAAAATGAGCTTATTATTGAAATACATTAGAATTAGGAGAATAAAAAAGTTAAAGCTTTAACTAAATTTAACAATTTTTTATATTTACCAAATGTCTGTTTTTTAAGTCAACTTGGACTATAAATCCATTGGCATTCTCGTCTAAATTTAATGAAGCCATGAGATTCCAACATACATTTTTAAATTCCTATTGCATTGGAGTTGATCTTGCTCTTTGCAATTGTCAAGTACGTTTTTAAAAAATAAATAAATATATTATCACGTATTTTACTCATTATTGAGTATGGCACTCTGCAGTAGCATATATCAGTTAAATCACAGCCCTCAAAGATGTAGGAGCAACTTAGGAGCCACAGGGGTAATTTTATTTTTTTTCTAGACGTGTAAAAATTGGAGAAAGCTTTTTAAGCAATACAAGTTGATATTAGGACAATTTTATTCGAGAATGCAAAAGCATTTCGCAATTCAGTTTCAAACGTTATTTCGAAAACTGTAACAAAATTTATTAAAATGTAAAGAGAAAATTTTGACGTTTAGGATTAATTAATGTGACATCTAATGTCTCCGTGACAACAATGTATGTAATCTAATTTCTATGAAACCTGTTATTCTCTAACCACCAATTGACAACTGGTTGGCAGTAGAAATCCAAGAAACATGAATTTTTTTCTAAAAAATGTCTGCGGTTTACATATTACAAGTAAAATATTCGAATACTATTAAAATGATATTAGAAAACGAAGAAGACTATTTGACCCCTAATGTAATAAAATTACCCCTGTTACATCTTTAAGGGCTGTGAATTTATGGCTGTGACTGTATTTCACGCGCATAAATATATCACTTGCCGACTAATGGGTTTGATGATATAAAATGATAATGATGCATTGAAGAATGTGACTAAAAGTATGATATTGGTATATTTTGAATATAAAATCAAAAAAGTGTCACCAACAACCTTATGGTCCACATATCCCACGTAGAAGAAAACGTTGAACATCAAAGAAAATAATTTTTAAAGCGAATACCATATCTGACAAATAAAAGTGTAGGTTAACGCAATAGTGTAAACAAAAGAATAAATTTAAAAATTTATAAAAGAAGCGCCAAAATGAATGCTTTTTGTTAATGAAGGTGATTTACATCAGTTTATATTTTAATTAATAAAATATTATTTCAGGACATTTTAATAATAGATATAGTATATAGTGTATTTAGAAGGGTCGCACTAGTAATATTATCAATAGATGATATTGAAAATAAGGGATTATTAGTTATTATAAAAATTCAAGATTTAAAAACTATTATGCCTTAACAGCCAAAGATCTTTATTAAGTATTTCAACGGAAAATGTGTAAATCAGGTTATCAAGTATTAATAAAATCAAAAACACACAAAAAAAATAGTAACATATTTGAAATTACCAGAAGCGGACTTCAATACTAATCTTTGTTTCCTGCGATCTTCCGCTACACTGCTAGCCGATTCTGAAGCTGATTTTACGAGTCTGAAGAGACATGAAGGTTGGCGATCTTCAACGGTTGCGGAGGCCTAGCCCGGCAAAAATTAAGGACTTTGAAAAGGGTAGCATTGGCATCAACTGGTTGTCAAAAGCTAATTTGTTTATTGTAAATTCAAATATAGATTCGTATAATTAAATTTTCTGGCACTAAATTATTAATAATATTCTCGGCTGGAGTTGGAATTATAAAATTTCAACTTACGAATGTCCCATTTTTTTTTGTAAGAAAATAAATGAATTGTTTAAATTGATTTGAATCTCCTTGTTTATGAATGTCCTAATGTTGTTAACATAAAAATTCGTAGTATTTAATATTTCATCAAATCAATCATTTAATTTAAATCAACTTGAAAAAGAATCACATTTTGCACTGAAAATCTGTTTGAATTTGCGCATTGAATTGCATTATATATTTGAACAAGGTTGCTTGATATGCATATTACAAATTTGATATCATTATATAAGAATATGTTACAAATAACATTGAAATTAACATTTTAAAAAATACTTGTAAAACTGTTACTTTTAATTAATTAAAATTTCATATTCAACTTTCTATTGATTAATTAAACCAGATATATGTCCGTCCAATATTGACCGCGAATATTAATTATTTCGTAATAATGCTTTACTAACAGCAAACCAAAAGGATATTGATTTAGATTGAACGAATGCAATTATGTATTTTTACATGTTAATATAATCTACTTTAAATTATGGTTATTGATAATGTAGGTGTTCCAGTAAAACGAAACTAATATTTAACACAAGGAAGAGTTTAGTTGTAATCGTTTCTTTTCTAGAGACATGTTTTCCGTAATTATATGTAACTATGGCATTAAATTGTGCATCTAATAGTCACCGAGATCTGCTTAGGCAGAATGCCACACCCAGTAATGGGTAAAAGGCGTGATGATATATTTATTTTTATTTATTTAATAGTCAATTTATCACAAAACTTAAATTTCATTTTGATTTTATAATAAATAAAACCTCATTAGAGTAACTTGTTACAACATACATACATAACATCACGATTTATTTAAAACATTCACGGAACATCCACTCATTAGATTTATCAAGTCTTTATCCTGACACACCTTCCTTGCTTCAACCACACTCACGTTTCCTTCATACAAGCTCATTAATTCCTCACACTCTGAATCTTTTATCATGCAACTAACCTTCAATCACATTCATTCATTCGCTTCTATAACACCTGTCCATTAGCCTTTCTTTAGAGGTTCGTTGCACATGCTCAAGTCAACTCACAAAAGATATTCAATTCGACGTTGCTAATTAAATTCTGCAGTGTGAGGAAGTCTGTATGAAAATGGACTATCAAAGATTATTAAAATATTGTTGTGCTATGAAAAGTTTACGCTCTCATTTGTTATTGTAAAGTTGACATTTTCTGTGGAAAAATTGAAAAATGGCAACGCGCGAAAAAAATGTTAAAAAATAATAAATGCGCGCTTATTTCAATAGTTACCAGAGATACAAACAAAACAGAAACTTGTCATATTGACAGTTGACTGAACGAATATATTTTCAGTATGTGTACGTTTTTAAATAACTTAAGATACAATCATAGAAAAAATTATGTGTGTATCACGAGCGTAAAGTGATTCTTTCTTACTCAAGCACGGTAATTGTAGCGTGAGCCGAAGGCGAGAGCTCCAAAAGTACAAATAACACAAATAACTATTTTGTACAACTGTCAAAAAATGTTCACATTTTTTCACTAATATCAATACGCGAAGTATTTTATTTTTTCATCAATTACATTTCCATGACAACGCGTATTTTGCGCACTGTTTCGCACCCTAGTGTGCAAAATGAGTATTTCGCACACGCGTATATTTTGGATTGTTTTCCTTCAATGTACTTGAAAAAATCAATAATTATTGTATTATTGATCTGTAAACTGATTCGTGATTGTGTTACATTAAACATTGTTTTCAGAATTTTAACAAAAAAAGCATATTTTTAAAATATCTTAATCAGGTTACTTCATTGTTGTGTATTAATTTATAATATACATAAAAATTTAAATCTACCCCTGTGGCTCCCCCTTCACTAATATCTTTGGGGGCCGTGATTTGACGGCTGGTAACCGCACTTCAAGCTGAAAAAATATATCATTTACCGAGATCTGCTTAGGCAGAGTGCCACACCCAGTAATCGGTAAAAGGCGTGATGATATATTTATTTATTTAAGAAAATTGTCGAAAAATCTCAAAAATCGAAAATTTCGACATGTGAACATCGTCTCAACCTTCAACTTCAAAATCTCGCCTCGTCCGCATTACTAATAAAAAGTATCATTATTTCTGTATGTAATAAACATTACTCAACAACAATAAGTACAGTACAAGACTTATTTTTATCAGCATGAATACAATCGAATACAATAATTCTATTTGTTTATGATATCCATCGGCAACGGCCGATATAGCAAACAGCAAATTGATAATTATTCTAGTTTCTTGCTAGCATCGTCCGGGAATATATCACTACTAGTTACGCAAGATACTTGACTACTGACTTAATTACAATTCTTTTACACTAGAACGTGGGAAGTAAAAATAAAACATATTATACCTATTTACCTACATTTTATTTGTCTTTCAGTTATGAATAATAGCTAAGCTAGTAGGTCTATTTTCAAGAAATTCTTACTTCTGCGTATTAATTATACTTATAATAAGATTTAAATATAATTTACTAATTAATGTTTACCAGTCTCAAGGATATGAGCAATAAATAAATAATTAAGCCATTTTTAATGTCTGCCTATAATGATAATTCCGAATTCTTTCACACTACTAGTGCATTCATAACAGTAAAAAGTTTAAATGAAACATAATGTGATAGTTAAATGACAAGTTACTTTAATATGAATTAATGATAAAAAATAAATGGAATGTCACCACGCCTTTTATTCATTACTGTGTGTGACATTCTTCTGTAGCAGATCTTGGTAAGTGATATATTTATGCACTTGAAGTGTGGTTACTAGCCATTAAATAACGGCCCACAAAGATGTTACTGGTAGGGAAGCCAGAGATAACTTTAATGTAATGAAAATTGTTTGTCGGCTTTAGAAATTTTTTGTTTTATATTTTTCTGCTTAAAATTTGAATACGTAAGTTTAACATTTTTTATAAATATCAATGATCAAGGAATTTTACATATTTGCAGTGACGTAACTAGAGGGTTCATAGCGATACAACGCGTCGGGGCTGCAAGTCAAGGCCGTATAAGTCTAAAAATATTAATTAAATTTACATAGTAACTACAGTAGAAATATTTATGAGGTTGATTTATGGCATAAAAATATCACTAAGAATTAGTTACCTGTCCATACTGGGTGAGTTTTTGAAAGTAACCATTCAATTTGCTGGCTAACTAATAACTTTAGAGAAAAAGTAAATACACAGGTTTATACACCCCCCTCCCTCGGAGGGGAGTTAAAGTTATATTTTCTTAAATGGAAAGGGGTACTTTTTTATTGAAATAAATAGCTAGAAATATTCTAATTTCAACGATGTTCCTACACCTAAAATTAAAATTAAGGTCACAAAGTTAAAAATATATTATATATCTTTAATATGGAAAATGAAACTTCAGATAAGTTGTAAAACAAAAGAAGCTATTGTTTATTTTATTGATACTCTTGATTTTCCATATTATAGGTGTTAATATTTTTTTAACTTGTGTCCTTTAATTTAATTTTCACTATAGAAACATGTTACATATATGAAAAGGGAATACTACTATTTCAATAAAAAAGTACCCCTTTCCATATAATTTTAATTCGCAACCGTAGCATCCCCTTAATATTTTTACCAAGCATACGATTATGTCTCCCTCTTTGCTGTATAAGCTTGTGTATTTATTTTGCTCTAAAGTTGTTAGTTAGCCAACAAAATTGACTGATTGCTTTAAAAAACTCACTCTATAGTTACATAACCTTCTATTAAGCTACTACTCTGTTAAAAATATATGTGAATTATTTGCGTAAACTGTTATCGCATAACATATGTTTAACTAACCAATTGTTATTTACTAACAGTACTGTAACAATGGTTCGTACAATTGGCACTAAGTGAATGACTTAGTGAGCTACTATGTATACATGGTAAATCTGTATCAGGTTTTAAATAGTATCGCATTGTTATAGTTTAGCTTTTAAAACTAACTAAGTTTTTAAAACACACTCTTCCTTGAAATAATTCACAAAACGATTAGACTTGAAACAAATAATCAACTTTACAATCTCAAATCAATTGACAGATCAATGACAAACTATGGCTAGAAATGTGATATGTAAATGTGCACCAGTATTGCCAACATTAATAACATAAATGATATTGTTATTTTACTCAAAAAAGAAAGTAATCATGAAAAATGAAAAATAATTTGTGAAAATACAAATAATGAAAATTTTTAATTGAGAAAACATAACTTATATACAAATACAATTAATAAAAATACGGAATGTTGATCCACTGATAAATGTTGAGAATATATGTTGGCTTATGTTTCGTAATATCGCAATAGTCAACAACTGTAGACATTTATGCTTATCATATATCTTTGGTTTTTTTAAATGTTTCTGTATATATTTTTAGACTTTGTGATAATATTATAATTTTATTTTGACGCAATTATATTGTTTAGATTAAACGGATTATTTTATAATTTTACTTGTTCATATATTATTTTCTTATTTTTCACAATATACCGAGTGATTCCAGTTAGAGATTAACATGTAATATTAATTTCCTGCTCTCCTATTCATTTTACTGCAAAAACTGTAGAGTGTAAAGTTGTTTAGATTCAAAAGTTGCATACATAACTATTTTTACGTTTTTTGTTAAGTTTTTTGTTTCTCCGCAATTTTAAAAAGAAATTGTGTTTTTTTTATTAAACAGTAGGAGTTTTTTATGATAAATACATTGAAATATTACCAACATTCGTTGAATGTATATCCAAAATCTTAAGCAGTATTTATATTTCTGTAAATGTTTAGTGTCTAACTTTATTTATGAGCTTTGAAAAAGTAGTGTTCTTTAAGGTAACATAAGCCCTTCAGGCAAGTTTTCTTTTCCATTTTCTCAAAATTTTATTACTCGTACATATCCAGTATGACATTTATCGCGATCACAGAAATTTTACAGAAATGTATTAGTATAAGAACCGAGAATACCCTAAAGTTGAAGTAAAGTTTATTTTTATTATTCGTAATTAAATGTTCTTAAGTTATTTAAAAGAAAATGCTTGGCATTAAAATAATAGTAAATTAATTTATGTCTTATTCATTTAAAAGAGTTTCTCTCTCTTTCTCACTCTTCACTTTTCCTAAAAAACGAATCCGCCTTGATGCTAGAACAATATTTCACAGAACAATTGAAAGTTCGGTTAAAGTGTTGATGACGTTGGCAAGGTCGCGACAGTTTTGTGATACTGTTGTTCTTGTTCTTGTTTTTCGTTACCGTTGTGTCTTACGGATTTATCTTACGGTTCTCAAGGTCGCTACTTATGTCTTGTGCTGCAACAATTGTTTTGTTTAGCTTTGTTAATTCTAGCTTTGGCACTGGCCAAGTGAACTTCACCCACTTCATCAACACACGTTTACATGCTTGTGAATGTAACAGTATTTAGATATATGTTTGTGTAACATGTACCAAAATATTATTGTTTCTTTATTCTATTCTTGATTATATTCACGAATATAGAATGTTTACGAATGTTTAGAAATTGTAACTACGTTGAAGAAATGAAACTATACTCAATTTCTTAAATACAAATTTTTGTTATTGTACAATAAACAGGGTTCGTAAATATCATGATATTTATAATAAATATCAAAATATCTGATATATAGGATATATATCAGATAAATATCACTTTTTGGATATTTATTTTTTAATTTTAGTTTTTGTACACATTTAGAAAAACTGAAAAATTCGAAAAATTTCACTTTTCCGGAGGCTGTATCTCAAAAACTAAACAAGATATGGAAATGCGCTCAACGACGTTGAATTCCCCGTGTCCGAATTGACTTATAAGCAAATTTTCATACAATTTTATGCAATTTAATATTTTTAATTATTTCCTAAGGGGTACCCCTTTGGTTTTTTCAGATTTTAATTCAATTTTCCCAAAAATCCTTAATCGCAGGATTATTAAAACGAAAATTTACATACATATGTATTTTGACCCACTGAATCCAGTGGTGCAATCTTCAAATGCATATGACTTCTGGTTTTCGAGAAAATGTTAGAAAACCGCTTTTTGCGATTTTTTTGGCGGAAAATTGAAAAAAATAAAAATCGCTGAAACTATGTTTATAAGTTAACTGAAGCACGAGAAAATTAATGCCGTTGGGCGCGTTTTCATATCACATTTAGTTTTTGAGATATAGCCTCGGAAAAGTAGAAAAACTGATAAATTCGAAAAATTTCACTTTTTCGGAGGTTATATCTCAAAAACTAAACAAGATATGGAAATGCGCTCAACGGCGTTGAATTCCCCGTGTCCGAATTGACTTATAAGCAAATTTTCATACAATTTTATGCAATTTAATATTTTTAATTATTTCCTAAGGGGTACCCCTTTGTTTTTTTCAGATTTTAATTCAATTTTACCAAAAATCCTTAATCGTAGGATTATTAAAACGAAAATTTACATACATATGTATTTTGACCCACTGAATCCAGTGGTGCAATCTTCAAATGCATATGACTTCTGGTTTTCGAGAAAATGTTAAAAAACCGCTTTTTGCGATTTTTTTGGCGGAAAATTGAAAAAAAAATAAAAATCGCTGAAACTATGTTTATAAGTTAACTAAAGCACGAGAAAATTAATGCCGTTGACCGCGTTTTCATATCACATTTAGTTTTCGAGATATAGCCTCGGAAATGTAGAAAAACTGAAAAATTCGAAAAACTTCACTTCTCCGGAGGCTATATCTCAAAAACTATTTGATATTTTTATATAATGGATATAAATCATTGCAAAAATATGACGATATATATTAAAATAAATATCATGATATATATCGATCGATATATATCTTCGAACCCTGATAATAAATGTGTTTTGTGATAACATTTTTATCTTGTTTTTTAAAAATTATTTTTCTCGCTTTATTTTTTTAATCTTATTTATTCATCATATGCTTAAGAATTAGGGATTAATCCACATTCACAAAATCTACAACTTAAAGTAACAAACAAATATATGATTGAAATTTAAAAATATTATTAAAGTTTCTCTTATTTCATCGAATAAATGCATTTTTATTAATTTCAATATAAATAATTTATTATTTCTAATAAGAATTAAATGGTACATATATTAATTAGCTTGGGACAGCACGTACTGTTATCACACCATCGGCAACAAGCAATCAAGGTGGCATATGACCCTGGCAGTTGTGTCCGCTTAAAAGAAAAAAAATCTTGAATATAAAAGGAAAAAAAATTATAGAAATAAATAAATAAATATATCATTACGACTTTTAAACATTACTGGGTGTGGCATTCTTCCCTGGCAGATCTCGATAAGTGATATACTTTACGCATAAAGTACAGTTAATAGTCGCCCCAAACATGGGGGTTAATTTTAATGTGGAGTATAGTTTATCGGTCGTGCGAATCTAACTTGGGTTTTTAAATTCGCCGGCTGATACAATACTACTGACCTATTTATTCCATATTACTATACTCATTTTATCGAATAAGTACAATTCAGTAGTGCACAGTCCATGGAAGTGTTAGAAGCGGCGCTTCCCGTAAAATGTTGAAATCAATTGCATTTAAAATTTTCTTTTTATTGTATCCATTTCCATTTGAATATTTATTACGACTGTAAATAAATATTTCTCGCGCCCTATTTGTCTTTAGGTTTCGGCTACCGTACATAAGCAAATTTAACCGAGAGCAGATTAAAAGCGCGACCTAGATGCAGTTTGAAGATCGCATTATTAATTAGCTAAAATAAAATGTGCATGTAAGCGATTTTTAAGATTTCCATATTTTATTATTGTCACAAAGTATTTATGCTTCCTAGTTGATGTATAGTAAGAAAAAATAAGTAAATCAGTGCTCTTTACTGTTTTTTTATACTGATTGAAATTAAATTTAGCATTTTTTAGTACATTAGTTGTACGTTGATAAAAATTAGTATACCTTTTATGCTGCTTATTTACTTAGAAATATGGTCTATTTGCTGAACCAGTTTTTAAACGTCATCATAACAAACATAACAAAGACAAATTCTCTAGCCCATTTTATATAGCTTTATAATTGCAATATGAGTATATCTGTTGATATAAATATTTGTATATTTACAATTGCATATTAATATGAAGTATTAAATTGTAACAAAAACTCTTTTGTTGAAGTTTTATATCGATAAATATGTTTTAAAAATTTTATTTCTGTTGACAACACTAAAATATGAATCTATAATGTTTATTCACAATTCACACGACTTCATTCTTGTGGTGAATATTTAATGAATACCAAAAATAGTGAACGTTATCAATCGGTAAAGTCAAGAACTAATTGGAAATTTAATTAAGAGACGGAGAAAATCTCTAATGATATGATTACGGTACCTATATATAAACATACTAAGATATAACGTCATAGTTTTTAGCTACTTTTATTTATGACTTGATGACTGATTCAGCAAATAGACCATAGTTGTATATTAAAATTAATATGGTACATATGTTTATTATTCATGTTATAATTATTTATATGAATATTAAGTACCTGTCATACTGATTTTAGTTTCTGCATGATTTTTTTATTTATAAATATTAAGAAGGATCTCAAATCAACTAAACAAAAAAATCAGACAGTATTAATCAATGATAACTCATTTCTAGTAAAAGAAAATTCCGTTTCCCTTTCTTTATAAATCACTGCACGCTACTAGTATGACAAATAACATATATCCGTTTAAAAGGTAGGTGTGAGTGTTGATTGACTAACATATTATTAGTCAATTAACAGCACGAGGGAAATTTTTATGAAGCATTAGAATCAGATATCTTAAAATTTCCCAAGCGGATATTAATCTACTTTAGAATACATTTTTTTAGAGATGGGCGAATATCATCCGCGAATAGTCGAATGCCGCGGATATTGACATTATTCGATATTCGAGATTTTCGAATATTAACGTCAGTATAGCGAACATTCGAATACCTCAAATATCACGCCATATGTTGATCTCATTTTTTGACTATGTTTTTCTTTATCATTTGTACATAAACTTAAAGCTATTACAATACTTTGAAGTTATTAATAACAAAGATATTTTGTTTCAAAACCATGAAGACGTACCATATTTCAAATTTGTTTTTCGCCAACATCAGCCCATACGATTCACCTTAAATTTGAAGTTTTCGTCTTTTTCTTTTCTTTTTTGTTTGTAGTTTTTGTTTTAATTTTATTTTATCTTAACAATTTCATTCAAATAATGAAAAGGACATAATTAAATAATTATCAATAATAAATAAATTAACTTTTAGGAGGATTCGAATATTCGAGTACTTCGAATATTCGAGATCTGATTCGATATTCGAATTCGAGAAATTTGATATTCGCCCATCTCTACATTTTTTTAAACACTTGAGAGTATTTAGCATTTAATATAAATATGTATTAATTGGTATGTATTTATTATTATTTAATTTTATTTGTTATTCTGTACAACAGGAGGTTACACGAAGGCTACAATTCGCATTCGAACCACTCAGACACAATCGTATTTTTTAGATAGGTTAATAAGATTGTCAGCGAGATTAGAGTACAGAGCCTCTTGTTTAATTTCGGTTTTATTCACTGAGTTACGATTGTCTATGCACACATCATGTTTCATTAATTATTTTTATAATAATTATAAACAAATTCAAAAATTAATTTTCTTTTTTAAACGATTTAAAAATAAAAAATTAATATATCATCACGCCTTTTACCCATTACTGAGTGTGGCACTCTGTCTAACCAGATCTCGGTAAGTGATATATTTTTTTCGCATGAAGTGCGGTTACCAGCCGTCAAATCACGGCCCCCAAAGATATTAGTGAAGGGGGAGCCACAGGGGTAGATTTAAATTGGTGTAAATTTAAACGATTTGATTTGCCATTATTGATTTTAGTTTCAAAACAAAAATATAATTCGAACCTTGTAAATAATAAAAAAACAAAAAAATATTTTTAAATTGATATACTGTGAAAACGCCACATTTAAATTTAAATGTGTGTAAGAGGAAATTCCAAAACGATGATTAAATTCAACCCGACAAATAAAATAACTAACGAATGCGGAACTTTTGCCGCTATCCGGTTTATATTAAAATTGATTTCTGAATCAGCTAATCAGCATAGAAATAGCTATAAATCTTGATCAATAAAACCTTTAAAATTACCTGTAACTAATAGCATGCTATAGTAAACTATGAGAACGAAGCGAAAAAAAATTGCTCATATAGTTTATTACTAATGTTGATAATGATTGATATATCTAAGCAGCGTGTTATATGTTTTATGTGTGTTAAATGACTGAATAATAATATTGTTTAAACCTATCGTTATTAATTTTTACTACACAAATTAAAATTAAGTGGAAAGTATAAGGTTATATTCATATTGAAGGTGTGTTTCATTTAAAAATACATTTGTTTTTGTTTATAATTATGTTTTACTGATTTTATTGCGTTTTGATGAATATAGTTCAACAAAACATTATACTTACGTGGAAAATAAAGCATTATAAGGTGTCCCAAAATATAAAAGATCTTATTGAACTCACTAATGATAAGATGACCCAAATACGGAAAGAAAAAAGCAGGATTAAATGCAATTTTAAACTCAGCTAAGAATTTACAGCAGGAGATAATGTACAAATTTCTTAAAAACAAATTGATTTACTATTAATTTATTAATATAGAAAAATTAGAAATTAAAATAAAGTAGTGACAGTAACTTATAATTTAAAAAATAACTAATTATTTATTAACTTATTTGACTAAAATGTATATAAATATTGTCGACTCAAATTTATTTTTATTATTTAATTGTCCAAAGTCCGACAAAGCTTCTATCCATTCGAACCAATCCGGATTCGATTCTCACAGGCGACAAACAATTCTCAGCACTTTAAAATTACTAGCATTTTTGGAAGCCGTAATTTGACGGATGGTAGCTGCACATCACGTGTAAAAATATATCACTTACCGAGATCTATTACCAGCGCCACATCTAATAATGAGTAAAAGGAAAGTGATATATTTATTTTTTAATTTATTAAAACGTGGATTTTAAAATACCACTCGCCTTTATTATCTCAAATGTAGAGAGAATGGACATATCTATTATTATAATTAATACCTACTTAATCAATTTAGCAATATTTAGTGTCCGAAAGAACATTTAATTTTTATACTAATGTAAGTTTTTTTTAATTCATGTAATTAATTTTTTTAAGAAACGTGGGTGTGGTTCAAGAAAATCCTAGCACCCACATTTACAAAAACTACATCTCATTTTTCAACAAGAAATAATGAGTAAACAGAAAACAAAGAATTAGATTGTTATAATTTTTTATAGATTTTGTCTGTTTTGTTTTGTCCATGACTCTTAATTTTTAATAAAGGTGTTTGGAAAATAAATTATTTAGGTAACTTTTATAGATTTCACAGATTAATATTTTTCTCAATCGGTACTTAAATATTAGATTTTTTATGATTTATAAAAATGTGAAATACTTGGGTCGAATATCCTAACTACTGTCACACTGGATCATTATCTGTTACTGATCGATAAGTTAATGACAACCCTTATTTTTTCTTTCTTTCTACTTTTATGCGTTTTTTTTCGCACAAAGCTGCGAACATAAAAAAAATATTAGTTTTTAAGCACAATTTTTACAAAGCTGTCAGTAACCTGTCATTGTATTCTTTTTGATAATAACAGCTAAGTACATAAGTACGAATAATGGAAGAAAATATAATATAAATACCAATGTTAATTATTATAGTCACGGAATAACAAATTTATAATTATTTACCTATAAACTAATCATGAACAAAAAATTTGTCAATAACCCATTACCGATTATTGACAGATAATGATCAAGTTATAATTATATGAAAATTTCGTGATTTTAATTTCAACAAGTAAAGTTAAATGTTAATTTACAAATAAACTTTTCCATATGAAATAGAATCAGTTTAACACGGATGTCAGAATCATACAGATGTAACCGTTCTCCTCTCAGCTCATTTAAGTGTAGGAATTAAAACCAGAGACCTGAGCCATAAAAAACATACGGTTCGGTTTCAGTTCAAGGTTCAATTTATGTTTCTAGTTCGATTTGTGAACCAGGTAAATATGGTTTAGCGATTTGAAAAAAATATTAATAATTATATATATATATATATATATATATATATATATATATATATATATATATATATATATATATATATATGTACACGTTGATTTAGTAATGTAATATTGTAGATTGTTTTGAAAATAAAATGTAATATTACTTACTACAACAAAAAGGAAACTAAATATAATTATATTAATTTATTTTACAAAAATATACACATCCACAGTCAAAACATATAACTGCATATTATAAATGCAGCACACTCTAAACTACTGCACAAGACTTTTCCTGTTAAGGCTACACAAGTTAAACCAAACCATTTTTAAAACCGATTTACCGAACCAGGCTAATATTACCGGTTCAGTTAAGGTTGTTGTTCTTGAATATTATAGGAAAAGGTTCACGTTCCAGTTTATGTTCATTACAAATATGACATTACATATTCCAGTTCGGTTCAAGTAATAAAAATTCTCAATAAACAATTTTTTTTTTAATTTACCAAGTCTGAAATAATTGTATTTTAAATTATTAGTATTAGTTACATTCTTTTTTCTTTGCTAGTAAGTCTCTTTCCATTTATTATATTAATATTGGATATTAGTAGTGTAAAATATAATTCAAACTTATATTGAGCTATGGTGAACTTTAATAAAATTTACGTTATTTGTGAAAATTCAGTACCTATTAACATTTTTATTTATTTGGCGAATTTTAAACATATTTAGAATTAAGTTATTATTACATGAAATATAATAATTTATCTATTTTTAAAGCACTAATGACATTTTTTTTTAATTTATAGTGGTCGTGTATCATAAGTGTGATATTTGTAGATTATAAAATATAAACTATATTATGTGATTATCGAATTGTCGAAGCATAATATACACGCAGAATGTTAATTCAATTCAATTTTTCTTACTACGACTAGTCTAACAAAAAACCTGTAAAATGAACAAACAATGCAACAATGTTCAAAAAAGGAAGAAAACACATTAGATGTTAAAATATCATGTAATACTCCAGCGAATATTAAGAAACAGTCAACATCAAGAGAGTCCGGTGGCCAGCATTGTTCTATACCCCACGGCGAGTTGCGCCACAACCTGTAGTGTTGCCACGGGCGTGCGTCAATGGGGCATTGTGGGAACGTTGGGAAACACTGCAAGGCAAGATGACAATGCTATGACTGTTGATGCAGCAAGATGACGAGATGACGCATTCAATCTCCGACTCGTTTCAACGGTACTAATGACACAATGTTACTGAAATTAGGGCTAATTATGTGTAGTAATGATTGAAGGGTCATTAGCCTTAATGGGGTTGTTGCTTTACTTTACTATTGTAAAATTGTTGCACTATATGCAATTCAAATCATTCATAGAAATGAAATATGTCAAATCTTTTTTTGTTGATAATTTTAGTTCGTCGACTCTCAAAGAGACGAGTTTAAGTAATCGATACGGTATATCATTTTTGTGTAGAGAAAATATTATTCTTTTGAATAGGATCATATAAATCATAGCATACCATATAAAAAATTGTTGTTCCCCTTCACTGTGAAAAAAAAAATCTGATGTGGTCACCACATGACTTCCTTGTACGCGTATTAAACTATAGATATTTTTTTAATTGCACATATTTGGCATTAAATCTTTTATTTTTTGTTCTAATCCATAGCAAACTTAATTTAAAAAGACAAAAATTATATAATATTTAAATATCTCGCAAAAGGCTAATTTAAAAATTCTTAATGTGCTAGGCGCAGATTTTAATTCTCTAAAACTTTTATTTGCAGCATTTATTTCTAAAATTAAAATAATACCATTTTTTTAAAGGAAAACTGTTAGCAGCTTCATGTAATGTGTCACTTCCGGTTAAATCTTTTATTTTTTGTTCTAATCCATAGCAAACTTAAGTTAAAAAATCAAAAAATATATAATATTTAAATTTAGATCTCTCGTTTATGCAAAAAGCTAATTTAAAAATTCTTAATGTGCTAGACGCAGAATTTAATTCTCTAAAACTTTTATTTGCAGCATTCCTTTCTAAAATTAAAATAATACCATTTTTTTCAAGGAAAACTGTTAGCAGCTTCATGTAATGTGCCACTTCCGGTTAGTCTATTTTAACCAAAATCTATTATGTTATTTCCATTGATATAGTAGTCTTATATACCAAATTTGGAAAGTTTTAAATTATATTTGAATATAGTTTTTCATGAAAATCTATTATAGGCTTCAAGTAAAGTACCACTTCCGGTAGTTGTATAATGACCAAAAAGGGAGGTGCACAACTAGATGTTATAACAGTCCTAAATATAGAGTTTCAATTTTCTACGGCTTACCGTTTTTGAGTTATGCGAGATACGTACGTACAGACGGCATGACGAAATTAGTCAAAATGGATTCAGGGAGGGCCAAAACACCTATTTCCGTTGAAATCTGAGAACCGAAAATTTTCGCGATTACAATACTTCCTTTACTTCGTACAAGGAAGTAAAAACAATCGATAAAAAATATTTGATCTTGCCAGCAATCATGATCCCTCGAATTTTTTCTTTAATTATTTAGATTAAATAATTATTTCAGGAGATAATATCAATATTCCTTACTTATATCATATCCTTTATATATAAGTATAGTAAGATTAGCGATCATTTCAACAAATGACTTTTAAAGCCTTTTTTAAACACTAATAGAATTGTGAAAATATTTATAATCAATTTCATCTAAATATATTCTCTTCTGTGGGACAAGAAAATCTTGAGGTTAATATACTCTGGAGAAAATGTGGCAGAAATTAAAAAACTAACATAGAGAGTATGATAAAATTGCAAGGAAATAGTATTTAAATCAGTATGTGACAAAGACAAGAAGATGACGGCCGAAAGAAAAGTGGTTTGACGTGGTGAAAAAGACAGAATAATTGAATTAAAAGACGGATGGAAAAAGTCACAGGCAAGACTGAATGAAGAAGAGTGGTGTACGAAGCCATGACTCTTCAAGGCTTGTAGTGCTGCATTATATTATCTTCACAGTAGTGTTAGAGCTTTTTCACCCGAACAATATTTTATCGTTATTTAATTTTTATCCTTAAAAATCCTTCTGTCATTCTTAACTATTTTTTTAAATTTTTTACTAAGAGGGATAAGCATTATTAATTATTTTATTATAATTTGTGTATGGCTACATGGCACCACGCTCGTGCGGTGTGTTTAAGCTGCATAATAAAACATGTTCATGAAATAGTTATTTCTTTTTATAAATATTATGATTCATAACTAAATTACTGGCACCATGAACTTTAATGATTCAATATTCACATTTTTGTTAATTATATGAAAGTGAAGTTTGTAAGAATTAATAAATGGTTTTCAAAGCAATACAAGAGGAAATTAGTTCTCCAAATGATCAATTTTGTTATATCAATATAATAATTATTTTAAATTGTTATTTACTTTTTAGATATAAATAATTATGTTATAATAACAACATAATTTAGAAAAAACCTTGACTTCGGAGAGCTAAGAAATATACGTAAATAATACTTTGAAAAAAATAAGATTAATAACATCTTGTTGCTTTTATACAGGCCGGAGAAAATTATTTTTAGTTTTTTTTCTGTTTCATTATAATTTAGTAATTTTATATTGTATTAGTTCTTAGAAAATCTATTAAATTCACTGAAGCATCAAATTTTTTAGATTATTGAAAGTAATAAACTAATTTAAATTATATTTTTAAGTAACTGTGTCAAAAAAACTCAACATGTACGCGATTTTGGCCACAAAATTAATAATTTTTATATAATACTACTTTATTTTACATTGCTGACGACAACATTGGTTGAATATGATAAAATAGCAAATATATATGTTCGAAATTAATTTTAAATACTGCTACCGTTTATTTGGACTTATTTATAATTTTTAAATTGAAATTTGTAATCAATTTTCAGTTTTTCACACTAAATGCAGTTCTATAAAAAAATATACCAAATCCTCACTTCTCGACAGGGATTGACAGATTTATAAAAATCATTAAAATAAAAAATAATGTAATATGAATGAATTAATTTAAACACATCCAAAAAAATTGTATCTAAGTTACATTTAGAAGAATATTCTGAAAATACCGGGAAATAGGAAGTTTAAAATGGACAATAAGAAATAAATAAAGAACCAATTTTTCTTCACAATTTGCCATAGAATTTTCACATATATCTCAAAATATCAAGTTGATTTTGGTCTCAGTCAATTTATTGAGTCAAGCTACATTATTCTAAACTACTCACATGCTTGTATTTTGAATAACTAAATTTGCATTGATTTTTTCCAGAATTACGTACTAAATAAATTTTTGGGAGGATGGCACCAAGCCAGATCATTTTCTGAGGGCAGAAAACATTGGAATAAGTTTTATTAAAATCATTAAAGCTGATTCCGAGATCGTTGATACATATAGTCAAACAAGAATTATTAGGCCACCCGGCCTAAGCAGATCTTGGTAAGTGATATATTTTGTCGCGTGAAGTGCGGTTACCAGCCGTCAAATCACGGCCCTTAAAGATTTTAGTTGGGAGGGAGCCACAGGGGTAGATTTAAATTGGTGAAAATTGTTTGTCGACTGCGGGGATCGAACCAGGGTTCTCAAAATCCACAGGCCGACTCGATACTACTGAGCCATCTACCCCATAAATATTAAATTTAGTTGAAAATATTAGAAAATAGTTACAGACGAACTAATGTGATTTTAGATTCGTACATACGAGTATATTCAATTGAGTGTGTAATCTCTTATTTAAACCTGGTTATTTTTGTAATAACCTGGGAAGGAAGAGTTATAATATATGTGCTTATATCTCATACTAATCACCTGTAGTGCACTTTTCTTATATTCATTTTTACTTCCTAAAATAAAGGTCAGCCAATGAAGTCTGCTTGATACATAATACTCGTACTCTCTTTATATAGGTCCTACAGATAATAATTAAACCAAGTAAAAGTCCTGAAAGCGAAAGTAAATAACTTATTTATAAGCTTCATTAAGAACGTTTTAAATGACTCAAAATAATCGCAGTGTGTGAATAAATCAATCTCCTTTGTTTTAGCATCTCCATCGTGAGATAATAATGACTTGCACGCCTTCTTCTCTTTGTGTAGGCACAACGTACAGTGTACACCTCATTCAGTGCAGTGTAGATTTCTAGGCAATGATAATGTAACATACATATAGAGCATGGTACTGTTGTATTTCCTATTGCTGTTGGCATGTAAATCGGAAAGAATTCTCTCTTTTTGCAGCTTGACGCGTGAATGAAATTTGTACGAAGTACAACTTGTTACTTTTCTGCTTGACTAATTAGAGAAAATGTGAAAAATTATTTGCAAATTTAGAAATCCTTTCTGTGTTATGTTCTGCTAAAAAAAAATACATCGATATTTTTTTTAATTTATGAAGATAAAATGTTTTGATAATTAATAACATCCCACCATTTCACCCATTTCGAAGTAAAATATTGTATGTTGCAGCAGATGTCAGTAAGTGATTTATTTTTGTTTGTAGATTAATATAGAAAATAATCTATCAAATCAACAAGTAAGTTGATTATACAAATTCGTCATTTAATCGACTTTAATTTAATAATATGATAAATTTAATTTCATTCTCGACACAAAATAATTCACTGGTACTAATTGTATTTCGATATCTCATATATTAATAATTTCACAAGGACGAATCGAAAAAGATACTTCTCTCAGGTGCACGAATGTACGGGGCGCAGCAGTTAAATTAGATTTTACTAAATATGTGTTTTAAATATATTATTTGTAAAACAATTTTTGTAAAGCTTGCTTGGTAATTGTTTTACCTTTCAGAATCTATATAAATAATAAAACGTACACTCTTCAAATTTATCTTATTACATTTTATACTTCATAGAAATAATAAATGATGCGAATGTGGCAGAGCATACATTGGTCAAACAGGTAGAACTGTTCATACAAGATTATTAGAACACAAGAGAGCCATTCGTCTAAATTATCAAAATAAATCTTCAATTGCTCATCATGCTTTAGAATTTTTACATAAAATTAACTTTGAAGAAACCAAAATTTTAGCGAGACCTACAAGTTTCACCGGAAGACTTATCAGAGAAGCTATTGAAATTTGTAAGGAGGAAAATAATATTAATAATTGTGATGGTTTAGAATTAAACAAAGCCTGGCTTCCATTGATTCACAATTTATAATTTTTTAAATTACATATTTTGTCTTTTTACTTGTCATTTTTATTTATATGTCATTTGTTTATTTTTATGTCATTTATGTTATTTTATTTGTATTTCTGTCCTGATGAAGGTATTTGTTTAAAATACCGAAACGTCGAGTTTTTTGAATTTTAAATATATACAGAATTTAAACCAGAAGCCCCCTTTTATTTATATATATATATATGAATTCTGAAAGATTTTTCCCTATGTTAAATAGTAGGAGTTTTGCAGAACACGTTTTGTTCACATGGCTCAGTGGTATCGAGTCGTCCTGTGGATCTTGAGAACCCTGGTTCGATCCCCACAGTCGACAAACAATGTTCACCAATTTACATCTAACCCTGTGGCTCCTTCTCCACTAAAATCTTTGGAGGCCGTAATTTATCGGCTGGTAACCGCATTTTAAGCGCATAAATATATCACTTATCGAGATCTGCTATAGCAGAGTGTCACAGTCACTAATATATACAAAGCGTGATGATATTTTTAATTTTTTTATTGTTTAACAGAAAACAATCATGAATGGCACCGAAATTTATATTCTTCATTTAATGCGTATAAAACCGGATACATATAAAACACCAACTGCTCCATTCTTAACTGGAATGAAGGATACCAGATAATTTAATTTTATAATAATTAAAGGATTATGAATTATTGTTGTTTAATTTATACTTATTTGTCGTCCGTCAAAATTTAAATGAAAAGTCCGATGACTGGAATTCTGACAAATCCGATCTATCAAGACACCGGAATCCGGTAATACATAATGAAATTATATATATATATATATATATATATATATATATATATATATATATATATATATATATATATATATATATATATATATATATTCTATCGCCCTGATTAAAGTTATGAACAACAATAGCCATGCGCTAATACTATCAAACTGTGAAATCTTTTGCTTTACTTTGTTTAAATTTAGTGTGGGTGTTTCCGTCGAGTTCCGGTCGGGTATGTTGCATTTACTAGAACAGTCAGATTCAGAGACCGGATTCCCGTGCTGGATGACTTTCATTGTCGAGACTCGTGACCTTCAAGCGAAGTGGTCATATCATGACTCCGCGTTCTCTTAGGCGAGTATGCTACACGAACACGAGACCTGTATGTCACACCGCCATGCCACCTCCATCGCCTCGGCGCCACGCCACCAAACGGAACTTGACCCCCTTTGTTTCTGCTACAACAGGAGCAGTGAGCAAACTACTTGCTGTTATAATAGCGTTTACTATGTTAACTGTGAACGGATTTGCAACACGTTTAATTAAAAGCGTGTTCAGCAGACTATAAATTATAAAGCACGCAAAAATTTCATGAATTCTAATAATTTACAGAATTAACATTTTATAAGCGAATTTTAGAAAACGTTATTATAAGATTATGCTAATTATGGATACTAATTTCCCATTTTAATAATTGCAATGCTATTAGTGTGAATTTATTTTATTGGTTATTTATATTGTATTAATTAAAATATTACGCTTCACGAATATTCTTAGGTCAGGATTTACTACAATATAATCATGAGTTTAACCATCATTGGATCAGTTCTGTTCTGTTCTGTTAGAGATACATGGCGGGCCCTAGAGCCAATCCTGGTGTATTTACATTCTGCTAAATATTGAATAATAATTATTCAATATCCGAACAGAATCGCCAGACAGAACCATGCACCCTAGGCATAAAGACAATACACTACACTCCGTCCAGTTTCTGGCAAGAGCTGGACTGACCTGCTTATACCTTAAATGAAAGACATAATGCAATGTAAATCAGCTGACGCTACGATACACAAAAAAAAATTTAACGTCCAGAGGACTCCCCAATTTCAAAGTAAAATCAGTGTTGGGTGACTTTTTTAACGTGAGATTCTACCACACTTTGTTGCTTCTTTCCAAATGCAGTTCAAGTTTAGGCCTGGCTTACTAGTAGTTGAGTTAGTTTAACCATCTTTGGATCAGTGGTCACTAAACTCGATAAGTATGGGCACTTTAAATTATTACCAGGGGCTCAACAGTTATACGGGAATTCTATTTATCATGTTGCATGGCGTGACATCTGTGATAGTTAATTACATGATAATAAATAATAATTATAATTATGTCGGCGTTGGTATCTGTGATGTATTTTTATCATTATGACAGAATCTATCAAATCTAATGTAATAATTTATTGAAGAAGATACTAATTTCCAAGTAGGTACGTATGGTAAAGTAAAATAATCATCATCTGTGGTGCTACAGCCCGAGATCGGGCCAGGGCCTACCGGACACACCGAGCCGCAGTTTTTACACTGCCGTACTGCCAGTTTTTCGTAGTCAAATGCTACATTATTTAAGGCGTATAAGTGATTAGCTTATAGCGCCCGAGTGTGATAAATACATGTAACTGTATTTTTATATTTTACGACAAATCACACATTGTCGACAGGCGGATTCGAACTGACGAACCTTGGTTCGGATGACTTCACAGTATGTTAAGAGATGTGACTTAACACGCTCGGCCACCGCGCCTGTAAAGTAAAATAATAAATATGCTAATTTTGTAAACCGATTTATAAACTATTCCAAAATTTAATTTCTTTAAACCGAAACAAAAACCGAACTGCCAAAGGATGATGAACTGCGAACCGATCCGATTTTTTCAGCGGTTTACAATTCTGCTTTTTACAATAGTCCTTAAATTATTTATTTGTACTTATCTATACTACAAGTAGTGCTAATTCAATTAATATTTTTAAATTACTTTGTATCATTGTATTGGACAGTGGATCTAATTTATTTCAGTACTTTTTATGTTTTTTTTTTATAATCTACTGGCAATAAAAAAGATGTTGATAGTTTAAATATAAATTTGTAACTAACCAGCAAACAACAAAGCAATAAATTTTCGGATCATTTTCAATTGCGCATGTGCAATTACAGAATTAGTACTTATCAACCGTAATTGAGCCAGAAAGCTTGAACCTTGCAAGAAACTAATTATAATTGAAATTGCCGTATTGGTAAGATTATAATGCGAATAGATCAATGATAGTTCATTTGTCAAAATTATAATTTTTATAATTTAATTGAAGCTAATTGTATTATGGATAAATCTTAATGCTTGATTCGGTAATATATTCTTTGGCAGGTTAAAATACAAGCAAAAAAAGTACTAAAAAAAAGATTAATAAGTAAACTTGTAGACCTTTACCATGATAAAGCCTAAAAAAGTAATTGTTTATCTCATGTATATTAGTTCTAGAATTTGGTGTATTTGTATGGGGTAGGTGGTTCAGTGGTATCGAGTCGGCATGTGGATCTTGAGACACCTGGTTCCATCCCTATAGCCGGCAAACAATTTTCAGCAAATTAAATCTATCCCTGTGGCTTCCCCTCCACTAACATCTTTCTTTTTCTTCACACGAAGAAATATATCACTTGCCGAGATCTGCTACGACAGAGTGCCACACCTAGTAATGGATAAAAGGCGTGATGATATATTCATTTATTTTATTTGTATAAGAACAAAATATTGATATATTATTCATTTAAAACCTAATCTCCTTGAAAATTAAAATTTTATATAGAAAAAATTTCGAAATACTTCTCTGAAATAAGTGAAATGCAATTCCAATACAATCTACAAAATTAACATTTAAAACATAATTCCAGTTAATGCAATTTTAATTGAATATATATCATGAAACAACATAATGTTTATAGATTTCTTTGTTTAAAAACACATAAATTTTTAAATATGCATAAGTTACTTTTTTTAGTAGTTGTTACTTAATGTAGGTACTAGTCAACTTATTTAATAACTAGATATAGAAAACATATACTTTTGAAATATAGCTTTTTATGCGCAATGAAATAGGTGTTGTCAATAACACATAAATTTAAAATATTAAAATGCTTTAAGTGTAATTATTAGTATGTGGAGTAGTAAATGATGAAATTTGTCACCATCTTGAACTGATTGCGTTTACAAAATTAATTATTAGCCATATAATAATGTAATAACACGATAATTTATATTTTATTACACAAAGATTCAGTTTCAATTACAGCGTTAATGTCACTGCTATAAAAGGGATATAAAATATTATAGTAATGTTTAGTAGTATCATTTATAATTTCATACTAATTATATAAAGTTAACATACTGGAAAAGTTACTTATTACGAGTACTTAATAGTATTTTTTAATTATTTTCCTGTTTTTCTTGCAAATTAAAATGTAGCAATATTTTAAAAATTGTGAGAGGAAATGCACGTTTCTTATTTGTTCAGATATTAGGTGCAAAAATGTGCAAGAGAAAGCTGGATAAATGAAAATATCCAGGACTGCGTGATAATCTAACAAGTCAGACTTATCGAATTAATAAGAGATATAAGTTTTTGTGTCTTGACAGACTACCAGACTACCATAACTAACTAAAAAAAATTACCATGGTACCTGTTCCTGTTGACAAGGGATAAGAAACTAGTATCAATGCGCTGAAATACAAACTTTTTAAAATCAAACTAGAATAAGATTAGCTAAATCAAAATTCAGGATTAGCTAAAACTTTTTTGTGAATCGGACTGTAAAGCAACAATTATTTTGTGCATATTTCTATAGTAATTTCAAGTTTAAAGGTAGGAACCTTTTTCGTAGCTCTTAATCTATTTTGTATTTCTTCGTAATGTTGTTTCCTACTACTGCTTTATACGAATACTCATACCACAATTTTTTATTATTTAAATTGTTCATTATTAGTGCCGTTTTTACTTTCTCGACCTATATAACAATAAAATTATTATGAAGATGATTTTCTTGATCTCAAGATTTTGATGAATCTTCACGGTGTAAGTAAACCTTACTGATTTAAAAGAAAAACATAGTCTCAAAAAAGTCGGCATTTCGTTCTGTCTGGAAGCAAGATAACTTAAAATCGAGATTTTAGATTGATACTTTATATTTAATCATTTAAGCGAAAACCTGTTAGCCAATGTGCTATATACAACTAGTGGTAGCTACCACAACTATAGTGATGGATTTTTTAAAGTTTTTTATTTATTTTAAAAACGAAAGTGTTTATCTAAAAAAACGTTAAAAATATAATATAAAGCTTTTCGGGCAGCGAATTGTAAGAAAATTAAACGCCAATTTTTTTCAAAATAGTTTTACAAATTATTTGGTGTCAAATTAAAGTTATCGTGCAGAAAATTTTAAAATAACTGCGGTAGAAATTATTCTTTTTACAGCCCAGTTTTTCATCTCTGAATAAATTTTCCGATAAATATCGGCAGGGTAATTCAAAAATTTTGCATCGGAAAATGGCCTTCAGTATAATTATTACCATTTTCGCTTTGATTTTAATACGAACTTTATTCGGACATGAAAAAACCGACCTTTAATAATTGAATTTCAGACAGAAATGCTTATAAAAGTGGAATGAAATAATTAACTGCATAATAGATACAACTTAATTTAACGTTTTACTAATTTCATGCTAATTATAGTAAAGCAATTGTATTGTTGTTCTGGATGTTTTATTTTAAAATAGTTATCTTGACGCAACATGCACATATTAATTTCAGTTGTTATCGCATTTACGTGACTTAATAAATCGTAACACAAAATTAATAGAAAATTGAAAGTAACTAGAATTTTAACAATATCATATACAATCTAGTTATACGATTGCGCGATAAACAATTTAATTCAAAATAGTCGACATTTATAGATATTAATAAATTAATCATTAATAGAACTTATTATCTTGACAGAAAGAGAAAGACAAAATTTTAAAATAACGTTGTTATGAAATTCGTTCACCATACATTCACATATGCAAACATAACACGTAACATTTAACAAATCTTGTATATGCAAATTAGCAGGACATATTATTAGCTACAGTTACATGTGTGTATAGTACAGTCAGTTATGATTTGACTCCCACTGCCAACAAAAACAACTAAAACCTAGTGCTTATCTAGACAGTTCAAATATTGGAAAGGCCCTGGTCTAATTAGTTTCGTAAGAAGCTCATTCCAAAAACTTAATTCTATGGTGGACTTTTTAGGCTTGTACCTACTTCCGCGATTAGAACAATGTGCTCACTAGCTCAGCTCACTTTCGGATATCCATGCTGCCGATGTGGATTGTGCGGGCGCAGAGAGGAAAGTTGTAAAACGCAGGTGGCTTTGACGTATGCTTGAACGTCCTTGCCACGTTATTCGAGCAGAGAGCTGTAGACAGTGAACGGGACTTGACTGTTTCCTATTAACCAAACTTGAATTTTGTTCTATATGTGCTATATTCAATCGTTAAATGCAAAAGCAGCCGTTCTTTTTCCAATACTTGTTTCGTATTGCTGTTGATTTATAGATATCATGTTTTTTTCATGCTAAAAGTCACGTAGTAAACGTAGCAAGATATTGCTTATAAGTAATCTAATCCAGTGATCTTCAAACTTGAAATATACAGGTGTTTTTATGCTTTAGGAAAAAAATTAAGGGTATATATTATGTTATATGAAGTAACGATGGAAGAATTTTTTCGAAATTCGAAAAATTATAAATATGGTTTAGTACCACTGGCCAACACCAATTCAGTCATTTATTTGCTATTTTACACTGAGTAAATAGTCTATTCTAGTGTTTGTAATTATAATTTATTTATTAATCATAGAAATAGCCATCAAAATCAGTGGCAATAAAAATGTTTACTTAAGGTAAAGTGCTCTTACTTATACTTTTGTTGCAAAGATTAATGTAAATTTATGTTTAATTCATAGGATTCTACAATTTCTATTTTTGTACTCGTCTTCAAAATGACACTTCCCGCACGCAACACTCAATCTGGAACAAGTGCTTCCCGATCGACTAGACTGTAAAAATTGCAAAAAATACTGACCCTTTAGAAGATTCTAAAATAAATCTGTCTTGATAATAATAAAATCTAATTTATAAAATACAACTTCCCTGAATTTATTAAAAGTTTGGGAAATAAGAGGAATAAGAGTAAGTAACTCACAAAATATTGATAGAAATGTCAAATGAAGCAATTGTTTCTAGTATGTCTTAGATAAATATTTGAAATTAAAGATGTATTTTTTAAATACCAGCACTCGAACAAAAAATATTATACAAACTACGTGCGTGAAGACGTCTTCCGCTCCTTGCAATCGCTCTTGCTTTAAAAATGCGCTCATGCGGGAACATCGTCTTCTCGCACTTAGTTCGTAAATAACTATTACATACCATTCAATAATCGTTAAATTTAGTTGATTCGTCTAAATCTGCCTCAAGTATCGAATGCATCTAATAAGTTTATGAATCAATTCCGATTAAAATATTTCGTTCCCGTTAATGACTAGGGTTAATTGTGTTTATAGCATGACTGAATTACCACTGAAATTATTGAAACGTATAAATAGAAATTTATATAAATCAGTCAAGTTGACAATTGACAGAAGTAAGACCCATTTCTACTTTTGTTTAATTTAATTGAATGAATTAGTTAAATCATTGCCTCGTCAAATTGACGGTTTTAATATGATGAGAGCTATTGGTATAATTTTATATGATTGTTCAACTTGTTGGATATGCGAAAGTAGTAATTAAATTCAATATAAGGATTAAAAAAATAAATTAAAACTTATATTAATTGGCAATTTTACAAACAAAAAGTAACCAACTTGAAAGTTTTATATTTATTTAGCGACGTTTCGGTTTCAGTGATTTTTAAGCAGAAGGAAATGTATAAATGTTAAGTTACATATAAATAAAATAAATATATCATCACGCATTTTACCTGCAATTGTGCGGAGACGATCTTCAGAAACAAGCGCAGTGTACACTAGCGAATGGATGAATGTTTGTTGTGTGTTGATGGATTTTGGTTGTGAGAAAAGAAAGAGTTTGTATGGAGGAAGTGTTAATGTGGTCGAATCGAGTATCGTGTGTCAGGATGAGAATGTTGACGGGTTCGTGCTACCCCATTTAATGGGATATAGCGTGATGTTATGTATGTATGTATGTATGCATTTTACCCATTACTGAGTATGACACTCCTCTGTAGCAGATCGGTAAGTGATATATTTCTTCGCATGAAGTGCAGTTATCAGCCGTCGAATCACGGCCCCCAAAGTTGTTAGTGGAGGGAGAGCCACAGGGGTAGATTTAATTTGGTGAAAATTGTTTGTCGGTTGTGGGGATCGAACCAGGGTTCTCGATACTACTGTTCATGGGTTTGAATATTTCTACTGTAGCTAATATTATCTTTAAAAGCCGTGTTTAAACGGTTGGTAATCACACTCAGACGCATAATAGTCGCGTTTTTTTAAATCATTTCACCTCACCTATGCTCAAAGTAAAATGAGTTTGAAATGAGCTAAGCTCAATTTTTTGAGAAGACAAATTTTGTTGATTGGAAGAATCTTGATCATCGACAAGAAAGCTATTTACAATATTTACTGAAGTTGTAAATAATAAATTAATTTTCATATTTTTATTGTAATTTTAAATGGATTTCAGTCTTTAGCGGAAAAAAGATAAATTTAATGAATTAAAATTTATCTTTTTCCGTTAAAGTCTGAAATCAATTTAACATTTACACGATTATATCATTTGACTTATTAAAAAGAACAAAAATCTTTTGGAATAAATGATTGCTCCTAAAAATAAATTTCATTTATTATAATAAATTTTAAATACGTAACTTTTTATTATAATTGTGCCAGTACAAACCTTGAACATTATTGTCCATATTCTTAATATTGAAGAAAAATAATAATTATTATATCAATATATTTAAGATGACAACAAAATATTTATCCCTACTCTTCAACTGAGATTGAAAACTCATCAAGCACAACCTCATGAGCAGCATCGGCAAGGGAAAACCAAGTCGTCTCACTTCGATCTCACTTTATCTCAACTCATTTCGAACAAGAACAATGGACAAAATAAGTGAGATAACTAACGTGAGCTAAGACGAACTGAGATGTTATGCAAAAAGAACGTGACTAATACATCACTTACCGAGATCTTTTACAACCGAAAGTCGGGTCCAATAATGGATAAAATACATGACGACATTTGTATTTATTTATGATAAACTTCTTGTACTATATTTGTCAAATCAAAACGAAAAGTCGTTTATCATAAAATTGTTTGTTAAATTTTGAATAATACGCTAGAAATACAGTTTAAATATCACTGGTATATTTTCAACTTTTTATTTTTGATTAATATCAAATATACATATAGTAAGTTATAATGTGGAACTACGAGGTAGTAAGTTTGACTTAGCTGATTCATGCTAAAGAGAATAATAGGTGTGGTCTTAGTTTCACCATTAGCTATTAAATGAAAGTCAATTTGTATCAAATTTTCTAAAAATGTAAATTATATGTTTTGACATTCAAACTAATTAATTAATAAATAATGGATAAGGTTGTTTAAAATCGATAATTATAGAAAAATAGTGCATACAGAATACAGCATGTTGTTATGAAATAATTCTACATTTCATAATAATAAATAATCGAGATGAATATTAGAACTGTAATATAATTATATTTGGAATGACTTAGTAATTATTTGGATTCTGTCATAATTTAATTCTGCATACTGGGCCTTGACATAATTAACGACATTGCGGTAATGTTTGTTCGTATTACAAGTGCATTACCTGAAACCAGAAGAAAGTGCACTTTAAAATAATTAATTTTTCGTTTCAGCTTAAACTTCGGAGAAAGGAAATATCGATACTGCAATCTTCGCAGTTCAATGTTATTATTATTTATTACGTGATATCTATACAAGGTGAATTCTTATTTTGGTCCAGTATTGCAATCTGGAGAACTGGAAGAGATACAAAGTTAAATAAATTACCTAAAAATGCTCCATTTTACGAGATGATTTTAATGATCTGGTTTTCCAAATTAATAACTATTTAGATAATTGTGAAAATGTAAAATATGCGATTTTCTTTAAATAATTTCCAAAATAGTAGAAAGTCAAAATAGTTTGATACTAACATCTTTAGAAGCCGTTATTCGACGGCTGGGAACCGCATTTTATGTGCATTAATATATCACTTACCGAGATTTATTACAACATAATGATACCCCTAATAACGAGTGAAAGGCGTACAGATATATTTATTTATTTACTTTTTTTAATATTACGAGGTTCGCAAATAATTACAAGCCTGAAATAAGCATTTTTATCAGACCTACAAACTGAACTGGAATTTTAATCGAAAGCGAACCGAACTGACTTTTTTTAAACCGCGAACCCGTACAGAACATTTGTCGAATACCGGTAATTGAACCAAACCAAACATGTAAACTTGGTTGAATTGGTTCGAATGCATGTGCTCTGCGTAAATCTTTCTAATATAAAATGACAATAAATTTTCTACTTTTAAAAAGTATTAATTGAAAAATTTAAGTTATAACTACCAGCAATATGTAATTAAAATAATTGAATCAAACTAATCTTCAAAACCGGTTTGTTATTTGTTATAAAATTTAAGCACTTTATATCGGATCAAAAACTGAATCAATCTAAAACCGAATAAATGTTATAGCGGTTTGCAATTCTAATTTTTATGAAGATATTTTTAAAAAATATTAGTTGCATTTCGAAAGTTATGTTGCATCCAGAAAGAGCTACAGGGAAACAAAATATTATTTATACCGCTACGTTACTTCATAAAAGTTTTATATTTGTATCTTTCTTTTTTTTCATAAATTTGGAATCAAAATCATTTTCAGAAATTCACTATTTTTATATTTATTCGTATCTCATCGCCTAGGTACATTATTTTGTAGAATCAAATACATCAAAGTTGACTCTTAAAATTATATTTTTTATAGAAATCTTCTGCAATCGAATGCCACAATCAGTAATGGGTAAAAGGTGTTATATTTATTATATGTTTGAAATTACAAAATCAGTGTGCTTTAAATTTAATTCTATTTTCTAATGCTAACGTATCGTTGTGTAAAACTAATTTATTTCAAAGATAATTACATATTTTATTTTATAACTAACATATCAGAGTCGTAACAAGGGCGAGGCGTACAGCACTTATCTCGGGCAACAAGTCTGAGGAACGTAGTCGTTGAATTCGTATGTTAAAGAAATATTTATAAATGTGTTTCAAAATGATTGGAAAAAAATGTTATATAATATTTGATGTATCGATAATAATGAAAAAAAATAAATTCTGAAAGTCGCAAATATTATTGCACATTCATAACATTTTTTGTGCCACAATAATGAAATTAATTTAATTAAAAATGTGTAATACTTCTATCAATGTTTAATATTTAATCATTATTCATCAGACCACAATGACACAAAAATATGAGCTCTAACTATTAGTTACAACAGTGCATAAAATTGACGGTTAGTTGGCTGCTTTCCGTTCATAAAGTGACAGTTTACTAACAAGATATTATTTATTAGTAACATATTTCTTAGTAGCTAGTGGTTGATAAATAAAGCAAAAGGTATTTTTGCGCAAATGTACCATGTCTGGAATTCAAGCAAGATAAATACACCTACAAAGCTCAGACTATTCAACAGTAACGTCATGGCTGTGCTGCTGTATAGCTGTGAGACATGGAAAGTCACCAAAGAAGTAAATATTAAAATCCAAACCTTTATTAATCGATGCCTAAGAAGAATTCTGAACATTAGATGGCCAAACATCATAACAAATGAGGACCTATGGAACTTGTGCAATCAAACAAAAATTGATATAACAATCAAAAGCAGGAAATGGAAATGGATTGGACACTATCTGAGAAGTGAATTCAATATAGCTAAAGAAGCGCTAGAATGGAATCCACAAGGCAAGCGCAAGCAAGGTAGACCCAAGATAACATGGAGACGCACGATCCAGAAAGAGTTGAGGGAAAAGAAAAAAACATGGAATGAAGCCAAACAGGAAGCTACTGACAGAAACGGATGGAAAACTTTTGTGAAGGCCCTATGTTCCACTGAGGAATGACAGGACAAAGAAGAAAGAAGTGGTTGATAGTATATTATGTAACAAGTTTTACCTTAAACTGACAGGAAAATAAACATTTGTCTGACCTTTAAGACTCAGGAAAGCTTTGCTTTCCATGTCTAGTCAGGAAAATAACATATTGCCTACCTAGGCAGGTAATGAAGAAACGTAAATGTCTAATTACTTAGCAACATAAAATACTGACTGAATATGTAAGTCAAATATTTCTTTTAATTTAAATTAATTTAAAATATTTATTATTTATTTATAAGTTTCAGGTAAAATGTTATACGTAACACGTCAGTAAAGCGTCGTACAGGATTCGTAAGCTGTTTCAAGCCTCGCTATCGTTCGGAATGAAACTATCTACTCATCCTGTAATTGAACACTTTCCTGATTTTTTACGTAAATGACTTTTATAAATGTTTAATTACTAGTTTTATTTACATGAGCTGAGCGAAGCGAGAACTTAAAAAACAAGTATCTGAAGAGTTTATTAAACAAGTCACATGCTATACTTTTTCTACGATTGCTAATTAAGAAAACAACAAAATTTAAAGTGTTATGTATGTATGACTTATAACCAGCCTCATATCTCAAATAGCTTAGGGCCTTATCAAGTTTAAATCCGACCCTGATAAAAACTATTTTAAAATCGAAATGTTGTACAAATTTAAGGGATAAAACAATTTTGTAATAGCTTCCATTGCTTGCTACTTTACTCTCAAAAAATTATATAAATTTAACCTAACATTAATCTAAACAGCACGATTCAAATAAACAAATTATGAAAGATTTTTTTCGAAATGTTTGTTCGACTTGCATTTTTAACAGTCAAACTTTAAATTGCAAAACATATCATACAAATTCAAGTCGTTAAACTCGGTTATCAATAAATAATGAAGAATGTATTCAGAAAGAGAAGAAGCCATTTAATATTCTTGTCTTAAACGCAAAAATAGGTGATTCCAGTTGGATAACATTAGCTCTACCATTAACAAAACTGTCTTATAAATATATTATTGGTATTATTTATTATAACATTCTACGAATTGAAAACGAAACTAAACAAATTCCACAGCACAGCCTTCAACGTGTCAGGAAAGCACGACACGCGGTCGTATTTTACGAATCCGTATCTCTGTCCTTTTTGCACATGTTTACACAGACAACGCGACTAACGCTAACCGAGGATAGGGCATAAGTGTTTTTTTGCAAGCTCCTTTCACTGTTGTGTCAGTTGTATTCAAGATCAGCGCTAACACCCACTAATCAGAGCCGCTTAGCGGGCTGCTAGCTGCTATTCAACAACTCACAGTCTTGTACTGTGAGAAACAAACATACATAGAAATATACCGTGCTATTACTTTCAATTATGTTGTAGTTCAGTGGTAACGTGTTGGACTGTGGATTTAAAAATCCTTGCAGCCATGATATGACGGCTGGTAACTGCACTTAACACGTAAACATATCAATTATCGAGATTCACTTATTTCAGTTCTCTATAGTATACGAGTATTGTAAAAATAACTTGTAAAATATTAATTAAATGTATTAGTGTTCTGTTCTGAAAATAATATTATGAAAAAATTCGTCATCGGTTGATTGTTAATTATACAGAGTATCTAATTTTAATTAAACCAGCAAGTATCCCACTTATTTATTGATTTTAGTCACATGACATGATTTATACTGCATAATGCATAATAAAAGAAGATGGATGTAAATCCTTGATATAATTTCCGGTTTCCAAGTACCTAATTGGTACCAACTTTGAAATTTCAATATACCTATATTTTTTTTATAAATTTGAGAAGTACTTCAAATTTGCTTTATAATCATGCTAAATAATCCATTTATAAATAAAATAAATAAATAAATATATCATCACGCCTTTTATCCATTACTGGGTGTGGCACTCTGCCGTAGCAGTTTTCGGTAAGTGATATATTTATTCGCATGAAGTGCGGTTACCATCCGTCAAATTACGGCCCCCAAAGATGTTAGTGGTGGAGGAGCCACAGGGGTAGATATTAAATTGGTGAAAATTGTTTGTCGGCTGTGGGGATCGAACCAAGGTTCTCAAGATCCACAGGTCGACTCGATACTACTGAGCCATCTACCCCATTTATTATATTATTAAAGTGACGGGCTCTTGAATTATGTCACACTGGACGCTATAACAGTATGTACTGCAAAAACAAAAACAACTGTTGAAAAAACTATAATAGCTGTCAACAATCAGCGTAACAGAAAGTTTGTAACCTTAGTTTTTTTTATTTTTAAATGTTATAAACGGTCAGGAGATGACAATCTAGTACCAACTAAACTAAAAAAAAACAGAAATACATAAAATAACGGTTAAAGCCGGTAATCGAAAGTGTTTATTCAGTTTTCAATCTTGAATAAAAAATGTATATCGTTTTCGTTTACAATTCGTTCTTACATAAATTTTGATATTTCGGTTACGTATCCAAAGGTCTCAAGTTCGAACCCAACTAAAAATATATAAACTACTACATTACGGAAAGGTGAGTCAGGGCTATAATTAGGATTCAGTTCCTGTTGTGCAAAATAGCATAAATAAATAAATAATGCATGAGTATCGATTTTCAATCATTCAGAAAAATTAGTAATTTTGTATTACAAGTACTTTTGTAGCAATACGCTCGTAACCATTGCACAACTGTACATATTTTCAAAAGTAATAAATAATTCAGCAATATAATTTATATAAAAGCTGAAAATATCGATATCGTGTCCCTTAAAATTTCGGTGGTGCACCGCGGTGGTGCGTCGATAATTAAAATAACGGCAACGGTAGCGTGATAGATATAGCGAAAACGATAGCATAGCGCGGTGACGTATAAGTCTGTCGTAGTTCGAAGCGAATTTATTCTATTAAAGCCATAATTGCAACTAAATTTTCAGAAATATAGTTATTTATTTCTCCCATCCTACAATAAAAGAACTTTCGGCATAACAATTTTTTTTATATCTATACTCCTATAATATAAAATACAAGTAAAAATAAAACAATACAAAATTTTAACTTGAAGGTCTGAATTAAATGAACAATTGCTCTAGCTCTCCATTGCACTTTCACGCATTTGTAAATAGTTTACGCATTTTTCAAAGTTCCTAATAACATGTTATAGTTGATGGAAAGCTAGGTATTGGATGAAGCTGCAATAAAATGAATAATATTTATACTGTTAAGTCTTGCAGCTATTCCAAAAAAGGTGTAGAACAAAACACTTAATATTTCTTCCAGGCGACAAGGCCGCAAAAATATTTTGATTTACATGCTTCACTGCAACACTATACATAAATCATTGCACTAGAAAATTAAACGATGTTTAACTTATTGCAAAATTATATAATTGTCGATAAAAATTCTGTTTTGGATCATTTAATCGCATTTAATTTAGAAATTGTAATTAATTAGTATCTTTAACAGTAATTCTCATGCACTTGCTTCCTGACTCATTAAATTTCTACCATTAAATTTTTATGTTTGTCATTAATTTTTTTCAATTTATTTAAATTATTAAATTTTTGTACAGCCCAATAATTTGTATTTACATTATTTGATTGCATTAATTTTATTAATACTTAAATATAAATTTAATTTATAGTATTTAAAGAGTAAAAAAAATTGCCAAGTAAAAATACTAGTATAATATATGTGATAAATTAAAAAAAATTAAGCTAGAAATCAAAAATCTTTAAAAAATCATTGAGACTACAAATAAATATTTTTCATATAGATGTTGTGATGATTCCCGAAAAAGTATTACAAAAGTACATTATTACTCAAATCTCGGATCACGCCATTTTTAATTCTATTAATACTATTCTACTACAGAATTTCTTAGAACGTACTACTAAATTCGCAATTTGAAAATTATTGCTTAAATTCTACTACAGGATTCTATTCGGCGCGATTCCACTACAGATGTTTTAGTAATCGTTAAAAAAATTATATTGTAGTAGCGACAAGTCTCAGTAGTTTTTTAATTTTTATGGATTATTTCACTTATGTCAATTATACTGACAAATTTTACATAGTTTCATAAACAATTCCAGTAACAAATGCCTTGGCAACGGGGGTTTGTCGCGCGGTAAATGCCCAAGACCATTTGTCACCGACAAATCGCCGTTGCCTAGGAGACACAAACACCACATTTTCAAAATAAACAATCAGTTTTCTAAAATGTCAGAAGTGAATCGTTTTGGAGATGCGTGTTTGGCGGCAATTTGTACCGAAATAGAAAATAAGAAATCAGAAAATACAAAAAAGTGTCAAGGTAGTATCTGGAGAATATTTACCTAATTAAAATAATCACATTTAAAATAAATTTTTAATTTAATACAAAAATATAGAGATATCATTCGAGAAATATTCTTCACAAATACCACTCGCGACTCTTATTTTATCAGTAAACTTTTCTTTCAAACATTGTTTACCTTTAAGCAACATCCTTCGAGTCATCTGCTCAGAATAAATCCCTCGAGCTACGCTCTCGTGATTTATTCGAACAGATGACTCTCACGATGTTGCTAGGTAAACAATGTTTTCAAGAAAAGTTTACTGATAAAACTTGAGTCCCTTGTGATATTATATACGATAAAATACTTCAATTTTAAAATATAAAATAATATCAAATATAAGATAAAACATCACTTGTTATAGGTACTTACAACAGTAGCGAATATTTCTTTAATATAAATACGTCATATATAAAACCATTCATAATTAAAACATATAATTAAATTATTCAACATTTTTGCATATTCATAAAGTATTGCATTTAAAGTATTAGTTACACACATTAATCTAATAAACCAAATATGGTGCACAAACTTCTCTTTAAGGTCAGTCAACTTTCACAATCCTCAAAATGTGTATACCACGATACCAATACCATATACCTAATTATCATAAATCGAATAACAAAATCAATAAACTGAATCAATTATAAGTAATCATTATAATCGAGCAGAAATATTTGCGCGCATGCGGAGACGAAAAAATGCAGTAGACTTTCATCTACTTCTAATGTTGTTCTAGTGCTGAGTTAGTGCTATGTTAACGCTAACTAACGCTATGCCATGCTATCTAGGACAGCTGGTTGCTGGTTAACAATGTCCGCTTCGTAATTATTATATAAAGCGTTATTGCTAAACACTTTTAAACGCTTTTGATTAAGTGTTATCGGTGTAAATAAATTAGAATGTACGGAACGCGATCTACCGTGCACGAAAAAATAATTAGAGCATTTTTTTTACAAATCTGTATCACTTTACGTTTTCGTAGGTATAATATGATTAGTTTCTCATTTTACGATAGATTAAAAATTATTTCACAGAAAATATAATTATATTCATCGCGTAAATCTTTTAATATTTAATATAAATTATAGTTTCATTATTGTTACTATTATTATTAAAGGTACATACTCGTACTATTAAAAGCTATCATTCTACGCTCTATAATATTTGTTATTTATCTTAATAACAACAAACGAATCAAATTATAAAATAAGATAATTAATCATTACAGTTTCCCATCATAATAATATCTACTACGATAATCTTAGTAATTGTACAGTACTCGTATTTGTTATTTGAAATTAAAATGAGTAACACTGCAGCAATTATATTTCCATAATCATTGAAAATTTGATACATATATCTTTTTAACTTAATATAGTTCCTAAAATATTTGTTATTTCTCGTGAAACATTTTATATACATATATTATTTTATACATTTATTTTATTTTAAAATATAAATTTATCAGAATGTATTTTTCTTTTTGTTAAATATTGCTAAAAGTATAATATCTGTATTTGCAAAATTATTTAATGATCCATATTTTTAATATATGACTTAAAATTAAGTACTGTTTTTCCAGGATTGCAGAATCGAAGTCATGTAGTCGAATAATTTATAGTGACGTTAAAGTCGGAATTGGAGTCTGTATAAATATTTCAACTTCGACTCAAAATTTTGGGAAACAAAAATGACTTAATTTACTATTAAATAAATTTTTAAATATGGTTCGTTAAGATATTATTAGTTGTTACAAATAATTTTATATGAATTTACGCATTTATTTCAATAAGTTAAAGAACATGCTAAAGGCAAAAATGATAAATAATTATTATATTTTGAATCGGAGTCAGAGGTTGGAGCGAACATTAAAAATTCCTGGAATTGTAATTTTTTGACCGACTCCACAACCCTGTATTCTTCTTGATTTTGAGCTTAGGGCTCCTTTCTTAATGTAGCCAATCAACATAACAGTAGTTATATATGAGAAATCGATCCTATATTAGTGGAAAAAATAGGTGATTTTTGGCCTCAGGATCAATAAAATTAACGAAATTCTTTAAAAACTATTTAATTGAACGTTTCTACTGACATGCCAGTCATATCAGCTACTTAATTTTTTTACAAAAAATTAAAATTAAAATCGTAAATATGAAAAAACAAACACTAAACTACACCAAATATAAAATAGAAAGTTGAATATACAACAAAAACTTCCGCCATGTGACTTAAATGATTAATATACTGTTTCCGTTTCCAAGATTTGTTTATTTTTTGACAAGTGTCTTTAATATGATTGTACCCAAAGTATTTTGTTTATATACTTTATTTATACTATTTATTTAGTCGATATATATTATTTTGTTGTATATTAACTTTCTGCCGTATATTTGGTAAGGTTTGTTGGTTGTTTTTTGTATTTACGATTTTTTATTTCATTTCTTGCAAATTTTTTTTAGCTGTTGTCCAAAAATTTTTTTAATTCTACTGAACCTCAGGACAAATATACCTTTTCAATATTACGTTGGTTGTGTACAATAATACATAGTACAACGTAAGTCACTTGCAATATTACGTCGAGTTGCGTTGTTTTCATTTAATAGCTAATAATGAAGAAAAACCCGCGTTACTAATGTCAATCGTATTAAAAGACACACATTTGACTTGGAGTAAATAGGAATGTCCAAGATTGTTAAACATTTTTAATATTTTATTGCTGATTTACTATTTTATAAACTTCATACGCTCCTCCGCCTCACTGTATAATCTTCCAAGCTTGTCTATGGACGCGCTCCCCCTCGTAAACAATAAAGTAATCTTAATAAAAAAATACAAATAAATATTTTAATTTCTAAAAGAAAAAGTTTATATAGTCGCAGATCAAACAACAGAACAAGTGAGTAATAAACAAGAAACGATAATTCTGTGTTATGTTTTATTCAGTAAATTACCACAAATGTCAAATATTTTTGCCTAAAAGAACTTAGGGCCAACAGTATGAACACAGTTCAAATTTTAAAAATGGTTAAAGCAGTTCAGATCCATAGTTATTAGGTCATTAGATAACGAAACTATTTGAATTACGTTTAAATTTAAATCTGTCTCATGTTATCGACCCGAAATATTACAAAATTTTCAGTATTGCGACATTTTAAAAATGCATTGTAAATTATTACATGGAGTAATATTAGCTGAGCAATCATTATTTCATGAAATACAATGTTAAAAAAAATATGACCCGAAAACTTTTTTTTTATATTCCTTTTTTAAATTTGGTCAATTAATAACACTCATGACATCTCATTTTTTAACATTATTTTACTTTATTGTTTATAGACCATAAGTTCATGGAAAATATGAAAAAATATATTTGACAGATTCTATCAAAATTATATACCAAAGTCGACATAATTATATTTATTATTTATTATCACGAAATTAATTTAGTCAATCACAGATATCTCTACATGTAAATTCCCATATAACAGTCGACCCTCAGGTGATACTATAGCCCAGTGCAGATCGAGATATTTATAAATACACTTACGTAACGTGGGTTGTCAGTCATCAGGTTACATCGTTACCCTACACCAGTGATGCGCAACCTTTTTATAGTTCCTTTCTTGGACACAGATTCGACGCGTCCCAATACTTTCCATTTTACTACATACAATTTACAATTCAATAATAATTTTAAAAATATAAATATAATACATTCGGACGGTCGAAATGAAAAATAATTCGAAACAACATTAGACAAATTTTAGATTAAATCTTTCAATTACTGGAATAATGTAACAATGAAACTAATTATGTAATGCAGATTGCTAAGTATAGCAATTGCTAAGACCTCGATCAACAATGGTTATTATCAAAAGATCATGTTTGCTCTACTTGACAATTTTTGTTATAGAATAGAAATGAATAAGATATATATTTACTTTAAGTAATAATATTACAAAAAAGGGAAAGAGAATCAATTGAAAATAAATCCACAGATTTCGAATCGAAACTTGTTGCCAGACACAATAGTCACGAGAGCCCATAGGATACTTGCGACTATTGCTAAATAGAAAGAAACTGGAGAATTATTTTCTAATTTATCGAACTCTTAAGTGGATTATTTTTTGACTTCCATATTTAATTCAAACAGGGGAATTTTATTTTACGCGTTGACAACTTTAAATAACTATTTTACAAATACCTAGTTACCAAACTTCAAGTTATTCTTCAGTAATGTCAGAATCCCAAAATGTAATTTGCAGTAGCATTTAGATTTTGTAATATTATTAATTAGATATTTTAATTTATTAGTATTAGATTTTATAATTGTACATTTTTATCTATAGGTTACTATAATATTATTTTATTTTATTTTACATTACACTGTTCGAGAGGCTATGCCTAACGAAATACAAATATATGAGAATAATTTAATTTGTATTAAGGAAAGTACAAGAATATATCTTACATTGACCTGATTATAACATTTTTTTTGCCGGTATAAGTATTTTGTTGGTTGATAGAAAACTTACCAATAATGGAGTATTTATGTACGGATATTAAAGAAAGTACATAGCTTTTTATGAAATACTTCATTTTAAATTTTTCACACTTCATTTCTTACACGCAAAAATATGTTACTTTCTTTAATTATAATTCAGAGCTAATTTACAATATCCGTATTACTCTTTTTGCACCAAAAATACTAAAATCTATTACCACAAATTTACCAGCCTTACTTCCTGTTTAGCTTTTGATGAATTAACAAAGTATGAATTTGCACTTTCAATTTATTTCCTTCAAGATTGTTAAATGTTAGTTTGCGTGAAAAAGTCAACATTTTTGTTTTGTATCTATTCTTTAAATCTAAAATATATATATATATATATATATATATATACATAATTTTTACTATTACGCGTGATTAATACCGTAAGTACGGTTGAAGAGCAATCGCATTTATAGTAATCTTCCGATAATCGTAAAATTATTATTCTTTACATGTATTAAACACTCTAAACGATTAGTTAAATAGTTTTATGAATAAGGGCATTAGTCTAATTACATGGGGATGCCAGTGTTTAGGGGATTTTCGGGAATTAAAATGTTAAATACATAAAGTATTAAACATATGAGTAAAAAGAGACCAAACTCAATGTATTAGAAAGCGAACTGTCAGACAATAGCGCACCATAACTGCCTGGTTGAATTATAATGACATATAGCGTATTTCATGGGTATTTAAATTTTAAAACATTCATAATTGTAACAAAAATTTTAAAAAATAAGTATATTATATTTAGGGCCGATATTTCTATCTCCTAACAAAGTTCATAATAAATTTATATATTAAACAAACATAAGAAAGCATATCAGAGTAAGTGACATATTTTTTCACGTGATGTGCGGTTACCAGCCGTTACATCAAGGCCTCCAAAGATGTTAGTGTAGGGGAAGTTACAGGGGTAGTTTTGACTGAGAATCAGTACTTCAAAACTTTATCACTTCATATGTGGGTGTGCATGTACAGTGCATAAATCCGGAATGGGTTGGTAATAAATGTGAGATTGATAGGGGTGTTAGCGTGATGTTAAATATGTTTGTATCACAAAAGTTATTACTATTATCAGTTCTTATTATTTTAGAACTCTGTCATTTTAGTATCTAAATTACGAAAATATATCTTTTAAGCGTAATTGAACAATTTAGTTATCTGTTGTTATGTAATATTTGATCTATATTTAAGAAATTAAAGTACCCCGAAGAAGTATACTTTCTAATACAACTGTTGAAATAAATAAGAAATAGCCAAACAGCACAATCACTTACTTATTACGTATTCATATTTTGTCGACTTTCGTTCCATAAAATTGACATTTTATAAAAATTATGTTTTAAGAATTAAAAATATTAATAACACTATTACATTTGCATAAATATGTACTACCTGTATGATTAAGGTATATTTGAAAGTGTAGAAATATGCAATCATTTGAATATCTATCCAAATTAAAATACATGAGAAAATTTGTCCTTTTCCATGAAAGCTTTTCGTAGATTTTAGTACTCTACATCTGGCTACTTATTTTAAGGTAAAAAATATCGGCCAATGAATATTTTACTACCTACTGTATTATCTAAGTAACACAAATAACAACACCTAGTAAATAAGATTATATCCCACTTAATAAAGAGAAATAATACTCATTTAAATTGTCTGACGTAATTTCCAGTAAATTTTCTGATCATTTATTAAGCTCAATAAAGATGAAATTTTTTTACTACAAAAGGTACAATAAAAATATAAATAAATAAATATATCATCACGCCTTTTACCCATTACTGGGTGGCGCACTCTGCTGTAGCAGATTTCGGTAAGAGATATATTTCTTCGCGTGAAGTGCGGTTATCAGCCGTCAAATCACGGCCCTCAAAGATGTTAGTGGAGAGGGGTAGATTTAAATTGGTGAATATTGTTTGTCGGCTGTGGAGATCGAACTAGGGATTTCAAGATCCACAGGCCGACTCGATATCACTGAGCCACTTATCCCATATAAAATAAAAATGGAACAAGTAAATCGTTTTGTAAACAAAAAACTATAGTATTGAAGAATTTATGGAATATTTTAATGTAAACTAAATTGATATACAAAATATAACTGATGATTCAGAAAGCCCTTGAATTTCTATTAAAAAAAGTAGAACATATAAACTTTGGAAAAAATTAAATATGTTGTAGTTTTGTATGAGTTTCTGTGAGTCAAAGCTGACTCATTTTGTCATGTAACATTAGTATAAAAACTTTACAAAAAATAATACTGCAAATAAAAATATATCATCACGCCTTTTACCCATTACTAGGTGTGGCACTCTGTCGTAGTAGATCTTGTAAGTGATATATTTATGCATGTGAAGTGCGGTTACTAGTCGTTAAATCACGGCCTCCAAAAACGTTACTTGAGCGGGAGCCACAGGGGTAGTTTAAATTTGGTTAAAATTGTTTGTCGGTTGTGGGAATCGAACCTAGGTTCTCAAATTCCCAGATCGTCTCGATATCACTGAGCCACCTACAAATGGTAAGTTCAATTGCTTTTCCAGCTACAGAATATTGATTCCGATTGATTGACTAAAATGTCTAAATGAAAACATATTTACAAAGCATCTTGTGACACTGACTGCACTGAACCAATTTAATTGTTTCACATTTTTTAAATGTTTGTAGAATAATTGAAAGTGCCATAATACATAATAAAATATTTTAGAACACTACTGTTGCTATTACAATTTTTTAAGCTGTTTTTTAAACATGTGCTCATTTTGATGAATCAGTTATACATATCAATCAGTTAGTCACATTCAAGATCAAGTACGTACGCTCACCGAAAGGACTATATTTAGTAATTTACTAAAATAATAAAGCAATCCATTAGATAGCATTTTATCAAAAATTAGGAGAACAATACCGTTTCCAATTCTCACCACAATCAAAACTTGATCAGTATGTCACATATTAATTAAATTACATTCAAGTCTACACGTTTTGAAAGCATAAGTAGTTATTATAATACGAGTAGTTCTACAATACTCCAACCAGACATTCATTATATTTAATTACAATCACCTGTTCAGCATTCCACAGGCAGTGTGCTGTGTGGTGTGCGACACAGGCTCCACGCAAGTAACAAGTGCTGCCAGACAATCAATCGCTCGCCACAAAGAATTCGCGCAGAAATACATAAAACATTAGAGTTATTAACGGCGATTACATGTGATTATAATAGCTCAAGTAATTAATTATTAATTGCTACGTGGGCTTAAGAGCAACATTTTTTCAGTGAATAAGTAATATTAATAAAAATGGTGTTTTAAATATGATTAAGTTATTATTATATTATATACATGTGTTTTTCTAGTGTATTTAGTAGATAAATGATTTTTCAAATGTCATAAGTTTTTTTTTGTGAACTATATAAACATTGCAGACAACATTACGTGTAAAAATACGTACCTAGCAGAAATCACAAGAATTTTTATTTATAAGATACCGCATACCACATAGGATAAAGTGACAGATAATCTATTAAATACTTGAAAAAAGTATTGCATTAAAATCACATCATAAATAGCTGTAAAACGGGAGTTGCCGAATAATAACTTCATTTTTAAAATAATATTATAAAAATGGAGCCAAACCATAAACGGTTTAACATTTCCGCAATATAAAGCTTATTTCATTTGTTTTAAAAGAAAATTATGAAAATAAATAATGATAAAGTTAAGAAAGTATCGTAGGGATGTAATTTTTCGTTGGTTAAAGTCAGTATGCCACAATTAATGGTTTGTCAATTTTTCAAATCTATTTTCTGATAAGTAAAATGTTTGTATATTGAGGTTAGGATGTTAGTTACACGTTTGTATATATATTGTTACTAATAAAAATTCTTAGTTACACAATAATAAAATATTTTCATTTACCATAGTTAACAGTTTCAATACTTGCATCTATTATTGCAAACTTTAAAGTTACTAAATTGATGGAAAAATTTATAGTGTCATACACTCAATGAAAAGATATGTTTAATTAATTAATTATTTAATTTTTGTACACAGCAAAAATGGATCTTAAAGATTGACAAAACAATTAATCATGTTAATAGAATATTGATGAATTCATATATTACAAAACATAAGGTTATAACACTTGTGTGTTTTTTTTTTATTTGACTACACCTCCTGATTCTGTCCAATTCTGGGTTGAAATCCGGTTTAGTTCATTTTCAACAATAAATTTCCTAATTTCCATTATTATCACAGTCAAGAAACTTACTCATTAATAACGTTATGTTAAAATCATAATTAATGTTTGAAAAACAAATAAAAAAATGCAAATCTAATATGTATTTTAAGTTGCAAGTATTAATATAAAGGACAAACATATTTTATAAAAACTAAACTGTTTAGTGAGAACGGATCAATTCTACAACGCTTAATAAATTTATTCACATGTAGATCGAAATTAAGAATTAACAGTTTCAGATAATAATTGATAGAGTAAGGACATGTTTTGGTGTGTTTTTCAATTTTTTTATTGCGTACGTTTTCATTATTTTGATAATTAGATAATGAATAATAAAGGCAAAGGTAAATGAAATTATAAGCAAATTAAATATTTACTTATTTCTTCCATATTTATGTAAATGAAAGATAGGTTATAATTTTTGAAACGAACATATTTTTTGTAAAGTATAAGTATTCTATAATTAACTTGCACGCAGCTGTAACTGGTATACGAATGTGCGTATATGATGCTATATTTAATCTGCTCTTAATGTATAACATTAGACTTACAGATCTTACATCTCAAGTTTCAAGATAAACTTGTCATTTCTCTTTATGTTATTATTGGCATTTCACACTATACTCTTGTAAAATATCACGTGCATATTTCATTCCTACATTAATATTTATTTTTAAACAAAAAATAAATGCAAGTAGGTGAATTTCCATCGAAGAAACCAAATCATATTGTCATATATTATCAAATAATTCCGCCTACCCACAAAAATTATATAAATATATATATAGAGTTATCAATATTTCTTGTTATATAAAAATAATATTATTATTATTATTGATTAATATGATAAATAAGTAAATAAATATATCATTACGCCTTTTACTCATTACTGGGCGTGGCACTCTGCTTTTGCAGATCTCGGTAAGTGATATAATTCATCGCGTGAAGTGCGGTTACCAGTCGTTAAATTACGGCCCCTAAAGATATTAGTAAAGGGGGATGGGGTCACAGGGGTAGATTTAATTTGATGAAAATTGTTAGCCGGCTGTGGGGATCGAACCAGGGTTTTCAAGATCCACTGACTGACTCGATACCACTGAGCCACCTACCCTACCTAATATGATGGGGTAATAAATTTTGTATTTGTGTACATTATGTGCTATAAATATGTTATTTCTTGATAAGATATTGTATTATATTTTCTAAACCTTTTAAAACGGGATAAATATTCTAAAACGAGACAAATGAGCTATTTTAAGTAAAACGACGGAATGGCCAGTACGTGCTCAAAAATTTGGGACAGTCCAGTTTAAAACAAGACATATAATCAACTACATCTTTCCACCTTCAGTGTGCCTTAATTTTTGATGCCATTGAAAATATTAAAAACCATTGCTTTAAAGTAAAGTCTAGGTCCCGGTTGCATAAAGCGATGTTAACTATGGTGTTAGCTAATAGTATGTTAAAAGATAACAATGGCCAAGATGGCTGATATCACATTTTCTGATTTTCATATTATTAATAAATATCAGCATTGAAATGCTGGTTATTAGTTAAATACTAATAATAAAACAATATTTATAGCAAATAATTATTAACTTTATACATAGTATAGATATAAGAAACTGTAAACAAAAATGGCATTTATTAGAAGCGTTTTTTTATTCTAAATAATTTTTTTCGCGAAATTAATATCGTAATTAGGTGACAATCTTTTATGTAACTGGGTCTAAATCTAGATTCTAAAATAAGAATATTAAATATAAGAAATATATCTCAAACTATAAAACAATTTACAGCCATTTAACGATCTTGTTTAAATATCAGTAATTAAATATCTACAAACTCTATCAGAAAGAATCGCCCTAAACTACACTTAAGATTAATTATCAGATATCTACCTAATAAATTTTCTCATAAAATGCAATTTAATTTTCCTAGTGAATTATGAGTATAATAATATTGTGGGAAAAAATACTTTAGTTCCTGAAAAGATAATTATTATTGTTTTATATAACTTATACATACCTGCGATGTCTTACGTAATGATAAATTTACATCATTAATCCAATAAAATTATGTACTTATAAGAGGATATTAAGCCTTCATCGACCCGAATTCGACGTGGACACCATTTTAATATTAGTCGTATTTTTTTGTTTAATTTAACTAATAAAACATTAATTATTTCGACAAAACATTTATGTCAAATGTTGAAGAACATGAAATGATCTACAAAAGATATTCTCTCCTTTTGTAGATATAACACAAGGAAATATACATATTTTATTGATTAATTTTATAGTAGTGATCTCGTATTCTCATGAAATCGAACATATTTCAAATTTTAAAAAAAATATTTGAATAGGTACCTATATTACATGACAAGAGCAATCTAAGCAAAAACGCAATTACTAAACAGTAATTTAAAGATTTATATTAAATTTTCAAAACTTACAATAAAATTTAATTAAAAATCAGTATTTCTGTTTAACCGCATAATTCTACAAAAATCAATCAATGAGTTAAGAAGATAAAAAATAAGAATTAAGGCGCACTTATAACACATTTTAGAATAATTATTACAAAGAAATGAAATGAAAGTGACGTTTTAAATTTCGAAGAAAGTTTTTATTTTATTGTGCTGAAAACTATAAATTAAGTTTAAATATCTCGTGATTTACGATGATATAAATTACTTTCTCATAATATTAATTAAATAACTGATTATTTAATAGTTAGTGTTATAAATCTATCATTAGTTTATGAATAAAAGTTATAAGTTGATTTTGTTTACAAGTCATAAATCGTTAAATGTACATTTAAAAACTGAACTAAATTTACATAATATGTAATCAATCTCATCATAAAAGTGAATCTAATGTTTAATGATATTATTTCACACGTAATCTCATTCACACTGGTTTTATTCAATTTCCTGTGCAATAGTTGATCAAAATGTAGTCAAAATCAAATTGAAGCGTTACAGAATTTCACGCACAGATTTAATGAACCGCTGCGACAACGGTACACGCTAAAAAGTAATTTCAAGCAATATAACCTGCGATCTGATATTATTGTTTCTCTGTCTAACTTCTAAATCGAAGCCATAATAGAAATTGCTAATCGCTAATCGGAGCGAAGCCGATCGTGCGATCGCATTTATTTCGCTGCGATAGATCAATTCAACAATAAATTTAACCAAAATAATGTTATGTAATTATTAAAATGAAGTTTTGAAAGCTTATTTACTTTTTTTATTAGAATCTGTTTGTGAGCATAGTTACGAAGGAAACTTATGCTGCGTTTGCATCTGAACATGACTGCAAATGAAGCAACGCGAACACGACCGAATGGTCTTTTAAGTTCATATTCGTCATGATGTCCACACCACGTGTTTTTATGGTTATTATTTTTATTTTCATGCTGAGCATTGGTTCGTGTTTGTTCATTTGGTGTGGATGCAACTTTAGAAAATAACCTGGTAGATTAGAGATTTTTTAAAAACTAATTTTTGGATGTTTCTTCCTCTTATTTTGCACATTTGGACTAAGAATGGAATATAAACGAAAGTAATAAACAAAACAAAATATTTTTCCGTAACAAAAACAGAAAAGAAACGAAATTTTTAACCTTATTCTAGGGGTGTGTTCGCAATATACAGGATGTTTCAGGACTAGTGGAACAATATTTATTAGTAATTCCTGAGGTAATTTTAATTTAATTTAATTCATGGAAATATATTAAACGAAATGAAAGAAACAATTTTTCTTTCAATAACTCAATTTTAGAATTTCTTACAAAGTAATAAACATAACTAAAATTTCAAAATATTTCCAGGCTTGTATTTTTTATCATGTTTTCAAAATTCATATGTAAATAATAAATGCATCATATTTAAAATTTTTAATAGTTATTAATTTAATCAAATTTCTCAACTCTGACAATTAAGTAATTAAAAATTTTCATATATTTAGTTGTGTGATAATCATAGTAATTTATTTATCAATTATTTTTAATACTTAAAATATGCATATTTGGAATTTTTGTCTGTTATGTTTGTAAATGGGGTAAGTGGCTCAGTGGTATCGAGTCGTCCTGTGGAATTGAGAACCCTGGTTCGATCCCCACAGCCGACAAACAATTTTCACCAAATTAAAATCTATCCTTGTGGCTCCACATTCACTAACATCTTTGGAGACCGTGATTTACTTACCGAGATCTGCTAAAGCAATGTTCCCCACCCAGTAATATGTAAAAGGCGTGATGATATATTTATTTATTTTATTTATTTATATGAAAAAACAATTATTTTTCTGAGTACTCATTACTGGAAACCTATTTAAATTGAATTTATGAATTTTCTAATCTATGTATAATAAAATAATTTATAATTGTAATAAGAATGTCATTGGAAATAAATTAGTACAAAACAGGATATTTCTACAATAATGAATAAATGCAAGAATTCATACCATTCCTTTTACTGTCGGTATTGTCATATTCAAGTATTATAATATTATAAAAACTTTATTAAAAACATTATATTTATTACGTTCCTATAAAACAATCAATCAATTTATATTATAATTGGTTGATTTTTCAATTATTTATATATATTATAACAACTTAATCAAAGTTTCTATATATAGTTTACAGAATGCATGGTAAGAATAAAAATGATTTTAATTTGCTGAAGTTCGTCTTTGTAATCCAACCCAAAATCCATTTGCAGCGGTTATAAATAATTCCGTTTTGCTGATAGTCAAAGGAATTTCTGTTTTCTTCGTAACTTCTATGTTGAACTTGTGCAACAAATGAAATATTACAGTCTTTTCCACTAATAATGCGAATCTGCTTCCTAAAAAAATATATATTTTTATTCTACAGTGTCGAAAAGTGACAAAAAAATAATCGTTTTATGCAACTGTCAAAAGAAGTTAATATTCACGTACAAAATTCTGTACGCGAAATTCATCTTTAATGTACACAAACTATTTTCTCGGATGTTACCATTGACAAACACCCAGTAACTTTCGTGGATGAAGCTATTGGCAACGTCTGCTAAAACTACTAAATTACCAAATATTTGTTTCAAAAAATTGTCAAACCTGATTACTGTTTTCTTGGTTATCAAATCATATTTAGGTACAAAACGATGTTTAAATTTAAATTTGTAATTAATTTTGCAGCTTTTTATTGCACAAAATACAATTCCTTAAAATATTATATAAATGTGTTTATCGTATTTGTCTATCGCCTTGGCCGAAAATTTATTCTTCGGTACAACATGGCTTAAATGTACAAATAACTATTTCAGTGAAATACCTATATATGTTGTAGTTTCTAAGTGATATTATTTTACCATATGAAAAGTACCTCTGTGCATATTGATCATGAAAGTCGTTTCTTTTAACGACAAATTGTTTTATATTAAAAATCGTGCAAAGAAGGAAGAAAGTAAAATTTTTCAACATAATATTGAAATTTTGACGTCTGTCAAAATAATAATTAATTTTTATAAAATCAATCTAATATACGAATATGTACGACATGTAATTAAAGCATCAAATTCATGAATAAATTATGGATTGCTTTCATTACTAGTTGTACTAATAACTAATGATCAATTTTTCACTTAGTACAAATCAAATACTCTGAGATAAGTAAGGAGTTTTTTTTAATAACTGCTTAATTGAACTGTTTCTTATCATCTGACTTTAGCTCTAACTAAACTAAATGGAATATAAACTACAACTATTTGATTTGTGAATCACTTCATGATAAAATATTGTTGTATAAATATAAGATAATATGTTATCATTGAATTATATAACTTTTATAATAAAAGTGAGGTAAACTTGATGAAGTGAAAACAAATCAAAATTCTGTATTTACCTATGCAATTTCTTGGTCCTTGCCCGAACGGCAAAAAAGTATACGGGTTGACTTTATGTTTATTTTCATCATTGAATCTTTCGGGATTGAATCGTTCTGGTTCTTCATAAAAATTTGGATCATTATGGAATCCTACTACTGGTATCAATATACTTTCTCCTTTCCTTATGATGAGAGGTTTTTCACTTGGCGTAACTGGTGCCACTGTGTAATCCTTTACGCAAAGTCTATCCAGAAAATAGGATTGAGGCCATTTTCTCATTGATTCTAATAATAAAAAATATATATGTGTTAATGCAAGTTGCACCAACAAAACTAAAATATTAAACTTAAATTAATAAAAACAAATTGAAGAGATATGTAATATGGAGTAATTAATTTTCTGTCAAGTTGGCGGTGTCCGGCACACTCATATATACAGGGTGTTTCACAATTTAGAGCAAAAAATTAAAGGGTATATTCTGTACGACGTGCTGATCATGAAACAAAAAGAATTTTTTTTTAATTCGAAAAATTAAGGGTTGTTAACCTAAAACATTTTTTGTAGTACTGCACTGGATTCGCTTTTTTATTAAACACAAACAATGAAGTAGGTATCAACTACGAAAGAATAATTACACAATTCAATTATTAGCAGTTATTTATAATAGAATTTTATTTAATTAATCACTTTAACATAATCATCCACCCAGTGGCAGTGGCAACGAAAAATTTTGGACTGGGAAACATGGAAAATAGTTTTGCGATTAAAAAAAAATTCTTTTTGTTTCATAATCAGCACGTCGTACAGAATATACCCTTTAATTTTTTGCTCTAAGTTGTGAAACATCCTGTATACTAGTACTAGTAGATATATGGGCACACTGTAGTTTCGCCACTGTATTCAAAATAATATTCATAATGAATATAATATGTCAAACGGCCTCTATACATAAATCATAACAAAATATCAAGTTGTGTTTCTATTACGTAGTTTTGTGATTAATACAAACCAGAAACAACCATATCCAAATATTGCATTTTGGATATTGCTTCATACGTTATTTTTCCTTTACATTCTCTATATACTTTATCAATTTCATCTTGTAGTCTTCGCTGTATATCCGGGTTAATTGCCAATTCATAAGACAAAAAGCATAGTGCGGTTGAAGTTGTTTCAGTTCCGCCCAAAAAGAATATCATTGCTTGTGCTATTATTAAATCATCAGTTACTTCTACAAAAAAGAAAGAAGTATATAATAATAGTATATTGTGTGATTAGAAGTAAATATGATTCTTTGCGTGTCCACTGTCGCAGTTTGCACGACAAGCGCAGCGAATCGGCCAGTTCTATGTATGTGAGAATAAATATATTTTACGACAAGTTTGTTAGTAGAGCTATGCTATGAACACTTATGTATTTATTTATTTTACTTTTACTTCACTGAAGTAAAAGTAAAGCTTCCTGTAGTTCAAATGGGCATTAGCCATTTATCTCAAACAAACTAGGCATAAAATGTTTCAACAAGGAAAATGTACTAAAAAGTAGATAATATAAAATAAATTACCAAGTTTAACATTAGTATTCATGCTTATGTCGGATTCTTCAACAGCAGCAAATCCAGTGTCAGAAACCGCAGGTGAATCCTCAAATTTTAGTTGTCCTTTTCTCGCTTGCATCATTAAATGCAACATATCAGGACGTACTATACTATTTTTCTCACGAAAATCAATTGTTTTAGTTACTATATCTCGGAAGAAATTAATTTGATCCTTGGAGAAAAATGAAACATTAAAAAATCTCATTAAACCAGGGATGAATAAAAATCCCATAGGTTTCCATGCTTTGAGGCCAGAGAAGTCTCCAATATTTTTGCCCATTTCGTAAAAATCATTGTGTTCGTCTTCTAGAGAGTTGCTTTCAACTCCAAAGACGCACGTGGCTATAACATCAATTGTTAAACGTTTGTATATAGTTTTTAGTTCTACTTCTTTAGGCTCTTTCAATAGAGAAGTTTTTATGAAAAAGTTTGTAAAGCGTTCCGAACATTCAGAGATGAGGATGAACATTGCCCGCATTTTACTTCCTGTGAATGCAGGAGATAACATTGCTCGTAATTCACGCCATTGGTTACCTAAATAAAGATGGCATGTCTTTAAATGCAGACAAAAATAACAACTCTAAATAAAAAAATATTAATGCAATTTCCAAAACTAGTAGGTGCCATTCACAAATAACTCCTTCATGTTAACGAAACAAAAAGATATATAATTTTAAGCTGTACCTATTCATTGACTTTTTCTGCGGTACATTTTCGAGATATACAGAATGTTTCACAACTCATGGCAATTATTTTAACCCCTTATAGTACCTCAACGTACATGCAGAGAAACTTTATATAATTATATCAAAATTCGAAAAATTAATTGCGGTTTACATGTATAAACATTTTTAGTACCACTGGTTTGGGAATAATTTCTAATATATTAATCATTAAATTATAATTATAAACACTGTAATAGTCCATTTATTCATTATACAATATAAAATAACTGCCTATTAGTAGTATTCTAATTAATATTTAATTATTTCTATATTAGAAAGAATTCTCAAACAAGTGGCATTAAAAGTGTTTATTTTATGTATAGTGCAATTAATTTTACAAATTTTTAAAAAAAATTCTATTTCATCGGTATTGGAGTACTGTATATGGATAAAATAAGTGCCATAAGTTGTGAAACAACCAATATATTATAACATAAATTTAGGAGTTTTTAAAATGGAACCTATCTTCAAAATTGGGTGCTCAAAATTACAATGAACCAATTTCATTTTTTCAATTTAAATAAGTAGATAAATAAAAGTAAAGTTATTATATTTAAACGTATTTTTGTAATATTTATTGTGTATTCATCATTATCATTATTTATTTATTTTTTAATTCATTTATTTATCAACTATTGCTATTTATATGTAGTAGTTGAATCCTAAGCTTGTTGTTCTTTTGCATAGAACGTATTTTTTCTACGGTCGTGAAAAAAGTGAGTCATTATGAACGCATTTTCAGTGTAAAAAATTATTGTCTATTGCACAACGTGGCGTAAAATCGTTGCTACGAAACAAAGTTAACTATATACCTACAAAATAAATGTTTTTGACGTTTGAAATTCCATTAAAAAATTAGTATAATTACCCGATCGTAGAAAAAAATGTGTATGTAACTTGTGTAACCAGTGTCTCTATTGCACTCATATATTTGCAGCATGAATCGTAGCTTTCCACTAGTGCTATAAAATGATACTTTTGTGCATAAATGTTTTATATGATTTGCAAATTTTATAATTTTCACTAATAATATTTTGTGTTTCTCATTGTAAAACTGTTTTTATTTTATTCTTTTTATTTGTTAGTCAGGAATTTAATTATAGTATAGGAGGCCTACATTTGATAGTAAAATTAGAGAAATATAAATGCATGTCATGTTTAGAAATGATTTTATATAATTGGCCAACAATTATTGTCATATTTAATACTATTAGTGACTATGATTTTGCCGGAAATTTTTGTCGTCATGGTCACGACTGCTTGTTGCGATAAAAATCTTTTTCGTTTCGTAAGGCAACAAGCAGGAGTGATCTAGGCAAATATTATCAAAGGAAAATCATACTCGGCTTGACAATTCCTAGAAATATTTTATTTACTTCAAAAACATGTTACCTGCAGTATTTTTCAAACAATGTCTAAACTATTATTACTTTAGTGATCAATTTACATTTTTTAATTTTTTGACATAACTAAGTAAAGTAAACAAAGTCAAAAAAAAATCAACAATATTCATCTACTCAAAATAGTTAACAAACGTTATATCTAAGCAACGATTTGCGACAATTTTCACTAGTGAAATTGTCGCTGTAATACTACTGAAATTGGTTCAATTCAGCAAAATACTGCAATTTGATTGAATGAAAAGTTATGAGTGAAATTGTCATTGTAACTAATCGTAATAATAATGTTCCGCGCAATTCTTCATAGTAAAGTAATTTGTAAACAAAAACAAATTTAATATACACAAACTCGCTTACCTTGAACCGCAAATAAATTTTCTTTAAAAACAGGCTCTCTTGTTTCATTAACAAATGTTTTATGATCCATAAAATAATCGAAATCTTTAATACAAACTTGCTTGGCTAATTCAACATCTTTTATTACTAAAATTGGTTTCATAAATTGATAAATACCAAAATACCTGTATACAAAAATACTGTAATATTCATCAAATTTCACTAATTAAACTTAAATATTTACCTTGTATCCATAATTTTGTACCATTTATCAAGCAACGAAAACATTCCTTCTTTCCCCATAACTAGAGGTAACATATTTCCAACTATTGGCCATGGTTTGAAATATGGTATACCTTTGTTTTTCCAATACGAAAGCGGTTTGAACAATTTGTAATACACGAACAATACAAGCACAAAAACGAAAAGAATCCAAAACATGTTAACTACTTGAATTTTTTAGACGAACTAAACTAGTAAGTATACTAGCAAGATAAAATTTAGATTACAAGTACCTAATAGTAAAAGCAACAAACGAACTATTCAACAGATTCACTTCTCGCCAGTCAAATTACTATTAAAACCAAGTTGGAATCCGAAAGATGTCCAAACAAAAGTGTGACCTTGTATTCATTGGCGCAACATTTTTTTAATGTAAGGGGCCATATGCAATATGTAAACATTATAAAATGAATAGATTCATGTATCTATTATACATGTGTATAAATAAAATATAGAAAGGTCTAGTTTAATAAAAGAAATAATTATTTTAGTATTATTGTAAATATTATTCCGGTTAGTATTATAGATAGACTAAAATTATCGATCAGGTTCTCAAAAAACTATAAGATATCTAAGTTTCGATTCATCCTAAAAGTAATACAGTATTTAAAAGATATATATTTTTATTTGAAAATTAAGATTGCTTAGCCCCACCACTGTCATTTGTTGCCATAACAAAATCATGTAATACTAGCGTCAAACTAGTAATTATAATGATTACAACACGCGCATAAATATATCACTTATTTATTTATTTATGTTACGCTGTACAACAGGAATTTAATCCCAATGACAGTACAGGGTCCGCACTCACCGAGCCGCAGTGTGATAGTGATAGATAAAATTTTTAGCTTGAGTGCGATTCGAACTCGGGATCTTCGAATTCGAATTCCGAACAAAATTGTGCCACACTCAGTAATGGGTAAAAGGCATGATGATATATTCACCTTATATTTTCAATATGTACCTATATATTTTTAAAGAGTACTTGACAATCTTTGTTTAAATCAAATTTTATTTTAGACAAACAAATTCAAACACTGCCGGGATTTAAACGAGAGACCCTTTTATTTCCAGTCAGATTCTCTACCACTGAAATATGGTAGCTATTTAAAATAAATTAATTAGAGACAGAGTGTTTGACCAGAGATCAGAAGATCAGGTTCAAACCTAACTTTTTTAGTTTTTTATATTTTTCTAAAATATCACATGAACACATCGACAAAAAAAGAATAACTGTTTAATTGATTGAGCAGCGAAAATGATCTTCGAACTAAAACGCATTTTTTGTTCTAGTAACATGCATATAAACACTTCACTGATATCTTAAATTACGTAAGATCTATTTTCCAAAAGTTATTAAAGATAAGATAAAAATAGCAAGATAAAGAGAAATGAGAAAAACAGAAAAACGTGTTTGTCGTATTATTATTATAAATATTTTATTCACAAGTTTATTGACATGTAATTTATACTGATACTTCTACAGAAGTGTTTCTTACATTCGCACATTATTTATTGATTTTGGGATTCAGTTCACGTAATATAATTTCTATAGTTAGTTTTTATTTATATTATATAAACAGAATGTCTCTTGTACGAAAGTCACTATTGGAATTTCAGAAACCATAAGAATTCAGTTAAATTATACAAAAGTTATCACATTTGTTTAATGTTTATATCCATAAGTCTTATAGTTTTTGAGATAATGGCCAAAAACTGTACGAGAAAAAAAAATTGGCGAAAATTTTTCAAATAATTTAAAATTGCTAAAAGCTTGCTTAGAGGTCAATTGCAACACGGGGAATTCAACCTTTCAGACCGCATCTCAATATCTTGCTTAGTTTTCGAGTTATAGCTCGGGAAAGTTGAAAATCTGATTTTGAAAATTGTTTGAAAACAGCAAATCTTCTAGGGGCTATAACTCAAAAATTAAGCAAGCTATTGATATGCGGTTTGAACGAATGAATTCCCCGTGTCCGAATCTACTTGTATACAAATTTTTAGCTCATTTAAAGCAAATTAACTTTTTTGAAATTTTTTAATTATTTTCCAAGGGATTTTTATGATTTTTAAACAAATTGCTCTAAAACTATTTCTCGTACGAATAATGTAACGAAATTTTACATACATATGTATTTCGACGTGCTGAATCCAATGGTGTAATGTTTATGTCCATAAATCTAATAGTTTTTTAAATAATGGTCAAAAACTATACGAGGAAAAAGTTTGCGAAAATTTTTCAAAATTTTAAAAATCGTTGAAAACTTGCCTAGAGGTCAATTGAAACACGGGGAATTCAACCTTTCTGACCGCATCTCAATATCTTGCTTTGTTTTTGAGTTATAGCCTCGAGAATGTTAAAAATAAAGGTCATTTATTGTTGATTGAAAATATCACAAAAAAATACGCGAAAAATTATTTATTGTTGTAACATGGTACCTGAAAATTATCTTAGAAAAAAAGATTAGTGTATACAGTGGGGGCTCCGTCTACTAGGACGGTTTACACCCAAAAAATACATAAATAATACAAATATACAAAAATATGTTGTAATAGGCCGCACATTTGGCGGCCCCCCAACGACGGAGAAACGCGGCGACGAACGAACAAAAGCTAAAACGGTTTACGAAATATGTGTATTGTATGTTTATTCATCTGAAAAAGAATTTATGTTGTGTATCATTAAAGTTAAAAATTCTAGTCTGATATTACATGGTGAAAATCTAATGCATCTTCTGGGGTATCTTTTGAGTAGGTTGCAAAAGATGAGAAAGTTAAAGGCCAAAGAGGAGTTGAGGAAGGTTACCCAACGTGTGAACCACGCCAGAGGCCAAAGCCATCCTCAGCGGCGGACCTAGTTAAAGACCAAAGAGGGGTTGACAAAGGTTACTCAACGTGTAAACCACGCCAGAGGCCAAAGCCATCCTCAGAGGCGGACGTAGTGAAGGGTTCGGGATAAGAATTTGGATGACACTTGTCAATAAACTACGTTAATATTGTAAATAAATCAATAAAAAATAAAGGGTCCAATGACTATTTATATATAATTAGTTTTAGAAAAAATAAAAATTTGGCTGACAACTGGTCAGAAAAACTACATTAATTTCCAAATAAATAAATCAAATACCCCTCGCAATCTACCCCGGCAAGTGCAGCAATATCTAATATATAGGCTGCAGTCCACTATATATATATATATATATATATATATATATATATATATATATATATATATATATATATATATATATATATATATATATATATATATTGCCTGGATGGTTAATTATATTTAATTGTAGATCTCACGCAGATCTTTTATATCAACATAAAAAATCTGAGGATACCAGGATTTGAACCTAAGGCCCTCAATTAATAAAAATATAACAAAAAAATTAACCAAACCAATTTTAAAAGTACTTAAAAATTTAATCAAAGTCTTTATGTATTATTTAAAAGACTTTACTATTTTTTTATTTGGTAAAACTATAATCTTAAATGAACATTATTAATTATTTATTTTTCTGGAAAATATAGAATCTTGCAAGTAGATTTTTAAAGAATTCATCAAAGCCCTTATGAATTATTTAAAAGACTCTATTCATGTATTTATTTATTTTTTGCAAAATTACAACATTATACAAATTTTAGAAAATTATCTGGGACTGTATGTATTATTTAAAATCCTAAGAATTTTATATACACCATATAAAAACCAGACTAGCCTAAATTTATTTAAAATCACGTAAACCGACCCGAATCCGTAAAAAATTCGCGAAGTTTACATCAGTCATAAAAAAAAACAAGTGTGTGTCTTTTAAAATTAAATATCTAAGTGTTTCTCAAAATATACTATAAAAAACTGTGAATATTTCGCGAGTATACCGTATGAAAAAAAATATATCTTCTTATTAAAAAGGTTCCTTGCTGATATAAACTCGTGATAGGAGTTTGAATCTTCCTAGGAGGCCCCGTAGGCCTGCAGAAAGCGCTATAGGACCACAGAAATACCGTAGGGTTTCTGTATCCATACATACAAGCCCACTCTTAAGGCTCATGTTCTGTTATTGCGTTCTATTGACTTTACTTGTTTAAAAATTCTTTAAACAAATATAATCTCATAGCAAATGATGTTTCGCGAACTTTAAACGATTAGAAATTAATTAATTTAATAATTATAAACGAACGAAAGTTTATTACAAATTTACTGTAAATAAATGATTGATGTGTATAACAAAGTATCGCCCGATATTATATAATATTTCAATTTTAATTACGGACATAAGACGGACTCGACGCGCGACCCAATTAGCAACTACCTAACTACGAGTATGTGCTTCGGAAATAAAGATATTTGTATAAATGTGATTTTATCCTGTATTTATTTATTTATTTAGAAAGTTTCATGAAAAAAAATCATTATTCAATAGCCGATAAGTATTTTCAGTTACAGGTTTTATTTAAATTGGTTATTTGTTTAAATATAATTGAATATATAACAAAATACTGATACAGGTGGAGAATCAGATTTAAGAAGTATGAAATATTTAATAATGAGTAAATAGAATTACTCCTACAGTACTACTGCAAAAAAAGAGATAGACAAGAAAGCACATGTATGTTGTAACTGACCTTAGCCGTCTGTAAGTTCTCCAGAACCTGCAACAATTGAAAAAATATATATTAGTACACATCAACATAAACTAAAATAATGATAACAGCGTGAGAACAAACAGAATAGTTCTAAAATGCATTTAAAAATGAACCTACCATTTAGAAGGCTTTAAAATGTCATCAGCAACTGCCAACGGGACCCCGGAACCATCTCTAGGACACAACACTTGCACAAAATAGTAACAGGCCATTGATTTAACTGCACACGAACTGTTATTCACGTACAACTTTTTCACTCGAGATTTTAACCACGCACTTTTTGCACTTGAATTTACATCTGATTACTGACTATAAAATAGCTGTACAAATTATTCAGATTGTATTGGTAAACGACAAAGATGCGAATAAATGGCTTTGCTTGTTGAGCGCAAGTGGACATGAACACGTACAGACTTGTCTAATTATCATTGGAGCCGCAGACACCAAATCAATACTTTTTAATTGTCTATTGAAATATATAGAAAATAATATTTATATTTATATGTAAATGATAATAAATAAGATGTATATGTATTTTGGCTGTAAACACTATTTGAATTAAATACTCGAAATAAATAGAATATTGATTTGAAATAATAAAATAACGATGTGTAAAACCAATTAATTAAATGCATTATTATGATGGCCCGTAACACTTGTTGCTGTTATGTATTACAAAGTACATTTTTATACTAATTTTTAAGTACAAATATATATCCATATCGAAATTGTTAGAATAATGTTCATATTAACTATTTAGCCAGTATTTTGTTGTAAAGTACGTCTACTTTATCCAGCAACACTCAATAAGACTACAAGATTTATGCGAACAAACATGTTCATTTTGGCAAATTTATCGTCTGAACAAATGAAATACTTTACATTTGCATGTATAGGAAATAATATTTATAAGATATGTAAAAATATTATTGTGATTTTAAACACTATTATTGTAAATCTTGTTCAAATATATAATGCTAAAGCCATTTATCCCGAATTTAATTGTTCCAATGTAATATTTCTGTTACGTGCAAAGCAACTTATGAAACAGAATGTTGATAGATTTTCAAGTATCAAAAACCATATGACCAGGTGAAATTTCTATCAAAATCGTCAGAATAACGTCTATACTTACAAAAGACTCGATGTTTTATTAATATTTATTGATATTTTCACCCAAAAATACTAATTTTCTAACCGCAAACCTGGCTGTCATGTTGAAAACAACGAACTAAGACACGTAGCGCATGCGCATCACGTGACTACAAACATCTAACCAGTGCACGTAAAAATAATTTCCAGTGTACTTTATGCACCAAAAAATTGTTATATATTGATAATGATATTAATAGAAAAATTGTATTTTTTATCAACTGTATATGTATCAGTATTTCAGATATTTTAAAACAAAAATAAGTATGTAAACATTAAATTTGTATGAAAACTAGTACTTTAAAGGTTATTAAATTTATAACATAAAATTAGGAATACAAAAAAAAATCTGATGTGGACACCACATGACTTCCTTGTACGCGTATTAAACTATAGATATTTTTTAATTGCACATATTTGACATTAAATCTTTTATTTTTTGTTCTAATCCATAGCAAACTTAATTTTTTTTTAAATCTAAAAATATATAATATTTAAGTTTAGATATCTCGTTTATGCAAAAAGTTAATTTAAAAATTCTTAATGTGCTAGACGCAGAATTTAATTCTCTAAAACTTTTATTTGCAGCATTCATTTCTAAAATTAAAATAATGCCATTTTTTTTCAATGAAAACTGTTAGCAGCTTCATGTAAGGAGAGCACTGCCGTGTCATTTGCGTATGTTGCAAACAATTCATATGAACAAAAGATGTTCAGGTCATAAATAATACACAAAATAATAACTACGAGATTTAAGAACAAAATAAACAACAAATTCAGAAATCAAATTCAATGCAGTGTACTTGTACCGGCTATAAACAATAATTTAATAATTGTTTTCCTAATTTAATTTGTATCAAGTCGGCCTGTGGATCTTGAGAACCCTGGTTCGATTCCCACAGCCGACAAACAATTTTCACCAAATTAAAACTACCCCAGTGTCTCCCCTCCATTAACATCTTTGGGGGCCGTGATTTGACGGCTGGTAACCGCACTTCACGCGAAAAAATATATCACTTACCGAGATCTGCTTAGTCAGAGTGCCACATCCAGTAATGGGTAAAAGGCGTGATGATATATTTATTTATTTATTTTATTTTAAGTTAATTATATAAATTTACGCCCTTGAAAATAACTCATGTAAAATAAACGAAAATCTCCGTGAATTAAACAGATGATGCGATTACGTGACAATGCTCTTCTTCAGTATAAACGCAGCAAAAATACACCGTAAATTCAAATGAAAATCTGCCAATACTAAAACAGCGTGATCAACGTCAATTCAAAAAATGTTGTCATTCCTGGTTATTTACGCAATGCCAAAGAAATAAATAAATTCTTTACAGTTCAGTGTACTCACTGTAAACAATGCATCTCCTGAGCTCTTGCATTATTCTCGAACTGCGAAGATTCTCCCAAATTCTTCCAATTTTTTATTTGATTTTTGTAATAACCTAGAAATTAACAAATATTTAACTTCTGTAAACAATAAAGTCATTGCTGTTGATTGACTCTCTATTACTATGATCAAATTGTGTGCTCATTTTATTACCTCTATCCTAGTCCACATATTTAATTATTGTATAATGCATTCCCTAACTCCTACTGTCTACTACTTCTCTTATACAAAAATCTTATTGTACCTTAAACTCATGATGGCAACATAAAAATTACTCCAGTACTAAAAACTAAATCTCACCTGTGTTCGTTTTATTTTTTGACTGAACTATTATGTGCATTTTAATATACAATTTTAATTCAAACAAAAATCAATAAATATGCCGTGACGTCACAAATTGTGACGTAGACATCTTATAGAAATGCTGTGTATTATTATAATTAATTAACATTTCAAGGTTTCATTTACTCATTAATTATATATGTTCATTATGCTCAAGTTAACGACCCCATGTTCTTATATCTAATAGTCATGTATTATTGGTTCTACACTATTAAAAAAATGTAACAATAACAATGTTTCGAACTTTTTTTTTCATACATTTTATACGAGTTTAAGAATAGAAGGGATTTAAAAAATTATATTTAACCTTAATAACAAATAAATTTAAATCTACGTACCTAGCAATAGTTTCTTTCTTCTAGCATGTTTTGCCTGTACAGTAATCAGGGAACTAATGGTGTAAAGGGATTGTATACGCCTGTCCAGAGATTCAAGTGACTGGATAGCATAGAAAATGTGTTGCTGATCGCCGAACTGCGATGCCGAGTGACGTCACGGTGCCGTCCAAACTTGTCACTTAGAACGTCGTGTTTTGCGGTTCATACTAGCTGTTGTAATTATATTGGTTTCACGCAATGACTAGAATTAAAATAAATATTGTTTTATCGATCCGAAATAGTACTATCTGTTTGAAAAATATTATCTCTAAATTTTCTAAATTAATTACGCCTGTAATAATAGTTGTAAAAGAATGAAACAAATTTTAAAGGGTTCAGGATACATTTCTACACGTGCTTATTTAGCAATTGCATATCTTTGTTAAAAGTTGACAGTGAAATATTATACGCTTATGTTCCATTTTCATAACATGACATTTTTCTTTCAAATAATCAGGGAAGCATTTGTAGTGAAAAACATATTTACCATGTTTAAATCGCTTATTCAAATAAATAAATACATAAATCATTACGTCTTTTACCCATTACTGACTGAGTGTGGTACTCTGCCGTAGCAAATCTAGGTAAGTGATATATTTTTGCAGTTACCAGTTCTTTCCCGTGAAGATGTTAGTGGAAATTTTAATGTTGTGAAAAATGTTTGTCGCCTGTAGGAATCGAACTCGGGTTTTCAAAACCAGACCTACTTATCAGTTTACCTAGAAAAATTATTTATTTATGACCATGACATAAAATAGGCTTTACTGCATTCATTTCATGTATGTAAAGTATATATTTGCTGCCTATATTTAGAAATAAACTGGAAATCTACATCAGATTTATTATTCTCTTAACAGATGTTAAATAGATATTACTCATGCATACTCTCGTTTTCCAATGGATATGGCTTTATTTTCCTTCCCCAAGAAAGATAAATTAACTGTCTTCCATAAAACTGAAAAGTATTACTTTCTTTTCCCAGTTGTGGTAAAAAAATTCTTTTTATCTATCATTATTTTGATTCGGAATTAGAACTTAGAAACACTGTTTTGATTACTCCTGAAATGGCTCAAAGTCTTTACAACTGTTTCATCTTAACCTAAGCTTAGAACAAATACTTATAGAAAGATTAACACATAATTTAATCGTTTTTAAGAAAATGGCCTATTTCTTGATCGATGTAGTATTATCGTGGTCAACGCAATCAACAGCTTGGGGGCATTTTATTACAATCAGTTATCATCTAAGTACCTGGAGTCTTTACCTGTCTACCAGTTAACCATCCACATCAAATCTGATTGGTTCAACAAATAACACACTAGAGGATGTGGTATCGTGAAATAACCACGAAACGAAAATTAAAAATGTCTATTGAAAATAATTTATGCTACAATATCTCAATAGTAATATTATTATTTATGTAATTGTAAATATACAAATATTTGTATCAAAAGATATAGTAATATTGCAATTATAGAAATGTGTTAGGGAATTTTTCTTTTTCCAAAAGTGATGAAGTCTATAAACTGATTCAACAAATAGACCGACCATACGTACAGTGTTTTTATATCGTGATCATTCTAATTTGTCAACGCCAAGACTAATACAAAATAATTGTATTTGTAATAATTTATATTATTGAATTCAGTCCAAAAAAAATTCATATTGTAATTTGTTTAACCTGTTGTCAAGTTTATTAGTTTTTAAATTTGGCATTCCCGAATATAAAAAAAACACAAAGAAGTAATCACTCACTCCTCAGCAATATATAATGCAATGAACGATAGGAAATACTTTTTAGCCCTCGCAGTCAACGTATTAAATTTATTAATATAGAAATAACAATTCATTTATACTTAACAAAAATGAATCAATTATCGTCATAGTTGGATAAAAATATTTTAAGTTATTCAGATTTATAAATGAATAAAAATTTAACGACAAAGAGCGTGGTAATCATTTATGTAGCTATATCTGATCGTTCTTTAGCTAGTTTAGATTAGCTGTTGTATGAAATAATAGTTGTATTATTTCAAGACGAATTAAGATTTTGTCATTGAAAAATAGCATAGTCAGGTTTGGACAGACCATCATAATTAAACATCTGAAAGTCTCATTAATGAAAGTTAAAAACAAAATGTTCATTAAATCACCTACACAGTTACACAGCTAGGCAATAATTTATCAATAATATATGTGTGTATGTGTGTGCTCTTGTAACGTGTCACCAAGTTTCTTAATTATAAATAATTTAATGTAAAATTTAGTTGAACACTTTCCAAATTGTGACGCATATGTGAGTGTAGAAAGTGAACGAAACACGAATGTGGCCAACGCTCAACCTCGGCTAGTTGATCACGGCTCTGCTCGCCCAATAATAGCCAATTAGTTCAACATTATTTGATTAATTCACAGATAAGGCCCAATGCTCTTGAATGAATTAAACGTATTTGACAGATAGATAATTAATTTCGCAAGTTTGGTGATAAATTGGACTATATCCAACGATGTATCAAAACAATAATTTAATTTGTATTTTATTTTATATTTTTATTATCAGTTTATCATATTTGGTAATGTACGGGAGAATAAAATATAACATAAATGATAAATTCGTATTATTATCATATTTAGTTTAATACGAAACAAAATAATAATTTTCGATCACATCCAAAAACACAGAATAAAAAAGAAATATGTCATTTCTCACCAAAGGCGAAGTCAGAAACTTGATTTAAAATTTTCAAAAAATAATCGCTTAATTTCTTTAAAGAATTATGATACACGATGTGTACAATAAGTTCATAATAAAATTGTATTTTTTTCTTTCTTTATTTGTAGGTACAAATATATTGTTTATTTATTCATAATGAAGAGGGGTAAGGTATCTAACACTATATCACCCCTCCTCCTTGTATGTACACCTGTTTCTCAATACATATTTACCAAATAGCGGCAACATTTATTCAGACTTGGTAAATTGTCAAAAATGATTTAGAAGCAATTTTATTAATGTATGTACTTATATGTAAAATTTAAATTAAAAAAATAAATGTAAGTAAATTCATTACATTGTTACACATTAATTTTGTTTATTCTGTTCCAAGTCTAGCTATTTACAAAATAAATATTTCAGTAAAATTTTATAAACTAGTTTTTACAATAAGTAATTAAGTAAAACATTCAAATGCAAAATCAGAATTTAAATATTTAAATTTGATACATTTTTCTCTAAAACTAATTAAAAGGAAATGTGTAGTATGTAAAAATTGATTTCGCATGTTAATCGCGTTTTTCGTGTAACACCCTGTACGTAAATAATTTAACAATAATTTGTTCTGGAACAATTAATTTTGAATTTATTTTATCATATTAATAATGATTTAAAATTTTAACATAATAAAATGAAAAATATTTTTGTAAGTATTCTTTTTCAAAATGCGTTGGTTACCATATCTCTCAAACCAATATTTTTTTAAAATTTATAATATTTTGGCTGGCAGTCTGAACACGTGAAGTCAAGGGTAATTAACTAGCTGTTGACCTAACTTTATTGGCACTGCCAAACGTTTTCGCATAATTTTAGAGAAAATTATTTCAATTAAAAGTGGAATATATTTAATTCTCTGTGTCGTTAATTTAACGGTTTTTTTTCTAATATAATTTAGAAACATTTAAAAATGAAAACAACCACGTGTTAATGAAGTTCTTTGGAACTACATGATAAATGACGACGATCAGTGCAAACTCGGGTGTAAAATTCCTTGATATGATTATTTCAAGGTTCTCAAATCCACTGGCCGATTCGATACCACTGAACCACGTACTCCATTTTATGTAAAAAGTTTTATAAACGTCTCTTTAGTTACGAGTGTATAAAAACGAGTATCTAAAGAGTTTATAAGACGAGTTACATTCTATACTTTTTCTACGATCGCAAATTAAGACAACAAAAAAATGTAAAGTTTTATTAATTATTTTTAAAATAAGGTTAAATGAGATTGACAGATGCTTGAAGCTAACTTTACTCCGTGCTAAATATTTCAAGCCGTGACTAAAACGTTCGAAGCCACGGCTTATCAACATATGAGTAAGATGTTATTTAGCGCCGTAGAAACCAGTTCGTTAAATGACATTTTAATAATGAGAGTAGAAAAAAACAAAGAAAGACATGTTTTAACAATTTAAATAACAGTTCATGGAACTAAAATTTAGGAACACATTTGCTATTCCTAACGCTACCTACATTATTCATGATTATTGATTAAATTTGATTTATTTACACATAGTTGACAAGCTATACATTATATTTAACTTCTGTTTATTCTATTTCTATTGGGTATAAATTTATATAGAATATAAAATAGATATAAATATTCAAAAACTATTTTATTTTATACAGTACGAATATATACATCCAACAACATATAAATATCTTTGTCTTTGCCTACAGACTATAAATGATACAATGAAAATATTAATATTGTACTTATTAATATAAATAATAATATATCACTTCCGAGATAAGTAAGGATGATTACATTTTTATTTACAATTTGACTAAAATTTAATTAGTTAATGTTAACAGTGAGGAAATTATGGTACCTATATGATATGTGTGATGACACTATGACAGTAGAAAACATATTTTTAACCACGCATGATGTTCAGAAATTCTGGAAAAAATAATTCGGATATAAAATATATTATTATATTAAAAACAAAATTTATAAAATAAAGAAATTACCATCCCAGTCAACTGTTCCGGAACTATCAGCATCAATTTCTTCAATCATGTTGTCCAAATCTTCAGCTGTTAAATTGTCATCCAATTCTTCAAGAATTTCTCGAAGTACATCTGTTGTTATGTAACCATTTCCTGCAATATCGAATCATCTATTACAAGAGTATATCCGAGTATATTTCTACAAATTTTGTAATTTTTGTTCATTTTCCGAAATGATATGATTATATCTTGGCCGTAAAATGAGTGTTTGACGTATCAAAAATAATTGTTTTTGTACTTCGGGAAAAAAAATTCGTTTGCTTGTTACTCTTACATAAAAAACAATTAAACAACAAGTAGATTCTTATTGGATGCAGTTTTTAATACTTAACATTTATTGTATTTACACTTTTCGTTTAATTTAATTAGGGAACAACAATCGTCATATTCTATAAAAGTACATTGTATTTTCTATATTACATAACCTATCAAATAGGATAGCATATACCCTTAAAACATTCACACTCGTTAGATTAATCAAATAATAAATCTTCATCAAACATTCTCATCCTAACACACTGTCCTCTTTTTAAGCACATTCATATAAACTTATTTATTCCTCACACTTGAAATTTTTCATCACGCAGCAAACCTTCAATAATATCCAACCATTCGCAACTTTACACCTGTTTTCATTAATCTTTCATTCGACTTACTTACCACATCCTCAAATCATCTCAACTTACTCACGCCTACTCCGCTAATAATAAATCTAATTGATAAGAAAGAAAGGTAGCATGGGTGCACTTGTTTTTTAACTAAATTCCATACAATTACTGGTAAACACTCTAACGAAATAACTACACAAAAATTAAGATATTTAATCTTCGCCAAACATTCCTATCACTACAAAACACTATTTACCTACCGGATTTGTCATATAACCGAAACACCTCTTTCATTTCCATCTGCACGCGATCGAAGTCCTCCTCCTCTTCTTCATTGATGAACTTGGATGCAAGGATGGCAAACTCCTCAAATTCCAGTTTGCCGTCATTGCCTTCGTCCACTTCCTCGATGATGGCCTTGAGCTCTGCCTCGTTCACCTCTGTGCCCAGCATTTCTAAGATTGCGCCCACCATTTCCGTGCTAATGAAGCCTTGTTTCTTCTTGTCAAATGAATCGAATGTTCGCTTTAACACTAATGAGTATATTATTAGTAAATTCGAGTACATAGAAATAAGAATAAATAAATATATCATCACGCCTTTTACCCATTACTGGGTGTGGCACTCTGCCTAAACAGATCTCGGTAAGTGATATATTTTTTCGCGTGAAGTGCGGTTACTCGACGTCAATTCACAGCTCCTCAAAGATGTTAGTGGTGGGGGGGCCACAGAGGTAGATTTAATTTGGTGAAAATTGTTTGTCGGCTGTGGAAATCGAACAAAGGTTCTCAAGATCCACAGGCCGACTCGATACCACTGAACCACCTATCCCATTAAAATAAGAATAATTTGTACAAATTATAGACAGCTTGATATTTATAAAATTTGTATTCATTTACATAGGTGGATAAGTACAATATTGTCTATGAATTTTCGTATCACAGTTGTAAGCCGGACTCTTTTGGTTTAAAAAAAAAACTAATTTATTTATAAATGGTTATGTTGTTATTTATAAGTACTTACAAAAAATGTTATACTTACTTCGAAGAGTATCCTTATCAAGATCGAGATCTTCCTGTAACATTAAAATTTAGTTTCTTAAAAATAACTATGTTATAATTTTATATAAAATATGACTATTTATACACTAACACAAAGTCAAACACTATACATATGTTACTACTAAAATTGCAGAAATAAACGTAATTGGAAGTAAAATTTACCAGAGCCGTCGACATGTTTGTAGGATGTATGATGCACTATTTCGTTCTGGAAACGGTGATCTATCTGATGCTGGTATAACTAGATGTACTTATAGCTGCACTGAATCGCAATCGACACATATCGATCAAAGTATCCGATGACACGAGCCAAAAATGCGACCGAACTAACTACTGCAGCAGTGGCGTATCTAGATTTAAGTACATACGAGTAGTGCAGTAGTGTATTACGTTCCTATGAAACCAAGAAGAAGATACCTAATTAAATATTTTTAAAATATGGCATCCATTGTGAACTTCAACATTTACAAGTATTTTTGTTAAACGTGAAGTATATTCAGAAGTCATCAAATCACAGTATTTTCAGAATAAATCACACGCTGATTAACAGTTTTCAAATGACCTGACATAAAATTTGGATCTGTGGAACCATAACTTATTAGTTAATGCATCTGATGAAATGACTTGTATTGTAAATATTTATTTACAATACTAATTTCAATTATTCCGATAATCTTTGCAATTATATAAAATAACATTTTATTTTTTATTTAGTATATTCTAATTAATTCATTCATTCAATACTCCCAAACTGTGAACCACGGCTGCATTTAGATGTGTGAGATTTGAGTCTCAAAATAAGTAATAATTTTTTTTATATAAATATTTAATATTACTTACCAACATAATTTTTACCGAATTAAAACCATTATAATTGATTCGTGAGTAATGAAACTAATATTTAATGATCCTAATCACTGACAACATGTAATTAATATTTTTCATTCTATCAAAACAAATTGTTATTTATATTTACATATTGGTTTAAATGTAATCTCTCTTGAAAATTCAAGTGTAAAATGTTATTTGTATATTTAGAGCAGACAGCAGTCTATTGACGCTCGCGCAACAACAATGCAAGAACGGCAAAGACTCTTTCTGAAAGTAGTACATATATTATTTAGAAACTCTTGAAAAAGAATTAAAGATCATATTTGACAGTTTTTCTACTTGAAAATGTCTCCATGAATACAATAATACACTCTTACTTTACCACTCGACGTGTGGCAATCGCCAACTTTCGACATTCAACTGACAGTTGGAAATGTGTACTATTTACTCGGTCGTAGAAAAAGTAATTTACTTTATTATTAATTTCTCTCACGCGTATTTTTTTTGTTATTTTAAATTACAAAAATGCTATTTGAAACCGATACGCCCCTGCGTACTTAAACTGCTATAAACTTGACCTGATATTGCTGTTGCGTCTTTAAAAGAAGTTTATTACTAGACAAATTTATACTTTAAATAATATTTTTTGATATATTTGTAGATTAAATAATTAATATATAAAATACTATATTTAGCTGATCATGCAACTAAGAGAAGATGCAAGTATGAATAAGCAATTTTCTATTTTCAGAATTCGTTGCTCATTAAGTTAAAATTTGATATGAAATATTATACATTACTACAGCTGCAAGGTAGAAATTGATCTTATTCAAATATGTATCCTCAGTTTCTTACTTGTAGTCAAACAATTGTAAGACTACTTGTAAACTTAAAACAGTTGCAAGTACGAGTATTTTTTATACATTGACGGAGTAATAATATAAATATTAAAGTCTGTCTCTCTTCCTTACACTTCTTGTTGTCCTTTGTTCGTATCAGCCAATTATTTATTTATTTATTTATTTAAGGTTATGACCCCTGACAATAATTTTTCAGAAAATGGAGATTTTTGTATTATAAGGCTCAATATATCACTTTATACAACTGATTTATCTTTTTGAGCCATCTTACATATTAAGTAAGTAAACCTATGACCTATTTTCCCTTTTTGTAAGAGTATTGAAAAGGACCGTTGTTTTTTGTTATTATCAATAACATTAAATGTTTCTATTGTATTTTAAATTTAATACAGAATAATCGCTGAATTATCTTAAATTAAGTACTCAAGTAAATTTTCATTCTGTGATAAAAATTGCGTTGAATATTTTTTAATTGTCGATTTGTAATTTGTCTGCATTCCGCAACAATTTTTCGTTTCAAAGAGTTTGCATTTGCATGTCTGGTTTTGTAGATTTTATTTTTTAAATGCCCCCATAAAAAAAGTCATTTGGGGACAAATCCTGGGATCGCGCTGTCCAGTTTACTGGATCACCGCGTCCTATCCCTCAATTTGGGAAAGATTCATTTGTAAAACAAGCAGGACAACCATCCTGCTAGAACCAAATCTTATTTTCCCCTGCAAATAGCAAATCCAATCCTCGGTCTGGAATAATTCTAAATAGTTCACGGAATTCAGTGTGCATCAATAAAAAAGTCCTATAATATTGGAACCAAACATTAACACTTTCACGATATTAAGAATAGATATTTAAAAAAAAATGAGGTAGAAATTATCGCCGTATAAAAATTTTACCACTTTATGTTTCCTATGTAATTCAAATAAAGAAAAAGTATAAAGCAATATCTTGGATTTCGGAAAACAGAAACAAACAAATTGAAATAATCATTATTCAAGAAATACATATATCTTTTCACATTACATCCAAAATAACATTTTCATAAATAAATATAAAATTCAAATGAATCATTCTACAAAAATTATTTTCAATTCAAACTAATGCGTATATCAAAAATGAAAATAAACAAAAATTAATCATAGTAATAATTCATTCGAGTATTAACATTAATATACATATACATCATTAATCACTATAAGGATCAGGAAAAAACATGACAAAAAATCAATCAGTTTGCATAATACACATTTTATATTTTTATCAGAAAATAATCATTCTCAATTAAAAAGATAATAAATTAATTAACATAATATATTAATTTAGATAATTAATCATCACCACCAGTCATGACTTCCATGAATTCTGAAACAGAAAGATCAATGAATCAAGTTGTAAATAAATAAAGTTCCGTTCTTAAGAATTGAACATACCATCAAAATCAACTGTGCCAGAGCCGTCAGTATCAATTTCAGCGATCATCATGTCCAGATCGGCGGGTGTGATTTTGTCATCCAGTTCCTTCAGGATCTCTCTCAGAGTCTCGGTAGTGATGTAACCGTTTCCTGTAAACAAAAACATCATTAAGTACTCAGTTTGCATTTCTTATTAGATACACACTCGTTTCATAAATAGTGCATATACAAGGGGAAAATTTCGGGTTCAATCCCTTACCCCATTTAAAATAAACAATATTGCTTAATCTATAAATAATGAAAGAAAACATCAAGTTTTATTCTGATTTATATAATTTTTCGTTTCTAGTGTGGCATTTATATTCCCGCCACACTTTGATGATCGAAATTTGTAGCATTACTAACTCTTTTGGCTGAAGAAATAGAGAGACGGTTATATAATCAAACTGAGTAATGTAGCTAAATGTTTAGATTATGTTTCTATATAATATTTATAATATATTATACTTGTATCGTATGAATAAGGAAATATACTTATTTAAAGATTGTAATTATTTTGTTTTTAATATACACGTCCCGGCGAATGGGGCTGTACAACCCTGTGCGAACCTTGTGACACCAGTTATAACGGGTCATATTTTGAGTTCCTTTGTAAACGTAATTGTGGTGCATTTAATCATTTTATGCCGATCCCTCCAGTTTAAAAAGAAAATAGTATAAATTAACCTTACTTTTTAAGTAATTCATAAACTTTATATTTTTTGGTTATCTTAATTATGTGACTTGTTTCTGCAGATACATGTTTTTTATACACTCGTAATTAAGGGACGTTTATAAAACTTGTTACATACTATAGGTACTATTACCCCGTACATAATATCTCAAGCTGATCTAAAACATTCCAAACCATAGCTTATCATCAAGATGTTATTTAGCGCCATGGAAACCAGTACGTTAAATGTCATTTTAATAACGGGAGTAGAAAAAATATCTAAAAATACCGTTGTGTCTAAATGATTAAAAAATTTTTATAAATTGTCTCTTGAAATTTTTAAGTAATAAACTCACCATAATAGTATAAGCAAATGTTTCGATATATACTGATCTGTAATTAATCATGATTAGCTGTAGTTCGAGAATAGTCAATAATAACCCCACAAGAGGTTTAGATTTAACCGGTTTATACAAAAACGTGGGAGTATGATAATAACTAACGAGACAGAAAAAATTATCGAACTCTCAAGTAATATTTAAATAGATTAATTCCCAAATGTTATTTTACGCGTTGATTATTTTACTAATAATAAACACAAGAACTTTACTCTCATTATAATGATGGCAGGACTGGTTAAAATGCATACACGTAACAATGAGTAAAACATTTCATTGGTTTTAAGAAACGCCAAAAAATAATCAGATTAATAAATTTGCTTGAGAAAATCTTAATATAATGTAGTTATTTTTTCTAATATAAATATAACTTATAAATATCAGTATTTTTCATTATTATTATTATTATTTAAATTGAAATGCTTCTACATGAGTCTTTATTTTAATAAGCAAACATGCATTTCCGAAAAAATATTTAAAATAGATACTTTAATGTTTTAAATAATATAGGTAGTTTAGTTTTAAGAAATTACTAATTTATTTAAAAGTGGAAATATTTCAATATCTAAATCTATTTTAATGTTTGTTTATAGTTTTGTTATTTTGGTTTTGGGATTGCACCAATTCACACATTTTTAGTGACTGACCTTGAATGTAATATTTTTAAAAAGATGTAATATTCCTATTTATTTTTCACTTCACTCGTTTCTTACAGTTACATAGAACCAGAGCCGTATCAGAAATAATTTCAATTTCAAGCTATAATGTTGACTAACATTTTTTCACATTAGTCTCAAAATAATACATAAATACAATTTATGAATATACTTAAATACAAAATTATTAAAGATAAGAACACATGAAAATTGTGATTACATAATTATTTAGAAAATTGAATTAATTAATCTCAAATATTGTGCTGTATTAATCAATATGTTAACTAGCACTAAGACTAAGTTACACCCAGAAAATTCGAACCCTGCAGATTATAGTGAAGTTAGAAACTCGAACGCACATGTATTATAAGTTGTCATTAGTAATTTTTTTTTGTTACTCTGCATAAAAGGAACTGAATCCCAATTACAATACAAGACGCCAACAGATATAATTTTTGTATTCACTAAGCTATTATTGACTATATATACCTGCTTTGTCGTACAATCTGAAGGCTTCCTTGAGTTCTTGTTGCATGGCGGCCTCATCTTCCTCAACGAGGAACTTGGAAGCAAGGGTGATGAACTCGGGGAACTCCAGCTCGCCGGAGCCGTCAGCATCGACCTCAGTAATGATTTCTTCGAACATCTTGTCGGTGACGTGCACGCCCAACATGTTGAGGATGGTGCGTACCATCACGACACCGATGCAGCCCTTTTTGTCGTGGTCAAAGGCATCGAAGGCCTTCTTCAACACTGCAAGATGGAAAATAAACAATATTTTACAATTTGAAAATAATACAACGTTGACATCTACTATCCGCAATCATACCATTTGACTACTGTTTAACAGTAAAAAATATATATCTTTTCCGTGATCTGCATTTGCAGAGCTGCCATATCCAAAATGGGATAAAACCAATATTAAAAAGTTAATTCAAATCACATTTGAAAACCAAATGGTAAATATCAGGATTTATGTAAACCAAAAACTGTTCAATACTAAGTAAGAACAATAATAAATTGATTTTGAAAATAGACTAATGAGTTATTGAAATAAATAAAATGATTACAAATAACAATTAACTAACTATTACAGTTAAATAATAAATATAAATTTTATATTAAATTAATTACAAAGATTTGTAAATAATAAAACAGAACCGAAAAGAAAATTTGTAAAACAAAGTAAGGTACAAAGATTTCTATTTATTGAAATCTATTAATATAACTAGATTTATGCTTACAATATAAAATCCAGTTTATGTGTTTAAAATTAAGGCTTCAAATAATATTTTACAAGTGGTATTTTAGGATATCGTAAATTCTAATCCAGAACATCATAAATTTAATTTAATTTCTTAATAAAACATTAATACTTACGGGCAACCTGATCCTTGTCAAGATCATCCTGTAACAGTAGAAATATCACAATTAATATTTATACTATAACCATTAATCATTTAATCAGTTAGTAATAGTATTTATTACCAGAATATATAAACATAAACAATACCAAGATAAATTAAACAAATTAATTTGATTTTTTCTGAGCAGTTAATTAACATTTATTATTTCACTATTCTTGATTATTATAAGAAAAAGTTGGACCACGATGAACTAACACATCAATTTTGTAAAGGGAAATATATTTGACAGTTAAAAAATTATACAATTAGATAATCAAAGACATTCAAGTATTTGTAGTTAATGAAAATGGGCCTTAAAATGTTAAATTTATTATATTTTTGTCATTCCATATTTAGCAATACCTAATTAATAGAAAATTAAAAACAAAACAAAGAAATATAAACATGTGAAAAACGCTTTCAGAACTATTTTTTAAATACATAGAACAAATTTTGGTTTAAGTTCTATAATAATAACGCTAAACTTTCTTCAGAAAAATAAAAAAATATAAAAAACAAAAATAATAATAAGGTAGGTACTTAGTTACTCTTTACTTTGTGTTACCTAGCTACTTATTTATAAGTATATTTTGTTTTTTAATATTTCTATTTTTCTGGCGAAAGTGAACGATTATTGAAACGTGGAATTAAACAAATTTTTACAGAACTTAGACGAAAAATTGTTTTAGTTACTGAGATATATTGTATGGCCTTTCTTTTTTTGAATAAGATAATAAAATAATGTTATTAATTATTCATAATTTTGTTTCCATCCATCATTTTTTATTTTATCCGGGCAGTTTTTAATATAACTTAGTAATTTTGTATTGAAACTAATAGAAAAATTTAATAATTATTATTTAAAAATAGCAAAATATGTATTAAGAAATATACATAAAAATATTTTCTTAATTATAATTATTCGTATAGAAATGTATGTTTCAAAATATTATTGATACCGAATCTGTTGCAAAAATAATGTTAGTCGTTAAAAATCAATCACAAGTTATTTAAGTATAAATAGTTTTAATTTTATTGATTGTTATATTTTATCCAACGGACAATAATACTATGAATGATGATTTTATAACAATGAAGCAAAACACAATTATTATAAACTTTTAATTCATTTAAAGTCCTGGCATATGATTAATTATTCAGGTTCACTGTTTAACAATCAAATAATTAAAACAATCATTGTTGTCGAATCCAACTTGATTAATGGTTCGTACCATGGCGATGCTGGTGGCTGGGCGAGGCGAAGACACTTAACACAAGCACGACAAGAACGCTACCACTGCTTCCCAGAATGCACTGCTCCTTATAGACTTCCGTCTGAGGTCGTACTGAGCTAGCCCGTGACGTCATCACTAGATTTTTTTGTGAGATACAACCGATTTTGTGAAATAGTAATAATGGTTTGCGAAACGGTGCTGTATTGTTACCAAAAATACTCTGTTTCACTTCCTGAATTATAGTTGATTATCGCATACAATATTATACTCCTGTGCAGTAGGTATTATTAAGATTATTACAAACGTATAGTATTTAATTTTGTCTAATAAACTACATCATATTTGCAAATTACATTTGATTTAAAAATTACTCTTGTTTGCGAAATTAAATTATTGTTTATTCGATGCCAACTTGAACAGTGACATACTTCTAACAAAAGATTTAAGGCATTACCTGCAATTAATAATACATTGATAAACTAGGTTTGGAATAATTTTTATTTTTATTAATATAAATAACAATATTTACATATATTAGTAATAATAGCATGAGTAAAGAAAACTATAGTTTGATTAGATTTTATTAATTCAAATAATTACACTGCCAAATTAATAAAGAATAATAAAAAATGCAGCACAAATAACTTCTTTAATTATATTTTACAGATTAAGTAATATAGATCATTATATTTCGTTAATAGCAAATAATTTAAATTAAATTGGTGCGATTAATAGATATATCATATTTGAATTTAAATAAAAAATTAAGTAAAACACTAATTAGTTTTATTTTCAGTGCGTAAATTTTTATACAAAATTAATTACGTACTTTACTTTTATATTTTCAAGTGCTTAATTAAGTTAATTATTTATTTAAAAATTTTCTACTACCTTATATTGGAATTCTAATTTTTGAATGTACTAAGCTAAGTGCTATTAAATATCAAGGATAAGACATTTATTTAATTTTTTAAGACTAATATAAGTTGTAGGTGATAACATGATTTGCAAATTTACAGTTAACATTTTTTTCTTTATTTACACTTTGAACTTTATGTGATATATTGATTTATTTTCTAACTATAACAACTTTTTTCGATAGTTAAAGCAAACATTAAACAGATATTTTAGAATTGTTTATTTTATTATAAATACAAGCATAAATTTAAATTTCTTAGTAGTAGGGAAATTGTTTTCGTATTCTATTAAAGAATTCTTACTGGTTATCTGCTACATTTTCATTTTAAATAAATTAATTGCGTAAGTTAAGTATTCGTCTTTAACTAAACAGTTAGACATTGGCCATAATAAACATTACATTTTATTGCATACTGTGCCAAAAAAAAAACTTTTTATTACTTGTACATATTACAGAAATAAATAATTCCATATAAATTAATGGAAATATCATAAATTAACGTATCATTGCAAAAACGAATTATTTAAATAGTTTTACGAATAAGACTATTATAATCGATAGCTTTGTTAACTATTTCATATTATGACATGTTCGATTTACTTTTATTTATTTAAGCTAAATTTAAAGTTTCGTTGGTGTAACCGGCCATTTTAAATAAGCTTCCTTAGCTACAGACGAATATGATATTGGCAATTGGCCTAATGTTGTTAAAGCAGAATGTAATAAATATTTAACTGTATTTATAAATTAATTATTGAATTAGTTACACCTAACACTATTTCTTGTAGGAATTTTGTATAATTTTACAAATTTAGATTCAACAAGGGCCCTAATTTTTTTACTGCAAAGCAAGAACAAATACAATTCAAATGCAAACTAAGTGCTGGTCTTGCAATCTTCGGATAATAAACTAAATAATATCGAAATCACAAATTGATGCGATATTTTTTAATTTATAGTTACAGGGAACTTTATACATAAATTAAACAAGATATTCTTGTCTATCGCATTAAGTGTTGTGGTCACTGTTTAATGACAAAATAGGGATCCCGATATGAAAGTGTCTTCGTCATATTTAAAAACTGTTGCCAAATTTCATCATGTACCATTCTGTAATCACGATCAGTTTACAAAACAAACGAGGTATTCGCGAGCAGCGTAAAATATGTAGGTGATTCCTAGGAACAGAACAGTTAAAATTACACAATCCCCGTCTAAAATTCGGTCACATTCATCTGGTCCCGTGTATCTATCGGCATCGGCTGCGTTACTCCCGTTTCCACTCTCATCCTCCGAAAATAACTTCGCATAGAGGGGGCGGTTTGTATATTGTATCTATAGGAAAAGCGACGTGGTTTATAGTCCGTTTAGCTGTTGTTAGTGTGCGATTGGCTCGGTGACGTGTGTGTATAACTGGGTATAATATTGTGTGCGTGCCAGTCAAGTGCGAAGTGTTGGGGCAAGGTCAGCGATCAATAAGCGTAGACTTATAACAGACATGGGGGCACGTGTCTCAATTTATTATTTACGACTCGAACAAAAATTATAATTGTATATGGAACAAATCTTTAAAAGAAATTTTAAAACATAACTAAATACATTTGAGTCGTCTAGTTTCAAAACCGGCCAAGTCACGAAAATGTAATTTTCTATTTTTTTAAAGTTTTGTAATCTTTATAAAGGCATTCATTTGAAAAATAATTTGATGAGTTTCAAAACCGGCTAAATAACGTGTAAAATGTATAGGAACAAATGCGATTTTTTTTTCACCAATCACACAACTTGGCCATAGTGTGATTGATGAATTTCAAATTCGGCCAAGTTAATTACCAACTTTATAAAAAATAATAATCTCAATAGAAAGTAAACATAAATCTATTTGTTATATTTGAATTAATAACTTTTATCAGATAACTGTAATTAAACTTTCGTCGTTTTTACAAAATGATTTAAGATTGACTTGGCCGGTTTTGAAACTAGACGACTCATTTGTAATATTGTGGAAATCTGATACGAGTAGTTATAATAAAGTACACTTTTTCCGCGATATTAATGCCCGATTTTATAAAGAACTGAATAAATTTACTTGCATAATATATGTATTTAAATTAATAAATTCGAATCAATTTTATTTATTTTAAGGTATATATAACAAAAGTAACACTGTATGGTAAAATTATTTAAAAAACGTATACGTACTACAAATAAATTCGTTCTGTCAATTGTCAATATGGCAAGTTCCTGTTTTGTATCCCTGGTAACTATTGAAATAAGCGCGCAAATAATATCTTTTTCGCTCGTTGCCATTGGAAACGCACGCATTTAACATTTTTGTCACGGGTTGTCATTTCAGACGCGCAAAAAAAGATATTTTTCGATTGGTACACAGAATACGTCAACTTTACGATCACAAATGAAAGCGTAATTGTCATCATGAAGTTGACGTTTTCTGTGAACACTCGAAAAATATCTTTGTCGCGCGTCTCCAATGGCACCACGCGAAAAAGACGTTTAATGCGCGCGTTTCCAATGGTAAAGCGCGAAAAAGATTACAAATGCGCGCTTATTCAATAGTTGCCAGGGATACAAACAAAACAGAAACTTATCATATTGACAGTTGAGAGAATGAATTTATTTTTAATACGTATACGTTTTTAAATAATTTTAAGATGCAATCGTAGAAAAAATTATGTGTGTATCACCGTGCTCGAGTAACAAAGAATCACTTTACGCTCTTAAACACAAATAACTATTTCTATAAAACCATTTCTGTTACAAAAACTTTTTTTTTTAGTTAATAATGGTGAAACGAATACTATGTTTGGATCCAACAAGATTAGATACCTAAAAACATTACTAAGAATTGTTCAGAGTTTTAAGAATGTATCATAATTAATCATTTGTAAAATTTACCTATGTCCACGTAAATATATTAACCGCTAATATGAATACCGATTAAGGGCGCTAACTAGCAGTTGATTAACTTTATTTGTCTACGTCTATGGTAATGAGCGCAAAGCGCATTGAAACTTGCTCCTGCTTCGCTGGCTGCCGCGGTATTGCTATTGGCATTAGAACAAGAGATGCACTGATGATAACACGATATTTAGGGAATTGGGGACTAGATTGCATGTTAATTATGAAAATTGTATGTATAGTTCGATAAAGCGAAACGAAACAAGAAAAAACATTACAAGTTTTTTAACCCATGCGATAAGTGAAACGATTCAGTTTTCGTATTTGTCAGTACAGCAGTAAGACAAACATATTACATATGAGTATAACTCATTTTATTGAAAGACTGTACAATTAATATATATTATGATAAGCAGGAGTAATCTTTGTATTATTGTTGTTTTGAGTTCTGTTTGTATTAATAGTGTTATATTATCATTGTGTTTTATTTTCATTTTCTTCACTGTTTTGACAAGTCAGTATGGTAATATTACCGTACAGAATACAGTTATTACATACTTACCGGCCTACTTATGCATGTAAACATAGGTTTAATATCCTGAAACCGGTAAATGAATTTACAGAATTGACAGTAATCGCTCAAACAATACAAATCAAACACATTTTGATGTGGTTGTCATGAAAACAATACAAAACAAGCCTGTTAAGATTCATAACTTCTCATTCTCTCTCATTTTATTTTCATTTTTAATATTGTATGGTACAATATTTAAATACACCATCTGTACTTATAATTGCAATAATAGTATTTTTCTTGATATAAATATAATAAGTATTAAATTGTAACAAAAACTATTTTGTTAAAATATTATATCGATAATGTATTTTTTCACACGGTAACACGGCATTATGAATTCACAATTCAAACAATGTATTTTCACAGTTTCATTCATGTGTTGAATATTGAATGAATATTGAATAAACTAAAGGATTTTGGTCGGCAAAGTGAAAAACGTATTACAAATTTAATTTAATATTAAAAAGGCAGAGACTATCAGTAACGATATTATGGTGGTACCTACATATAAACTTAGTAAGATATGACATCATCAATCATAGTTACTTTTAATTTTGATGTGTATAAAATGATTCAGCAAATAGACCATAGTTTATTATTGTATAACTTGATAATGGCCAAAACTTACGGCCGAAACGTCGTAAACTTTTGAATAACATTCACTCAAATAAAAAATCACAAGCCAAGAAATGCAAGTATTTCATTGTAATATTATGTACTTCCTTCCGTGTCAAAACAATATATCATTCATTAATCATCCTAGAAAACGAAACTATTAATATTTGCTACTAGATAGTTGAAATGTTTTTCAGTCATTCACTTTAAGTTTTTAAAGTTTATGTATGAATTATCACAAGTAAAATATATATCTTTATTCTTTACTTTGCATGTATTAAACTTGATATACAGGATGTTTCACAACTTAGAGCAAAAAATTAAAGGGTATATTCTGTACGACGTGCTGATCATGAAACAAAAAGATTTTTTTTAAATTGCAAAACTATTTTCCATGTTTCCCTGTCCAAAATTTTTCGTTGCCACTGCCACTGGGTGGATGATTATGTTAAAGTTATTAATTAAATAAAATTATATTATAAATAACTGCTAATAATTGAATTGTGTAATTATTTTTCCGTAGTTGATACCTACTTCATTGTTTGTGTTTAATAGGAAAGCGAATCCAGTGCAGTACTACAAAAAATGTTTTAGGTTAACAACCGTTAATTTTTCGAATTTAAATTATTTTTAATAGTGTAATGCTGCTGTATTACTATAAGAATTAATACATGAAACACAAATGTATCAGCATTATACAGGCTGTTTCACAACTTAGAGCAAAAAATTAAAGGGTATATTCTGTACGACGTGCTGATCATGAAATAAAAAGAATTTTTTTTTAAATTCGAAAAATTAACGGTTGTTAACCTAAAACATTTTTTGTAGTACTGCACTGGATTCGCTTTCCTATTAAACACAAACAATGAAGTAGGTATCAACTACGGAAGAATAATTACACAATTCAATTATTAGCAGTTATTTATAATATAATTTTATTTAATTCATAACTTTAACATAATCATCCACCCAGTGGCAGTGGCAACGAAAAATTTTGGACAGGGAAACATGGAAAATAGTTTTGCGATTTAAAAAAAATCTTTTTGTTTCATGATCAGCACGTCGTACAGAATATACCCTTTAATTTTTTGCTCTAAGTTGTGAAACACTCTGTATAATGCTGATACATTTGTGTTTCATGTATTAATTCTTATAGTAATACAGCAGCATTACACTATTAAAAATAATTTAATAGCGAAACCCATTAAGATGTGATTATATGCCACACGTCTATATGCGCTAATATTAAACTTAATTCACGTGTAGCGACTAAAATACAGGGAGCTGTTCTGGGTCGCTGCTGCTTTATAAAATGAGTGGCGGTGGCGGCGGTGGAAGTGGCACGTGATTCAACACAATACAATGTCATCTAAGTTTTCTTTGTCTCTGGTCGCCGTCTGCCGTCGTCTGCCGCCGCGATGCTGTCTTTGCATGTTTGTCGGCTGCCTTGAACACATGTAAAATAATGGTTGGTACATGACACTATAATCTAGATTTTTATTTCTAAAATTAAAATGTTAGACACACGTAAAAACTCCTAGTTATAATCTACATCTAAAATCCGAGCTCGTTGTATCAACTTATACATTTTAAACTGTATAATATTAAATAAGGGTCTTTGATTTGAATTATACAAATGTTTAGTAAGAGTTCAATAATAAATAAAATAAATATATCATCACTCAACTATTTTGTTAGAGAGTCTATAAAACACAAGAATACCAAAATCATTAAAGCCGATTCCAAAATCGTCGGCGCATACAAACATACAGAGAGACAGATAAACAAGAATTGCTCATATTGGAATATAGGATAAGATTCCGAGCGTGAAGAATAAACGAGCTTGTATGAAAAGAATTATGAATGTGGTTGGAGCAAAAGTGGCGTGTGTCAGGATAGGAATGTTTGGCGAAAATTAATTGCGGGATAAATATGATGAATAAGGACAAGCGTATGATTCTTGATTTTAGATTCATTGGTTAGATTTTTCGAGTGTTTACCTGCAATTGTGTGGAGTTCACCTTCAAAAACAAGCGCAGGGATATGCTCCCTTCCTTTCTTATCTTTTTGATTCATTTTCTGTTTTTACTATAGAGTGTTCAACTGCAATTGTGTGGAATTCAGTTTCAAAAACAAGCGCAGGGAGATAGTCCCTTCCTTCCTCATTTTTTTTACTTCATTTTCAGTTTTTACTATACAGTGTGTAACTGCAATTGTGTTAAACGTATTTTTAAACAAGCGCAGGAGATGCTGTCTTCATTTCTTATTCGTTATTAGAGAAGTGGGCGTAAGTTAAGATTTAAGAAACAGGTGTACAGGAGCGAATGGATGAATGTTTGTTGCGTGATGATGGATTTTGGTTATGAGAAAAGAAAGAGCTCGTATGGAGGAAGTGTTAACGTGGTCGAAACGAGTATCGTGTGTCAGGATGAGAATGTTGACGGGTTCGTGCTACCCCATTTAATGGGATATAGCGTGATGTTATGTATGAAATGTATACATTACGAGTGGTACAAATAAAATTTAAGTGTGTTTAAATTAATAATATTGAATCTAATGTATGAAAGGTAATTCCACCGGGATGTTATTTAATTTGTTTACTTAAATCAAGATTCTAGTTTTGTTGGTGCAATTAGCCATTAGACATTTGAATTTACTAAAAACTTCCTACTGATGCAATGTAAATATGTCGAGTAAAATAAACAACTGTCAATTACAAACAGTAAATATTAGTTACTAGCCATCAAATTATCCACAGACCACAGAGGTTTTGCATTCACGTGAGAACGTTTGACTTGAAGACAACAATAATAGTGGAATGAAATCAAAACTGAGAACAAAAGATTCACTTTATCATATTTAATTACTAGAAATAATTGTAAATAAATTAAGTATATGTGTTAACAATATTTCTATTTTAAATTTCGTTACACCATTACCAATTACCAAAACAGCGTTGATGACTGATTAACTGTTCATTGGATTCATTTGAAGCAACTACATAGAATATAAATATTTATATGATATGTATATTTAGAATATTTTAATTTTAGAACAGATTGAAACATTAACGAATTTAAAATTAATCTGGAATCAACTTACTTATATCAAGGTTATATTATTTTGACACTTAAGTTCTATGTACAGACTACATATCGTCCCTTTAGTACTACAATTAGGTAATCTTGAACAGTTTCATGAAAATTGCGTTTAAAAGTTTTGCTAAAGTTTACGCCAGTGTTCAGTGGTACGATTAGTTACACCTATGTTTTATTTGTATTTAATAAACATGTTCAGTTTAAAAAGGACATTTTAGAAGCACATACTTAAAAGTTTAGTTATTCATTTGTAGAAAACACATTAAACACTTGACAGCAAATATATTATATTATATTATATGGTAACATACATAACTTCACGCTATATCCTATAAATGTGGTAGCACGAATCCCTGAAACATTCAAAAACATCCAGTAACAGATTCATCAAAATATCAGAATGTCAGACCGCGTCTAACGGTCTAACATTCCCATACTGACACGATACTCGCATCAACCACCCTAACGCCCCTTCCATACAAACCGATTTACTCCTAACACCCGAAATCCATCATCACACAACAAATCCTCAATCACAACCATCAATTTGTTCCTGTACACTTGTTTCAAAAATATTTCACTTACGCCAACTTCTCTAACTACAAATCTATAAAGAAATAAAGGAAGCATCGGCCTGCGTTTGTTTTGAAAATAAATTCTACACAATTGCAGTTAGACAATCTACAGTAAGAACAGAAAATGAATTGGAAATGATTATAAAGGAAGGGACTGTCGCTCTGCTCTTGGTAACAATTAAAACAAAAACAATGTCCGTTCTAGTGAATAACATAACTGGTTACATTCATGTGTCAGTTACGTATAGAGCAGCAAATTTAAAAAATGTTTCCGTTAAATCTAGATAACTCTAGTTGTATATTTTTAACATTACTAACTTCGAAACTCTAACTTTGCAATAAGTAGATAAATACAATGCCTAGTTTTAGTAATTAACTTTTAGATTAATTTAGAGATAATTACTTTTAGTAAAGATTAGTTGATCGTGCCACGTGATGATTGATAAGAAACGAGATAGTCGGTATCCGGACAATAAAATATTCAAAAACTCATGGTATTTTTCGTTAATGTTTCGGTTAATTTATAACCATATTCAAGAACTATACAAAAAAATTGTATCTTGTTTATAGTTCTTGAAGATGGTTATAAATTAAGCGAAACGTTAACGAAAAATATCATGAGTTTTTGATTATTTTATTGTAAGAATACCGTCTATCTCGTTCCTTATTACTTTTAGTATTTTATCGTGTCGCTCTAACTTGTCTACTCGCATCTGATTAGAGAATAAAATATTTCGTGACGCCTGTCGCAGTTATCTATCATTTACAACTTTTCGAGTACTTGTAGTATAAAGAGGACGATATGATTTGGAAAGGAATACAATTCATGTTATTTTTAATAATTAATACATATTGGATGTAGTTCACATTGTAGAAATACTACAAGATAAAAGCGATTAGTAACAGCATCGTTTGATTCTGGATTCTGTACGATGGAAAAGATCCAAATGGCAAGTATTATTGTTACGCCTGAACAACGAAACGAATCATTGAAAGTGTACGGTGCCATTGAAAAATTCCCTAAAATTTTTTATATAAGTACAGGAATTTGGCTTCATATCAAAGATTATTTTAAAAAGAAAGCAGCTCATTAATTTTATATTTAATTATACATTGTTATGTATATTATTGTACAGAAAACTGATATAAAATAAAATAATGATATAAGAGGTCAGTCTTACCAATCATTTATTGTTAATGTTGTTCATCTAAAAATTAATCAAATTACATGTGAGGAACGAACGTAGCAGCTATCAACATTTAAAATTAATTTTATATAGATAATATAAATGTTACATTGGTATTGATTATATTTCACCTTAATTTGTACTTAATACAGATAGTTAAGTACACAGAGCAATATACTTTTTAAAACAAATTTTATTCACTTTTACAATCATTAAATATTATAAATAAATCTGAATAAAAAAATATTTGGTTTTAATATAAGTATAATAATAAAAATATTACTAATTATATTTAACAATCTCTATGCTATAAAATATTTTTTTCATTGTGTAGGCAATTTAAAATATATAATCAAAAGATATTTAAACATATTCCATTCACTAAGATTTTAGTTTTTTTGTGAAGTTTTACATTCAGATATCAATAGATTATTACATTATCTATCAAAATATTTAATTACTAACTATTAATTAACTTTTATGTTAAGAAAAGGTATCAGGCCACATTCTGTTATCTACTGTCAGTATCACATTGTTAATGTTTTTACCATTTGATAAAACTCTTCTGTGACAAACACAAAAATGTGATGTCATTTCACAAAATTAGATCAAATACTTTAAATAAAAACGTTTCTTGTTCTGTCATACATTTAGATTCGACTTTTGTAATTTTGACAGATTGAATTAACTAAATTAAAGTTTGATCACCATTATTCAAGCTTTCAACATTATTATTATAATTTGGAATATAATTGAATATAAGTGCAGATTAAGTGTAACATAACCTAGGTTATGTTTATGTTTGACAATATTCACTCCAGTGAAAAGAACAATCGTCTGACATATCTAGTTTTCATCACACAGTAAATTAAATAGACATTAATTATTATACCGGCTTAACGTTGCTTAACGTGCTAATATTTTTATATCTATTCACAATTTATACACTTTCAAAATATTTATACCTATTCAGTTTTTGCTTCTGCTACCAGTAATGTGTATCACGATCTCTAAGATCACTTTCATGTACAATAACTTCCTCGTATCTTCTTCTCGGAGGTGGCAGTGGAGGTGGAGGAGGATCTTCAAACATTCTAGATACCGAAACTCTTTCAGGCCGACTGTACACTTTAGAAGACATCAACTGATTCTCAGTTACATAACTCGCAACTGTCTTCATACTTAAATCTGATAAACTGCGTTTTAAACCTGGTCTTTCATATTTCTCCTTTACTTGCATATAGCGTTGTGATATTGGCGTGAGGTACGCTGCATCTCGCACAGGAATATATGAAACATCTCGGTCATAATTTATATTACGAGAAATTGGAGATAAATATACCGGGGAATGTGACTTAGAAGGCATTACTACCATATCAGTTGCAGGACTTCTGATAAAGGCAAAGCGCTTGTTGCCTCGCAATAATTTTGGATGTTTACGAATGCAATAAAAGACACTAACTCCAGTTAAAATACTTGCTACTACAGAGACTGCAGACCCGATAAGAATTGTTATAATTTTATGACTGTTCTTCAACCAAGTTTGTTCGCTATATTCTGCTGGACTTGTTCCAGCAATACAATCTAAATCATTCTTATTTTGTTTACACATAATATACGGTGTATTTGCTTTTTTGATATATCCCCTTTTATCTTTTAAAAGTTCACATGCAAATTCGTCCGTAGTTAGTAACCTAAAATAATCACCTGTTCTAAAGTTTCCCTTATAAGTTATTATAATCTCATCTGATCCTCGAGGTATAATGTGAAATTGATCACTCATAACACGACAACTATTTTCAGATTCATAAAGATTTGTCGTTGTAGTAGTAATTGTTGTTATTGGCATTTCAGTTTCTAATTTTTTTGTTGAAGAAGTGATAGTAGTGTCGTCTGCTGGTTGAGAATGTTCTGAAGAAGAAGTTGTTATTGTAATTTCGGAGTCTGTTTTTTCTGTTGAAGTAGTTATAGTAGTATTTGCTGGTAGGGAATGAGTAATTTCAGAAGAAGTAGATTCTGAACTTGGAAAAGTAGGTTCTGGTAAATTAGTTTCACAATTGTCTAATATTTCTTTTAAAGGAGTATTAACATCGCATGTGGTTTCCTTTAAATCACTTATCTTGTACATGTTTAAAAATTTAAAATTACAATTACAAACCCAATAATTGTTACTTATAGATATAGTATTATGACTGTGAAATGACCTGAATATTCCTTCATTTATAGTTTTTAATTGATTATTTTGTAAGTATAAATTTGCAACACTCGGAGCATTTAAAAAAGCATTCTCATTTATTTCCATTAAACTGTTATCGGAAATATATAACTGACTTAATAATTTAGTTTTAAAAGCGCCATCCGGAATGTAAGTCAATTTTTCATTATATCTAAAATCAACTATCTGCAAGAAATTAAGTTCTATTCCAGTTAAATTTCTGATTGCTTCAGGATTTGTTATACTTCTTTGTACTTGTAATGTTGATAACGAGTTTTTAAAATTTTCAAGTAGACCAAATTCAAATCTAATGCCTTCTGAATTAGAATCTTCAAACGAATTTGGTTGTTGAGCTTGATCACTATCTTGTATTTCAAAATCAGCTATACTATTCATGCCCATGAACATATTTTTCCTATAATATGGTATCTGTGATTTTGAAAATGTTATAGTTTTAGTGCCGGAAAAATATTTAGACTTGAAAGCACCATCTTCTATATCCAATAAAGTGCATGTTTTAATAAAAATATGAGAAACATATCTTTTAATATCCCACCAATTCTTTTTCATCAAACTGTTTTCGAACTCGACTTCTTCCAATGTTAACTTTATGGTTCGAGATCCACAATTCTACAATATTACAAAACTAAAATTATATAGAATTGAAGAAATTTTAGACTGAATAATGGCTGCTCATTGTGCATAATTCGTCTATAAAATAATGAATCATTTCAATAAAATACTTACATTTTCCACAAAACTAGAATTTATTATTTTAGTTATAAGATTCGCATTTATTTGAAAACAGTGAAAGCAACAATGCGTATTACCCCAATATGCACATTCAGTGTATGTGCAATCATTTGTTGGTACTTCATATTCTTTACTTTGTCGTATTCTATTCGACAACTGATTATGTTGTTGTTTAAGTTTCTCATCTTTGTCTGAATCGTGATATTCAGAATTATCAGGTATGCTTTTCACCAGGATAACTGCGATGATACATGTGAAGGAAATAATTGCAACTATTTTTACGCAAATCACATTCCATTTATTTATCCAAACTTGTCTGTAATCCTGCCACCTGAAAAAGAAATTGAAACTTTAATTGTGCAGATTGCAGGTCACCTCATTCATAAATTCACAATAGTTATTTTTCTACGATTGCTATGAAAAGTTGACAATTGCGCTCTCATTTGTCATCGAAAAATTAACGTTTTTTGTGGAGCAATCGAAAAATATCTTTTTTGCGCGCCTCCAATGGCAACGCAAGAAAAAGACGTTAAATGCGCACGTTTCCAATGGCAATGCGCGAAAAGATATTAAATGCGCGCTTATTTCAATAGTTACCAGGGATACAAATAAAACAGAAACTTGCCATATTGACAGTTGACAGAACGAACTTATTTCCAGTACGCATACGTTTTTTAATAATTTTAAGATGCAATCGTAGAAAAAATTATGTGTATATCACGAGCGGAAAGTGTCTTTGTTCCTCTTGCACTATTGCATCTCTCGCCTTCGGTTCGCGCTACAATTACCGTGTTCGAGTAACAAAGAATCACTTTACGCTCTTAATACACAAATATATTTTTTAATGGTTTTTAGGAGATCAATTCTACATTTAAGTAACTAAAACTTGCAAGTAATCTTAGCAGCAGACTACTATACAAAACTTTAATGCAACAAATAATTAAAGAAAGCTGATATAACAATAATGGGCATTAAATAGATTCATTTTATTTATTAATATGTTACTCTGCACAATTAGAACTTAATCCCAGGGATCCTACAGGATATAGTGGAATTCAAACTACTCAGACACAAACATATTTTTTGTATATAAATTGAAATCAGCGAGATTTAAATACATGACCTCTTGTTTGAAATGCAAGTTTTATCTCGGATTTATGCACTAGTCTATGATTGTTTATTTCGACAACATAAATAAACTAATACATTAATCGTAACAAATAAATGTAAAACCTCAAGACATAATTATTGATAGAATGTAATCTAATTTGAACCTACATATTAGCCTGGTTGTTATATGATCTACAAATCTGTGATGTAATGCATAAAACATGTATATATAAAAATATAATTTTAATAATAATTAGTATAACAACATATTTTACCTGGATTCGAACCATATAGGACATATTATTTAAATAAATATCTCCCCCAGACCCTTAATCCACCCCTTCATCTCCTGCTAATTGATCTCGATGAAGTCAAAATAAGTAATATTTTTAATTATGTTGGGAGAAGTCTAGCCCTAAGAATTTTTTGCCTCGAAGAATTGAAATTGTTTATTATTAGCAATAATTTAATTACAATTTAATTAGATTATATGTAATGTAGATTAGTAAAAAAATAACATTCTTAAATATTTAAATATTTCTTTTATATGATTTTGTATGAGGACTGTTCCTTAAAACAAAAATGTTAAATAAATAAATAAAATACCTGGATTCTTTGTTTTCTGTTTCATTCACAATGATTTTTCTTCTATTCATCTCAGATTTAACACTAAATCTTTATAAGTCTCAACAAGCTCAACATTTAGGCACATAGCATTACAGTATTTGTCAATTCGATCCCTCTCTCTTCGCTTGATTACATAAATAATAATAAAATATTTATCTTTAGTCACCATCTGTCCACCTCAGTGCATACGTGACGTGAAACAATAGCTAAAATACCACATCCGCGAAATTGGAATTATATTTTTGTATGTTTAATTAAACCGATTAATCCTAACATCTGTAGCAATAGTTTTGTTTCGAAATTCCCCGCGCAAACTTACTATTTGTCGGTAATGGACTGAATGATCGCTGATAATATTTGATAATTAAGCTATGTTAGATAATATTAGATAATTTTCATTTTGAGTATTCACAAAATTTGTTGTTATCAACTCTTATTACATTCGAGTACATATTAATTTACGCATTATAGTTTGTATAGTTTATTTATTAACCACTAAATGACAATATATAACTTTATGATTCAATGTTAAACGTTCCCAATTTATTTAAATAGAAAAATACGTCAAATATAAATTGAATGTTGAAAATGTAATTTTTTTTTATTGCAAATATTTTTTATGGAGTAGGTGGCTCAGTGGTATAGAGTCGGAATAGAACTCGGATTCTCAAATCCTCAGATCGACTCGATACCACTGCACCACCCACTTTTTATTCAATAGGAATATTTACGATATATTTTTTATACTTAGATTCCGAATAATTAACATTAAAGCGACGTATTTCAAAGATTTAGAAATAAAATAGATTTAATATGAATGTAAGACATTTTATTGTATCAGTATATTTACGATATTTATTTATTCTCCACTCAACAGGATTATTTTTAATCCACATTACAAAACGCGAATATTAATTTAACAATTAACAATAATAATGAGAGTAGTTACTTAATTAATAAGATTTAACAAATAATAAAATAATATTTAAACTTAAAATATATGTCATTAATCTAAATTAATTTAAATTAAATGTAGAACATAGAAATCATGAACAAAAACATTAAACCACAGAAGCAAATTCTGTTGTATCAGTTGGAGTTATTTTAGATAAAAAGTAGATTCTGAACTTGAAGAAGTGGGTTCTGGTAAATCTGTTGCACAGCCGTCTAAAATATCTTTTAAAGGAGAACTAACATTACATGTGGTCATTTCCAAATCATTTTTCTTGTATATGGTTAAAAACTTCAAATTGCAACTACAAATCCAATTATTATTACTTACAGATATAAAATTATGTTTTCTAAATAACGCAAATGTTACTTGATTTAAAGTTTTTAATTTGTTATTATTTAAATATATAATTTGAATATTTACTGCATTTACAAAAGCATAATCATTTATTTCTTTTAAACTGTTATCGGAAATAAATAACTGATTTAAAGATCTAGTTTTAAATGCACCATCCGGTATGTAAGTCAATTTTTCATTATATCTAAAATCTATTATTTGCAACGCATTAAGTTCTATTCCAGTTAGATTTCTGATTGCTTCAGGATTTGTTATACTCCTTTGTACCTGTAATACTGTTATTGAGTCTTTAAAGTTTTCAAGTACTCCAAATTCAAATTTAATTCCTTCTGAATCTTCAATTTGATTTGGATGTTTAGCTTTATCACTTTCATATATTGTAAAATCTGTTAGTTTCAGGCCCGTAAACATATTTTTCCTATAATATGGTATCTGTGATTTTGAAAATGTTAGACTTTTAGTTGCGAAAAAATACTTGGACTTAAAAGCACCATCCTCTATATTTAATAAATTACATTTAGTAATAAAAATATGAGCGACATATCTTTTAATATCCCACCAATTCTTCTTCATTAAACCATCTTCGAAGTCGACTTCTTCCAGTGTTAACAGTATGCTTCCACCATGTTGCCCACAATTCTAAAATGTAATTATTATAAAATTAATACATTACAATATATATTTAAAAAAGGAATCAATTATATAATAATATTAAATAAAGAAAACACTTCAGAATCCAATGTTTTTATAAAATATTTATTTGTGGACGTTTCGAGCTAAAATATTAGCTCATCATCAGCACCTTAAAATGCAAATACAATAATTATAATATAAAACTAACAAATTAATTAATATGTCAAACTTAAAGAAAAACGTACAAATATTGTTTTATATTTTTACGTGTTTTTAAAGGTTTGGCATTTTGATTAATTTGTTTGTTTTATATTATAATTATTGTATTTATATTTTAAGGTGCTGATGATGAGCTAGTATATTAGCTCGAAACGTCCACAAATAAATATTTTATAAAAACATTGGATTCTGAAGCCTTTTCTTTATTTAATATTATTAATACATTACGAAACAATATGTTCAATCTAAAAGTAAAACTTATAGAAGACGACATATTTTAAACTTAAAATGTAATTTTATAGGTACAAGAAAAATTTGTTATAGAATGCTTGTATTTTTTTTAAATTTTAATGCGTATATCAAAATATAATTTATAAAATATTAAATTTCCCAGCAAATAGAAAATAATAGATTTATCTAAAAAAAATGGAAGGCAGATTTCAATAAAACAAATCAGTATATTTAAAACAATAGGTCGTAAATTTTATTTAACTAGAGTGCCGGCTGTGATTTTGATCGAGTCACAATAGGTCATGCTGTGATTTTATGTCGTGATTGAGAGTAAGCGTGAATCATTTTATAAATGTCATCAGTGAATGGGCGTGAGTATTATTTTATCTGTATTTGTATATATTTTCAATTACAGAATATAATTTGATTTATGTTAATTATGGACACGAATCCAATGGTACTAAAATGTACACTTTAGATAAATTAAATAAATTTTTATAAATTTCAGAAGAACTATTTTTGTTTTATAATAAATTTATTTATTCATATTAGGAAACACCCAAATACAAATAATATATATTTAAATTATTAGCATCAATTAAATAATAAACAGGAGTAATATTATGCTTTCTTTTTTTTTCTAGATTCCTGACGGACCAACTACTAAATTCATATGCCACCATTACTCCCTGATCCTGCGTTTTACATCAACAGCAGCACGGATTTCTCTGGACGGTCATCCATCCAAATATTCACACGCATAACGTTACTTAACTCGCGTTATAGCATAGATTGACTTGAACCATAACCGTAGACAATATTATTCTTATTTATACTATATAAATATTAGAACTTTATAATTAGTAAATTAACTCCAGTATTTATTTGATCACTGTCATGAGTAATTGAGCGTAAACTAAAATTTAAAATGCATTGGAGGACGCGATCGTGAGCCATAGTGAAATATGCAAGAGTGATTTTTTTTATGAATGTGCGTGATTGTGATATCTTTTACTTCCGCGCCCAACTGTATCTTTAATATTAAATATGACTGATTCTGTTAATGAAAATCATGTCAGTGACCTACAATTTCTACAAGTATTTGCAAGAAAGTCCTAAATCATAACTTGCATATTTATAGGAGATGAAAAATGATAAATAGTACCTCTTTTATATACATATACAGTTAGTATCATAATATTGTGAATACTTACGTTTTCTTCGTAACGAGAATTTATTATTTTAGTTATAAGACTCGAATTTATCCGATAACAGTGAAAACAGCAACGATTATTACCCCAGAATGAGCAAACACTGTGTGTGCAATCGTTTTCCATTTCTGATAGAGGTTTTTCACCTATGTGTGTTGGATAAAATCGTTGTATATTAGCAAGTGATGAAATACTGTCATTGCTAGGTAGATGTATGCTCTCCACAGGAACAGAAACAATGATACAAAAGAAAGAAATAAGTGTTAATATGTTTACACCAGAAACGCTCCATTTTTTTATCCAAACTTTGTCTCCACATAACCTGCAAAATAAATTAATTATACAGGATATTTCCTTTAAAACAACCAGTGTTTTTTTCGACGAACTAATGACTTTTGAGAAAAATATTATTTACATAAATTGATCAAAAATAAAAGGTTATTTTATTAGTAATAACAAACTCTATATTCAACCAGTGGTTCTCAAAAAGTAGAAAAAAATGTATTTTTAAAATGATAACCTATATTGTTTTTTTTTTAGTTTATTAGATACAGAATTTTCTTCTAATTTCAACGATATAATAGTAAGTTATACAGCAAGCCCCAGGTATAAAAAAATAGGTCAGGAATAGTTTATGGTGATTTTTATTAGTATCATATTTTTCGGATTTTGAATCTAATATATGTATTAGCAATGTAATCAAAATTCTCAAATTCGCGATTGGATTTTTACCGACGTTGCAATATCTCAAATCATACTTCTGTCAAATGTCGTTCGAACGGGCCAAAAAACAAGACTTGTTCCCACGAAATACAAACAACATTTTTTCTACAACTGTAAATAAAAAATAATACAATAATTATTGATTTATTTAAGTGACTATTTCGCGCACGCTTTCAAATTATTTTTTCACATTCCATTGGTTGCAACACATCAGTATCAAATTATTTTTGATTTTTTCCTTCAATTTACTTGAATAAATCAATAATTATGATATTATATTATTTGACAGTTGTACAAAAATATGTTGTTTGTATATCGTGGACGAAATTTTAGTTTATTGATGCGTTCGAATAATATTCTCACGTGCAACAAAAAACAACACGCACGCAATACAAAAATAACTAATTACCTGCTCTCATGTATTTCTGAATCACCCACAATAATCTTCCCTGTATTAGTTCCAATCATTTCAGTTATTTATCAGTCAATCTATTAACATTAAATGAACAAAAAATAAATATTTGCTTATTTATACGTGCTAGTAAGGAAATAACTAGCAATAAAACAATTATTGTATTAAATTACATCCTTACTGATCATATCATATAATTTATATAATTAGTAAAAATATAATAGGTATTTCCTGGCCAATTTTAATCTATGAAACACCGTAAGTAGTTTTGTTGTGTTTTATCATAATCCATTTCCGCTTTACTTATTGTTCTTTATCTACTTGCAATAAATAAGCAAACGTCATAACAAAAATTGATTGGTAAAGCGATAAATTAACTGCACTCACTTAGTTCAAAGTTAACGGCCGCGGTATTTAAATAACTAATACACTTCTAGGGCATGAAATAAATGTTTGACGTATTGCAGAATAAATTTATCAACCGACAGTCCAAACAGACAACATACCAAAAATATCAGCCATATTTTACGAACAAGATGTAATAGTTATTTACTTTGCAAGACCGTTATACAGAAATTTACAGGCGAGCATAGAAAGCTGGCATTCGCCTGTTATCTGTGTGAGACTGTAAATTTCAGGTAACGGTCGAGCATTGTACAATGTTTTATGACCATTTGAATCGCAATATATATGTATATTTAATAAAATTAATTGCAATAGTATAACGCAATAACTAAAATGTTCAATCAAGGTAGACTTTGAAAATCTGACAGATTTTATTTATTCAAAAGATATTTAAGTGCCAAACGTTTCAAATTAGATATGTTGTCATGATAACCAATGTCAACAGCCCGTTATAATTTTTACACGGGCTAGCTCGTTAAAAGTCTCGTAAACCCTAGAGACAAAGCTAAATAAACAGTTCTTTATTATTCAAATGCCCATAAATAATATTTTTTTCAATTCCATGGTTTTTACATGGTTTTCATGGTGCTAGCATCTTAATCACATGTTGACAAGCTGTGCCTTCGAACATTTTAGTCACGGTGTGAAGATAACAACTAACATATTAAACACTGCATCTGTCACTGTAACTTAACCTTACTTTTCAAATAGTACATTATACTTAACATTTTTTGTTATCTTATTTTGTGATCATAGAAAATATAGCATGTTTCTAAAACTTGTTATATAATATACTATTTTTGCAACAACATTTGCAAAATTGCAAAATTTATCAAATATTTTAATTCAAAAATCCTTGTTTAAATTTATTTTCAACAAATATTTCATTTAAACGGTCGTTGGAGATAGCAACGTAAAATAAAGTATTATTGTATTTTTGTAAATACATACATATTCATTTCATCAATTTGAAGAGATTTTTTAACACAATTCACAAAATCTTTCTTAATTTATTTTCATAAAAAGTACATATGTCGCAATGAAATGTGACTGACAACGCAGCATTTGTATGTAAATAATTAAATAAGTATAATACCTACAATTACTTCATTTTAAATAATCCAATTGAAAACCTGATGTGATAAACTTGAAACTTAAACCAACCCATTATAAATGGGAAATAACAGTTGGTTAAAATATAACATCAATTTTAAATCTTTTCATTGGCGTTGCGCATAGTTTTTAATCTGTTTTGTTGTTTTACTAATTACTAAAATTCTACGACATCCAAAATATATTTTTAATTTTTTCGGTTATCTGACAAAAAAGTATATATTTTTGAATAATTTGCAAAAATAAAACAGTTATTTATGCAACTAGTGTTAAAAGAGTAACAAAACCATTTTTATCACTATTTTTTCTACGATTATTCTAATTTTACATAATATATTTCAAACGTCAAAAATATTTGTTTTTTGGGCTGTATTATATATTTCAAAATTTTAAGACTGACATTTTGTTTATAAAGTGTAATCATAACAAACACTTCAGTGATGAGAAATCTGGTCCTAAAATTAAACAAAAATGCCAGTGCCATGAGACAGGGGTCGAACAGTTTGTTTCGTATTATATTTATATGAATAATACAAAATTATGTGTCATCTCCCTGTTGTAAAAGTTATGGATTTAGGATTGATTAGAAATTGATAATATTATGAATAGAATGTATACATGTTTAGCAATCAGTTAAGATAAAAACATTGCACTGATGACTCCACGATAAAATACATGTACTGCTATAAAAAAAATAATATAGAAGGATATATAAACTGTGACGTTGCATGAACGATGCGCGCGTTATGAACGGTTCGGGCGTTATGGACCATAATGCCCCGGTCGTTATGAACTCGTTTATATACTTCGTTTCATAGCGACATACAGCCAATAACGTTCAAGTGAAAAATAATGATAATTAAAACGTCGAATACAACAAAATAAGCATTTGCAATACGTTTCATGACATTTCGCATTATACGTATATATCAGTTCTTATTATTTCATTCTGATATCGAGCCTCTGGAATAACATATAAAATTAATTATAATTATAGTTGTCAAGAATAAGAATGAAGAATCACTGCTGCTAAATAGTCACTACATTAATAACGAAAAACTTTTCTTTCAAGATTATATTTTATTTATAAGCGGTATAATTAAATAGTTTTGGTATATAATATCATGGCCGATTTCCTTAATGATCATTGAATAAATTTGAAAATAAAGTAAACATCTATTACTTTATTTTAATTTAAATAATGTCTAAAATAATAATGCTTGATATGATTACCATTATATGGAAAATCATTGGGTGGAATATGTACAAAACAACGAAACTTATGAATTTTATGACTCTACTAATTTTTATATTGCTAATTGTAACAACATTTCTTGGAATGTTGGTACCTATTTTGGAAGGAGTGAACACAAACACCTTGGCTGACGCATTTGAAATAGTTGGTCCTTATTATCAGGTAATGTGTGCTTTATATCGAAGAATGTGGGAAAAATTAATCAACATAAATTTATAACTTTATAAAATGTGGTTCATATTTTTAATTATGAATCATTTTGTATTTTGTTGTTGATCGTTGAACTTAAGATAAGTAGATAAATAGAAGTCAAGTTTAATGAAAATATTTAAACCTAAAATTTGTAAATATTTATTATTATTATTTACTTATTTTATTATTATGATAATTACTTTTTTAATTTATTGCTATTTGTATGTAGTAAATTATAATTGAATCTTAGTTTATTGTTTGCTTAAAATGGATTTTTTCTACGGTCGCGGTCATGAAAAAAGTGAGTTATTATGTATTCATTATTAGTGTAAAAAGTGATTATTTATTGCATGATATGCAATAAAATTGTTGGTACGAGACAAGGTTAAAAATAATATTTCTAATTTTGACATGTCATTTAAAAAATTAGAATAGTTAGTTAAAATCGTAGAAAAATAGTGTTTTTATTGCACAAGTGGTATTTCAATAAAATAAGATTAACACTGGTTGCTTATTAAATAACTATTAGACATCTATATTTTTATTTTTTAACTTATTTCACTACACTTTTGTACATTCCAATTATAAATAAGAGTTTTAAAAGTTTCCTAAACTTTCTAATCTGCAATAATTCATTGAAAATAGTATCAATTGTTGCTTTTACCAAAATTCTTCTTTACAACTTCAACTATATTTTTCATATCGACATTTGTTATTACCTTTTGATACGTTGTCCAATTAAATTACGGCCATCTTAATATATTTGATAATGTTTGAAAACATAGTTTGCATAAAATACCTATAAATTAAGAAATACATACTTTCGAATTTCTCATAGAAACTAATTAAAACTTATTGAGTATTCTATGCTTTTCATAGATCACAATTATTGGAAAATAATGAAAGTATGAGATCATCTTACCTATACATATAATAGATATTGGCATCTCTTTTTGTTTGTATTTCAATTTTATCATTACAGGTAATAGTTAAAATGATTATAACAAAATTTTCAATAAAGGAAGTAAATAAACTTTTAAATACAATGAAAAAATCATTTTGGTCAATAAACATTTTTGGTAAGGACTTTGAGAAACAAATGCTGTACATCGATAAATTTGTTACGAGTTGTTTTAAAATTTTCTTATTCACGGCATATACGTGCTGTATTGTAATTTGCCTAAGACCTTGGTTGCTGAAAAGTAGTATATATCCCTTAACTATTTATAATATAGTTGATATAAACGACAAGAAACAATATTTATTTATGTACATTTGGCAATTAAGTAATTTCATTTTTGGTGCTACGATTTTACTAGCAGTTGATGGATTATTTCTTGTATTTATCACTAATATTTACTGTCAACTCAAATTGCTTAAATATGCATTTTGTACTTTAAATATTAACAAGATTAATTCAGAAATTGAGGAGGAAAAGACGTACCAAAAAATTAAAATATATGTTAATCACCATAGTTTGATTTTAAGGTAAGTATTTAATTATTTCAGTTCTATTTCATTTAATTTATTTGAACTATATTGTAGATTCATAAAAGATGTAACTAAACTCTTTTCATTGCAAATATTGAACCAATTTGTTGGAAATACTGCTTCTATTTGTATGGCAGTATACATTTTTACAGAAGCAGGGTAAATATTTTATAAATATATGTTAAGAAAAATATATGTTAAATATTAAATATTTTTAGGGCTCAAGAATTTTCGGCAGCACTAAAAGCAATCACTATATTATCAGTTTTTTTATTTGAACTAATCATATTTTGTACTGGAGGAACGCTGATCACTCAAGCCGTAAGTTTTAAAATTGAATAATAAACAAAGTGGTGCAATAATATTGTCCAGCCCAGCTGAAAATGCACGCATCTTTATAATATTCAAGTACAGCCTATCCTTCATATTAAATTTCGGATTTAGACAAAATACGAACTAAAAAATAATGGTTACGTGTTTAAAGTATTTATCAGTAAATGTAGAATTATTACGTTAATAATATTTTGTTTAAATTATTTTCCTATTAATAATTCAACCGGTAGGGTTGATTAATTCAGACAAAATAAGGTTAGATTTCGCTTGAGGCGTGGAATCGTCAAGCCAGATTAGGTTAGAATATGAAAGATTGTTCTATTCAGTATATTTTACATAGCAGAATTAATAGTCGTCATTATTTGTTCGTATTGGCTTTATTGGGGTGGGCGATATATTTTTAATATCAAAATATCGATATTATATATTTGATGATTTCGATATTTTTAATATAGTGATATTTTTTAATACGTCGCTATTTTTGATATCGATATTATAAAATTTAAATAACAATGAATTTATTCACAAAACAGATTTTCTTTTACATCTTATAGCACTAAATTTACAAAATTTTAATACGAGTTGTTTAGTAATCACCTGACACCGCAGATATTCATTTATATATCAAAATAAATCGATATATCGATATTCAAATATTTCGATATATCGATATTCCGAATGAATGGGGTAGATGGATCAGTGGTATCGAGTTGTCCTTTGGATTTGAGAATCTGAGTTCGATTTCTACAGCCGACAAAATAATTTCACCATGTTAAAACTACCCCTGTGGCTCCCCCTCTACTAACATCTTTGGGAGTGTGATTTTACGGTTGGTAACGGTACTTCACGCGAAGAAATATATCACTTACCGAGATCTACTAGGCAGAGTGCCACATCCAGAAGTGGCTAAAAGACGTGATGATATATTTATTTATGAATGTTGTAGAGTCTCGAAATTAGCGATGCCATGTGGGTATCGGGCTGGGAAGAAATACCTAGTAAACGACTCCGGTATGCCACTCAAATGATCATCTTACGTTCACAGAAACGAGAAATACTTCAAGCTGGCAAAATGTTTGACATTGATCTCACTAGTCTTACAGCGGTACGAAACTATTTATCTACTTATTCATTATTAATACAACGAACTGTTGAAATTAATAATACTTCATTTTAAACATTATAATTTCCAGTATCTTTCATTGTAAAACCAGTAGCGGCTTGTCCAATTGAGCAACCGAGATCCGGCCTCGGCTATTATTTATAAATCTCTTTATTTTTGTTGTACTATAAATTAGAAAATAATCATCAATATATGAAAAATTAATTTTGTTATACGAGTATTATTTTTAGTTTCAATAAATTATTTGATCTTTTTTATTATTTCATTTTTATTATGTCTATGGCACACTGATCAAAGAGTATCGATGAGCTCTTCAATGCAACAACAGAACGCAGTCGTCATCGATGAAAAATATAGGCTCTTCTATTTCCATTTCATCGCAATGATATACTAACCCACAATTTTTTATTTGAAAAAATTTAATGCAAAAACTTAATTATGCTGCTAATTATTTTTAAGTTTAAATAGATAGCCTGGTTCATTTTTGTCTCATTTATTACAGTATGTTAGAGAAGAGTAAATTAATAGCGTTTATCTAAATTCACAAAAATTGTGGGTTAATCCACTATTGCGCGGAATACTTCAGTTATGCTGATTTATTTACCGTGTAATGTAAAGAAAACATTCGGTATATATATATATATATATATATATATATATATTTCATACTGGCCCCAGTTAAAATTAACGAGACACCACTGTTTAACATCCAAAAAGATTAATTTTGTTGTGTTTCGATAGCGGCGAATCTACAAAGTGATACAACTGACCAACAAGGTTCTAATTCCATATGGAATTAAAATTTCATTTCTTCTAATTCTTTAAACGACAATCTTTACACCGAGAATTTTGTTTAACATATAATAGTTAGCCAATCACTTTCATGGCTACACAATACTGTAAAAAATAATAGCAATGTAATATATGTCAATTTCAAAATATAACATTATAAATAAAAAAAATTCTTAATCACAGCCAATATTACTGTTTATGTCCGCCAAAACTAAACTAAAGTCACTGGGATAGTGCAAATTGTTATATTCTATGCATTGCTTCTAGGCAACGTTGATATTTGAAAAAAAAGTCTAATGAATTTAGTTTTTTTTTGCGATTTATAAAGAAAAATGTACTTATTAACCATAGTTGATTTCAGAATGTCATGTAGAATCTAAATTTAGAAAAATATACAGAATATTCCATTTTAAATTTAAAAGTTGAAGTCACTTCCGATTACACCGGACATAAAATATTTTCACTTCTGTAATTTGGCGCGCTTTTTGTAGTTTCTAAATCTGTAATATGAATGTAATTGCTTTAAAAATATTTTGTTTTGCTGGATAAGCCTGTTTCTTTGGCCACCGGTATATTGCCTTTTTACTTCCTTCCCAGTCGTTTTTGTGAAATTCTATCAAAATTATGAAATTATTTTCCACTTTTATTTACAACTAAATATAACATTTACAAATTTATAACAAGCTTTAACTTTGAAAACATATATAATAGGTATATTACATTTATAAATATCTTTCAAAAAGATCAGTGTTCAGGTGCCAACTTAATCAATTAGCTGCATGATTCACCTTATGAAATTAGTCAGTAGAATTATGACGATAGTAGATTCGCTCCTATGGAAACATGTAAGCATTTTTTATTGTTTTTTTTTTACAATAAACGTTAACGTAAGCTCAAAATAAAGTATTATTAATTTACAATAAATCAACATTATCTTATCTTATCTACATTTAAAAATAATTTCAATGAATTATTTATTTCAGATATTAAAAACTTCTGTATCAGTTTATACATTAATGAACAATGTGAAAAGTAAAGAATAGTAACCATCTCGTCAATATACTTACACCTAATTTTAGATGTTTAAATTAACTATATTTAACAGTAACATACATGTTTCTTACTTTTGAGAAATTTATTAATTTATATATATAATTCAATTATGAACCCTTTTTTTTAGACATTTTTACTGAATTATTTTTAGTTTCTTGTTACTAAAGAACTAAGTTTAATTTAATTTTATTGTCTTTATTAGAATTAAGACAGGATTCAGAATTTTTCACATTTAACTGTAGGCTCAATGTTCTGACAAGGGTAACTGTTGACCTTGTCACTTCATACATTTAGATAATTTGCATAATTGTTGGTGGAAAGAGAATAAAAAATGATTTAAATAAGGCACAATTGAATGTTAAACTCTTCTTGATCAACTTTCAATAAAATTAATAATTTCACCGAAAATTATTTTTATTTAAACACAAATGTCACATATTTTTCTTAAAATTATTTTTAAAGTAGTATGTTTTGTACGTTTTTTTAATAAAAATGGTCTGAATACGTCAATTAATTGAAAATAAGGCTGAAATAGTTACCCCAGTAGTATCCTCACTAAAACACAAAGAAATCATAATCATTTTTTTAAATATTCACCTAACGTTCATGAAGAGCTGTTTATATAGATTCACAACTTATGGAAGTGTAAATGGAAATTAATTAATTTACAAAAATATATATTTTTCTGTGCTGGATATTTAAGTATCTTAAATTATCTAACTTGTTTCATCAACTAAAACCTCTACAAAGAAAGAAATAAATAAGAACAAGAACAGTGAAATAAAATAAAAGAGTCAATACATATACAAAAAAATTATGACCGTAACATTACTGAGATATTTAACAATGGAAGGACGAAATGGAATTATTAAACTCATATCTAGATTCAGATGTGGAAATGAAGAGAGGAGGAACAAAAAATGGATGAATGAAGAACAGCAAATGTGCAGGAAAAGCAAGAAGAAATTTTATATATTGTATAAATGTGAAAAATGGGGTTAAAAGTGAAATTACGAAGATTTTAGAATATTCGGCAAAAGGAAACGAATGGATGAGGGCAGTTTTACAAAAGAGAGAAGAAAAAGAAAATTAATGACAATAAAAATGATATGTTAAAAAAATGTACACTATCTTAAGAAGTAGATTTTAAGACGTTAGGCATGAATAAAATACAATATTATTATTATGTATCTACTTACAAATTTTGATATGTAATGTAAGTAATAAAGGCAGACAAATAAATAAAGCTATTTACAGCAAACCAGACATGCTAATGAAGTGCCTAACTGTACGTGAACGTAATTTTGATCATTTAATTAATGAATTTTTATATTTGTTTCATTTTTCCTTCTGTATTTTTACCACTATGTATTTATTACTTATTATTTCATATCCCATACGTATTATAAAAAGTATTTAAAATTAACGTCTACTTAATTTAGATATGTTACTAGGATTAGTAAGTAAACTATTAATCATTTGTTTATAAAATTTTATTTGTTAATTCATAAACTCACCGACAGGCAAAGAAAAATTAATATTTAATTATTTTTATTTTATTTAAAACATTTTTCTAAATATGCCATAATTTAGAAATGATTTAAAAATGAAAAAAAAAAAATTACGAAAATAAGTTTTTTGTCAATAATTCCAATTTTTTAGAAAAAAATAAACATCTTTAAATTGGCTTACTAGTGTGGCAACTTTTATCTACGCCACTGATTTATTTAAATGTTTGATAATATTTCAAGATAAAGAATATATCGAGAAGTTACTGCTTTTTGATATCAGTTTAGTTAATTTTTATTTATTATTACATGTGTTTTCAAGAATATTGTTTACTCAAATAATAAAATAGTAATTATTCATGTTATTAGCAATATGTACAATAAATGTTAGTTACCAATTACTTTCTGAAGGTAAATATGTTAAAATAAATTGATTCAATTTAATTCATAAAGATACCTGTAACCTATTATCAATTTATTATTAATTTAGTTTCACAGATTTCATGAAACATGTCGAAAGATTCTGTAAACATTAATAATGACACGTGTGATATAAAGACTCAAAATAATTATGGTGTCGTACAAGGGCATGTGTACAACATACAACAAGTTCATCAACATTCAGAGGAAATTGATACCTTTGATGGACCTGGAATTGAATTTCAAATCTCATTTCCAATCACTTCATTCCATGGTCGAAACAATGAACTTAAATACATAAAAGAGCTATTTACCGAACAGAAGTCAGATGGTGTAGCTGGAGCTTATAGAATGATAGCGATTTGTGGTCTACCAGGTATAGGGAAAACGGAATGTGCCAGACAGTACCTCTATGAACATTGTTCGGAATATCATAATAGTATATGGATAAATGCAGAGACAAACCATGATATTGAAAAGTCTTTTCGAGATCTTGCTGGAAAATTAAATCTATCGTCAAAGTGCGATCGTCAAGATATCTATAAGCATATAAATAAAGGAACTTCTATATTTGTTTTTGACAATATAGAAAATATGAGAATTTTGAAAAAATTCTTACCTAATAACCAAACAGATATATATTTTCTTTTGACTACTCAAAATAAAAATTGGGGAACAATACCATCAATTGAACTAAATAAATTAACTATAGAAGAAGCAGTAAATGTACTACAAAATATTCTAGGGAAGCACATTGAAAAAATAGGATCAGCATATTTAATACGACTCGCAAAATCACTAGATTGCATTCCTTTAACTCTTCAAATTGGAGCAAACTACATATTACAACAAATAAAAAGTGACGAATTTCTAGAAGAACAATGCACAATTGAACAATATATAAATGCTATAGAATCAAACAAAATTTTAGTTTTAACTGAAGAACTTCCAGATTTTTCAACAAATGAATACACTTGTTCCGCATATAAAGCTATTTGTTTTACCCTTGAAAAAATAAAGAAAAATTCCACAGGACAATCACAATTAGCTTTTACTGTTCTAAGTATTTTATCATATTTAAATCCTGATTACATAAAATATAATCATCTACTAGAAATATCACAAATAAAAAACAATCAACAATTACTTAAAGAATCTCTCGTAATTCTTATAAAGTATTCTTTCATAAGTATTGAAAAATGTAATTATTTATTTCAGAACTATAAAAAAATCGTAATACATAGATTAATTCAAGAATGTCTTCGATACCACAACATTCAAAACAAATCAGATCAATATTATAAAATGGTATTACAAATTTTTTTACAACAAGAAAAGGACTTTCACACAACAGTACATTATGAAAGCATTTTAAAATATGCTGAAGAGTACTTTGATGCATTTTCCAATTTTTACATGATTGAAAAATCAGAAAGACTGTACAAATTACTTATTCAATATGGAACAGAACCATTAATAACAAAACTAATTGACAAATTGAATTTGATTATCGATCCATTATTTTTCTCTATTTGTGTCAAAATGAATCAAGTAAACATCGTACATTTGTTATTAGAGCATAATGTAGATCCAAATAAGAAACTAGAAAATGGATGTACTGCTTTACATTTTGCAAGATCGGAAGAATGTATTCGCTTACTTATCTCAAAGGGTAGAGCTTTGGTAAATATTAGAAATAATGAAGGAGACACTCCTCTTTATTATGCTTTTAGACATAGACCTTGGAATATTGTACAATGTTTAATACAGAATGGAGCTGATGTAAATCTTTTTTATGAAGATAATCGTTCTCTCCTACATATTCTCCCTAATATGACAACTTTCTCTAATAAAGAATTAGTTAAAGAAAAGGTATGTTTCCTTATGAAATACGGCGCAAGAACTGACGTTAAAGATAAATTTGGTATAACACCAATTCAAGAAGCTTTGCGACAAAATCTACATTTCTTAGCAGAACTAATGATCTCACAAACAATAGAAATATAATATATTTTGTAGCTGATCATTTAATTAAATAATACAATTATCATATATATATAATAAATCTATGGATATGTGAATAAAAATAAACTGTATTATGTAGATAAACTTAACATTTTTCACTTTCAAATTTCGCGCGTTAAGTATAAATATCCCCGCAACGATAAACATTTGCCCATCACGGCTGTCAAAAATCAAAGTTAACAAAGAAATAATATACTACACCGTATTTTTTAAGAAAAAAGTTCTTTAGTTTCTATCTCAAAGAATGGCTAGTGAAGAAACAAAAACTGAAAAACGCCCAGTTTATAAAGTTGCCAGTTTTCAGGTTAGTTTGTAACAGTGAGCCTTATAATAATTTACTAGTTTGAAAGAATAATGTAGATATTAAAAATATATTTATTTTCAATTAAACCAACAGCACACCTCAAAATCAAGCAATAAAAAACGAGCTTGGAAATCATTAAAACAAATATTAACAACTGAACGAGCTTTAGCATGGCCGGAAGATTACGTTCATTGTATGAAAAATAATTTATTTTTTGTGATATAATATAATTTGTATTATTTATTTTCAGATACTTCTATCAATGCACCACCAACTTTTAGACCAGTGAAAAAATATTCTGACATATCTGGATTACCAGTAAGTACTTTTATGCTAAAAATTTTTGTATTTTATATAATTTTAAAAATAATAGGCACCTTATACGGATCCTCAAACGAGATTGAGATTTAATAATGTCGAAGAATATGGCACTATTGCATCTCTTCCTATGGACATTACTGCCGGCTACCTCGCTCTCAGAGGAGCGAGCAGTATAGTAGGTTAATTAAAAATCATAATTGTATAAATTTTAAAAAAAAATATATTGTATTCAAAATCATTAACAATAAATATTTATTTAATTTTAATACTTTTGGATACTGAAGCCTTAATTCCCGATAATTCTCCCCCATACCGCGATAATTCTGTCCTGATTTCGCGAATCGCACCTTTACGGCGAATATTCGCTTTCCTAAACTTGTTTCGATGTTTAACTCTGGGATTACGTTGTTCTTTCTTACGGTGAGGAGTGAGACCTTTATTCTTTTTCATTTGATATGTGATTGCACGTTTTGCATCCCGAACATCTTCAGTTTCTTGATCTTCGTTGGCATCCTGAAGTTCATTTATTACTTTTTGTTCTTTATCGTCTGGAATATCTGAATCAGAGTCGGAAGCAACATGTTTCATTTTTTCGGATTTCAAAATCGATTTGGCGATCTTTGACTTCTTAGTAGGAGGTGCGTCAAAATCAGTCTGAGATTTTCCTTCCTCAGATTTTGTAGCAAATTTGTCTAGATTCATCAATAATTTTAGTTTTTTAACCTTTTTAACTGTTTGTTTTCTTATTTCTTTTTCAGCACCGTCCTATTTAATGAAAAAATGTATTAAAGTATTTAAAAAATCATTTGAAAATATGGGTTACGTACTGCATTCAGAATAACTTCAATTTGTGGAAGAATAATTTCATTGTAAATAGGTTCCATCTGCGCAATCAGTTGTCTGTACTGATACAAACGTTTTAAAACTGGATGTTTTTGTACATTTACTTTTGAAGCTTTTAGTAACAAATACATATACACATTTGTACAATAACTAAAAAAAATGTATTACTTAAAATTAATTTCAACTTTAACAAAAAAAGTTGCAAGGCATACTGTATTTGTTTGAGAACATTCTGAAACTTATTGATTGAAGGAATAACTTACTTCAATGTCATATGATATAACGTTTTTACAAAATTAACTGCTTCGCATTCTTCTATTTGTTTTTCTTTATCTTTAAAAATAATCGGATACAAGAAAGATTTTACTCGTTCCATTTTAACTTTACAATCATCAATTAGCATGAATATTTCCGGCGATTCTTTTTGCAGAAGTTGATGTAATTCTCTTCTTGAAAGTGATGACAAATCACTTTTAATTATTTCTGTATTTTTCAAAGTATCTTGTTCTTGTTTCTGAAATAATTCATAAATACATTCACAAATTAAAAAAAATGCTAAATAATAAATTATTACTTTGCTAAAAATATCTAATGAAAAATCTTCATCGTCCAGTTGCTCTGCTAAACGTTTCTGAATGTTTCGTGCTTCAGTTTCTTCAAACTCAGCTTCTGTTGCATCTTTACCTTGGTACCCTTATTTAAAAATTATAAAATTTTAACAGCTATTCAAAATTATTACAGTTTTATGTTGCCTACCTCCAAAATCTTGATCCACGTAATCGGTTGAATAAAAATTTCGCTTAGTTTTACCCCAAGCACGAACATCTGGCAAGTCATCATTATCGTCTGCTTTTTCAATGTCACTATCGGCAATTTCGCTTTCATTTTCACTGCCTGAACTTCCAACATCCAAACCATATACTTCTTCCTAGATAATCAAATATTACGATTTTAATATCTTAACTAATGAAGCTCTTACTTTGCTGATTTTACTTCGCTATCTGAATTTTCAACTGGTTTTGTTCTTGCTTTTTTCAACAAAGTTTTTTCATTTTCGTCATAATCATTTTCCGAATCTGAAGGTTCATAGTTTTGAATATCGTCATTAAATCTTTAAAAAAAGGATGAAAGTTAGAAATAATATTAATTTCAATAGTAATTTAAATACCTTAAGTGGATGTTAGACATGATTTTAAAAAACACTATACGTACAATTATTACATTAACACATTAACATCACATAACCTAGACAGAAACATGTGCAATTTTATTTTTGACGTTTTGACAATTGAGATTCAAAACAGTTGGTACTGCCCTTCTTTTTTTATCTCTGTGAAAGCAGCAATACTTTTTCCTAGCAATACCATAACCTATCTCAACTATAGTCCTACCGTTCATATGTATTGCTGGCTGGCAGTGACAGTTCGGCAGCAATACGTTAGCCAGCAATAGTTTCATTATTTCCGAAGTATTAAACTTCATCATGTGAAATTTAGTATATTTATAAACAATAATGTTTACTTCAATTAACTGAAAATTGATACATTGTTCTATAAATAAATATGAGACGTTTATACCCAGCAATAGATTTAAAACACAGCGAAGTGACGTCAGCAATATGCACAACATCTGTTATTTAATTTATTTCACCCCTACTAAACTCTCAGCTATAAAATTTCATACACATATAACCAATTACATGTACTTCAATAAGTAATGAACAAAAAAGTGAAATTTTAGTTAAATGAGGCGTTATGGATACATTTACACCTAGCAATAGTTTTCTATATATCCACCCTTATTTAATTCTCAGCTATGAAACTTCTTACACATATAAACAATTACATTTACTTCAATAAACTATCAACAAAAATGTAAAAAGTTAGGTAAAATGAGGCGTTATGGCCATATTTATACACAGCAATAGATTGCGATAAATCCACCCTTATTTAATTCTCAGCTATGAAACTTCGTATACATATAAACAATTACGTTTATTCACATTCAGTTAGTAATCTGTGCGTTTCCAACCAACAAAACAGTTGGGAATTTAAACCCCTACATATATAGAAAAAATTATTGCGAAATAAATTTACGGATTTTACACCGAAAGGCAGAAATAAAATGATTACTACCAACAATAGTTATCCCTAATTTTGAAAAATAGTAACCCTCAATAATATACTTTTGAAGGATCAATATTTTATAATATTGATTGGAATTTACACAAAAAAAATAGTCCTAAAGCTGAATTTGTTTCGTAGATTTACTAATAAATGTTTGAAAACCGCTGTATTAATTAATATTTATTTACTTTGGCGCTGTTTTCATTTCCATAATAATTTGAATTATTCTTGCAGTGAATATTATATTTTTATTTGTTATATTTGCTCATAATATGTCACAACCAGCGTGACATTAATATAAGGCGCGGAATTTACTTAAATATTATATTAAGCCCTAACTTACGGGACACACAAGTTTCATAAATTATTGTATCTAAATTTTGTTTTTAAAATAAATAACATTTGTTAGTGCACATCTAAGTCCCTGCATCTAAGTATTGGTAACTATTTGTTACTACACAAGTCAGTTAAACATAGTAGATAAACTATACTGCACACTAAGCATTTGTTAGCGTATAGCACAGCCAAACACCCGAACCGATTGTAACCGTACGATTAACCTACAACAGGAACTAATTGTGTGAATCTATCATAATTAATTTATTAATTCGAGTATACATCGAGATTTTAACATCTAAAATCATCCCGGGATGAATCGACGAACAAATCAACCGAATCATTTGATACTACCATAATTACACATGCAATTATTTACTATACTTCTACAGCAAACTCGTTATAAAAATATAGTGGTAGTAGACCCCGGGGTCTTTGATTTAAGCGGCGAGTGACCTCTGAGGTCTAACAAAACTAAAGTGTAATCTGGACATCTAGTTAACATCTTGACTAATTATTTATTAATTGTAAATTTAATTAAAAATAAATAATAGTGAAAATTACACAAGTTTTTGTCTTCCCAGCGGGCGTGATTTAATATGCCTTTAAGTATTTTTGCATTGTATTTGTAATAAACTAAATTTAACTTACAGTTTAATTAAAATAATTATTGATTTTATTTTAATTGATTAGTATAAGCAGTGGTGTAGCAAGAAGTTTATTCTAGATTTTAAAATGTTTATAAAAGATTGTAGCACATTATTTATTTATTAATAATTACCAATTATTACTAATTTTACATAAGTTCAGAGAGACAGCGAATAGTAAAATATTTAAATTCATCAAATTACTAAATTAATTGACCTCAAATAAATCATTTAAAAACACAAAATGTTAAATCATAATAGAAGCAAGTTATTTAAAAAAGCAATGTACTCTACTAATTTAATAAAATGAAATGAAAATGAATACTGTAGCTACAATTAACAATCATATTAATTAATAATTTAAATTTGGAGCAAAGGAGACATAATCACAGTAAAAACCATCTAACGTATTCATCAGAAATACTGAGCTACTTAATTAATTATTTAATCATTTAAAAGTCAAAATAAAATGATGCTATACGATCGAAGGATTTTTACAACAATATACAAGATAAAATTAGTTATACTGCAACTACTACTGGGATCTGCAACTTCCTGGAGTTCATAACGTTGGTAATCTTCTCCATAGGGGTCGAGCTGTAAACTGGAATGTCTAGCTAAACTTAAAATAGCTGAAACCTATTAATTTTGGAAATAGTTGCTATTATATAGTATATCCTGAAAAAGAAATTTATTGCTGAAAGACATGCAAAACGGATTAGACTATATCTACTCTGAAAGAAAATAATTTTAGACAAACTATTCTGAAAGAAAATAAATTTATATTGGACTATCTACTCTGAAAGAAAAACATGGTTTGTTAGTGATAAAAATAGAATAGTAACTTTTGAAATTAATTTAAAGTTTGTTAAAAATTAGCTAAGAAAACATTTGAGTAAATGGCTGGGAAGACAAAACGACTAATGAAATCTTTACTAACTTTTGACTTCTGACTGCTCCTGCAGAAGCCGGTCTTCATCCCTGATCTGCAACCACTGCATCTGTAAATAAACACAACACTGAACTCACAATCTCAACTCAATTACAAACATATTTTTCGCCCTAAAACTGGGCAAACAATTATTTTATTTTTCATAAAAAGATGAAAACATTGTTCAAATAACCTATAAAAATATTTAAGTTATTTTTAAAAATACTGCCACCAACCTGTCAACTAGGCTCTGGAAAAACAAAACAGCATCAGTCCACAAACACAAAATATATTTTTTCTACGATTGCTATGAAAAGATGACAATTACGCTCTCATTTGTCATCGTAAAGTTGACGTTTTCTGTGGAACAATCGAAAAATATCTTTTTTGCTCGTCTCCAATAGCAACGCGCGAAAAAGACGTTAAATTCGCGCGTTTCCAATGGCAACGCGCGAAAAAGATTATTTCAATAGTTACCAGGGATACAAACAAAACAGAAACTTGTCATATTGACAGTTAACAAAACGAATTTAGTTTTAGACGTATACCTACGTTTTTTAATAACTTTAAGATGCAATCGTAGAAAAAATTATGTGTGTATCACGAGCGTAAAAGGGTCTTTGTTACTCGAGCACGGTAATTGCAGCGCGATCCGAAGGCGAGAGCTGCAATTACCGTGCTCGAGTAACAAAGAATCACTTTACGCTCTTAATACACAAATAACTATTTCTAACAATAAAATTACACAACTCACTTTTTTCACACTTTTAAACACTAATTGGCACTTCACTTTAGTTAATTATTAATTAATTTGTCTGCTAAAGTCACGTTAACCGCGAAAATAATTAATTTTCTGGAGCGACGAAGTACACATCAGTTCCCTTCGACGTTCCGCCGACGACTGATTTCTAATACTACGAGTAATTACTTGATGATTTCGAAAACCTAGGATTAGTAGTTTCTGAGAAAATTACATGTAAAGGTTATATGTGGAGGTTGACAGATCAAAATTTCAAATTCGTCTTTTGGCTTAATTTCTCCTTAAAACTATGATATTTTATTATTTTTATTAATATTTAGCTCTTAGCATCAATTTCCCGGGCCCCCTTAAGTTTTTTTGTTGAATTTTGGTTTGCCCATATGAATAACATTGAAATAATGTACATTATATAATTATCTTAAACTTAATCTTTGTTTTTCTTTAATTATATTAGGCAAATTATGTTTAGAAATATACAATGTATTTGTTTCTTTCCTCAACTATAAAAAGAAAGTTATATTTTTCATCTTTAGGATCCCAAATATCCTTAAGATCTTTAAAGATGAAAATCAATTTTTCTTCTATAAGAAAGGAATGTATCTAGGTGACCTGTGCCATTTTCTACCCTTAATTGAGAGATGAAAGTAATATTTTGCAAATGCACATCTCGTTTCCTTGGTCACCATGTCTAAAAATATAAATATTTTATGTACGTATCTCAACTAAAAAAATCAAGTAACTAACAATCTCCATTTTTAGAATCTGCTTCGCCAAGGCATACAACTGAGTAATCTGAGTTGTTTTTCCCACATAAATGACATTTAGATAGAATTTTAACAAGTATGGTATATTTTACACTTTATCAATGCTGTTTAGTTATGAAAATATGAATTACAACTTATTTCAATACTTTTAAAACCTGCCATTAGTACTAAGATGCTTAATTTATTTTATTCTTATAACCTGGTATCTTGTATAAACAGATTAAAATTAATACCTAATTAATCCAAGGCAATACAGTTAAAAATAAAAGCACAAAAGTAGTTAATTCTTTGCAGAAATATTTTGTAGTATTTCGAAAAGATTCTACCATAAAAAAACTTCTAAATATAGAAACTATTTGAATGTTCGATTCTAGCTCCGATTTAAACATCAGAATTGAAATCTTTTCTGACATCCGATCTGAGAATCAAATTGAAATCCAATCCGACTCGATAATTGTAATGAAAATTTAATATTTGAAAGAGAAATTAATTAACAATTTTATTTAAAAAAACTGATTAATTTTATTATATCGTTATTTAATTATTTTAGCTGGTAGCACAAGCTTTGCTTTTGAGTGTTCTAAAAGCACGGTTTTAACATGGTAGAGATAGCTAAAACACCCTAATACAACTGCTCTTAAAACAGGCAAAAACAAAGCTTGTGCTATCAGCCTTTGTATCATAATACATAAATTCTTATAAATTTGAAATTAATGTAGAGAATAGAAATAGGAATTTATATGTTTTTACCCTAAGCTATGATTGAAAATTTCGGAACAGAAATTTTATTCGAATTTTAGATTGAATATATTATCCAAACTTCGGATCCAATATTTTATCTGAAATATGGATCGGATCATTCAATTTCGATCCAATTTGAAATGCGACTTCAAAATTATATTAAAAAATTTAAATTATAAACTACCAACAACATATGTTTGTATAAAATAATTAAATAAAAGTTATTGAACTAAACCGTCGAAACAAATCGATTCATGAGCTGTTCAAAAATGTAATTACTTTACACCGATACAAAAACCGAACCGACAAAGTATGATGGACTGCGAACTGAGACTGAACCGATTTTTTCAATGTTTTTTTTTTTATATTTTACATAATTATAAAATGAAAGGATCACCAAGAACTTATACTTAAAGCTCAAGAACTTTAAATCATTTAAATGCTTACATAAATCTATATTTTATTTCGGGATAATCTTTTAAATAATCCAAGAACCAGTAAAGCTACAACTTCGAAATCAATTTTTATAAAAGGTTTCAATATTTATAATGACTTACCGATTGACATTAAGAATTCAAAGTCAATTAAAGCTTTTAAAACAAATTTAAGAGCAGTTATGTAAAATTTAATTTTATTCTACATTATGAAATACCTTATACATACTTATTTACTAAATTAGAGATATTTAATTGTTATTTTCTTGTATTTAATAGCTTAAAGCTAAATAAATAAATATATTATTTACTGTTAAAATTACAATGAAAACCACGTTCTAAAATGAAAATATATTGTTTTATATAACTAAAAACAAATTTTCATTTTAATCGGTTCAAAATTAAGAGAAAAAATAATAGATACAAATATTTTACTAATACATAAGTATCCTAACTAGCAAAATCAAATTGTCTAAAAATTTCCATTTTTAGACTCTGAGACACCTCCCTAAAATAGGCGGAGCCTCAAGTTTCCTGTACTTTGATACTAGGCCCCTTGAGTGCTACCTACGTCACATGTTTTCAGTTTATAGCTAATTATTTTAACAGTTCTAAATCTATATTTTATTTCGGGATAATCTTTTAAATAATCCTGATTCCTGGAAGATACAAAATATTCGAAACATTGACCAATTTACCTGATATCAGAAGGCTTTGTTGTAATTGGATGAACGATCGATTCGGTTAACAAGTGGGCGTTGCTTATATAAGGGACAAAATACCCTCTTGCACTATATTCCGAGCCGATTATTGGCTGGAATCTTACACCCTTTTAAAAAGATTACTACACTACCATTAGTAACTTTGATGGAAGTTCTGTAAATGTTTCAGGGTTCGTGCTTCCCTATTTAATGGGATATAGCGTGATGTATGTATGAAGAAAAGGAAAATATCATGTATTTATTTTATTATTGCAGAAAACTACCAAGGCTACTCAGCAGCCCGTTCCACATCTTCAGCGAATTCGGCAGAAGGAATGATGGACAGAAAAACTAAAGAAGAAGAGAGAAGAAATTGACAAATCACATGTTAAATAAACCTATATAATGTATTCCATAATATTTGATAAGTACTTTTTGTAATTTAATTTTGTAAGAATTCAACACTGTAAAGCCCGAATTAATAAAATAAATAATTATAATTTTTTAAAAGATAACAAAACAGGGATGTGTGTAGTTGGTCAAAGTGTTGATTTGAATGGTCCTAAATAAATAAATAATAATAAAATCAAACTGTGTAATCTGTAATACAAGTCTGCTGCATCCCGCAAATTCATACTAAAAAACACCGGTAGCTTCGACGCCCAATATAGCAACAAGATTTTTGTGGTGACTTTTTTTTACGTACAATTAAAAAATGTTTCAAATCATAGTGCTTCATTTTATTATTTTCTGTACATTTTAATTAAAGTATTTTGTGGGTAAGGCTCTCATATTCGCAATAATTCTACATTTACTTGATATATAAAATGGCTAATGTTTATCAAAACAAGGTTGAACCAAAAAATTATTTGATTTGATTATATTCTTTAGCTTTTATACTATTTAATTAGTTATTAAATGGAATAGAATCATTTAATTATTTGACTGCTGGATTAATTTCTTAATTAATTACGACTTTTATAATTTTTCTCCTAAAAATAGTTACTTAGCTTAATTAGATGTTAGGAACATAGAAATAAATCAATATTACAATTTATTTAAAATATTGAGCAAGTTACACAAATGTTTGAAACCATTATTATTAAAAAATAAATATATCATCACGCCTTTTACCCATTACTGAGTGTGGCACTCTTCGCGTGAAGTGCATCAAAGACGTCAAATCAATCCCCAAAGATGTTAGTGGAGAAGGAGCCAGAGGGGTAGTTTTTTTAACAAGGTGAAAATTGTTTGTCGCCTGTGGAAATCGAACCCGGGTTCTCAATTCCACAGTCCGACTCGACACCACTCAGCCATCTACCCATAAATACACCATTATTCACACCCAATAAACCACATAGAAAGTAAAATATTCAAAATTCCCCTTAAAATAAAAAAAAAATAAATAAAATAAATATATCATCAAGTCTTTTACTAATTAATTTTTAACATACGACTTCGACTGAACGTACAGTAATGAAGATAATTTTAAAGTTAAATTTTTATGAAAGAAAAATTCGGATGACGCCTGGATTCGAACCAGGGACCCTCCGCTTGCCGGGCAGAGATGTTAACCGCTACACCACGTCACCTGTGTCCGACGTATGGCTTCAACCGAATTCTTCTGTCATAGTGTCTAACGTAGCATCGATCCCAAAGACTCCTATATCTATGATAGGCATTGACAACGGGTTTCGTCTACAGCGACACAGTTCAGATTTATAGAGAATCATTCCACGAACTAATTTTTAACATATGACTTCGACTGAACGTACAGTAATGAAGATAATTTGAAAGTTAAATTTTTATGGAAGAAAAATTCGGATGACGCCTGGATTCGAACCAGGGACCCTCCGCTTGCCAGGCAGAGATGTTAACCGCTACACCACGTCACCTGTGTCCGTCGTATGGCTTTACTAATTGCTGGGTGCGACACTCTGCCGTAGAAGATATAGGTAAAGGGATATATTAATGAGCGTGAAATATCAGCCCTCAGCCGTGAAATTATGACATACACAGACGCCACGGTCGATTTTATAAAATTTTGTCAAATTAAATTTTACATATTAAGAAGAAAAACTGTTACATAGCTAATCTGAGAAATGCTCAACCTATATTTTGTATTCCTCATTGTACCGCAAACTACTGGTTTCATGCTCCTTTATGGAGAATATGTCGGCGCTTTAATAGTTTAAATTTTAATATTAATGATGTAACCAGTGACTTGATTTCAACCACGTTAACCAGATTTATAGACTTAACCAAAAATATGCTATTAAATGATTTCTCCTGAGAAATGACCTGTATCCTATGTTACATGTGAAATGAAATATGAAAAGTCGTACTACTTATACGCACATATTGTATTTTGGGCGATTGCCTGTTCGAATGAATAAATAAATAAATATTTGGTTACCAAAATGAATATTCCAACAAAGAAAACTTATAACATTTATAAATTACAATAACGACAATCACAACAATGAAAGATTACAAGAAAAAAAGACTGTAATATTTGAACATGTGATTGTTTATTATTGTGAGAATTAAATTCAGCAACACTATTCTTTATCATGTCAAGTTTGAACAGCAAAATTGTACTACAACAATGAAAGATACAAAAATGACTCATTTAAAATTTTAGATATATTCGAATGTATTTATGTTTGTCGTATAAAATTATTTTTAAATGTTAATGGGTGCAATATGAACGTTTTCTCCTCACATTTATTGAAGGGATGTAGTTGGAGCCATGCACCCTGTTTACTAGCTCCTATGAGCACAAATGGTTATGACAAAGTTATTTGTTTTATTGCACGTAGTTAAGCGCGGTATATTTTGGGTTTCATTGTGCCGCGCCCAAGGCCAAATAATTTGTTTTACCCTATTCAATACATCTTGTGCGTAAACTGATCAGATCACAAGAATAGTTTGAAAAGAATAGTATCATATTTAATTCCAAATTTATATGTTTAGCAGATATGTCAAGTATTTTCTAAATTTTATTCCTGTTTAATTTGTCCGCAAAACATTGCTAATTTTCATATTGAAAAATATAATTATAAATAAATATATCATCACGCCTTTTACCCATTACTGGGTGTGGCACTCTGCCGAAACAGATCTCGGTAAGTGATATATTTCATCGCGTGCAGTGCTGTTACTAGCCGTCAAATCATATAATTATAAATAAATATATCATCACGCCTTTAACCCATTACTGGGTGTGGCACTCTGCCGAAGCTGATCTCGGTAAGTGATATATACATCGCGTGAAGTGCGGTTACTAACCGTCAAATCATATAATTATAAATAAATATATCATCACGCCTTTTACCCATTACTGGGTGTGGCACTCCGCCGAAGCAGATCTCGGTAAGTGATATATTCATCGCGTGAAGTGCGGTTACTAGCCGTCAAATCATATAATTATAAATAAATAAATAAATTAATATATCATCACGCCTTTTACCCATTACTCTGCCGAAGCAGATCTCGGTAAGTGATATATATCATCGCGTGAAGTGCGGTTATTAGCCGTCAAATCATAAAATTATAAATAAATAAATATATCATCACGCCTTTTACCCATTACTCTGCCGAAGCAGATCTCGGTAAGTGATATATATCATCGCGTGAAGTGCGGTTACTAGCCGTCAAATCATATAATTATGAATAAATATATCATCACGCTTTTCACCCATTACTGGGTGTGGCACTTTGCCGAAGCAGATCTCGGTACGTGATATATTTCATTGTGTGAAGTGCGGTTACTAGCCGTCAAATCATATACTTATAAATAAATAAATAAATATATCATCACGCTTTTTACCCATTACTGGGTCTGGCACTCTGCCGAAGCAGATCTCGGTAAGTGATATATTCATCGCGGGAAGTGCGGTTTCTAGCCATCAAATCATATAATTATAAGTAAATATATCATTACGCTTTTTACCCATTACTGGGTGTGGCACTCTCCCGAAGCAGATCTCGGTAAGTGATATATTTCATTGTGTGAAGTGCAGTTTACCAGCCGTCAAATCACGGTTCCCAAAGATATTAGTGGAGGGGGAGCCACTGGGATAGATTTAAATTGGTGAAATATAATTATAACATATTTAAATTCAGTAAACAGCCAAGAAAGAAAGAATAAAAATATAGTAAGTTATAAAGTGAATTCTAGTTATTTTTCTGAATACAATATCGTTTAGATTCTATTATAATCTGTAGGTTCTCTGTCCTAAACGAAGAAAAAACTTTTATAAGAGTTTGTACCAATCCCACTTCGATAACCTGTAGCTCATTTCAAGTCAAGGCAGATTCACAAGCTAACCATCTCAGATTTTAAAGAAATGACGCAAAAGAAGTTTGAGCAAATGTTGAACGAAGTTTGGTTATGAGTAATATTATGAAAAAAATAACAACATATTGAAGTAAGCCTAATTTTTCATAATACTTTCAAATTATCTTTAAAATTTAGTGTCGCAGATTTTACGCTATCAAACATAGGCAATAAATTAGATTCAGGTAAGTATTATAAAATTATTTTTACATATAATGAAAAGTGCAACATTGTATCATTGTGATAAATTTAAAACATTTTAATAATAAGTACTAATGAATGGTCGTTTCCCGATTTAAGCTGTTTAATTATAACTACAATGTATTAATTCAATTGATTTATTTCGGTTGCAAAGTGTCGTAACTCGTACATAATTCAATTAATTACTATATATTTAGTGTAATTAGTCGCTTAATCCAGTTTTTATTTCATATTTTTATTAAATGTTTTAATAATAACTATATCAAAAATTATTTACAATTAAAAAATAAATCATCTAGTAATTTTCGTTATTTGGGGTGGTAGTATGCTTTGACAAGTTGTATTCTTGTTTCTTCTTCCATAAACAACATCTGTGAAAACTCGTTAGTTTTTCATGATTTTACTTGTAAATTTTCCAATTTCATTGTAATAAATACTATCAATCGAGATCGTATATTTTGTTTATCAATTTAATATAGTGGAAATCAAAAAAATTTGTATAAAACAATTTTTCTAATATTAAACAACCTCATCAGCGTCTTTGCGTCATTGGTAAGAAGAGTTTATTTCTTTGAAACTGTTTCCAAATATAATAAATATTGTTATGAGATTATTTTATAAATTCAGTATAGTAAAAAAAAAGTTGTTTATTCAAATTATAATAGTATAATTAATAAATTAAGTTAGGTATCATTAATTACCAAACATCAACTATATATGGTAATTTTATATTGCATTTCAATATTAATTCAATTAAATATGTCTTTTTGATATTAATTTTGTCTTTTCAGATATGTACTCGTAATATCAACTCAGGGAATGACATGGTGATTGAATATGAATGAAACAAGCGATGTCAAGAACTCTCGAGCCCTATAAATTTGAGTTAATTCCTACATGAGTCCTTTAAAAGAAGGAAGATAACACAGCAGGACGCTTAGCAAACAGGTTCAGTACAAGTTTTATTCATTACTATAATTTTTAAATTATTATCTGAAATGCTTAAGCCCCCTACACATACTGACGCTTTGAATACGACAAGCCTATGCACAGGCAAACCTGAGCGTTTGCATGTCATGCTGGGCACCCGCACGGACATTTGGCCTGGCTTGAAATTATTCGCCTGGATCGCAGACCATCCACTTGCCTGGTAGATAGAGAAACGATTCTGGTTGCTTACACAGTTTCGGCCAGTAGATGTAAATCATTTAGTAATTATAATTAAAGTAAATGAAACTATTTTATAACATAAATTAAAGTCGTAGGACTTGATATGCTTTTGCAATTAATTGAATTATCGTTATGTATTGTCTTTAACCTTAATTTCTTTTAAAAAGAACTTAATTCATTAATAATTATTTACATAATCATTTGTATGTCTTTATTCATTACATTTGAATTAATTGAAAATAATTACTTAGGTGGCACAGATATTGGTTGAAACTTGTGAGCTTGGCCTGTTGCGTAAACAGTAAACAGGTGTTTAATAGTTGGACAAACGGTTGTCGTTTGTAGGGTAGCATTAAATGCGGCAAATTTTTAACGTGTTTCATCTCGATATTATCTAATTATAAGTGGAATTTATGATCATGTGCTATTACATTAAAATTTATTGTTTGAAATATAAACAAATAGTGAATGAAATATATGATTTCATATAATAAGGCAAGTATTATAATTCGTAAATTAATTTGTATTTCTTAACATGAAGGATTTTGAATTATAACACAATTCATTTTGTGCGAATTGCTTTTTCATCGACAGACAAGAAGCTGTACAGATTATTCAGAAGAAAGAGAAAACTTGAACCATCTGAAGAAGGTGAAATGAAGAATTATTGGACGAACGTGAAATAAGAAGAATGGATGAAATTACTGAAGAAAAGAAAAGGAGAATACAAATAAAGTTATGTATTTGTAAATAAAGAAAATCAACACATTTTCTGATGAATGTAAATTATAAATAATTAAATTTGTTGTTGAGTTATTATCTCTAGATGTAGCAGCATCTGCAATTCTAGATTTTAGTTGACAAATCATTGTGTACATTTAAATGTTGATTCCATTGTATTTTTTTAATAAGAGTTATAATAAAATTATCTGAATTTCCTTTCCTTTGATTTGATTAATAAATGATATTAAATGTAATAGAACTAACTTAAGATATGGGAAATATTTTCTAGAATAATGTCCTATCAAATAGTTTACACAAATTGTTACAGTGTTCAGCCTTATTTGAGCAGACTTTTCAATAAATTTATGAACTTGTGTCGTAGAACAAGTTCTGGAGAGACAAGTCTTCATATTTTATTGCATCCAGTAACTACAAATACAAATCAATCGTTAAACGAAATTACAATCTAATTAATAACAACAAATAGTTGTAAAAGAGAAATATGAATGGAAATAACATTTCTTCAAAGTAAAGCAAATATTCATGCATTTAAAGAGTGCGAATGTTTACAATGTATCTCAGCGGTCCAGGTAGTGGAACTAGAAAGATAATGGCACCGGATTAGGTTTATTGCTTTACAGATGTTTGAAATTTATTCTATACAATAATTCCTTTCTTAAAATTCACAAACTCTGTACGAATTGTTTCTTATAACAGAACATTTGATTGCAACAAAAAATATAGTTTATTTTCGTCGTACGTATTGGTTCTTTCAATTTTAATTCTCATCGCACGTTCTTCTATATATGATCAATAATATCTCCGAATTATTATGCAACACATATTTTGTAAATAAAAAGTAGTTAAAATACAGGAAAAACATGATTTCTATTGGCAATTAATATCTGCATGATAAGTTGAAAAAATTAAAACAATATTTGATTTAAATTCTGGACAATTTATGTAATTCGATCTTTTGTCAGGAAAATAAAAATAGTTAACAAAACGAAACTATAAATAAGAAACTTAGTAATAAACAAGTAACGAAGGAAATAAGGAATTATAATTTTTGGATCAACGGTAACCAAGTTTTATTCAATTCACTGCCATCGTAATATTGTTCATGTTCCTACTTTCGAATATTTTGTGTGATTTCCTGCATAACATGTCTGGTCCTGTCAAACAGTTTCTTACGTAAAAAGTTCTACATTGTATCAGGCGATGAAATACTAAAAAGATTTCAATAATTATTACTTAGTGAATGTTTTGTTAACCATTTAAACTCATAAATAATAAATACAATGTATTAATTGGTTGCATAAACTCGTTTTTATATAATAAGTATCGTAAGACCTAACCAAGTTAAAACAAGACAATTAGGTAAATTATATATTTAATATGAAACAAAATATTTTATGAATTTTATGAACTGGTGAGTAATTTACATTCATGAATTATATCGATTTGTGATAATTTGTTTCGTATGTTTTGTTTTTCATATATTACTTGTTATAACCAAACTAATTACAATAAATATTATTTAATAATGTATTTCATATTTGCCTAAGTATATTTTTTTTAGTATATAAGTAATTTATACAATTTTAAAATAAATATATTGTTTTTAAATTTTTAGTAGTTTTTCGCTTTGATAAGTTGCTTTCCGCGCCCACATGTTCTCATTTGTCAACAACTTGTAACGTGTTGTGTTAACTGCTAGATTTTTCAAGTGTTTCCTTGCAAATTTCCATTATTTCAATATAATTAATACTATTAAACGATAAAATATATTTTGCTGATCAATTTGATGTATAAAATGAAGTGGACATCAAAAAAACTAGATTGATTATCTTTAAAACAGTTTTCCTAATGCTAAACAAGGATATCAATATGGCGACATAATTGGTGAGATATTTTTATAAGTTAATATTTCTATAAAATATTACTTAATATTTTCTTTGGGTGCAATAAATATCATTCTATGGTAAAATAAGTTCCATATAGTAACGAAAAGTTATTTTCTTGATCAAAATTAAATAATCAATAAATTAAATGACACCATATTTATCGACCAATCAGAAAGCTTGATTCGAAATTTTTTCTTTTTAACGGTCTTTCTGTCCTCAATCAATAATAAATCAATCAAATAAGATGTCACCCGTGTATTGACATAACTATTTTTATGTTTTACATGAAAATAATATTATTTTGCTATTCTGAACCAAACAGGCGATCTCAAGAATTCAGAAGTAATTTAAATATTTATTTTAATTAAAATTAGTCGTATTATGAAGTGATTTAAGTTTAATTAACTTTGAAGTGAGATGCTACAAGTTTGAAATACATTTAATTTATCAAACTAAAAGTATAATTTGTTTTCAGCTGGCAGGAACATGTTCACGATAATCCTGAACTAGCAGAGAGACAGAATCTGATTCACACCTGTCTTTGAGAAACATTCAATTCTTACCTGCTTTTGAGCCTTCTGGTGGAGGTAGACGACGGCGCGATACAATTAGTAAGCGGTAAGTTTTCATTTAGAACTTTTATTTCTTAGTTATTATCGGTAATGATTACATAAATGAATCATCATTCTTTGGTGTTGATGATTTTTGTTAAATAATATGATTTATTTGTGTCATTTATGCTGGTATAACTCCTCTTAACTAATGCTGGGGATCGTAGGCTCTGGAATTGCAGATATTAATTTATTTTGTATTTGAATATTTATTTCAATTTAAATAAGTTGTATTATGAAATGATTTAATTTCAACTAACTGTGAAGTTGAAAATCGTGATGTTACAAGTTTGAAACAAATAAATAAATATATCATCACGCCTTTTACCCATTACTGGGTGTGGCACTCCTGCTTAAGCAGATCTCGGTAAGTGATATATTTTTTCGCGAACCACTTAAACTTCGAATAAATATTAATAACATTGTACTATAATAACTAAAATTACATACAATAAAAAGATAATACATGATGATTAATAAGTAATAAAAATTATGTTTGTTAATTATATATAATAAATAAATAAATATATCATTACGCCTTTTACCCATTACTGGGTGTGGCACTCCTGCCTAAGCAGATCTCGGCAAGTGATATATTTTTTCGCGCAAAGTGCGGTTACTAGCCGTCAAATCACGGCCCCCAAAGATATTAGTGGAGGGGGAGTCACAGGGGTAGATTTAAATTGGTGAAAATTGTTTGTCGGCTGTGGGGATCGAACCAGGGTTCTCAAGATCCACAGGCCGACTCGATACCACTGAGCCCCCTACACAATGTTACAAGTTTGAAATACATTTAATTCATCAAACTGAAAGTATAATTTGTTTTCAGCTGGCAGGAACAGGTTTAGGATAATTCTGAACTAGAAAAAGGCAAAATCCAGTTTATACCTGGCTTTATCCAGTATTTATCCCTCAGTATGACGATATGGAACCGCACTTAAGCTGGAGTGGCTTGGGTTATTATTTGGTTTGTTTTTCAGGTACCTACGTTTCACATTAGACAATGATAGAACAGAATAGATCAATTTTCATAAAATTAACAATAAAATTAGCAGAAAAATTTATAAAATAATCAAGATGTCATTCCGTTGTACAAGATATAGATTCATCGACCTCCGACAATCAGGACAACTCATCATCATAAATAACAACAACAAAGTGTCATTTAGAAGTTTACTCTCGGCTTCGTCGTTGTTGGAAACCTTATCTGTGTACGACATCAAATGAATAATCTTAATCGTCTTATCAATGATGTCACATCAACTTTCATGAGGAAAGAGAACGTTTTGGAATACATTGTAGAAGAAACAGTGAATTCTAAACAAGATTAATTCCAAGATTTTACTTCCAAATCCATCCCAACCGCTTGGACTTCGAGGATCTGGGCGTTCGTCCGCGCCTAGCTTCACACAATGTGTGAGGCAGGTTAATTGTACCCAACTCAGTTCAGCTGAGCTGAGGTCGTGTGAAATATAATGCGGAAATAAGATGTCGTCCAAGACGTTACCGACCTTGAGAAATGTTAGTGTGGGATCACTGAGAGGATGCTTATTTGAGTTTGTTTGACAGATGTACTCAGCTATGACTTGCATTTCGACGAGGTCGAATGCATAAAACTCTTTATGGAGATCGGTGATCCGGAGCCTAAACAGCGCGTTGTTCCCATCTAGAAGTTTACGCTCGGTTTCGTCGTTGTTGTAAATTTTATCTGAGCACCTCATCAAATGAATAATCTTAATCATCTAATCAATGATGTCACATCAACTTTCTTCAGGAAAGAGAACGTTTTGGAATACATCGTGGAAGGAATATCCGAAGAATGAAATAAGTAAGTGATTTAACTTTTATATTCTATTCTAAATACTAATTGAGAATTCTAAACAGAATGAAATGCAAGACTTTGGGAACAAAACATCTCAACCACTTGGACTTCGAGGATTTGGTCACTCATCCGCTCCTAGCTTTACACCATGCACGAGGAAGTTTTAATGTATCCAGTTCAACTGAAGGAATTTGAAAAATTATGCGTGAACCAGATGTCTTCTAGGACGTTATCGAATGATTAGCACAAGTATCCACTATAATCCACAAAAATACAACAGGATTAATCATCAAGAGAGACAAGTGAGAGAAGATGATCGCTAACACATAGCCGGAGACTTCTCACTTCTTGGATGCATCTTCAAGGAAATAACAAAAAACACACTGAAAGTAGCATGTCCCTCGTTTGTATGCAAGAACTGATTCATCCTTGAAAACTGTTTGGAAATTAATGCAAATTAATTCTAAACAGTGTTCAGGGATTTTATCATGTCTTGCATACAAATTGTTTCCCTCCCTTTGCGAAAAAAAAAAAATAAAGTAAATTTTTGCAAAAAAAGAAACACTACACAAACACTAGGTTTTCCCTTTTTATAGCTAGGTTCCTTTACAATTTGGACTTCGAGAATCTAGACGCTCGTCCGCGCCTAGCCTAGAGACAGGTTAATTGTACGCAGCTCCGCTGAGGTAGTGTGAAATATAATGCGGAAACAAGATGTGGAAAAAGAACGATTTGGAATACATCGTAGAAGATGGAGGGAAATATCCGAAGAATGACATAAGTAAGTAATTTAATTTTTATATTCTATTCTAAATACTAATTGAGAATTCTAAACAGGACGAAATGCAAGACTTTCGGAGCAAAACATCTCAATGACTTGGACTTCGAGGATTTGGTCACTCATCCGCTCCTAGCTTCACACCATGCATGAGGAAGATTAAATATATCCAGTTCAACTGAAGGAATTTGAAAAATATTGCGTGAACCAGATGTCTTCTAGGACGTTATCGAATGATGAGCAGAAGAATCCACAAAAATGCAACAGGATTAATCATCAAGAGAGACAAGTGAGAGAAGATGATCGCTAACACATAGCCGGAGACTTCTCACTTCTTGGATGCATCTTCAAGGAAATAACAAAAAACACACTGAAAGTAGCATGTCCCTCGTTTGTATGCAAGAACTGATTCATCCTTGAAAACTGTTTGGAAATTAATGCAAATTAATTCTAAACAGTGTTCAGGGATTTTATCATGTCTTGCATACAAATTGTTTCCTTCCCTTTGCGAAAAAAAAAGTAAGTAAATTTTTGCAAAAAACACTAGGTTTTTCCTTTTCTATAGCTAGGTCTCTTTACAATTTGGACTTCGAGAATCTGGACACTCGACCGCGCGTAGCCTAGAGGCAGGTTAATTCGTACCCAGCTCTGCTGAGGTAGTGTGAAATATAATGCGGAAACAAGATGTGGAAAAAGAAGGTTTTGGAATACATCGTAGAAGACGCAGGGAAATATCCGAAGAATGAAATATGTAAGTTTTTAAATTCTATATTCTATTCTCAATACTAATTCACATACATTGAATTCATCAAACTAAAAGTATAATTTGTTTTTAGCTGGCAAAAACAGACACAGAATAATCCGGAACTCCAGACTAGCCGAAAAGGCAAAATCAAGTTCATATATGGTGTGAACCAGTATTTATTCGAATCTGAACATCCCGAATTGGCAAGAATAGTCTCCGAATAATCCGGAATTCCGGAACTAGTCTAGAAAGGCAAAGTCCAGTTTATATCTGGATTTAATCAGTATCCAGTGATGGGCGACGACGGCGCGATACAATCAGTAACCGGTAAGTTTTAATTTTTCACTTTTATTTCTTAATTATTGTCACTAATGCTTACATAAATAAATAAATCACCGTTTATTGATCACGAATATCATCATTTTTGGGTGTTGATGAAATATTTTCCTAACACGTGCACAAGAAACACTGCTTTTCTCCCCTAGGGAGAGAAACATTATGTTTCTGTCCCTAGGTAGGATGTTTCTGCCCCTAGAAAGATGTTTCTGTCCTTTCTTTCTATTGATATAAATAATTTATCTTTTACATAAAATTAATATTATTTTGTCATTTTAGGTACACTTTCAACTGAATAAACGACTTTGTTGATTTCCTACGAACCAAAATGGCGATCTCAAGAATTCAGAAGTAAGTTTATTTTGTATTTAAATATTTATTTCAATTAAAACAAGTTGTATTGTGTAATGATTTAAGTTCGACTATATTTGAAGTTGAAAATCGTAATGATACAAGTTTGAAATACATTTAATTCGTCAAACTAAAAGTATAATTTGTTTTTCAGCTGGCAGGAACATATTCACGATAATCCTGAACTAGCAGAGAGGCAGAATCTAATTCACACCTGTGTTTAAGAAACATTCAATTCTTACCTGCCTTTGAGCCTTCTGGTGGAGGTAGACGACGGCGCGATACAATTAGTAAGCGGTAAGTTTTCATTTAAAACTTTTATTTCTTAGTTATTATCGGTAATGATTACATAAATGAATCATCATTCTTTGGTGTTGATGATTTTTGTTAAATAATATGATTTATTTGTGTCATTTATGCTGGTATAACTCCTCTTACCTAGTGGTGGGGATCGTAGGCTCTGGTATTGCAGATATTAATTTATTTTGTATTTGAATATTTATTTCAATTTAAATAAGTTGTATTATGAAATGATTTAATTTCAACTAACTGTGAAGTTGAAAATCGTAATGTTACAAGTTTGAAATAAATAAATAAATATATCATCACGCCTTTTACCCATTACTGGGTGTGGCACTCCTGCCTAAGCAGATCTCGGTAAGTGATATATTTTGTTGCGCGAAGTGCGGTTACCAGCCGTCAAATCACGGCTCCCAAAGATACCTGGCTTTATCCAGTATTTATCTCTCAGTACGACGGTATGGATAACGATATGGATTTCGAATCCGGAGATCCCGAGTTCGAACCGCACTTAAGCTGGAGTGGCTTGGGTTATTATTTGGTTTGTTTTTCAGGTACCTACGTTTCACATTAGACAATGATAGAACAGAATAGATCAATTTTCATAAAATTAACAATAAAATTAGCAGAAAAATTTATAAAATAATCAAGATGTCATTCCGTTGTACAAGATATAGATTCATCGACCTCCGACAATCAGGACAACTCATCATCATAAATAACAACAACAAAGTGTCATTTAGAAGTTTACTCTCGGCTTCGTCGTTGTTGGAAACCTTATCTGTGTACGACATCAAATGAATAATCTTAATCGTCTTATCAATGATGTCACATCAACTTTCATGAGGAAAGAGAACGTTTTGGAATACATTGTAGAAGAAACAGTGAATTCTAAACAAGATTAATTCCAAGATTTTACTTCCAAATCCATCCCAACCGCTTGGACTTCGAGGATCTGGGCGTTCGTCCGCGCCTAGCTTCACACAATGTGTGAGGCAGGTTAATTGTACCCAACTCAGTTCAGCTGAGCTGAGGTCGTGTGAAATATAATGCGGAAATAAGATGTCGTCCAAGACGTTACCGACCTTGAGAAATGTTAGTGTGGGATCACTGAGAGGATGCTTATTTGAGTTTGTTTGACAGATGTACTCAGCTATGACTTGCATTTCGACGAGGTCGAATGCATAAAACTCTTTATGGAGATCGGTGATCCGGAGCCTAAACAGCGCGTTGTTCCCATCTAGAAGTTTACGCTCGGTTTCGTCGTTGTTGTAAATTTTATCTGAGCACCTCATCAAATGAATAATCTTAATCATCTAATCAATGATGTCACATCAACTTTCTTCAGGAAAGAGAACGTTTTGGAATACATCGTGGAAGGAATATCCGAAGAATGAAATAAGTAAGTGATTTAACTTTTATATTCTATTCTAAATACTAATTGAGAATTCTAAACAGAATGAAATGCAAGACTTTGGGAACAAAACATCTCAACCACTTGGACTTCGAGGATTTGGTCACTCATCCGCTCCTAGCTTTACACCATGCACGAGGAAGTTTTAATGTATCCAGTTCAACTGAAGGAATTTGAAAAATAATGCGTGAACCAGATGTCTTCTAGGACGTTATCGAATGATTAGCACAAGTATCCACTATAATCCACAAAAATACAACAGGATTAATCATCAAGAGAGACAAGTGAGAGAAGATGATCGCTAACACATAGCCGGAGACTTCTCACTTCTTGGATGCATCTTCAAGGAAATAACAAAAAACACACAGAAAGTAGCATGTCCCTCGTTTGTATGCAAGAACTGATTCATCCTTGAAAACTGTTTGGAAATTAATGCAAATTAATTCTAAACAGTGTTCAGGGATTTTATCATGTCTTGCATACAAATTGTTTCCCTCCCTTTGCGAAAAAAAAAAAATAAAGTAAATTTTTGCAAAAAAAGAAACACTACACAAACACTAGGTTTTCCCTTTTTATAGCTAGGTTCCTTTACAATTTGGACTTCGAGAATCTAGACGCTCGTCCGCGCCTAGCCTAGAGACAGGTTAATTGTACGCAGCTCCGCTGAGGTAGTGTGAAATATAATGCGGAAACAAGATGTGGAAAAAGAACGATTTGGAATACATCGTAGAAGATGGAGGGAAATATCCGAAGAATGACATAAGTAAGTAATTTAATTTTTATATTCTATTCTAAATACTAATTGAGAATTCTAAACAGGACGAAATGCAAGACTTTCGGAGCAAAACATCTCAATGACTTGGACTTCGAGGATTTGGTCACTCATCCGCTCCTAGCTTCACACCATGCATGAGGAAGATTAAATATATCCAGTTCAACTGAAGGAATTTGAAAAATATTGCGTGAACCAGATGTCTTCTAGGACGTTATCGAATGATGAGCAGAAGAATCCACAAAAATGCAACAGGATTAATCATCAAGAGAGACAAGTGAGAGAAGATGATCGCTAACACATAGCCGGAGACTTCTCACTTCTTGGATGCATCTTCAAGGAAATAACAAAAACACACTGAAAGTAGCATGTCCCTCGTTTGTATGCAAGAACTGATTCATCCTTGAAAACTGTTTGGAAATTAATGCAAATTAATTCTAAACAGTGTTCAGGGATTTTATCATGTCTTGCATACAAATTGTTTCCTTCCCTTTGCGAAAAAAAAAGTAAGTAAATTTTTGCAAAAAACACTAGGTTTTTCCTTTTCTATAGCTAGGTCTCTTTACAATTTGGACTTCGAGAATCTGGACACTCGACCGCGCGTAGCCTAGAGGCAGGTTAATTCGTACCCAGCTCTGCTGAGGTAGTGTGAAATATAATGCGGAAACAAGATGTGGAAAAAGAAGGTTTTGGAATACATCGTAGAAGACGCAGGGAAATATCCGAAGAATGAAATATGTAAGTTTTTAAATTCTATATTCTATTCTCAATACTAATTCACATACATTGAATTCATCAAACTAAAAGTATAATTTGTTTTTAGCTGGCAAAAACAGACACAGAATAATCCGGAACTCCAGACTAGCCGAAAAGGCAAAATCAAGTTCATATATGGTGTGAACCAGTATTTATTCGAATCTGAACATCCCGAATTGGCAAGAATAGCCTCCGAATAATCCGGAATTCCGGAACTAGTCTAGAAAGGCAAAGTCCAGTTTATATCTGGATTTAATCAGTATCCAGTGATGGGCGACGACGGCGCGATACAATCAGTAACCGGTAAGTTTTAATTTTTCACTTTTATTTCTTAATTATTGTCACTAATGCTTACATAAATAAATAAATCACCGTTTATTGATCACGAATATCATCATTTTTGGGTGTTGATGAAATATTTTCCTAACACGTGCACAAGAAACACTGCTTTTCTCCCCTAGGGAGAGAAACATTATGTTTCTGTCCCTAGGTAGGATGTTTCTGCCCCTAGAAAGATGTTTCTGTCCTTTCTTTCTATTGATATAAATAATTTATCTTTTACATAAAATTAATATTATTTTGTCATTTTAGGTACACTTTCAACTGAATAAACGACTTTGTTGATTTCCTACGAACCAAAATGGCGATCTCAAGAATTCAGAAGTAAGTTTATTTTGTATTTAAATATTTATTTCAATTAAAACAAGTTGTATTGTGTAATGATTTAAGTTCGACTATATTTGAAGTTGAAAATCGTAATGATACAAGTTTGAAATACATTTAATTCGTCAAACTAAAAGTATAATTTGTTTTTCAGCTGGCAGGAACATATTCACGATAATCCTGAACTAGCAGAGAGGCAGAATCTAATTCACACCTGTGTTTAAGAAACATTCAATTCTTACCTGCCTTTGAGCCTTCTGGTGGAGGTAGACGACGGCGCGATACAATTAGTAAGCGGTAAGTTTTCATTTAAAACTTTTATTTCTTAGTTATTATCGGTAATGATTACATAAATGAATCATCATTCTTTGGTGTTGATGATTTTTGTTAAATAATATGATTTATTTGTGTCATTTATGCTGGTATAACTCCTCTTACCTAGTGGTGGGGATCGTAGGCTCTGGTATTGCAGATATTAATTTATTTTGTATTTGAATATTTATTTCAATTTAAATAAGTTGTATTATGAAATGATTTAATTTCAACTAACTGTGAAGTTGAAAATCGTAATGTTACAAGTTTGAAATAAATAAATAAATATATCATCACGCCTTTTACCCATTACTGGGTGTGGCACTCCTGCCTAAGCAGATCTCGGTAAGTGATATATTTTGTTGCGCGAAGTGCGGTTACCAGCCGTCAAATCACGGCTCCCAAAGATACCTGTCTTTATCCAGTATTTATCTCTCAGTACGACGGTATGGATAACGATATGGATTTCGAATCCGGAGATCCCGAGTTCGAACCGCACTTAAGCTGGAGTGGCTTGGGTTATTATTTGGTTTGTTTTTCAGGTACCTACGTTTCACATTAGACAATGATAGAACAGAATAGATCAATTTTCATAAAATTAACAATAAAATTAGCAGAAAAATTTATAAAATAATCAAGATGTCATTCCGTTGTACAAGATATAGATTCATCGACCTCCGACAATCAGGACAACTCATCATCATAAATAACAACAACAAAGTGACATTTAGAAGTTTACTCTCGGCTTCGTCGTTGTTGGAAACCTTATCTGTGTACGACATCAAATGAATAATCTTAATCGTCTTATCAATGATGTCACATCAACTTTCATGAGGAAAGAGAACGTTTTGGAATACATTGTAGAAGAAACAGTGAATTCTAAACAAGATTAATTCCAAGATTTTACTTCCAAATCCATCCCAACCGCTTGGACTTCGAGGATCTGGGCGTTCGTCCGCGCCTAGCTTCACACAATGTGTGAGGCAGGTTAATTGTACCCAACTCAGTTCAGCTGAGCTGAGGTCGTGTGAAATATAATGCGGAAATAAGATGTCGTCCAAGACGTTACCGACCTTGAGAAATGTTAGTGTGGGATCACTGAGAGGATGCTTATTTGAGTTTGTTTGACAGATGTACTCAGCTATGACTTGCATTTCGACGAGGTCGAATGCATAAAACTCTTTATGGAGATCGGTGATCCGGAGCCTAAACAGCGCGTTGTTCCCATCTAGAAGTTTACGCTCGGTTTCGTCGTTGTTGTAAATTTTATCTGAGCACCTCATCAAATGAATAATCTTAATCATCTAATCAATGATGTCACATCAACTTTCTTCAGGAAAGAGAACGTTTTGGAATACATCGTGGAAGGAATATCCGAAGAATGAAATAAGTAAGTGATTTAACTTTTATATTCTATTCTAAATACTAATTGAGAATTCTAAACAGAATGAAATGCAAGACTTTGGGAACAAAACATCTCAACCACTTGGACTTCGAGGATTTGGTCACTCATCCGCTCCTAGCTTTACACCATGCACGAGGAAGTTTTAATGTATCCAGTTCAACTGAAGGAATTTGAAAAATAATGCGTGAACCAGATGTCTTCTAGGACGTTATCGAATGATTAGCACAAGTATCCACTATAATCCACAAAAATACAACAGGATTAATCATCAAGAGAGACAAGTGAGAGAAGATGATCGCTAACACATAGCCGGAGACTTCTCACTTCTTGGATGCATCTTCAAGGAAATAACAAAAAACACACTGAAAGTAGCATGTCCCTCGTTTGTATGCAAGAACTGATTCATCCTTGAAAACTGTTTGGAAATTAATGCAAATTAATTCTAAACAGTGTTCAGGGATTTTATCATGTCTTGCATACAAATTGTTTCCCTCCCTTTGCGAAAAAAAAAAAATAAAGTAAATTTTTGCAAAAAAAGAAACACTACACAAACACTAGGTTTTCCCTTTTTATAGCTAGGTTCCTTTACAATTTGGACTTCGAGAATCTAGACGCTCGTCCGCGCCTAGCCTAGAGACAGGTTAATTGTACGCAGCTCCGCTGAGGTAGTGTGAAATATAATGCGGAAACAAGATGTGGAAAAAGAACGATTTGGAATACATCGTAGAAGATGGAGGGAAATATCCGAAGAATGACATAAGTAAGTAATTTAATTTTTATATTCTATTCTAAATACTAATTGAGAATTCTAAACAGGACGAAATGCAAGACTTTCGGAGCAAAACATCTCAATGACTTGGACTTCGAGGATTTGGTCACTCATCCGCTCCTAGCTTCACACCATGCATGAGGAAGATTAAATATATCCAGTTCAACTGAAGGAATTTGAAAAATATTGCGTGAACCAGATGTCTTCTAGGACGTTATCGAATGATGAGCAGAAGAATCCACAAAAATGCAACAGGATTAATCATCAAGAGAGACAAGTGAGAGAAGATGATCGCTAACACATAGCCGGAGACTTCTCACTTCTTGGATGCATCTTCAAGGAAATAACAAAAAACACACTGAAAGTAGCATGTCCCTCGTTTGTATGCAAGAACTGATTCATCCTTGAAAACTGTTTGGAAATTAATGCAAATTAATTCTAAACAGTGTTCAGGGATTTTATCATGTCTTGCATACAAATTGTTTCCTTCCCTTTGCGAAAAAAAAAGTAAGTAAATTTTTGCAAAAAACACTAGGTTTTTCCTTTTCTATAGCTAGGTCTCTTTACAATTTGGACTTCGAGAATCTGGACACTCGACCGCGCGTAGCCTAGAGGCAGGTTAATTCGTACCCAGCTCTGCTGAGGTAGTGTGAAATATAATGCGGAAACAAGATGTGGAAAAAGAAGGTTTTGGAATACATCGTAGAAGACGCAGGGAAATATCCGAAGAATGAAATATGTAAGTTTTTAAATTCTATATTCTATTCTCAATACTAATTCACATACATTGAATTCATCAAACTAAAAGTATAATTTGTTTTTAGCTGGCAAAAACAGACACAGAATAATCCGGAACTCCAGACTAGCCGAAAAGGCAAAATCAAGTTCATATATGGTGTGAACCAGTATTTATTCGAATCTGAACATCCCGAATTGGCAAGAATAGCCTCCGAATAATCCGGAATTCCGGAACTAGTCTAGAAAGGCAAAGTCCAGTTTATATCTGGATTTAATCAGTATCCAGTGATGGGCGACGACGGCGCGATACAATCAGTAACCGGTAAGTTTTAATTTTTCACTTTTATTTCTTAATTATTGTCACTAATGCTTACATAAATAAATAAATCACCGTTTATTGATCACGAATATCATCATTTTTGGGTGTTGATGAAATATTTTCCTAACACGTGCACAAGAAACACTGCTTTTCTCCCCTAGGGAGAGAAACATTATGTTTCTGTCCCTAGGTAGGATGTTTCTGCCCCTAGAAAGATGTTTCTGTCCTTTCTTTCTATTGATATAAATAATTTATCTTTTACATAAAATTAATATTATTTTGTCATTTTAGGTACACTTTCAACTGAATAAACGACTTTGTTGATTTCCTACGAACCAAAATGGCGATCTCAAGAATTCAGAAGTAAGTTTATTTTGTATTTAAATATTTATTTCAATTAAAACAAGTTGTATTGTGTAATGATTTAAGTTCGACTATATTTGAAGTTGAAAATCGTAATGATACAAGTTTGAAATACATTTAATTCGTCAAACTAAAAGTATAATTTGTTTTTCAGCTGGCAGGAACATATTCACGATAATCCTGAACTAGCAGAGAGGCAGAATCTAATTCACACCTGTGTTTAAGAAACATTCAATTCTTACCTGCCTTTGAGCCTTCTGGTGGAGGTAGACGACGGCGCGATACAATTAGTAAGCGGTAAGTTTTCATTTAAAACTTTTATTTCTTAGTTATTATCGGTAATGATTACATAAATGAATCATCATTCTTTGGTGTTGATGATTTTTGTTAAATAATATGATTTATTTGTGTCATTTATGCTGGTATAACTCCTCTTACCTAGTGGTGGGGATCGTAGGCTCTGGTATTGCAGATATTAATTTATTTTGTATTTGAATATTTATTTCAATTTAAATAAGTTGTATTATGAAATGATTTAATTTCAACTAACTGTGAAGTTGAAAATCGTAATGTTACAAGTTTGAAATAAATAAATAAATATATCATCACGCCTTTTACCCATTACTGGGTGTGGCACTCCTGCCTAAGCAGATCTCGGTAAGTGATATATTTTGTTGCGCGAAGTGCGGTTACCAGCCGTCAAATCACGGCTCCCAAAGATACCTGGCTTTATCCAGTATTTATCTCTCAGTACGACGGTATGGATAACGATATGGATTTCGAATCCGGAGATCCCGAGTTCGAACCGCACTTAAGCTGGAGTGGCTTGGGTTATTATTTGGTTTGTTTTTCAGGTACCTACGTTTCACATTAGACAATGATAGAACAGAATAGATCAATTTTCATAAAATTAACAATAAAATTAGCAGAAAAATTTATAAAATAATCAAGATGTCATTCCGTTGTACAAGATATAGATTCATCGACCTCCGACAATCAGGACAACTCATCATCATAAATAACAACAACAAAGTGTCATTTAGAAGTTTACTCTCGGCTTCGTCGTTGTTGGAAACCTTATCTGTGTACGACATCAAATGAATAATCTTAATCGTCTTATCAATGATGTCACATCAACTTTCATGAGGAAAGAGAACGTTTTGGAATACATTGTAGAAGAAACAGTGAATTCTAAACAAGATTAATTCCAAGATTTTACTTCCAAATCCATCCCAACCGCTTGGACTTCGAGGATCTGGGCGTTCGTCCGCGCCTAGCTTCACACAATGTGTGAGGCAGGTTAATTGTACCCAACTCAGTTCAGCTGAGCTGAGGTCGTGTGAAATATAATGCGGAAATAAGATGTCGTCCAAGACGTTACCGACCTTGAGAAATGTTAGTGTGGGATCACTGAGAGGATGCTTATTTGAGTTTGTTTGACAGATGTACTCAGCTATGACTTGCATTTCGACGAGGTCGAATGCATAAAACTCTTTATGGAGATCGGTGATCCGGAGCCTAAACAGCGCGTTGTTCCCATCTAGAAGTTTACGCTCGGTTTCGTCGTTGTTGTAAATTTTATCTGAGCACCTCATCAAATGAATAATCTTAATCATCTAATCAATGATGTCACATCAACTTTCTTCAGGAAAGAGAACGTTTTGGAATACATCGTGGAAGGAATATCCGAAGAATGAAATAAGTAAGTGATTTAACTTTTATATTCTATTCTAAATACTAATTGAGAATTCTAAACAGAATGAAATGCAAGACTTTGGGAACAAAACATCTCAACCACTTGGACTTCGAGGATTTGGTCACTCATCCGCTCCTAGCTTTACACCATGCACGAGGAAGTTTTAATGTATCCAGTTCAACTGAAGGAATTTGAAAAATAATGCGTGAACCAGATGTCTTCTAGGACGTTATCGAATGATTAGCACAAGTATCCACTATAATCCACAAAAATACAACAGGATTAATCATCAAGAGAGACAAGTGAGAGAAGATGATCGCTAACACATAGCCGGAGACTTCTCACTTCTTGGATGCATCTTCAAGGAAATAACAAAAAACACACTGAAAGTAGCATGTCCCTCGTTTGTATGCAAGAACTGATTCATCCTTGAAAACTGTTTGGAAATTAATGCAAATTAATTCTAAACAGTGTTCAGGGATTTTATCATGTCTTGCATACAAATTGTTTCCCTCCCTTTGCGAAAAAAAAAAAATAAAGTAAATTTTTGCAAAAAAAGAAACACTACACAAACACTAGGTTTTCCCTTTTTATAGCTAGGTTCCTTTACAATTTGGACTTCGAGAATCTAGACGCTCGTCCGCGCCTAGCCTAGAGACAGGTTAATTGTACGCAGCTCCGCTGAGGTAGTGTGAAATATAATGCGGAAACAAGATGTGGAAAAAGAACGATTTGGAATACATCGTAGAAGATGGAGGGAAATATCCGAAGAATGACATAAGTAAGTAATTTAATTTTTATATTCTATTCTAAATACTAATTGAGAATTCTAAACAGGACGAAATGCAAGACTTTCGGAGCAAAACATCTCAATGACTTGGACTTCGAGGATTTGGTCACTCATCCGCTCCTAGCTTCACACCATGCATGAGGAAGATTAAATATATCCAGTTCAACTGAAGGAATTTGAAAAATATTGCGTGAACCAGATGTCTTCTAGGACGTTATCGAATGATGAGCAGAAGAATCCACAAAAATGCAACAGGATTAATCATCAAGAGAGACAAGTGAGAGAAGATGATCGCTAACACATAGCCGGAGACTTCTCACTTCTTGGATGCATCTTCAAGGAAATAACAAAAAACACACTGAAAGTAGCATGTCCCTCGTTTGTATGCAAGAACTGATTCATCCTTGAAAACTGTTTGGAAATTAATGCAAATTAATTCTAAACAGTGTTCAGGGATTTTATCATGTCTTGCATACAAATTGTTTCCTTCCCTTTGCGAAAAAAAAAGTAAGTAAATTTTTGCAAAAAACACTAGGTTTTTCCTTTTCTATAGCTAGGTCTCTTTACAATTTGGACTTCGAGAATCTGGACACTCGACCGCGCGTAGCCTAGAGGCAGGTTAATTCGTACCCAGCTCTGCTGAGGTAGTGTGAAATATAATGCGGAAACAAGATGTGGAAAAAGAAGGTTTTGGAATACATCGTAGAAGACGCAGGGAAATATCCGAAGAATGAAATATGTAAGTTTTTAAATTCTATATTCTATTCTCAATACTAATTCACATACATTGAATTCATCAAACTAAAAGTATAATTTGTTTTTAGCTGGCAAAAACAGACACAGAATAATCCGGAACTCCAGACTAGCCGAAAAGGCAAAATCAAGTTCATATATGGTGTGAACCAGTATTTATTCGAATCTGAACATCCCGAATTGGCAAGAATAGCCTCCGAATAATCCGGAATTCCGGAACTAGTCTAGAAAGGCAAAGTCCAGTTTATATCTGGATTTAATCAGTATCCAGTGATGGGCGACGACGGCGCGATACAATCAGTAACCGGTAAGTTTTAATTTTTCACTTTTATTTCTTAATTATTGTCACTAATGCTTACATAAATAAATAAATCACCGTTTATTGATCACGAATATCATCATTTTTGGGTGTTGATGAAATATTTTCCTAACACGTGCACAAGAAACACTGCTTTTCTCCCCTAGGGAGAGAAACATTATGTTTCTGTCCCTAGGTAGGATGTTTCTGCCCCTAGAAAGATGTTTCTGTCCTTTCTTTCTATTGATATAAATAATTTATCTTTTACATAAAATTAATATTATTTTGTCATTTTAGGTACACTTTCAACTGAATAAACGACTTTGTTGATTTCCTACGAACCAAAATGGCGATCTCAAGAATTCAGAAGTAAGTTTATTTTGTATTTAAATATTTATTTCAATTAAAACAAGTTGTATTGTGTAATGATTTAAGTTCGACTATATTTGAAGTTGAAAATCGTAATGATACAAGTTTGAAATACATTTAATTCGTCAAACTAAAAGTATAATTTGTTTTTCAGCTGGCAGGAACATATTCACGATAATCCTGAACTAGCAGAGAGGCAGAATCTAATTCACACCTGTGTTTAAGAAACATTCAATTCTTACCTGCCTTTGAGCCTTCTGGTGGAGGTAGACGACGGCGCGATACAATTAGTAAGCGGTAAGTTTTCATTTAAAACTTTTATTTCTTAGTTATTATCGGTAATGATTACATAAATGAATCATCATTCTTTGGTGTTGATGATTTTTGTTAAATAATATGATTTATTTGTGTCATTTATGCTGGTATAACTCCTCTTACCTAGTGGTGGGGATCGTAGGCTCTGGTATTGCAGATATTAATTTATTTTGTATTTGAATATTTATTTCAATTTAAATAAGTTGTATTATGAAATGATTTAATTTCAACTAACTGTGAAGTTGAAAATCGTAATGTTACAAGTTTGAAATAAATAAATAAATATATCATCACGCCTTTTACCCATTACTGGGTGTGGCACTCCTGCCTAAGCAGATCTCGGTAAGTGATATATTTTGTTGCGCGAAGTGCGGTTACCAGCCGTCAAATCACGGCTCCCAAAGATACCTGGCTTTATCCAGTATTTATCTCTCAGTACGACGGTATGGATAACGATATGGATTTCGAATCCGGAGATCCCGAGTTCGAACCGCACTTAAGCTGGAGTGGCTTGGGTTATTATTTGGTTTGTTTTTCAGGTACCTACGTTTCACATTAGACAATGATAGAACAGAATAGATCAATTTTCATAAAATTAACAATAAAATTAGCAGAAAAATTTATAAAATAATCAAGATGTCATTCCGTTGTACAAGATATAGATTCATCGACCTCCGACAATCAGGACAACTCATCATCATAAATAACAACAACAAAGTGTCATTTAGAAGTTTACTCTCGGCTTCGTCGTTGTTGGAAACCTTATCTGTGTACGACATCAAATGAATAATCTTAATCGTCTTATCAATGATGTCACATCAACTTTCATGAGGAAAGAGAACGTTTTGGAATACATTGTAGAAGAAACAGTGAATTCTAAACAAGATTAATTCCAAGATTTTACTTCCAAATCCATCCCAACCGCTTGGACTTCGAGGATCTGGGCGTTCGTCCGCGCCTAGCTTCACACAATGTGTGAGGCAGGTTAATTGTACCCAACTCAGTTCAGCTGAGCTGAGGTCGTGTGAAATATAATGCGGAAATAAGATGTCGTCCAAGACGTTACCGACCTTGAGAAATGTTAGTGTGGGATCACTGAGAGGATGCTTATTTGAGTTTGTTTGACAGATGTACTCAGCTATGACTTGCATTTCGACGAGGTCGAATGCATAAAACTCTTTATGGAGATCGGTGATCCGGAGCCTAAACAGCGCGTTGTTCCCATCTAGAAGTTTACGCTCGGTTTCGTCGTTGTTGTAAATTTTATCTGAGCACCTCATCAAATGAATAATCTTAATCATCTAATCAATGATGTCACATCAACTTTCTTCAGGAAAGAGAACGTTTTGGAATACATCGTGGAAGGAATATCCGAAGAATGAAATAAGTAAGTGATTTAACTTTTATATTCTATTCTAAATACTAATTGAGAATTCTAAACAGAATGAAATGCAAGACTTTGGGAACAAAACATCTCAACCACTTGGACTTCGAGGATTTGGTCACTCATCCGCTCCTAGCTTTACACCATGCACGAGGAAGTTTTAATGTATCCAGTTCAACTGAAGGAATTTGAAAAATAATGCGTGAACCAGATGTCTTCTAGGACGTTATCGAATGATTAGCACAAGTATCCACTATAATCCACAAAAATACAACAGGATTAATCATCAAGAGAGACAAGTGAGAGAAGATGATCGCTATCACATAGCCGGAGACTTCTCACTTCTTGGATGCATCTTCAAGGAAATAACAAAAAACACACTGAAAGTAGCATGTCCCTCGTTTGTATGCAAGAACTGATTCAACCTTGAAAACTGTTTGGACATTAATGCAAATTAATTCTAAACAGTGTTCAGGGATTTTATCATGTCTTGCATACAAATTGTTTCCCTCCCTTTGCGAAAAAAAAAAATAAAGTAAATTTTTGCAAAAAAAGAAACACTACACAAACACTAGGTTTTCCCTTTTTATAGCTAGGTTCCTTTACAATTTGGACTTCGAGAATCTAGACGCTCGTCCGCGCCTAGCCTAGAGACAGGTTAATTGTACGCAGCTCCGCTGAGGTAGTGTGAAATATAATGCGGAAACAAGATGTGGAAAAAGAACGATTTGGAATACATCGTAGAAGATGGAGGGAAATATCCGAAGAATGACATAAGTAAGTAATTTAATTTTTATATTCTATTCTAAATACTAATTGAGAATTCTAAACAGGACGAAATGCAAGACTTTCGGAGCAAAACATCTCAATGACTTGGACTTCGAGGATTTGGTCACTCATCCGCTCCTAGCTTCACACCATGCATGAGGAAGATTAAATATATCCAGTTCAACTGAAGGAATTTGAAAAATATTGCGTGAACCAGATGTCTTCTAGGACGTTATCGAATGATGAGCAGAAGAATCCACAAAAATGCAACAGGATTAATCATCAAGAGAGACAAGTGAGAGAAGATGATCGCTAACACATAGCCGGAGACTTCTCACTTCTTGGATGCATCTTCAAGGAAATAACAAAAAACACACTGAAAGTAGCATGTCCCTCGTTTGTATGCAAGAACTGATTCATCCTTGAAAACTGTTTGGAAATTAATGCAAATTAATTCTAAACAGTGTTCAGGGATTTTATCATGTCTTGCATACAAATTGTTTCCTTCCCTTTGCGAAAAAAAAAGTAAGTAAATTTTTGCAAAAAACACTAGGTTTTTCCTTTTCTATAGCTAGGTCTCTTTACAATTTGGACTTCGAGAATCTGGACACTCGACCGCGCGTAGCCTAGAGGCAGGTTAATTCGTACCCAGCTCTGCTGAGGTAGTGTGAAATATAATGCGGAAACAAGATGTGGAAAAAGAAGGTTTTGGAATACATCGTAGAAGACGCAGGGAAATATCCGAAGAATGAAATATGTAAGTTTTTAAATTCTATATTCTATTCTCAATACTAATTCACATACATTGAATTCATCAAACTAAAAGTATAATTTGTTTTTAGCTGGCAAAAACAGACACAGAATAATCCGGAACTCCAGACTAGCCGAAAAGGCAAAATCAAGTTCATATATGGTGTGAACCAGTATTTATTCGAATCTGAACATCCCGAATTGGCAAGAATAGCCTCCGAATAATCCGGAATTCCGGAACTAGTCTAGAAAGGCAAAGTCCAGTTTATATCTGGATTTAATCAGTATCCAGTGATGGGCGACGACGGCGCGATACAATCAGTAACCGGTAAGTTTTAATTTTTCACTTTTATTTCTTAATTATTGTCACTAATGCTTACATAAATAAATAAATCACCGTTTATTGATCACGAATATCATCATTTTTGGGTGTTGATGAAATATTTTCCTAACACGTGCACAAGAAACACTGCTTTTCTCCCCTAGGGAGAGAAACATTATGTTTCTGTCCCTAGGTAGGATGTTTCTGCCCCTAGAAAGATGTTTCTGTCCTTTCTTTCTATTGATATAAATAATTTATCTTTTACATAAAATTAATATTATTTTGTCATTTTAGGTACACTTTCAACTGAATAAACGACTTTGTTGATTTCCTACGAACCAAAATGGCGATCTCAAGAATTCAGAAGTAAGTTTATTTTGTATTTAAATATTTATTTCAATTAAAACAAGTTGTATTGTGTAATGATTTAAGTTCGACTATATTTGAAGTTGAAAATCGTAATGATACAAGTTTGAAATACATTTAATTCGTCAAACTAAAAGTATAATTTGTTTTTCAGCTGGCAGGAACATATTCACGATAATCCTGAACTAGCAGAGAGGCAGAATCTAATTCACACCTGTGTTTAAGAAACATTCAATTCTTACCTGCCTTTGAGCCTTCTGGTGGAGGTAGACGACGGCGCGATACAATTAGTAAGCGGTAAGTTTTCATTTAAAACTTTTATTTCTTAGTTATTATCGGTAATGATTACATAAATGAATCATCATTCTTTGGTGTTGATGATTTTTGTTAAATAATATGATTTATTTGTGTCATTTATGCTGGTATAACTCCTCTTACCTAGTGGTGGGGATCGTAGGCTCTGGTATTGCAGATATTAATTTATTTTGTATTTGAATATTTATTTCAATTTAAATAAGTTGTATTATGAAATGATTTAATTTCAACTAACTGTGAAGTTGAAAATCGTAATGTTACAAGTTTGAAATAAATAAATAAATATATCATCACGCCTTTTACCCATTACTGGGTGTGGCACTCCTGCCTAAGCAGATCTCGGTAAGTGATATATTTTGTTGCGCGAAGTGCGGTTACCAGCCGTCAAATCACGGCTCCCAAAGATACCTGGCTTTATCCAGTATTTATCTCTCAGTACGACGGTATGGATAACGATATGGATTTCGAATCCGGAGATCCCGAGTTCGAACCGCACTTAAGCTGGAGTGGCTTGGGTTATTATTTGGTTTGTTTTTCAGGTACCTACGTTTCACATTAGACAATGATAGAACAGAATAGATCAATTTTCATAAAATTAACAATAAAATTAGCAGAAAAATTTATAAAATAATCAAGATGTCATTCCGTTGTACAAGATATAGATTCATCGACCTCCGACAATCAGGACAACTCATCATCATAAATAACAACAACAAAGTGTCATTTAGAAGTTTACTCTCGGCTTCGTCGTTGTTGGAAACCTTATCTGTGTACGACATCAAATGAATAATCTTAATCGTCTTATCAATGATGTCACATCAACTTTCATGAGGAAAGAGAACGTTTTGGAATACATTGTAGAAGAAACAGTGAATTCTAAACAAGATTAATTCCAAGATTTTACTTCCAAATCCATCCCAACCGCTTGGACTTCGAGGATCTGGGCGTTCGTCCGCGCCTAGCTTCACACAATGTGTGAGGCAGGTTAATTGTACCCAACTCAGTTCAGCTGAGCTGAGGTCGTGTGAAATATAATGCGGAAATAAGATGTCGTCCAAGACGTTACCGACCTTGAGAAATGTTAGTGTGGGATCACTGAGAGGATGCTTATTTGAGTTTGTTTGACAGATGTACTCAGCTATGACTTGCATTTCGACGAGGTCGAATGCATAAAACTCTTTATGGAGATCGGTGATCCGGAGCCTAAACAGCGCGTTGTTCCCATCTAGAAGTTTACGCTCGGTTTCGTCGTTGTTGTAAATTTTATCTGAGCACCTCATCAAATGAATAATCTTAATCATCTAATCAATGATGTCACATCAACTTTCTTCAGGAAAGAGAACGTTTTGGAATACATCGTGGAAGGAATATCCGAAGAATGAAATAAGTAAGTGATTTAACTTTTATATTCTATTCTAAATACTAATTGAGAATTCTAAACAGAATGAAATGCAAGACTTTGGGAACAAAACATCTCAACCACTTGGACTTCGAGGATTTGGTCACTCATCCGCTCCTAGCTTTACACCATGCACGAGGAAGTTTTAATGTATCCAGTTCAACTGAAGGAATTTGAAAAATAATGCGTGAACCAGATGTCTTCTAGGACGTTATCGAATGATTAGCACAAGTATCCACTATAATCCACAAAAATACAACAGGATTAATCATCAAGAGAGACAAGTGAGAGAAGATGATCGCTAACACATAGCCGGAGACTTCTCACTTCTTGGATGCATCTTCAAGGAAATAACAAAAAACACACTGAAAGTAGCATGTCCCTCGTTTGTATGCAAGAACTGATTCATCCTTGAAAACTGTTTGGACATTAATGCAAATTAATTCTAAACAGTGTTCAGGGATTTTATCATGTCTTGCATACAATTTGTTTCCCTCCCTTTGCGAAAAAAAAAAAATAAAGTAAATTTTTGCAAAAAAAGAAACACTACACAAACACTAGGTTTTCCCTTTTTATAGCTAGGTTCCTTTACAATTTGGACTTCGAGAATCTAGACGCTCGTCCGCGCCTAGCCTAGAGACAGGTTAATTGTACGCAGCTCCGCTGAGGTAGTGTGAAATATAATGCGGAAACAAGATGTGGAAAAAGAACGATTTGGAATACATCGTAGAAGATGGAGGGAAATATCCGAAGAATGACATAAGTAAGTAATTTAATTTTTATATTCTATTCTAAATACTAATTGAGAATTCTAAACAGGACGAAATGCAAGACTTTCGGAGCAAAACATCTCAATGACTTGGACTTCGAGGATTTGGTCACTCATCCGCTCCTAGCTTCACACCATGCATGAGGAAGATTAAATATATCCAGTTCAACTGAAGGAATTTGAAAAATATTGCGTGAACCAGATGTCTTCTAGGACGTTATCGAATGATGAGCAGAAGAATCCACAAAAATGCAACAGGATTAATCATCAAGAGAGACAAGTGAGAGAAGATGATCGCTAACACATAGCCGGAGACTTCTCACTTCTTGGATGCATCTTCAAGGAAATAACAAAAAACACACTGAAAGTAGCATGTCCCTCGTTTGTATGCAAGAACTGATTCATCCTTGAAAACTGTTTGGAAATTAATGCAAATTAATTCTAAACAGTGTTCAGGGATTTTATCATGTCTTGCATACAAATTGTTTCCTTCCCTTTGCGAAAAAAAAAGTAAGTAAATTTTTGCAAAAAACACTAGGTTTTTCCTTTTCTATAGCTAGGTCTCTTTACAATTTGGACTTCGAGAATCTGGACACTCGACCGCGCGTAGCCTAGAGGCAGGTTAATTCGTACCCAGCTCTGCTGAGGTAGTGTGAAATATAATGCGGAAACAAGATGTGGAAAAAGAAGGTTTTGGAATACATCGTAGAAGACGCAGGGAAATATCCGAAGAATGAAATATGTAAGTTTTTAAATTCTATATTCTATTCTCAATACTAATTCACATACATTGAATTCATCAAACTAAAAGTATAATTTGTTTTTAGCTGGCAAAAACAGACACAGAATAATCCGGAACTCCAGACTAGCCGAAAAGGCAAAATCAAGTTCATATATGGTGTGAACCAGTATTTATTCGAATCTGAACATCCCGAATTGGCAAGAATAGCCTCCGAATAATCCGGAATTCCGGAACTAGTCTAGAAAGGCAAAGTCCAGTTTATATCTGGATTTAATCAGTATCCAGTGATGGGCGACGACGGCGCGATACAATCAGTAACCGGTAAGTTTTAATTTTTCACTTTTATTTCTTAATTATTGTCACTAATGCTTACATAAATAAATAAATCACCGTTTATTGATCACGAATATCATCATTTTTGGGTGTTGATGAAATATTTTCCTAACACGTGCACAAGAAACACTGCTTTTCTCCCCTAGGGAGAGAAACATTATGTTTCTGTCCCTAGGTAGGATGTTTCTGCCCCTAGAAAGATGTTTCTGTCCTTTCTTTCTATTGATATAAATAATTTATCTTTTACATAAAATTAATATTATTTTGTCATTTTAGGTACACTTTCAACTGAATAAACGACTTTGTTGATTTCCTACGAACCAAAATGGCGATCTCAAGAATTCAGAAGTAAGTTTATTTTGTATTTAAATATTTATTTCAATTAAAACAAGTTGTATTGTGTAATGATTTAAGTTCGACTATATTTGAAGTTGAAAATCGTAATGATACAAGTTTGAAATACATTTAATTCGTCAAACTAAAAGTATAATTTGTTTTTCAGCTGGCAGGAACATATTCACGATAATCCTGAACTAGCAGAGAGGCAGAATCTAATTCACACCTGTGTTTAAGAAACATTCAATTCTTACCTGCCTTTGAGCCTTCTGGTGGAGGTAGACGACGGCGCGATACAATTAGTAAGCGGTAAGTTTTCATTTAAAACTTTTATTTCTTAGTTATTATCGGTAATGATTACATAAATGAATCATCATTCTTTGGTGTTGATGATTTTTGTTAAATAATATGATTTATTTGTGTCATTTATGCTGGTATAACTCCTCTTACCTAGTGGTGGGGATCGTAGGCTCTGGTATTGCAGATATTAATTTATTTTGTATTTGAATATTTATTTCAATTTAAATAAGTTGTATTATGAAATGATTTAATTTCAACTAACTGTGAAGTTGAAAATCGTAATGTTACAAGTTTGAAATAAATAAATAAATATATCATCACGCCTTTTACCCATTACTGGGTGTGGCACTCCTGCCTAAGCAGATCTCGGTAAGTGATATATTTTGTTGCGCGAAGTGCGGTTACCAGCCGTCAAATCACGGCTCCCAAAGATACCTGGCTTTATCCAGTATTTATCTCTCAGTACGACGGTATGGATAACGATATGGATTTCGAATCCGGAGATCCCGAGTTCGAACCGCACTTAAGCTGGAGTGGCTTGGGTTATTATTTGGTTTGTTTTTCAGGTACCTACGTTTCACATTAGACAATGATAGAACAGAATAGATCAATTTTCATAAAATTAACAATAAAATTAGCAGAAAAATTTATAAAATAATCAAGATGTCATTCCGTTGTACAAGATATAGATTCATCGACCTCCGACAATCAGGACAACTCATCATCATAAATAACAACAACAAAGTGTCATTTAGAAGTTTACTCTCGGCTTCGTCGTTGTTGGAAACCTTATCTGTGTACGACATCAAATGAATAATCTTAATCGTCTTATCAATGATGTCACATCAACTTTCATGAGGAAAGAGAACGTTTTGGAATACATTGTAGAAGAAACAGTGAATTCTAAACAAGATTAATTCCAAGATTTTACTTCCAAATCCATCCCAACCGCTTGGACTTCGAGGATCAGGGCGTTCGTCCGCGCCTAGCTTCACACAATGTGTGAGGCAGGTTAATTGTACCCAACTCAGTTCAGCTGAGCTGAGGTCGTGTGAAATATAATGCGGAAATAAGATGTCGTCCAAGACGTTACCGACCTTGAGAAATGTTAGTGTGGGATCACTGAGAGGATGCTTATTTGAGTTTGTTTGACAGATGTACTCAGCTATGACTTGCATTTCGACGAGGTCGAATGCATAAAACTCTTTATGGAGATCGGTGATCCGGAGCCTAAACAGCGCGTTGTTCCCATCTAGAAGTTTACGCTCGGTTTCGTCGTTGTTGTAAATTTTATCTGAGCACCTCATCAAATGAATAATCTTAATCATCTAATCAATGATGTCACATCAACTTTCTTCAGGAAAGAGAACGTTTTGGAATACATCGTGGAAGGAATATCCGAAGAATGAAATAAGTAAGTGATTTAACTTTTATATTCTATTCTAAATACTAATTGAGAATTCTAAACAGAATGAAATGCAAGACTTTGGGAACAAAACATCTCAACCACTTGGACTTCGAGGATTTGGTCACTCATCCGCTCCTAGCTTTACACCATGCACGAGGAAGTTTTAATGTATCCAGTTCAACTGAAGGAATTTGAAAAATAATGCGTGAACCAGATGTCTTCTAGGACGTTATCGAATGATTAGCACAAGTATCCACTATAATCCACAAAAATACAACAGGATTAATCATCAAGAGAGACAAGTGAGAGAAGATGATCGCTAACACATAGCCGGAGACTTCTCACTTCTTGGATGCATCTTCAAGGAAATAACAAAAAACACACTGAAAGTAGCATGTCCCTCGTTTGTATGCAAGAACTGATTCATCCTTGAAAACTGTTTGGAAATTAATGCAAATTAATTCTAAACAGTGTTCAGGGATTTTATCATGTCTTGCATACAAATTGTTTCCCTCCCTTTGCGAAAAAAAAAAAATAAAGTAAATTTTTGCAAAAAAAGAAACACTACACAAACACTAGGTTTTCCCTTTTTATAGCTAGGTTCCTTTACAATTTGGACTTCGAGAATCTAGACGCTCGTCCGCGCCTAGCCTAGAGACAGGTTAATTGTACGCAGCTCCGCTGAGGTAGTGTGAAATATAATGCGGAAACAAGATGTGGAAAAAGAACGATTTGGAATACATCGTAGAAGATGGAGGGAAATATCCGAAGAATGACATAAGTAAGTAATTTAATTTTTATATTCTATTCTAAATACTAATTGAGAATTCTAAACAGGACGAAATGCAAGACTTTCGGAGCAAAACATCTCAATGACTTGGACTTCGAGGATTTGGTCACTCATCCGCTCCTAGCTTCACACCATGCATGAGGAAGATTAAATATATCCAGTTCAACTGAAGGAATTTGAAAAATATTGCGTGAACCAGATGTCTTCTAGGACGTTATCGAATGATGAGCAGAAGAATCCACAAAAATGCAACAGGATTAATCATCAAGAGAGACAAGTGAGAGAAGATGATCGCTAACACATAGCCGGAGACTTCTCACTTCTTGGATGCATCTTCAAGGAAATAACAAAAAACACACTGAAAGTAGCATGTCCCTCGTTTGTATGCAAGAACTGATTCATCCTTGAAAACTGTTTGGAAATTAATGCAAATTAATTCTAAACAGTGTTCAGGGATTTTATCATGTCTTGCATACAAATTGTTTCCTTCCCTTTGCGAAAAAAAAAGTAAGTAAATTTTTGCAAAAAACACTAGGTTTTTCCTTTTCTATAGCTAGGTCTCTTTACAATTTGGACTTCGAGAATCTGGACACGCGACCGCGCGTAGCCTAGAGGCAGGTTAATTCGTACCCAGCTCTGCTGAGGTAGTGTGAAATATAATGCGGAAACAAGATGTGGAAAAAGAAGGTTTTGGAATACATCGTAGAAGACGCAGGGAAATATCCGAAGAATGAAATATGTAAGTTTTTAAATTCTATATTCTATTCTCAATACTAATTCACATACATTGAATTCATCAAACTAAAAGTATAATTTGTTTATAGCTGGCAAAAACAGACACAGAATAATCCGGAACTCCAGACTAGCCGAAAAGGCAAAATCAAGTTCATATATGGTGTGAACCAGTATTTATTCGAGTCTGAACATCCCGAATTGGCAAGAATAGCCTCCGAATAATCCGGAATTCCGGAACTAGTCTAGAAAGGCAAAGTCCAGTTTATATCTGGATTTAATCAGTATCCAGTGATGGGCGACGACGGCGCGATACAATCAGTAACCGGTAAGTTTTAATTTTTCACTTTTATTTCTTAATTATTGTCACTAATGCTTACATAAATAAATAAATCACCGTTTATTGATCACGAATATCATCATTTTTGGGTGTTGATGAAATATTTTCCTAACACGTGCACAAGAAACACTGCTTTTCTCCCCTAGGGAGAGAAACATTATGTTTCTGTCCCTAGGTAGGATGTTTCTGCCCCTAGAAAGATGTTTCTGTCCTTTCTTTCTATTGATATAAATAATTTATCTTTTACATAAAATTAATATTATTTTGTCATTTTAGGTACACTTTCAACTGAATAAACGACTTTGTTGATTTCCTACGAACCAAAATGGCGATCTCAAGAATTCAGAAGTAAGTTTATTTTGTATTTAAATATTTATTTCAATTAAAACAAGTTGTATTGTGTAATGATTTAAGTTCGACTATATTTGAAGTTGAAAATCGTAATGATACAAGTTTGAAATACATTTAATTCGTCAAACTAAAAGTATAATTTGTTTTTCAGCTGGCAGGAACATATTCACGATAATCCTGAACTAGCAGAGAGGCAGAATCTAATTCACACCTGTGTTTAAGAAACATTCAATTCTTACCTGCCTTTAAGCCTTCTGGTGGAGGTAGACGACGGCGCGATACAATTAGTAAGCGGTAAGTTTTCATTTAAAACTTTTATTTCTTAGTTATTATCGGTAATGATTACATAAATGAATCATCATTCTTTGGTGTTGATGATTTTTGTTAAATAATATGATTTATTTGTGTCATTTATGCTGGTATAACTCCTCTTACCTAGTGGTGGGGATCGTAGGCTCTGGTATTGCAGATATTAATTTATTTTGTATTTGAATATTTATTTCAATTTAAATAAGTTGTATTATGAAATGATTTAATTTCAACTAACTGTGAAGTTGAAAATCGTGATGTTACAAGTTTGAAATAAATAAATAAATATATCATCACGCCTTTTACCCATTACTGGGTGTGGCACTCCTGCCTAAGCAGATCTCGGTAAGTGATATATTTTGTTGCGCGAAGTGCGGTTACCAGCCGTCAAATCACGGCTCCCAAAGATACCTGGCTTTATCCAGTATTTATCTCTCAGTACGACGGTATGGATAACGATATGGATTTCGAATCCGGAGATCCCGAGTTCGAACCGCACTTAAGCTGGAGTGGCTTGGGTTATTATTTGGTTTGTTTTTCAGGTACCTACGTTTCACATTAGACAATGATAGAACAGAATAGATCAATTTTCATAAAATTAACAATAAAATTAGCAGAAAAATTTATAAAATAATCAAGATGTCATTCCGTTGTACAAGATATAGATTCATCGACCTCCGACAATCAGGACAACTCATCATCATAAATAACAACAACAAAGTGTCATTTAGAAGTTTACTCTCGGCTTCGTCGTTGTTGGAAACCTTATCTGTGTACGACATCAAATGAATAATCTTAATCGTCTTATCAATGATGTCACATCAACTTTCATGAGGAAAGAGAACGTTTTGGAATACATTGTAGAAGAAACAGTGAATTCTAAACAAGATTAATTCCAAGATTTTACTTCCAAATCCATCCCAACCGCTTGGACTTCGAGGATCTGGGCGTTCGTCCGCGCCTAGCTTCACACAATGTGTGAGGCAGGTTAATTGTACCCAACTCAGTTCAGCTGAGCTGAGGTCGTGTGAAATATAATGCGGAAATAAGATGTCGTCCAAGACGTTACCGACCTTGAGAAATGTTAGTGTGGGATCACTGAGAGGATGCTTATTTGAGTTTGTTTGACAGATGTACTCAGCTATGACTTGCATTTCGACGAGGTCGAATGCATAAAACTCTTTATGGAGATCGGTGATCCGGAGCCTAAACAGCGCGTTGTTCCCATCTAGAAGTTTACGCTCGGTTTCGTCGTTGTTGTAAATTTTATCTGAGCACCTCATCAAATGAATAATCTTAATCATCTAATCAATGATGTCACATCAACTTTCTTCAGGAAAGAGAACGTTTTGGAATACATCGTGGAAGGAATATCCGAAGAATGAAATAAGTAAGTGATTTAACTTTTATATTCTATTCTAAATACTAATTGAGAATTCTAAACAGAATGAAATGCAAGACTTTGGGAACAAAACATCTCAACCACTTGGACTTCGAGGATTTGGTCACTCATCCGCTCCTAGCTTTACACCATGCACGAGGAAGTTTTAATGTATCCAGTTCAACTGAAGGAATTTGAAAAATAATGCGTGAACCAGATGTCTTCTAGGACGTTATCGAATGATTAGCACAAGTATCCACTATAATCCACAAAAATACAACAGGATTAATCATCAAGAGAGACAAGTGAGAGAAGATGATCGCTATCACATAGCCGGAGACTTCTCACTTCTTGGATGCATCTTCAAGGAAATAACAAAAAACACACTGAAAGTAGCATGTCCCTCGTTTGTATGCAAGAACTGATTCAACCTTGAAAACTGTTTGGACATTAATGCAAATTAATTCTAAACAGTGTTCAGGGATTTTATCATGTCTTGCATACAAATTGTTTCCCTCCCTTTGCGAAAAAAAAAAATAAAGTAAATTTTTGCAAAAAAAGAAACACTACACAAACACTAGGTTTTCCCTTTTTATAGCTAGGTTCCTTTACAATTTGGACTTCGAGAATCTAGACGCTCGTCCGCGCCTAGCCTAGAGACAGGTTAATTGTACGCAGCTCCGCTGAGGTAGTGTGAAATATAATGCGGAAACAAGATGTGGAAAAAGAACGATTTGGAATACATCGTAGAAGATGGAGGGAAATATCCGAAGAATGACATAAGTAAGTAATTTAATTTTTATATTCTATTCTAAATACTAATTGAGAATTCTAAACAGGACGAAATGCAAGACTTTCGGAGCAAAACATCTCAATGACTTGGACTTCGAGGATTTGGTCACTCATCCGCTCCTAGCTTCACACCATGCATGAGGAAGATTAAATATATCCAGTTCAACTGAAGGAATTTGAAAAATATTGCGTGAACCAGATGTCTTCTAGGACGTTATCGAATGATGAGCAGAAGAATCCACAAAAATGCAACAGGATTAATCATCAAGAGAGACAAGTGAGAGAAGATGATCGCTAACACATAGCCGGAGACTTCTCACTTCTTGGATGCATCTTCAAGGAAATAACAAAAAACACACTGAAAGTAGCATGTCCCTCGTTTGTATGCAAGAACTGATTCATCCTTGAAAACTGTTTGGAAATTAATGCAAATTAATTCTAAACAGTGTTCAGGGATTTTATCATGTCTTGCATACAAATTGTTTCCTTCCCTTTGCGAAAAAAAAAGTAAGTAAATTTTTGCAAAAAACACTAGGTTTTTCCTTTTCTATAGCTAGGTCTCTTTACAATTTGGACTTCGAGAATCTGGACACGCGACCGCGCGTAGCCTAGAGGCAGGTTAATTCGTACCCAGCTCTGCTGAGGTAGTGTGAAATATAATGCGGAAACAAGATGTGGAAAAAGAAGGTTTTGGAATACATCGTAGAAGACGCAGGGAAATATCCGAAGAATGAAATATGTAAGTTTTTAAATTCTATATTCTATTCTCAATACTAATTCACATACATTGAATTCATCAAACTAAAAGTATAATTTGTTTATAGCTGGCAAAAACAGACACAGAATAATCCGGAACTCCAGACTAGCCGAAAAGGCAAAATCAAGTTCATATATGGTGTGAACCAGTATTTATTCGAGTCTGAACATCCCGAATTGGCAAGAATAGCCTCCGAATAATCCGGAATTCCGGAACTAGTCTAGAAAGGCAAAGTCCAGTTTATATCTGGATTTAATCAGTATCCAGTGATGGGCGACGACGGCGCGATACAATCAGTAACCGGTAAGTTTTAATTTTTCACTTTTATTTCTTAATTATTGTCACTAATGCTTACATAAATAAATAAATCACCGTTTATTGATCACGAATATCATCATTTTTGGGTGTTGATGAAATATTTTCCTAACACGTGCACAAGAAACACTGCTTTTCTCCCCTAGGGAGAGAAACATTATGTTTCTGTCCCTAGGTAGGATGTTTCTGCCCCTAGAAAGATGTTTCTGTCCTTTCTTTCTATTGATATAAATAATTTATCTTTTACATAAAATTAATATTATTTTGTCATTTTAGGTACACTTTCAACTGAATAAACGACTTTGTTGATTTCCTACGAACCAAAATGGCGATCTCAAGAATTCAGAAGTAAGTTTATTTTGTATTTAAATATTTATTTCAATTAAAACAAGTTGTATTGTGTAATGATTTAAGTTCGACTATATTTGAAGTTGAAAATCGTAATGATACAAGTTTGAAATACATTTAATTCGTCAAACTAAAAGTATAATTTGTTTTTCAGCTGGCAGGAACATATTCACGATAATCCTGAACTAGCAGAGAGGCAGAATCTAATTCACACCTGTGTTTAAGAAACATTCAATTCTTACCTGCCTTTAAGCCTTCTGGTGGAGGTAGACGACGGCGCGATACAATTAGTAAGCGGTAAGTTTTCATTTAAAACTTTTATTTCTTAGTTATTATCGGTAATGATTACATAAATGAATCATCATTCTTTGGTGTTGATGATTTTTGTTAAATAATATGATTTATTTGTGTCATTTATGCTGGTATAACTCCTCTTACCTAGTGGTGGGGATCGTAGGCTCTGGTATTGCAGATATTAATTTATTTTGTATTTGAATATTTATTTCAATTTAAATAAGTTGTATTATGAAATGATTTAATTTCAACTAACTGTGAAGTTGAAAATCGTGATGTTACAAGTTTGAAATAAATAAATAAATATATCATCACGCCTTTTACCCATTACTGGGTGTGGCACTCCTGCCTAAGCAGATCTCGGTAAGTGATATATTTTGTTGCGCGAAGTGCGGTTACCAGCCGTCAAATCACGGCTCCCAAAGATACCTGGCTTTATCCAGTATTTATCTCTCAGTACGACGGTATGGATAACGATATGGATTTCGAATCCGGAGATCCCGAGTTCGAACCGCACTTAAGCTGGAGTGGCTTGGGTTATTATTTGGTTTGTTTTTCAGGTACCTACGTTTCACATTAGACAATGATAGAACAGAATAGATCAATTTTCATAAAATTAACAATAAAATTAGCAGAAAAATTTATAAAATAATCAAGATGTCATTCCGTTGTACAAGATATAGATTCATCGACCTCCGACAATCAGGACAACTCATCATCATAAATAACAACAACAAAGTGTCATTTAGAAGTTTACTCTCGGCTTCGTCGTTGTTGGAAACCTTATCTGTGTACGACATCAAATGAATAATCTTAATCGTCTTATCAATGATGTCACATCAACTTTCATGAGGAAAGAGAACGTTTTGGAATACATTGTAGAAGAAACAGTGAATTCTAAACAAGATTAATTCCAAGATTTTACTTCCAAATCCATCCCAACCGCTTGGACTTCGAGGATCTGGGCGTTCGTCCGCGCCTAGCTTCACACAATGTGTGAGGCAGGTTAATTGTACCCAACTCAGTTCAGCTGAGCTGAGGTCGTGTGAAATATAATGCGGAAATAAGATGTCGTCCAAGACGTTACCGACCTTGAGAAATGTTAGTGTGGGATCACTGAGAGGATGCTTATTTGAGTTTGTTTGACAGATGTACTCAGCTATGACTTGCATTTCGACGAGGTCGAATGCATAAAACTCTTTATGGAGATCGGTGATCCGGAGCCTAAACAGCGCGTTGTTCCCATCTAGAAGTTTACGCTCGGTTTCGTCGTTGTTGTAAATTTTATCTGAGCACCTCATCAAATGAATAATCTTAATCATCTAATCAATGATGTCACATCAACTTTCTTCAGGAAAGAGAACGTTTTGGAATACATCGTGGAAGGAATATCCGAAGAATGAAATAAGTAAGTGATTTAACTTTTATATTCTATTCTAAATACTAATTGAGAATTCTAAACAGAATGAAATGCAAGACTTTGGGAACAAAACATCTCAACCACTTGGACTTCGAGGATTTGGTCACTCATCCGCTCCTAGCTTTACACCATGCACGAGGAAGTTTTAATGTATCCAGTTCAACTGAAGGAATTTGAAAAATAATGCGTGAACCAGATGTCTTCTAGGACGTTATCGTATGATTAGCACAAGTATCCACTATAATCCACAAAAATACAACAGGATTAATCATCAAGAGAGACAAGTGAGAGAAGATGATCGCTAACACATAGCCGGAGACTTCTCACTTCTTGGATGCATCTTCAAGGAAATAACAAAAAACACACTGAAAGTAGCATGTCCCTCGTTTGTATGCAAGAACTGATTCATCCTTGAAAACTGTTTGGAAATTAATGCAAATTAATTCTAAACAGTGTTCAGGGATTTTATCATGTCTTGCATACAAATTGTGTCCCTCCCTTTGCGAAAAAAAGAAAGTAAATTTTTGCAAAAAAAAAGATACACTACACAAACACTAGGTTTTCCCTTTTTATAGCTAGGTCTCTTTACAATTTGGACTTCGAGAATCTGGACACTCGTTCGCGCCTAGCCTAGAGGCAGGTTAATTGTATCCAGCTCCGAAGATGTCGAATTTATAATTTCTTGATCGATCGAAAGAGAATGTTTTGGAATACATCGTTGAAGAATGAGTGCGTAGTTAGCATATAGAATGTAATAAAAATTAATAATATGTGAGTAAATCTAACATTTTTATCGGTTAATGTGCATTAAGTCAATATTTGGTTGTTTATTTAAGTACCCGTAATTATTTATATGTGTACGATATTTAATAGCTGAGAATTAAATAGGGTTGGTTTTATCGAAATCTATTGCTAGGTAGAAATGTGTCCATAACACCACGTTTAACGTAATATTTCACTTTTTTGTTGATTTCATATTGAAGTACATGTATTTGTTTATATGTGTACGAAATTTTATAGCTAACAGTTTAACAGGGATTAAATAAATCAAATCTATTGCTGGAGACGGAAGAAGTCACACATGACGTACATATTGATAACGTCACTTCGCTGTGTATCTGAGTGCTCCTTTAAAGCTATTGCTGGGTATAAAGGTCTTAAACTTCTATTTGGAGCAATGTATCAATTTTCAGTTATTTGTTTATTGTAGTAAACATTATTGTCTATAAATATACTAAATTTCCCGTGATGAAGTTTAATAGTTAAGGAAATAATGAAACTATTGCTGGCTAATGTATTGCTGCAGAACTGTCACTGACAGCTAGCAATACATTTGAACGGTAGAACTATAGTTGAGATAGGTTAGTGTATTGCTGGGAAAAAGTATTGCTGATTTCACATAGATCTTCTTTTTTTTCTACGTTCAACAACCAATCATATTCTAGTATGTAGAAACAATTGTTCCTAACATACCTACACAGTTATCATACATCATTTTAAATCTTAACGTGTTTAATCCCGCGTATATTTACCGCCATCGTAAAAGATTGTGACAAATAATTACAGTCATAAAAAGTGTTGGAATTTATATTTGTAGCAGTGTTTATACTTCACAATATATTAAACAAATGTTTTAAGGTATTACGAGTGTAAAGAAATAAAAATGAATATTGTACAAGATTTTATTGATAGACAAATAGGAATATGTAAGTAAAAGTAATAACCTAAATAATTAAAGAAACTAATTACATATAAATGATATATTTACAGATAAATGTAATCAAAACTACGATACAGTTATCAAACGATTGCGATGTAACTATCTAGAAAACTATACTTCCATAACAGAAGAAATGACAGTTGAAATCTCCGAACCACCAATATTTGCATGCAAATTTTCTCGAAGTATTGGCCATGAACACATTTTAGCCCTAGCTAATGAAGACGGACAGTTAGCAGTACTTGATACAAAACATAAGCCACTGCTCGCTGTTGAATCTCCGCATCTAAGTACAGCCGCTCATTATAACGCAATATTTGATTTAGCATGGATGTTTGGACAAATGAAGATAGTGAGTGTGTCTGGAGACCATACAGCTCGGTTATTTGATGTAACAGAAAATGACCTTATAGAAGAACGCATATTTCACGGTCACACACGATCAGTGAAAACTGTAGCATGTCGTAAAGATGATCCTGCGGTATTTGCAACAGGCGCCCGAGACGGTGCTATTTTTGTATGGGATACTCGCGCCAATAGCAGAGTATATGTAACGCAGCCTGATAGAGTCATAGCTAATTCACATAATATTCCAAACACTCCGAATTCTGGGAGCAAGTTTCGAAAAAGATATACTCTTAACGTATCTGGCGCGAATTCAGTAACAGGTCTTGTATTTCAAAATGACATGTCTCTGATATCGTGTGGTGCAGGAGATGGCGCAATTAAAGTGTGGGACCTTCGAAAAAATTATGGGCCACACAAACGTGATCCGATGCCCAAATGTGTTATTCCTTACAGCGGAACTACAACTCGAAATGGATTCTCAAATCTGCTTGTAGATCAGAGTGGTGTACGGCTTTACGCCAGCTGCATGGATAACACAATATATTGCTATAATATTGCTACATATCAACCTGAGCCCATGATGCTGTACACTGGTCACCAAAATTCATCATTCTATGTAAAGGCATGTCTTAGCAAAGATGATAATTATTTAATGAGTGGTAGTGGAGACCAGCACGCCTATATATGGCGCACTGATCAAGCCACACCAATTGTTCGATTGGAGGGCCACACAGCTGAAGTTACATGTGTCGCCTGGTGCCCTGACAGCAACGTCAAATTAGTAACTTGTTCGGATGATACCCGCCATAAAATCTGGCGAGTGGACTGTGAGCGTGATGACGTTGACTGGGTTCAGATAGGACGAGGTTCGGCCATAGACCTGACTTACAATGAAGAAAATAAAATTCAAGCATACAGTGGTACACCGTCTTCAAGCCGGAAACGTATTTTGAACAGGACACCGCACTCGCAAAGAAAACGAGCTCGTATTTGCGAACGTTGTCAGATGCTAACTCCTGGCTCGGCCGCAAGTCTTCGCAATTGCGAGAACTGTGTGTTCATTGGTAGGTCTAGCAGCAAACGGAGCGCTACGCAAGCAGAGCTGCCAGAGGCTATGGGAACGGAGAAACGTCAGAATACCGATAAGGCAGGTGGAGCACGTCGGCTCTTCGGTTCTGCGCTACAGGAAACGAACACATCAACTCGCGACGATGGCATATTAGCTGTCATCCTAGAAGAGACATCACCTACCAAAGAAAATTCAGTTTCCATCACTGCTAATTTACCTAATTTTGTTGTGGATGGTGAAGCACCGCACCTCAAAAATTTCTCCCCACAAAAAAAACAGGACCGAGATTGGCTAACAAAAATTCGTATTGAACAATCGCTTCGTAATCAAATGCAAGAATTGTCACAACCGAGTTCACCAAAGCAACGACGCTTGTATGAAAATTCAACTACTGGTTCTAGCAACGGATCTACTAAAAAGCAGAAGAAAACTGGAGGTACGCAATCACCACTACTCAAGTTCTTCCGCATCACAAATAATGTTACGCGTTTGTCCTCGTGTGATACGCGATCATCTTTTCTAAACTCCTGTGAAACTTGCGTAACCAATAAGACTGACTAAATTAAAACTATTCTTATTATCAAATAAGATCTGAATATTAATACTCATGCTAAAGTAACGAGACAGAGTGTTATGTAATGTATATTGTATGTTTTAAGATTATTTATGTAGACTGTATATAATATGACTGATAATTATTTAAATCTATTAATAAATATATTTTAAAATCAACTTTAATATTCAATTAGTTTTATTTACAAAAAACTTTTATAGCTTTCGGTAACAAGGTAATTCGTACTGGTTTAACTTCGTAATTTTCTCTATCAATAGAGAACCAGGAATCATCGGACTTATTTACTTTTGGAGTTAATTCAATACGACGTAATTTAATAGTATCTTGCGTATCTCTAGGCTCCCCTCTTTCTGAACGCCATCCCTGAGTGATAAAATCGGTATATGACACATCTGGAGGTCCCATTCGGAGTTTCAATTCTGGAGGCTCGGTACTAGAATCTGATACTTCAAGCGACATATCGGATGTTAATATTTGTTTCGACTCGACTTCTGTGCATTTTTCATTTACTATTTTAGAAAAATCAGTGCCCGATAATTGTGATTTATGTGGTTTTGTAGAAGCAAATGAACTCCACCACCGACTATTCTGTGCTGAATTGATTGTTGTTAGGTTATTTTTTTGATAACAGTTACTACAGCCCATACAAGGAGGTGAATATGATATATCAGCTGCACAGTTCCAACTTAAACTGTTTTTATATCCATTAAAAATATATGTAACGTACTTTCTTAGCGACCCAAAAATCCAATATTTGTCTTGTTTAGCCTGTGCATCACGATATGCACCCCATTCCAAACCTGCGAGAGCAAACACTGGTTTATTGGATGCAGTTTCATCTTCCAACACTACTTCAATGCGCATCACGTTGGCACTGGAAATCTTTTCGGTTACAACAGCCATAGCTGCATCAGCTAATGCCTTCACCGTCGGTAAGTGGTCGCCACCTGGGAATAATTTGTTCCCAAATGTATTCGTACGTCCTAAAGGCAAAATACCTACAGGGCATGCTTGATTTGTACGTCTCATTAGCCCAGTGACTACTTCAGAAACGGTACCATCACCACCAGCTATTATAATAGCATCCGTTTGCTTAAGGTCTTCAACTAAAGTACGTGCATGACCTTCTGACTGAGTTTGAATAATATCAACACATATACCAGCTAAATGTAGAATTGGTGCACAATAATTTTCAAATAACTTAGTTGCTTTTCTTCTGTTGGCATTTGGATTTAATATTACCGTAATATTTCTAAGATTTTCATTGTCTGATATAGGCTGATCTCCATATTTTTTGGCTTCTTCACAATATGCTCGCATAAGTTGTTCAGTTCTAATACATAAAATTGAATTAAATTCATTTTTATATAATTCACATAAATTTTTTTGCAACCTACTCGTATGATTCAATTGCATAATTAGTTCCATATGCTAATGCAATTGCCGCAACAGTGGATTTCTTCCAATGATTTCTAACGCCTTTTATAAATTTAATTACAAATGCCATTGTAAGAAATTATATAGGTTATAACACATGTCAAATTAGAAACGTCAAATTGATACGTTTTTTGTCAACTTGTACAACTCAATCTCAGTTCTAATTCACAAATTTTTGTACAAGAAACGTATAGGAACGTATATAACCTAAAATTTGTTTTAACATTTTTTAGAGATATTTATATAAAAATGCAACATATTCGAAAACAAGTAATATTTATAACAATTAAATATAATGAGAAGTTGACTAACTTTTATATATTTTAGATAGGAAAATATTTTTATTATAATACTATAAATCAAGTATTTCGAAATTCAAAGAATTGTTACAGTAAGTTGTATGAACCTGAATATTTAGAGGTATGTATAATTAATTTATATCTTGATCTTCCACAAAATGGACTTGAAACAATGTTTTATCACATAAATTTGTATTTTTAGAGCATGAAGTCGAAAATACCTCTGTATAATACTATAAATATTCAACTAAAAGGGTACGATTACCCTATATTAGAGAGTTACCAAAAGTTTATTCATAAATTATTAAAAAGTATAGACATATCTGTTGAAGAATGTTGGGCTACACCTCTACAACTCACCCAAATTATTAAATATAAACCAAGAAGTTCAGTTGTAGAATCTGAATACAAATTAAAGTTATACGAAAGGAATATACAAGTTACAGACCTAAATTCTCTACAATATCCAGTGTTACTGCGAATTCTAGAAGCTAGTTTACCTGAAGGCGTTTCTTTAAATGTCCATGAACATGATGATTATTATGAGGAACAGCGTTACGTGCCGGATAAAGAATTATTACAACTGAAAACACAGCTTGATGATATCGCAAGTACTAGAAAGAAATAATTTCTAAACATAGCAAATGTATTAATTAAATAACATATTATATTTTAGTTTTATTATTAAATATTCTTATTTAATACAACATAAGATATTACAAAAATCTAAAAGATAAATTGTTTTCTTCAAAATTTTCTTGCACCTAATATGTATACGATTTTGTACTTATATGGACGGAAAATAACGTACGATAGAAGTAATACTGCTTTCTACGAAAATATAGAAGTCACTCTCTTTTATATGCAAAGTGTGGCATTTTTACGATTTCGTAGTTTTTAGTATAGATCTTGTTTCACACCATACCAAAATGAACTACTTTAATCTTGGTACCCGTGTCTTCATCTTCAGAGTGATCTAAAATTAAATTTATTTACTAAAAATAAATGTTTTTATATGATTGACTTACTTGATATGGGTGTAAAATCTTTGAGGTAATCATCATTTGGATGACATAATGGTAAACTATCTGCTAATTCTTGTTTTGGATCAGTCAGATAGCGATTCTGACTGTTAACTCGTTTACCTTTTAACTGGTTTAATTTTTCACTTCTCGGTATTTCTGGAACTATAAATGCAGTAACAGTATCCGAAAATTTTACATTCTTTTCCCCAGAGATCTTTGACGGAGCAGCTGTTTCTATATTTGTAATATTATGAGAAGGTAATGTGTTAAGCGGAACATTTACTTTGACTGGTACAGAGACGTTTACGAATGTCGGCGCTGGCGGAATGTTCATACTCACAGTCCGGTGCACATGTACTGCGCTTGCTGCAGAAGGAGCCGTGCATAACTTTGGATACGTTATCTGAAAACAACCAATTTAAGTACTTTAATAAATTAAAATTATACAATAATTTACATTGTTTGAAAAATAATTATGAGAAAATGCATCGTTATCTAGGCGTCTGTCAAGTACAGGTGGCCGAAAACGCACAGAACGATCTACGGATAAAGGACTAAGAAGTTTCGGTGTACTTTCAACAAGAGTGGAAAGCAGCAGGGGTGTTAACGGTGTCGGCAACTCCTCAGCTACTTGATCAATGAAAGATGTCGTTATAGACTTCTGTGGTAGCACCACCCGGGATCGCATTGGCAAAGGCGGTGGAGGCGGCAGTGCGGCCGACACCGTAGGTAACGGTGGCAATGACGACGGATCCGGTGTAGTCCAGGTATCCACAACATGTGATCGTGGCACAGCTGACTGTGCTTCATCCACCGCGCTGTCTGAATCTGAACACTGCGAACATTCTGAGCGGGAACATAGCGAATGTGAGTCTTCCGTATCGCTATTAGCTCGCTCCAATAATTCATTAGCTCGCGTCAAAGCCGCCACTGCCATATCTGAATCTGGTATTTTGCGTGCACACTGATATAAATCCATAAATAAATCATGATCTCCCACGTCGATAGCAAGACAAAATGCCTTTTCGTATAATCCATGTCGAATTAACATATGGAAGAATCGACGTGTCATATCAGCTACCTGGTCACCGAAATCAACACGTGTAGTAGCACTAAGCGGTCGCAATGGTGCATAAAAAATGCCAAGCGCGCGCTGCAACTGCTGTTCAACATTTGGTGTAAGGCACATGCGGAAAAGATATGAAACGACATGTTGCAAGGAAGCAAGACACGCAGTGCCCGCACTCTCCCAGTCCAAAGCTTGCAGCGTACCTAGAGCCAGTTCTACGTGTCCTCCACGTATATATGTCGCCACAAGAGCATCGGGAGTTAGTGAGCCGCCATCTACCAGCCGCAGCAACGCTAAAGGCCCACGCTCGAACAATAACAGCAATTGTCCGTCACTTCCACATCGTGTCGACATCCACAACATATGCAACAAAGTCGGTTGTTGTTTGAAGTAAGACGAAAGATCTAGTATGTTCGCGGGCGTTAAATCTTCGCCGATAGTTTGGCTTTTGATACAACTGAGCGCCAAGTCAAACCATTGCATCTGACTACGTTCATTGGCTACAACCAATACTGCTCCATCTGGATGCCAACTTACTAAGGTTGGAATCTAAACAGTTTGTAATATCGACTACATTACGATGCTAATTCTACAAACTAGAACAATACTCACAAAAGCTGCTTTAACTACGCATGTGACTCCTCTTATACGATCAAACAAGACAACAGAACCATCTATACAACCAAGCACTAATTTTTGCCCATCTGGATTCAATGCATGGCAACACACGTGAGTCTGTAGTGGAATGGATGTGACCATTTGTTGTTGCAGCCGATTTCGAACTATTTCATATGTGCTAGTTTCAACACTGACAGCCCCTCGTCGAGATATTTTTTGTTCTACGCAGTGAATCATATTGGGTTGTCGCATATCAAATGCTACATCCAAAAGATCAAATTCTGTTCGTCGATAGCACATTAGCTCTAATTTTAACCTATTAATTATATTTTAAAAATCATTACTTGTCTAGAGAATAATATCGATAGAACTACCCGTAGATAGTATAGATGTGTATATTTGCACGATCTTGATCTTTAACAAGTGGACTCCATGGGTACACATCGTCTCGCGTGCAGCGCCACCAAACAAGTAGTCGATCGCCAGGCACACTGCTGCTTATACGACGTTCCAGGCGGCGGCCCGTGGGTCCTGCTAGCTCACTCACTGCAAGCCGGGGTTCCAGTCGTGACAACTTTACTGGTACACTTTCGCCAATTTGACTCATGGGTTTTTTTGTAAAGTGCACTAATGTCATCCGATTATCATTGTAAGTACATAACAAATGCGATCGTGTCATTAATACTAAACAAAATTTATATAAATATATTATACCTACAGATTTTAATAACTGATTATATTACCATCTGAAATACATCCCGATTGTAATTTTCCAATGAGGTATTTGTCAAATGATATTTTTTGTACATCGCCGGTGTACACGTTAACACAAATAGTTATAATTAAACCTGTACACAGCATTATTTGTAAAATACCATTTCCAGCCCATTTATGGTAAACTATTTTATTTTGAGAGATTTGTTCCTAAAAGATATTATACGTAAATAACATATATCATATTACATTTAAATCAGTACCTCAAACTCTTTCAATTTGTCTTTTAGTCTACATGGTCGTTTATTTGTCAAAGTCCAATGGTAATTACGTTTCTCCGAATAAAACCTTTTGCTCTGTAAATTATCTGTGGAATTATCTTCTTTTCTATCGTTATACCTAAAAAGAGATTTAGTTTAGTAGTTTTTAAATAGTTGTTAGGTTCTAATTGATGAAAATATACTTAAATGCTCCATAATCGGAGTCTTTGATAAGTAAATCATCTTGTGCACTCCAAAAGTGAATTTCACTTAATAATGTTAACATATCAAGTTATTAATGTTTGGCAAAATATACATTAATAATTCCTGGTATACATATATTAAGGTTGTAGTTATTTTTCATATTTATAAATTAGAATACACGAGAAATAACATAATTAAGTAAATATATGAATCACATTTTATTAAACTTTAAAATAAATAAAAGGTTAAAAATTACAAATTAACTTTTGACAGTATCCCAAAATCCACCATTGTTGACTTCGTTGTTATCTTTTCGCGAAACGAAGAAATCCGATGTTACGTTCGTTTTGGAGTACATATAAGTACAGTATGCGCCATCTGTTATTTATAAATATAACAAGAGTTGGAGTTAATAAAATATGTTCAACAATAGTTATTTAAGTAACAAGTCCGATAAGTTACTTTTTTCTACGAGCGAGCAGAAAATAGACTTTTCTAACTGCCAGCTGAAAGCAGAAAGTTGACGTTTGCCGCTTGCCGAGCGGCAATATGATTTTTGCCACTTGGCGAGCGGCAAAATAAATGTCTCTAGTAGGATAGAAAAATGGACAATTTTTATGGAAAATTCTATAACCCACTGATAGTTTCTTCAAAAACGCAATCAATTTATTAAATTTTCTACATAAAGTAGTTTTGAATATGGAATATATAGACCATATTGTTGAAGATTTCTTCGATTTTGATATTTCAACGAAATATGCAAGCAATATTGGCTGGTAGCACAAGCTCTGTTTTTGGGTGTTCTAAGAGCAAAGCTTTAACATGTTAGAGATAGCTAAAACACCCAAAAACACTGCTCTTGTATACAATTACATTCAGTAAAAATATTACAAACTATTAGAAATAAAATAAATAAATATATCATCACGCCTTTTATCCATTACTAGATGTGGCACTCTGCCGTAGCAGATCTCGGTAAGTGTTATATTCGTGAACGTGAAGTGCGGATATCAGCCGCCAAATCACAGCTCCCAAAGATGTTAGTGGTGGGGGAGCTACAGGGGTAGTTTTATCGGAATCGAACCCGGGTTCTCAAATTCACAGACCGACTCAATACCATTGAGCCACCTACGTATGTATTTTATTTAAACAAGAAATGCATAATATAACAATTCAAATTATCGCAAATTTACCAAAATTTGATATAATTAAAACAAAAAAATATTTCGAAGTCAGAGAACAAAAATGTTCAATAAGGAAAAACATGAAAATATCATTCCGGCGGAGAAAGGGTTATCGTGACCGCCATCTAGAAAAACCGGTTGTTTACCAGAAACCAATTTATCGCTGAGAATATTCTAATAATTGCTCATGGTCCGACCATAAACATGATAACAAGAGGAGTCTGTATAAATAAAGAATGAAATGATTATAACACATTCAGTATTCAAAGCAATAGAGTGCAGAATATAGTCGCAATGTTGTTGTCGTTGCTGTTAGTGTTGACATGTGATGCTGTACCGTGGAGTGACAAGTTGCCTCAACGTGTTCAATTGATCGATACACATAGTATGTGATTTCATGATAATTAATAAATACTTTCGCGAGTACAGTTACTTTACAAAATATATTCATATATTTCATATTAAAATATTATTCGTATGTATTATATTATTCACACACACAAACATTATTTTAACAAATATTATGAGAAAACGATTTTGCATATTTACACAAATTGAGTACAAATAATTAATTGTATGTTGTGAGATTTAGGGTTTTAATAAGTGCAATACTTTTTAATTTATATTTCATAAAATTACACTGGTAGCGAATTTTATTTTTTGCAGTGGCTCAGCATTATGCAGGCGTAAACAATATGCATTTATAATAAATTATAATATGACTGAATATAACTTCGAAATATCAGTTTCAATATCCGGACTCGAATCCATTCTACTCTCCGGATTCAATTTTTTGCAGGCATTGACTAATATCTTTGGGGGCCGTGATGTGACGGCTGGTAACCGCACTTCATGCGAATAATATATCTTACCTAGATCTGCTTAGGCAGAGTGCCACACCCAGTAATGGGTAAAAGGCGTGATGATATATTTATTTTATTTATTGACAGCTTTAATCAATACTTTCGATCGGACGGAAAAATTTCTGCAGTTAATTGATATAAGAAATATTTTAAGATTTCACTTTAAAAAACGAACTACTCAGCTCTGCATCTCCAGAACTATTCATAAAATATCATCGATTTCCAAAAAAGACCATATGCGAAATAATTAATAAAAATTATGTTAATTGTATGTCTCGAAAGTTAATAGAAATTTATCGTGTTTGGTATCAAATTAAACGTATTGAAACGGATATCGAGTAGAATGAGTTAAAATTATCATCGACTGATTATCAATTGATTTTTATAAAAGCTATTAGAAGCCTCCTCGTGTTTGGTATCAAATTAAAAGTTTTGAGGAGAGATGTCCAATAAAATAGCCAAAAATTGTAACTGATTTGATCTAAGAGTTACTGAAAATGTTCTTTTTTCAGTTGTAATGAAAGGTCTGAGAAATCATGTAAAAATAAATCAGCAACTAGTTGATAGCCAATCATTTTCTAAAAATTAGTAAATTGTAATTTCTTACAATATTAATACTCGACTAGGTGGTGTATAATGTAACAAGTCTAAAAATTACTTCTATTCAAGGTCCGCGGAACCTGGGTCAGGGTCGACGAAGATGACCTGATTGCTAGTACATATACTAATACCAATGAAAATTGTTTTAGGAACCTTAATTTTAATAAAACATAAAATAGATATATTTTTATTGAAAAAGAGGGCTTATACTTATTTCTATTAAAAAAATATTGTGAAATTGGTTTTGTTTATATCCTTGTGTAGGTACGCATTGCTTTTGTTCAATGTAAAAATAGTTTTCTTACGAAATCAGAACTTTTATTAAATTTATGACTTTTTATTTGTTACAGCTCATTTGAAACCTACCGCAGATTTCAATAAACATACACTCATCAAACCGAAAATATACAATAGCAGAAATAAAAGACAAATATCTACGAGTAGAGAACAGGTAACAATGCAATATAAAACTTTATCTATTTTATTTTTATTCCAAAAATCTATGTATTCATTTTCCAATTTATAAATATAAAGCAAAATTTTTATTTTTTTTTAGCTTTTTTTTCTTAAACTAATATAGAGATTCCTATTCTTGTTTAATAGCAGTTTAAATTCTGATATGAAGTTAAAATATTTACGAGCATACCAAGTTCTTTGGGAACTTTGTATGTACTTTTGACCTTCTATATTCAGAATTTTAGTTTGACTGTTTAACCCATTTTCTTTTTACATAAATCACAGTTCTCAAATTAATTTAAAACAGGGTTTTATTTTCGATTATTGTCTGTGCAGGACAACACAGGGAACACACATGCTCCTGACCTTGTCGTCACTTTTGACCTGCACGGCGTAGAGCAGGTGCTTGACCTACAGCTCAATAGGGAATTGCTTCCTAAGGGATACTTTCGCAGATATCAGAAGAATGGCAAACATGTCGTCGAAAGACCTGAACTTGACGTAAGAATATCTTTCAGTTCAGACCATCTTTATAAAAATGCTTGTTTTTGTTCTATATTTTATTATGTTTTATTGCCATATCGTGATTTGTTTTTTCTTATTTATTCAATAACAACATATTTATTTAAAAAATTTATGCTATTTATAAAACTTTGACCTCTTCTATATTGATAATCAAAAGTAATATAATATATATATATATATTTCATAGCTGTTTGTGTTGTTCTATTCAAATATTAACAATGCAAAACAATTATTATGCATTTATGTTGTTACATTACGTAATGCAATTTTGATAGTGAATTAATTTCAATTATTCTATTTTTACAGTAATGAAACTAGTTTCCTTTAAGTAAACTACCCTTAATTTTGCGAATTTTGGAAAAATTCTTTTTGTTTCGTTATCAGTACGTGTTATACGTATATAGCCTTAAAGTTTGATCCATAAGTACAGAAACACCCTGTATATATGTACAGGAATAAGCTATTAAATTTTGCATGCGCTAGTCCTAAAACAACCCGTGCAATTATCTTTTTTTTCAGGAAGTGGAAATGTGTCAATACAAGGGTAAAATTAGAGGAGTTCCGAAATCGTGGGCTGCACTTTCCACCTGCAGAAAAGGACTTGCCGGGGTTATTTACGACGGAAATGATTTGCATTACGTCGAAAGAGCTGAGGACGATGTTGAAGCTGCATTGGATGTTCACCATTTTTTATATAAACATTCTGATCTAGTGGAAACTAATAAAACTTGTGGCTATAGAAGAGACGCTGATCACGATTCCACCGAACATGAATTTAATAGAATTTTAAGAGTGAGTACTTTCAGTATTATCGTTTTTATATAATTAAGTATGTTTTATAATTATAATTTTAATGTTTTCAGTACAAAAGGGCAATTGAACCTCATATTAAAGGCCCTTATAACTTAAATAAAGGATCGAGATACATTGAACTTGTTTTAGTAGTTGACAACGGAATATATAAAGACATGAACGAAGATTTAAGTAAAGTTTATAAATATTGTAAAGAACTAGCCAATATAATAAATGCAGTAAGAATACTATTTATATTTATGATTTATTTACAGAAAATTAAAGTACAATGTTAACAATGATTTTATTTTTAGTTGTATTCGTCGTTAAATATATTTATAGCTTTAGTAGGTGTAGTAGTGTGGACTGAACATGATGAAATAATCTTATCATCAAATGGTGATAAAACACTGACTAATTTCCTACATTATCGAAGAGAAAACTTAACCAAAGATTATCCGAACGACAATGCACAACTTTTAACGTAAATTGTTGAAACCAAGTATAGAAACAGTAATGATAAAATGCTAGTTTTTTTTTTACAGTAAATTTCAATTGAAGGGAGTAATTAGCAAAGTTTTGAAAGGGACAATTTGTACATATGAATATTCTGGCGGTGTATCAGTTTTTCATTCTCCGCTTGTTAGCATAATGGCTACTACTGTTGCTCATAGTATAGGACATAATTTTGGTAAATATTGCAATCCTTTTTTTCTGAAATTTCGAGACATTTTACGTTTATAAAATTTATTGAGTACTGCAACCACTGAAATATACAAATATATATATATATATATATATATATATATATATATATATATATATATATACAGGGTGAGTCTGGGAAGACGCCCCCCCCTTTAACTTTTTTATTATGAGTAATAGAAAAAAATGGTTCATATGAAAGTTTTATTATTTTAAATATACTATTTGATGGCAGATGTAGATATTTTTTATAAAGTCAGGTTTACAAGATACGACTATCAACTTTTATTTTTTAAATAGCAACCTATAATTATTTTACTAAAATAAAAACCGCCATTTTTTTCTCTTTTCAACGGTGTATTAGTTTTTATTAATGTATCTGAAAAAATTCGAGAAAAAAAAGAAAATTGAGAAATACTAGAAATAATTTTTATACAAATATTATAGGTGGCTATGTGAAAATAAACAAAATGTAACAGTGTTAAATTAATGTCAAAAAAGTATACATTTGCTGGTTACTTTATTTAACTTATTTTGCAAACAATAAAAAAAAAATTCTTTTTGCCCTTCTCATGATTCCAGTCGATTCACCAATTATTAGAATCATATGTATTAATTCTTCTTTCGTAAACATTTGAAAACGTTTTTTTTATTGTTTGCAAAATAAGTTAAATAAAGTAACCAGCAAATGTATACTTTTTTGACATTAATTTAACACTGTTACATTTTGTTTATTTTCACATAGCCACCTATAATATTTGTATAAAAATTATTTCTAGTATTTCTCAATTTTCTTATTTTTCTCGAATTTTTTCAGATACATTAATAAAAACTAATACACCGTTGAAAAGAGAAAAAAATGGCGGTTTTTATTTTAGTAAAATAATTATAGGTTGCTATTTAAAAAATAAAAGTTGATAGTCGTATCTTGTAAACCTGACTTTATAAAAAATATCTACATCTGCCATCAAATAGTATATTTAAAATAATAAAACTTTCATATGAACCATTTTTTTCTATTACTCATAATAAAAAAGTTAAAGGGGGGGGCGTCTTCCCAGACTCACCCTGTATATATAAGTTAGCAAAGTCAAAACTTCATTGATCTCACCCTCTATAACGGTTTACAATTTGATAAAACTAAGCTATATGAAATATCAACCCCAAATAATACTATTAGCAGATGCCACCAAGCAGTTGACGTTTTACATTTAAATTACATAGTGTTTTTCTACAGTTACATAAAAACGAGCATAACTTCGACATATACAGTAATAACGCACTAAAATTATGCTTTCAACAAGGTTTTAGGTCAGAGAATCCAGATCTTAAGTCTCATTTGTTTTTTGACATTGCAAGTCCTGACAACTGCTGTCAAATTTTGAAAATAGTCTTTTTAGAATTGTTTAATAACTTTAAATATATTTTGTGGCTCAAATCTTATACCAAAATCATTGCGTAATTTTATTTATTATTGACATAAGCTAATATTATTGGTTTCATCTTTAATGCAATTAAATGCAAATACATTTAAGTGATTAAAATTCAGTAGCAACTTGGAAATTGAATTTTTTAAAAATATTTTTATATTTTCTCTTCATATAAACAATAAATATCATCCGTCATAAGATGCAAGAATTTTGTGGACATGAGACTACATTAGTTGTTTAACATATATATTATGTAACATTAAACAATTACTTTTTTTTAATTTCCCAACTTGGAGACCCAAAAAAGCCAATGTTATAGTAACAACTTATGTCAAATTTGCAATGTCAAAAGACAAATGGGACTTCAGGTCTGAATTCTATGACCTATAAACTTGATGGAAGCATATTTTCAGGGCACAATTACTGAATATGTCGAAGTTATGCTCGTTTTTATCTGCATGTAGAAAAATCCTGTTATTTAAATATAAAATGTCAATTGTTCGGTGGCATCTGTTAATAGTATTATTTGGGGTTGATACTTCATGTCGCTTAGTTTTTCCTTATATTTTAATTTCACGTATCCCCTGTAAAAGCTTCAGGTTTCCCTTGGAGGTATATCATGTAAAAAATGCAAAACAAGCCCGTTATGATGCATAACGGTCTTCATTTGACTCTCATTTTGTTGTTAGGTTATTATTTTCGTTTAGTTTCTATATTTTTTTAGTAAATTCGATAGCGCAATATTTACTTATGTACCAAGAGCGGTAAGAAATATTTTAAGGTTGAAGATTTTGTTTAGGACCTGAGGCGCAACCCAAAAATACCTGAGATTTTTTATTTCATTTAACGCTCGTGGTTCATACAATCATACATTTTTTTTACCAAACAATTTTCACCAATTTAAAATCTACCTCTGTGGCTCAGCCTCCACTAACTTAACATATTTGGGGGCCGTGATTTGACGGCTAGTAATCGCACTTCACGCGAAGAAATATATCACTTACCGAAAACTGCTACGGTAGAGTTCCACATCCAGTAATGGGTAAAAAGGCGTGATGATATATTTATATTACTTATTATTGTTGGCATACTAGTATACGGTTTTATTTGTTTTGTAGGTATGGAACATGACACGAACGAATGTCGTTGTCCGGAAGAACGGTGCCTCATGGCGACATCCTCATCAAGTCCTCTAACACACTGGTCCTCGTGCAGCCTACAATATTTGGCGTTGGCATTCAGCCACGGGATGGACTACTGTCTTCATAACAAGCCGCAGGCACTGTTCGACAGTCCTCTGTGCGGAAACGGCTTCGTAGAGCCGGGCGAACAGTGCGACTGCGGACTGCCACACATCTGCAACAACACCTGCTGTAACGCCACTACGTGTATGCTTTACAGTAACGCGACCTGTGCTACCGGGCAATGCTGTAACCTGGAGGTAATACTTATAACTATAAATTAAATTATAAAGAAAAAAAATTGGGATGCCTTCAGGATTTGAATCTGGGACCTAAGAACTCTGGTCTTATGCTTTAGAATTATCACTACAGATGACTATCGTGTTAAGTCTTTTACAATATGAAAGAGACATGCGATCGAGGCTGCCTATGACACAACAAAATACAGAGAAAAATTTTAATGCTGATATTAATTAATTATTAACCTAAAAATCAGAAAATATAGAAAATGTAGTGTCAACTAATTTTAACAAGCTGTTAGCTAACTACATAGTTAACATCGCTTTATGTAACTGGGCCTGAGTATTCGAAACAATTATATATTATTATTTTTATGGGGTACGTGGCTCAGTTGTATCGAGTCGGCTTGTGGGTCTTGAGAACCCTGGTTCGATCCCCACAGCCGACAAACAATTTTCACCAATTTAAAATATACCCCTGTGGCTCCTCCTCCACTAATATCTTTGGGGGCCGTGATTTGACTGCTGGTAACCACATCAAATAAATCCTAAGCCCGTAGAATACATGCTCCACACATGCAAACCGTTATATTAGATTTTAGTTGAAATCATTTATGCATTTATTAAAATATTGAATGTGCTCTTGGCAAGGCTTGCTTCGCTCGCATTTTAAACAAACAACTCTGATCAGTAAAATGCACGCTCTTCCATCGCAAGCCATATATATTTGCATGTTTTAATATTACATTTCATACTTTACTATTATATATTTTTTAGACATGTCATCCTAAAACCGCAGGATCTTTATGTAGATCTGCAGATTATGAATGCGATCTTCCCGAGTATTGCACTGGACAGTCGGAATATTGTCCCGCTGATATTTATAAAATGGATACCGAAATCTGCGAAGAAGGAAAGGTAATTAAAGACATATATCCCGGGTAACTCGGTAACGCTTGATGAAAAACTATTGTCAACTACATTTGAAATACACATTTCTCATTTCTTCAATATAACATTATATATTTGCTATTTTTACAGGCGTATTGTTACCAAGGCTCATGCAGGACTCATTCTGATCAGTGCAAACTTCTGTGGGGTGATACTGGAGTATCCAGTGATGATATATGTTACGCACAGAATGCTAAAGGAAATAGACATGGAAATTGTGGTTATAATAAAGTGAATCATTCTTATATTAAATGTGAACAAGAGTAAGTTTTCAAATAAAATTAAGTCACATTTACAATGAAATTTTAAGTTGGCATAATTTCATACTAGCATAAAAATAAAAGATAAACGCACTCAAACGAGCTTTTACTTCTGTAGATTGAACTGATTATTTCTAATTTTGCCTGTGACTGAATACTGAAATTATGGTAATTACCACTAATAACACAAGACCTCTTGATTTGATCGATTAGTTTTTAATGTACACAATAATTTTTTTGCTTAGCAACGAACACGAAAGCAAATTGCATGATTAAAACACGGTGATGAAACTAATATAGCGTATTTGGCTGCATCATTAATTTGCCAGGACTATACAATAATTTTGTATGTGTATGTGTGTTTCTATAAGAATGAACTTATATCCTATAAAATAAATATGCTTAAATTATTTTCGGAAAAAGCGCCTCTTGTGACCAAGTTTAGCACTCAATGATCCCTAGTTTTTCTTTATGGCATTCCAAGCCTTGTAGTAGGCGACGCATTAACAAATCGATCGATTACGGTTATTTATATTTAGTTTCTTCATCTATTTATATCAAATAATTAATGAAAAACTATCTTGAAAACTAATAGATACTAGTATATTAGACCATTATTTCGTGATATTATGATAAACAGAATACACAAATGTTACTAATCATTATGCATGATGCTAATTTAAATTCAGCACACTTTGCTTTTGAAATCGCTGTTAAACAAACTCAAAAGTTGTAAGTGTACAATTAAATACATACTGTATTTGTGAATTTATAAATGATTGTATTTTCTTCCAGGAGTATTTTTTGTGGTATGCTTCAATGTCGACATCTTAACCAAAGATTGGAATTTGGAATGGAATCAGTATCTATATTATCATACAGTTTTATTAACTCGAACGGATCACTAAAAGCTTGTCGAACGGCTATAATTGATCTTGGTGTTAATCAAGTTGATCCTGGTTTAACTCCAGATGGAGCTCAATGTGGGGATGGAAAAGTAATAATATATTTATTGATAAAAAAGAACGACTAAATTCAATTTCTTTAATATTAGATGTGCGTGAATCAAAAATGTGTGGCAGTAGCAAGTCTAAGAGCAAATATGAATAAATGTCCTCAAGACTGTAATGGCAATGGGGTATGTAACAGTCTTGGACACTGCCATTGTAAAGCTGGCTTTGCGCCACCATTTTGTGATTATCCAGGTCCAGGTGGTTCCGAAGATAGTGGCCCTATGATTGATCCAGATGGTAAGATTTTTGGTAATTTGTTTTATAAAACTTTTTTATGTCCTAATATTAAATATATTAAAATAGTTATTTTTGTTTTAATTGCGCAAATTGAGTGTTTTTTTGTAGCACGTGAGAATGTTACTTTTAGTCGAATCGCAGGTCGAGATAAAAAATCATTCGAACGCGCCAAAAAACAAGAATTTTGCACTCGAAATACAAACAACATTTTTTCAATAACTGTAAATAAAGAATAATACAATAATTATTAATTTATTTAAGTAAATTGAAAGGACACAATCAACAATAATATTTATATGTGATATTATAATAAATTATTTTTTAATTTTCAAGAATTATTAGATTTAACAACAACTATGGCACCAACAGAAAGCATAGAAATTGAAACTGAGGCTAATAATAAGGTAAGATTATTATAAAATTATATTTTTTATAGTATCCAACAACAGTAAACATGGATAGTAGAGTAAAATAATAGTTATTTGTGTATTAAGAGCGTAAAGTGATTCTTTGTTACTTGAACACGGTAATTGCAGCGCGAGCCGAAGGCTGCAATAGTGTAAGAGGAACAAACACACATTACGTTCGTGATACACACATATTTTTTTCTACGATCGCATCTTACATGATTAAAAACGTATACGTACTGAAAATAAATTCGTTTTGTCAATTGTCAATATGACAAGTTTCTGTTTTGTCTGTATCCCTGGTAACTATTGAAATAAGCGCGCATTTAATATCTTTTTCGCGTGTTGCTATTGGAAACAAGCGCATTTAACATTTTATCTTTTTCAATTGTTCCACAAAAAACGTCAACTTTATGATGACAAATGAGAGCGTAATTGTCTATTTTTCATAGCAATCGTAGAAAAAAGATGTTTTAATTAGTATTATATTTTATATACAATAATTAGTAGATGTGACTATCATTAAATTATAGTTTCTTATTATGATAGCGATGAGGGATTCTCAAATTTTCGTAGACCGAGACCTATTTTAAAAATATCGCTTTATTTTTTCGAATTATTTTTATATATTTTCTACTATTTTTATTATTCATTCTAGCAACTATCATTAGACGAAGAAACAATACATACAACTGACAAATCAATCGACTATATATATGAACAAACAGAATCATCTTCAACGGCAAGGATTGAAACAGACATAAATTATAAAATAACAGAGCAATATAATTCTTCAAGTATATCGGACAAGGTGGAGGATGAATTTGACGTAATTGGAAAGAATATTGCGAATAAACTAAGGAAACTTTCATTTAAAACAAGGATTTATGTGGAAAAGTTGCTTACTGATGTATTATATTTCGCAGCATTAGACAAAATTAATGAAAATTCAACAATTTTAATTACATGAAGCAATACTTCCACTTACATCAATAAACGGTAAAAAAATAGTATTTATTTGACATGACACAAAACAGTAGGCTATGATCAAAAACAAAACAAAATGAGTTCATTGTTATTTATAATAATTAGTTAAAATTGTTGTTTTTATTGAGAAGATAAATTATAAGTATTGTATTAGGTAATCAACTGTTTATGTTTATTGCTTTGTTATTGATCATGGCCTACTGTTTTGTGTCATGTTAAATAAAATTTATCGAAACTTTAAATTGAATTTTCTCAATATTTTTGTTATGTTTTTGTTAGATCAAAATATGTATGATCTCATTTAAAAAAATATAACTTTGTACCCTAACTTCAGAACCACTGGTTTAAATATTTTTTCTTATTTAATCAGATGTCCCCCTTGGACTTCTATAAGATTGTCTTATACTAATTTATTGTATCTTTATTAGTATAGGAATTATTTGAGGTGTCCCATATCCTTGAAACATCCTGTATATATATTTATTTGTTTGTTCAATCACTAAAATTATTATAGGATAATATTTTGGAATCAATAGTTTTGCTAGTTATTTTTAGAAACATTTCATATTCATCAAATATTTGCATAAGAAGTACTTGTAGATGTCACCAGAATTTTAATGACAAACACAAATCTATCATTAAATCATGGCTATTCAGTAACTCTTTTCACATTATTATTTCGTTTATAGAAATAATTTTGAAAAGCCACGGGCATTCGCCGGGATTTGAACCCAGAAGAGAGTTATAATATATATTCAGATAAATACTCATGATTTCTCATGGAAAGTTTAGTTGTTAGAAATTTGTAAAGTGTCATGAGTTGCATTAATTCGTTACAACAAATAACTTCTATTGGGTTATTCCCGAAATGAAATTAGTATAAGAATTAAGTTATTGACATTAGGTACAGTTAAATCGTAGAAATTTCCCGGCGAAAGCTTAAAATTTTCCAAAATTATTTCTATATTTCTACAATCTGAGTTTATAGGATTTTGTTTACATCATTGTAAATATTGATATATATTAATGCATTTATTTAATCACTATTTAACGATGCAAGATAAAATATACGTAGTCAAGGTTTTATGTATTTATTTTTAATTAATAATTAACATTTATATACATAATTATTATAATTATACATACAAGAGCAAAAAATATGAAATTTTAATCTTGTATTAAAAAAACATATAAGGTTTTACCACAGTTGTTTCGAAGTAAACATATGTGCAGTTAAAAGTAAATAATAGTACGAGTATATCATGAAAGATAAATATATTTCAAACAAGTTTTTTTGCATGTACCTACGTCATCATTTCTTACTAATCAGTGAAGATAAAGATAAATCATGTTACAACTATTTTAAATCTATATTCCTAATATTTCATTCGCTTTTTTATTACGAAATTTTAGGAGCCCTTTAACCTCTAAAGTTATTTCAGCTTCGAAACAGTGCGATTTATATTGATATATAATTTTGACAGATAATTTAATTATTATTTGGGTTATTAAAATTAAAACAGAAATATTTACACATTATAAATAAATAATACGAGATAAAAACTATATTAGTTATATTATAAAACAATGTAAAGAAAGCATAGGAAATTATCTCGAAATTATCTACATATTTTGGATGACCGAAAATGGCTTCTATGATATTTCGGATCATGAGAGAAGCTTTGTAAGTTAGTTTTAGTCTGCTCAGTGAATCTGTATACTACATAATTTAAATATTTTTTGTTTTCCTTTATAAATTCTACTGCTTTAATAATTTTATATTTCTGTAGTGTAGATGCTTACGACTTCCGCTAGGTGAAATTTTTCCTTGTTACATATATGCCAATCCTACTTTAATATTAGTTTTTTTAAAGTAGGTTGCTTCTACTTTTGTTTGTTAAATTTGCGTTTTACGGATTTATTATTAAAAGTGCCAAAAGAAGAAAACAATAACTAATATTCAAAGTTTAGCTAATTCGCGTATGGAATGGTTAAATTATAAATTCAAAAAAGTTGAAATTTAAAGTTTGAGACTTTTATTATACATATATTATAGCTTGTAATACTGTTATAAATTTGAAAGTATCTGAAATAATTAAAGATTTTTTTCCAGAAGATTCTTTCCCTGGAATCCTGTTATCGACGTGCTTTTTTTTTCTTGTTTTGTTGTACGAATGTAACAGCAGCTGCTTGGAAAACTACTAAAGCTTCTATTTAATACACGTCTCGAAAGACTTTCGGTTATTATAATAACATGGTTTCTTGCTTTTTTTCTGAAGACAAATAGTAAAAAAATTATTTTTGCTATCGATACCATTACTCACTTATTACAACCTAAGGTTGTAATAAATATTAACTATATTATCTATATTACATAATATCTATATTACATAATAGATGAGTGAATATTGTTTATCTTTCTATACTTCAAAATGTAAGTAATACCTGAAACGTGTAAGTCACGTGTTTTTTTTATAATATATCAATATTTGCATTTTTACGTTAAACATATCAATATTTATTTACGTGCCAAGTGATGCAATATTTGAAATTATAATAATAATTCCGTAGAATTTACAATCAACTGTTTATTTGAAACGGAAACTTGCTTTTATTTTATATTGTATCGTATTTTCATATTTACAATAGTGATTTCAGTTCGGAAAGTAAGACTTAACACTACTAGTACTATAATTAATATTATGGTACTGTTATTAATACATTAATCTCCCGCACTTGACGCGCGAGATGAGCTACAGAAAGCGGAACAATGGGTTGTTGCTAATAAATTGAAATTAAATTCTGAAAAAACACATTTGATCACAATTTCCTCGAATAAAACTGCACAGAAAGGTGAATTTGTGAAAGTGCTAGGAATATATATTGATGATCGCTTAAACTGGGGACAACATGTCATTTTTTTGGTTAAAAAACTAGCAAGTGTAAATTTTTTAATTCGTAAACTGTATCGTGTGTTAAGTTTGGAATCCTTGCTAACAGTATATTTTGGTCTTTTTCATTCCTGTTTACACTATGGTGTTATTTTGTGGGGAAATTCTCCGAAAGCAATCAGGATTTTTCGTCTTCAAAAACAAGCTGTACGAATGATTTTGGGAGTTAATAATATGAGAGAACACTGCAAACCTTTTTTGTTAGACTCAAAATATTACTACTGACTTGTTTATATATTTATAATTCACTTTTAGAAATTCACAAAAATAAAGATAATTTCAAATTAGCTTCAGATATTCGTAATTATGCAACAAGAAATTCAAATTTAGTTCGCTCCCAGTGTTATAAACTAAGTATATCAAAAAATAATTCCTTTGATATTAATTTATATAACGTTCTACCTCTTGATTTACGAAAAGCAAATGAAGATATTTTTAAACGTAAAGTTAAGAGTTTCCTACTACGTCATTGCTTTTACTCTGTAAATGAATATTATAATCATAGCTGGCTGAATGAGGACTGGGTTTGATAAGGTTGTTGTTACATTTCTTATTTTTTTTATTTGTTTATTTGTATGTAACTGTATTATCTTTGGACCTGCTATAAACAATTTTTATATTGTAAAATAGTTAAATAAACTAAACTAAACTAAACTATATTTCAAAATATACATATAAGTAATATTGAGCTGTAGTGTTAAATTTTCTTAGAATTTGCGAGCCCATCCAAAAAACAACATTCAGCTTTGATAAAAACCCAATATTTATATATGCTGTGAGGAACTTTTTCAAATATTTTTTGTATATAATGCTCAGTTGCACCAACAAAACTTAAATTTTAAATTTGGTTTAAAATTTTAATTTTGTATAAAACCATCTCTGTGATTTCTTAAGATTATCTTTGTGATATTTTGTGATTTCTTAAAGTCATCTTTGTAATATATTATGTTTATCTTTATCTTATATTTGTTACACAAAACAATACCGTTTATTTATTAATATATTTATAATAAATTATATTCAAACATTTATCTGTAGCTTTTAAACCAAACAAAAATATTAGCGAACCCATTGTTAAAATTTTCATAGCTCACCACTGCGTATAACACATTTAGAATTTAATTTTCTCTGTCTCCCATGTTCCAAACAAAACCTTTGACTTTAAAACAAAATTTACATAAATAAGTAAAAATAAGTAATATAATATTTGTTGAAAGATAAAGTTGTTTAAGTATGACATTGCTAAAAAAAATCGAATGAAATGTAAATCAGATTCAGTCATAGTTACTAAGCAGACAGGTTACCCCTTATAATCCATTGGTCAGGATTACTCCTTGTAAAAATTATCCGCTAGATGTCAATACTGCATCACTTCACCTGATTGGTTGTATAAAACAATATTATATAAGCATATCAATGGTATCGAGTCGGCCTGTGGATTTGAGAACCCGGGTTCGATTCCCACAGCCGGATGGTAACCGTACTTCACGCGAAGAAATATGTCACTTACCGAGATCTGCTACGGCGGAGTTCCACATCCAGTAATGGGTAAAAGGCGGGATGATATATTTATTTACTCATTTATACAAACAAAAATTATTAATTTATAAAAAATGCATATATTTACAAATAAATCATTTGTATTTAAAAAGAAGTGTGACGTCACATTTTACACATTATCAGTGCCTCCCAGTGACTAAAATCTATACTATTTATGATTTTGAACAAATGTTATCCTATTGGCTGCTTGAACACGTGCTCAATCTCACTGAACTAAAAATAGGGAGCTCGGCTTCCAGGTGGCAGAATATTAATAACTTGGGTGCTACAATTTTTTGAGATTTTTTCGCAAATTCAAAGTTAGTTTATTATTGTTGATGTTACAACGAATGTTTTTTAACTATTGCTAACTTATATAAATTAATAAAAGAGTTTCTGCTAATCAAGAATTTTGGATAAGTTAAATTAAACTAAACCGTATTCTCAAAAAGGACAGCAAAATGATATCTTCAACTCTGTAAACTCAATATCAGTGATGAATTCATTAATATTTTAAATATCGTTATATATTTTTATTTATTTATTTATTTGAAAATTCGGCTACCCAACAGGGCAAAGTCCCAATAACAGAGCAGCACAAAGATACAAAAACAGATTAACTTAAAAATATAGAATACATAATAAAAAATATTAATTAAACAAAATTTAAACATTATAAAAATAGGTTTTCACGTTGTTTGTAAATACATTTATGGAATCAGAAAATATATCTATGGTGAAATTAGAATTACACAAAATATTGTACATAAAATATAGAAGTTATTCGATTAAATGGAGAATTTGTTTTACATCCAACAATTTTGAAAAGTTCATTAGTTCTCATACAATAATTGGGAATTCTAAATTGCATAACATCTAACAAATTATTACAATTGAATATATTGTTAATAATTTTGAATAAAAATGACAAGTCGGATACTTTTCTTCTGTTTTCAAGTGATATTAAATTTATAGTAAAATTATGCACTGTATTTAAAGGCAACATTTTGTTAGCAACTGATTGATAGTTACTTTTAATAATTTTATTTAAATCTTCGTACAAGTAATTGTTTACACAACACCAAATAAATGTCTGATGTTGTGTAATTAATAATTTAATTTAATAAATGCAGCAGGACAAGCAATAAAGTACGCTAATCCAGTGGCCCTAAAAATGTTCATTTCAACTAAACCATCCTTAATTTAGCGTATTTTAAAAACATTATTTTTGTTCCATGATCAGTACGTCTTCTAGTATATACCGTTTATTTTTTTCCCGAAGTACAGATACACCCTGTATATCAAAAATATCGATATCGTCATATATATAATATCAATTTCGATGTTTAGTAACCATGGGCCAAGTTAACAATGAATTAAAGTCATAATACATATTACAAAGGTATGTACCAACAAAAAAATTTGCATGTAATTTACATAACAGAAAAATTATAAATGGATTAAGGCTGTTTATGATGAATTTAATTTATAAATTTAAATTATAAATATAAATTGTTCATAAATGCATTTGCTGATTCATGATGAATATAGTTTTACAAAGTTTTTTTTAATTTAAATCACATTAATCAGAATACAGTTTTCTTTCAAATTCATAACAACAAGTAACTAATTAAACAAAAGATGTTAGGTGACTTTATCAAAAATACGTCTGAAATAGGTTAGTTATATAATAATGGTTGGTTTTATAAACGACACATTAGGTAATTTACCGGTTTCAGGATATTAAACCTATGTTTCCATGCACAAAAATAGGCTGGTAAGTATGTAATAACTGTATTTTGTACGGTAATATTACCATACTGACTTGTCAAAACCGTCAATAAAATGAAAATAAAACACAATGATAATATAACACTCTTAATACAAACGGAACTCAAAACAATAATAATACAAAGAGTACTTCTCCTGCTTATCATAATATATATTAATTGTATAGTCTTTCAAATTAGAGATGACCACGTTATGACGTTTAAAATAAAAAAAATATTTATTAATATGATACAAAACAATTGTAACCATGGCGTTAAATAAAAACATACAGACCACAGACTTACTTGATCACCTTCTAAAATGATGACACTGACTTTATTCATAAAAGATTTCAAAAAATAATATTTATTAATGACGTTACCTGTTTATATTCTGAAACCGGTAAACTATTGAACAAACTACAAGCTTCAGATGTCTTAAAATCCTCGCTCTACTAGCTTGGATTTCAAACTGACATCTGCGGCTGTAATGATACTCATAACATTCCTAGGTATGTCGAGCTTTTGACAGTAATATTATATGTGCCATAAAATTGATTCAAATTTGTTAATTTAAATTTTTCCTGTTCGTTTTAAAACTGGACATTAATATAACAATGGATATTTAAGATAAATTTGATACGAAATTGATTGTCAAAATAACAAAAATGTAGTCACTTGATACAAAGATAATATCATTTATTGTCAAATGAAGAAAATATTTATTTAATTGAATGAATTTATAAAAATAAATTCAACATGAACCAGCGGTATAATTCTAAATTTATAAATTAAATTAATCATACACAAGCCTTTATAAATAAATTATTTATATTACATTATTTTTAGAAGTATAATACGAACTAGACAATAAAATATTTTATTTATTATACTTTTTTATCAAAATGTTTTATCAATTATAAATAATTTCGAACAGGTATACACTCGCCACTCGCTATTCGTAATGGTTATGTGAACTTCGTAATTAACAGTGAGATATTGACAAACCCTGTTCTACGGCACTGGAATATTTGCCGGCGGGTAAGTCACGTGATAAAATCATGTTATTGATTGAGAGGAGAGAGCAAAGCTAGGTTAGGAAGAAATAATTTGCTTTACGTTACGTAAAATCACGCGATATTTAAACGCTCATAAACAATAAAACGAGTGAGCAACAAACCTATGTATACAACTTTGAAGAATTCATCTAAGTTAGTGTTATGTGGAAATTATAAGCTTTAACATTTGACATGTACTGTAATGTTTTAAATTGTGTGAACCAGTATTAATTGTTTAAATTTAAATTAATTTCAAGCCGTTTCTATATTATAATGCTCAAGTCTTGTATAGTGATATAAGATAAACCAGATTTAAGATAAGATATTGATCAACAGTACAAATTTAATATTTGTGCAACAATAACGTCGTCGCAAAATAGTGAAAGGACATACTGCAACAATGACGGATCATAATATTTTAAGCGGGGGTGAAGTGGAATCAATGATTCCACTTAATCTGGGTGAATTAGTTAAACTTTTATTAGAAATGCACGATGACAAAGTATTGCAGGTGAGAACAATTTTTTCTAAATGTATTTTTTTTTGCTTTAATCGGAATTTTTCCCTTAAAGGTAGACGCAGATACTGGTGAAGAAATTACTGCTAAATATGTATTAAATCGAGCTATAAGATTAGCGCGATGGTTTCAATCAAAAGAACTTGGTCCGGGTGATTCAGTCTCAATAATTAGTGAAAATCGGCTAGAATTTTGTATTATACCAATGGCAACATATTTAGCGGGGATTACTCTAGCTCCTTTAAATCCAGAATATACTCCTGGTATGTAATTATTTTAATAGCGCACAAATATTTTTACATTAAATTTTCTTGTAACTATACTATTTGAAGGCCTACACGTCATAATTTGAATAAACATTACTTATCAGTTATCTCTTTTATTGTTTTTTGCAAGTCATATTATTTTTAGATTTCTATTGACTATTTTACTCTTTCAATTTCTTATCGTAAGATATGTTTATTTAAATGTATGCAAAAAGCAAATACTTATTCATGAATTAAATTAATTGTAATTTGAATTCTACACATAGTAGCTGAAATTATATACAGAAAAATTTGAGGAAAATAATTACTATATAATCTTTATATTATTCTGATATAATTTTTATATTCGGTTTTTGTAGTTATAGAATATCAAAGTTCAATTTACAAACTATATTTCAAAGTCTAAATACATTATTTTATTATGTATCTGCACTTTGCTACATAGCAAAAAAAGTCAGATAACAATATCAGTCAAGTCATAAATTTTAAGCAATCTGCTGGAAACATAAGTAATGACAATGTACTGATATGGTAATTGCTTTTTAGATGAATTACAACATACACTAAATCTCTCTAAACCAAAAATCATATTTAGTTCCCCAATTACTTTAAACCGAATTATAGCAGCAACTGGAAACAATCCATTTATTAAGCATGTTGTTGTATTTGGCAGAAATCCACATTTACAGAATAGGTAACATATTATTCTCGTAGTAGTAGTAAATTAATTTTTGCAAATCTAACCGAATATATTTCTGTAGTACGGTTACATCATTTGAAAGTCTCCTGGAAGAACATTTTCTAGATGCTCTGGAGTCTGAAGACTTTGAACCTCCGAAGGTCGACACTCATGAAACAGTTGCAACAATTATGTGTTCATCAGGAACGACTGGAATGCCAAAAGGTGTCATGACAACTCAAGAAAATATCCTCACATTTTTAAGTATAATGAAGTATGTTTTCAAGAAATATATAAAAATTTTACACTGAACATTATTTCAATCTCACACTCAACGTTTGTGATTTAAAAAATATTTTCAGACAATTATCAAACGCAGATTTGCAAGAAGATTCCGACGATGTAACCGTTGGTTTGGTGCCATTTTTTCATTCCATGGGTTTCATGGTTATGACTATGGCATTATTAGGTGGAAGGAAATTAGTTGTAATAAAAAAGTTTCAAGTTAAACAATTTTTAGAATGTATACAAAATTATAAAGTAATATTTAACGTAATTATATATATGCAACTTTTTAATTTAATATTATTTTTAGGTGTCTATATTAGGTGTACCACCTCCCGTGATAGTAATGCTGTGCCAATCTCCACTTGTAGATAAATATGATTTATCTAGCATTAAAGAGCTTAAATGTGGAGCTGCGCCTTTAGCTCATGAATTTGAGAAAAGGATTTCTAAAAAGTAATGTATAAACTGTTCATAAATTATTTATACGTATAATATTGCTGAATAGAGAAGAAATAGCGTTTTTTTTTATGAACGCAACTATGGCTTTCATTTAAAAAATATATAACTTATTTATTATTTATAATAGATTGATTAATTTGTTATATTTTGTTCAGACTGAAACTGGGAGGTGTTCGCCAGGCTTATGGAATGACGGAAACAACTTTAGGAGTACTTTTTATGCCTATATCTTCGTTCAAACCAGGCTCCGTTGGAAAAATTGTGCCTTCCATGATTGGGAAGGTAAATATAATTAAAATTAAAATTTTATTTTTTATTTTATAATGAAATCTTCAAGGTTATAGATGAACAAGGAAGACCGTTAGGACCAAATTGTGAAGGTGAACTATGTTTCAAAGGGCCTTTAATTATGAAAGGCTATGTTAGAGATTCTGAGGCCACCGCTAATACGATCGACAAAGATGGCTGGTTACATACGGGAGATGTTGGTTATTATGACAACGACCATTACTTTTATGTTGTTGATAGAATTAAGGAACTGATCAAGTACAAAGCTTACCAGGTAAGAAATTTAGTTTGGTATTTATTGCACTAAGATCAAAAACAAACTTATTACATCATACAATTTACAAAATGGACCAAATTAAAGATTCAGATAGGAAAGAGTTTATTTTTACTACTTTTATTTGAAGTATTTGGCTTTTAAAAATTATTTAGAAATGTTTGATAGTAAGACAGTAAATTTAACAATATGTTGTTAATTTATGTTCAGACTAAAAACCTATATTATCCAATTTAATCATTAATAATTAAAAACCTATTGATGTAACATTTGAAAACTTTATTGCTCTTGAATGTTGAATAAACTTCAATGCGTGATTATAACATTTATGGTTAGTTGCACCATTGTTACCTAAATTATAAGTTTTCTTTAAATGAACAATTCGATATTTGTATTCAATTTATATTCAGTGATTCTTAAAACTTGAGGGAAACAGATCATAAATGAGTGATATAAAATTTTGTTTTGAAATAATTATGAAAATTATTACAGTAAAAAATATACGATACTAAATATTCAAGATTATTTGATAATACTTTATGTACTCCTATGTATACATGATATTACACTGACAATATGTAAAATATAAGATGAAATATGCACCTTATTTTGTCTGAAGTTTGCACATGACAAATGATCTTTACGAAACAAGATATTATTGTAATTATAAATGAAACTCGATTCTTAAAAAAAATTAGCTAATCTAATTCTATTCCGATTTTAAAAAGTTAATCCAAATCATTTTCTAAAAATGAAATGGTAACAAGATTATATTAGAGTTTAATTAAACTTTTTTGAAAATATGGTTTAGCTAAATTTGGCTACTTCAATAGACAGAACTAGCTACAACTATATTAAGAATTGAGCTGCTCATGTATTTTACATATTAAAGGTTGAAAAATTGAAACCAGTAAATTTATTGACGAATAATTGTAAAATGATTTAAAAGCTTTGATTTAATATCACAAAAATGGTTGGGACGAAGGTATTGCAAACATTTATAAAAAGAAATATTCAAACAAAATTTGTCGAAATGGTATATTTTCGTTTTACAAATTGTCTAGTGCCAACGTAATAAAAATTTACTAATGGTGGAATTCTGTGTAAATCCATAAGTTTGTAAATCCCGAAATCTGTAAATGAGAAAAAAAAAATTCGCAACAAAACATATGTTATCGTTTTCCAATATTATTTCCACAGTAGTTTAATGTGTCCAAATGTATTGCAATACGATCAACATTTCACTTCAAAAATAGATACAATACTTAAAATATTTCATATATTATAACAATAATATATTATTTCAAGAAGATCAGTATTCAGGTGTCAATTTAAGACTAATTAGATGCGAGTTTTACCTTAATTATTATAATGTAGGTACCACCAGCTGAATTGGAATCAATTTTGATGTCGCATCCTGATATCATGGACGCCGCAGTTGTAGGACTTCCGGATGATCGAGCCGGAGAACTTCCTTTGGGTTATGTTGTGTTAAAACCTAATGCGAAAGTTACTAGTCAACAAATTCAGACTTATGTTAAAGGTTAATAGCAAATTACATATTTATAATAAATAACTTCTAATTGCAAAACCGTGTTAAACTATAATTTGTAAAATATAATTTTTGAATTTTTTAAAAACTAATAGCAATAAACTATTAAATGGTGTTTTTGCACCATAAATTGAGAAATTTTATCAATTATTCTGTAAGCATTTACTGATTAATTTATTACTATTACATAGCATGGTAATAGATGCCTAACAAAAAAAAAATTACAAGGAAGAGAAAAATATAAATATTACTTATTTTTGATGAGTTTATTATTTGATCAATATACTTATTTTAACAAAATTTAAGTTGCGTGTTCATCAATATATTAAAGAAATTCATTATAAATTTGTTTTGTTTTAGGGAAAGTTTCACCACAAAAGCAGTTACGGGGAGGTGTAAGATTTATTGAATTCATCCCTCGAAATCCGAGTGGAAAAATTCTACGCCGTGTTTTAAAGCAAATGGCAACGGAAACCAAATCGAAACTTTAACATTTATATCCATTTTATTATGTTTAGTGCTAGTCATTTCGTGAATGCCTAATCTTGTCTTGAGTTGTGCTTAGTTAAGGGATAATGGTTAGATAAATTTAATCATATAGTGTAATTATCTTTTTATGCAGTAATTTTAATAAATTGTTGTTCATATATCTTTAAGACGATATTTAATGGCCTAATACCTACAAAACAAGTGTATCTGAAGCTCAGATCACCTTTGTCTTCGACTGTTCCAGTAACTTCATGAAATAATTTAATTACAAGTGAATATCAGCATAATTTGAAAAAGAATCATTGTTACATTAACATTAAGACTATATATTTAAATAGATATACAAAAATAAGAGGTATTTAGGTATAAACTAAAAAAACTTAATTAATTAGGTACATAATGCATAATACTTTAAAATATAAGTATATAAAAATCACCAGGAAAGTGTCGGTCGATTCTTGGACCATTCATAGATTCCTCCTCGTTTCTTAAACATTGCTTCATCGAATCCAGAGAACAAAAGAGCGTTAGCCACACCTACATCTAATATGGATCGAGTGGGCTTCTTTGTACCACTTGTACAATCCAAAAATCGCATCTAAACAATTGAATCTCATTAGGTTGCCACTCTATTATAATTTTCAATTCTACTTACATATTCGTCCAATATAAGGTAACTATTTTGCATTTTTACATTTGATTCTGGAACCAAACATTTTATATCTTTATGCAGATCTAAAAATGATTGAAAAAGTTTATCTGTCACGTAGAATCTTTCGGCATTTCGCAAAGCATCTTTTCCTGCGTTTTCTCCTTCAAGTAGTAGACACTGAAATACTTTCCATCTAAAATTATAAAATGAATTAAATTATTATATTTTTAGAATCAGGAGTACATAAGTTATACGCAAATTTATTTTACATACCTAACAGGATTTAATTGTAAAAGACTTTCAGTCATATCTTCATCATAATTATAAGTATTTACAACAGTATTTATTTTGAATAGTACGTTATAATTCTTGCACCAAGAATGAATTTTCATTAATTTTTCAATATGATTCTTTCGTCCAGTTCCTCGGCCAATTGCTTTGTTTGTATCTTCATTAAATGAGTCACAAGAAACTGCTAGGATGTCTAAATCATCAGCTGAAATTAATTATACAATAATTTACAAGTAGCAGAAGAAGAAAAAAACGAAATTGATTTAAAATAAAAATATACAACGCAACCAACGGGATAAACAAAATTGAAAATATGTAAACTACATTATAATTTCGTACTAATCAGTGCAAAATGTGTCAAATTTAATTAGCGATAATGAATAATTAAGTAGTGTTGGAAACAGCAAAATATTAATAGATTTTATTTCTATTTACTTTCTGAAAATGAGTCTTTTTCTATTTTAAAATCAGTTATAAAGAGAAAAGTACTCTAGTTTGCGATTCCTATCATAATTTTCATATTTTGAAATTTTCTATCGAAATTTTCCTGATAAATAGATTTTACTGTCTAGTTTGTTTATTTTACACTTACATATTTAAATATGGAGTAACTAACATTATCGTTGTATCAAAAACTTTGGCAATATGGAAATATTTAGAAAATATCAAAAAATAAAAATTATAACCAGAATATATATATTGTAAAAATAAATAAATTGATACTTGATTGACTGAAAAGTCAATGACGAGAGTCAGCCTTGGGCTGTTCTTCGACATAACTAGTTGACTAGTTCTACGTCCTAAAACTACAAAAATTAAAAATTATTTAATTAAAAGTTAATAAAGCATGCATATTTGACATCAAAAGATAGCCAAATAACAATTTAAATAGAAATAAATATATATATAAAAAAAATAAAACAATTTTTGTTTATCTGGGAAAATTTCAAATTTGCGAATTTCGTTCTTAGGCGAATATTTTATTTTCAAAATCACGACTATCCATAATTAATTAAAATTTCGTAACTTATTACAAAAATATAAGATTGCAACTTTTGAGTTCGATTACTACTCACCATATTCTGCAAACCAATTTTCGCGAATCAGGGACCCGTTGCTGACAATTGTAACTGAAGGTAACTTCAGATCTCGTTTGCAATAACGGACTAGTTTTCCAAGGTAATGTCCTCTGTCGTGAATAAATGGCTCACCACCGCTAAAGTTTATTTTCTCCATTCCTAAATTAACATAAATTCATTCCAATAATAATGAGTTATGTTGCAAATGCATTCTAATAAAAATATTATTTCGTATAAACATAATCATAATATTTATATATTTTAAAATTGAATTGAAGCTGCAAAAGTAAATAGCATGACGTGTACATAAACACTGCGTAGTTATTTTTAAAAGGTTTTCGTTTCATTCCAAGTCAAAATTAAATATGTTAAGAGTAACTTACTTTAATTTAATATATAGCAGATTTTAGAAATAATTTATTTACATACCACATTTTTTAAGCATACGTAGTCCTTTCATAGCATCTTCGATTGGCAAAACGTAAGAAGTTTTGGCTGTATGAAAACAAAATCCACATTCATAATTACATTTCCTTGTGAAATGATAATTGACACTTTTTGGAATGCACTGATTTTGATATAATGGAATATCTTCTATATTTACACAAAAATCTGAATTTTTCTGTAGAGCTTCCTTTTGAAATTCAAGTACATATTTCTTCCACGTAATAAATAAATTTATTATGTATGTGGAAATAGTATTTATTAAAAATAATACGTAATATATATTGAGCTTCATTTTGTCTGCGTTATTAGAGCAATGAAGTATTTTAAGATTATCCGCCATATTTATACTGTAAATCTAGTTCGTTTTATATTTAGGGGAATACCCTATATACATGGCCAACTGCGACACAAATAAATTATCGCACAATATGTATTTTTCTGTACAATGTAGACAACAATAATAATGTTAATTAGTAATGACAAAGATAAAATAGATAATATTTTGCTATTATCATTTACTGTTATATTCATTAAATAGGGGAATAAAATTTCTGGTAAAGAACTTTCATTCATTTTAAATATATTAATAACCCTTTATTTCAAAATTGCAAATGATTTTTTAACCATTTACATTCACTGAATGAACTACATCAATAAAATTTAATATTCAAAATTTAAATTATTATCTTAATACGAAATATAAATTCGAAATATTACTGAAAATAATGAAGTTATTAACTGTTTGGAATCATCTTTGTAGATTCCTACCTAATTTTCACATGAAAGAATTAGTATAATAAAACGATGTAAATTTGTTCACAATAGCAAGCAATTTATTTGAAAACATTATTAATAACAAACAGATGAAATACACATACAACATGCAACATCATTTCACAATTCTATATGGCTTGACATTCGAGGTCCTTTTTTAATTTCTTTACGTTTTTTCTTCTTAACATTAATTTCAACATTTGTTTCCGTACTTTCGCTGGTATTTTTTCTGTACGGATTTCTATAATTTGGATCTTTTTCTATATAATTAAGCTCTTGGCTGACTAGATTTATTAAAGTTACTGTGTTTTTGTCTAAAAGATTATTTGTCAAATTGGAAAATCCAAGGCTCCATTGGTAAAGTATGCTCCAATCATTATTGCTATTTAATACAGTATGAGATATCTCAGGAAATCTGAGAACAATTTCGCCAAATAAAGCAGTATTTTCTAAAATGTTTGACAAAGCATCTCGAATTGTCTCATCGCTAGGAAACGGAGAATTTCCGGGAATATAATCTGAAGCTTCCAATAATACTCGGCTGCTTTCGATCACGCTAAATATTTTCTTTGCTAGCACCAAAATCATGGAAAACTGTTTTTCATAACTATTAAATTTTCGAAAACCTTTAACTGCTTCCAGCTGTTCTGCTCTCCTACGCTTAAATAATTGCATATCTTATTAATAATTAAGGATAATATTATTTTATATGTTGTTAATCGTGTGCGGATGTTAGAAAAGGATACATAGCTGTTCAGCATGATTTATATCTTGAAATTCCGAGTGCGTTGTTTGTAGAGTACAAGTTAAATGCATTACAAATACAACTGCAGTTACATGTATCTTCATTTTGGCTTTATATTAGTTATTTGGCATCTGACATTAACGTAAATAGTAAAATAGTATTTCATAACCTACACAGCAGGTATAAAAACAAACGTTATATCAGTTACTACATCAAATAGCTTAAATATTCACTGTATAATTCAATATTTTCATGATTTGTATATTAGAAATGTGAAAAAGGACACGATTTCATAAATCATAATAAAAATTTCATTTTTGACATAAGCAAGCAGATATTTGATTTGATTGGTTTTCCATTTCAAGAATGCCGCATGTGCTATCTCTTGTCTAATATTTGATACACTAGAATAGAACGACTATAAGTGTAGCTTACATTCAATAGATGGTACTTATGGTCAAAGTAGAATAAAAATGTGGTAGATGGTAGTATAGTCGTACGATCACATTGCTAGTAGCCGGGAAAATTTATAATGACATTTCATTTAACCATATTTAGATTCCTTTCGTACTGCTATCCCCTATTTGGAGTAAAATTATCTAACTAGATACGTGTAATTATTGCATACGCCTGATAAATTTCATAGTTTTTAGTAAGTATATGAAAATGATATTTTAATGTTTACTGTTCGCACTACCAAAATCTTTAAAAACACAAAAACTTACACAAAAGAATACTAATTTTTATTATCGATGTTAATACTTTTAAAAGTTAAAACTAAATGAACTAATAGATAATATATTTATTTGTTTGACTTCGTTTATTTTTTATAGTTGCAGTAGGTATAATTGCAGTAGGTAGGTTTGTTAATTTGATCCGAAATAATTTTCAATCAATACATATGAGTAAAAAAAAATATAGCCAAATATTTATTTCCAGTTATTCGCAGAGTTAAGTAGATGTAAAAATTTTAAAGTAGCGCATTATTATATAATGCGGTGTAAAACAAAACGAATAAATTGAATATTTATTATCAGACAATAATTAAAAATATAATAAAAATTCAAAATAATATATTTAAAAAATAAATTTAAACATTTTTAATTTAAGTTTTTATTTGTGTAGTAATAATTATTGCTTTGGCATTGACAACTTATGACAACAATACATCAAAATATCTATGCGATATTTAACTTGTTAATTCATATTATATATAAAACCGAACATTTATTTTTGATGATATTTTACCAAAAAACTGACCCATTTTTTCCGCACCCCGCCGCCCATGGGCCGCCACCATGTCGGAGGCGTCGGTTTGGCTAGCAATGCGAGCGCCGAACCGACGAGTCAGTCCGCGTCGACATCTCAGCACGTAGGTATTCGTGCTCGTCTGCTGCTCTCTCTTTCGAAATCGTACGTATCGATTCGCGATTTTTGTATCGTGGTGTCAGTGCCCTTGTTTTCGTTTGTCCGAGAATTCTAAGTAACTTGGATCTTTGAATTGGTAGCCAATCAATCGTGTATTTCTTTAAGCGGTCGACAATTTCATTCACGGTAAGTTACTTGTTTTTTATTTACTTGTGAGGTTAGGTGAAGTTTGAGGTTAACAGTTTACTGAAAGTGTTTTTGAAATTATTTTCCTGTTTGAACTGAATTGTTTCTGCATTTTAAATTTATTCCATTTTTAGAATTTAAAAATGGTTTTTCCTTACTTTTATGCAACAGTTAAATTTATGTTTATCATCGTCAAAACCTACTGAAATAATAATAACTATTGCAAAATTTTGATTGTTACAAAAGTTGATAAAGAATGAAGGTTATAGGTATATAAATTAATTTTTCGCTCATTCATCTAGAGAAAAACGTCAATTAAAAATAATAATATACAAAAACCTATTTTGTAAATTTATTTTATTTACTATTTAAAATTGAGATAGAATATTTGAAACACAGAAATAGATTATTACAAGGGCAAGTGTATTTATATTTTTGTTTTGTTTGCGTGCTAGAAATATAATAATAAACAAATGAATAATTATTCTCTGGAAAAGTGAAAATATCTTTGGCATGAAGTGAATAATAAAAATTGAAAATATGTGCGTCAGAAGTAAGCAAGTCTTTCGTAATACTTCAATTGTTACAATAGTTTAAAAATCACGAAAGAAAAAATCATTGTATCGTAGGTGGTTATGATACGCCTTCTGTGATAAATGCACAGTAGGAGATTGAGGGGTGAGGAGCGTGTACGATAAACAATTGCGTTTTTAGTTCAAACATTTTGCAATCTACGAAATCCCAATGCATGCATTTATTACAAATGCGCTTTATTATTCTTTTCTGTATTATGTTACATTACGCTAAACTTTTTTTTATATTTCAAATAATAATTTGTATTAATTAAGTGCACTGGTTTATGAAAAAATATAAATATAGGCTGGTAGCACAAGCTCTGTTTTAGTCTGTTTTAAGAGCAGTATTTTTGGGTGTTTTAGCTATCTCTAACATGTTAAAACCGTACTCTTAGAACACCCAAAAACAGAGTTTGTGCTACCAGTCATAGAATTTAATAATACGATTGTATAATTACAACATATAAATATGCAATGTTAACAAAAAAAATTAATTTAAAATATGTAATCAGTAGCTGCTTGTTATTTATTTACACGCAATTATATATTTTTTTAATATTTTTACAATATATATCATCACGCCTTTTACCCATCACTGGATGTGGCACTCTGCCTAAGCAGATCTCGATAAGTGATATATTTTTTCGCGTGAAGTGCGGTTACCAGTCGTCAAATCACGGCCTCCAAAGATATTAGTGGTGGAGGAGCCACAGGGGTATATTTTTTCAAATGGGTGAAAATAGTTTGTCGGCTGTGGGGATCGAACCAGAGTTCTCAAGATCCTTTAAACATTAAATAAAATTTGGAATAATAAAGTAATTTTCCCTTAAAGCGACAATTTTTTTCCTTTTAAGTTTTCTCTAATATTACTAATAAAAAAAAGACTTTTGTTTCATTTTCCGAGGAATATTGTATTTTATATGATGTATTGATCATAGAACAAAAATAATTTCTAAATTCGTAACATAAAGACTGGTTTATTTTAACTAAATATTTTCATGTGCGACTGCATTATAAAATACTGTTAGTCCTACATTATGTACTTGTTACATAAATAGCTATTAATACCACTGATTTGATAGTTATTTCAAATACATTAATAATTAAATTATAATTATAAACAATAATAAAATTATTCTTATACATCAGATAAAAGACTGTTTATACAGCCAGTGGCACTAAAAATATACACCATGATCTTAATTTTGCGAAAAATAGATTTTTTCTATAATCACATATACCTTTATTTTTTCCGAAGTTTAAAAACACTCTGTATAAATTTAAAGTTAAGTGGCACAGTAATGAATTTGAAATATAATTTTGAAATGCAAATCATGTACCTACGAGTATATGCGATAATATCTAGAAATGTAGGATTAGTCATAAAACAAATTACAATACGAGCAAATACAAACTATGTTTTGTAATTGCACGTAGGCAGATAATTAGACATTATTATTTCATATTGTGAGATTTGTGGCTCTTGTTGGAGGTACCGAAATCGATTCCTATTCACTGTTATTTGACAATACTAAAATGCCCAAACTTATTTGGTTGAATTTTAGCATAAAAATATAAAATAAATATACAAAAGTAATAATAATAGTAATATTAAATCAAACATGAACAAGGAACAACGCAGATATTAAAGTATAAAAGACAGCTCATTACAAGAAAATGGAAACTGTTTTGTTTGTAAAGATCACGAATATTTATTATTTTACGTTAACACTTTCAAATTGACTTTTTATCTGAATTCAATCCAATGAGGTTTTTTCCTTGCAAGCGAGGCAAGTGGTGCTTGCAATTGTATTTTATAACTTTTCATTTATTTTTACAATATATATCATCACGCCTTTTATCCATCACTGGGTGTGGCACTCTGCCGGTGCAGATCTCGGAAAGTTATATATTTGTTCGCGTGAAATGCGGTCACCAGCCGTCAAATCACGGCCTTCATAAATGTTAGTGAAGGGAGTGCCACAGGGATAGTTTTAATGTGGTGAAAATTGTATGTCGACTGCGGAAATCGAACCAGGGTTCTCAAATCCACAGGCCAACTCGGTACCACTGAGCAACTTACTCCATATTTATATATAATTATTTATTTAGAACTTCACTGTCCACCGCTCCGTTAATAAAATACATTTACTGTTACGATCTTACATTTTTTAATAATACATGCAGGAAAGCATAACTTTGAATGTATTCACTACTCATACGTATAGTATACCGAACATTTTCGAACATGTAGCTTTCTATAGTGGAAATATTGCGCCGTATACATTGAACTCAAAGCAGTTATTCTAATGCTCACATAAAATAATTGTTGGAAATATTAAAATGGGACAGGATAGGACTAAAATATATTTATAAGATATATTTCTGTGCTAAATATATTTTAACTAAATTTTGAAACTAATAATAATCTATAATTTAATTTAATTCTTACCTTATTGTAAACTGCGCGGGACTTTACTGTTCAAATTCAAAAAAAGGTGTAGTTAATCTTGAATGATAGATTAACTATTTTTATTCTATAGATACACCGATAGGAAATAAATCATCGGACGCTTTGATCGAATGAAGTTTGCTTTTTGTTCGTACTTTCTTTACAAAACGAACAAATCCAAGAAAACCTCTAACATATTTCCTAATATTTGTAGTGAGAAATAATATACGAGTAACATACAAGGAAAAATCGTAGTATATCCCATCAAGATATTTTGAGTTGAAATTGAAAACTTACTAAAAAGTAACTAGCTAAATCACTGGCTCCAAAAATACAGTAGTATGATAATTTTCGCATATGAATAAATGTTGAATCAAGCCCATGAGATTTGACTGTATTTTTTAGAATGAATTATTATTGATGGGATTTACTTTTACATGGGTGCGTTTCGTTCACACTTTTAATAGACAAATAAGTCTTTTGAACTTGCACATCACAAACCCAAGTTGTTATACTCGGTTTTAGTGGAACGTATTTTTAGCTGCATAAAACTGTGCTTACTGGTTGAATTTTCAAGTTGTTTACATTATAATAGATTGAAAACAAGTTACGGAAAAAATAATTTAGAATCATTTGACAGCAGAAAATATACTATGTACGTACTCAGTAGAGTTATTTCATGAATACATTATGACAGTGATGGAAATTCAGATCTCATTAAACAACTTTTTCTTTACGATTAAATTATCTGCATGCATCTATTTGACAGCCACTGTAATTTTCAAAATGTATATTTTTTATGAATTTTATTTTTAGGTGGGCTTATATTTTCATGGCAAATATTTTGTTAGTTACTAGAGACGATCTCTAAGATAAAGAATTCTGTCCATTGTTTGTATGTATTTCGTGCCGCTTATATGTACCGATTTCCTCTAGAAACTAAATACGAATTCAGCTTCTTGAAAGTTTTCACTCGAGCAGAACTTACACACATGTCCACTCCGCGCTCGTCTAGTAGAGACACCTGCACTTGGCACTCAGTGAAGTAGCTCTACCGCAACGAAGAAGCCAAGAAGCGGTTTCTTGTCCTTGAACTTGTAGTGCGGGTTCTGCGACTTCTCCTGCACTACCTCTGTCCCCCGGACCCCTTTTGGGATTCCGCCCCGGGCCACAAACATCGGCGAACTGTCGTTCTTAGCAAGCGGTCGTTACATTAGCCATAACTTGTTTTATGCATAGGCTTTTATGGCAGATACTGGAGAGACAAATAGAGATTTTGTGCGGGTTTTTAATAATTGATAGGCAGATTCATAAAAAGAATTTAATCATTATTTAACCAACTACTTTTAATCCTAATCGTTAGTGCTGCATATATTATACTGGTGTCACATGGTTATAAATGTTTATACTATTTGATTCAACTTTTGTATACGAAACAAAAAAACAGCACGTCATTTCATCATCAAAAACTTTAAATTTTATTTATTTATTTTTTATTCTGTCATACATTTTGATTCGACTTTTGTAATCTGGACAAATCGCGAAAATAAAATTAAACCCAGGTTATGGCAGTAACACTACTCAACAGTCACTCACCGATTTAAATGAAACGTGGCACACTAATAGAACTTTAAAAAGTATTGAAGCTTTTTTTTCAGAAGTTGCTTTTTAGGGTTACAAACCACCCCTGAAAGGTGATAAAAGCAAGAATCGACATAAATGAAATTAAATAATACCAAAATATTACGTCGTAGAGTTGACGTTTTCTGTGGAAATTAACGAGCGTAAAGTGTCTTTGTTTCTCTTACACTGTTGCAGCTCTCACCTTCGGTTCGCGCTGTAATTACCGTGCGCGAATAATAAAGAATCACTTGACGCTCTTAATACACAAATAGCAATTTTGTCTCCTCACTCTTAGCAACGCGCGCAGCGGGTTAAAATGTTGTATTTCTGTCTGTTATAAATGATATTTTTCTGAAATTTGAGGTTCTTGTGCTTTATGATAAAACGGCTCTGTATAAAATATCTTTCTTAAGAAGTTAATATAAACTTCCAAATAGCTTAAATCCGGTCATGTAATACGTGTCGATCTGACAGATGTTCATTCTCTACCGTGCAATGCAACACAGTGCTTAACTTTAGCAGCAGAGAGGACCTTTAAACTCATTACCATACCTCTTATTAGCCATTCCGTTGTGGTACAAATTGTACTGAAAGTCAGACAGATGTTGCAATGAATTTATATTTGTAGTGGTATACAATTCCATGCAAATGTCTGTTCCATCACTTGCCAATCACGTTCAACTTTCACAACTATCTAGGATCTATCTTGATGGAATCATTTTATGTTAACAGTTTTCCGGAATTACAGATAAAATTAAAATTACTTACATTAGATTAATTAAAAGATTGTATCTTTTAATTTAATGTAAGATAATAATTCCATATTAATATATAATGTTAGCTAAGTATAGGTATATTAATAAAAATATAATTATTTCAAATTAATTAAGACTATAAAATACAAAGGAAATTTATTTTTACAATTTTATTCTACACTATACACATACGTACTCGTATATAACATTGAAATTCAAATTACAAACATATATAGGGTGTGTCACGAATCAAGATATGATGTCCGTTGTTATCGGCTACATTTGACATTTTAACAATATATTTTTTTAAAAATATATCAATTTTGAAAAAAAAATCAAATTAAGTTGAAATAAGAATCTAAGGTCAACATAGTTTCGTTGGAAAAAGAGTCTTGGTTACTCTCGGATTTATTACCTGGCGTCAGTCAAATTTTTATCTTTAAATTAGTAAAATAAATAAATAAATATATCATCACGCCTTTTACCTATTACTGGGTGTGGCACTTTGCCGTAAGCAGATCTCGGTAAGTGATATATTTCTTCGCGTGAAGTGCGGTTACCAGCTGTCAAATCCAAAGACGTTAGTGGAGGAGGAGCCACAGGCGTAGATTTAATTTGGTGAAAATTGGTTGTGGGAATCGAATCTAGGTTCTCAAATCCACAGGCCGACTCGATACCACTAAGCCACCTACCCCATTAATATCATCACGCCTTTTACCCATTACTGGGTGTGGCATTCTTCCTAAGCAGATCTCGGTAAGTGATATATTTTTTCGCGTGAAGTGCGGATACCAGCCGGCAAATCACGGCCTCCAAAGATATTAGTGGAAGGGGAGCCACAGGGGTAGATTTAAATTGGTGCAAATGTATGTCGTCTGTGGGGATCGAACCAGGGTTCTCAAGATCCACAAGCCGACTCGATACCACTAAGACACCTACCCCATTAATATATTTATTAAAACAATTTAATCAGGGTGGGCCGCATGAAAATGTTACAAGGATCGCAGTTTGTCCACCCCGAGTTTATAAATATTACTGCTTTTATCTAAAATAAAATATGAATGCGTATTTTTGTTTCCCTATGAAAAGATATAAAAACGTAATAAAAACTTATAAAAATACCCAGAACGTAAATGGTGAATTACTATGTTGAAATGATCTAATATGGAATTTCCGGCAAACGGCATTTTGACAGAAATAATATTAAATCCAGGTTCCAGATTATAAAAATATATACTGTTATAATTTTTACGTAATGACAAGTTCTGTTAGACGCACTAAAGTATAAAATTTCAGTGCGGAAAACAATGATAATTCAACCGTTATTGTCTATTGTAAGTAATTAAAAATACGTGGGAACGGAATTTTAATGCTTTTATAACAAAAAAATATGAAAACTGTGTTGTCACATTCTATCGTTAAATTTTTATTAACAGTCGAAATATTATTGTATTATTAGCTATAAATGAATATGTATTGTAAGTAAAAAAGTAAAATAGGTAACAATGAATTTTTCTTTTTAAAAAATATTGATTTGAAATTCAAAATCATGATAATCTGTATAGAGCAGTGACCTAATGGGGTAGAGGATATTTTAAATTTTGAAAGAATAATCGCTCAATTGCATTAAGGTTGTGATAGTTAGACAAGAACTATTACAAATTCTTTAGTTGAAGAGATTGAGAAGCAGTTAAATATTAGGCAAAATAATGCTATTTTATCCGATAAATCTTATGATACCATTAAAAACAATTGAATATCAAAGAAGCAAGTTATAACCAAAATCATAATTTCAATATGAAGATCCATAAAAAAATTGTTATTTTTGGTTATAAGTCGATTACGTGATTTATAATTATTGTTATAAATTATACACCATTAAATTTGTTGGAAAAAATGACACTAATTGCTCATTTAACCGTCTCTCTCTCAATCTCTTCAAATAAAAAAATTTGTAATGGCGGGCTGCTAATTTCGCTCATCAAAGTGTAGCGAAAATTTAAAAAGGAATACAAATCATAATAAATTTTCTTTTTTTATTTGACTAAAAAACTATATTATTTATTCTCAAGGAGGAGGGGAGCGTATCGAATCATATATCCCCCTCTTGTATACGCGCCTCATGTCGAGAAATTATGACATGAAGACGAGAAATTAGTTGCGTTTTCGTCTTATTTCGCGTCGTTAGCAATAATTATATACATTATTTTTATTACTATTTATAGTTTAATATTAAAGATATTTATTGGGCTATAAAATTAAAATACGATAAAGTAATTGTAAAAACTGATTTTATTTTCATATGTATTAACTTCAATTACAAAAAATTAAAGAAAGAAATGTATTAGGAGTAAATGAAACGAAAGCATTTCACTGAAAAATTCTGCTTCTCGATAAAATCGTGCAATAAGAAGAATTAAAGATGGAGTACACTTTAGCACTTACATTTACTTTTTCCAATAAAAATTTTTCAAATAAAGAATGTAATTATCGCGAGGAATTGGTATTGACAAAATAGAATAAAAACTACGGTGTTCAATCAGATTGCTGGAAAACAAATTACTACAGAACTGAACTTATTCAAAACAATATGCGGTCTCGACTAAAAGTAATATTCTCACGCGCAACAAAAAAAAAACACTCATTTTGCGCACTTAATACAAAAATAACTATAGTTTCTATTATTTGTTCAATTCATTTTGCAAATAAAATACTAAACTCTATCTTCATTCGATCAAAGGGCCGAACTTTTTTCTTTCTGTCGGTTTATATATATATATTATTATTAAGTTAAAATAATCTTATTTACAGATTTACAAAGAAATATGAAGAAATCAATGAAATATTCGTTGTTAATACGCATAAAATAATGTTTGACTGATCAAATATGATTAATTCGAACTCTAAATTTAGAATTAAACTTATACAAAACATATATACTGAGACGACTAACACAGCAACAGATTATATGAATTAAAATTTTCATGGAACTCTATGAAATGTAATGTAAATTACTGTGTAAACACTTTCCTCTTAAGCAACAATATTTCAAAACAGTTTCCATGAACTTTCTAGCTTATATCCTGCAGAATTAATTCTTAATTCTGTGACAATTTCCTGTGAATTTATTTACCGGACACAAGAGTTTTGTTGCTCAAAATCTGTGAAGCATAGAGAATTAGCGACAACCTAGATTTTCTACAAATTAACAGTAATAAGTTAAAATGTATCGGGAAATGAAATCAAATTATTTATTGATAAGTGGTGTCATATTTGATTGTACATTGAAATGATTTGTTATTTAGTCTTCAGGGCACTCAATAAATTATATGAATGCTTCATTGCATTCGAAATGTAAATATCCATTTAAATAAATTACCTATTTTATGTGAAAGGTATATTTGTAAATTATTTTATTCATTCGTTAAATCTCATAAATCAACTTGAATTTAATTTCACTGATGACTCTCAAATCTAAAATTTAAGGCTGTTACCGGATTTCGGATATCAGGTTGATAATATTTTAAAATATCCGGTAACCGATTTTTTAATCATAGAAATCCGGATATCTGTGTAAAATCGGATTTCGGAAAACCGGACATAGACTAATGCTAATATCCGACTGAAACCGGTATAAGGTTGGTTGATCAAACTCACATTTTTGCATTGAAATTTAAAATTATCGTGTATTTTAATCTTTATTTTTCTTCTTTATTTTTAAATCAAGAAATATATTTTTTATGTTTTATATTTTAACTAGAGATGGGCGAATATCAAATTTCTCGAATTCGAATATCGAATACGAATATTAATCAGATCTCGAATATTCGTGGTACTCGAAGATTCGAATACTCCTAAAAGTTAATTGATTTATTATTAATAATTATTTAATTATGTTCTTCTCATTATTTGAATGAAATTGTTAAGATAAAATAAAATTAAAACAAAAAAGAAAAAGACGAATACTTCAAATGTTGGCGAAAAACAAATTTGAAATATGGTACGTCTTCATGGGTTTGAAACAAAATATCTTTGTTATTAATAACTTCAAAGTATTGTACAAGTTTATGTACAAATGATAAAGAAAAACATAGTCAAAAATTGAGGTCAACATATGGCGCGATATTCGAGGTATTCGAATGTTCGCTATACTGACGTTAATATTCGAAAATCTCGAATATCGAATAATGTCAATATTCGCGGCATTCGACTATTCGCGGATGATATTCGCCCATCTCTAATTTTAACAAATCGTTTAGATTTGGCGAACATATTATTTCTTGATTATTATTATCGATACATACACAGTAATAATATTCAACGTATTATTTCATTTAATACGAACCACGACCACCGATTTGTCTAAATATCTGTGTATCCGGAAACCGGATTCGACGAATACCGGTTGAGGTTTTCACCACGTTAAAATTATCTCTTTAGTTCTCCCTCCACTAACATCTTTGAGGCAGTGATTTGACGGCTAGTAATCGCACCTAGTATTCATGTATTTATTTATTTAATTTAAGCGCCTGCTCCACTAACATCTTTGGAGGGTGTGATTTGATGCATAAATATATCACTTACTATAGGTTAAAATGCATGGATGATATATTTATTTTGTAATATAAATATTATCACGTTATTTTACCCAGAAGAGTATGGCACTCTACACATCTCGGTAAGTGATATATTTTTGCGCGCGAAATGCGGTTACCAGCCGTAAAATCGCGGCTTTTAAAGACATGTAAGGAACTACGGGAGTAATTTTAACAAAAAAATTAGTTGTCGGTTGTGAGACGCGAATTTCATTTCTTAATAATTACGTTGTCCGATACGTTGACAGTGAGGTGTTTATTTTTACTATCATAAACTAAATTTGATTGCTCGTAGATTAGACTAATTTTCTTGCTTTCTCACAGTTTCCGAAAAGAGAAATTATCTTTCTAAATTTGTTTATTAACGTCGAAAGTGAAAGAAATCAGATTTTGTTTCCGATTTCGATCTCTAAATCTAAATAGTATATAGTTCGTGATATTGAGAGTTATGAGAATGTACTATGAGTCAATGACACTCACATTTCTACTACTTACTACTACTGAAGTAGCTATAATGTTATGGTTCAATTCCGATAAACACTTAATCAGCTTTCATTTAAAGCTGAACTAACAAAATTTAATAATTCTCCACACATAGACTGTTATTTAATATTTATGTTCTGTTGTAATAATTTTATTATGTTCTTATACTATAAAATATAAATAGTATTTCAAATAGATTTTCTAATGAAAACCGTCAGAAATTTAAATTTCTAAATTTTATATTCATGCGTTTATTGTACGTTAAATGTTAAAGTGGCCTTTAAATGAATGTTTAAATATGCAAAATAACATTTAGTTTCCAGCATGAGATATATTCTCGACAAGAATGATATTAAGTTTGTCTTGGCATTATTATACATATTCAAGTAAAATTTATTATAATAATTTTTGTTCTGGGAGATTACTACATTTTTTATTTGATGCATACATTACAAATATAATTACTTTTGTTTCCAGCATTTACTTTTTAAAATGGAATGATAACCTTAATTATAAGAAATATACATAAATAAAAAGAAAGAATACTAGAAATATCCATAAAATATACCGAAAATAATATCTGATCTTAGAAAATATAAGTAGACTGTCTGGAAAATAGGTATTTTGTTTAGGATCAAATTAAAAAAAAATTCTTTCTAAATTATATAAGGTATATCACAACATTAGGTTATATTTTAATAATGAAACTGAATTCATAATAAACTATAAATACTTTTTTACTGGTTATCGAACGCAAATGAAATATTTTTCTTAAACAAACAGGTAATATCTAAAAATAAAATAATTTATCTGCTAAATATTACATACTCGTGACTCGTGAGTTATTAAAACATTCTTCTGTGAGTGCAGAGAGTTGTCTGAAAATAATAATGGTTAAGAATAACAGTTAGATGTTTTTATTAGAAGTTTCGAAACTCACGTAAAACAAAAAGAGTTTCTATATAATTATACCTATAGAAAAACACATTAATTTACGTAAAATGTTGAAATCTTAGTTCAAATTTGAATTCAATGTTATTTGTTTGTTAAACTCAATAAAACCAAGACCATCATATTTTTGTACGTAATTAAATTGACTTAATCGATCAGGAAAAACTAGTAGATAATCATTAAATAAAAAAACATGTGTGTTATTAATTAATTATTTAAATAACAATAATATGCAATACTACCTTCAATAATTATAATATAAATATATGCATAAATATATTTAAAAGTGAAAATAAGTGTGCTACATTATTTCATGCACTGAAAACTTTACTAATTTACAAGTAAATGAAATTAATATTTTTTTTATGTTTTTAGAAAATAAAGGAAAACTGAGAAAGAAACAAATTTATGAATGTCACACTTTACAAGGAAATTTAATGACTGTAAATTTGTTTTGTTAATTAAATTCTTATTCACTCAATTACTTTAACATGTACTACTTACATATACAATTATATAAAGTGTGATTAATAGAGCTACCACTTTAATGCACTTAAAAATGCCAAAATATGCACATAGTATGAGGTCAAATTATAAGAAAATATGATTTAAAAATGTAATTTTATTAACAAAAAAGTTATTTTATGTTTAAAAAATTTATTTTATTCAGATTAAAAAAGAAGTAATCATAAATAATAATTCTAGTTTATTTTATTATATAATGCAATAAAAGTATAAATATTTTCGTCAAAATAATCGTGCTTAAAAGTAAAGCAAAAAGGCCTTAGCACTGGTATTTCAATCTCCTAACAAATTTTCATATATAATACCATTAGTGACTATGATTTTGCCGGAAATTTTTGGCGTCATAATCACGACTGCTTGTTGCAACGAAAATCAGATTTTCTTAAAGCAACAAGCAGGAGTGATCTAAGCAAAAAATGCCAAAGGAAAATCATAGTCACGTATGGTATTCGGCTTGACAATTCCTCGAAATATTTTATTTACTCCAAACAAATGTTACCTGCAGTATTTTTAAAACAATATCTGAACTACTATTACCTTGCTGATCAATTTACATTGTTTAATTTTTTAATTCAACAATATTAAACTACTCAAAATTGTTAACAAACGTTATAGGATTTGCTATAATATTCACTAGTGAAATAGTCGCTGTATTACTACTGTGATTGGTTCAATTCAGCAAAATACTGTAATTTGATTGGATGAAAAGTTATGAGTGGAATTGTCTACTAAATTTGTTCGTGTGATTAAAAAAAATATACATTACATAAAAAAGGACAGTCATTATATTTTTGTATGCTTGACAGACAAATTTATTAGGAACTGGGTTAGGAGATTTAAATACCGGCCTTTATTATTATTATAGTACATACGCAAAATTATATTTTGATTGAAATTATTATTAACCCTTACTCTCTCCATGTGCTAAATTAGGAAAACTGCAAATAGTTATTTGTGTATCTAGGCCGCGAAATGATTGTGAAAATTTATTACAAGTTTTATTTCGAAATGATGTCTATTATAAATATGAATGTGTAATCAAGGAGACGTTTTCAGAAAAAATAATATTTTGTTTTTTTATCAGTGGTATTTTGTAATCATGTTTTTGATTGTTTTAGAACAGCCTGCCAAAGTAGCTGACAAATGAATTTTTGTTAGGCTGTTTACAAAAAAGTTTAGTTTTGCTGGCTGAATTGTGCGCGTATTGGTCTACTTTGTTTGACAGTTGCGTGAAAATGTATACGTATACCGGGTGTAACATATTTTTAGTGCAAAGAAGTCAATTAATTTTAGACAAAAATGCTTCAAATTCAAGTTGTTAACAAATAAATCATATATCACATTTTATTTTGTGCGATTTGAGAGCCAAAATAATTGGATTTAAAGTTTTAAATGAATGTTTTCTTTTTAGTGATAGCAATGGAATTGCAACAAAATAGCAAACAAAAGTATAAAGTTTTACCTGTCAGGAGAGTTTCGTTTCGAATGGATTTATGATTTATTTAACTGACAATAAAAGTTATTGTCGTCATATCATTATTTAACATTTTAACTACTCACATGAAGAAAAGTTGTAAACTAAACTTTCCTAACAGTTAAAATGTCAAACATTCCTTTATTATTTTGTTTCAATTCCGCGGCTGTCACTATAAAAAAGCAATTCTTGTAAAACTTTAAATCCGATTATTTCGACCACAAAATGTGCAAAATAAAATGTGATTATTGATTTGTGGCGGCCAGTTCAACACCACACATACACACACATGCATACACAGTCATACACACATATGTAAAAACACATGTATATGTATACACAAATAATCACACACCTTGTATATATATTCTGTAATAGTCTTAGCAAAACACTCTGTATATATTCGTTCATTTTTTGTAGTTTCTAAGCAACATTCTGTACAATTTTCATGTTTCTCCACTACCTGCTATGTACCCTCGCCCGATTTCTCCGAACTTAACAACATCTGTTTTTCAAGTACCTACATCCCAAACTTCTTTGTTCACCCTCAAATCCACCATGTTTTTCCTTCTAACCAGGACAGTCTTCGCTTACCACGCATCCCACACGCATCACAACTCAATAAAACACTATCACGACTCCACAAATTGGTGACCCCGACGTGATTTAATTTATCGTGGTTAGTGATAGTGATACAAAAACTTCGCAGTTAACACGTGTCTGTGAAATATTAATTCAGTGACTTGTTTAGTGAAATAGTGACTTGTTTTAATCGTGCTTTACAACAGAGCCCACGGAAGTCGACCGTGTCACGGTTAAAATTCCGCCATTTTCACCGGCCGCTCCCGAAATGTGGTTCGCATTGGTTGAACGTAGCTTCGAAGCATCCAGAGTTACGAATGATTCAACCAAATTCGGTCACGTCCTCGGATCTCTCGATCACGCGTACGCAACAGAAGTGCGCGGAATTATTTTCAACCCTCCGGAAACAAGCAAGTACAAAAAATAAAAACAAGAGACACAGCTCATCAACAGCTACAACAACAATCACAGCTCATCAACAGCTACAACAACAATCACAGCTCATCAACAGCTACAACAACAATCACAGCTCATCAACAGCTACAACAACAATCACAGCTCATCAACAGCTACAACAACAATCACAGCTACTACAACAGCTACAACAACAATCACAGCTACTACAACAGCTACAACAACAATCACAGCTACTACAACAGCTACAACAACAATCAAAGCTACTACAACAGCTACAACAACATCAACAACAGCTGCAACAACAACCACAGCAGTAAATCTACAGCGAGCAACTCCCGCGCTGCCACCAACAGCGTTCGCGAGTAGCAAGGAACCTGCTACCAAAACAGCACCGCCACCAGTCAACACAACATCGACGTACGCTACACGATCCGGCAGGCGAGTTCGATTTCCTGATCGTCTCCAGGCTGGACTTTAGTGACTCCATCACTAGCAGGGGGGTCATGTGGCGGCCAGTTCAACACCACACATACACACACATGCATACACAGTCATACACACATATGTAAAAACACATGTATATGTATACACAAATAATCACACACCTTGTATATATATTCTGTAATAGTCTTAGCAAAACACTCTGTATATATTCGTTCATTTTTTGTAGTTTCTAAGCAACATTCTGTACAATTTTCATGTTTCTCCACTACCTGCTATGTACCCTCGCCCGATTTCTCCGAACTTAACAACATCTGTTTTTCAAGTACCTACATCCCAAACTTCTTTGTTCACCCTCAAATCCACCATGTTTTTCCTTCTAACCAGGACAGTCTTCGCTTACCACGCATCCCACACGCATCACAACTCAATAAAACACTATCACGACTCCACAGATTTATACATAGAGATTAATTGTCAAGAACTTGTATTTGAAACTATTTTGTCTGAAATTAATTGAACAGTTTTGCACAAGAAAAGCCTGATTTCCCATAACGGCTATGGCTAGGTTCCATGTTACATCCGTTAAAATCTAAAATTTGAAAAATATGTAGAATAGGAAAATGTGTCAATTTGTAAATAGTTTTCTTTCTTGTTTATCCGACGACAAACTGATAAAAGTAAATAAAATAAATAAATCACGACTTTTACCTATTACTGAATGTGAAGTTTTTATACTTGAATTGAATTAATGACAAAGAAACTATTGAAAATATTGTTTATAAATATAATAGGAAAGCTTCTTTCATTAGCGGCACATACTCAATAATTCTCGTTTCGTATGTATTTCTTGTGTTGTGACAATAAATTTGGAAAGTATATTTCTCTGAAAAATAAAAAATATACTCATAAATCAAAAACGTTTTCAAACGCGCATTGACATAAGGTTCCTTATATTGAACGTCAAATAAAAATGGAATTACAAAACAGTTTACAATGGAGGCATCGGTGGAGCTTTGCCAACTTACGTTTCTTGGCAAAATACGCAAAAACACTTTTAGTATGTATGTATGCAAAAAATAAAAATGCGTATATGGGCTGCTATGAATTATGTAGGAACTCGGGCGACTGGCGAATGTAAACCACGCTCATAGGCACTACGAGAGCATCAAGTAGGCGTTCGTTGAGGTAGTAAAACAATTGGTACGGAACAACGGCATTGGCCCACTTGTTTACAGGGGGAAAAATTCACTTGTGAGGTTAGGGACACCGACATTACTCGTGTATTTGTAATTCTACACGCCTAACTTTAATTAAAGTTTAAGTGAAGAAGTAGATATGATAAACTGCATTAGTTTCAAAGGCTGTGCTAGTGTAGTAACGGTTGTCCTATCTTCGCTGTAAATATGTATTTAGAATAAAGTATTAATATAACAATTATTATCTAGAATGCATTTTTGGCATGATTAGTTTCGTTTGTATTTTAAACAAATTAATATTCTTAGTTATATTACTAGTACATCCATTTTTATAATTACTGCACATATTAATGCAGAATCTCGCTTTGCTTATTGTTTTGGTTTTTAAACAAACCTTAAAAGTCTTTAGAAAATACTCATACACATGCAAATTTATTGGATATATTGATTTATTTATTTTTTATATTTAATACAAAGTTCGTTTTATTCATGTTTTAAACAAACGCGTGGAACACATACATTTATTTTCATACGTCAAGTATTCTTGGCAATGTTTGCTTCACTCTCGTTTAAGGAGGTTGAAGCGAATCTCATGTCAAAATTAATTTCTAACTTTATTGTTTCAAACGAAGGATGTCTTATCCAACTACTCTAAAAATTCAAAAACGATCAAAATCTAGTTTCTTGGAAAAACGCTATGTAGTTGATGTCTTCAACATTTTAATACATAACTCTTATAGCAGAAACATTTCCGTAGTGGCTTAGTTGTAAATTAGTTGTAAATAAACATTTTAGACTATAGAATTGATTTTGTGATGCAACAAATTTCATTGAAAGTACTTCCATTTTTCGAAACATCTATTATCATTTTAATATAACACTGTTTTTTGATTTCTGTTGCATGGCTACAATGCACTCATTTAATCGGCTTGATTCGGTTTTGACAAAAGTTATTCTACAAGATTTATACACTTTTTTGTATTGGATATATTGTTGGCAGGGTTCGAAGATATATATCGATCGATATATATCATGATATTTATTTTGATATATATCATCATATTTTTGCAATGATATATATCCATTATATAAAAATATCAAATAGTTTTTGAGATATAGCCTCCGGAAAAGTGAAATTTTTCGAATTTTTCAGTTTTTCTACTTTTCCGAGGCTATATCTCGAAAACTAAATGTGATATGAAAACGCGGTCAACGGCATTAATTTTCTCGTGCTTCAGTTAACTTATAAACATAGTTTCAGCGATTTTTATTTTTTTTCAATTTTCCGCCAAAAAAATCGCAAAAAGCGGTTTTTTTAACATTTTCTCGAAAACCAGAAGTCATATGCATTTGAAGATTGCACCACTGGATTCAGTGGGTCAAAATACATATGTATGTAAATTTTCGTTTTAATAATCCTACGATTAAGGATTTTTGGGAAAATTGAATTAAAATCTGAAAAAACCAAAGAGGTACCCCTTAGGAAATAATTAAAAATATTAAATTGCATAAAATTGTATGAAAATTTGCTTATAAGTCAATTCGGATACGGGGAATTCAACGCCGTTGAGCGCATTTCCATATCTTGTTTAGTTTTTGAGATATAGCCTCCGGAAAAGTGAAATTTTTCGATTTTTTCAGTTTTTCTACTTTTCCGAGGCTATATCTCGAAAACTAAATGTAATATGAAAACGCGGTCAACGGCATTAATTTTCTCGTGCTTCAGTTAACTTATAAACAGGGTTCGAAGATATATATTCATTATATAAAAATATAAAATAGTCTATAATAAATACAGTATTATTACTTTCATTAATTCTGTTAAAATTATATTCTAAAGATAATTCTTACTTTACTAGCTTTTGACTAACTTCACATCAACGCCATAAATCCAAATTGTGTGCCATTTGTGATGTCATTAACGGCAAAGTCTGAACCATTTCCAAAATTTTTATTTGGTACTCATTTTAGAAATACAAATCCTTTAATATGGTGGAAAAGTATAACTATCAATGAGTCAGAGTGGCCAAATAAAAGTACATTTATTGAACTATGTGAACAGTTACACACTGCTGTAACAGCAACAGCAGGGCTGGAACGATATTTCTCCACTTTTGGCATTGTCCAATCTCAATTACGTAATCGTCTCGGTATGTTTAAATATTTAAACCAAAAAGAAACTACAAAAAAAAACTAATTTAGATTGGATTTGGCCAAGTGAGTCTATCTGCATCGCTATGTTCAGGAAGTTCATCAGAAGATGATGATTTGCCCCTATTTAGGATATAGGATTATTTAAATATTCTTACTATTCTTAGTACTATATAATATTTGTGTATCCATTCAATGTATATTTACTTTTTTTCATTACCTATGTTAATTTTTTATTTAGGAGTAATAATTTATTTTGTATTTCCTATTGTGATAATAAATGTGTACAAAAACTAAAATTAAAAAATAAATATCCAAAAAGTGATATTTATCTGATATATATCCTATATATCAGATATTTTGATATTTATTATAAATATCATGATATTTACGAACCCTGATTGTTGGCAAGATTCGATTGACTCACATTTTAAATAAACAAACTTTAAACTCGTAGAATGCGCTCTTCAGATGACATAATCACATTATATACAGGGTGTTTCACAACTTAGAGCAAAAAATTAAAGGGTATATTCTGTACGACGTGCTGATCATGAAACAAAAAGATTTTTTTTTAAATTCGAAAAATTAAGGGTTGTTAACCTAAAACACTGCACTGGATTCGCTTTCTTATTAAACACAAAAAATGAAGTAGATATCAACTACGAAAGAATAATTACACAATTCAATTATTAGCAGTTATTTATAATAGAATTTTATTTAATTAATAACTTTAACATAATCATCCATCCAATGGCAGTGGCAACGAAAAATTTTGGACTGGGAAACATGGAAAATAGGTTTGCGATTTAAAAAAAGATTATTTTTGCTGTAAGTTGTGAAACACCCTGTATATTTAAATGTATATTGCATATTTAACTTTTCACAGTTTGACTGATTTGCCGGTAATAAATACATGTACTTATAACAGATAAGAGCGGTCGTAGAATGTCGTGCATAAAAATTAATAATTAATTATTTCTGTATACACGTTCTTGTAAGTTTATTATTTACGAGCTGATATCATCATACAATACATTATACATATTATATCTCTCTCTATAAATAACAAAAGTATTATCTAATAAATAAAGTAATAATAATATAAGAAAAGTAAACCCGGATCAAGAAAAAGATTAATGAAAAACTTTAGGACCTAACAACTGAACTAATATTTGAGTTAGAGAAATGATGAAGTTTGCTGATTTCGATGGACGTCTTAAAAGTAATTTCTAGTTTCTAACTTCAGAATAGTCTTTATGGCCTCGACGTCATATAACCGTACTGTCAGATTTCAAGCAATTTTATATTTACAGTTCTCATGCGATTTCTTTATTTCGATTTTGAGGTATATTTTTATAACAACATATAACATTTCCTGAAATTGGTCTGAAGAAAACAGAACTCAAGTACTAGCAATAAAGTTCAGATATTACTTCTGCTGTTTTCTATTATCTGTTGAAAAATGTTTAATCCTTTTTGTACGATAGATTAGTTTACATATGAAGCTTGCAATTTATTCCTGTAGCACTTAAAATTATTAAAAGTTTTTTTTTTTGATAGAGTGTTGACAAATATATGCCGTGATATTAGCTCGTATTTTATGATGAATGAACTAAAGAAGTTAGACACGCAAATATACCATTCCGTATTTTAACTTTGTAACCTTGAACTACAAAGTTTTTAGCTCGTCTTCGAGTCTAATTCACTTAACAAATTTATTCTATTATACTTCAGTTTGTTTCGTTTCCGCCACCTTCTTGCCATGAAGACTATTTCCATTATCTTCCAATTATTCAATAAAGTCAATCGGTAACAATTAACGTCAATCAAATTGTTCTCAATTTGATGTGCTCCTGAGACTATACGATTTAGAACAAACTATATTTATGATCATTCAATGATATATTGTGTAATTTGTGAAATGTATATAGTTATTTAGATGCTTATCTGATAGTTGAGTTATTTGTGTCTTTATACCAATATTAACAATCTTAGCTAGTGGTTACAACTTGCGCCTGTCAAGGTAGAATGGAGGCTTATATAGACAGGTTTTTTGGCGCATCATTTATCAATATTTGTTTTTCCTACCTGTAGTATATACAGAAAAATAATAGAATAAAATAATTAATGTTGAAAGTAATCATTTATCTGATGTTGTATAATGAATTGTTTCATTATTGTAGTGTTTATAATTTGATATTATTGTTTATGGGTTTGGTGCCTCAGTGATATCGAATCGGATTGTTGAATACTTGAAAATCCGGGTTCGATTTCAACAGCCGACCAACAATTTTCACTACATTAAAACTATCCCTGTAGCTCCATCTTCACTAACATCTTTGAATGCCGTGATATGACCGCACCTCACGCGCATAAATAAACCACGAAGATCTGCTTCGGCAGAGATACTTTTTTTTTTCTCTAACTACGAATATATTTATCATTCTATCAGTATGGTGCAAGTAAGTTTTTGTACAGTTTTATCCACGACTTATGACGTCTCTCTTCTGCTTAAAAATTTTTTGTATAATTTTAATTTCGTAAATTATTTAATCAACACAAAAAATCCAAAAAAAAGTTAATGTGTTCCAGGTTTTGAAAAATGCAACTAATTAGAAGAATATAGAAATATTAAACTATCGGAAATGTTATAGCCGGGAATCGAAAGGCACAAAAATGAAAACGATAAACGAAAAAATGAAATGTTTTTCCGAAATAAAATTCTTAATCTTAATTATCGTGCAAACCTATTTTTTTTGTTTTTTCCGAAATGTAATTGATTGGTAATAAATAAAATTATTTAGGTTTATGAGTTTAAAAATAAATATATTTGGAACGAAATAATCAATGCGGTACAAAATTTGTTTTTCGCTGTAACGAAAATGAAATATTTTAAAGTAGGAACGAAATTATTTTTATCGGAATTAAATCGGAACGAAAAAGAATATATATATTTCCGAATACCTGGTTATAACATATACAGATTAAAATAATAAATTTAAAAAAAAATACAGCAGGAACGCTGTAATTCTTTAAGGTTATCTCAAAATCATTTATATAGTTTTGAATGAACACTCCTCTTTTATTGATCAAGCAGTACCATTTCACGTGATCATCACTTGTTCTCCCTATTTGTAGACTGGCACGTTTTAAGCCATTATCCATATATTTTTATTGAAATCTTCCACATTTAAGTGTGAACATTTCGCGTGCCGCGTGACTGGCATGGCACGCTGCACGCATGTTGCACGGGTCAAGAACACACAGCACGTTACGCACGCTCACGGACGTGGGAACACGTGAACACGTGTGTTGCAGACACCGAGACTAAGGTGTGGTGTACATACAATGCAATGAAACAAGCACGACACGACGCAGCTACAGCGTGGAGTTATGGAATGCGGCGTTAATAGTCGTTTCCCGTTTCTAACAGAGTCGATTTCAACCGAGTTATCGCGGACGCGGAGTCTAGTTGGCGGTGACTGGTACGGTATGATGCTGGTGCAGGAGAAATTCATCGCTGTATGCTGTGCTTATGTAAATTACTTCGTAAATAGTTTTACTTGTGTACCATGCAAGAATATTTAAATAGAGTATATGTATGTAGCGTTATGGCGCAGAGGATTTGAGAACCCGAGTTCGATTCCCATAGCTGAAAACATTACTCCATATTAAAATTATCCCTATGGCTTCTCCACCACTAATATCTTTGGGGGCCACACTAATTAATAGGTAAATGATACATTTATTTATAATATTATGCTCGATTATGAGTAGACTTCGTCCTTCTAAATAACTATTTAAACTATTACTATCGGGTTCATGGTGTATCGGGTTATAAACTTTTATTTCAAACATTTTTATGTAAAATAATTTAAAATTGTCAAATGTTTAAAATAACTAGAAAATATTACATAAATATACAAAAAATTGCGGTTGCTACATGTTCAGCATACTCAGCAGCGACAAAAAATGGCGTGAAAATGAAATGTTATTCTAAAATTTGCCACTTTATTAGTCAATTAATTACTAACTAGTAGATTCTAGATCAGAGCTTTTCAAACTTGTTTTTACCCCCGCCCCTCTTGCTTGTAATTTTTAGTAACAACATTTCCTATTATACATTTATTTGTAGAAGATCTTTTTCTCAGCTCCATTAAAAAATAAATAATCAACATGGTCAAGAAAGTGCGTTTAAGTTAGAAGATCATTTTCGCTGCAAGTTTCAATCAATTTGTTCTGTACTTATTCATTTCTGTCGAATTCGAACGCCGAACAGGAAGCAATATCGCCCACTTTCAGAAGTACTGTTTTAGATAAATATTGAAAAATGAAAATTTAGTGAAAAAATCTATTTCTCTACAAATCAGTACGGCGATGTGTATAGCGATATAAAATCGCATCAGGAGATCCCAAGTTCAAATCGCACTCAGTGAGTGCGGACCCTGGAGTATAACTGGAATTAAATTCCTGTTGTACAGCGTAACATAAATAAATAAATAACATCATTCGTTAATTCTGTATTTTTTTTTATTGTACCCAATGAAGAACATAGTAGCAACTGTAATTTTCTCTTTGTTTTTGCCTAATATCATCTAGAGTCACTGGATAAAAATCAATTATGGAATAAGTACTTTAACAAAGATAATTAATTTTAGAGTAATTCATTGATATTGTATTCGGGATTGGCACATAGATGGCGCAAATGTTTTGACGTCACAACATGACAACATTGGTAGACTGTACAAAACTGTGCAACTTAAATATTTTTAATATTAGTGTAAAACAACTACAAGATTATGAACTCCATAATCAATACATTTTGTACCAAAATTTGTGAGCAGCAAAATAATAATCTTTAGTACTACCAGAGTACCAGATGTTATATTACAAATAGTACCTACATAACCTTAAATTAGCTTATATGTATCAAGCTATAAGCTTATTATTATAATTTAAATAACGGAATGATAGAAAACTTTACTGTTACTTTGACGTCATTCTAAACAACAAAATCGCATATTTCTCTAACAAAGTTTCTCTTCGACGTCAAAAACAATACAGTGCAGTTATGAATTCTGAATATAGTTCATAACACAACACGGCGCAACGGGATAATTAAATTAATTCAAGCGCTAATTGAATTAGTTGAGAAAAATGAAACTGTTGATTGCTGCTGTCTGATGCTCTATCTATCATACGCTGTCTGCGTGTATGCGTTGATTAAAATATGCAGGCGTAAAATAAAATTATGTACAGTTAAGTTAACAATGAATTTTTTATTCACATATCATCATCATTCACTGGCGGTGCAAGTTATTTTCTTTTGGGGGACGTTAATAGACAGGGGTGTTTCACAACTTAGAGCAAAAAATTAAAGGGTATATTCTGTACGACGTGCTGATCATGAAACAAAAATATTTTTTTTTTAAATCGCAAAACTATTTTCCATGTTTCCCAGTCCAAAATATTTCGTTGCCACTGCCACTGGGTGGATGATTATGTTAAAGTTATTAATTCAATAAAATTATATTATAAATAACTGCTAATAATTGAATTGTGTAATTATTCTTTCGTAGTTGATACCTACTTCATTGTTTGTGTTTAATAGGAAAGCGAATCCAGTGCAGTACTACAAAAAATGTTTTAGGTTAACAACCCTTAATTTTTCGAATTAAAAAAAAAAATTTTTGTTTCATGATCAGCACGTCGTACAGAATATACCCTTTAATTTTTTGCTCTAAGTTGTGAAACACCCTGTGTGTGTATATATATATATATATATATATAATTTTTCACTGAATGTAAAGAGAACTAAGTTATAGATATATTTGTAAAATTATTGTGCTCGTGCACTCAAAGTAACAAAAAAATAAAAATGTTGACAACTTAAGAGTCATAAGTGAATAATTCAATTTGTATTTTCGTGTTTCGAATTTGTATGAGCTTACACTATGGAAAGGAGAACCCTTTTCAACGCTAGTACTGATGTTAACCCTTTAAGTTGTATATCCTGTTTTAATAACAGTGAAACAAAAAAGATTAGGTCTTTCCTCCGGCGTCAGATACGCCAAATCAAAAAAGTAAAGAGATTAAATTTTTTGTTTATCTTTTAACTCCGGATGAGCTGGATAAGAATATCATTCATAATGTAAAAATTATGACACTGAAAATGATGATAATTATCAAAATACAGTCATAAATTTATTTTTCTATTATGCGTTCATAAGGAAATCATTACGCAACCCAGTTGCGTAATGAAAGAGCGTGCAATACGATACGCAACATTTTGTTTTAGACGGTTGGTAGTAGCGGATGACATACTGCAACTATTAAGCTGAGAACAACAAAATTAAAATATAGCAATAAAATGTGAACAATAAATTTTTATAACATTTCACATACAAATTACCCTAAATTAACTCGGTTTAAAATATCGCAGATTTATTTAAAATTTTAATTTATAAAAGACGCAAAATAGAAAAAGTAGCATATATAGCAAGTATAATAAATAACTCATTTTATAAGACATTTATCTAAACTTGAACGCGTGCGAAAAAAACATGACATAAAACTCTTTCTTTAATATACTGTGATGAAATCGCTTAATTTTGTCATTAACAAAATTAAGTATTCATCATATTTCAGAAGCAATTGCTAATTAATAATTATTTATACACCTATTTCATACATATATACGAGTATGAGGTTAGTGGAATTGATTATAATGAATCATTTGTATTAATTAGTACAGTAAACATTTAAATCAAATTTACTTATTAAATGTTTCAATTAATTTGTAAACATATTTATCAAATATAATAAATAGTTTTATGTATTTATTATTGTTATGTAATAATTACAATTTATTAATATAATAATATAATTTTATACACATCAATACATATCTATATGCACTTATAAGTTTTCTGGTGGAAACATTAATTTACTATAATACAAATATTTAAATCGAAGCACCCGAAAAGTTGAATTTATTTACTATGCATGCCATTTACATTATAAGGCTGATGTAAATAAATAATGTCGCGAGAAAATATTAAACGTCGTTATTGGTTCAGTGTGATGCTATTCATTTTATTTTCGTTGTAAATTATAAGCAATTAAACACAACATACCCAAACCCTCAAATCTATACATATAATAGCTGCTAATGGTATTGGATATTTATTTAATGTGTAGTTACACCGCCGTCTCTAATATATTAAGTGTCACATAAATAAAATAAAATCCGTTTATTTTTAAATCAATTAATTATTTATAGTTTATGAGAAAACAAAGTGTTAGAAATTTGTAGAAGAGATATATAACGTCACTGTGACGTACTAGTAGCAAGTGGTTTCAGGAAGATGGAGATACGAGAAGAGAAAAATACAAAGTTGCATTTGTAAGCTTTGTTCTCTTAACTAACTTTAGATTTTTCCACCTGATATGTCTTCCGTCAGTTTCAACACTTGAGAGATACAGAGATTACAAATATACCGGGTGTATCACGAAAAGCGGGCCATAGGCATAGAAAACAAATGTTTCGTACGCATATCTCCCTAAATTATTTTAGACAGAAATGCTTCAAATAAAAGTCGCAGAGCTTCAAATTCTGCTTCTATATCAATATATGTTTTGTAATCACAGGAAATAAATATGAAAATTAACAAAACTACAATTCAATAGTGTCAACCACGGACTTAAAACAAAATTACAAACAAATGCGTGATTTAATTCTGTAAAATATTATGATATATTGAAGTTTTGCATTGTTTAAAAGTAATTCAAAATATTTGACAGAAAAATGATTTTGTTTGTTATTTTGTTTTAATTCCGTGGCTAATACTATTAAATTGTAATTTTGTAAATTGTCATATTTAATTTCTACAGTTAGAAAAGATAGGAAATGAAATTAGTTTATTGATTTAGATACAGAACGTTTCATTTTCAGCATTTTTTTCTCAAATAATTTGTAAAGTAATGCGCACGGAAAAACTCATGTTAAACGCTTATGACCCACTTTTTGTGATACACCCGATAGAAGAACAAAAAAGAAGTATGTTTTATACTGGAAATTGACCTACTACAATTTATTTTGAACCATTCCTACGCCATATGAAATATACCTATAAATGAAAATCAAATTCAAATACAATGTAATTTTGTGATTATATATGTAGTTTATAGTATTATTATGAAAACATGTTAATTTGGCTCTATAAATTCGACTATGACCATAGATCTCATTGTTACCAGCAATGTTAATTAATTAGTTTCAGATTATTTTTCGAATCTGTATTGCCTCACAATTACAATTAATATTTAAGAGTTTAATTTTTACTTTGTACAACAGGAATTAAATGTTAATTTCAATACAGGGAACCTACAGCTTATAGTGGAATCGGAATCATTTAGACACAATAGTTATTTTTTTATGTTAATATTGGGATTATTAAATAAGAATACACTCATAGCTGTTAAAATTTGATCTAACACATAGGTTCAATTTGCTATTAACCTAATAACTTTTGTACTTAAAAAATAAATAAGAATTAGTGATAACAAAACTAATATTTACAATAAAGAAGATAACAAAACTATAATTAAATAATATTATACAAAAAGAACTAATTTCTACTAAGAAAACCTACATTATTAAAAGAATCTATAAACTATGTATTTTAAAACTGAAACTAAAACTATAACTACCGAAAATAAGAATACACAAAACTATATTCTATATAATTAACAAAAAAACACTACTAGTAAGCACAAAATAAAAGAATATAGAACAAAGTGCTAGTGACAACAATGGTAACTGAAAATACTTTTGTCTCAAGTTTGACATATCGTGTTCGTGATCAACGCAATGTTTTAATAGTTGAATATCCTAATAAGATAAGTAGTGAGCGAGATTTGGAAATGCGACCGTTTGCTTTGTTAATTACTAATAAACGCAAGTATTATTTTAATTTTGTGAACTGGGCTGTTATGACTGCATGTGACCAAAACCTCATACTTACAAGGCATAAAAAAGTTGTGACGTAGATAGTAGGTCATCCAGAAATATAGTGAAGGATGGTAGTAGGTAATAGCAATGCAACTAAAATTAGTAGAGGATTACTCTGTGGTTTCGCAGGTACAAAATATTATCAAAAATAATTTCTCATATTTATAAAATACATTATTTTATCAATAACATATTTATATATAAATTTAAATAAAAAGTACATTTTTATATATTATTCCGAAATACAATTTGTATTGCCAGGATATGCCAGGATATGAATATTACAAATAAAATCATAATTATATCATGTGCTCAATTAAGGGTAAAAGGGTAAAATTTTCCTAAATACAACCCATACTAGTATCTATTGTCCTCCCTGCTATATGAGGTAAGGTTATAGGTTATAGCCTACCTATTCAAGTTTGTACCCGAATCCACTATAACTTTGGACACAGCATACATATTATGGTATCATGTTTGTGTTAATTAAATTTTACTAAATTAACACAAAAGCTTACATTTCGTATAATTATATAAATATACAGTTGTCCAAAAAGTCTGGAAACGCTTAAATATCTCGAGAACGAAGCGTTCGATGACAAAGTACAAAACACGAGTTGTTTTATTTTTCTAAAACTACACCTGGTAGGCGGGGTGGAGGTGAGTTTCAAAAACTTAAATGGAAACCCCCATTTTTTATTGAACTATTGTATTCTCCATAAAAACTGTAATTGATTACAGAATTTCAACCTCATTCTCCCATTCCCTTGTACACTATAATCTCTCTCCAAACAGACTATAGTGATAAACTTGATGTATCCTATCTGTTTCTCATCCCTTAAAAATTAAAGAGTAAAGTCAGAGTTAATATCCAATTTGGTTGAAGTAATTAACAAGCGCCATCATAAACGACGTTAGCAGAGTTGCAAACCCGCAGACAGGTCTGCTACTAGCGTTTCCGTTGTTATCGACCTGACCACGACCCTACCCATCTCGTTAACAATCAGGTTACTTGTAAATGGATTTGCGTCCGTGATGTAACACCCTGTATATCTCCCTCTATGTATGAATGTGTTGGTGTTTGTGTCTGTGTAGGATGAGCTTGCACTATAGGATTAAGCGTAGTATCCATAAATGCTCTATGATTTAATGGACGGAGTTATTTTGGGTCATGGCAAAGGCTACACAGGGTTGCAGACAAGTGAATTATTTGACAGTTGTACTAAGAAACCGACTGGAGTCATCCTATGTTAGTACTGTCTGTTCAGGGTATTAATTTACTGACCTGTTTCATGTTTAAAGGATGAGTCAACTGATGAACTCTGGGAGTGCATAATAATAAAATATTTAAAATACCATTCTGTCAATTCTATTCAAGGCATTCATTTAGTGACCTGTTTAATATTTCAAACATGAGCCATCTGAACCCTTGTAAATATAATAACCTATAAATAAATAAATACATTCGTGAAAATATAGTTTTTACAATACAAAAGTGACCTACAATTAATTAATAGATCACTTAAGATTTTATTTTGTACAGATTATCTTATTTTAATGTCAAATTAGAGAAATTAATTAAAATACGAATTATGATAATTTTCCTAAGGGGTAGGTGGCTCAGTGGTATAGAGTCGGCTTGAGGATTTGAGAACCCGGATTCGATTTCCATAGCCGACAAACAATTTCATCAATTTAATTTTATCCCTGTGGCTTCCCCAATACTAACATTTTTGGGGGACAAGATTTGATGGTTGGTAACCGTACTTCACGCGAAGAAATATATCACTTACTGAAATCTGTTACGGCAGAGTACTACACCCAGTAATGGGTAAAAGGCGTGTTGATATTAGATTATAGAAGCAAATTGATTTTTTATATTTAGATTTCATTTTCAAAATTGATTAAGATCGATCTTTTGATATGTTTCAATAAAAATAGATCATTTAGCAAAATTGATTTTTATAAATTCTTGATCTTCTTGATAACGTTATTTATCGGTAAATTATGGAGGTCTTCCACTGCTATTACTTTGATAATAACAGTACAGAGCTTATTAGAGCTTAAAAATTTAAAAAAAATGTAGACAATATTATGTTAATTATATAAATTTATAGATTGTATGGTAATGGTACAGTTTTCATGAAACATTTTATACAAATAGGATGTTTAAAACGATAAAATGTTCATCCACTTCCTTTCCACTTTTCTATTCATGTTATATGTCTGCTCTCTGCGACTACACGTACTCGTATTCACCAATACTCAACCACATTCAGTCCTTTTTCTAAGTAAGTTTTAAAAAAATTATAAAACCTTAAAGATGCACTTTATCTGATGTTTTATAATGAACAAATTGACTATTGTAATGGTTACAATAATAATTTGATTATTAATCTAGTAGAATTAACTATTATACCAGTGGCCGTAAAAATGTTTACTTACAGGAAGATACCCTTAAGTTTGCGAATTATAAGTACATCATCCTTAAAGTTTGATCATAAAGTTTAGAAACACCCTGTATAGTTAATTTTGATTGTGTGAATTCACTGAAAACATTTTTTGTTTTGATATTCAATACATTTCAATAATCAACCATTATGTCATTCAGAGTTGTAATGTGACCAATGGATTTTTTTCATTTTAAGGGGTAAAGGGGGAGGTAGGTGGTTACCAATTATGTGTAAATATATAAATAATAATAAAAAATGATAATGTTTGGGCATAAAGAATATATCTGACAAGTCATAAATCATCTGAATTTTGGTTTGGGTTCGCGAACTTTTATAAAAAATGGTCCACAAAATTCAAATCTAATTTTGAAAGCATGTTATAAGTCATTTATTATGATATATTTACAAATATTTTGTATGTTTGAAATTAATAACTATTGTAAATTGTAATTATAATAAATATGCAGCTTCAAAAAACAAGATGTCAGATGTAATTAAACATTTGATATACGTAACATTAAAGAGAAATTAGATGTTTGTTCCATTTCTTTAAAAGTATATTTTTACTTAATTATCTTTAAAGTTCCGTGTTCCAACAATATAAAAGAGAAAATTAAATTTCTTTTAGAATTTCAACATGCAATTTTTCTTTGTTAAAAGTTTAAAATATACTTGAGTACCGATTACTTCTTCGATTTAATAAACTTTTAAATTTAAACAAGTGATAAAAATTCATTGTCCAAAATTTATCTTTTCTCCATTATTTTTCTTTGTAATATAACGTAAGTAGTGGAATATATTCAGAAAATTAAGGTCAATAAAGCCAGACCTATTCTGCTATTCTTACCTCGAACCTTGACCGACTCCGACGATTTGAATAACGTCTCAATACATATTTCATTTGCAATTTTATATTTATATCTAGATAACCCTACTTATTTCTTTGATGTTACTATAGTAACTAAGCAATCAATAAGTTTGCGCCCGTAGATGTCAGCTAATCTACGTGATGAATTGATGATATTTTTTGTTGGTCTTCGCCTTTTACTCTTTTATTTGAGTCTTACAAATGACGAAAAAGATGAGCGCGTTAAATTCTTAATAAAGATGCTTTTTCGCCTTCATTTAGCGGGATAACAAGAAAGGTCTGGCATTTATCATTCTATGTAAGATGCGAGTGATAATAAAAGAATAGCGGAAATATTTAATAAATGTGAGGCATCCCTTAAATATCTTTCTTTAAAATTATCAAAGATTATGATTATTATTAATAACTCAAGCTAAAAACATTGTAACATAAATATTAAATAAATATATCATCACGTCTTTTACTTATTACTGGATGTGGCACTCTGTCGAAGCAGATCTCGGTAAGTGAAGCTTGAAGTGCGGTTACCAGCCGTCAAATCACGACCCGCAAATATATTAGTGGAGGGGGAGCCACAGGGGTAGATTTAAATTTGGTGAAAATTGTTTGTCGCCTGTGGGGATCGAACCAATGTTCTCAAGATCCCTAAATACATAATTATATATTTTTTTTAAATTATCGCCGTTGATACTGATCTCATAATCGAGAAGCGTTTTTATAAAATGGAGATAGCTTTTTATTCACACTTTATTTGCAACAACAACAAATATAAGAAAACCCTTAAAATATGTTTAATAAACAGTATAATATTTATATAATTTAGTACTTACTTTTCTATTTATAACTGCTTTACAAGCAATAAAGGAATGTTTTCACATACAAAGAAGCAAAATCTATTAGCATTTTTCTGTTTCCAATGCTACCTACATAGATTACTAATTATTATTTGTCAAATTGAGTATATTTAGAGATCCAGATGAAATTACAGTTTAGTTCACATATATTCCAGGTTTCACTTCTAATTCGTTGCGCTGTAGTGAAGGAACTAATGCGAAACCTTTGTTCACTGTACTTCCTTTGCTATATAATATAATTAAGACTATAAAATATTGTCGTATTACTCTTTAAACTAAGTGGATATGTAATTAAAGACTTAAGTCTGAAATAATGTTATTTTTATTTTGATGGGTAATGCAAGAAATATGTAACTTTATTTCAAGGAAATCATTATCTACTTTATATTTCCGTAAATTTGACATTTACTCCCAACATTATTTATTTAGAAATCAATACACCTATTCGCCGAATGTTTCTGTATACATGACAAAATCTCAAGCATATTCAAACTGTAATTTGGGTTTCGATAACGACTGATACAAACTCTATGTTTATTTTTTTTTATTTATATAAATATGTATATAACTAACACGACATTAGATCATTTGATTAAAATCAAGGAAATATTAATAGTAATTACTTGGTTACTTCCTGTTTCCGGGTATTTTCTTATAAATTCGAAGAAAACTGTATGATTCATAATAAAACTTCTAACTAGTACGTGTATTTTCAAGAAATATGTTAATTTTTATTCTTAAGAATATTTAAGTAAGTAATATAAATACGGACAATACGGGACATGCGATACAACTTAAGGGGTATTTTTAATTCAATATTTTTTAATTGTTACTACATTTTCTTGATATTTTTATTCTAGAATAATACACATTTTTAGTATAGTCAAATGCAAAATTAGAGTGTTAGTTGAATAAAATAGTAATAAAAATAATATTGTTACATTTAATAATGTACATTTTGTTTTGAAATTTGTGACACTCTACCGTCGCAGATCTCGGTAAGTAATACATTTCTTCCTGTGAAGTGCCGGTACCAACCGTCAAATCACGCCCTCAGCCTCAAGACATTAGTGGAGGGGGAGTCTCAGGAGTAGATTTAAATTGGCGAAAATTGTTTGTCGCACTTCACGCGAAAAATTATATAATTTACCGAGATCTGTTACGGCAGACTGGCACGCCCAGTAATAAGTAAAAGGCGTGATGATATTTTTATATATATTATAGCATTATTCCATCGTTAATTTTAGGTATGAGTAACGAGAAATGCAAAAAAAAACTTTTCGTATTGTAATGTAAATAGTTCAGTAATTTTAAAGATGACATCAAGAATTAACTAATAATATAGTTATTTCAAATACACACCAGTTCCGGATTGTGATTGATTGACCCTGGCGGTAAAAACATGGCATGCTAAAAAAGAGTTAACATTAGGTATCTAATAAAAACAGAAATTTTAATTAGTTAAAATTAAATCGTATTACAAAATATTAAATAAATACATATACATAAAAAAAAACATTTTACCATCGGAGATATAATTATAATCAGCCGAGGTAGTTGAATAAGTCTTTAAAAAGAATAACAAAAAAAAGATAATTTCAGCTTTTTGCTTTTCTAATAAATTTAAATGTTTTATATTTATTACAAATTACAAAAATTACCATATAAAAAATAGTAGAAAACCAGATTCATTTTTATTGTTATTTTTGTACTAATAAATTTAAATAAACTGAACTCAAGATTATAAATGTTCAAGTAATGAGTCTTTCATAAAATTTCTAAAGTATTTTTGTCCCTTTTTAAAATACAGAACCATATTTTCTTTGAAGCTTTATAAATCGAATGTGACAAATGATTCGAACCAACACAAACTTTTTAATTGTAGTATATTTGTTTATTTACCCCTGACTGCATCCCAGACATCACTCTCCTTAATCCATCCTTAATTTATACCACTAAAAAATATTTCATTATTGTCATAAATATAAAAATAGAAATATTTTACAACTTACACAATTTTTTTAATTCCTTGATGCTAGTCATTTAGATTAGACCATGCAGCAACACACTATGATGCGATGATCGCGAAAAGCATGCGTATCATACTAAAACAGAAATTCTTGTTTTTTTGCGCGTTTGAATGATTTTTGTATCTCGACCTGACGGATTCAACTAAAAGTGACATTCTTACGCACAATAAAAAAATACTTATTTCGCGCACTTAATACTAAAATAATTATTAAAAGCCCGATCGTGTAAAAACATTTATTTGAACACACTTATAACTATATCAAATTTTTATGCTAACATGCATTAAGATAATTTGTAGATAGTTCAAGACCGCCATTACTCTTCGTTGCGATCGTATCTCGACATTTCACCAGCTACTCTGAAAGGATTCCTGCAACGCTTGTTCTCCGACACCTTTCAATACGTACAATTATTTTAATCGTAGCTATCCGTACAGTATTGTGCTTGTGAAGGTAGCACCAGCGGCGCATCTTCACTCTTACAATCGAACGAGCGGATGATTTTTAAATGGCTCTATCTCTGTGAATGGCATTCTACATTCCATCTGTAGGGTCGCGCAATATTCCAACATGGAGCGTGGATGGAACGTATTGTAGGATGATAGAATGGAATTTAGTTGCTATGGTGATAAGTAGAATCGATTATGTGTTTTTATTTTTAGGATATTTTTGTGAAAGCGCTCTTGTAAAATTGAGCTTCACTTTGTTTAATCGAGGGTTGCGTACTTTGAGAAGATAATCCTACTTTGTAATTTTACTTTGATAAAATAACAGTATTTTTTATCGATATTTAAATTTTTATTATTGCCTTAATTAATGATTTTCATATACATATAATTTATAAATGACGAGTATTGTATATACAGAAAAGTTAAGCAAATATATAAAAAAATTACATGAGTCATACAGTGACTAAATTAAGTACAGTGGCGACATGGCGACTACATTTACTTTAATTTATTATAACAATTTCAAAATGAATAATTAAATAAATTGTAATAATTATAAAATGTTTGTTTTAATTAAGCCGAATGGTATTTTTTTCATTGTTAAATTTAATAAAGCCAGTAATCTAGCTATAAATATTAATGTTTTAATATTCTAAAAAAATATAATAATTATAATTTACCAAATTTAAAAGTATATTCAATTTAGCAAAAACATGACGGCTTGTTCTATGTATTGCCAATGTAGTCACTGTAGGCAAAAGATGCAGGGAAACCGGAGGGAAGTTATTTATGTTACGCTGTACAACAGGAACTGAATCCCAATTACAGTACAGGGTCCGCACTCACCGAGCCGCAGTGTAGTAGTTTATAGAATTTTTAGCTTAAGTCCACACCACCGTACTGAGTGACCTAATGTGTAATTCTGTCACTAGGGGTGGATGATATAGATATTTCAGTATCGATAATTGATATCGTCAAGATATGTATATAAATGCACTGTTAATAATAATACTGTATTCGTATAAAAATAAGGCATTACACCAGGTACCTACATAATAACTAATTAATAAATGATTATTTGTAAACAGTGTTTATACTTTTATTTCATTAGTAACATAATTATAAATTATTAAATGTACTATTTAACCAGAGATACTGAAATGTTCGCTAAGAATGAAATACCCTAAATTTTGCGAATTTCAAAAAAATCTTTTTGTTCTATTGTTCATCAAATTATATATGTCATTAAAGTTTCGTCTAGAGATATAGAAACTTCCTGTATAGTTGTAAATATTTTCTCTCTATTTGAATAAATTAGCTAATCACAAGATTAAATGGAATATAGACAATTTTTTTTCGATTAATAAATTGCTTTTATTTAAGTTTTGTTATCGACATTTTTCCATTATTTAATATTTTATATTAAACGTTGCTGACGGACATATACAAATTTATAATTAATATAACGAAGAATACTTTGGAAAATTAAAATATAAAACTTGTTCAAGCTGATGCTAGATATTATAATGAAAAGCTTTATAAGTAATTGATGTTCGTCGAAAAATTAAATTATATTCACCGTTTAAGTGAAGTAGAATTTGATTAATTGATTCTAAGGCTATGTTCATTAACTACTTTCTGTAATGAACCAGGCTTTTAAAAATTTCATAAAAACTGTTTTTGCATACACTGAGAGAAATGGATATTTGGAACAAGTGTAAATATCTTTAATTTAATTAGAAAATGTGTTTAAAAAAGTGACAAGTACACTGTATATTAAAAAATATAATGTAAGTATATTTGAGAAGATATTTTAGAAACAAGCAACTATATATTTGATTTTAATATATTTGTATATTAGTCTTTAGTAAAATATATTTTAGAAGTAAGTAACTATATATTTGATTTCAATATATTTGTATATTAGGCTTAAGTAAAATATATTTTAGAAACAAGTAGCTATATACTTCATTTTAATATATATGTATATTAGTCTGTAGTAAAATATATTTTAGAAACAAGTAACTATATATTTAATTTTAATATATTTGTATATTAGTCTTTAGTAACATATATTTTAGAAACAAGTAACTATATATTTGATTTCAATTTATTTGTATATTCGTCTTTAGTAAAATATTATCTTTAATATTAAAGGTAGATATATTAAAACATAGTAGATAATGTGTTTGAAAACATATATATATATTATAAATAAAAAAAACAAATAACATTTTGTACAAATATTTTACATATTTATATAACTAATATAATTATGCAAATATAACAAAGAAAATATAAACATATTATGTCGAAAGTCTCCTAATATAGCTATAAAGGGTTGTATAGTATCTCCTGATTTTTTACATTTCTCACGCCTGGCATCTATTTTTGTTAGATATTCTGCAGCGTTCTGAAAATAACAACATAATTATGAAAATAAATTTTAGAATAATATAATGTATATACGTACTTGTACAATTAAAACGAAACTTTCTTGGATTTCTAGCTTCGATGCTCTTATTTTCTTCGATATGAGTGTAGTTGTTATTACCGGAAACATGAACGGTAATAATGTTATAGCATAAAATTCGGAATCTGCAAAACACATATAATTTATGAATTTGTATCAAAAATGCCAGTATACAAACATTTACTTTTTATTAAGGCCATTTTGAAAATAAATTGTTCGTTTTAGTGGGATACAATTGATTAAAATCATTAAGAAGCTGAAATATTATAAAGTAAATTATTTTCTTTATAAATCTATAATTTATTCTTACTAATTTATATCCAGTCCCCTGTTTCAATGCTGGAAATGCATTCATGTATTGATACGGATCAGATTCTCGTAAAATATTTACTCGTTCCTTAAAGGTCTTTTTAAAATATGTTTCTATTGTCTCGTATGGATCTATATTATGTTTCAAATAATTGATATATATTTCAATATCTGCTTCACTCTCCGTTATCGTTATATCCGTATCTGTAATGAATATTTATTTAATGCAATACTATAAATAAAAATATGGTTAATATAGTTTACCTGGTACAGATACACTGGATTCCTTTTCATTGGATTCTGTTAATAAATCTTTGTACTTAAATTTTAAATTTATGTACCTACTCCATAACTTTCCACGAGCAAGAATTTTTGGAGAATTTTGTGATTTCTTTATATAAGGTATATAATACTCGTATGTCTGCGATATTTCTTTTAAAAATAAGTAACTTATTTCTCTTGCTAGGGATAAAAATGAAGAGGCAGATATTCTAGAATAAATACAGAAATGTTACATTAATAAGTTGTCATTCATATTTTACTTAAAGTAAAACGTGATAAAAATTGTATTCGTACCTGTGATCCGTGCTATTGTGAAATAAATGGTCTACTGTTAAGGATGCTATTTTTTGTCGTTCAGAATAACTTAGTATTTGAAACTATAAGCAATTTATTTACTTACTTTTAAATGTTTCTTCTAGGATTTCAAGTCCCCACTCTTTTAATAAATTTTGCACAAACAGATCCATATTCTTCGCAATGCACAATAAAAAATATACACAATGAGAGCTATTTACTCATTTACTGCAGGGCTAATACTGATGTGAACAATGAAGACTGAACAGTGCTACAGTGCATGAACTGCGTAGAAAAATAATTAGTCATATGAGACAGTATATTTCATTTAAGTATATTAATATTTTTATTGCAAATTTTATTCTCTTCATTTTAAATATATATTAGCTAAATCTTTGTATATCTACTACTTGATTTTAAGAATACAGTTACATTGTATCAAATTAAACGTATATTAAAATTTAATATACTGTATATTAAAATTTAATATACTGCATATTTAATTCAACAAAATTTGTATCTTTGACGAACATATAAGTAAAGAGTTTTACTAATGTAAGTATATATTATACTATAATATTTATTTAGTATAAAATATATTTATTCTTATGATAACTTTATTAAATATACAAAAAATAAATTTTTAAATACACGATTTATTTGAAATAAAACATTTTTCTTTAAATACATGTATATGTTTATTTGTATCAAATAAATTAATTTAAGTATATAATTTTAAATATCCATTTCTCTCAGTGTAGTGACCATGAAAGCAGTTTTTTTAACGAGAAATCGCAAAGAAAATTACACATTTTTCAATTATTTAAATAATAGAGAAAAAAGTAAAAATAACGAAAATAAATTAATACTGGTTTAATTTTATTTTTATTTATCTCCTTTTAGATTATTTAAAATTAAACAATATCCTATTGTCAAAATAATTTTAATATTTATTCCCGTAAAAACAATCTAATAACAATATGCAAAAAGATTACGAGTTCAGCACACAATGAAAGCATCTTTTTCAACCCATTTTATTTATTTAAATAAGTATTGCTTTCATTACTAATGGTATAAAAAACTATTCCTAATGCACGATTGATAGAAAAGTTATCGTAAATTATTAGTTTTTAAATTTTGTTATTTCTCTTTCCAAAATGTTAAGATGTACATGATGACATCATGTATTTCGTAATGGAGTCTTCCAGTCTTATTTAAACTTATTTTTAGATCTTGTTACGTAGTAAGAACTGTTTTGTCACTGAGTTTCATCGAGAAAACATACAAATAAACTCAATTACAATTACGAAACCGTAGAAACTGTACATCAAGAGAAATTCTTTTTTGCTGCAAAAAGAGTTATTTTATAGAAGCAGAACAACCAACTTCATCAACAACTGCATCCGTATATTTGCGTTCTTAATATAAGATCAATAAACAGTCCAGTAACAGAAAATAAGATAACTATGTTTGCATATTTTAAAACCAATTTATTTGCTGAGAAACTTTACAGATACATTTTAAACTCAATTTGGAAAAGAAGATTATATTAGTATTGGAAATATAAATAAACTTTTTTATATAAATCTATACCTTCTGTTCACACGACGAAAGTTTTTGCAAGAAAGTTTCTCGAAGAAGAAGAGTCGGTACTACAACTTTTTACAAATAATTTCGTTTTCTGTTTAATTTGAACTGAGTTAACTACTATGACATAAACATGAAATTAGTAACTCCTCGCAATATTTTTCTTCAATAATAGCGGTACTTCTATTTAATAAGAAAGTTTGTGTAAAGGTGATGAAATCTAGACCTTTTTTAAAATAATGATTTCGGTTTAATATGAAGTGAGTTAACTGTTGTGGCATAATCATGAAGTTAGTAATTTTCTCCAAGAATAGCGGCGTTTATATTAATTTTTTTTTTAAAGAAAATAAATCTAGCTGATTTTTTTCATATTATTTTGATTTAGATTTAATATAATATGAGTTAACTACTGTGATATAAGCATGAAATTAGTTTTTTTTCACAACGTTTTTATTCAAAAATAGCGGCAGTTTTATTGTTTAAGAAAGTTTCTTAAAGAAGAACAAATATAGAAGTTTTTCTCAAATACTTTCGATTTTGGTTTAATTATTGTGGCTTAAAAATGAAGATATATTTTCTCAAAATATTTCTCCATTTTTCAAGAAACTTTCTGACATTTTAGAGAAACTTTTCTCACATAATTTTTCTCACGCTTTGAAATGAATTGAGGTAACAACTGTTTCATATGCATGAAATTAGTAAATTTTCACAAAATATTTCTCGAAGAATTGCGGCGCTTCTATACTTTTCAACAAACTTTCTTACTCCTTCTTCAAGAAACTTTTTTTCTTAAGCTTATCTCATGTGTCCTAAATAAGGATCGATATATACTTTGATATGTGTTACTAAAATAAGTTATGCGAGTCACAATCACCCAAGATTTTATCTGATGGTGAGTTACAGAAATAATTTTTGATAAATAAAAGTTTTGGCACTTGATAGATTCTTCATTTACGACTTTCAGGATCAAATATCGTTTGTTTAATCTCTTTAGCTGTTATTTTCTGATCAATATTCACTAATTTGTTTTCGAAGGTGAAATGCATAATTTATAATTGTAAGAAAACATTTGTTTTTATTTCTAGGTCAATTTTGCCTAAGTGTAGTTAGTAGTTATGGTCGTTAATGTTGTGGCACAGTTTTGTTAAATACAAAAATATATTTATCTATGAAATAATATGAGTCATTTTTTTCTAATTATGTTTAATGGTTTGTTTTATTCAAATAAATGGGAGTAATGAACACTGAGGTCGTCCAAAAGTCTTCCTACAGGTTTTTTTTTTTATAATTTTCTACATATAAATAATATCAATGTCATTTACTATAAATGACATGAAAAAAGTTGCTATAAGGTACTTATAAATGAATTTGTATCGTTTATTAATATTCTGTATTTCAAAAATGTTTTACTCGTATATAATTTTGTATACAGGCATGTGAACATACAAAACAAAAATAATGTTTATGTCAACACTTTAAAACTACGCCTGTAGCTCCCCCTGCAATAACATATTTGGAGGTCGTGATTTGACGGCTGGTAACCTCACTTCACGCGCATAAATATATTACTTACCGAGATCTGCTTCGGCAGAATGTTACACTCAATAATGGATTAAAAGCGTGATGATATATTTTCATTTATTTTATTTTATGTTAACAAATCTAAATTCACTTGACATATACGAGATAGACGAAAACAATGATTATGTTCAGAGCTGTGCATGTAGCTTATTAAAAAAAAACATTGCTTTTATATATTGCATTTATATATTTATTGTGGAATTATATGATAAATCTATAAGTTTATTTTCTTAAATATGTAAATAACATCAATGTTTGTTGATAAATAGAAAATATTTCATAAAGTCTTAAGTTTCGTTGTGATTTTGTTCATCATTTATAGATTTATGGATCTACAAAACTTATGGATTTACATAGAATTGCACTACTAATTTCTAACATTTTAATTTTTCTAAATATGAACAGTGTTTCTATCATGGTCTACTAGAATCCGTTTCAGATAACAAAACCCCAAAAAGGGTTCTTGGGCCGAAGCAGCACTCATACGCAGGTAGACGTATGATTTTGAGTTTGAGCTGTAGACGGGCGTCGCCTTTTTTTTCTATCATGATTTTAATGACATATTTGTCACTGTATTTGACACGGCCTACTTATACAATCTACCTTCCACATTTTTAGAATATTTATAGTTTGAATTACTATAATTATAATAAGATAAGAAGAATAAGAACAGAAGAGAAAATGAAAAAAAGAATTTAAATTTACCTAAATCTATACATAGATATAAGCATTACTAATTTCACGCTTTCTACTTTACTTAAAAATAATATATATGTATAAAATATTTTCAGTGTAAGCTTGATGTAATATTAATAATGAAACTGATAAAAACTTTTGAAAAAGAGTTTTATCCTACAAATTGGGGGACATATTGACAGAACCAGGGGTGAATTTAAAGGCAACTGGTTCAAAGGACTCTTTATATCCAAGGGTTGAATCATCAGTTTAATCTGATAAGTTGGTTATAAAAGAGGTGCAGAACTCCGCATTAATTACATTGTTCACTCAGTGGCTGGAAAATGTCATCCTCTGTGCAAATATTTCGAACATGTAGCAGATTAAGTCCTAAAAAATGTGCTACGTGTTCAATGAAATTTACAGGTTTTAATTAATATCTGTTGATTATGTTCGATAAAAAATTTAAAAAAATATATTGTGGAGCAGGACTGGATATTCAAGAAAAGTTGAGTTTGAAATTGTCAAAATGTAATCTATTTAATATAGTTGAATTTAAGAGATATGTCACATTCTCATTTTCATTTTATTATTAGCTACCTTTTCTAACTCCGAAAAATATGTGAATTAAAGTATAATTTCATCTGATTCTTTATAAAGAATCTTTATAAAATGGGGTAGATGGCTTAGTGGAATCGAGTCGGCCTGTGGATCTTGAGAGCCCTGGTTCGATCCCCACAGCCGACAAACTACTTTCACCAATTTAAATCTACCTCTGTGGCTCCCCCTTCACTAATATCTTTGAGGGCCGTGATTTGACGGCTGGTAACCGCACTTCACGCCGGGAAAAAACAGTTACCGAGATCTGCTTAAGCAGAGTGCCACACCCAGTAATGAGTAAAAGGCGTGATGATATATTTATTTTTTATTTTTATTCTTTATAAAATATATTAAATTTGACCAATGATAATGACTTAGGTAGAGTTGTAAACAGAAAATTTCATTTCTATGACCTGTCATTTAAACTATGAAAATATTTCTTTTCTATTTCCTTTAAATCAGTTGTTTAGTCATTTTTATTTCTTGTCATTAATTTTGTTAAGTAGCCTCGTTTTTATATATGTTATCTCTTTCTGTCATTACGACTTTTAAGTATTTATGTAATGATTGATTATTATTTCATCGAATCTTTGGGTGCTGTACATTAGTTTAAGACCATTGTTTGATGAGTAAGTTAGAAGTGAGATAGTTAGTGTTTGTGTTCGACTTTGTTCGAGTTTCGAGGAATATTCAGGATAGTTTAGATGTAAGTTCTCCTTGTGTTGGTTGACAAGGCGCAAGTGTAAACACTTGATACGGCTGTTGTAGTGTGAGTAAATATCGAAATTGTGCTGGCCTCAGTTTCGAGCAGAAATATTTCGTCGTTGGATTGCAACAAACAGCGTTATGAGCCCACGATGCAACGAACAGCTTTGGGCAGTAGTGATACTCTAGTCTGGGTACCAACCGTGCAGTAAAATAAATAAATAAATAAAAATAAATAACCGTGCAGTGAGCAGCTTTAAGTTGTAGCAACCCTGGCCAGGTTATCAACGAGATATGAAAGGATTCCGAACGTTATGTGACCTAGTAAATTTGTTGACCTGTAGGAATAGGAGATTAAACATTGTGTTCTCATTATTGTATTTTTCTCAGATGCCAAACTGTAATTAGTTATCTTAGAACTTTCTTTGGACATGTAATTTTTTGAGTTAGATTAATTATCATTATCACTCCTGTATTTCATTCACCTAAACTCAGTTATCATAATACAAATATAAATGAAAAAGTGTTTCTTAATAGCAAATATTTTTAAAAGATTTTCTTAGAGTTGTTCATTTTCCAAATACAGTATAAAAGAAGAAGCAATCTGTAGATATAAATTTGTATTTACAAAGGAAATATTGAAATTAAAACTAGGCAATGATTTAAAATGTACATAAACCCTTAAATTACAATATAAAATAAAAAAATATATATCATCACGCCTTTTATCGCTATTGAGGAATGTTGTATGGTAATACGTCTCATGACTCGGCAGTATTTCCCATTATTTTCTAAATTTTTGTGATATACCTGAAAGCAGTTCAAGAGAAATTATCATATAGAAAAAAAAAGATATCATTACTCCTTTTACCCATTACTGGGTGTGACATTCCACCGTAGCAGATTACTGTAAGTGATATATTATTGCGCGTGAAGTGCGGTTATCAGCCGTCAATTCACGGCCTCCAAAAATGTTAGTGAACGGGGAGCCAAAGAGGTAATTTTAATGTGATGAAAATTGTGTGTAGGCTGTGGGAATCGATCTAGAGTTCTCAAATCCACAGACCTTTTCGATTTCACTGAGCCACCTACCCCATAAATACTACAATATAAGAAAAAATAAATAATATTATAATAAAGGTTGAGAGAAGCTAACGTACATAAAATAAAAATTTAAGCCATGACGGGTTATTTTAATAACAAAATGGTAATTTTACGTAATTGTTTTTAAAATATAAATAAATTTATCATCACGCCCTTTTACCCATTACTGGGTATGGCACTCTGCCGTAGCAGAACTCGGTAAGTGATATATTCTTTCGCGTGAAGTGCGGTTATCAGTCGTCAAATTACTGCCCCCAAAGATGTTAGTGGTGGGGGAGCCACAGGGGTAGATTTAATGTGATGAAAATTGTTTCTCGTCTGTGGAGATCGAACCAGGGTTCTTAAGATCCAAAGGCCGACTCGATACCACTGAGCCCTCTACCCAATGTTTTTAAAATGGGGCATTTAATAATTTGATTAATATATTATATAACTGTAATTACATTTTAATAAGTATTTAATTTATGTATAGGTACATAGCCCAGTAGCAATGCGTCAGATTATGGATTTAAGAAACTGAGTTCGATCCCCACATTAAAAATTATACTTGTCGTTCCCCTCCACTAACATCTTTAAGGGATGTAACTGCACTTCACAGATATCACCTACTATATTCTTCTACCCACTAACGGGTAAAAGACGTGGTTATATATAACTCAGCACATCCCTAGATTCGGCCCTGTTGTAAATTTACAAATATGACTTTGTTAATTTGTCAAAAACCTACGCTTGCAACTTTTTGGGAAGCTTGTTCCCAATCATTATAAATTTGTATAAAACGAGGTTCATGTTACCAATAATGGGTTATTGACTGCTAAGTTGTTTGCGTCAAATATGGAATCAGTAGACGATGTTGACAAAGTTATATATAACTGTTACTTGTCGATATTAGTTAACCATAGTTTGATAGATGTCTGGGAGATATAATCATATTCTACATATATCGTAAGTGTGTAGTTCATTAACTTTGAAAAGTATTTGATTAATATATTACAAGTTTGAAAATAATCTATTATTTTTTTGTTTTCTACAAAGAGTTAATGTAGGCACATGGAAAACTACAATATGTATACAACATACATTCTGATATCGCTCTTTTGATGTGAATTTTGTACTGGAGGAAATTATTAATTGTTATATTACTGTTTCAATATTAATTAATTAATTATTATTAAGTGTATTAATTAATTTGCGGTAGAAGATTTTCTAATTGGCGCATGTAATGCGAAAATAAATTGAAATAACAGCAATATATATTTATGTAGGAATTTATATTAATTACAAGATTTGATGTTAAAAAGTTATAAACCCCGTTTCTTAAAAAAGTTTTGGCTAATCCTGAATTTTAGATTAACTAATTTTATTCTGTTTAAATTTTTATTTATTAATCCATATCACTTTTCGAAAGTATAATAAATAATCCAAGATTCAGGATTAGTTAATACGATTTCATAATAAGGTATTTTTTATAAACTTTAGCTAATTTTGCATTTTAGTTTAATAAAAAAATTATAATAAACCCCGGTTTAAACTTATTACAATTTAGTTTTTAAAATGTGGTTTGGATAATTTTTTGATATGGAAATAGATTAAGATTTAGGATTAACTAACAAAATTCAGAATCAGGTTGTTTCGTTTCTTAAATTACTTGAAGTGATGCATATTTTATGGAAATATTATTATATTCTGTGTCGTTTTGACATTTTTGTACGGTTTTCTAAATTGAATTGGAAGTAAATAACAGAGATGATATTATAATCGTTCGGTAATTATTTTTTTAAAATAAAAATCAAGTTAATAACTTTTCTGGTGGTTTATTCTGTATTAGCAACATGGACATTTATTTGTCTATTTGTTTTATTTTAATTTTTGGTTTGTTTTATCTCCATATTCTGTCATACTTGTTTGATAAATGACTGGAGTAATCAATTTTGTGTCAGAAAATAAATATATGTTCTCTTATCATCTGTATTGTCCGTGTGTTTTTATAAATGACATTTAATATTTTCAGTTGCGACTGACCTGTTTATAGATTAATTTTAACCTTGCTTCAATTTATCTAACTGACGGAAATTAGAGCAGAGCTAATCGTCACATTTCGTAAAAATGTTAAAGTTCTTGTATTGTTTCTGTTTATTTATTTTATTATAAATAGTTATTATAAATTGTATACATTATTTTATATTTGTTTATATTTGAGCCCCCTCCTCCCCGAAAAAATCCTTGATTCGCCTTTGGTGAGACGTAGTAATACAATCTTGGAAAAATATAAATTTAACTCATTCTGAAATGAAGGTATTTCATTTAAATACTTTTCTTTCTTCTCCGGTCATACTTTTACTGTTATTATTCTTATCCCACTTTATGTAAAGAAAGTTTCTTATTCTTATTCTAATTCTAGTACAGTAGATAGATATTACTTTCTTTCACACTGCTGTTTTTAATTCCATGATACTTAAAATAGAGAGTAGTATTTACTTCTTAGATTTACTGTGATAACAAATTTTTGACCTCTGTAAAATAGTCAACTATAAATATAATTTTCTTATTATCAAGTTAATAGATTTATTTACGGTCCAGGCCGGGTGTAAAAACTTTCTCAAAAAATTCAGCCTCCAAGTCACCTTATGAGGGCATCGTCAGAGGCTGGCCAGCACAGTTGGTAACCATAGACGCGTTTCGCTCTTATTAGAGCTTATCAGTATGGTATAATCTACTTCTTCACCTAGAACAAAGTTCACGTGAAGAAGGTGGTGACGAGGGACTGTGCCAGCAGAGAATAAGATCTCTAAAGAACGGTAAGATGACATGAGAAGTTCTATCGAACCAGTAATGCCATCTACCGAAAAAAAGCAAAAGCTACGAAATAGCAATTTAAATAAAAAACAACAAAGACAAAATTAATTGTCTTTAAATGCTCACTTGGTGAAACTAGGTTTAATAATAAAATATCAAAATAAACACTTGTCTAAGTCTCACAAAATTCAGCCTCCAAGTCACCTTATGATGTCATTTTACCGTTCTTTAGAGATCTTATTCTCTGCTGGCACAGTCCTTCGTCACCAGCTTCTTCACGTGAACTTTGTTCTAGGTGAAGAAGTAGGTTATACCATACTGATGAGCTCTAATAAGAGCGAAACGCGTCTAAGGTTACCAACTGTGCTGGCCAGCCTCTGACGATGCCCTCATAAGGTGACTTGGAGGCTGAATTTTGTGAGACATAGACAAGTGTTTATTTTAATATTTTATTATTAAACCTAGTTTCACCAAGTGAGCATTTAAAGACAATTAATTTTGTCTTTGTTGTTTTTTATGTAAAAACTTTCACCGGAGTCGGTTATTTTACTTGTTATAATCTATGATTTTCATTTGATTGTGAGTTATTAATTATGCCAATATTTTGATTGATTTTCTTACAAATAATAAATACATTTATTATAATACTTGCAACCTTGCTTAAACTTCAAAAATATGTAAATATATTTATAATAACAATCATATCTTGTGATGTGTTACGATAGTGTGCGTAACGATACGGTATTTGAATCCAGAGATCCCGAGTTCGAATCCCACTCAAAATTATACTTATAAACTACTATAATGCAGCTCGATGAGTACGAACTCTCTATTGTAATTGGGATTATAAGTTACAAAAATAAAAAGAATTAGTGTTTAGTTATTATTTAAGACAGAATTAAGCGCATGATCAACGAGTACTAAAGTTCTCGCTATACCCAAATTATGAATATAACGTACTTCAAAAATACTCGTATTTATTTGTGATGGTCCCCATTGTAAATTAGTTTATGTGATGTCGTTACGTCCCTGTCTCAGCATCCATGCTGGCGGTTTGTAAACACATACAGGGACTGCTCGGCTACATCTGCATCGCCAGCGAGCGCGTTGCTAGGCAACCGGTTCAGCGTTCAGCCACGTTCAGCGTATCCTAGATTCACGGAGTTTGATCGTCCGCCCGCGCCTCACAACTACGCTATCATATCCGCCATAGACCTCGTGCTGTTGGATCGCGTATTGCTGAATAAAAAGTGAAGAGAAATTGTTTATTTTGTTATGTCATTTGAGATTGTAAATTTATGAGATTATTCCGTATTATTAATAGTTTCTACTTCTTACAATGTCTATGCAAAGATACTTACATATTTTCATTAAATTATAAAATTAGAGAATAATTAATTATGTACTATATCGTTTTTTTTCAAGCTTGTATTTTAAAGAAAATAATTTGCAGTGAGAAATAAAATGAGTCAACTATCAGTTAAACATCCATAAAGGTTGTTACTAACATTTATTGTTGATTACAACAATATACAGTGTGTTAATAAAAAAAAATAATTTAATTGGGGTTTTTCCTGGTACAAATCATTTTAAGATGTTATACAAAATTAAATTCTGTACATAATTCAGTATTCAGATTTTTTTAGAAATCTTGTAACAAATCTAATTGAAAGTTTGATTACCACTGTTCCATTATAGGTTTATCCGTGAAATTAAAATAATAATTAATATGTGTATTATAATTTTGGCTTATTATAAAATATGTAATTAAATTTGATCAGTTTAAATATGCAATTATTAAACGAAAAATACTTAAAATATTTTAATTAAAAACAAAAAACACTCTCACTATCTAACAGGTAAAATATTGTCCAATGGGATATGATGGGAAAAATTCGTCGCAGATAGAAATAGTATAAATCAAGGCAGTTCAAATACATGGAATTTGGAATAAAAGAGAAATTTTAAATTTTGCAATTTTTACACATTTGTTAACTTTTAGTTGTATAGAAAACAAAACATAACCACAATATTGATAAGTATAAACATGGACTTCTAAAATATTTTAGCAATTTGCACTAGCTCAAGTTGTCAAAGCTATTAAGTGGACGTGGATTATTACATAATTTTGGAAAAGTACTTAGTCGCCAAAGTTGCTGTCGGCGCCAGCGTGTCCCATTGTTTTGTTTTAGTTTTAAGATATCACTATTATGATAGTGTAACAATATTTATAACATTTCAACTTGATTTTTCGATTAGGAAAAACTAAATATAAAATCTAATTGTTGAATTTGACGCAAAATTTAACTTTCTATAACTTAAATACATATGGTTCGTTGTTTAATTTACAATCTACGTATATTGATCACAACAATATACAATATATTTATTATAACAATACTTTGATTACAACGATATTTTGATTACAGCAATATTTTGATTACAATAATATTTTGATTACAACAATATTTTAATTGTAACAATATACATTGATATAAATAATGAAAAGATTTTTGAAAAAAATATCTCGGCGCTTATGTTATAACAAGTAGTCAAGTCATCATTTCTTGCTTCAATTCTATCATAACATAAAATCACAAATCATCAAATCTTAATTACACCCACTCCGCTGGATCCATACCAACAATATCAATGAACGGTCCACCACTCCATTCCTCGGAATCTGATCGTGGAACCTGGTGCCTGTCCGTGTCAGGCTGTAAGGCATTCAGTGGCCGGTTGAAGTCGCTTGCTTTCACAACGCAACATACAACAGCGCTAAAACACTGCCGTGAACACGTGAATACTGAACAATACAGGTGCAGTGCAACGTTTCGTAGACCGCTATCGCTATTGTCTTTACGTTGTCAGTGCGTGCCGAGTGTTCATCGATTTGTGATTGTTTTAACTGTTTTAAGATCTGTGATGAAGTGCTGATTAGCAAATAGGATTCAAGAACACGTGGAGTAAATCGAGAAGGTAAATAAGCATTTGATTTTGTTTCGAAATAATGTAAGAAGTTTTGTACAAATTGTTGTGTTGTAAGCAAATGTTTGGTTTGAGTTAATACTTAACATACAAGTGATTTGTAAATTTGTGACATACTTTCTTGTGTCATTTGACCACAATTATTTTAAAGTTTCTAAATTTATAACAATAATTTTATTTATAGTGCTGATTAATTTTATGATTACGAAACGATATTCAATTATGCAATATCCATCCATTTATTTATAAACTATTTCACTACAAATTGTTATTGTTATTGGTAATTATTGTATTCTGTTCGAAATTCATTGTAAATAATTGATTTACACACTCGTATAATTTAATTATTTTTCTTCCATATCCGTATACACAGATGATTTGTTAGTATTCAATATCCATACTCCTATACATGTCCGTTTAAATTCCATAATTAATTGATATATTACAGATACAAATATGGAAATATAACAATATACGGAATAAGGAACATCCACTAAAATATGTTTTAAATGAAATGACTACAAAATATAATTTAACAATAATAAAAATTATTTATTTAACTGAAAATTAAAAATTTTATTATAATATATTTTACATAATTAACCAATATTATCTTTCTTTAAGAAATAATAATGTTTTGCTGGCAATTCGTAAATAAAAAAATAACAGATTTACAATATTTACAAAGTATATCTATATAATGTAGTATGTTATACCCATTACGCGATTTTATGCCGTTAAAAAGATTGCTTATAATTGGTACAAAATTAATTTTAATATAAATAAATATATCATCACGTCTTTTACCCACTACTGGGTGTGGCACTCTGTCAAAGCAGATCTCGTTAAGTGATATATTTTTTCGCGTGAACTGCGATTACTAGCCGTTAGATAACGACTCCCAAATATGTTAGTGGAGGAGGAGTCACAGGGGGAAAATTTATTTTAATTTATGTATTAAATAATAAATTATGGAGTAGGTTGCTCAGTGGTGTCGAGTGGGACTATAGATTCGAGGAAACGGGTTTGACTCCCACAGCTAACAATTTTCACCACATTAAAATTACTTTTGTGGCTCTCAGTGACATCTTTGGGTGGTGTGATTTGACAATTTGTATTATTACATTTTATATTATTAAAATTACAAATAATAAATATCATCAATCCAACCCTGTCTGAAAGTGACAAGGGGATCTTTCATTTGGAAAATTTAATTGATTTTACCCCATTACCATATTAAATACATTTTATATCTTCGACTGCAGAATCTATTGTATGACTCACCACCATCCACTTACGCAAATAAAGATACATAGGGGTAGTTTATACCCTCGTACAGAGTCCAGAGACGTTGGAACGAGGGTATTCACCCCCTGCTGACAAATAACTTCGCAGTAGACACACATCTTCACTTCCTGCGCTTCTATAAATATTTTTGCTTCCGCAAAAAATATCGTTACCTTACTTTATACTCTCAGAAAACGGACCCACGTAGCCACAATTTATACCGTAAATAAATTCTCTTTTAGTCGAATTAAACGTCGGAAGGGAATCGAAGTCAGTTTGAAAAGACTTACAGCAAATACATTCCGAATTGAAATTGATTTACTTTAAATTTGTTTACTTTCAATCGTATTGAAATTGAGATTGCGACAGAATGAAAAATGAGCTCGTTGAATTTCAGTATATCAAATATACATATACCCTTATATTTTTTTGCAAAATTTTGAAACATCCTGTATGTACGATATATGCGATAATTTTAAAACTATTTAAAAACAAAATATTTTTGCCGTAATTAGTGATTTATGGATTTAATTAGAATAAAAAATCTGATGTGGACACCACATGACTTCCTTGTACGCGTATTAAACCATAGATATTTTTTTAATTGCACATATTTTACATAAAATCTTTTATTTTTTATTTTTTGTTCTAATCCACAGCAAACTTAATTAAAAATGCTAGACGCAGAATTTAATTCTCTAAAACTTTTATTTGCAGTATTTGTTTCTAAAATTAAAATAATACCATTTTTTTCAAGGAAACCTGTTAGCAGCTTCATGTAATGTGCCACTTCCGGTTAGTCTATTTTAACCAAAATTTATTATGTTATTTCCATTGATATAGTAGTCTTATATACCAAATTTAGAAAGTTTTAAATTTTATTTGAATATAGTTTTTCATAAAAATCTATTATAAGCTTCATGTAAAGTACCACTTCCGGAAGTTATATAATGACCAAAAAGGGAGGTGCACAACTAGATGTTATAACAGTCCTAAATATAAAATTTCAATTTTCTACGGCTTACCGTTTTTGAGTTATGCGAGATACATACGTACGTACAGACGTCAATTAGTCAAAATGGACTCCGGGAGGGCCAAAATGCGTATTTCCACTGAAATCTGAGAACCGAAAATTTTCGCGATTACAATACTTCCTTTACTTCGTACAAGGTATGGGGTAGATGGCTCAGTGGTATCGAGTCGGCCTGTGGATCTTGAGAACCCTGGTTCGATCCCCACAGCCGACAAATAATTTTCACCAATTTAAAAATCTATCCCTGTGGCTCCCTCTCCACTAATATCTTTGAGGGCCGTGATTTGACGGCTGGTAACCGCACTTCACGCGACAAAATATATCACTTACCGAGATCTGCTTAGGCGGAGTGCCACACCCAGTAATGGGTAAAAGGCGTGATGATATATTTATTTATTTATTTTACTTCGTACAAGGAAGTAAAAAACAAGAAATAAGTTATTACGGCATTTTTTTTTTCAGTCGACCTGAGCTGTCATCCAGTTCTCTAAATCCCAGTGTTAACATGCTATTTGGCATAACTTTTATATGCATAAAGTTTTGATATGATTCATATATGGTAATAATTTCTCGTTTTCATAATTAATTTTCATTATTTAGAGCAGAAAAACTGAAACGCCTATTTTGATAATGAAATTAATATGTGTGGCTTATCATTTAGCATAAATGAATTAATTTAGCATTTGGGTGGAATTATAATTTTTCCATTTCATTTATGAAATTACATAGCATAAAAACTGATCCTATTATTTTAGTTTCTACAATATGAAATTAGAAATTTTGTAAGTAGATCAAATTTCACTATAAACACTTCTTTAATAAAATAAGCTAATAGTTTTTCACGCAATTGCTTTTAAAATCGCGTGCGAATGTGTAGTTTTCTATTTCTTACTCTTATTCATCCATTGTCTCCCTCTAATTTCGTGTTCTATTTATCAGTTGGCGTTTAACATCTGTTATTCGATCTTCTTACACTTTCATGTCTGTGTTTAGATTTGAAAATGCTTTTTTTAACTTTTAGTTAGATTTCAACATATACGTGCTGTAAGCATTTGTAAATATATGTTGTTTTTAATTTTTTCTAATCTTTTGTGCATTTTTTATTACAACAACAAATAAAACACAAAAAAATATATAGAATTTTTATTGTTATTTTTTTAAGATAACGTTTTAAATGAAAATTACTTGATGCAAAATCAGATTTCTCATAATATTTATGTTGCATTTTTTGTATTATTCTAAAAATTCTAATTGAGTAGTAACTTTATCTATCTTATCCTTATATAGAAGTTATTTTCATTTGAGTTTTGATTTTCACAAATTATTTGTATTTGTATGACATAAGAGAAAACTACTTTATTTTCTCCCGCGGGTGTCATTTAATGCTCAAAGCATAGAGGCGGAAATTACACTTTTCCAGAGATATGCTATGATCTATTCTACGACTTAAATTTTTAAAAAAATCGGTTTGAAATATGAAATATATTATTTATTGGAAATCATAACAATTCTAAAAAACTAAAATCAGTGTTTGAAACAAAACATATTAATAATGAATAAAAATATTTATTTTATAATAATGAATATTTTTAAAAAAGATGTTATTATTTGTTAGTATGCTATTCCTCAAAACATTTTCTAACGCACAAACCCGGTGTACAATGATACGAAGAATCTTTTCTTACTTGATTTTTCTAACAAATTTTACATCTTTTTCTTATTACCCTACAATCCTTGCCCCGAATTCAAATTTTTTCGGGCATGTGGTTAGGAACTTGCCTAGTAAGTTTTTATTTTTATTGTTTTGTGGTTAGTTCTTCAGGAAGAATTTGTTCGAAAATAGCCATACGAAAATTATATGATAAACGCTTTGTTGTAAATTTATTGTCTAAAAGGAAAGAATTATATAAAAATAATTTGAGTATATGAATGCCGAGTTATTTATACCACCGAAGAGTTTTTCGAACTACGAGGAATTAAAAAGAAATCATTTGATCCGTGCAGTCAATGCTGCTCATGAATTTTCTTTTCTCCACGATAAGGTTTATCTTTTGATTCGCCTCTTCTATTTTGGGTTTCAACCAAATTATTTTCAAATTGTGAAGATATATACTATCCTTGTCTTTTATCTTTCCATTTGTCTATAACACCATCTTGATAAGCCGCCATAGTTTCTCCCTTTTAAAGTTTTGTTTTATAATTATGTCTTTTGGAGATTCCTTCCTGTTTGCTCGCAATATTCCCGTACAATACGTATCTTTCTCCAGTAATATTTTAGCAAAAGCGTAACTATTGTTAAAGTTACCCATATACAATGAATGGCCGGCATTTAGATAGTCACCCATCAGGGCCATTACAACTGTTTCCGCATGCTCTAATCCTCCTATCTCATCTGATTGACCCGCATAAACAATTAGGTTCAATACAAGGCCGTCAGATTCTGTAAGCTAGTATAACTTCATTCCGTACTTGTACCTCTTATTTTGTATGTACTACCGGAATACAAGTCTCTCTCTTTCTAGAGTAGCATAGATTCGTCCAGTGCCAAATTTTTATATAGGAATATATAGATGTCATTTTTTTTAAAAAGTATTTGAGCATTGATCGAACATTGTATTCTGCTGCGATCTGCTGATTTTCTCTCTCCCTTCCTAGGATTTTCGGTAAAGTGGAGACATCGCATGATCAAAAAGAAACGATCACGGTTCATATATTTTGCAAAACATGGAATTTCGAAAAGTCAATGTGTTTTCCAATAATAATAATAATATTATTTATTGCATCACATTGAGAAGATACAAAAGGTCAGCATTCAGCTTAGCTGTTTTTCAATGCCACCAACATACAGTATATTCATATACAGAATAAAATATTAGTAATTAATTATAACATTATATTGAAGCATATAATTAGTTTGTGTAGAGATCTAAGTACATATTTTTTGTATTCCTCTTAAAAGAGCTTAAATTAAAACATTTAAAACTATTAGGTACATTATTGTAAAGCTTTGCGGACATGTAACTGTAGAAATTTGTATATTTTGCTGTTTTGAAATTTGGAACATGTAGGTGATGTTCGTTTCTCAACGATCTAGAATGAAGATTTGAGCGATGAACTAATTTTTCTTTTAGCTATTTGGGTTCACCAGTAATTAATATTTTGTGTATAAAATAAATATAATGGAGTTCTCTCCTCTTAGACATATTCAAAATTTTATTTTTATGAAATGAATCAGTGACATGATCAAAATAATTAAGATTGTACACAAAACGAACACAAGAATTTTGTACTCGTATTTGATCTTTTTGTCTTAAATAATTTCCGTATACAATATCGCAGTAGTCGAATGAACTTAGTACTAAGGAATCACAAAGTGCCAATTTTACAGTTTTTGGAATGGCATCCTTTAGTCTGTAAAGTGACCTTAATTGAATAAAACTCTTTTTACATAAGTTGTCTATATTCTGTGTACAACGAGCCAATTTATCAATGAACAATCCTAAATTTTTCACTGATTCTTTTTGTGGAATAATGTTATTATTTAAAGTTAAAATTAGTGAGGTGGATTTATCTGCATTTAACTGAAGAGAATGATCCTCACACCAAGTAAATATTCTTAATAAATCCACTTCAATTAATTTCAACGCACTTTGCACATCATTTTGTGCGAAAGAGTAGTAGTATATAATACATTCCACTTGATTGTGGAATAGAAGAGCAATAAATCGTAGTAATTCATCTTTTCAACGAGTAATTCGTGAGTATTCTGAAGTACTATCGGATAGCAAGTCATATGTAGCATATTTATTAGTTTCTGTTTCAAGAAATGGTCGTCTAACAATAACTGAAAGTCTGCGTATGGAGTAGTAGCATCCGCATTTATGTCAACAAACCTGGCTTTTTCTGAAACTATATCTTTTTCATTTGTGTGTATGTTTCGCTCCATGTGACGTATGAATCGACCGGCAGAGAATTGTCTTTTCTATCTGACGTTTTACTATAAAATAACCATAGAAACTTATTTTCATCTACGGAGGACGATTTTAACTGGAACATATGAGTCCTCACTGTCAGTATCGTCCGACTCACAATGGTCTGAGTCTTCAAGAATATTTAGCAACTCATTTTCTGTAAGGTTTTGGGGATTTTTCACTTGTACTTTTTGCTTTTTAAGAAGGGCCTTCGCTAGTCATCCGTGCAACAAGTTATAAAAATCATTAATAATCTGTGTAAAAAAGCCAGATCCAGGAACGGCACCGAATATGAAAAGCACTTACCTTGCCCTGTAAGCTGAAGTCAATAACGTGCATATTACACAAATTCTGAAGCAACAATAAGTTTAGTGTAGTAAATGCACATACAACGCACCAGTGCGCACTGAACTTGTTATGGTCGTAGAAAATAGCTATTTGTATAACGTGGAAGGAAAGTGTATTATTACTTCTTCTCAATCTCACGCTGAATAATTTGCTTTAATAATTTTTGAAAAAAACATTTTAAAGTACTGTTTTATTTTCAATGGACGAAATTTCGGTTACCAAAATATTGTATCTTCGTTCTACATACATATTATTCTTCTCTAATGCTATTTATATTTTGTTCATGATCATATTTGTTTATGAATATTATTTTGTTTACTGTTTTTAATTATACCTATAGCAAATTTTAGTCGATATTCTACAAATATATTTTTACAGTCTATATTTGAAATATTTATTTTTACGTACACAATTGAAATAAAATTACTTTTTTGACATGTTTTTGTTTACAGTTTTCCTAACAGTGAAAATTAAAAATTTCATTAGTCTTTATTTGTTCATGGTTATGGTACTAATTTAATATGTGCTATGTTAATTAAAATTGACTTTTTGTCTATAATGTGTTTAACAAATACCGATTTTTATACTGTTGTGTAGTTGCTGATGAAGCACTGTTTGACGATTATTATTTTAATTATTTTATCAAAATAATTATGTATATCAAAGAATATTTTCATTTGAATTTAATATTCATTGAAACTACAGATTATACTGCACTAATATTTTTATTGGATATAGTCTTTGATAATTTATAAATTTATTAAAATCTAACAGATCTCGGTGAGTCAAATGTGGTTACCGGCTTTCAAATTATGTCCTCCAAAGATATTAGTGCATAATTTTTAATGTGGTGATAACCAGTTTATCATCTTTGGGAATTAAACACAGGTTCGCAAATTCACAGTCCGATGCATTACCACTGTGCTATTTAATATTTATGTCATATAATATATTTATCTTTTTTTTTTTAATTTACTGAAATTGAATTGAGAGAAAAGTCCTTTGTCTTGTATGCAAATTAAATGGTTTGTATTTCTAATTATATCAAACAATAAGTAAATTGATTTGTAAAAATTTGATTGTTTGTGTCTTTGTTTTTGTTAAGTTTGTAAAAAAAAGTACAGCAATATGTTATAATAAAATAATTGAATAAATATATATTATTAATTAATAATTATTAGCGATTAATTGACAACTGAAGTAAAAAAATTAATTAATGCCTATTTAACGACATATTTTATAAAATTATTAACTGATGCAATATTTACTTTTTCCTTCTAAGAAAAAAAAATCATTAATATATGTAGACAGTAAATAAAAACAATTCCTTGTTAGATTCTGGATTTTCCAAAACTCATAAAAAATAAATACATAAAGCAAAGCTAATCATATAAAAACTTCATTAGCATAAAGTATTCGTAGAATTTAGTAATTCATTGGTGATTTTACCAGTTAAAACCAATTTAAAAACTGAAAAAGGTACAATTCAAAATTTCACAAAAAAGTCATTAGTAAAACAAACAAAAAAGCAATTATTGCATTGATTTAATATCTCATCTCATCCGCTCATTATAAATATTGATTAAACCAATTAATTCTGAAAGCTGCTTGCGTCAGAGTTGTAATACTGTATATCCATCGGAGAATTGCCAGTTTATCTCGAAATGTCAAATATTATCGACAAGCGGACGCCATTGCTGTTTGTCGGGAAAGAAAATATTTACATAGGTAGATATTTTCTGCTAAGAATGCAAAATCTATATTTGAAATCAAATAAGAGTTGTTGATTTTGTTATCAAATCATTTGACGCAGAGCGTATTTTTGATATTTTGTTTAATTTTTCTGCAGGCAATAGAACGAAATATTGAAATTGTAAAGTAAATATTTGCTACATGTATAATTACAGATTTGCTAAATAAACTGAGTATTTTATTATTTAACTTGTACAAAGTTAACAAAATTTTGACTGAAATGTTTGGATATTACGAGTAGAGCAAAAGTTTTGTGATAAATTTAATATTTCGATGAAACAACGAATGAACACTGAATCATATTTTGTAGGGATTGCTTTAATATTTAATACAGGAAGTAAAATAAGCAATTGTATAACAAATACCGGATTTATTGTACAATTTGACAATTTGTGTTAGTAAATATATAAATATTTTGTTACAATCAAAATAGTTTAATCAAATGTTGACATTTAATTTTGTGGCAACATATTGTCTACTATAATACTCATATTAATGTTCTTCTATTAACCTTGAAATCAAATTCCAATTCAAATTTACGTGCGATTAAATTAAATAATTCATGCAAGTTTGAAGGTCTACAGGTTTTCTAATACCTATAGATTATCCCAGACCATACCAGTTTGAAATTAACATATAACTGTTGTTTTATTTTGTTTATAAACAGATAAAGCTTGAATATATTTTATTTCTCAAATACTTGACTTTTTTTTAAAGATAATTTTGATATCTTTTATGTAAATACAACGAACTGAACCATCTGTAAATAAAAACAGACATTACATAAAAGTATGAGTTTATCTGTCAGTTAGAGATTATTTTGTAAATATTTTGAATGAAATCAGTATTTATTTTAAATTATTTATTAGAAATACTTATCTTATCAAAATATTTTATTCCGAGAATTTAGAAAGATTATTATGTCTATAATGAAAATTGTTTTTATTATTGTTATACAAAGTTATTGAACAAACTGGTTGATTAAAGTAAAATGAACAAAATTTTGTGAATAATTAAAAAATATATTTAAAATTAAAAGTAGATGGTATTGAGACGTGCTTTGTGGCGTAGGAAAAAATATTTATTATAAGGTACGTTCTTAAGATACAGCACAAACAGTGGTTTTCTTTTTGGCTGTGGATGTACGTACGTTTTGTAAGTGCTTTGCGAAATATTTTGTATTAATATATTTAGGAGTAATTAAAAGACAGAAAAAAAAATAGTCAAATGTATCTAAATTATCAAAAAATTTATACCACATTTCTCATACGTGATTTTGTGAAACTGTGCCGATATTCTACAAATATATTTGTACAGTCTACCTATATATTTGAAATATCTATATTTACGTACATAATTTAAGTAAACTCAATTACCTTTTTTTTATTTACTATTTTACTAACATTGAAGATTCAATATTTCATTAGTTTTTATTGTTCACGGATGTTGGATCATGGTACTAATTGAATGTGTACTATTTTAATTAAAATTTATATATATATATATATATAATTTCAAATTAATTTAGTAGCGATGCGTATAGAAAGTATAGTACAGATTATTGATACCACAGATTATAATGTACTACTATTTTTATTAGATATCGTCTTCGATAATTTATGAATTTGTTATAATCTAAATATATTATCAATATAATTATTTAAATTATCAAAATATTTATCACATTTCTTATACGTGATTTTGCAAATTATAAACAAAAATAACGTTTTAAATTAAATGTCTTATTCAGAATAATGCGAAACTATTTTCAAACCAGACCTCTATGTTCGAGTCCACAGATTCTGATGTGGAATTCATACTTTGTAATTGACTATTGATTTTTGTTTTTAACTTTGTATTGTGGGTGGTAGTATCCACATTATTTTAGAGTGGTAACGTAATTGTCAATATTGCGGAAATGATTTTTCCCCAAAACTTGACAATATTTAAAAAAATTGAACTGTGTCGATTATATACAGATTGAACTTGAATTGCAAACAAAATTTGGTTCAAATCGTTTGAAAACTTAAAAAAATTTTTTTTTTCGCCTAAAGTTATCAATATTTCAAAACATCTGAAATATTTCGGTCATCTACGGGCTTCTCTTGACCTATAAAACAAAATTGGTTCAAATTAGTTGAATACTGCTGGAAGAGATGAAAAAGCGAGCGACTTACGACCGAGTAAACGATATACCAAAGTCGGATTCGTCATCTGCGGACTTTGTCCAGGACTTCTATATAATTGTATTAAATTTTTACTGATAGTACAGCAGACACACTTAAGCCCATCTCTTTGAGAGTTGACGATTTAATTAAATTAAGAAGATTATTATTACTTATTCAGATGAAAATTATTAGTATACAATCTAATTAATCAATTAATCTTAATATCTGTATTTGTTTACCATGCGTATTTACAAGTTATCTCATACCAAGCAGGAATTTACAAATAGGTACAAATATTTAAACAGCTAAAATGTGCCGCGGATGCAGTGCTCCTATAATTTTGCTTCGTGTGGTTGATTGTACGTCTGTGCATCCACGTACTTGATATAAAAATCTTGGAACAATAACAAAAATCTTTGTCTACGATTGCTATTAAAAATTGACAATTACACTCTCATTTGTCATCGTAAGGTTGACGTTTTCTGTGGAACAATCGAAAAATATCTTTTTTTGCGCGTCTCCAATGACAACGCCAGGGATACAAACAAAATAGAAACTTGTCATATTGCCAGTTGACAGAACGAATTTATTTTCAGTACGTATACGTTTTTTAATAATTTGAAGATACAATCGTGGAAAAAAATATGTGTGTATCACGAGCGTAAAGTGTCTTTGTTCCTCTTACACTATTGCAGCTCTCGCCTTCGGCTCGCGCTGCAATTACGGTGTTAGAGTAACAAAGAATCACTTTACGCTCTTAATTCACAAATAACTATTATATTCTAGAAAAATAAATAATTGAAAAACTTGGTAGGCAATGTAGGTACAGAAACTAATTAGGTCAAATAAAAAACGCCAAGTAAATTCCATTCATTTAATCAATTTAAGTCCCCTCTTTTGTTGAGCAAAACAAAAACAAATCACTACATTGAATTCAGCTCACGTTGGTACACGGATAAGTACGATATTCACATTGTATAGCCGACGAAACAAATGATCCTAACCTAACAAAAGCCCGCAGCGACGACGTGAATGCAGTTACAGAACACATGTGAGAGTGGGGACTGGGGAATGTTTTCCTATCTTCAAAGAGGTGCTGCTTTTGCATGAACGTCACGTATTTGTGTCTACATGTATGTTAGTACCGTCGTTATTCAATCATATGTGATCAGGGAGCCTCATATCCGCGTTGCTCTGGCTACGGTCAAAGGTTAGATATGTAACAGGACTCTAAGAGGGATGCATATGCAAGAAATTCATTCTTGGAAATATGCAGTCTGCAATCATGTCTGTCTTCACAACACACGTGCATGAAGTCACTAGTTTTTGATTTTATTATTGATTAAACATAATTTCCATAATTTGATTTGCTACCGAATATTTATTTATTGTTTAACTGTACAAGATGTTATTGAGTTAAACATGAATTTATAACTTGAAATTATTTCTACAAACACTAAAAATGTTCCATGCTTGGATATGCTTCGTTTAAGAGATATGGACATATGCACACACGTAGATAAGAATAAATTTGTTTCAAATTATTGTTTTCATTTGCGTATTCATTGGCTCGTAGCACAAGCTCTGTTTTTGCCTGTTTTAAGAGCAGTGTTTTTGGGTATTTTAGCTATCTTTAACATGTTAAAACCGTACTCTCTTAGAACACCCAAAAAACAGAGCTTGTGATACCAGCCATTATTTTTAACATATTTACTGAAATTTAAAATTTAACAAAATATTGCTTGATGCGATAGGCAAATATTAAGCCGGTCCCAAACCACTCGCAAATATTCGCGAGTATCGACAATGAACTGAAATGGTAATGTGAAGGTGCTCAACTTGGTACAAAAATAAAAAAAATAGGTTCCCTTTTAAAATAAGAAAGTTAGACCCGTATTTTGAGAACCACTAGTGTAAAAATTCTTATTTCGCTCATTGAAATAGAAATTGTTTGTTAATTTTAATGACTCTGTAGCTCCTATACGTTTCGAAATAGCAATGGTATGCCTCTTAAAATGTATATTTTTAGTTCCTTATAATTCTATTTGTATTAAAATATAAATGATAAATTGAAATATGTTTAATTTTTCAACTACAGCTATATTTATTTTAGTATAGTGCACTGGATAAAATTATTAGTTTTCATATTTATAAAGATGTTAATGCTTAGAGGTTGTAAAGCATAAAAGACATTACGCTGTAAAACCTCGTTATAATAATAAAGGAAATTCTTGCTCCAATTTGTCACCATTTAAGAATTAATGGAGAAATTATTCTGTAATGAGTATTATGTCAGTAAAGTGCAAGCATTTTCTAACTGGTTGTTATGATCATTCGTAGTCTCCCACTTGGTAATTTCTATTGCCCTTGGTGTCATTAATAATGGAGTTTATAGAAAGGTCACCGCATTCCATTTTAGCTACAGAACACTCATACATTTACAGAGATAGAGATACCATGTATTCGTAACAAGAACACTTGCATATCGCAAATTACGCCATGACCATAAAACAACGGTAAAAAATTCTCATATATGAACTATATGTTCGCGTTGTGAATAATAGTGATTGAACAGGAAAAATGCGTTTTCATGCAGCTGTGCAATGAATAATAATAGGAATGGTTTCATACTTAACATTGCATTTTCACGTTGTATCTGTGGGAAACTTTTTAATGTTCTTTTTATATTTTTTAAAGTTGCTATTGTTACCTTGACGTTTACTGTAAAGTATAAACAGTTTCCTACACAATGGACGATCAATTCTCTTACTATAAGAAATGCATATGGGTGTACCTATAAATTATAAGAATGTAAGAAATTGCGTATATTGAAGTGGCTAATAAATAAACCAATAATGTTGTACTTAAAGTTAGATTATTACTATAAAAAAATGTCAAATTGTATACATGTTTAACATAAAGTATAATTTCTTTCAAGATTCTTGCAAGTAATAGATATGTTCACTAGAATAGTCCTTAGACTCATAATATAGTTCTAGAACATTTTGATTACGCCTTGTATGAGTTTATTAATAAGAGAGAAAAATGAAATACCCAGAAAAAGATAAAGGTTTAAAAAATTGAACTAGTAGTAGTAATTTGCATAGTTAGTTGCATGTGGATAATCGTAAAATGTTCATTAAACTAACTGACAGTCAAATTAGGGGAACAAAAGAAAATTTCACATTTCACTTGTTTGCAACAGGCAACAAACTGCCGACATCTACTCGCATTTAACCACATGACAATTTGAATGAGAACAAAAGAATTGAGGCTCGACAAAAGAGCAGCGGATTCAAGCGTGTTCCAAGCTATTTTCCCATGACGTTGCCTCCAAACACACATCACAGAAGCTCATGAATTTCTACGTAACTTCACAGCACTCAGATTATACACTTTGGAATAATTAGAACTTGTCTTGTTGGGCTTAACAAAACCAGCGTAAACGAAAGTGAGCTATCATAGTAATAGTGTGAATTTGGTATGTAAATTCGAAATTATCTCTTTGTTTTTATGTGTAACGAGATGCCATACCACATACCTTGACAGTTATAAATACCTGTGTAATAATTACATGGTTATGTATATTCATTTATGTATATCGAAGAAGTAGTACTGATTTAAAATAATTGACTTTTCTGTTAAATCTAAATTCAAGATTTTACGAGAGATCTTAATTGCTACCAGCATTTTTCATTCTGCAGTGATGAGGTAAAAAGCAGTAAACTGATACTTTTTGTTATGGCAAATAGTAAATGATACATATTATTAGCAAACTTTATTCAATTGTTCTGTTTAAGATAGCGTGTAAAATGATAGTTTTTAGTGTTCAAAATACAGTTATTTTCTATGCATATATCTCAAGTATCTGTATTATTATTGTTATATATTTAAATAAAGTAAAGCCTTATATATATATCTAAATTTAATTGCTTTACATATCTTTACCCAATGATGTGTTATTTTGATGTTTAAAAAATGTACATAATATAAAATGAAGTGCAGTATTATTGTTGATAAATACATATTGACATAAATGAATCGGTAATTTTTCGCAACATCTTGATATAAGAAAAACAAGAATTACTATTACTTTTAAAAAATCTTTATTATTATTTTTTAATTTACTTGTAATTCTTGTTTTCTTTTTCCTTCAAACAATTAGAACGAAAATTTGGTGCCAATTGCACCACCAAAAATGAATGAACAACAAATTAATTCTCTTATATTATAATTCCCAATGTTTTATAAATTAATATAAAACGTAATTTAGTAATTAATGTATTTATAGATATAATCTTTAGAACAATGGAACATCATACAAAATGACGATAAACCTTGCGAATTTTACAGCAACAATTTCAAATATATGGAATTATCCTCAACGTGTAAATTATTAATTACTTCAGTTTATGAGTATGCCTTTAAAACAATAGAACATCAATTCCCAACCTCGGTAAAGAATGTAAGGTTTCGACTTTGACGCAAGTAACTTAAAATTAACTCAAGATTATAATTCTATTGTTAGCGGTTACGTCAAAGTACACGGCGGCGCGATTTTGCACAAAAAAAGAACACTGACTTCTTCAAATTAAACGAAAACCTGTTCTGAATGAACAAGTATACACTCTAAATGATAACCTGCTTACGCATTTAATTGAATTTAATAATGCAATAAACTTTAAATTAGTAAACATAAACATAGCTGGTTTCTTCAAATACGACAAATAAACTGACTTCATTATTTGTGGTCATTTTTTCTTCATTACTAATAACTAGTTTTATTAATTAGGTATATTGAGATGCAAAAATTATTGTTTTTCCGTTTCGAATAACGTCATTTCGTCGCGAAATGACAGATTCGCTAAAAATTAGGAAAGGTATTGTAAGATAATTATTATTATCTAAGTTAGGAAAGATTATATAAGACATTTATAATAGTGTGACGTTATAAATAGCGGGTACGTCTGATGGAGTCGGGCAGTATTCCGGGTGTTTTGTTGATAATATAGTGTTTGATAGGTGACCGTACTCGTTGTTTTATTTATTTCCCTTGTAGTATATGTGTATTTGTGAGTGTTAAAAGATTATTTCTAACAGTATGTAGTATAATAATTGAGATTAAATTCGTGTTATGCAAAGAAACAAAATATAGCTGATTATTTATCAAATGCATGTTTTGCGCATGCAGAGTAAAAGTTTGTTTGACGAGGCTTGCCGAATCAAATAATTACTTGAAAGCGTTAAATATTTTTTCTATGATTGCTATAAAAAGTTGACAATTACTCTCTCATTTGTCATCGTAAAGTTGACGTTTTCTGTGGAACAATAGAAAAATATCTTTTTTGCGAGTTTCCAATGGCAAAGATATTAAATGCGCGCTTATTTCAATAGTTACCAGGGATACAAACAACACAGAAACTTGTCATGTTGACAGTTGACAGAACGAATTTATTTTTAGTACGCATACGTTTTTTAATAATTTAAGATGCAATCGTAGAAAAAAGTATGTGTGTATCACGAGCGTAAAGTGTCTTTGTTTTCTTACACTATTGCAGCTCTCGCCTTCGGCTCGCGCTGCAATTACCGTGTTCTAGTAACAAAGAATCACTTTACGCTATTATTACACAAATAACTAATTATACAACTTAAAAAAACATCAATAAAGTATGTTGCGCATACAAATTGTTATGGAAAGGGATACGACAAAAAAATTGATAATTGTATAAATATAATTTTATTCTAAAGTTATAGACGGTCATTTTAACAACGAATAAACAAAGTATAATCGAATAGTAAACAATAGAAATCAGTACTCATTATCTAATACATTAAACCAAACATTAAATCTTATCAATACAAAAGATGTAAAATTTTATTGATTAGAGTTATGAGTATGTGTTTAATTAAGCATGTTAAATTCAAAACAAACATTGAATGAATAATATTAATTTCTGTTAAAGAAGCATTTTTTTTTGTTTACTGTAGTTGCACTTTTCCGTTTTCTGAGTAGTCATATAATATTTACTTATTAAGCATGTCTATTCGCTGCGATGATAATGTAGAAATTTTTATGTTTTGTAGAATTTATGAATCATTATGTCCAATTATATACTGGTTCTTACTGTGGTTGCCTTATAAGTCGGTATCGTTCACAGTTCGAACCAGGTAGCGCAGTCATACTTTAGTCACACGAGATACTTAAACACAAATATTTGAAAAGACATTTCTTCAAATTAGTTTTAATTTATTCCATTTGGATATCTATCAGGTTAGTCATTTTTTAAATTATTTAGATGGAGTTAAATATAAAATAAATATATCTTTACGCCTTTTACCCATTACTGGGTGTGGCACTCTGCCTAAGTATAATTTAAAATACATATTGTTTAGAAAAAAATAAAATAAATATATCTTTACACCTTTTACCCATTACTGGTTGTGGTGCTCCTTCGTAGCAGATCTCGCTAAATGATATATTTATGCGCGGGAAGCACGCCCACCAAAGATGTTAGTTGTGGGAGAGCCGCAGGGGTAATTTTTAATATGGTGGAAATTGTTTGTTGGCTATTGGAATCGAACCCGGATTCTAAAATCCAGAAGCCGACTCGATACCATTGAGCAACCTACCTCATAAGTTGTAGAGATAATTTAATTGTTGTAAATTTTTATTAGTATTAAAATAAATTGCACTAGAAATATGTATTTTTTCAAAACATCAAGTTCTCTTATCTAAAGAAAACAGCTGTGTAGTAAATATTAAAAAAAATAGATTATGTACAACCTTAGAGTGGATTCAGAGGCGTAGTTTTTGCATTTTATCTGTGGGTTCACATACATTTTGTAAGTACAAATTTTAAATATAAAATATGTAAATTACTATTTTTCACATACGCGATTTTGCGAATTAAAACATATAAAGGTTAATTATTACTGAGACAAATTAACAAAAATGAATAAATAACTAAATTAATTTTAAAATCACTTTACTCATGACAAGCAAAAATACATATACATAAAGACATTGGCTGGTAAAGCTTTGTTTTTGCCTGTTTTAGGAGCAGTGTTTTTAGGTGTTTTAGCTATCTCTAACATGTTAAAACCGTGCTCTTAAAACACCAAAAAACAAAGTTTGTGGTACCAGCCAATATTTTGAAACAAATTTATATAAAAAGCCAAAGATTGCTTAGGGTAGCGGTTTTTTATCTTCTTGTCATCGCGGACCCCTAAATTTTCCAAGTATTTTTTGAGGCCCCCCAGTTTCTACTGAAGTTACATTGATTTTTAAATAAGGACTGATATAATAAATAGCTCAAATATATATAATTTTAATTGTGTTTAAAAGTGTTTACGTTTTCAAAATATCTCTGTTTTAAGGGAGAAAAAATGTTCATTTCTTACTCTAATAATAAAATACGATTCTTGCAATATTTAAAATTTCTATCCTTGAAAACGACTATATAATTTGTATTATATAACAATAAAAAAAACTATAATTAAAATATAATTATATGGGATTCGAACTAAAAATTAAATAAGACAAAATAAAATGTATAAAAAAAATAATTGTGGATAAAAATACAAGTTACAATTAAAACTTGAGATAACTTATAATTTCGCGGACACTTTGAGATCCTTTCGCGGACCCCTGATTAATAATCACAGGCTTAAGGGTACTTCTGTTCCATGTATTCACGTATTTTATGCCCTTGGATATATTACATGAAAGCGAGAATTAAATTAACTCGCTGTTTAAATTTTTTTTAAAATGCTGTTAAACATTCTATGTTTGCTTACTTAATTTCTTATTAACATACATTTGAATTAAAATGTTACTTGTTCATAATTATATAAAAGTGATTATCAACGACTTATAATTCATTTCTTTTATTAAAGAAGGAAATTTGTTTTCCGATTAAATTATATTTTGCTGTAAGAACTTATGTCTGAATAAAAGTACGAAACCTTAACTTAATCTTGTGGAAATAGTTTGTTGTTGGGGCGGATGACACGGCGAGATTCAATCTGAAGCAAAGGATGCAGAAGATTGTATTAAGAAACCGCAAGATACCGATTTGAAACGACGTTCGATAATTTGTAAAACTTTCCAGTTATCTTTTTACCTTTTCATTCAATTATTACTAACTAATATAAGTTAATAAAATGAATTATCGCCTAATGTTTCTGTTCATTTTGGCAACTCTCCAGGTTTTCTTCATTAATTTTGTTTTTAAAGTCCATATTAATTCACGTTCTTGTTTGTTTCCAACTAAGTTTAATGTCAATTTAAAAGTAAATTAAGGGATTAAGTTTAGTTAAGTACTTAACTGCTTTCAGTAAATGAATATGGAAATAAACAGGCTTTAGTATCAACGCGTTTCGCAAATTTATGATAACAAAATGGTTAGTTTAACTTCAAAAAGTGCTACTTGATTATTTTAAATTCAAGAAACACTGTAATAAATAATGTAGCTATTTCGAGTTTAGATTCTTATAAATCGTATTATCTAATGGGGCATCGCCTACTAATAGGCTAGGAACATTATAAAAAAAAAACAAGGAAACACTGAATGCTATTTAAATAAATAATGTACGTAAAATTAAAATGATGAAAATTTGAAGTATTTGATTCTTTTACTGTCACTGTCAAAAACATTAATTGAAACAACTGACATTTGTATATAAGAGGACTTGTAGTACTAATCAACAAAATCATCGGAAAGTGCGCTGTTTGCGGCAAAATTTTGTAACGTTTGTTCCCTTATTTTTAGTTGGAAACTATTGTGACATTCCAGGTCTTGTATAATAACGTAGGCTACGGTTGAAGCGGCAAAAACTAAGAACAACGAAAACAATTGTGTTAATTCCTTTGTAACTGTAAGCTTTCCTCAAAATAAACAGTTACATGTGAATGAATGCATTTAATATACTATTATCGCTGCCCTTTTCATTTATTAAACGCACCCCTAGAATTTTCATTATAAAAATTGATTTTATTTTAGTATTAGACTTTAACTAATGGAACGTAAATGTTTTGTTGTAGACGATCAAGTCAGCGGGAGCCCAGAATGCGTCAGATTCCCCTGCGACTCCGGCGATGAAATCTGCGGAGAAGGCGCCGGGCGGTGGCGGTGGCGGAGCCAGCACTACCCTCCTAACTGCCGCCCCCAAGCAGCCTGGCTACGTCAGTCTGATCAACAAACACCGCAGGTAATCAACTCATTTACTCTAGTTGAGCAAAGTTGTGATTAAAACTGAGATTGCTAAGAACGCGACAATTTTGTGAAGTTATAATTTCATTTCTGTCTACGAAGTTGTAATTTATCTTTTTTCTTCTTCTAATTAATTACTTCTTATTTGAATTTGAAGTATTCCCTATCTTGTATACGAGATATCTAATTTTTAAGTGTACAATCTTCACTTTTTGTGTTTTCGATTAAATCAAGACACACTTTTAAAACATTTCTTGTTTCTATAATTATATCTTTAGTTGTTTTACTTATAGTTTGTGTAAATACTACCAATAATTTTGTAAAGTAAAAATAAAAACGTCGATGAATGAATTTGCTGATTTTACATTTTGAAAGTCATTAAGTGGACATTGTACGTTTTAAAAAATGATATTATGCTAATAAAATTTAAGTTTTAATCTTTTTACGGAGAATATAAATATATATTTATTCATGAAATAAATTAAATAAAGCTATCAGTAAAATGATAAACATTAATGACATTTGTCACATGACTATTCTTTGATTTTATTGGTGTTATGGAGATTGTACTTTTTGATAGTTACTGAACGATGGAGATTGTACCTTTTGAAACTTCCTACCAAGTTTTCAAGCAAATTTAAATGTTTTTAAGGATATCAATTTGTTATTAAAATTTAGCTTAAAATGTACAATGAAAATAATATATTCCCTTACTTTCTTAAGTATGTAGAAATTGTAAACTTTGAAACTAGTTATATTTATCGAATAAATATATTACGAGTAATTAATGATTCATTACGAAACTGATCTTCAAAGTTATTCTAGTAGTGTTTTTGGTAACATGTACAATTATTATTTTTTTAATATATTATTTATCCTTGAACATCTTGTTTGTTTTTATGTTTTCTAATTACACAAAAAGTATTTTATTTTGCCTAGTGAACTTGTGACATGAGATCATATTAAATATTGAAACAAGTGAACCAAAAAAATGCACTTGTACCATGGGGATAATTAACAAACAATTAATTAACTTACGTAAAAAATATATATTTGGTAATTAGTGAATTACATAACATATAAAATTATTTTCATTTTAATGATTTTATAATTAATATAAAAAATATGGATGTTAAATAATAAAACAATTAAAATAATTAATAATAGTGGAAAAAAATAATATAGTTATTTAATCTGCCGTTTAGAATAATATTTTTTCTAATCCCACACTTTAATTTACTTATTAAATATGTATTATTATCAATACTTGATCCACATTCCAGATTTTTATTAAAATACAAAACATTGACTGTGTCCATGATTTCAATGATTTGCTTAATAAAATAATAATAAGTCATCAAGGGCGATATTTATTTTCAATTATTTAGAATGTTGGATTTGGATAAAACACTCATATGAATTACGATACTCATCTACGGCTTGTATTGCACACTTCATAATCGTATTATATAATGAGTGACCAAACAGGCTTCATTTCACAAGTGGGCTAAAAGCTTCCGACTGAAAAAGCACAGTTTGGTCACTAATTATATTCCTAATTTTGTGTATTAAGTTGAATAGAGATTAAATTATTTTCGAAGAAATACGTCATTTTCATCAAAATAAAAAATCACAGTTAACTAATTCTGTTATGTGTTTTGTTATTAATTGAATTTGTTTTGAAAAGTCATTTTGCCATTACAGCGGGAATTATAAAGGACAAAATAGATTTATTTCCGGAGTAAATGTATTTAAATTTGATGGCATATATAACATTATAATGAAAATTTCGACTGACATTGAATGAATAAATATTATTTATTTTCGAAGTAAATTAATTTGTCCTTTATAAAACCGGCCATAAGAAGTATAAAAATGTTTTACAGTGATGATGACGAATTTTTTTTTAGTATTTAGCCAGAAATTAAGAACAAAGCGAAAGCCGTAAGTTTGGAGTAAATGCTGACTAAATTTCGAAAAATGTATGTAATCGAATACGAACCGTTTATGACATGGTGCTAAAAAAGACTGATGAGATCGTTAATGAGTCTGCGATTTTAGCTACAAAATCTGGAAGTGGAAATAGCTATGAACAAAATAATTTTCAATAAGGACATAGCTGAAAATGAGATTGTAGAAACATAAAAAACTAAATAAATAAATAAATAGAAGATGGGAGCCACAGGGATAATTTTAGTGTGGTGAAAATTGTTTGTCGGTTGTGGGAATAGAACTTCGGTTCTCAAGTTCACAAGCCGATTCGATACCACTGAGCTACCTACCTATTAAAATATACTAATTTATGTAGAATACTTAACATAATCAAATGAATATTAATATTCATAACAGAATTCAAATACATTTTCGTTAAATATCTTTTTTAGTTTGCAATTGAATATTAATGAAACATGTTTTTTGTTCTGGTATTTTTTTTATTTCATAGTTATTTTCTTATTTTATAGTAACGTCTTTATTTTACACTTTTAAATAATGACACGTTATAAATGGCAAATAATGACAACTAAAGAATGTTGGGCTACAAAACTAATATTAATTATTATTATTTTGTGGAAGTTCTCACAGTTGGTTAGCGTGATTTGAGGTAAAAGATACACTGTCTTTAATTTTTGTCGACCGGGGTTTCAGTTTTTTTTACAATTAAACCATCATTAGGACATACTACAAAGGAAGGACAAACATTTAAAAATTATAGTTAATGTACGGAGTGAATAGAATATAGAATTTTTAAAAAATGAAGAACTACAATTTTGTTTAAAGGTTAAATAACAAAATAAACTTACAAAGTATAAAAGGTGTAAACTCAACACAACATTTGAGGACTTAAGATTAAGTAGATGAATCCAGAATTGAAATGTAGAGCGAAAAATTAAGAACTACATGGTAACATGGTAATCAGCTCGAATTTTACTTTGAATTGTAGATCCATTGTACCCTACCTTGTAATTGGGATTAATTTTCGGCTGTGAAATAAATATTTTTCTTTAAAAACATGTTATTATCATTTGTGAGAAAATTTTCAAAGCAATTTTCATATATACTAAAGTATTAAGTTCGTTACGAATAATTTACATTTCACGTACCATTTACTTTTCTCTTATACATCATCAGTTTAGAATCTCTGAAATAGGGCGTATGCATAATATTTAGTTAAGTTTAAATAGTAGAACACGTTTTCAAGTTACGGTATCTTAAATATAAGGAATTTTAAAGAGCGGTAATATGCTTCTAGACCCGTTAGTAGCTTGTATTTAATTTTAATAACCGAAATTAAATAACTCCATTAAAAATAATAATACAATTATAAAATAAACTTAAGAACACAATTGAACATTTATTTTTTATAAACTACATTTTTCATTTTTTTTAAATTATTGATCTAGAAGTAACAACATTTTATAACAAAAGTGAACAAGTTTAAAATGTTTTATGTTGAAAAACTATTTGTGAATATGGCATATTAAAATTTGTTTTGATTTGAATAAGTTAAGATGATATTTTCTAGAGTTGGGCGAATATCATCCGCGAATAGTCGAATGACGGGAATATTGACATTATTCGATATTAGAGATTTTCGAATATTAACGTCAGTATAGCGAACATTCGAATACCTCGAATATCACGCCATAAGTTGACCTCAATTTTTGACTATGATTTTCTTTATCATTTGTACATAAACTTAAAGCAATTACAATATTTTGAAGTTATTAATAACAAAGATATTTTGTTTCAAAACCATGAAGACGTACCATATTTCAAATTTGTTTTTCGCCAACATCAGCCCATACGTTTCACCTTAAATTTGAAGTTTTCGTCTTTTTCTTTTCTTTTTTGTTTGTACTTTTTGTTTTAATTTTATTTTATCTTAACAATTTCATTCAAATAATGAAAAGGACATAATGAAATAATTATTAATAATAAATAAATTAACTTTTAGGAGTATTCGAATATTCGAGTACCTTGAATATTCGAGATCTGATTAATATTCGTATTCGATATTCGAATTCGAGAAATTTGATATTCGCCCATCTCTAATATTTTCCCACAATTAATAAATAAATAAATAAATATATCATCACGCCTTTTACCCATCACTGGGTGTGGCACTCTGCCTAAGCAGATCTCGGTAAGTGATATATTTTTTCGCGTGAAGTGCGGTTACCAGCCGTCAAATCACGGCCTCCAAAGATATTAGTGGAGGAGGAGCCACAGGGGTAGATTTTTTAAATTGGTGAAAATTGTTTGTCGGCCACAATTAAAAATGTAAGATTCTAAAACTATAATGATAGACTGGTTCATTTTTTTTATAAATCGTTATTTCTACATGAATAAATAAAACAAATGTAGTTCTACTGGGATACCACCAGGACTTGAACCTGGGACCTATAAACTCCTTTCATATTCTATGATCACCTCTAATTCAAATCTTTCTCTTTATTTTGTTATATATTGTTATACGCAATCTCAATTCCATTACTATCATATAGATTTGACACGAGAGTTGTTTGCAATGATACTGTTATATAAGAAGAATATTTACCAATTACAATTTAATTAGTATATTGAGTAAATACTTAAAAATGAATAAAAACGTAGATTATAGAAAATAAATGTTCGAGCTTAAGTCTCCCGTTTATTTCATAATTGTTTTATTGTTTTTACTAAAGATTTAACTTCAAAACTATTTGTGCTAACCTGTAGTAGTCAGTCGTAAAATATAGAGCTATGACGTCATCTAAGCACTCTGCCAATACAAGTACAAATGAATTCTATTTTTAATTATGTTGTTTTCGGTGAATTTAAATGAATTAAATTACATAGTTTAAAAGAATCAATAGGAGTTAATTATAAAGTGATTAAAATATATGTTTTTCAATAATTTCAGTATATTTGATTTAATTAATTAAAAATGAATGCATGGTTAATTAATTATCCGGCTTGATATTGACCTTTTGACATGAAATATTACAATGATCAATAATTATTAACAGCCTAAATTAAATTATCACAATATTTTTCCTTTACAGAGCGGGTTCAACAGGCACAACCGGAGATGAGTCATACACGACCGACGAGGATGATCACGATGTTCCCGACGAGCCGGATTGTGCAATTCGAGACCTGAAGGACCTGACCGAGCAGGTAGCAGGCAGTGCGGCTGCAGGCACTAGTAGTCCAGGCCCCGAAGTGGCTGTCGTCGTCAACGGGCGCATCCCAGACATCGCCGTGGACGGCGACAGTGACCTGGAGAATGATAAGATTACGCCGCTTTGTCAAGTGAGTTAAAAATTTTTACTCGTATCTAAGTGTTTTGTACTTAAATTTTATGAACCGTACAGCTTATACTTATCGCTGAAAAATGAGGGACAATATGATATTTTCTTTATTATTGTTATTTAAATTAAATTTTTGACTCAAATATTTTTTGAGGTGTAAGGTTAAAATTAATATAAAATAAATATATCATTACGCTTTTTATCCATTACTGGGTGTGGCACTCTGCCGTAGTGGATCTCGGTAGGTAATATATTTATGCGCCTGATGTGCGGCTATCATCCGTCAAATTACGACCTCCAAAGATGTTAGTGGTGGAGGTGTCACCGGTTTATCCATCTGCTGTGAGAATCGAACTCGGGTTCTTAAATCCACAGTCCAACACATTGCCATTGAGTTATCTATCTTATAATAATAATATAACAATTAAAAATAGCTTGTCTCTATTTGTTTACTTAGTATTTGTGAAGTAGGTGACTCAATGGTATCGAGTAGGTCTGTGGATCTTCTATTCCCACTGGTTACAAACAATTTTCACCAATCTAAAACTAACCCCTGTGGCTTCCCCACCACTAACATCTTTGGGGGCCGTGATCTGACTGCTGCTAACCGCAATATTTCTTTGGCTGTTAATTAGTGTCATACGATTATCATATTAAATTCAAGTATTTAAATATGTAATTTTAAGAATCTGAAAAAAAATGTGTATTCAGTACTAACGGTGTAAATAAATAATAAAATAATCACGAGGAAAATGTGACAAATAAAGATTAATTTTGTTAATCTTATCATCATTTATCATTTGATATTTAAACAATGAAATATTCTCATATGTTATATATTGTTTACATTTATTATTTACTGATTGGAAAGCATTCGATAACATTGCTTTTCGATCAAAATTGCAGTATATTTGCGGAATATAACAATAATTATATGTTTCTATAATTTAGTTCTATAAAGAGTGTTGAAAATTTTGCAATAGTTACCAGAGATACAAACAAAACAGAAACTTACCATATTGACAGTTGACAGAACGAATTTATTTTCAGTACGTATATGTTTTTTAATAATTTTAAGATGCAATCGTAGAAAAAAACACGAGCGTAAAGTGTCTTTGTTCCTCTTACACTATTACAGTTCTCGCCTTCGACTCGCGCTGCAATTACCGTGTTCAAGTAACAAAGAATCATTTTACTCAAATAACTATATATTGTATAACATATACTTGGTTATGCATTAGAATTTTAAAATTGAATGGGGAAACAACTATAAAATTATACTAGATTTGTTGAGTTTTATAATAAAACCCGGAATAATCATCTGGGTTTTGAGGTTTTTAAAAACATAAGCGACCCTATATTACATAACAAACAAAAATTTAAACTCATTTTCAGGACTGTATTATTGTTTTAATACCAGGTAATGTTGTTTGTAGAATCGGCAAAAAAACTGGTTGTTGTTTTTTTGTAATGATTGTTACATGTGATTGATGATATCTTACAAGTGAATAGTGATTTCGTAATCTTGATTGAATGTGTTATTGTCGTTTGTTCTTTGTGTTAAATTTTTGTTGTGCGGTAGAAGCAACTCAACGAACATTCTTCGGATTCTACGCAACGAAACACTTCTTTGTCTGGTTTCTAGGTAGCTTGTTAACTAGTTTAAAACTACTTGTAGTTGAAGAAAAGTTAAATGTGTTCCAAGAGAGATGGAACTCTAGAAATCTGTGAACTTTTCTTTTTTCCTAAGAATGACATTTTTATTGATTGTGGAACATTTTTTTAAAATTATAACAGGTGTTTCAAATATAATTCAAATTTTAATATTCTTAAGCTTAGATGGCGCTCCAATTTTTTAGGCTATTTTGTAATACGGTCCTGTTTATTATTGTGGCACGTATTATATTTGACAATGTATATTTTTCGTTGACAAACTTTTTTGAATTATTCAACCAAAACTAATTTAAATTTTACGTGAAATGTGAAGATGGGTCACGTTTTGGCTAGAGGCTTGGTTGTTATATATACAACTTTATATATATTTTTAATGGAACATCCAATTTATTTTTGCAAAATTTTAAACATCTTTATTTCTCTTTAAAGCTGTTCATATTCATTATAAAATTATCAGTACGGAAACTATTAATGTTTTTATTCAAAATAATTACACACAGAAAGTATGCCATGAAAGTTAGAACAATATTTATTTATTTATTTATTAAGAGCGTAAACTGATTCTTTATTACTCGCACATGATGCAAGAGGAACAAAAACACTTTATGCTTGTGATACATATATAATTTTTCTACCATTGTAACTTAAATTATTAAAAAACGTATATATACGTAGTGAAAATAAATTCGTTCTTTTAATATTATACTATTTTGCTCGCATTTTATATATATTTTTTCAACTCTCGTAATTAAAATGTTATTTAACGTACTGGTTTCGTTCGCGCAAAATAACATCTTAATCACATGTTGACAAGTCGTGGCTTCGAACGTTTTAGTCACGGATTGAGATATTAATTTAGTTCAACCAGCTCCAAAACTGATTAAACCCCTGAAAAAGAAACACCCCTAGCCATGCTTGACTAGTACAGAACGCATTTTTATGGTAAAAAGTAATTGGATACGTGCTACACAAATATAGGTAACTTAGATTAAAACAAAATTGTAGTATGAATAATTCTGATGACAGATGTCAAATAAACTGAATTTTATAAATATTTTAGCTTAATTCGTCAGTACCGTGAAAAATATAATAAGCAACACGGATGTATATACATCCTAATATTCTCGAAAGTTAGTAGGACCTCGCCGTACGCCTCAGCCAATTAAAACTCTCTTGAAAGTTAAGATGTACTTACATTCCTTGTAGCTGAAATAACTATTACCTTAATCGAACCGTAAATATTAAACAAACCGGTTCAATTTAGTCAGAGTGTGGTGCATTTATAAAAACTGGATCGACGTAATATGCAGTTGTATTTTGACTGTGGATGTATCTTATAGATTTTTGTCTATACATAATTGGTTTCCTTTTTGTTGTATTTTTAGAAAACCTACAGTAAATTTATATAACATTACTGATTCTATATGTATGCTGTTCTAATTTAAATGAAAATAATAATCGCTGGTTTGAAGAGTTATAAAAAAGGACATTTTTGAATTGTGAATAAGAGATCTTCAAAAAATATAATACTAAGACTCACGAGAAAGTAGCTTTAAAAGTGAAGAATTGGGGTTCGAATTATTTGGGACGAATTGCAAAAACGCAGTATTTTTACAGAAATAAAAATTGAACAAACTATTTATGGATATTGTTAAACAAGAGAATACTTGAAATATATCTAAAGACAGAAAGCGATTCTTGAAAAGGAGCATAAAAAGAGAAACAATACTATGTAGTTTATCATATCAAGTTTTTAAACATATAAAATTAAATGGAATCAATCTAATATATTAGGCAGGATTCGTAGACGATGTTTGAATAATAGTCTTCAGGGATTCTTGTATATTTGTTTTATTTAACAATACGGACTTTTGGAGAGTGAAACATTCCCATTTTCAGTATAATATAAATTGCTTTATTTGTTTTGATTAAGGTTTTTCCTTTTAATTCATTTATATTGTTAAATAAAATAAACAAATAAACATGACACACGTACACACATTCGCTTCAGTCCTACAGTCATCATACATTGTTTATATTAATTATAGCATATGATGTTACCATTTTGCTGATAGTGAATGTTTGTTGCAGAGTACGACAGAGAGCAGCAGCTCCGGCACGTGGGATCTGGGCCGCGGCGTCGTGGAGGTGAAGGAGGCGGCGCTATCGCGGCTGCAGAGTGAGCTGCGTGACGCGCATCAAGAGCTACGCCTACGTGACGAGGAGGTGGAACGGCTCAGCCGCATCCGCCAGGATGTGGAGTCCGAACTCGAGGATCTCACAGCTTCCCTTTTTCAGGTTAGTACCTAACTAAGGCAATAGTTGTTTCTATATGTTTCAGTGAAGTAATAGAAATTTTAAATCATAATATTTATATATTACAAATTAGAAATATAGCCTGAAAAATATATTCACGTGAGAATCATCCGTTTCAGCTGCAGAAAATACTTTTTGAAATTCGCAAAAAATTAGGGTATTTCATTCCTAGCGAACATTTTAGGGTCACTGGTTTAAAAGTACATTTAATTTAATAAAATAAAAGTATTAACATTGCCTACAAATAATCATTTATTAATTAGTTATTATGTAGGTACCTGGTGTAATGCCTTATTTTTATTTTTTTTAATTAAATGTTTCATATAATTAATTTATATATGATATTGTGTTACTTCATATTTTGTTGGCGATGCCGTATTTTGTTTTTCCTAATTTTTTCAATTTCTATTTGAAATTTATTAAAAAATTTATTGGTATTTATACAACTTGATCTCCTGTTTTTTGGTAATTAAAAGGAATAGGATCTATTTCATATGACATTTTTTATTCAAAATGATCTTATGATGATTTTATGACACTGAAACATTCTGTATTATATGACGTACTGATCATAAACAAAAATAAACTAAACTTTTTGTACCATTGGATTGATAGTTATGTCTAAAATTAATAATTAAATTACAATTATAAATAGTATAATAGTTAGTTTATTTATTATATATCAGATAAATGACTGATCAGTGACACTAAAAATGTACATTTCAAGAATCATGTTGTTAATTTTGTGCATTTTGAAAAAAAAATCTTTTGGTTCTATGATTACTACATCTTATAATATATACCATTTACTTACATTTCTCTTCGAAGTTTATAAACATCCTGTATAATAAAAAATCGTTCTCACATAGATTAATTTTATCAAGGACATTTTAAATATGATTTTCAATAACAGAACTAAAGTATAGTTCCGATTAAAGTTCGATAAAATATGTCAAATTTGACCAGTGATAATCACACCTTGCGTAGGAAACAGCAAAATGTCGATAGATATTGTTTCAATGAACTGTCATATGAATTGTGGGAACATGTTTTCTATTACCTTTAAATCAGTTATAAACAGCACAGCAAGTACTAAATTAATATAAGAAATCTTTTAGATGTTGTCTTACATTTATTCATTTTGCAAATAAAGTACAAATAAAATGCCCGAGGATTTATTTTGCTGAATAAATATTCAAAAGATATTATGAAGTAAAAAGATTTGATGAAAGTTATGGTAAACTTTATTAGGAGTGCATATTTTCTACGAATTTTTCGCTGGAAAATGTTTGAAGAAATCTTGAATTTTTTGTTGAATTTTCAAAGCAGAATGAAGTAGTTTTGAACTTATTACCAATACTGACTAAGGTTTTTCACTTCTTTTATATAAAAATGCTTTTTGAAGTCAGGCATTCGGAGTAACATTTTATTTCTCTCAACTCCAAGAAAAAGTTATGCATTTGTATATTTTTCTAAATCAATGTATTTGTATGCGACGGACTAGTAGTTGATGAACTGTAGTTTTTTCGTATAAATATTTTTAAATTGTTTTAAATAAAATAAATAATTAAAAATGGTAGAAAATTTAGTTCTTAACGTCTCAACTTTCAAGTACATTTCTCTGAAATTATTTGGGATCATTTAACAGTAGAAAATAAATAATTAAAAGCAATTTTTAGTTTAGGTTCAGTACAAAATTTATTTAATTCGGTACACTAAATGTGTCTCTTCGTAAGGAAAAAATGCGACTAAGTTTACTTTGAACAAACTGGAAGAAAAATTTCAATAAGACTTAATGAGCATAAGTGTTCCATTCGACTGAATTATCTAGATAGATTGGGGAAGAGGAGGGCTAATTTCTTGATTGCGCGATGCTGTCAGAAGAGGGGAGATTTTTAAATAAACAAATTGAATTATGAATAATATTTTTTCACATTTCTTGAAAACATTTTTACATGGTATAAATGTAGAAAAAATTTCATATAAATAAATATTAAATAAATTATGTAAACCCAGGATTTACTTTATATATATATATATATTTATTTATTGTCCGTCAGTATAGTAGCGATACGGAATTCGAATATCACTCAAGCTAAAAATTATATAAACTTGATACTACACTGCGGCTCGTTGAGTGCGGACCCTGTACTGTAATTGGGATTAAGTTCCTGTTGTACAGCGTAACATAAAATATATAATTTAATTTTGTAATTTTCTAATTTTGTTTTTTTTTTAATCAGAGATTTTAAGACTTTTTATCGTAAATTGGAACTTTTCAGACAATTTTTCAATGTTATATCAGATAAATATTTCAACAAAGGAAATAATGGGAGCTTTTTTTAATTGACGATTATAATACGTTATTCATTTCTTACAAATGTTACAAATCAAATATGCAAAATTAAAATTAATAAACTGAAAGATTGAAAATATGAAAATTATCAAAATTAAAATAATATCATTAAAGTTTCAAAACTATGGGGGAGGGGTAATATGTAGTGTTCCCCTTCCCCACAAAATCCATAAGCAACTACTGTTTCTGTTCCCCCGGGTCCTACGCCCCTGTATATAGATCTATTGCATAGTATGCTATACAATTTCTATACAAAATTAAATTTGAAGACACAAAAATTGTTGTCAGGTTTAAAGAAGAAACTGAAATTTGCAAGAATAAGAACAACATGAACAACTGTGAAGGCTGCGAATTGAATGAAACTTGGCTACCGTTTATTTAGAAATTATAATTGTTTATTTACCTTATTTCTTGATACTTAGTTACTGTTTACATATTATTATTTAGTTACATATTTATAATTATATTTGTTCATGTCATATTTTTACCTGACGAAGGTAAACATTTAATGTACGAAAACGTCGAATTAAATATTTTTTGTGCAGAACTTTAAAAATTGTTTTTAATTAATTAAACATGAGTTTTGAAAGTTTTTCCATAAGAGAAAAATAAAATAATGTTTTTACAAAGCATTTGCAGAATCTGCACATAATGTTCAAAAGTTTCGAAATTCAACATGCTCACAATAATTGGCATGCTAATTGAATAATAGGTATAGGGATGAAAGTAAATTCCCCTATGAAATTTTGTTCCAGGAAACAGGATTAAATTTTGGGATATAATATCCAAACACTGTACTACTTAGGACGGAATAATTTGTTGTTTACAAATAATGGATTAATTTTGGAAACATGTTTGGTTAGTAGGAAATAGAACATGCCAAACTATTGCATAATTAATATTGAAATGAACAACTACCTAATCAAATTAATAATACATTTAGATAATTAGCTGCCAGTAAAGTACATTATTAATTATTGTAAATTTATTTATTGAAATCATGGTGTGAAAATGTGGAAATAATAAGACGCAATTATAATCCAATATGTCAAATTAAAAAAATCATTTTGAAACGTAAATCCAAGTTTTTGCTGTAATTTGTTCATCTGAATTAATTTCGTCCACCCCTTTCGTTCGCGGGTCGAACAAAAAGCAAAACAAAACTCATTCCAACAAAAAAGACAGGCTTGCCAACTCTGCCTTCAGATTCCCAAAATATTGTTTTTACTTCCCACTAACCCAAATAGCATTAATAATGAAAGAGTTAGCGCTAAATTTTCGCCAGTTTTGCGGAATCTTGTATGCAGATTCTACGTTCCAACTTTTGGCCGAGTAATTTGTATTAATGCTAGGCTACGACGTGCAATCATTCTGTCGAATTTCCTCTGGAATTAATAACGAAGCATGGGCGGAGGCATGGGTTGGACAATGGAAATTTAATAATTGAAGTGGGGAACTAAATGAAATAAAACGGGTTTATGACTGATAAAATGGTTCAGTTGGATGAATTTCTTCTTTTGTTTTCAATCGTAGAATATGGATTTGAAATTTACGTTGCGGTTATGAAATATGGATATTGTTCAGTATTTGCTATTATTCAATAGTTATTAATTTTAAATAAATGATTTAATAATATAGACTACTTTAAATAAATAAATAAATATATCATCACGCCTTTTACCCATTATTGAGTGTGGCACTCTGCCGTAGCAGAAATGAGTATTTTGCGCACTGTTTCACATCAATAGTATCAAATTAATATTATTATTTATTGTTTTCCTTCAATTAAATAAATCAATAATTATTGTATTATTCTTTATTTACAGTTGTAGAGCGAATGACTTTTATTGTCTCGACCTACGGTCTCGACTAAAAGTAGCATTCTCACGCGCAACAAAAAAACACTCATTTTGCGCACTTAATACAAAAATAACTATTATATATTTATTTATCTTTATTTTAATTAACTAGGTGTTATAAATAATGTAAGAAGTAAGGATAAAGTTTGTAATACAAGTTGTAGACGTGGTTGATCACATGTCGTTAGTAACGAATAGCATTATTTAGCAAAAAAACACATACAAGTATATGTAATTTATATTATTTAATAGTTGTAAAAAAATTGATTTCCTATGTTAAATAATATCTATGCCATGTTTTTTGTGTAACATTCTGCGTATGTTATATCTATACTAAAATTACATTGTTAATATTTCTTTTCGTATAGATTATTATACTTATAGACATCTGTTAAATTTAATTATTAGTCTACTAGATAAAATAATAACAATTATACCGTTTATTTTATTTTTAAATGCATTCAATTTTATATCTCTGATGTTACATAAACAATATACACATAATATTTCTATATAATTACATGTATAACATTTAATTTTTATTTAAAACATTTATAAATATAAATAATGCTATCATTTTAAACATGTATGAGAAAGTATGAAGAATAGTGTACACTTTTTTCTCATTTAAATGCGAAAGAGAATATAACTTAAAATTTATGTCAAATAGTCGCATATAATTTCTCTTTATTTGGATCTTAGGAAAGTAAAATATAACATATTGGACGAAGAATAAATAGTACAATTAATACTTTGCTGACTAAAATATTTGTAATAAATTCAATGAGAATATTAGTGTACTTATGTTCCCGCTAGATTTGCTAGTGAGCTATTCAGCGTTGATCGTTTTATCGTTCAAATGACAGCTGTCAAATGAGTTCTTGTTACATAATGTCACTGAATATTAGAAAATCATTTGTACAAATATAAGAAAACAAGATTGTTTCATTTTACTTTATCTGTTTCCTATTACTTTACATTAATTTCTATTCTGCAACACGCAGTTGGAAACTAGCCAGGTGCTGCCGTTTTTGTCAAGCTTTGCGCTAATACTGTCGTTTATGATATTTGACTTTCACTCTTAGCTGTGTGATACAAGCTTATTATGTGTATGTACACTGTGTGTTATTAGACAGAATTTTATGTTGTATGTTGCTTTCAGTCAGAAACAAATTTCTGTTTTTAGCAATGGCAACGGATGTCAGTAATTTAAGAGAAAATGATACTTGATCTTTTTTACTGATGCGTGTTTTTAATTATTTCCGGTAAAAAATATCTTTTTAACTTTTACTTAATATTTGATTTCGGAGAAATTAAAAGAAATTAAATAAATATATAATCATGCCTTTTACCCATTACTGCGCGTAGCACTCTCTTGTTACATAACCTGTGAAACTTGACTTCTAAATAAATATAAATATATCATCATAATTTACCCATTACTGGGCGTAGCATTCTCCAGTAGCAGATTTCGGTAAGTGATATATTTCTTCGCGTGAAGTGCGGTTACCAGCCGTCAAATCGCGGCCTCCAACGATGTTAGTGGACGGGGAGCCACAGGGGTAGTTTTAACGTGGTGAAAATTGTTTGTTGGCTGTGGGATTCGAAACCGGGTCCTCTAATCCACAAGTCGACTCGATACCACTAAGCCACCTACCTTAACAATACTTCTAACTGTTGATTTTATGGATGTGACTTTTGTCACTAATAATTCAACTCCATATAGATTCCACTAATCATTTGACATCGAAAAACCGGGATGAGAATTATTTACAATAAAGTTCTATTTTTATTTCGTTACTTTGGAATCTGCAAATATAGAAGTCATACAGGTAATTGTAGCTCAGTGGATAAAAGTGAACTAAAACTTGCAGTTCTTAACTAACAAGTAATGCCTATGGCACACTGGTCGATGAGCGTCGATGACCATCGATGAACTCCTCGATGAAACAACAGAACGCACTCTTCTTTCACGGTTTTCTGTTTCATCGATGACAAATACAATAAATTTCTCTGTGACAAAAAAGTTATGTTGGTAATAATATCAATAAAATGTTCCTATATCGTGTGTTTTCAAATTGATATTTCCCTAGTTTATTGACGTTTGGAGGTTATTTTGAAAATACGATAAAGTTGACAAACAGAAACCAAAATGGAAACCCACGCTAACGTGAAATGAGACACAAAAGATACGAGTGAAATGAGATACGTTCGTTTCATCGATGGAAATAGAGGAGCCTCTAATTTTCGTCGATGACGGGTGCGTTCTGATGTTTCATCGAGGAGTTCATTGATGGTCATCGACGCTCATCGACCAGTGTGCCATAGGCATTAGAGGTCGGGCTTTCAAATTTCACTGACTTCAATTATATAATTTTATCAGTGGTTAGGATTCCTCTTTAAGCTATAGGTCCCCAATTGAGATTAAATTCCTGTTATGAAGAGTAACAAATAAATAAATAAATAATTTTACTAATCGATTCTAACCGATAGACATTGTACTTCATTTATTAACAGAATTCTGTAAGTAGAACTTTAATTTACAGAAATAGACTGTCACTTTAGGTATAAAATTTTACAACTGTCATTATTTTGTTAAAATAAAATATCTCTAAACTGTCCATAATATTATGAATCCGTTATTATTTTTGACATTTGGCTGAAAATTACTTTACATTTGGTACTCTCGTTCGTTATCAACTATTGTAAAAGGTCTTAAAAAATATATTTACCATGCAACCACTTTCTCGTAAATATATTTTTTTGGTAGTATTATCTTCGACAACATTTTAACAATTTGTATAAATATAATTTTTAGGTAGAAATAAAATTAAACTATGTTAAATAGTTTCACCCCTTATACAGATGTATGACCAATGCACACTATATATGATGGCAAGACTCCATGTATCAGATAATTAAATTTTTAAAAATGATAGTTTTATTAGAGAAATTTAATAGTTTCATGTGTATGTTCCAATATAAATTATTAGTAGGAATCAGTTTTTGATAAGTTAAACAATGAATCAAACCTCAATCCGTGCCTGTTTATTGATATATCAAAGCGAAAGGAAATGAACATTTAGTAGTGATAAGAGTTCAACTGAACTAACCAGACACATCGCGAAACAGTTGTGAAGTTAACAATGCCAGTGACAAAATACAGTCGTCTCGAGAAGAGCTTGAGCTTCAGTCTTCAAGAGCTTAGCCTGGAGATAGATAGATGGCAGACGGATGTCGATTGGGTGAGCTTTTGATCTTGTAAAGTTTGGGTGTTTGTCAGAATGTTAGGACCAACGCCTTCGATTACCGCGAACATAACCAAACTGACGTGACAATGATTGACGGGATGCTTTCAAGTTTAGTTTCACTTTTCTGTGCGCTACGTTATCTGGCAACAGAGAAAATCTTTTGAAAGTACTACTATTGTTGTTTATTTATTCTTGTTCTTATTCTCATAGAGTCAGCGGAAATAGGTAAATATTCGTAGAAATGTTATTCTACTCTCTCTACATTAATAAGTATACCCATTTATGTCAACGCACGAATTAAATTATATTAGAAATGTTAAAGTATTACTAATAAAAGTTAAAAGATTCATGAGATATTTATAATATAAATAAGGTGACTCAATAATTTCCAAAACCACAAATGTACAGAAACGGATTAAAAAAATATATGTATCTTAAAATAACATAATTAACAAATACTAAATTAAATAGTTCTCTCCCAATATTAGGTTGAGAACGGATTTCTATTTACATTACTTATTATAAATGTTATTTTAATATTTTCTTTTGAAATGCATAAATCAATAAACAATGGGCTCTAAGACTATGTTGAAATTTATTACATTCTAAATTAAGTTTCCTTTGGAACGCAATTATAAATTTTCTAGTGAATTCCTGAAGTTTAAAAGTTAAAGTATTCTTATCAAATTATTAAAAAAAAAATTGGTACAGCAAATTACTTATTCAGTTCTTTTATTTCTTTTTAATTTAAATGTCGTTGTTATTGAAAGGTAATAAAGTTAGATACTAAACCAGCGACGACGAATTTTCAGAATCAAATTAAAGGTCACCGTGTGATTGCACAGGCCATATTTTATTCTATCAAAATGAACATAGCATAAAAAATATTGTGACAATGATGGCGCTAATTGTTCCCCACATCAACATGGCGTACAATTTTGTTACATATTTTAAAATACTTTATAGATTCGTTTTATAATACATTTAATATCATTTATCAAGATTTATAAAAATGTTAAACAATAAAATTAGTTCAGCGCTGTCATCGAAATAAAATATGTCCTATGAACCACATTATAATATCTCACCGAATAGATTTTGTATATAAATTAAACAGATAGTGTAATTTTTTTAAAGATTATTGCGAAATTTGCTGCTATTTTTGAGACGATAATTTTTTTGATATCAGAATTGCAAAATGTTTGCTTTAATTAGACATATTGCGTTTTCGAATAAGTTTTCTTTCGTCTATTTTATTTAATTTATTTTAGGTAATTAAATTGTTCAAATATAAGGGGTAGGTGGCTCAGTGTTATCGAATCGGCCTGTGGATGTTGAGAACCCTGGTTCGATCCCCACAGCCGACAAACAATTTTCACCAATTTAAATCTACCCCTGTGATTCTCCCTCCACTAATATCTTTGGAGCCGTGTTTTGACGGCCGGTAACCGCACTTCACGCGAAAAAATATATCACTTACCGAGATCTGCTTAGGCACAGTGCCACACCCAGTAGTGGGTAAAAGGCGTGATGATATATTTATTTAAATATTTTTAGATTTTATTAAAAATAAAATATGTTAGCAATATTCTTGGAATCTAATAGATAATGTTTTGCAAAGATTTGAAATCTGAATTTTTTATAATTGATAAAATTCTAGTTACCACTTTTTGAACATTCACGCGGGTAAAATTGTTATATGTGTCATTTTATGACTCGTGGGTCATGCGTTTGCTATCACTGTTCTATACTATCTAACCTCAATATTGAGTTTAATTTTTAACCCGAAATGTACTCATTAATTTGATAATGTTGTATGAAATTGCAACCGAAATGTACGGTTAGCTCCACACAAGTACATAACAAATAGCATTAATTTTTCTTCTGTGGCTTTAACTTGTACATTCATAAAAATTAACAAAATCCATTATTGGTTACACGCAAAAAGCAAAAAGCACTCGTCAAGCGTATTACTGATATTTTTGTTGCATTGTTTTATGATTCTGTGAGGTAGAACAGTATTTGTTTATGTTTTTTCTTGCGCTGTAATTTGAATCAAGCGAATATTTTTAATCAAGAATGTACAAACGACACTTGCAATACCTCCCAAGCAGAAGCCGATTTATAGGTATATGCTATACCTACACGTGCAATACATTTATGGGGCCTTGTACAATTTTGAATCCAGATATTTTGGGGCAAATACATCCGGAGATATCAAAAGATATTCCGAAGTATGGATTCAATACTGCCCGTGAAAACTAAATAATACACTTTTTGGGGTAGGTGACTCAGTGGTATCGAGTCGTCATGTGGATTTGAGAACCCGGGTTCGCTTCCTACAGTCGACAAACAGTTTTCACCAAATTAAAATTATCCCTGTGGCTGTCCCTCCATTAATATCTTTGGGGGCCGTGATTGGACGGTTGGTAACCGCACTTCATGCGAAAAAATATATCACTTACCGAGATCAGCTTATGCAGAGTGCCACACCCAGTAATGGGTAGTGATGATATATATATATATTAATAATACACTTTATCTAAAATGTATGTATATTGCGTTAAATAATAAACTAAATGAATAAAACAACAATTAGAATAATATGCATTTATAAAATATAGTCATTTAATTAGATAAATAAAAATTATTTTTCACAAATTCAAAAAATACATTTCATAACAAAATAAATACAAACAAAATTGCAATTACCATGTCAATTCGCAATCACAGGGATGAATAAACAAAATTAAATAAAAGTATCTACTTTATTTTTATTTTGTTTGGGTTTGTTACACTACAGTGTTTGATTTAAATATTAATTCTTTTCCTGCAAAAATGCATAAAATATAAAAAATGAGTACTAACTAGTTAAACTAATAATAATAGTTATATTTAATTTTTGTGAATATTCAATAATCTCTTATTCTTTAAAATATATTTAAATACAAAATTACATGCGAATTTTGAATAACATAGTAATAAGTAGTTCGCTACTATTACTTTTACTTTTTACACGAAATCTATTTTAGAGAAGAAGTGCTTTAAATAAAATTTGTAGAGGTTTATATCCTGCATTTAATTCAGTCTAGATATTTCATTTTACTTATTTAGTTACAGTTAAAGTAAAGTTAAAAATTTTATGTATGTGACTGTTCAATATACAATTATTTGCATATGTTCCAGTTTCAAATAGAGAAATATATCATCATGCCTTTTATCAATTACTGACTGCGGCACTCTGCCGTAGCTCTAATGAAATAAGTAAAATGATATATGTTAATTCATTTAAAATTAGAATGCATAATTTAATATCTTTATATTTGCAGCTTTTATTTGAAAGCTTTTCTGTAAAGTAATCAGGGGGCCAAAGGTAATATCAAACTTATTTCTCGTTTTAATCATGGCGTAATTTTCGAAAGACATTCTATATAAAAGCATTAATAGTTGACAGTAATAACTGGTTTACACGACTTGTTTGTTTTTATATTTTTTGCAAACAAAACGCAACATTTATTGAATAAGTTGTGCTTTGGAATATACAGGGTGTTTCTGTACTTATAGATCAAACTTTAAGGGTATATATAAATAACACGTTGTACTGGTAACGGAACAAAAGGAATTTTTCAAAATTTCGCAAAATTAAGGGTGGTTTCCTTAAAGGAAACATGTTGAGTGTCATTGGTTACATTACTGTGAATGAAACTTCTAACAAAATTAATTATATTTGTTAATTACACAATATTAGCGTTGGATTAGATAGTTACGTGCATTGTTAATATTTGAATAAAACAACACAAATAGCTATGAAAACAGTGGCACGCAATATGTTTCCTTTAAGTAAACCAACTTTAATTTTACGAATTTTTGAAAAATTTGTTTTGTTCTGTTATCAGTACAACGTGTTATATATATATATATATATATATATATATATATATATATATATATATATATATATATATATATATATATATATACCCTTAAAGTTTGGTCCATAAGTACAGAAACATCCTGTATATAGTTTCCAGCTTATGAAAAATTGATTACACACTGTATTATTTGGTTAATTTTCAAATGAAACATATGGTAATTGTATATTCGATGAACAATGCTGTTATATCACGGTATTGAATATTTCATTTTAATTTGACACAATCAGTGATTTTGATCCTAGTATTTGTAAAGCAAAGCCATAAATAACTAGTTAATCCAGTAATTGAGTTTCCATGTTCTGCGTACCTATTCACCCTGGATCTCAATTGCAGATCAAATAGACACGTGTACCGCAAGCCTAATGTAAATTCAATTACGGAAAACTAATATGCCCGCCAACACCTATAAATTTTCGCAAATCTACATTTGACACGAATATGTCAAATATAGGGCTATAAATGTAATTGAGGTCAGGATTATTTTAAGCCAGGATTAATGTATTATAAACAGATTCTCAGTTGATGTTGATTACATTACTGTAGATTTTTTATTCGAAATAAAATACTCAGTTGGAAAAGAAATAAGGATATCATTTTAATTCAACGATTTTTGATGATTAAATATTGTATTTATATAAATAAGTGAATTTATAGAATTTTTATTTTTATTTATTTATACACATATTTATATGTATAAAATATTTACTTTTTTATTTTGCTGAAAAGTGCTCTACTAAGGAAACACGCATGTATACGAAAGTGTGACGTAGCTAGATGTATGGAGTGAAACAATAACAGTGACAAAGAACGCTTATGTTGCGGAATGAAACAAGTATAGTTCAAAACCATTCCATGTGATTCTTGGTTTATTATGTATTCGCATTGATTCCTGTAGGATAGTTTACATAAAGATGACCAATTACAGTGGTTATATATACATTAAATATACGTTAAATCACGGCACCAAGAGATGTTAGTGGAGGTAAAGCCACAGGGGTAATTTTAATGTGCTGAAAATAGTTTGTAGGCTGTAGCAATTGAACCCGGGTTTTTAAACCCACAGGGCGACTCGATATCACTGAGCCACCTACTCCAAATTTGTATATTAATGTTAAATATGGTCGTGCCTGTTTTAACTGGTGTCTTTCTGATTTTAATTTATCAGTTACAAATACATTATATATAAGATTAAAATTGATAAATTGAAGAGCTGAAAATTAGAAATTAATCGAAAAGTGTGATATTATGATATAAAAACTAAATTATCAAAAAATTGCTTGACCAACCAATATCTTAAAAGCTCTTCTGAACGTGCAAAAAATATAAAATTTATAGACTCTTAGAAGATTGTATTTTTGATGAGAAAATCGATTTAACATTTTACGTAAGCGCGAGTTTTGTAAAAGGAAAAAATGCACGTTATTTTACAGACCATATTCAGAGTGAATCAAGACTACATCCAATTTAGAGCACCATGGAGAAAAACAATAAACGATGATATTGGTGAACTGAAATACAGGATATTAAAAAAACAAATATTAAATATTTATAAGAATTAGAAAAGATGTCAAAATAAGTCGAACAGTTTTATATAAAGATCGGTTCAAAAATGAACTCTTTCAAAGATATAGCTAGATTTTATTCAAATTTAATCATTGCAAAGATTTTGTTTTTTATTATAAATGTGACAAAATTTGGTTTTTACAATTTTCAATTTTTATTTTTGTGTATAAACTAACAATTAAAAAATAAATGATGTTGTTTTCTTGACAGATTTATATTAAATAAAAAAAAAGTTTGCTATTGTAGTATAGGTACTAGCTATATTTTTTTTAAATAACGAAACTACGGTTAAAAATTAATGCTTAAGTAGCTGTTAAAGTAGCTTAAGCAACAAACAGTAGCTCTAAATTACAATAAATAGTTTTGAGTTACAAAAAGTAGCCTTAAGATACATTAAGTCGCTTTAAGGTGTAGCTTCAGTTGTTATAACATTGTTTTTAAGAAAAAGAATATTAACCCTTTGCACTCCGTTGTCGCCGTAATTGCGACATTTTTACATTACATGCATGTACTTGTATACTATGTATGTATGTAACTAATATAGTGTTGGAGTTATTGGTATCCTCTATAAGTATTTAGGCTGGAGTGCAAAGGGTTAATCGTTGTAAGACAACTTTAAGAAACATTTAGAGATTCAGCCAGGATTCGAACTCTCACTTGAGAGATGGAAACTTTACCACTGAGCTATTGAATTTTGGGCGAAGCACTCTTGGTTTCTTGTCTATTTATATGTTACATAAAAACAAAATTATGAAAACTTTCGTTTACATTTACCAACTACAATTGTTAATGTCACGGTTATTTCATTATATTACTGCAAAAAGAAAAATTAATTACTAGAAACTATAGCTACATATTTTTCATATTTTGCAAAGTTACATCTATAACTGTAATTGTACCTAAGCTATTATCCAGCTTTGATGTCAATTATCTAATATAGTTTCGTAACTAATTATAATTAATATTTTTTTTACTGTCAACTTTCTCATTGAGTATTGTTTCTTTTTGTCTTTATTCGTTATTAAAAAACAATTGGAACAATTTCTAGATATTTTATGTAACCTGGAAAATTAGCTTTTACAAATAAATTGGCTAACAATTGTGGTTGAGAAACAAATTACCCCTGACCCGTTTTTCGTATTCTAATAGTAGTGTATGTTACTAATGATGTTAATTTTTTATGTTTCTACAGGAAGCCCATAACATGGTGCGCGAAGCCAACGTGCGACAGGCGGCGGCGGAGCGCGCGCTGAAGGAAAGCCACATGCAGGTGGAGGTGCTGACGGCCGAGGTGGCAGCGCTCAAAGCACTCGTGCTCACTTCCACGCCAGCTCGGCCTAATCCTCACCTACACCCCCAGATCGGTAACAAGGACGAGACAGGTTAGTCTGCATTCCTGCTGGGATTATTGGGATTAGGGGTACAAGAAAAGTAGAAATGTTCGAAACTAAAAGTGTGGAATTTTTCTTTATAAGAATTCTTTGTGGTACACTCAGAAACCGCGTTCTCTATTCTATAACTAGATCATTATGTGTAAATGATCGATATGTTAATTATAACTGTTTGTATTTCATAATTACTTTATAAATAATCATAATTTCGGTATTTTGGAATCAGAATAATTCACCCTGACATTTTCATGTCTTTTTCATGCATTTTACTTACGCGTAATCGTAATTGCTGTTATAGAAAACAATATAATGACTGGTTCACTGATAGCTTCGTAAAAAGTGTGATTAGAAAGTAATATTTTTTTTTAATTTTAGTACTTTCGTACGTGAGTAAAATGCATAAAAATAAAATAAAAATTATAGAATAAATGATTATACTTACAAATTCCGAAATGCTGCTGATCTATAGACTTATAGTAAAAAAATTAGGATTATTATTAATTTATCGATTTGCAACAGATGATAATCGTGGTACAGAATAAGGGAATTTATCTTCAAATATTTATTCTTTTTAAAAGTAATAAATTGAATTATTATCGATCGTAAAGTTTACGTAATACCGTTATCAATACTTTTCTTTTATGACGTTGTTATCACAAAAATTTCGTAATTTGAATAAAAATGAAATGAAACCCAGTATTTATTAAATAAAAAAATTCTGAGAAAGATCCTACACTTTTATATAAAACGTTTGTAGTATGTATTTATAGATACTGACGTAGTGTAGTTGCTTTATAAGTACAAAGGTATTTAGAATATTTTGATTAAGTTCTGATACGTTTCTCATCTTATATAATATAAATTTTATCTACTGCTTTTGAGTAGAAGAATTATGCTAAATAGTTATCATTGGAGTGTATGTTGCCAGTGCTTAAGAGCAAAAGAATACGAACACTGTTTTATTTAACCTCTGGTTACTTTTATTAAGAATTATCAACAGTAGTTATTTGTATGCGAAGAGTTGAAAGTAGCTGTTTGCAGACTTGGGCTAGAGATTGTTGCATGCGTATAGCGAGGGCTGCAACTAGTCGAAGCCTGCAAAGATACTTTCAACCAGAGGTATATATAATAATTTTTCTACGATCGGTAATTAAAATTAATCTACAGGGTGTTATATTTTAATAGACCCAGCAAATATCTCGCTTATTTATCAACTTAGCAATTTCTTTCATATAACATAATGAATACATCAACATATAAGCTTTGAAATTTATAAAGTGCCCGCCATTTTACTTTTTAATCATGTAACATTGGATTATTTTACATGATTGTAAAGCAAATTTGACGCACTTTTCAAATTTGTAAATAAATATATTATGTTCCATGTGAAATTTCAAAGTTGATATTAATTACTAATAAACCGGAAATGATATCATAACCGTACATCCGTCATCAACTAGCTTACATGTTGCTGTATAAATAATGTTATATGAAAGAAATTGGTAAGTTGATAAATAAGTGAGATATATGCTGGGTCTATTAAAATATAACACCCTGTATTTTAACTGCAATTAATAAAAAAATTAATGTATAAGTAGATAACTAGGGAAACAATACAAACAAAATAGAATTGTGGTTTGCGAAGATCCTTGGTCTGCATTTGTTCATTTTATGTCATCAAATGACGTTCGAAAATCCTACTTTTTTGCTGATCGTAGAAGAAATAAATTATTCCTATAGCTTTAAAATTATCTTGAGCATTTCGTACCACATATTTTTCGCTGTTAAACATGTTTAAATTATAAGAGAAAAATGCTTCGAATACAAGAAAGTTACGGAAAAAATAGTTTTTACATCTTTTATTTCAATCATTCATCTCTAAAATGATGTATAGAAATATTTGACAGCGGAAAATACTATACAGGCTGTTCAAATTAAGTGTGTCACCATTGCTATTTCGACAATTATAAAAGCTATGAAGTTGGTTAAATTAGACAACAATTTCTATTTATAAGATATTTGTGTTTTTTCTACCAGTGATTCTCAAAATACGGAACATAAATTTTAATATTCATTAAACGATATAAACAATAGAATAACTGAGAAAATTGCAAGTTAAATTTATATGTATTTTATTTATTTAGTTTTCGATTCAAAATACTCCTATTTCAGCCAGATATAAATAAAATACATATAAATTTAAATTGCATTTTTCTCAGTTATTTCGTCGTATTATCATTAAATTAATAATAAAACTTACTTAATAATCTAAATATATATATATATATATATATATATATATATATATATATATATATATATATATATATATATATATATATATATTCTCATTTAATATACAAAGGTTGTGTCCATATTTTGAGAACCACTGCTCATTGTAATAGTATTGTCAAATAGAAATAGAAACCCAATAGTTCCCATAGTTCTTGAGATAGCAATGGTGTACACTTAAATAGAACAATCTGTATAACAGAAACAACAAATTTCAATCATTTATCATCGCCAATCATATTCTATTCATTACAAATGCTATCCATATTATTTTTAAGATAAATGCTACTATTTGAATTTTAGTAAGCATGGTTCTCTAAAATAATTTGGGAAGTAACTTGAATGAAAACTTGTTAATCGCCAATATCCACATTTCATTGCCATTGTAGGATTATAATACTGGATTAACAATAAAATGGGATTGTAAAGAAAGAAATTGTGGGGCGCTTGGAGTATTCGCATTGCAGGGCACGCTGGCTTCGGGCTGCACAAGCTCCACGGAGTCCTAGTAATGTTTCACGCAGTGATTGAATGTTTTAGCAGGAGATTTTGCCGCGACGCAAAATCGCAGTTCGTGGTCTGCGTGCCTTGCTAAGTGGATTATGTCGTCGTGGGTTCTACGCCCTTTCAAAGGTTGTTTGTAACTATATTTTTCCTGTCACTATATTTTTAGTGTTATAATAATAAATGTATGTCATTATGTTCCAGTAAGATTTATATTATTTCTGAAAATAAATCACCTGCACATCCATCTCATGCTGACCCAAAGATTATTTTAAAAAAAACTAAATAAAATCGAGACCGTGGCGATTGGTTAAATGTATGTCGAATGAAAGACTGCTGAAACAGGAGTATAAAATTGATGATGACAGATTGTATAAACGACTAGAGAATAAATGGATGGATATGATAGCAGGTTTGGTGCATGAAAGAGCGACTAGAAGGAATAAAACGAAAATGATGTGCCAGAATGAGAATGCTTGACGGAAATTAATTGTAGAATGAATCTGATGAGTAAAAGAAGATATATGATTTAATTCCAAATATTTAAAGTACTTTTTAGTCTCTTTAGGCAGTCGTCTTTAACAGTGATTATTGATGACAACAATATAAAATTCACGAGCTGTTTTATTTATTAATACTTGCTGTAAACCGTTTTAAAATCATTCATAACAAAAAGAATAAATAAAGGTTTATATAAATGAAACAAATACGAAACATTATCACCAACGTAATACATTTTTTGTATTTTAATTTTTTGTATTTCCATTTTTAATACATTAGATTTAGTTTTTTCTTTGTCAATTTCAAATTGGAGACGTAAAGAGGTCAAAGTTTATACACGTTTTTAAAATATTTTATAAAGAATAAAAAAAAATGCCTACAAGTAATAAATAGAATAATTGTACAAAAACATTAAAATTTCTATCGTCAGCTGGCAAACGGCAGATAATTTAACTTCAGACTTTATTACTTTCTACAATTTTTATCTAATTACTGTTCAAAGTGAATACAAGCAAGTACTTTAACCTCAAAGTCTAAAGCATTATATTCTCTTGTTATTTTATAAATTTAAACGTATCATTAAATTTTCTTCTCGTTTATTATTTGCACGTGTAGGTTAATATTACACGCTTATTATTTGATAATCTGTACAGTGGCTAGCATCTACTTCCATTGAAACAGGTCCGAAGTACGTGATTTATATCACAACAAACGCGAATACAATACTGGTTGGTAACAAACAGTGTGCAATTAAAACTTAATGTTCTCTAAGATTGAAAACGGTGTAGAACGAAAGTGCTGCATACCAGCACGTGCTCATGTGCAATCATTATGCGATGGGGTCGATGTTCGATGTTCGTTAGCGCAATGTCTATCCAAAACTGAAATATTATTATTGTTAATTGGTTTATGGTAGAATGTTATGTTTCATGATGAAATTGGAAATTGATATTCGATTCTTCAGAAATAGAAAGAATATATTAATCTCACAAATTTTTACACCCCTCTATAAAAATATCGCATCTAAATTATCACTTCGTATAATTCGATGTGATATTGTTTCGATGGTGTTATGTTTATAATCTATATCTACATAGAGTATTTTTATGCGGGTCACCATCGGAATTTCAAATTTATTCGAATTCTTAGTATTTATAGTTCTCGAGATCCCAATGGTGATTTGGATAAAAAAGAAAAAAATTACAAAGTGCAAACAACTTCATATAACCCTTTCTTAATAAAATAATATATCCGCAGGTGCCCTCTTCGCTCGGAAGCACCGTAGGTCACCATCTCACTTCAACCTGAAGTATGGACGCGAGAACTCACCACCAGACTCGCCGGTAAAGGAGTACGGGCCGCCAATGAGCGTCGGTGCCGATGTCGTCGAGAACAAGGACGGACTTGAGGTACGCTGAACACATTCATCAACACAGAGTTGCGTTGTCAGTTGTTGCACTTGAGCGCATTGCCATTACCGCGGGTAGCTTCATTATCACTGTAATTAATGACTCTGAGAATGGACAAACTTTACATTTGTTGAAAATAATTTGCAGGTTTTTGGGAGAATTACTAAAGTTTTGAGGGTGGAATTTATATGATAATTATGATAATTTTCACTGGAGAGATAATATTACAAACTTTGTGTTACTCTTTTTCTTGTAATTTTATATTCATACCGAATTTAAATAATATATTCTACTTACGTACACTTTTCTTGTTTTAAAATTGTATCAGAACAGAGTAAAAAATGCTTTAAAATGGTTAAATAAATATGTTTTGAATAAAAAAGACTAGTAATGAATTATTCAATCAGCTACGTGATTAAATAAATATTTATTTTTATTAAAAATTTCATGTCTGCCAATGACACCAAAAATATACAGTTCAAAAGTCATGCTCTTAATTTTGCGAATTTTGAAAAATAAATTTTCTTCGCTAAAAATCAACTCATCAAAATGTATATACCCTCAAAATTGTGCTCCTTGTATATAAATATTTATTAATTCACATTCATGAACATTGAAATAATTTGTTCTTCTTCGTTTGCTGTATTTAATAGTATGAAAATACAATTAACCATTCAAGTCGAGATATTATAATAAAATGATTTCTCAAATTTAAAATCCCAAGAAACCTTATTTTAAGAAACACTTTTTTCTGTTTGGGTTTTAAAATTTCCCTGGCCCTGTCAAAAATTGATTTACTTTTGCGATCATTTAGTATCGTATATAGGATTAGCTTAATAAATTGTAATTCGTAAAGTACTCGTATTATAATTTTTTAATTTTTTTTCGGTATACATTTTAGTTTTACTTTTTGCAATCGAACTGTTACGTGTACAGCAGTTTAACAATGCGACGTTTAAATTAAAATTGTCTAAACTTCAATTCAGTTTTATATAACATTTTACTATAAAACAATTCAATAACGAAAACTGTAAATTAGTTGATTTCTAAACATGCTTTTATATAAATAATGCAGTAATACATAATTTTAACAAAAATTATTTTAATTTTGTGATGTTTGTGACGTTACATTTCATTAATTCTGTTGCCTTATAGGTTGATCCGAACGTGCACAAAGACTTCCTGTCATGGAAGACCAACCCGCGGCTGAATAAGGAGGATCCGTTCATATCCCGCGTATACGAGGAGGACATCCGGCTCTCGCTGACTTTCAATAACTCCGAGCTCTCAGAGCGTGTTCTCTCTGCCGCTGAATCCGGCACTATTTTTATTGAGGCTGTCAGCGACAAGACCAAGACTATGTTTCCTAAGTATGTATCACGATATACGAGTAAAAACTTTAAATTGTCGAATGCGAAATGAGAATGATTTCACAGCATGTTTAAAATATTAAAAAAAAATATATTATATTGTGGCAATTCAATGACTTAATACTTTTTATATTCTTTATTTTATAATACTCGTAGTATGTACATGTTGTCGAAAATTATTTATCTGAATAGAATCTTTAATAAATTAGTTATTTTAATCAGTTTTCGACAATAAATACTTCATGTCAAAACATTTTGATGAAACAGACTACTTACAGACCAGTAAAAACGACAGTCAACTAGAATTTAGTCTATGCTGAAAAATGTTTCAATATGATTCCTAAAATAATTAATTTTTGAAAACTTAATGGAATTATTAAGTGATCTTAATGAAAATTTAAGATCTAACGTTTATATAAAAAAAATTGTTTATAATCGGACTGATTTTTACTTCCTTGTACGAAGTAAAGGAAGTATTGTTATCGCGAAAATTTTCGGTTCTCAGATTTCAGTGGAAATACGCATTTTAGCCCTCCCTGAGTCCATTTTGACTAATTTCGTCGTGACGTCTGTACGTACGTATGTACGTATGTACGTACGTACGTACGTATGTATCTCGCATAACTCAAAAACGGTAAGCCGTAGAAAATTTAAATTTTATATTTAGGACTGTTATAACATCTAGTTGTGCACCTCCCTTTTTGGTCATTATATAACTTCCGGAAGTGGTACTTTACTTGAAGCCTATAATAGATTTTCATGAAAAACTATATTCAAATATAATTTAAAACTTTCCAAATTTGGTATATAAGACTACTATATCAATGGAAATAATATAATAGATTTTGGTTAAAATACACTAACCGGAAGTGACACATTACATGAAGCTGCTAACAGTTTTCCTTGAAAAAAATGGTATTATTTTAATTTTAGAAATAAATGCTTCAAATAAAAGTTTTAGAGAATTAAATTCTGCGTCTAGCACATTAAGAATTTTTAAATTAGCCTTTTGCATAAGCGAGATATCTAAATTTAAATAGTATATATTTTGTGTTTTTTTTGTAATTAAGTTTGCTATGGATTAGAACAAAAAATAAAAAATAAAAGATTTTATGTCAAATATGTGCAATTAAAAAAATATCTATAGTTTAATACGCGTACAAGGAAGTCATGTGGTGTCCACATCAGATTTTTTATCATATGATATGACTGAATGTCCAGTGATAATGATTAATTTAAAGTTAAATTTATGACATAAAAATTCGTGTGACGCCTGGTTGCGAACCAGGGACCCTCCGTTGTTTATAATCATTTCTCAAATCAACTAGACATAATGTTTTTCAAATATAGGGTTATTAAATATTCATGTTTTTAATGTTTATTAATTTATTTTGTAGGAAATGTGCACTGTTGGAAGTTCCTAGACAATGTTTTTATCGAATGAAGATCGGAGATCAAGATACCTGGTACAGCATATCGCAAATATGTAGGAATAGGGTACGTACATCATTCTCACAAATAATTAGTAGTAATTACTGTAGAAAAAACTAACTCACGGATGTATTCAAACGTTACATAAGATATAAATGGTTTCATAAAATTCTTCTGAAACATTTGTTGCAAATTCCTATGTTAGAAAGAACAAATGTATAAACCAAATTGCTTGTATGCAATTATTTTCGTTTTTGTTTTGGAAATCATTGTGCATGTTGGCATGTGTAAAATACCTGTTCCTATTTTGGTAACCTTCACATTCATTTGTTTGCTTGACCATGGATAATATAACAGCTGTAAAACAAGGTTATCTAATCAGATGGGAAAATCCGTTCATCATATTTATAAAATAATGTATTTATAGTATGGTATATTATCATATCACTGTCTGCAATGTGGGAAGTCAATTGAATTATTGGGAATGTGTAGCGAAGTATAGGAAATGTGCAGAATCATAGATAAAAATTAAATAATTTACCAATTATATTGTAAAGCATTTTTGAATAGCTTTGCATCGCTTGTGTTTTAAACAAATAAATTCTAAGCTCGTAGAACTCACGCTACATTCTCAAGTTGTAATGCTCCGTTTTGACAATAGTTATTTGTGTATTAAGAGCGTAAAATGATTCTTTGTTACTCGAGCACGGTAATTGCAGCGCGAGCCGAAGGCGAGAGCTGCAAAGAGTAAGAGGAACAAAGACACTTTACGCTCGTGATACACACATAATTTTTTCTACGATTGCATCTTAAATTATTAAAAAAAAAGTATATGTAAATAAATTCGTTCTGTCAACTGACAAAATGACAAATTTCTGTTTTGTTTGTATCCTTGGTAACTATTGAAATATGCGCGCATTTAATATCTACATTTCGCGCGTCTCCAATGGCAATGCGCGACATAGTTTATTTTCGATTGTTCCACAGAAAACGTCAACTTTATGATGACAAATGAGAGCGTAATTTTCAACTTTTCGTAGCAATCGTAGAAAAAAAATGTATTAAATATTCATCTATTGGTGAACACTTCATACACTTTAATTTTTTTCCTTAAAATTTTAGAGGTCAAATGGAATAAAAAAATACTAAGGCATAGATCACTATAATTATGAATATACTGAATTTTGTATTACTTTGTTTCCAACTGTTTGCCGAAATTTAATCGAAATTTTTATTGTGATAACACAAGTGTAGCATTTGTAAGATAAAGCGAGGAGATATATATACTTTTTATTTCTTGATATGGAGAAATGACGTGAACATTAATTGTATGAACAGTGTATGTGAAAATTAAATATTAAAATTTATTTGGCAATGAATGTCATGCAAAATATAGCAAATTAATTAATAATGTATATTTGTTTATAGATAACAGCAGTATGTGATTTTCTCAACTACCTCAAATATATTGAGCGAGGGTTAGTTAAAAGTTCAGGTAAGTCTTTAAAATTCATAATATATGACAGATTTTTAATAAAATTTTGTTCCAGTTCATGACATATATTGGGAAATTGTTCGATTACGAAAAGAAATGGTTCTCGCTCGACTTGGCTTGGCGACTACTACTTGAACGAACCGATATAGGAAATGTAAATAATTATTTATATTGCAGGAAAATTTCAACTAGGTGTTTAAATATTTCTTTTAACTAACTACTCAAAATATTTTTATTTTTTACCTGATTAAAAATTTCACTCTGTTGTGAATGGTGTTAAATTCTATCAAACATTTAACGCTTGTGAATTTTTATTAAAAATATAAAATCCTATTTAATAATATAATTTTTACAGAAACAAAAACTATAATATTTTTTGTAAAATTTAATATTGTATATAAATTCTTTGTGTATATAATGCTTTTCTGTGTGCCAAGAAAACAATACTATTATAAATGTTAAATAATTAGATATTTGTAAAATTCTAGATAATGTGAAATATATTTTGTTTATGATCTGATTTTGTAGAACCAAAGATATAATTCTTATTTACAGAATTGTATAGAGTTAACAGATTTAAAATTAGCTGTTATTGTTTATATTTGTAGTCTTGCAAAGTGAAGTGAAATTTTGGCCAAAAAAAAATTTATTTATTATTATCAATAGATATAATTCAATCTCTAAAATTGTAAGTTTATACCGGATTTCCCACTAAACTTCACTATAGACCAATAATACAGTAAATAAGTTTTTCGCTAACATTGTTTACCTGAATACTTGACAGGAAAGCGTTTCAAATAAAAGTTGTAAAAAATTTAATTCTGCATCTATTCTATTTTACTTATTTAGTTACAGTTAAAATCAAATATAAATGTTTGTATTTGTTCCAGTTCCATGTAAATAATATCAGTTCTTAACAATTTCAAATTTGAAATGTGTTAATTGATTTGTATGCAGAATTTTTGTTCTACTTTTATTTGAATCATTTTCTCGTAACGCAATCAAAAAGCCATGTTACTGAAAAACTCAATTCCCATGTTATTCGCCTATGGTGCAGTTTTCGTGAGACACCTTGTATTTAAAATAATATTAAACAGATTTCAATTCGCTTTTCGAATCTATAAGGACAAATTTACTCCTTAATTCATATAAGTTGTTAAAAATAAAAATTATGATCGTATCTTATTTGTGCAACGTTAAAGAATATGAAGCAATTTAAAATTTAATTTGTCTTCCAAACACATATATTCATACAGTAGATCTATGTATATTACGATTTGATTATATGTATACTCTGTATGTTGTTGATATTTAAGAAGAATCTCTCTATGCAAACATGAATACTAAGTGTACCTAGTATACTATACTATGAAATATTATGAACAAATAAAAATAGTTAATATAATTTGTACTTTTTCTTGACTAATTCTAATATTTTAGAATAATCTTTTGAAGGGAGACTGCATATATATAATAACTGAGATTTGTACTAATTTGAAACTGTCATGACGTTCCCACGTATCACCGGTATGTTGTTGTTAATTAGGATTGTAGTTGCATAATTAATGGTTTGTAGATGAAATATTCAAATGTCGTGTGCAGTGTTGTGCAGTTAAATCAATGGCCTGGTTCTGGGTTCTTGTAGGAAGTTGCTGATGGCATTCGAAAGCCTTTTAAATGGTTGGTTAATTTTTTAATACATTTTAGAGATATTATATTGATTGTTTTCTTTGTTATCATTATTAACTTGAACAAACGTTATGAAGTGTACTACGAATACATTGTTTTTATGTTTACAAGGACATCACGGGACCTGCAAGCATCTTCAGCGGCCTCAGCATTATCTTGGAGCAGTGGTATCATTTTTAAATTGGATTGTATTTAGAATTAAGGGACTTATTCCAAATTAATCTATTTAAAAAATAGTTTGTATTGTTTAAATAAATATAATGTACTTGTAGTTAATAATTCTAAAATAAAATGTTAGTTACACTTGTATACAACTTGTATACAGCTTTGAAATGATAATAAATAAGTTCCCAGAGTCAGCATTGTCACAGAGATTCTACGTAAGATTATTGCAGAATCCACGGAGACGTCATCAGCCTTAAAGTCCCACACATCAACTAGAAGACCCCCAAAAATAATATAACATCTCCAAAAAATATTGTCATCTATCATGTATTGTATTAAATATATCTTGTAATATAAATATTAATATATTATTGTACACATAATAATATCGAATTATTTTATATTGTAATATATTGTACTTGTATACTATTTTAAAATGACAATAAATGAATTTAAAATAACGTATATTTTTCTATTTATAATATCCTTCTCCCACAATCAAACACTTCATGAATGAATTAATCGTTTAAGCGGCAAACAATATCCAAGATGGCAGACGGGCTGTTGGAATGTAAAATATGTCTGGAATCTACAACGTAACTTCCCGCCAAAATGTATCAGGCGAGTGAGCTCCTCAACATTCTGCTACCCGGATACAAAACGGCATATTCCGGCGTCGGACTCAAGTGCTCTGTCGGTGTGAGGCTTTGTATGTATAGGTGAGTCTGTGTATGTCTATGTGTTGGTGTCTAGAATTGCGATTTTTCGAAAAGAAACATGTTAAAATGACGAATTTTGTATCAGGAGAACAGAATATTCAGGAGATACCTCAAAAATTTCACACCAACACATACAAAGACTCACACCAACAGAGCATTTAGGATCGACGCCGAAATATGCCGTTTTGTATCCGGGCAGCAGAATGTCGAGGAGCTCTCTCGCCTGATACTGTTTGGCGGGAATTTAATGCTGAATTTACGCCGGAATATGCCGTTTTGTATCCGGGCAGCAGAATGTTGCGGAGCTCTTTCGCCTGATACTTTTTGGCGGGAATTTAATGCTGGATTTACGTTGTAGAATAGCAGTCATATTTTTACACAGGCCATCTTGAGTTTATATTTGGCGCTTAAACTTTCATTTCATTCATGTATTGATGATAATAAATAAAAGATTGTAAGTTATTTTAAATTCATTTATTGTCATTTTAAAACCGTATACAAAATATATTTATATTACAAGTACAATATATTGCAATATAAAATGATTGACATATAAAAACATTAATATTTATATTACAAATACAATATATGTTGGTTAACAATATTATTTTTGATTTTTATTTTATTTTTGGGGGGTCTTTACAGTTGATATCGACTCCGGGGATCTTACGAATAATCTAGGAGACGATGTTGACTCTGGGGACTTTTCAGAAAGTGATGACGCTGTTGATGACATCAGAGGCTTCAAGACGAATTTCGTGTTCCATGTTCGCTCCGGGGACGATTTCTAACTCCGTGGGGGCTTTATAAACATAAAAACAAAGTATTATATATTAAATTTACAATAATTATAAACAAAATAAAATTATAAATAATATTAAATCAATTTACTCACGCTCCGTCGGCTGTGCTGTCATTCTGGGATGTTGTAAGAGAAGATGGTGGCTCTGGTGACGGTGTCCACGATAATAACAGCTCAAGATGATGTCGAGACTGCAGAAAATGATCTTAAATATCTTACCTCAAATCTAGGGTAGTAAATAAATGTCTTACCTCAATTCTGAAGTAGGTATTATTATTATGATATACTAATATATTTTTTCTGAAATCGTGAAGAAAATGCCAACTTTCCTGGCGCATTTGTATGGAAAGTAAGTGTTTACCTGACTCAAATAAATAAACTAAATAACTAAAAAATTTAATAAGATTTTTATTTATTTTTATCAATAATATTAACACTAAATATACAATTGCTTAAATTACTAAAATTTATGTATGACACTGGCGAATTTGAAGCTAAATTTATTGATGCAATCGGTAAATTACTTGGAGATTCAGTAAATAAAATAAGCAAGTAGCACATTTGCTGACAAATTATTTTGCTTTTTCCAATCCATGAAAATTTCATACTCTTTATCATATCGGTCTTTGGTAATAAATTTTCAACAGCCTCAGTTGTTTGATTTAAGATTTCAGGAGGAGTACTTGAAAATACCGCCTCATACTCATTTTCATCTATATTTTCCAACATTATAAAGAAATCTTCTCTGTCAACAATATTACTTTTGACACAAATATGTTCAATAGATTTTTCACATAAGATATTGTTTTCAACAACTTTTGTTATCACCTTGGATATGTAGTTTGCTGCCAATATGATTCTTACCAAAACATTAAACATTTTGAAATATTTATTATTAATTATATTGATAAAATATAAATATGAACGATTTCAGAAAAAATAGTATACATAATACGTCACGAAAGTGTTTTACTTGACTCAGCGAATTAAAATACTCGGCCTGGCGGCCTCGTACTTCAAACAACCGCTTCGTCAAGTAAAGCATCACTTTCCTGACTTATTATGTAATATATTATTATTAAAACTATTATTACAAGTACAATATTGTTTGGGGTTGTTATTTTATTTTTGGAGGTGTTCTACTTCACATGTGCAGCTGATGTCTGTTCCGAGGACTCAGAATCTTCCGAGTAATCTAGGAGACGCTGCTGATAATGAAGACTGCAGAAGATGGTGACGCTGTTGAAGTCTTCAGCGGCTCCGAGACAAGTATTGTGCTCCAGGTGGGCTACATAGACGATTCCAAGTGCGAGATCTTATAAACATAAAGAGATGTGAATTAGAATCTAAGATGATATACAACAATTAATACAGTAATGGGGTAGGTGGCTCAGTGGAATCGAGTTGGCTTTTGGATTTGAAAACTCGGGTTTGATTCCCACCGCCGATAAACAATTTTCATTATGTTAAAACTACCCCTGTGGCTTCGCCTTCACTAACATCTTTGGAGAGCGTGATTTGATGGTTGGTAACCGCACTTCACGCGCAAAAATATATCACTTATCGAGATCTGCTACAGCAGAGTACCACACCCAGTAATGGATAAAGGCGTGATGATATATTTATTTATTGTTTATTTAATAAAATTCTGAACAATATTTTCAATAATAAAATTAATTTACTTTAATTTTATATTGATATTGCGATCAGCTAAACCTGGTCTAGACTTGGAGTACATAGCTGAAGGTGACTACAAAACTTTGGCAACTTTGTTGGAAGGCCGAGGAAAATACAAGAAAAATATTGAACATTTATTACTCATACTAAATAAAACAAATTTCTAAAGAGATATATGTGCTTCGTATTTGAATGATTTAATCTAATGTTAGCAATTTTAAATAATGATTAACTAACAAAAATAAACAGACTTTGAAATATTTGATATGTAGGCCAAGTGTTTGTGGAGTACACATTTACAAAGCATAGAAACATAACCCTGCTCCCAAATTGAATTGCTCTTTGAAAATTTCTAATTGCTCCTATTTGTACCTTATATATTTATAAACATGTGTGATACATATCGAGATATACATATATTTTTCGATGTAAAAGTATTCTAATTATTTTACAGAAAGCTTCAAATAAAAGACACGCATAATTAAATTTTCTACCTTTTTTATTAGAAATATTTTTCTGTAAAATAATTTAGTAACGCTGGACAATGAAAAAATTGTAACTAGTTCAGTGGTAACCACAATTTAAATTGCTACAAAATATGAATTAATAACTTACGTTAGACAGTTTTATTCAGTAATATCGTCGTGGTTCTCCCTACAAAGCTTTTGCATCAGAAGAGACAGTCCGGCCGTTCAATCTGAAAGTGTGTCCGATCTGTACCGTAATTGGCATTAATTTCCTGTTGTGCAAAATAGCAAACATATTGAATATATTTTTTATTTCAAACACTACTAACTTAAAAAAAGTATGTTGATTGAATAGAAGAGTAATCAAACAAATACAATCAAAATTAAACTTTGCAAAATAATTACTTTGCTTAAAATGATTATGAATTATTTAATTAGTTTATATGTAACATTTAAAACAAATATATGTTAATATTATTTATTATTTTAAATCACAATACCTCGAGTAAAGCAAACTGTAGAATCACATATTATCTTATACGTTATAATTATTTTGTTACTTCAGTAATACAATAAATTACTTACAAATTGTACTAAATTATTTAAGAGAAGCAAAGTAGTCTTTTTATGCAGCTTGGACCACATTTTCAATAGAAATAACAATTTTTCAAAAGATCTTTAACATATTTTCCGCTGTCAAACATTTCTAAGTTGTTTCAGTGAAAACTACTACAAAGAAACCTTATTTATTGGAAGCATTTTTCTTTAAAATAATTTATAAACATTTGACAACGAAAAAATGTAAATATATTTTTTAGAAAGTATCAAAAAGGCTGAGCAAAATTTTGTTAGTGAATAATTTACTGAATTTAGTGAACTATAAAGCAAATAAATAATTTCACCGCGTTTTTAAAGTGGTCATTAACTAAAGTATCACTTTTAGTATAAATTTTTATTTATATTTATATGATGTAACTAAAACATAAGGAAAAAAAGACAAGAAATGCAAAACCTCATGTCAAACTATATGTTTTTCAGAACAATTAATTTCACTATTACATTATTAGTAATAACACTTTCCTTCTTGCATTAAATCGAAAAAGAAAAATGTATATAGGTGTTTATATAATTATGTTCTACAGTTACTTGATTTCCTTCAAATGGAAATGCAAGTCTCTAACTTTCAATAATAACGATATCAGAGATATAACAACAGGTAAATAAGGAAAGTTGGATTAATTTTATCCAAAATATTTAATAGTAAATTTTGTTCGTAGTGAAATAATTATATACATATAATATAAACTAAAATAAGGTTTGTTTTAAAATATATAATACAAAATAATTTTCAATAAGTGTAAATTGTATTAACTATTTTCATCAGATCCTGTTCATATGTCCTCCTGTACTAAAATAAGCATGTAAGTAGCTACAGATGCTGTCATCTAAAACACATTTAAAATATATATAAAGGTCTACTTTAGAACTAAATTATGAATTAATCAAATAATGGACAGAGTACTAACATTGAATAACAGAGTGCGATCAATTGTAAAAAGTCCCCCCGAACTAATTTGAATGTTATCATGCATCAGCTCCAAAGAAAAAAGTGTCACCTATACAAGAAATTTAATATAAACACAATGAAATAAAAAAAAATATCAATAGTTACTTCTCGTTTGATATCCATATTGGAATTGAAGTCAATATAAAATTTGGATAAAATTAAATGCAATCTTTTACACTGAAATATAATTCAATAGTGCATTATTTAATTCATAACTAATATCTAATTTCTTTAAGAATGAGCGATCAAAAAAGTAATTTAGACTAAAACTAAAATGCCAATAACATTTCTACCTAGTAGTACTTTTTGAACTCTCGTATAGTTGATGTCACATTCATATATGATTCTGTTTGCTATTTGATGAAAGTAATAAAAAATAATTTGACAACAGTGATTCAAATGCATTTCAGTTAAATTAGTGGCGAATGTTTTTATATACTGATGTAGTCAGACAAGTTTAACAGTCAAAATTATAAAAATTAACATTTAAAAAAATAAATTATATAATGAAAATAATGCGAAAACTATTTTTAACCTAAATAAGAAAGGTTATTAAAATTCGACAAATTGACTTGAAATATGCATATAATTTGCACAACCTTTGAAAATTTTATTTGTATATTTTATAAATTAATTACAATTTCTGTTTTAACGTATTTAACAAAAATATGTTATTTGCACGATTCAAAAATTTCTAATTGAACTAAAGCCTAAATATACTGAAATCCTTGAAATTTGTAAAATATGTCAAATTTATATCTATAATTTCACTTAATTTTTCTATAAAATGCATATAATCCGCTCTCTAGATAAAGTTCTCGATAACTATCGGCATAATAAATAAAAAAATACAACGAAATTATAGCACAAATAAGAATAATTATATTGAATGTCATTTTCTGATGCGAAGTTTTTTCAATTTACCTGCTGATAGTTATCGGGAATTTTATCCACCGATTGAAAAACTGGCCTTAAGTGAAATTGAAAATAATAGTAGACTACTACTAGAATGAAAAACTATTTAGAATTTTTTTAAATAATCTTTTATTAATAGCAATTAAATGTTGATTATTTAACAGCATTTTGTTCAAATTTCATGACTAAAAAAGTGAAGTCTGTTGATTAGTTTAGATGTAGAATTTTAATCTCTATAACTGTTATTTGAAACACTTTTTTATAAAATAAATAGATAAACAATGGCGGGGAAAAAACTTATTTCTCATGTTAAACTCTTATGGCCTACTTTTCGTTTGTTTCAACATTATGTATCAATTCATCAAACTGCACACGGAAATATTTCTATTGTTTTTTCGAACGATACAATGTGTTTCATTGATCAGAATCTTACAGATGTGACATCAAATTAAGATACACATACATTTTCAGAAAATTTCGAACATGCTGAAGTAAAATTGATGAAGTTTATACAATAAAATATAATCCAATTCCATCTATAATTACATATAATATCATGAAATTGAATGAATAATTTATTTCGAAATGCCTCATGAAATATTGGAAAAAGAGTAATAATTAAATATACAAATATAGTACTAATGCAAACAAGCAGTTGAAATGAAAATATTTCATTTATACATTTTGTCATTTGACGCAAATCATTGTGTAACTTTGATATTACTCGTATATGTTTTATTATATCATTATTGGTTTTATATTCATTGTGCATATCTATCAGATAAGCATTTAATGCTCCTAATCTATCATTTAAAATCGTAAATAAAATTTCTAAATTCATGAGAAATATAACTTTTTCATAATTATTAACAATAATGTGAATTTGCCACAATATTGACTTTTTATTTAAACATAAGATATTTGAAGCAATGATAAATACAAAATTTAAGAATGTTTGTATAGCAATTGTTTTTATCGTATATTTCTGAATAGTTTTATAATCACAAAATATTCCAAGTTTACGTAAATGTTCATCAAATGCTACTAATTTATTTAAAATACCAATAAGCGTGTTATTAAAATAAATATTTAACACAAATAAAGATAATATAAATATTAAGTACAGTAGTGTTTTAAATGCCACCATCATGTAAAATATATTCGTTGCAAAGTAAAAAGTGTGATAATAATATATATGAAGGGTACAACTGATTATCAGAACTATAAATCCATAAAAAATTGACAGTTTGTCAACTTTATATTGTAGTTTTGTTAGCAATTTCTCTGGACAGTAAAAACACATTCCAAAACTTTTCGATATGTAATATATTGGACTTAAAGATGTTTGTAAATCTTCCATATAGGAGAGTTTATCATGAAAAATGTAATTCATTTCTCTTCCCATAACTATAAATATACATTAAATTTATTCTTAATTTTATGTTTGTTAGTAATCTGAACTTCTTTAAGTAACTGTTTACTTGATGAATTATTTAAGAGAACACTCACTGAATACGACACTTACAGAAATTCAGAACATTATATTATAAATTATTAGATGACCTCGATAAATTTATCGTAATTACATGTAGTCAATTTGTTAAATTAAATAAGTGTTCATTAGTAAATTACGAAGAAACATTAAGAAAGATGTTGTGCGCATTAAAATTGTGGGAACTATTACTATAAAAAATTCGTGTGGCAATTTTTACAGTAAGTAAATAAATTAAACAAATTTAGATTATTAGTGATAACTATTGATTTATGTAAATAAAGTATTTTTACTGCAACGAAATAAAACGATGAAATAGATTTCTGTTTGCAGTTGAGAAATTTACCGTTAGATGGCAACGTATATACCGTTTCTTCTAAATATTGCTTACAAGTTTCACAATTTATTTGAAATGGATATGGAATTTTAATCTTATAACAATCCAAGCAAACTATTTCTTGTAACAAAGATTTTTTCTCTTAATTGTCATTTAAAATTATATGTTGCGTATTTCTGAGAACTATAGATTTATGATAATATTACTTGTGAAAATTACATTTTTCTCACTTAATTTAGTTGTGATAATAGTAACCGTTTTCTTCACTAGTGGTAAAAGCAAATAACGGTTACAATCACAACCAAATTGCGTGAGGGAAATGACATTTGACATGGTGACCAAGGAATCGTGATGTCCATTTGCAAATACAACTCTTTGATTTATAAAAAATAAATATTAAGTTTCTTGTATCGCAAACGAGAAAATTACATTTTTACGTTTAATGTTGAAAAGACTTGTATGTAACACACGTGAGTAATGGCCATTGCAAAACTCGTACTCGTTTTGTAATTAATCCCTTTCTCCACTAGTATTACAATATACTAACACCCCCTTAAACAGTAGCTTAATTCCAGTCCTATCTGTGTGACTTATACAACACAGATTTATCAACATTTTTATTTTCCTTCTTTTTTGTTTTATGAAAAATGTATGTTCTTCGTCCACATTTCCTACAAAAATATGCAGGAGCAGTAGAATATTTTAAAAATAAATTTGAATATTTTGAATACAATTACAATCATTACATTCAAAAGTTTAAATGTTATTCATATTCACATTGGGTTTTAATCAGTATTAGATTATTTTAAACAGTGTTAGCATGGTAACACTGAAATATTCCCATATACTTTATATTTGTTAAAACAGTGTATTAGCTTTGATTATACAGTTATTAGTCAATCAACGGTGTAAGTTAATACAGACTTTAGTACAACCAACTAAATATCACCCATTCAATCGTGAACATTGTTTCATTATCATAAATCAATCTTTAGCAACAGGTAATTAAAAATGGAATTTCAAGTTTCAGCGCTAATAAATATAATAATTTTTTTAATCAATTCAGCATTCATTAAAAGCCGAAAAACAATGTCACTCATTATATGCAGCTTTATCAAATTTCACTGATGGGGAGTTCGGGATGAAAAGAGAAATTATAATAATATTGTTGATAAAGCAATCATTTGTACTGAAAAATGTAATTTAGCGATTTACATACAATTATAAAATTATATATATATATATAAAAATAAATGGCAAGTGTGCATGATCGTAAACCTTACTGAAATATGCGTGAATAAACGGGCGTGAGAAAAATATTTTTCCTCGTGAGTGGGCGCGATCGTGATTAGCTTTTACTTATGCGTCCAGCTTTACGGTGGATTGCCATACTAAATATTCTTATATTATTTTTACAGAAACATGTTTGAAATGTAAATGGTTGAAAATTGAGTTTCTCTTATTTATTCACATATATAGTGTTGAATTCAAGGGCAATCGGGGGTGAATCATCCTGCTCCCGATATAATGAAATTTTCCCTCAGAAGTAAAGTTAATTATATGAATTAAGATACGTTTGTACTTTATTTTGAATTGATTACAAATAGTTATTTCGCAAAATTAAAGCTACGTCGTCTGTACACTAGGTACCTACAAAATAACTAATTAATAAATGATTATTTGCAGGCAGTGTTTATGCTTTTATTTCATTAGTACTATTAAACCAGTGACACTAAAATGTTCGCTAGGAATAAAATACTCTAATTTTTGAGAATTTCAAAAAATGTCTTTTTGTTCTATAATTGAAATAAGCTCGCATTTAACATCTATTTTTCGATTGTTCCACAGAAAACTTCAATTTTACGATGATAAATGAGAGCGTAATTGTCAACTTTTCATAGCAATCGAAAAAAAAAAATATTTTTTTCTACAAATGTAAAAAAAAATACAATAATTATTGATTTATTTAAGTAAATTGAAAGAAACCAATCAACAACAATATAAATTTGATCACGTACTTCGCGTATTGATATCAGTAAAACAATATTTTTTGACAGTTGTAGAAAAAAGTTATTTATGGTGCTAGTACGTAAAGCTAGCCTTTAGCTATTTTTTTAAGGCCCAAAAGTGGTTAAAGATGCTTTAACGTATGTATATTGTAGAATATTTTTTCTATGATCGAAAATATCAACAAAATAACTAAGTTTTTTACATAAAAATTATCTTCGAATACTGGAAAACTGCATGACAATATTTGTTTTACGAACTTAAAACAATCATCTAAAAGTCAATTTTATATAAAATCATAATTAAACGATTTTAAAATTAAAATTTGTAATAAATTGTGCAGTTTTTTATTATAACCTAATGTAGGTGTATAATACTTATTTGTATATCAAGATAAGAATATAAAACATTTCTTCTCAAAGCACCGTTTCATTTCTCAAGCCGAAGACGAGTGATATACAGCACCTAAGAGAAGTATGAGAGTGTTTTTTCCACCACCCTATCATAAAGTTTTCATGAATAAATTAGAAATTTAGATAATATTCAATACTCTCATAACAGTTGTATTATTTTATGCATACGAGTGTAGTAAACCCGGATGCAAGTCTGGAATATTACACAAGAACGAGTACAATAGATAGTTGTATGGGTTACATTTAGGAAAATTTTGTAATGCCTTAAGTTGAGTAAACGGTATACGTAGGTATTTGTTTTGGTTAGAGTTGTAAATTTACCTTTCTAGTGGCACTATCCTGATAATATAAATTCCACTACGGAATATGAACAAGTGTTTATTTGTGATTTGTGAAAAATATCAGAATATGTAAGAAACTTAGATAATTGGAATATCAGTCTAATTTATTTAAAACAGTTACAACTCCGACGTTTCGGCGATGACCATCGCCTACTTGAGGGATCTACAAAGTAAATAACAATAAGACATATTTTTTTTAAAAACACAGAAACAAAAATCTTACATGTAACGTCTAATAATTGACATAATTGTTTATGTAAGTTTAAAAAAAAAATAAGTCTTATTGTTATTTACTTTGTAGATCCCTGAAGAAGGCGATGGTTATCGCCGAAACGTCGGAATTGTAACTTTTTAAAAATAAATTAGACTGATATTCCAATTATCCATGTTTCTTCATTATTTAAACAGTCGATCATCGTATTTGCTCTATCAGAATATGTGTTCTTTTAAATATTTTGTACCTGCGAAACCACACACTAATTAATAGAAACCTGTTTTAGTCCTTGTACCATGCTTCACTATATTTCTGGACGATTTATACATAGAATGCCGTCTGCTTCGATCGACAAGTTCAATCATTGATACGCCTAACATTCATTTTACGGTCTATGTAAGTAACTGTTATTTGTAGTATATCAATTTTTTTTATAGCAAGAATAATTTATTAAGAAAAATACTTCCTTTTAAAATGAGGATAAAAGTAGAGCAGAAAGAGTATGAATTTTTATTTCCAATCCATATAATATAAATTGAACAAAATAAATTTTAAAGTTTTATTGTTATGTTTAGCTGGTCAAGCTGGTTTGAACAACCAAATCCATAGAATTGATTTGGAATACGTTATATCTAAACATCTAGAAATATATGTAATCTATGAAGTAAACAGAATTCAAATGTAACGCTGCCAATCCTTCTGACATACGCCTATACTGTCACGTATTCCGTATCCGCACGTCTCAGTTAGCTGTGTAAATACCAGGCAAAGGGCTGACCGGTCACGGTGGAGAAGCGGAGTGGAGGGTCGATAGCTAATTTGCGCACGACCTGAGGGCAAATACAAGGTGTATGCTAATCCCGCGTCGCCGTATAGTTTGCATGCCATGCTGGTGCTGGTGCTGGTGCTGGTGGAGTGGTGGTTCCTTTGCTCGCGAGACAGGCACATGTTTCATATGCCAAGTACCTACCTAGCAGCCCGACCTGCCATCGTACATTCTCAGCACTAAACACAGCTGATGCAGAATGAGCATACAGGAAGTCATGGGCGACGCCGGAATTGCGATAGGTTGTGGTTGCTTCAATAGGATTGCAAATCAGAGACAAGTTCGGTGCCGTTTAGTGTAACGACTAGGTATGCGGAGAGATACTGACATGCTCGTGTGACATACATTAATGTAATGTTCAAGGATAATACAACAAGAGATTTAGTTTTTAACTCGTTGATTTGCAAATAGACGAACTTAAGTCTGTAACATCGACAAAAATCAAACATTTTTATACAGAAATCCCGGATAGTTCCTCAATGATGAATCCGATTTTGATGCATGTACGTCATTCACTCGGTCGTTGGTCGCTCGCTTTTATTTGTCATTCAAACTTCTGCATTTGCTGTTGATGATCGAGACATTTCAATTATTTGTAAGTACGTAAACTTCCGTCGAAAAGTTATTAATTTTTTTGAAATCCTGTGGTTTTCAACCGATCACCAATTTGTAATAAATAAATTATGGCACGTTAAATAGAATAATCCGTAACTTCACCATGGACGTGGTTGTGGTTTTGTTGTGGTATGTGTGGTCAAGTAACTGTTTCTGAAAAAGTGGTTGTGATTTGTAAAATCCTGAATTTTTAAAATGGAGATCGATAAATATTGGAGTTACATGGATAATATTATCAGCAAAATTCTTATGATATTTTGAAAAGTTTAATACTCGTACGATAATAGTATTGAATATCTGATTTAGTATACTTTTGCTTTGTTTCTTGTTTAGTTTCGACGTATATTTTATAAAATCTAGAGATGGGCGAATATCATCCGCGAATAGTCGAATGCCGCGAATATTGACATTATTCGATATTCGAGATTCTCGAATATTAACGTCAGTATAGGGAACATTCGAATAACGCGCCATATGTTGACCTCAATTTTTTACTATGTTTTTCTTTATCATTTGTACATAAACTTAAAGCTATTACAATGCTTTGAAGTTAATTAATAACAAAGATATTTTATTTCAAAACCATGAAGACGTACCATATTTCAAATTTGTTTTTCGCCAACATTAGTCACTTTAAATTTGAAGTTTTCGTCTTTTTCTTTTTTGTTTGTACTTTTTGTTTTAATTTTAATTTATCTTAACAATTTCATTGAAATAATGAAAAGGACATAATTAAATAATTATTAATAATAAATAAATTAACTTTTAGGAGTATTCGAATATTCGAGTACCTCGAATATTCGAGATCTGATTAATATTCGTATTCGATATTTGAATTCGAGAAATTTGATATTCGCCCATCTCTAATAAAAACGGTTAGAATCATCAAGTAAAATAGTGTGTCTTTTCCTATATGTACCCGATTTGAATGAAAACAGCTTTATTCCACAAAGGGAAGATTTACTTAAAAAATTTTGCTAATAATTCTAAGTGCAAGTATGCGGCAGCTTCAGTAACTCGTAAAACTTGATTCTGGGGAAGAGGTCGCCAGAGTATCATTCCACTCACTTGTAACTGTTTAATATATCATTTCTGTACCCGTTAGATTGCCGTTTCGAAGACGAATCGTCTGCAATTTCCGGATATCGTTCGTGTTATTTATTTTCCTTCATCCTATTTTTCTTAATAACGGAACCCTTGTAGACTGTTTCGTGTTCTTTTTATCGTTGATATTGTCAACGAGTTTCAACAGTTGCTCGTATTAAAATAAAGAACTGTCATATTTTATTCCCATTGAAAGCGTTTTCAGTTGGGTTGCGGTTGCGGTAATATATTTATTACCGATTGGAGATATTCAAAACGTGAAACTATCGTTTTCATGGAATATTGAATTCTAGACAGTTGAAATTGTTGGAAGAAGGAGAATATAGAAAGACATATGAAGTAAAAATGTTTATTTATCCATATATCACGACGTACGAAACTGACAAGTTTATTTTACCTTCATGTGAACTCTGCGAGTATGCTCGAATGTTATCGCATTATTTTTGTAGAATATGTATGAGTTATGTTCATTTATTCAGTAAGATAATGGGGTAGACAGCTCAGTATTATCGTGCATATCTGTAGATGTGAGAACTCGAGCTCGATTCTTTATTTCACATTAAAATTGCTCCTGTGACTTCCTCACCATTAACATTTTGAGAGGACATCATTTCACGGCCGGTAACCGAGTTCTGCCACATTTAGTAATGAATAAACATTCATGATTAATTAATGTATTATTTTATATTCAGCTAATAAATTATGCGATAAAGTAGATGTTTGCTATCACTGAACTGTTTAAAATTTCAATGCAAATTTTATATTACTTTGGGCACTACAAGCTATTAATATGTAATCGATATTTTATAAATATTTTAACGGAAAGTAACATTGTTAAAAATATGATTCTTTACATACATAGACGAACGTGTATGCAATACTAACAAATTAATATAACTAAAAAAGGCAAATTCCTTCAAAGATCTTTTTAAAAATCCATGTTTTAAACCTCGGAGATTATTTAAACAGTACATAGTTATAGGAATATTTTTATTCGCTAAAATTTTACGATATTTAAAAAAAATATATCTTGTTTATTTTACGTATAAGTCGAATTTGACTGTAAAACAAATTTGATTTAAATCGGTTGAAAATTTCAGGATAAAATCGAGGAACCGAGCGATCAAGTTCAACGGAATTCTTCCACCTATGACCATGTGCCCCTCTCTCGACTAACTTCTTTGAAGGTTTACCGAGATCTGCTATGAAAGAGTTCTGCACCCACTAATGGGTAAAAGACGTCATTATATATATACTCGTTTTTACAAATAAGTAACCTACGCAATGCAGTATATAATAAATTAACATCTATTTTCTAACTCAAATATAAGTAAAGAAACTATATCTCAGAATAATAATGTTTAGCTTTATCTTCTGCAAATATAAATTTATCTGGTCTATAACAGCACACAGAGACTATATATGTAAAAAAGTTTTGCTGTAGAATAAAAGAAATAAAATAAAACACGCGTCTATATAAATAGCAAGATATTTCATAATGTTGGTATTATTATTTACGTCAATATAAATGTTTGAAGCAAAATAATATTAAATTTTAACATATTAATTTGCCAAAAGCAAATACAGTAGCCAATTCAGACGTAAAATTCGTCATATGCTAAACAATGTTTTCATATGCATTATTTATGGAAGTCACCAAAATTTGCATACAATTTCAGGAAAATTAAATAACTGAATTTTCAACGAATGTCAAACCAATTTTTAACTCGTTGGCCTTTTTTAGCGTCCCGGAGCAAACTTGGAATATTTTTTCATCTGTTAATGTGATTTATGTTCGTTTCTTTTGTGCTTTGGATATAAGAAATATTTGTAAACTTTTATCGAATTGTGAACACAAATTCTCATAAATTTTGCACAACTACTTCTGTAGAATATGTTATATTTACGAAATTTAATAGTAAAATTTGCGTCCCTAATTTGCATTTTAATATTTTTAAAGAAAAATACGTAGCAATGTCGTGTGGTCTATCCACTAAAATATTGTTAAAAATCAAATCAAATTTAGTTTTTATTAAAAGTGTGTCAATGTTGAACTAAAAAACTTTGGTTGTTTTCTTAGTTTCGGAGATCTTATATTTACATTTTTTTACTTATAATAAAATGATAGAAATGCAATTTCAAAGGAAAATCTATTGATATTTAAGACGGCGGAGTGTTAAACAATAATAAAAGAAATTTTTGTTCTATTTCCAGCGTAGCAAGTATATTATTGTATTTATGTTATCTTGGATGTAATGAGTCATTTACTGCCTTAGGATGGTAAAAAATTGTCATTATTGTTATGATAACAAATACATTGATAATTACAAATAATAAAATTTTGTGTTTTTATTGTTATGGAAACAAAACATTCGTCGTCGCAAATAAATACTTGCCAGATATTTCTTTTTCTATTGTTTGTATGTATAACGATTGTACGTACACGAGCGTTAAGTGAATTTAACGGTCTTAAGACTTTTCTTTCTTAGTGAGGTTAAAACATCACTTACCGCTCTTGGTACATACTAGTTATATGTGTATTAAGAGCGTAAAGTAATTCTTTGTTACTCGAGCACGGTAATAGTGTGAGAAGAACAAAGACATTTTACACAATGATTAAAAAACGGATACGTACTGAATATAAATTTGTTCTGTTAATATAACAAGTTTTTCTTTTATTTGTATCTCTGGTAGCTATTGAAGTAAGCGCGCATTTATTATCTTTTTTTCGCGTTGCCATTGGAAACGCGCGACACGGTTATTTTTCTATTGTTCCACAGAAAACGTCAATTTTACGATGACAAATGAGAGCATAATTGTCAACTTTTCATACCAGTTGTAGAAAAATGACTATTTAAAACTATATTCGTTTTGTAGTCATTTTGAAAATAAATTTGGAAACTGTGTTCTGATGATATATAAAAGTTTTGCAACTCCGGAGCTACATGGTGTCTTGCTAATGCACTTTGTTGGAAACCTGCTAAATTATTCAAGCAAATTTGCAGTACAACAATGTGTGTTCCTTTTACACTAAATTAGATCTTTAGATGGTTCAATAATTTTAGTACACTAGATCATTGATAGTAAATAAAATACCTACTTGATGATTCAATAATTTTAGTACACTAGATCATTGATAGTAAATAAAATACCTACTTCGGCAAAGTAGGGACATTATTTAAAAATGCAAATGTCAAACAAATATAGAAAGAGGCAACTATTTTTCCGTTTAATCTTCACCGTTAATCGATAAATGTTTAAGAACTATAAAATAAAATCACAATTAAATGTCTCCATGAACTATTTTAACATTTCAACAATGCCACAAAGCGTCCTACACCGCTAAAACAACTAAAAAATCAGAACAATTTATTTAGGTTGCCGAAGACGAAGCGTAAAGTACAAGCAATTTAAAATCGTTGCATCTTGTACCACGCATTCTTAGATCCCGTTATAAATATCCCGCTTTGTTCGGGTGTAATTTCTGTAATTTCTCGTGCGCTATCGCATCGTCCAGCGGACGCCCGGCGTAAAAACGCGACCCATGGTCCTAAGCCTCGGATTATATTCAGTAACATCATAAATAACTAATAAGAAATTTCGCGCCGGCGTTCGTTCTTCTTTCGCCGTTTTCTCTCTTCGTCATTTTCATCTTTTGGCGTCTTCGAAACTTTACAGGAAAGTTTGTGCTTTTAAGCTGCTGCGATGGTAAAGCGGATGAAAGTACATTGGATGGTGTAATTGTTGTAGATTGGCAGTGTTTTTATAGGAAGTGCTAGATTTTCTTTTGTTACTTTTTAAAAACTTGCACAAATTTTAATTTTTCTCGAAATTAATTAGAATTCGAATTTACAAAATAATTTATTTCATAATAAAGGATGAAAAATGGATAACTGGCTTGTATTGTTTATTTAAAAACAGTCAGGTAATGCCCTGGTTCAATCCCCATATATATATATATATATATATGTATAAAAGATGTTTTTATAACTCTGCACGAAACTTGAATGACATATATAATTTGATATACTGGTTATAGAAGAAATTAGTTTTTTTTGAAATTCGCAAAAATCAGGGAGTTTCATTCCTAGCGAACAGTTTCATCGGTTAAATAGTTCATTTAATTAAAAAAATAAAATAAGGCATTACACCAGGTACCTTCATTATAACCAATTAATACATGATTATTTGTAGGCAGTGTTTATACTTTTATTTTATTAGTAACATATTTATAAATAATTAAATGTACAATACAAGCAAGCCAGTTAAATTTCTTTCTTTGTATATGTTCTCGGCCTATTTAATTTTCAAAATATTTTAATAATAGCTATAAAATTTTCAGATAAATAAATATTAGTATGAAGCGTTATTGACTGTATAGCAATATTAAATGTGATACAAATATTTGGCTAGTAAACACATAATTTAAATTTATTGAAAATTCAGTTCATGTATAAGGGTCAATTTTGTCATTTTAATATCGCATGAACAGGAAAGAGAACTGTGTCCGGTTTACCATAAGTAAACATTTTTACTACCACTGGTTTGATAGTTATTTATAAAATATTAATAATTAAATTACGATTATAAACACTACAATTTATTCATTATACAAACATAAGATAAATGGTTACTTGCAGCGTTTATAATTTAATTTAATTATTGGTTAATTAAAAATTAAGTGTCACAAATAAAAATAAATATATCACGCCTTTTATCTATTACTGAGTGTGGCACTCTACCGAGTCACATATCGGCTAGTGATATATTTCTTCGCGTGACATGTGGTTACCAGCCGTAAAATCACAGTCCCTTAAGGTGTTAGTGAAGGGGGAGCCACAGCGGTGGTGACAATTGTTTATCGCCTGTGGGAATCGAACCCGGGTTCACAATTCTACAGACCGACTCGATACCACTGAGCCACCTACCTCATAACATTTTTTAAATAATATTTTGTTCCGTAACTAGAGACGGATATTATATTATTATATTTAGAGCCGTTATTCAGTCTCCCAACAAAGTTCCTAATATTTTTTTTAACATTGTTACGTGCTCCGTGCCAGGCATAATGTCGAACTACTCGTATTGTAACAAAATTAAATTTAGTTTTAATATTGATGATGAACTTCTGAATTAATTCCAATATTAAACTTATATGAAAATTATATAAACTGAAGATATAATTATCTAATATTTGAACAAATAGCAAATAATAGCAAAAATAAAATAATACTTGGAGTTATTTTAATAATAAACTAGAAGTGTTTTATATCGCTGCAAAACAAAAGAAAAATCTCTATTCAACAGTTTAATAGTTTATTATTACCTTTATAAGAAAAATAATAGTTGGTACATATATTTCTCGAAAACTGTGTATGATAGATTATTCTTCTTTAGAAAGTACAAGACTGTGCAAACTAAAATTCTGTCTCATTTTGCTTGAAAAATTTACGAATGAAACTAAAAATTCACAAAAATTACATCTTCATCGATATCTACTCACTTATGCATTTTTTTCAAGCAAAGTAAAACATTACTATGTTGGTCTATTAATACTATATACATTCTCAATCTTTATTTTAAATCCGTTTCTAATCCAGTTTATTATTGTTCAACAACATAGTTTTTAGTTTGTTAACATTTTGTTTAATTTATTAAAAGAATGACAATTTTACAAGATCGCTATTAATAATATTTAATACAGAATTTTTAACTATTTTACTAAAATAAATAACGGCATCATTTGCAACTAGATGAATTTTACAACGGTCATTGCAATTAACAATGTTATAAACAAATAAAATAAATTAAAGTCAAAGTTTAAAAGTTTATCCCGAATTTCTCTGAAACTCCTTTTCCTATGTAAACACAAATACGAGTACGATGGAACAGAATACAATATATAAATTTGAAATTGTGGTTGCGGTGAAGTCATGGCAATGTGAAAATTACAATTCTGCAATTTGTGGTATCACACATATCTAAATAAATAATGAAATACATATCCATACGTTTTACAAAATATTTGTAATGTGATATAAATAGATCTTTTAGTTTGATCAATAATTTTTGTTTTACTCAATTATACAAAATAGTAGAGCTTAAAAAAAAACTTTCAAATAAAATATTATATATTTTTAAGGCATGCTCATTGGCATAATCAAATATTTTTGTACTATCAGCATAGTAAGTACATCATTACAATCTTGGTAATAAGGATGTAATGAGTTAAAAATGATATTATTGTTATGGTAACAATACAATAATCATCTCAAATAATAAAATTTTTATAATGGTAACGATATATTAATCATCACACTTATATATATTTCAAAATATTTTGATATATTTTAATTTACTTTTCCTACTCTCATATTTTAATTTAGTTATTAATATGTATTAGCTGTACCTACTCAATTAATACTCATTAAGATACAGATTATTGAACATCAACAGTACAGCAATAGTTTTTTGTCGATTCAAGGGTGACATATATTTAAAATATTTGGCCGTAGAAAAAAATAGTGTATGAAATTTGTATATAACTGCTATTAATACAAGAGTATGAAATTTACGATACATGCCATAAGCAAATGTTGTAATTCATACAAAATTAGCAAAACTAATATTTAATCATGTAAACGAAGTACCTATTTATATTTAAAAAAGAATTTAAATATAAATAGCAAATAGTTAAAATGGTTTTTAATATTTTAAAGATATATAAAACCAGTAAATAATTAAATTAAATTTACTACTTTCTTAATATCAGTTGTAATAAATTATAAACTAAATGACTGATAGCACTAGCTCTGTTTTTGGGTGTTCTAAGAACAAGGTTTTAACATATTAGAGATAGCTAAAACACCCAAAAACACAGCTCTTAAAACACGCAAAAACAGAGCTTGTCTTACTAGCCAATGTTACAAAATTTACCTACCTGTATTTAGCAGAAATTAATTGTAATCGCCTCCAATCGACTTGGTGTCCCTGATATATCTTGAAAACTTCGCCATTGAAGCAGGCACACCTTCCTACATTATCTCCGTCCTAGTCATGTTGAACGGAGTATCGGAGCCTACGCCAGCGGTAAAGTTCGCTAATACTTTGGTTTTGTTTGTTTATAAAGCTTTCACGGATCTGGAATCGTCTCTGCAGCCAACCTAGAACATGGAGCTGCTGTCAATGACAGCGTCACTGCTTCTTACTCGTACATAAACTCCAGAGGCAGCATCGTCGGCTAATATACAGGGTGAGTCTGGGAAGACGCCCCCCCCCCCCTTTACTTTTTTATTATGAGTAATAGAAAAAAATGGTTCATATAGAAGTTTTATTATTTTAAATATACTATTTGATGGCAGATGTAGATATTTTTTATAAAGTCAGGTTTACAAGATACGACTATCAACTTTTATTTTTTAAATAGCAACCTATAATTATTTTACTAAAATAAAAACCGCCATTTTTTTCTCTTTTCAACGGTGTATTAGTTTTTATTAATGTATCTGAAAAAATTCGAGAAAAATAAGAAAATTGAGAAATACTAGAAATAATTTTTATACAAATATCTTCTGACCTTACGCCTATGGACTTTTTTCTTTGGGGATACGTCAAGGATTTTGTCTACCAGAAGATACCTACAGATGCAGAAGACATGAAAGAGCGTATTCGAAATGCTTTCCAAAATATTTCGCGAAACATGCTGGCAGATGTTCGAACACATCACGTTCAACGCTTAAATTTTTGTATTACAGATTACAGAACATGGTCGTAATTTTGAACATTTGTTTTAAGTTGTTTTTGTTACTGAATTTGTTGCTTTAGTTTGTTAAGTTGTATAACACTGTTACATTTTGTTTATTTTCACATAGCCACCTATAATATTTGCATAAAAATTATTTCTAGTATTTCTCAATTTTCTTATTTGTCTCGAATTTTTTCAGATACATTAATAAAAACTAATACACCGTTGAAAAGAGAAAAAAATGGCGGTTTTTATTTTAGTAAAATAATTATAGGTTGCTATTTAAAAAATAAAAGTTGATAGTCGTATCTTGTAAACCTGACTTTATAAAAAATATCTACATCTGCCATCAAATAGTATATTTAAAATAATAAAACTTTCATATGAACCATTTTTTTCTATTACTCATAATAAAAAAGTTAAAGAGGGGGGCGTCTTCCCAAACTCACCCTGTATATATATATATATATATATATATATACAGGCTGTTTCACAACATAGAGCAAAAAATTAAAGGGTATATTCTGTACGACGTGCTGATCATGAAACAAAAAGAATTTTTTTTTAATCGCAAAACAATTTTCCATGTTTCCCAGTCCAAAATTTTTTGTTGCCACTGCCACTAGGTGGATGATTATGTTAAAGTTATTAATTAAATAAAATTCTATTATAAATAACTGCTAATAATTGAATTGTGTAATTATTCTTTCGTAGTTGATACCTACTTCATTGTTTGTGTTTAATAGGAAAGCGAATCCAGTGCAGTACTACAAAGAATGTTTTAGGTTAACAACCCTTAATTTTTCGAATTTAAAAAATTCTTTTTGTTTCATGATCAGCAAGTCGTACAGAATATACTCTTTAATTTTTTGCTCTAAGTTGTGAAACATTCTGTATATGGGATGTTACTCGTATATATCTCTGCACGAATCTTTAATGACATCTCTTCCGTTTAACTGTATGTCGGTTATTTCCGAAGCTCTTGTTGTATTGTCATAATAAAATGCTCCGTTTAAATTAAAGTAAAGAAAATTCATATTTAATAAGTAAAACTAAGAGTAGAATTAGAAAATAACGATTTCGTCCTCAATGCCATCAAAAATAACGATCAATAATATTTGTCTCTATATATAATTAAAATGTCACCGATGAGAATGACAGCCGTTAATATAATTTTAATTTCAATTATATCTATAACAACTAAAATCAATATATTTGTATAGAATTTTATTATTGACTGGGACCATAAAGATTCTTTCTTAATATTCAAAAAAATAATTTTGCCTTTTTCGTTGTGAATAAATTATAATAAAATATTTCTATTTATATCGAAATAAGTGAAATTACTCGTATACGTTATGCAAATAGCGGGTAAAATTTTCATTTTTTTATAATTAAATTATTATTTTAGGAGTTAATAACATTAATCCATATTCAATGTGTGCATCTAAAACCCGAACATAGGCTTATAATATATGATATCAGTTATCACCGCGGTTTTTATACTGTAATATTAATTAAACGTGTCCCCGGTTGTTGTATTAAGTTTGTGCGATTTGGTTCATTTTGCTATTGTGGGATGTGTCTGTGTACAAGTTTTCATATGTATCGGAGTCAGGGTTCGCGAGGTAATTTTGTTTGAAGTTCCGCGATCTAGTTGTGGTGGAATGATTATTATTGTGACGAACACACTTCGTCACAAAAGGCTGCCACGAAACATTAAAACAATTGACTACAAAGGTATTGTTTGGTGGCAAATGTAAAAACTTTTGAATACTTTATTATCTACAGATTTTTTATAAAATAAATTATATTATAAACCAAAATGACTGTGATTTTTTTTAATATAATTATAAAATAATAAATAGTATGAATATTTTTGCAAATTTGCAATTCCTGTGTGAGTAATCGTTCATTTTTTACGTGTTATTCTTCTTTGTCCATGATTCAATATTAACATCAATGGCTGGTAGCACAACCTCTGTTTTTGGGTGTTTTAAGAACAGGGTTTTAACATGTTAGAAATAGCTAAAACATCCAAATACACTGCTCTTAAAACAGGCAAAAATAGAGCTTGTACTACCAGCCAATATTTTTGACAATGTCTACTGTCAAAAATATTGGCTAATTGTTTAAATATTTTCATCGTAATCTTTATTTTTACGAATATTACAAATGTTTGCACTCTGATTAAATACACAAATGAAATGTGTTTCATATAAAAAAAATAAGTAATTGTATTCTCTAGAACTTTTATTTGAAATATTTTCCTGTAAAATTAATTAAGAAGCAATACGCACCATAAAACTGATATCACATGTTCTAAGCCTATGTTCGGGTTTTGAATGGACATACTCATAAAGAATTGGGAAATAAAAATTATGTGCACGAATACGAAACAAATGCAACTAATTGATAAATATGCTGAAAATTTGTATATGAAACCTATATATTTAGAATAAAATATCTAGAACATTTTATAAATAAGCAAATGCATTATAATCCGCTCTCTAGTTAATACATTTTGTAGGAAACGCCAGATGGTTACTTCATTCATAACTTTGTATCATTCGGCAAATTAATCTGCTATCTTATTAATAAAGAAAAAGAAGTAACTAATACTTCATTCTGATACATCAGTAGCAGGGATGTGCGTGTAGTCTACTGCAAGTAATCTACGCCATTCTCTACGTGTAAACAATCATGTAGTCTACGTCTTCATTTTTCATATAAACAATGTAGACTATGTAGACAATGAAAACACTTGTGTTCACTTAAGTCAGATTAGAAATTTTATCCCTAGAACTAGAGAATTTTAAATGTTGGTAGAGATTTTTATTTTTATTCTAGGGATTACATGAAAAAAAACTAGTTGTGCATGTCAAAACGTTCAAAATTTGTCAACTGGTTACTGTTAAAAATAGCGCCAAAGAAAACTCCGTCTGGTGAGATGGCGCGTTGATCGATTTTAAAAATATGACAGTTCGCCCAAGACCCAAGACAGACATTCGTCTAGTAATGGACGAGCACTTGCTTTTTTAGTTTTATTATATAAAGACCGATAATGACCCGAGCTCACGAATACGAATACATAAAATAGTTACAAAGGAATAAATTTAGGTTATGTTGAATTTTACAACTGTCAGATGCATTATCTACATTATTTACATTGTCTACGTCGCTAGAATTGTCGACGTATTGTCTACGTGTAGATGTCGACAATTAAAGATTACACGTAGATGCACATCTCTGATCAGTAGTTAATAAAATGTTCATAGAGGCCAGCAATGCCATAACATATTAAAGTAATCAAGAGCTCTTCAGTTTGTTATCATTCCATTACTATTTCAATACATGAGAACCAGCAGCTAGTTCCGCTGAAGAAAGCCCCAACTCAAACAAAATTAACAGCACACTTCCCAGGGGTGAAACAGAGCAAACACGATCGAGATCTAGAACCAGGTACCCACATACCGCGAAGACGTCGACGAGCCCTTGCACTCCCTGGAGAAATAGATCATGGCATTACTTGAAAACGTGTGCGCAAAAAGTCGATTAATTCTATGTGGTTCACGGTTTGACGCGTGACGCGGTAGCGGCTCTGCGTGGCTGCGCGTGAGAGTAGCGTGATGTACGTCCACGCGAGCCGAGGCCTACTCGATGACATGTGATTTAGTGAAGCGCCGCAGCCACCGGATGCGAATTTCCGAAGCTTATTTACAAGTTAGTGGCTGATGAGGACTGGATAATTGATAATCAAGTAGATTGAGGGGGCTTCGCGGTTTTATTACCAAGTGTATTCGAATCCCAGTCAATAAGTGCTTGATTGAAATTTGGGATCAAAGCTTTCGTATTTTTCAACGGATTTTCAATTTCAATTTGTCCCATAATATGTTGTTAATTAATACTGACGCAAATTGTATTTAAACGTTTTATTTGTAAATAGCAACGGACTTGAGTTAAAATATTATGTTGCAGATTGTCATTCATCTATACATTGGTTTTGTAAATAAAGAATCAATATCTGTTTTCATAAATTCACAGATAAATGAAGCAAACAATATAAAGAATGTTTAAAAATTGTAGAAAAAATTATTTGATGTACTGCTCAAACGCAAAAAATCTGAAATACGCAAAAATTATATTTTTCGAAAACTGTTACATAAAGTTAAAATTTACATGACAACTATCAACACGCGAAATGAGTGTTTTTTGTCTACAGAACGTAAAAGACTTTTGCATGCAGGATGCAAAAGTTTTTTGCATCCTGCAATTTTTTGATAGAAGAAAGGCTCGCAATTTAATAAAATTTGTCACTTTATTTTTTTGCTTAGAAACAATACTTCTATTCTTTAACACAATTTATATTTAATGTTCCATTTGAACAATTATTCATATTTATCCCGCTTGAGGAAACTAACTGGTGTACTGGAATAATTTCTTGAGAAATGCAATGCGAAATGCAATGCGAATCCCAATAAATCGCAGAAAATTAGAACGTTTGTTTGGTTTCTATTGCCAACCAGCTGTCAATTGCTGGTCAGAGAATACCAGATTTGATAGCAATTATATTACATACATTGTTGTCATGGAGACATTATATGTCACATTAATTAATCCTAAACGTCAAAATTTTCTCATTACATTAATACTAATTTTGGGATATAGTTTTCGAAAAAACGTTGTTTGATACTCGATTGCGAAATGCTTTTGCATTCTCGAATGCAAAAGTAACATTTCGCAATCTAGAATAAAAAATAACTATTTTCGTGTAATCGACTGATAGGCTTTATAATGAATAAAAATGAGTAAATAATTGAAATTGTGTACACACCTATTTCATTGTTTAATGTATGTTAACTTTTATTCATTCCTGTAACCTATCAGTCCAGTGCTACAAAAAATGTTTGCATCAAGTTTGCATTTTCGAAAAATTATTTTTGCGTTATGATAAGTACATCAAATAATATGTAGCCTAATATTATTTGGCAATAATTTTTAAACATCTTGTATGTGTTATAAGGATAGTTATCATTCAAATATATTACATTTTTAACGAAATAATTAAAATTGGTTTTCTTACACTGATGTTGCAAGCAACGGAGTTGACAGTTGACAATCACTCTGCTGATACCGTTCTAAGCTTCTGAGATGTTTTAAGAGATGAAGTTGCTTCAGATGATGTTGTCCATAATGAAAACAATTACAGTCACACTGGTAAGAACACCAGCTGTTTTAAGATGATAATTTCTCTGGTGACGTTGTCCACATATAATAGTAGCTCCGGTCACGCTGCTATGACTACAAGCTGTTCCAAGGCGAAGCTGAGACTGTAGGAGATACGAGTCGTTGCAGATTCGTAATATTCCTATAAACATAAAAACGTTAAATTTCTGATATAATAACATCATATTTTATAAAAGTTACGTGAAACAAATTAAATTTAAAGCATAAATATCTTTAGAAATACTGTTTCCAGTTTTCATATTTCATAATAACATTGTGTTATCGAAAGCAATTTAATGAAGCGTACCAAAATAAAATATTAAATATTGGCTACTGAATTATAAATAAGTATGTATATCTAGTCAACTGATTGCTAGTACAAATAATTGTATATAGTATTGTAGGAAATATCCAACAATGAATATTTAAAATAAATAAATATTTGTATTTATTTAACGTACACTCTATTTTATTATAAAATAAGTACTGTTATAAAAAATTTAAATTCTGTATTTGCTTTTACGGAGAAATATAATGAAACATTTGTAAGAAGCTGGTAGCAATTTTTTTTAAAAACTAAGTAATAAGGCCGTAATATATAATTTAACTAGATTTAATTAAAATAAATATAAATAAAATAAATATATCTAAACATCTTTTAACCACTACTGGGCGAGAAACTCTGTTATAGCAGATCTCGGTAAGTGATATGTTTTATTCACGAAGTGCAAATATTTCTTTTTATTTAAATTAATTTAAAATATTAATTATTTGTTTATAAGTTTCAGATAAAATGTTATACGTAACACGTTAGTAAAGTATCGTACAGGATTCGTAAGCTGTTTCAAGCCTCGCTATCGCTCGGAATGAAACTATCTACTCATCCTGTAATTGAACACTTTCCTGACTTTTTACGTAAATAACTATTAAAAATGCATAGATAAATAAATATGAACAAAAATAAAAAAAATTCAAATGTATTTTAATATGTTATCTGTTTTCTGTGCTTATATTTTTTGTATCTTAAATGCGGTATATACAAATTATATGTATGTATTTTCTACTTTACATTCATTACTTAGTAGGTTCAGCACAAATAATACTTTCTATGAATATTAAATGACTTTGGTAGTTCCACTAAATCTTCTTACTTATCAAATATTCATCTCTGGCCAAAGCATTAGGTTTTTGACCCCAAAGTTCAGGATTTAAAACTTACGAACTTCTGAAAAAGTCGATTAAATCTTCAGATCCTCCTGATAGTTCTTTTACTTTATGTATCACTTATTTATTCTCTCCTATATTCTTAAAAAGAAAAATAAATCTACCTTTCATTAATAATTGCATAAGAAGTTTCACATCATTGCATTATACTGCGTAGAACATACACTAATTTTCTAAAATGTAATAGCCATCTAATACTTAGAATTACTAGTAAAATAGATGATGAGCTGAGAATGCTTCAGCCAAGCGGAACGTATGCAGAACGAAAGATTTGTGAAACAATTGTATGTTAGTGAAATTGAAGACAATCTAGGAATAAATGGATTAATAAAAAGTATAAAATAAACACTTGGCTCAGTTTCACAAAATTCAGCCTCCAAGTCACCTTATGAGGCCATCGTCAGAGGCTGGCCAGCACAGTTAGTAACCATAGACGCGTTTCGCTCTTATTAGAGCTCATCAGTATGGTATAACTCACTTCTTCACCTAGAACACTTTTTATTAAACCTACTTTCACCAAGTGTTGATGACAATTAATTTTGTCTTTGTTGTTATATAAATGGATTCACATATTGAGTTAAATAAATTGAACCCATGCACGGCTTAGGACATTTAGTGTTTCCCTAAATTGAATTTCTTTTATAGTTTTGTTTATTAAAGTTAAAATTTAATACTTGTATGAAATAGAATACGATACTGTATAATAATTTGAAATTATTATTATTCATATTTGTTATTCTCACTGATAAAATAAATCACTAAATCTCTAAGCATCATATTTAATACAAAGTATAATGTATTTTGAAAGTAATAAGTATTGTACAAAAGTTTACTAAATTTATAAATGCAAAGTTTTTAAAATTCAATTAAAAAATAAAATAAACTAGCTTTCATAAAATAGATTGTAAGTCATATCATAATTATGATAAACTGAAATTATAAATAAAATATTCAGCAAGTTGCTATTAAAAATGGGCTACAAAAACGCATGATGCGCTTTTGAATGTATATGAAAGAAGAACAAAAGGGGATAAAAAGGTACTTATATCAAAGGATGAATGTGCATGAAGTGATGGATCTATTAAATCAGTAAATATTTACAAACATATGTACATAAATTGATTCATTAAACTGGTTACATAGTAACTGCAATAGTTATTTGTGTATCTACAGCTGGAGCCTGATTCGGTATCTTGCGTGACTACTTGCGGCACCCATACTAACACAGATATGTCACATGCATATAGTAAACCATCTATCGGACATTTAAAGAACTAATGGGTATGACGTCACTTCTTGCGAGACACGCAAATATGGATGCGTGACCTCCGTAGGTCCTGTTTCTTACTTGCGACACTACCTATCTCATTCTAACATTATGTTTGTCTTTTACTTTCTTGTCATTTTGCGTTATCAACGCCATATCTGCCATAAAGTTTATTAAAATTTGTTTTTGCTCCTCTGTAGCGTTCATATCACGTTTTCTATCTTTTGCCATAATAAAATCGTATAAAAAAACTACAAAACGATGTTAACAAACAATAACATGTGATTGCAACTGACAGTTATAGTTTCAAAACCATTACCAACACTAAACTTGGCGCGAAAACGTAAAGCACGGAATTCCCTATGCTCGACATCGGTGACGTCATACAATGTACTAACGCAAATTTAATCACGCAACTGCTCACGCAAGATACAGAATCAACCTCCTGAAAGTAAACTATTGCCGCTCGTGCATGTAACAGCGAAAAGAACACTTCCAATTAAGCAATTCAGAAATGCTTGAAACAGAATTTAACTTATTTTGATAGTTTCGTTGTTTTGAAGTTCACTAGAAAATGTTGACAATTATCATGTATCCATAGATACGATGATCTTTCGACAAGTGGCAATATCTTATAGGACTCAACTGACAGTAAGAAATGTTTACTTTCTGCTCAGTCGAAGAAAAAAAATATCACTAGCTTTGGTAAACAAATGACTTGTCTCTTCAGATCGAAATAAAAGTTATTTTATTCTTCACTCCTCCATTCGGAAAGCCAGAGGCAATATGCATGCATCCCACAGCCAGAATAATACATTGTGTAGACAGATTTGACAATATTAAAATTCCCGTTTAGGAAATTCGCCGTCGGGCAGAGATAATCCTCTCTTGATTCAGCGCCCATCACTCGCTGTTGGCAAAACAAATTCGCGTTGTCGCAGTAGCCTTGGACCAAGCATGGCCATCACGATCCGTATTTCTGTCAACGGATAATTTTTTAAATTCTTTGGCGACCGTACGTGAAGATGACGTTGCTATGAAAGGAGTGAAAAATCACCGCGAATTTGAAATTGTGATTAAAGCCAACGTGTGAGAAGACGGTGCTCGTGGAGTCAGAGATGAATGGGGGGATATAATTGGAAATGAACTTTGAGGCGCTGATCGATGAACGATGGAGCGTCTTTTGTTTGCTGATGCTGATGCGCAGATGTTTGTTATGTTAAAGACTCCATGCATTACATTCTCTATATTCCATTATATGTAGTATACTAACTTATAAGATTGTTATTAATAGACCTTTGTAGAAAGGTAAACAGGATGGATTATGGTTAAGGGTACTTTATAAAGCTAAGAAAAATAATTGCCTGCTTCTCATTCATATTTTTTAAGATATCTGAAATTAAAAATTAATCTAAACTTTTATTTACGGGATTTATCAGCTGAAAAGTTACCTATCAATGAGAAACTTAATATTTTAACTAACATTTAAATTTTTATTTTCATTAGTAGGTCAAATCTTTTCGTATACGAACAAGCTATAGGATCGAGGCTGCCTTGTCACATAACAAAATAAAATTGAAATAAAATCAGATTTGAACCACCATGTGGTGGACCGTCGCTTAGTTGATTTAAAGCATATGTTCATAGTTTTCAGGTTCCTAAAATTTCTCTTTATAATTAAATTTGATTGAATTCGCCTATTAATTTTTCGTTAAAACAAGCATTGATGCTGAATAGGTTGAACACATATAGATTGATTTTTGATCTTTTAAAAATTAATTGTGTTTTTTAAATTTTAGGTAATAATATATTCTGGTATAATTAATTAAAGACTTAATTATTTGACAGATACCTGCATTGAACCTTATAAATTAGTTTGTTTTAGATCAATCTTTATTCTGAGAAAAATAAGTAATAAAAAAATAAATTCTTTAGAAATATATCGTAGGTACTCGAAAAATTACAGTGGGCTGCAAATATGAATTAATTGAAATATATACTGGGCATGGGGTAGGTGGCTCAGTGGTATCGAGTCGGCCTGTGGATCTTGAGAACCCTGGTTCGATCCCCATAGCCGACAAACAATTTTTACCAATTGAAATCTACCCCTGTGGTTCCCCTTGCGCTAATATCTTTGGAGGCCGTGGTTTGACGGTTGGTTACCGCACTTCACGCGAAAAAATATATCCCTTATCGAGATCTGCTTAGGCAAAGTGCCACATCCAGTTATGGGTAAAAGGCGTGATGATATATTTATCTATTTATTTATTTACTGGGCTAAATCTGTTTTCATTATTTTTTTTATTTGTAGTATACATGAGATCTTACATTGTTATTTTTCTTATTACATTACAAATTCTTTTTTAAAAAATTATTTAACATAAATTTAAATTAGAATAATTTATTTTTGCGCGTGTAGTGTGGTTACTGATAGCTAAATCGCGTTCTCAAAAAATATTAGTGGAAAGTAATTTTAAATTTTAACCAACTATTAAATTGTGAATTTTAATTCATATATTTCTCGTCCATAAGAAAATAAGAAACGGTATGAGTTATAAATAAATAACATTTAAGTAAAGTACTATTTGGAGAAAAGAAACTTAAATTTTAAGTTTAATATAAATTGATAATAGGGTTGCAAAAGGGTAAAAATGCTGTAAACCACATCATATGTCATTTTACTTTGATTTACATTCATTTTCTTATTAAAATTTCATTGGTTGAAAAACAAAGTAAATTTGTATAAATCATATTTGAAACTTGAGCATGAGTTTTTAAATATTCGTACATATATGCATAAATAATTGGTTTGAAATACGTGCAAAAATATGGAAATAACAGCTTGCAATGTAAATAAAATCCGTTTAACATTTTTTTATTGCACATTGTGCGTATTATTGACATTGCATTGTTGATCTGTTATGAATATTAAGAGGAAATTGGTCCAACAACTCATTTTTATAAATATTTACGAATATGTGATATATTTGATTTTATACAATATTCTGTGAATGTTTAATGTTTATTAGTAAACTGATTGTTCAAATATAATACGAGTGGCTATCATATAAAATTTATATTATATTTTGCTTTAGAACCAGAATATAAAGCAGTGTGTATATCGTTTTAAGATATTGAATTTTAAAAGTAAATACGTTACATTAAGGAGAATATTGGAAGAAAAAAAGATGATAAAATGATAACGTCAGGTTGAAAGAAAATGAATTAAATCGTAAAGAATACTTAACTATTATCTGGCAGATTTGTGATGATTCATTATTAATATTAATTTCACAAACACGATATGAAATGGTTAATTGTTTTATAAAACAAAATACAACAAGTTTAAAATTTGATAGTACATTACAAGCAATATTAATAGTAGTTTCGTCTTCATAACAGTTGTTACTAGATGTTTATGAGAAGTAATCTAGTTATAATTATAAATTAATCTGTTTTACGCTCTCAATAAATTACGAAAAAAAGTAAACATATATTTATTTAAAAACTTCTTGCATTTTGTTGTATACTCGTATATATACAGTTCCATGTTTCCCAGTCCAAAATTTTTCGTTGCCACTGTCACTGGGTGGATGATTATGTTAAAGTTATTAATTAAATAAAATTATTTTATAAATAACTGCTAATAATTGAATTGTGTAATTATTCTTTCGTAGTTGATACCTACTTCATTGTTTGTGTTTAATAGGAAAGTGAATTTTTCGTTGCCGCTGTCACTGGGTGGATGATTATGTTAAAGTTATTAATTAAATAAAATTCTATTATAAATAACTGTCGTGTTTCTATACCTCTGCAGGAAACTTTAATGACATATATATAATTTGATATACTCATTATAGAACAAAAAGATTTTTTGGAAATTCGCAAATAATATGGTATTTCATTTCTAGCGAGCATTTTTAGTGTCACTGGTTTAATATTACATTTAATTATTTATAATTATGTTTCAAAAACACGCATTAATAAGGGGTCGCTTCAGTACACATGTGATAAAAAAAAATTGTTTCATTAGGACTAAAACACAAGTTTTCAGGTCGAGTAATAAAGGTTGCCGGATGACGCGCACAGAGTCGAGTAATATTGCAAGACATGACTAGTTCACGTAAAGTGCGGTTACCAGCCGTCAAATCGCGACCCCCAAAAATGTCGGTGGAGCGGAGGCCACAGGGGTGGTTTTAATGTGATGAAAATTGTTGTCGGCTAGGGAATCGAACCCGGATTTTCAAATCCATAGACCGACTCGATACCACTGAACTGTCTATTATAATAGTCACATATTGAAATGGATGAAAAAAAAATTAAAGATGTGGAAATAAATAAATGTAAGTACACAAAGAAAGGATTTTCCTAGAATTAGATTTCATTTTATCTCATTGGTCGTGGGATGTCACGTTTTAGGTATTTATGTTGCAGACAAAATGCATTCAAGTGTGAAATCAGAATTTTAATATCTTACCAGTCTTTTAAGATGCTATATTTTATTTATTTGCTTTGAGTCAGTTCAACCACAGGGAATAAAGCCGAATGAATTCTGAAATAAACTTTTGTCGATTTTGCTTCTTACCAATGTATCTGTAACGCATAAATAATCAGGACAGTTATTTAAAGAATATATATTTATGTACGAATTTGTAGAATTCAGATACATTTTTTACAATACAGTAGGTATTTACATAATATTATAAAAATACATAATTATAAGTATATTCAAGGTAATTTAAAGTTTTGTAATTGTAGGAATAAATCAAATGAGGATATTGCAGTTGTCTGGAGAAAATTTCTAATTACAAATACTTTTTGAACTTCCTTTAAAGTTTGGCAAATTAATATATTTTATAACAGTATTTTGTACCAATTCTTCGTTTATTTAACGAAATTGCAAAGTTCTAACGAATATATAAATTATTCAAGACATTGTCGAAAAACAAAGTCCATTTTTAAAAGCCACTAAAACACATTAAAAAATAATGACAAAAACTTTATATCTATTTATAACATGCCTATTTTAAAACTTCTATACACCTATTAGATAAGATTACAAATAAGACAATAATTATTTATTAATTAGTTAATTAATACAGGTATTTATTAATTTTCTTAGCTTTCATTACTTGAAAAATATTTATAATTTTAAAATCAATGCGAATTTAAACTTTATATGTTATTATTATTAAAGTATCCAGTAGCGTAACAATAGATATTACAAATTGTAAATTTCATTAGATTTTTGTAAACTCACGGAGGCTCGGCAATATCTATTTGTCTAAGGTCTGGATAGCCTTAAGACTAACCTGGAAATAAGTGCATTTTATAGTCACTATTATTTACAAAACAGTTTTCAATCAGGCGTCAGATCTTCATGGTAATCGATATATTAACCATGTTTATAACATATGATGTTTAACATTCTATTAATATTAATATCTACTCACAGTACTCTGTTCCTATGGTCTAAACATTTTTAAATACTGGTCAATTATAAAATACCTTTTCGAAAGAAGGTTTTATCTATCATATGTAACTATTAAATAAACTCTTAGAAATAATCTGGCGCATATTAAGTTAGTTGGTTTTAACTGTGACACAAAGTTAAGTTTGTATATTTTGTTTCTAAATTTTATTGGAACAAAGTTCTATCTGCTATTTTTGGTGTAAATGTGTCCTAACTGAAGTGTAAATTGAACTTTGTTGCTTAAAAATAATGTAGATATAATTTTCTACCTAATATTTAATCGAATTTTATGATGATCTATAATAACGTTTCGTTTTGTTTCAAAACTATGTGTAAAGCTAAATAATAAAGTTAGTTTTCTTTGTTAAAATAGGAAATTTCTGAAATAATTGTAACTAATGCTTGATAAATTTTCAGAAGTTTGAAGGTTATAAAATAACCAAACAACCTATAATTTTGTTTCCAATAGCAGTGAGGATATATAGCCGATGCCTATAGAAAATCAAATTGTGAAACAATTAATGATAACACTTGTCCCGAAATTTTGAACTGGCGCAGAATTAAACAATCTTTATGAATAATGTAGAAGATAAAAGTAAAATAAATAAAACAGATGTATTTGACAGCAATGTAAATTATACCATAAGGGCATGACATGTAACTTCTGTTATTTATTTAACCCAAGTTAAAAATTTACTTTTTGGCGATAAAACTGTCCATAAACAGAGTATTATGTAGTATAAAACTTGTTTTACTAGCGTTGTCAATTATTTATATGATAAATGTGGTGTCAAACTTGTATGTGATAAATAAAACCTGGTGTTATTATAAAAAAGCATCAAAAGTTTAGTAATAGTTTTATTTGTATTTTGCCTTTTTAACAAATTTATATTAAATACAAATAATGAAGAAAGATATTAATTAAATAATAATAAAATACCTGGAAACATTACAAAATTATTCAGTAAAATAAAAGTAAACTACGGTATAATGAATATTTGGTGGCCATTTTCTCGAAGCGGATAGAACTTTGTTATTATAGTCTAAGATTTGGTAAAAACGTTTCTTTATTATCTGCCTAGGCAGGCAATTTGTTATTTTCCTAACTAGGCATGCAAAGCAAAGCTTTCCTGAGTCTTAAAGGTCAGGCAAATGTTTATTTTCCTGTCAGTTTCAGGTAAAAATATTTGCTTTATTACATTTTTAAAAGATAATATTTACAAATTCAAACAGATTTTTTTTTTATAAATTATAATTTATATTTTATTCTATATAACTTATATGTTATATTTTTCTACATTACTATTTTTAACTCGCCCTGATGAATACATAAATGGTGCCGAAATATTGGCCAGTTACAATTAAATAAAGATATTAATCAACAGCTCTATCCGAATAATTAGCACTTCACATAATAAATTAAATATAAATGAAAAAGTATATGTGAAAGAACAAATATTAAAAATGATAATTACAGAGGTAACAAGAGCCAACTTAAATTTTGCTTTCTGCGTTATATTAATTTCATAAGAGCGTTATTACGAAAATAAATTTGCTTTATTTATAACACATTTCACCCAAAACATAAACACAAAAAGTATTATTCCAGGTTTTCTTTCCCACGTTTTTGCAAGGCAAAGCAACAAAAAAGTAATTATTATTTAAATTTAATTTATAAACGAGTATTATCCGTGACAGCTAAAATATTGCATAATAATTGATTTAATGGCAGAGCGTAATTTGGGGAGAAAAAAAGGGTCAGCCAGGTTTCGTCGTCAAACTTCCGCCGTAAATTTTTCTCTTAAAGCCACCGATTAATGAAGTGGTGATAAATCATATCCGAAAGAAATGTAAATTTCTTTCTCAAACATGCAGCGAAAATACTCAAATTTATTCGCGGCCTTGGGCATACAAAACTTTTCCTTCTTCTGTTTCATGACCCACTGTGTCAAATTGAAAATTTAAATTTAAGCTTTAGCGGATATCTGCTTGTAATCTACATGGAAGTAATTTGTTACATGTGTACTTATTTTCTTATTTCCGACAGTTACTCCGATAGTATCACAAGTACGTGCTTAACTGATACATCATTTTATTCATTTTCCTTCCGAATTTCATTATTTCAAATTAATTAGTCGTTATTTCATGTCGCTATTTCCTAGTTATATAATTAAAATGTGTCCGTTAATTTAATTAGAATTATGTATTGTTGTATATGTATATTCATAGTTCTGACATTTATAATATATGGAAAAGTTTATTTTTAATATTTTTTTTTTATCAAAGATACACAATGTATACCGAAACAACGAATTTTAAATAAAAAATATTGAACTTAAATCTTTTTTTTAAGAACCCTTTGGTATAATTTGTACAACCTTTGAAGAAACGATTAGTTAAATGTTGTTTTTTTAAATATTTTACAAATGGGGTTATTCCATATTTTCTGATAACGTTTTTTTTTTGTATATCGGTCCTATTATATTACATTTAAATGTCTTATACAGGCTGTTTATGTACTTATGGATCAAAATTTAAGAGTATATATAACACGTTGTACTGATAACTGAGCAAAAAGAATTTTTCAAAAATTCGCAAAATTAAGGGTCGTTCACTTAAAAGAAACATGTTGACTGTCATTGGTTTTCTGTTGTTGTTTTATTCAAATATTAACAATGCACGTAACTATCTAATCCAACGCTGATATTGTGTAATGAACAAATTTAATGAATTTTGTTAGATATTCAATTATTCTGTTTCATTTACAGTAATGAAGCTAGTGGCACTCAACATGTTTCCTTTAAGTTAACCAAATTTAATTTTGCGAATTTTTGAAAAATCCATAAGTACAGAAACACCTAGTATGTGTATAGTTTTAAAGATAGACTTAAACTTTACATTACATTACAGACAAAAAATATACTGCATCTACTGGGCGTTTATCAACACGTGAAGCTACAAAAAAAGGAAGAACAATTAAACAAAATACATAATTCTTAATTTAAAACACTAGCAACGCAAGTTGAAATATTATTAATATTAGTATTAAAAATGAAATACCAATGTATAAAAAATAATTTAAAATATAAAGGAACAAAATTGGATTGATAGATATCTTCGTCATCGTTATTCTATATTTAAATAACACTTTATATTTTTGTATTAATATAATTCATTCCGACAATAATATCTGTCTGCCTGAACTAATTAATTTTTAGTGGGGTTTAAAAATTATTCTGTACTAAAAAGTGAAAGTAAAAAATACCACAATTGCATTTCACAGAAGATTTATGAAAGTTCTTTAGAACTAAAAGAACTTTTAATTACCTTATCTTTGTTTTCCGGGGCTTTAGTTGTTCCTACATCAAAACAACTTTGAGTGAAAAGAGCTATTAACACAACTTCACTAAATATGGTTGTTAAACTCTGAATCAGCCTTTAGTGGACACTGTAATACCAACACAACGTACAAAAACACCGCATAAAGCTATTCATTTGGCCCTGCGGTAAAAACAATGGCACACACATACACTCACATGAGTGATGATTAACGAGTGAATGATAGAGCACATCTAGAGAACCGTGGAGAGAAATTCAGCTGCGCATCGAACGTAACAACCGCAAAGTAAATTCAATAAGAAAGTTTCCAATACGAGGAATTACTGCAGCTTTTAAAGTGAACTTTGTCAAGTTAAAACAGCGACGGAGTGGACTGTTTCAACTGCGCCAAGTTTTGACTTCTGCTGATTGACCCGGAAATGCATTTAGCGCGAGAAATGTGAAATGAAAGCTGACTGAACTGTTATTTATGAGCATCCAAGTCTTTTTATTTTTGTTGTGGTTGGCTTGTATTTCGTGCTGCTTTTATTGCATGAATTATTGTGAATGCGCCTTCATTTTTATGTTTTGGTTTAACTGAATAAATGTCCTGGAGACGAATACTCAATTTGAAATATGGGTGTACATTTAGAATTTGTTGCTGGATGCTGAGATCTACCATGCGCAATACAGAGTTCCAGAAAAAAGTTCAATCTTGAGATATACTCCATTATTCTATAACTGGATCATTATTTGTAACAGACTCATATGGTAATGATAATTTCTTATATTTCATGATTACTTTAGAAACTATCACAATTTCGGTATTCTGTAACTAGAATAATATATCCTGGTATTTTTATTTCATAACATAGAAGCTGTACTTAAAAGTTTAAGGGTATACAGTGTGTTCCTTTACAACAAACAGTGCTCTCTTGGGCGAACTAATGATTTTATAAAGTATATTTATTTAAGTGGTAACCTATATAATTTTTTACATCACTAGATAGAGATTTTTTTCACTATTCACTTTTTATTTCATTTATATAGGTATACAAAATAAATATTAGTTAAAATATTAAAAGTTTCACAAAATTTCAGCCTTTGAATCGACTCAGAGGCTGAAATTTTGTGAAACTTTACAAGTGTTTTAATATTTTATTTAACCTAGTTTCACCGAGTATTCACATTATGGATAATACATATTTTGTCTTTTTGTTTGAATTATTACTCAAATATTAATTAATTCTAATAATTTTAATTTTAACAGAAAAATGAATTTTAACCAGTAATTTGCAATTACTCTTCAACCAAAATTATTCTCTGTTTATTATTTTTTATTATATTGCACATGTATTTCTAAAGTGAAAAGTACATTTCTAATATTGAGTTTACAATATATTTTGTTCAGGATTAATTATATTTTGTTTAGATCCACGGTCTAGTTTCTATAATTTACAAATTCAATATATGCTTGATGTTAAATATGTGTTGAAATGATAAAATTAAAAAAGAATTAATTTAGAGGGCTGATACAAACATGTGAATGATTTGAAAACAAACATTTTGCAAATACTGTTGAAACGGTCAAATAGTGATTCGTTTTACACAACACAAAAATTTATGGTAATTACTTTTGTGCTGTAAACAGGGTAAAGTTCATTTGATCGTAACTTTATACATTTGTTCTGCATTGTTAGATTGAATTAATTCCCCTTTTCACGTGTTTAGACAGCAAGTCTGAAACTTTTTTATGCACGTTCTTTCACCACTTAATATATTTAGAATTTAAAACTCAACAGCAAGAAGAAAAGGCTGCACTGAAAAGTTTTTTAAAGATAGGCCGAGGTAACCTGTTGATAATACATGTTAAAATAAAGAACTCCATTATAAAATTCTTTTACATTTTTTTTAATTAACTGAGAAGGCGTGAGATGAAATGTATTCAAAAACAAATATATAACTTTGAATTCTGTTCTTAAATTAAGAAGAGTAACTTAACAACTTTACATAAAGTAGTATGTGTCCCATCTTCAACACGTTCCCAGACTTAATTAGTTTTAATTAATTAATTAGTTAGCTTTAAATAATTGTCACAAAGTAAAACAATTCGGAATTAGATTTTTTTTTATAAATAAATATTTAATATCAACTGATCGTCGAAAAATACAGATGTAATAAAATTTAAAAAAAAAACTGAAATTAATTTTAATTAATAAATAATAAGGCAGATATAAAGGGTAAGAAATGTGTATTGTCTAAAATTGTATATAATAAAGCAAAATAAAATATACCAAATAGGATTGAAAATTAATTATTTGTAGCAGAGGATTATATGCCTCATTAAATAATAATACATTTTCTTATAGAGAAAATGAATACAATTTTAGGTCATGAATATATTATATTATAATATTTTGTCTTCATTTATTAATACGTTTATTATTCCATATTACAAATTATATTTTTACATAAACAGTAGACAAAATGGTTTCTTGCTTTCAACTCTTTGAAAGATTTCTCTATTTATTTCAATGGCTCCATAAAATACTAGCAAAAATATATTGCCGAACTAAAAAATGTAAAACTATACATGATGTTTTAGATTGGCATATGTTTTATCTTTACTTTTTTGGTTCGTTGATTTTTAAACGCAATTTCGTGAACGGGAATATACGCTATGTTTTCATAGAATTGTCAAAAAAGGGGATTGTTTTTGTTTCAGGTGAAGTTATGACACAATTGTCTCATATATATATATATATATATTTTGATTTTTTTTATAGGTGTATCTTTGTTCTTGACTTACAATACTTTCATGGTATATCGGAAAATAACAACAAATGCAATGCCCTTTGAGGAAATATTCAATAATATTTGTTATATAATCTTCTGGACTATTGTACCACTTATTTGGATGCATACGAAGAAGGGATTCATATGGACAGATATAAGTATAATTTAAATAATTTGAAGTGTTTATCCTATTAATTCATATATTTTTTTTCAAATTAGTTACTTTGTACGACGAAGTTGATGAGATATTAACACAGTTACATATTGATACAGATTACTATTGTCCTATACTATGGATGGTTGTAACATCAACGTTGTTGATCTCAAGTATCATCACGCTCGATGTTGTGTTTTTACATTTCTCGAATGACATTCTGTTTACTGTCCGTCAAATAATTGCAACTGATATTTACTTCGTGGTAGTTTTCTTTTTTGGTTGTACATTCTGTCTGCATTTATTTACAGTTTCCTCACGGTTAAACAGAATTATTGTATACTTAAAAAATGAATCTAAAAACATTGACCTGTTTAACAATTTTCTGAATAACGAAGAAATTTTTGAAAGAAACAGTTCATACAAAACACGGATTGCTTATTTCAAGTTGCAGCTTCTTGTAGATGTTTATCAAAAATTATGCAAAATAGTACAACTTTCAGAAGATATATATTCATTTCCTTTATTCGTTATAATTCACTTGTACCCTACAATCTGTTCAATAACTATGTGTAACTACCTAGCATCAAAAAGGATTTTTTATGATCTAGTATGCATTATTTGCATAAGTACGTGGGGAATGGGATTTGTGGCCTTATTTGGTACACTTGTTAAACATATGGTAATGTATAAAATAAACTCTTGAATTAAGGGTAACTAGATTATTTTATAGTTAAATGAAGCAATGTTACATTTTTGCGACTGGGCTATAATTTCATTAGATCGAGATGGTATTCAGGGGGTAAGATTTATCTTAAAAAATAATCATATTCAGCTTAAATTCTAACTGAGAGTACTTTTACAGTGGCTTTCTTTGCACCTACAAACAGCAGTACAAAAAATAGAACCAAAAGCTGGAGGTATAATTTTGGTTGACAACAGTGTTTTCATTACGGTAAAACTTATAGCTTCATTTAGGTGTTGTTAAATGATACAAGAATTAATCTTTTTTCAGATGTTTGAAATATGGACTGCAGTTTCCGTATTGTATGTTCAAACAAGAGACTTGTTTAAATAGTCCGAATTTATAATCATATTATTTAAACATGTCTTTTCATTATCCACGTCTACATATTGCACCTGTTTGTACTTTCTGTTTACTGAATTTTCACACATCGTTGTACTTTTAGTGTAGTAGGTTAAGATAATTGTTCTGATTGTTTGTTAATATAATTGATTGTCATTTGTGAAGTAGTGTTTGAAATATTTGAATTTTAATAACATATGAATCTTTGAATAGTTATGTTCTTATTTATGTTTATAAGGAGATCAGAAATTTCGAATCGTATAATTAAATATATTTTGTTTTGCAAGACCAATTTAAGATATTCTTCTTCTCAAAAACAAATTCAAGGTCCTTTACAAATAGATCTTTATAAAAAAAAATACGCACACAGTCACATATCTCATATCCTTTCATTTTTATGTTCCATATTTTCTCCAATAATAAATATACCCCATAATTTGTCATTGGGATAAAAAGGAATATTTTCTTGAATGCAATGGCGAAGTCCTCAGTATTTAATGAACTGACGAGATACAAATATTAATAGTTTTCGATATAAATATAAATTTAATCTCATTAATTAAATTAGCCCTGATAAAAAAAAATCTAATAAAATTAGGACTCTTCTAGTTAAATTAAAAAGATATAAATAACGCTAATTAAATTATTTAAATCATCTAGTCATAAAATATAGTTAGAGTTGATATTTTTACACTTTCCACAGAAATGAGTAAGTATCTCAAATAATATTGAATTTATCTTGCTAGTTAGTAGCATTGGTACGGAGTATAAATAATTGAATTTTAAATTTTAACAGATATCAGTTATTAATTGTTTATTGTACTAGATCTCTACTTTAATTAAATTACATACTAAATAAAGTGGTAATATTTTTATGTCTTACTTACTAATAATAACTTAGATTCAAGATAAATTATGAAAAAGTAGTACATTAACCCCTAGCGAGTTACTATGGTTATACTGACAGCAAACCGATACAAAAACATGATGTATCACTTAGATACCGGATTACTTAATGTTTATGTAATGTTATAGTAATATTAATTAATTACAATAAAAAAAACTCAAGTATCATCACGATCGATTTTATTATTTCACATTTCTCGAATGACATTCTGTTTACTGTTTGTCAAATAATTGTGGCAGATATTTTCTTCATAGTAGTTTTTTTTTTGTTGTACATTTTGTCTCCATTTATTTATAGTTTGCTCACAATTAAACAGAATTATCGTGCACATAAAAAATGAATTCAAAAACATTGACCTGTTTAACAACTTTTTGAATAACGAAGAAATTTTTGAAAGGAACAGTTCATACAAAATACGGATTGCTTACTTCAAGTTGTAGCTCTTTGTAGATGTTTATCAAAAATTATAAAAGTTTCAATTACAATAGTACAACTTTCAGAAGATGTATATATATATATATATATATTCATTACCTGTATTCGTTATAATACCCTACAATCTGTTTAGTAACTATTTGTAACTACATAGCATCAAAATGGCGTTTTTATGTTTCAATATGCACATTTGTATAAGTACGTAGGGGTTGAGATTTGTGGATTGTGAATTAAGGGTAACTTGATTATTTTGTAGTTAATTGAATCAATGTTACATTTGTGCGACTGGACTATAATTTCTTTAGATCAGGATGGCATTAAGATAAGATTTGCTTTATAAAATAATCATATTCAATCTAAATTCTAAATGAGTATTTTTACAGTGGCTTTCTTTGCACCTAGAAGCTGCAGTTCGAAAAATAGAACCAAAAGCTGGAAGTATAATTTAACCCTGATGTCTATATTTACATATCAATTATAAGTTTCAAAAGTATAAAGTATTTCGTTTGTTGAGCAGGACAAAAATGGCGCAAAAATTTTTGAGCTCTATGCCAGAGGTAACGTGACGCACTTCAGATCTAGCTATTAAATTTGAAAGCAATCAGAATCATGACAGTATATTAGCTCAGGTCGCAAGCCTCATTTCTATTCATTGCACATTCTGATACTCTTTTTCTTTATCGAATCTGAAATTTACGGTCCCTACCAAGTAATTCCAATTACATCTTACTATGGCTTTCTTGCACTTTGTACTTAATCGAATGATGCTTCATTCTTTTTGCTTTGATATATTATCCTCGTCATCTTTCATAACTTTCAAACAATTTAATGAGAAAGATGGAAATATTCAATGTAGTTTTTCTTTATTTACAAAGAAAGTTTTATATCTCAATTGTATTATGTTTTAAATTCATGCACCATCTGTATTGCATACATCAACAATTTTTATTCGTAAAATAATATTTTTAACTTTCATTTATAATTCTGAGATTTGTCAATCCATTTTTATTGATGGATGTATATTAAAAGCAAAAGTCCCCGTAGAAATCGTTATTTGTTTAACTAGGCAAAAATAGCAGCTTTACTACCGCGGCTAGAATTTCTTAGCTACCGGCGCAGCTGCGTCTATGAATCTAGTCAAGGTAGCATTGTTTTTTTTAAGTATTGAACACTTTTTCTGTAGGTTTTTAAAAATTTTCATTAATTTTGTGATTATTTTCAAAAATTTTAATGTTTTTGATAGAATCGTAGTCATTATGTTATACATTTGCTTTGTAAAAATAAATTTGACGTTTAGAACTTGATAGATGTTATACTACATTTTGTGAATAATATCAATCACTATATATTAAATAAATTTACAATATATAATGTTAACTCCACTCGAGATTAAAGAAGTGGCATGCGATTGTAATTTACATTTATTAAATTAAATTTCAAATGTTAAATTTATTGCTTTTCAAGAGCAACAATTTAACAGAGTATCAATTGTCTCAAAAGCCCACTTTTCATGTGAATTGGCATAAATATATTTCCAAATCAAATATATATACAGGGTGTTATATTTTAATAGACCCAGCAAATATCTCGCTTATTTATCAACTTAGCAATTTCTTTCATATAACATGATTTATACAGCAACATGTAAGCTAGTTGATGACGGATGTACATTCATGATATCATTTCCGGTTTATTAGTAATTAATATCAACTTTGAAATTTCAAATGGAACATACTATATTTTTTTACAAATTTGAAAAGTGCATCAAATTTGCTTTACAACCATGTAAAATAATCCATGTTACATTATTAAAAAGTAAAATGGCGGGCACTTTAATATACACCAAATCGGTAAGAGAATAGTGAGCCATGACTGTGATTTGAAATAAAACAATTAACTAAACCAATTGTAATTATTATTATTAAACGAAATAATAATAATATTTTTTTGTCATAATACAGAAAATAGGAATAAGGAACACTTAATAACAAAAAAATTATTTTAAAAAAATATTCAAAATGGCTCCCAGTCTCTTCAATACATTTTGCACAACGTTTTGAAACAGAATAAGTAGCCCTTTTATATTTGGTAAGCAGATAAAGATTCAATTGCTGCTTCATTTTTATTCTTCAGTCCGTTTAATGTATTTACTTGTTCATTACAAACAAAATCTTTCACGTACAAAAATGAAGTGGTCATTTCGGGAGAAAATGCATTGAAGAGGCTGAGAGTCATTTTGAATATTTGTTATAAAATCATGTTGTTGGCATTAAGTGTTCCTTACTCTTATTTTCTGTATTATTATGACAAAAAAATATTATTTCGTTTAATAATAATAATTACAATTGTTTTAGTTAATTGTTTTATTTCAAGCCACAGTCATGGCTCACTATTCTCTTTCCTATTAGGTGTATAATAAAGTGCCCGCCATTAAACTTTTTAATAATGTAACATATGGATTATTTTACATGATTGTAAAGCAAATTTGATGCACTTTTCAAATTTGTAAAAAAATATAGTATGTTCCATTTGAAATTTCAAAGTTAGTATTAATTACTAATAAACCGGAAATGATATCATGAATGTACATCCGTCATCAGCTAGCTTACATGTTGCTGTATAAATCATGTTATATGAAAGAAATTGCTAAGTTGATAAATAAGTGAGATATTTGCTGGGTCTATTAAAATATAACAGCCTGTATATTGAATGTCATTATTAAATAAAAATTGTAATAACTATAAATATGAATTTTGATTGGTTTTTCCATAAGTTAAAAATATTTCTAAAAATTAATAATTATTCAGAACTGAACATGTTACAGAAACTCGTACATGTACAATACACAAAATAAAGAACTGTATGGTCGAAATAAAAAATAATATAACGTTTTGAATTTCATTTAAAATTAGTTTAGTTTTGTTCATACACAGATTCATTAGTTGAAAATATACTAATTGCAATCAGACCAGAATCCTACAGAACTATTAAAATACAAACTTGCTATGCGCAACAGGCTTCATTTGATAAAAAACAATATAACACAATTACCATAATTTGACGAGTGAGGCCACTTGTTGGGTACTTCTGGCACACATTGATTAACTTTAGGCATGAACGCGATTTGGGAGATCCCGATGATATCGAACGCACATACATGGATTTTTGGATAATTGCAGAGTGAGTTCAACTGGAAAAATACATGACGATCGTTCAATCTACGTGCTCTGCTGTTTTTATATAACGAGTAACTGTACATACATGTTTGTGAAGAACAATCGAAAATCTGCAGTAGCGTAAAAAATAAAACGATAATACTTTTCAGTTTATCATGCACGTACACGCGTACGATATATACTGTGTCAAATATAACGAATAAAAAATACTGGTATGAGATTTATTCATTTCACGAGGCTTACAACATGCAGGTTATTGTTGTTATTTATAGTTTTTATAAATGTTGTATAGGTATTATTTACTTCGATTGAAATCTTCTTGTCTATGAGGATAAATAAATGGTTTAAATTTTAGAGAGTAAAATCTATAATAGTTGGATTTCAGGCTTTATGTATAAAAATAAAAAGTTTCAAATTTTTATTTTATAATGGCTGTGGTCATTATCAAGCAATTACATTGTTAATTAGAATAATAGTTGAATTGAATACATTTTTTTATTAAAATCTCAAGAGTCGAATAGTAAATGGTTTAAAATTTACTATTACATATTCGTTTATATTAAGACAATTGCTAACAGTGCCGTACTGAGATATTGCTGTGCCTAGGATGAGAAGCTACGATATATTCCAGTTTTTTTTTGTATTGTCAAATAAGCACAGAAAATAGTAGGATAAAAAACTTTTAATTAGAATTTGTTAAAAATAAATATTTCATAATTTATTATATCAAATTGAATTATTATAAGAGAAAAACCAATTGAATTACGGGCGCAATGTAATTCAAATCTGATGCTATTCCAATTACAAATAAAAGAAACAGAAAGAAAAATTGAAATGTCTATTTTGCCTAGCCTGTCCTGTTTTAAATTTGAATTCTTTTGTATTTACTTTTTTTATTATTTTATTCTAGGTAAAAGTGTAAGTATATATATATATATCTTATGTATGACGTACTTTTTTAAAATTAAGAAGATGATTTAAAAAATCTATTTGTTCTATTACCAGGACGTTATATATCGCTTCCTTTCCCTTTTTTCCAAAGTATAAAAACATTCTGTATTAATATACTGTGATTCAAAATGACTGATAGACGAAACACTGATTCTAGGTATTTTTTTTCTTGCTTCCCACTATTATTATTAAAACAATAGTGTATACGTATTATTCAATTTATATTATTTGTATATTGTAATATATGACACAAGAATAAAAGTGTCACACATAAAGAAATTGTTAAATAATAATAAGTTCTCGATTTCAAGAGGGCATGAATGGCACAATATACGTTACATGAGAATTACTGCGCCAAGCATATCAGATACGCCCTTAACTCAACATTTATCATTAAATTAATCTATTAACTACTCGTAATCTTCGCTAAATATTCCTATCCTGGCAGACCACTTTCACTTCCGCCACATTTATAGTTCTCTTCATACCAGCATATCTATTTCCTTCATTTGAAATCTTTCGTCAACGAATCAAACCTTCAATCATATCCAACAATTAATTTGATATTCTATATAATTTCTCACTTCAAGTTTTACCAACATACATCTGTTTTACTTTCTACATGATCAAATCATGTAAAATGATCCATTCTTCAAAATTTCACACTCATCGTATTTCAATGTATTCTAGATATGATCCGTCTTCTAAACCTAATCACTTTTAAATTAAATATTTATGGAATCATCGTTGCGAAATACATTTTTAATATTTATTAACAAAATTTTGTATTTTTCAAGCTATAAAATGGAGTTGTATAAAAAGTCCAGTAAACGAGAGTACCTATAAAATAAAATTATTCGTCTACGGATACCATAAAAACCTAAAATAAAAACGAATGCAAAAAATAATTATATTCAAAACACACGTTCCGTGCAGCGATATCGCAAAGGCAAATAAACATTCGTGGACAATGGGAAAGCGGTAGCGGTTGCGCCAAAAATAATGGATCTATATTTCACGTATTCAGGTATTTTACGTGAAATGGACACAACGTGTTCATGAATACGTGCTGAAACGCTGAAATTTCCACATTTACCTGATAGTTCATTGTTTGTTAAGTGAGCAATTTGTTTTCAAGTCAAAAGTAAATACACACAGTTAGGCCCTAGAATACGTATGTTGTATGTTTTAAAAGCAATTAAATAAACCGGCGTTGGCATATTTACAAGTTCGTTAACTGCAATATTTCAAACTTTCATAATTCATGTGACATTTACTCATATTTCTTGCGGCGGACTCGCCTGACAGTCTAGTCTAACAACAGTTCATTTGTGTTTGTACTTTTCAGCCCGTTCAAACTGTTTATGTACACCGTAACTTTCTTTTTATGAAGTAAATATTACATTTTTATAATATTTCTTATTAAAAATATTCAGAATTTATCTTCTTTTGTCGTGGTACACTACAACAAACCTTTTTAAAGAATATTAATATTTAAATTGCACGTGAACACCTTGAAATATACCAGTACATACGTATGTAGTAAATAACTACCTCAGCCATTAATCATTGCTAGACCTTTTTTTATATAAGAGGACAAAAAAAATTAAATGCAACAATAAATAGCTGAGCTGTGAACGTAGCATTGAACATAACATTAAAGATTTCTTAGAATTCTATTTAAAAAAAGATTATTATGTTGTGATCAATTTAAAGAAAAATCAATAGAAGAGTTTAAGTTTTAATGTTTATACAAATAGATACTCGTATATTGAAAATTAGAAATGGCAAATACAATAATAGGTATGGCTTGTATTTTACAGTGTACAAAATATATGGCGTAGTTGTTTATAAATATCAATTTTATCATTTGGGTTAGTAATATGTATTTATTTATTTATTTTAGTTTTCTCCTTTTATCGACCATTCGATTGAGCATTAGTCAAAGGCGAGTAGTTTTTTTCATCTAATCCGATATACGCATTGCGAACGTCTATTCCATGGGCGGGATTCGAGACCGTAACCTGCATTTTAAAATGGTCCTAAAACCGTTACGTACTCTATGGATGTTTAAGAAATTCTTAACCCTTACTACTGGAATACCGTATTGATTAGTGGTTTTTTTTTTGCTACTAAATTTATATAGCCTTTATGTAAGTGTCACACGGTCAATGTTTTAATCATTAATTAAAGTTATTGTATCACACTTTTTTTTATTGTCATACATTTTTATCGAATCAATAAAATTGTACTCAAAATTATACATCACTTTATTAATTTGTTGTTGTAGTATTTTAGAATAAAAATATTATTTAATAATGGAAGTTAAATGTTTTAGTGCGGCACTGGCTACTAGTATTGCGTCATTATGATGTTTAAATCTTGACTCTATGTACATATCAAAGACAAATTACATTACACAAACTTTTTTCTTGAAACCCTTTCAATTTATTTTCAAGTACCGTAAAACGGGGTAAGATTGACCACCGGGGTGAGATTGACCAAAAAGTTCAAAAAACATTATTTTGTATCTCAAAGGCAAAAGTCATGCATGACATAAACCAAAAAAATGCTCAATTAAGAGTACACCTTTATGTTTGTTATAGAATACATCTTGTTGTGTAAAAGTACCAGGTTAGCAGAAAAAAAATTTAAATATGAAATATCAATTTATTAAAATATTACATAAGCTTTAAACTTCTACCTCTAGAAATTCAGTGAAAGCAAGTAGCAATGTCTAATATATTTTTTTTGTAGTGGAATATTATCTTTAATAGCCTTTCTTCACTCGTTGTATTATTATATATGATATTTTTTTTTTATAAAATCATTTTGAAAAAGTTGCAGATTTCTGTAATTTCTGGGGTGAGATTGACCACATCAAACACAGATGTAGCTCTATCATATGTTCTTATGATTGATTTTACAGGCTCGTTTTCTAACCTACAAACACTATTCCTGCGAATTTAGTGAACCTTAATTTTAATTTATTGTATAAAGTGTGTCCTAAAGGCAAACCATTGTGTTCAGAAAAATGTTGTTCGAGAGGATCTCGCTACAACCGATCTAACCATGGATGGTTCGATGCAGTGTGCTTCGTTGACTGGTTTAAGATGTGTTTTCTGCCACATGCAATAAAAATTCCAGGACCGAAAGCATTACTGGGCGACAATCTATCCTCGCATTTCACAACTGAAGTGTTAAATCTCTGTGAGACCCATAGTATTCGATTCATTTGCTTACCACCCAACGCAACACATCTTTGCCAACCACTCGATATAAGTTTTTTTGGTCCAATGAAAAAAGCTTGGCGAAAGATTCTGCACGATTGGAAACAAGTAAATACAAAAAGCTCATCGGTTGATAAATCCATATTCCCAAGACTATTGAAGAAGCTATTTGACGATATGGCTCCTACAATGGCTCAAAATGCTCAAAGTGGATTTATAGGGTCCGGTATTTATCCCCTATCAAAAGAAAATTTGCTGAGTAAAGTGCCTAGAAATACAGCAGAAGAAAAAAATGACAACGGAAATAGCAGTTGTGTTAGTGAAACCTTCCTCCAATTTTTACAAGAGCAAAGGAATCCAAACAAGAGAACTATTGTCAGGCAAATCAGGAAGAAATTGAATATTGTCCCTGGACGGTCAGTAGCAGCAGATGATTCCCCAGCGAAAAATGTAGACGAAGAGAACAATGCAACTTCAATAATTACAGCTAATTCGGTTAAACGTAAAATCATGCAAGAAACCAGTTCAGAATCAAGTTCAGATTCAAAAGTGGAGGAACAACATGATGAAAATAATATTTTTGAAGAAGAAACATTTGAAGACTTATCTAAAGAAGAGATTAAATTAGAGTCATGGGTTTTAGTTAAATATGAAACCAAAAAAAGCTGTAAATATTTTATAGGGCAGGTATTGTCACGTTGTGAAGATGAATTGAACATAAAGGTTCTGAAGAAAACTGTTGGAGAGAAGTTTGTGTGGCCTGAAGTGGAGGACACAATTCAGTACAATTGTGTTGTAAAAATACTTCCTACCCCTAAGATTGAGCGACGTGGGCATTATGTTTTCCCAAACAGTGCTGCAATAAACACTTGTCTGCAATAAATAAGTTGATTTTAATTATAATTACATTCATTTTTGTACAATTACTTATTTAATAATGAATAAATATTTTTTTTTACCTTTTTAAATATTTTTTTCAGGAAGAAATTAGTTTATTATACCTCAAACCGTAGTCATTCTCACCTCAATAAGCATTAGAAAAGAATTAACGAGCATTTCAAGTAGGTGGTCATTCTCACCCCAAATGTAGGATTAAGATTGACCAGGGAGTTTTAAATTTTTTTAAGCTTTTGAAATAAAAAAAATAATACTTCAATAATGCAAAATGTTACACTGCGAATAGACTCATATATATTAACCAATTCATGTATTTTTGCTAAATCAGCAAAAAACTTATTAAGTAAAGAAGGACAAAAGTGGTCAATCTCACCCCGTTTTACGGTAGATAAAATGTTAAGTTTTTTTAAAACATAAAAAGCATGCCTTTAAGTATTTATGATAAAAGTTTTATTAAACCTGTCTGTAAAAATGTAAAGTACACGAAGTAGGATTTAAGAAAAATCTTTAAGATCTAAAAAGAGACAGCACATTTCAATACAAATTCCCCGAAAATACCGCAGTCTAGCATTGCACTCAAACCATTCAATACAAATATTCCGTAAGCATCTCAGGTTTTCTCCTAGAATTCACGTCGATCCTAGCTTTTGTAGAAGAGCTTCGCAGCAAATCCTAGCCACTCAGATTCAAAAACGTATTATGAATATCGAATGACGCATCGCGGGGCTGTCACCTTGCTAGCGGGGGCGGGAAGCGTTATCTCGTATCCGGACGGGGCTAACGCTAACCGCTGTCGGATGAGATGCCGAACTCTCATTACTGGCTGCCAGCCAAATGGGGCTATGTGCCCCACCGACCGCCGCACGCCACTGGAGGAATCAATGCTACGTACGTGCAGCACACACGTAAACAGACGACGGCTCGCCGGCTCGAGTGCTCATCGGCTCATCCTTGACGCATGCTTGACTCCCCACCAACTTGAGGATTCGTGCTTCGATTTTATGGCCGATTTATCGGTTGTTAGGATATGAAAAACTGATAAAAACTCTTTTAATGACTGGTGATAGAAATTTGTGTTTATAATACCTGGGTAAATATTAAATATCTTTTAGTTTTGAAGACATTAATGTCATGGTCAATGTTGTCACCATTTGATTAAACTTTGTTCGACAGATAATTGGTTCTAACAATCTTAAAAATTCGCACAATCAATAGAATTATATTACCTCATAAGGAGTATTTTTAACACATAGATTTATTCAAACTAACTCTTAACAAATTCAAAAATGCTTTTTAAACACAGTGTATTATTGAACACTAATGTCATTACCATTTGAATCATTATTAATATTATGTATTGTGTAAGCCTTAAATTTTTTTTGGCTTCCTAAATATTTCTAACTAAAGAAATAAGTAAAATAAATAAATACAAAAATGTGACGTCACTATACTTTTGTCAAGTATTTTAATTGGAAACGTTGCTTATTTTGTCATATATTTTGGTTTGACATTCATAGTTTAAAGTTTGAGTGAATAAATTTAAACTTTAGTCACAATAGTCCAATATAGTACGAGGACGTTATGTTTATGTGTGGTACAATGGGGTGGGTGACTCAGTGGTATCGAGTCGGCCTGTGGATCTGAGATCCCGGGTTCGATTCCCATAGGCGACAAACAATATTCACCAATTTAAATCTACCCCTGTGGCTCGCCATCCAATAACATCTTTGGAAGCCGTGATTTGACGGCTGGTAACCGCACTTCACGCGAAGAAATGTATCAGTTATCGAGATCTGCTATGGCACAGTGCCACACCCAGTAATGGGTTAAAGGCGTGATGATATATTTATATTTATTTAATTTATGTTTATGTGTGACAGTCTTCACTGTAGTGGAAAGAATGATCGTCCTGCCATTGTCCAACAAATAAAATTCTAAACAAATATATCCAATTAATTTCTTTGCTTTTAATGCAATCACTTTTTCCTGAAACTGACAGGAAAATAAACATTTGCCTGACCTTTAAGACTCAGGAAAGCTTTGCTTTGCATGCCTAGTTAGGATAATAACATATTGCCTGCCTAGGCAGGTAATGAAACAAACGTGAGTGTCTAGTTACTTAGCAACATAAAATACTGACTGAATATGTAAGTCAAATATTTCTTTTAATTTAAAATATTTATTATTTGTTTATAAGTTTCAGGTAAAATGTTATACATAGCACGTCAGTTAAGCGTCGTACAGGATTCGTAATCTGTTTCAATCCTCGCTGTAGCTCGTCATGAAACTATCTACTCATCCTGTAATTGAATACTTTCCTGATTTTTACGTAAATAACTATTACCGATTTCTTTAACATACGAAGATTTGTGCGCTCAAGGTTAGTACCTCACTCATTTCGTCCTTATTACGGTTCTTGTGCATATCTCTGAAGTAGGTGATTAAGGGAAATCTCCCACCAGCATGAAACATTATTCATCTTCTCATCAGTAATAAATTATCATCCAGATCCTTGACATTTACCCAATAATTGATACAAATATCTTGATGACAATCATGACAAAATTAATGTCAATGTCAATTCAAATACCACAATTATCTAGTTACCATTTGGAAACAATGACAGCACAGCGACAAATGAAATATGTTGTTGTTTTCTTTACACATACTGAAAATGGAAATGACATGTTGAAATCTTTGAATTTGAGGTATAGTGGTTTTGTATCTTTAATTAAGGGTGCAATATGTTTCTGTCTCATTTCAATATGTACGAGTATTTTGAAAAATAAGAAACTGATAACTGTGTACTGAATTAATGAAACCGAAAACAAAATTCAACTATAAAAACTTACTAATACAGAATACTGTTGGAAGAGGATAATGTTGAATAAAACATTATAGTAGTACCTATACACATAAGATATTTGGTGCTGTCGATAATCATGTGAGAATAGCTTGACGGAATAAATTTGAACTTTTCAACAGAAACTAATATCAACAAAAACTAAGTAACCGCAAGTTGAAAGAAGAGTGGGATTCGCCATCTGGCGTAAGAGTATTAAGTTCGGAATCCAGTAAACAAAAACAAAAGCCCTGGCCACATATTTTTTCTCTGTCGCTCTTAAGTGCTCACTCTCGCACTCATTTAGCGCAGGAAACGAGTATACTTTAGGTTACTACCTTTAAATCTACATATACACTATTTATCACGCTAAATAATTAAAACAGCATGGTAAAACATTCCTGGCAAGTGACAACTTGGTCAAGATTAAACATTCAAGCGAGGTAAAAATTCTGTACGCGACCGGAATATTTAAACTGCGTGCTTTTGTAATTTTCAAGCGGGCTCGACTTCAACCAAATAGTTTCAAATTAGTTTATTTGTTTAGTTCTACAAAAAGAGTTTGAACATAATTTACACGAATAAAACTAACAAGAGTAATTCAAAAGTATAGTGCATTTTTAACATTTGATACTAAATTGATGCTCGCAAAACTGAAGACAATTTTTACTGTGAAAAAGGATCAAACTGCGAAAGTTTGTGAAAGTTAAAATACAAGAAGACAGAGGTAGATATAAATCGAATTACAACCTCTAGTCCAGGGAGAAGTAACACGATCACTTAAAACATTCACTGAACATTGACGATATACATCAAATTTGTCCCGCAATTAATCTTCGCCAAACATTCCTATCCTGACACACAATCCGCTTTCATAATGGACTCCTCCACTATCCTCGTAGTCACAAACCAATAAATTATACATACTAAAATTAGATACAAAAATTTCATACCAGGGATAATCAAAATTTCAAAAAGTTGTTATATTTAAGATGTTTGAATGTTTAATGACTTTAAATCTGATATCAGAAGATTTAACCATTTCTTTCGTACAGTCTATTCAGAATTCTTTCTAATTTTCATGTCTTTCCTCAAACTGGCAGCTAATTTTGAGGTTATTGTTTTGTTTACGTTGTTATACAGGGTGTTTCAGGACTAGTGTAACAAACTTTAACAGCTTATTCCTGAGGTCATTTTGAGCCAAAAATGTCATATGAACATAGGTCCTATTCCTTCTAGTTACCAAAATACAAGAGGTTGAAGTTCTATAAATAACACGAAATTTTCAAATTTTTGTAATCAAGATTCTTTCGGAAAACAAGAGTTTTATTGAAAAGTCATACCTTATTTGTCTTAATTAATTTTATTTATTAATATTAACGAATACGATTTAGAGAACAAAACATAAAACACAATTAAATAGACACAGAACAACAAAACCAAACATGGAATAGGTTAACACGATATGAAATAAGATAACAAATTTAAAAAAAATACAGCAAGTGTTCAAAATGAGCGCCTTGAACTCGTATGCATGTTAATATTAATAAATAAAATTAATTAAGACAAATAAGGTATAACTTTTCAATAAAACTCTTGTTTTCCGAAAGAATCTTGATTACAAAAATTTGAAAATTTCGTGTTATTTATAGAACTTCAACCTCTTGTATTTTGGTAACTAGAAGGAATAGGACCTATGTTCATATGACATTTTTGGCTCAAAATGACCTCAGGAATAAGCTGTTAAAGTTTGTTACACTAGTCCTGAAACACCCTGTATACAGAATTATTATATTTTAAATGCATACCTAATATATGATTTCTTAATAAATAAATATGTAACTTAGGTAAAATGGTTGTAAAATTTTCTTTTGGAAAGGCAACCTGAATAATGGAGATCAGGAAATTGTACCAGTAATAATCAAACCTTTGACTAAAATAATCTTACAGTTTATTTACTTTTCTTTCTGAAATAACTGATACACTTGCACATAACGAAAGTTTTTAAATTCCATTTATATATTTTTTTAAATGCTAAATTAGATCTTATGTGACTAGAATTATATATAAGCTCCCTTGCTTGTGTGTCACATTTGCTTAAATCTGGAGTCACAAAATTAAAAAAATATCAACATGGCCTAATGAGTAACAATGAATACTTTCTAAAATAGTACATTATTTTTAATTTAGATGATCGTTAATAAGAGAATTTAAAAAAATTCTTTTATACAAGCTTGTTTATTCCTTACATTCAGAATCTTCCGTTCAAGTAACAAACCTTCACATAATACGTCTCGTTTTTTGAACTTTTAGCAACCCTTCTCCCTCCCTCCTTGCTAGGCCACACATCGTTGACCGCCCCCTTGTGTTACGTAAAAAAAATTCAAAATCCAATTTTCAAAGCACATGATGAATGATTAAAATGCACATGAATTGCCGCAAACAACATATATGCCAAAAGTCGCCATATTGTTTTCGCAGCGTTTCACACGCGAAAAATTGAAATACAATTTGCATGACGTAATGTATAATGACCCTCCCCTATGCCACATTTAGTCACACATCCTAAACTCCCTGCCCCAGATTGCGTGACGTATTATGTGAATGGCCCTCAAGCATATTCATTAATTTACTCTTAAGTTGTCCACAAAAGGTTAATAGTAAGTAAGTGCGGGAAGACGATGTTCCCGCATGAGCGCATTTTTGAAGTACGAGCGACTGCAAGGAGCGAGTGTCTTTAAATGCGCGAATGAGCAAAAGACGTTTTCACGCACTTAGTTTGTATAATATTTTTTGTTCGAGTACTGGTATTTTAAAAAATACTTCTTTAATTTCAACTTGTGTGAGTAAACCACAATTTACAAATTATACACAATCTTTATCAATTGCAAACCAAGCTGCTCCAAAAACTTTGATTTCTAATTGTCAAATTTTTAATATAAATATTTATAATAACACTTGTAACAGTTGTGGATCTTCCCAATCTAAAAATAATGGCTGGTAGCACAAGCTCTGTTTTTTGGGTGTTCTAAGAGCAAGGTTTCAACATGTTAGATATAGTTAAAACACCTAAAAACACTGCTCTTAAAACAGGCAAAAACAGAGCTTGTGCTACTAGCCATTGTTTTTTAGTTCAAATATCAAACCTAATCTAAAATAGATTAATTAATTTAAGCATTTTATGTTGTTATAACCTTACTTTTCCATTAAACTAAGTTGTTATATTCCACAATATGTGTTTTTTTCTTATTATTTATAAAGTATTAGTCGCGATTTTTGTTTGATTACAATTTGCAAGAACTTGTATCAATAACGTCTTTCGTTCAGAGGTTGTCAAATAGATGATACTAATGCTGACAAATGTTGAAAGAATTTTACCAAATTACTCTTATTTCCCAAACTTTTAATAAATGAAAATTCAGAGAAGCTGTATTTCATAAATTAGATTTTATTATTACCTAGCCAGATTTATTTTAGAATGTTCCAAATGGCCAGTGTTTTTTTGCAATTTTTACAGTCGAGTCGATCGAGAAGCACTTGTTCCAGATTGAGTGTTGCATGCGGGAAGTGTCATTTTGATGGTTACGGGTACAAAAATATATTTTAATAATATGTTTGAAAATAATAATAATTGTGCTGTCAACGGCCATGGCTCAACTCGTTGGAACTGATCTATGCGATAACGCGAGTTAAGCAACGTTGCGCGCGGGGAGTATTTGGATGGGTGACCGTCCCGTGAAACCCGCGTTGCTGTTGACTGAAAGACCTAAAACGCAGGATCAGGGCGTAATGGCGGCATATGACCTTAGCAGTTGGTCCGCCAGGAAGCCAGAATAAAAAAAAAAAAAAAAAAAATAATAATTGTAAATTTTATGAAAACTTGTATTTAATCTCTCAAAAACTAACTTCTGATATTTAAACAAATACAAAATAAGTGTCAGAATAACATAGGTACAAAAATGAGTATGTACTGGGAAAAGCATAAGATATTATTTACTGTATACGTGAAAATATCTTGTATAAAAATATTTCACTTAACCGTTGTTATGAGTTTCAAAGTAAACAAAGAATCGAATGAATAATTGTTGTTTGGAAATACATGCAGCTTTGTTATTAAGTAAATAGTAATATAGAGTAGCTATATGTATGTAATTGTATTATACCTTTGTTTGAATAATATTTCCAATTCCAATATATTTGAAACTACTGCGATAGTCGTAACAATTTCTAAATAAGTAAATATTAGTAATAAACATAACAGCTAATAAGGTACAACGTGTAAATATTCTCGGTTATATTTGAAACAAATTAATATTGTTCTCGTATTCAGCAAATAAAATTTAATATTTGCGACTAAATTTAATGCAACCACTCTCATAATGAACTAACGCAAAACAAGTATAATATCAATTATGATAAAAGTTTAAGATGCATTTTCCTTTAAAATAATTTACTGACTTTAACATCAGGGCAAAGATAACGAACATTTTATGAAACAAGTTTTTACGGAAATTCTTTACCAAATTTAAATATAAATAAAGCTGTTATTATTACATAAATATGTATTATTTATGACCAATTACACCAATAAAATTAAATTTTTAAATCTAGTTTAAAGAAATAAAAGTAAATCGAATATTTGAGGTCAAATAATATTAATATAACAAGTTATTTAAATTATTGTTAATATCGTTTTATTTAACATTACGAAACGTTGACGAATTGTTATAAATACGAACATTAGTGTTTAATTGTTTAATGTGCAATTGAAGAACTGAGCATACCCAAAATGCGTCTTAGTTTAGAATTCATGGTTAACAATAGACGTAGATTGTAAAATAACAAAATTAGTATTCGACCAACTGGCCGTAAAGTAGTTACTACAATTTATTCGACTATACCTTGAATGTCGAATAAAAGTTTGGCGAAGCAAATGATTACGTCGATTAAATAAATGAATGGAGATGACTGAAGATTTGTTCGGTGATGAAATAATTCTGAATTAGAGGAATATACACGTACAAGTTTCTATGAAACTAATTGTGATTCTGAATGAAGTGAAATTGATATCCCATAGGAAAGATTAATTTCATATTATATTTGATGAAAAAAATATAGTAGATAGTTTAGTGTCAACGCGCCAAACTTTAAAATTAAGAATTCGGGTTCAAACTGCAAATCCGATATTTTCACATTAAAAAAAATCAGTGGCTGCATCTCGACTAACATCTTTGAAGGTTGTAATTTAACGGCTGATAACAAATCTTCACTCGTATAAAGATATCACCAAGATCTGCTACAGAATTAATAACGTATATTTTGTAGCTGAAACTAATGCAATACGGTATTATGAGTGTAGTTGACATGATGCATGTTTCCCATTTGTATGCTTCTAAATTTAAATTGAACTAAGCTTTAGAACTTGGTTACATCTATTTGTCTATATATTCTAGAACAAACTAAATAATGTTAATATTGTTAGTCGTAAGAAACTAACCATGTTTATTCTAGTATAAACCAATTTCCAGCTTATGTCGAAAGTTTCGATCTAAGAGAGTCACAGCGCAGCAGCACATGTGTTTATTTCCAAGTTAGCGTATTACATTACAGTTGACGATATTATAACTTGGAGTGAAGAAAGAAGTTAGTGCATTAATGCAGTGCAGTCCAAGGCGCAGGCGGCATAGAAGCAGCTGCAACTCAACCGGAGTAGGATTTAAGAAGCCGAGTGGAAGTGGAACTGAGAAAGGAGTTCGCCGCTCGTAGCTAAGGCTTGGCTGAAGGATCGATTTTTTAAGAGAAGCTCTTATAAATTTAACGCGCAATGTCTTGCTATGTTTCCCGTGTTCGCTGCTTTAAGAGGCCGCACGGGTATCGTTATACGCACGTGGAAATGTTAAATATATCATTTCTGTTCTTGTTCTTGTACACCGCATGCTCTTTATGACTTCCGGTTACAAACTATGCTATTTGTACTATTGCCTTTGCGGGCTGCTCTAGAAATATTTACGTCGCTTTTGTTTTTCACTTTTTGGTACTCCTTGGAATTTTATTATTGCATTTTGTTTCCTTTTTCTCGTCGCGATTATTTTATATTTTAATGTAAAATCATGTATATTTGCTTCGTATCAAGGTGCACGGCCAGTTTGTCAATGCTTGGTTAGTGCGCTGATTAGTGGAAAATCGTTAATTCTATAATTAAATAATCATATTGTTTTTCATACACCGTTTACCTCTAATCAAGCTTAATAGATACAAGCCCAAAATTACATCATTTGATCCGTAATTTTTTTTTTCGTTAAAAATTTAAATGGTACCTTACATTTAAAAATTAGTTTTTAATATTTCTAACTAAATTTTATTCCGTGCAGGATCTTCATTTCAATTACAGTACAGGGTCCGGACTCACCGAGCCGCGGTGTAGTAAGTAATAATTTTTAGCTTGAGTAGAATTTGAACTCGAGATCTTAGATTTCAAATATCTTAACGCGAGTCATTACCACCGTATTGCCGGACAAGAGATTTGAACTTTGTACAAAACAAGATGGATAATAATATGTGATATTGTCTCGCATGATGGTCGCGCGGGTTGAGGGCCTGACTCGCAACCATAAGGTCGTGGGTTCGGGTCCCGCCCGTGGCGACCATACAAAGGACATATCGGCATATGACCTTAGTAGTTGGTCCGATATATAAATTTAAAAAAAAAATATGTGATATCATCAACTATTTTTGTAAATTAGAAATGTAGTTAAAATTAGAACTAAATATTACATTAGGAGCTAATATATGTATAATGAATCTACCTAAGAAATAGTGTTAACGTAGTATTATGATCTCGGATTTGGGTGAACTAAAAGGGTGATCGTAATTGGATAAAAATAGCTGAAACCTTAAACCATCCTCTTAGTACAAAAAGTGACAAATAGAACTTTTAATATCAGTCAATATGTTTTTTAATTAGCTCTAATATCAGTAATAATAACCAGGTAAATTGATTATTTATATCAACGAATTTAGTGCTGTTACTCGCAATATACAAATGAAAAATATACATCTTTCATACAAAATGTTATTACATTAAATTACTGTTTCTCTTAGTTTATTTTATAAAGAAAAAAGATTAAAATGAATTAACTTTCGTTTCAGTTCAATAATTCTGTTTGTTTAATACAAAAAATACGATGTCAATTACATTTAGATTACATTTCTATTTTCATAGTTTTATATTGTAGGAATAACTGAATGAACAGGTTGAGAGTGTATATGAATTTAGTCTGAGAAACAGAACGGCAACGTTGCATATGAAAGGGTTTATGAAGGTGGAAGAAATGAAAATTTATTTAAAATTCAAACCATAGCTAAAATGTAGAGAAAATGTTTTCCTGAAGAAGATGAAATCTGAGCAGTTGCTTCCCCACATAACGTAGATATTTGCATCACGATGTGTATGTTCTTTCAAAATTGAAATAATACTGAATATGTATTATCCTGCACTGTAATTGGGATTAAATTCCTGTTGTGCAGCGTAACATAAATAAATAAATAAATAAATAATTAGTGAGGTAGGTGGCTCAGTGGTATCGAGTCGGCCTGTGGATTTGAGAACCCGAGATCGAATCTCACAGTCGGCAAACAATTTTCGCCACATTAAAAATATCCCTGTCTTCCCCATCACTAACATCTTTGGAAGCAATTATTTGATGGCTGGTGACCGCACTTCACGCGCACTTCACCGAGATCTGCTACAACAGTAATGGGCAAAAGGCGTGATGATATATTTATTTTTAATTATTTTTTAATTAAGTTCAAACTGATTAAAAATGTACCTATAAAAATTCATCAAATAAAATTTGTATTTATATTTAGTGTCGTCTATTGTCTTCGCTTAAAATTTGTAACGGACCGTTAAACATTAACAGCTATGTTATAGAATCCGTTAAAATCAGAATTCAAATCTGGCCTGTAGCTATGCGTTGTTTTCCTAGTACCTTATTTCGTAAATAAAGGATGAATTCACTCAACTGTAAAACGATATACATTTGAATATTCAACTAATGCCAGGGAAATATATTTCTGGGACACACAGCATTAATTTGTTCGTTGAAATTAAACCAGTTCAAAAATATAAATAAATATATCTTCACGCCTTTTATTGAAAATTATTTTTCTTACAATATGTACCTATAATATATGGTATTTTTTTAAAGACACCAACAGATCAATAAATGACAAAAATATTAGTAAATACTCTATAATACGAGTATATTGATTTTATTTGTATAATTGACAATTACTCAGCGGGCTAGTTGTGAGGCGAAGAAATTATTCGTAGACCAAAGTTTGACGACGAATTACTCAGAGCCAGTTCTTTGTAAAGTATTATATATACAACAGCGTGTGTTATATACTTCAAAAGCCGATTATGAAAGATTAAAACTAAGTTTAATACATTTCAACTATAAACAATTTACAATGCCAAAAGTTCTAAAATCTTGACAGTGAAAATTTTAATGAAGAAAACATAATTACAATATATCTTAAATATGATGATGTTCACCTCATTATTGATTTTTATATGGTTTTGTAACATTGTTGTTAGATTAAAATTTGATTTGTGTAATTTTACACTGGCAAACTATATGACTAGTTTAATACCAGTTTGATGATGTTGGTATTTTTTTAAATTAACTATCATAAGAATTGTGAAATGTGAATTTCATTATATTTAAATCGTGTACCTATAAGCAAAGAAAATTTATACAGCACTCTATCTTATAAATAAAACAAATAAATATTTCATCACGCCTTTTACTCATAACTGTATGTCGTAACAGATCTCGATAAATTATATATTTATATGTGTGAAGTACGGTTACTAGACTAGTTTATTCTCTATGTCTATTCATAAATCTATTTTTTTTAAAACATTAATTTGCATAATTATTTTGTTTTGAATACACAGTTTGTTTCAAAATTATAACAATAAAAAAGGATTTACTATACATTATTGTAACCACTGAATACTACGTAAAAGAATTTACCTGAAACTGACAGGGAAATAAACATTACTGTTTAGGAAATAAAAAATACGTATTAAATAAGTTATGGTATCATTGATTTTATATAGCTTATTAACGAACTTAACCTTAGTTTTTCGCTTAAAAACTCAAATATAATGTTACAATCTAAAATCTCACTGCTTTCTTAAGTTATGCTGCTTGCAAACAGACACACAGACCGATAGTCCGACTTTTAAGGACTATATTTTTGGATTCAGTAGAGTCTAAAACGTTTATATTTATCAAAATCTCATTATATTAGTCGGAAAGTAACAGATTTCCTTTTATATTATTTTTGTAAACCTTTGTTTTTTAATTGAATACTTCAGTTGTAAATTTTTCTTTGTAATGTCATTCGAACCATATGTGTTTGTGATACGTTGACCCTGTAGAAAGGTTGTTGATAAAAATAAATAAATATTTATTACCTTGGAATTATTTTCCTATAATTGCATCAGAATTGAAACTGACAGTTATTATTATGAAAAAGAAAAAATAATGATAAAAGCTGAAATATGAATAGATAATAAAATCCTGATTGAGACTCAATACCAACGTTTCATAAATAAGAATAAGAATACAATACCAAAGACGTTAATAAAGAGATTTACGAACTACTAAATAACTTCATTTCTAGAACAAAACGCCTACAAAATTAATTGTTCTGCTCTATGTAAAAACTTAGAATTGGAACGATTTCATGTTTATAAAAATAAAAACGGTCGTCACGCAACTGCGACTCCAAACCATAACTTAAAACTAACACAGTGCGGAGTTTTTTACGTGGCGTGAAATTTGGATTAGCGCCACAGGGTGGTGGCACCATCGGGGTTAGTGGCACGTTTATAGCCTCAGCTAAATGGAAACGATTTCCCAAGCAGTCAAGCACCACTTCTGGAAAATATATGTTCGCTATTTTACAACGATTCGGCCAATTTTAGATTCTGATACATTGCTGCGTTTAATAGAAACGTTTAATTTGAATTTATCAACGGCAGAATATTTCCACAATTTGCAGATTGTTTTATGTTTTGGAGAAGGAGGATTACAATTAATTTCTATTGTCAATGGAAACTGTTCGTCTTCGCATAAAACATCTAAGGACTACGAATTTTAAGAGACCTCTTTGTTTAAGTAATATCGATTTCGTTTTCTTATAAGATTTTTAATGCCATTGTGGATTATTAACATTTATGATATTTTCTTTTTTATCTCTGTTGAAATTTTGGTTTCATAACAAATTAGTTTGTACAAAACATTCTAGATGGAAACAACAAGTATGAATTTTAATTAAAGCTTGATGCAGTGTACATGGTTAGTATAAATCAACAAATTAAGCTGAAGCATGAGAAAATAGAGTAAAATTTCATTAAACTTTCAAGAAGCAAAAATATAATAATCGGTTTATATGTTAATGACAAGTTTTTATATTTAATAATTACTTTACAGATCATCATAATTTTGATATATCATGCATTTTTCGTTGTATATGTAGTTGTACTTAAAAACAATATACCTTTGCCAGGATCATTAACTAATACATTAATTATAAAAATAATGGCGGCATATGACCTTAGTAGTTGGTCCGCCAGGAAGCCAGAAGGAAAAAAAAATAAAAATTATAAAAATGTTTTAAATACATAAGATGGTTTTTTTTATTCAAAAGTGCAAAATATGAAAAATACTTTTTTAAGTCAATTATATTGCGGCTACTATAGTAACGCAGCTCACTGATTAATATTATTGTTATTGACACGTTGATTAGAAACTTCTCATGTGTAACATTTGTATGTAATTTCTAAAATTTACAATTTACCACGTACATGTGGGAACCAATAGAATCACAAATTTGTTTGGAAATGAACCAATAAAATGAAACTATTTTGATTGTATTGTAATAGGATAGTGATAATATTGGACTGTAATTGGTTACCAATAAAATAAATGGTATTTTCATAAACATCAATTGAAGAACTCTACCGAAACAGACAATTCTCGATGAGGAATTTCTTATATAGAATTTTTGCTAATTAAATTATTAGGCAAAATAAAATTCATACTATGATAATTCTCAGATAATATTTTGACATGATTTTAAATTTGTTGTTACGGAAATAAAAAATTCATCTCGTGCTGCGCACTCACTATATTACCATTTTCATAACAACTCTTCATTCATGTCAAAATATTGTCGGCAATTATCAATCACTTGATATATTACTTATGATAGTTTCATACGAAAACAAAATGTATCAAAATAAAATAAAAAGAATAGAATTATTGGAATTAATCATAGAATGTCGAAATGGTGATAAGTAAATATAAAAAATATAAGTTATCATTAATTCAATGGTCGGAAATAGATAATGATTGAGTTGCAAAATAGTGGGAAAAACATTTGTGATGTAAATAAATAAATAGAAAATAAAACTGGAAACACTTACTAACTGTACAGCCTTCAAAATCGAACCAGTGGCATTTCTTCAAGTGTTCCTGATTGTCATTCTGTAACAAAAATATCATGATATTAGGGTGATACTTTATATAAGAATACTCAAAATAACAAGTTGTTAGTAATGCTATACAATAAATGATGTAGGATAATGAAATCACAATACATTTGTATACACAAATGCTTTAATAACAAACATAAATGAACAGCTCAAGTAGATTTACAACACAAATGCACTAGAAAAACTAAATAAATGTTAAAGGAAACAAATGAATAAACTGAGAACAATCCGGTCCGTGGGTCAACTAATACGAGCAAAATAGTATATTATGTAACAAGTTTTATAAAAGTCTCATTAGTTACAAGTGTATAAAAAACGAGTACCTAAAGAGTTTATAAAACGAGTCACATATCATACCTTTTCTATGATCGTAAATGAAGACAGCAAGGTAAGATGCAGGAAGCTAACTTCACCCTGTATTTATTAATATGTTAAGCCGTGACTAAAACGTTCGAAGCCACAGCTTGTCAACATATGATTAAGATGTTATTTAGCGCCATGGAAACCAGTACTTTAATAACGGCAGCAGAAAAAAATATACGTTTGAGCAACCACAGAACTATTTATGGTCGCTGCAGCTCCCAGCTACTGCGGTTGGCAGCTGCAAGACTATCTGTAGCCACCGCAGCTTTCGAGACATATTCAAGCCAGGTCACTACAGCATAACAACGCTGCTATCGTAATCAACCACAGAAATATTCGTGGTCACTAAAGCTCTTGACTACTGCAGTACGCAGTTATAGATCCATCTGTAGCTACTACAATCTACTAAACCAACATCAACCAATGATGGGTAGGCTGCTAGCATACATTTTAATCATACTCTTTCATACTGCTCTAGATTAACTATCTTACTTTGCTGCCGTAATTCCAGACTATCCAGTACGACTTGAACACTACCGAATTCTTGCACTACAACGTCACTCTACAATCGGCGAACAGAAAGTACGTAACATCGATCTTATTCCTTATATAAACAAAATATATACATACAGAATTGAAATATGTAACAGGTAACACAATGGTTTTTTTTAATATGACGATTGCTGCTTCCCTAATTAAATTACACCAAAAGTGTAAATAAAATGGTAAGTATTAAAAACTGTATTTAATGAGTATCTACTTGTTGCCGCATTGCAAGAGTAACAAGCAAGCGAAAAGTGGATTTTATAAAAAAAATTAGTGATTGAGAATACTGTGGAAAACATTGAAACAAATAATTTTTATTAAAACATAGATAGTTACTGAAATATCAACATCAAATGATTATTTTGTTTCGTTTCTCACAGAACTTCTAGTCCCAAATTTTCTTTATAAAAGTTATTTTTCGTTTGCTTGTTACTTTTGCATAAAAACTATTGAGCAACAAGCAGATATTCATTAAATGCAGTTTTTATTACTTAACATTTATTTAATAATAATAATAACATTTATTTATTTAGCAAAAGATGCTACATTAGAATAACATAATATTAATAAAAACAAAAACAAAAAAACATATACATATATTAACATAACTGTTTCTGTATTTACACTTTTTGTCTAATGTAATTAGGGTACCGTAGCAGATCTCGATAAGTGATATATTTCTTTGAGTTAAGTGCAGTTACCAGCCGTCAAATCAGGGCCCCATAATTATTAATAGCGGTAATTTAAGAGTTTGTCGGCTGTAAAACCCGAGTTCTCAAATCCACAGGCCGATTCGATACCACTAAGCCGCCTATTCCATACAAAAAACCTTTATTATAATTGCTATATTAACGGGTAGGTGGCTCAGTGATATCAACTCGGCTTGTGGATTTGAGAACTAGGGTTCGATTCCCACAGCCGACTAACAATTTTCACTAAATTAAATCTCCACCTGTGGTTCCCCCTTTGGGGACCCTGATTTGACAGCTGGTTATAGCACTTCACGTGAAAAAATACATCACTTACCGAGATCTGCTATGAAAGAGTGCCACACCTAATAATGGGTAAAAGGCGTGATGATATATTTATTTATTTATATTACGAACAAATAACATAACATCAAACTAATTGTAATTTATTCATTCTTTTTTTATGTTTATTAATTTTTAGTAGTATTTGATATAAAAGTTAAATTCCTTGACAACAGCAAAAATGTATGTAAACAAGTTGTTTATATAAAATTACATTACATATTTCTAAATTGGAATACCAAGCATACAGAGAAGAACTCTCGGAAAAATTCCAAGAAATCGTTGATGTAGCTTCTGCAGGTTTTTATTTGTTTCATTATACTATAATGTATAAATTTTACATATATTTGACATTTAAACTGCCAAAATAATATAAACATCCTAGAGGAATTATAGGAGGAATCCGTAATAAAGAAAATGTTTAAAAACCGCTGAAGCTAAAGTTTAAATTGAATTATAATAATTATAATAACCATGGACGGTAGTTAGACTTAAATGCGTTTTTTCTTCCTTGAAATGTGACATATGAAACTGATGAATACTATTTCGGTTACAAATACGAATTTTACCCTCGATTAGATAATTCTTCATGAAAAAATATTGATAATAAAGCACATTTTACAGAAAACCCATCCGAGTCGAGTACAGCTGATTGATATTTCAAGCACTGCCAAATGGATTTGAGATACAGCGAACGACTTCCATTTCCCAAAGACATAAACGGAGGACGAAAAAATGAATCCGCCGAAGGATATAAAGTTCTGCTGGTAGGATTTATCCTCTGTCGGCCAGATTGCAGGGAAACACATCGCTCGAATAGAGAATATTTTGAGAAATAGACTAGATTTATTCCCAAGTACGTGTACCAATTTCGACAGATATCTTTCCAGGACAGGACTAGATCAATATTGTCACAATCAATGATTTTGGTAATAAGTATTATTTAGAAATAATAATACAATTTAAAAGCAAGATAATTCAAATGGAAAATGAACAAGTTTATTGAAGAACCTAAATATACTATTTGAAAAATTTGCTGAATATTCAACATCGTACCTATATATTTTTGGCTATTAGACATTAATAAATTATTTTTAAAAAATAAATAAATATAATATATCATCACATCTTTTTTACCCATTACTAAGTGTGGTAGTGGCATATTTATGCACTTTAACTGCAATTACCAATCGTCAAATCACGCCCCTCAAAGATGTTAGTGGAGGGGGAGCCACAGAGGTAGTTTTAACGTGGTGAAAATTGTTTGTCGGCTGTGGAAATCGAACCCGGGTTCTCAAATCCACAGGCCGACTCAAAACCACTGAGCCACCTACTTCTTGTACATGTATTTTTGGCATATTGATTTTAATTTGATTTTTATTTTTATACCGAGATAAAAAATTTAAATTATTTAGTCACATGAGAACATTTTGAGAGCCTGTTGTTGAATTTTAAATGATCCCTAAAGAGACAAATGACTACAAATAGTGAAAAAAGTTAATTTAAACCAATTAAACTATAGTATTCACATTTTTTTCATAATCTTTATTTTTATATTCAAAGTGCAAAATCTATACAATACTTGAAGATACTAGGATTAAAAAACTTTAAACTAGCCCCTGCTAGTCTCGTTTTTCTCAGTTTTTGTCGTTCTACTATGAGGCCCTTACCGATGTTATATTGTAATAAACCTAATACTCGTATATTATGTCATTTTCATTTACGAGTTGCTATAACTTTATTTACACAACTCAAGTCAATATTCTAATTAATTCTCGAAGTGCGGAAGTTATAATGACATTAAGTATATTGTGGTAAATAATCGTTTAACGAAAATTATATAAAATTAGACGTGCTAATTGGGTAATTTCAGAACGGTCCAATTTCCATTAAATTAACTGATATATACTTTTAGAACGAAGATGAGGCTTTACTTTAATTGGACCTAAAATGTAATCAAAATTAATTGTTGGTGAAATGAGACGAAAGCTTAGAAATACTTCCAGGGAAAAAGAAATTATTTTTAATTACATACTCTTTTATATTGAAGTGGAATTTATATAACTTTCTTTCAGTGAATACTTATCAACTGTTTAAATCAATTATTATATATCTAGTTGGAAAAACGTTTTATCAGAGATAATGAGTCCCACGTTCAAATCCCAGCATCGGTAGAATTTTTTTTCTCTATATAGAAGAGGATTATTTTTAAAATTTTATTTTTACATATCTCTTTAATATTTTTCGCGAAACTAAATATAAACTTTTATCTAAATATAAGATTTCCTAGACAAACAATTTTAATTCTAAATAAGTGAGAATAAATTGAAAATAATTTGCTAGATTTCGAAACAAAAACTTGTTGTTAGTTTTGTGAAAGAAACTGCAGAATTATTTTCTAATTTATAGAGGAATTTAATTTTACACGTTGACAATTTTAAATAATAATTTGCCAACTACCAATCTGACGCTTGTTAAACAAACAAAAGCTACAGTAATTATTCTCAGGAATATTCATAAGAACCTTATTCTCATTAAAATAATGACAGGATTGCTTAAAACCACTGAAATATATACTATCTAGTAATAGCATATATATAAAAATAACAAAAATGAGGACATATCGAATGATTATGGCTGGGGGCAATAAATACATTTCGTAAGTGTAAATATTATAATAAACATTTCTTTTTAATATTCAGATACAAACTAAATCTGCAAACTGACAAAATAAAGCTCATACGTTAGTATATGACAAGACTTATTCGGACAAGTTGGCCCCGACAAAGATACCAGATAGACAACAGCTATTACTATTCAATAGGCCTTCAGTTCAGTGTATGTAAACATTTCAGTAGTTAAAATGCACATATGTGATAGTTAATAAAACATTTCATTGCTTTTAAAATACGTTAAAAAATAATCATTGTACATTCTCTTTAAAAATATTAAATTCCAACTTTAATTTTGTTACATAATACATAATGAAATTGTTTTTGCTAATTGTTCTTTCTCGAGTCGTAACTTAGTGAATTCTCATGTTAAATTTTTCATTACATATTTTATCTCTTCATTTTCATAATAAAAATTATTCATTATTTGGTTTCTAATACGTACTCGTGTCATTTCGATGGGGTAGATGGCTCAGTGGTTAAAATAAAAATTACCCCTGTGTCTCCCTTACCACTTACATCTTCGGGGCCGTGATTTGACGGCAGGTAACTGCACTGAATTTATCGAGATCTACTACAGCAGAGTGCCTCACAAGAAAAGGCGTGATAATATATTTATTTATTTTATTTTTATCTTCTTTCAAATCAAGAAAATTTGTTTTTTGCAAAACAGAATAAAGCTGTTTCTAAATTTTAAATTATAATTCTTGATACTTGGCGTTATAATTATTAGCACTTATTTTTGTAAATTAGAACCAAATTAAACTTGGCACTAAAGATGTTATTAGCGGTTAATCAGTTTTATTAATCTGTCAATACTCACCAAGTCCCAAGATATCAGATAATTGATGTGTTCATTGCACCAATATGTTGCCATCTACTGTTTAATATCGAAACCTGCTAATTGTGAGAAGATAACCACATATTATGATAGGTTATTATTAATTTTCTTGAAACCCAGCGAAGAAAAAGAAACTACGATAATTTATATTTGTCACAGATCACAGAAAATAGTTTAGTAGTAAAAAAACGTAAGTTCTTCTTATTATAAGCAACAAGCAAAAACAAACATCTGCACTTTCTGTATTGTGGTATGAATACCTCCATCCCTTTATTTGATTTACAATCAAGTTGGTGTGGACAAAATAACAGAGAATCTCAATTCAGCGCGGTGAAGCCCAAAACGAATGGATAGTTAGAAACCAGAACTTGCAGAACAGAAATTCCAGCTTATGACACCCCAGCGGTTACACTCAGAGTACACCGCAGTTAGACCGGGACACACCAGAACTACTCTAGGGTTACATCACCCGTTATACTGCATTTCAAGCTAAATGGATAGTTGCGAAAGATTGCAAGTTTTTTTAAGCAAAAACTGAACTTTTTCTTTGTGCAAGAAACTCAAAAAATTACATAGAGCAAACAAGAAAAATATCGTAAATATTAATCCTGAGATCATACAGGATTTTCAAAAGATCTTGACGTAGACATCGTATATTTTGTGGTGTCAAATTAACTTAGAGAAAATTCATGCAAATAAATGTGGTAGAAAATTTAATTTTGCTGATCATTTTTCGATATCAACGTTGTTGCTTGATAATAATTGATAAGAGCAACTGACAAGAACAAATCTCGACTTCGAAAATGGAGAGATTTTGTTTGTCTAATGTCAAAGCAACCAAGTTCGAGTGAGGTGAATTATTGAAGTTAATTTCTGTCTCAATGATGTACTAAGAGAAGTCAATGGTTTGTCTATGTTTGGGTTCAAATTTCAAATTCTAATTGGATTAGCAAAGTTGTGTCATTAACAGAACTGAATAATTATTTAAATAAATTTGGGGCAGCCAAATATGATGATGACAGCTATTCTTATAAATATTACATTATTATGTCACTGTCAAAAAATTAACAGTCACGCGATTTATTTCAAGAATTTTGTTTTATATAATGATACTTTATCGCATAATGTTACTAATAGAAGCGACCGTTAATAATATATTATATAAGTGAGTGAAATAAGTTATTATACACTAGTGAAATGTTTGACGCACGAGCAGGTAAGCGTGAAAGTGATAATTGACATTTCTCAAGATATTTCATTCACGTGTGATATATATTTTATCTAACAGTAGCGGCTTTTGTACAATAAAGGTCAAAATAAGATGGAAACTCTTGTATTATGATGTATACTATTTTCATTTTAAACTGGAGGCATCGGCATAAAACGATTAAAGGTCCCTGTCCCATATAACTACAATGAAATCTATCAGTGCGGCTACCACAAATCGCTTAACGATGGTCACAACAGGTAATTTTTAAGGGTCGTATTCAACCAAAAATTATTCTTGTTTTTTCCTATGATTTACCATTTAAAAATACCGGCGAATGGGGCTGCACAACCCTGTGCGAACATTGTGACACCAGTTATAACGGGTCATATTTTGAGTTCGTTTGTAAACGTAATTGCGGTGCATTTATTCGTTTTATGCCGATCCCTCCAGTTTAAAATGAAAATAGTATAAATTGTTAGTTGATAGTGAGGTGCCACTTGAAACTTTCATTTTGAAAGATTAATTTTTAAAATGTTTAACCTACTGCAGATGCGCTGTACTGAAACAGATTTGAACTGAAGTGTGGAACAATCCGTGCAAGCTGCATAAAATAACTTCAAGCTCAAACTATTCGTAGTTAGTTTTAGATGTGTTGTATTTTGTAGGAATATATGTTTGTGTCAGTTTATAAAAACATACAACTACTCACGGTGTTATGGTAAATTTGATACAAAATGAAGTATATGTGCATGTTTATTTATTTTTAAATTAGTTTTAGAACGACATATTTTTGACTTAAATTCACTAATTTTTGTTGTGTTGAAATTTTTTCTGAAAATTTCATTTGAAACTTTTAATAATATCTTACATAATGAAACTTAACATGAAACTTTCAATACAAATTTCAGTGAAACTTTTAAAACAATTAGTGTCTGAAATTTGCACATTAGTACATGTGAATAAAAGCTGATATTAGTATATCAAAGGAGAATTTTGTCATACTTCACGGTTACCATAGGAAATTAATGTCATATCTCACTAGTTGTTCCGTTGTTACGTTATTAATTAAGGATTGTTATATTGGAGTACTGGAATCGAGGCATTATAAAAATAAAAATTAATAGGGTAACAATATTGTAGTCGTAGAAAAAAGAATAGCGTAAATTAAATGGAATGTTCATTTCCAAATTTAAAACTTATCAAAAATTATGTTTATTAATATCTCGTAGGTAGGCAAGCAACTGAAAAATAAGATTTTAAATTAAAAAAAAACCGATTGATTTAATCTTATCTACAATATTTAATTGAATATTTTTCCTCTAGTCTAAACAATACCTAAGGGAAGCGATAGTAGCGGAGAAACTAATTTCCTATGTTAATCGCCTTATGGTAAGCGCTTCGTGGAATACCTGTTTATATACGATATAATCTTATACAGAATTTGAAAACCCAGTAAATAAAGCTTTAGTTTATTGTCTTTAAATTCCATATTTTCGAGACCTTATGTGTAAGAGTACTAAAGTAGAGATTAGACTTTTTCTTTCAGAAATAATTGTTTGATTATCTAATAAATTTATTAGATCGATTTCACTGAAGTAATTGGCTTCCTACAAAATGAATACATTATTTAATTCTATCAAAATTAAATTTAGACCACATAATACATATTACATTTGAAATAATTTGTATACTCGGGCAAGTTTGATCAGTAAAATGGAGCTGTGGATATCAAATATCTGTCAGTCTTGCATTTTTATAGAACAATCTTTGAAAACAAGATATAATAGTAATGTATACATCAAGGACGTTAAGTAGATGATAATACACAGAAGACGACGGCTAAAAGGATAAATTTTAAATAAATCGAAAGTTTTAAGTAATCAGGTTAGGACAATGTCTTCCTCTCCGACATATTTCTGCTTTTTCCTTTAGCATCATCATCTCTCATTCATACAGTATAAACAATATTATTATGTAATAGTAATAATAACAACACTAATATTAACCGTATAAATATCAGTAATATCATTTGACATTTCATTTTCGAATTAGGAAATAAGATCGAGTACAGTGTTTCATATCCATTGACACTAGATGTAAACTAATTTAAATAAACAACAAAATAATTATTTGTGAAAGTTACGTGAAAACATTAAATTAAATTAAAACTAAAATATGAACGGAGAAAGCTTTATAAATCATCATGCTCACTCATTATGCCTCGGTCGTTAAGATGTTGTTTATATATCTCGTATCATAGCAATAAACAGCAAATAATATTTAAGTGAAAAATAAATAATTTTGTTTGACTAAACCATAACTGTTTCATTTATGGCACTGTTTAGCATTCATAAAATAGCATTTTATTCAACTAATATGATAAAATAGCAAACTTGGCCTTCTATCAATATCAGAAAATAAAAATGACTATTATATCTAATTAATTAATTAATTAATTCCTTTGCATTTAATGCAATTTATTTTACTTTTTTAGGAATTCTCCTAAATTATGAGATATTATAAACACATTTTTACATCTAGTTTTTTGACAAATTTGATATTTTCATCAACAGTTACATAAAAAAGATACATCTTAACAATAAAAACACCAAAGCGCACTGTAAGATACAATTACATATTTTTAGAAAATAAATCGCTTCTAAGGCATTTGTACATAAAGCTTTATATGTAACTCATGTATAACTCGACCATAAACTACGGCTCGTCCAATAAACTTCTGCATTATGTCCCTGTTGCATAAATAGCTACTATTTGAGAAAATAATCGCTTCGGAATGTCATTTGAATATTACTTTCTGTCTTTTATTATATATTAAAGAGGGCCAAGATACTGGAAATATAAATTCAGTCGTTATTTTCTATATAAAATAATTAATAATTCAATCAATTGATACCTTTTACACATTCTAGGTGTGGTATTCAGCCGTAGCAGATTTCGATATGTGATATGATATATTTTTGTGCGGTTACGGTTCCAGAAAATATTAGTGATAGAATAGTGACAGGGAAATTTTAGTGTAGTGGAAATAAGTTTACCTACCCCATTATGTATCATAAGTTGTTCATTTCAAATAAAACATAACTGTGTGTAAGTAATTAATAATTTTTGGCTAGCAAAATGGCGATCGAATGATTTATAAGCGACACACAACAATGGTTTTCTACGAGAGTTGCTTCTGTATTGTATTTATAGTATGCGCAGGTTCTACACACAGCCTATAGTAATATTGTAACTGCTCTGATTATAAATGCTGAACCACTAAATAGAAGTTTTGAAAATCGATAATAATTAATGAGAGTGGAATTGTAGAGTTCGATAAATACCTATATTTTTAATGAATGAGATGTGTGCTTCATCTTCCAGTGGCGTGCGGTGAATGTCGGAAATAGGTGTGTAGGTTCTTTTTGCGTGGGGGTTAACTTTTTTTAAAAACAAGTTTGTTTGTAAATTAAATCCAATCTTCTTTCATCATTAGTTACAAAGTGGTTTATAACATTATCAAAAAAGTCTGGTTTTGATTGTAAATAATAAATAATAATTCTTATCAATAGTAATGATAAATAAAATTTTTAATACTTTTTGATTCATTGTATTAAGAACAGAATTTATAATTATGTTTAATGTTCTCGATTGAAGTTGTTGAAAAGAGAATTGTAAATTTCAAATATTTAATTAGTATGTTATAAGTAAATAATTAATGCAAAACACATTAAATTATAAAGAGAACAATTGGGTTTCCGCCGGGATTTGTACCTGGGACCTATGAACTCTTGCCATATGCTAGAGAGAATAAAATCAGATTTGAATCACAGGCGACTGTAACTTAGTTGGTTTAAAGCATATGGCCGGAATTCATATGTTCCCGGTTCAAATCCCAGTTTTCCTCTCTAGGAAAAATAAAATCAGATTTGAATCACAGACCACTGTAGCTTAGTTGGTTTAAAGCGTATGACTGGAGTTCATAGTTCCCAGGTTCAAGTTCTGGCAGTATTCTATTTTGTTCCTGATAATTTCATTTGACGAATTTTTATTTTCTTTTAAATGATTGTAAATAGACACTCAATTACTGTTATCATAACATTTTACAATTTAATTTTATGTAAATATCAAGTTTGCTATTTTATTATCTGCATTTACAACATCAAGCAAGAGATGATTATATTTATAAGTTGAATAAGTTTCGATATATTCATATTTTGAAAACATTTTGTGCAATAAAATTCACAGTGCACAAAAGAGACAGAGTACGAGCAATACGTTTTACTAATATTTTATCTTTATTTATATAGTCGGACTATGCTAAGCTGCATGAATGTAGAGTCTGGAGCTATAGACCAGCGTGCACAACCGATGTATGCTCCACGGTCCACGTCTATTCTATGCACAGACAGTTAGCGCGAAACGCGCCCGACACGCTCGTATTCATATCTGCATAATTGCACTTATTTTTATATGTTTGAAACTAAATAAATATAAATAACCTATAATGCAGTCATATTATTAATTTAAATCATGTAATTTCTGAAATGTTCACTACATATCTTGCACGTATGGATCGCACGTCACTGCTATTTTCAAACAACATTAAATCTTTCTAGATATATGTGCAAATAACTTTTAGTAGGTAATTGAAATATCTACATGCAATGGGTAGGAATGTGTAGATTACCAACTATAGATAATAAATTTTAATGTTTGCAGTAGTAGCTACAATTTTATTTTCATTTAATTTAAAGACACTACAATTTAAATATAATATTTAAATTTAGAAATTTGGTTCAACTCATGTTAAATAATGTAGTTTCCATATCTTTTATTAATATTCCTTTTGAATTAATAACCTTTTAATTGATGAAATAATAAATCAGTTTTCCGTATGAATGTTGGCAATCGTGTCATTCGGTAACCGCATGGGTACGAAAAACATTTTTGTTCACGTGTCAAACTCGTACTATATTCTAACCAAAAAATCTATTTTTTGACACAATCGAATAAAAAAAACTTAAAGAGAAAAATTCAATAGTTCTTATTAATGGAACCCGGGATCTCTTAATCAACAAATTCAAGTTGATCATAAATTCTTTAGTCAATGTTATTAGAATTTTATTATTTAGTACATATTTCCAAATCTCTAAAATAAAATTTCAACATAATTTTTATTAGTATTCATATAATTGATTTGGTATTTAAATAAAATAAATAAATAAATATATCATCACGCCTTTTACCCATTACTGGGTGTGGCACTCTGCCTAAGCAGATCTCGGTAAGTGATATATTTTTTCGCGTATTATTATTTGGTATTTATTTTGGAAATATCGGCCGCAATCAGAAATAATGAAGTCCGGATGAATTAATTAAACAATTCAGATTAGTCAATATTTAGCTATTTGTTTCTCTACAGTTTTATACTCGCAAGTGTTATCTGAAACAATACGGCGTTTTAAAGAAAATGTAATTTTCTTATTTTTAGACAAGTATAAAAATGTTTAGATAAAAATTTCAGCAAATTCTTAATTAAGTTTTGAAAGGATGTCTTCATCTTGAACATTTCGCAACAAAGTGTACCTGTGGCTGCAGCAAGGTACCGTCATCTTATCTGGAGTAACTCAGAGTACTCGAAGGTACCCTGGAGTCCTAGCGTCACGTTCTGAGCGCCGTGCGGTGTCCTAGTCTGTAACTAAAGTTTTCTAGTGTTGGCGCGCCAGGCACGTCCCTAGCTACGGCCACCGTGTACTATCACATATGTTGTCCAGATTGTTTTGTAAGCTGTTTTTTCGCAGAGAGTGTACACTGCACATTTTTATTGTCTTGCGTATAATGCGCGCAGCGTGTGGTGAGAATGCACAATGAATTGGTAACTGCGAGGAATATAGTGTGAGGCAGGGTGCAGTGGTTTGTTAAATAAGTTTCGGTCATACAGTGGAATACTAAACAGGTTAATGCGAAATTTATGAAAATCCTACTAGTTTGTATGTTATATGTTAACAGTAGAAGAAATTTATAAAGGTATAGATGGTTTATTTCTATAGAATGGCATCACAGTAAAATTAGTTTAATAAAGTCATCTAAAGATTCAATCCTCCCTCAAATGGGGTACGTGGATCAGTGGTATCGAGTCGGCCTTGTTTCGTTTTCCACAACCGACAAACAATTTTCACCACATTGATATTACACCTCTATTAACACCTTTGGGGCAGTGGTTTGACGGCTGATAACCGTACTTCACGCGAAAAAGAAATATATCACTTACCAAGATCTGCTACGAAAATGTGCTTCATCTAAATTGAAAACAATGTACAATGTAGAAAACCTTATTTGATATTTATTAAGCCGTAATGATTGATTTTTTTATTTATTATGACATATTGTAATCACATCAATGATTTATTTTAATTGTCTATGCTATTTTATCACTCTTTCTATTTTTACTCTATGTTAAATGTGTTTGCAAATTTATATTATAAGATTTAAATTTTAATTAAAATGGTTTTCTATAAAATTTTAGTCTCATAAATGATAATTTTGTCTAGTCAACTCGTTATTATTCTGTTCTTGAAATTGTAATGGCAAGCAACGAATTGCAAACATATTGTACAATAATTAAAATAAATGCAGTTTCTGTGGAATAAACAGTTTACTTAATATTTAAATTTACGTATGTACTGAGATCTCTATTTATAAAATCAATATTGCATGAATTAGATGTACTGAAAAAGAATATTTAATTTTGCAAGTTGTTATATTTATGTAAAACAGGCGGATCAATTCGACCCTCTAAATATATACATGTTCTTTGTGACAGTTGTGTCTTATCTGCATCAGTAACTTGGCGAATAAATATCTATATTATATCATTATGCAGGTAAATTTTCTATTTATATAAAGATGTTTTTTCGCGATATAGTTAGTTACATTGATATTACTTTAAAAAAACAATTAAAAAAAATCATTATTTTATTGAAAATTTTTATTTAATGGTAAAATACTTTAAATATTTAAATTATTTTACAATTTTAATTCAAATAAATAAAATATCACCTATATTATACCTACTAGATTATTGAGTGTATTTAAAGTTGAAAAGTACAAGAAAAAAGCGGTTGTTTCACTCTAGTTTGACAAATAATGATTTATTATTAATTTAAAATATTTATTACTTCAGCAAACACCATTTGATGTCGTAATAAAGCCTTTAATATCAAGCTTAACATTATCTGGGTGTCATCCCGAAAAAAGTAATTTTTTGATGATAATTTTCTGGTATTTTCTGTTAACATCAATTAGTGTATGGGTTCTTTTATCAACTGTACACTTGTGTCATTTAACTAACTTGGAAGATAAGATTGAAATATTATTAAACGTAAACGGTTTCATACAGGTAAGTCTTTTTATCAGCAAGATACAAGAGTAATTTAATTAAAATGGTTATAACATATGTAAGTAACTGAAGCCAAAAGTTATTGAAACTGAAAGTTCGAAATTAATACAATTACGAGTATATTTTATTTCACAATATTTTAACTAATAGATAACAAAATACCATTTTTTTACATTGATTACCTATTTTATTTTAATATATATATAATCATTTTGCTTTTATCTGTTACTATATTGAATATTAGGTATTCATGCATAAATAATAGAATAAATAAATATATCATGACGCCCATTACCTACGATATTTTATGTAGTTATTTTGCTCCTTCTCTATTCTGTATAATTATATCTAATTAACGTAATATCTATTATTTTCAGGTTATAGCAGTACTATTGTTATGTCGAATTAATAAAAAAGTTTTATCAAAGTTAATTAATAACATGGAAGAGAATTTCTGGTTTGACGTATTTGAATATGATAGCAAAATAATAGAAAAACATAGATTCTGTTATCACATATTATATAAAATGTCAATAATATACAAAAATATTTGCAGAGTATGTATAGCTGTTTCTTATTTGAATCCATATTGTTATTTCAAAAGACGATTTGGGATGGACATGACGTTCCCGTATAATAATTTTATAAAAGAGTGGCCGTATTTCCAAATAACTTATTTTCTCCAAACAGTTACAATCTGGTTTGCAGGATTATACGGCACAGTTACAATAGATATTTTATATGTTGTTTTCATTGGGTTTGTCGTCATTCAGATAGATTTGATTAAAAGTAGACTAAAAACAATTACTCTTGAAAATACCGAGGAATGTGCAATTTATGAAAAATTAAAGATATGCATAATACACCACAACGTTGTGTTAGAGTAAGTATTTGGTGATGAGAAAAATGTGAATACAGTACAATGACTGAGCTCTCATTGGCATTTATTGCTTTTATATGTAATTTATTTTTAGTGTGCTGAAAGATATTGAAGACATGTACAAAAGTATGACATTAGTGAAATTGTTATGCAACATAAGTATTATGTGCTGTGCAGGATCCGCATTGAATTTTCAAACGTAAATATTAGTTTAATATTCCTGTTGCTTATAATTTTGAAATAATTTTTTAGTGGCTTAAATATAAAATGGTTGTGCATATTGGTTGTCGCTTCCTCTCAAGTATTTTTATATTTCTTTTGTGGAGACTATATAACAAGTGAAGTAAGTACATCACTATTCAATATTTATAGTCAAAGTCATAATTGACGGCATTATTTTGGATCTTTTACCCGTACTCTTACAATGCTATTCTGTAATTCTCTGCAGCCTCTGTAAGAATTGCAATTATCATGATTTCCATGGTTATGCATTATGCAAGTAAATAGCTATTCTTGTATCGTTCTGTATCAAATATACGCTTTGTAGACTACATAAAGTTACAAAATGTGGATAGCCATCAAATATTTGTTATAGTGATTTATATTTATAAAATCTTTCAATATATTCAAATATATATTGTTATAGAAATTATTTGCACATACAGAGACGCCTATTAAGGGATCAACATATTCCCTTCACTATTTCAAATGACCATTTTAAAGACTAATCGTTTAAAGAAGTACCAACCTAGTTTTACAAATAGTTTGGAATTTGGAAATTAATGTAAGACAAAGGAGAGAGATATTATTTCCTTACATTTAAAACTAATTATTTATTATATCAAATTGTGAATTAAAAATAAAAATTTCATTTACTAATTTGATTTAAAAAAGTAACAAAAATAATTGATAAATTTACATTGTAGATAGGAAAATAATAGAAAAGATTTATTTTTATATTTCTAAATATAATTATTATTGTTATATTTTCTGAAATATATTCTACCTTGTCATTTATTGATTCTATATTTATTTAAATATATTTAAATAGTATATATTTTATTTTATTAATATAATTACGATATCACCTGTTATTTACCTTCACTATGCCAAGTAAATATAATTTCAGTCAAAACATGATTACCGAAATAAATGAAGTTAATTATTCTGTATGACAAATACTGTAAATGGGTCATTTACAGAATAGAAAATACTGCTGTTCTGTTAGCATCGGAGTTACAGAGCACTATAGCTTACAGAGACTACTGAGCGCTACAGAAGAAAATTATAGAATAGCACCATTAGTTCATACTGTTTACTCTCTCTAAATACACAAATAATTATTCTATTTTCAAATTATACATGAATTGTTAGAAACACACAATGTTGTGTTTAAGATTTAAAATATGTTAAATTAGCAAATTGTTTGAATTTAGTGTGAGAGTATTGGCCAGGTAGCGTACGAAGTGAACTGGGAACAATTTGGATACAAATCCGTGACGGACGCATTGGCTATGATGATTCAGCGCTCGCAGAGGCAAGTGATGATGACTGCGGGTGGAATGGTCGTGCTGTCTCTGCCTAACTACGCTGCGGTAACTATCAACAATTTATATTTTTACACTCTTTTCTAATTTAGCCATTTTTAATTATGTTATATATTTTTCAGTTTATGAAAATGGTTTATTCCTTTTACGTTCTCCTTAGCACCAATAAAAATTAATTAAGAAGAACTGAATTATTAAAATCCATAGAAGCACTTGAAGATAATAATTATATCAACACAATATTTTTGCGTTGATCTAAATGCAGCAGACACTAAACAATGGCTTCAATTTTAATGTATAATATAATTGTATCTTAGCAGTAGCAACAGTAGTAGCAGTTAACAATATTCGTAATTATCGATGTTTATTTCGGGACACAAGTGTTAAATGCGTCGCTTAACCAGCAATGTATTTAATTCGTTCTTGTGTCATCAGATTGAAAATAATGTTATAAGTTTTTAGTCTAATTTACAGTGTATTTAGTGCATATTGTTGTATGTAATTGAGACATAATTATTTGTATAACTTAAAAATCAATAAAATATTATATGTATATACAGAGTATTCAATTTAAGTGTGCCACAATTGGTATCACGAGAACTATAAGAGCTATGATTTTGGTTAAGTTAAACAAAACTTTTTAATTTATAGTAGAAATGAGCAGTTCATGACTGACCCGGTCAATTGAGTCGGTTCAGTACCGTGAACAAAGTGATCTGGACAGCTGAAAGAAGAAGATCCGGCTTGCAGCTCCGTGACTGATGCAGACCTGCAAGATGATTGCTAGATGCTCCCAGTGAGTCCGTTTGACGTTGAGTAAAACACATAAGTTTTTCAGAATTTATAAATTTCAATTTTGCAAGTAGTATATAGTAAAATGTTTTAAATGTTTGTTAATGTTTCTTGTTATTTCTTCGCAACTACTACTAGAGTAAATATATTTTAACAGTAACACACATTTTTCAGGGAATTTTAAAATAGTAAGAATTATATTTTTACGGTTTATATATTGTGATATAAAACACCCTCGTCCAAAACTTAATGTTATATGGTGGCAGCATCAGATTAAAATATCAATTTTGATAAGTTTCAATATGGTGAAAATCAGTTTGTTGACTGCCGGAATCAAAGTCGGGTTCTCTAATGCTTAGGCTGTTGACACTGAGCCAACTACATACTTCATAAAAAACATATTATTAATTAGTATAATCAAATTTAAATTATTGATATTAGTGTCTATGATATTTTATAAATCTTTTTATTTATACACTACGTTAAATGTCCTTACAAAATTATATTATAAATTTATTTTCAATTAGAACAATACAACTATGTCTAGTTAATCAAATTTATTACTCTCTTTTTAAATTCTTAATGTTGAGCAACGAATTGCAAACATTTTTTGTAATAAATAAAATAAAAGCAGTTTCTGTGTAATAAACAGTTTATGAATGATTTAAATTTACGTATGTACTGAGATCTCTATTTATAAAATCAATGTTGCATGAATCAGATGTACTGAAAAAAGAATATTTCATTTTGCAAAGTTGATATATTTATCAGGAAGATCAATTAGACTCTCTAAATATATTTATTGTTTATTGTACTATTACATTCTTCATAAAAACTGTAATTGATTTGCTAATTTCAACCTCATACCCCTATCCCCTTGAGGGTGTAAAGAGGAGAAACCATAAATTTATTTTATGGTGAAAAAATGATAAAAATTAACGCATCTTAGAAATTGATAACAATGTACAGTTTTAGATAATCTTATTTGATATATATTAATATTTGTGACAGACAAAATGTAGACCTCAAACAATGGAGCTCGCATATAATTGCAATCACAGAAATGACCTATTTTAATTGTCTATGATATTTTATCACTCTTTCCATTTTTACTCCATGTTAAATGGGCTTGCAAATTTATATTATAACTAGAAAATGTTAATCTCATAAATGATAATTTTGTCTAGTCCATTAATGTTGTTACTCTGTTCTTGAAATCGCAATGGCGACGAATTGCAAACATATTGTATAATAAATAAAATACATGCAGTTTCTGCGTAATAAACGGTTTATGTAATATTTAAATGTACGGTGGTCTTTAATCATTCTAATATCTATATTTTATGAAGCAGATTCACTGGAAAAAAGGAATATTTAATTTTGCAAGTTGTTATATTTATGTAAACATTCGGATCAATTCGACTTTCTAAATATATACATGTTCTTTGTGACAGTTGTGTCTTATCTGCATCAGTAACTTGGCGAATAAGTATCTGTATTATATCATTATGCAGGTATATGTTCTATTTATATAAAGATGTTAGAAAATTCAAATGTTTACTTAAATAGAAAACAATTAAAAAATCATTATGCTATTAAAAATTCTTATTTAATGGTAATATACTTTAAAACTTTAAATTATTTTCCAATTTTATTCAAATAAATAAAATATCACCTAACATATATTGTACTTATTAGATTTTTGAGTGTATTTAAAATTGAAAAGTACAAGAAAAAGGCGCTTTTTTCACTCTTGTTTGACAAATAATGATTTATTATTCATTGAAAATATTTGTTACTTCAGGAATCACCATTTGATGTCGTAATAAAGCCTTTAATATCAAGTTTAAAATTTTCTGGGTGTCATCCAGAAAAAAGTAATGTTTTGATGATAATTTTGTGGTATTTCCTGTTAACATCAATTAGTGTATGGGTTCTTTTATCAACTGTACACTTGAGTTATTTAACTAACTTGGAAGATCAAATTGAAATATTATTAAACGTAAACGGTTTCATACAGGTAAGTCTTTTTATCAGCAAGATACAAGAGTAATTTAATTAAAATTGTTATAACATATGTAAGTATCTGAAGTCAAAAGTTATTGAAACTGAAAATTCGAAATTAATACAATTACGAGTATATTTTATTTCACAATATTTTAACTAATAGATAACAAAATACCATGTTTATACATTGATTACCTATTTTATTTTAATTCTTTTTAACTGTTAAATTAATTTAACAATGCATATGTAGAATACTCTGGTTATTAGTATCCAGACGATATTTCGCAAATTAATAACGTAAAAAAAAAGTTTTTGTAGAAGTCAGAATTATATACATCATATTATAGCACAGATTTTATTTTGTGGAGACATTTTGGATGCACAATTATTTTTTTAAATTGTAATATATAATTATTTTAAGTTTTAAAAGATAATAATTTGCTGATTTCAGCAATGTATAACTTGCATATTTTGCCATTTAATTTATGTAAAACTAAAATATTTTAGTATCTTAAAAGTATTGAAATAAAAATTGAACTAAATGCTTATTATGAGTACAAATAGTGAAAAAATTAAAAAACTATATCAAGTAAATTTTACTTGCAGAAGAAAAAGTGCTTTGACAGATAATATGTTTGTTTTCATATACTACTTATACAGGGTATTATATTTTAATAGATCCAGCAAATATCAACATGGAAGCTAGTTGATGACAGATGTACGTTCCTGATTCGGTTTGTTAGTAATTAATATTAAATTTGAAATTTCAAATGGAACATAATAGATTATTTTACAAATTTGAAAAGTGCATCAAATTTGCTTTACAATCATGTAAAATAATCTATATGTTACAATTTAAAAAGTAAAATGGCGGGCACTTTATTGTATACCTAATCGGAAAGAGAATAGTAAGAATATTAAGTGTTCCTTATTCTTATTTTCTGTATTATTATGACAAAAAAAATATTAAGTTGGTAATAATAATAGTTACAATTGTTTTAATTAATTGTTTTATTTCAAGCCACGGTCATGGTTCACTATTCTCTTTCCGATTAGGTGTATAATAAAATGCCCGCCATTTTACTTTTTAATCATGTAACATATGGATTATCTTACATGATTGTAAAACAAATTTGATGCACTTTTAAAATTTGTAAAAAATCTATTATGTTCCATTTGAAATTTCAAAGTTGATATTAATTACTAATTAACCGGAAATGATATCATGACCGTACATTCGTCATCAACTAGCTTACATGATGCTGTATAAATCATGTTATATGAAAGAAATTGCTAAGTTGGTAAATAACCGAGATATATGCTGGGTCTTTTAAAATATAACATCCTGTAGAATTTAATTCCATTTTTTTTATTATCATGCTACTATTTAAAAATAAAAACCTCTTTACAAAATAGTTATTTGTGTAACGAGGCCGTGAAATGATTGTGTGTGTGCGGCCGAGGCGGACTATTTTCTACGTGCACCAAATCATTTCGCGATCAAGGTGCATACAACATTTTTCACGCAACTGCATTATGTTCATTAAAAATTGCAAAATTAATTGAAAATTTAATTTCGAAATAAAAATTGTTTATCGGAAATATTTTGTAATCGTGTTTTGGTTAGTTTAGAACAGCCCGCCAAAGTAGCTGACAGCACAGTAATGAAGTTTTGTCGGACTGTTTAAAATATAATTTCGCAGACTTAATTGTGCGCTTGAGTGTCAACTTTGTGTGAAACTTGCGTGAAGAACAATAATACTATGTTTTATATGAAAAAGTTTTTTCTCACGTTATTGGTTCATGAAATATTTTCTGAAGACTGAAGACCAAACAATCTGTATATTAATATATATATCATCTTTTTGCTTTTATCTGTTACTATATTGAATATTAGGTATTTATGTATAAATCATAATAGAATAAATAAATATATCATCACGCCCATTACCTACGATATTTTAAATAGTTATTTTGCTCCTTCTCTATTCTGTATAAATATATATATATAATTAAAGTAATATCTATTATTTTCAGATTATAGTAGTACTATTGTTATGTCGAATTAATAAAAAAGTTTTATCAAAGTTAATTAATAGCATGGAAGAGAATTTCTGGTTTGACGTATTTGAATATGATAGCAAAATAATAGAAAAACATAGATTCTGTTATCACATATTATATAAAATGCCAATAATATACATAAATATTTGCAAAGTATGTACAGCTATTTGTTATTTGAATCCATATTATTACTTCAAAAGACGATTTGGGATGGACATGACGTTCCCGTATAATAATTTTATAAAAGAGTGGCCGTATTTCCAAATAACTTATTTTCTGCAAACAGTTACAGTTTGGTTTGCAGCATTATACGGCACAGTTACAATAGATATTTTATATGTTGTTTTCATTGGTTTTGTCGTCATTCAGATAGATTTGATTAAAAATAGACTGAAAACAATTACTCTTGAAAATACCGAGGAATGTGCAATTTATGAAAAATTAAAGATATGCATAATACACCACAACGTTGTGTTAGAGTAAGTATTTAATGATGAGAAAAAAGTGAATACAGTACAATGACTGAGCTCTCATTGGCACTTACTGTTTTTATATGTAATTTATTTTTAGTGTGCTGAAAGATATTGAAAACATGTACAAAAGTATAATATTAGTGAAATTATTATGCGACATAAGTATTATATGCTGTGCAGGATACGCATTTAATCTTCAAACGTAAATATTACTTTAATATTCCTGTTGCTTATAATTTTGAAATAATTTTTTAGTGGCTTAAATATAAAATGGTTGTGCATATTGGGTATCGTTTCTTTTCAAGTATTTTTATATTTTTTTGCTGGAGACTATATAACAAGTGAAGTAAGTACATCACTATTCAATATGTATTTTATGTATGGAGAGTAGGCATTTACTGCAACACATGTGGAACTTTTTCAAGCAAATCTCAAAGCAAACCAATACCGTCCAAATGTTTTTTTTATATCCTTCTTCAACAGGATTTTAAATGTTAGTTGCAAAAATAATGTGTACATCCCGAACAGAAAGTGTCTTTGTCGCTCTTGCTGTACCTCGATTATCAATGTCCATATGCGCGTGGTAAGAGTCTACTCTCTGCTCTGAGTGAAGAGTATTGGAATGATATAAGAGTACGGCCTGGGCATTTGTTACTTTCTATTTGTTGTCCAAATCGTGTTTGAATTTGTTTTCAAATGTTACTATCATTAGAATGATTAAATATACAGGGTGTTTCAGGACTAGTGTAACAAACTTTAACAGCTTATTCCTGAGGTCATTTTGACCCAAAAATGTCATATGAACATAGGTCCTATTCCTTCTAGTTACCAAAATACAAGAGGTTGAAGTTCTATAAATAACACGAAATTTTCAAATTTTTGTAATCAAGATACTTTCGGAAAACAAGAGTTTTATTGAAAAGTCATACCTTATTTGTCTTAATTAATATTAAATTAGCAAATTGTTTGAATTTAGTGTGAGAGTATTGGCCAGGTAGCGTACGAAGTGAACTGGGAACAATTTGGATACAAATCCGTGACGGACGCGTTGGCTATGATGATTCAGCGCTCGCAGAGGCAAGTGATGATGACTGCGGGCGGAATGGTCGTGCTGTCTCTGCCCAACTACGCTGGGGTAACTATCAACAATCTTCTTTAGTACTTTGTCCACAGTCATTTTTTGTTACTTAATTTATATTTTAACAAATTCTTCTGATGTTTCTATTTTTAATTATGTTATATATTTTCAGTTTATGAAAATGGTGTATTCCTTTTACGTTCTCCTTAGCACCAATAAAAATTAATCAAGAAGAACTGAATTATTAAAATCCATAGAAGCACTTGAAGATAATAATTATATCAACACAATATTTTTGCGTTGATGTAAATGCAGCAGACACTAAACAATGGCTTCAATTTTACTGTATAATATAGTTTTATCTTAGCAGTAGCAACAGTAGTAGCAGTTAACGATATTCGTAATTATCGATGTTTATTTCGCAACACAAGTGTTAAATACGTCATTTAACCAGCAATGTATTTAATTTGTTCTTGTGCCATCAGATTGAAAGTGATGTTATATGTTTTTAGTCTAATTTATAGTATATATTGTTGTATGTAATTCAGACATACTTATTTGTATAACTTAAAAATCAATAAAATATTATATATACAGAGTTAAGTGTGCCAGAATTGGGAATTGGTATCACGAGAATTATAAAAGCTATGATTTTGGTTAAATTAAACAATTTTTAATTTATAGTATTAATGAGTAGTTCGTGACCGATCCGGTCAATTGAGTCGGTTCAGTACCGTGAACAAAGTGATCTGGACAGCTGAAAGATGAAGATCCGGCTTGCAGCTCCGTGACTGATGCAGACCTGCAAGATGATTGCTAGATGCTCCCAGTGAGTCCGTATGACGTTGAGTAAAACACATAAGATTTTCAGAATTTATAAATTTCAATTTTGCAAGTAGTATATAGTAAAATGTTTTGTTTTGAAATGTCTATTATTGTTTCTTGTTATTTCTTCGCAACTACTACTAGAGTAAATATATTTTAACAGTAACACACATTTTTCAAGGAATTTTAAAATAGTAAGAATTATATTTTTAGGGTTTATATATTGTGATATAAAACACCCTCGTCCTAAACTTAATGTTATATGGTGGCAGCATCAAACTAAAATATCAATTTTGATCAATTTCAATATGGTAAAAATCTGTTTGTTGACTGCGAGAATCAAAGTCGGGTTGTCTAATTTATAGGCTGATGACACTGAGCCAACTACATACTTCATAAAAAACATATTATTAATTAGTATAATCAAATTTAAATTATTGATATTAGTGACTTTGATATTTTTTCACTCTTTTTATTTATACACTACGTTAAATGTCCTTACAAAATTATATTATAAAATTATTTTCAATTAGAACATTACAACTATGTCTACTTAACTAAATTTATTACTCTCTTCTTAAATTCTTAATGTTGAGCAACGAATTGCAAACATTTTTTGTAATAAATAAAATAAAAGCAGTTTCTGTGTAATAAACAGTTTATGAATGATTTAAATTTACGTATGTACTGAGATCTCTATTTATAAAATCAATGTTGCATGAATCAGATGTACTGAAAAAGAATATTTAATTTTGCAAAGTTGATATATTTATCAAGAAGATCAATTAGACTCTCTAAATATATTCATTGTTTATTGTACTATTACATTCTTCATAAAAACTGTAATTGATTTGCTAATTTCAACCTCATACCCCTATCCCCTTGAGGGTGTAAAGAGGGGAAACGATAAATTTATTTTATGGTGAAAAAATGATAAAAATTAACGCATCTTAGAAATTGATAACAATGTACAGTTTTAGATAATCTTATTTGATATATATTAATTTTCGTAACAAGCAAAATATAGACCTAAAATAATGGAGCTCGCATATAATTGTAATCACATAAATGACCTATTTTAATTGTCTATGATATTTTATCACTCTTTCCATTTTTACTCCATGCTAAATGGGCTTGCCAATTTATATTATAACTAGAAAATGTTAATCTCATAAATGATAATTTTTCTAGTCAATTAATATTGTTACTCTGTTCTTGAAATCGTAATGGCGGCGAATTGCAAACATATTGTATGATAAATAAAATAAATGCAGTTTCTGCGTAATAAACGGTTTATGTAATATTTAAATGTACGGTGGTCTTTAATCAATCTAATATCTATATTTTATGAAGCAGATTCACTGGAAAAAAGGAATATTTAATTTTGCAAGTTGTTATATTTATGTAAACATTCGGATCAATTCGACTTTTTAAATATATACATGTTCTTTGTGACAGTTGTGTCTTATCTGCATCAGTAACTTGGCGAATAAATATCTATATTATATCATAATGCAGGTATATGTTCTATTTATATAAAGATGTTGTTAGAAAATTCAAATGTTTTTTCGCGATATAGTTAGAAAAATTAGTTCCATTGATCTTAAATAAAAACAATAATTACAAAATCATGATTTTATTGAAAATGTTTATTGTGGTAAAATACTTTAAAACTTTAAATTATTTTACAATTTTAATTCAAATAAAGAAAATATCATCTATATTGTAGCTACAAGATATTTGAGTATATTTAAAGTTGAAAAGTACAAGAAAACAGCGCTTGTTTTACTCTAGTTAGGTCTATTAATGATTTATTATTCATTGAAAATATTTATTACTTCAGGAATCACCATTTGATGTCGCAATAAAGCCTTTAATAGCAAGTTTAAAATTTTCTGGGTGTCATCCCGAAAAAAATAATGTTTTGATGATAATTTTGTGGTATTTCCTGTTAACATCAATTAGTGTATGGGTTCTTTTATCATCTGTGCACTTGTGTTATTTAACTAACTTGGAAGATCAGATTGAAATATTATTCAATGTAAACGGTTTCATAGAGGTAAGTCTTTTTATCAGCAAGACACAATATAAGATATAACATACGTATAATACTATGTTTCTGAAAAACAATTTACATACTTAAAGTTATTGATACTGAAAATTCGAAATTAATACAATTATGACTATATTTTATTTGACAATTTTGTAACTAATAGAAAAAAATACCAAATTTTTTTTATTGATTACCTATTTTATTTTAATAAATGTATATTAATATTTTTAACCGTTAGATTAATTTAACAATGTATGTTGATTGTTCTGGTTACCAGTATCCAGATGATATTTCGCAAATTAATAACGTATGAGAAAAGTTTTATATTTTTTTTTGTGGAGACGTTTTGTATGCACAATTTTTGTAAATAGTAATATATAATTATTTTAAGTTTTAAAAATAATAATTTGCTGAATTCAGCAATGTATAACTTGCATAATTTTTCATTTAATATATATAAAAATAAAATATTTTAATATCTTTAAAGTATTGAAAAACAAATTTAATTAAATGTATAAATGAGTACAAATAGTAAAAATATTAATGAAATTAAAGAAAAACTAAATCAAGTAAATTGTATTTGAAATAGAAAAGTTTTAATACTTGCAAGCTGTTCGTATTAAATATTTATTAAAAAAATCAATTAATGTCCATATATTAAAGTTATACATTATTGAGTTTAGAAATGTAATACCATGTTACTATTTAAAAATAAAAACATTGTGCAATAAAAACCTCTTCACACAACAGTTATTTGTGTATCGAAGCCGTGAAATGATTGTTTGTGTGCGACCATGGTTGAATTATTTTCTGTGCGCATCAAATAATTTCGCGATCAAGGTGCATACAACATTTTTCATGCAACTGCATTAATTTCAATAAAAAAACTACAATATTGATTGCAAATTTAATTTCGAAATAAAAATTGTTTATCGGAAATATTTTGTAATCGTGTTTTGATTAGTTTAGAACATCCGCCAAAGTAGCTGACAGCAGTAATGAAATTTTGTCGGACTGTTTAAAAAAAAACGTAATTTCGCGGGCTGAATAGTGCATGAAAAACTATTTTTCTGTGCTACAAATATGGAGTATAATGATACAGAATAAGTTTAATTTGAAAAAAAATTCTTACGTTATTGAGTTACAAAATATTATCTGGAGACTGCAGACCAAACTACCTGAATATATTGAAATAAATGTATCATCACGTCTTTTGCTTTGATCTGTTACAAAATAAATAAATAAAATAAATATATCATCACGCCTTTTACCCATTACTGGGTGTCGTACTCTGCCGTGGTAGATCTCGGTTATTATATTGAATATTATGTAGATATTTATGTATTCGTATTTGTTAATTAATAATAGAATACATAAATATTACCTACTACTGGTTTAGGCACTCGGTCGTAGCAGATTTCAGTAAGTGATATATTTATGTGCGTAAAATTCGGTTATCAGCCGTCAAATTACAATAAATTTAGTGGATGGGGAGCCACAGGGGTCATTTTTATTTAGTGAAAATTGTTTGTGGATTGTGAGAATCAAACCAGGATTCTCAAATCCTCAGATCGACTCGATTTCACATTAATTACGATATTTTATGTAGTTATTTTGCTCCTTCTCTATTCTGTAAAAATATATCTAATTAAAGTAATATCTATTATTTTCAGATTATAGCAGTACTATTGTTATGTCGAATTAATAAAAAAGCTTTATCAAAGTTAATTAATAACATCGAAGAGAATTTCTGGTTTGACGTATTTGAATATGATAGCAAAATAATAGAAAAACATAGATTCTATTATAACATATTATATAAAATGTCAATAATATATATAAATATTTGCAAAGTAGGTGTAACTGTTTGTTTTTTAAATCCATATTATTACTTCAAAAGACGATTTGGGATGGACATGACGTTCCCGTATAATAATTTTATAAAAGAGTGGCCGTATTTCCAAATAAGTTATTTTCTGCAAACAGTTACAGTCTGGTTTTCAGGATTATATGGCTCAGCTACAATAGATATTTTATATGTTATTTTCATTGGTTTTATCGTCATTCAGATAGATTTGATTAAAAGTAGACTGAAAACAATTACTCTTGAAAATACCGAGGAATGTGCAATTTATGAAAAATTAAAGATATGCATAATACACCACAACGTTGTGTTAGAGTAAGTATTTGATGATGAGATAAAAGTGAATACAGTACAATGACTGAGCTCTCATTGGCACTTATTGTTTTTATATGTAATTTATTTTTAGTGTGCTGAAAGATATTGAAAACATGTACAAAAGTATAATATTAGTGAAATTATTATGCGACATAAGTATAATGTGCTGTGCAGGATACGCATTTAATCTTCAAACGTAAATATTACTTTAATATTCCTGTTGCTTATAATTTTGAAATTATTTTTTAGTGGCTTAAATATAAAATGGTTGTGCATATTGGGTCTCGCTTCTTCTCAAGTATTTTTATTTTTTTTTTGTGGAGACTACATAACAAGTGAAGTAAGTACATCACAATTCAATATTTATTTAATGTATGCCGTGTAGACATTTACTAAAACACATGTGGAACTTTCGCAAGCGAATCTCAAAGCAAAGCATACAGTCCAAATGTTTTTTAAATCCTTCTTCAACAGGATTTTATATGATACTTGTAAAAATAATGTGTACATCTAGAACAGAAAGTATCTTTGTCGCTCTTGCTGTACCTCGATTATCAATGTCCATATGCGTGTGGTAAGAGTCTACTCTCTGCTCTGAGTGAAGAGTATTGGAATGATATAAGAGTACGGCCTGGGCATTTGTTACTTTCTATTGGTGGTCCAAATCGTGTTTGAATTTGTTTTCAAATGTTACTATCTTTAGAATTATTAAATATATTTGTCAGTGATTGACACCGACAAGTAATTTGTCCAAAAAAACATTATTAGGACAGAGGAAAACTTTATTATTGTATAAATTCTTAATTACATAAATATGTAACAATAATTTATACTAATCGTATATTTAAGTATATTTTTATGATATCATATTATGCTAAAATAGATTCTTCTCAAGTAATCCTTACATTATTTTATATTATATTTATACAGTCAAAGTCGTAATTGACGGCATTATTTTGTCGGCATACTGTCTGGATCACAAAAGCTATCACGATTTGGATCTCTTGCCCTCACTCTTATGATGCTATTCTGTAATTCTCTGCAGCCTCTATAAGAATTGCAATTATCATGATATCCATGGTTATGCTTTATGCAAGTAAACAGCTATTCTTGTATCGTTCTGTATCAAATATACGCTCTGTAGACAACAGAAATCATCAAAAAGTTCACTGTATAAAGTTACATAATGTGGACAGCCATCAAATATTTGCTATAGTGATTTATATTTATAAGATCTTTCAATATATACAAATATATATTTTTATAGAAATTATTTACGCATATTAGGGATCAACATAATCCCTTCAGTATTTCAAATGACTTTTTTAAAAACTAATCGTTTAAAGAAGTATCTACCTAGTTTTACAATTAGTTTGGAATTTGGAAATTAATGTAAGACAAAGGAGAAAAAATACAGAGACTACTGACCGCTACAGACGAAAATTATAGAATAGCACCATTAGTTTATACTGTTTACTCTATCTAAGTACACAAATAATTATTCTATTTTCAAATTATACATGAATTGTTAGAGGCACTAATTTTTTTATTTAAGTTTAAAAATATATTAAATTAGCAAATTGTTTGAATTTAGTGTGAGAGTATTGGCCAGGTAGCGTACGAAGTGAACTGGGAACAATTTGGATACAAATCCGTGACGGACGCGTTGGCTATGATGATTCAGCGCTCGCAGAGGCAAGTGATGATGACTGCGGGTGGAATGGTCGTGCTGTCTCTGCCCAACTACGCTGCGGTAACTATCAACAATTTATATTTTTACACTCTTTTCTAATATAGTTATTTTAAATTATGTTATATATTTTTCAGTTTATGAAAATGGTGTATTCCTTTTACGTTCTCCTTAGCACCAATAAAAACTAATTAAGAAGAACTGAATTATGATAATCCATAGCAGCACTTTAAGATAATAATTATATCAACACAATATTCTTGCGTTGTTCTAAATGCAGCATACACTTAACAATGGCTTATTGTGTGTGTCGTGAATTTTAAATTTCAATGTAAAAAAAATATAGTTTTATCTTAGCAGTAGCAACAATAGCAGCAGGTAACGATATTCGTAATTATCGATGTTTATTTCGGGACACAAGTCGCTTAACCAGCAATGTATTTAATTTGTTCTTGTGCCATCAGATTGAAAGTGATTTTAGTCTAATTTACAGTGTATTTAGTATATATTGTTGTATGTAATTTATACATAATTATTTGTATAATTTAAAACTCAATAAAATATTATATATACGGAGTATTCAATTTAAGTGTATCACAATTGGTACCACGAGAACTATAAGAGCTATGATTTTGGTTATATTAAATTTTTATTTTATTGTCGAAATGAGTAGTTCGTGACCGATCCGGTCAATTGAGCCGGTTCAGTACCGTGAACAAAGTGATCCGGATAGCTAAAAGAAGATCCGGCTTGCACATCGGAGACTGATGCAGACCCCGTCTCGATTGCTAGATGCTCCGAGTGAACTCGGCCTGCATTCGATAATATGCGGACGATTCGAGTTCACTAAATATACCACATAGCGATTCGCACTGTTAAAAATTATCAGATTGCAAACTATAAACTATAGATACCTCCGGCAAAATAAAACAAATAAGTTTTTTAGAATTTATAAATTTTGTTGGACACAGTAAAATGTTTTCTTTGGAATGTCTATTAAGGTTTCTTGTTGTTTCTTCGCAACTACTACTAGAGTAAATATATTTTAACAGTAACACACATTTGTCAGGAAATTTTAAAATAGTAAAAATTATAATATTTTTTCAGTTTATATATTCTCATATAAAACACATTGGTCCAAAACTTATAGGTTATATGGTGGCAGCATCAGATTAAAATATTAATTTTGATCAATTTCAATATGGTGAAAATCTGTTTGTTGACTGCGGGAATCAAAGTCGGGTTGTCTAATTCATAGGCTGATGACACTAAGCTTACTACATACTTCATAAAAAAACATTATTAATTAGTATAATCAAATTTAAATTATTGATATTAGTGTCTATCATATTTTTTCACTCTTTTTATTTATACACTACGTTAAATGTCCTTACAAAATTATATTATAAATTTATTTTCAATTAGAACAATACAACTATGTCTACTTAATTAAATTTATTACTCTCTTCTTAAATTCTTAATGTTGAGCAACGAATTGCAAACATTTTGTGTAATAAATAAACTAAAAGCAGTTTCTGTGTAATAAACAGTTTATGAATGATTTAAAATTACGTATGTACTCAGGTTTCTAATTATAAAATCAATATTACATGAATCAAATGTACTGAAAAAAGAATATTTAATTTTGCAAGTTGTTATATTTATGCAAATAGGCAGATCAATTCGACCCTCTAAATATATACATGTTCTTTGTGACAGTTGTGTCTTATCTGAATCAGTAACTTGGCGAATAAATATCTATATTATATCATTATGCAGGTATATTTTCTATTTATGTAAAGATGTTGTCAGAGAACTAAAATGTTTTCTCGCAATACAGTAAGAAAAAATTAGTTACATTGATATTACGTAAATAGAAAACAATTAAAAAATTATTATGCTATTAAAAATTCTTATTTAATAGTAATATACTTTAAAACTTTAAATTATTTTACAATTTTAATTTAAAAAAACAAAATATCACCTGTATTGTACCTACTAGATTTTTGAGTATATTTAAAATTGAAAAATACAAGAAAAAGGCGCTTTTTTCACTCTAGTTTAACAAATAATGATTTATTATTTATTGAATATATTTGTTACTTCAGGAATCACCATTTGATGTCGCAATAAAGCCTTTAATATCAAGCTTAACATTATCAGGGTGTCATCCCGAAAAAAGTAATGTTTTGATGATAATTTTGTGGTATTTCCTGTTAACATCAATGTATGTGTGGGTTCTTTTATCAACTGTACACTTGTGTCATTTAACTAACTTGGAACATCAGATTGAAATATTAATCAATGTAAACGCTTTCATACAGGTAAGTCTTTTTATCAGCAAAATACAAGACTAATTTAATTAAAATTGTTATAACATATGTAAGTAACTGAAGCCAAAAGTTATTGAAACTGAAAATTCGAAATTATTACAATTACGAGTATATTTTATTTCATAATATTTTAACTAATAGATAACAAAATATCATTTTTTTACATTGATTACCTATTTTATTTTAATAAATGTATTTTAATTCTTTTTAACCGTTAAATTAATTTAACAATGCATATGTAGAATGCTCTGGTTATTAGTATCCAGACGATATTTCGCAAATTAATAACGTAAAAAAAGAGTTTTTGTAGTAGTCAGCATTATATACACCATATTATAGCACAGAATTTTTGTTGTGGAGTCATTTTGGATGCACAATTATTTTTTAAAATTGTAATATATAATTATTTTAAGTTTTAAAAGATAATAATTTGCTGATTTCAGCAATGTATAACTTGCATATTTTTCCATTTAATTTATGTAAAAAAATATTATACACCTAATCGGATAGACAATAGTGAGCTATGTTATTAAGTGTTCCTTATTCTTATTTTCTGTATTATTATGACAAGAAAATATAAATATGTTTCATAATAATAGTTACTGTTTTATTTCAAGCCATCTCATGGCTCACTATTCTCTGCTTCGGCAGAGTGCCACACCCAGTAATGGGTAAAAGGCGTGATGATAGAATAAATAAATATATCATCACGCCCATTACCTACGATATTTTAAATAGTTATTTTGCTCCTTCTCTATTCTGTATAATTATATCTAATTAAAGTAATATCTATTATTTTCAGATTATAGCAGTACTATTGTTATGTCGAATTAATAAAACAGTTTTATCAAAGTTAATTAATAGCATGGAAAAAAATTTCTGGTTTGACGTATTTGAATATGATAGCAAAATAATAGAAAAACATAGATTCTGTTATAACATATTATATAAAATGTCAATAATATACATAAATATTTGCAAAGTATGTCTAGCTATTTGTTATTTGAATCCATATTTTTACTTCAAAAGACAATTTGGGATGGAGATGACGTTCCCGTATAATAATTTTATAAAAGAGTGGCCATATTTCCAAATAACTTATTTTCTGCAAACAGTTACAGTCTGGTTTGCAGTATTATACGGCACAATTACAATAGATATTTTATATGTTGTTTTCATTGTTTTTATCGTCATTCAGATAGATCTGATTAAAAGTAGACTGAAAACAATTACTCTTGAAAATACCGAGGAATGTGCAATTTATGAAAAATTAAAGATATGCATAATACACCACAACGTTGTGTTAGAGTAAGTATTTGATGATGAGAAAAATGTGAATACAGTACAATGACTGAGCTCTCATTGGCACTTACTGTTTTTATATGTAATTTATTTTTAGTGTGCTGAAAGATATTGAGAACATGTACAAAAGTATAATATTAGTGAAATTATTATGCGACATAAGTATTATATGCTGTGCAGGATACGCATTTAATCTTCAGACGTAAATATTAGTTTAATATTCCTGTTGCTTATAATTATGAAATTATTTTTTAGTGGCTTAAATATAAAATGGTTGTGCATATTGACTGTCGTTTCTTCTCAAGTATTTTTTTTTTTTTTTGTGGAGACTATATAACAAGTGAAGTAAGTACATCACTACTCAATATTTATTTAATGTAAGGAGAGTAGGCATTTACTGCAACACATGTGGAACTGTTTCAAGCAAATCTCAAAGCAAAGCAAGACCGTACAAATGTTTTTTAAATCCTTCTTCAACAGGATTTTAAATGGTAGTTACAAAAATAATGTTTACATACCTCGATTATCAATGTCCATATGCGTGTGGTAATAGTACAGTAAAGAGTATTTAAATGAAATAAGAGTACGGCCTGCACACTGGTTAATTTTTATTGGTGGTCCAAATCGTGTTTGAATTTGTTTTCAAATGTTACTATCTGTAGGTTTATTTAATATATATGACACCGATAAATAATTTGTCCAAAAGAAACTTTATACATTGATACACTTGCTGTTGCATTGATAGGACTAAGGATAATAATAACATTCAATTAAAAGTACCAAAAATACCTAAATTCAAGTCCTGTACTGTTAAGTGTTCTAAAAAATTTTGCAAGGATTTTTGATTTTGTAACGAAGGTACATTTTAATTCTTTATTGATGTAGAATATACTTTTAGAAAATATTATGGTGAAGTTTAAGAAAAATTTGTAGGTTTGTTACACTTCTATTTAAAATGGAAAATAAGAAAATTAGAATAAATAAATATAGTAGCAAATTAGTGTCATTTCTTGAATAAAGTTTTTGTCAAAACTTTAAAGTGTACGTACTAATCCACGATAAAATATATGGTGCAACCGAATGAATGAATGAATAGAAAATTTTATTGTTGTTCTTAATTACATAAATATGTATCAATAATTTATACTATTCGTATATTTAAGCATATTTTTATGATATCATATAATGCTAAAATAGTTTCTTCACAAGTAATCCTTACATTATTTTATATTATATTTATACAGTCAAATTGACAGCATTATTTTGTCGGAAAAATGGCTGGAAAACAAAAGCTATCACGATTTGGACCATTTACCCGTACTCTTACGATGCTATTCTGTAATTCATGCATTATGCAAGTAAATAGCTATTCTGGTATCGTTCTGTATCAAATGTACGCTCTGTAGACTATATAAAGTTACAAAATGTGGACAGCCATCAAATATTTGTTATAGCGATTTATTTTTATAAGATCTTTCAATATAGTGAAATATATATTTTTTATACAAATTATTTGCGCATAGAGAGATGCCTAGTTAGGGATCAACATAATCCCTTCACTATTTCAAATGACCATATTAAAAACTAATCGTTTAAAGAAGTACCAATTTAGTTTTACAAATAGTTTGGAATTTGGAAATTAATGTAAGACAAAGAAGAGAAAATTATTTCCTTACATTTAAAACTAACTGAGTATTACATCAAATTGTGAATTATAAATAAAAATTTCATTTAAAAAAACTAACAAGGATTATTGATAAATTTACATTGTTGGTAGGAAAATAATAAAAATTATTTATTTTTATATTGGTAAATATAATTATTATTATGTTATATTTTCTGAAATATATTCTTCCTTGTCATTCAGTGCTTCCATATTTTGTAAAACTGTATATAATTTATTATAATTATGATATCTCCTGTTATTTACCTTCACTAAGGAAAGTAAATATAATTTCAGGCAAAACATAATTACCGAAATACACGAAGTTAACTATTCTGTACGACAAATACTGTAAATGGGTCATTTACAGAATAGAAAATACTGCTGTTCTGTTAGCATCTGTTTTACAGAGCACTATAGCTTACAGAGACTACTGAGCGCTACAGTAGAAAATTATAGAATAGCTCCATTAGTTCATACTGTTTACTCTATCTAAGTACACAAATAATTACTTTATTTTCAAATTATACATGAATTATTAGAAACACACAATGTTGTGATTAAGATTAAAAATATATTAAATTATCAAATTGTTTGAATTTAGTGTGAGAGTATTGGCCAGGTAGCGTACGAAGTGAACTGGGAACAATTTGGATACAAATCCGTGACGGACGCATTGGCTATGATGATTCAGCGCTCGCAGAGGCAAGTGATGATGACTGCGGGTGGAATGGTCGTGCTGTCTCTGCCCAACTACGCTGCGGTAACTATCAACAATCTTCTTTAGTACTTTGTCCACAGTCATTTAATTTATATTTTAACAAATTCTTCTGATATTTCTATTTTTAATTATGTTGTATATTTTTCAGTTTATGAAAATGGTTTATTCCTTTTACGTTCTCCTTAGCACCAATAAAAATTAATCAAGAAGAACTGAATTATTAAAATCCATAGAAGCACTTGAAGATAATAATTATATCAACACAATATTTTTGCGTTGATCTAAATGCAGCAGACACTAAACAATAGCTTCAATTTTAATGTACAATATAGTTTTATCATAGCAGTAGCAACAGTAGTAGCAGTTAACGATATTCGTAATTATCGATGTTTATTTCGGGACACAAGTGTTAAATACGTCATTTAACCAGCAATGTATTTAATTCGTTCTTGTGCCATCAGATTGAAAGAGATGTTATAAGTTTTTAGTCTAATTTACAGTGTATTTAGTGCATATTGTTGTATGAAATTGAGACATAATTATTTGTATAACTTAAAAATTAATAAAATATTATATATACAGAGTATTCAATTGCCACAATTGGTATCACGAGAACTATAAAACCTATGATTTTGGTTCAATTAAACAACAATTTTTAATTTAAAGTAGAAATGAATAGTTCGTGACCGATCCGGTCAATTGAGTCGGTTCAGTACCGTGAACAAAGTGATCCGGACAGCTGAAAGAAGATGATCCGGCTTGCAGCTCAGTGACTTATGCAGACCCCGTCTCGATTGCTAGATGCTCCGAGTGAGTCCGTATAGCGTTGAATAAAACACATAAGTTTTTCAGTATTAATAAATTTTTAATTTTGCAAGTAATATTCAGTAAAATGTTTTGTTTTGAAATGTCTGTTAATGTTTCTTGTTATTTTTTCTCAACTACTACTAGAGTAAATATATTTTAACAGTAACACATATTTTTCAGGGAATTTTAAAATAGTAAGAATTATATTTTTACGGTTTATATATTCGGATATAAAACACATTGGTCCAAAACTTAATGTTATATAGTGGCAGAATCAGATTAAAATATCAATTTTGATCAATTTCAATATGGTGAAAATCTGTTTGTTGACTGCGTCAATTAAAGTCGGGTTCTCTCATTCATAGGCTGATGACACTGAGCCAACTACATACTTCATAAAAAACATATTATTAATTAGTATAATCAAACCTTATTAGCGTCCATGATATTTAATCACTCTTTCCATTTATACACTACGTTAAATGATCTCACAAATTTATATTATAAAATTATTTTCAATTAGAACAATACAACTATGTCTACTTAACTAAATTTATTACTCTCTTCTTACAATCTTAATGTTGAACAACGAATTGCAAACATTTTGTGTAATAAATAAAATAAAAGCAGTTTCTGTGTAATAAACAGTTTATGAATTATTTAAATTAGGTATGTACTGAGCTCTCTATTTATAAAATCAATATTGCATGAATCAAATGTACTGAAAAAAGAATATTTAATTTTGCAAGTTGTTATATTTATGTAAACAGGCGGATCAATTCGACTTTCTAAATATATACATGTTCTTTGTGACAGTTTGTCTTATCTGCATCAGTAACTTGACGAATAAGTATCTGTATTATATCATTATGCAGGTATATTTTCTATTTATATAAAGATGTTAGATAATTCAAATGTTTTTTCGCGATAAAGTTAGAAAAATTAGTTACCTTGATATTACTTAAAAAAAAACAATTAAAAATCATTATACTATTAAAAATTCTTATTTAATGGTAATATACTTTAAAACTTTAAATTTTAATTCAAATAAATAAAATATCACCTGTATTGTACCTACCAGATTTTTGAGTAGGTATATTTAAAGTTGAAAAGTACAAGAAAAAGGAGCGTTTTCACTCTAGTTTGACAAATAATGATTTATTATTCATTGAAAATATTTATTACTTCAGGAATCACCATTTGATGTCGTAATAAAGCCTTTAATATCAAGCTTAACATTATCTGGATGTCATCTCGAAAAAAGTAATTTTTTGATGATAATTTTGTGGTATTTCCTGTTAACATCAATGTTTGTATGGGTTCTTTTATCAACTGTACACTTGTGTTATTTAACTAACTTGGAAGATCAGATTGAAATATTAATAAACGTAAACGGTTTCATACAGGTAAGTCTTTTTATCAGCAAGATACAAGAGTAATTTAATTAAAATGGTTATAACATATGTAAGTAACTGAAGCCAAAAGTTATTGAAACTGAAAATTCGAAGTTAATACAATTACGAGTATATTTTATTTCACAATATTTTAACTAATAGATAACAAAATACCATTTTTTTACATTGATTACCTATTTTATTTTAATAAATGTATTTTAATTCTTCTTAACTGTTAATAGTATATTACATAATAAGTCAGGAAAGTGATGCTTTACTTGACGAAGCGATTGTTTGAAGTACGAGGCCGGCAGGCCGAGTATTTTAATTCGCTGAGTCAAGTAAAACACTTTCGTGAAGTATTATGTATACTATTTTTATCAATATAATTAATAATAAATATTTCAAAATGTTTAATTTTTTGGTAAGAATCATAATGGCAGCAAACTACATATCCAAGGTGATAACAAAAGTTGTTATGAAAAATCTATTGAACATATTTGTGTCAAAAGTAAGATTTCTTTATAATGTTGGAAAATATAGATGAAAATGAGTATGAGGCGGTATTTTCAAGTACTCTTCCTGAAATCTTAAATCAAGCAACTGCGGCTGTTGAAAATTTATTACCGAGCAAGTCCAAAGACAGAAAATGTGCTACTTGCTTATTTTATGAAAAGCAGCCAGTGTTATCGAACTCTCAGTATTACCGACAGCGGCAAACCATTACCGACCGTTGATACGTTTATATTAATTTCGAGATATATAAAGCAAATGTTCTTACATACATTTTATTAGTTATGTGTGAATTAATAAAATGTATGTAGTCATCACGGTCAAGATTTTAGAATCTCTGTTACTCGTAGGCATTAAATTTTATTAAATCTTTTTTAATCATACAAACTTTAGCCCTCCAGGGCCTCGGTGGCCCATGCCTAAAAACGACACTGCTTTCCATACTAAAAGTAGGCATTTTCTAGACGAATTCAGAAAAATTAATTGAACAATGCATAGGTAGAATGTTCTGGTTATTAGTATCAAGACGATATTTCGCAAATTAATAACGTGAAAAAAAGATTTTATAGTAGTCAGTCATTATATACACCATATTATAGCACAGAATTTTTGTTGTGGAGACATTTTGGATGCACAATTATTTTTTTAAATTGTAATATATAATTATTTTAAGTTTTAAAAGATAATAATTTGCTGATTTCATCAATGTATAACTTGCATATTTTTCCATTTAATTTATGTAAAAATAAAATATTTTATTATCTTAAGTATTGAAATAAAAAATTAAATTAAATGCTTATTATGAGTACAAATAGCGAAAAAATTAAAGGAATAAAGCAAAACTATATCAAGTAAATTTTACTTGAAATAGAAAAAGTGCTTTGACAGATAATATGTTTGTTTTCATATACTACTTATACAGGGAATTATATTTAAATAGATCCAGTAAATATCTAACTTATTTATCAACTTAGCAATTTCTTTCATATAACATAATTTATACAGCAACATGTAAGCTAGTTGATAACGTATGTACGTAATGATATCATTTTCGGTTTATTAGTAATTAATATTAAATTTAAAATTCAAAATGGAACATAATAGATTTTTTTACAAATTTGAAAAGTGCATCAAATTTGCTTTACAATCATGACAAATAATCCATATGTTACATGATTAAAATGTAAAATGGCGGGCATTTTATTATACACCTAATCGGAAAGAGAATAGTGATCCATGTTATTATGTGTTCCTTATTCTTATTTTCTCTATTATTATGACAAAAAATATGAATTTGTTTAATAATAATAGTTACAATTGTTTTAGTTAATTGTTCTTTTTCAAGCCATGTCATGGTTCACTATTCTCTGCTTCGGCAGAGTGCCACATCCAGTAATGGGTAAAAGGCGTGATGATATATATATATATATTTATTTATCTGTAGAATTTAATTCTATTATTTATTTTTTATTATCACGGTACTAATTAAAAATAAAAACCTCTTCACAAAATAGTTATTTGTGTAACGAGGCCGTGAAATGATTGTTTGTGTGCGGCCGAGGCGGACTATTTTCTACGTGCACCAAATCATTTCGCGACCAAAGTGCATACATTTTTCACGCAACTACAGTATGTTCATTAAGTAACTTCTAAATAATTTCGAAATAAAAATTGTTTATCGGAAATATTTTGTAATCGTGTTTTGGTTAGTTTAGAACAGCCCGCCAAAGTAGCCCAATAATGAATTTGTATTGGGCTGTTTAAAAAAATCGTAATGTCGCGGGCTGAATAGTGCATGAAAAAATAAAATAAATAGAATAAATAAATTTATCTATTACTGGTTTAGGCACTCGGTCGTAGCAGATTTCAGTAAGTGATCTATTTATGTTATCTTCCTTTTGCTTTTATCTGTTACTATATTGAATATTAGGTATGCATGTATAAATAATAATAGAATAAATAAACCATTACCTACGATATTTTAAATAGTTATTTTGCTCCTTCTCTATTCTGTATAAATATATCTAATTAAAGTAATATCTATTATTTTCAGATTATAGCAGTACTATTGTTATGTCGAATTAATAAAAAAGTTTTATCAAAGTTAATTAATAGCATGGAAAAAAATTTCTGGTTTGACGTATTTGAATATAATAGCAAAATAATAGAAAAACATAGATTCTGTTATCACATATTATATAAAATGTCAGAAATATACAAAAATATTTGCAAAGTATGTGTAGCTATTTATTATTTGAATCCATATTATTACTTCAAAAGACGATTTGGGATGGACATGACGTTCCCGTATAATAATTTTATAAAAGAATGGCCGTATTTCCAAATAATTTATTTTCTGCAAACAGTTACATTCTGGTTTGCAGCATTATATGGCACAGTTACAATAGATATTTTATATGTTGTTTTCATTGGTTTTGTCGTCATTCAGATAGATTTGATTAAAAGTAGACTGAAAACAATTTCTCTTGAAAATACCGAGGAACGTGCAATTTATGAAAAATTAAAGATATGCATAATACACCACAACGTTGTGTTAGAGTAAGTATTTGACGTTGCGAAAAAAGTGAATACAGTACAATGACAGAGCTCTCATTGGCACTTATTGTTTTTATATGTAATTTATTTTTAGTGTGCTGAAAGATATAGAAAACATGTACAAAAGTATAATATTAGTGAAATTATTATGCGCCATAAGTATTATGTGCTGCGCAGGATACGCATTTAATCTTCAAACGTAAATATTACTTTAATAATCCTGTTGCTTATAATCTTGAAATTATTTTTTAGTGGCTTAGATATAAAATGGTTGTGCATGTTGGGTGCCGCTTCTTCTCAAGTATTATTTTTTTTTTTTTCTGGAGACTATATAACAAGTGAAGTAAGTACCTACATCACTATTCAATATTTATACAGTCAATGTTGGTATTATTTTGTCGGAATAATGGCTGGAAAACAAAAGCTTTCACGATTTGGATTTCTTGCCCTCACTCTTACGATGCTATTCTGTAATTCCCTGCAGCCTCTATAAGAATTGCAATTATCATGATTTCCATGGTTATGCATTATGCAAGTAAATAGCTATTCTTGTATCGTTCTGTAACAAATGTACGCTCTGTAGACTACATAAAGTTACAGAATGCGGACAGCCATCAAATATTTGTTATAGAGATTTATATTTATAAGATCTTTCAATATATTCAAATATATATTTTATTTCATATAATTACGATATCTCCTGTTATTTACCTTGACTATGACAAGTAAAAATGGGTCATTTACAGAATAGAAAATACTGCTGTTCTGTAAGCATCGGAGTTACAGAGCACTATAGCTTACAGAGACTACTGAGCGTTACAGAAGAAAATTACAGAATAGCACCATTAGTTCATACTGTTTACTCTAACTAAGTACCCAAATAATTAATCTATTTTCAAACTATACGCGAATTGTTAGAACCACCCAATGTTTTATTTATGATGAAAAATATATTAAATTATCAAATTGTTTGAATTTAGTGTGAGAGTATTGGCCAGGTAGCGTACGAAGTGAACTGGGAACAATTTGGATACAAATCCGTGACGGACGCATTGGCTATGATGATTCAGCGCTCGCAGAGGCAAGTGATGATGACTGCGGGTGGAATGGTTGTGCTGTCTCTGCCCAACTACGCTGCGGTAACTATCAACAATCTTCTTTAGTACTTTGTCCACAGTCATTTTTTGTTACTTAATTTATATTTTAACAAATTCTTCTGATGTTTCTATTTTTAATAATGTTATATATTTTCAGTTTATGAAAATGGTGTATTCCTTTTACGTTCTCCTTAGCACCAATAAAAATTAATCAAGAAGAACTGAATTATGATAATCCATAGAAGCACTTGAAGATAATAATTATATCAACACACTATTTTTGCGTAGTTCTAAATGCAGCAGACACTAAACAATGGCTTCAATTTTAATGTATAATATAGTTGTATCTTAGCAGTAGCAACAGTAGTAGCAGTTAACGATATTCGTAATTATTGATGTTTATTTCGGGACACAAGTGTTAAATGCGTCATTTAACCAGCAATGTATTTAATTCGTTCTTGTGCCATCAGATCGAATGTGATGTTATAAGTTTTTAGTCTAATCTAACACGACTGCTAACTTATTATCCGCTCTTTCAATAAAATCGTTTGTACTGAATTATAGAAAATAAATGTTATTTTAAATTTTACAAAATTACAGATTAAATGATATTTAATACAAAGAGACCGAAGATGGCAAACAACAACATATGATCTAAAGTTACTGCATGGCAAGACTACATCTTGTCAATCCAAAAGCTAAACCACCACTGACTATTTGTTGTTGTTTTCCATGGGACGTGCTGACCAGGGGTAAGAGGGTGGAATCGTTGACTTGGTTAGAGATAACTGTTCCCATGCACGAGTTTACATAAAAAATACCAGACGCTGCTAAGGGATGAAATACAAGGATCAAAAGCTATCTCAAACCAACGCACAGTTAATAATTTACCCAGTTATGTCATCACATAATAGCTAACAAGCGCGACAATTCAGAGAAGCCATAAACTCAATAAATAATGATCGAAGAATCCTGAAATTATTACAAACATATCCACTAATAAATTTGATAACCAAAACTTTGTCGTCAACGTTAAAAAAAGATAGTTAAGATAATATTTAATTTGTTTGTATCTTTCGAAGCTGAATTGATAGTGAAAAATCTTAATTATAACAAAAACCAATTCTGAATTGTTTCACTTTATTACACTAATCTACAGTGTATATTGTTGTATGAATTTGAGACATAATTATTTGTATAACTTAAAAATCAATAAAATATTATATATACAGAGTATTCAATTTAAGTGTGTCACAATTGGTATCACGAGAACTATAAGAGCTATGATTTTGGTTCAATTAAACAACAATTCCGGTCAATTTCGGTTCAAAGTCGGTTCAGTACCGTGAACGAAGAGAACCGGATATCTAAAAGAAGAAGATCCGGCTTGCAGCTCAGAGACTGATGCAGACCTGCAGGCCTCTTCGATGACGTTGAACTCGATCATTATTCGATAATATGCGGACGATCCGATTTGACTAAGGCTACCACATAGCGATTCGCACTGTTAAAAATTATCAGATTGGAAACTGTAAACTATAGATACCTCCGGCCAAATAAAACACAAAGTTTTTTAGAGTTTATAAATTTTGTTGGATGCAGTAAAATATTTCTTTGGAATGTCTATTAAGGTTTCTTGTTTCTTCGCAACTACTACTAGAGTAAATATATTTTAATAGTAACGCACATTTGTCAAGAAATTTTGAAATAGTAAAAATTATAATATTTTTTCGGTTTATATATTCTCATATAAAACTCATTGGTCCAAAACTTATAGGTTATATGGTGGCAGCATCAGATTAAAATATCAATTTTGATCAATTTCAATATGGTGAAAATCTGTTTGTTGACTGCGGGAATCAAAGTCAAGTTCTTAAATCCATAGGCTAACGACACTGAGCCAACTACATACTTCATAAAAAACATATTATTAATTAGTATAATCCAACTTTAATTATTGATATTAGCGTCTATGTTATTTAATCACTCTTTCCATTTATACACCAAGTTAAATGACCTCACAAATTAATATTATAAAATTATTTTCAATTAGAACATTACAACTATGTCTACTTAACTAAATTTATTACTTTCTTCTTAAATTCTTAATGTTGAGCAACGAATTGTAAACCTTTTGTGTAATAAATAAAATAAAAGCAGTTTCTGTGAAATAAACAGTTTATGAATGATTTAAATTTACGTATGTACTGAGATCTCTATTTATAAAATCAATATTGCATGAATCAGATGTACTGAAAAAAGAATATTTAATTTTGCAAAGCTGATATATTTATGTAAAACAGGAAGATCAATTAGACTCTCTAAATATATTCCCGTTGTTTGTGACTGTTTTATCTTATTTTAATCAGTAACTTGGCGGACAAATGGATATCCGCAACAACCTTTGATATTATTTGAGAAAACAAAAGAAAAATTAAAAAAGTAATGATTTCGAGCGATGTAAACTATTCAATTATCATTGGAAAAATAGAATACAGACCCTTAGATAATTTGTGGAACACGATTATTCTTTCAATACTTGTATTAAAATATACTATTCCCCCTCTAGACAGGATAAATATAGCAGTAAGTTGGCTATGAATTAGAATATAAAAAATGATCGCATCTTCGAAATTGAAAACAATGTACAGTTTTAGAAAATCTTATTTGATATATATTAATATTTGTGACAGACAAAATGTAGACCTCAAACAATGGAGCTCGCATATAATTGTAATCACATAAATGACCTATTTTAATTGTCTATGATATTTTATCACTCTTTCCATTTTTACTCCATGTTAAATAGGCTTGCAAATTTATAAGTATATAATATTATAAGTAGAAGGGTTTTCTAAAAAATGTTAATCTCATAAATGATAATTTTGTCTAGTCAATTAATGTTGTTACTCTCTTCTTGAAATCGTAATGGCGACGAATTGCAAACATATTGTATAATAAATAAAATAAATGCAGTTTCTGCGTAATATAACGGTTTATGTAATATTTAAATGTACGGTGGTCTTTAATCATTCTAATATTAATATTTCATGGAGCAGTGTCACTGGAAAAAAGAATATTTAATTTTGCAAGTTGTTATATTTATGTAAACATGCGGATCAATTTGACCCTTTAAATATATACATGTTCTTTGTGACAGTTGTGTCTTATCTGAATCAGTAACTTGGCGAATAAGTATCTATATTATATCATTATGCAGGTAAATTTTCTATTTATAAAAAGATGTTAGAAAATTCAAATGTTTTCTCGCTATATAGTAAGAAAATAGTAGTTACATTGATATTACTTTAAAAAAAAAACAATTAAAAAGTCATTATTTTATTGAAAATTTTTATTTAATGGTAAAATACTTTAAATATTGAAATTATTTTACAGTTAATTCAAATAAATATAATATCACCTATATTGTACTTACAAAATTTTTGAGTATATTTAAAGTTGAAAAGTACGAGAAATAGCGTTTGTTTCACTCTAGTTTGACAAATAATGATTTATTTTTCATTGAAAATATTTATTACTTCAGGAAACACCATTTGATGTCGCAATAAAGCCTTTAATATCAAGTTTAAAATTATCTGGGTGTCATCCCGAAAAAAGTAATTTTTTGATGATAATTTTGTGGTATTTCCTGTTAACATCAATGTTTGTATGGGTTCTTTTATCAACTGTACACTTGTGTTATTTAAGTAACTTGGAAGATCAGATTGAAATATTAATGAACGTAACCGGTTTCATAGAGGTAAGTCATTTTATCAACATCCTGTAGAATTTAATTCTATTTTATTATCATGTTACTATTTAAAAATAAAAACATAGTGCAATAAAAACCTATTTACAAAATAGTTATTTGTATAACGAGGCCGTGAAATGATTGTTTGTGTGCGGCCGAGGAGGACTGTTTTCTACGTGCACCAAATCATTTCACGACCAAAGTGCATACATTTTTCACGCAACTGCATTATGATCGTTAAAAATCTTCAAAATTAATTTCGAAATAAATTTTTTTAATAGAATAAATAAATATATCATCACGCCCATTAGCTACGATATTTTATGTAGTTATTTTGTTCCTTCTCTATTCTGTATAAATATATCTAATTAAAGTAATATCTATTATTTTCAGATTATAGCAGTACTATTGTTATGTCGAATTAATAAAAAAGCTTTATCAAAGTTAATTAATAACATCGAAGAGAATTTCTGGTTTGACGTATTTGAATATGATAGCAAAATAATAGAAAAACATAGATTCTGTTATAACATATTATATAAAATGTCAATAATATACATAAATATTTGCAAAGTATGTATAGCTATTTGTTATTTAAATCCATATTATTACTTCAAAAGACGATTTGGGATGGACATGACGTTCCCGTATAATAATTTTATAAAAGAATGGCCGTATTTCCAAATAACTTATTTTCTGCAAACAGTTGCAGTCTGGTTTGCAGGATTATATGGCTCAGTTACAATAGATATTTTATATGTTATTTTCATTGGTTTTATCGTCATTCAGATAGATTTGATTAAAAGTAGACTGAAAACAATTACTCTTGAAAATACCGAGGAATGTGCAATTTATGAAAAATTAAAGATATGCATAATACACCACAACGTTGTGTTAGAGTAAGTACTTGATGATGAGATAAAAGTGAATACAGTACGATGACTGAGCTCTCATTGGCACTTATTGTTTTTATATGTAATTTATTTTTAGTGTGCTAAAAGATATTGAAAACATGTACAAAAGTATAATATTAGTGAAATTGTTATGCGACATAAGTATAATGTGCTGTGCAGGATACGCATTTAATCTTCAAACGTAAATATTACTTTAATATTCCTGTTGCTTATAATTTTGAAATTATTTTTTAGTGGCTTAAATATAAAATGGTTGTGCATATTGGGCCTCGCTTCTTGTCAAGTATTTTTTTTTTTTTTTTGTGGAGACTATATAACAAGTGAAGTAAGTACATCACTATTCAATATTTATACACTCCAAGTCATAATTGACGGCATTATTTTGTCGGAATAATGTCTGGAACACAAAAGCTATCACGATTTGGATCTCTTGCCCTCACTCTTACGATGCTATTCTGTAATTCTCTGCAGTCTCTGTAAGAATTGCAATTATCATGATTTCTAAGGTTATGCATTATGCAAGTAAATAGCTATTCTTGTATCGTTTTGTATCAAATGAACGCTCTTTAGATTACATAAAGTTACGAAATGTGGGCAGCCATTTAATATTTTCTTATAGTGATTTATATTTATAAGATCTTTCAATATATTCAAATATATATTTTTATAGAAATTATTTGACAAATACTGTAAATGGGTCATTTACAGAATAGAAAATACTGCTGTTCTGTTAGCATCTGTTTTACAGAGCACTGTAGCTTACAGAGACTACTGAGCGCTACAGTAGAAAATTATAGAATAGCACCATTAGTTCATACTGTTTACTCTATCTAAGTACCCAAATAATTAATCTATTTTCAAACTATACGCGAATTGTTAGAAGCACCCAATGTTTTATTTATGATGAAAAATATATTAAATTAACAAATTGTTTGAATTTAGTGTGAGAGTATTGGCCAGGTAGCGTACGAAGTGAACTGGGAACAATTTGGATACAAATCCGTGACGGACGCATTGGCTATGATGATTCAGCGCTCGCAGAGGCAAGTGATGATGACTGCGGGTGGAATGGTCGTGCTGTCTCTACCCAACTACGCTGCGGTAACTATCAACAATTTTCTTTATCATTTTTTATTACTTAATTTTATATTTTAACAAAATTCTTCTAATGTTTCTATTTTTAATGATGTTATATATTTTCAGTTTATGAAAATGGTGTATTCCTTTTACGTTCTCCTCAGCACCAATAAAAATTAATCAAGAAGAACTGAATTATGATAATCCATAGAAGCACTTGAAGATAATAATTATATCAACACAAAATTTTTCGTTGTTCTAAATGCAGCAGACACTAAACAATGGCTTAAATTTTACTGTATAATATAGTTTTATCTTAGCAGTAGCAACAGTAGTAGCAGTTAACGATATTCGTAATTATCGATGTTTATATCGGGACACAAGTGTTAAATGCGTCGCTTAACCAGCAATGTATTTAATTCGTTCTTGTGCCATCAGATTGTAAGTGATGTTATATGTTTTTAGTCTAATTTACAGTGTATTTAGTAGTGCATATTGTTGTATGTAATTGATACATAATTATTTGTATAATTTAAAAATCAATAAAATATTATATATATACATATATATATATATATATATATATATATATATATATATATATATATATATATATATATATATATATATATATACAGAGTATCAAATTTAAGTTGGCGCCATTTGTATCACGAGAGCTATAATTGTTACGATGTTGGGTAAATTAAACAATTTTTATTTTATTGTAGAAATGGGTAGTTCCTGATCGATTAGTTCAATTGAGCCGGTACAGTGGACAAAGTGAACCAGATAGCTAAATGAAAAAGATCCGGGTTGCAGCTCAGTGACTGATGCAGACAATGCCGGATTAACACAATTACACATTTTTTTATTAAGCAATAAACACATATATATATAGTTATACAATGACCAAAAAGGGAGGTGCACAACTAGATGTTATAACTGTCCTAAATACAAAATATCAACTTTCTACGGCTTACCATTTTTGAGTTATGCGAGATACATACATACGTACAGACGTCACGACGAAATTAGTCAAAATGGATTCAGGGATAGTCAAAATGGATATTTCCGCTGAAATCTCAAAACCAAAAATTTTCGCGATTACAATACTTCCTTTACTTCGTACAACGAAGTAAAAATAGATAAAATATAAAAGAAATTAAATTACATTTTAAAATTTTACAAATCATTGTTATACTATCCAATAATTGAAAGGGAAAATTAATTTAAATCTAAATTCAAAGCCAATAACTGCTGTAACTGACTCTTGTGTAAATATTAATGATTTAAATTTATTACTATTTGCCCATCTATAAATAGATTAGCAATCATTCCTAGTTTTATTCGCAATCTAAATAAATTATTATGAAGGCTGTTTACATCCTTTTCTATTTAAATACTAAATCTGTGATTACAAACAAATAATATTTGAATGACATTATATATTGAAATACAGATTATGCTATAACTCTAGCAATTCTACCAAGGATATTATCAAAATTTTTAAATTATATTTTTGTGGTAAAAATGAAAGTTTTGTTATTAATATTCTTATTTTATCTTGTTGAATTTTCTTTTAATAAGGTAAATAGTTAAATAAATCACGAAACCAACCTAAATGAAGATTTATTTGTATTTAGATGCTGAAGACTGCAATAATTGATAGATTTGATACTTGCATTATACCACCCACATCGCCTTTTCAAGTAAATGCAATAAGGACTACTACTATTAATCATGCTACGTATATAAATAGTAGTATAGAAATTAAACGAGATATATTACGTTTAAAGGTAAATAGAATTTACAGTTATTGAATAAGTTACACAAAATTCATCTAAAATTATTATTTTTGACTAGTTAATTATTTTTTAATGTTTTTATTCATGATTGTTGATACCTAATAATTTGTATTTTGTTAGAACCGAGCTATTACTACCAGCTAATATGTTTTAAAAACCTGTACTTATTAACCTTGCAAAATATTGTAATTGGCATGTAAATATAGAGTTCGTACATTTGCCCGTGATTTTAGTTAATCAGAAAACGAAGTCAAATGTTTAAAAAAATGAACTTGAGTTTTGAAAATGATCTAATAAGCAAATATGTTTTTGCCATAGGTTATTGTGAAAGTAACACGATGTGCTAATAAAGAATTATTAGATTCTTGTGCATATTTTGCAACATTACGACTGAAAAATGCATGTCCATTACTAAAACAAAATGGAACAATATCATCATCCATGATATATGCTTATAGGCCACCAGCAATATGTCCATTTCGAAAAGTAAGAGCTGAATAACTATTCGAATTTATGAATTAATAATAATATATTCTAGGGTCCCTACATACTACTAAATGGAACATACAATCCAAATTTATTGCAATTTTTTCCGCTGGATAACTGGTACTGGAGACTTGAATTGAATCTATATGATACAGATACAGATGAATTTTTAATAAGACTTTGTATTGAGGGACAAGTTATCTCATATTATTCTTAACATTATAAAATAATTGTGTTATTTGCCTATGCAAATAGAACTAATGAATAAAAATTTAAAAAATAGAATACCTATAATGTTCTTTCAAAAGTAGCCTAATTTGGTTCATATCCTGTTATTTCAACTGAATCGTTATATTTAGATTTTATAATTACAGATAATATAATAGAAGCGGCATTGAATTTAGAATAGTAATTATATTAATTACGCTTTAATTATTACATTGTGTGTATACCATAGAAAAAATAAAACAAATATGTTTATACTGAACACTATCACTGAGAACACCAAACAATGAAGATTTCAGTATTTATTGTTTTTTTATTATATTTTGTCGAATTATCTTTAAATAAGGTATGTACCCATATTAGAAATAGAGTATTTAGTAGCAAATACGAGTATATTAAAATTATTGTAACCATATATAGGTGAGGGATGGGCGTAGTTGAGGGTGTGTAGCCCACTGCCACATTATCTTGAATATTTTGTATCATATGTTACTGTCAAAAGTTTTCAGATTAGATAAGAAAAAAACTACTTCAAATGTAGTAGAACACGTAATTCATCATAACTTTTATTTCAAACATTTTTCCTTAAAATAATTTTAACACATTTTACAGTGAGAAATATACGATCGCAAATGTTTATGATACGAGTAATTTGAGAATATCTAGTGTTACATATTCGGTTTAACTTTAAAAAACAAAGTCCCAAAAAAGTCAATCTGTGTGTTCTCTCTGAAAGTATGGTAATTTAAAAACGCAGTGAAAATTATATAGAACTTAATTGATGAGACTTTAGATGTTTATTTCGTAAACGATACTGTTTGTCACAAAATATGTATTAACTAAAATAGACCCTAATTTAATTTAAAATAACTTCTGCTCGGAGCATTTTTCGAAATGATTATCGGTTCATTTGTTATGATAATATAAGTGGCAATATCTAAATAATTTTGTAAATTATTATTCTGTTGTAGAATATGTGAAGGACAAAATTATCAAAACTATAATATCAAAAATGATATTTAAGTGTTCGTCAATTGTTTCTTTCAAATATTGAGAAATAAATTTATTTAAATGTATATTCGGAAAAGTACTATGGTTGAAACTGCATTTTTTTTTTACTTTTTAGGTTCAAAAAGCGATAGTCTTTGACAGAGCCGAAGCATGCATTCAACCACCTACATCACCTATTCATGTGGGCGCAGTAGTGTTTACAACTGTAAATCACGCAACTTATATAAATAGTACATTTGTAATTACAAGAGATATACAACGTATTAAGGTATATTACAAAAATTATCTTAATATTGACTTATTGAAAACTAATATACAGACATAATAATATAATATTTTACAGTGGATTTACATTTACGGGGTACAGTAATAGTTATTTATGGTACAAGTGTGTTATATTACAAATAAGTCACGCGAGAAAAATAGTAGTCCACGAGGCCATCAGGCCGAGGAATAATTTTCTGAAGTGACTTATTTGTAATAACACACGAGTGGCATACGAAATTTTATCCAACAACTACAATTAAGACATTAAAATATAAATTTTGACACAATTGTCTACATTTCAAATAATATTCTAGTTAGCCATACTTTCTTGTTTCTAGGTTACTCAAATTTTTTAAATAAACAAAGTTGAAAAAAGGTTGCAGCTATAGTATTTGAAATGGAAGACGAGAATTTTATTCCCGAAATAATCATTAAGGAAGCGGAAGAAGCGGTTGTTGATATTTTACCAAAAAAGTCTAGAAAAAGAATTACATATGTTTGAAGACTGGACGACAACTATAGACGTCAAAGGTATGAATGAATATGTTTTTCATAGGAACTTCTAGACTTTTTTGGTAAAATATCAACAACCGCTTCTTCCGCTTCTTTAATGATTATTTCGGGAATAAAATTCTCGTCTTCCATTTCGAATACTACAGCTGCAACCTTTTTTAAACTTTGTTATATTTAAACTCAACAGTGAGTTACAAGTCATAATTTATGTGTGACTTATGACTCACGTGTGACTTATAAACCACTTTACTAATCTAAAATGACAACAATAATGACTTTATAAGTAGTGGGTGTTGGATAAAATTTATTTATATTCTTATACTTCTAGTACCAATACAGTATTATTTAAGTTTTATTGTTTTAATATACAAATGTGAAAAAAAAAATATTATATGCTCGTTAACTATAGTTATTTGTGTATTAAGAGCGTAAAGTGATTCTTTGTTACTCGAACACGGTAATTGCAGCGCGAGCCGAAGGCGAGAGCTGCAATAGTGTAAGAGGAACAAAGACACTTTACGCTCGTGATACACACATAATTTTTTCTACGATTGCATCTTAAAATTATTTAAAAACGTATACGTACTGAAAATAAATTCGTTCTGTCAACTGTCAATATGACAAGTTTCTGTTTTGTTTGTATCCCTGGTAACGCGCATTTATAATCTTTTTCGCGCGTTGCCATTGGAAACGCGCGTATTTAACGTCTTTTTCGCGCGTTGCCATTGGAGACGCGCAAAAAAGATATTTTTCGATTGTTCCACAGAAAACGTCAACTTTACGATGACAAATGAGAGCGTAATTGTCAACTTTTCATATCAATCGTAGAAAAAATCAATAACATCTAAGAGCCGTTTTAACAAGAATCAAATTAACCTCCGACAATATAGTATCTAAAATAATTTTAAAGTAATAATTTATATACTAAACGCAATAGCTATGTTATATGATAATGCACCGAGGGCGAGGACATCCATGTGTCGAGCCAGAGGTTTTTGGGATGGGTATTTATTTATTTATGTTAAAAACCTAAAAATGAACGATTATTTACACGGGATTTGCATCTTTCATCTCATAATTAGTAATATTAGGTATAATAATAATTTTGTACATAGCTGTTGTCGTTAAACATGTGAAAAACTAAAATTATCAAAATTATATTCTACTTCAAATGATGTGAATTATGGTCGGGAAAGCACTATTGTGGCAACAGCAGATTTTTTTTAATAAAGAACGTAGAAAGTAGTCCCAAGACTACGTATTTATTAATTAAAATTTCTAACCTCCAAATTTATGGGAACCAGCCAGTGTCGTAGCTACCGCTTGGTAGGCTCTGTACCAAACATACCCATCGAGGCAATTTCCTCAAAAAAATATATCGAAAAGTGAGTTTAGATGGCCTAATTTAATAATGATTTATTTAAAGATTCATTTGCATACAAAGCTATTCGACTGCCTTGAAGGCAAATATGGTAAATTTTATGTGACTGAAAGAATTAAACTAAGTGGTAAACTGGGGACTGAAATAAAACTATATCTAAATTTATTTGTAAACATATTGGCTGGTAGCACAAGCTCTGTTTTTGGGTGTTCTAAAATCGCGGTTTTAACATGTTAGAGATAGCTAAAACCCCCAAATACACTGCTCTTAAAACAAGCAAAAACAGAGCTTATGCTACCAGCCATTATTTTTGTCGTAGGCTGTTGTTAAAATACTTCGATGCGCGAATAGAGAGTCATTAGATTCTTGTGTATTTTTTAATACAATTCGCATGAAAGATACTTGTCCATTAGCAAAACAAAATGGAACTATACTATCATCAATGATATATGCCTACAGGCCTCCAGCAGTATGTCCACTGCGAAAAGTAAGGTTATGTAATACTTTACTACTACACACCTTCATATCATAAGCACCAACTAGCATGAAATTTCATTTCACACCATTACTCAACAGAATTATAGTAATGAAATTATAAGTAGTTTTTAAATTATTGGTTGAACTCTGTGTAAACCCAAAATGTTGTTTTAGGTTAAAAAAATTATAAATAATCAATACAATCGCAGCGAAACTTATAACTTTATTAAATATTTTCTACGTATCAACAAATATTGATGGTAATTAAAATTTCTTTTGGTTCGAGCTTCGTAAGTTGTAAAACTGTATTTTCCGTCCTGGTGTAATAAATAACTATTATGTCATTTTAATTGTCAATACAATAAGTATTCGTATTGCGTTCTTATATTTTATATTTCACCTATCGTACACTACTAGATTTACTTATTCGGACATAAACTGTTACACTTCTATGGTAATCAGTTGAATAAAAATAATACATGCAGAACTTTAATGATTTAAGTGTAACTATAAGGGTATATGAGTAGTAAATCAATATCTGACTTAAATATTTTCAGGGTCCATATGAATTAGTGAATGGAACTTACGATCCAAATATGGTACAATTTTTTCCACTGGATAAATGGTACTGGAAAGTTGCAATGGATTTATACGACACAGATTCTGATGAATATTTAATAAGACTTTGTTTTGAAGGTAAAGTTACTCCATATTATTCATAATTAGTACCTAACTTGAATTATAATATTACACAAATTTAAATGTAAGTTATTTATAGACATGTTTGTTAATGGAATTTTATATTTATATTAATGTACTTTTACAGTCACGTCCTATGTATTTTTAATAGAATTAATATTTTAGTATTCTATGAATTAAACATATTTAAAAAATACATTTATTTCGTTCATTAAAACAATATTTTATTATTACCTATTTAGCATGTATGAACTTTAACATTCTAACATTGATCACTTATTCGCACAATATCATTTCTAAAAAATTCAATATATTTATTTATTTTATTTATATAACTCTGTACAACAGAATCTTACTCCCAATTATAGTACACGGTCCAAGTGTAATAGTTAATATACGAGTATTTTTAGCTTTAAATCTTAGGATTCGAACGCTTTAATGTTACCAACACCACCTTACTGCTGGATTATTACAATAATAATACAATTATACCACTTGCTTAGACCTAAATGATTTGTATGATAAAAAATATATATATAATTTTTAAATGTATTTTATTTAAATTAAATTTTACGCTATTCAAATTCATCTCTGTCAAACTTCTAGTAACAAATCGTCACCCTCATTTTTGCATATATATAGTATATATATATATATATATATATATATATATATATATACCCAGTAATGGGTAAAAGGCGTGATGATATATTTATTAATTTTCAAAAATGCAAATCTAAGTGCCTCCTAATTTTATTACCTATTTAGTAGCTACAAATTTACGAGAATAATTTGCATATTATGTAAAGGATATGGTTCAATTTTCAAATTATGTGATAAATAATAAAATTAAAATCATGTACAAAAAGAGCGAAATAAAATCTACTGTTTGTTGTGGTTTGACGATAATTTCGTATAAATGTATTCATGTGTTTTTCAACATTGTTTGTATTTCCTGCCACAAAAAAAACAAACAATTTAAATCAATTACAAATTTTTATTATGTCAATATTTACATACTGATACATATAAATAAAATAAAATAAATATATCATCATGCCCTTTACCCATTACTGGGTGTGGCACTCTACCGAAGCAGATATGAAAATTAAAAACAATATATCATCAAGCCTTTTACCCATTGCTGGGTGTGGCCGGAGCAGATCTCGGTAAGTGAAATGCGGTTACCAGTCGTCAAATCACGGCCCCCAAAGTTGTTAGTGGAGGGGGAGTCACAGGAGTTGATATTAAATTGGTGAAAGCCAATTTGTTGTTTGCGGGGTCGGGTCCTTAAGAACCGCAAGCCGACTGCATACCCACTAGTCCACCAACTCCATTTCAGTAAGTGATATATTTTTTCGCGTGAAGTGCGGTTACCAACCGTCAAATCACGGGCTCCAAAGATATTAGTGAAGGGAGAGCCACAGGGGTAGATTTAATTTGGTGAAAATTGTTTGTGAGCTGTGGGGATCGAACCAGGGTTCTCAAGATCCACAGGTCGACTCGATACCTCTGAGCCACCTACCCCATAGTAACTTTTATAATTAATTAAATTTTGTTAACCTCAACATATCTTGATGGAGTATACAGAAATTAAATAAAAGCGTAGACTTCCACGGTCTGAGTCATTAAAATTAAACGAGTTCCGGGTTTGGAAGATCGCTCTTGGCCTCTAGCGTGGTTTACACGTCGGGTAACCTTGATCTTTCTTCCCTTCCTCCTGAAGAAGCTCCCTACGATGGCGAGCGAAACGTCGAGCCCTCACTCGAATTTTGACACGGTCCAAACCCGGAACTCGTTTAATTTTATACAGAAATTGTCCTAAACGATTGTTCTTCAATGATAATTTGAAACAAAATTGAATTCATTTACAGAAAGTGACTGGAATAATTTTTATTTAAATATAGAAATTGAAATAATGATTTACTATTTTTTGCGAAATTTGCTTTTTAACGATTTTTTGTAGCATTCAACCTCTGTATAGCACCCAAAACTGAGTGAGGATGGTTGTCTTGTCCAGTCAAGTATCTAATTATGTATTTGCACCAAATGTAATACAGACCTTTAAATTCAACAAACGTCCTTGTGATATGGATCTCACATATCAATCGGATCAAGTCTAGTGCCGTGTCTACATATTGTGAAATAATCTTTTTCAAGTCCTTCTTGTGGCGTATGTTTGATAATTTGGTAAAAGTAGTTTCAATAATCTGTTTTTTTGGTATATATGAATTGTGTTCCAAGTCTCGTAAGTCTGTTTAATGTTATTTCTTTTTGTTGTACCAGGCTTTGTTCTGGTAATGTTTCAGTCGAAAGTAAGGGTCTTTTGGAAAGCTCTTCTGGCATATATAATTGATTTCAAGCGCATTGCAAAAAATATTTACTATTATTTAAATAGAAATTGAAATATTACTTATCTTTTTCAATCTTAAACAAGGTTAACCTTGTCTAAAATCCCATTTTAGCGTCCTCGAATGTTTTATCATATTTTATGGTCATGATATTATGTTTAATTATTTTGTTAAAAAGTTCCGGTTACATTGGTAGTTACTTTGTTCTATATAATTATAATTACAATAATGATAATTATATCAATTACCTTGGCAATCTATTAATTGTTATCATCTAGGTATATATTAAAAATAAAATGTTGGTCATTACTTATACATTATAGAATACACATATCACAAGTTAAAAAATGAAATTGATTAATTTCTCAATATTCGTTTTAGTTTTTTTGGTGAAATTATGTTCAAGTAAAGTATGTAGAATGGCTTATACCTATGCATAAAGTGAATTTATGTAAACTATAAGTATGTTAAGAATTTATGGCATATGATATGAAATTATAGATGTAAGCTACTTGACTAAAAAATCAATATACATTAAAAATTCTGGGATTCAGATACTTGAGAAAGGCCCAAATAAAGCAGAAACTGGTCGAGAATGAATAAATAAATATTTTTTATCAATTGATACTTCTAGACCGCCTAATTTACCATTTAACTAAATTATTTAAAGAGAAATGCTTCTAAAATAAATGGTAAAAACAAATAAAATTTCAACAATTTATAGTTGATAAGAGCATTTAAAAATAATAATTTAGGAATGTTTGATTATGGTACAGTTTCGTACATATATTAATTCTAGACTGTGTCCTTGCTTTTTAGGTGCAGAAAACAATTATGCTAGATCGAGTCGAAGATTGTTACAAACCCCCGAATTCACCTTATGTTGCTGGTTCAGTTTCAATAAAAACTATTAATCATTGCACATTCATTGACCATAGTTTTGAAATGTTGAGGGATATAGAACAAATTAAGGTAATTATATATATATATATATATATATATAGATTAACTATTACAGGCGCGGTGGCCGAGCTTGATAAGGCACATCTATACTGTGACGTCACCTGAACCAAGGTTCGTCAGTTAGAATTCGCCTGTCGATAATGTGTGATTTGTCGTAAAATATAAAATACAGTTATATGTATCTATCACACTCGGGCGTTATAAATTAGTCACTCATACGTCTTAAATAATGTAGCATTTGACTACGAAAACCGGCAGTTTGGTAGTGTAAAAACAGCGGTTCGGTGTGCCCGGTAGGCCCAGGCCTTAGAAGAAGATTAACTATTAGCTCCATTGTTACGATATTTTAAAATTTCTATCGCCTGGCAAATAATTAAATTCAGCAAATGTTATTTTGTTCGAAACGGGAACAATAAAATACACTTATCGGTCAAGTTTTGTCTTTTAAAAATTCAAAAAAATATACTGATGTCCTTCTTTCTACAGCATGCTTTGAAAGGGTTAAATTATAATAACGTGACGACAAATGATGTATGCCGCCATGTTTTTAGTAAATATAACAGACGATATTAGAATTTTCATCACATTTATCTTATTTAGTTAAATTTTATTTGTTAAACCTCGTGTAGGAAATGAATTTAATATTTAAACCAAACTTTAAATTTTGCTTAGTTTTAAACTAAAGAGGTGCAACCGAGTATAAAATGTCTTTAAAAAAAATTCTACAGTTTCTAAAGCACTCAATCTCAAAAAAAAGTGCGGATCTACTATGAGAGTAATTATCCTAAAAAAATAAGTTCTTTTGAGGTGGACGTGCCAAACAGAATTCTGACGTATATAATTTCTAAATAGTAATCTTCCAGAGAAAAATCTTGAGTCTAAATTTAAATGCAGGTTTTTGTTTTAGGTTTCGGTTAAAATTACTCGATGCGCCAATAAAGAAGCACTGGATTCTTGTGCATATTTCACAACTCTTCGATTGAAAAATGCGTGTCCTTTAATGAAACAGAAAGGAACTATCACATCCACTATCTTCCTCGTCTATAATCCACCAACAATTTGTCCATTACGAAAAGTAAGCAAAATACATATGTGTAGTTCTTACCATAGTAAAAACAAAACAAAAATTAATGCGCGTAAAGTGCGGTTACCAGTTGTTAAATCACAGTTCCCAAAAATGTTCATGGAGGAAAAGCCACAGGAATATTTTTATTTATGGTGAAAATTGTTTGTTGACTATGTGATTCGAATCCGAATCGGCCACCTACCCCATATGGTATTAAATTTTTGACAAAAATAAACATTTGAACCCTTTGTATCATTGCTATGAGCGACGAGATTAAAATATGTGATACTTAAAATTCTAGGTAAAAGTAGTTTTTCTTTCCTAGTGCAGGAAAGTAAAGCAATATCCATGGCTACTGGCAAACAACGATACGATTTCACATTCTATTTACTTCTGAAAATATTTCTTTATTATCAAGTAGTGAAAAAATGTATATCTCTTGAAGAAAATGTTATTCTTGCATTCGATGACAAAATATTTTTCAATTTTGAGAAACCCAAGAGAATGGGGAGATGAGGTTGAAATGTGTAAATCAATTACAGTTTTTTGTAGAGAATGAAATAGTGCAATAAAAAAGTTTCCATTTAAGTTTTTGAAAGTCGTTCCCACCTCACCTACCAGGGGGTCGGGGGTATGTTTGCATATCATGCCTGAATAATTTTAGAAAAATAAAAAAACACTTTTATGTAACTTTGTCATCGAATGCTTTGCTTTCGAGATATTTAAGCTTTTCCAGACCTTTTAGACATCTTGTATAAATCGCAATCAGTTCAGGAAATTAAACGGCATCTTCGAAAAGACATGTATCACATTCTTTCCTTGATATACAAATAACTATTCTACAACTAGAACGAGTAGAAAATAAGTTGTTGGGTAGTGTTTTAGAGAGCAGACCGCGGGAAATACTTCTAGGGTGGATTGCACATCTGAAAGTTATTGCGAATATTACTTCAAAATCACAGACAAATTACACAAAATATTATATGAACTGGCATATAAAAAAAAAATAAATAAATATATCATCACGCCTTTTACCCATTACTGGGTGTGGCACTCTGCCTAAGCAGATCTCGGTAAGTGATATATTTTGTCGCGTGAAGTGCAGTTACCAGCTGTCAAATCACGGCCCTCAAAGATATTAGTGGAGAGGGAGCCACAGGGGTAGATTTTTAAATTGGTGAAAATTGTTTGTCGGCTGTGGGGATCGAAACAGGGTTCTCAAGATCCACAGGCCGACTCGATACCACTGAGCCATCTACCCCATAAAACTGGCATATATTTATACTATTTTTTTCACTTATCTCATGGATATCAATTTGAGTATTGGGAAAGGGGAACTTAAAACCTACAATCGTTCATGACAACATATGCAACCTTTGCCGCCCTTATTTCACCTATATGTATTATTTTGCATGGTTGCAAGAAAACTTCTTATATTTTTCAGAAACTATATCGTTAAACCATTTTATTTCAGGGCAAGTATGTATTATTCAATGGAACTTACGATCCAAATCTAGCGCAATTTTTTCCGATGGATAAATGGTATTGGAAAGTAGAAATAAACGGATATGACGCAGATACAGATGACTATATATTTAGAATTTGTATTGAGGGAAAGATTGTTCCATATTATTTATAATGTATTGTTTAAAAATTTAAATATAATTAAACAATTTATATATAGGTTGAATTTTGTTTCCAATACCTTTTCAACTAGATTCTATCGACATTATGTTCTAGGCACTCAAATTTATACTTGTTCATTAAAATCTCATTATCGAATTTTCAGCATGATTATTATACCTTTTTATTAACATTTTTTACCCACTCTGTATATCCGACATTAAGTTTTGGTAGTTTTTAATCGTATTATTCTCTTTAAAATTTCCGCTTCTAGAGTTTGAAATAAAAATTGTTATTACCTTAATTACATCCAAAATTATTACTGCAATTAACTATATATATTACATGTATAAAATCATCCCCCCAACCTCCTTCAAATAAAATATCACCAACTCTGATAATATTCGCAGAACATAAAAAAATCCAGCCCTTATCAAACATCCTCTCTAGAATCATATGCATAGTTCACTTCAAACAAACTCATTCATTTATCACACTCGGAAGCATTCACCACGCATCAAACTTTCAATCACTTCAATACACCTTTTTCATTAATTTTGTATTCGACGTACGTACGTACGGATATAGTCAAATTATCTTAAATATTTTATATTAAATTTCTATTAACAACAAAGACAAAATTAATTGTCATCCAACACTTGGTGAAACTAGGTTTAATAAAAAGTATAAAATAACTGTGCTGGCCAGCCTCTGACGATGCCCTCATAAGGTGACTTGGAGGCTGAATTTTGTGAAACTTAGCCAAGTGTTTATTTTATACTTTTTATTAAATTTCTTTCCAAATTAGATTAGAGAAAACTATATACTATATATAAATGTGGTAGAAAATATAATTCATCGTGATTTTTATTAGAAGCATTTTTCCCTAAAATAATTTTACAACATTTAACACAAGAATAATTCGACGTCAACGATTTTAGTATACCATTTAATTATGGAAGAAAGAATTAACCAATAATAGTTGACATTTAATTACAGCTATTCATTTATGCATTCGCGTAATTTTGTACTCTCAATTTCTGCTACATACGAGTATATCTATTTTACAAGTTAATATTAGTTAATGTTTGTGCTAATGAGTATAAATTTAAGAGCATGTTTAACAACAGCAACAAAATAGTTATTTGTGTATTAAGAGCGTAAAGTGATTCTTTGTTACTCGAACACGGTAATTGCAGCGCGAACCGACGGCGAGAGCTGCAATAGTGTAAGAGGAACAAAGACACTTTACGCTCGTGATACACACTTTTTTTGTCTACGATTGCATCTTAAAATTATAAAAAACGTATGCGTACTGAAAATGAATTTGTTCTGTTAACTGTCAATATGACAAGTTTCTGTTTTGTTTGTATCCCTGGTAACTATTGAAATAAGCACGAATTTAATATCTTTTTCGCGCGTTGCCATTGGAAACGCGCACATTTAACGTCTTTTTCGCGCATTGCCATTGGAGACGCGCAAAAAAGATATTTTTTGATTGTTCCACAGAAAACGTCAACTTTACGATGACAAATGAGAGCATAATTGTCAACTTTTCATAGAAATCGTAGAAAAATAATATATTCTAATGTTAGAATTTTTATCTGATTTAGTGTAGCATCCAATTTAACGGAAATAATTATAGTAACAATACAATGTTTAAAATTTTCATATAAATTTATCTAATTACATAGGTAGATTATTTATATAAACCAAACAACAAATTTACATTTTTATAAAACCTAGCAAAATTATGCAATATCTGAAATTATTGCTGATATGTGTTTTTCTTTTATTGATTTGCGTGGAACTGCAATTCAAGAAGGTAATTCAAAAAAATATATTTAATTTTATTTCCTTCAGGAATGTACATGTTTCTTGCTTTAATAGATTAATGTAAAATGAAAATAAATTATCAAGTAGGGTAAATATAGTAAATTATTTTCAAATCATTTAATAATTCTAGAGTGAAAGTAATTAAGCAGTAAAGTAATAGTATATCATCGTATTCATAGATAACATGAAAACTGTCAAGATTTACAAGAGAATTCCAAAACAGAAATTTGTCAATTCTTTTTCAAACTGTTTTCAATAATGTATGCACCATGAACAGATTGTATCCTTGTTGTTTTTAACATATTGCAGTAATGCCTTTCTCTAGAGAATGTCTTTCAAATTATTCTTTTGGACAAAATTAAAATAAATATACTCGTATATTCACGATTAAAACTAATGTGACATCTGTTGATAAAATTTTGTACTAAATATTGGTATTTTTCTGCTGTTAAATATACACAATTTATTGTGTTTTAAGTAAGTAAATTTTGTATTTTATTAATTTTTTTGTAATAATATACAACAAAAATATTAGTCATTCATGAAAATTGCACGATTTAGTGTAGCTCAGGGTATCAATATTTCGTGAAAATCGTGAATTAAATAGAGCAATAACATTAACTTATTTTAATGTTTTTAAATATATTTATATGGTGTATTTTCAGATTACAACAGTAACATTAGATAGGTACGACATATGTGCTGCCGGTCCTAACAATCCTTTCGTTTTCTATAATAATGTAATCGTTACATTTAATCATCAGTCATTTATAAATAGTGAAATTGAGAGTTTACGAGATTTTGACACAATTGAAGTATATTTTGTAAATATTAGATTATTAACAAATTTTAAAAACTTGTTTTTGTAGAGCAATGCTGTTGTTTATCGTTGTTCTAATAAAGAAATGTTGGATTCCTGTGCATTCTTCACAAATCTACCTATTAAGAATACGTGTTGGCTTCTAGAACAAAAGAATATTTTCTACACCCCACTTATTTATGCTTTTAATCCGCCCTTAATATGTCCATTTCGCAAAGTAAATATTATAATTTTTATTTTTTATAGTTTGTTGTACAATTAGGTAATCATAGAAACTGTGAATCATTAATCATGTATAAATGTCAAAATTCATGCATAAAAAATCTCGAATGATGGGTAACAATTTCATATAATACGAAAATTCGAAAATTAGCTAGAAATCTTAAAAACTAATCCATATTCAAAATCTCTAGGTAGTATTAAATTTATACAATCCAAATCTCATTGGTTTTTCGTTTTGTCCAATTGTAAACAGTAATGAAGATATTACACATTTAATGTATTAGTACAAGCAAAACAGAGACAATCAGAATAAATCTTGATCATCTTGGTACGACCTATTTTATTTGTATTTCTGAACTTTGAAATGTTTTAAAAAAATGTTTGTCTTTTTATATTTCTATATTTTTACTCTGAAATACGTGTAACATAATTCCTATAAATCAAACACTATTAATGTAATGTTTATATCGTATATCCCAAGTGAAAAGACATAACACTTTTAATTTATAAAAAACTGTTTTCCCATGTGAAACATTTTATTCACCAGAGACACACGATATAGCAAAGTAGTTAAATCAGAATGTAATTACAAGTGCCCCTCAGAAATATGTTTCTGAATAATAACCCTCTAATGATAATTATTGCCCATGTTATCTGATAATCTATTTCTTTTTGCATATTTTGTAAAACATGGTGACGTATTTAGTCTCGCCATGGCTGGATTTACTTTGAAGTATCTAAAGCGGCAACGTTATAAACAAAATTATATAAAGAAAGCGTTTATGAATTAATATGTAAATAAATACATTTTAGTGCTTTTAGTTACGCAGAGTAGTAAAAGTTTTATTAAGATGTAATTGATAATTTTGTATTTTAGGGACACTATGTGCAAATAAACGGTACGATAGATCCAAATTTGATGGTATTTTTTCCATTAGACGAATGGTATTGGAAATACGAGTGGAATGTATATGATCCTGTTACAAAAGAATTCTTCTTAACCTTTTGTGTTGAAGGACGAGTTGTTGTTCAAAATATTTAGTTACGAAGAAAATTAAAAACTTTGTATTCACTTTATTGTACAAAAAACAAGACTATGTTGATGAAATAAATGTATTGGTAGATAATAAATGAATAAATAAATAAATAATATAATTAATCAAAATTAGGGCTCATACGAAAATTAATAAATGAATAAAACAGCTAAAACCTTTCATGATTTCAAAATAGTTTCATACGAAAAATAAATAGCACGAAAACAAAAATATAAATAAATAAATATATCATCACGTCTTTTACCCATTACTGGGTGTAGCACTCTGCCATAGCAGATCTCGGAAAGTGATATATTTCTTAGCGTGAAAAAAGATGTTAGTAGAAGGGGAGCCATAGGGGTAGTTTTAACGTAGTGAAAATTGTTTGTCGACTGTGGGGATCGAACCCGGCTTCCCAATTCTTGATAAAACTATTTTCAAATGTAAAACTTCAAATTTATATCTTAAACTGCAAAAAAAATAATTAATTACTATCTGCATGAAAAATGGGTCAGTAATATTGAAATTGATCCAGATGACTCATTTTATCTGATTCTTAAATCTTATATTGTAGTATTATTTGGATAATGGAAGAGAATAATTAAAATAATTAAATTTAAACGAATTAAAATTTATTTATAATCTATGTAGATCACGAATACAAATTAAAAAAATATGTATATACAAATATGTAGGAAGTATATAAATGAATCATAATAATAATACAAATATACAGTACCATAAAATTCTAATTAGAGAAACAAACAATACTAACTATGAACTTCCTGTTTCTACATTTGGTTGTGTAGATGTTTTCAGTAAATATTCATAATATGTATGTATTGCTGGGCAAATAAAATAATATTATGCAAATTAGAAACTTATTTGTACACATCATTCTAATCTCATTTTTTAATACTGGACTATTTAGAGAGGTAAGAAATTATATTTTGTAAATAGTTGTTAGTATAGAATGTATTTTTGACACATTACAACCACACCTGTGTACACAATGTTTATGCAACTGCATTATATTATATATATAGATAGAAATACCAACCCTATTATAACAATCTAACAATGTTAAATTTATTTATTGTAATAGGTAACTAAAGTAGTAAGATTCGATAGATACGACATATGTAAAACTGGCCCTAAGAACCCATTCATCTTTAACAACATGATCCTGACTGTAGTAAATAATGGTGGTACTGTGATTCGTGGTACTATGGACCTGCTGCATGATGTGGGATATGTCGAGGTACTATTTAGTGATAAAAAATCATCATAATTTGTACATCTTAACAATTCATGTACATAATAAAGAAAAAACAAACTTTTATATATCATCATGCCCATTACCTATTACTGGGTATGGCACACACAGTAGATTTTAAATCGTTACCGATACGTGAAGTTTGTTTGTTTTTTTCATATGTGAATGAATATTATTTTTTCACACATTCCCTTGATTGCAATACATCAACATTATTCATATTATTTTTGATTTAATTTTCCTTCAATTTACTTAAATAAATTAATAATTATTACTCTTTTTTGACAGTGGTAGAACAAATGTTGTTTGTATATCGTGGGCGCAATTTTTACAAAAACTATTAATTATTAACCTCTCGTTGTAGGAAAATCCGGAACTACTGAAATCTTGTTGTTAAATAGTTGTTTCATGTACTCAAAAGTCAATTTTACACACAGTCGTAAATAATAGTTATTTGATTCACTAGCCAAAGCAATAAATCTACTTGTTTGCTCTGTTGAACTCATAATAGTTCTGCTGATTGTTTAAAATCATATTGATTTTGTGAGTATTTTTAATATATATTTTTTTGTTATGTGCATCATCACAGTCATCATGTTGCTATGCATTAGTTAGACGGTTACTATAAAAAAACCAATTTGACGTTCCTGATTTCATAAATATCGTTCTCTTTATACGTGAATGTTATCATCAATCAGTATTTTAATTAAATATAAAATAAATAATGAAAAGAGGCGAAGGAATGTTAACCCCACCCGAGGTTAACGAAGCAGCATGCAGTTGTAATTAAATTTGTTAAATTTAATCACAAATGTCAAATTTATTATTTTTCCATTGCAACACATTTACAGCCAATCAATTGTCAACAAAAACCTACTTTTAATATCAATCGGCAAAAAATATTTTCTCTACGATTACTAAAATATCTTGCTCATTGTATTATTCTCGTTGTTATAAAAATATAATACATTGTACATTTTTATATTTTGCAGTTATTAAAGGCAATGTGAGATGAGAATTTAAAATCTCAGGATTTGTTGAATTGCTAGAATACTAATTTGAAATATCATATCGGTATACTTGGGGTAGGTGGCTCAGTGGTATCGAATCCTGGTTCGATCCCCACAGCCGACAAACAATTTTCACCAATTTAAATCTACCCCTGTGACTTCTCCTCCACTAACATCTTTGGGGGCCGTGATTTGACGGCTGGTAACCGCATTTCACGTGAAGAAATATATCACTTACCGAGATATGTTTCAGCAGAGTGCCACACCCAGTAATGGGTAAAAGGCGTGATGATATATTTATTTATATATTTATATTGGTATACTTGAAGTCGGTACAAACTTGATTTCAAATTACAAATTAATAGTCGTAAAAAAGAATAGTGTACAACCTGTAAGAAATGTCCATATTTCTCACTCTTATCAACTGTACATTTCGACTCATGCTACAAACTCATATGAAATGAATACCATTCCATGCTTGTTGTATACTATAATATTGTTGTAGAGTATAACGCACGTTTACCGCTATTCAAATAAAGAAACATTGGATTCTTGTGAATTTTTCACGAACCTAGCAGCGAAGGATACATGTACATTGCTGAAGCAAAAAGGAACAATAATAAGTCCAATGATTTATAGTTATAAACCGCCGTTCATTTGTCCTTACCGTAAAGTAAAGTTATTATAATACTTATTATTAAAAAAAAGAGTACCTATATATTTTTGTTTTCCAGGGTCATTATACGATAACTAATGGAACTTATGATCCAAATTTAATAGGATTTATTCCGTTAGAAACAAAATAAAAATAAATATATCATCACGCCTTTTACCCATAACTGGGTGTGGCACTCTGCTCAAGCAGATCTCGGTAAGTGATATATTTTTTCGCGTGAAGTGCGGTTACCAGCCGTCAAATCACGGCCTCCAAAGATATTAGTGGTGGAGGAGCCACAGGGGTATATTTGTTTAAATTGGTGAAAATTGTTTGTCGGCTGTGGGGATCGAACCAGGGTTCTCAAGATCCACAGGCCGACTCGATACCACTGAGCCACCTACCCCATAAAAATAAACGTGGTATTGGAAATTTGAATGGAAACTATATAATTCAGCTACAAAAGATTTTTATTTAAGTTTTTGTGTAGCAGGACAAATTATTGTAAATATTGAATAAAATAATTATTTAAAGAGAAAATTTAGGACATTGTCGGGATTTCATACCATTTTGAATAAACATTTTATCAATGACAGGCCTGCGAATTTTCCTTTCTAAGTAACAATTATTTTAATCATATTTTAAGTATGTACTAAGAAAATATTAATAAAACAGTATTGCTATATATTAAAAAAATAAACATTTCCTCATTTCCACATCGTTTTGTCAATTTATTTGGCAATTCCAGTTGCTAATACGTCATCTGAAAAATCATTTTAAAAATTGTCAATTTTAGATCGGCCATGATCCAATAACGTCTTAATGCCTTGTCTATTTTGTCTTTGAAATGCGACATAATAAAAACTGTAATTTATGATGAAGTTATAAATAATTTAACCGAAGAGAAGTCTCGGATGAAAGGTATTAAAATATAAGATTTATTTTTATATGTATCGTATTATAGTATTTAAACCTACCTATAAGATACCCTTTACAAAAGGGTTAAAAATAGTTTATATTGTTTTATTATTATTATTATTATTTTAAGATATTTTTTAAATCTTGTTCCAAGAGATGATTTTTTTTATAAAAAGATGCTGTTTCATAATTTCAATATTTAATTATATAATGGAGTGGCAAAAAAAGATATACCACAGCCGATAATCATATAACGTAATATAAAATGCTGCTTTTAAACAATAAATGTTAATTACTTCTGATATGAGTCAATACCATGATTTATTTGATTAAGTAGAGGAACAGATTTAGAAAGTAATTTATTATCATTTATTGCACTATTCTATTTAATGTAGAATTTATATGAACATTTATCACTTAACTACATATACAGGGTGTTTCACAACTTAGAGCAAAAAATTAAAGGGTATATTCTGTACGACGTGCTGATCATGAAACAAAAAGATTTTTTTTTAAATCGCAAAACTATTTTCCATGTTTCCCAGTCCAAAATTTTTCGTTGCCACTGCCACTGGGTGGATGATTATGTTAAAGTTATTATTTAAATAAAATTATATTATAAATAACTGCTAATAATTGAATTGTGTAATTATTCTTTCGTAGTTGATACCTACTTCATTGTTTGTGTTTAATAGGAAAGCGAATCCAGTGCAGTACTACAAAAAATGATTTAGGTTAACAACCCTTAATTTTTCGAATTTAAAAAAAATTCTTTTTGTTTCATGATCAGCACGTCGTACAGAATATACCCTTTAATTTTCTGCTCTAAGTTGTGAAACACCCTGTATTATTGCGCGAGTTATAACAGCCAATTATCCAACAAACATTGTTTTAATAATATTTGCTATAGACAATTATTTTTGCACGAGGTAATTGTTTTAACATTCTCTCATTATTTTTTACATGAATAATTTGTGAACCTGGTAGGCTTCCTTATCCTTATCTTTTTAATTCATTTTCAGCTCTAACTAGAAAGTATCGAAATGCAATTGTTTGGAATTTATTTTAAAAAATATGTACCTGTTTATCTAATTAGACCCTATAGTTCAAAATATACAAAATAATTCATAATAAGATTTATTACATTGTTTTAACTTACAGATAGTTATAATTAACATTTACTGCAATTAATAGATATTCCTATCCTCTTTCACTTACTACTTGTCCTTCTAAGCAATTTACAAAAATAATCTCTTGTGTGTAATAATCATAGAATTCCGTCTTTGCTTTCCAATACCAATTTCCCAAATCAAAAAAATTAAACAGTTTAGGATCAAGAAAACCGTTAATTTGTACATAGTGTCCCTAAAATGAAAAAATAATTAATTATGTATATCCCCAAAACCAATTCGAAACTTCTCTATATCATCTATTTGAAACTTACAAAAAATGCAAATAAAATATGAAATTAAATTGACAAAAAAAGTTGTAGTGACGTTTCTTTTGTATTTTATATAAAATCTATCTTTAACGTAAAGTTTCCGAAATGACTCATAGATCTAATAGTTAATACTAGCATCTTTAATATAAACTAATTACTATAATGTAAAATTAATACCCATTCAAAACAAGTTTAATCGTAGAGAGTGATTGCAAAGTGTCAAACGCGAATTCTGTAAAGGTTATTTTTCGTATAAACCGAAGGAGCATCTGTGCATTAAAACTAGAAGACGATTGAACATTTAATTTTTTTTAATAGACGTAAGAAAATATTCTAAAAATATATTTCAAGTATACATTTGGCCGTCCTCATCTTTTTTGCACATCTATTCTTGAAAAACATTATTGGGTTCCAATTTAATTTCAATTTGTTAAAAACTTTAAAATCTGGAACACATGCTAAACTGGACGGGGCGAAACACAAGAGACATAATAAAATAACTAATGATAACATAACTTTTTGTCAAAAAGTCTAATATTTCATGTACCTAAATTAAATTTATATATCTAAAAAGCATGTGAAAAATAAATACTACGACGAATATTATGAAGTACAGACTGATTCAAAACTATTGTAAATAAAAATATATATATATTCCGGAAAAACAATTTGAAATAATATAGAAACTTGAAATTAGAAACAAATATTTAAACCTGGTTTAAATAAATAAATGTAAAATGAAATTAAATATTATATGTTATTATTAACATTCGCTTCCCTTTTATATTTTTAAACTATGTTTAAAATTGAAGTATTGGTACCCAATAAAATTTAATTCAATATATAAATTTAGACAAAAATAAATGAAAAATTCGATGGCCAGACACGATGCGGCACCAATAATAATAACCTTTTTAAGTGGGCATATTAAAGGTGGCGTAAAAGTATACACATAGTTTGAGTAAAATCCATTTTTTTGGGATAATATAAGACATGAATCTCTGAATGGAAGAACTCCAAAATCCATACAAGAATCTAATAATTCTCGATGTGAACATCTTGTAATTTTCAAAGTCATCTAAAATTAAATTATCATGAAAATTGATATTTAATTACAAATATTATAAATATTTACCGATAGTTTTTTAATATCCCTTGTTATATTTATCTCACTATTTATCAGAGCTTGATTAACAGCCGTATTACGAAAGGTCACATTATAAAATTGCATAGGAGATGATTTTGAATTTACGCACATGTCGAATCGATCCAATTTTATCACTTTATTTTCCTATTTAAAACTAAGGTAGTAAAATATTTGCCTTTATATTTTAATTATTTATTACCTTTCCAAGCGCAGCGCAAATTGAAAAAAGTACTAAATATTTAAATACCAACAGCATTTTTATTACTTTCGACATATGCTTCAGACTCAATATTATTTTTTTTTACTATAAATTTAAAACAGGATGTTGACTATAATCTATCCTTCAGATATAACATTATTTTATTTAAAATTTTATAAATATCAATAATAATAATTCATATCCGTAACCTATTACAAATTTTATAATTTTCCTTAAATTAAATATATTTACCTGAAACTGACAGGAAAATAAACATTTTCCTGACCTTTAAGACTGAGGAAAACTTTGCCTAGTCAGGAAAATAACATATTGCCTCTCTAGGCAGGTAATGAAAGAAATGTGAGTGACTAGTTACTTAGCAACATAAAATATTGACTGAATATGTAAGTCAAATATTTCTTTTAATTTAAACTAATTTAAAATATTTATTATTTGTTTATAAATTTCAGGTAAAATGTTTTATGTAACACGTTAGTAAAGCGTCGTACAGGATTCGTAACCTGTTTCTGTTAGTCATCCTGTAATTGAACGCTTTCCTGACTTTACGTAAATAACTACTATTTATATTTTAGAAAACTATTGAGCGGTGACGGAGCGTGTTAAGGCACATCTCTTAACATTGTTTAAAATGTGTGTTTTCATAGTTTTTCTTCTAAATTATCTACAGGTGTCACGTACACTTTTAAGATACAAAAAAAATCCAGTACTGTCAAATCCCGGGATCTAGCAAGCCATGGAACGAAACTTCCCCTTGTTTCAGTGCTCTCTAATAGGAATCTAAAAACATACCAGGACTCCATTTTTCATAAACCACATAATCGTCTTCTGATTAATTGTTTCATTTTCTAGAAGCATTGGCAACATATTTTATAGGAAATCATAATATACGGCCCATAGGGCAAAACAACTAGTCCTATTAAAGAGTCTCCTAGAATGCCACACCAAATATTGAGATTAAAACGTTCTTGAGGGCGAGAGACGAAAGGATTTTCGTCTGATCAAACATGATTATTATGAAAATTAAACATCCTATGTTTAGTAAAACCGGTCTTATTTGTAAAAAGAATATTCGCAACGAATTCTAGATTATCGGCAATCTGATGTAAAATCCACTGGCAAAATTCTATTCCAAAAAATTCATTTTATCAAAAAAAATCAAACGATCATTTTGTGCTACGATTTTATTGTAATAATTTTATGTCATAATATTTAACACTTGTCCTTCTACGCAAATTATAAAATGCAATTCATGTGTGTTATAATCACGTATTTCAATATCAACTTTCCAATACCAATTACTCAGAGAGAAAAATGTAAATATTTCTGGATCAAAACATCCATTTACTTGTATATAATGTCCCTGCAAACAAGATATAATAATAAATACGACTATACATAAAGCAAACCCTTAAGATGTAATTTATTTATTTATCAAATATGTTCATTACCGTTTGAACTGGACACTTTAAAAATGGTGTGAAACTATAAGAATAATTTGAAAAGAATCCGTCTTTCTGGTCGAATAAGAAACAAGATTCTTTAAAAGGAAGAACGGCAAACTTCTCACAAGAATCTAATAATTCTTTATGTGAACATCTAGTAACTTTTAAAATAAGCTAAAATCACATAACGTCATTAATTAACAAGAACATCATTTCAAATCTTATTTGTGTTTTATTTTCTCTATTACATCACAATGAAATGTTAACCTGCTAAGACCACTTATGGATAATATTACTTATTGGGATCTTTCGAAAGAAAAAAAAACAACATATTTAATGGGCCAACTATCTCCTGAAAATTTAAAACATCCCTTTACGTCTTGATGTGAAAATATGTACGAGCATACTACTACATATGTCTCAAATAAGACGCCATTTAGTTGAGTATTTCGTTGAAAAATAGTACTATATGATTCATCTCTACCTTAGTTTGGTATTATAAAACCCTAACGGTAAGCAAAACAATAAGAAAAGAACAATAAATAACATACTCATTCATGAAAAAAACACAATAATAGCATGAATTATACTATTGACACATATACATACTACCATTACTTAAAAAGGAAAATACTATTTAATAAGATAAGTTTATATTTTCATTAATAATATAACAAGAAAGTGAGAATAAATTGAACATAATTTGACAGATTTCCAAACGGCAACAAGTTTGAGAAAGAATCTACAGACTTAGTTTCTAATTTATCGAACTGTAGAGTCACATTTAATTAGATTAATTTTTGACATTCCCTCAATCCAACCAGGATTTTATGTTTTTATTGCGTTTCCAAGTAATTTATAGCAGCGAGCTCAATTGTACGAGTACATGTCGGTAATGTGTGCAACAAACTTATCATCTAAACCTTAGAGAAGTCAAATTATACTACTACAGATGACAAATGTAACGTATAGATACGTGATTTCTTTATAAGAAGGTAAATTAGTTCTATATTGTTTGATCACTGATTATTGTTTTTTTGAAATTTATTTATTTATTTCTGTGTCTGAAACTGAACTAAATCGAACCTTATCACACATTTTCCTTTTGTTGACAATTTTAAATAATTATTTGACAACTACTTTACTTCTTGACTTGACTTAGTAGGTTAATACTTTAGAGTGATGTCTTGTTTCTATTCTACACATATTCCATATATTTCCTACAATTTTGTCTATATCAAAAAATATCAATATCATCATAACAATAATCATCATCATATTGATTTAATGTGAAGAAAATAATTAACATATAATTACTTACTTGCATTTTTAATTACTAATTTACAATAATATAGCTTGATATTAATATAAATCTAAATTTCTGAATTATGAACTAATACTTAAATAAATCTTATTTCAGTATTCTATTATTAATTATAATTATTTAAATGTTTGTTTATAAACATACCATTATTTTATTAACTTCTCGAAGAACATTAAGTTCGCTGTCAATAAATGATATATGATTTACCGAACGCAGATTTACGTTACCCCATTGAAAAGCAGAAGTAGACGGATTATTACAAATATAGAATCTATCGAATTTCATAATTTTCGAATGCTGTGGAAAATTAAATAGAATACTAATAGCTTAATTATAAATGACTACAAGTATTATCACCTTGGATGAAACGAAAACATAAATAATAAAAAGCAATATAATTTGATATATGATCTTCATTTTAGTAACTACTATAAGTAATGAATGTTTAGTTACAAAAATTATTTATTTAAAACTAAAAATGATATCCATATTACATTAAAAACCTCTATAACATTGGGTAAACAATAGGAACATTAATTTAATGGTTTGTTTTGTTATGTGACCTTTGTTTTATTGTTTAATGAAAATGTAATAGTTAATTAAATATAATTTAATTATTCTACTTGTACTTAATACCTTCCTACTTATCATTATAAAAAAAATATGAATTAATGCGTAACAGATGATTATGCTACTGAGCAATGTATATTTGGTCCTTAGGACTTGGTAGGGTAAAGGAGAGTTTTCCAATTTAGAACGTTACTCTATGGGTTAGAATATGTAACCGATTTAATACTTTGATTCACTAGAGACATCTAGCGAGATGATTTACACTGATTTAACTATATTGACAAAAGTATTAATACAATTATAATGCTTTATTTATTGAAAATGTATTAAATAAATAAATAAAATACAAAATGCGTCTTATATAGAATATACATTATATAAAGTATATCTAGTACTGCTTGTATCTATATTAAACGTTAAGAATAAAAACAAAACTTATTATTCAAAAAACAATTTATTGTTAATTCTTTTAAAACATATAGGAGCTACAGTACAATTGAGCTGCTTGAGAAATCTTCTGCATATACATTTTGAAGCCAATCTGCTTTTGCTTAGCTGTCAACGAAACAAATATAACCTGCTAATAGACCACATTAAATTTTGATTTAAAATCAGGCTAAATATTACACTTAATTACTATTAAAATGAAATTTAAAATATGTTTGTGACTTAAACGTTATAACATTTGTTTACTTTTATTCAAGTTTCAGGAATAACTTGGTAGGTAATATCAATTTTTTAAATTAATACATGCATAAGCAAAATGAATTGTGTTAATAGATTTAGATGCAGAATGTAATTGTCTGCAACTTTTATGTGAAACAAATCCCTGAAAATAAAATCAGGGAAGGAATGATTTCCCATATTAAGTCATACATATTTCTCTTTATATTACACTGTTAATTTCTAATATTCATTATTCTGCATTCTATGCAGTACGTAAAATATAGTTCACTAGTAGTGTAATCATATATTTCAATTCTTACTTTCCAATACCATTTATCAATAGGGAAATATTGGGAAAAATACGTAAATAATTCTGGATTAAACGTGCCATTAACTTGTATGTAATGGCCCTAAAATTATTTATAATATTAATGAGCATTTATGGTTAGAAAAGTAACAAAAATGCGTAATACAAAATACCTTTTTCAACGGACATTTCATAATTGGTGTAAATGATGTAGCATAGTCGTAGAAGAAGCCATCCTTTTGAGTAAACAACAAACAAGATTCTTTAAAAGGAAAAGTACCAAAGTATTCACAGGAATCTAATAGTTCTTTGTTTGCGCATTTTATTAGTTTTAAAACTACCTAAAATTTAATGTAAATCAACTTAAAAATAGTGATACCGCGAGACGAGAAATTGTAATAAAAAATATTAAATAAACACTTGGCTAAGTCTCACAAAATTCAGCCTCCAAGTCACCTTATGAGGGCATCGTCAGAGGCTGGCCAGCACAGTAAGTAACCATAGACGCGTTTCGCTCTTATTAGAGCTAATCAGTATGGTATAACTCACCTCTTCACCTAGAACAAAGTTCACGTGAAGACGCTGGTAACGAAGAACTGTGCTAGCAGAGAATAAGATCTCTAACAAACGGTAAGATGACATGAGAAGTTCTGTGGAACAGGCCATGCCATCTACCGAAAAAAGGAGAAGCTACGCAATAACAATTTAAATAACAACAAAGACAAAATTAATTGTCATCCATACACTTGCTGAAACTAGGTTTAATAACAAAAATTGGTGAGACTTAGCCAAGTGTTTTTTTAATATTTTTTATTAAACCTAGTTTCACCAAGTGTATGGATGACAATTAATTTTGTCTTTGTTGTTAGAGAAATTGTAAATACATTTCCAGGGTATTTTTTGGGAATTTAATTTTCGTTTGAATCTTAATATACAAAGATGTATGGAATAATGTTATTAATTTCTGAAATATTTAAACAAAAAATTGTAAATATTGTTTTCATGATAAATTATAATTTATTTTGTTTTAATGACATCAAAAATATATCATAATGTATTTCAATGAGAATCTAATTTTACATATGACTTTATTTTTTAAAAATAGCATCGTGTTCCTAGAAGAAAATAACCGAAAATACAGTAAATACAGCATTTTACTAGTGTATTTGATATAGTAATATGTATACCTCAAACTGACAGGAAAATAAACATTTGTCTGAGCTTTAGGCAGGTAATGAAAGAAACGTGAATGTATAGTTACTTAGCAACATCAAATACTGACTGAATATGTAAGCCAAATATTTCTTTTAATTTAAATTAATTTAAAATATTTATTTTTTGTTTACAAGTTTCAGGTAAAATGTTATACGTAACACGTCAGTAAAGCATTGTACAGGATTCGTAAACTGTTTTAGGTTTCGCTGTCCGGCATGAAACTATTTACTCATCCTGTAATTGAACACTTTCCTGACATTTTACGTAAATAACTATTACTTCAAAATATTTGCAATCATTAAAACAATGTTTAAAATTTTTGGATCAAATTAATATTTCTATAGTTGTTATTATTAACATTATTCCATGCTAAATTTATAAAATAAGTAAATAAATATATCATCACACCTTTTACCCAATATTGGGTGTGGCACTCTGCCTAAGCAGATCTCGGTAAGTGATATATTTCTTCGCGTGAAATGCGGTTACCAGCCGTCAAATCACAACCCCAAAGATGTTAGTGGACGAAGAGCCACAGGAGTAGATTTTAATTTGGTGAAAATAGTTTGTCGGCTGTGGGGATCGAACCAGGGTTCTCAAGATGCACAAGCCGACTCGATACCACCTACCCCATATGCTTAATTTATACCGAGTATATAATATTGATATAACTAACCGCTATTTTATTAACATCATGTAAGAGCTCTATTTCGCTTTCTATGTAGGATTGATAGTTTACCCGACGTATGTTTACTTTTCCCCATTTATAGGGAGATGTTTCCGGATTTTCACATACATAGAACCGATCAAATACAATAACTTTCTGTAAAATAGATGACGATTACACTACATACTACAGATAATTTATAATAAATGTTACCTTTGCTAAAACAGAAGCACACATAAAGAAACATGACGTAATTATGATGAAATATATAAATCTTATTCTTATACAGGTCTTATTCATTGTCCAGTGAATACAATTTTCGTCCACCGAGCAAGACTTCAATAATTTTTCCTGAATTGAAATTGGGATTAAGTTCCTGTTGAAAGTTAGATAGTTACTAACATAATTTAGTTTCTAATTTTATAATAATTTAAACATAAAATGAGAGGAAATCAAATATTAAAATAACCCTGAAATAATAATTTTAATGATTTATTCTCATTTGACCTTTATTATAAACGTACACACGTATTTTTTTATTAAAATTATACTAAATATAAATTGTTTATAAAAATAACAATCCATTATAAGATTCATTCGATAAAATTTTCATTTCAATGTCATATTTTAAATTTTATTATAACCTTTCAAAAAATTCTGTTAAAACTATATTATCATATTTTGATATTTCAATCGTTCAGCTTATTAAATATTACTAGTTAATACATATTTCATAATTTAATAATTACAAGACAAATCTTTCACAGGAATTGTTTTAAATATAAACTTAAAGTAAAAACACAATTTCGTTCAATATCTTGAAAAGCTGTAATTTCATTACGTTTTATTAGAATCTTGTGAAGTGTATACACATTTTATACGGATACCTGAAGAAAATGAAAAATAAATTTTCTTAAAATGAGAATTTTGTACTTAAATTTATATTTATTTTTAAATATAATTTAATTTATTTGTTTGCCACTTACTTGGCCTCGCAATTTTAAATGATTCATGATGATTTACAATCATCTAAAATATTTTATGCTCGTCTAATGTTCGACACTACTTTGATGTGTTTCACGTTACGGCAAACGAGTTCGAATCTCACTCAAGCTAAAAATATTTTAACTACCACACTACGACTCGGTGAGTTCAGAACCTGCACTATAATTCAGATTAAGTTGTACAGAGCAGAATAAATATGTAAATAATTAAATATGTATCTTAAATTTGTCTTGTCGTTGACGTTGCTTTACAAATTTGATTAAATATGAATATACAGAGTGCCAATTAAAATTCAAAAGTTCTATTTAAATTATCTTTGTTGAACTTCAACTATCCTTGCCTATTTTTTTATTTTTAAAGAAGAAGAAGAAATAATCAATAAATTATACAGCAATATGAGTACTAATTTAAAGAATTAATTAGTCTGATAAAAAGTTCGTATAATAAATATTAACCACAAACATAATCAAGAACTGCGTATTTTATGTTAATAAAAACATTTTATCAATTCAATTTACATAAAAAAAAACAAGTACTGGAACTAAGAAGGACAAATTGCGACCTTCAGAAAATTGGTTCTGGATAATTGGCCCCGGTAAACCTTTGCTTCAAATAAAGTGCAATTATTTTTGCGAATTTCAGAAGACTTATTTTTGTGTTATAAACAGTACATCAAATAATATATACATACACTTAAATTTTTTGCAATACCCAGTATAATGACGTAAATAAAATAACCATTAACCTCAAAATTAGTTTTCAATTAGGCAAAGACAGAGACCTGGAAAATAGAAAAAAATCTGAATTAACTATGCTCTGACGTCAGAGTTAATGATATTAAAAACTCAAATATCTTAAAAGTTAATCGCATTTTTGAAACTTTTATAGTCTCTGATACGAAGTTTTTTGGTCTAGTCTTAATATAAATGAATAATTTAACATTTTGTGATTATAGTAAAGGACCTCATTGTAAAGAGGCGAAGTTGCTCAAAGATCAAAAGTCAGGAATGAATTGTCGAAGAGCAATTTTCCATAATGCAGTTCAAGAATCTATATCTATTCAAGTCATATAATAATTGTCGATAATACTTTGACATTAATTATGAGTTGTTATGGACAGGGAAATAAAGCGAGGTCACAGCACGAGCTGAATTTCCTATTTTCGTAACAATGAATTTAAAATATTGGCAATATATTCACAATTATCATATTAAATAAAAATAAATAAATATATCATCACGCCTTTTACCCATCACTGGGTGTGGCACTCTGCCTAAGCAGATCTCGGTAAGTGATATATTTTTTTTCGCGTGAAGTGCGGTTACCAGCCGTCAAATCACGTGAGAATTTAACAAGCAAATATTTATTCTGTAAAAGCTGTTTCCCATCGAGAATTTGTCATTTCGATAGATTTTTATGAAAATTTATTTTATTGGTCACCATGAAGTTTTAATTACAGAAAAAGAAACACCACTCATTTATTTTACTAGTGGAATACTATCAAAATAGCTTTCGTTTCATTGGTATATTTTTAAACAAATTAGTGTTAGTAGTTTTACAATAAGCGCTTCGAAAAGTTTAGATAACACATCAAATCCGTAGACTGTATATTTACGGGAATTTCGAAGCACGAGTTCTATAATTAACACTATACAATGAATCAGGTACATTAAACATATTATTTATTATAAGAAATATTAAATGTACAATTATTATAGATAATATTGCAAGTAGAAGTATTGCTGGAGTAGAACTGTGCAAAATAATCGATTAATCAAATTTAATCGATTAAATGATTATTATTTTTTAAATAATCGATTAATCGATTATTTGATTAATCGATTATTTGATTAATAGATTAATCAAAATAATCGATTATTTTTAATAATCAATAATCGATTATTGAAAACCATAATCGAACAGCCCTATGCTGGAGGATATATCAAAAATATAAAATTACTTGTTTGTTTATCTTTATCCATAAATACGATTCATTTGTCTGTGACCAAAATACGCAAAGGTTTGTGTCTCCTGAAACACGCTTAATAACGCAATTATATGCAAAGTTATACAGCGTAACTAAGGAAAATGTGATTGTCTATTCTTCGATGAAATGTATACTCCAAATTATATAACGTGATATTTAGGTAATACATATAAAACAGTATAGTAGCTTAGTAAGTACGCCCCTAGTATCGTAAACAGTAACTAGGTAGTGATCCAATACATTAACAAGCCTCATTACATGCATTGATCGAATCAATACCATGATCTACAACGCCGCAATAGCTACATAGCTATACACAATGAAACAGTGAAATTGATAATATCCGAGTGTTTGGCTGACGTTCAACGGCGGAGAACTCTCATTAGCATAGATTGTTATTCCACTGTGCGGTGACGTGCAATAACGTGAGCTAATAAACACATTTAGCGGCGATCAATGGCGGCAACAACAAATAATAGGCGCCAAGTCAAGGCGCCGGGCACCGCGCCGGCAACGGAAATTTCATCATTTATGATTTACGAGTGCAGTGAACAAAATACGTGCCATACGAAGGGCATTACATCAAAAGAATTGGGCGGGAGAGTTATGGCCACGGTGGATGGAAATATTACGGACAGGACGGTGAATGATATTGAAAACATTGTACATGAAAAAATTATTATTACGTTGAGAAGACTACGTAACATTTTTTCATTTCTTTTTTACTTAACGAAGAACTTGCGATTTAAGCTACAATTAATAGACTGGCGACATATGGAATTGGCCACCATGTTTTAATAAGTTTAACATACTTTTACATTATTATAATTATTACAATTTATTTAATGTTTTCTTGTAAAACTTATACACTATTTCTTTACCTATGTCAAAATTTAGTAAGAACAAAGTAGTGTCTTCCATACCGTTTATAATTATACTATGAATTTATTTTAACGTGAAACATAGGACTTTTTATATTTATGGTTACGAATTTTAACAGGAATGCATTAGAGCGTTCTTTTTAAGGTTATAAGAAAGTAAATCGTTAGTAAGAATTCGACACTAATTACTACAAATGTAGACTTGGCAACCTATTTTACTCGTATAATAAACGCTCTGATACATTGCTGTCAAACTTGAAACTATGGATTTGACAAATCCCATGTTTCGCGTTGAATAGTATGTTATGCATCAAGGGAGAGAAACAAGCGATTATTCCCGCGTGTGAAGTTGGCAAACCGAGATGTAAGCGAGGGCCGAAGGCTCGAGCTGAAGTCGAGGTTTGCCAACTTCACACAAGGGATAATCGCGCCCTCCCGTAAAGCATATTATACTTTTCGTAACAAGTGCACAAAAATTACCGTCTTATCGGGACAAATGTTAAATATGGATTGCGTAACTAGTTACCTAGGAAACGCCGCATACAGCTAATAATCGTAGTCTGTAGGGAGAGAAACATCTCCCTCGGGAGAGAAACATCTCCCTCGGGAGAGAAACATGCTACCTAGGGAGAGAAACATCCTACCTAGGGAGAGAAATATAATGTTTCTGTCCCTAGGGGAGAAAAGCAGTGTTTCTCTCTCTAAAATTAGGGAATAAGAACGTGTTTCTTGAGCATGTGTTACGAAAATAAATTTACAGTATATCGTCGCTGTATTTTACTTAATTACTATAATAATCTAAACCAAGCGATAAGCTGTAGGTGGTAGATATTCGATCTAGCGTAAGTTTTCAGCTATACATTATTTCATGATTTCCTAGTTTTTCTATTTTTTGTTTCTGTTTTAGCTTGTGATTTAATATAATAAGATTTCGACTTTGAATACACATTAAACTTCATATAAGAAGGTCACCATTGGGATCTCAAAATTATAAAGCTACAACTTCGACTAAATTCGACAAAATGTAATACATTTCATAGTATATGTTAGGTTAAGAACATATAAAAAAATATTTCCTTTGATTTAAATTTGTTTTCTTCAAACGAAAAATTAATTACAATAACCTGCCTAGCGGTACGGATTTACTTTTACACAACGCTAATACCATCAAAGGCCGATGCTGGAACAGTCCCCGAAACCATCTGCGGAAACGGAATTAAACTCGGGATTTTCGGGGACTTGTTACTTGCATCTGCGTATCCATTCTGCTTAGTTACCGTTTCTGTAGCGCAAACATGGTGCAAGGATTCATAAATATGGATGAAGCGACATCTGCAAGGACAAATCGAAGATGTTGGATTATTTCACCACCTTCCCTAACAATTAATTAAGTTTCTTAAACTTATAGTTTAATGAAAAACCTAGTTTTTTAACAATCAAGCGTTGTTGAACCGATACTTAATTATGCAGAATATTTTAATTTAAACTTTTACAATATCCCAGAAAGAAAATAGAATTTTCACTTTTTTACATATTCGAACAGAATTCTTAATTAAAAATGTTTACACAAAGTCTTTTGTGAGTTAATTTAATAATCTGAAATTAATTGCAATTATTGATTGGATATTGGAAATTAAGTATCACAGTCCACACTATATACGTTTATTATATATATATATATACCTCAAATGGATAAATATGATTGAAGGGTTGTTGTTTGAACTAAAGATTCCCAGCATGAAGAACAAACGAGCTTGTGCGAAAGGAATTATGAATGTGGTTGAAGCAAAAATGGTGTGTCAGGATAGGAATGTTTGTCGAAAATTAAATGCGGGATAAATGTGATAATTTTTCTATATATGTATTATCAGCATTTTTAATAATTTCTTTAAAAATTTCTTGAGTTAATCAACATGCGAATTTAGGTTTAGAGATCTGAATGAGAAATAAGTTGTTGAAAAATTTCCAAAACCAGTAGATTTAATTTAGTTAAACATCAAATTTTTATTATTTTAATAAGGTGAATATAATGATCATCTTACCGCATGAAATAGAGTACATTTCAGTTTGTTTCATCGAATCATAACAATCCTCTTTTGTCATAAGTGTATGCGAAACAATATTAATATCGTCTGCGTCTTCCAACTTTTATACAAATATATTGTTAGTAACTGATACAAGTACATGTGAGTTTATGTAAAGATAGACTTTCAAAATAAACATTATCTTTACCTTTCATTAAATTGCATGAGTTCATATATTTTTTGTTCATTTCAATGAATATTTTAGTTCCGTCTGTCACTAGAGACTCATACATAAACAGTAAACAACGTTACGGCTTCCGGAAGCTTGTTCATATAAACTGTTTATTTTTATAATATTTCTTTCTCGCCTTTTAATAATTCTTAATATCCAATGAAACTGTCTGGGGTTCTCGAGAACTATAATAGATACGAATTTGGTTAAATTGAATAAAAGTTGCTTCCTCAGGATGACAGTTTGTTTGATCAATATTGTTTTCGAAAATTGTTTAGTCAATATTAATCAATATTTATTATAAATAATTTAAACCAAATTAATAAATTTTGTGCAATTTACAAGAAAACAGTGATTTACTAGGACATATATTGTAATTTCTGTTTGTTGTAAAACTTCATATTAAATTTGAAATAAGGTTAGTTAATTGATATTAAATAAAATTGTAATTACTTTATCAATTTTCGTAAATAACACAATAGAAAACTATGGAAAAATAATAATTATGTAGTTTCTCACATTATTTCAATTTTAATGTGTATTATATCGTTGAAACTAAAAAAATAATCTTTATTTAAAAGATCATCATAATAAAATTAAAATTTTGTATACATTTCTTGAAAAGTATAATAATTTTGAAATTTTATATAAATTCAATTGAAAAAATAAAAGAAAAATCGAAATAGACAAAATTTACATTTCAGCTTATAACTAGTCACCTATGCATTTGGGTAGGAAAACAAAAACATATTTAAACTAGCACTTTAATGGACTAACTATCTTCGTATCTCTTACAGTTCTCGAGAACACCATGCTTCATGCATTAGATTTTTTAGAAGAAGAATGTAAATTGATATACATATATGTAAATTGAGTAAGTAACATTAGATATTGATTGATTTCTAATTATCATTTCATATGTCTGCTTAATTGATAATTCATTATGTACTTACTGATATTAATTACTGATTACACGTATAGACTATCCATCATTTCATACAATTCATTCACATTTTAAGTTATTTAGTACTTTTTCTAGAAATTATCTAGACTGAAATATATTTTCTTTGTCTCGCCTGTAGGTATAGCATTTCATGAGGGTATTAGTAACACTCGTAAAATGTTTTTAACTTGTTGAAACAAAAGAACATATTTTATTTCTTTGAATGAATGTCTAGAACTCGGAACAAATTTATGTAAAAGTTGTATGAAATATTTATGGCTATTCTTTGTACATCAAGAAAGGCGTTAACAAAATTATTTATGTACTTTTCAAGTGAATATAACCTTAAATCATCAGTGAATCATTGGCACGAATGATGCTATAGGCCGACAGAGACAAGGAAATTTGCATATCAATTTGTGCATCCATTCCAAGCTGTTGTTGAACCCTCATCAAATTTTCACTTTCTCCGCATCTTACTTTCCCCATTTAACATTGCCAACCTTCAACTGTACAAATCTCACTCTATCAGTGCTAGCAACAGTAACCTGTCAAAACTTTCCAGTGATAAATATCGCGTTGTTAATTAACTCGTTTCTCATTGCTACTTCTGCAAGTGAAGTACTTCAGTTCGCCGCGGCGGCGCAATATTGCGACGGTCGACGTCAGTGGACGTCGACACACGAACAGACGGAGCCGAGCTGGATTCGTGTTCTCAGTTGCGTAATTTATAGATTTAACATCGCTGTTTCTTTATCTTGATTTATAAGATCTGTCAGATAAATGGCCACTTTACTCAACTATCCTACCACGTAATTGCCGATCCGGTATTTGCTAATAAAATTATCTCAGAATTTCTAGAGAATTTCGAGAAATTTCTTTTCTAGCTATCAAACTGAGGTATACAGTATAATAATAATAAATACTTAAACTTGAAGTTGGTAAATTGAATTATAAAATCACGGTTATAACACTTCTGTTATTAAAATTATACAGAATGAATTGTTCCTGGGAAGAGAAAGTTTTGAAATCTGGTTTAGATTTATTCAATTACTGTTGGGAATTGAGGGATCGTATCTTATGCAATTTAGTAAACATTAAGCAGTGGATAACCACAACTTATTTAACTCCCGAAATTTTCATTTTCTGGTAATTTCATCTCCGGAACTTTTACTTCCAATGAAAATTTATTTTCTCTCATTAGATTAGACACGGTTAAATTAAAATAGAACCAGTGATCAGGTTAGCTTCGCTGACTTGCATCCCATACTCTGCGGATATCAGATTAGCATTCAAACGACAACTGGCAATAGAATTAGTTTCAATTTTTCATGCATGTCTTTTAAAAGTGTAAATTTTTAAGTACGTAATTTAAAATATTGCGGAATGAATTTTTTTCACCTAAAGCTGCCAATATTTTTAATAAATTGAAGTGTTCCATTATATACAATGTATACAGCGTGAACTTGGCTCATACACAAAATTTGGTTTAAATCAATTAAAAACTGCAAAATTGCAAAAATGTTATATTTTTCTCCTAAAACATTTCGTTCATCTACAAGCTAAACTTGATATGTAAAGCAATTTGATTTAAATCTGTTGAAAACTGCAAGAATGGAAAATATTAAATATTTTTGTCGTCGAAAGTTAACAATACTTAAAAACAATTGAAATGTCATGGTTATCTACAGGTCTATCTTTATTTATAAAATACGGTTCAAAATTGCAGGAGCAGTTTGGGGGATAAAAAACTGAGTGACCGACGACCGGTTGAACGACATTCATACAAAGGTACATTCACCTAAACTAAAGTCGGATTTGTCATCTAGGGACTCTATTCAGGAATTTTATATATATATATATATATATATATATATATATATATATATATATATATATATATTAAATTTTTGTCGATGATACAGTTACTGTATCACTCACTTAAGCTCGTCTCTTTGAGAGTCGATGAGCTACAAAGAACATAAGTGAAAAATTTCCAAGTGGATTGAAATTACCGAAAATGATATTAATGGCAACCAATGTGCCTATAAGTGTGAAATAAAGCGCACTATTTTCCGTTGGTGAGTATTGGAGATGAAGTTATAGAAGATTAAATATATAATAGTAAAGGTCTCTAGTAGTATACTGAAAATTCCGCATATTTAAATAATAATAATAAAATAAGAATTCTGTAATTGCTATGCAACAAGTTTTTTGAAATAATTATTATATTCTGCATTTTGTGACTTACAACATATAATTACTTTCATAACTAATATAATAAGTGATATGATAATTACTGATACTATTTCAACATGAATTATGAGTTGTTATGGAAATATAGCAAGTGCGCAGCATGAGCTGAATTTTCTATATTTCTATTTAAAATCATGTCAAAATATTAGTTGACAATTATTATATTACGAGTTACATTTTGCGTGAGAATTTAACAAGGAGTGCCCTGTCAAGACTGCGATAGATTTTTTTCAATTGATGTTTATAAAAAAAGCATTCATTTCATCAATTCATTTTAAAACAAATATATGATTCTATGATACGTGGTTAATTCTCTAAGAAATACAAGTAGGTACAAATAATTTAATACATGTACTACCTCGAAATCTAAGTTCCAAAATAGTTTATCAATATTTTATTAAACACAACACATTATAGAAAATGAAAACAATTACTTAATGCAATGAGATTGTAGATAAAGGTGGTAGTTTTCTTTTAACTATTGTATTAAAAACAATAAACTGATTTTGATATAACTGTTACTTAATTTTATATTCTCTTGTGATATACTAAATAAGCAATAGTTACTACAATAATTTATTATTTAACAAAAATTAAACTGTTATTTTTTGTAATGTAATTATTAAGGACCTGGGTACCAGTGCTTGCACTGTTTACAGAATCCCAAAATGAGTGAATAAATAAATAAATATTAACGTCAAAATATTATAGGTTGGAATTACTACCGCAATTAAATATTATATTTATAAATTTATCCAACCCATTAATTGCATAATCGCATTAAAGGTATATTATTTTGCTATTTATTAAAGTTTGTTATATTCCGTGTTATATGCGTAATTATTTGAAGAAATAATATAAAAGGGCCTGACTGACGACCATAAGGTCATGGGTTCGGGTCCCGCCCGTGGCGGCCATACAAAGGACATATCGGCATATAACCTGAGTAGTTGGTCCGATATATAAGTTAAAAAAATATATATATAAAATTAAATTAATGGGTATCATATTAAACAGTATTACTACTAAAGTAATAATAAAAAGTATTTAACTTACCATATTGAAGTTTGAAGATCACTTGTCCACGAATCTCTGCATCTGCAACATAAAACGTGTGATGAGCGATTTGTTTGTTTTTATTATAAAAAGAGCGTTCCGACGGCGGAAAATGTGTGTGGATGAAATGGGGAGATGTCTGAAGATTGAATGGATTGACATGATTGAGGGTTTGTTGAAAGAGCACGAGAAATAAAAATTCATGTATGAAAAGATTTATGGATGTGAACAAAGCAGGAGAGGTTAAATCGGATAAGTATGTTTTGCATGAGAATAGAAAATACTTCAGAATAAATCGATTGAAAAATGTTCGTTCAAGTAAGTGTGTAAACATATTTATCGTGTCAGAAGCATATTACAACGCCCTCCACTAAACAAATTAAACAAAGACAAACGCAATTAACCGAGTAAGAGACGCACAAACAGCCAAAAAGAAATATGATAAATGAGAAGCTTAAAACAACACGGCAGGTCAACAAGTTAATTAAAAATTTCCGCCTTACGCTGAATCTACGAGCAGCAGCAGCAGCAGCACCAACAAGTAACCCATGTGCATAATGTGCTAATCCCATTATTCCGTCACGCGGAGTGGAGCATAGAGAGCATAGTGCTTGGTTCAGCGACCACGGAAAAATTACACAAACACTGCCACCGATATCAGCAGCAGCGTCAGTTGCGTTGACCCGCTAAACCACCAACCAGAACAATCAGCAGAGTGTGCGTGCGATGCTGGATTTCAGTTGTTTGTGGTTCACCGGCCTACTAGATTTGCGTGCATTTGTAACGCATATATTGTAACAAGGTTACGAGTACCACCAATGCGATGGAAATACAACCCTTGCAACCAGAAAAGCATTGTGCCTAGGATTGAAAGTAGCGGTGTTGGTTTTCAATTATTTCCATGGCTGTTAACAATCATATGTATATCAGTTCCATTTAACTGATGACTATTCTCTACCTCTTTTATTACGAATAACATGTTGCTGCGAAACAAGAAGTTACTAAAAGTAATTGGTGTTCTCGATTAATTATAAAACTGATGCGTATAATAATTTAAAATATGCTCAAATTTTTTTTTGGGAATTTAACAATTTAATTTTTTATATATTTTATTTTAATTGTTTATTATTTTTTGTTTTTTTTTCTATTTTTATTTTTCATATGTATCTTTTTTCTGTTTTGTTATTATTGACATTTTACAATTATTGTTTTATATTTTATAAAGGTTTGACATTTTGATTAATTTGCTAGTTTTATATTATAATTATTGTATTTATATTTGAAGGAGCTGATGATGAGCTAATATTTTTGCTCGCAACATCCCAAAAATAAATATTGGATTCAAGTCAGGAAAGTGTTCAATTACAGGATGAGCGATAGCAAGGCCTGAAACAGCTTACGAATCCTGTACGACGCTTTACTAACGTGTTACGTATAACATTTTACCTGAAACTTATAAACAAATAATAAATATTTTAAATTAACTTAAAATAAAAGAAATATTTGACTTAGGTACATATTCAGTCAGTATTTTATGTTGCTAAGTACCTAGACACTCACGTTTCTTTCATTACCTGCCTAGGCATGCAGAAAAATGCTTTCCTGATTCTTAAAGGTCAGGCAAATATTTATTTTCCTTTCAGTTTCAGGTAAATAATGTTGTGACAGTGTTAATTATAAATAGGATAGTGGCTCACTGGTATCGTGTAGACTTGTAAATTTGTGAAACTAAGTTCGATTCCCACAGCCGACTAAATTTACATTTAAATTACCCCTGTGGCTATGCCACTACTAACATCTTTGAGGGCCGTGATTGGACGGCTGGTAACCACACTTCAAACATATATCAAGGCAGAGCGAATGGGTAAAAAGATGGGATGTTATATTTATTTAATTGTTAATGTAGAGTTTTAGCAATTTTGTGAAATGCAGGAATACTGTTGTTGATAATTCTAACTAACCTCAATTATTCAAAATGGAAACCGTTAAACTCAAAGAATTACCTGTCCAAAATAGCTCTAAGTCAAGTAACCGACCTCAACTAAATACATATTTGCAACAGAAAATACCATTATTCACCGCAATTCAAGTATGTAAGAAAGAATTGACTACTTAAAATATCCTGAATATCCTTCGATACTCTTTTGAATACAAACAAAGCCACTAACTCACCACTATTGAATTCAACAAACGACTAAATAAAATTTACATAAGGTATCCGCCCAAGCGGTAAAACAACAATCAATTATTACAATCGTTACGGAATTGAGCTAATACAATTTTGCAGTGGCGGTTGTTTATAAAGGGATTCCGGGGCCAGGCCCCGACTGTAATTTTTCATCAATCAAATTTTTATATTGTATTATTATAGAAAATAATCATTAATATAAATTATTATTATTATTTACGGGGTAGGTGGCTCAGCGGTATCGAGCCGACCTATTGATCTTAAGAACCTTGATTCAATCCCCACAGCCGACAAACAATTTTCACCACGTTAAAACTACCTCTGTGGCTCCCCCTCCACTAACATCATAGGGGCCGTGATTTGACGGTTGGTATCTGCACTTCACGCAAAGAAATGTATCACTTACCGAGATCTGCTACGGTGGAGTGCCACATCCAGTAATGGGTAAAAACGTGATGATATATTTATTTACTTATTTATTTATTCATATAAATTATTTTTTTATATAAGTTGTAATAATTTATTTGTAAATTTTTAATATTCAATTTCGCTTGCAATATTATTCTGCGTTACGTTGGGGCTAGAAGCTCGCTGCTCTCAAGCCCGCGCTACAGGTAACGCTGCGAGTCTTGCGTGATTTTGAGCTAGCCAATCAGAGCATGTGTGACGACGTCATAACTGGAGCTTGCCGAGTTTTGTCCCAAAACAAAAGCGTGTGGACTTTGTGCATTTAATTTAATATGCGCTGTGAGTTTGTACTATGTCCTGTCTTCTGTTTTATATTTAAATATAAATTTGTTATATTATCTGGCATTAATAAAATAATTAATTTACTTAATTGCCCTATTTTTATTAAGATTCTATATATGTGCTTTTACTTTTGGCCCCGGATATTATAAAGGTGACGAACCGCCACTGCAAGTTTGTGATTGTATGTATTCTAGAGAATCCAATCGAATTATATTAATTAATTTGATTGCAGTCACCGATAATTTGTTAATATTTATTTACTGTTGAATTGTATTTCATTATATAATTTATACAATAAATATATTCAAATCATAATTAGTTTCAGTCATTTTGTTTACTCATCAGTAACAAACAACCGAATGTAATTGAAAAATTGCGAGGAACGATATCAGCATTTTGACATTGGCAATCAATAAGTTACGACCCCAAGCTATAATTAACATCTAGATCGAATACTAATTTATTAATGTACATAATAAAACTAAGATAATAATGATACCTTCAAGAGCAGATATCTTAATCGCCTAATATAGAATCTAACAATAATATTTGTTTACCAAGTTCAAAAGAGTACATTAAACATAATATAATTATCAGTAATTTTTATATTTATTTGATAAATATATTAGATAATTGCAATTCCAACCCTAAAAATAATAAAGTTCAGATTAAAATTATCTAAATTTTGTGTCTGAAGTAATATTATAAAATTTAAAATTCGCCATAGTTAATAAATAAAATTTATTATGCTTTGTTTAATAGTACTCATTTAATATTTTCATTTTATGTAATGTATGTAATTCTTAATTAGTAGATAAAAATTACTGCCTTGTATTTGTTTTTATTGGAAAAATGGTTGGACTATTTTAATTAGTTGTGTTCGCTTTTTTCTAACTTTTTTTGTTCAATAACAATAATTTTTGCAAAATCTTGAGATTTTTAAGCACAGACTGTGCTTATTTATCCGTTCTCTAGTTCCATAATTCTAGTTTTAAATACAATAAAATAAAAAACTTATATCAATCTTAAAGACTCGTCTTTAAATTATTCTTTATATTCTAAACGTTCCACACATTAATATTCATAAAATAAGCTCTAGATTTAATAACGCAACAACAAGAGTAATTGTTTTAATATGCCGTGAAATTTAATATCCGTAAGTATATATTTTAGGAAAGTGAATTTGTGTAAAATATCAAGGGACTAAAGGAGCAAATGTTAACATCGCCTTTCAAGACCATTAGCTTAAAAGTATTGTGTCTGCTTTTGTTTTAAGTTGGCTGGTGTCAAAGCTCGAGGCAGGTCGAATAGCGCCGCAAAACAGAATTTGTAAACCAGTTGCCGCGCATTCGTTTGAAATACGTAAATTAACATTATCTCCTTTCTTTACACTCGGTTCTTTATTTGGAACATGTTTGTGTAGATTTATACTCAACATTTGCATACTACATGTACATCTCTGCGCGACTGCTGAAAAAACGTAAAATAAACGTTAAAATTGCGATTCTCCGACCCGGCCTGGCTGTGACACAGATTTACTCTCCGATTTATCAACATAAATATTTCACTGCTATTACTTTTTATAAAGAATTTCCACTTTTGGTCTGAGACTTTCGTCGCGAGAGATTTCAGCGAAAAAACTAAATTCCCGAGCTGCTGTATTATAACTCCGTAATCTGATATTATAATTTCATAACGAGTTTTTCTAATTGCTACACAAGTGCTATGAATATTTTCCGGATTTTTTTTCATCCACAGTTTATTCATCTGCGTTTCCAATCCTTATATGTAGTTCAGCAGTTCTCAAAATGCTTTAATCCTTGAATGTACATACAGGCATTATTACATTGTGTAAAATATCTGCCAGGTATAACGTTTTTGTATTTGTACTTATATTATTTACCCCTTTAGTTGGTGCTGATACATTTATTTTATTTATTTATTGCGTCATTGTAAAAATAATTCATTCTCTTAAATTGAATTATATATATATATATATATATATATATATATCTATACTTCTTCACACTTACTTCTCTAATAATGAATCTAGGAAGATAAGAAAGGAAAGGAGCATTGTCATCCACTTGTGTTTTAAAGAAAATTTCACACAATTGTAGTTAGACTCTCTACAATAAGAAAACAAAACAAATCAAACAAATAAGAAAGGTGTGTACCTGCCCCTCTTAATTTAATTAAATCGGATTATTTATGCTTAAAACAACATATTTAAATACTTTATACTTAGCGTAAAATAATGTATATTTAATCAAATAAATAAATAATAAATATTTCATCAATCACTTTACCCATTACTAGGTGTGACTCTTTGCCGTAAGAGAATCTCAGCACGTACAATTACGGCCCCCAAAGATGTTATAAGAGGGGGCGCCACAAACGTAATTTTGGTGTGAAGAAAAGTTTGGTGACAGCAAAAGTCGAACTCTGATTCTAAAATTCACAGGCCGACATGCTTTCATTGAAGTATCTACCCCATAAATAATAATAAATAAGTAAATTTCATAAATAGGGACATACATGTGTATCACCAGAAAATGTTAAAACGCGCGAGGGCGTATAGAGAATTTTATAACTTACCTAATCATATTTTGACAATGTAATGAAAATTGAATAATTTTTTTTAATTTCAAAGTTAACACATTTATAATGCTTTTAAAATATACAAGTAATAGTAACTCCAAATAATAAACAACTTATACTGTTTTGTGAATAGCTCTAAGAATCCAGAATAAAAATTAAAATAGAGTTAGTGAACTCCATATAATATCTTTAGGCATCGTCATAAAATAACAGAAGTCACAATCATACCGGCAAATAAATAAAACTTGAAATATGAATAGCAAACTTTAAACCTGGTTCGAAGAAGACAAGCATTGCAACAACAATCCAATTTATGCGAAAATCTCGAGAAGAACAGTTTTGCTATATAGGTTAAGAAAGCAAAACATAGGTAGACATACATTTAATTTAAATGTCAAATGCTGCAATGTTTGAGGAAGAATAATAATTTAAATTTGTGCATGTAAACAAATTACAGTACAATCCAAATTTACATTTAAATGCAAATTACATTACAGAATTTAAATGTAACTCGTGCTAAAAATTACGCGATCCAAATATAACTTTTTGCAAGATCAGTTTTTCAATACATTTTACTTAAAATCTGCGGACAGAACCAAATTGCAAGGTTTGCAAGATGTTTCAATGCAGAGATTATATCAAAACTTTTCTAGAGAAGTTTTTTTATTAAACCAATCTACTTAATGGTGATGCTCCGGTTTCACTTCAAAAAGATCTAAAAAAAAGTTTTAGTGTTTCACTGCGCTGACTAAAACGAAAATAAAAAAATGTAAACAAGCAAAGAGTGAAATGCAAGTTTGCAGAAACTTTTTAAAATTAATTCTGGTCCCGTCGATGTGAATAAAATTGACTTTTCTACACTTATCTGAAAGGATCAAGTTAAAGATGGAAAAGTTATGAACCCTTTAATTTTAATTAAACTAGTAATATCGTCATTTTTCAATATACTCTGTTTATTTAAGAAAGTTTCGTTTCATCGTTACAACTTAATTATTTTCTTGACAGAAAAATACTGAACTGTTCTGCTTTAAAAACAAGTGCATATCGACTAAAACTATAAAAATTTTAACAACGCTGCCAAATAATTTCTGCAAAAGTTATTTAAAACTATAAAATAATTAAAAGATAATGAACTGATAAATAGTCAGTTCTGAGGCGAGATTATTAAGACAATAACTTGTAGTCGGTCTCCTAGATCCTTTGATCTCAGTTTGTCATTCGAAAACTTTTATTTAGTTTTAAAGAAGTGTCAAGACAAACGTTCTTGTATAATTAATTATAGCAAAATGAGGCCATTTGTCCTACAAAACTGCATTTGTAAAAGTTTGAAATATTTTTCAGATTAATTTTGATTATATGAAAAATCTAGATATATATTTTGAAATAGATTAATTCATCTTGAAGAATCTTGCTTTAAAAAGGAAAATATATGTAATAAAATTATAAATGAAAAAATAAAATATAAACATAACAAAGGTAACTGAGTAAGAAATGAACGGAGAAGTAAGCAAATAAGAAACAAATTAAAAACAAATACAAAACACTTGAATCTATTAAAAAATTAAATAATTGAAAACGGCAATCAAATTGAAGTTTAACGAGATAAATTGAGATAACGCCAAAAATTGAACCTGAGACTTACGAACTTCTGTCATATGCTTTAAACCAGCTAAGATGCGGTAACCATGTAATTCAAATCTGATTTTATTCCAATATTTCTCTCTATTTTATTATTTTATTTTGAAATTCGGCAACAAACAGTTAAAATCTAAATTTGTTTTTGTTTCATTTTAGATGAAGAATTAAAGTCTCTATAATTTTTTTTATATTTGAGACACATTTCTCTAATTTAAGTAGACAGGAAATGCAGGCGAAACACTGATTTGCTATGCTAAACGCCAATGATTCGTTATTCGTAGTACACCCGATATATTTTCGCTCCCTAAAATATTTAGAAACAACACAGTGAACAAAATATTATTTAAATTATTTGCATAATAGTTAATAATAGTCTCATCATTCCGTTTCGGAAAATAGGGCCGAGCACACCGAGTCGCAGTTTTTACACTGCCGTACAGCCGGTATCTTTAGTCAGATTATTTAAGACGTATAAGTGACTAACTTGTAGCGACCGAGTGTAATAAATACATGTAACTGTATTTTTATATTTAACGACAAATCACACAATGTCAGCAGACGGATTCGAACTAACGAACTTGGTTCGGGTGACGTCACAGTATGTTAAGAGATGTGCATGAACACGCACCTGCATAATAATTAGTTACCCTTAATCTGGAGTTTATATTAGCGGTCAATTCGATTATCAACTCAAAGTAAATATCAGAAAAACCGAGTCTTAAAATCAAATGAAGCAGATTTATATATGATCATATACCAACTGAAAATCGAAAACTACATAAAAAAGATCCACGCATAAAATTTACAGACTTTCTCAAACACACTTTCCCTTTTACCATCACGATGGTTCATAAACCAAAACTGACTAAAAATATAAAATCCCGGCCTGTGCGAGAGCGGGGGCCAATATAAACTAGCAGCTTTGCATTTTATCCTCTCCATTCTCCAGACCGGCCTTACACTCACATACATACATACACGGGAACTTATTTTCGTTCAATACTTTTTGTCTGACATCTGTATCAGTGGGGACGACGATGGAGACGATGGCAGCTACGGTAGAAAAACCATTTACACGCGCATCATGTGGCTACGCATGAAGGGAACGGAAAACGCAGCGATGAACTGATGTTGGTAAACCTGCTGTTGAGATTTCCTTTGGGACTATAATGTGTTTTGTACTCCTGTAATTTTTTTGATATTTTTTGGCAGGTATGTGAAATATGTTCCCTGTACTATTTGAATTATACAGAGTATTTTTAAAAAGGGTAAAAAACTTTGAGGCTATATACATTTTGATGTGATGATCCTCAGTCAAAATGATGGTTTTAAAAATTTGCTAAATTAAGGAGGGGTTACCTTATGTAAATATTTTAATATCCTACTGGTCTGATACTTATTTCTAAGTATTGGTAATTATATTATAATTATAAATACTACAATAGTCAATTTATTCATTATAAAACACCAAATAAATGACTGTAGTGTCGGTCAGCGCTTTTAACAATGTACACTTTAAGAACCATGTCCTTAATTTTGCGAATTTTAAACACATCCTATTTGACAAAATAAGCATATCAAATTAATATACCTTCATACTTTTTTACCATTACGTTAACAACTTAAAAACAGCGAGTAAAAATACTGATGTGGCTTCTATCACATCTAAATGAACCCGGTTCTCAAGTCTACGAGATCAGTTTCTCTTTCAATTATATTTATTTCTTATTTTCATTGTGCAACCCACAACCCTGCAAGTTTGTGGTATTTCTATCACTTTCTAATCTATTTTTTGTTACTATGTCCTCTCAAAACTAATAAAATCATTCGAAAATAGTTATTTGTGTGTTTAGAACAGATAGTAGTCTATTAACGTTTGATGGTTCAGGCGTACCGGAGGGTAGGAAATATAAAAGACACTTTCTGCTCGAGGTGTACACATAATTTTTTATGGCCATTTATAAACGCTCATTGTTATTAAAGACAAGTAGAAAAGTAATATAAACGCTTCTTGTTCGGGAAATGTGAATTTTCAATTGTCACATGACAGCTGACATAGCGTACTTTCTAAAGTAAAAGTAGAAAACCATATTTGAGGAACAGTTTTTTCTTTTTATACATACATAGGTTAGGTACATATAATCGGTATTGGTGTAGCACGTATCCACCTCCAATTACTTTTACCATAAAAATGCGTTCTGTACTAGGTCAGGCATGGTTAGGGGTGTTTTTTTATTCAATCAGCTCCAAAACTGATGAAACCTCTAAAAAAAAACACCCCTAACCATGCCTGACCTCGTACAGAACGCATTTTTATAGTAAAAAGTCCTATCAAATGAGATACATCCTTGAAAGATACATTCTTTAGATTCAACCTACGATTCATCTTCGCCGATAATTCCATCCTTTTACACGCTTATTTATCACTTACCGAGATCTGCTTCGGCAGGGTTCCACAACCAGTAATGGGTAAAACGGGTGACGATATATATAGTTACGTATAAGTAGTAAAATAATATTATTTATACAGTAAACACTCACAGTAAAAATAGGACATCAATTATTTGTATTTACAATTATACGAGTATATATACTTATTTTGTAAAACGTAATTTACATATCGACATAACTCCAACAGGTACATATTTTCATTTATGTGATATAAATATATGTTTGTAACTATATTATATGAAACAACAACAGTTTTAATTTATAGAACAATATATGACATATTTTTTAATAAATATTTCTAGTTATAAATTATGTTTAATTGATGTTTCCTGAAAAACCAAATATTTCACACATTACCTGAAATCCTATTTATTTAATGTAATAAATACACTATTCATCCACGTGAAAATTGTACTCGTAAAATAAAAACAAATAATGTTAATACTATTATGACTGATGATTATAGCACAATACACAATACATATATATTTACTGTAAATCAGTCTAAAAGTTGTTTCGGATCTGAACACCCCAGTCCACATAAGACATTTTTAAATAATATTTTATAATAAGGAAGTTTCATTTATAATAAAGAAGTCTCATTTGTACTAGCAAAAAGACGAGCTTAAGTAATCAGTATGGTGCCTGAATCTACGGCAAAGACTAATAAAATTGTATATAGAAATCCTGGATGGAATCCCTAGATGACAAATCTGATTTTGATATAATTGGATGCATGTCGTCTTTTGATCATCGGAAGCTTGCTGTTTTTTGTCCTTCAAACGCTTGTAGTTTTTAACCAATACCAAGCAATTTTATTTACAGATCAACCTCGACCTGTAGATGATTAAGATATTTAAATTATTTTTAGATATTGCTAACTTTAAACGAAATATTATTTTCTAATTCTGCAGTTTCCAATAATTTTTTTGCAGGTAAAGTACAACATGTAGATAATCGAGTCTTTGCAATTATTTTTAAACATAGACAACTACAGACAAATAGTTATTTGTGTATTAAGAGCGTAAAGTGATTCTTTGTTACTCGAGCACGGTAATTGCAGCGCGAGCCAAAGGCGAGAGCTGCAATAGTGCAAGAGGAACAAAGGCACTTTACGCTTGTGATACATACATATTTTTTTCTATGATTGCATCTTAAAATTATTCAAAAACGTATACGTACTGAAAATAAATTCGTTCTATCATCTGTCAATATGACAAGTTTCTGTTTTGTTTGTATCCCTGGTAACTATTGAAATAAGCGCACATTTAATATCTTTTTTAACGTCTTTTTCGCGCGTTGCCATTGGAGACGGGCAAAAAAGATATTTTTCGATTGTTCCACAGAAAACGTCAACTTTACGATGACAAATGAGAGCGTAATTGTCAACTTTTCATAGCAATCGTAGAAAAAAGTATGTCATTTTCGAAATCCTACAGATTTGAATTCTTTGGTTTTACAGGACAAGTTTAACCGACAATCTTATGAAATGGATACTTCTATCACTTTAAAGCAGTTACGTGTAGAATTGAAAATTTTCAATCGGCAATTGTTATCCTATTTCGCATCATAAGAAAAGCTTGTAAAGTTGAAGAAAATTTATTGTCAATTTTCTCGTAAATATGAGTCCTATATCAATATCCGCGAAGCCCAGCTTGAGGGTTGACAATTCTTCAAAATATTGTTAATATAGGATCTTTAGCAGCAGGAAGTATACATTAAATTTTGTGATATTAAGGACCGGTTACACAAATCTACTTAATGGACTATAAAGAATTAAATTTAATTGAAAATTAAATTAATAATTAAATACCTGATTTATGGTTAGTTTCACCACCAAAACTTAAATATTAAACTTGATTTAAATTAATAAAAGCAAATCTTTTATTTATTTAAACTAAGCTTAAAATTTAAAACTTGTTGATGAAACTAACCACTAATGACTCTATGTAAAGTCTGTGTCACACGGTCAATATTTTTATCATTAAATAAAACTTTTATATGACAAACACAAAAAAGTGACGTCAATTCATACAGTTTGGTCAAATACTCTATATACACGGATCTCGCTTATTTAATAAAGTTACGTCATGTCAAATGTCATTAATGTTTATGAAGTTTCATCTGCAACGTTTATAATTAATATCACAATGTTGAAATATGAAGTAGGAATAAAGCAATTTACTATTATTGACAGTGCATGTATACAAAATGAAAATCAGTGTTGTCACACGAGTCAAATTAAAAGTTCGTCTAAAATACTTCAATTTTACATAAGTTTACCATTCACATGCAATAGATTTCATAAATAATAGGATATTAAATTTCTAAGCTTATTAATTTGAAGAAATAAAATGTTTGATTTATTTTTTCTAATTTTAAGATTGAATTAACTATTAATTATACAGTTTCAGGAACTTCATTGAATGAGAAATCTATACCTACAGATATGATTCTTATTTATAATTATTTATTATTTATTACCGATCAACAGATTAATGGTAACCTTTTTTTTACGATGACTCTACTATAGACCAGCGTTTCATAACGAGGGTCCTCAGACTCCTAAAGATCCGTGAAGGAATCTCAAGGAATCTGCGAAACTTAAAAGTTATCTCAAGTTTTAATTGTACTAGTATTATTGTCTATAATAACTTTTTGTATATATTTTATTTTGTCTTATTTATTTTTTTATTGGATCCGATTTAGTAGTAAATAATTGTATTTTAACATTTGCTAGCAAAATATGTTTGTAGTTTTTTTTGTGATTTTTTTATGGTTAAATAATAAAAATTATATATTAATTTCCGAAGATAGAAATTTAAAATATTGCGAGAATCGTATTTTACTATTATTAAAAGCAAGAAATCATTTTTTTAAATTTAAAAATAGAAATATTTTAAGCACATAAACACATTTAAACATCATTAAATTTATATATTTGATGTCTTTATTATTTCAGTCCTTTTTAAAAATCGATATAATATTCGTATTTTCAGTATAAACTGAAAATGTCAGGATAAATTATTCTTGTCATAAAATACTTAAATTGTAATAATTTATAAATTAATCATGAATCAGCTTTATTAATAATTTACGGGCCCGCCAACCAACCATGATAATATGCTCGTGAGAATTATCAAACATCTCATTCGCGTATAATGATTCACATATAATATAATGTACTATTATACAACTGTCAAGAAATATCAATTGTTTTTTATACAACTATAAAAAATATTAGCATGAGAAGCATGTTATAAGAATAGCGGTTGTCGATAGCAACGTACAGGAAATACAAGATATGAAAACGAAAACTATGAAAAAATGTACTACTTTACATACTGGTATTAGTAAGGCCATCCGACTACAATCTACCTCAAAATATGGCCCTCAAAGATGTTAATACAAGTTTAATATTAAAATGGTAAAAAGCATTTGTCTGTTGTGGGTGGCAACTCGGATTTTCGTTTCTACAAACCAATATGATTTCATTAAAAATAAAATAAACAAATATATCATCACGCCATTTTACCCATCACTGGGTGTGGCACTCTGCCTAAGCAGATCGCGGTAAGTGATATATTTTTTCGCGTAAAGTGCGGTTACCAGTCGTCAAATCACGGCCTCCAAAGTTATTAGTGGTGGAGGAGCCACAGGGGTAGATTTTTTAAATTGGTGAAAATTGTTTGTCGGCTGTGGGGATCGAACCAGAGTTCTCAAGATCCACAGGCCGACTCGATACCACTGAGCCACTTACCCCATGATTTCATTGAGCTATTTATTTACTCTACAAGTATAAAAATAAATAAAATCCTAATTATCAAACATTGTACAATTTTCACCACATGTGGCTCCCCTCCACTAACATCTTTAGAAGCCGTGATTTGACGACTGGTAACCGCACTTCACGCGCATAAATGTATTACCGAGATCTGCGTCGACAGAGTACCACACCCAGTAATGGATAAAAGGCGTGATGACATATTTATTTTATTTTATGTACAATGTACGAGTAAATGTATAAATTTGTTGACAAGTAGCAAGAAGCAGCACAGTTCCAAACAGGAAGTACCTACCTACCCTGCCGTGCACATCAAGTTAGTATCTAAGCTGGGGCCGTATTTATAGGCAAATCTCGGTCAGGACATTCACGTCACGTAGCGTTATCCAGCGTCGTTACCATGACGACCGCGTTATCAACAATGTCATTAAAGAATCGATCTGAAATCCACGATAGCATAACATGATCTAGTCGCCTGCATGGAGAAGGGATCGTGGATTGTGATGGGCCTATAGTTCTTGCGGCTGTGTAAGCACACGGCACAGATGAGATGCTGTTGTGTTTGTGTTTTTTGTGTCGTCTACGGAGAAATTGATTACAGTCAGGGCGGTATTAAGGGCGGGTTACGGTTCTATCTCGTAAGTTTCTAGACAGGATCTTCTGAGTGTTATTACATGATCCTAAACTAACCTGAATTGTATTCATTATCTAAAACACGATAGTTAGTAGTTCGTACTTTCTCTTTGAAACTAAAGTTATACTGAAATTCTATTATCAGTTTCCCATCGGCTATAAATATTTTACCTACCTTCAAATACCTATTATGTTTTTACGTTAATTAAAATGACGAAAGATAGTTCCTCCAACAAAACTTTCATTTAAATAAATAAAACCAATACAAATCTTTAGCAGCAATGCCAATTATTCCACTTAATATGTAATTTTGATTGATTCTGATTTGAACACAGCAAATTCAACCAAATCGAAATGGTCAAATTAACATAGAGTGCTTATTCAAATTCTTTGACGAACAATTATTATCGAAGTTCAGTTATTTAGTTATTATTCTATTAATATTCTATGGGGTAGGTAGGATTCCCACAGCCTACAAACAATTTTCACCACGTTAAAACTAGCCCAGTGGATCCCCCTCCACTAACATCTCTTCGAACCGTGATCACTGACGGCTGGTAACAGCACTTCACACGAAGAAATATATCAATTACCGAGATCTGCTTCAGCGGAGAGTCACATCCAGTACCGTACATTGTAAAGTTAGAAAAATTATTGATTTAAATATTAGTTTGGTACATTTATCAAATATATATTTTTTTAAATACAGTTTATGGCGAAACCGACTGCTGTGGTCATCTGCCGCCTTAAAAATCAAATAATTATTGTAAATAAGTATTTAATTTGACCAAGTAGATAAAATATCTTTACACGCAGTGTGTACTATGTTCTTGTTTCCAACGCCACATAGATTACTCAATATTATGATCAAATTAAACACAGAAGTATTTTCTCGAAATTACACTTTAGTTACATATTTTATGAATTCCATTTCCCGTTAATTGCGCTATATGAATATCGGCTATAATAAGTGCTCAAAATCAAAATCACTGACTTGATATGTTTATTGAAACAGTTAGATGACGTTTCGACCTATGTTTGTGGCTATTTTCAAGAACACAAATATTATTTAGAGCTAAATTTATAATAACACATTATTAATTGACATGCCTCAAACTGAAAAACGTAATTTTAAAAACTTAAAAACAAAAAAATACATAAATTAACTATTGCATTAATCGAGTAAGTGTTTCACTTCTAATTGATTAATTGATTAATTTTAATGCGACGTATAACTTAACTTCATTTGGTTTTTAAATTCCTAATATAAATCGAGTTAGTGTTTTAATTAATTAATTGCTTGATTTAAAGCCATATGTAACTTTATTTTGTTATTAAATTAATAATTACTTTTTTAATTTTGAAATATGTCCATTAATAATATGTTGTTATAAATTTAATTGTAAAATTGACCGAGTTCCAATAAACATATTAAGTCAGTAATCCATAACAATTAGCAAAAATTAAAAGAGAAAAAATAAAGTGAGATCCGAGACTGAAAGGTTAAATTAAAAAAACATAAATTTTAATTGGCAGCTCTATTTACAATCGTAGAACTGGTTCGCCACAGTAGTCCATGTGTTTCTGTCCTATGCTAGTTTTTAATTGAACAGATGAGGTATCGTACAATTCCAATATAATTAATTGCCGATACTAAATAAATATTACAAAAATATAAATCCGATTACAATTTTTGTTTATAAAGCTAGCTATCTTTACTATTTGCCGCGGGCACATGAAAAATAATTAAAAATTAAATTGGATATGGCCCTATATTAAAATTTATATATATATATATATATATATATATATATATATATATATATATATATATATATATATATATATAGTTAGAATCGTTTTGAATCATATTTATAAATATTTTTTTTTTTATAAATGTAACTTGGTTAGCTCTAATTAATATGTATTGATAAGCAGGAGAAGTAATCTTTGTATTATTGTTGTTTAGAGTTCTGTTTGTATTATCATTGTGTTTTATTTTCATTTTCTTGACTGTCCTGACAAGTCAGTATGGAAATATTATCGTACAGAATACAGTTATTACTTACTTACCAGCCTACTTTTGTGCATGTAAACATTAATATCCTGAAACCGGTAAACACTTTTACAGATATACTGCTTAACAAATAAAAATTAAATATTATTTCTATATATTATGAGGTACCTAGGTTGATTTAAAACCCGGGTTCGATTCCCACAGACGAGAAACAGTTTTCATCACGGTAGAACTACCCGTGTGGCTCCCTCTCTACTAATATCTTTGGAAAGCCGTGATTTGACGGCTGGTAACGGAACTTCGCGCGAATAAAAATATCACTTACTGAGATCTGTAACGGAAGAGTGTCATACCTAGTAATGGGTAAAAGGCGTGATGATATATTTATTTATTTTTATTTAATAAATAAATTACCCCAATAATATAATAATAAATCAAACGTACATACTTTATACTGTAAAAGCGACAGCGACTTCGATAAATAATTAATATTTAACCTAACTGATTCAATTAAATACTTTTAACGTATTTTCGTCTATTTTTAACCAGGACGATAAATTTATGAATCTACAGTGCTTTTTTACAAATTATTTTAAAAATAAAAAATCACATTTATTTACATGGGTTAGGTAGCTCAGTGGTATCGAGCCGTAATGTGGATCTTGAGAACCCCGGTTCGATCCCCACAGCCGACAAACAATTTTCACCAACTTATATCTACCCCTGTGGCTCTCCCTCCATTAATATCTTTGGGGGACATGATTTGACGACTGGTAACCGCACATCACGCGAAAAATTATATCACTTACCGAAATCTGCTTAGGCAGAGAGTGCCTCATTCAGTCATGGGTAAAAGGCGTGATGATATATTTATTTTATTTTATTTACGTGTATAAAAATATTAATGGTTATTGAAATGATATGAATACAATAAGACATGGGTATTGTATTAAAGATAGATTTGTTTTGAGACCAGGGTAGTGAAATACCGATGAACTGAGGTTGAACTCGAGATATGTAAAGTCTAGAAAAGCCTTAAGCCATAGCTCTAACACGCTCAACCAAAACAAGTTCAAGTATCATGATTGAGAAGTCGTATCTCAGTCAAGCACATGTCACATATTGGAAATAACAGTAATAACCTGGGGCTTTGAAGTGCGTGCGTAGGGTATTTGAGGCTGTTTCTGGGTGAAAGACGAGCATATTGTGCGTGAAGGATTGTGAGCTAGTTAGTATCCCGGTACTGGGTCGCAGCCGCGTGTTGACAGTGAATCCAGGAGCTGCGTTGTCCGTGCCCATTCGGGATAAGGAAGAAGAAGCACAAAGTTGCCTGTCTGCTGCTGAAATAAGATTTTTGAGAAGGGTATTCGGATTCTTTAGAGAGGGCCGCAATAAGAACGCTTTGCTGTATAAGAAAAGTGATTTTACAAAAAATATTGTGCGGAAAATGTGAACACGTTGAACAAATACCGCCTTCCAGAATAAATCATCTTAAATAGATCTCTGGGAGACATTTCAAAGGCAAGTCAAATTAAATTCACATTTTTAATAATACCTGTATAAATCATTAAACCCGCGATCTTTTATTATTTATTAGTATCATTTTTATATAGATACATTTTGCTCTAGATTATATACAGAATTTTGTTGATATATTTTCTAGAATTTAAATTGATTCCACAGTCTCTAAACTAGAGGTTTTTTGTACATGAATCTAAATAAAAATAATAACTATTTTTAAATCGATTAATTATCATAGTTTACAAAAAATAAATTATAGAATGGATAATATGACGGCACTGTAGAAATATACAAAATTGCATTTATAAGTTTTGTTTTTAGAACTAACCTGAAATTATACCACGTGATATCTATCGTTCGTAAGTTTCAGCACTTACCAGAGAAAAGCAGATGAAAAATATAGAATTTATCACGAGAAAGTATAATTGAATTTCAAATTCAAAATACAATACAATTATACGATTATATGTGGTTGTTTTTATTATTTATTTATTTATGTGATGCTGTACAACAGGAACTTAATCCCAATTACAGTACAGGGTCCGCACTCACCGAGCCGCAGTGTGGTAGTTCATATAATTTTTAGCTTCAGTGCGATTCGAATTCCGTATTGCTATCCACACCACCAACATGGGAAATCAGTATTTTCACTTTCATTACTAGTAGAAAAAGTGTTTACTTCAATTAAAAATAAACAAATTAAAATTATTTATAAAACAATAAACAAACTTAGTTTTAAATCAAATTATATAGAGAAAAATTGGGATACCACCAGGATTTGAATCTGGGACCTATGAACTATAAACCAACTAAGCTACAGTTGCCCAACTCTAATCTGATTTTATTCAAAATTTTCTCTCTATATTTGTTATATAGCATAGACAGCCACGATTCCACGACTCTATTATAAACTGAAACACTTGAAACAACAGTCGTTTTCAGTGACACTGTTATTTACCAGTTGAAATGTTTACTTTAAAAAATAACAATTAAATTTAGTTTTCATCAATTTTTTACTTCAAAAGTTGGGTATAAATAATTTAAAAATTGCTGCTTTTAATTAGTTTGTTACGAAATATACTGTGAGTATCAGTAGTGCGTTTTTGTTTCCAAATAAATATTTAATATTTTTTTAACATGAATAATTAAAAGTTGAATAAAATAGTAATAGGTACATTTGTCTTTTCTAAAATGTTTAATTTATTAATAAACATAAATTTAGAGCTAATATTATTAAGTTGTGTGATTATTAAAGGTAATCATACCTGTAGTTTTTGACTAAAGTTAATTTTTCTGTCATAATATAAATTAACTTTAGTCAAAAACATAAATTTATTATTATATAATTTAGTATTTATAACTATAATTTCATTATCAGTATATAAGAAATAACTTCCAATCAGTGGCACTAAAAATGTGTACTTCATGTAAAGTGTAATTAATTTTGCGAATTAAAGAAAAAAATCTTGTCGATTTGTGATCAGTTCATAATGTAGTTTATGCCATTTAATTTTTCTCCTAAAATAGTGAAACACTCTGTGCAATGTTAAAGTTTTATAGATGCATTATTGAAATTATTATTTATTTTTATAGTAAAAGTTTTAATATAAAGAAAAAGTTCTCCATTTGTCTGTGTAAAAATAAATTTTTAAGCGGATTCAACCTTCAGAATCCACCTACGTTGCACTTTGTCAGTGGTATATTAACAGTATTCGGAGCTGAAAGGTATGAGAAACTGTGTAATTTATTTACAACCTTATAGAACAGGATTTAACACAGCAAAAATAATATATTTTTATAACATTATTATATGTTAAATCAGCTTTTCTTGTCTCAACACATATTCCCTGACATAATCGTATTAAAATATACAGGATTAATAAACTTTAAAAAAAAGTAATTACAATTATGAATTAAAAACTTAAACATTTAAAATACTATACTAACTTAATCCCTATTATTTTTTAAATTGGCTTATAATGTTTTATTCTACTAGTAAAGTATCCACTTTCTATAGTCTTTATGAAACATCGCGTAAATGTATTTATCTACGACCATATGTATGTTAAGTAGACCATTAAAAACAATTTGCAAGAACAGTAAATGCTTGTTTACGGTTGCTAAGGGTTTACTGCACTAGTTACGTAATATATATTTACCTAATTCCGTTGTTAGGCGGTAACACTGCTGTTTAACAGTTGATGTTACGGATATAACCTAACAAATATTCTGTAATTGTTCTTATTATTATTTATGGTCGTAGATAAAGTATAATACACAATTCGAATTGTAACGCAATTACATTGCTCGTGATATTACTGTACTCGCCAAGGCTCGTGCGCAACTTTTTCACTCAGACGTAATGTGCTTGTTACAATTCTCGTTATGTAATATACTATTAATATTAATTGCGGCGTAGACTTTTCTTTTTAATAGACTCCATGATAAAATTAAGCTATGTATTGAAAAATCTGACTATAGACAAGTATTATACCTTCTTTCCTTGCACTTTAGACCCCAGTAAAACCTAAATCTGGTACTGTACTTCCTTCTAAAAATGTTTAATCATTATTAACACTAACAATGGTTCCAGGAGGTCCACAAGATTAGGTGTTATTTTAACACAGTACCTGTTTGGTTAAAATGTACACTGTAAAATATGAACTAAATATATGTTACCTAACTTAGATGTTTCCTTTAAAACAATCAATAGGTTTTTGGACCAACTAATGAAATATGTGGTTCTCAAACATTAGAACAAAGTTGTATTTTTTTAAATGGTAATCTATATTATTTTTTGTCCATTAAACAAAGCATTTTTTTCTGATTTCTTTTTAATTCAAAAAACTATGTACATCTAAAATGTACTAAATTTGAAGTATTCTCGTTTTCTCAAAATGTGGTTATTATTTTTTTGAACTTGTTTAATTTAATCAAATCAATTTTTTATTAACACCGATAAAATATACTCCTTTTCGTGTGTATATTAATACCAAACTACTTGATTTGATTAATTCACTTTAACAACATTTCTTATAGCTAGTTTTTTGTACTTGGTTTAGATTAATAAAAGCAAATCGAAGTTGCATGTCGAATAGAATATTTGATATGATTCTTTTATTTAAATTAAGTTGAAAATTTCAGTTTTGTTGATGGTACTATCCATTAATGTGTAATATTACTAACGTAAACTCTATTTTTTCATTGTAAAAATAAAAAAAATCATTATATATTAAATGCACCTCTGCGTTCATTCTGTTGAAAGTTTTCAAATCTCTTGTGCTGTATTTTCCAGAAACTCCGTCAACTCATAATAGTATTTAGTGACGAGTAAAGCATGAAACACAATGTACTTGCGCTGCAGACACGATGTGTACATGAACACGAAACTAAGAAAATACGAAGAGAAGGATGTAATAAGCTTTTAATTCAGATTTGCGATTAAATTATGTGCATATATAATTTAACATGAAACTTTTCTGAAGACAGTCTTTACAAATGAAAACAAATAAAAAATCTAAAAGTCAATTGGGAAAATATGTTAAAAAAACTTAAAGAAAGCTAATAAAAGATTTAACAGCAGATATTTCATTCCTAGCGAACATTTTTAGTGTCACTGGTTTAGCATATCCACTAATTCACGGTTGCTATACATTTTTCTCAAATTTCTCCCACAACAACTTATCATTTCAATACCGTATACAAAATCAGACTAGGTACTCAAATAAATAATAAAAATAAAGCATTACACCAGGTACCTACATAATAACTAATTAATAAATGATTATTTGTAGGCAGTGTTTATACTTTTATTTCATTAATAACATAATTATAAATAATTATATGTATTATTAAACCTGTGACACTAAAAATGCTCGCTGGGAATAAAATAACCTACATTTTTCAAATTACAAAAAAAAAATTGTTCTAAGATCTGTATATCAAATTATATATGTCATTAAAGTTTCGTGCCGAGGTATAGAAACACCATGTATAACATGTAATTAATAATCTACTAATTTAAAAACAAATAAAATCATAAAATTAACGTTTCAGATATATTATTAATAAAATAATAACTGACTCTTGTAAATTGTTGTTTAATTTAATTCGCTAATTACTACGTGGTCATGGTTTGCCAATTTAGAAACCAAATAACTTAAACACAGACCACATAGTCAGCAGAATGTGTGTATTACTATTCAAATATTGTAATAGGTTCATAAATCATATCATTTCAAAATTTACATTTCTAATTTTAAATTGGTAAAACATACCTTTACCTTTATCTTATTCCATTCACACATCTGTTTACACGAGACCTTTATCCCGAAACTAATAACTAATTTACCGAGACCGTCCGCACGATCTCCGAAATCATTAATTCGCACCTTTCGAAAGATACCATCGAAATCTGTGCACGTTAAAGACCAAACATCGGCTTGAATCTTGTTAGTACCTCTCTGGTACCAGCGAAAATTCTATAATGCACACATTAATATTAATTAATATGGAATAATGCATTTAATTAGTCGCAGCTCGTAACGGAGTTAATAACATAATGCGATAATTGTAGAATTGTGCTCCTCTGTAACATACGAACATCACGCGGAATTCATAGGCGTGCGCAGTGAATCTACTAAAGGAGGAAATTAAATTGCTGAATAATTCTGTCAATAACTCTGTCCTAATAATTTGATGACAATCGTTAAAACACATGAAAAATTGACTTGTTTTAGAAATGAACACGTAGTATTAATTAAATTGTCAAATTTGTAATTAATGGAACTGTACTTTACACCAATGAATTCTGAACAATGATATATTAGAATCATTTGAATAATAGATAGAGAATATTTCAGTTTAATAATTCAAGAGAACGCTAATGGCACGTATGCGAACATGCTGTCGAGTTTTAGTTCGGATGATTCAGAGTATTTAGCGTAGTCATTATATTAGGTACTCCTGATTTATAAAATACCACCTAACTCAAATAATAAAATACAATTTTCATACGCTATTGCTAGTTTCGAACGACTACCGTCCAATATATATTAATTATTTTATTATACCTGGTTTCACTAAGCAGATGGACAATTAATTTTGTCTTTGTTTTTATTTAAATGTTTTTACATAAAAATGTTAAAAAGCCAGAAATGGTAACTATAAAAATTATCAAATTGGGATTCGATTTTGGGCATTGCAAAAAGAAAATTTTGGTTTTCATTTAGATTTCGGTTTTTATACAACAATCAGTTTTGGTGAACCGATTTTATTGAAAGGATTTCGGTTTTTTAATTAAATATCTTTTAACGTATTTTCATCCATTTTGAACCAGAACGATAAAAGTATAAATCTACAGTGCCTTTTTATAAATTATTTAAAAAATAGAAATTCATGTTTTGTATGTGCTTCAAATTTCGGTTTCGGATCCGGTTACAATTGCCAACTCTCTATAGGACAGAGCTTCTTAACCTTTTTGTGGCCGTCAAATGTGGGGATTGAACGACACATATACATATTTTCGTTTAAACCAGGGATTAGTAAAAGCCGGCCTGCCAGGTGAATTTATCTTAAACCTGTACGCCGAGTATGTTTGCGTCGGCGACGAAGAATGTCCGAAAAAATACAGGTAACGGCGATGCGTCGGCGTATACTCCAATATTTTTATCGGCGCCAAGGATTTCGTTGACGGTTTTGAATTTATTTAAAAACAGGATAAAAATATGTTCTTACGAAAAAAAATCATATGATGATATAATAAACAGTTATTTGCATTAATGGTCAGTCGCACTGCCGTCTATTTAATATCAAGTGTAGCCAATAAACTTAACTTCATTTAAAATGACTCATCACCACTAAACACCTTTTTAAGGGTCGTCATTTGACGGCTGGTAAAAGCACTTTAAATTCTAGAAATGTTTTCTTTTGTTACTTACAAACAGTTGACAAAGTAATCAATCCGGCCTGTCATGAAAAATAATTGCTTTTCGCTCATATAAAATAAATAAATAAATAAATATATTATCACGCCTTTTACCTATTACAAGGTGTGGCACTCTCCCGAAGCAGATCTCGGTAAGTGATATATTTCTCCGCGTGAAGTGCGGTTACCTGCCGTCAAATCATGGCCCCCAAAGATGTTAGTGGAGGGGGAGCCACAGGGGTAGATTTAATTTGGTGAAAAATGTTTGTCGGCTGTGGGGATCGAACCAAGGTTCTCAAGACCCACAGGCCCACTGAGCCACCTACCCCATTATCGCTTATCGCTCATATAAGTCAGATTAGTCATCTATGATTAATTATATATTACTATCAATGAAAGTCAACGAACTTTAAATTAAATGTTATAAATATATGCAAGACCTCATTTATCTTACAGTGTTACATGAACCTGTGAACATATCTATTCACAGTCTCACACATATAGTGTGAAAATCTGATTAGCTATTTACATAACAATTCATGACAAAAGAACACGGAATCGTGACAGGTAACGCTCGCTGCACGTTCACAAGTGATCGTATTCCGTATTCCTGGCAGTATTACGCGCTATAAACTAAACGCCTGAAATTACGCTGTCAGGCTGTGTTCAAGTTTTATACGCCAACATTGTATTCCAAGTATATAAAAGTTCCAAGTTTATACATTGTGGAAAATGGAGCAACAAATAGCAAAGTTTGCGTCTATTGATCCACAACGAAACTGTGATTTTCAAATTTCGTCGAACGCATTAGTCCACTGGGAAATTTTCACAAATCTCCTTGGGCTAGTACGATTCTGGATTAGAAATTATTACGTGTATGCATCAAGTCTTTTCTCAGGATATGCGGTAGAAATTGAAGGAAATTGAATAAAAGTACATGTGTTGTAAAGTGTGATTACATCTAATATAATATCCTCTCGAACTTCTAGTGCAAGCACATCGTCAACTATTTTTCTATTTCCGATTTAAAAATTTTGTAAAAATTTATATAAATGCAAAATCCAAAACGGATATGAACTATAAAGAAAGGATGGCAGGTTCTCTTGGTATTGGAAAGACATTTCATTTCTGATAAGTTGAAAACATTTCATTGCGATTCAATATTTTCAAGATTATTTAAAATAGTGTCGCTCTCGACTCCTAAATAAAAAGTAAACTAACACATTTCTTTTAAAGTTTATCCCGTATTTATTTCGTTATAAAATAAATCATATGGTACAGGACTGACTGAATATATTGTACTTCTTTTTTATTTCTAAAAATTGATTGAGGTTTATAAAAAAAATACAATTTTATTTTACATGTACGGAATAGTATACTCGTCTTATATAACAGACATTGAAAGTGTCAGATAAGGTGCAAGTGATTCAAGTATACGAGCAATGTAATCACACTTATGTTCACTATTTTTCAGACGACGACAAACTATTTCTAAAAATAAAGTTTATAAGAACACTGTTGTTATATATTGAAAGCTGAAGTGTCTTTGAGAGCTTTGACGTTTGTGATTAGATGCAAGGATACCAGTTATGCCAACCCTAATCCAAAAATACAAAATAATAAGAATAATAATTATATATCACCCTTAAATTACGTTTGAAGTAATAATTGCAAAATTCAGTGGCACTGAAGCAATGCCGCAATATTAGTTTGTTAATTTTACGAGGCAAGTTTATTTTTGTTTTATTAGTTGAATGCACGACCGATTAAAAACAAATATGAAACCTCTAGCACCATATATGCAAGTAATTTAAATAATGTTTTCTCTGTATTTTTATTCTGCACAATATCCACGCAACAAAAAGTATTTTCTACTAACAGCACAGAACTAAATGTGCTTATAAAGTGAATATACCCTGCAGAAAACATTATATTTTACATTTTATGTCGACCTATTAAAAAGAAAAATAACAAGAATGAAACGTTAAAATATGCCTCAAGTTACGGATACATTATTTTATGTAATCTGTAACACAGTAAATAAAATTCTGCATTATGTGAAAGATCGTCGTAGATGTCAACACGGAGGCAATGAACTTTAATTTCAATACATCTATCTACAATCGTTCCTCTATTTCATTTTGTAGAATTCTATGTAGATTCCTTATATATTTACAATTTTTTACGCAACATTAAGGCAATTTCGAAATATTAAACTCTAAATGTAGTAACTTGAATGTAACAACAAATGTCAAAATATTACAGCAATGTTCCTATTGCACAAACTTCGAAATACACTAACATCAGACATATTTATGCAGTATAATGCAATAGTAGCGTTAATGTTTCATAAAAATCCTGATAAAAGCTCCTATTAAAAAAAAGTTCTTTAAAATCAAACAATACAAAAAAAACTACACAGCATATTAAAGATAATTTTGTTGTTGAAAAAAATGCTCCCAATTTATTCTTTTATATATTAAATAAATAGAATGAGGTAGGGTGAGGTGAGAGCCTGGATTCCATTCCCACAGCCGACAAACAATTATCTTTATCATCACATTAAAACTATCTCTGCGATTCTCCCAGCACTAACATCTTTGGGGACTGTGATTCGACCGCTGGTAACTACACTTTACGCGAAGAAATATATCATTTACCGAGATCTGTTGGACGTCATAGTTTCAGGACACAGCTGGGTTATTCACCCTTGCTGATTTTCTTTTTTCTCATTCCTTGTTTAAACATTTAAAACCAGACTTTAAAACTTTGTGCTGTAATTAAATGGAAAATAAAATTACATTTGATTGTGGAAGCACTTAGTAGGAAAGTAATTTTATAATTTACAAAGTCTAACCTAACAAACACCGACCATATAATCAATTCATGACGCATCTAAGCACGAGCACATCAGTTTCCACGTAAACTGTAGGTACAACTTAACCACTCTCCAACTAATTCCAACTACGGATCCAACAACTAAACAGACCGATATTCTAATCGATTCTGACACTCGCAGACTACAATAAGTGCTTCAGAAACATCTACAATCTACTCATTTGCTGTATGCTGTTACCTAATCAAATGAAACATTTTTAAGTGGAATTAAAATCACATTTTCATTATCGCGGTCGTCATGTTACAAAATGATCAATGATTTGAACGCACCAATGCATGCATACACATATTTTGGCGTTGATGGTGTTCATGACAACGAGATTAAAACATTTGAATGTGAATAAACGAATAAAGGGTTGAGGTTATGTGTCACTAACCTCGAAAATTTACACCTCAAAAATGTGATGAAAGTGAAAAGTAAAACATCATGTTTATACAGAAAGTCAGAGTTAGTGATATCTGTGTTTCTGCACAATAGAAACTCACTCGAATTTTGACACGGTCCAAACCCGGAACTCGTTTAATTTTAATAGAAACTTAATTCCAATGAAGGCTTATAAAATAGACGTCACGCGTTTGGAAGAGATAAATGAAATCGTGTATAAACAAATAAGCAGCGCGCCATATTTGGAGAACTATCAATTTGATCTTTATTAGGTTATAGTTTATAATAGTTTTGTTAAATTTTTAATCTTGAAACATTAGTTTAACGCCCGAAGATAAAGCTGGAGCAAATATTATATTATGGTACATATTCCCTACATTTCATTTTAGTATTTCACATTGAATAGCTGATTGTAATACATGAGATTCGGCAAGCATACCCAATGCAAGAAAGTAAAAATAGGAGAATATGAATTTGACGAGGTTGAAGCATTCAAATACCTTGGTATAATATTAACAAACACAGGAGAGAGAGGAGCAGAAATCGCAGAAAGAGTTTTAACAGCAAATAAAGCCCTGCATTTAAAAAAATACCTACTTAAAAATAAGGAACTGTCAAAAGCAACAAAAATTAACTGATAAGACCCATCCTACTATACAATGCTGAGACACAAACAATGACACAAAAAGAGGAAGAGCAACTCAGAATAGCAGAAAGGAAAATTATAAGATCAATCTTAGGAGAAATTAAAATAGGAGTTAATGAGTACAGATCAAGAATGAATACAGAAATACTGGAAGAACTAGAAGGTGAAGATATCATCAGGAAAATTAAACAGCAAAGAGGAAGATGGTTAGGGCGTGTAATGAGAGCTAAACAGAAATAGCAATCTCTACAACACTAAAATGGGACCCAGGATATAGAAGAAGAGGGACGCCACGGTCAACCTGGATTAAGGAAGTAGAAGAAAATTTGCACAAAGTTGGAATTTATAAATGGAAGGAAGAAACGAAGAACAGGAAAAAATGGAGTGAAATTTGCAAGAAAATATAAAAGTTTAAGGAAAAGGGCTGATCCCCCTATAATTTGGATCTAGAGAGCTTTCTAAGAAGCGGCACAACCCTTGCACAATTGTTAAGCCACCATATATGTATATATAGTTGATTGTATATAATTACAGGTAGCTAACATAATATCGACATATGGTGTACCAAAAACCTGTATTTTATAAGCCTCCATTACAGTACAGAAAGTCTACATATAATGTAATTCGAACAACTCTAACACAATCGTGTTATTCCGATATAAGTTGAAGTTAGCGAGATTTGAATGTACGATCTCTTTGAGACGCAAGTTCTATCTCCATTTACCCACTGGGAAGCGAGTGCCTGTAAATAACATAACACTTGCTCGCTTCACGCTCGCTATAAGTGGTAGTTGTAACACATAGTTTATTGCTGAAATTATGTTAGTTATACTCCTTTTAGAAGTCTAGGAATGGACCGAGATGTGATTCATTCTTGCAATCAGTAAGTCATGACACATTATTCCAACAATGTCTCTTTAAAATAACACATGTTTTCATGTTTCAACAGATTTATTGTTTTTAGTTATTTAGTATTATAAGGAAGAATAGTTATTTACATTGCAAACTGTCTAAGCAAACTGTTTTGGTCGAGTTGGTTTATTTCGCCGAGGCGAAAGCCAAGATCTATAAAACTTCCGAGACCAAAAACGGTTTACGCGTGAAATGTATTTAATTTGTTCTCCTACTGACTGCAATTAAAATTAAAGTTAAATGTTTATAAATCATTTTGATCGACAAATCTGAGAATATGATCATAGTGCGCTGATGCTAAATCATAGTAATTAAATTAACAAGTAATTATTGTTTTGATTTTTCTGTCAATTTTCTCTTGAAAATCTTTAATAATTAAAGTTCTGAAGTCCTCAATGAGTCTTTAGGGTGAGTATTTAATGTTGAAATTCATTATATTTATACAAAAAAAATCAAGCTAATTTAATTAATTTAATATGCCCGATTTTATGCAGGACAGAATAAATTTACTTTCATAGTAAATGTAATTAAATTAACAAATTCAAATAAATTTTATTTATTTTATGGCATGTTTAACATTACTGTCATTTGAATGAATCAATTTTATTTACTTTGGAAGTAAATTAATTTGTTGATTATAAAACCGGCTATTAAAGAATTTTTTTAAATGATGTGTACAAACCACGGAAATCCGAAATAAAAAAGATATACAATGTATTAACATATCTAATTGTTCAAAGTGTAGCATTACTTTAAAATTTAATTTCTAAATGTATTTCATTATATACACGACGAACTTACGTGTACGCTAATCAACCCATACTGATATTAGCAATCAAAAAACTGCCTTGTAACCAGCTGATCTTTACGAAGAAGGCAACACCAAGCGGATTTCATAGCAGATCTCGGTAAATGATATATTTCTACAAGTGCGGTTACCAGCCGTGAAGTCATGGCCTCCAAAGATGTTAGTGGCGAGGATCCACAGTGGTAGATTTAATGTGGTGAAAATTATTTGTCGGCTATGGGAATCAAACCCGAGTTCTCAAATTCACAGGCCGACTCGATACCACTGAGCTACCTACCTCATAAAAAAACGAAACAATCAAATTGCCAAAAATTTGTATGCTATATAAACATGTCCTTATTTTGTCATATTGATTAGCTAATCAGAATAAAAAACAAAAATAAAAAAAATCTAATGTGTAAAATAAGCAATCCTGAAATAAACTGACTAATCAATCTGATGAAATATTCGATAATATCTTATTTGTATTTAAATACTTAACAATTGTTGAAATCAAATTGAATTATAGAAAGAAGTGAACGCCGGTAAACATTCTAAACCAATTGAGTTACGGTCGCCATGTAATTTAAATCAGGTTACTCTTGTGCCAAATCGTTCAATATATGAAAGAATTATGGATCGGGACTTCTATTTGATACATAACAATATAAAGAGAAAAATCGAAATAAAATCAGATTGGAATTCCATGATGACCGTATCTCAGTTGGTTTAGAGCACATAGTTGACGTTCTTTGGTTTCCGGATCAAATCCTGGCAATATTCCAATCGTCCTGTCTATGCAATTCTTCAATTAAATTTCATGAATCTATAATTTTTGAAACATCAAGTTTTTAAAAACATTATTACAACTGCATTACTGTTAATATAAAAACACAGAATTCCATTCACCATTTAAATTTTTCATGAATATCCTTGTTTTTTATTCATTCTATTTATACCTACCTACGTATAAATAGGTGCAGAGTTGAGCACTTAACAGAAAATATCAAGCTTTTTAATTCCGCTGTGAAAAGCCTAATTTAATTGAAGTCTTGCTCGTATCACCGAGAATAAAACAAACCGTCATCGCCAAATTATAAAACAAAGATAAAGATACATACTCCGTCTCAACAGACTGAACAAACCAGCCAAAATAAATCCAGAAGGAAAGTGGAGAATTCGATCCCTAAGGACAAAGAGGAAGCTATGTGAAGGAGGTTCCATCTGTGATGCCCTGTTAGAGGCTACTTGTGACGTATTCCTGATGCCGGGTGCAGCGATGTGTGACCACTGAGCGGAGCGCCCCCAGAGACCGGCAAATACCGGGCAAGCCTTGCGAAGAATAATAAAGTAAATAAAATAAAAGATACAACCGCTCGCTACCGTGCCTTTCTCCACGGGACGAAACTGGAGGATTCATCCGATTCCGACCCGCCGCTGCTTCATTGAATAATGATTGTCTTTGTTTTTACTGACGTTTCCCTCTCAGGGTATTTGCTCGAATTTGAATAAGGGATTTTTTCTGCGAGGATTATCGATTATGTTTGGTTGATTGTGCAGTTTGGGAAAATTAGGTCGACATTTTTTTGCTTGACAACTGATGTAGGTTCATTAGCATATCTATTTTATATTTTTTGTGTATCCGTTTTTACAAAAGAATTTCTCGAGCTACGAAAGACACATTTCTGAAATTTCATGCATTACGACGGAAATTTTATACACCAGTGCTTCTTAAATTTTTGTACCTTATGCTCACATATGTATATTCATGTCTATTCCGCATAATCTAATATGATATTTTAACTTTTAATAGTAACCTAATGATACCACATTTTTATTAAATTTCACATAGGCAGTGTAAGATTTTGCATTAAATTTACTTATTTAATTTGTTTTTAATTAGGCAGACCAGAGACAACAGACTAGGGTCATTAATATTTGGATATTTCAAAAATTTATTTAGAGGGTGATTGCAAATATTTCTTCTAATTAGAATTTAGATACCATATTCTTGTCTGCAAATTAAAACAATGCTATTATTGAACATCTAGTCTGTGGTAAATATGTTTTCATTCTGGATTTATGAACTTTTTATATTCTGTAATTTTTTGTCAGATTTTTAATAATTTTTTTTTCGCATATGGTAACATTTTTTCAAACACTCTATATAACAGATTTCAAGTACACTCTCGGTTTAAGTTTCATTGTAATAAAAAATATATTTTTATGTAACTAGGTAGGATATTCGTGAACTTATGAATAAAATAATTCCTGTAATGAATTTCGAAGTAAACAAGTAATTTATCAATTTTGTAATATGTGTTGACTATTTAATTTAATATATATGTTCCACTTTAAAGTATAATTACAAATAAATAATTAAATACCTACAAATAATTAAATTACGCTCAAATTATAATTAAATATTTATTTTTTATTCAATTAATTAAATGTATCTATTTCCAAGCCTGAAATGAATTTATATAATACAAGTATAATTATTTTTGCAACTAATAGATTAAAAAGTACATATATAGTTTATCCAAAAATACATGCGATAGATATTTAAATTTCATGCTGTTAAATTTTTTAAATACATTAAAATAAAGTTAAAAATAATGAAGTTGTTTATGTGTTTTATTTACAACATATTTTTATTTATTAATTTTGGAGACATGACATGGTTTATAAAACAAATGCAACATATAAAGCCTTATTGGTAATTAAATATACTTTAAAATTTGCCACCATTTTGAAATTATTATGACAATTTGTAACATTATTTAATTTCGTAGTCAATTTACAATAATTTATCAAAAGTCGAATGTTAATATAAAAATTAAAATACAATAAATACATGTCTGGAAACAAAGACATGAAAGTAATAGATTTTTATTCATATCTACATGTTCTTTCAACAAACTTTTTTTACTGTATTAGTCATAAATTTGTGATGTCGGGCTTAGGGCATGTTAACATGCCAAAGATTTGTATCTATATTAAATAAATGTTATAATATATATTATTATAATAATGTTTTATAATAATTAAAGTTGATTGATTTGAGAATGATTTGAAAACTTTTAAATATAATCGTTTTATTCAGGTAATAAGTAAAACTTCTGACAATAAAATATTGACAACTTTCGGAACGCTGTCAACTGTCAATATGAGAAGTTTCTTTTTAATTTAATATCTTTTTCGCGCGTTGTCATTGAAAACGCGAGCATTTAACATTTTTTTCGCGCATTGCCATTGGAGACGCACAAAAAAGATATTTTTCGATTGTTCCACAAAAAACGTCAACTTTACGATGACAAAACTAATGAGAGCGTAATTGTCAACTTTTCATAGTAATCGTAGAAAAATAGTTAATTGTGTTTGTAAATGCAGCACTGAAGTACATATGTGTATATAAATGTACGATAACACCCATTGACTGGCCAATAAAAAGATTTGCCAGCGCTGTAGCTACACCTCCGTTTCTAAGATTTAAAAAAGTATGTACACAAATTCAGTAAAATTGATTGCCCATCAATGGTCACAAGTTCCATTTCCTCTATTCACGTCTCTGACACATTAACAGCATTCAATCAAAGGGCCTGAAACCATTCAGTATATACGCATACTAGCTAAAATTAATTAGCACTACACGTCAAATAAATCACCGTAACCGCCAATCAGCTCTATGCAAGAGAAAAGCAGCCCCTCTTGCTTGGCATTCTCGCTTGAAATCCACGTATGCTAATTGTCACAAAGGCTCGGAGGCTCTTCAGTTGATTCCTCCTTCCAAAGTTAGCGGCGAAGGTGGTGGTGCCCAGAGCTACCAGCTTTGAGACGTCGCTGCGTCGCTTAGTCTAAGTTCAAGTTCGTGTCGGCTGGCGTTTGAATAATCGATATCGTCCGATAGCGAAGAAGGGAACGCCGAACAATGTGACTAGGTAACGAGAATGGTATTGGAGGGTGAGAAAACGACCACAAAGTCTAGCCCAGGCCAGGAAGCCAGTGAATTTGTGTCAGTTAGATTGGTAGAGGCGGCGTGCTGTGAGAATAGCGATGCAGCACTGACCCCGGAAGATATTGTTGGACTCGTATTATTGTTTGTGGAAACTTTTCCAACGATGTTTGTCGAATACTTAACCGGAAATAACTTTCAAGGATGATATTTTTGTCGAATGCTTAAATAAAACCTTGATATTTCGAGATAAAAAAGAACTAGGTCGATTATAGTCTAATTAGGGACAATGATTTTATAACCAATAATTTACCTCATACATATTTGTTATCTTGCATGTATTTACACCAACGCGTCACTGACTCCTGACATAAGGCTACTGACCTCAAAATTGTATTTAATGACAACTCGGAACTATCCATTCTCTATGTTTATTCTCATATCCATGTACAAGCTGAAGATGACTTGTGTTATCAAGTCGAAACAACCTACATTCACATAGAATATACTCTCTATATTAAAGGAATCCTGAAACCTTCTTACCCTTTCATTAATTACATAGAATCCCACAACTATTTACTCTGTATCACTTTTAATGTTAACTGAATTATGATTTTAATTACAAATAAAACGTCTCGACATAAAGATGGACTAAACTAACTCTAAAGCGTCGTGATTTTCAATATTATCTCTAAAATAAAGATATGTAATCCAAAAATCCAAAACATAAATAAATAAATAAATATATCATCACGCCTTTTACCCATTACTGGGTGTGGCACTCTGCCTAATCAGATCTCGGTAAGTGATATATTTTTCGCGTGAAGTGCAGTTACCTGCTGTCAAATCACGGCCCCCAAAGATATTAGTGGAGGGGGAGCCACAGGGGTAGATTTAAATTGGTGAAAATTGTTTGTCGGCTGTGGTGATCGAACCAGGGTTCTCAAGATTCACAGGCCGACTCGATACCACTGAGCCACATAACCCAAAATCCAAAACTTGATAATAATTATTATTTTCTTTTTCTATAAAAAACATATTTCGGTTTAACTACATATAAAAATTCCTACCAATTTATTGTGTTGTTGTCAATTGTTTTTATTTTTTTAAAAAGCTCAACTATTATGTGAGCCGGTGCCAAAAATAAAATACATCTAACATCATTATTCGCTGTTTGTTTGCACTTTTACAATTTTGCAAAGCCGGGATTTTTATTAGGGTCGCAGAAATTAAAGTTTGTGAAACTACTAATTTGCATTTTCGGTTAAATTCAATTATAGTGATTTGGATTTCATCAGACATTCCAAAATGTCAAATTGAACATTGAAACTGAATCACGTAAACATCAATCAACATTATCGTAAACTGTAAAGTAATGTATCTGATTCATGATTTTGATATTGGAACCATGTTATGTTTCAACGTGAGCGAATTGATTTTTGTGTGGGATGATTACAATTTAATTATAAAGCAAAACATATGTTAACTTCAGATTTTACTTCAGTATATTAGTTTAGAATACTACTATTTTATTCCAATTTTAAATAAAAATAGTATTTTTTTAAAATACCTATATTTTATTTTTGAAATAACAAATTGTGAAAAACTAAATTTGTTTATTTGTTTAGATGAATAATTTAATTTGACAGAACTTTTATATAAATTGGCGAGCACTGATGGTGGAAATCCGAATTTGCCTATGCTAGACTGTGTGTATGATGTGAAAACTTTACACAAAATGTATTGATGTTTGTTCTTTAACAATATATTGTTTGAAAATGTGGCATTAAAATCATTTGCGTTTCACAAATTCCGCTTTAAAATTGTTTTTCATTTCAGTTATCAGCAGGGAACAAAAAAGTTAATCCCTCTTCCAATAATTACAAAAATTTTGTGTCGCCTCACCGATATTTTGACTTCAACAAACAGGAAATGTGTCGTAATTTGAATATACGCCCCGCATAAAAATTGTTTCCTACACCGGCAGGCTGTGCTTGTTATACGCAGATAGAGCAAGCAAAACGTATGAATTACATTTTCCTAAAGATTTATGCATTCTAATTAACAGTGTTGTAGTGCGCCAGATGTAGACTAGAAGTGTTTGCAGAGCAGAGTGCGTTAGCAACAGAACGAAGAGAGACAGATGATGATTCCAGGGAACGCTGTGAGAAATTTAATATTTATTTTTCTTGTCAACTCTCATTTCATATCTTTTGTTCTCTGTGTTAATTATCAAGCAATGAATTATTTGAATTTGTTGAGTGAATTCAAGTGAAGAAGAAAAGTAAATGAAAGAACTAAAAGTTAAGTTGCTGTAATAATTTCGTAATTACGTATTATTAAATGTACAGGATTGGTTAAACAAGTAAAATAGCGAGATTTCTTTTTTATTTTTCATCAAATAGATAATTATAATAAATTCAGTATTCAAATTTAAATCTCGTTTATTATTATATTTGTTTAGTTTTATTAAGAAATTTATTTCGTTACACATATAAATTGTTAATATTAATAGGTTTTTGCTTGCAACATTTTATGTAATTATTTTTATTTGTTCATTATATTTTTTATTATGTATCTGTTTTGCACTCTTATTCTGTTATTGGAAATCTTGTTTTCCTGTTGTATAATAATAAAATAAAAAAATAATTTGAACTATGATTTCAATGTATGTTTTGTTTGTTGGACAAAAGAGTTTATTAAAAATTTTGTTTGATTGAAATATCGTTCCTAAATTTATATTCACCGTTTTCAAGGTAATAAACATAAATAAAACTTTAGTTATTCACCCTATATTTTTTATATGGTAGCTGAATTTTTAACTAGGAGTTTTTTTCTGCCAATGCTACGCTATTAATACACAGAGCAAATTTGAAGCGAATCGATACACATTTTTAAATAGATAGCTATTCGAACAGGTAAAGAATGAGGCTGTCAGTTATAATTTCTTGGTGATTATTTTTTCATCAGTCAGTACCTGTTATATTTGAACGCTATTTGATGGTTGAAAATTTTATACACTATATTTTAATAAGTAACTGCAAATTAATATATACATATTAGAAATGTACTGCGTTATACATAATAGCAACATAATTCACTACGAAGTAAATCAAATAAATAAATAAATAAATATATCATCACGCCTTTTACCCATCACTGGGTGTGGCACTCTGCCTAAGCAGATCTCGGTAAGTGATATATTTTGTCGCGTGAAGTGCGGTTACCAGCCGTCAAATCACGGCCCTCAAAGATATTAGTGGAGAGGGAGCCACAGAGGTAGATTTTTAAATCAAATTAATTAATATTAATAAATGGGGTAGGTGGCTCAGTGGTATCGAGTCGGCCTGTGGATCTTGAGAACCCACAACCTACAAACAATTTTCACCGCATAAAAACTACCTCTCTGGCTCCCCTCCACCCCACTAATATCTTTGGGGGTCGTGATCTGATGGTTCATATGAAGAAATATCACACTTACCGAGATCTGCTATGACAGAGTGCCACACCCGGTAATTGGTGGAAGACTTGATGATATATTTATTTTAATCAATAAATATATCATCATTGGGTATGGAAATATGTCATAGCAGATTTCGTTAAGTGTTGTATTTATGCGCGGTAATTGAGGTTACGAGCCGTCAATCAACCCTCAAAGACATTAACAGAAGGGAAGCCACAGGAGTAATTTTATATGTGATGAAAATCAATTTATCGGCTTTAGTGTCGGTTGCAGGAATCGACACGTGGCCACTGGGTTATATATCCATTAATAAATGTTAGGAAGTAAAATAATGATACTAGTATTTAACAAGTTTTATATTAATTCTAACTGAACCGGTACATAACCCGAAACTCGAAAAGCAGAAACCAGAACTATTTGATTTTTGTATGAGTGTACGGTATTTAAGCATTCTAAGCAGTCAGTTACTCATCAAACACTTGCTGGTTGTTGTACATGTGTCATGAACTTAATTGCTACACGTTGCCTGTCAGTTTCAGCAATTTCCCGGGTCTAGATTTCGCTTTGTTGATTAAGTTGGAAAGTTTTAGATTTGTTGTATAAATAGATCTGCATAGCATAGTAGAAATATTTTTGTTTTTTTCTTTACTTAATCAAAACTGTGCACTTGATAATTTATGTGAAATATAAATGCTGAAATATTTCGTGAGACGTGACATTTTAGCAAATTCTAAAGTTTGAACGTCAATTTAAAGTTAAATTTATGACAGAAAATTTGGGTGACGCCTGGATACGAACCAGGGATCCTCCACTTGCCAGGCAGAGATGCTAACCGCTATAAAGAACTATTCGTAGAAATTGAAATAAATATTTTAATTGTTATGATAACAAAGTAAATGCAGAAAACAAAAACTTTAATGTGAAAGATTAAATTTAAAATATGACTTATTTATGATTTTATCAAAATTGGAATTCAATTCAGTAGTGGCTATTCATATTCATCCGTTATTCCTAATCTAATTTTGCTCTCTATATTTTTCAATAACGAAAATGTAGTTTCGCATAGGTATATCGATCCAAAGAATGCCAAATATTTCAGTCCGTCATCCAGAATATTTTTAAACATTTTTAGATTTAACGAGACATAAAAGTTTGTAATTAATTTTTTAGCAAACTAATTCTTTTATTTTAAATTTGATCAAAAATGTATCAGCTCTAAGTGATTTTTTTTATAATTATGTATTTATGATATCGTCGCAGGCCGGCTGTTGCCCACCCCTGAGGTAGTAGCGCGCACTCTTACAAATATTATAAAATTTATACTATTAATGTATAATATAATGTAACTTGGACGACATTTTCACAAAAAATTATTTGTAACTTTTCTTAATATCTCACTTGCTGAATGCATTTCTGAAAGGTATGAGATTTGGCAACGGTCTATTTTTGTATCTACCAAAACGACATCGCGCAACATAAATAAATATACAAAAAATATATTTTTTCTTTTGCAGTTGCATGCTGGATAATTACAATATTTTTTTTGCAAAATATAAACTTATAGCTTACGAGAAATTCAAAAATAGTTACTATGTCCTTCGAGAAATCGATGGGACAGAAAATTTTACAACGATTATGATTTTTTTGATACAATCAGTCAGTGAGGCGTCAATTTACTCTTTTTCATTTATAGATACGAATCACAGCCGTGAGTAAGTTCAATTAAATGAATCCCATCGATAACGATATTATAACAAATATACGAATACTATGGTTCTCTGATTTATTTGTTTGTAAATAGAATAAATATATCACTACGCCTTTTACCCATTACTGGGTGTGGCACTCCAAAGATATTAGTTGATGGGGGGCCACAGGGGTAGATTTAAATTGGTGAAAATTGTTTATTGGCTGTGGGGATCAAACCAGGGTTCTCAAGATCCACAGGCCGACTCGATACCACTGAGCCACCTACCTCATATTTGTTTGTAATTATTTTATAATTAAATGTCTAAAGACCAATGTTGTTGATTAATTTTTGTTATATTATATACAAAATAAAACAAATATATATATATATACTTCGTAATTTCCAGTTTAACAGCTTCACTATCATGATCAAATCAAAACACTCTACTAGAGCGTCCACCATTATGTCGTAGCATTCTAGCACCGTATTTCAACATTGCCAGCAACAGGGAAACATAGAAACAATCATGATGTAGGTCATTACATCCCGTGGGATATTAAAACTAATACCATAATCCGATTATCATTTAATAATCGTAAACATTTGTAGGAATGTTCCACGTTGGCGGAAGCGAACGAACGATGGACCGCGACCTGGTGAAGTAGAGAAAGAGGAGGATAAAAACCCTTACAAGCGTTCTCGTGTTTGTACCTAATCCTGGTTAAATACCTAGTTAAATTATTTTTATTCAAATGTGAACAAGAGTTTGGGGACCATGTAATTGTGTTGTACGTTTCATAAAGTTAATAAAAGTAAGTTTTATTCTTATTTTTATATTTAGTATTTCTCTATTCTTGCAATTCTGGATGCTTAATTTACATAATTTATTTAGCTTTAGAATTTCATTGCACTCTTTCCTGTTCTATTGTTTTGTAGCACTATTGGCTTTTTGTGATAATGTGCATTGTTTATTTGACAATTTAATTTTATGTACAATACATAATATAATTAAAGACCTCAATTACAATTTTTCTGATTTGAATTTACAAAAACAATCTATTAATTATTAAAATAAATGTACAGTACTTAATTTTATATTTTATTTACTCCTATCTAAATATTAAACAGTTATGTAAAAAGCACCACAAAATTAAATGATATTTGCATACAAATTGAGCGTGAAATGTTTTCTATCTACACTTTCAGAGTACTACACTACACTATAAATTTAATTTGTTCTGTTGCAAGGGATCAGTTATTTGCTCGATGAGAGCGTTAGCGCAAATCTTGACTCAAATTACAGAAAATTGATAGTTTTAAAATGAATATTGGTAAATAGAAATTGTAATTTTAAACTGTTTGGATTATTTTGTTTATTCGTTTTAAACGTTAATTGCGTTACATTTTTGTTTCAGGAGATGATAGTGAAAGTAGAATTTAGGTTCGCATCTAGATATGTAATTTAAGGTATTGGTCTAAAATTGATACTATAGAAAAAGTCCTTATTTGTTCAGCCTGTATTTATTCTAAAAACAGTAATATTGTCTTAAATGACTACTAACAAAATATATTGCAAAAAAATCAATGCTCTCACACCAGAGAGGTAATTAAATACTGGCCGTGTTTACAAAAGTCACCGGATATTAACGCAACTCGAACAACAAAGACTTCAGAGTTACTGCTATTTTCGAGAAGGTCATTTCGCCTTTCGCAATGCCGGAAGGCAAAAAAACAAGAGGCAAGAGATTTTATTATTAATTGTTTGTGAGAAAAGAGATGCAAATATTAAGCGATTTTAACATGTTTTCATGCCAAAAATTAGAAATACCATCAAAATATTGCTTACCCATGTAACAAGAAATAAAAAATGAATATATCATCCTATTTTTACCTATTACTGGATATGGTTTTTTGCAATAGCAAATCTCAGTAAGTGATAAATTCTGCGAGTAAATTGATGTTACTAGTCGTCAAAACACAGCTTTCAAAGATATTAATGGATGTGAAGCCGCAGGAATAATTGTAATATGAAATAAAGTTTGTCGGTTGCGAGAATCGGACTCGGGTATACATACATATCAACAGGCTGACGCGGTATCTACATACATACATAACATCACGCTATATCCCATTAAATGGGGTAGTACGACCCATTGAAACATTCACGGAACATTCACTCATCAAATTTATTAAGATTCAGGCTTCGTCCTACATTCTCATCCTGACACCATACCACATTAATGTCCCTTTCACACAAATTCATTTATTCCTCACAGTCGAAGTCTTTCATCACGCATCAAGACATAAATCACATCTATTCATTCGCTTTTATACATCCGTATCATTATTCTTTCATTTACGTCCACTCTAAAACACCTCAACAATATTTTACTTTTAAAAAAACACTTAAGGTTTTTATTTATAAACAAAACTATGTAACTATTTAATATTGTTATTACTAACAGAAGCCGGCAGCATGTTTTTCAGGAAGGTGGGGAAGAGGGGGGGGGGGTAGTAGTAATTTTCTGAGCAAGAGGATACTCAATTCATCAACAGTGTTTTCAACGAATATGGACAATCAAGATGAATTAGGTTTATGCTCCAAAAGTGAAGAAGAATTATACACAATAATAGTGACTGAGTATTGTTTTTTAATTAAAATAAACCAAAAAAATATAATGTAATGAAATAAAGTTCTTATATTAAAAAAAATATCAATCCTTTTTTTTATTTACTACAGATATATCCTCTCTCATATAGTCTAAAGTTTGTTGTATATTTAGACATTTAGTCTGAAAGCCAAAGGACTGCGCGTGCACCCCCTCACGGCGCCTATGTTATTACTATTGCTTGAAAATGTCCAAAATATATGGCCACAACATCGCAAAATAAACTGAAAATTTTTAATCTTTAAAGTTTATCTTTTTTAATTAATCCTGAAATCCATTTAACATATTTAAAACTTAAATTATTCGGCTTATTAAAAGAATAAAATTCTATCGATTTTTTAACCCCAAATCCCGGTTGGGTATTTTACCTACTCGGAATTTCTCGAAAGTGTACTACTACCCACCATACCCTAATTATCCGCCGGGCCTGTTCTTTCTTGTGGTACGGTCCATAGTTTGGTATATTTTTTAACTGCCCTAAGTTTGCTGTTGCTTTTGTTTTTCCGTTATAGTTTCCACTCGTCCAGGTTTTTCGCTTTGCCCTTGGATTTTATGTCATGTGGGGGCAGGTGTATATCCTCGATCTCCGTTAAACTGTTTGCCTTTTTTTGCTGCTGTGTTTACTTCTTCGTTTCATGAATTTTGTTTGGATATTGTGGAGCTATGTTGCCTTGTGTAATGAAGTGTTGGTTTGTGTTCATATTTTTTATTTCTTGGAGAACACTTAATGCGTCTGTGTAGATCAAGTATTTTTTGTTTTTGTTCGTGCCTCTGTTTATGTGTTCTGTTGTTTTGAGTTTGCTGTAGGTTTAAGTTGTATATATTTGGTTCCTTTAGACAGATGGAATTTACATTTGTCATTGTTTATTTTGCATGCCGTTCTTATTTCATTGTTTGTTCTTGATACGACGGTGTAAATTTTCTCGTATCCGTTGTGTTTCTCTTCATATTCTTGAAATAGGTTCCGGTAGAATTCATGGGGGAATTATTTTTTGTAAAATTTGATACGTTCATGTTTATTTCCGGGATTTATGTCCAATGAGGTATCGTGTATTGTTTTTGTATTGCTGAATATATAGGGAGGAGGTATTGGATGTTTCTTGTTGTATAGGAGGTTCGGTTATTTATTGTTGTATTTTTTTCCTGATTTATAGAGAAATTAGGAATAGAGTAGGATTTTTGGGTTGATTGCTAGATTTATTAGGTAGTTTGTTATATTTATGTTTAATAATGACTTATAGATAGATTTGTATTTTCATATATAATATAACAAGTAGTATGAAAATTGCTGAAAATATTTTGACATAAATTATGAGTTGTTATGGAAATGGAAACATAACGAGTGCGAAGCACGAGTTGTGTTTCCTATTTCTGTAACAACGAATGTATATTTATGTCAAAATATTATCTGTCAATTTTCATACTACGAGTTGTATTCGCTTGAGAATTTACCAAACAAGAGTTAATTAACAAGAATAGTTAGGTATTTATTTGCACATTATTAATTAGGTATTACAGTGATGAAAATTGTACATTTTTTCCGTGTACATTTAATATTCAAAATTGACATTTATGAAAATATTGAAAATATCATTTATTTTATTCGTAACCAAGGATATTATTAACAGTGGTATTTCCGATATCAATTTCACTAGTGATGAATTTCCGACAAAATGTACATTTCATTGGTTCATTTTCAAACAAATTCGTGATCCTATTGGTTGACAGTGACGTGTGGTGAATTCTCATGTAAAGATAGATCTAGGGCAAGAGCAACATGATTTTATAAGAAACGGTAGTTATTTGTGTATTAAGAGTATAAAGGGATTCTTCGTTACTCGAACACAGTAGTGCAATAGTGAAAGAGGACATAATTTGTTCTACGATTACATCTTAAATTATTAAAGACTTATACGTAATGAAGATAAATTTGTTCTGTCAATATGACAAGTTCATATTTTGGTTTTATTCCTGGTAACTATTGAAGTAAGTGCACATCTAATATCTTTTTTCTGTGATTGCTACGAACAGTTGACAATTACACTCTCATTTGTTATCGTAAAGTTGACGTTTTCTGTGGACCAATCGAAACAAATTTTAGTCCCGCGTCTCCACTGGCAACACGAGAAAAAGATATTAAAAGCGCGCTTATTTCAATAGCATACAGGTATACAAACAAAACAGAAACTTATATTGACAGTTGACAGAACGAATTTATTTTCAGTACAAAGTTATATTTTGATTGTTCCACAGAAAACGTAAGCTTTACAAGGACATATTATGAGATCGTAATTTTTAACTTTTCATAGCAATCATAGAAAAAGTTTTTTTACGATTTTTCAACAGATAACATCAATTTAAAGCTGACAAATAAGAACGTATATGTGAACTTTTCATAGCGATCGTAAAAAAAATATTATGAACAAAAATATTTGATTGTTTCTGACACTAAAATTATTTGTGCTTGCATCATTTTGATCGTCATGCGAGACACAGAAAAGTCTAATTCAAATTTCAATGATTTAAACTTTATCAATATATAGTTTTATGTAATGTGTTTTTTTTAAATAACGGATAAAATGTTTTTAGTTTTTATAAATCTTTTGTTAGTTAACTTGGTGTAAATGTAATTTGTTACTAAATTAATTAAATCCGTAAATAATTTTTAAATCAATTTAAAACTTTTTCTCGACGAAAAAATCGATTACGACATTAATAAGTTTATTATAAATTATTTATGATGCAGTTTTTGTATTAATCGTATTGGCTTATTTTGTATCTCTTTTGAGGTTTATGAAGACATTTAAAATATCTATCTTTTTATAAAAAAGAAAATACATACACAGTATAACTTCTAATAAAAAAGAAATCTATTCCTTTCAAAAGTACCTAGCTACGTAATTGTTACTCTATGAATAAAATGTACTTGACTCTAATAATAAATAATATGTAATACAAAGGTATATTGAAAAACAAATATAAAAGACCATATTTTCATTGGATACATAGGCTGATACCACAAGATTTGCTTTTGGGTGTTTTAAGAGCACGGTTTTAACATGTTAGAGATAGCTAGAACACCCAAAAACACTGTTCTTAAAACAGAGCTTGTGCTACCAGCCAATGTCTTTAACTAATCTTGTCATATAATAGCTCATCTACGCCACTGGAAAAATTAAAAGTTAAAAATAAATTTCCTGTGATGTAGGGTCTAGGTGGACAGTGACACACTTTGTCTACTTACTCTCTTTGAAACTCACTTCAAAGGCTCAAAAAGGTTTAAAAATTGTGCTTATTATTTTCATCTTCTCAAATGATATTACTTAATACATAATACTATTAATATCCCGACAGTTCTTATATTATCCTAGATTTCATAAAAATAAGCAAATATAAATGAATTATATACGATTAAATTTTCCGCTGAAATCAAAACAATTGTAAACATTGTAAAATAACAAATAACAAAACAAATGATAATTTTCATTCCGAATGTAGTGACTAAATTCGAATTATTGTTTGCATATCTCGTAATAGAGTTTTGATTATATTGTTAAATTTTATCATATTGGCAAATTCATATTTATATTGCATTATTTCCAGTTTCGATAAATGAATATTCACAAGGAAAGTATAATTAGATATATTTACATATATTGCCATAACATTTCATATTTTATTAAATCAATAAAATATTTGACATTAATTTAAAATTTAATTACTACTACAACTATTAAAATACTCTTCATCCCATTATCAATAATTATCGATAAATTAATAATAATCCTAATTTTTATGATTACTCTATAGATTATTACTATTTCGGCATTCTATAATCAAAATAATTTATTCTGTCAAAAAAAAAACTTTTCAACCATATATTTTACGAAGCTTATATTAAGCGGCTATTACTTTTTTTTATAATAACAGCTAAGTATACAGGTGATTCTATATCTCTGCACGAAACTTTAATGACATATATAATTTGATATACTGATTATACAACAAAAATAATTCTTTTGAAATTCGCAAAAATTAGGGTATTTCATTCGAAACGAACATTTTAGTGTCACTGGTTTAATAGTACATTTAATTATTTATAATTATATTACTAATGAAATAAAAATATAAACACTGCCTACAAATAATCATTTATTAATTAGTTATTATGTAGGTACCTGGTGTAATGCCTTATTTTAATTTTTATTTAAGTACCTAATCTGATTTCGTATACAATATTGAAAGAGTAAGTTGTTGTGGGAGAAATTTGAGAAAAATGTATAGCAACAGTGAATTAGTGGATATGCTGTTAGTGTATGGAGAAGCGGCGCAAAATTCCGAATTAAACCAATGACACTAAAAGTGTTCGCTAGGTATGAAATACCATAATTTTAGCGAATGTCAAAAAAAAATATTTTTGTTCTATAATCAGTATATCAAATTATGTCATTAAAGTTTCGTGCAGAGGTATAGAAACACCCTGTATAAGTAAGAAAAATATATGAAAATAATATAAAAATACCAATGTCACAGAATACCGAAAATTAAATCTAATTCAATAATTGAAAAAAAAAAAAGTTTTCAATAGCTTGTTCAAGCAAGCAATCAGTAACTAATTCGTAATTGTTTAATTGAGCTACTTGAACAGCTTCGTAATATTTTAAAACCAACGGTACAATCTAATGCCGAGATAGTAGTAAATTATACATGTACAGAGTAATCATAAAAATAAAGATAATCATTAATTTATCGATTTGTGGCAGATAATGATCTAGAATAAAAGGAATCCTGAAATGAGGTCATCTCATTTTTTAAAATAAAGTTAATCTTTTTGCTAATTATAAAACTTTACCTAATTTCAATAACATAAAAAATAATATTCCTTAAAAATTTCAAACTTTCCATTCACAATTTTCATTAAAAAGTTTCGCGCAATAATATCATGATGTCTCCTATTGAATACACAGCACCGCCAAATCGTATTTTATTTGAAATTAATGTACTGAGTTCGCATCTATTATTTATCATTGTTTAAATTAACACGGGAGTAAAAATAGTATTTCCTTTTGTAAATTTCTTATTTATTTGAAAGATCGGATTTTCAAAACTACTCTTATTTGGCATACCATACATACTTCATTTGACATTAGTTGGACATCTAACCTAAAAATATTTTTGCTGGAACTATATAAAAGGTACATTATTAAATTCTATATTTATACAAATTATGATGATATGTACGTCATACGTCATTTTGAATAAAAATGGATATTAGATACTTAATGTAAATATACTTCGACCACACAAAGAATATTTGAAATTAATTCGCAACTTAAAAATAATATGTATCAAATACATTTACAAAGGTAAAACTCGTACATATAGTATGTTAACAACTAAATTCTCAGAAGAGAAAATAGATTAGAAAATGTGGTCATGATAACCACGGTTAGCCTTGTATTGAGATAAATAAAAAGAAGAGTTATTTAAATTTATTTATTAAACCCTGCGCGTATTTAAATACGTATCGCTCATTTCAACCGCAGCGTCCCAATTGGGAAACCAAAACCGCTAAAACTTGATGAATACCATGTTGAAAAACATGACTTTCTTTGGTCAAATTTCACGTATCTAGAACCCCTCATGAAATTCTGATATTTTGTCAGTTACCCAGTTATTCAAATGAAATATTAATACTTTTAAATTTATTCATAGCATACTACGTAACTTAAGAGCAAATGCATAATTATTATTTGGCATCTCATCTTATCCGTCAAATAAATGCTACTTGTCACTGCGCATAAATTTTCAACCTAGAGCCCATTAAGTCTTGCAGAATTAATCATGACGGCTTGATAATTCTGTTTGCTGGATTAATATTAGCTGATTAAGGTGAATATAGTGTGCTTTAATTCTTCATAGGTAGTTGTTTTAGCAAGATATTATTTTAAAATTAGTTTTAGTAGGCTTTTATATATTAACAAAACACGAAAACAGAATTACCTATATTACTTTGTGTTTTAGCCTTACACCTGTAAAGGTAGAAAAGGTTCGGGATTAAGTAAGTAAGTAACTTTGTGTTTTAACAGTATATTATGCACCAAGGGAGAGAAGTGCATATATATATATATATATATATATATATATATATATATATATATATATATATATATTAGAGATGAGCGAATATCATCCGCGAATAGTCGAATGCCGCGAATATTGACATTATTCGATATTCGAGATTTTCGAATATTAACGTCAGTATAGCGAACATTCGAATACCTCGAATATCGCGCTATATGTTGACCTCAATTTTTGACTATGTTTTTCTTTATCATTTGTACATAAACTTAAAGCAATTACAATACTTTGAAGTTATTAATAACAAAGATATTTTGTTTCAAAACCATGAAGACGTACCATATTTCAAATTTGTTTTTCGCCAACTACGTTTCACCTTAAATTTGAAGTTTTCGTCTTTTTCTTTTTTGTTTGTACTTTTTGTTTTAATTTTATTTTATCTTAACAATTTCATTCAAATAATGAAAAGGACATAATTAAATAATTATTAATAATAAATAAATTAACTGTTAGGAGTATTCGAATATTCGAGATCTGATTAATATTCGTATTCGATATTCGAATTCGAGAAATTTGATATTCGCCCATCTCTAATATATACTATACTACTGGAACTGTATTTTTTTACTAAAAAATCTTTTTGTGTAGTGTATTTCAACTTCATTTTGAAAATGATAATTCATGTATGAAACTTTTTTTTGTATATTATACAATTATTTTAAATTATTTAAGTAAAGTGGCCATTTATATATTTTACTTTTGTGAAATATCATCTTTTAATATTGTAAGATACTATTTCCATAGTTCGCATGTACGCAGCACGATCACGTGGAGCGGACAAATAGAAGCAACTATTGGCATTAGATTTTACGCCTACTAACGCTTCGTCACTCTACCGTAACAGAATTAAATTGAGTGTGAAAATATATATCGGATGAGGCTCATGTAATTACATTATTAAAAATAGATAAAAAATAAAAAAATATATGGAATATTTACTTCAATACTGTGAAATAAGCTTGTAATTATTATTATTATGCATTAAATATTCGATAGGTTTTTTTAACTGATAAGTTATCTTATTTCTAAAATTAGAGAATATCAAAAATCTTTTAAAATTATCACTGAATATTTTCGTATCACAAAAACAATCAATTAAGAAAATCCGACTCAATATCAAGATAAAATGAATTACTCTCATGGTTTACAATTGAATTATATTTACATTGCCTGATTTCTCAGATATTTATCGTATAAATAATTACACAAGTAGATAGTTATCTTTATTGATTTCTTATTGTACATGAAGTATAAAAGGACCAACATTCATTTATCTAACATAGTCAGGAAGAATGAAGTCGTTTGTTATATTTATTCTTGCTATTACGGCAGTTGCCCAGGTAAATAGTTTCAAAGTTAATTTCTTTACAGAAGGTATATTGTTACGGTTGAAAAAAATTCTGAACACTGTATCGCCAGGCTGCCACCTTAACATTATATCTTAAGAATCATATATTTTTATAGGCCAGCGTACACTGGAAGAATCCAAACGATTCGAACCCAGTAATCAATGAAGAAAGAGGAAACGGAAGAATAGTGGGCGGTGATGAAGTCATTCCACACTCTCGCCCTTTCCAGGTGTGTATCTTTTATACAAAGTATAATGTTTGCGCTACTAAACTGTTTTCTATATAGGTTGCACTATTCACCCAGTTGATGGATGGACGGGAAGGATTTTGCGGTGGTTCTTTAATCTCTCCGACCGTTGTTTTGACTGCTGCTCATTGCGTTGTTGCTGACGAAGAGTGAGTTATCAAACTTTTACATTTTTATATACCGGCAGAGTATAAAACCCAGATAATATATACATTGCTTAGACAAAGTACAGAATTCCAAAAGCATATTAAGTTCATAGAACACATGCTATATGCAAACTAAAATTATTTAAAGTTTCATATATTTTTGTTAGAATATTAAGCAAATAAACCGTAAGTCCGTAGAACGCAGGTTTCACACACGAAAGCATTTATGCTAGTTTTTGTCAAAATTTACATAATTTAACATTTAATTTCTCATTTTACATAATGTCACACAGTCTAGGATATTAATTTAACTATTTAAAAAAAAATTAAACAAAAAAACGAAATAGATTTTAATCAAAATAAATTCCTAGTAGTTTCACGGTTATATCATTCAATATTCTGTTATTTTACTGCAAATAGATAATAAGGTGAGCAAGTATCAGAGGAGGTAGCAATAGGATCAGATACTCCGAGCCTTACGATTATAGAGACTTCAACTTTTAATTCAGCCTGTTAGAAATAACATACAAGAAATAAACAAATCATATTATTAGGTTTTAAGTAGTAAACTTTTTTATTGATATCATTTTACCCGGTTATATTTGTTTATTAGAAAAGGTAAATTAAATTTTTCTATATCCCAGAAATTATAGAATAATTAATTTTACTGAAGTGAATCTATAAATCAAATTAAGCACAGAACCATCATAATTATTTAAAGAAATAATAGATCTGGTTCGTATTTTTTGATCATGTTTGTGAGTGAGACAGAAAGAGAAAGTGTTCTGAAAAGAATTAAACAACAATGAGCCAATTGCGACAAATGGACTGGCGACGCCTATTTAAAAGTTAGCTAATATAGATTAGCTTTCCTTTGTTGAATGAAGTACGTTTAAGTTATTATAATAATTCTTAATACATTTTAGTAAATAAAATAAAATACGTATTATCAATATTAGCTGTTTTTATAATATTATTTTATTAGAAAATGATTGACAGTCTAATCTAATTAAAATAGAAATTAATACTAAATATAATAACTGATAAAAAATAGCAATTGAAATTATATTAATTTAATTCGTACAACGTTTGTATTAAAAATAAATAACGTCAAAATGTGATTTTTGTACAGCGTATATAAAATCGATGTGCTACTGGGCGCACACAATATCCACGAAGACGAATCATCTCAAGTCCGTATCACCACCACCAAGTTCCTCGTTCATTCCGTTAAGGGCCAACGCCAAATGTCGAACGACATCGCGCTCATCTTTCTCCCCGAGGCTGTAGAACTTAATGCAAACATCGCCGTAGTGTCGCTACCATCTCGCAGTGACGTGGGCAACAAGTTCACAGGTGAAACAGCCACGGTGAGCGGCTGGGGCAAGATCTCCAGTTCTGCGGAAGATGTGAGCCCCGTGCTGCGTAAAACATCCAATGATGTCATCACCAACCTCAAGTGTTCCCCGTATTTCTTATTCACCATCCGCAGTACGCATGTATGTGTATCAGGCAAGGGAGGCCACAGCTCGTGCCGTGGGGACAGCGGTGGTCCACTCACGATCGAGCGTGATGGACAAACCACTCAGATTGGAGTTGTATCGTTCGGTAGTGGATTAGGATGTTCAAGGGGATTCCCGCATGTGTATACAAGGACTACTGCGTATTTGGATTGGATCCAAGAAAATGCTGGCATCATTATCAACTAATTATTTATTGTATATTTTATTACTTATTAAAAGAATTATACATTTTAATCCTTATTTCATATTTCTACCGACAAACTTTACTCCACATTAAAATTACCTCTGTGGTTCGCCAACCATTAACATCTTCTGATGCCATGATTTAACATGCGCAAAATATATCACATACTGAGATCTGCTAATAAGTGAAAGATGTGATAACATACGTTTCATATATAGGTTGTTAAATTTTGTCTAAAACTTTGAGGGTATATACCATTTTGTTGTCCTGATTCTCAGTCAGAAGGAATTTTTTCAAATTGTGCAAAGTTATGGACCGGGCTTGTAAAGTGAACATTTTTAATACTTTTAATCTTTAGTAAAAATTATAATGAATTATTTAATCACGTAACTAACGTTTAATGACAAATTAATTAATTTCATTTATCATAACATTAAGAAAGAAATCAGTATGGGTATTCAACAAAATCTCTTAGTTTTTATTTATTTATGAATAAATTGTTATAAATATAAAGCATCTGCATCTTCTTAACAATGAAGCCATTACCCTATTCTAAAATGCCCGACCTTCTCTGAATTGTTTCACAGCTATACACAATTCGTTGTTGTAAATCTTCTAAATTACGTACACTAAACTTTTAAGATAACCCCAAACAAAACAATCCAATGTTGTCAAATCTGAGGATATAGAGATCTTGAAACGAAACTTCCTCTTCTTATCCAGTTGCTAGACAATCTGTAGTGTAAGTGCTTTCTAACAGGAAGCGTAAAATGTGGTGGATCTCCATCTTGCATAAATCACCTATTCGTTCTCTGATTAATTGTTACATTTTCTAGGAACACTGTTAGCACTTTTTGTAGGAAATCGTAATATGCAGCACCATTTAATCTATTGATCAAAATTACTGGTGCTATGCAAGTGTCTTATAATGCCACGCCAGAAATTGTCACCAAAACGTTTTTAATTGTGCGCATCAATAACGCCGTGAAGATTTTCGTCTGACCAAACATAAAAATTAAATATTCCGTCTTTAATAAAAACCGGCCCCGACTGTAAAATTCATATTCGCAATGGATTTTGGATTATAGGTATTCTGGTTTGAAACCCATTGGCAAAATTCTATTCTGGCTTGTTAGTCTGGACAGTTAAAAGATTGTACCCATTAAAAATGATACGGATGCAAAAGCTGAGACTGTAGATTTCTTCAAACAATTGGACCACTGATAACCCACTTCTGCAAATATCCTTCTAATGCTTGTTTTGAGTATCCTTACTGTCTTCGGCTGTCCACTATCGGTAAAACGTTTACGAGGTGATACCCAAAAGTTCCCGAACTTATTTTTTTAAAAAGCTGTATTTATTAAAACTTTAATCCAACAAAATATCTCCATCAAAATAATCCCCGCCTACAGTTATACACTTGTCCCGTCTTTTTTCCACTGTTCAAAACACTTTTTGTATTCATTTTTTCAATCGCGCTTAGGACCTCTTGCGTTATAGTTTGAATTTCCTCAACAGTCTCAAATCAAATAACATTTCCTCCTAATCTCGTTCATTAACGTTTTAAATTACATGGACAAAACTAAAGTTTTTGAGGAATATTTTATATTTAAAAAATAAACTAAAATATACAAAAAATTAATTAGGTACCGGCCGGAGAGCGCAAAACATTTTAGTTTTTCATGCTCCATAAATTATCTCATCCAAAAAAAAATACTAGCAGTATTTTAAATAATTTATTATTTTTATTTTTAGTTAAGATTATACTTTTTAATTAGGAACATTAAAGTGGTTTCAAAGTTGGTAAACTTCACCGTTCAACATATTTATGTTTTATGCAATTATGACCGTACTAAATGTCAAAGGATCAAAGAGACTAGAAAATATTCATATTTATAAAATAATAATTATAATGATTAAACTTCATAAAAAATACATTTTATAAAATTATGTTGTTTTTATTAAAACTGGGAAACTGTAATAAGCAACCGTTTTGGCTTATGGGTGAAAAACTACTACAAATTTGAAAATGAAAAAATTTGAAAAATTATATTTGATTATCAGAAATGTATATTTTATCGGATATTGTAATCTCAATATAAATGGTTGGATATCTGGGTTTATTAAATTTAATCAATTGAATAAATTCAGATATTTAACCATTGATATAGAGGTTTCAATATCCTATAAAATAAAACAAATATTTCAGAAATATGTATTATTTATTTAACAGGCGAAATATTTTTATGATTATTATTTACTAGGTCATTGTTTGTTAACTATTTTTGTTAGGCATTAATTATTTAACCGATATAATTTATGGGGTAGATGGCTCAGTGGTATCGAGTCGGCCTGTGGATCTTGAGAACCCTGGTTTGATCCCCACAGACGACAAACAATTTTCACCAATTTAAATCTACCCCTGTGGCTCCCTCTCCACTAATATCTTTGGGAGCCGTGATTTGACGGCTGGTAACCGCACTTCACGCGAAAAAATATATCACTTACCAAGATCTGCTTAGGCAGAGGTCCACATCCAGTAATGGGTAAAAGGCGTGATGATATATTTATTTATTTATTTTATAATTTATTTAACTATATTATGTTTTTCACTAGTAATTAAATTTTGTTTATGTTGTATTTTAATTTATTCCATTTTTTTCTTGTCTTATTGTTGGTTGTATAACTATTGTATTTGACCGGTAGTACTGTGGCATGGTTATTCGAATTCAAAGATCCCAAATTCAAATCCCACTAAAGTTAAAAACTATATAAATTGTCACATTGCGGCTCGGTGAGTCCGGACTCTGTACTATATAATTGAGATTAAGCACCTGTTGCGCAGAATAGTATAAATAAATAAATTATTATTATTATGTCATGGCATATATTGTGTTTGTATTCTTTTTATAGAAATAAAGTAATTTTATCGGGAATAAGATAGAATGAAAGTATTTCTGATACAAGTTTGCATGTCTAAACAGACTTTTATAATGTTATTTTATTGCGTTTCTGTCATCGTTACGAAACCGTTATCTATAATCGATACATTTCTATCAATTTCGTGAAATCGAATCTGTCGAATCACAGAAACGCTATAAATATTTCCGCAATTCATCAAAATCTATCACAGTATCATTTCACTTGCAATTGAACAATTACCTACTTTCGTGACGGTTCGGGCTCAGAAACATTCAAAGTAAAGTCAGCCAAGTCTATAATATTTCCTTCCTTTTCAGACTCTACAGTCAATCAGAATATTTTTAGAAAAAGTTCTTTAAATTCTACCAGTAACGGATAGATTCAATTGGTTATTGATCAATTATACTGGAAAATTATTTTTCCGACTGTCTTTGAATGGCGCTTTTCTTACATCTCACATTCCGTTCTACTTCTTCCGAACGGAAATTTTCCTCGCATTGAAAATGTGAGTATGCATAGTAGTGCAGAAAATATTTCCATGGAAATTTTAATTTACTTGCTCTTATCTCAAACCTATTTTACATATTTTCAATTTAAAATAGTGAATAAACGAATTTTAGCAAAATAACTACTCAACTTTGTGCCGGTGAAAAAGTTATACTTCGAAATAAATGCGTAGGGCGTTTCACTTGTCTTAAAAGTTCTTTACAATATTTGCGCATAATATTAAAAAAACAATTTTTAGATTTGCTTACAATAAACAATTATAAAACAAACAAAAAAGATTAAAAGACAAATATAACAAGGTTAATTATTTACCTACATTTCATTTTATATTGTCGTTTAAACTCAAAGATTATAAAGAATAATTTATAATTACATAATAAAACTTAATAATATTATTTTTATTCTAAGGGTTAGTTTTTCAACTTTCGGATAAAGTTTGCGTTAACTGTCGCGTCGGAAGAATACGCAGAATAATATCGCGTCGAAGTTATAGCACAAAACAGTATTGGATAACATTTACTGATGTGATATTTTCTAATTTATCCCACCCCGGGAACTTTATCCGTAGATGGAAAGAACGGACCTAAAAGTATCAGTGACGAATCTACAAAGCATAAAAGGCATGCGCTTAGGGCCTCATCTACACAGCCACAGGCCTCAGAAAGTGCTCTTTCTGTTTATATCAAATTTTGTGCCGTGTCATACGCCTACCTAATTATTCAATACAATTATCTGTGAACTGTCAATACGAAAATAAATATGATATGCACACATTAGGTACGAATTTTTATTTTGTATCCGTATGTTATTATGTTCCATCAGAAAACGGAATATTAATGTTTACCAAATTAAATCTACCCCTGTGGCTCCCCCTCCACTAACATCTTTAGAGGCCGTGATTTGACGGCTGGTAACCGCACTTCACAAGAAGAAATATATCACTTACCGAGATCTGCTTCGGCAGAGTGCCACACCCAGTAATGGGTAAAAGGCGTGATGATATATTTATTTATTTAATTATTTTTTGGCATTCGGGTACATATTCTTGACTGTCATCTCGTGAGCGTGAACTTAAAGCCCTGCTTAAATTTAGACAAAAAAACCTTTCTTTTATGAAATTTTTTTATTATTGGTTATTACTGGGTGTGGCAATCTGTCGCAGGAGATCTCGGTAAGTGTTATATTTATGCCTGTAAAACCAACCGTCAAATCGCGGCCCCCAAAGATGTAAGTAGAAGAAGAACCATAGCGGTAATTTTAATGTTTAACCAGAAACGAAAATATTTTTGTATTATTTAGAATCTTGATAAAAATGACCGATTATCAATTTATTTTTATTATTATTAGGTAAAATATTCATTATATATTTATTTATATAGTTTTTATTTTTTATTGTATTAATCTCTTAATTAAATAATTGTTAATTATGAACAAGATACGATAAAAGCAACTGCATATAATTTGACAAAAATAAAGAAAAAATATTGTTTAAAATGTTGGGTTGCATCTTTCATATCAGAATAATTTTATGTATTTTTTATGAGCAGAAATGTCAGTTTTATTGTCCAAATAATAACCTCTCCACAGTGGCGTAGGCAAGGAGGAAGTTTTCGGGTCCGGACCGCACCCCCCTTGACTATTTCAAAATAAAATATTAGTAGAAATTTCAGTTAATATCTATATAATTAAATTTTTCAGAATTAAAAATATATTGTATCCTTAGATATTTGTAACATTTCTAGTAACAACTAGCACTGCAGAGCGAACATTTTCAACGCTCAAAAGAATTAAAAGTTATTAACGAAATTCAATGTCGGAAAATAGACTAAATGGTCTGGTAATGTTAAATATATAACGAGAAATTTCAATTACCTACGGCTGATGAAGTACTGAGTTGTTTAACAAAAAACACTAGGCGACTTAAATTTAAAATCTAAATTTGTTATAACTTAATTATTTGCTATTTATTTAAAACTACAAAAATGTTGATTTAAGAATTGTTTTTGTATTTGTATAAATAAGATGTCTAAATTATTTATTTATTTTGCTAAATAGAAATAAATATATATTATGTAACCTAAACTAATTTTGAACTCCACTTCTTTCAAAATTCCTGGCTACGCCTCTGCCTCTCCAACATAAAATGTGATCAACATATCCAGAGAAAATTCATACATCTTTTCTGACAAACTCCAGCCATTAAAAGAGTCTCACTTACATCTTATACTCCATAAAAACATTCAACGATCGGTATACACATCACGTGCTGAGCTATAAGTCACACATAACTCATAAAGTAATAATAGCAAAATTCATAATTCACTTGGCAGACAGCGAACAGATGGCAGTGCTAGTGCAGGTAATACGTGCAGGCTGCAACGTTGCCATTTCTAGCGTAGAAAGTAGAATGGCAACACGGTACATTAATCCGCATTAGCTCCCGGACAAGGCGTCCCGACGGCATCGTTGCCGCCTTAGATCCGATCCTGCCCGATTCATGAATATCGCATATTTAATCAACATCTAATTTTAATTAGCCCTTGCTGCTATTGGTAATGATACCCCCACACGTTTAGCACCGATGCTATAAATGTGTGGTTTCTATTGAAACTGGCACTACACTATTAATTCAAGTTGTAAATTTTATATGAAATGCTGTAGCAAAATCTTGTTTTAAGAGGATTTGGAAACTTTTAGTGAAATTATATTTTACATAAAACTGAATATTAAGAAATTAATATAAATAAGTTAGGGACATGTACACTATATATAGATAAATTTTGCAATAATAATTTTTATACCAAAGCTGCGAAATAAATGTTTTATTTATCAAAGAATAAATTTATATACCGAGACGAGTACATTATATAAAACTAAGAATTTTAATCTAACAATAATTTAAATAAATCATATCTTTTAACCATTACTAGATATGACATTTAATTAAATTAAATTAATATTTGAAAATAGGTAATTAGGCCTTAGTAATCCTTGGATAGTGGAATAAATTAACTGGTTGCTTCCGACGGATGTCGTTGATATCAGAAATGTACCGAACTCCAATGAATGCACTTCACAATCCCTTGTTGAAGTTTTTAAAAAATTATAATAATTTTTTCGCCTCAGTGATGGTTGTTTAAAATATTTAAACCATTCAACTGTTATTACGTAGCAACTTGTATTACTGGTGAGTGATGTTGTAGACAAATAATTTTATTGTATTTTAACATTGTATATATCTCTACAGCTGACGATGAACGTGTTTTAACGATCGAAACGTCCAATAAAGTTTAAATGAATCAGAATTGTTAATTTATTCCACTATCCAAGGATTACTAAGGCCTAATTACATATTTTCAAGAATTCTTTTGGATCCACATAACCTACAAATTATACATTTATATTTCTAAAATTATTTTAATATTCATGAGGAATTAAAGCAATGGTTTTCATAAAATTAATTACTTGAATTTAAATATATATTAAAATAAAAAAATAATGTTATTTACTTACATGAACACACCAGGAAATATTTTAGATTGGAACGACATACACGTTTCGAAGCACACGACACCCACACTACGAACGTCCGCGCACTACTGCTTGTCTAGAACAGAAGACAGAATTTTTATTATCAATTAACAAGCTAATACTTGAATTCGTGCTACAGGTATTCAATTATGACATACCAAATTACAATTTAATTCACTGATAACCATTTACACTGCCAAAAATTAAATTTTAAACTTGGTGTAAATAAATAAAATCAAATCGAAGTTAAATGTAGTTCGGTGAATTAACATTTCTGTAAAATATTCAATCACAAGTAGTGATTGTAGACAAGTAACCAGCACGCTATTGTAATTTATCGATTATTTAATAGTAGTAATAAAGATTAATAAAAAACAGGAAAACAATTGCAAAGTATATAGTAGACGGTAGTTACTGAAAATAGTTTTTATCGTCTAGTAACCGCACATAAATATATCACTTATCAAGATTTGCTACGGCAGTATGCAATACCTAGTAATGGCATGATAATATATTTATATATTATATATCATAGGTATATTAATTACGCCCCTTTATTTTATAAAGTCAATCTTTGTTGACCTTGCATTATTTTATAATCTAGCTGGGCATTTTATAAAAACGACAAGCAACCTACGGACATATTTATTAAATAACCTCTTGTTATTGTCAATATTCTGGTGTTAACAAAAACTATTAACCAGTAACTACTAATTTAGTATTGTGAACAAGGCTTAATACATCACTAAGTAGTAAAACTGTTCAACTAACAAGTGATTTATAAGAAATTCATGTCGAAATAAATAACGTTTATATTTTCTTTCCCTAGTTCTGAAATTATTTAACTTTAATTCAAAATGTTATTATTATTTGTTATCAAACATAATGCGGGTTTTGTTGTGTAATATTTAAAAAATCGATCCTAACCTTGGTATTTAATTTTAAATTATGAATCAAAACATTATTTCACTTTATAAAATAGCTGAAATTATATAGGCGTTGTATTAATTGGCTAAAATAATTTAAGCATTTTAAAACATGACAGCAAAAAGAAAACGTTAACTAAATAAATTTGACATTGTTGTCTTATGCTGTTCGTCGTTTTATAAAACGCCTAGCTAGACTGTAAAATAATGTTACATTAATAAAGATTTGATAATCTGACCGAGTTTTATAAAATGACTTAGCTTACATACTCGTAAATAGACTACTACAATGCTACATTAATTACTATTTGCAATCTTCTAAAATTTTCTATTACCTAAGGATCAATTTACATTTTGTCTTATTTGCAAATTTATGTTATTTTGTGGCTTGCACGCTTGCGGTTTTACTAATTTTATCTATTACGAATAAGCTATATCGTATATTTAGATAAATCAATAACCAATTTGCTGATGCATGATTAACTTCACAGCCAGAGATTTCATATTTTCCCATAAAAAAAAAACTCTAGAAACATGTTGTATGAGTTATTATTGGTTAGTAAATATTTTGTACAGCCTGTTATATTTAAATATAATTTAAATTAAACTTAAAATTTGTAAGTACCTATCAAATAATAATAAATTTCATCTTTTATTTAACTGCACCTATTTTTAAATAGAATTAATAAACTATAAATAAAGTTTTGTATACGTTATTTTTTAATATCTTTATTAAAATAATCAGAAATGTATAAAAGTCGAAAAAAAACTTTGTTTATGTTTACGGTAAGCCTACAGGTATAGAAAAAAGAAAGTTGTTTTTATTGTTTTTAATAAAAAAAAACTGCTAATAGGCCAAATACAAAAAAAATCTATTATTCAACTTCAAACAAAATTAAAAAAATATCTGTATCAAAGAAATTGCTTAAATTTTTCAGTTACCATCAAGTAATATACTTTCTAATTTTGAGCGAAGTTAAAAAAATAATCCAATTACATTTTAAAACAATTTCCCGGACCGGAATTTCCCTAATTAATCATAAAACTTGACAACTTCTCGTTCCGGTTTGCATTTCGATTAATCCACAAAAAAATAACATCTCTGACACAAATTTCGTAACGTAACGAAGTTTCATGAAAAACAAGAAACAGAAATAAATATATCATCAACACATTGTTTCTTCTGACATGAATATTATTATTTCATTCATTAAAATGAAACGTTAGTTCTATAGGTCGGTAATAATTTGAGCTGCAAACAGTATCAATAATAAAGAGCTGGAAACCTCAAATTAACTATACACAGTTTATCTTTCTATTCAGTGCAATTTACCAGAAAATGTTGTGTTCAAAGGTGAGCTTATGCTGTATCTGAAAATAGATATTTAATTTTAATTGCTATTCATCGTGAAAGATCGGTGAAAATTAAAGCCCTTGCATGAAATATAATTCCAATTTATAAGAAGTTTTATGATACAATAAAGATAATAAAAATAAAAACTTAATCTCCTTACAACATTTGTAGTACTCTCAAATAATCCTTCTCCACTTTGTGAACATTAAAGTCTTTCTCTAAGTCTAACATAAAATGTGGAACAAATGTGCATGTTTCAAGTTTTACTTATTTCGTTCGTAGTTCAAACATTATTACTAGAGATGGGCGAATATCAAATTTCCCGAATTCGAATATCGAATACGAATATTAATCAGATCTCGAATATTCGAGGTACTCGAATATTCGAATACTCCTAAAAGTGAATTTATTTATTATTATAATTATGTCCTTTTCATTATTTGAATGAAATTGTTAAGATAAAATAAAATTAAAACAAAAAGCACAAACAAAAAATAAAAAGACGAAAACTTCAAATTTAAGGTGAAACATACGGGCTGATGTTGGCGAAAAACAAATTTGAAATATGGTACGTCTTCATGGTTTTGAAGCAAAATATCTTTGTTATTAATAACTTCAAAGTATTGTAATAGCTTTAAGTTTATGTACAAATGATAAATAAAAACATAGTCTAAAATTGAGGTCAACATATGGCGCGATATTCGAGGTATTCGAATGTTCGCTATACTGACGTTAATATTCGAAAATCTCGAATATCGAATAATGTCAATATTCGCGGCATTCGACTATTCGCGGATGATATTCGCCCATCTCTAATTATTACTATAAGAATTTTCATTTTGGATATGAGAGTACCTAAATTTTATAAATATTGATGAGATATAAGAATATAAGCAAAATTTAGTCCAAAGCAGCGGTTCTGAACCTTTTATTATCATGAACCCTCAAATTTTCCAAATATTTTTCGCGGGCTCTCTAGTTTCTACTAACATTACGAATATTAGATTGTTTTAATAATAAGATTGATATAATAAAGACTTCAATTATATGAATTTAATGATGATTTGAACAGGTTTAAGTTTTTAAAATATCTCTACTTGTAAGGGAGAAAATGAAAAATAGTTATTTTTGTATTAAGTTACGCGTGAGAATGTTACTTTTAGTCGAAACCGCAGGTCGAGACAATAAGTCATTCGAACGCGCCAAAATACAAGAATTTTGCCCACGAAATATAAACAACATTTTTTCTATAACTGTAAATCAGGGTTCGTAAATATCATGATATTTATAATAAATATCAAAATATCTGATATATAGGATATATATCAGATAAATATCACTTTTTGGATATTTATTTTTAATTTTAGTTTTTGTACACATTTAGAAAAACTGAAAAATTAAAAAAATTTCACTTTTCCGGAGGCTATATCTCAAAAACTAAACAAGATATGGAAATGCGCTCAACGGCGTTGAATTCCCCGTGTCCGAATTGACTTATAAGCAAATTTTCATACAATTTTATGCAATTTAATATTTTTAATTATTTCCTAAGGGGTACCCCTTTGGTTATTTCAGATTTTAATTCAATTTTCCCAAAAATCCTTAATCGTAGGATTATTAAAACGAAAATTTACATACATATGTATTTTGACCCACTGAATCCAGTGGTGCAATCTTCAAATGCATATGACTTCTGGTTTTCGAGAAAATGTTAAAAAACCGCTTTTTGCGATTTTTTTTTGCGGAAAATTGAAAAAAAATAAAAATCGCTGAAACTATGTTTATAAGTTAACTGAAGCACGAGAAAATTAATGCCGTTGAGCGCGTTTTCATATCACATTTAGTTTTTGAGATATAGCCTCGGAAAAGTAGAAAAACTGAAAAGTTCGAAAAATTTCACTTTTTCGGAGGTTATATCTCAAAAACTAAACAAGATATGGAAATGCGCTCAACGGCGTTGAATTCCCCGTGTCCGAATTGACTTATAAGCAAATTTTCATACAATTTTATGCAATTTAATATTTTTAATTATTTCCTAAGGGTATACCCTTTGGTTTTTTCAGATTTTAATTCAATTTTACCAAAAATCCTTAATCGTAGGATTATTAAAACGAAAATTTACATACATACGTATTTTGACCCACTGAATCCAGTGGTGCAATCTTCAAATGCATATGTTAAAAAACCGCGTTTTGCGATTTTTTGGCGGAAAGTTGAAAAAAAATAAAAATCGCTGAACCTATGTTTATAAGTTAACTGAAGCACGAGAAAATTAATGCCGTTGAGCGCGTTTTCATATCACATTTAGTTTTCGAGATATAGCCTCGGAAAAGTAGAAAAACTGAAAAATACGAAAAATTTCACTTTTCCGGAGGCTATATCACAAAAACTATTTGATATTTTTATATAATGGATATATATCATTGCAAAAATATGACTATATATATCAAAATAAATATCATGATATATATCGATCGATATATATCTTCGAACCCTGCTGTAAATAAAGAATAATACAATAGTTATTTATTTATTTAAGTAAATTGAAGGAAAACAATCAACAATAATATTAATTTGATACTATTGATGTGTTGTAAAACTAATGAAACCTGCCAACAAATAATTTGGGAGCGTGCGCGAGATACTCATTTTGAGAATACGAAACAGTGCGCAAAATTCCGAATTAGCAGCGCGAATCAAACCAGGGACACTAAAATTTTTCGCTAGGAATGAAATACCCTAATTTTTGCGTATTTCAAAAAAACATATTTTTGTTCTATAATCAGTATATCAAATTACATGTCATTAAAGTTTCGTGCAGAGGTATAGAAACACCCTATCTTTGCCATTGGAAACGAGCGAAAAAAATATTTTTCGATTGTTCCACAGAAAACTTCAACTTTACGATGACAAATGAAAGCGTAATTGTCAACTTTTCATAGCAATCGTAGAAAAAATACATTTTTTAGTTGTAAAGCCTTATTGAGTATAAGTTATCACTATGAAGTCAAATTAAATCTAAAATAAACAACTTAATTAATCTTAAACTTTGCGTTTGGTTGTCATGTGCCGTCACTCATTTCTAACAGACATATAGATAAGTATTTAACAGTATAGCACATTATCGGAATTTTTGTTTCAATAAAATTAAACTCAATTTTTACAAACCGGTGGTTTAGTAGTATCGAGTCGCACCGTGGATTTAAAAACTCGAGTTCGATTCTCACAGCCGATACACAATTTTTACCACATTAAAATGACTCATGTCATCTTCGGGGGGCGGCTGGTAACCGCACTTCACGCTCATAAATATAACACTTACCTAGATCTACTACGGAAGAATGCCACATTCAGTAAGGGGTAACAGACGTGATGATATATTTATTTTTTGAAACAAATATTATATACATTTTGTAGATTGATAAAATGTTATAAGAAAATTTAAATGTGAGTAATTTTTATCCATTAATTAATTACTCAATACATAGAAAGTAGTTGTGGACGATTACTTTTCAATAAAACAGAGAAAATAGATTCAGTGTTTCCAAAAATTATAAATATCTCTGAAGGCTACTTGTTGCTAAAATATTTAATCAAAACAGCCAAATTTGGATTTTCGTTATTCTGGGTTTGTATGTTAACTTCTGTAATTCTTGTGATGATACATAATATTTGCATATATTATCAAAAATATTAGATTTTAACAAGAATTAAATTATTTTATATTGTTGTATTTTATAGATTCAACTTGCAAATGAAATACTTCGGTGACTGCAGTACGTCCTGGACAGGCCCTGGCTGCAGTGCAGCCATAATTTGACTTCATGTGAGTGCTCATACGTCTGTGCTCTATCCTTGTTTATATACAATATATAAGAAACCGTATACAATTTTCGCTGTTTAGTCCTCCTTTACTGTCACACACAGAAAACGTCTCTAAATCGAAAATATATAATCCGTAAAAAATCTAACGTAACAAAAAGGTACATTTATATAATACCCTAACCAAAATTCAATTTCGTTGACATTACAGAAACGCCATTGCTTCTTCCGCGCTTAAAATACAATAAAAGCACGAAATATCTCCACTCAAAAGATGGGGAAACTTCTCTAAAACGTGTGCGGAGAGATTTATGTCCTACAACTGTAGCCAGGATCGCCGGATTATATTTAAAGCGGAAACGGCGACTGCGTCAAGGATACACTCGTAAACAAAAGCCGTCAAATGCCGTCACTAGATTTTGAATTAATTAAATCAGGACAATTTACCGGAGCAAATCACTTACAAGCGATCGAAAAATGAAGCTAATAAATCTCCGGTATTATGACATCGATAAGCTGCTTTAAGATCGTGCGATTTCGGTGAATTTCGGTCGTTTTCGACTGCGAGATGCGACTGTGGCTCAGTCGATAGCGGGCGGTTTAACAGGCAGCACGTAGCGCTTTGCGGACGGAAGTTGCGTCACTCGGCTCTAGTCGAACTTGTTCTGAACTTTCGCTCCGGTTATCTGTTTCCGGATAATAAAATTTGCCAAATTTACTAAAAGTTTGCAATTTTTTCCTGAAATTGTTACTGATAATTTGAGATTTATTGACTTCACTTTGTGTTTGTTATCGATATTCAACTTTTACAAACTTAAATATTGAGTGTTTTCTAACAATATTCCTCGCACAATCTAACTGTATAAAACATCCTGTATTATTGCTAATGTCTAATGCATGAATAATTAAATAATACTATTGTGGAACATTAATACAAACTTGGAAATTAGATGAATGTGAACGACAGTTATTAATTTGACATCTTAAATAAATGATATAAATTTAAATAAAAATGTAACTATAATTTAATTATTAATTTTCAAATAGATGTAATTATTCTACAAGTGTATTATAAATGTGTGATCTATTTTCTGTTGCATAATTTCACATTGTGAATATATTATAAACTTTACAGTTCGTGTATTTAAAATTAACATTAATGTGCTATTATCATTTATTTTAAGACTTTATGGATTCCTCAATGAAATATTAAAAGGTAAGAAGAAATTCCAACATTTGTTAAATAATATAGCGATTTTAAACGTCCAGCAAAGGACTGATGGGAAAATAAGGAGAAAATTATATGGTGTCAAAAGTGAAAAATGTAAGGTGAAGGTAGGAGAAATATTTCTCTGTCATGTATGTACACTTATGTAATATGTATGTGGAATAAATAATAAATGACGAAAATACATAAAAAAATTTAGAGTAACCTGTCATTTTTATATTACCAAGCACGTATCCTTTTATTAATATTTTTTTAAGTAAATACGTTTGATCAAATCAACAAGCATGTATTTATTTAGACATAAACAATAGTGTGTAACTAAATAATGTAAATAAGTTGTTAACAATTTGGTAAAATTGTAATGGTTGAAGAACATAGAAGTAATCACGTCAAAATTATTGATGATAGAACAAATTACTTAATGTTTACGAGTACTTTCTAATCTGAAAATTAAACGTTTTATCAGTTTCCTTAAATCTGTCATTAATATTAACTAGGAACAAAATGAACACGAATTCAACCTACGAAGGTTTTTATCGAGGTTTTTATGTACGATAACTCAAATTTCAAGTATTTGTTGTCTATTTTGCAATGCCAATTTTCTTTTATAGCTATTCACTTGGGTAATCAAATAGAATTTAAAAAATATGGATTATATATTTTTAAATCGTCTGTAGATACCAAAATATTTTTAAATTATACCATTTTTATATTATATATTAGAATAGCATTTAATTGTTTTTCTCATTACATTTTAAATAAACTTTAAATTTTTTTCTATTTTTGGGAATTCAGACGTCAAGTTATAGTACAGCAAGGTATTGCGGTCCGCGACTTATACTTTTAAAAACACTGATCTATATAGATATCATTTTTGATGCCATGAAACGAGACGCAATGAGACGAGATATTACAAACTCCAATTTAGTATCAAATAATCGAAACTAAAAAACGATTCCGAAAAATTCTTCTCAACTAAGATATTATTCGTCTTAATCTCGAAAGTCATTTACTAAATATTTTTTACAATTACAGCACAGAGTGAAATTTGAACTGCATGGAATGAATGATCGCTAAACAAATATTATGGTACTTGATCTCTTGGTTCTTCTGGGATTGTTGTGACGTTATTTACATGTCCCCCCCACTGTAATGGGGGTAATTATCCCCTATAATAATGTGAATTTTTTAATAAAATAAGAACATTATAACCCTTTCACTTTTTTAGTGACAAATTTGAATAAAACTACTAACTATGGCAATTGCTCTAAAATCTTATCCTGGATATGCCTCTGATTAATAATGATAAAGCTGACTCAAAACAAGCACATTAATAAAGAGTTTTTCACTGTAATCATTTTTTAAAGAATTATGTGTGGAGATGACAAAACACGTTAGATTTTGCTCTCTGATTGGTTAAACTCGAGGACATGTTTTGTGAAGTATACATATTACATTATAATAATCACGACTTTATCTGTAAATTTCTCTTGTTTGATAATTTGAAAATTAATATGTGGAAAATATAGAATACTAGTAGTTTTCTGTAAGCAATGCAATGTCCTCCATTTTGTAATTTTTGTATAAAATACCATTATCCTAGCTGATAACGAAGTGCTGTTCATCGAAAAGTGTAAAGTAATTGTCAGCCATATTTCTTGCCAAATGACAAAAATTCAAATATGGATTTGTAATCTACTCACTATTATTAATAGATTATTATAGATATATTGTTTGACAAAATAATGATATCTGTAAAATTTGGAACTAAAGTCAGTTTGCTGAAAGATTACAGAGTGTATTTTAATCTGATTTTTATTGGCTGATAAAAACGTCAAAATGAAGACTTATTTACCTAGCATAAAAATTTGTGGCACTGACAGCGAATCAAATTTAAATGTTTCACATTTTTTAATAGATAAATGTACATAATGTCGAAAACAAAGTTGAATACTGTACAATACAATGTACGTACTGACAACACCACAAGCTTTTTATTGTTTGTAAATATGTCTACATTTTGACATTTAATTCGGCCAATCAAAATAAAAATACAATACGTCCTATATAATCACAATGTAATTTTTAATATTCAGTCCCAGGGGTCCAAAACCGCAGATAAAATGGTTTTGGTGTGGGTTCGGGTTCACTGATGAAAATAAAAGTCGTTCAGGTTTGGTTTGGGTTCAGATAAATTAAGTTTTGCTAGTTCGGTACCAGGTCAGAACATATTGCAAATAGGATGCGAGCTACTCATTAACTGTTCAATTAATAGTAGCCTATTACACTAATATCTCGAATTAATGCTAATGAAAAAGCCCAGATTTGCCACATTACCAAAATAGGCAATGGAACAATGTAATTTATTTATTTATTTATGTTACGCTGTACAACAGGAACTTAATCCCAATTACAGTACAGGGTCCGAACTCACCGAGCCGCAGTGTGATAGTTTATATAATTTTTAGCTTGAGTGACATTCGAACTCAGGATCTCCGGATTCGAATTCCGGATCGCTATCCACACCACCGTACTGACGGACAATAAAATAAAATAAAATTGTAGGTTTAGCTAACGGTAATTATTTCAATGCAAAACTACAATGTTATTTTATTGGCTGGTATTATGTAAGTATTTTGTTCAGCGATTCCGTTTTTTTGAATCCGGAAATAGTGGGTTCAGTTCTGGTTCGGATTCAAGTCGACAAAATTAACAACGGTTCGGGTTCAGGTTCATTAAAAACATGAGTTCGGAACGGATTTCAGTTTGGTTTCCGGTCCCTTCTCAGTCTCAGCGTAATCCCAGCTAAGAAATGGGATTGTGATCGAATTTTTTTTTATTTGTACTGGTCGACTACAACGGATTTTATGGCAGAAAATACTTTTAAATATAAATTCTTGATTCAATACTCGATCGAGTAGTCAATTATAAATGGCATCAAATTATTATATATCATAGCGCATTAAAGGACGAGTTGTATTAAACATGTTTTTTCGCACGCGTCCAAGTTTAGAAAACAAGCAGCAGGCGAGTTTTCTAAAGGACAAGTGCGATAAAAGGTCTTCTAAAATGAGTTATTTATACTAGTTTTCTATTTTGCGTCTTTCATAAATTATATTATTATTATTATTATATGGGGTAGGTGGCTCAGTGGTATCGAGTCGGTCTGTGGATTTCGAGAACCCTGGTTCGATCCCCACAGCCGACAAACAATTTTCACCAATTTAAATCTACCCCTGTTGCTCTCCCTCCACTAATATCTTTGGGGGCCGTGATTTGACGGCTGGTAACCGCACTTCACGCGAAAAAATATATCACTTACCGAGATCTGCTTAGGCAGAGTGCCACACCCAGTAATGGGTAAAAGGCGTGATGATATATTTATTTATTTTTTTATCAATTAAATAAAAACCTACGATATTTTAAATTGAGTCAATTTAAGGCAATTTGTATATGAAATGTTGTGGTTGGTAATTGTTATTGACATTTATGCAATTGTTCAAATTTTGAGGTTACGTTAAAATGTTGATGTTCTCGGCTTGATAGATTCAATATGTCATCCGCAACTAACAACCATCTAATACAAAATGCTAATCGTAATGAACGCTCTTTCGATACGCAACTGAGTTTCATATTGACTTCTTTATGAACGCAAAATAGAAATAAATATTTATGTCATGTGACACAGAGAAACAGTATTACAAACTTATTTTTTTTTAAATATTTGTTTCTAAACTTTAAAATAACATTTAAGAATAATATTACTTCAATACCTAAAATCAGTTAAGTCAAATTTTAAATTAAAAAAATATTGAATCAGATACAGTGGTCAAACTACTATCAATGCTATTGTACTTTGCAATTGTCCTCGTTTTAACGTTTTGTTAGCCAATAAAATAAAGGTCAAATAGGTACATCATATACCCAATATTACGTTTTTACTAGGTATAAATTATTAACAGTTTCTCACTATACATTAACATTCTTGAAAAATAAATATTTGTTTTCTAGTATGAATTTCTCTTCTCCTTGTAATGAATTCCCTTGTTGATTCAAAAATTCAAGAAAAGAAATTTATTTATTCTCGTAGTATCGTTGCTAAATATAATGTTTGATTATTTTAATAATTTATGTACGTACTATTTGCAAAAATATACTGTCAATAAAAAGACTTTGACTTGATAGATTGTGTTGATCAACAACAAAGAATTTAATGGCAGAAATAACTTTTAAATATAAATTCTTGATTCAAAACTCGATCGAGTAGTAAACTCTAGAGAGAAATTGAAGCACAATTTTATAAATCTTGCGGAGTTAAATCCCTGGAAAGCATTTTATTTCAGATATCTACGGTCTGACAGCAACTACAAGTGTAATACACAATATAAAATTATATCTTTGAACATCGGTTCGAAAGAAATGAAAAATATAATTGAATTTTATCGGAGAAAAATTCAATACGCCATGTGAACGTTTAAACCGACACAAATAGAAAATAACTATCAATGCGCCGATGCAACAAAGGACGGACAGGAATACAACACTTGCTTACAGTTTCAATGCGGAGTTGGTGCTGAAACCAGCTGTCATTTTTCATGAATCACCCACAGTCACTGTCAAAATGCGCAAAATACAATGACAACTCAATTTCGACGGAAATTTTTATCGCAGCGGCAATAACACTAAAATTTTCAATTAAAATTTTTGGACTTCAATTGTTTATCGCGTGACATTTATTGTAACTGCTGTCAAAAAATCATTTGTAATGAAACTTAATTAATCTTAATTTAACTATGAATTAATCCAGTGTTTTTTAAACTGTGTTGCTAGTCCAAATATGTCGCGAAAATTAGTGTGTTTGTGTTTCTTTTAAAATAAATTTTGATTATAATAAATTTATCTTTTTGTTCATTACACGAAACACAGTCCAAATATGTTTAATATGAGATATCAGTTTTTACACAGCCATTGCATTACTAACAATTTTAGAGAAAAATATGAAATAAAAATTTCGTATTATAACATTCGATGTGGTTCTATTTATTTATAATAATATAAAATTATGTTTAAAGCTAATGTTTTGTTGATACAAATGGTCATAACTAAAATAATAAAATCAATAACAGGTGTAAAGAAATTTTAGTGTGGCCAAAAATTCATTTTTTACTTGACGGTCTAATTGCGAAATAAAATCTTTTTCAAAATAATTGTAGATAAAATAATAATAATAAATAAGACAAGATTTATTATTTGATTCAAATTTTTAATACGTACAAATTTATTTATTGTTTATTTGTTACTTTTCATTACATAAACTTCATCGAAATCACAGTACAGGGCGGCTACAGATTATAGTGATATTCAAAATAACCGTATTTTTTAATATAAGTTAAACTCATCGAGATTTGAAGGCACGACGCCTTGGTTGAGATTTAAGTTTTATCCACTAGGCTATAATTGTCTTTTTTAATGAATTTTATAAATATTTATTAGATATATCTTTGCACATTTACTCACATTTTGTTCCTCTTCCAGATTAAAATGGTGATTTTAAGACCCGATTTTTCCATCATCAGATAAAGTTCAGAATTACTATTAGCGAGATAAATAAAAAATATCACATCGAAATCATTGTAATACATAGTAATAATTATACTGAATGCCACATTCTGATGCGATATTTTTTCAATTATCCTACCGATAGTTCTCGGGAACTTTATTTGTAAATAGAAAACCAGCCCTAAAATATTTTTGAATCTAGTTTTTAAATAAGTTAAATAGGAAATTGTTGATTAATTTAGAACCAACGTTTTACATACATAAAAAACATCACATTGTATCCCATGAAATGAGGTAGCATGGACCCTAGAAGCATTCACAGAACATTCACTGATCACTTCATCAGATTCATCAAATAATCAGTATCAGTAAACATTTTCATCTGCACAAACCATTCTCGTCTCAACTATGTTCATAGTTACCTCCAAACAAGCTTATTTATTCATCATACTCGGTATCATTCCGCAACAAACCTGCAATCACATCCATCCAGTTTATTCGCTACAATTTTATTTTTGAAACATGTTTTTGAGGCTGCAGAAAAAATTAATTGCCAGGTTAAAAACCCATGACACGCTTTTAATGTAAACATTTATATCTATTACTTTATTTTTTAAATCAGGCGTGTCCTACAAATAATCAGGCTATATAAGTGTGTCATGATAAACACTGTTTGGAAAACAATAAATTCACCATGGATATCCAATTTCCTCGTTAAAAGTGAAATTTAACACTTATTTTTAACAAATAAAAGGAAGTCGAATGTTTGAAACAAATATCATTAATTTGTTCCATATAACGTAATTTAGCCTTGCTTTTATTTATTTTCGTAACACGCGCACAAGAAACACGTTCTTATTCCTTAATTTTAGAGAGAGAAACACTACTTTTCTCCCTAGGAAGAGAAACATAATGTATCTCTCCCTCGGTAGGATGTTGTTTGTGGCGTCGAACGCGCCATCTAGCTGACAATGAACTAGTTTTAACAGCTAGGAAATTTGACGCTTGTCCCAAGTAAGGATATTTGACATTTGTCCCGATAAGACGGTAATTTTTGTGCACTTGTTACGAAAAATATGATACGCTTCACGGGAGGGCGCGATTATCCCTTGTGTGAAGTTGGCAAACCTCGACCTCACACGCGGACATAATCGCTGGTTTCCCTCCCTTGATGCATAACATACTACGATATATTTGTGCACCCATATATTCAAAAATTAACTGTAGAAATTGTGACAAAAAATTTACTTTGATTTTATTAGTAATTTAAGAAATATTTGACTTACACATTCAGTCAGTATTTTATGTTGCTAAGTAGATAGACATGTTTCTTGCAGGCAATATGTTATTTTCCTAACTAGGCATGCAAAGCAAAGCTTTTAAAATAATATTGCGAATATATGACAGATATTTCCTGTTTCAATATTGTTAATGCAAACTATTCTGTTTCATTTAGATTGCAAACATAAATGAAAACATTTTCGGATGGTGAATTTGTGAAAAAATGTTTGGCAGCTCCTGGGATAGATATTTTCCCTGATCAAAGTAATCTGTTTTCGAATCTAAGCCTATCTCGGCAAACAGTGTGTCGTCGAATTAGTGACATTTCAAATGAAATTATCTTACAACTGCGCGACAAAATTCGAAATTTCAAATATTTTTCTTTGGCATTTGATGAAAGCACAGACATTTCAGACTCAGCTCAGCTTGTAGTGTTCCTTCGTGGAGTAAATGAATCTTTTCAAGTAACTGAAGAAATGTTAAATTTGATAAGTTTAAAGGGTATAACAACAGGAGAAAGTATTTTCCATGCCCGCGGAGTTATAATGCATGTCCAAAGTGGCCCGCAAGATTATTTGGGTTGGCCACCCCGGATTGAAATTACTGTTTATGTAATTTCTTATCAACGAGTGTGTTTTCTCTCACGTTCTGACAGCAAAAAATTGGATGATTTCCTAACAAATGATATAAATGTCAAGCATAGAACATTTGAACATTATTGTTTTCTTTATATACCACAATAAAAAAAGTTATGACGAAATAACATTTTTACTTTATCGTACACGTGGAAAATTTCGAAAAGTACAGCTTATATTAATCTGTGTGTCGGTATTAATTTAACATATTCGTAATTAATTACTGAAAAATTTATTCATCTCACAAATTTGTAAATGATAAATAATTAAATAAATATATCATCATGCTTTTTACCCATTACTGGGTGAAGTACCAGCCGTCAAATCACGTCCCCCAAAGATATTAGTGGAGAGGAAGCCACAGGTGTAGATTTAATTTGGTGAAATTTGTTTGTCGGCTGTAGGGATCGAACCAGGGTTCCCAAGATTCACAGGCCGACTAGATACCACTGAGCCACCATTTGTAAATGATATATGTAAAATATTTAATTAATTATATTTACATTTTAATTTGAAGAGTTAAAAGAAATATTTCATAAATATACATATAGGATGTTCAATTCAAGGATGCCACCATTGCTATCTCGGAAATTATAAGAGCTACAAGGTTGATTAAATTATCAAAAATAATCCATTTTGCAACTTAATTACAAAATTATTTTAAAAATGTTTTCCACCAGTGGTTCTGCAAATATTCGACAACACTTTTTTATTTTATATGAGAATTTATTTTATTCTGAATTCAACGAATACAAACTTTAGTACTCTCCTACAACAAAGTTTTTTAGGGAAATTCATATTAATACAGTGGTATATCCTTAAGATAGATCTAGGTGAATATATACAGGGTGTATCTGTACTTCGGAAAAAAATTAGAGGCTAGACGTACTGATCATAGAACAAAAAGAAAAAAAAATTGCATCGCATTTAAAGCAAACATTTTGTTAGCCATTCTTTGATAGCTATTTTTAATAATTTTATTTATTTCTTCTTAGAAGTAATTGATTACACTACAACAAATAAATGTTTGATGTTGTTTAATTTATTTAAATGCAGCAGGTCAAGCAATAAAGTACTCCAATTCAGTGGCCCCAAAATTGTTCATTTCCAGTAAACCATCCTTAATTTAGCGAATTTGAAGAAAAAATCTTTTTGTTCCATGATCAGTACGTCTTCTAGTATATACCCTTTAATATTTCTCCCGAAGCACAAGTACGTCTTGCGTATATATATATATATATATAATTATCTTTTCTGTTATACAGATTGAATATAATGATATTTTATTTTAATATGTTAATAAAAACAAGTGAATTCATAATTAATTTAATCAGAACAACAATGCTTTGTTTGTGTTAGTATAGTTAGATAAAATAAAAATATACAGAATGTATAAGGAGCAACTATCAGGAACTGTTAAACTTATAAAATATATGAACATTTGTATTTGAAACTTACATATTTGCATGAGAAATTTGAATTTGATACAAGTTTTGATACAAGTCGCAATATAAGTTTCTTAAAAATTTCAGATAAATCAGATTTTTTTTAGCTAACTTTATTCTAACCCAATACTAAACAGTTAATCTAAATCATATTACAAAAATCAAATGGTATTATGTTATATATTACCTTTTTTTGACTATGGTTTATCTTAATTAAACTTAGCTAAAATTTGTTTGAAAACCTATGCGTTAATGATTTGAAAATCTTTTTAAGTTGATGATGACAACTTCATCTTAGTAATGTTTAGTATTTATGGACTGTGAAAAAAATTAAAACCTAGCCATAGGATTTTAATTTAAAATATAAAAATTTGCATAAATCTCCATTTCGAGAAGAAGCACGATTTCAATTCTTTTCTTTTATAGGTTAGAAGAGCAAAAATACACCTAACATCTATAAAATTTAATTAAATTCATGCTTCTGTAGACACAGTAAAATATATATTTGCTTGGTATTGACATTCTGAAACAAATATCAAATTCAGGTACACTTTTGTTGAATAAATCACATTTTATAGCGCATTATTTTTACCTTGAAGGCTAAGCCAACTATTATATATCATGCAGGTACAAATATCTGATATATAAATCAGCCATTTTGTTTGTGTTTCTTCTTATTCACTGTTCGCGATTATTTTTATTTTGTCGTTGCTCGGATTTTATCAGGTATTGACTTTTGGCAAACTAATAGTTCAGCGGATATTTGAAACCAACTCGTAAATCATTAAATCCTTTTCATCTTTATTTTAAATCTACGAAGAGATTCAGCTTACTTATTCAGCAGAGAAGTATAAACTTTCTTTAGCAACACACCTACATATTTCTAAGACATTTTACATTTAAAGATATTCCTCATTCTTAATTAATACTTTTATTGGAAACAGTAAATTCCACTTCATACTTCATATCAGATAATAGCTGGGTTTGTCAAAGTTGTAGTCAACTGCACCGCCAAAAGGTAAATTTTAAACTTGGTTTAAGTAAATAAATGCAAATCGAAAACATGACAGCAATGCCAATTATTCTGTACGAAACTTTACTTTTATTTATTTAAACCAATTTTAAAATTTAACTTTTGGTGGTGCAATTGACATGTAACATAAGTAAGGAATATTGATATTATCTCCTGAAATAGTAATTTAATAAAATGTTATCAGCCTCCGGATTACGCCATGTAGAATTCTATAATAAAATGCAGACGATAATATTGAACTGTACTAGACGAAATTATAAGTTTTACTTGACAGGTGACAGTTATTCTAATGTCATAGATAGAATTCTAAATAACGCGATCAGGGAGCAGATATTTTTTTACGATAGTAATGTTTTCACAGTGAACCGGGATAACATTCTTTAAATGGTATATATATATATACTAGATTGTTTTGATCCCATTCGAAAGAATTAGTTTTCTCTAAACGAACATAAAAAATAATAATACTTTATTTTTAAAAAATTTTACATATTTTTACAGGAAATTAATTTTAGTTGCTACTAGTGATGTAAAACTCAAGCTAATTTTAATCGGTTAGCAGCAGTGCCGCCACTATGACCTGGAGTACTAAAACTACATTTTTTCTTTTGTATATGTCTGACAACGGGCAGAAATTATATTCAGCTGACCAGACGGCCGTACTGGTATGTTCAATTTAAATAAGCTGAAAGACCAAGCTAAAAACCGTAGAAACATATGAGATAATAAAAAGATATAAACTCTAATTCAGATAAATAGAGTCCATATATGAAGAAACATTTTAAATTATACTAGCAAAAGATAAACCAAAATTGGATGGTCAAGACGTAGAACAGTTATTGGATTATATTTGAGAAAATAATTACAGAAGCTACAAGAAAAGTATATGGAGCAGTGAAGGCTAAATGTAACAGAAAATAAACTGCTTAATGGACTCTTGAAGATAAAGAACAAATAAAAAGAAGAAAAAATTGTTTGAATGTACAATAAATGTAAGGTAGCGGGGAGAAAACAAAGCAAATAATACGCAAGGAAAAAGAAGAAAATATGGAAGCAAACAGTAAAAGCATTTAAAAACTATTCTATAAAGCGCTAAAAACAATCAGAAATGGAAAAAATGAATATTAACAGTTCTATCAATGCTAAAGAAAATAATATAATAACCAATGAAGAATAAATACTGACAATGTGGAAACAATATTTTCAAGAACTGAATGCAACAAGCAACGAATCCGAAAGTATACGGAAAACATGAACATATTATTAACTGAAACCGGACCAGAAGATGTGCACCATGGGATCTTCCACTATTTGTTTTAACATAATTTTTTTAAGAAACTTCATCTAAATTTAAAAATGGACTTAGGTTATTGATAATTTATTAATCCTTAATAAAAGTAAATAAATTGTGACTTCATGTGAATCTCAAACAATGGAGCGCACATATAATTGAACCACATAAATGATCTACTTTATTATTTAGAAAAATACATAAATCGAGTTGAAATAACTCAGTAAAAATGTGCAGGCATATCAATTATTACTTTTGCCTGCACAATAAAATAAATAGATTGTGAGATTATCTTAGTCTAAGGTTCCATTACCACTAGTACGATTTCTTGATCGAAACCATTCACTTTGTCTTTCGCCTCACTAACTTGTGTCAACCTAACCAAACTTTTGACCTAAGCATTATTTAACAACCATTTCGCACAACCCGTTGGTACTGATCCAAGCAATAACGCGAGTTAAACAATGTTGTGCGTAGCGAGTATTTGGATGGGTGACCGTCCAGAGAAACCCGCATTACTGTTGATCGAAGACCCAAAATGCGGAGTAGGACGTAATGGCGGCATATGACCTAAATAGTTGGTTCGTCAAAAATTCACAGAAAAAAATACCATTTCACCCTAGTTACATTTTCATTAATTACGGAATAATAATTTATTAGATATTTCTCAAAAATATAAAATAAATAAATAAATATATCATCACGCCTTTTACCCATTACTAAGTGTGGCATTCTGCCCAAGCTGACCTCGGTAAGTAATATATTTTTTCGCGTGAAGTGCGGTTACCAATCGTCAAATCGCGGAACCCAAAGATAATAGTGGAGGGGGAGCCACAGGGGTAGATTTAAATTGGTGAAAATTGTTTGTCGGCTGTGGGGATTCTCAGGATTCACAGGCTGACTCGATATCACTGAGCCACCTACCCCATTATTATCAAAAATGACGTAAACAAAACAATAATCTCAAAATTAGCTGTCAGAGGAAGACAGAAGATACGAAACGTAGAAACAATATCTAAATAGACTATATGTGTGAAAGAGACGGTTAAAGAAATATCGCAAAGCTTTGATCTCAGACTTAGTGGCATTAAAAACGTAACTATTATAATAGCATTTTTAGAAATTTTAGCATCTCTTGTATGAAGTTTTTGGGTCTAATGTTAATATAAATGACAAATTTGTGACTCTAGTGAAGGACCTATATTATATAACACGCAAAGATTTGATGGAAGCAATGAAAAAAATAAATGTATTTTATGTTTGTGTATGTACTATCAAATATTTATCAAATACAGTATTTTATATTTAATAAATCGAGAATACATATCTTTGAAGTTTTCATTTTTCAATTGTGAATGTTTTTAGTTTAAAATATAGATGAAATACGCTACTTTTCATTATAGTTATTCAGGTAGTTCGAATACGCTATTGTCTGCCATTTTGATTTGTCTCTTTCAATGGTTAATACTTTGTGCGTCATATCTCATACAAATAGATAGAAATGTATCTATACAAACTAAATACTTGGATCAAATGCAAATCTCACTAAACATCCTGATGCCAGTTCCTCAGTGTAAATGTAGCTAATCATCAGCAAGTGATTTTTATTTGAATGTACATTACAAATTCCCAATAATAATGTACATTTCAGTCATAAATATATCCCTTTGATAGCGTAAAATACACTCTACCTAGGTTTATAATGTTTAATCTATTTAAATTATTGATTAGCTGTCAGTTATTGATCATAAAACATCTATCGTTTAATTAGCATTTATTTTATGACTATAGTTAATTTTATACCGCCCATATTCATGTATATACCTACTTATATATGTAGGGATATTAAATGTAAGCCAATAATTAACTGTATTTTGAGTGTAACCTAATTCAAACGTACATATTACATACATAGTGGATTTTATTCTATAGACAGTCAAAATATTAATAGCATTTTACAAAAATTTAAAACTATCGATTATGCTTCTATTTGAGATTAATTATTCTACCTATAAGAAATCGTAAATCTGAATATCTTTACATTACTTATTCAGTATTTAAAAACCTAAAATTTTTAGCTTTAGCTGACCAAATCGTTTGTCCAGATAAATAGATTTCCTACTAGAATAAAAGAATATATTAGGGTTGTTCGTTTCACCACTATTAAAGTTTTATTTACCGGTTTCAGAATATTAAACCTAAGTTTCCATGCACAAAAGTAGGCTGGTAAGTAAGTAATAACTGTATTCTGCACGGTAATATTACCATACTGACTTGTCAGAACAGTCAAGAAAATGAAAATAAAACACAATGATCATATAACACTATTAATACAAATGGAACTCAATACAACAATAATACAAAGATTACTTCTCCTGCTTATCATAATATATATTAATTGTACAGTCTTTCAAATTAGAGATAATCACGTTATGAAAAAAACAATATTTATTAATGACGTTAACATGTTTATATTCTGAAACCGGTAAACTATTGAACAAACCACGGATGTTATGAGTCATAACAGACCTTAGATGTCTTAAACTGACATCTGCGGCTCGAATGATACTCATAACATTCCTAGGTATGTTAATAGCTATAACATGTTTCATTTTACCTATGTCACATTACTACTAAAATAAATTTTAAAAGATCTCAAATACTGATATTTCAACAATGTTAGTAAAGAAACTGAAACAATTGCAAAGAAATATATAACATTAAACTTGAGTTCTACAGTAACTAAATAAGTAAAGTAAAACATCTACAATGAGGTGGATGTAGAAATTAATTCTTTATAATTTTAACCTGTAACTTTTTTAGAAAATAATGTTTGAAAAAAATTTTCGGTTTCATACAACGCCAATATATTCTATATATATCAAATATATCATCACGCCTTTTACCCATCACTGGGTGTGGCACTCTGCCTAAGCAGATCTCGGTATATTCTATCTCTGTAGATTATTACATATTAATTTAATTTATTTAATTTATTTATGTTACTCTGTACAACAGGAATTTAATCCCAATTACAGTACAGGATCCGCACTCACCGAGCCGTAGTGTGGTAGTTCATATAATTTTTAGCTTAAGTGAGATTCGAACTCGGGATCTCCGGATTCGAATTCCATATTGCTATCCACACCACCGTACGTATTGAATTAAAAGCGAAATATAGTGTTTGCTACAGTTAAATTATATAATTTAATTTTTTAACTTTTTTAATTTGTCTTGAATGTATAATTTTGTTTGTAAAAGTGGCTAGCTTTTCTAGAAATGTAAAAGCGCTAGTATTTGTTCCTAGTATTTATAATTAAAGTTCAAAAGCATTTAAAACTTTAAAGAGAATATTCAGCGTAGTAACCACATTATCGGGGCTGTAATCTATTTATTAAACGCTGTTCTTGTGTGTCGACACATTGTAAATGATGTACGCGTAACTTTGCGAAGTGAAGTGTTATTTGATTAATTAATCACTTTATCTAGCCAAACTGGTGTGCACTGGACTATTTACTCAAAACACAAATTTATATAGTTAGTGAGCAAGCTTCGGATAAATGATGGGGGTAATTGTATCATACCGGTTATTTAATTTTAGAGAAAGTACAAATATAGAGACATAATGGTCGTAAATTACTCCATTATTGACATCTATATTATGGGTATATTAATTACAAAAAGCTCATTGTTGATTATATAATTACTGTAAGAACATATTAACAGGAGTTAGTAAAACTAACATAATTTTCAAATTACGATACCTTGAACATTTGTCTTCGACATTGTTTATTATATATTGTTGTTGTCGCATCATTCAATTTGATATATCCTAGGTCTAGGTTAGGTTACAATAAATCTACACTAAAAATTACATTAATATTAGTTTAAATTATAATAATTTTAAAAGTCGAATCAAGATGTTTTAACAAAATAAAAAACATTTTTATTTAGAACATTTCATCAAATTGTATAAAGAGGAATGATGCTATATTTTTGTGCGTGTCGTACAAAAGTTTTATCAAATAATGAAAACAATTAATACTTCAAAGAAAAACAACAAATAAATATTTCTCTGAAATTATTTAAAAATTAAAAAAAACTAATATTTTTTTACATATAGTAAAAATATAACCACAAATTTAATTATTAATCAAAAAACTAACTTTAATTAACTCTGTAGAAGCTGTATGCTATGCTTACGGGATGTTTCCTTTAAAACAAACAGTGCTTTTTTAAGCGAACTAATGACTTTTTAGAAAAACGTTATATGGTTGAATATAGAGTTTGTTATTACTGATTATCATTTTATGTAAATATATGTTTCTCTAGTCATTAGTTCGCCCAAAAAATCAGTGGCTGTTTTAAAGGAAACACCTTGTATAATAAAGTATTCTGATTTGTGTCTCTGTGCAATAATAAATATCTCTCTTATTTAATATAATAAACAAAAATATATTTGTTTCTTCTTTACAATTAGAACGAAAAGGTAAAAAACCTTTGAAAAAACAAATTGAATATCTTTTGTAAAAACAAAAACCTAAATTAAATTTAATTAAAAGTGCTTGTTTATTTTATGGAATAAAAACAAATTGTAAAACACAAAACCGAAATAATTTATATAATAAATAAATATAAATATATCGTCACTCTTTTTATCCATTACTGGGTGTAGCATTTTGCCATAATACATGTCTTTGAGAGAGGGCGGTTACCAGCTGTCAAATCACTCCTCGAAGTATGTTAGTGATTGACGAAGCACAGGGGTTGTGGGAATTGAACTCGGGTTCTCAAATCCACAGACCGATGCGTTTTCACTAAGCTATCTACTCTATACGAAACAAAATTCATACTTTTTTGTGATCGGAAATTTAAAACATTCTCCGATGACTAAATTAATTTAGGAAAAATGCTTCAAAATAAAAACATAAAAGCGAAAGCAATTCCCTTCTATATATATATATATTCGAATTCCCTTCTACCCTAGGGTGTAGGGATTCCCTTCTACTGCAGATATACACGAAATTTACTTTATTATTATTCGGTATATTTTTAAACAATTCATTTCTCGTCTCAATTTCATGAAATAACCTTTAAAATTAAAGTAGCTTTAATTGGGTATCAGTGTCAGGAACTTTGTCTATTTTTAGCCTTCTTGAATAGATATTTCAAAGTTGGTAATTTAATTATGGAAGATAAAAGTTCTTAATTCCTCACGAAATTTATAACTGAAATAAGTTGCTACCTTCCGAAGAATATTCAAACTATTCTATTCTCTTTATTATTAATAATTCTAATAAGGTGACATGGACTGTTTTCAAATTTCTCCCTACATTAATTATTAGAGGAGAACGTAGTTTATTTGCATATTGACAGTAAATGTATTTCAAGTGATCTTTTTGACACTAGATCTTATTGATATTAAAAAGCAACATATTATTTATTGCACATATTTTCAAAGTCAAAAGTTTAGAAAACGTAATAATGTGTGTATAAAATTCATTATTTATTAATTATTAGATTTCAATACATCAAATGTATATAATTTCATAAAGTGAATGCGATATACTACATATGTTATAAAATACCAAATAATATTTGTTACGTTAAATATTCGTATCATACTGAATCATGAATGTTGTTATTGAAAGATTAATGATTTCAATAGGTACTCGTTAAAATATTGAACATAAAAATTCACAACACGATGGTATTTACAAATTATTTTTGATCATTTGTCAATATTTACAAAACGCTGACTCAGTTCTCATTGCATGAAAAACACATTTTAGAAGCGTAAAAAGCTTTAATACATATCTACACAACAAATCTTTTATGAAATAAAAAATTTACAAACAATTAGAAGTTATAAGTCAGTTAACTCATTCGTTGCAACATTTCAAAATGCATGCATTTCTATATGTTGCACCTCCTTCCATCTCTAGAATGAAAAAATAAAACAACACACGTGCACCTCATCTCAGCGCAGAATATATTTAATCTATCCAGATTCACGATACGGATTCTTGTCATGCGCAATTAATGAGTTAATTGGTTGTTTATTAATCAATGACAATAACAAATATTTAGATGTAACTGTGTATCGATGAATCATATTTAGTGAAATGTTTGACACTAATGTAAACAATAATGTAACAGTAACAGTACAAGCTGTTAATTTTTTATCTAGTTCTCTAGGAAAACCAGGACTATGGATATTCATAGCCATAAATCATTTTCTGAGTTAACCTTAACTACGTACTTTTATAGTTTAACTAAAATTTAAAATGAATAGTTATAGTTTGTAGCGATTATTTTTTCTCTTGTAGTTTAAATATAATATTATATTAATTGCAACTATTTCAATGCTATTCATTATAGCTTAAGTAAGTTTTTGAAACTGTTTCTACATATTAACTGAAAAAAGTTGCTTACATTTTATGTTATAGCTTCGCTATTTTTACAAAAAAATAGCTAATAACCATACCTTCGTTACATTTTTAAAGTGTAACGTTAAATGTAGTCTAGCTACTTTTTTGAGTAGCTTACCTAGCTCTAATCATAACGATGGTAAACATATATTAATCATGCATACATATATAACATGTATGTACCATTAAATGGGTATCAAGAACCCTTGAAATATTCATTGAATTCATTAGATTTATTCGCCAAACATTCCTATCCAAAAGAACCATATTTTTACTCGTAATTCAATTAATGGTTATTATAAAATATCCATGAATATAGTGTTTTAAAATTATTGCAAAAAAAATTAAAGATATATTTGATTGAATCTCGCAATAATAATTGGAGATTATATGAAACAAACATTGTTCATGTCACTGGACTTATATATAGGTTACAGTAATGAATAAAAACGGGTAAACATTAAACATTGAAAAAAACTGTTACACAATTTAAATTAAATTAATTTTAATGTTTACTATTTTTTATTCATATCTGCAACCTATCAAACCAGTGGCACGAAACATGTTTGCTTCAAGTTATGTGGAATTATTTTTGCGAATTTCGAAAAATGTATTAATTCTGTTACGATTTTAATGCCATAGAATGCGATTTTACACTTGGTTGTAAAAAACACTGATTTAAATTATTTAAAACGTGTCTGATAATAGTAATCGTTTTTATTTTATTATATAATTCTATACGGTGCAATTCCAGTAAGTTGTAATTGTAATATGTCAATCCCGAATATGTATGTGTTTTAATTTCGTTCGAAGGAAACAATTTAAAATACTCTTCCAGCAGAAAGATAGTTTTAACCGTGTGGTAAAACTTCATTTGAAGCGAATCTAAATTCCTTACAACGCAACTAATGTCCCAGTGCCACGCTAAAATGATACAGCAAGATAAAACTAATGTTTTACATTCTATTAAAGTAGAAAATTCGCGTGGTACGGGCCTGATATTCTTGTAAATGGACTATGTACCCGTGTTAGCACAGGGCCGATGCGGGTAAATGCAAAACGCGAATGTGGAACGTATTCTTATCGTTTACCCTACACCACAGCCGCATTAAGTGTCGAGTTGCTGGTTAAATACGGGCTGCTCTAGTTGTAAAAGTTTATTCTGTGATTTAACGAAGCTTGGAGTATTTGTTTTAAATTTTCTGTGCAAGAGCCTTTTATTTTTCAATCCTAAAATGAATGGCGGAAAGAGAAAAAAGTAATGAAAGCATTTGCATTTTTTTCATATTTTGAATTGCTTCTGAGATTTTTTGTGCTCGGTTTGATTTGAAATGAGAAAATGTAAAACTTTGTAGATAGTGTAATTCACTTCGTTGAATTGTGGTTCATAATGGCTTCAATAATTTGTATAATTTAGTTGCTACGTTGTTCACTTTGCTTCACTGTTTCTCTTGCATAAATGGAATATAAAATCTGAGTTTTATTAAAAGTTGTATTTTTGTTTAACATACCTCATAATTGCATTTAATAATTAATATCTACTCGTATATATATTTTCTTTAAACAATGACGATACAACTAACAAAGAATTTAACCCCTAAGCCTTAATAAAAGAATCAAATCTATATACGTATTTCGAGAACTAAGTTCTGATCCTCATTTTTACATTTATTTTAATGACGATACCTTTTTAAAATGTTCATAATTAATCAATTATATTTTAGTTGCTAGGTATATTGTATCCTTTTTTATTTTGAAATTATTAGGCAGACGACATTCTAAGTACACAAAATAGTTTTTACACGTTTTTAGTACAAGAACGAATAGCAGTAGATCTCAATACGTAAAGGTAGAAAAGGAATAATTAGAGCATAATACAAATATTCTGTAAAAAGAAATAAACATACAAGTATAAACGTATACATAGCTAGTTAATAAAGTTATCAAAATTATTAAACTACAGTAATATATAGGTATAACTTAAATGCAATTAATTGTTTAGAATAAGTAAAACATAAATATTAAAATTTTATGGAACTAATATTGTATGTATATTAAAAAATAGAAATGTATCTGTATTAATTGTTTTTATTAAACTGTATTGTAGAAAAGTTGTTTTTCTAAATGAGCTGGATTTAAATTAGATCTTCATTTTTCTATTGTTCTACCAGCTATATTTGTTTGCTGAATTTCAATTCTCGATAATTCCTGGCAAACATTGACTCGACTACATTTTTTTTCATCTGTTGGTAACATCTTTAATGGTTTTATTCGCGATACTAATAAAGTAGTTGTTTTACGCACTGATTTTATCAAATATATTGATTTAATAGCTTCTTTTCAAATAATATTTAAATCTATAATTGTATGATTATTATTTTTCATAATCTGATTCTAAATAATTTGCATTTATAAAGCAAACCGAAATATTATGTGGGATTATATTCCTGGTTTAATTCCAACACAGCAGTATTTAACGGTATTAAACTAAAATACAGTAATTATAAAAACTAAAGAGGAATTACACAGAGAATATTAAAATCCATGATTAAATTATACAAATAAATGTTAGCAGAATTATAGAAATATACAATTTGTGATACATTTATTATGTTATGCCACCTTTATCGCAACATTACTTTGATTAACGTTTATTTATTTTTACAAAACATGAACAAGAGCGCAGCCTCTGTTAAATTTTCAACCCTGCTTAATATTGTAATCAGCGTAAAAGAAAACATACATGGTGTTAAAAAAGGGATATAAAGGAATATACATTTCTGTGTACTTATCCTCAGTTAATTTTCTTTTCTTTTCAAAATTCGCAAAATTCAGTGCTTGTTTCTTGATGAGTATATATTTAAAGACATTGGCCGACATTAAATTTATGTGATTACATAATTTATTATCATAATAATTTATAATCAGCATCTCAAATTGCATAAACCTTCAAAAATTTGTATTTAAATGTAGTCGTTTCTACATGTGAATATTTAATTGAAATATAAATTCAATTTAGTTCTTTTTTCAATATTTGCCATATACGAGTATCCGGTACATAAAGATAAAAGTAGCTACTATTTAGATCTGACCATATTATAAAATTAAATTTATCCGATTCGATCCGACTTAATAACCGTATTCAACCCTCCCAGACCCAACCCGACTCATCCGTACCCAACCCGACCATACTTGCCTTTATCTTACCCGCCCAGACCCGACCTAAGTTACTCGTTTCCAACTCGTCTCGGCTCCAACCCGCTCAGATCCGATCCGAATCGAAACCGATATGAATAAGTTACAATTGACCCGAATCGGGTCGGGTTTCGTTTCATAATTGTAGGTAAACACACGAAGAATCTAAATAACGAATCTAAAATCAAAGTGTTTGTCTTTATTATCGGATTCGTCCCGCAATTAATTTTCGTCAAACATTCCTATGATTGATATTATTTGAGGCAGGGGCGGATCCAGAATTCGAATTAAAAGGGGGTCATGGAGTGATTTTTGTCTGGGGGGGGGAGGTATTGCCCATCTTCTAAATATAAAAAACATTTGTATTTGCTCATATTATATTCCTGCTTTAAATAATTTTTACAATTACATTGAATGACATTAAATCATCTTTAGAATATACTTAGATAACAAAATTTTTTTTTCACCTCAAAAATTTCCCCTAAGAACGCCAACACTTTTTAAATAATAAAGTTTCAATATCTAAACGGTTCTTCGATAGAATACAAAAAATATTGAATTAAAAGTTGATTTTCTAAATGCAAATGTCGGTAGTCACATACTTGACTAGGTCTTAAATAGAATACCTATCCCATCTGCGGGTCGAAATAATATCCCCACAAAATATTGGTTTTTGGCTATTTATTAGAATAATAAATCAAACAATAGTTCTTAATTATCTTAGTTCTTAGATAATATTTTCTATTTAATTTGTTTAACAAATTGAGTTATCGTAAATAATGATGTATTAGGGCCAACATTAAAAAAAGTCCATGCTTAGGGGGGGGGGGGTCATGACCCCCATGATCCCCCCGCTGGATCCGCCCCTGATTTGAGGAAATAAAAACAAATTAAATAATTTCTTTTAGTGTAAAATGCTAAATTGTCACTGGAAAATTGTATGTAATGCATGTGTTAAAAGGCGATTGGTAACTTGTAAGAGTGGAACACTCGACTGTGATCGTGCTCGATCTCACATACAAGCTTTCCAATAATACCCTTTCAATTCTTGTTTTAAAATATTCTATTGTGTAGCAAGTGTGCAAAATCCATAGCTTGTCGCGTGGGTTCAGTAATTGTAGATCAAAGTTTATTTGCGACTTCACTAGGGCATCAAAAGCACTTTGTACATGTGATACCTACAATATTTGTTCTATATACATTGCAAAAAATAAGGGTATATATTGAGGTATAAAGTACAATGCAAAAATATATTTTTACGAAATTCGCAAAAACAATTGAACATTATTTTCCTGTCATTGGATGAAGGGATTACAGTAATGAATAAACATTAAACTCTGAAAGAACTTTTACACAATTTCATTTAATTTAAATTAATTTTAATGTGGAGTAAAATTCATCAACTATGGGATTTGAACTCGGATTTTAAAATCTACAGGTTGACACGATTCTACTAAGCTATTTACCCCACAAATTTATAATTTCATCAAAGAGTGCGAAAATTTTCCATTTTCCATAAGTTATTGTTATCTATTTCTCACGCTCATATAACTGAGAAATTTTAAAACAGAATTCGAGCAATATAAAACAGGAATTTATAAGCGTAATTTTATTGAAAGTATGTTTAATTATTATTATTAATTTAAATACCATTTATTACGCTACGATAATTATAGAATAGACAAATAAAGCATAACACATTGTAACAGTTTATTTTGTTTTGTGATTTGCAGCATTAAAGTTCTTATTCAAATAAGCAAAATACGAGTTCGTCGTTATAATTATTCAATGCGTAGATTTCAACTAAAATTATTGTTTCAACTCAACGTTTTCATAATCTGTGAAATTTTCGACATTCACATCTTTGTCACAACAGTCAACAAAGTTTTGACTGAAACTAGATAGATTCTATTCATAGTCTCACTATAGTGAAGTTTGCATTTATATAAACTAAAAATTAATATCAAGCTTTAATTGAATTTCTGAAAGGATAAAACAACTAATGAAAGTAATAATCTTTACATTTAATATTTACCTATTACTTAGTGTGGTACTTTACCATAACAGACCTCGGTATGTGATATATTTATGCGTTTGAAGTGTGATTACCAGCCGTTGTGCTCCGATGAAAGGGATAAACTTAAAATATTAATATAGCGCAACCAACTGGAAACGAAGCTCTAAAAATATGTGAATTAAGGTATAATTTCGTCTGAGTCTCTACAAAATATGCGACATTTAATCAGGGATAATAAGCAACCTAAGTAGCATTAGCACCAGCAAAATGTTAACAAATTTTATTTCAATTTGAATTGTAAAAGTATGGTTATTATTACTTTTAAATCAGTTATAAATAGAAAAGTAAGTAACAACAAAGACAAAATTAATTGTCATCCAACACTTGGTGAAACAAAGTTTAATAAAAAATATAAAATAAACACTTGGCTATGTTTTACAAAATTCAGCCTCCAAGTCACCTTATGAGGGCATCGTCAGAGGCTGGCCAGCACAGTTAGTACCATACTGATTAGCTCTAATAAGAGCGAAACGCGTCTATGGTTACTAACTGTGCTGGCTAGCCTCTGACGATGCCCTCATAAGGTGACTTGGAAGCAGAATTTTGTGAAACATAGCAAGTGTTTATTTTATATTTTTTATTTAGAAAAGTAAGTACCTACTAACGTTTATGTTATGTTACACTGTTCTTTAAGAGTTTTTCTTAGATTTGTTCATTTTGCAAATAATGTACGAAAAAAAAGCAGTCTCTACTTATAACGCATGTTTGCAGAAACAATGTTGAATATTGCCGACTAACACAAAAATATTTCGCAATACACCGTGTCAGTTTTAACAAATAGTCATTGTATGGAACGTAGGTATATGAAAAATCCATACTTTTATTAGTGAAAAATTTTCTCGGTGTCTTTTATATCAATTATGAAGACAGGTGATAATAATTGTTTGCTATGCAAACACCAGTATTGCTTTAAGTACTAGAATAGAATGAATGTCCCACAGGAAAAAATAATACTTTGTTGCAAACTGATATTTTCTTCACTTATTTACATTAATTACGTACTATGCTAATCCATTTAGATTTTAAAAACTGCTTTCATTAGGGAATCATAAATTATTTGATCTTTCAGCTTCTATAAATCAGTAATATATTAATTATAAATTATAAAAATATAGTTTTTACTTCCTTGTATGAAGTAAAAGAAGTATTGTAATCGCGAAAAGTGTCGGGTTTCAGATTTCAGCGGAAATATCTATTTTGACCATTCCTGAATCCATTTTGACTAATTTTGTCGTGACGTCTATACGTACGTATGTCTCGCATAACTCAAAAACGGTAAACCGTACAAAGTTTAAATTTTGTATTTAGGACTGTTATAACATCTAGTTGTGCACCTCCCTTTTTGGTCATTATATAACTTCCAGAAGTGGTACTTTACTTGAAGCCTATAATAGATTTTAATGAAAAACTATATTAAAATATAATCCAAAACTTTTCAAATTTGGTATATAAGACTACTATATCAATGGAAATAACATAATAGATTTTGGTTCAAATGGACTAACGGGAAGTGATACATTACAACATGAAGCTGCTAACAGTTTTTCTTGAAATAAATGGTATTATTTTGATTTTAGAAATAAATGCTGCAAATGAAAGTTTTAGAGAATTAAATTCTGCGTCTAGCACATTAAGAATTATTAAATTATTGTATATGCGAGATATGTAAATTTAAAAATTATATATTTTTTGTAATTAAGTTTGCTATGGACAAGACAATTAAAAATTTAATGTCAAATTACGTCAAATATGTGCAATAAAAAATATGTAGGTATAGTATAATACGCGTACAAAGAGGTAATGTGATGTCCACATCAGATTTTTTATAAATCAAAAGTTTAAAGTAAACAATTATGATATCGAATTGCATATATACCAGTCTTATTTAGACATATTACAGGCGCGGTGGCCGAGCGTGTTTAGGCACATCTCTTAGCATACTGTGACGTCACCCGAACCAAGGTTCGTCAGTTCGAATCCGCCTGTCGACAATGTGTGATTTGTCGTAAAATATAAAAAAAATACAGTTACATGTATTTATCACACTCGGGCGCTATAAGCTAGTCACTTATACGCCTTAAATAATCTGACTTAAGAAACCGGCAGTACGGCAGTGTAAAAACTGCGGCTCGGTGTGCCCGGCCCCTATGTTCCGAAACGGAATGATGGGACATCATAATATAAATTTAGACATATTACCACTCTTGAATGCAATGAATTGAATAAATTAATTTAAATATTTCCTATCTATGAATTTGAATTTGACAACTAGGCCATGGAAATAATTACTGTGACTGCCTGTTACATTATTATAAATATAGAAAATATATTTATATCTTTTGTTGAGATAAAAGCAAAACAATTTTATTTTATCTACGATTCAATATAAATATAAAACAAAATTAATTCACTTGTTATATAAATGTCAGTTATTTACTCATTTATTTAGAAAATGTTATTTGCTGGCTACAGAAAAAGCTCGAACGCATATCGTTTGCTTGATATTGAAACTAATAACGAGTCGAAATATATTGAAAAAACAAATATTGATAGTGAATGAAAATAATGAAATTATTATTGCTAATAATAATATTATCATTTGAAAATAAAAATTAGATAAAAGCAACATAAGAAGATATAGAAGACATGAAAAAATAGAACTTAAATCTGCCTGACTTTATTTTTCGCAGAGTTATTCGCTTCGCATGCATGAGCCGCCATTGATAATGACCCGGGAAAATACAGTGTATACGCGTAAATTCACCAGCATAAACAATATGAAATAATTATTATAATCTGCAAAATTAATTTGTACAAATTCAGACCATTAGTAATTTAGTTAATTGAATACATTTTGATAATGCACGCTATGCAAATTTAAATTATAATCGAAGACTTGCAATTATATGCTCCCGCAACCGGAATTGGTATTCAAATATTGAACAATTTCACTAACATGCACATACATAGGGTGTCCAAGCAAAAGAATCTCGAGAACTATAAGAGATGTAAAGTTGGTTATATTAAACAAAAGTTGCCTCATTAGCGGGCCAGTTTAGACATAATTATGTTTTCCTACAAAATATATAGGTTACTAAATATAAGCAAAAATGCTTCACCTATAATTTTAATTTAATTTATGTATATGCATATTATTGAGGCACTTATTAACAATAAATTCATAGCAGTCTACAAAATTTTTGTACCTCGTTTACTTTATTTATTCCAAATTATATTTTCATATGGAGCTCATAGAAACTTTCAAAACTAAAATTCTTTTTCTCTTTTCAATTATGTAAAACATATATACATTGAAATTAAATTATCTTAATAAGTTACATGATTATTAATTTTCAACAGTTTCAATTAAGAAAAATATTAAAATTGTAATTAACATTTGTTGATAATAATATCCTAACCTAATTGGATAGGTGTCTGACAAGTAACACCACCCAACTGTCGCTCGCCAAAATATATTTTCGGGGTCATTTTGATTATATGCACTTGTTTAAGGGGTTAAAAAGGAGATGGGGAGATGAAATTACGATTTTCAACTGAAATAGAGTTTTAGGTTCAAAACTAGCTACTCGGGAGTTTTTGGGGTCTCCGGAATTGAGAACCCAAGTTTGATTCTCACAGCCAAATACAATTTTCACCACATTATATTACCCCTGTTGCTTCCCCACCATTAATATCTTTCTGGGCCGTGATTTAATGTTTGGTAACCGCACTTCACGCACTTAAATATATCACTTTCCGAAATCTGTTACAGCAGAGTGCCACATTGAGTAATGGGAAGAAGGCATGATGATATATTTATTTATTTTATTTTCTAATTACAAATTTAAAATGAATTTTTAAAACAAGCAGCAATTACAATAAATCTTTAAATAAATAAACTATCTTGCATGTTGCGTTAAATTAATTGGTTTAGTTTAAATTATTTATATTTTATTTTTAAATATTGATCAAAATTATGATGGCTATCAATTTTTGTAAATAAAATTAATAGAAAATTGTTGAAAACTAGTAATTCATCATGTTATTTTTATTTTAATGTACATTTCTTTTATATCGTTGAAAAGACAAAAAAATATTTAGAAGTGTCTATCCTACTATGAGCTCCATATAAAAATTAAAATTCTCCGTGAATTTCTCAAAAATATACAAGATATAAAACTGATGTTTACTCCTCGTTAATGTGCAAGTTACAATTTTGTTTAAATCCAAATTAAAAAGTAATTGAAGGAAATTGGCAAAATTTACATTTTTGCTTATATCTAGTCACCTATGCATTTATGTACTAAGACAAAAACATTTTTAAACTGGACCTCTAATAAGACAACTTTTGTCTAATTTAACCAACTTCGTTATCACTTATAACTCTCGAGATCCCCTTGTTTAAACAGTTTCATTTGACAGTCTATATATTAGTGATGCAACGAATAGTAAATCTGCCGAATACCGAATATCGAATATTAGGCGGAACCGTGTGCCGAATAGCCGAATATTCGGCGAATATTCTGCACATTTTTGGCGTCAAATGATAAACCGGTGGGGATTGGCGGAGCGAAATTGCGCTCCTCCCCCTTCAGCAAATCCCTTGCAAATGACATGTTGTGTCTAGTTCGTTTGCACATCAGTGCAGTTCAAGCTTATTGTAAAATTAAATGTATATGGGCAACCAATAAAATCTATTCCCGCATTATCTAGCAAAATTTGCTAGAATTTATCTTTCTTCCCCAGGGAGTAGTGTTTATTCAGAGAGACTTTTCTCACTTTGCCACTTTTAAATTTTAATTATAATTAACCTTTCATTAGTTATTGATAATATTATTTATTATTATTATTAGTAATTGACATTATTTATTATATTCTTATTTTTTAGTTATTGACAGTATTTGTGATTTTATTTGTATTTCTATTATACTGATTGAATAAATATTTACATAATAAATAAAATATACATGTGTTTTTTTTTATATATAAATTAATAAATTGAATGCAACCGCTGTTCATGTTTTAGATGTGTTATGTCATACTATTCGGTATTCGGCCGAATAGGATACTACTATTCGGTATTCGGCCGAATAGTGAAACAGCTGCCGAATAGGCAGAATACCGAATAGTTGCCTAATATTCGTTGCAACTCTACTATATATGCATTTCGATACAAACATACGAGCATAGTTTCATGATGTTTAGTTCTAGTATTCATTATATAACAATAACATTCACTCAAAATAGCTAATATGAACTAATCATGCAAATAATTTATTCAATTTCGTACATTGGGAAATTTGTAATTGAATTATTCAAACAGTATCATGAACTACGCACTATTTAATTAAAATAGTAATTTCCTTATGTACACAATATGATATTAACCACACAAAAACAGAACTGTACTCATGAGTTCATTCATTTGACAAGTTAAATAGCTGATTCTTAATTAAAAAATATATTTTTACATTTATTCAGAATACCACGACCTATGACGTCTCTCTTTTGTTTAATTTTTTTGTATAGATAACGTATTTAAAGGCAGATGGATTGGTTGAGAAGGTGATGTGTAGATCTCTTGCTTTGAATCTGTTAGGTTTTTATATTTGGGGTCATTTTAAATTCCTCATCTATGACAAACAAGAGGCACCTGAAACCTTCGAAGAATTAAGGCAACGAATTGAAAATTGTGCTGATAGAATTAGACAAGAGAATGCATTTCAGCCGGGTTGTAATTTTTTTATTTCAACATGCTATATTATGTCTATCTTTTAATGCAAATAACTTTGAACAGTTTTTGTAAAAGTAAAGTACGTAATTTGATTTTTTTACCTCTTGTATATATCTAAAACTTAAATTACTAATATTGGTTTTACAAAGTTTTACTTAATAGCATAAATTACTTTACGTAATGGCGATAACTAATTTCTTATTTCAAAATAAATAATATCCAGTGCTAATAAAAAATGCACTTTTTAAGTAAAGTACCTTTATTTATAGAAATGTCACAAAAAAAAAATTATTTTGTAAACAGTATGTTTAATACTATATGTCATTGCAATATGTATCTCAAGTACGCTATACATACCTAACACAAACATCCAGATAAACATGATTAACTTTGGATATTAGTAATTATCGATAATTATTGTTATTACTACATAGTTACCTAATTACATGTAATAGAGTTAAATTGAATATAATCATGATAAATGTATGTTTGGAAAATGGGTTCATGAAAATATATCGTCGGTCTAGGCCCTAAACTCCAGGGAAATGAAAACTGCATAATCATGTTCAAATGACTGATTTTCGCCACACAAAAAATATTCCTATAACCTGTCAACGTTTAATACATTGCAATGCAGTGTTCAAATTTGGTACTAACATTCATATCTTTTTAATGTAAAATCTATACAATTTATAGTGTTTTGATAGATAAATAACTGGCAGTATGCTGGTGTGTGTAACGTTACGGAATTCAACTTTGGAGATCCCGAGTTCGAATCCCACTCAAGCTAAGAATTACATGAACTACTACATTACGACTTAGAATTCAATTCCTGTTGTACAGTGTAACATAAAATAAAATAAATATATCACGCCTTTTACCCGTTACAGGGTGTAGCAGTCATAGCAGATTTCAATCAATGATATGTTTTACGCGTAAAGTGCAGTAACCAGCCGACAAATCCCGGTCTTCAAAGATGTTAATGGAGATAATTTTAATGTGTAGTAAAGTTCGTCGACTGTGGGAAACGAGTATCCAGTTCTCAGACTAACCCATTTTCACTGGTAAATTCTGCCTTTTATTATTTTATTTAGTGTCATTGTCATAGCTTATATTAAAAATATTACTTAATAATAATACGTGCACAACTCAGGATACTAATATTTCTTTCGATCAAAATGTCGATTCCGCCAATAACTTTTTCTTTACTAACATCTTAGGAGTCCGTTATTTACTGTCACTGTAATGGATATAATGAGGAGATGATAATTGTAATTTTTTATAAATTTATTTTGAAGGAACTTTATATTAGCTTAAACCACGGAAATAATAATATACTCGAAAATTTTTCATTTTATCTCAAAGTATAAAAACACCCTGTTATTACGAGCTGTGTTGTCACATAAAAATTTTAGTTGCACGTGATTATCTAAAAAGTTCATGTTCTAGTTTTTATACATAAAAACTTTAAATGAAAACGAATATTTAACCCTAGAAATATTTCATGGAAGGTCCAACGTATTTGCAAAATAAACTTGGATAAAATCAGAACTTCATTGTGTGAAAAAATAGAAGCTTCAAAGTAATTTGCAAATCCAATTAAAATGTTAATTCTCGTACAATTGTTTTGAGGATCTTTTTGTTTTTTGTCGCAGGCGTCAGGATGCTGCTTGACTCGCTTCCATGGTGCACGTGGCTCTTTCTACTGTGGCTGCCGTCGGCACAACTCACCACATCTGCAGATATGAGTAAGTTCAAGAAACTTCACAACTATGTGTTCATAAGGAGTCTAATCACACTTCCGTACTAGTTTATATAAAGTGAGCAATCAACATTTAAAGCGACGATATTTCCTGGTTACGAACTTAATCCTCCACTTTAACCACACAACTTTGTCACGTAAAGACGGCATTTTTGTCAGTTTTCAGTATATAAACGCAAGATTATAAAGAAGAAATTATTATACTTGTAGTTCCATTTAATAGAAAATAAGTGTTTTTAATATGAATCAAAAAATAAAAGATTTAAAGTATGTTGTCAATGATATTGAATTGTACAATTTATATCAAAATACAACAATAAGCGATTGTTACTTGCAGTTTAATGAATTATAAACAAACTAAAAAACATTTGTTAAATAAAATGCCTTGTTGAAAATAATGAGAATATTATATCATGCTAAATAAGTAGGTCATTATTACTAAGTCATATTAACACTAATAATAAATGATTTAATTAATCCTAAAGTTTGCATTTGATTGCTTTGTGCATTTACGATTTCATTCAGCACGCAAGAGGTACTGAGTAATAGCGTGCAGTGAATTTTCAAGTTGGGTGAGCATTTTATTTTTAGAGGAGTGAGATTAAAAGGAACTTATACTAAATTTATACCAATTTTTTTTACAAAATCATTTATAAAATTGTTTAAAAAGTTTGATTTGATTGTAGGTGTATTTTAATCATTCCTTTTCAATAGTAATTAACAATAAACTACTTAATATATTATATTACGAACATAATTTTAATTCTTTTAATGCAGAAATTGATCTCTTGGCAAAATCTATTGAAAAGGGAATTGTAAGTATTAAATTGGTTATTTATATGTTGAATAAATTTATATTAAAAATAAATGACAGAGTTCTTTTGAAAGTCTTACAATAAACAAAACATCAGCAACTACAACGTAAACAAGTGCACAATTTCATAGTGCACACTGGAAACAAAGTATGAGCGATATGTTTTACTAATATTTTATCTTTCTCTGTCCGGGCTGTATGAATGTAGAATGTAGACTAGAGCTATTCTGATCTATAGACTAAAGCTTGTTTTACATGATCACAAAAATGATATTAATTTTATTCTCAATTTTTATGTAAATAATTACGATTATGTAATACAGACATTTCTATCACATATCATTTTTGATAAGAAAATAGAACATATACAAATTTTATATAGACTGAAATATGTTGGAACAAACCACATATATACGCCATTGACTATATCACCAATAATCATATTTATATATATTCCTCCGCAAATTCAAAAAAAAGGAATACCATAATAGTAGTAGTAATTATCAGGGTTCGTAAATATCATGATATTTATAATAAATATCAAAATATCTGATATATAGGATATATATCAGATAAATATCACTTTTTGGATATTTATTTTTTAATTTTAGTTTTTGTACACATTTAGAAAAACTGAAAAATTCGAAAAATTTCACTTTTCCGGAGGCTATATCTCAAAAACTAAACAAGATATGGAAATGCGCTCAACGGCGTTGAATTCCCCGTATCCGTATTGACTTGTAAGCAAATTTTCATACTATTTTAAGCAATTTAATATTTTTAATTATTTCCTAAGGGGTACCCCTTTGGTTTTTTCAGATTTTAATTCAATTTTCCCAAAAATCCTTAATAGTAGGATTATTAAAACGAAAATTTACATACATATGTATTTTGACCCACTGAATCCAGTGATGCAATCTTCAAATGAATATGACTTCTGGTTTTCGAGAAAATGTTAAAAAACCGCTTTTTGCGATTTTTTTGGCGGAAAATTGAAAAAAAATAAAAATCGCTGAAACTATGTTTATAAGTTAACTGATGCACGAAAAAATTAATGCCGTTGAGCGCGTTTTCATATCACATTTAGTTTTTGAGATATAGCCTCGGAAAAGTAGAAAAATTGAAAAATACGAAAAATTTCACTTTTCCGGAGGCTATATCACAAAAACTATTTGATATTTTTATATAATGGATATATATCATTGCAAAAATATGACGATATATATCAAAATAAATATCATGATATATATCGATCGATATATATCTTCGAACCCTGGTAATTATTGATTAATATATTTGGTAGAATGAACCAAATATATTTTTTTCATTAAAAAGGAATTTAAATTGATAATAAAATTGTATTGGAATTAATCTGCCAGTAATGAATTTTCCTATGCTTATTTGATCCACAAAATGAAAATATTGGATACCGCTATATTGAGTAATAAAAAATTTGTTTGCCTTTTTTGTAATTTAATTTTAAAGGAAAATTTATAGAGTACTAAAAATTTGTATCTAAAACCTTTCAAAAGTATTTGGTACTGACTTTAATTTCATACAAAATAAATTTATTGAGCGAACAGTTTTTGTTTTATTTGACATTATATATATGACTACTTTTTCTCTTTTTCGGCATTAATAAGCCAAATACAAAACCTGCAAATTAAGTGCCGATTTAAAGTGACAAATCTATACGTATCAACCCAGATAGTAAACCTGGGGCTCGATTCTCGAAATCGTTCGCCAACTTACCTATAAGTATTTTGCTAGCAGATGTAATATGGGGTAGGTGGCTCAGTGATATCAAGTCGACCTGTGGATCTTGAGAACCCTGGTTCGATCGCCACAGTCGACATACAATTTTCACCAAATTAAAATCTACCCCTGTGGCTTTCCCTCAACTAATATCTTTGGGAGCCGTGGTTTGATGGCTGGTAACCGCACTTCACGCGAAGAAATATATCACTTACCGAGATCTGCTTAGGCAAAGTGCCACATCCAGTAATGGGTTAAAGGTGTGACTATATATTTATTTATTTATGATTAAATAAGAACAACAGATAATAAAACACTCTTCTTTTTACTTAAATTTAAAGGTCTTTATTTTTAGAATGATATTGATAATATTATGAAACTCTAGCCTAACTTATAAATGTCAAACAATTTAAATTTCATATGTTTTTTCATCTGTCAGTGTCTCCAACTTTTATTTATTTTTTAATAACAATTTAAAAAAAAAATAAGTAAATCTATGCGTTATAGGAAAAAATAGTATGAAAGACATATATTACAATGTCCAGTTGTAGTACTCATATTTTGTGTAACTCGCTTGCGGTTCATATACGCTAACTATATTCGTATTAGAATTAGGGTTATTGTAATACTGGTTTTTCAATAACTATTGTATTGTTAAATCCACGATGAATGTAATTACGATTAAGATGCGTGATGCGTGATTCATGCAGCTTTTATTTCTAACGGTAAATTATTATTTTTTATATTTCATGTACATCCCCAGTTTTTTAAATCTGATATTTGTATTATGTCTGTTTATTTATTTTATTATAAATTGTATTCATTATTTTATATTTGTGTATATTTGAACTCTAGCTCTGAATTTACCTGTAGATACTGTAACAATATGAGCTATATCATTGTTGTTATGTTGCATTTAGGTAAGATTGGTTTCATGTAATTTGACACTCGTGGCCACATGTGCCATTAAGGCTGAGTGTGAGATCTTTTGGTTTTCGAATATAGGGCATTAAATTATAAAAAGAGACAGTTATAGTTAATATTCTTAGAATTCCAACAAGATTTCATGTTCGCGTTATCTACAGTGCCAGAGTGTCAGACTACATGACCAAAACACTTGAGACATCTGTGTCCACCCCGATATATTTTGGTGGAAACCAGCAGTCTCGTCCATCGACTCAACGGGTGAAGATGTAGATCTTCACATCACGCGGTGTTCGCGTTTTACTTCATTTTAAACTTGATTAGTAAATTAATGATTATAATTAATAAAAATGTTATTTAAATAGTAATTCTGTTTCCATCCTCATATAACGTTTCGTGTGACAATAAGTATAAAAATATTTGATAGCAATTTGTTAATAAAATTTCAAGACTGCATCTATTCCTTTCGTATTGCAATTGGTGCAGCCCTGTAAGATTGACTTCTTCACCCAGCTCTGCTCATGTTACAATAGGGACCAACTATTTCTTGAAACATCATATTTGTTTGACACAATTGTCTAGTTAGTTGTTATTTGGTAATTCATATTCGTATGTAAGTACACATGCTGGCACGTTTATAGGGCACGTAAGTCTGGCTCAGGTGGTAATGGTTCTTGTATAGTTGTCAGCTTGTAAAGCGCGGACTATGCTCGAGAATTCCTTTGGGTGGCGGGCTAACATTAAGATAAACCTGTGAGCCAACCCGATTACAGTTTGCAATATATGCAGCATGTATGCCGTCTACAGGTATTTGAACTACTAATTAGCAATCATGAATATGCAACAATAGTGCATGGAATTAGGATCTTGCGAGAGGATCAAAGAAATGGAAATTTTGTTAATTATTATTATAATTACAAATATTTTATGTAAATAACAAAATACTGACTACAAAATCATTAAAATTAAGATATTAATTAATAATGGACTAGTAATGAATATGTTTTCTACTCATATGCTTTACTTTATTTATTAAATTTGTATTTTAATGACATTAATTACGAAAAAGATTTTTATAAATAAATATCTATATCATCACGCTTTTAACCCATTACTGGATGTGACACTCTGCGTAGCAGATCTCGGTAAGTGATAGATCCGGTGCAGATAATTTCGTACATTTTGTTGAAACCACACTTCCTCAATATTTACTCAATATTACTCTCTCTTGTAACAACTCTAAATAATTTTCCCCATTTAAATTTCCATTTATATAAAATGCCCCACTATTTGATCCCCTATTAACCCGGTCTGATTTTGAAAGAGGACAGTTTTATTACTTTGACAACTATAGATGACAGCAATGTTATTGTCCCTATGTTTACTTTTAAAATAAACGCTCTAATGCATTGCTGTCAAACTTTGTAACTGTAACTATGGTAATGGCATATCCCTATGTTTACTGATAAAAAAAACGCCCGGTATTGTTTAAACATTGCCAATTTTGTAATGACTAAATAAATAAAACAATTGGTAGTACTATTGTAATTTCACCTAATAATTATTACAGTCAAACAAAAAGTTCATATCTATATATTTTTACATTACAAAATAAAACAATATTTCTTCAAAACATGAAATGAAAAACTTTTGAATGAAATTATTTTGTTCCTTAATGAGATTTTTAATTTTTTTATCTATTACCTACTGTTTATTTCAATCGTATTTTGTGCGTGTATGCATTTAAAAAAAATATTTATTTTATCGAATTTTATTCTTTTCATATTTATGACTGTTTCCCTATGTAAATCGATTCAATAAACTAATTTGAATTTAAATAGGCTTTGATTCTCTCTCTTTCAATTTGAAAGGTAATATCGGTGTGAACAAATATATTTTTGGGGAAAAAAAGTGATCTAAAAACAAAAAGTATCTGCTATCTAGAAAAACATTGCCCAATAATAGAATACAGATAAACCAACAAAAAATAAATCCTCGGGCGGTTCATCGAATTGAGATTGTTTTATTTCAAAATGAACAAAAGTAACTATAATAAATAACTTAGTACTTACTTTTCTGTTTATAAAAGCAATGGAAAACATTTTTTCCCAATTCAAATTACTGTTTGTTCTAACAAAATTTGTTAATATATTTTTAACACTACGCAAGTTACTCATTATTATTGGTCGAAATTTACATATTCTAGCGATATTACATTTAATGTTACATATTTTCCGATCTTTACTTCCTATTGGTTTTTACCAGGGCCGTCTTAAGCATATTCTGCGCCGGGGTGCCGGGTGGTCAGCCTGCGCCTCGGCTCTTGTCAACCAAAAAAACGCAATGTAATTTTTAATGTTTCATTTATTTATTTCTCAAAATTCTTAAATTATACACATAAAACAATAAATTATACATTTTTTTTTTTTTAATTTAAAAGCCCGGAAAAATACATCAGTAATGTTTCATTTTATATTAATATTTAATAGGTACCAATTTATTCTGATAATTTTTATTATTATTCTGATCCATTAGCAACTTGAATCTCTCATTTAATTTCGAGATAGCCGTGTCAAGTAAATAAAATAAAATTTTATTTTAAATTTTTTCATTGGATTTAAAATGGGCTCATCTGTAGCCTCGTAATTAAAACGTGGACGAGTTTCGGTAATTGTTAGGTGTGTAGTAATAAGAGCTATTTTAACTTGCACACTATGAGCGGTGTGTTTAATAAAATAATTTAATATTGGTGCCTATATTTTTATGCATTTGACCTAACAAAGTGTACGAAACGGTGCAATGACGTTGATATTGAATGAGATAGGGTTTAATGAAATATCAAAATTTCTAGCGCTCGGCATGTGTGCGCCCCCTAGGACTCTGCGCCCGGGTGCGCTCGCACCCCTTGAACCCCCGGGTAAAGACGGCCCTGGTTTTTACTGTATTCAGAATATTATTTAATATGTCTCAAAGTAATGAGTTCGTCTCTATGACATTTATAATTAACTAGTTTCTCATTTCTCACAACAAAATATTTCCTGTTCTATATTGTATTATATTACATTCCTACATATTTTACTGTATGTTGATAGAAGTGTTGGAGTGTAAGTGTAATATTAATAAAAAGTTGTTAGAATAGAAATATCACCCGAGGCTTTTTGATACGGAACCAGGACTCGGCTTTCCATAAAACGATTTCCTCGGAGTTACGTCATTAACCCGAACTGTATCTCGACTCGGTAAAAGCTTAATGACTTTAATAATGAAAAAATCATTATTTCTGCTATTAAATGATACAAGACTAATTTTATGTTGGGCTAAATACGTAATTTAATCTTCGAACTTTTTACTCGACATTTTCATTTAATCTGTAATTAAAATTTCGGTAGTATTAATTAATATTTTTGTCAGAATCGTACTTTGGACAAAGGTAAACCAGGGCTAGTGAAAAACTGAATATAATTAGCAAAATTTAATCATCTGAAGCCTTTCTCTAATAAATATAATAAAACATTTTTTTTTAATTGATAAAATAAGATAACTATAGTTCATTTCTATTCTAATAGAAGCATTGTAGCAAGTAGGCCTTCTTCTTTTAGATACGACACTTTTAATTGATTTCTTATAAATATAAACCGGATTTATGCAGCCATTCATTCTCATTTACATTTAATATAATTTCATTTTTATTTAATAGATAAATATACCTAACCCATTGTAGTCATATATGCACCATTTCTACTTAAGTTTTTACGTATGTTTTATTTTTATTTAATTTATAAAATAACCAATTTTTATTATTTACATGTAAATGTAAATGAGATATGCATTGCGACTGTGCAGAGTAAACACCACATACCTTAGAAGTTTGAAATTGACAATATTTCGATTTATGCAAGTGTTCATTTATATTTATTTTATATTGTCTGCCTGAATGACACACTTAAAACAATAAAAACTAGAATTAAATGCAAATTTTTATTTAAATATACATATGTATTGCTGAATGAATCCGTCTTTGTGCATAAAGAAATTTTTAGGGACAATGAATTGCAATTACAAAATTTTTATAACTTTTTAAACTATTGCAAAGATTGTAGAAATTAAGTTATTGTAGAGATTTGTTTAAAATTATTGTAAGAAATATATAAATAGCATCTGAAAACCTGATAGTGAACGAACAAATAATGAATAACGTTGTTATTTTCTTGTGAAAATATATTGAATAAATAATATCCCATGTACAAAATAATTTTATAACATTCCGCAAAGCGCATTACCTAAACGATGTTTGCTTGAAGATTTAGCAATAATCGAAGAACATTCGGACAAAATTATTTTTGCAGTAATTTTGTTTTTCTACGATTGCTATGAAAAGTTGACAATTATGCTCTCATTTGACGTTTTCTATGGAACAATCGAAAAATATCTTTGTCGCGTGTCTCCAATGGCAACGCGCGAAAAAGATGTTAAATGCTCGCGTTTCCAATGGCAACGCGCGAAAAAGATATTAAATATGCGCTTATTTCAATAGTTACCAGTGATACAAACAAAACAGAAACTTGTCATATTGACTATTGACAGAACGAATTTATTTTCAGTATGTATAAGTTTTTTAATAATTTGAGATGCAATCGTAGAAAAAATTATGTGTGCATCACGAGCGTAAAGTGTCTTTGTTCCTCTTACACTATTTACACTAATTACCGTGTTCGATAACAAAGAATCACTTTGCGCTCTTAATACACAAATAACTATTATTAAATGTCAAAAACTGTTTGTTACTTAGCAACTTAATGGCATAGATGAGATTATCCGTTATAATACCACAAAAGCTTCAAAAATAATTGAACCTGTCGACTGATGAGATGTATTGCCATAGAAACTCTCCCGAGGCCGTAGTTTGCGGCAACACATTAAACCAGAAAGCAAAATTAGTTTCTATTATATTCAATGCTTGATTGATATATTACTGTTATAATTTCTTTGATAAATAAAAAGGTTAATTAATTAAAACTGTACAAATATTTGAAGTGTGTCTTATATAAATCGAGTATGAGAACTACTACTACCTGTCAGTTCTATTCTCGTTTGCAGTAAAACAGCACAAACGCAACTGAAATGCTTGACTTCAAAACTTTCTTCATCACTTATTCATTTATACTTGACACTTTCATATGAATTCTAATAAGCGTAAAGCGTGATGCAACAGTTTGCATTAATTACTAGCAAACTTAGCGCAAGAACACTTTACACTTAGCGGGGATTATGTGTCAAGCAAGCATAAAATATAATAGGATTTTTCTCATCTTTGTTTTGCACAAAATAAGTTTAATTAAACAGTTTGCGATAAGCGGGTATACTGTAATTAGTTGTGCAACATCCCTCATCTGCTCCTACTTTTCATATTTTGCTTTACTCCCCTAACCGCAACACGCTGTTGAGAATATGCATGTTGCCAGTGTCGTAGTTCAATCTTACCACGTCTGGGACAAGAAACGATAACGGTTTTTTTTTAATTCGTAAAGAAGCATAAACAAAAAAAAATTATAATTAAATAATAAATAAACAAAAGAACTATAACAAATATGCACGCAATTTTATGCATTACGGTGCGCCAACTCATTTAAGTAGAAATGTTAGAAATCACCTAGACAAAAAAAAATTAAACAGAAGAGAGACGTCATCAAAATTTGTAACTAGAATAATGACGTCAAAGACTGCTGCGTTTATTGGATATACAAAAAATTAAATGCAATGAATAAATGTATAATAAATTTCCTAACATTTTAAATGCTTTAGGTATTATTTATCAAATATATAACACACAAATCATAACAAAATTGACAAACGACAACGCGAAACACAATGAAGTGAGAATCGGATACAAATGTAAACGTTTTTAAAAGCAATAGGTACCAACTCCTGGTAAAGAAATGAACTTCAATTTCTTTACATAAATAAAAATTTCTTGAAAAACATTATGTATAAATATATTTATATTTCTTATGATAAGGTCACTTTTCTGCATCATATGTGTGTCATTATTAAACTATTTCAGAAAAACCGTCTATATCAGAAGTGTTAAGTATCAAATACTTATCAAATTTTTGTTCGTTAATAGAAATATGAATTGCGGAAAATAAGATGATTTTAATTGCATATACACATCTACTTACAATCATTTTTATATAATTATTTATTTATAATTATGGGGTAGATATCCTAAGTGGTATCATGTCGGTCTGTATAATTGAGAATTCGAGTTTGATTCCCACAGCCGACAAACTTTACTTTGGAACACGTAACCAAATTGTACTTCATGTTAATTTGCAGAATAATTAGCTATTATTGATGGTATGTCTTCATTTAAAGTTTTAGTCAGCTAATTAGAATAAACATTAAATATCAAAGACGGTTAGCTAAGCTAATCCATTAATTAAATGACTTCACTGAGCGGATACAAATTTAAGAACATTTGAGGTCCACATTTTCTTAAGTCACAAAATTTAAAAAAAACTATTATGGCTTAATTAATAACAATTGAAAGTTTCTAAAACTGAACATTTCAATTTAGATGAGATTTCATTAAAAAAAATTGTGCAAGGCCCCATTTTTGGAAAATTTTAAACAAAATATTTAAAATATTCAAGAAGTAAGAATTCCTAAGTATAAGATTATAATTTATAGCTTTATACACAAGAGACTTAATAATGAAACCCGAATAATTCGGTAGCAGTTATATTTTTTATTTACCATTTAATCATATCTATTCGATTTGAGATATGTCAGCAAAGCTGGATTCATTAATTTTAATTTTCTTAATTAATTATTGAATAATGTTTGTCAAATAATTAATGTTCAGTTAAATAATAAATAAGATTTGGAGAAGAAATTACATTTATTAAAAATATATAAATAATATTTTAATCAATATTGATATTTTAAAAATACATGTTGATGAATATTCGCTGAGAAAATAATCATACCGTAACTTCTAGGATTAATTAAAAAATTTAAATCAGATTTTCGGATTAAAAATAAAAAAAAATAATTTAGTGATAATTTAAAACTTAATTGATTTGAAAAATTAAGTCATTAAAATTTAAATCAAAATAGATGAAAATAATTAAAATTATATGTACTATGTAAATGGAAATATAAAAACAAAATCTTTTTTAAAATCTTGCCAACATAAACAAATATGAAATAATATTGTCATTTCATTAAATCTACATTATATATTGAAAGAAAATATAATTTTACTGACGTAAAAGTTGGTTTGTAATTTCCATATTAAATTTGTTTACGTTTCAATGAAGATTGAGTAAATATCGAAATCATGTCAAACAATATTCTCTTATTGATAAAATTTATTAGGTCCTAACTTAAATAAAAGTTTATCCGCGGACAATTTTTACGGTTATATAAATATTTGATTACTTTTGTTGTATTTCATACCAAGAACTGTCAAACAAAATAACAAATAATTGAAGACACAATACGAGCTTGTGATGAAATTAAATTTGAAAAGTTGTAATGCGATTAACGGCATTTGGAGTTACTGATCATTTCACGAATTCTGAGAAAGAAAAGACTTTTTCCGATTTTCTCTATTAACAATACCATGTCTGGATGTTACATGGATGAAGTTCTAAGAAATAATACTTTCTTTTAATTACTAACACAGTACTAATTAGTAAGGAAATTTGAGAAAAATATTCATTGTACATATCTAAAATTAAGCAGTAATTTATTATTACATGTAAATAGAAAAAGAAATTAAGAAATCTATCTGTGATAACACCATTCTTTATCTGAACAACCAAATTTTTATTAAAACTAGCACTTTGATTGATCTTCTACTCTCCTAATTGATTGGTTTCACCTTGCATTTTAATTTACGTCTTTAAAAACATCGCTTTTGCTTTTGTACCAGCAGTCATCGCACATCTCTTTGTTTGAGAAATATAAAAAAAAATTGATTATGCCACTTTGCCCCAATGTATTGACAGTCTTCTATAGGTATAGTTTAGTATAACTTTAGTTTACCTTTCGTACATTCTAAATCATATTTAAGATAGAAGTTACTCACGAAATATATCGTTTATTTATATAAAATTATATTACACAAATTTCGTTGAGTAAGTCTATAATTTTACTGTTAATTGTTGTTGCCTTTATATCTTTTTAATAAGTTAAATATCTCCAAATTTCAGTTTGCATGTACCTTCATTTCTTATTAAGCTATAGTTTATATAATTAGTAATTATTGTATAAAAGAAAAATGATTATATACCTAACAGGCTTTTGAATAACGTTCAGTCTATTATAAAACATTTATAATTCTATTTCAAACACGACATTTTTTTCCATTATGTAAATGTTACATAATGCTTTACGAATATATTTCAAATATTTTATTGAATATATATATAAATAAATAAATAAATAAATATATATACATCATGTCTTTTATCCATTACTGAGTGTGGCATTCTGCCCAAGCTGACCTCGGTAAGTGATATTTTTATTCGCGTGAAATTCAGTTACCAGCCGTCAAATCACGGCCCTCAAAGATATTAGTAGAGAGGGAGCCACACGGGTAGTTCTAACATGGTGTTTTGTCACCTGTGGGAATCAAACCAGGGTTCTCAAGATCCACAGGCCGACTCGATGCTATTGAGCCACCTGCCCCATTTTTATTGAATATTATACGTGGAAACTTTCAAATGCACACCATTATTTTAATATCTTCAGGCTTGTTTTCATAGGTCATTTACATGTAGTAAAAATTCAAAAGGAGCGTTTTAAAATGCTCCAGAAAATAGTTATAAATCATCTTGTATGGAAGTGTATGAATAAAATATTTCAGTTTTTTATTACATATTATAATGCCCTGTTGAAACCTTCCAAATAAAATTAAAGCAAAAGAAATAAAACTTGCAGTGATCCCCTGAATGTCTTTCTTTTCCCTCAGGGTACTTTACAACCCTTTCAACTTTCTTTACAAAACGAAAAATATTTGTAGCCTGTTGTGTATGAATACCAAACTTATTTCTATAAAATTCCACATTCCGTTTCAAAACATAGAAATAAAGCACAGCAACCCTTTTTGTCACATAAGGCAGATAAGAAACAGATCATCTTAAATATTTCTGTTTTTGCACCGTGCCGGGAAAACGGGAAAATCGTCAAAGGAAATTGGAAACACACACCCACACACGAAAAACATTCTCCATTCCCTTGCTCGTATGCGTGCGAGCGCTGAACATTGTGCAGATAAGAGAAAAGTTAAATTGCGTGTCAATGTTTAAACTTGATCATAAATGGCTGATATCCACAGGTACTAGTGGCGCCGAGGCGCGCTCGCGGACACAGCCGAAGCAATTCTGCGCCCTTGGCTGATAGCTGATAATATATCAGCTCCATATAACTTGCCAAGTTTCCGATGAAAGTTTCTAAACTTGTTTTGGACACTTCGCTAGTATGCGTGCGTCTTATGTGCCTTTATCCATGTGTGGGCTTCTGCGTGCTTCTGTACTTACAGAGGCCAAAGGAAACAAGTCACGTCTGGACAGGGTTGTATTTACAAAGTTTTGGGCATAAATTATTTTTAGGGAAATGGAAAAATTGAGATGATGAATGAGCACGCTACCAGTTGAATCATTTAACAAATCTATCAATTTCCGGGAAACATATTTTACTCGACTGTTTGATTTTTTTTAGAAATAAGTTTTCAATTTATTTTTTCTTTGGAGAAGGTGTAGATTTATATTTATACAATATTCCATCACTCAAAACTTCGTCACATCCAACATAAGAGTACATCATAATCTTCCCCATCAAATAGCACGCCATTAAAACATTTACTTAATATATTTTCTGAAAAAATCTTTTTGCATTGTATTCAGTACTTCTGATAATATATAACATATTCCCTTTTTTTGCAATAATTTCGAATATATATATTTCCTGCAATTAATCATCGTTACTCAATCCTATTCTCATATATCTTTTTCGGTCACCTACATTCAATTTATTAATTCAACAAACCTTTTATCATATTTATCTACATATTTATATCATCACCAATCTCATGTTAAACTTATTGTACTCGTGTCTGGTGATCAAACTATAATTGACTCTCACTTCTCTAACTATAATTGGAATCATAATATTGTTATGTAAAAGTAATGTAATTAATTTTGAAAGATATTTAGTAAACCTAGAAACAATAAATCTTAACTTGTATTTGTTTCGTAAAGTGATTAACGGCAGTAAACTGTTTAGTCTACGTTTACTAAATGGCAAATAGATAAATTTAGCGTCTGTACGCATATTTTCCACCACAAGCTTTAAGTTCAGCACTGAAACTGTCATGTATTTATTTGTTAAAATAACTACGTAATACCCAAAGTACACATAAAATATAATCTGAGTTTTTTTACTACAGGCATGAAACCTACTAAAAACAACATTGTGTGCAAACTTTTAGATTTACAAATGGATTTTCGCCAGGATTTTCGTAAAATAATTTCAAAACATGTTTCATTTTCGTTATTTAGCTTAATTGCTTTTGTTAGGGATTATTATTATGCAAAATATATAAAAGTGCTTCAACGAATTTCACTGTTCTAAATTTAATTTTTAAATAAAGTTGAAAATAATTTAAACTGGCTTTAGATGAACCCTTCATTCCTTTTCAATAATTTACATAATTACAATTTTAACTTAAGCAAAGCAAAGAGTATTTCTTGCATAATAATGATTCTATAAAACTACAGATTAGTTTAATGAAACGTAAACAAGAATAGAGTGAATTATTCAGCTCAATCAATAACGAAATGTCTTGTATAAAGGCGTATACGAGTATGTCAGAGTGATTCTCGCTTTTAAAAGTTAGACCTGGGAATCGGAGGTCACATGTCAACAACTTAATACAGTCATTTGTAATTTAAATGCGCGAAAAGTCGGGAATAAAACACTTCTCCAACATTTTAATTTACCTCGCAGTTTTTCCAGATGGCTATCTCGTTATCGTACTTCACAGTTTCACTGCTTACTAAAGAAGTTAAACTATTTTTAAGACAGAGAAAAGTGGAGTGCGGTGGATAATTACAACAATTCCTATTTACATCACGAACTGAATTTCCATCCAATGCGGTTTTAACGGTCTTTAAGTTGTGCAAAGTTTTCGCTCGTGTGCAGATCCGGAAACCGTTAGGGTGTTCGGTAGTCGCATCAGATTACGAAATCCCACATCCAGGCTAATTTCATTAACCAACCTATTTACTTTCACATAAATTCATATATTAAATTTGTCCTTCCTGGTTTTGCGGCGAGTTCGGCGACGGCCGTCGCCATTTCATATCAATTTCTCATTTGAAATTTAAATTTGACAAAGGAATAAAAGGCAACGACAAAAAACCGGTGAGGGCAGCTTAATAATAGAACTTGCTGGGCGACTTCAAAAACCCACTTAACAAAGTTTTTGTTCTTTGTCCTCCGAGATATTTGAACGAAAAAAGGGGAGACAAAAAGCGATTAGCATTGTACTCGTCCAGCTATTATTATCTTCTGTTGCAATGACATGACTAGTGTTTTAAATCTCTCAAATGGACATTTCGAGCTTTCAGCGGACTTCAACCAGAAGTAGATCTTGTAACCCTAATTTCAACCATCTTCCACTATGTGGTTTTGTTTACCTACCTTTATTTCTTTGTCTTTCTTGCTAGTTTATTTGCTTTCCCGTATACTATCATTTTTCAGTGGACTTTAACAATTAACATGGGAAATAGTTTTCCCAACCATTGTTTCTGAATTTATTTTGCGAGCAAGAGTAAACTGAGAATAAAATTGTATATATGTGAGTTAGTGCTTCTTAAACCTTTTTCGACCAGCGCCCCTCTTGGTTGAAGTTTTTAGTTGTAACGCTTGGCAGTCGTACCCGAAAAAGTAATTTTTTAACTCACCAATCAGGACTTGAAATGAAAAATACCACGCCAATTCATAATTATGGAATGTGAAAAAAACAGGTTTCAGCCAATTTTTTAAATAGTTTTTGTCAGCTTGTTTTCAAATAAAAATAGCATTTAAAACAATAATCTATTGTACTTTTGGATGAAACATAATATTAATAACTTTACAAACCGAAACATTTACTACAATTTCACGAACCGGAACAATATTTACCACAATTTCACGAAACAGAACACCATTCCGGTTTGCTCCGGTACATCAATATAAAGTGAAGCCAAATTACTGAAATAAATGTTTACCCCAAAATGTGTAAATGAGATACTGGACGCATGTGTGTGTTTAAATGATAAAAAAGTAAATCTATTTATTGAACTTGAATTATTATAATACTAATAAAGTCTTAGGGTCAATGCTGTATTTATATACTATGACTTTTACTGTGCCGTGGTGTAGTGGTTAGTACATCTGCCTGGGAAGCAGAAGGTCTCTGGTTGGAGTCTAGGGGTCACTCGAATTTATCTCTCATTAATTTAACTTTGAAATTATAATTGTCATGTCATATGCCAAATAAATACATAAATAAAAGTCATAGTTGTAGCCAATTGTATAAATTAAGTCACAGTTACTAAATTATAGTTATTAATGACCTAATTAATAATAATATATATAAAGGCGCGGTGGTCGAGCGTGTTAAGGCACATCTCTTAACATACTGTGACGTCACCCGAGCCAAGGTTCGTCAGTTCGAATCCGCCTGTCGACAATGTGTGATTTGTCGTAAAATATAAAATACAGTTACATGTATTTATCACACTCGGGCACTATAAGCTAGTCACTTATACGCCTTAAATAATGTAGCATTCGACTACGAAAACCGGCAGTACGGCAGTGTAAAAACTGCGGCTCGGTGTGTCCGGTAGGCCCAGGCCCGACTTGGGCTGTAGCGCCACAGATGATGATAAATTAATAACAATATAAATAAGACTATTTAATATTTTTATATTTTTCGCCTTTTTCCATGCCCAGTTCCTCCATATCATATTTAACATTGTTTTATTGAACTGAACTTTAAACATTGTTTGGCACAACAACATAAGTTTTGTTTGTGATGAGAATGATTAAATATTTTGTGTCAGTTTTGTGTGATCCCCTAAAGTTTCTTTTAGTTTTCGTCAGTATCGACTGATGATCTTATTCATGATCGGAACTGGTAGTGTGATTAAAATTTTAAAAATCGTAGAATTAAGAAAAAAATATCTGAAAGTTTTTTTTGTGTCTAAATCAATGATTACGATTATGTTTATTTATATAATTTTTAAACCAGCAGAAATAAGTACAACATTTATATTTTCGCGTAAATAATATTTTATATATCGCGCTACTACTTCAAGTGCATTGGTTTTATTGTAAAAACCATGGAAAATCAATGAAGGAAAGGTTGAGTTTCGTAAATATAAAAATACCAACACGCTATTTTGCAATTATGAAGAAAAAGGTTGATCATTCTCATATTTTCTATAAATATTTTTACATAAGTACGAATTTTTGCAATTATATCACTAAATACTATATCCAAAAATAGATGGTTCAATATCACAAAAATAAATATATTCATTAAAACAATAAGTTTCGAGCAAAATTTGAAATTTCAGTATTTAATTTATACAATTTGTATAATCTAATTTAACAGTAAATTGGTCCTATATTATTCAAACTGGATAAGATCTATTTTCTTTCAAATTTGCATTTACTTTGAATAAGTAATCCTTATCCTTAAACTAAAACAAGCTAAATTCGAGAATCTTTGCAACGGAAATTGGCCTTTTAATCCAATTTGTTAAATGGTTTGAAAAATATATTCGCTATCTTTCATCGCTTTGTTCATATTTAATATTTTTGAACCAAATTAACAAATACCTAAACTTAAAACTTAAAAAGTTTTACATTTTATAGCATAATTTTTTAATCAAATCAATTTACGTTTAATTTTATAAGTACTCGTACACAAAAAAGTATGAACTAGAAGATATACATGACATTAACATGAATTACTTTACAGAGAACATGCACTTTTAAAATAACCGCTACTATAAGATAAAATGTGATACTCGTATATTACACGTAAATGAAATGTTATTATATGTTCGTGAGAATTATCACCCGAACGTGTAATGATTCATTTCACTAATTACATCAAATTCATATTACACATTGGAGTCTAGAGTGCTGTACTGCATTACTATTGAAAATGAAATTATATCCTATATTTAAAATTAAAGGTACTTTACTTTTGTGGGACATTTTGTATTTTCTAGTCACCTATATAAAGTAATAAAAGTTGTTTAATCGGAGTAATAACAAAAACAAAGTTACCGATTTGTTAAAACTTTTTACAATCATTCTATATATATATATATATATATATATATAACCACTTGATAATGTTTATTTTAATACCAGGGTAAAATATTTCACAGTGATTGATCGCAAGGGAGATTACCAGACAATCAAAATTTAAATTTTCCAACCATAAACATCAATTATCACGAATGTAATTTCATGAAAAGGGGAATAAATAATTACATCATTACATCACCATAAACACCATCATTTAAAGCAATTTTGTTAGGCTTTCGAAAAAAATTATCACACAATTAATTAATTTAATTAAATGTAAAATGCATGCAATAAATGCCGTTAAACTGATGTTTTCACCAGATTAAAATTATCTTTGTGTCTTCCTCTTCACTAGCATCGTTTGGGGCCGTGATTTGGAATTTCTCATGGAAAATATTATTTATGAATTTTGTTTACTAAGAATAAGTAAAGAATAAAATGATTTATTAATATTATTTATAAAATTTTCACAGCACATAACTTCTACACAGAAATGCAATTTTCAAAATAAACACACGATTTAAATAATATTTATAAATGTATAAAATTTTATTAGTGGGATTACTATGTTGGCACACTTTATAAAATTTTAAAAATATATTGTCTTGCTTGAACAGCAATGAAATGTAGGGGAGCAAGTTGTATATTTCGGAAAATAAGACGTTAGGAAAAACATGGGAAGAAATATGAATATGGACGTACACAAACCAGCGTAAAATTGTTGCTTTTGGCTCTGCAACCCTAGATGTCTTGTTAAAATGAAGTTATGCTTTTATAAAATAAGGAATTATGCATGAAAATGTTTCAGGTCGTACAAGATACTATAAAATATGAGAGAAACATTATACGAGTATCTTTCACAGTTCGTGATATACGAGCATTATTTCAGTAAACATTATCACCGTTTTGAATTTGAAAACATGTACTAGGTGCTATACAGTTTCATATTGTTTGTTTGTACATTTAAAAAATATGCTTTATAAATGCCTCTGGTTCATATTCGCTCTATTTGTTAGGTTAAACAGGCAAACTATTTATACAAGAATGTAAACCATGTAGATTGTAACGCAGGTTATACAATACAATTAAATATTAAGGGTTTACATTCTAAACCTACATAAATTCACGTTAGATAATTATAAATGCAATTAGTAAGTATGTTCTATTTGAGGTGGTTTAGGATTTGTTCATCTGAAAGCAATTATATCGTGATGAAATTAATTTCGTGGATGCCCTAGAAGTAGCATGATGGATATTATTGAAGGTTTATTACGTGACAATGGTCATGAGTAGGAGGAATAGACGAGCTTGTACAAAAATAATTATGCATGTGGATTAAGCTAAACTGGTATAGAATGTTTGGGGAAGATTAGCTGGTAATTTCATTACAAAAATTAAGAACAGACTTAAACTGGATTAATAATGCAGTAACGTAAAAGATAAAGCAGTTGGGAGTAGAGAACACAAATTAATTTATTGAACGCATAAGTTATATCAATCAATCATTTATTATTTTTCTATTCCTACTTTTAGAAAGTATGCTACTTTACCTGTGTCCAATAATCGTAGCAACAAACACAAAAATAACATTTCTACTCTCTTTATTTGTCATCACTATTGATACGAAATCAAAGAGCAAATTATATTTTTATTTCATATTAAAATTTAAGAAGAATTTAATTACGCTCTAATTTTTTTAGAAAAGGAAAATGATATTAGAAGATTCCGTTGATGATTGAATACATTCAAACCGTTATTTAACTTTGGAAGTGATCACTTCCATTAATTATTTAAGATTTTATTATTTTACTAAAATGTAATTTAGACTTATTACTGAACTTTGTAATTTAGCTTCATTTAATTTGACTTGAAAGTGATCTCAACCAGAGGATTGAAACATTCGCAATATTTGATTGAAAAACGTTATTATCTGAAATTAATTTTTGTTCTTTATAAAGTAGTCATTGAAACAAAATATTGTATGCACATGCTACTTATAATATATTTGCCATATTTCTTTAAATTACTGTCTGTCATTGAAATAACCTATCAAACTGCAATAACATCAGCAAACGCAAGTTGACGATAGTCTCTGCTCCTGGTTCTAAGTAAATGTAACAATTGTCTCGTTTGTTGTATATTTAGTTTGACAAATTCACTTAGAAAACGCATTTGAGATAGAAAATACAAGCTTAGTATAACATGTCTTCGCACTCTGGTTTGAATAGCAACATGTTCCTAGGTAGCTGGATATATTTAGAATGTATTTGATAAACTTTGAATTCAACTCCAAGAACTTGTGGCTGTACCTGTATAAAACAGTGTTTGAGTGTTTCACTTCGATTCATTCTGAACCGAACCCTCTAGTCTACATCTCTACCTTTTGTAGAAGCTTTATTCAGGATTCGACAACCCAATATATTCCTATATAGAATAGTACCGACAAAATATAACATACATCAATTTATATCTAAACTGTGTCATCTAAGTAAGTATACGTACGAGTATATACTACAACTAAAACAATTGTGCACTGCACCTTTCAGCATACTTGTGGCTTTTTTAAAAATTCTCTATAAGTAAGTATTATTTCACGAAATAGTAATTGTACATGACAATCAAATGCACACTTTAAAATAAATAATTATTAGATTTATTACTCTTCTTCTTCTGATGGCGCTACAGCCCAAATTGGGCCTGGGCCTACCGGGCACACCGAGCCGCAGTTTTTACACTGCCGTACTGCCGGTTTTCGTAGTCAAATGCTACATTATTTAAGACGTATAACTGACCAGCTTATAGTGATAAATACATGTAACTGTATTTTATATTTTACGACAAATCACACATTGTGGACAGGCGGATTCGAACTGACGAACCTTGGTTCGGGTGACGTCACAGTATGTTAAGAGATGTGCCTTAACACGCTCGGCCACCGCGCCTGTTTGATTAATTATTAGTAATCTTTTTCATTTAACCCAAATATAGTTCGCATGATTCTTAAGAATGGCCAATTGCACTGTTAAAAGTTAAATTTTAAACTTCGTCTAAATATCAAATTGAATTAATGTGATAAAAATTGGGATACAGCCAGGATTTGATCTACGAATCTATGAACTTCGGTCATTATGCTCTTAGCCATCTAGGCTATGGTCACCATGTAATACAAATCAAATATTATTCCAATTTTTCTCTTTATTTTGTGTCAATGGCAGACTCGATTCTGTGACTCTTTCATGACATGGTCCAAGGGCGGATCCAGGAATAGTATAAGGGAGAGGGTGCAATTACCCTTTTTTCGTACCAACATTTAGATGTTTAGGTTCAGAATACACAAATATTTAAATAGTTAAATGACTATATTACAACGTCTGTTTTTTAACTTAGATATTTTATCTAATATGACTTCAGACTTAAATGTCCTGATGCAAATGCATTAAAACAAGTCATATAAGACGATTTTCAGATAGGTGATTTCTATTTCTTCCTAATTCGAATGAAACAAAATCTCAACTAAAAAAAACTAACCCAAGGGTGGGAGGAGAGAGCATAGCAGCCTCGATTCTGTGACTCCTTCATGACCTGGTCACATAGCTTATGTTATGTTATGTCTATGTCATGTGAATATATTAAATAAATAGTTTACATAGGTTATGTCGCGTAAATTATTTATTTATAAGTTATGTGGTCAGGCGTTAATATAGTGAAAGACTTGACATGCAGCGATACTATTTTTTAAGTAAAATATTACCAATTGAAATTTAATTCGTTTTTCAAGTAAATACATAAAAATTAAATTAAATTTCTAATAATATTCCGCTTAAAATACTGTATCACTACAGATGAATTCTATGTCACGTCTTTCAGTATATAAAGACGTTTTTAGGCTGCTAATAACACATAACAAAATTGAATTAACATCAGATTTGAATCACATGTATGACCGGAGTTCATAGGTCCCAGGTTCATATCTTGTCAGTATTCAACGTATTTACTTAAAAATACTAGTTAAATTTAATGTCAATGTTTGATAGAAATTTTAGTTATTCCATTTGAGTTCGCCTTGCTTTAATTTATGTAAACCAAGTTTAAAATTTAACTTTTGACGCTACAACTTTTTGATTATAAATTGCAAAAAGCCGCTTATGTGAAGTTGGGATGTCCATAGTTTTAGTAATTTTTACCATTAAATTTGCTCCTTTGATTTTATTTTTATCTTTTTATTGTTAAATATATTAATACAAAATGTTTCACATTTGCACCTATAAAATTTAAGTATTACCTACAATAAAAATTAAAACTCTCCGCCTTGGCTGTCAGATATTTTCTAATTATAAAATTATTTGTCGTAAGCAGTTTTTAAAGCATGAAAATTAATAAAAAATATAAATTATTTAATGAATTCAATACTAACTCATTTATTTTACAATAAAATATAGATAACAGTCTATTAACTAATATATTTAATAGATGGCGGCTTCAAATTTATCCTAGGACGTTAATAGTAGGTTTAAATGCAGTTGAACATGGTTTAAATTTTCAGTCAAAATTATTTGAAATTGTTTACATATACTTTTTAAAATCAATCGGTTTTAAAGACAAGTTTGAAGCATGTGCATTTGATTGATTTATGTAATAGATCTCAATATAAATGAGATATAATCTCATTTTATTTGTTGTTGATAAATCTTTAGATTTAGTTTAAAATGTATTTCAATACATGCACAAGTTATTTTGTTATACACCACTAAGGACATAACTGTCATTTTATTTATGGGTTAGTAACTTCATCAAGGTAATAGAAATACAATGTACCCATGCGCAATTTCAAAACTAATATTTACATATAACGTGGTCATATCTAATTTGAAAGACTATACAATGAATATATATATATTATGATAAGCAGGAGAAGTAATCTTTGTATTATTGTTGTTTTGAGATCCGTTTGTATTAATAGTGTTATATTATCATTGTGTTTTATATGACTGTTATGACAAGTCAGTATGGTAATATTACCGTACAGAATACAGTTATTACTTACTTACCAGCCTACTTTTGCGCATGTAAACATAGGTTTAATATCCTGAAACCGATAAAGTAATTTAAATCCATCTATGAATTATATAATTATACACATACTTAACATAAATAATTTAGTACATTATAGCTTAATTTTCTTTTAAAATATATTTTATCATACATATTTCGTGTCCCTCTTCCGGAGATGGCAGCTCTATTAGATCTCAATGGAAGACACATTTTTCGACTAAAGTGCGATTACCAAGCGTCAAATCACAACACCCACACATGTCAGTGGAGAGCATTGATTTTGCCACCGAGAAATTCTTTTCATGTTGTCAAGCTCGGATTATATGGGATCAAATTCAAAACCTTCCAGAGAGGTCACAAGTCAACATCTAACGTACTTGGATTCCCACAAGATTTACATTTTGGTTCTATTTTAGTCATTGAACCGACTTTGTAACTAATTACGTATTTTGAGAGATGAAAGTTGTATTTCAACACGTTCTAAACAAAGGATTCAGCCCTTTACTACATCATTATAATTCCCGTTATTTTGATTTAATTATTAAAATTTACATAAAATCACGAAAACTTCCCCGACTGCAATTACGAATTATGCATTCAAATTTACTGGAACACAACTGACGATGAAACAAAATGCTGCCGAAACAAATGACACCCAGGAGTGTGACGTACCATTGTTTAATAACAAGTAACTGACGTAAAAATTGCGCACATTTATCCCTAGTGTCGGGGGGAGCGTTCGATACTGACAATACGCCATAATAAATATGATTGATTTCATATTTTATCGGCGCTTTGAAATATTATTCGCAGTTGAAACAATGAAACATTATAATGATAAAACAAAATATTCTCACCACGAATAAACATGAACCTGTATAAAATACTAAATGTAGGATTTATTAATAATTCCTGTTTGGTTTTTGAATATTTATCTGTGAAAATGATAGGGTTTAAATTTATCTGACATGTAAATGATGCTGTCAATATTGATACTATTGTGATGTGACAAGACCAGAGAGCTTTTAAAATATTTACTGCAAAAAATGTTCGTTGTGTTTGTAGATCAAATATCGATCTTTTCCTTTTTGTTTGTAGTATATTTCAAGCACTTTCAACATGAATATATAACTGCGATTGCGATAAATTAATAACATGTTTGCAGACTCATCCACGTGCACTATGCTTATAATGTCCATAATGACATTTCTCTACAAATACAAATGCTTGTCATTTCAAATCACGGATATTTCATATTTTCATATGACAGTATTTTCATAAAGCAAGTATCAAAAGAATAAACTAGATTTGTAAACACTGAACTAGTCGGAAAATCTCATGTAGCTTGTATATATAGATGGCATTATACACAATGGTATCATTTAAATAACTTATGGAAAAATAAATGAGATCCGCTCAATGCGCTAACGTCATTTTTGTTACCCTCTATTTATACTTTCATTTTATATTACCCTTGATATGGTTTGAATTACTTTTGGAAAAACAATTAACAATCACGTTAATTTCATTTTTATGATGGAGGAACTAACATAATTTAACCATTAACTTGCCGTGTAGGATCCATTAAAGTATATTGCATTAAAATTCGTTCAATTTGTATGAATTTATGACTTCTACTGAACGTGCTACGTTAAGACACTATGACAGAAGAATTCGGTTGATGCCATACGTCGGACACAGGTGACGTGGTGTAGCGGTTAGCATCTCTGCCCGGCAAGCGGAGGGTCCCTGGTTCGAATCCAGGCGTCATCCGAATTTTTCTGTCATAAAAATTTAACTTTAAAAAATTAGTTACTGTTATTTAGATTTTAGTGAAACATTTTATAAATATTAATTAGATTATTTACGTCAACATAAATAGCTATTAACATACCTAGGAATGTTATGAATATCATTACATCATCATCTGAAGACGATGGGGTAGGTGGCTCAGTGGTATCGAGTCGGCCTGTGGATCTTGAGAACCCTGATTCGATCCCCTCAGCCGACAAACAATTTTCAGCAATTAAAAAAAAAATCTACCCCTGTGGCTCCTCCTCCACTAATATCTTTGGGGGCCGTGATTCGACGGCTGGTAACCGCACTTCACGTGAACAAATATATCACTTACCGAGATCTGCTTAGGCAGAATGCGTGATGATATATTTATTTTATTTTATTTATCTGAAGACGAGTGTAGACTACAACACTCGAAACGTTGTGAAATATTTTTTGTACAATTTGTTCAAATTAATAAAGACAATGCAAGTCCAGCACAATTGTTTTAATCAATAACGTCAATGTCATGATATTAGAAGGTGATCAAGTAAGTATGTGGTCTGTATATTTTTATTCAACGCCATGGTTACAATTGTTTTGTATCATATTTATAAATATTTTTTAAAAATTTAATCCTCAAACCGTGTAACGAGGTCATCTTTAATTTGAAAGAATGTACAATTAATATATACCGTACCGTCAGTACGGTGGTGTGGATAGCAATACGGAATTCGAATCCGGAGATCCCGAGTTTGAATCTAACTCAAGCTAAAAATTATATAAACTACTACACTGCGGCTCGGTGAGTGCGGACCCTGTACTGTAATTGGGATTAAGTTCCTGTTGTACAGCGTAACATAAATAAGTAAATAAATAAATAAGCAGGATAACTAATGTTTGTATTACTGTTGTTTTGATAAATCTTTAGATTTAAAATGTATTTCAATACATGCACAAATTATTTTATTATAGACCACTAAGGACATAACTGTCATTTTATTTATAGGTTAATAACTTCATCAAAGTAATAGAAATGCAATGTACCCATGCGCAGTTTCAAAACTAACTTTTACGTATAACGTGGACATATGTAATTTGAAAGACTGTACAATGAATATATATTATGATAAGCAGGAGAAGTAATCTTTGTATTATTGTTGTTTTGAGTTCCGTTTGTATTAATTGTGTTATATTATCACTGTGTTTTATTTTCATTTTCTTGACTGTTTTGACAAGTCAGTATGGTAACATTATCGTACAGAATACAGTTATTACTTACCTACCACCCTACTTTTGTGCATTTATGTGTAATATAATTTGGGAACTTTTGCGCAAGGAAAACCTACTTTCCTATTTTAAACCAGTTTTTTAAACAATTAATATCCTGTACATATAGCAACTTTATAACAAAAGCATAATCCAGGAAATTAAGGGGAAAGAGGCTACAGTTTATAAAAGAATCTAAACCACTCAGACAATTTAAGTTTAATACTAACACTTATAGTGTTACAACCTTAAAAAACGGTCATATTAAGTGCAAATTATCTCATAACCTTATATTGTATGTGTTCCAGGACCAAAGGAGCAATACTCCTATCCCGAATGGCGGAAGCTGTGGTACTCAACGTTCGATTCGCACGGACGCGGAAAGCTTTCGCGCGGAAAAAACAACAGCATGACGAACGTCACAGTGCAGCTTGGCGCCACGGCGTTCCTGCATTGCCATCTGCGGAGCATGATTGAACGGACCATCATCGGCGCTGAGGTAATAAGTAACTATCTCTAACAGAACTCGGTTGGCAAACTTTGTTATGGAGACGTTCAAGATTAAAACAGTCAACATTGAGGTTGAATAGTCGATATTGAATAACAGAGAGACCAGAAAAAATTACAGGCCTCTTTGGCCAGTGTATGTTTGTGTTTTTTTTTATTTGATAAAACTTTTGTATTTCATTTCACTTCATATAATTTGATCAAATAGTCTCTAAGTAGAAATGTTTTCTATTATCTATATGTCATATTGTTTCTCTGTATAGCAAATAACTATAAAATTAGAAACTTAATATCAACATATCAAGATTAAGTAGGAAAACGAGTTGACCAAAGATAAAATATAAATGACATTTTAATTTTCATAATTTTTATGTCGAGCAATATTGAATTTTTAATATAAATTAGGATACAATTAAATTATATTGGAAATTAATATAATCGTAATTCTCATTTTAATCTGCGTTAATACGAATTAACGACGATAATTCATTGCGCAGTTCTGATGCGTAATCTGCTTTTATGTGCACACTAATATTTTATTCACGAAATTTAGAAATGAAAGTCAAATACAACTACCTTTTTGTTGGAATTACATAATCCTGTGCATTAATTTTGCCCCGAATGAAATTTTAACGAGGTATAACTTTCATGGTTCTGAATATTTAAAAATTAACGAGTTTTTAATCTCTTTGAATAAACAAAATTTACAGCGAGGGTTCGAACTCCCGTCTTATAATCTCTGCGAATCGTGGAATAGAATTCATATAAAGAGGCAGTATTCCGCCATTTTATAATCGATGAATATGATATTATAGATGAAATGGGTGTTATTCTGTGGATTAGTTTAAGCTTGCATAAATACGAAAATCCTATTATACGTGCCCAATGTTCCTGATTTTGATTTTCCGATAAAACTTCTAAATAATAAAAGCTAATATTTAGACTGAATGTGCCATCTATCAGTTAACTTAATTTAATTATATTACACAAGTATAATCAGTATTTCTCTTACTGTTTAATATATTTAAAAAATCCTTTTCTTTCTAAAATTTCATCCTTATTAAAGAAACGTCTATAATGATCCGTCAGTAGGGTGGTGTGGATAGCGATACGGAATTCGAATCCGGAGATCCCGAGTTCGAATCGCACTCAAGCTAAAAATTATATAAACTACCACACTGCGGCTCGGTGAATGCGGACTCTGTACTGTAATTGGGATTAAATTCCTGTTGTACAGCGTAACATAAATAAATAAATAAATATACTTCTTCTTTTCATCTCTTTTTATACCTGTAGCTAATATGAACGAAAATATATATTTTCTATTTTCCATTGTATCTGAGCTCTGCATTTAATATTTTGCAAATTATAATAATGTTGACTATGTTAATACTTATTTATGTCTTTCCTATAGACTTCGTTTTCCTAACGCATCTTCTTTTCGACCATTTTTATAGTTTAACTGTCTATATTTACGAAATCTGAGAGAACATTTTAACCAGATAGAAATTAGATTTTTAATTTTTGTTGCAAGATTTTTTATACAACATTTATATCAACAATTTCTAATAGAATATTAGTGCATATTTAAGTAATGTACGAGTATATAAATATTACTAACTACTGTATATTATGCATAAAAATATTATTAATAATTTGTTAAAATAGAAATCTACATCATATTTCCTTTAGTTCTGTATTTATCCATTATGGCTCTTCGATCTTAAAATAGATGATAGTTGAAAACTTCTTCGTACAGTCGGATACACAAACTCAATTTTCTAGAAACGCAACTATCTGGTAACTCATGCCGCACGTAAGAAATTTGGTAAAGTGTCATAGGTTATGTTGTAACGTGTAGCCATACATAAATATAAAAGTTTCATAAAATTTATGAGCATAATTTGTCTTCTAAGCAAAGTTTCTAAAACTTGGAAAAAAAAATTCATGTTTCTTGTAGCTACTACATTCGGTTCTTTTACTAGAGTCAAGAAATTAAAAAATATAAAAGTACAGAGTTTTAGTGGCTAAAGTTAAAATGTCTTGAACTATAAACTTTTATTTTACCTTCAAACTATAAAACAGTTCGGTTTTTACAACTTTTCTTAACTTTCTTTCCGATCAGCCATTAATAATTAATTTATGTGTACAAAGAAAAGCATTAAATTTTTCTAATAAAATTGCTTTAGTTTTACTTTTATATTTTCAGTTAGTATTTTTCAGTTATTACATTTATAAAGTCAATTAATGAAAGAGCAATTGGATTTATCAAGAAAATCATTTATTAAAGTAACAAAAAGTATTACTAAAAATAAATTAATATAAAGGATATATAATATAATATTATATATTATAGGAAGGTTAATTGTAAGAAGGACAAACTGAATTTATAATGTTTAATATTATATTCTATGTGCGATCGATTTCGAGACTATGCTCATCTTCGGGCAAACAGCTGAAAAATACATTGATAAATAATTCGAATATAATGTACAAAATAATTAATTAGTTACACGTATAAATAAATAAATGATCTTTATAAATATGGGGTAGGTGGCTCAGTGGTATCGAGTCGGCCTGTGGATCTTGAGAACCCTGGTTCGATCCCCACAGCCGACAAACAATATTCACCAATTTAAAAACTCTACCCCTGTGGCTCCTCCACCACTAATATCTTTGGAGGCCGTGATTTGACGGCTGGTAACCGCATTTCACGCGAAAAAATATATCACTTACCGAGATCTGCTTAGGCAGAGTGCCACACCCAGTGATGGGTAAAAGGCGTGATGATATATTTATTTTATTTATTTATTTATCTTTATAAATACATAAATAAATAAGTTAATTTATAATTTGTCTAGTTAATAAAATTTGATATAGAGTAAAGTAATAAAATAAAATGTGATAATATAAAATAAATATAAGTAGAATATATGTGTATATGAAAAACAAATATAAGCGTAGTCATTGTTACTGAAGTTGTTATATATATCAAAAGCAAATTAAGGAGTGTGTAAAACAAAATGAACTAAATTACAACGTGCTCATAAATTTAGGTTATAAATTTAAATCTTAAGTAATCACATTGATCATAACATGGAATATGTTGAAAAATTTAGGACTTACCGTCAAAAATGTACAGTTGAAAAGTTAGCAAAAATATTGTAAATACATTGATAAGTAAAAATAATATTATTAAATTTAATTGTGGAGAAAAACTGTCAAGTGATGTAGTTGGAACAAGTGTCAGGAGAAGAATGACGGGAATGGCGGGAAGTTATATTTGACAAAAGTTAATTATTGAAAAGGCGGTAAATTTTTGAAAATATGATATTCTGGAAAATTAGTTTGTTCGTTTAATAATTGGTAATGTTCTTTTTTGTGTTTTAGAATTTCATATTTTTCCAATAAAATTAATTTATGAAAGTTACTTTCTGAGTGTAGTAAAGAAATATTATCGGTGCTGGATGAGTGGTTATTGTTAATAAGGTGGGAGTCGAAGGCAGAGTAAGGGTTATTTCTGACGTGTTCTTTAAATCTAGTTTTTTTTTTTATTATTATTATTATTATACTTTGTATAACCAACATACTTGTAAGTACAAAAAGTATCTAAAAATATTCATCAGTTTCTTTTTAAGTAAATAGTTATCAATTTATATTCTGGTTACACCCAACTGTGAAAATAATGTAGTAGGAAAAATATGAGCTCCGTCGATCGTTTTACCTTTAACATTTTTAGAAACCAATTTAAATGATCGTTTCAATTAAAAATACATGTAATCAATGCAATTTTCAATTAAAACATACGGTTTAAAATGAAATTTTAATTCTGAAACAAATAGTAGTTGCAAACATTTACAATCCTTATGTCATCATATATAATTCCATTAATGACTATGATTTTACCGGATATTTTTGTCGTCATGATCACGTATGCTTGTTGTGACGAAAATGTGCACGAGTGCGATAGCACGAGTCTATATTTTCTTAAAGCAACAAGCAGGAGTGATCTAGGCAAAAATTACCAAAGGAAAATCATAGTCACGTATGGTATTCGGCTTGACAATTCCTCGAAATATTTTATTTACTCCAAACAAAATTTACCTGCAGTATTTTGAAAACAATGTCTGACCTACTATTACCTACCTTGGTGATCAATTTAGATTGTTTAATTTTTTAAAAAGTCAAATAAAATTCAACAATATTAATCTACTCAAAATAGTTAACAAACGTTATAACTAAGCAACGATTTGCGACAATTTTCACTAGTGAAATTGTCGCTGTAATACTGCTGTGATTGGTTCAATTCAGCAAAATACTGTAATTTCATTGGATGAAAGGTTATGAGTGGAATTATCAACAAAATTATTTCAAGAAACAAATTAATGCAACACTCTCAACTGTTGCAAATATTAACAATCCCAGGATGAATCTAATTCAAATTATGATACTATTATCTTTTATAGTATAATTAATATTAAAATATAAACAATAGATAATACAGAGTAATACACATATAATGCAGGAAGCACATATGCAAGAACTTGACATTATATTCTAGTTCAGATAGTAGTTAATGTCCTTATCTATAAGCATAGTTTAGAATTTATGTAACTATTAACTATGATTAATATTTAATGTATCTAGTAATAAAACTACAATTAGGATTAGAATATATACTCGAGCGATATAATTAGTTTCGCTGGATGGTAGAGACTCGATCTATCTCTTAGTCAACATGTCTTGATTTATATTCACTCAAATTCAAGAAAAAAATTGTTGTACACTGAATTTGTCTATTTTGAAACAGGTACAATTTAATTCTGTACAACTTTTGTTTGAAATATTTGTTGTCCAAAATAATTTATTGAGCGATTACTAATTAACACCCTATGCGTAGATGTGGCATGTTGAGTAAAATGTTATCTACAAATAACTAGATGCCAAATGTGGCCTAATTTCTGAAATAAAATAATGTTTCTTAAATTGGTATTAATTCAATGTTGTCGATAATTATTGTTATAATGTCTAATAGTCGTTAATTATAATCGTAAATATTACTTGGAAAACTAATTCCTTCACTTCAATAACAATATGGAAAATATAAATTAACTTCAAACAGGTGCGGTGGCCGAGCGTGTTAAGGCACATCTCATAACATACTGTGACGTCACCCGAGCCAAGGTTCGTCAGTTCGAATCCGCCTGTCGACAATGTGTGATTTGTCGTAAAATATAAAATACAGCTACATGTATTTATTACACTCGGGCGCTATAAGCTAGTCACTTATACGTCTTAAATAATGTAGCATTTGACTACGAAAACCGGCAGTACGGCAGTGTAAAAACTGCGGCTCGGTGTGTCCGGTAGGCCCAGGCCCGATTTGGGGTGTAGCGCCACAGATGATGAAATTAACTTCAAATACATCACATAGACAAGTTATACGCTCTTGCGAAAATGTAATACGAGTATTGTAAATATCAATAGTAATTTTGCTTTGAACAAAAGCAAAACATGTCAACATGTCATACTTCATGTTATATCAAAGTAGATCCAAGTATATTATACAAAACTATGTAATTTAAAATTGCTGGCTGTTAAAATAATATTACAATTTATTTACCGGTATAGTTACCTCTGTAGTGATTTGACGGTTGTAATCACATTTGAACATGAAAATTATTTGTTTTAAGCTAGGGTTCGCACAATTTATTAAACACTGTTTGAAGTAAAACATACCTTTGATATGTAATCATCTATTTAATGTACGTACATATACAATATACCTACATGATGGTTTGATTTTCATCTTCGGACTTAACGCAGTTGATTACTAGTCATTTAAATATCAAAAAATACTGTTTAATTTACCTATTAATGTAGCACTTGATTTAAAACTTGATGTCACTTAATCGCTCTAGCCGAATGTATGATAGACGAATAAATTGTGTAGATTAAAATATATTCAAAACATTAAAATAAATAGAAAAATGTACAAAATTATAAAAGTTATAGAAGTTAAACAAAACATATTAAATAATAATTTAAACAAATTGACCGAAGATGGCAAACAACAACAACGTATGAACTTAAGTTTCTACATGGCAAGACTACATCTTGCCAAGCTACCACTAACTATTTGTTGTTGTTTTCCATGGGACGTGCTGACAAGGGGTAAGAAAGTGGAATTGTTGCGTTGGTTCAGGATAACTGTTTCCATCTACGAGTTTACATTTAGAAAAATCTCAGACGTTTGCAGGGATGAAATACAAAGATCAAAAGCTATCTCAGACCAAAGCACAAACCCGATAAATAATGATCGAAGAATACTGAAATTATTACAAACATATGCACTAATAAATTTGTTAACCAAAATTTTGTCAAGTCAACTTTTAAAAAGATACGAAGTGATTGGTCCGCAAACCATTTTTCAATCAAAATGTGGCTCGTCTATGAAAAATTTTTGCTATAAAGTGTGCCGTGGCAGATTTTTTTTAAGTGATATATTTTTGCGCGTGTAACGTAGTTACCAACCGTCAAATTACGTCCTCAAAAGATGTTAGTGGAGATGGAGCCACGGGTGTTGTTTTATTATGGTGAAAATTGTTTGCCGGCTGTGGGAATCGCACATGGGTTCTCAAATCCACAGGCTGACTCGATACTACTGTGCTACTTATCCCACTAAATAATGGTTACGAGTACAACTCCTACCTGAGTTGTAAAAGCATCATCTAACATGATTTTCAGTAGATATTTAGAGAAGAGGAATATATATCATGATATATTCATAATTCCAATGTTATCCCACTTTAGAAAGCTATTAAATTTAGGCAGACAAATATCACTGAACATTTCATGTTTAATTCTCCATCAAATTAGAAATAAATACCAAGCTATTACTCCTTGCTAATCCAATACTTTAGTCTCCTACTATTTCTCCTCCATCCTCCTCTGTGGATCCTTGTCAAGGTAATCTACTTATCTCTGTTCCTCTTACGTGTAACCAGGCGTTAGTTCTATCGTCTGTCTTATGTCACTATTCTGTTCGCTTCGCACATCCTCGTTCCTTGCACATAATTACACTGAAGCTCCACTTGACTCAAACACTCTCATAGACAGCTTCAATGTTGTGTCTCTTTCTATCTTGTAGAGATACGAGAAACTGTACAAGTAGTTACATCTACGTACAACGTTATTTATTCGTGAAAATCAAATTCTTCCTTGTATACTAAGATTTATGGATCCAGGATTCTGTATTTCTCTTTGCATGGAGATTGTAGATATTGTAAGATATACAGGCTGTTTCTATACCTCTGCACGAAACTTTAATGACATATATAATTTGATACACAGATTATAGAACAAGAAGAATTTTTATGAAATTCGCAAAAATTAGGGTTTCTCATTCCTAGCGAACATTTTTAGTGTCACTGGTTTAATAGTACATTTATTTATTTATAATTACGTTACTAATGAAATAAAATCATTTATTAATTAGTTATTATGTAGGTACCTGGTGTAAGGCCTTATTTTTATTTGAGTACCTTGTCTGATTTCGTAAAAGGTATTCAAAGGGTAAGTTGTTGTGGGAGAAATTTGAGAAAAATGTATAGCAACAGTGAATTAGTGAATATGATGTTAGTGTATGGAGAAGCGGCGCAAAATTCTAAATTAGCAGCGCGAATCAAACAGTCTGAATGATTGCCATTACACAGAACACATTTTGTAAGTATATTATTTGGTTTCTGCATCTTGCCGTTAGATGGATCAGTACGTATTTGGCACAATAAAATGGTTTGTTGCAATACGTTTTAGTATATTCGTATTCTTGTTACCGTGTAAATTGTGGTATATCTTTCTTTTTGTTTGGTGCTTCTATGGTTATTTTTGTTTCGAAGATGTTTCTAGATATCTTTATTTTTCTCATTTGGTTATTGATCTATGAAAAAAATTGTAGTGCTTCTTTTGTTTTCTTGTTACGAATATTGGACACGTTGTGAAAATTGAGTCCTTTTTCCTCTAGGGCTTTTTTTATTTCTTCATTAAGTATGAATATTACTTCTCTAGAAGGTCATTCTTGTCTCAGTTGATAAGTACAATAAGCAATTTCCTTCTGTTTCAGGTATCATACAAGGTTTCTGTATGCTTTTGTAAATAGTATCTATTTTAACTGCAAGTAAATTCATCTGAATATACTCCTACACTGAAGGAATCTTAAACTCTTAGGGTTTATTCTACTTTTCAGTGTTTGCGTGTTGTGAAATGGGATTTTGCGTTGTTTCGAATTCACTTTGCAGTAAAGTATGTGTTGTTTCTTATATCCATGCGTTCGTTCTGAGTTCAGTTTTCATTTTCTTCACTGCGATGTCTTTTTAATACTTTCCAGATTTTGATTACTTGCCATTCATTGTTATGATTAAAACTAATTTAATAATAATAAACTTTATTTTAAATTATTTTACAATTTTGATTTAGAGAAATAAACTCATACCTTCCTTGTTTCTACTAAATTTTTCGTGGAGTGTATTTAATGTTTGAATAAATCTTTTTCGAAATATGTCGTTTAAACACGAGATAAAAAATGCTTTCATTATCGAATTCGTTTGGAAAAATAACGTTTTCCTCTCTAGTCTGATAAATAACTATTGATCCGAACCAGTTATTTCCATCCAAATATATTAAAAATTTAAAAAAAAACTCATTCTAACAATTTTATTTATTACAATTTATTTACACTTTAAATTTAATAAAATTAGTAGTATAATTCTACTGACCTAGTGTTGTGTTTGAGCAACAAACTGATGCAGTGTTCGAAGGCGTTAGAGCGTGGATCACTGCTTGTTGCGAAGTAAAACACCCGTGCAGTGTTGAGTTCCAGTGTACCGGTCAGTAAATGTGTATGCCATTAACATGCTGCACACTCTGTATTGTAATTAAGATTAAGTTTCTGTGGAGACAGAGTAATAAATAAAAATAATAATAAAAATGAAACATAGGTCGTCATGGTTCAATGAACGATGCGTTTGATTAGCTGTATACATATTACTTCCGTCAGTACGGTGGTGTGGATAGCGATACCGAATTCGAATCCGGAGATCCCGAGTTCGAATCACATTCAAGCTAAAAATTATATAAACTACTACACTGCGGCTCGGTGAGTGCGGACCCTGAACTGTAATTGGGATTAAGTTCCTGTTGTACAGCGTAACATAAATACATAAATAAATAAATAAATAATTCTCCCTCCACTAATATCTTTGGAGGCCGTGATTTGACGGCTGGTAACCGCACTTCACGCGAAAAAATATATCACTTACCGAGATTTGCTTAGGCAGAGTGCCACACCCAGTAATGGGTAAAAGGCGTGATGATATATTTATTTATTTATTTATTTCATTGTTTGGTGGTTTGTTAAAAGCAGGCAAGTTTTTATTGACACAGAAATAAAAAATAAATATATCATCACACCTTTTACTCTTTACTGAGTGCGGCACTCTCACCGGAGCAGATCTCGGTAATTGATATATTTATAAAGCCACAGGGGTAGCTCTAACGTGGTGAAAAATGTTTGTCGGCTGTGGAATCGAATCCGGATTTACAAATCCACAGACCGACTCGATACCACTGAGCCACCTACCCTATTAGAGAGATATAAAATTAATGACATGTAACTGAGAACGAAATAACGTTATTAATCTGAATTTATATTTCAGTTATATCATTTTCATTCATGAAGTAAGATCAAGAAATTCTTTTCGTTTCTATGTCTCTTCTAGAAAAATATTTCATTTTGTTTTCGTTTTTGCTCAGAATATAATTTGCAACTACTCCTATTCTAAAGACTTTTACAGAGGTGACATATTTCATAATTAGAAATATAATACCAGGTTTGTTATTACAGAATGCATCCAGAAATGCGAACCGTTTATAATAGAACTGCAAGCGTCATTAATATAATTAAAATAATATGAAAACAAATCCTACATTGTTAGAAAATAGTTATTTGTTTGCATTTTATCAAATAACACATTATATATTGAACCCTCTTATATTCATATGAAACACGCACTGTCTCTTTCTATCATCTTTGTCTGTTCTCTCATAAAGGTAAGACATCTTATTCTCCCCGCCTTTGCAGTTTCAAGTTCCATCCTCTCTCATTGTTGCTCTCCGTGTCTTGTAAACGACTGTGATATACATCTGTCTCTTGCAGAGCACAGAGCGTAATAAAGCTATTCGCCTACAGTTTCTGCTAGTTGTCGTGAACAAATGTTAACATGGGAAAGTAAGATGGAATTTTGAACATGAACAAGTGCTTGTACTTATGAGTTTGGTTCCAGTTTATTTACGTTATTTAGCAAAGGCTTTTAATTCACCAATTTAGTAAAAATTTCAATGGTTTTTAGTTTTATAAACGTTAGCTAATAGAAATTAGTTTTCCGCTACCATTGTTATCCTGAATATTTCAAATAAAAACTGTAAATAATTAAATTCTGCATCCAAATCAATTAACACATTTCAATTGTTTCTTTACTGCTGGAATTAATTTTAAAAGACATTAGTTAGTCATAAAACTAAAACAAATGCAAACAAATCTATAATGTTTAATTGTCATATACATATTTAACCTTGAATTTAACAATAACTAAATAATTAAAATAAAATATCTGGACTGATTTAGGTGTACAATTTAATTGTCTAAAACTTTTATTGTTAAAATATGTATGCGACAATATTTTGTAGTTATATGAAAGTACAAATAAGCAAAATTAATTCCGTAGTACTGCTATTATTTGCTTTTTCACCTAGCTACTATTGTTAAACCTCGAAATACTAGACTTTAAATCATTTTAAAAGCTAGTCTACCACAGCTTGTTAAACAAAAACAAACTCCAGTGCTTAATATATGTTTGACAAAATATATTAATTATTGTAAATGAAATTTAATCCATATTATTTGTTAGCCATTTGAAATAGCACTTTGTACTAATTATTTATTCAAGTACTCTGTTCATACCAGGAGAAATATTAAAATTTCAATTCATGCGGAGTGGATAATTATTATATTGAATAAATATGAACACACTGATTTAGGTAATGTTGGATAAATATTATTAAAATAAGCAATACAGACTTAGATTTTATTCTAAATAGGATTTTTACTATGAACTCAGCGTCGAAAGGTTAATTAACTGTGTTATCTTAAGTATCTTCTAAAAAGTTGATTTTACAGAGATTTAAATAAATATATCATCACGCCTTTTATCCATTTTTGGATGTAGCACTCTCCCGTAGCAGGTCTCGGTAAGTGATATCTACCGGCCGTCAAATCACGGCCCTCAAAGATATTAATGGGTAGTTTTAATGTGGTGAAAATTGTTTGTCGGTTGTGGGAATCGAAGCCGGGTTCTCAAATCCATAAGCCGACTCGATACCACTAAGCCACCTATCCCATTGACAGAGATTTGTATTATCAAATATAGTAATGGATAAAATGTGCAAGAATTAGTCTTCCACAGATTAATAATCATCGCATTTATTTTCTTTAAAAAGTTATGTTTTGACTCGTGAGGTGTTCACCTCAAAAGATTTTAATTATTAACTTCAGACTTCATCATGTAAAATTTTATTGTTAATTCACTACTGCTTGAAAATGGCCCAAAACCTTTGGCCGAAACGTCGCCTTATTAATTAATTTAATATAAAATGTATAATTAATTTAACTTTTTTATTAATTTTGCAAAGCCTGAAATCCAACTAATATAAAATTTTTTTTTAAAGAAAATCTACCATTCGGCTGATTAAAAAAGAAGTAAAATCTTTTGATTTTACAAAATTCATCGCATTTATGGCATATCAGAATTGTCGTGCTTTGCTTTTAAAATAAGTAGTGACGTATTTTGGTATTAGGTCTTGCTTTGCTCTGGAACAGTTTTCACTTTTGTGCTTATCACTCACTCCTTTTTAACTTATGCCTAAGAGTGTATATCTTTAAGTTAACGTAACGATACCACCCTCTTACTCACTCCTAGTTAACAGATAAAATAAACAACAAAGTAAAGTTAGGGAAAGTTCATTCTTAATCGAGACAGTCTCTTTAGCATGATCAAGATATACCTATACATTCCTATTCTGTAACGCAATCATTATCTGTTACTGATCGATACATTAAAGACAATCCTCATTTCTCAAAATTACCACAATTTTGGAATTTTATATTTATACTGTAATTTCCATTTTATTTGTATGCATTTTGCTCTCGTACGAAGGTACCAGTATATATATATATATATATACTTTTTAATGATGTAATTCAGTTCTTATTACAGTAATTTCACTAATGACGTAATAGGTTAACACAAATTACTTTTTAACCACTTTTTTAGATAGTTGTCCGTGAGCTATTTCATTGTATTTCTTTTTTATAATAACAGTTATTTATATGTACATACAAGAAAACTGCATAAAAATGAGGATACCAGGATAAGATATTCGAGTCACAGAATGCAGAAATTTTCATAATCTGTAAATATGAAAAATAAAAGTTGTCATTAATATATAATGATCCAGTTATAAAATATATAAATGTGTCTTAATTTAGATCGTTTTATAACTTTTTTAATCGTAACTTAATTTAAATTATTCATTTTGTAATTATGAGCATTTTAATTTGATTTAAATTTCAAATATACTTTACAAAAACTATTTATCATCTGTCTCTTATTTACTCGCTATTCCAACAATGCTTCTGTAACAAAGTGAAACAATTATTTAGTTTTTGATCTTGTTATAATTAGGATGTTTCAACTCAGCTTCGAGAGATACAAACTAATTAAATGTTATCGTAAACATCTTTTTAAAAGTTACTTGGTTATCAAATTGACCTGTGGATTTGAGAACGCGAGTTCGATTCGTATAGCCTACAAACAATTTTCACCACGTTGAAACTATCCCTGTGGCTCTCCCTTCACTAACATCTTTGAGGGCGTGATTTTATGGCAGGTAACCGTATTTCACACGAAGAAATTTATCACTTACCGAGATCTGCTACTATTTTTTACTTCCTTGTACGAAGTAAAGGAAGTATTGTTATCGCGAAAATTTTCGGTTCTCAGATTTCAGTGGAAATACGCATTTTGGCCCTCCCTGAGTCCATTTTGACTAATTTCGTCGTGACGTCTGTACGTACGTATGTACGTATGTACGTACGTATGTACGTACGTATGTACGTATGTACGTACGTATGTACGTACGTATGTATCTCGCATAACTCAAAAACGGTAAGCCGTAGAAAATTGAAATTTTATATTTAGGACTGTTATAACATCTAGTTGTGCACCTCCCTTTTTGGTCATTATATAACTTCCGGAAGTGGTACTTTACTTGAAGCCTATAATAGATTTTCATGAAAAACTATATTCAAATATAATTTAAAACTTTCCAAATTTGGTATATAAGACTACTATATCAATGGAAATAATATAATAGATTGTGGATAAAATACACTAACCGGAAGTGACACATTACATGAAGCTGCTAACAGTTTTCCTTGAAAAAAATGGTATTATTTTAATTTTAGAAATAAATGCTTCAAATAAAAGTTTTAGAGAATTAAATTCTGCGTCTAGCACATTAAGAATTTTTAAATTAGCCTTTTGCATAAGCGAGATATCTAAATTTAAATAGTATATATTTTGTGTGTTTTTTTTAATTAAGTTTGCTATCGATTGGAACAAAAAATAAAAGATTTTATGTCAAATATGTGCAATTAAAAAAATATCTATAGTTTAATACGCGTACAAGGAAGTCATGTGGTGTTCACATCAGATTTTTTTCTGTTAAATATAATGACTTTTAAAAAATATAAAACTTCAATGTGTCAAAATATTTGACAGAATTAAGTTGCACATTTTTTTATTATTTTGTTTTAATTCCTTTGTCTTTATTTATTCGCTCTTGTCCAACTATTTCCTTAATTTTGTTACATTTGGCTTATCGGCAATATATGCTTCATTTAGTGTTAGATTTTCTCTAGCCGTTTCATATTGGTTCTGTATGTAAGGTTCGCAAGCAAACCATTTCACACTTCATCAGACTTTTAGATTGCCAGCAGTCGGTAAGATAGTAGTTAATCTCATTACATTGGTGCTTATTGGAAAAATATAACAGACCCACGTCTTTTAAATTTATTTGTTACTCTGTACAACAGGAACTCAATGTAAATTACGGACAAAATCACTTATTTTTATATAAGTTAATGTCAGCAAGCTTTGAACGCACGATCTCTTGCTTGAGACGCATTTTATCTGGTTTACGAGAATATCATGTACTTCATGTCAACTGGCTTAGCAATTACGTCATTCTTAAAACCACAACAACTCAAGAAGAAAGGAAATATAGTGTTGTTTTCTTGACATATGCAAATGAAAGATGAAAGAAACAAAATGATGAACGTAACGTGACGTATTTCCAAGCCATTTGATATGTGTACATTTCTGAAATCCTGAGGTCAAAAACAAAACGTACAAGTTGGTAAAATCAATGGCGCATCCAGAAATTCGGTTAGTGAGGAAGGATCAAACAAACAAAAATATCTACTTATTCTTGAATATACAGAATGTTAAATAGGGTAAAAGAGCACATACATTTTGATATTCTGGTGAAACCATTTTTTTTTATTCGCATAATTATTGTTTCTTGTTTAGTGCTACTCGAAATTTTTAACAAAAATAATATTGAATTATTTCTCTTAACTAATGTGGTATTAGGTAGTTAGTTGACCTTGTTAGCATAGCTTTTTTTGGCAAGAAAGATAAAAATAAACAATTATATACAGGGTGTTTCTATACCTCTGCACGAAACTTTAATGACATATAATTTGATATACTGATTATAGAACAAAAATATTATTATGAAATTCGCAAAAATTAGGGTATTAGTGTCACTGATTTAATAGTACATTTAATTATTAATAATTATGTTACTATTGAAATAAAAGTATAAACACTGCCTACAAATAATCATTTATTAATTAGTTATTATGTAAGTATCTGGTGTAATGCCTTATTTTTATTTGAGTACCTAGCCTGATTTCGTCGGTAATGAAAGGGGAAATTTGAGAAAAAGGTTGCTTTTATATAAAAAAATTCGTATCGGCTAGTGGTACTCAAAATGTACAATTCATAAACTATGCCTTAACTTTGTGAATTAAAAAAAAAATTGATTGAGGATCAGCACATCAAAATGTATACACCTTTAAAATAATTTTATCCATTTTTTAACACCCTGTTCTGTATGCATTTATTTATTTATATTACAAATACAAAATTTAAAAAATATAGTTATGGTTAAATGTAATAAATAATTATTTAAATTAAAATATATCTCTTTTTGCAATTTATGTCAGACAGCCTCTGCTGACACAAATATATTTTTATTAATATATTATAATAGAACTAATTTTTAGTATCTTTAATATTTAAAATATTTATAATAATATTAAAAATGTTTACAATAATTTATAAATATTGAAACAAGATCTTGTATATTTGTTAAATATTAAATAGCTGCATTGTAATAATATGCAATAGTAGGTAGATAGGTATATTTATTGAGTGCGGCAGTGACCAAATCTCGGTAACTAATATATTTCTTCACATGAAGTGCGATTACCAGCCGTCAAATCGCACCCCCCTAAGATGTTAGTGGAAGGAGAGCCACCTAAATTGTCATCTGTAGGACTCGAACCCGAGTTGTAAATTCCACATGCCGACTGGATACCACTGAGCCACCTACTCCATAACAACGATTTTCACTATATTATTTTTGTCTAAAGTTAATTTATATTATGACAGAAAAATTCTGATGACGCCTGGATTCGAACCAGGGACCTTCCGCATACCGGGCAGAAATGCTAACCGCTACACCACGTCACCTGTGTTCGAAATATGGCATCAACTGAATTTTTCTGTCACAGTGTCTAAGCGTAGCTTCGTTCCGAGAGACTCCTATATAGGCATTGACAACCGGGTTCGTCTACAGTGACACAGTTTTTGATTATGAGGGAATCATACCCAAGCTTAGAGCTAATATTATTAAGTTGTGTGATTATTAAAGGTAATCATACCTGTAGTTTTTGACTAATGTTAATTTATATTATGACAGAAAAATTCTGATGACGCCTGGATTCGATTTTTGTATTTTATGATTGCAATTGCACCCTTGCACGTCCCCTGGGTGCGCCACTGAACGAAATCCCTATTGCAATATGATCTTTGAGACCGTGCAATATAATATATCACCATCTGTGTCGCGCTCGTATGTCACTACATATGTCCGTCTCTTTCAGCACGTGTCGTGGGTACGGCGACGCGACTGGCACATCCTGTCGTCCGGCATGCTGACGTACACCAACGATGAGCGCTTCCAGGTGCTGCATACAGAGGGATCAGATGACTGGATCCTGCAGATCAAATACGTACAGAAGAGGGACAACGGGACTTACGAATGCCAGGTATGCTATGTTCTCAGTGTTTCTCAAACAGGAAATTATAATGATATTCCATTTGAACTGTATAATATGTACGTATGTTATGCAATTCACATTGGTAACTTTATTTCTGTTGTTAATTAGTGTTTCGAATGTAATGTCGTCAGTTTATTACTATTTGTTCTTAATTTAGAGATGGTAACATCAGTGATTTTCAACTCACGTTCATGACCGCTTACGTGATTAAAATATTAGTCCTGTACATTCATGAACAAGAAATTTCAGATTTATCACATATACGCACATTCACGATTACATATTTTTTCTCGCGCCCATTCATAGTTACACACCGTTATAATTCTTCGTCAATATTCTATAACTTCATATTAATTGTGCGCAACAATAATCTATTTACCTGTTTCATAATTAAGGACCTACGCGGCGAGCCATGCTCAGTCTTTAAGTTATTGAAATTCATCAAAACAAACCTGTATTACTTTCGTTACGTTTCAAAATTAACTTTAATTTTGTAATTTGTACCTATTTTTTGTTATGTCAATAAATAATGAAAATACAAAAATATTTTATATACATTTGATTTCCAATCGCGTTAATATATGTAATTTCCTTCACATCCCGAAATTTAACGTTTTCTGCCCATCTCAATTCTATATTTTTTTAATATTTCTGGCAAATTGCATTTAAATGTTTAGAACTTCTTTACAACTGGATGAAAAGATTTGAAATAAATTTCTATCTTGTATGTTATTTGTTCTTAAGGATTTATTTTTTTTTATCCCAACTTACTATACTTTATCCTCGATTCTAATGTGGGGTAAGTTTTTCAAATTGAAGAAGAATAAACACATGGACTAGTTCAACGCTACGTTAATATTCATAAGCTTGCCTGTTTTCCCGTATACATATTAATCTTTAATCAATACGATTACGTACAACGGTACAACAAAAAATATGATCATAATTTTAAAAAGTTTATAATAGATATACATTTTTTTTTATGTTCTAGATATGTCTAGTACAGTATATGAGAGTTTTCATTGTACTGGTATGAGTGCACGCTTAGTTTTAAACTTGAAAAGAACAGAGCGAATATGAGCAGAATCTTTGTCTTGTGTTTTCTTATTTTCGGTAAAGTTCCTGTGCTCCAGGTTATTGTTTGTTTGTTTGTTTGTTGGTGTTTTTTTGTTGTAATATTTCATATTTTGTTTATTATTCATATGGAAAAAGGTGAAGGTTGTTGTATATTGGTTAAACAAATTAATTCATTTCCAAAGAAAATAAAAATTATGTAACAGTCGAACTTTTAACATTAATACTATATCAGTAATAAAATAAATAAAATTGATTCGATTTTTTTCATTTAAATACATTTACTATGGAGTAAATCTATTATGTTCTTTATAAAACTGGGCATTAATTATTTATAGAGCAATAAATGATGTTTTAAGATCGAAGATTTTATTTGTAATACGACGCGCAATCAGGGGTTTCAAACCATATCCTACGGTCGGCCTCGGAGATGATGACCTCAAAGTTGACTTGGAGGCTGATATTTAAGAAATTTTGACAAGTGCTTATTTAAATATTTTATTTAACCTAGTTTCACCGAGTGTTCACAATATGGACAATTGTTTTGTCTTTTTGTTTAAATTGTTATTCAAACCCTAAGGCCTTTAAATTCATTTAATAACGATAATACCTACATACAATATTTTTCTACAAACAGCGAAAAATAACTTCTGTTAAATGTTTCTTTGCGATGATTAATGTATTTTTAACATAATAAATTTTTACTTACCGCCCTAGGGCAATTTATCAAGAATGTAATGAGTTACATTGGTGGTAGAAATCAATTATTTTGAGCACTTTCACTCATCGATTAAGATTTTTCCAATCTATACAAGAAAGTTTGATATGAATCGAAGACAAATTTGTAAAAAAATGTAATAAATACTTTTCAATCTCATTTTTATAATTATTTAAAAACTTTAATTATATTTGATGATTTATAGGTGCAAAAAACTTTTTTCCTTGTAATTATCTGAATAGTAATGATACAAAAAAACTTTCATTAAAGAATAGATGAGTTCAGGGATAGCCTTAGCATATCAAACGCCTCGGGTGACATTTTTTGCCTCTCCTTCTACCCAATTATTTTTTTTTTTTAAATCCATTTGAATTATAAAAGGATAAATATATCATCACACTTTTATCCATTACTGAGTGTGGCACTCTGCCATAGCAGAATCTCGGTAGACGATATTTTTTACAAGAAGATGTTACTAATGGGAAAGCCACAGGAATAAAGTTTGTCGGTTGTAGGAATCGAACTTGGATTCTTAAATCATAGGCCGATATAATCTAATAAGTACTATGGCGACATATTTCAAAAGAGATTCATTGTGACCGACCGCTGTTTCTTCTGACCTGACGTCATGAACGGTCGTCCAATTACACTATCCCCCAAATTAAATAGAGTTCATTTAAATAATATTATTATTAATTAGCCTCCTCATAAAATATAACATTTTACTACATTTTAAATTATTTTAGTAATTAATATCTGAATTTTTGTGTTTTATTAAGTTTTTTAATTAAGTAAAATTATATTAGTTACGATGAAATAATTTAAATATAAAATAGAACTCATAATAAAATTGAAAGTTACTTGAGATTTCATAATTTATAGCTGAACCTAAGCGTTTGCAGATTAATTTAATGTAAATAATATATTTTAATTCGTTATAAAAACATCAGCCCGTTTGTTTTTCTTTAATTTATAATATTATTATTATTTGTATAGCATAAATATTATCATTTATGAAACATATATATACGAGTATATATATATATATATATATATATATATATATATATATATATATATATATATATATATATATATATATATATATATATTTATATATATATATATAGAAAGAGAGAGAGAGAGAGAGAGAGAGATGCAAAAATGAGAATACGGATTACATATTTAGCCTAGAGATAAACGAATGTATTCGAGTGAATATTTGATGCTAGAAGATTGACGGAGCTGAATTTGAATAGTTTAAAATGATGTAATTCAGTTCTTATTACAGTAATTTCACTAATGACGTAACAGGTTAACACAAATTACCATTTTTCTTTATTAAGGATCAAAGGTACATACAATTTATATATTACCTCAAATACGACAAAATAGATAGGTGGAATTCGAATAACATGAAATCTACATATTCATTCAATTAGGAAAAATGTCATTGGGAATGTGAACCAATAATTTCTTCCGACGTTTATTAAAATATCGACGTTTTGATATTCAAAAGCCGTGTCAATTATTGTCATATTCAGAGGATTATAACTGTCCATATTAAATTACGTCGTTCTCAAATAACATTAAATGAAAAAATTCAATAATAATAATAATAATGGTGTTCCATTTTACATTTATAATACAATATGAGATAATATGTTCCTAACAGGGTATTCACTGCAATTGGTTTAAATGAAAACAATTATTATTTAATTGATTATAAAGTATATCATTTTTTTTTGTATTGTATAACTTTTATTGTTTACCCAATTGTTTTTATTATAAATGTGCGTTTCTATCACAAACAAAATCGATGAATATTTTCAAAACTAATCACGAAATTGTTTCACCGCAAATCAATTCCGCCCAGATTTAATGTTTGTGGAGTTTTGTTCATACTTACTTACTTAATCGTTGAGCCCTTTTACCATTTCTGGTGTCGGACTGTTTTGTTCATATTGTACAATATTAATTTAGAACTCGTAAAATTGAAGTTATTGTTGTGAATACTAGTGATAGCAAAATAGCTTTCCAAATGTGTATCATAATGATTATCCTGTTTTTTACGATGATGTTTCTTGTTCACAAAATAAAAATTCATCTAAATATTATCGATTACATTGTCGGTATATTAATAACAGAAATCGAATCATTGTAGACCTCCAATACATAGGTATTTATTCATAAGCCTGCAGATGTCATTAATCTTTGTATTCTACCGCATGGTGACATTTTTCAAATAAAATGCCAATTTAACGTATTTGTACTTTGTATTTTTATTTGATTGATGTATTCATTACTTAGACTGCGGAAAGTCTAATCAATTATTAATTCAGAAACCCTACATCTCTAAAAAGTTTTTGAAGTAAGTTTTCAAATAAATATTTCAATAGAATAACCATATACTTTATTTATTTCTCACTTTCAAGAATTGTGAAGACGTCTGGTGCCCAGCAGCGATAAAAAGAATAAAGAATTTTGCTCGTTGACACCTATTGTTTGAATGTGCTGCAGACACTCAAAGAATGTCAAGTTTTCAAAGCACCACTCACACTTTTGCAAAATTCAACTTTGACCACTTTTAAAATGCAGTTTCTATATCAAGCACACAAGAAATCAGTGACAAAATATTGGCTACGTTTAAAAGATGACATTAAAAAAGTACATTTATTAATATTTAACAGGTTGTAAAGTGCTACTTTTGCAGCCAACGTTAGATAGTGTGTTTTCAAAATAAATAATAAAGGGTATATATTATGACTAAAGTTAATTTATATTATGACAGAAAAATTCTGATGACGCCTGGATTCGAACCAGGGACCTTCCGCATACCGGGCAGAGATGCTAACCGCTACACCACGTCACCTGTGTTCGAAATATGGCATCAACTGAATTTTTCTGTCACAGTGTCTAAGCGTAGCTTCGTTCCGAGAGACTCCTATATAGGCATTGACAACCGGGTTCGTCTACAGTGACACAGTTTTTGATTATGAGGGAATCATACCCAAGCTTAGAGCTAATATTATTAAGTTGTGTGATTATTAAAGGTAATCATACCTGTAGTTTTTGACTAAAGTTAATTTTTCTGTCATAATATAAATTAATTTTAGTCAAAAACTACAGGTATGATTACCTTTAATAATCACACAACTTAATAATATTGGGTATATATTATTTGATGTATCGATGATTTTTTTAAATTCGCAAATATAATTGCAAATACCTCAGAACGAACACAATTTCAATTAGATTAAATAAAGTTTAATAGTTTCCTACGTGCTTTCATTAAAGCTCAGTCACTACAGTGATATTTAATCCTCATCCTCATCTTGTGTTGTATCAGAGAAAAGAGTATTATTAAAAAATCTAGAAAAATAATACATTATATTTCAATGTCTTGTCCATTCCTATCACCTCGTACACTATAAAAAACAATTGAACATTGACCCACACATCTAAATATTTACCTCTTTCAGGTAGCGACGGGCGGAGGTCTAATGTCGCACTTCGTACACCTGCGTATTGTGACTCCCAAGGCGTACATCCAGGGCTCGTCCGGGGAACACCACGTCGACGTGGGCAGCGTCATCAAGCTGGTTTGCGTCATAGAGAAGGTATGTACATGTCACATAATGGTGGGATAGTTATTGCGATGGTTTTCATAGCGTGTTTGTTATTCGTTTACTGAACAATTAGTGTCGTGTTATTTGGAAATTATGAATATTTTATTGGGTACGTCTGGTATTTAGGAATTATACTATTAAAAGGTAGTTGACTTTATACCGGATGTGTACTGATAATTGCTTTAAAGCGTGTATTTTCTTTTGCTTCTAACTCGAACATAAGAAACAATTGAACAAACTTATACTCTATGGATGCAGTTTTTCATTCTGAACATTTTTCTTCGATACACTTTTATTCTAAAATTAATAGGTAAAGAGATATCGCTAAATCAAAATTTTAACATTGAATTTTCTATTTTCGGAAAAAAAGTAGACACCCGGTATATGAGTTTTATCAAGGCCATCATCATTTTTAGCACTCATAGTTATAGAAAAATAGTATATTATACTTCTTCCACAACCATTCAACAGAAACTTGCATTTTTGGGTCGAGGATTGAGGTTATATGAACCCTCCAAAATAAAAATATGTTATTTGTTTTCAATAACTTTTACACCAAAAACGCTCATTCCTTAAACATCTTTTGTTCTACTCGCACTCGCATATTTAAAGACTGAGCCTAGCTTCAAAACATGTTTGTCTAGCATGCAGTGCTATATCGAAATTAAAAAGAAAATGTTATACTATTCAGCGATATACCAGTTTGGTTAACATGACAGCGTTGTGATTAACAATCTTAAACACGCTTCACAGCAGTTAACACTTGGATGAGAGAACGTCCAATGACTCAAATAAGCAACCCCTATTGCAGCTCGGTGAGCCCAGCTATCTCGATACTCGAAAGGGTAGAAGAAATATAAATTATGTATGTATGTATATTAAATTCAATGGATTTCACTGTCAGTTCTCGTTGAAACATTTTAATAAAAAATTAATAATGATAAAACACTTGGTTAGTTTCAAAAATTAGTTCATTTTATTTACTATATGTATATCGGACGACTAGGATTACACAAGAATGAATAAAATTGTACAATTGTGCGACACTTATAAATAGTATAAACATATTAACAAACATCATTCAGATGTAACATTTGTGGATTGAAGTTTGCTAGTGGCAAAGAATTATTAAATCATAAATATGATGATGAAATACCAGTAGCAAAGAAAATAAAATTAATAAACAGTTGATAACAAATGAAAAACAAAATTCATGCGCGTCATTGCATTCTATGTGATGAAGTATTTTCAACACGCTATAAATTCTCAGACCACCTGAATTCTTAAAAACATCTTAAAGCTACAGTGAAAAAATATTACGCGTTCAACATTGGTTACGCAGAGGTTTTTGAGATCGCCAAAATCTATTTTCGGGGTCATTTTGATCATATGCACTTTTTAAGGGGTTAAAAACGGGTTGGGAGGATGAAATTACGATATTTAACTGAAATCGAGTTTTAGGTTCAAAATTAGTTACTCGGGGGTTTTTGGGGTCGCTGAATCTATTTAACTCAAACGTTGCAAAACATTGTCTTGATCTTAATCTTAATTTTGAATATAAATAGTTTGTCAATAAAACATATTTGTAAAAAGGGTTTAAAATTGGACTTGTAAGAATCGCAGGAAATCCAGAAAGCAGTTAAGGACAAGAAAACTTTAGGAATGAACAGTTAGATCTGTATAATTCTCCTTTGATTCATCCGCTTTGATTCCTTTACAACTTAGTTCACAGCTGTTCCGTGATTTTACCTGTTTCTACTATTTGTAAGTGTCGTACAAATGTACAATTTTATTCATCTTCTGTTAACGTTACCTTATGGTGGTCTAGTCGACTGAAATACGTCTAGCAAATAAAATATACTTATTTTTGAAACTAACCAAGTGTTTTATCATTATTAATGTATGTATGATAAACGTCAAACCTTAGTAGTTACATACTCTCACTGGATTAAAAACTGCTAAATAATGGCGTTACTATAGTAGCCGCAATCTGATTGGCTAAAAAATATTGAATAATGATTCATAATTCAACACCTTTTATCATTATTCTGAAGAATGAATCATGCATACAAACATTGGGTCACATCAAATTTTGCTTTTTCGTTAGATATTATATTTTATTACTTTTATCTTGAAATGTTAACCATTCGAAGAGAAAATCAGACATGTGTATATTAATTAAAAATTACTTGTTTTATTCAAAAATTGTACAATAATAAAGTTTATTTAAAATAATAATTAACTTTGATTTCATCCACCACACTACCTACAAGATAATAATCATGATAGCACATTTCTGTGTTAAAATAATTTACGAGTATTGTAAGAAAAAAAATTGCTTGCAATACTGCTAAACATTTTAAGTACAATGCCTATGTTACACCGTTAGCTTACAGAACGGTGTGCGATGGAAAAGAAGAAGTAACAATTTGTCATACGAAAATACTTGCGCTTGCTATTCCATCGACCAATTTGTTATATGAAAATATGTTGCTCAATTCATAGTTAAGCTAAAGATAGAGTTTCACTTCAATTGTGCTCTTGAATATCATATGAAAAACCATTATTTATTTCCATCGCACATTTAGTTTAAAGACAAGTGTAGAATTTAGTAAATGTAAGATATATGCGGTTTGAATGTTATATACATTTTTTAAGAAAACGGAATTGCGAGCTAAATTTTGTCATTTTGAATTCGTTTATCTAGAAACGTACATATTATGAATGTATTACTTAATAGTTATGGAAACATACACTCTTGGTAGTTTTAGTTGATTTGATTGAAATATCAACGTTTTGGTACACCAAATGTGCACCTTCGTCAGAGTGGGAAATGTTTAATTTAAACATTCACCATTTTCATGTCACGCTACAAAATCTGATAATCCGGTGACAAGTGGTAATGTTTCAAATTCCATTACTAATTTTGTTAAATCAAAATCGTTTTTGTCAAAATAAAAATAGTCAATATTTGCAAATGCAAATCAGTATCATATTTATTCAGTGGTAAAACAAACTTCAATAACCCATTTTAAACAGTACAGAGTTATCTAATATTATTTTCACCGAACACTAAATTAATTGAATAAATAAATAATTATGTCACTTACCATGCCGAAGAGTTTATAGCCATGCTGATGAAGCAACCCACGTGATCCTTAAACAAACACGAAATATATTAATATATAATACAACACATATGTTCAATATTATTGAATATATTGTGTTGCCACGAAAGATTTTCTTATTTTTCTCTTATTTCGTTTATTCTAGATCTTAATTTTACATTTTTTGATCAAGCGAATATATAAAAGTGATTATACCACGTCGTTAAGAGTATATTCGTTTAGCTATATGTGACAACCAAGGAAAATTGATTGGTTGATTTTATTATGAGTTATACAATCAGTATTATTTTAGAGCAGGGTTCGTAAATATCATGATATTTATAATAAATATAAAAATATCTGATATATAGGATATATATCAGATAAATATCACTTTTTGGATATTTATTTTTTAATTTTAGTTTTTGTACACATTTAGAAAAACTGAAAAATTCGAAAAATTTCACTTTTTCGGAGGCTATATCTCAAAAACTAAACAAGATATGGAAATGCGCTCAACGGCGTTGAATTCCCCGTGTCCGAATTGACTTATAAGCAAATTTTCATACAATTTTATGCAATTTAATATTTTTAATTATTTCCTTTGGTTATTTCAGATTTTAATTCAATTTTCCCAAAAATCCTTAATCGTAGGATTATTAAAACGAAAATTTACATACATATGTATTTTGACCCACTGAATCCAGTGGTGCAATCTTCAAATGCATATGACTTCTGGTTTTCGAGAAAATGTTAAAAAACCGCTTTTTGCGATTTTTTTGGCGGAAAGTTGAAAAAAAATAAAAATCGCTGAAACTATGTTTATAAGTTAACTGAAGCACGAGAAAATTAATGCCGTTGAGCGCGTTTTCATATCACATTTAGTTTTCGAGATATAGCCTCGGAAAAGTAGAAAAACTGAAAAATTCGAAAAATTTCACTTTTCCGGAGGCTATATCTCAAAAACTAAACAAGATATGGAAATGCGCTCAACGGCGTTGAATTCCCCGTGTCCGAATTGACTTATAAGCAAATTTTCATACAATTTTATGCAATTTAATATTTTTAATTATTTCCTAAGGGGTACCCCTTGGTTTTTTCAGATTTTAATTCAATTTTCCCAAAAATCCTTAATCGTAGGATTATTAAAACGAAAATTTCCATACATATGTATTTTGACCCACTGAATCCAGTGGTGCAATCTTCAAATGCATATGACTTCTGGTTTTCGAGAAAATGTTAAAAAACCGCTTTTTGCGATTTTTTTGGCGGAAAATTGAAAAAAAATCAAAATCGCTGAAACTATGTTTATAAGTTAACTGAAGCACGAGAAAATTAATGCCGTTAAGCGCGTTTTCATATCACATTTAGTTTTTGAGATATAGCCTCGGAAAAGTAGAAAAACTGAAAAATTCGAAAAATTTCACTTCTCCGGAGGGTATATCTCAAAAACTATTTCATATTTTTGTATAATGGATATATATCATTGCAAAAATATGACGATATATATCAAAATAAATATCATAATATATATCGATCGATATATATCTTCGAACCCTGTTTTAGAGAAATCAATAAATAAAGTAAAATAAAATAAATAAATATATCAATTCGCTTTTTACCCTCATTACCTACCATAACAGATTTCGATATATGATACAATTTTGGACATGAATTTCGGTTACTAGTCGTCAAATTACAACCCTCAACAATATTAATGAAGAGGGAGTTCCAGGGGTAAATTTTAAATGTGGTAAAAATCAATTTGTCACCTGACAAAATCAAATCAAAGGCACAATGGATCGTGTTGCCAACACCAATATTGTAAATGAAATATTAACTATAATAAAAAAAGATTTATATATAAAATTAACCAACCATAATAATGACATGAACATTTTTATTAATTGCAACTAATTTCGTATTGATACATGATTTTCTTTCTTTCATTTACATTTATGTATATTAGTGAAAACGACAATCTCGTATTTCGTTTATTGTTACGTGTTACGTTGTGAAAATGTACACATTTCTATTAAAATCAATTGTACTTCATAATTAATGTCTGAATAATATAGTTTGATAAATAAATATACATTTTTGACCGTTAAAATAATATGTTCAGTATTTGTTTGTTTTATGGAGTAGATAGCACAATAGAATCAAGTTCGATCCCCCAGACGGTAAAATTATGTCTATTTTTGAAGACCGTAATTTAACAATTGATAACCACCTTTCACACAGATAATATATCATTTATCAAAATCTACTAAAGCAGAGTACTACGGTCAGTAATTGGTAAAAGGCGTGATGATATATTTATTTGTTTGTTTAAATACATTTGAAAATATCATGCAGGATTTATCAAATAAAAGTTTCCGCTCCGTGTTACTAAGCTGTTTGCGAGAAGTGTGCTCGTGTTCGCTGATGTAATAGACGTTTCGTAATGCTATGAATTTAGGAATGTTTATGTGGAATTCTTCTGGAATTATATTATTTAAGGGTGATTGACATCGTTGATAGCGGTGATTTATCAAGGTTAATTATATTTTATTTGTTACTTTGCACAACAGAATCTTAATCCAATTATATTACAAAGTATGTGATTCAATGCCAGGTTTTGCGACATTTTAATGGCAAACACGTCTGCTGATCGATGAACTCGAACCCGAGACTTCACGAATGTCTTGTGACTCAACAAACAGTGATCTACGTTCTAACGCGTTCGACCGCCACTCCGAAAACTATTTAAAATTGAAGATATGAGACGGTAAAAATTTACTTACGAGTATTTCATCTGGTATTTTCTGTTTGGACAAAGATTTTATATAAATGAATTGACTGAATATAAAATATGTAGTTATTCATATTTCATAAACGGATTGTAGTCTGGTCATTTAGCGGTAAAACTATAAAAAATATTGACAGCAGCACTTGGAGGATGTGCCGGTTTGTTCTGAGATATATATATATATATATATATATATATATATATATATATATGACATAAATAAACTTCAAATAATATTTCGGTAGCAAGTATTAAAATACAATTATCTGCTACTAATTCGGATTCCAAAGAAAAAATAAGAGAAATGATAATTACAAACAAAAATACTGGTAGTTACAGTAAAGCTTGAGATACCTTGCAAATTTCGCAGACCCTTGGCGATATATATATAGAATTGAAAGGATGACAGCGACAATTAAATTCGATTTACTTTTATTTCTTGGAAACAAGTTTTAAATGTAAGTTTTTTATTACACTGACCAACCAGTATAGATATTTATACACCAAGGGCATTATATAGATTATAATGCTCAGAAGACGACGATATATATCCGGAGGGTTTTTAGTCTAAGGAAAGATATCGCCCGATGGAATTATCATCTAATAACGTCTGTGTTGCATACAATATTTGATATTGAACTAGTATAGAATTTGGGGTGGATGGCTCAATGGTATCGAGTTGGTCTGTAGAGAACTCTGGTTCGATCCCCACATGCGACAAACAATTTTCACCAATTTAAATCCACCCCTCTGGCTCCCCCTCCACTAACATCTTTGGGGGCCGTGATTTGACGCCTGGTAACCGCACTTCACGCGAAGAAATATACACTTACCGAAATCTGCTACGGCAGAGTGCCACGCCCAGTAATGGGTAAAAGGTGTGATGATATATTTATTTAAAGTATATTTTTATTATATATAGAATTAGTTATAAATTAAAATAAATAAATATATCATCACGCCTATTATCTCGGTAAGTAATATATGACTTCGCGTGAAATGCGATTACTAGACGTCAAATCACGGCTCCCAAAGATGTTAGTGGAGAAGGAGCCACAGAGGTAGTGAAAAGTATTTTTTGGCTGTGGGAATCGAACCAGGGTTCTTAAATCCACAGGCCGGCTCAATACCACTGAGCCACGTACCCCATAAATTTATAATTTTAATTTATAATAATTTTAATTTCAGTGATGCATATAATAATATTAATCAATTGTGGCATCGCATATTATATACGTTTCTGGCTTACAGGTCAAGTATACGTAGACGCTGGTGCCGTATATGCATAATTAATATAATAATAGTTTCTAATTAAATCCTCAAATGCAAATGTGATTGAAATAATTGACATTGATTTCAAAGGTAATTTCATGTCATATTAGGGCTAACATTCAATGCGACGTGTTCATTAAACTAGTGGTCTCTAAATTCTATTTCTGGTTAATCGTGAACAGTGAATGGCTATCTTATTTATAACATGTGTAACAATTTAATTTAATGAATATTATTATTATTTAATATGTACAATAATATTATCAATTAGCGACTACATTGCAGCTTCGCTCGTATCTCGTATCTCAAGAAAAAAAAAATAATATTGCATATTTTACGTACGGAGTCCATTTTAAATAAGTATACTCAAATGAAAATCATTAAATATAAACAAGGTTGACCTAGGATAATCTGACTTAGACAGTTGTTCAGTGACACTAGAGACTAGAAAATTTCTCATATTATTAATTTAAATAAATATATATATTATATTGAATTTAATATTTTACAAATATTTGTATTTTTATATTTATTTCCTCGAAACGTTAATAAATACAAAAATAATTAAAAGTTACATAAATTTTTTTTAGTACTATAACGATTATTTATTTGTATTTTATGCGTGTTAAAAACTTTTGCTTGGGAAATATATAATCTAAAAAGTTAATTGAAATAAACGACTGTTTTTATTGGATTTAAACTAAGCATAATAAAACCAATATAAAAACAGTAATAAACTCAGAATTTCGTATTTTTAAATCAAAGTGTAAATCCGAGATCCTTTATCTTCCTTTCAATTCAGATTTAAATTAAAAGATAAAAAATTTTAGGCACTTTATCACATAAATAAATGCTTCATTTTTTATAATAAATTACATTCTTGACAGGATCTATAATATTTTTTTAATATTCTAAATATTATCTAGTGCTATTAATAATATTTCAATCGTGATAAATTTCGTGAAAAACACCCCGTTTTACCTAAAGCACGCAAAGGCATTTTGTCAAAAGCAAACATGACGTTTCAAGATTAAATCTCATCGTTATTAAATTTACTGTTTGCAATTATTGACCAAATATGAAAAGATAGAGATTATTTTAAATTTGTATTTGTACTTTTTTTAATATCTACTTTAAAATCTATTTATTCACATTTGTTTAAAATAAATTTCAAAAAACATTACTTTTTCATTAGTAGATAATGATTTAATATCTTTAAATTAGTTATTTAAATAAAATTTAAGAACGATATATAGTTTGTCTCGCGGAAACTATTAACAAAGGAAATGTGTTTTCCACAATCATTGCTTCTCTGATTTCTGTACAGAAAAAGATTTGAAATAAAATTTGTAGATAATTAAATTTTGCACTTTAATTACAAATACATTTAATTTTACTCTATTTATTTACTTTTTAACTTAATTGTCAAATAATGCTATGTACCTCATTAGTTATAAAACTGGAACAAATGCAAACAAATTATATTATCGTATATATATTTTAAATTTGATATTAACTAAATACGTAAAATGAACTGTATAAACCGCATCTAAATGTAGAAATTAATTAATTAACTTTGTTTAATCAAATTATTGTTTTTAATTCTCACACACTAACATCTTTGGGGCCGTGATTTAACGGCTGGTAATGGTAACCGCATTTCACGCATAAAAATATATCACTTACCGAAATCTATCTTGGCAGAGTGCCACACCCTATAGGGCAAAAGACGTAATGATATTTATTTTATTTATTCTTGAAATTTTTGTCAGAAACATTTGTTCATTCACGATTAACCGTATGGAATAGTTTAAATCTACGTATAAAATAACAATTTTATATGTCCGATCTAAATAAAGCAATCACTGTGATAGCCAGTACCTATAAAATCATAAATTTTCTAATTGGATTATTAATAGTTTGAAAACAAAACAAAGATATTTTGCTAAATAAAATACTACTGTCATCTTTTTGTCAGCAATAAAATGATTCCATTAAGATACGTTCGCATAACTATAAAAAAAACTGTAGCTATCAGATTTTTCCATTGTATTAAAAGGGGAAACAACTTTCCTTTAATTTACGACTCTGCTTCGTCCAATCGCGCTTGATATTTTTTCAGCAATTTCCGTTAGTATTGAGTTTACTCTTTCAGTAGAGAGTAAAAAGTTGCAATAAGAGTTCTTCAAACGCAGATACAAAAGTTTTGTTTTATTTTTCTATTAAATTTGAGGAATAACTTTGTTACAAACAACTCGCGAAAGACACATTGATATAATAAATAAAAAATAAGTAAGAGGACAAACAGATTTTTGAAGTATTGTTGTCTAGCTCAGTTTAAAATGTTTACTATTATTTATATCAATATTTTAATGGTATTTATTTTGTAATATTTAAATTATATCAAATATGTACCTAACAAAGTGCTATTTTATTTATATGATAAATAACTTATACATGGGTATAACTAATTTAAAGTTATATACTATCACATAATTTTAATATTTACATCGACAAATTACAAACTGATACATAGTACATCAAATATTATTGTATAACTTTTTAAAAATTTTGTGCGGTAAAATATCTCTGTATTTCTTTTTAAAAATAATTGTATTCTGGGACATTATTTAGTACCTATGTTAAATTATTTATTTTTCACTTGAATATTATGTGTTGTTTACTGCTGATACGAAGTATATTTATTTATTTATTTATGTTACACTGTACAACAGGAATTTAATCCCAATTACAGTACAAGATCCGCACTCACCGAGCCGCAGTGTGATTTTAGCTTGAGTTCGATTCGAACTCGGGATCTCCGAATTCGGATTCCGTATCGCTATCCACATCACCGTACTGACGGACAACGTTATAACGACCGAGGCTTAATGAACGTGCATTATGATTCATAACACCCGCTACGTTCATATTATTAGTTTTGATTAATTTTTTAATAAGGTTGTGGGTTCTGGTCCCGCCCGTGGCGGCCATACAAAGGACATATCGGCATATGACCTGAGCAGTTGGTTCGATATATAAATTTAAAAAAAATATATTTTTAATAAATAATGTTCACAAATAACTATTTTGTTGTTAGTTTTAGTTAAAAGCGACACCTAGTGTAAAATATTATATGGAAATTTAGAGGAATTGGTAACACTGTACTCGATCTTATTTACTGATTCGTAAACCTATCTTTTGAACTGTCAAATGATATTATTGATATTTATAAGGTTACTATTAATGGTATGTTATTATTACTATTACATAATAATAATGTTTACACTATATGAATGTTGTAGGTGACGATGTGAATGAAAAAAAATTATGTACAGGTAGAAATATACTGCTCAAAATTGTACAAGGATATTTTAAAAATTGAATGTTATATTAATATTATAAATATGTATTTAATACAATATAAAAATTTATGTAAATTATATATTTCTAAGAAAAATAATATCTTAGGTGTTCTTTGTAGTATTTGAATATAATTTATAGTTTTAATTACTCATGCAATTTTTAAAATTGAACTAACCTCTGTAATCAACACAAGTATATTTTCGTAATATACCAGAGTGACAATTCGTAATTGATATATTGTTTGGATATCATCAGGTGGAATTGCTATTTCTACTTGCATTTCAAAAACATTTTGCTGACAACACATGCGCAAATGAATAAACAATTGAATTACTAATTTTAAATTATTATTGATAATTGTCAAACAACTCAGTTATACAAAAATGTTACCGGTTAATTTATTAAGCAGTTTTAATGTTAGTTTACTTTTTAAAATTTTACAATAATTTTGTATTCTTTCCAAATACAATATATATACGAAGCAACAACTTTATTTTATCGCTTTCTATCAAGTTAATAATTTCTACATGTCAATTAAAATCAATCATGTTGTACCAAAAATATTGAGATTGATAATATATGATGGGAGATGAAAGGGGAGCATATCAATGTCAATGTGGCGTGGTAGAACCATTGATATGTAATTTTGATTTCTTTGAAATTTATTCTTTTGACAATTAAAACGAGAAATGTCAACAATATCTTCTTCGCTGTCACTAAAATATCTTTTAAAATATCAAATTATTTCTCCATTATCTACAAAAATAAAAAACATAACGCAACTGACGTTTAAAATGAATAAACAAAATAAAGAGACATATTCTTGGTAACGCAATGCCACAGTTGAGTAATATTTTTATACGCATTACTATAATCATAATTATTATTAATTAAAACTAATTATACATATTATAGTAAAAAATAAAATTTTGTATGCGCCACGCATTATAATATACTTAACACGTTAATTGCCATAATTAAAATAAATCAGAATATCCGAATATGATTTCAGAATTGATTTTTAAAAATATATATTTCTGTGAATTTTTGAATATGTCATCGAAGCACATTATATGTGCCTCACGGCCTGAACTTGTTTCTACGTAGATTTTAATTTTTCACACATTCCGTCAGTACGGTAGTGTACAGCTGTACAGAATTCGAATCCAGAGTTCCCGAGTTCGAATCGCTCTCAAACTAAAAATTATATGAACTAACACACTGCAACTCGATGAGTCGAGACCCTGTACTGTAGTTGGAATTAAGTTCCTGTTGTACAGCGCAACATAAATAATGTACAATTGTTTTAAATAAATGTACATATGAAATATACTTGCATTAATTTAAATAATGTTATTATTTCAGGGATTAAATACAAAAAAAAAAAATATGTACTAAGGAATAGGTTTGAGTCTGCTAGGCAATAGAGAATTACGTTAACAGATATGCGCTGCGAGGTATTAACGTTAAACCGCAGAACATAATGTGTAGTCAAACACTGAGCTACAAACAATGTGTCTCAAAGCATACGAGAAAATTTCAGTGAGACGTCTGACGCACCTCATGGCAATTAACGTGTTAACGCCCTTGCTGCATAAATTACTATTATAATTTATTGATAGAATTATAAATAAGCGAAATTTCCCTTGAAACGTGCCGTCAATTTATTTTTCTATGATCGAGCAGAAAGTAGAAACTTCTAACTGACAATTGAGTGCAGAAAGTTGACGTTTGTCGTTCACACATTTACGCACCGGTAATATGAATTTTCCATTCGCTGAGTAGAAATAATTGTAGGAAGATGGCATATGCTAAGGCGACTCGTAGGCTACATCAAACTGTTATTGCAAAATGATTTTTCCGTAATAAAAAAAAGTTTTCTCATGTTTAGCAGTAACAAAAAATGATTAAATATAAAATATTCTGATGAATGAATTACATGCATGTTTGCAGGTTGTTCATCACACAAAGGCGATTTATAAACAGGGCGGCATTTTGTGTGAAGTAGTTGATAATGATAAGAATCGTTACTTTAAATGACATTGCTTTTATTTCAAAATTGTGAGCTGTCTTGACATATTTTTCTTTTTTATAAATGTATGTAAAATAGACAAAAAAATATATTATAAAATATTTATTATGTTAGTAACTTTTTAAACAACAAAATTGTCTTATACCATCATCTACGTTATTATATAAGGCCTGAATAGTTACCAGACAAAATAATAAAACACTGAGTGCAATAGAAACTGTTTTTCCAATAATCATTTAAATTATATTTATGTTGTAAGAAATACGTTGATTCATTAAAATTTTGAAAACTGGAAAAGGTATTTTTTTACTGTCACTGTTTAGAAATTCACAGGAACAAATGAAAACTTAATTAATATCGTACTAATCACCAAAATCGTCGGAAAAAGCGCCTCTTCAGGCAAAATTTTGCAACATTTGCTTGCCCGTTATCCCTTTGCATACATTTTCAGGCCTTGTATAATAACGTAAGTGATGCGCATACTCACATGGCGGCGTTGATTACCAAAGCTTGTAACATCGAAATATGTTCTAAATATTTCAGCGGTGAAAAACAAACTTTCAAACAGGAACACATATTTTCATATAGGTAATTAGTCTAATTACAAATGTTTCCTATACGTTAATACTACACACAGAATGTCCCATATAGACTGGAAATTAACATTGTAAAATATGTTTCCTCTGTTTATTAGAACATTATACAAATATGGATGTATATTTTCATGTATGTCATTAATAGGTTTAGAAAATGAATTATGATTAATAATGGATATGTGTTTTAATGGATTTTCATATAACTTATTTTCAATATTAATAGAACGAATATAATTATGATATACTGATGGCAGTAAATACATAACATACAATATTTTGAACCATGGTCAATGTTGAGTTTATGCTTATTTTTTAGTTTATGTATATATATATACCGGGTGCCAATTTTTTTTCCGAATATAGGAAATACAATGTTAAAATTTTGATTTAGCGATATCTCTTTACCTATTAATTTTAGAACAAAAGTGTACTGAAAAATAATGTTCAGAATGAAAAACTGCATTCATACAGTATAAGTTTGTCGTTCAATTGTTTCTTATATCTGAGATAAAAGCAAAATAAAATACACGCTTTAAAGCAATAATCAGAGTGGAATGAGAAATAAAACAAATTAGACAACTTTATAATAGGTATTTATTTGACTAGATTGTGTAGAAAAAAGAAAATAATAGTTGCTATAATTAATTTAATTATTAAATTAAATGCTCGAATAAATAAATAAATAAATTAGAGTAAGCTTCCAATTCTTGTCCAATATGTCAAATAATGTCAGATTCATCAAACAAATTATTGTTTTATTTCTCATGGCACTCTGATAATTGCTTTAAAACGTGTATTTTCTTTTGCTTCTAACTCGGACATACAAAATAATTGAACAACAACCTTATATTCTATGGATGCAGTTTTTCATTCTGAACATTTTTCTTGAGTACAATTTTGTTCTAAAATTAATAGGTAAAGAGATATCGCTAAATCAAAATTTTAACATTGAATTTCCTATGTTCGGAAAAAAAAGTAGTCACCCGGTATATATATATATATATATATACATGTTTCATTTGCTTATAACTTGCGCATACATATCAATTAAGTGGAAAAATTAGAACTCGTTGAATGAAATTTTTAGTTCTAAGCATCCTTTTTATTTACAATTTTGCTCTAATTTCAGTAGAAAAACAACAATTATTAAATTAAAAGAAAGTAGCATTATATTCCGCAAGTGACACTCAATATATTATTTTATTTTTATAATTATCAAAGCTTTCTACTTTAAATTAAAGAACATATAGTTCATTTTCTCATCCAAGATTATAATTTTCATTAAGAATTATTAATGATTCTTTTCCCAAATATAGGTATAAAAATTTACTGAGCAGCAAGTTCATAGCGTCAAAATCATAACCTCATCTCTGATTAACCTGACGCACTCTGATTGAATAGATATTTATAGACATAACACTCAAGTTTACCTAAAGCTTTGTTAACTCTGCTCTCCTACAGCGCAGAATGAGGAGATATTAAACTTACGAGTAATATGTGAAATCACCCTAATCTTCGACAGTGAGTATTGTGTGCACTCTCCGTATTAACCTACAAATACGTAAAATATATGAATGCATCATCTCTGGATTATATCCTCAAATTTAAATATACATGTTGAATAAATATGTAACTGTAGAATTACTTTTGCTTATACTGTGGATTCAAGTTGGTACCTAATGTACTTAAACTTCTACATGAACTGTTAAAATATTACGTAACATAATTATAGTTATGGTTTTGAATTGCAGATAATTAAACTAATTTATGTTTTAAGCTGTTGCAGTTATTTTCCTGCGTATTTTATAACGCTAGTATTTATTGTTCCACTGCATTGTAAAGGGAAAATTTGTTTTCATAATTAAAAATGCAATTATCTTTTATTTGGTTGGATCGGAATATTACCCCGATTTATAGCTAATCCGATATTATTGTTTATTTAAATTAAGCTCAAATGAGGATAAGGAGGACCGTACCATGACAAGACATTCCATTTGGCAGAACAACAAATGACTGACTGATATTCTCAAAAAAGTAAAATAAACTCTAATAGTAGCTATTGCGTAGCTTTTCCTTTTTTCGGTAGATGGCATGACCTGTTCCACAGAACTTCTCATGTCATCTTACCTGTTTGTTAGAGATCTTATTCTCTGCTGGCACAGTTCTTCGTCACCAGCTTCTTCACGTGAAATTTGTTCTAGGTGAAGAAGTGAGTTATACCATACTGATGAGCTCTAATAAGAGCGAAACGCGTCTATGGTTACTAACTGTGCTGGCCAGCCTCTGACGATGCCCTCATAAGGTGACTTGGAGGCTGAATTTTGTGAAACATAGCCAAGTGTTTATTTTATATTTTTTATTAAACCTTGTTTCACCAAGTGTTGGATGACAATTAATTTTGTCTTTGTTGTTATTTAAACTCTAATAGAATCTTAACAGCATTTAATTTACAGAATGTGATTTGTACTAAATTTTTTAATGTCGGGTTAGAATAAGGTTACCTAATCCAAAATTCAAGACTGGCTAAAACTTGTTTGAGATTCGGGTTCAGAAAGTTTAATTTTAAAATGTTTACAAACATACTGAAAGGTTATACTTATTGGATATTTTATAAGGTATACAAAAGTTAACTGTCAATAAAAATGTAAGTAAAAAACTGTTAAAAATTAATTAAGGAAAAAATATTGATCAAACATACAATGTATCGTACGTCATAGAACTTAGTTTATATAATTTAGTTTTAATACCTTATCATACTTTTACTAAGTTATCTACTCCGCGTTATAAACGAAAGATCGCTAATTTGATTTCTGACCTGTTTAATTAATTTTTTTCACTACTAGCCTAGCAACAAATTGTTTTTCTCTACCGCGTCCTTAACAACAGTTCATAATGGATTATTATTGACCTAGGTAAATAATGAAAACTATCACTTTTCAAAGAAATTCAAGCTTCTGAATTTATTTAATTCGTTAAATGCAAGGAAAATATTAAATTTGAATTTAAAATTGGTTCCAACACAATATCACATTATAATTGCTTGCCGTACCAAAATGATTTGCAAAATCTATTTTCTCATATATTACTCACTATGGTACACTCTCGTGACACAGTTTATTTCTTATGATAAAATAAATATTGAAATTATAAATTATTTATTTCATAGTGACACGAGAAATGCTCATTAATTCTGAGTACTTGTATATTTATTTACGCCATTATTTGAAAGTTGGTATAGAAAACAATTGCCTCTTCGTAAACATCAACTCATATCCTTACAAAAATAGTAATGTAAGACCGAGCTTCGGTTGGGAAATAACGGGAGATGGGAAGCTCAACATGAAAAATAAGAAATAGGGAAATAAATAAAAGGAACAAACTTTTCTCCCCAATTTTCTTATCTCGAAACCAGTTGGTGGAATTGAGTTTTTGTCTCAATTGACTTTTTGGGCCAAACTACATTATTTGTGTTAAAGGAATCATATACCTATATTTTGAACAATTGAATTTTAATAATTTTCTTCAAAATTTTTTTTTCAAAATGACATACTAAATCAATTTTTTGGAGGATGTGACTTAGATAAATAGTTTTCTTAGGACAAAAATATTAAAATGCCCAGTTTCATCAATATCAATAGAGCCGATATAGAGATAGAATAATTGTCTCCGTCTTCAGATTCTACTTATAAGCTGTGCGACTAGATCCTCTGTACCGTAGTAATACCTTTTAATTTTGATATTTGAAGCGGCATTTCTGTAATAAATTTCAGGCTACAGGCTTGTCCTAAATCGACTTTTTTGTTAATTAATTTGTTTATTTATCGACAGCCTTTATACTTGCGGCATAATAGAGATGTAAATAAATCAGGGTTCGAAGATATATATCGATCGATATATATCATGATATTTATTTTGATATATATCATCATATTTTTGCAATGATATATATCCATTATATAAAAATATCAAATAGTTTTTGAGATATAGCCTCCGGAAAAGTGAAATTTTTCGAATTTTTCAGTTTTTCTACTTTTACGAGGCTATATCTCGAAAACTAAATGTGATATGAAAACGCGGTCAACGGCATTAATTTTCTCGTGCTTCAGTTAACTTATAAACATAGTTTCAGCGATTTTTATTTTTTTTCAATTTTCCGCCAAAAAAATCGCAAAAAGCGGTTTTTTAACATTTTCTCGAAAACCAGAAGTCATATGCATTTGAAGATTGCACCACTGGATTCAGTGGGTCAAAATACATATGTATGTAAATTTTCGTTTTAATAATCCTACGATTAAGGATTTTTGGGAAAATTGAATTAAAATCTGAAAAAAACCCTTAGGAAATAATTAAAAATATTAAATTGCATAAAATTGTATGAAAATTTGCTTATAAGTCAATTCGGACACGGGGAATTCAACGCCGTTGAGCGCATTTCCATATCTTGTTTAGTTTTTGAGATATAGCCTCCGGAAAAGTGAAATTTTTCGAATTTTTCAGTTTTTCTACTTTTCCGAGGCTATATCTCGAAAACTAAATGTGATCTGAAAACGCGGTCAACGGCATTAATTTTCTCGTGCTTCAGTTAACTTATAAACAGGGTTCGAAGATATATATCCATTATATAAAAATATCAAATAGTCTATAATAAATACAGTATTATTACTTTCATTAATTCTGTTAAAATTATATTCTAAAGATAATTCTTACTTTACTAGCTTTTGACTAACTTCACATCAACGACACAAATCCAAATTGTGTGCCATTTGTGATGTCATTAACGGCAAAGTCTGAACCATTTCCAAAATGTTTATTTGGTACTCATTTTAGAAATACAAATCATTTAATATGGTGGAAAAGTGTAACTATCAATGAGTCAGAGTGGACAAATAAAAGTATATTTATTGAACTATGTGAACAGTTACACACTGCTGTAGCAGGCACAGCAGGGCTGGAACGATATTTCTTCACTTTTGGCATTGTCCAATCCCAATTACGTAATCGTCTCGGTAACGACAAAGCCGGTAAATTAATTTTTATGTTTAAATATTTAAACCAAAAAGAAACTACAAAAAAAACTAATTTAGATTGGATTTGGCCAAGTGAGTCTATCTGCAGCGCTATGTTCAGGAAGTTCATCAGAAGATGATGATTTGCCCCTATTTAGGATATAGGATTATTTAAATATTCTTACTATTCTTAGTACTATATAATATTTGTGTATCCATTCAATGTATATTTACTTTTTTTCATTACCTATGTTAATTTTTTATTTAGGAGTAATAATTTATTTTGTATTTCCTATTGTGATAATAAATGTGTACAAAAACTAAAATTAAAAAATAAATATCCAAAAAGTGATATTTATCTGATATATATCCTATATATCAGATATTTTGATATTTATTATAAATATCATGTTATTTACGAACCCTGAACTAAATACAATATTAAATGAAATGTAATGCTAATACAGGGTAACTTAATGGAACCACATCAGATTGGTCACACATGACTTGAGTCAAGTCATCGATTGAAACTATTAATAGCATCATTCATGTTTCACTTTATGGTGGCTACATATATTTGAGTTTAGTCTTGCATGCTATTAAATTATTAATATAGTAATCGAGATTTATTTCATTATCAAATCTATACAATCTTTTCTGATACTATCTGTCATTTTTATCTAAAATGAATTAGTTTTTTCCTAATTGAATTATAAAGAAATATATCATGACGTTTGACCTATATTAAAAATACATTTGAAACACAGACGTAGGGGTTCACAGGTACACAAGCTAAACTATAGATGCTCTGCATCTATCACCTTTGACTTTTAATTAATTAGATTTTTCCAAATGGTACTATTCTATATTTATCTGGATTTCTGCTTGAGTGAAGTCGTAATGGTTAATAAATGCAAACTTTAAAACTTTATTATTAATTTTATTTTGTCTCATTTTTACCTTTCAAATAGTTCTCGTATTATTCTCAACAAGACATTTCATTTAAATAATGTTTTGATAATTTGGACATTTATATTTGTTGATTGTTTGTCTGTCTTTTTTATTAAATACAGTAATTACAAATACAAATTCTACACAGAAGATAGTGAAATTCAAGCATGGGCGATATAAATTTTTCGTAACACATGCACAAGAAACACGTACTAATTCCCTAATTTTAGAGAGAGAAATACTACCTTTCTCCCTTAGGTAGGATGTCCTCTCCCTAGGTTGCATGTTTCTCTCCCTAGAGAGATGTTTCTCTCCCTAGAGACTACGATTATTAGCTGTTTGCGGCGTTTCCTAGGTAATTAGTTACGCAACTCATATTTGACATTTGTCCCGATAAGACAGTAATTTAAGTGCACTTGTTACGAAAAGTATAATTTGCTTCACGGGTGGGCGCAATTATTCCTTGTGTGAAGTTGGCAAACCTTGACTTCAGCTCGAGCCTTCGGCCCTTGCTTATGTCTCGGTTTGCCAACATCACACGCGGGAATAATCGCGTGTTTCCCTCCCTTGATGCATAACATACTATTGATTACTTCTCATTCCACCGGTACAGATGAAATACCTAGTATTCTATTAAAGCACTGTTACTATTTCATTTTAAACCTCTCACATATATTATCAACGAATCCTTTTGCCAAGGTTGTTTTCTTACAATCTTGAAAATCACCAAAGTAAAACGTTAAACCTTTATTTAAAAAAGGAAATCTACATAAAAGGTTAAATTATAGATCAATATATTTTGTCTTCATTTTTCATCAAGTCTTTGAGAAACCAATGTTGTCACGGTTAATTGAGTAATTGACAAATAATAGTATATTAATTAACGTTTACCGTAAGTGGTCTCATAAACTGACAGTTCGAAAATTGGAAACAAGTGATATGTTAGGTAAACGTCAAAATATTTCCTCAAACAAAATATATATATATATATATATATATATATATATATATATATATATATATATATATATATATATATATATATATCATTTAATTTAAACATAACATCGCTTCCGGCAAGTTTGTAATTTAAACTAAAATTGATAGTAAAGAGAATAGTCATTTGTCCGTAGTTTTCAATCAGCCTATATGTTATAACTGCAAACATATAAAATATAAATAATATTTTTACGAGACATTATAAAGTGTAAATTTATTTCATTTTTAAGAAATATGTCGCATAAGAAAATTCTATGACTGCATAAATCGAGAAAATGTGAGAAGGGCCATTAAATCATTTTATTACATTTCTAAACAATGGTTGGAGACACATCAAAAAGTAGCTACATTTTTTGTCATAATTTTCTCCAAGGAAATGTATATTGTTCCGTAACGCGATAGTGTCACAAGGGGTTATTTATTATAAGTACGTTAAAGGTGCCAACTTAAAATACGTCCGCCCAGGCACAGTAGGCGGTGTGAACACGACATTCATTTATTATCACGCACTTTGTATTACCTCGAGCGAATTAATAATTTTAAACCCTTAAAAGTCTATTTAAATATTCATTAATCCACGATTAACGGCCAGCGCTAATATCCAAGATATCATTTTAAATTAACGCATAATTCTGTTTTTCTACACCCAGTGCAGCAAGTTGCAGTATTTCTATCGCTATACACCTAATCAGCTGGTGATAATTTCGAAGCATTTGTGGTGTAATCACTATATATCTGTTTGTCATCTGTGTCAATTGACCTCGGGATTTCTGATACCTATTGATTGTTCATTATACATAAAGAGTTCAAATAATCATTCATGATTATTTAATAGTACAAATATATATTAATATTGTAATAGTATGTTATGCATCAAGGGAGGGAAATAAGCGATTATTCCAGCGTGTGAAGTTGGCAAACCGAGACGTAAGAGAGGGCCGAAGACTCGAGCTGAAGTCGATGTTTGCCAACTTCACACAAGGGATAATCGCACCCTCTCGTGAAGCATATTATACTTTTCGTAACAAGTGCACAAAAATTACTGTCTTATCGGGACAAATGTCAAATATGGATTGCGTAACTAGTTACCTAGGAAACACCGCAAACAGCTAATAATCGTAGTCTCTAGGGAGAGAAACATTTCCCTAGGGAGAGAAACATAATACCTAGGGAGAGAAACATAATACTTCTCTCCCTAAGGGAGAAAAGCAGTGTTTCTCTTTCTAAAATTAGGGAATAAGAACGTGCAAGTGTTACGAAAATTTATATATATATGTATTTATTTTTATACTTTAAAACAAATCAAAGATTTTGATATTAGATTTTTTTCTTTTATAAGATAACTCGCTTTCAAGTGCAATCTTCTCTCTAATTAAAGTGATACAGTTATGACATATTACAGACGTGTATTCATTAATAACTGTACCTAATTAAAGCACTGCTTAAATTTATAATAGTATATATAATAGCCATTATACATAAGTTGCAGACACTATTTTTTTCTACGACCAAAACCAACATCCAAAATTATGAAAATAAATGTTGCTATTCAGCAAATCATGAAAACCATGAAAACAGTAAATATTGTGCTATTATTGATTTATAATTCGTATCATAATCTAGGCCTTAATGAGTTTCATTAATGTACTGATAATGCATATTTAATAATTAAATTAAAGTATGGGAATTGAAAAAATAGTTTTTAGGCATAGGTCTTTATTTTATCCTTTTTTAATCTAGTAATAGGACCTTAATTCTAATTACAGTACAGAATGTGTGATTAAATGCCAGATATCGCGGCACTTCAATTGCATATAAATATACTTTGAGCCCAAGATTGCACGGTCGTCTTACGTCACTACCAGTAGTAATAACGCTTTAACCCGCTAGACCACTGCTGCTAAAATTAAATAAAATTGACGATCTCGACATATTTATATATATATATATATATATTTAATAATACATAGTTTTTGAAATGCAAAAAAATAATACTTTCGTTAATATTTTAAACCAGAATCATATTTCTACAAGGTAAAAAAGTTAAGACAAATCTTAATATGTACATTTCCTCTATAAACCTGAAAAAATAGTTTTTGAAGTTTGTTTCCTCAATTGTTTTATCTTTCTAACTCGCTGCGAGAGCCAAACATCCGAAACAAACAACAAAACAAAATATAATAATTTGGTACGACAACAACTATGTACATACATACTCGTATAATCGCAGTTGCCAGTCAATTGTGAAGTTTCGGGTCTGGCCAACGGCCACAAACAGTTCACAGTGCAAATGCGCAAATTCTGCGCACTTGTGCGTGTCACGTGACCCTAATTAAGTTTAAAATGGATGATACGCTAACAGTTATAGCGCCGTTGTCGCGGTAACGTTTGTTAATAAGGCGAGCCACATGAGAATATGTTACTCACTATGTTATGAATGGAATATGTTTTCATAATTTTGTACTCTAAATGACGCTGGCCTGGTAAATGTTTTATAAATTCATGTCGCCAGGACCGTACTGCTACCATTGCGGAACTTGAAATGAAAATTTATTTGTTATTCTTATTAGTTCCTTAATAAGCAAATGCATAATTACAGAATTTGCCATTGCGACATGAAGATGAATTTAGATGAACTATTCATTATAGTATCACGAGCTATGGGTCATTTCATCAAATTCAAATTTAATTACAATTGCAAAAACTAACACAACACATATATGGAGACTTCGAAAACCACAAAATATACGATGTCGATTATATTACATGAATGTAGTCCATTAGAACAGTGGTTCTTAACCGAAGGTCCGCGCGCCGCCAGGGGATCGTGAAAGGATCGCCAAGGGTCTGCGAAACTTAAAAGGAATCTCAAGTTTTAACTGTAACTCTATCTACTAGTATTTTTGTTTGTAATTATCTTTTCTCTTATAATTTACTTTGTCTTGTTTAATTTTTCTTTGGAATCCGATTTAGTAGCAGATAATTGTATTTTAATACTTGCCGGCCTGTGGATCTTGAGAACCCTGGTTCGATCCCCACAGCCGACAAACAATTTTCGCCAATTTAAAAAATCTACCCCTGTGGCTTCTCCACCACTAATATCTTTGGAAACTGTGATTTGACGGCTGGTAACCGCACTTCACGCGAAAAAATATATCACTTACCGAGATCTGCTTAGGCAGAGTGCCACACCCAGTGATGGGTAAAAGGCGTGATGATATATTTATTTATTTATTTATTTTGCTACCGAAACCGAAAGTTTATTTTTGTAATACTTTTTTATGGTTTTTATGAATTTCATAATAAATATTTAAAAAGTTTTGCTGCATTTCTATTATTGTGATCAACCTATTAATCATTTTATTGAATGACTACTATATCGATCGTTGTTGTTCATTTATGTTAACCACTGCCTGCTTTATAATAATAACCTAAGCATCGTGTTATCGATAAAGTTAAAATCGAAATCCTAAGCTATTTAAAATTTTACATTTTTATTATTCAAATTCACCTTCGTCACCAACGTCTAGCTGGTAATCTGATGTACATGGGTATATAAACGAATCAGAAAATAGTACTTTTAAATAAAAATACTAGAACAATGTAGATATTATTGTATTATTGATTTGATAATTTGTTTAATTCTAATTTTAATATTAGGGATTGAAAAAATTAAACATTGATTTTTTTATATATGGCAATTTTTTATAGCTAATGATTATTTGAGCAGGCGCGGTGGCCGAGCGTGTTAAGGCACATCTCTTAGCACATTGTGACGTCACCCGAACCAAGGTTCGTCAGTTCGAATCCGCCTGCCGACAATGTGTGATTTGTCGTTAAATATAAAAATACAGTTACACGTATTTATCAGACTCTGGAGCTATAAGTTAGTCACTTATACGCCTTAAATAATTTGACTTAAGAAACCGGCAGTACGGCAGTGTAAAATCTGCGGCTCGGTGTGCCCGGCCCCTATGTTCCGAAACGGAATGATGGGAAATCATCAATGATTATTTGAAGCAACATTAAAGCTACTTTGAATTGATAACGGACCTATCCATATGTCCAAAACATCATCATATATAAATATTTAAATTCAATAAAGACATGTTTCCAAACATCAAGAATTAATTTTTCATTATTAAAATTTTTTATTTAAAAATGGTTGTCGGCAGCGGGGGTCTAGATGGTGCAAGTGTATCATTTTCCAAATTCAAAATAGAGCGCAATTTAATACGTTTATTAATTTATTGAAAAAATGACACCAAAAACTGGCTCAAAAAGTATGAATATTAAGTCATCAAAACAAAATAAATTTTTCATAAACTAGCAAACAAAGTTAATTAACTCTTACAAACAGAATATTAAAACTTTTCCTTACTATCTTTAAACATAAATTGTAATCTGCAATCTTTTAGACAAACTTTAATATAGTTTCACTCAAAATATCTTCATTGTCAGAAATTCTCATTAGGCATAATCCTGATAGTTCAACCATGCATCGCGCACGTATCTTGCTTCCAGCATAGACTTGCATCACCTTTAAAAACTCCTGAGGGCACCCGTGACTACAGTACGAGTACTTTAGATATTTTTCTTCCATGACAGTTTTAATTTTATACCAGTCAGTATATTTTGAACAAATTTTGGAAAACTATCGTTTATATATCATGTTTGACAAATTTACTATAAACTTCTGTCAGAAAATTTAATTTGATTTGAAAAAATAATTGACGAACACTGATATGTCGTTTTTACACTTAACTATGAGTCTTTAGGACTTTACTTTTATATTATGATTGTCATAATTTTAGTTTTTTACGTTTTTATAATATAAATTTTCAAAATTATTAAACAACAACAAATAGCTCAATAATAATTTCGAAAATTGTTACAAGCGAAGCTTGTTCTAAATCAAATTAAGTTCTATTTTATTAATTAGCGTTTATGAAATATACATAAAAAGTTTTAAAAGATCCATCAATAAAATTCTTGTACCACTGATTATATATAAAGTCCATTAACTAAATTAACCTCAGTTTTTTTTTTTACATGAAAGCTTAAATACAAAGTTACGAAGCAAATTTTCACCGTGTTTTTAAATTATCATACAGACATGCAAAACGACAGAACTTCTTAAAATTAATAAAGTAAATAATTATAAATATAACTATTATATTAAATAACTTAAAGTACCTATAATTATCATATAAAAAGTATCTAACATACTTTAGAGTAGATTTCTAGCACACTAATTATGTACGTAGTATATTCCGAAGATCGAATAAGAAATAATTAGGGTAATTGTAATTTGAGCTGCAATTATAGTTGAAGCATGGAATTGTAGATTAGTAAGTATTACTGTAATACTAATGTCGAAACAAATAAAATTATGAATAAATAAAACTTTAATATACTTTCAATGTAAAATCATTTTATCTTATTATCTACTTTTAATATTATAGTATATATAAAGAAGATAAGTGCATTTAATTATTGTAATTAAGCTATACTCTACTTGGTTTAAGAATGCAGCGTAGTTTGCTGTAGGAAGAACTAATCAATATGAGTTATTATTAAAATTGTTATCACATTATTGCCTGAATTGATATAAAATATAAAAATATTTTAATTTGCTTATTAACATATTTCTTCGACTCTTATTTAATCTTAGATTGTTCCTGGTTTCGTCTGCAAACCAAATGGAGTACAATACAAAAAAATGGAGAATCTGCAATATGAAATTAAGGAAAATATATTGCCATATATTAAGTATTAATAACAATATCGAGAAGATTGAGCTTCTCTTGGAAAATAACAGAAAATGAAAAATTTAAAATGAAAAATTAGAAACTAAGAAATAGATAAACGGAACGTCTTTTCTCCTCAATTTTCTTTCGGATTTTCGGTTATATTTCGAAAACAATTGGTAAATGGTAACATCAGGATAATTTTGGTTTCAATCGATTTTTTTTAGGTCAGATTACATTATCGTAAAATATTCGTATAAGGTACCTATATTTAGCAGACAAGACGAGTGATGACATATGTCGTCTCATCCCCTCTCAAATAAAGTAAATCATGTATCGTCTCGATTTTCTCTCGTGTCATACGAAAATCTCGAAGAGATTTCCCAAATTTTTATTATTTCTACATTTTCAACCTATTTTATTCTGGTATTGTAATCATGAGTTTTTAATTTTTTTTAAATTTTTTATTTGATTTTTTATATTCAGTGGGTATTATACATACAATAGTTTTATAATATATATATATATATATATATATATATATATATATATATATTAAATTTGCTTATATAACTAGTCAAAAATGTGTCATATAATTTTTCAGTAAAAACGACGCTTTCATGATCAATATGAAAATAAATACTTTATTGTTTTACTAAAAAAAATTAATTTGTACAAGATAAAATATATATTTTTGTCAAGAAATTTCGAGATAAATGTAATACTCGCTTCGTCCTTTATTTTTTAAAAAGATCTCTCGTCTTGCCTAAATGAGAAGTTTCGGTTTGACTCGAGATTAAACGAGAACTGAGAAAAATCTTACCTCGTTCGTACCTATGCCTCTATTTTGTAGAATATGATTGGATTTTCTTCCACATTTTCTTTCAAAATTACGTACTAAATTAATTTTCCAGACAATAGTCTATTTGTTGATCCAGTTTATGCGGTCATAAATAAAAATAACAAAGTACAATGCCGTCACATCCTACTACGTTTATATATACATACAATAATCATGTCATTTCTGTTTTCTCTGCCTCTTTAATATTCAATTAAATTTACAATATGTTTTTGACTTTGCCAACAAAAAGCCTTCGGCATTTTCAATATTCATTGAATATTCAACACACGAATGAATCTGTCAAAATACGCTGTTTCAGAATTATGAAAATAATCATTGTAGACTTACATTTTCGTGTCGCCTATAAAAGTAAAATTAAAACATACTTTACCGATATAATATTTTAACAAAACCATATTTGTTCCATTATTATACAGTTGTAAATACAGAAAAAATTATATTAAGACTATACTGTTACAATTATAGTCGCTTTATGAAATGAATTAGAGAATCTTTCTTTGTTAAGTTTTCCCTAATATTTATTTATTTATTTATTTATGTTACGCTGTACAACAGGAATTTTATCCCAATTACTGTACAGGGTCCGCAATCACCGAGCCGCAGTGTGATAGTAGATAATAATGTATATAAACTGATTCAGCAAACAGAGCATAGCTAGATCGTTTTCTGAAACCAAAAAAGATTAGAATACCAAGTTTTATCAAAATCGTTAAGAACCAATAGCGAACACAGACAAACCAGAATTGCTCGTACTGAAATTATATTAAAAATAAAGTTAATTAACGCAGTGCGAACTCCATCTAATTAAATATGTGTTTAATATTGAATGCAATAAAACTTATAATTCAATTGTTTAATTAATTTCTATTAAAAATATCTGTAATTAAAGCCTAAATCTGTGGAATATAGATTAAAAGTGCGTTGAAAGTTAAATGAGTTAGAGAGAAAGCTGCGAGAACAATTATCATTATTCAGCGGTTATCCATCGCAATAGAAAGATTAACTTTGCTGAAACTTAAACAAAAGTGCTGAATATAATTCAATGATATTACAGTAATTCCCACCTATGTTAAATTACAAGATCATCTGTCTTCGTCATCGTTGGACAACTTTATGATTAGTTCTTCTGATCCATCAAGGGATGAGTCTAATTCGTTTCGCACGTTTAAATTGGGGAATAATTACAAAGAACATTGACGGCTCTCGAATCTCCCGCCTTATCTTTACCGCATTCTCTTAATTACTGCGCTCTCTCTTATTATCGTTCGCACCTGGCGCATCTCCGCTTCTCCGCCCCTCCATTTTTTGCGGTCTTCTGCTCCTCATTTAGAAACACGCACTATATAATATCTTTGTATTTTATATGCGGTCTATTATTTCGCTCCGTTCCACACAGAACAAGGACTTTTTAATAAACCACTTTGTTTTTGTTACATTTTCCCTTGAAATTATTTTATTATAATTTTTAAAATGAGCAATAAGTAAATTGTAAATGTAAATGCTAATATTCTTTCAACAGGAATAAAAAATAATTTTAAGCTAAATCATGCAATTAATTGGGTTTGAAAACTTGAAAACCGATCTTTTTTCAAACAAGATATTATTGTTCTTACAAATGAAACTAATTATGCATTGTACATATTTTAATAAACCATTTTATTTTTGTTACATTTTACCCGGTTGTTCTTTTATTATAATTTTTAAAACAAGGAATAAGAACGTTGTAAATATAAATACTAATATTCTTTCAGCAGGAAAATGAACAAACTTTTTAAGGTGAATCATGTACTTAATTGGGTTTGAAGTTGGCTCTTGAATATTTTGTTAAGTGAGCGAGACACCTCTACATTGCAAGCAAGGAATATGTGTTTAAAATAACTATTTTACTGGGTAACTACGGTGGCCAGAAACTTCTATAAATTGTTTCTCTACTCGTATTTAAATAATGTCAAGCAATTTTCAACTTTCTTAGATTTATTTTGTATACTGCGAAGTGAATAGCAAACCAAAATTTTTCACAAATAAAATAAATAATATATCATCACGTCTTTTACCCATTACTGGATGTGGCACTCTGCCGCAGCAGATCTCGGTAAGTGATATATTTCTTAGCGGGATGTGCCGTCAAATCACGGTCCCCCAAAGATGTTAGTGGAGGGGAAGTCACAGGGGTAGATTTTATTAGGTGAAAAATGTTTGTCGGCTGTGGGGATCGAACCAGTGTTCTCAAGATCCACAGGCCGACTCGATACTACTGAGCCACCTACCCCATTTTTCACAATAGTATCAATTAGTGTTTAGAGACGAATTTAAATCATTTGTTCAAATTATCGCTGAAACAACTATACCCACAAATTTCCTTTCAAAAAATTTAATTCATATTTGTTTACTATTGATAACAAAATTTTCTGTTTTAATAATATTGGTATATAAAATCGATTGATTTTGAATTGTCTGCAAATATATTTAAGAGTTATTTATAAATTTTCCAATACAGTTATTTTCTGTGAAACCGCGAGTTTAGTGTAAGCGGTTCTTTTGAAGTAATGACCTACAGTTATGTTTATTATTATTATTATTTAAATATAATTATCGAGCACTTCAATGTCCAGTTTATATAGTACCTAAGTTTGTTTATTTTGAATATTTTATTACATTGTTTAGTGTATTTCTATTGTTTCCTAATGCATCTTGCATGTTTTGTACGTTACATTGTTGTCGTGTTTTGGTATATTTGTTACAGTATAGTAATATAGGTTCGGTATCTATTGTTTGGTTGCAAGTGTTACATATTTCCTGTTGTTTATGTGTGAATATGTTTATGAATGATTAGTGTATCCTAGCTTAAGTTTTCCTGAGTCAGGCAAATGTTTATTTTCCTGTCACTTTCAGGTAAAAATAAATAAATAATAAATTAATTAATATATCATCACGCCTTTTACCCAGTACTGGGTGTGGCACTCTCTCGTAGCAGATATATTTTTACGCGTGAAGGGCGGTAAAAATAATTTTTCACAAATTTTATATTATGTAGGTACTCGTAAATTAGGTTAATTATTTTTAGATAATGTTTTTATCTACAAAATTAAAGGGCTTATTTTTAAATTTTAAAACGCCTATTTGCCGGCGTCTTTTAACATTTTAATTGTTTAGAAATCTAGGCTCAGCTCATCATTTATCACAGTCACCATTAGATTTTAATATTTGTAGGATCTAAGCATTATTTTTTTGATATTTAATTACACAACTGTTGAAGAAAAACAGCCGATTTTTGAAATTTATGTAGATTCAAAATTGATTATGCTCTACTAGAGTTTAGATCGCTTTATTATTATTTGTTGGCACTTTTATGTATTTATGCAGAACGATATTTCGATATTACTCGTGATATGCACATCGTGGACGATATTAAAGATTTTACGAGAAGCCGATGGAAGGAAATTCTGGATTTTAAGAAGTTCTATGAGTTTATATACTCTAGATACTATAGATTTAATTTTCTTTTAATATCAAGTAGGTATAATGATAAAGTTTCAGCCTTGATCAGAGTAATATCACAAATTAAGACATACAATGGATACAGTAAAAATATCGAAGGTTGCAATTTGCCGGCACTTTCCGACGTTAATAGGCAAATAAATTTTACTTTGCTTTGCTTCTCTGATTACTTTACAGAAAAATGTTTAAAACTAAAGTTGTACAGCATTAAATACTGCATTCAAATCAATCATGATACTCAATTTTACTTATTCAATTACTGTTAAAATATTTTTTTTTAAATATGTAACAGTTAAACGTTACATATTGATATACATTTGTACCATTCCAGTAAACATCAGTTTTTGACAACTTTTGAAATTCATTCTAGCAGTAATGAAATAGTAAAATGAAATGTATTAATTGATTTTAAATGTAGAAATTAATTACCTACAGCAGAGTTTTTCAACCTTATTTGTCTCACGGCGCATATTACTAAAATACTACGACATACCAAAAATATATTATATTTGTTCGACCATCTGACAAAAAAGTGTTCAATTTTGAATGATGTACAAAGACAAAATAGTTATTTGTGCAATTAGTGTTAAAAGTGTTACTATATTATAAAAGTGGGAAGCCTCAGACTTATGCAATAAAGACACTTTTAATACGAGTTGCATACATTTTTTCTACGATCGAGTTGTAACTAATTATTCAAATTTTACTTATTATTATATATTATTATATACAAATTTCCCTAAATTGACTAGGTTTCAAATATCGCAGATTTTTTGAATTTTTATTTATAAAAGACGCAAAATAAACAAATAGTATAAATAACTCTTTTTATAAGTCTTTTATCGCACTTGTCTTATAAAACTTTTTCTTTTATATACTATACTGACACCATAACAAATAAAACATTATTTTATATATTTTTATTTTCAGTTTGATTTATGCAAAGTATTAATTTTCTAGTTCAATATTTATAAGTCGGTTCATGAATAATTATTAGTTTTTGCTACATTAATCATCATTTAATATTGAAGCACTTTACTGGTGTTACATAATTTAAAAATTGTGCTTTATAATACTCCTATAATGATAATAACCGTGTCTCTCTTATTCATGCAGATACTATTATTACTTACAGAACACTAGTAAATCAGGGTAATAAATGTTATTAAATTTATTGGAGGATTTAAAACGTAATAATTAAATCTTTCTTATATGTAATGTTAAAACTTATAAATATGAATAAAAAAACGAATCACAATAAACAAATATTCTTGTATTGTATTTACATTTTAAATGTTTAAACCGGAAGTTCCATAATTCAAATTTCACTTGCTTCAACTGCAAATATTACACAAATTAAATAATATTCTCTAAGCGAAAAGTTTGTCTGCCATAATAAACAAAAAAAAGTAGATGAATTTTTTACAATAGAGTTTACGTTTACGTCTTTAGACGAACTAATGACTTGAGCGATATTTTAAGACATGACCTCTTATTTGGTAGACGCAAGTTGTATCCACTGAGTAACGATCACATTTTGCTTATTTACATACTCATAAGTAGCTGTACGTAACGTAAATGTAAAATAAAAATAATAAATTATTTTAGTCACCATATTGTGCAACAATGGTAATTAACAGAGTAATCATAAAAAATAAGGGTTGTCATTAATTTATCGATTGGTAACAAATAAGGATCAAGTTACAAAACAGGGAGAAAATTTTATAGGAGATATCATTTTAAACTAAAATAAAATGTTCATGTATTTTTCAGAAAGAGATAACATGAAATTAATACAACTGTAACTGTTGTTTTATTAATTCAGCAGTATTGAATTGTATCTAGATTCTATCCATTTATCCGAGGCTTTACTCTGCTCTAGTCCACATTGAGATGCCATTGAAGGAGAAATACGAGAAAATAGTACGATAGGTTTATACGCTCCTCCGCAAACTTTAATATTGCAGGTTTGCCCACTCGCCTGACTTAAATGTTATTCGAAAGGCTTAAAGGATTCCAGAGGCCAACTTGTTACAAATTTAATGTTTGTTTCAAGTCACTACTTAACAGGGTCGAATTTACTATAAGACAAAGTACGAAATTACTTAAGGTACAAAAATGGGGTAGGTGGCTCAGTGGTATCGAGTCGGCCTGTGGATCTTGAGAATCCTGGTTCGATCCCCAAGCCGACAAACAATTTTCACCAATTTAAGTCTACCCCTGTGGCTCCACCTCCACTAATATCTTTGGGGGCCGTTATTTTACGGATGGTAACCGCACTTCGCGTGAAGAAATATATCATTTGCCGAGATCTGGTACGGCATAGTGCCACATCCAGTAATGGGTAAAAGGCGTCATGATATATTTATATACAAAAATTTTAAGGGTTCAAAAATAGAATCCTATATTATAACAATAGCATTTATTACTGTATTGTAATTTGATTACAATAAGAATATAGTTGCCAGTAGATGTCTCTACCATCTTTCGTTACCTGTTTTAATATAAATAGAGATATTAAATATTTTTTGACAATTTAAAAACTAATGAAAACGTCAGACTGATGTCAGAAAAATGTCACATGTCAAATAACAAATTAACTCTTCTATTTTATTTATTTTATTTTTATGGGGTAGGTGGCTCAGTGGTATCGAGTCGGCCTGTGGATTTGAGAACCCGGGTTCTATTCACAAACAATGTTCACCACATTAAAACTACCTGTGTGGTTCCCCCTACATTAACTTTTTTTGAGGCCGTGATGTGACAGTTGGTAACCACACTTCACGCAAAGAAATATAACACTTACCGAGATCTGATACGGGAGAGTGCCACACAGTAGTGGATAAAAGGCATGATGATATATTTATTTATTTTTAACATATTCTATCTCTTCTCCTTCTAGCCGAATATTATACTTTTCTCTATTACCTCCAATTGTTGTCTTTTTCTTATTAATTCCTATTTCATATTCCACGTACTTGGTGATCAAAATAATCTACCGCCATCTTCGTTATTCTATTTTATTATCCACTAGCAATACCATGTCATCCGCCAACCTTATACATTTCACTCCATGCCTCCCATATAAACTCCTCTTTTTCTATGGAACATTCTGCGATTACTTCTTCCATATAGATGTTAAAGAAAATGAAGGACATACAACATCCTTGTCTTACACAGTTTCCCAAACCAATTTTATCCATCAGCTCTTCTCCCACGCTTATCCTTGCCGTCTAGTTAATATATAAATCTTTAATCAGTTTCCTCACTCGCCAATTAAATCCTGTTTTTTTTTTAGTATGGTCATCAGCCTGTCCCATCTCACACGGTCAAATGCTTTCTCCATGTCAATGAGAACTGCGTATACTTCCCTATTTTTCCTATTTATCTTTTCCCAATTACTTACAATAGCCCTATTACATTTTTTTTTATCTCAAATCCTCTCCTGTACTTTATAATATTATCCAGGTTTTCATACAACTTAACTTATAAGTTTGTGCAAAATAAACGAGGACATGGATCGATATTACGATGTAAATTAAGTGCTCTACTATTTGAGTTTGAAGTTGCAGTCGTCAGAATAATTACTAAATCCATTCTTTAATCTTCATTAAAATGCATCGTCAGAATCTGTTAATTTATTGTTCATAACTCTTCTCTAGTTTCAATAGACTTCACAATTCAATTATGTCAACGAATATTTAAGGTAAAATTTGCTACTCAATTTAATTAATGTATTTATCTTTAAAATTGTAACTGGGAAAAGTTATTTTAGGTATGTATCTTACAAAGATTTATGTATAAATTTTCAAAGCAGTGCAGACTGCAAAGTAAACTATTTGCTGAAAGCATTACCGGAGAAACATATCACACGCGTTATCAAGTTGAGTGGCTATGCAATCACGAAGGTTTCCTTCGTTGCACCGCAGCAACTGATTTTAAACAAGAAACTACTACACTCCTTGGCGTTTCTTTTTCTTTTTAAATTAAATGTAAACATAGTTCAGCAAATCTGAAAATGAACCTGTCAAATGTCTTTTCTTTTTAATACATCTTTACTTTTTGTTTCATTAAATATTAATCTATGTGGTCTTTGAAAATCAATTTAAAAATTCCTACAATCTTTAAGAATCATTTAAAATTTCTCAGATCTTTGTAAAAATAATTATAACCCTGCAGTAAGAAATTAATATACTATAACATGAAAATTAATTAATATTGTAGCTACAAGATTAGTTATTTATGTATCAAGAGTGCAAAAAGTCTGATTAGCGCTCCAAGAGTAATAGTGTGTTTAACGAGCTTTGCCGAGATAAACGATTACTTGAGAACACATGTGTAGGAAGCATATTTTTCTACGAGCGATAATAAAAGATAGATTCTGAGGCATTAAAATCGTAACAAAAATAATAATTTTTTTTACCATCGTGCCAAAAGTGAATCATTATTTATTTATTTGTGCTACTCTATACAACAGGAATTGAATTCCAATTACAGTACAGGATTCGAAACACACCGAGCTGGAATGTGGTAATTTATATAATTCTTAGTTTGAGTGGGATTCGAACTTGGGATCTCCGGATTCGAATTCCGTAACACTACTCACACCACCGTATTGCCGGACAATTATTTTCAGTATAAAAAGTGATTATCTTTTACTCGAAGTGCAATAAAACATTTTTGCTAATGACAACGTGCAACAAACGTAATAAAACAGTTGCTTTAAAATAAACTTCACTATATAACCTGCAAAATAAATGTTTCTGTTGTTTGAAATATAATAAGTAAAATTAGTATGTTAATTAAAACTTTCTCATAGAAAAACTAATGTATGCTACTCATGTTAAAAGTGTCTTTAGTGAACTCACGAGTACCATGGTGGGCGTTTTAATGCACATCTCGTAACATACTCTGACGTCACCAGAACCAAAGTTCATTAGTCCGCATCCGCCTGCCAACAATGTGTAATTTGTCATAAAATAAAAAATATATTGACATGTATTTGTCACATTCGGTCACTATGATTTATTTAGTCACTTATATGCCTTAAATAATGTAGCAATTGACCATGAGTATCGACTGTACGACAGTGTTTAAAGTGTACCCGGTACGTCTAGATCCCAATGGATTATAGTATCACATGAAGAAGAATGTCACTTTATGCAGTTGCTAATTGAATTATACTCCCGTGGCCCAAAGAAGAAAGAAAATCAACACATTACAATCGTCAGTTATTAATTTAAATTTTTATTCGTTATATTTGTTTTAAATATTCGTAAAAAATAGTATATACATATACCTTATTAGAGAAGTGTAATTACATAAGAGCTTTTAATTTTTCTGGATACATTTATGTTTGTGATGAAATCTTGGTACCCACCAATTTGATAAGAAAAACTGTTTTAATAAAATCACGATATCGTATTTTAATATCATTCAAATGACATTAATTTTTATCAGATTTCTAAGCGAAAGGTAAATAAGATGTTATCAGTTGCAAAATGTTACTTTTCTATATATCCGCTCTCAAAGCGACAATTTAATTTTTTTTTATTTATAGTTACTGTGTATTGGAGTTTTATTCTAATGTCGTTTAACCTCAAAATAGATAAGTTTAAGTGAAAGAAATAATAATTTATCCTAAATAAATAAATAAATATATCATCACGCCTTTTACCCATCACTGGGTGTGGCACTCTGCCTAAGCAGATCTCGGTAAATGATATATTTTTTCGCGTTAAGCGCGGTTACCAGTCGTCAAATCACGGCCCCCAAAGATATTAGTGGAGGGGGAGCCACAGGGGTAGATTTAAATTGATGAAAATTGTTTGTCGGCTGTGGAGATCGAACCAGGGTTCTCAAGATCCATATGCCGACTCGATACCACTGAGCCACCTATCCCATTAATTAATTAATTAATTTATCCTGAAAAACACTAAACTTTGCGTGGCAAATTATGATACTTTTTATATTTGTCGTTTCCGAGATAATGAAAGAAAATAAAAGTTGCAAACAATTCTCTTCCTTGTTTATCCGAATACAAACTGACAAAAGTAACATTTGTATATGAAGTTTTTATACGTGAAAATAAATATCATAGTATTATATTTCAATTTATTGCAGTAATCCTAATCAGGGTTCGTAAATATCATGATATTTATAATAAATATCAAAATATCCGATATATAGGATATATATCAGATAAATATCACTTTTTGGATATTTATTTTTTAATTTTAGTTTTTGTACACATTTAGAAAAACTGAAAAATTCGAAAAATTTCACTTCTCCGGAGGCTATATCTCAAAAACTAAACAAGATATGGAAATGCGCTCAACGGCGTTGAATTCCCCGTGTCCGAATTGACTTATCAGCAAATTTTCATACAATTTTATGCAATTTAATATTTTAAATTATTTCCATTGGTTTTTTCAGATTTTAATTCAATTTTCCCAAAAATCCTTAATCGTAGGATTATTAAAACGAAAATTTACATACATATGTATTTTGACCCATTGAATCCAGTGGTGCAATCTTCAAATGCATATGACTTCTGGTTTTCGAGAAAATGTTAAAAAACCGCTTTTTGCGATTTTTTTGGCGGAAAAATGAAAAAAAATAAAAATCGCTGAAACTATGTTTATAAGTTAACTGAAGCACGAGAAAATTAATGCCGTTGAGCGCGTTTTCATATCACATTTAGTTTTTGAGATATAGCCTCGGAAAAGTAGAAAAACTGAAAAATTCGAAAAATTTCATTTTTCCAGAGGCTATATCTCAAAAAGTAAACAAGATATGGATATGCGCTCAACGGCGTTGAATTTCCCGTGTCCGAATTGACTTATAAGCAAATTTTCATACAATTTTATACAATTTAATATTTTTAATTATTTCCTAAGGGGCACCCCTTTGGTTTTTTCAGATTTTAATTCTATTTTCCCAAAAATCTTTAATCGTAGGATTATTAAAACGAAAATTTACATACATATGTATTTTGACCCATTGAATCCAGTGGTGCAATCTTCAAATGCATATGACTTCTGGTTTTCGAGAAAATGTTAAAAAACCGCTTTTTGCGATTTTTTTGGCGGAAAAATGAAAAAAAATAAAAATCGCTGAAACTATGTTTATAAGTTAACTGAAGCACAAAAAAATTAATGCCGTTGAGCGCGTTTTCATATCACATTTAGTTTTCGAGATATAGCCTCGGAAAAGTAGAAAAACTGAAAAATACGAAAAATTTCACTTTTCCGGAGGCTATATCACAAAAACTATTTGATATTTTTATATAATGGATATATATCATTGCAAAAATATGACGATATATATCAAAATAAATATCATGATATATATATCGATCGATATATATCTTCGAACCCTGATCCTAATAGACCATAATTTGTATTTATGTTCCGCTGCAAGTAAATATTACTGTTGTTAAACTTTTGCTAATGTCATTGCGTGCAGTGTCTACATGTGTTCGATTGTTAATCACATATCATTTATATTGTAGATCAAAAATAACCACAGCTTTAGTCAGAAGCTTCTAAATGACGTCATAATTCTACTTATCAATGATGAAATAAATTGACCGATACATGAAAAATATCACATCAATGAATGACAAATTCATATCGTTTGTACAATCAAATACTTTGCTGATACATGAGATATCCGTCACTTTATTCAAGGATTAATAAAACGACTCCAACTATGAAAAATTTACTATCTGTTAAATATTATATAGCTACAAAGTTCCATTATCCTGGTTGCGCACCTTGTTATAGTAACAAAAGTTGGTGAAATGACAAACATTCAAATCGAGTTATTAAACAGTCCAGTTGCTGTAATCACAGAATAAATATTTAATCGACGACTACTAAAATAAAAAATATAAAATAAACATTTGGCTAAGTCTCACAAAATTCAGCCTCCAAGTCGCTTTATGAGGGCATCGTCAGACTTGGAGGCTGAATTTTGTGAGACTTAGCCTAGTGTTTATTTAATATTTTTTATTAAACCTAGTTTCACCAAGTGTATGGACGACAATTAATTTTGTTATTATTTAGACTACTAAAATATAAGTTGGTATTAACAGGAAAGCAAACAAAAATTTTATCAAGTTGTCAGCGTAGAGTTTAAGTTGGGAAAATATACTACATCGTAAACAATAATGAACTATGTCACATTTCGCAATAAGTCTAAAAAAAATATGGAATTGATCAAAAGTGCAGTAAAAATAGCACTTTAATTAGGGAAAAAATTGCCTAACTTTGAAGCTTGCCAAAACTGTTCATTAGTCATTAAAGAACACATAAATAAAAATTACCACCAAACTCCATACGAGGAGGGAGAGAGGATGACACGAAAAATGTTTTAAATAAATGTTGTAGCTACAGCAATTAAAATTACCCCCGCGCTTCCCCCGCCGTGATAATTGCACTCCTTACGCATAAATATATCACTTACCGAGAACTATTACGGAAGAATGCCACACTCACAGTAAAGGATACAAGGCATAATAATATATTTATGTATTTATTTATTTTAAGTCTAAGTATAAAAATTAGTATACTTGCTGCCTACAATAACAAAAATTGATTTTCATGTTTATAGTATACAATGAGAAAATGTTTATTTAAATAAAATTAATGTATATAACAACAAAACATAAATTAGCTTCCAAATTAATTTATAATGTTAATCAGGACAAATAAACTGAAACGAAAAACACTGAAATTGTATTTTCATGTTTGCGAATGTATTATGATGGAAGTCTCAATTCCCAAATAATATTTTTAGTTCAGTGCCAACGATCCTTAGTCACGTGTTAATGCTTGCTGAATTTTAAAGTTCAGAAATCATTCATTTTTAAACAATATCATTGTTAAAAGTAAAAGGCTATTGTTATGAAATACATTTACATCACAACAGAATGTATTTAGAAACAAGCCAGACCGTTCTATTCAGAATATAAAAGCCGTGAAAACGTCACTTTTATCTTGGGGCAATTTACCTCGGAGATATTAACTTGAAACTTTTCATTTAACCTTGACAACTCAACTCTTTCCATTTGACGTAATATTATCCAGCATCTAACTTTATATACTTCCGAATTACGAAGAGAACTTTGCTTAAATACCGCGGAATTTTACACATAAAAGGTCTGGAATAAAGAGAAAATCTAACAAAATTGAACGTAGACACGTGTAATGGATATCAAAATTTCAAACACGCGAATAAACAATTTAACAAAAACATGTAAGTTATTGTAATTATTAAGGTACATGTAAATGCAAAACAGCTCAAGAATATTATATTACCGTAATGTCTATATTCATTAATAATAATACACGCAAATATATAATTAAAAAAAGCTGAATACATTATGATTATTTTATCACACATCATTCTTCCAATTAATTGTTGTTAATGGTATTTAATCCTACTCACTCTATGATAATGCGGGTATTTTAATTACTTTACTGCTCAAATCTGCTCTAAATATGAAACATGGAATCCCGAAGGAAATATTCACAAAGGGAATTAACATAAAAAAATTATTTCCACTGACACATAAATTTATTGTGCTATAATTTGCTATTTTGTGTGTGGGAATTTATGAAAATATATTGTCAGAGTAATTATTTCAAACCACAAATACGACGAAATTCTGCTCTCTATACTGACTGTTTCTCTACCTCTGCACGAAACTACTGATTATTGAACAAAATTTTTTTTTTAAATTCGCAAAAAATAGGGTATTTCATTCCTAGTAAACATTTTTAGTTTGGTTTAATAGTACATTTAATTATTTATAATTATGTTACTAATGTAATAAAAGTATAAACACTGCCTATAAATAATTATTTATTAATTAGTTATTATGTAGGTACCTGGTGATTATTTTTTAAATTTAATGTACTATTAAACCAGTGACACTAAAAATGTTCTCTATGAATGAAATACCCAAATTTTTACGAATTTCAAAAAAAATATTTTTGTTCTATAATCAGAATATCAAATTATATATGTCAGTAAAGTTTCGTGTAGAGAAAAACATATATTATTAGCATAAACATACACAGAAATTTCGCAAATTTCAAATAAAATTATGACAAACCTTTATAAAGTAGATTTACCTTATCTTCTACCAATTTAGTTATTTCGGAAAAAATGGTATTAAGTAAAATATTGAAACCAATGACACAATATCAATGATATGAAAAAATATCACTGATACTTTGTAAATGATTGAGAGTAAATGAATGATACATGTATACCACTAAAACACTGATGATTAATATAATTAATATTTCAATTACAGGAAGGAATCATTACTGACACCACATTATTAATTATCACGGATGCATCGAATATTAACTTGGCCAAATAAATGAATAACTAATATTCGTTGCGGCATTACAACAAAGCTCGGATTATTGAAACAAAGCAAAAAATTAATATTAAATTTTGAATTGCTGTTCATGTTATTTAAAAATATATATTTCCAAGTTTTCCATAAAACGAAAAATATTTATAAGAAAACCGGTAAAAAATATTTAAAATTAAATTTTAGATTTCTTGTATTTTATGTATGCGTAGTTCGTAAAATGATTGTTTAGCATAACTAAGGCAAACGACATTCAGAGAAAGTTTTAAATCTAGTTGAGATTACAATGTATTATATACTGTTTTTAAATTAATAATTTCTGTTGTATAAATACAGGGTTCGTAAATATCATGATATTTATAATAAATATTAAAATATCTGATATATAGGATATATATCAGATAAATATCACTTTTTGGATATTTATTTTTTAATTTTAGTTTTTGTACACATTTAGAAAAACTGAAAAATTCGAAAAATTTCACTTTTCCGGAGGCTATATCTCAAAAACTAAACAAGATATGGAAATGCACTCAACGGCGTTGAATTCCCCGTGTCCGAATTGACTTATAAGCAAATTTTCATACAATTTTATGCAATTTAATATTTTTAATTATTTCCTAAGGGGTTTTTTCAGATTTTAATTCAATTTTACCAAAAATCCTTAATCGTAGGATTATTAAAACGAAAATTTACATACATATGTATTTTGACCCACTGAATCCAGTGGTGCAATCTTCAAATGCATATGACTTCTGGTTTTCGAGAAAATGTTAAAAAACCGCTTTTTGCGATTTTTTTGGCGGAAAATTGAAAAAAAATAAAAATCGCTGAAACTATGTTTATAAGTTAACTGAAGCACGAGAAAATTAATGCCGTTGAGCGCGTTTTCATATCACATTTAGTTTTCGAGATATAGCCTCGTAAAAGTAGAAAAACTAAAAAATTCGAAAAATTTCACTTTACCGGAGGCTATATCTCAAAAACTAAACAAGATATGGGAATGCGCTCAACGGCGTTGAATTCCCCGTGTCCGAATTGACTTATAAGCAAATTTTCATACAATTTTATGCAATTTAATATTTTTAATTATTTCCTAAGGGGTACCCCTTCGGTTTTTTCAGATTTTAATTCAATTTTACCAAAAATCCTTAATCGTAGGATTATTAAAACGAAAATTTACATACATATGTATTTTGACCCACTGAATCCAGTGGTGCAATCTTCAAATGCATATGACTTCTGGTTTTCGAGAAAATGTTAAAAAACCGCTTTTTGCGATTTTTTTGGCGGAAAATTGAAAAAAAATAAAAATCGCTGAAACTATGTTTATAAGTTAACTGAAGCACGAGAAAATTAATGCCGTTGAGCGCGTTTTCATATCACATTTAGTTTTTGAGCCTCGGAAAAGTAGAAAAACAGAAAAATTCGAAAAATATCACTTCTCCGGAGGCTATATCTCAAAAACTATTTGATATTTTTATATAATGGATATATATCATTGCAAAAATATGACGATATATATCAAAATAAATATCATGATATATATCGATCGATATATATCTTCGAACCCTGTATAAATAACATACATTTTATATTCTTTACAACCTAAACAAATTTCTAGATACGCCATTGCTATGTAGGTAAAATCAATTCATAAAATCTTATAAATATAAAATATGTATAGGTGTCTTTACTTGTTCATCTTATGACAGTTTTTAAACAATGACAAAAAGAAAATCTCATGTGACAGTTATTTGTTGTTTCCAAAATAACCTTACATATTTTATTTGAAACGGATCCGGGTAAACCTAATATATTATTATCATAGAGGTTACGTCATCTTATTAGTTTCATACAAAACCTACTTAGTTTTAGCCGTACTATCCGAATGTATAATAAAAAATGGGAGCCTGTGGATTTAAAAACCCGGATTCGATTCCCACGAACGACAAACAATTTTCACCACCTTAAAACTACTCCTGTAGCTCCTTATCTACTAGCATCTTTAGGAGCTGTGATTTGACGTGATATCACTTACCGAGATCTGCTGCGGAAGAGTGCTACATCCACTAATGGGTAAAAGGCGTGATGATATATTTATTTATTTTTATTTACGTATATCAACAGGCTAAGCATATTAAATTTTTGAACTTGTAGATAGTCAGAACTAACGAAATAGTCAAGAAACAGGATAGTGATGATGCTTTTTAAAGAAAATATATTTCAGGAACTTTTCAGTACGGATTCGTTGTGATCTTGTTGAATTTCGGATTCGAAATAAAGTTTAGAAGTATTAAGAAAGAAGCGTGTATTATATTTACATGTGTATATTATTGATGTAATTAATGAAAGTTAATTTAGACTCGAATGTAATTCCAAGGTCTTGGATGATGTACAACCGGGATAGAATAATATAGTCACTATAGTAATAAATAGAATAGTGTTGCATTTTTAGGTATAGCGATAGTTTATTTACGACGAACCATTGAGACAAGCGACCAAGATCACTTTGCAGATAGTTATAATCAGAAATAGTAGAAATTTTAAGATCGTCTGCAAATAGAAGATGTTCATTTGTTAAAACATCGGTTACATCATTAATAAATAACAGAAACAAAAGAGGAACGAAAGGAGAAGATTTATAACTCTAGAATTGAACGAAGAGAGAACAATTACATTGGTAGAAACAAGGAAAAGATATGAAATAAAATAAATAAATATATCATCACGCCTTTTACCCATTATGCCACTTTAGCAGATCTTGGCAAGTGATATATTTCTTCCCGTTAAGTGCAGTTACCAGCCGTCAAATCACGACCCCACAGATGTTAGTGGAAGTGAAGCTACAGGGATAATTTTAATGTGGTGAAAATTGTTTGTCGGCTATGGGAATCGAACCCAGGTTCTCAAATCTATAGACCGACTCGATATCACTGAGCCACGTACTCCATATGAGAGGTATAAAAATAGAAAAGAACTAAAGTTTTTTTAGTTTTAATTAAGATTTAATTTATACGACCAAAAGCTTTAGGGAAGTGCATGTAAATACATTCCACTTGGCGGTTGGCATTAAGAACTAGGGAAACAACATCTGTAAAATAGGCCAAATTGCTGACCGTAGACTTTTTCCAATAATCCATGCTGGAAAACTGATAATAGAATTTTTAAATTTTTACGGCAATGAGACAATAATTCTTAATTTTTATTTTTTTAATATGTTGATCCTGTGTTTCAATTTTGGAAAGGAATATATGGCTTTAGGATCCTTGAATACTATTATTTATTTATTGGACGTTTCGATGGTTAACCCATCATCTTCAGCATTTATTAACACAATTAGTTTTTCAATCCTAATAAATATCTGGTTTTTACATTGTCAAATTAAAAAAAAATAGCTGAAATTAGCTTTTCGGATGAGCAGCTGTCATAAACGTAAAAAGTAATATACATCATGAATTTAACAAGTTATACCATATGTGAGTAAACATTTAAAACGGTGAAATTTTTGCACGTGAATACTCTGTCGGCCATCTTAACAGTATACAGATTAATTTCCACTTGTCAGGAAAGTAATAATAGCCAAATTAAATATATGGGGTCATTTGAGAAGAGATAGGTGCAATACTTAATTATAAGACTAGGGATAAGATCCGGACCAGATAAAAATATGGCTTTAGTTTTTTATGGCTAACGTAATATCTTTAGAAATATGATTCATGAAAATAATATTATGACCAGAAGAGCCTACGGAGTTAGAAGGACTGTCGGATAGGAGAGAATGGACTAAATGGAAAAACAAAGCAAATGCATTAGCTATATTGCCTGGAGAAGATAAATTATTAAGTTATTGAAAGTCATAACTAGAGATGGGCGAATATCAAATTTTTCGAATTCGAATATCGAATACGAATATTAATCAAATCTCGAATATTCGAGGTACTCGAACATTCGAATACTCCTAAAAGTTAATTTATTTATTATTAATAATAATTTAATTATATCCTTTTCATTATTTGAATGAATTTGTTAAGATAAAATAAAATTAAAACAAATAGTACAAACAAAAAAGAAAATAAAAAGACGAAAACTTCAAATTTAAGGTGAAACGTACGGGCTGATGTTGGTGAAAAACAAATTTGAAATATGGTACGTCTTCATGGTTTTGAAACAAAATATCTTTGTTATTAATAACTTCAAAGTATTGTAATAGCTTTAAGTTTATGTACAAATGATAAAGAAAAACATAGTCAAAAATTGAGGTTAACATATGGCGCGATATTCGAGATATTCGAAATGTGCGCTATACTGACGTTAATATTCGAAAATCTCGAATATCGAATAATGTCAATATTCGCGGCATTCGACTATTTGCGGATGATATTCGCCCATCTCTAGTCATAACATAAGATATGGATAATGTTTTTTTTTATTATTTATAAAATGCAAGAATTTATTAGAATTCTCCTTAATTGGGAATTCACATGTAGATATATAAATATGGTAAGGGTTTATTATATCGACTTTTAAATTAGAACAAATAGATTTAAATCTATGTATATATTACTGATTATTTTTGTATTTAATAAATATTTTTCTAAAGTCTTCAATCTTCTTTAACTCTTTTAATAATTGACAGTAACTGAGGGTGGATACTGGTTCCTATAAGATCAAAGAAGGAATAAAATCACAAAGAGAATTAACGTCAGTAAAATGTTTCAAAACATCCAAAAAAATATGACCTATAAAATAATAAGGTATAATTAAATCTGTTTTCTTATAATCATATGTGTAGTCATTGTTACAATACTTAATACTTAATGATTTGTCATTTGACTGAAATTACAGTGATGATAATTTTTCTGTCATAAATTTAACTTTAAATTTATCATCATCACTGTACTTTCAGTCATGTCATATGACAAAAAATCAGTTCGTGGTATGACTTCCTTTAAATCAGGCACGTGTCGCTGTAGACGAAACCCGTTGTCAATACCTAGCATATAGGAGTCTTGGGATCGATGCTACGTTAGACACTATGACAAAAGAATACGTCGGACACAGGTGACGTGGTGTAGCAGTTAGCATGACTGCCCGGCACCCGAATTTTTCTGTCATAAATTTAACTTTAAACTTAATACTTAATTTATAATGTAAGGCAGAACAATGTTCATACTCAGTATCAAATATTGTACCTGTTGAATATGTACAAGTGTATTAGAAACTAATAAATCTAGAAGTTTTCCATGTAAGTTAAGTTCGTGGTTAAATTGTATGGCATTGAAGTAAGCAAAGAAATTCTCAAAAATGAAGACTTTATTTCTAGAATATTGAAAGCACCTATTACAGGTATAAAAACTGTTAGATTGCAAGAAAGTTTAGCTTTCAATGAAACCAAAAATAAAGTTAAACTTTTAATAATTAATAAATTAAAAAAACATACTTTCGCGCAAACATCGAAATTAACAGATAAAATATTTTAAAAATCTGAACGATCAACGACGAACAATGTGGGACTCTTATGAACTATTCGATAATAGTAATAATATATAATGCGCTAAAAAGAAGCCGAGCGAATAGAACCTTAATTGATAGAGCGATAAACCCAACCATTTTACCCTTAACAAAATGGGCAAGTTAAATATTTCAGTTAAATCTCATATTGAAAATATTTCATTAAACTCATATAAGAAAAAAGTTTATCTCAGTCTTAGTAAGAGTATCAAACCACGTAGCAAACAAGTAATTCTTCTTCTTTGTCCGTTGAAAATTTAATCTACAATTTCCCAAGTTAATTACGAACGACGCTCCGCTAACAAACATGGATGATTATAAAATTTGAATGGATTTAGCTGTGTTGAAGGTAAATGAGTGCGGAGTTGTGTAGTATTTGGCGTGCGTTGCTTGCAGAGCCCAATCCCGCCGCAGTACGTGTTCTGGTACCACAACGACAAGATGATTAATTACGACACAGCCAGGGGCGGCATCACGGTGGAGACGCGGCCAGGGCTGCAGACGCAGAGCCGACTCACGATCCAGGAGGCGCACGACCGAGACTCGGGGAACTATACGTGCAGCGCTTCCAACACCAGGCCTGCTTCCATCTATGTCTTTGTACAAGAAGGTAAGATATTCTCACTTTCGTCTATAAGTAACTGTTTCACTATTCACATAGCGATAGAGACGCTAATTACGGCACTATATTTGCACGTTATACACTTTATTTCAGTCATTTCTATTTTCATTATATCCACGTCTATAGTACACAGTAAGAGATTGCAACGTGGTTTAATAGGACATATTTGATCTTGATTCTGATTGGCTGTTACACTGCATAAAAAACTTGTGACAGTGACAGCGCTGAACCAATTTTCATAAATGTTGGTAGACAATCTTTTAAAAGTTTCATAAAATGAATCTATAAATTATTTTATGTCATATTTATTTCGAGGATAAAAAACTTTCGATATAGCGATTATTTATGCCAATTGCTCTGATCAGTTGTTCCTAAGCAACCATCTACTTGTAAATAAAACTATACTTCTTGCGATATTATATTTTCATAAGGCCTGATATTTCAATCTCCTACTAAATGTTCCTAACAACTATTCGATAAACAAAATTATCAGAAAGACAAAATTTCAATGCGAATCAGCCGTTGTCGTGCGAATTGGTATAAAATACAATTCAAGTATTAGGTTATAATAAATACACGGGCTTTAGAAAATGAAAACGTCATGTTATTAAACAAAGATAAATTATTATTATTATTCTCAATAATACAGAAAAAGCAAGAAAATTAACATGTAGATAAAGTGTAAATAAAATTAAATCGGACGTCAAAAATTCACCACATTTTAACGTTTCCATTTAACAGTTATTACCAGTGATAAAAATGGAACATTTTGTTCTGTGACAGATTTTTAATAATTTAATGTAAACTAATAGCCATAAAATGCTTCTGTCTACAATCTAAAAAAATATATCCTTCATTAAGCTGAAATTATTCATGTAATATTTTACTTCGATTTGCTCGTATTTATTTAAGTCGTACATAAAATTTAAGTTTAATTGGTGCAAACAAGCATTATAACTTTAGATCTATTTTATGAATTTTCCTAATCCTATTTTGTGTAGCTATGCTTTAAATTATTTTATTAATTTACATTTTCTCTACATATTTTGTCTTGGTAAATATAAAACATACCTATTATTTTACGATAATGTGTTTCTTTTTAATACAAGTACGAGGAAATTTAAAAAAATGCACAAGATGCTAATATGATATTCTTACCAAAACTATAATTTAATTATAAGTATACAATTATATAAATTTATGTACGAATCCTTTTAAAATGTAATGCATCTTATGAAGATGTGTGGTGTACGTAACATGTATAATTCAATGTTGAAAAAATAGAATAGAATTTTCAAACTCTTATAAACAATTATGATGTTTTTCAAATTGTTAGAGTATTATAGATAATTCGAAATTATAAAAAAGAGTTTCCATTTAAAAAATAAAATGTTCCTTTTATGTAGTTTTAAATTTTACTTATTGTAATTAGAAATATTATCATCCATCTCCGTTACAAAGATAAATAAGAATTTTGAATTCAAATATATGAACCCTTAACCTAATTAGGAAGTTATTCAACATTGAATGATTCGAGTTTCATTCCTAACACCCACTCATAATGCATAATTAATTTGTAAAATATAAATTTTAATATATATATATATATATATATATATATAAAATTTTAATGAATACAAATTAATTTGTGTAACAAATAATATACGTATCTTTAAAATAAAATTCTGAACATAAAAGCATAATAAGGAATTTTATTATTTGTTAAGTATGTACTTCAAGTACGTTATAAATTTGTTAGCTAATAAACAGTTTAAAAGGTACCTTGTAGGTTGTTTGAACTTTGATATACCCAGAAGCGTGATCAGTGGCGTAGCTATGGGAGGAGAGGGTGTTACGGGTCCAAATTCCCCCCGCCCCGAAATATTCAGCAAGTTTCCAAAATAATTTCAATGAAGAACAGCAATGTTTGTTGTGTTCATGAAGTCAGATATCAGAAATTATATTCAATCTAATGTTATATTGGAGCTACCCTGGCTGCAACCGTAGCGAATGTGAAACGTAGTTTTTCAACTTTGAAACGTATTAAGCAATACTTGCGTAACTCAATGGGAGAGAATCGTTTGGCCGGACTTGCGCTATTGAGTATACATAGACATATAGGCTGGTAGCACAAGCTCTGTTTTTGCCTATTTTAAGAGCAGTGTATTTGGGTGTTTTGCCCAAAAACGGAGCTTGTGCTACCAGCCATTGTGGTGGATACTGAACAAGTCTTAAATATTTTTGCGCAGAAGAAAAGACAAATCTTATTATAGTTGTTCCTTCTACGTATTTTATATAAATATGTTATGTGTCATTGCGAATTTAGTCAAATATCATTTTTATAAGATTAAAATTATTTAAAATACAAAGTAGGTTATTTATTTTTAGCAAATTAAATCGTTACCTTCTTTTCCAAAGAAATAAAGAAACATTAATTCAACATTAGCCGTTTATTTTTCAACCCTCAAAAAAAAGGTCGGCACCTTTTTCTGAGATTAGAACTCCCTCCCCCTCGGGTAAGGTCCAGCTACGCCGCTGAGCGTGGTTGTTAGGTAAATAATGTTATTAGGTACTTTGTTAGGAGATTGAAATACCGGCCCGAAATAAAATATATCAGTCTATACTTAATGTATACCATACCTAATGTATTACATACATATATAATATTACGTTATATCCCATCAAATGGGGTAACACATTTATTTATCAGATTCATCCTGTAAATCAAATATTTCTATCTCGACATACAAGTTCAGTTTCATCCACATTCTTAATCTCTTTCATACAAGCTTGTTTATTTCCGTCATTCGATCATATTCACAATCTTTTACTTTTCATTTTAATAACATACAAATAATTCATTTACAACACATTCCACATGCCCAAACCATCTCAACAAACTTTATCTCTTGCTACAATATTCTTGTAAATTTTACTGTCATCAAACATAAAGCTATTCTGGACACGATCTTTTCTTGTACAGATATCCACATGCACCCTGCAAGTACATTATTTTCACAGCGGTTATATGTCATTCATGTTTCGTTCCTCACACCTAACATTGTTATTATTTTTCATGAGGTACATCATCTTGAACATAAAATGTAATATTTTATTGCATGTAACAATAATATTACAAATAGCCAAGCTTTTCTAATTTACTACCATAATAAAAGTTACTATTGCTACTAATGTTGCTAAAATACTTTTTACTTTAGAAATTATAGATTTATTGTTGTAAATATTCATAAAGTCGTTTTTAGATTTACTCTTTTTTCTATGAAAATATCGAAGAGAATAAATTGTTTCTACACTGGTTTTAAAATCTTTATTTTCAAGTTTTTATTTAAATTTAAATATTTATTTATGTACCTAGTGCGCAAAAAACATTTCGTGTACGAGTTGCATTTGTACATACAACATTTTTTCTAAACTGTCAATAAATATTAGTAAGAGAAGCAAGTTATTTTTCTGCATGTTTATATTCCATAAGAATAACATAGAAGACATGGGAAACCCTATAGAAATGTTTAATACAGTGAAAATATTTAATTTATAAATCTATATATGATTCCAAATCACAGGACTTTAACATGTATAATCATATTTTTATAATTCCCTGCCTATCTAATTATTTTAGACAAAAGGTCTTAAATAAAATTGAAAGAATATAAAATTCTATATGTAAATCTTTAAACAAAATTCATTTTGCATGCTTTCTAAAAACTGAAATGATATTTGAAAATGTTGAAACTTACTTCAAAAATAGCGATTGCAATGGAACTGAAACAAAAATATTAACAAATGTTTGACGTTTTATAAATTTATTAAAACAATCAGAAACACTAATTATCATCCATTTTTATAATTATATTTTTTTTAATTAACACCTGTAGATAAATACTAGATATTAACATTACAAACCATAAGAAATTATTCTTCAAACAGATAACAGGTCAAATACTTGTTTATCTATATATTTCAGATCCATGACAATCGCGAATTTTGAAGTAATTTTCTATACCTTCAAACTTCATTTCTGCTGTTATAAAGCAAGCAAAATTAAATAAATTTAATTATTTAGATACAGAATTTTATATTCAATTTCATTTAAAGTTTTTTTTCTGTAATAATTAAGGGAATAGGAAATTACAAATATATGATTTGATATTGTATATTGAAAAATATCTATATAGATAATAATTTATTAATCATCAAGATACTTTCAAATTATAAAATATTATACACACAAAACATTAATTACAACTACCATTTAAATGAAATATTAATTCTGTTTTAACATAAATAAATATGCAATTGTCCTTTGTGTATTAATTATTTGAAATAGTCGCCAATCATAATAGGTAGTGAAATAAAATATTTATAGAATAATGAATAATTATTAATGAGTTAAGTGACCATTCATCATTTAAAAATATTTAAACATGTTGATTATTATGCATTATAAATTAAAAGAATGAAATCCGATTATAATAATAAATATTACTACAATGGAAAATTACTTTTTCATTTAAACTATTTCATGAATTTATTTGGTTTAATTATTGTATTCTAATTTTGATTAATAATTTTTCAGGTGACAATACAGCTGCTATACTTCGCAGAGAATCGTCTAACGCAATTAAAATTAAAGGTAAAATGTTTTCTATTGTTAGTTTAGTTTTATTAGGGCTATTAAGATAGCAGTATTTTGTAATAAGCAAATTTGTTTGTCTTTTATAAATTAATTGCTCTTTGTATATAAAACCTTCCAAGCTCAATTATTTCATACCATATCTACAATATCCCAAAAATAATATTCACTATGACTAATATTTTATAGTGTTTTAAAGTTTGTTCAAATATATTTACGTATATCTGTATACAGTACATAATATAATTTGATAACTTTGATATCTCACGGTACAAAGGCCAGATGCATTAACAAGAGCTAAATTTTTAATTTGATTTATATAAGTTAAATATCAAATGGAATAGATTACATATGTGTCAAATATTCGATCCGATATTGTTTATTTAAACATACAGACATCACATCACACTATATCCCTTTACATGGGGTAGCACAACCCCCCAAGCTTTCACAGAACTTCCACTAACACACTAACTCATCCTGACACACTAAACGCTCCCTCCATACAAGTTCTTTTATTCCTCATACCTAGGGCTGTGCAAAATAATCGATTAGTCAAATTTAATCGATTAATCTATGAATGATTATTTGATTAATCGGTTATTTGATTAATAGATTATTTGATTAATCGATTGTTTGATTAATCGATTATTCGATTATTTGATTAATTGATTATATCAAATTTACAAAAATATTATATTGTAACGTGTGTGGTCCTGATGAGTCATGATCATGGTGCGCAAAAAGTTGGCGCTCGCATAAGGGCGGTATCACTGCATTCTGTTCTGTAAGACGAGTAGAGAGGTAATTACGGTTGTGCAAAATAATCGATTAGTCAAATTTAATCCATTAATCGATCAAATGATTATTATTTTTTAAATAATCGATTATGTGATTAATCGATTGTTTAATTAATCGATTAATCAAAATAATCGATTATTTTTAATAATCAATAATCGATGATTGAAAACCATAATCGAACAGCCCTACTCATACCCGAATCCATCATCACGCAACGAACGTTCAATCACATCCATCCATTCCTGTACACCTGTTTCAGAAATCTTTCACTTACGCCTACTTCTCTAACTATGAATCAATAAAGAAATGAAGGAAGCATCTCCTACGCTTGTTTGAAAGTAAATTGAAAATTTAACTCTTATTGATGTAACTGTCCATTGTCGCCTATAATAACACATCAAGTTGTATATATAGGTATATGTAGTTAGTGTTGTAAATACAGACCATACAAAATCTTTGTAGTGACGTAATAACATGATTAAGTTTCTGGATGCCTTTTAATTATTTATATGATATATTAACAAATATTGTACGTAAACATTAAAGAAACTAAATTTTATTTGAAATGACCAGTCTGACGTCACCGCAAAGTATTTCTAACTATATTTTCACAAATAGACATATCTATAATATGTACTGAAGCCCAAAGAACCATTTAATGATGTATTAATAATATAGAACAATAAAACTTAACTATGTGTAACTATCTGTCTTATGACGTCACTTCCTAAACTAGCTGTCAAAATGTTTAAACCAATTACGTTGTGTCAAAGAGTATATGTGCTCTTCACTTGTTTACATATTTCATGTTTTGTGTGTGTACATAGAATATAAATGGAAAATGTATTAACCATTCTAAGTCTAAACTGTTTTCTGTTTTATTCATTTACTTTCGTTTTAGTTTAGAAATATGATGGTTAATGTAATGACGAACATTTATTTTTTAAATATGGGGCATTCCCAAAGACAGCAATGTCTGAAATTTAATTTTAAAATCTAACACATAACGGCATTCAGTCTTTACGGATCAATTTTGAAAATTGAAAAAAGATGTAAATAAATAGATAAATAAATATTAAAGAATGCCGCTATAGCTAAAGTTTGTTGCAGTTTTTAAATTGCATCAAAAATTAAAACCAATGGAATATTGGTTCGATGACGTAATGATCAATCTTTTGGACACAGACTATAACTTTACCTATTTTTAATGTAAGCCAAATAACACATACTATTAGTAATTCAAAATTAATGTATTTACGATGAAGATACGACTTATAGAATTTTTATTGTAAGATAAAAAAAATATAAGTACCTAAGATAGTTTATAAAGAAATTTGATTATAAAAACAGTAATGATATTACACAGATTTTAATTGAATATATAAAATTTGCCGAGTAAAAAATCGGCTATAGATCATATTTATTTTTATGATAATATAAGTAATTTATTTAAAGTTACATATAATCTTGTAATAAAATAAATGTTACACAATACAAGATTAAATCTGACTTTTAGAATTTTAAGTTTCTATTCAGAGAAATTGTAAAAACATTATAGTTGAATAAAGATTTTTTAAATGTAAATTCCATGTTTATTTTTTGCGCAAACTACCATATTACTAAATGATTTTATTGTGCAATTGGGCGAATATTATTCAAATTTCGATTCAGCCAATATTAAAAAAGTAATATAGGAAAATCGATAACAAATTTACATTTTATGAAAACGATTTAATACCGCATTTCCATAACGTAATATTTGGCAACGCATTGCAGCAGTCTAAATTTGAACCCATAAAACTTCCACTTTATTACAAATTGACACTTTCCGGAAATATGTCACTCACGTTATGCATTATATTGAAAAGTGCTTAATATTAAATTTTAGAGTTATTTTGCTGCAAATTACTTCCATTGATATTTTAAACATTTTTAGCAACGTCGGGTAAAGGAGTGTTGTACAAAAAGATGAACCTATGCCTGTTTGCACTAATAAAACTTAAATTTTAAGCTGACAATTGCAACAAATGTTTGGCAGCAATGTAAAAAAAAATCCATATAATGCTTCTGTGCAAATCTAATATATATATTATATATTTATTTATTTATTAAGTCGTACATAAAATTTAAGTTCAATTGGTGCAAATGAGCATTACAGCTTCAAATCTGTTCTATCAATTGTTCTAATTTTTTATGTAGATGTGCTTTTAAATTTTCTATTAATTTACATTTTTAATAATAGTTCGTATTTGTACACATAAAACATACCTATCATTTTACGATAAAATAGGTTTTTTAAATACAAACAACTACAAGATAAGTACAAATTGCACAAAACTCTGGTATCTTATCAAAACAATAATTATGTAGTTTAAAAAAATTCATCAATCTTATCCGAAAAAAGAACGTGTAAATAGAATTTTAATACATACGTAATAATTTCATAACCATATTATTTTCTTTAATTTGTTATAGTGTTTAATTTTATAAATGTCGGCTATAAACTAGAAACCTTTGAAAATTTTAATGAAATTAGTTTATTAAGTTTCCTTCTACAATACAACGACCTTTTAAGTTTATTCTTTTTTCTTTAAAAGAACAACATCCAGCATTGTTCCCGTAAAATAGAACTTGTATTTAATCAGAACAAAGAACAAAAAAAAAACCACAAAAAAACTTTATACGTAATATTGCATAATGAAAGTATTAATGTAACCATTTATCCTAATGAGCAGGAATATGTTATTATCACGTAATACAAAAAAAAAATCCCAACAAAAAAGTAACAAAATAATACGGGTGAAATTTTAATTAAAGAATAAAAAGCAACTCATTAGAATGGGAAAAATGTTTGAAAAGAAGGGGTGACGATCACACGAACCGCTCAATTTATTTGTTATTTCCCTGGGGCCAGTATAGCGTCGATAATTGGCAAAATTAATCAAGGAGGCAGTAGCCGACGCCAACAAAAGCAAACGGCTTGACAAAACGCGATCGAAATGTGTGCAGTATTCAAGATTAGTGGCGGTAATCGAATTTTCCATCAAGTTGTCTGTCTCGGAGCCGGAGGCGACGGTGGTGGAGATGCTCCCCGTACCGATTGGACGGAAACGGAAACGAGATCTGGAGATTGGAGTGATTTTGATCATTTTGAAACTAGCGAAGATTAAGGTAGGTAAATGAATTTTAAACTTTTCGTAATGATAGGGATAAATAATGTAAGAGATGTTTGCAAAATGATAACAATTCAATTTAATTTGTATAGTTCAAATATCTTTGCATTATTTTTATTTAATACGTAGTATAACTTATAACTTTTAAATAAACGAAATTCATCAAATTAAATCTCCACTGGAATATAAAAAACTATAAATGCTACAAAATCCAATTGGTGGCTCAGATATGAAATATATCTTTTATACAACGTACTTCAAGATTATTTAAAAAATATATAAGGATATTGTATATACTGCTTAAAACACAAAAGTAATTTTTCAGAAATTTGCAAAAAAATGTACAATACTTGAAACAAACATTTTTCGTGCCACTAGTCTGATAGGTTACAGTAATGAATAAAAAAATAATAAACATTAAACACTGAAAGAACTGTTACAAAACTTTAATTAAATTACATAAATTTTAATGTTTAATAATTTTTATTGATTACTGTGACCTATCAAACGGCAATGTGTGATTTGTCGTAAAATATAAAATACAGCTACATGTATTTATCACACCCGGGTTCTATAAGCTAGTCACTTATACGCCTTAAATAATGTAGCATTTGACTACGAAGACCGGCAGTACGGCAGTGTAAAAACTGCGGCTCGGTGTGTCCGGTAGGCCCGAGCCCAATTTGGGCTGTAGTGCCATCAGAAGAAGGCCTATCAATCCAGTGGCACGCAAAATATTTGCTTCAAGTAAGTGTACAATTATTTTTGCGAATTCCGGAAAATTCTTTTTTTGTTGTATTCAGTACATCAAATAATATCAGGGTTCGTAAATATCATGATATTTATAATAAATATCAAAATATCTGATATATCACTTTTTGGATATTAATTTTTTAATTTTAGTTTTTGTACACATTTAGAAAAACTGAAAAATTCGAAAAATTTCACTTTTCCGGAGGCTATATCTCAAAAACTAAACAAGATATGGAAATGCGCTCAACGGCGTTGAATTCCCCGTGTCCGAATTGACTTATAAGCAAATTTTCATACATTTTTATGCAATTTAATATTTTTAATTATTTCCTAAAGGGTACCCCTTTGGTTTTTTCAGATTTTAATTCAATTTTCCCAAAAATCCTTAATCGTAGGATTATTAAAACGAAAATTTACATACATATGTATTTTGACCCACTGAATCCAGTGGTGCAATCTTCAAATGCATATGACTTCTGGTTTTCAAGAAAATGTTAAAAAACCGCTTTTTGCGATTTTTTTTGGCAGAAAAATTGAAAAAAAATAAAAATCGCTGAAACTATGTTTATAAGTTAACTGAAGCACGAGAAAATTAATGCCGTTGAGCGCGTTTTCATATCACATTTAGTTTTTGAGATATAGCCTCGGAAAAGTAGAAAAACTGAAAAATTCGAAAAATTTCACTTCTCCGGAGGCTATATCTCAAAAACTATTTCATATTTTTATATAATGGATATATATCATTACAAAAATATGACGATATATATCAAAATAAATATCATGATATATATCGATCGATATATATCTTCGAACCCTGAATAATATACATTCTTTAATTTATTTGCAATAATTTTGAAACACCTAGAATGTAGCGAGTAAAACAAATAATATTTTTCATTTAGATAAAGATAAAGTTAACTACTCTATTTAAGAATAATAGATAATACTTACATAATAGATGAGGCAGATAGCTCAGTGGAATCTTCTAGGCCAGCGGATTTTAATTCCCGCAGCCGACAAACTTTACTCCACATTAAAATTACTACTTTGGCTACTCCTCGACTAACATCTTTTGATGGCAGTAATTTGACAGCTGTTAACCGCACTTCACGCACATACATACATCCAGTAATGGGAAAAACTTAAACAATGCAAAATAAATATACCTAATCAATTTAATCGTCCTTGTGTCAGTTGCACTGAAGGTTGAATTTGAGACTTGGTTTAAATAAATAAAAGCAAACCAAATATGTGATACTATTATCAATTATTCCATATGACAGGTAAATTCGTTTTGCTTTTATTTATTTAAATCAAATTTAAAATTTAATTTTTTATGCTACTAGCCAGTTGTTTTAGGTAAGCAGATCTTGGTAAAAATTTGAGGCAAGATAAAAAAAGAAATTGTACCGAATTTTTTTTTAAATATTGCATTGAAATCATTCTTGCAATGGCACTACAGCCAAATTGGGCATGGGTCTACCGGATACACCGAGCCGCAGTTTTTACACTGCCGTACTGCCAGTTTTCGTAGTCTAATGCTACATTATTTAACGAGTGTAAGAAATACATATAACTGTATTTTTATATTTTACGACAAATCACACATTGTCGACAGGCGGATTCGAACTGACGAACCTTGATTGAAATCATAGTATAAATTATGAAAATTCAATTTTTGTGCGCATTTTTTTTGTTAGATGAATAAATTTATAAAGAATGTTGTTACGAGATTGAAATAACAGCCCTTAATGTTTCAAGACGCATAGTACATTCATTTAAAAATATTGGCTCTAGAATGTTCATTATAAATTATATTTACAATATATCTTCAGGCTTTATAAAGTAAAACATTCATCTCTCTTTGTTTGCAATTAAACCAATGAAAAAATTTATTAATCAAAGGAGATACGAATACTCATAACGTACTTGTGTTAAAGCAATTATTATTTTACAGAGAAAAATTTTGCAAATATAAAGATGTTTAAAGTGTATCTCTCATAGGTGTTAATAAAAAAACTGGCCATAGGCGTTTAATGTGAAAATCGAGATTTCTTTCCGAAAAAATTCCCAATTTATTTTAGCAATCAAGTATTAAAATATTTTGAATACAAATATATTTAGAAATAGCTATGGAATTGAAACATAATTTCAAACAATTGTATGATACTGTAACTGGCAGAAGTATATTTCTGTAGCTTTACACAAAATAGAACCATTATATGACATGAAGTTTTTTTGTCATGAAAAAACTCTTTCAGAAATATCTGTTATTGAACAAATATCACAAAACACATTTTTTGACAGTTACAATGTGATATAATTATTTGTAATTTTGTTTCAATTCCATGACTCTTCCTATAACGTATCTGTTTTCAAACAATTTTAAACTTTATATACTGAAAAGTTGAAAATTAAATTTAATTGCAGAATTTAATTCTATACATGTATTTGAACTATTTTGCCTAAATTTAAAAATCCTGTGGAATTTGTTTTTTGATACGGTGAATGATATTATTTCACATTAATGTTAAATGGATTTTAAGTTTTAGTAAACAAGAAAATTGTAAAAAAACTTTTAATATTCATATTTATCTGGCGACGTTTCGACCAATTTTCAAGCTACAAACAAATTAATAATAAATGAAAAAAAGAATTAGAATTTATATTGAATTTAAACTAACTAACAGTAATATAACAATTATTTAGTTTCGTTAATACATGATTTTGTTTCAAGTCAGAAAATTAAAAAAAAATACAATATTTTGTGTAAAATTATTTGGGCACACAACGGAAAAAATATTTCTCAATTTAAACGCTTATAGCCAGTTTTTAAAATTAACACCCTGTATATTTAATATTTAACTAATAATAAATATTTTTTACAAAATCTAGTATAAGTAGACAATTAATGGAAAAGTGAAATACAGCCAACTTTTTTTTTGTAATCTAATCAGAAATAAAGGTATCGAATGGGGTATTATAACGGGCAGATTAGAAAGTCGAGGAAGTAGAGGAATAAAGAGACTAAACTTTATAACTAACTAGAATTGACGCATTTCAAAAAATATGAATAGAGCAACAGAAGATAGAAAAGATTAAATATAGAGTTAATAGTGCAATATTGGTAGTCTGAGCTGCTCTAAATCGTACACTATCAATTATTCATATTTTTAATATACATATATTTTTATAAGAACAAAAAATAATAAAATATTTGACAGCAGAATCATACAATTATTTAGTATAAAATGTCTACAATGTCTCAAATGCAAATCCTGCTTCAAATAGTAATGTATACGTAAATATTTATCAAAATACTTGATCTCATTTCAAAAATGTGTTTAAATTTAAATACATCAGTATTATTTATGTTATCAGGCCGTTTATACTCAATAACGTTTATTATTAAATATAACAACCATTTAATAATCTCCGGTCCTTAACAATATCTACAAATTCCTTTGAAATTCTACAGCATGAAACATCATAATAGAATTTCCAATATTAAATCAGAGTAACACCAGTCATGCCACCCAATAATTCCAGGACGATAACATTAAAATTATATAAATTTTAACAGTTCACACACGGAACAGAGAACAGAAAATTTATTCAGAAACAAAATAGCCATCCCAAAACAATAAAACCACGAGGAAAATTCCGATTACAGAACGCGTTCCGAAAACAATTTCTACTGGGAAAGGCCTGCTAAACCGTAAAAATCACAGTGAACGACTGTAGGCAGGCGGCTGTGGAAACAAATTCGCATCACGTGGACTGCAGTCTTTATTAACGCGTTCCTCATTACCATGGTTACACCACACGCAGTTAGTCAACAAAGCCGATTTCGAAATAGGGGTTCGACAAGCAGAACAATTCCAACACAACTCGGACTCAGCTACAGATAGGAATGGTTTATGTTTACAATAGACTGGAGATGAAATATACTGTTTACTTTCTTCCAACGGTCTTGCTTGTCATATTGATGCCCACCATGGCAATGTATATTTTGATGCAAGATAAAACTTTATTGTTTATTATGAAGAAATATAAATCATCGTTAGAGACAAATGTATGAAAACTAAATTAATCGAAGAAGAGATTAACATGTTTACTTCCTTGTAGAAGTAAAGGAAGTATTGTAATCGCGAAAATTTTCGGTTTTGAGATTTCAGCGGAAATATCCATTTTGACCATCCCTGAAACCATTTTGACTAATTTCGTCGTGACATCTGTACGTATTTATCTCGCATAACTGGAAAATGGTAAGCCGTAGAAAATTGAATTTTTGTATTTAGGACTGTTATAACATCAAGTTGTGCATCTCCATGTTTAGTCTTTATATAACTTCCGGAAGTGGTATTTTACTTGAAGCCTATAATAGATTTAATGAAAAACTATATTCAAATATAATCCAAACGTTTTAAAATTTGGTATATAAGACTACTATATCAATGGAAATAACATAATAGGTTTAGGTTAAAATAGACTAACTGGAAGTGATACATTACATGAAGCTGATAACAGTTTTTCTTGAAAAAAATGGTATTATTTTAATTTTAGAAATAAATGCTGCAAATAAAAGTTTTAGAGAATTAAATTCTGCGTCTAGCACATTAAGAATTTTTAAATTAACCTTTTGTATAAGCAAGATATCTAAATTTAAAAATTATATATTTCTTGTTTCATGTAATTAAGTGTACTATGGATTAGAACAAAAAATAAGGAAAAAATAAGAAATTTAATGTCAATGTCAATTTACGTCAAATATGTGCAATAAAAAAATGTAGCTATAGTATATTACGCGTACAAGGAGGTCATGTGGTGTCCACATCAGATTTTTTCTCCATGCTATCTTGGTCTTATACACCGAGAATTTATTAATTCTTTCTGCAGCTTTGGTCTTATAGATCGCGTTTATTTTTTGAACCAAAGATCTGTCCGGTGATGGCAAATCTATAACTTTTGACATAGATCGAGCGGCTAAATAAATATATATTTTTAAATAAACATGAAAAAATATGATTAATTTATATTAAAGATACCGAAAAATACAGACTGACACATATGTAGGTAATATTAAGTCGCATATGCCGACTCGATCTGAAGAAAATAAAAATAATTAAATTTTGAATAAGAGAAATATTCTTTTGAGAAATTGTGAGCTTTTATATAAATTATATTATCTTTGTTCTGATATGAACGAGAGGAAAAATTGCATGTTTATATGGTTTTCCTGAAAGATAATAAACTAAAATTTCTCAAGGCAATGAACACATTAAAACACATTTTTATTTGTTGATATTATATGTATATGTGTTCATTTTTACATTGACAACTATTTATTTTCAAATACGATGAAAGTGTATTTTATGTATTTTGAATAATAAAAATAACATGAATTAAATATAATACTGTTTTTATCTATAACATTTTAAATAGAATTCCGCGAGTACAAACAGAGAAAAAAGTACAAATTATGGAATAGTTCTTCGTTGAGTTCATAGATGATTCACAAATCATAACACGGAACTGTCGCTTCTCTATTTTTTTCTTTTTCTCTGCTTGTCATATTAACAGCACGAATTTATTTTCTGTACGTACCTATACATTTTATAATCATTTAAGATTCAATCGTAGAAAAAATTATGTCTATATCACGAACGTAAAGTGTCTTTATTTCTCTTGCAGTTTTCGCCTTCAGCTTGCGCTGCAATTACCGTGCTCGAATAACAAAAAATCACTTTACTCTCTGAATACACAAATAACTATGAAAGCTTATATTTGATTGCCATGTGCATTTATGGTTTTACTATATAACGTAACACAACGAATATTTTTTTAAAACAATATATTTAAAAAGCTAACGATTAAAAATAATAAAATTATGACTTACTTTGAGCAGGAATCAGCTACCGATCACGTTCCACGTTGTTCACTGTTCACATACACCAAAACCAAGATCGTAAGAAGTCCAAACTGTATATTCCACTTCACTATCAATTATATATATTAATATACGACTCTCGACATACAAACACATATAATATCACACAATATAAGTAATTTTACACCTTAAAATAATATTAAAATGCTCAAAGACTGTTCTAACTGCAAGCATCCACACTGTACTGGACTCGCCTAGCCTGCGCGGACAACATTTCGGACGGTATGAAGTAATTGATAAGCTATGTTGTAACTTGTTTGTTAACGTTAAAAATAATTTGAAAATACATTAAATGTAATGTATATAGATTCCATAGCCATCAGCTAATTTCAGACAATAAATAAATGAACCCAATTTGCGCAAAATTAGAATGACAGTGTTTAAGTGAACTTTATGAACAAAATAAAAGCATTGAGGGTACACCAAATTGTTATTGTGCAAATGTAGAATATTTTATATTACCGTACATATGACCTCTGCGTCACAGTAGTTTCTTCAAATTATATTTTTTTGTTTGATGTATTATTTCTAGTGTTCTATAACAGATTTAAATAAAATTTTAGTGAAACATGTTTCGATACATAATTCATTGAATGAAAGCATTTCTAAGAGAAAATATAAATTTCTGTATTCATTGAAACTTATTCGTTATGTTCAAAAACTGTATAATAATAAATTTAATTTTAAATATTAATTATCTTTATATACAACCGGCAAATAATATTAATTTTATTCTTATTAAAAACATTAGTTAATGTGCTTCAATATTTACCAATAGAAATAAAAACATTCCCTAAGGAATTAAAGGGATTCCAGGTCATTGGCAATGTCATCTAGAAAAAATATTTATTTTCTTTGTATTCAATAGACCTTCATTGCTCTTGTGCGCAGGTGTGAGAGAGACATTCGAACTTCTCTGTGAAATTATTTATAATTATTTATGTTACTAATGAAATAAAAGTATAAACACTGCCTACAAATAATCATTTATTAATTAGTTATTATGTAGGTACCTATCTGCTGTAATGCGTTATCTTTATTTTTTTTAATTAAACGTACTATTAAACCAGTGACACTAAAAATGTTCGCTAGGAATGAAATACCCTAATTTTTGCGAATTTCAAAAAAGTTATTTTTGTTCTTTAATCAGTATATCAAATTATATATCACTAAAGTTTCGAGCAGAGGTATAGAAACACCCTGTATTTTTAATCTTATTGGTATTATTGTAGTCATCATGTTGCTAGGCACATTGATGTTTAAAATTTCATTAATGTAAATAAAATCTGTAGTAACTAAATTTATAATATATAATGGCAAGTAACGGAGGAATTTTAATCTCATTCGAGATGATACAACCACATGCGGATATTAAATTAAATCATTTGTGTCAAATTTGTTATTTTTCCGTGGCAATAAAAATAATTACATTTGTTTTAGTTAATTGTTTTATTGCAAGCCACAATCATGGCTCACTATTCTCTTTCCGATTTGGTGTATAATAAAGTGCTCGCCATTTTACTTTTTAATCATGTCACATATCGATTATTTTTCATGATTGTAAAACAAATTTGATATAGTATAGTATGTTCCATTTGAAATTTCAAAGTTGATATTAATTACTAATAAACCAGAAATGATATCATGACCGTACATCCGTCATCAACTTGCTGGGTCTATTAAAACATAACACCCTGTATATGGGGTAAATAATACAGTAGCAATATTATGGACCATATAAATGAATCAAAATTTAATTCTCACTGCTGACAACTGAAATTTTAACACTTCGGCTACCAGTGTACTACACGGCACCGTGGCGCAACATTGCCACAACAATAACAACGTGTAAAGAAACTGTGTTTGCTACAGTATAAGCTTAACAGCATAAGCTATAACTTAATACACAATTCAAATAAGGCCGTAAGCAAATGCGTCGCAATAGATTACATTTTTGGTCAAGAAATACGTATACCAATCTTCAATTTACGGTACCTGCGACAATAAATGGAGGGTTAACCATAAAAGCTAAATATTTTATTTGATGACAGAAGTAGCGTAAAATAAAATCCCGGACCTTGGAAGTCAAGACCATCATTAAACGCACATCCCATTTTATTGGATTCATTCATTAATTACAAAAGTACCAACAGTGATTACTATACAGTCCGTAGATACTAACATAGGTTCTTTAGCTATAATTTAAATTTAACAAAGAGCAAGCCATTAAACTTTAAGAAATCGGTTGAGCAGTTTTTGAAAAGGCTCGTCGGTAGTCACTATCTTGTTTAAAGACGATGGAATACGATTTCATTTTCATGATCTTAAAAGTAGAAGAAGTATTGTGATGGTGATTTTCATAGATTTCAGGCATTTTTTGCAGCCCACTAATTTAATATTGAAAATTAAACTAAATTATGTCTAGTGCTAGCAAGCACACATGAATCGCGAGTGTTATTTATTGAAATGGAAGATGAAAATAAAATATTTATCAAAGCACATTCCCGATCTGTGAATTAAATATTTTATACTTCGATTAGAGAACTTAAGACTATATGACAGAACAAACAGGTGGATTGCATGAAAGCGGGTTACTTCTCGAGTTACGCTAACCCGTGATCAACACTCATGAAATCATCTTGTTTTATTAAACGAGTAAATTTGATGCTTGATACGACAGCTGGCGGCCATGTGCAATTAGGTAACCTGAGAGTTAACTGAATACATACAGTTTATCTCCTGACCTGAGGTTTGCTGTCAAACAAGTCGGAAACTCTGGCTACCGAATATAATCCTGGGTTAGAAGTTGACCCGCTTTCATGCTATCCACGCCAATAATGTTTTTCAAAATTCACAACATTAAGAACATGGTTCTTGAAATGTACATTTTTAGTGCCACTGGCCGACGCTACAATACTCATGTTTCTAATGTATATTGAAGCAGATCTCGGTAAGTGATATATTTCTTCGCGTGAAGTGCGGTTACCAGCCGTCAAATCACATCCCCCAAAGATATTAGCGGAGGGGGAGCCACAAGGGTAGATTTAATTTGGTGAAAATTGTGTGACGGCTGTGGGGATCGAACCAGGGTTCTCAAGATCCACAGGCCGACTCGATACCACTGAGCCACCTACCCCATGCTATTTCTAAATTGGAATACTAAGAAAACAGCGAAGGACCTTTGGAAGAATCCAAAAAAATTGTTGTTGCAGCTTTTCTTAGGTTTTTATTTGACAGCTGAACTGTCAAAATAATAAAACTCTCTAGAAAACGGTCAAATATTTCTGGTCGTGAAAAACAAATGTTTACTTAAGGTGAACAACCCTTAATTTGGCGAATTTTGGATAATTATTTTCTCTATGATCATTACGTCATATAATACAGTGATTCTTAACCGGGAGTCCTTGAAGAGCTCGTAAAGGGTCCGTACAACTTAAAAGTTATCACAAGTTTTAATTGTAACTCTGCCTATGTGTATACTACCTACTAGTAGTTTTGTCCGTAATATATTATTTTTATATTTTATGTCTTTTTTCGTTCGAACCAGATTTAGTAGCAGATAATTGTATTTTAACAATTGCTAGCGAAATATTATTTGTAGTTTTTTTTTAATATAATATTCTATGGCTATATAATCATAATAAAAATTATATAGTCCTTTTCAATGCTAGAACACTTTTAAACATTTGTAAATTTATATACTTGAGATATTTATAATATCAGTTAAAAACAACAGTATAATATTTGTAATTTCAGTAGAAACTGGGGAGCCGCCAAAAATATTTGAAAAATGTAGCAGTCCGCGATGACAAAAAAGTTAAAACCCGCTGATATAACATAAACAGATTTGTTGATGCAAATAAGCTTAAGATTATATCAATATTTAATGCGATGGATGAGCTTATAGAATATTAGGTTTTTTGTCCGAGAATAGAAGTAATAACGCGCCATATTTAGCAATATCTACAAGTAGATCTAATCTAAACAATTTATTTTTATCGCCATTGTCACGCACCCTTATACCTAACGCCCCCTACGATAATGCAAACATACCCCCAAGTGTTGGTATCGCTAACTATGAAAAGCATTGTTATATAATATCAAAGTAAAATAAATCCGCTTCATGCTCAAATTTATGGGAACATAAAAAAGTAAATTAAAACAAAATTACTTTGGATCAAATAGTCATAAAATGCATTTAGTTCTTTTTTCAAACATTTTAAACTAGGTACATCTTTCTTCCTTCTTATTGGGGGCCCTGATACATGTATAAAAACAGCAAAAATGTAATATGTGATTTCTTACAATCCAGCAAAAATGCAATTTATTTTTTTTTGCGTTTTAAAATTGCATGAGCTGGTTTTAGACCATACATATTTTTCTAAAACAAAAAAACAATCTCTGTCCGAGTTTCGATTGCTACCGAATAATAAAATGAGACCTATTTAAATTGAATTATAAAGAGAAGAATTGGAATACCGTCAGAATTTGAACCTGCAATCTCCGGTCATATGTTTTAATCAACTAAGCTACGCGTGTTCAAATCTGATTTTATTAAAAATTTCCCTCTATTGTATTATGTGCCATAGAGAGCTTTCATTTTTCTTTTTGTAATTCAATTTTATTTAACCAATTGTTAAATACAAATATGGTTTTCAATGCAGATATTTTCGTTCTATAACGTTTTTTTATCCCAACAAACAACGACATACTTCGACTGATTCAACGATTCTTCTATAGTTTTCGAAGAAAATAAGCTTCTTTACGAACATTGGCGGATTCAGAGGGAGTAGAGCAATCCTCGAAATAAATATGTGTTATTTTTATTGGTAAATTTTATACCAAGCTCAAATCTATAAATATATGGAAATTTACAGAAGCCATATACCGGGTGTCCACTATTTTTCCGAACATTGTACTGAATAAAAATGTTCAGAATGAAAAACTTCATCCTTAGAGTATAAGTTTGTTGTTCAATTGTTTCTTACGTCCGAGTTAGAAGCAAAAGAAAATACACGCTTTAAAGCAATTATCAGAATGCGTGATTTATCTATTAGACTATATTTACGTTCTACAATGACAAGGAGGATAGATTGTCACGGCTAGTTTTATTGTATATTAATCGCGATATAATTCTAGGCGGTGTGTAGCTTTATTTCTAATTACAAATTAATTTTATGTGACATGAACAGTTAATACGTTCTTTTTTGTGAAATACTTATTATAAATAGTATTCATTATTTTATGTTAGTGTATATTTGAAGTCCCCTTTCCCTTAAAAAAATCTTAAATACATCTCTGTCCACACGTCTCATTTGAATAGTAAACAACAAAAATGTTCAGTCATTTACAATTGCAAATCGAGAAAATATAAATATGTATATTTATTTATGTTCTATATGTTTGGACATACAACGCATTGTTTGTTGATTTTCCAAAAGAGACATCATATTGACATGTTCCACACAGACGGCTACACGAACCCTAACTGCGTCCCCTGTCGTAGCTGATATCAACTATCAGCATCAGCGGCAGCGAGATACTGTTCTACACTGGCGTGGTGTGAGTGTGATGTGTATTCAGGCTAGGTATTGTCCTAGTCTAGTGTGCCATGAAATACGCGCGCCCAGCTTTCGAGGTTAGGCCCACCAATGCCACGTAGTTAAGCTTGATTTATTGATATTGTGACGGGCTCCGTTTGAGCTTTGTCAATATTAAGTGTTCAGAAGCGCTCGTGTTCCAATTTTTATAAGAATTATGTTGTGAGGAAAATTGAGAACAAGATAAAATGAATTATGATTGTCTTACTAATCTTTAACAAAATAAAAAATAAAATAAATATATCATCACGCCTTTTACCCATTACTGGGTGTGGCCTCTGCCTAAGCAGATCTCAAATCAGTCGTCAAATCACGGCCCCCAAAGATGTTAGTGGAGAGGGAGCCACAGGGGTAGATTTAAATTGGTGAAAATTGTTTGTCAGCTGTAGGGATCGAACCAGGGTTCTCAAGATCCACAGGCCGACTCGATACCACTGAGCCATCTACCCCATAATAATATTAATCTTTAACAAAAATCTTATTTCATCAAAATGTATGTATACCTATTACTGTGAAGTACTTCTAGAAAACAATGACTGTGAAAAGTAATTATAACACAAAAAAACATTGATTTCCCTCAACAAAATACATTTTGTTTCAACAATATACATTGAGACTTGTAAAAGAATTTGTAATTAATTGTAAAGTAAATAAATTCGTGGGTCTATCTATAATTAAATTGTACTAAAATCAAATTTAACGACTTGAATTTATGAAGCGTGAATTCAGTGAGTCCAGAGTTTGCGTATTAAATGTGTGAGCGAAGCAAAACACCTCGCGATTGTGGATCGTGTGTTTAGAATTTGTTTGTCAAAAGTTCGAAAAAGTATAACTTAGTGGGAAATGCCTTCAATGTGTGTAAATTAAAAGGGTTTAGAATATGACGAGCGAAAAATAAAATAAAAACCTATTATCTCGGTTCTGCCAGAACAGGCATAAAACCTAAAATTTCAGCGAAGCAGGATCAAGTTAAATCGGTAATTTAAAAATAGAAAAACATTTTCGCCGATTGAAACCTTTACGTCATTGCGGACGAAACCCGTTGTCAATACCTATCATATAGTAAGTCTTATCATCGATGCTGGGTTAGACACTATTACAGAAGAATTCGTTCGACGCCATATTTTGTACATAGTGATGTAGTGGTTAGCATCTCTGTCTGGCAAGCGAAAAATATCTGATTCGAATCCAGGCGTCATCAGATATTTAACTTTAAATTTATCATCGAAACTTTTACAGTAAAAAACTAAGAAAAAACAATTGCGTCTTTTTAAAAACCATAACAATGCTATATACAAACAAAATATGTTGTAGCTTTTTTTGAGATATATCGAAAATATAAATGTCAAAAACAAAATGAATTATGTATGTCTTGTAATAAAAACAAAACTCAACGAATTAATTGACAAGTGTCAGGTTATTTGATATTTCAATCAATAATGAAATATTAATAAATAGTTATTTTCTTTCTTTTTATTTTATATCATGCTACTAGATAACTAGATTTACAAACATATGCATTTCAAACCGTATTTCATTATCTAATTATATTATTCATATTGATTTCGGTTTCGATTAATAAATAAGCATGTTATTGTCACCATCCAAAAAATTGTCTGTTTACGACATATATTGTAAATAAATATTTAACATTGATATAATACACAATATAAACAAAACACACACTATATTAATATATTTTTAGAGTATCAACAATACAGTTATAGAAATTTTGTAAAATGTTTCTATGAAATTTTGATGAAACAACACAATTGAATTCGTAAATGATTGTAAAAATAATTCATTTCACATATAATAGGTACTATTGTATACTGTAACAATGTCTAGAATAAGTGACTATTTCATTTAGTTGATTGTACTTAATAAAAAATATAAAGTAAACACTTGGCTATGTTTCACAAAATTCAGCCTCCAAGTCAACTTATGAGGGCATCATCAGAGGCTGGCCAGCACAGTTAGTAACCATAGACGCGTTTCGCTCTTATTAGAGCTCATCAGTAAGGTATAACTCACTTCTTCACCTAGAACAAAGTTCATGTGAAGAAGCTGGTGACGAAGAACTGTGCCAGCAGAGAATAAGATCTCTAACAAACTGGTAAGATGACATGAAAAGTTCTGTGTCATGCCATCTACCGAAAAAAAGGGAAAGCTACGCAATAGCAATTTTTTGTGAAACATAGCCAAGTGTTTACTTTATATTTTTTTATTAAACCTTGTTTCACCAAGTGTTGGATGACAATTAATTTTGTCTTTGTTGTTGTTGACTGTACTTAATTTGTAACTTTATATGTTAACTGTTATTCATAGTTGATTGATTTTATAGAATGTAAAATATTTTTCATTATTTCAATGTATTTTATGTATGTTTGTAACAACATCTTTATACTCTTTCCAAATATCATTGTAATGATTTTGTTGAAAATAAATTATTATTATTATTATTATCGAGGGCAATACCAAAAGAAGTTTAGTTTTATAGGAACAATATCATTTATACGAAAGTTGTAACTTAGGAACAACTAATAAAAGGTGGAGAGATATTATTTCTTGTCAAATTTCTCGATTTGTTATTCTCAAAACAATCAAATTTGAACCAAGAAAACCAAAATTTAGAATGGAGTATTTAATTAAAATTCATTTCCAAGGTAATGACAGTAAATAAAAGTTTATCCATTTACAAACAGTTCTCTTCCTTGTTTATCCAATATCAAATGACAAAAGTGTCGATTCAATATGGAGTTTACAAAGGTTGAATTCCATGATATCATATCTCCATCTTCAAATCAGGATCACTGAGTATAACATGTAATATAATGACATATAAGCCTATTAAGTAGATAGTATATAGGCAGCATTATCCTCTATCATGAGCACTATATTTCCTCCTCTTTATCCCTCTAAGTCTCTCTACATTAGAACGAGAGGTGATTCATTGTTCCAGTCAGTGTATAAATTTCTTAGTCATGGTTACAGTCATGTAAGACTCATGTATCATTCAAAACCAATTTCATTTTCATTATTTTCAAGTTACAGTTTATGATTTCAATGTACGCATAACCATTCTTAACCTTTTATAATTTGAAAAATTTCATGTAAATACAGGTATGGTACAATGATTAAATTATGTAATTAATTTCTAACATTTTTAACCGTTAATACAAAATTTAAAACAATATTTATTTTTTTACAAATAGAGTCAGTGTGACTCAAATAGATTATAATGATTATTATTTTGTAGACAGTTTGATGGATGAAATTAAAGTTAATTAATATTTAAAACAAAAGTTATTATTATACTGTATTTGAATAGAACGAATTAGTATTAATTAATACAGAAATGGATGTTTCTCATTAAATAGCTGTCATTCCACTGTGTATGTATGAACTAACTTAATTGTGCATAAACAAAATAGTAATACAGTGGTTCATAATCGGTGGCACGCGTGGTAGTGCCAGGGGATACGCCTGGCCTTTGAATAAATTTTATTTGTTCTGACTATTATTATATTATATTATATATATATTTTTATATATTTAATTATTTTATGATTTAAATTTTCACCAATTTAAATCTATCCCTGTGGCCTCCTCCTCCACTAATATCTTTGAGGGCTGTGATTTGACGTCTGGTAACCGCACTTCACGCGAAAAAATATGTCACTTACCGAGATCTGCTTAGGCATTGTGCCACACCCAGTAATGGATAAAAGGCGTGATGATATATTTATTTTATTTTATTTATTATTTTAAGTTTATTGCTCAAATGAGCAAAGATAAAATTATCTACGTATTTTTAATATTTTAAATGTTTTTTGCTGTCTATATAATTGTTATAATTTTTGTGATTTTATTTAACAAAAATTAATATATTCCTTGTTATATTTGTAATATAATCCCATAATCATCAATTATTTTTTTTATTTTGCAATTATAAAGCTTATGCTTATATTACGTTAAGCAATACTTGACAACAAAAGTTTAAAACCATTGTATTAGTATTATAACAAAGTGAAACAATTCACAATTTATTTTTGTAATCAGGAATTTTCAACTTAGCTTTGATAGATATAGACTAATTAATCGTATTATCTTAAGTATCTTTTCAAAATTTTGTTTATCCAATTTATTAGTGAATATGTTTATAATAATTTCAGTAGTCCTTTGATTGTTAAATCGTAATCGAGTTTATGGCTATTCTGAATTATCGTGTTCTGATAGAGGTTATATGATGACTATCTCGGGAAATTACTGGCTGTGCGTTGGTTTGAGAAAGATTTGATCTTTGTACCTTAGCATCAATAGTTTGTTTATACGTTGTTGTTGTTTGCCATCATCATTCAATCTGGTTAATTTTAATATTCATTTCTTGAACATTTATAATTTCGTAAATTTTACCATTTTTTTTATATTTCATTTTTACACGAAATATCGTTTTAGCTATATTTAATTTGCAAGTGGTCAGTCGTGTATTATTTCATTAGATTATTTGGTGCAACGAGATAACGTTATATGATATTACGTTAGCTTGTCGGTAGAATAAGAATAGTGTGAGCGTCATACGTGTTACAATATGTCTCTTTCAATCTCGTACATGCAACACAAAAAATAAAACATCAAATGAAAAAATAAAATTCGGGCCAACAGATGTGATGCTGGGCTTATTGGATCTTGATATTTACTAATATATAAATTAATTATAAATAATGGGGTAGGGTGCTCAGTGGTAACGAGATCTTGAGAACCCTCGTTCGATCCCCACAACCGACAAACAATTTTCACCAAGTTAAATCTACCCCTGTAGCTCCCCCACAACTAACATCATTGGAAGCCGTGATTTGACGTCTGGTAACCGCATTTCACGTGAAGAAATATATCACTTACCGTGATCTGTAATGAGTAATGAGTAAAAGGCGTGATGATATATTTATTTATTTATTTTTTATAAAAATAAATAAATGCCGGGATATATGTTACCATCTGAATAATATAACAATTAAATAATAGTATATTTTACAACCAAAATGGAATGATCATTTCGCACGAGTATGAAAAATTTTAGTTATTAGCCTTCGGTTCATGCTGCAATTCATATGAATCAGAAATGGACATTCCATGCTGTAATTATGTCATAATCTCAGTTTTTAAAGTGATCAATTTAATATCCTAAATTCCTTGTTTAAACAGTTTAAAGTCACTTATAGTACAATCACTTGTACAAAATTCTGTATAGTGATTTATCCCTCGCATTTGACCTATTTAAATAAATATAAAAATCATTTACCCTCCTATCGTTCGAATACCCATTTCTCGAATGCACATCGGAGGCGGTGGCGACGTTTATCGATCTAAAACAATCGCAACGCGGCGCAACACATGAAATAGATGAGCGGCGATTTATATTGGAACGCGGTGTGTTTTATTAGTGCCCTGGGCCAGTCGCCATCAAGGGACCTTGTTGAAATAAATTACATTCCTATCCTTTATCTTGCCGGCTCCGGGATGCTATGCTAGCGCTAAAGACATGCGCGCGACTGTGGCTGGCCACGCGGACATGCAGCACAGAGAGGTTATGTCTGTGATGTCAGCAAAACAGTTGCCGCTCGCCTATGCCTCCGAGGACGTTGGCCATTTGTTTCTCTAACGCTAATCGCTGCAGTTTACACCCCGATTATATTTTATACAGGCTGACATTCATTAATGGCATGTTACTCAATTATAACGTTGTTGACATGTGAATTAAGACAAGTGTTACATTTACAACACCTAAAATGGAACCATTTTTTTAAATAAAAATGATGACACGAGTCCGACCGATTCGGTTTTTTTGCCACATTTTTTAGTTTAGTTTCTGAGACTGTTCAATCAATAATTATTTATATACCTGAGCTATAAAGAATTTTACCTGAAACTGACAGGAAAATAAACATTTGCCTGACCTTTAAGACTCAGGAATGCTTTGCTTTGCATGACTAGGCAGGAAAATAACATATTGCCTAGGCAGGCAATGAAAGAAATGTGAGTGTCTAGTTACTTAGCTACATAAAATACTGACTGAATATGTAAGTCCAATATTAATTATTTGTTTATAAGTTTCAGGTAAAATATTATGCGTAACGTCAGTAAAGCGTCGTACAGGATTCGTAAGCTGTTTCAAGTCTCGCTATCGCTCGGCATGAAACTATCTACTCATCATGTAATTAAACGCTTTTCTGATTTTTTACGTAAATAACTATTATATTATAAGCGTGTATATTACATTTTTTTATGAAATCGCAGAATTATATTAAATTTAATACATAATATTTAAATGATTGAGTAGAAGAAAATAAATCATATTTATAAGCATATTGAATTTTTGTATTATCTTTTTCCAAAACGTTTTTGACAAATTAAATCAAACTTTTAAAATCTTGTTCATTATTATTTGTTCATATTATGATGACCTGGTATTTTTCATCAAAATTAGAAAGATCAATAAAGAACAAACAAAAAAATCACTACGGATATGTTTCTACCATAAGAACTTATGTAATAGAATGTTGAAAACGTCAACTACATAAGCGTTTTTCTAAGAAACTAGACGGTGACTCGTTTTTTAATCTTTAGAATAGACGGATAAGATATCCTTCCTGATAATTACAAAATTTGAAAGCATAAAGTTGGAAATTAATTTTTCCATTCACTCCACTCTCCTTAAGAAGTAGCAAATAACGTACATCGTTTCAGTCAATAATTTTAAAGTATCTCAAGTTCAGCTTTGAACGCGTTATAAGTGAAACTAATACAAGTTTGTAATGTGAGCAGTTTAGCTTTAGTTTGAAACACTAATTCCAATAAAACAGTTGATGTATTCATTTAATCTAACTTTATCACTTTTCCGTTACCATAAAAACAAAAAACGCATCAGTACTACAAAACCTACTCGCTAGTAAACAGGGTCTGTTCAAACAATTCGGGGACAAAATGACAATTCTATTATCGGAGCTTTTACAGCATCGCCCGAACACAAAACTAAACTGAATAGAAAAAGATACAAGACTACAATCCTTGTTTCAAATTCTATTGTATCCGAATTGATGGCTGAAAAAATAATCACAAAAAAGGGCCTGCTTTTCATGTTTAATTAATAACAAATACACGTATTTCTACTATATTTTTTAATTAAAGATACAGTCGATATAATAATATAATATGTAACAAGTTTTATAAACGTCTCTTTAATTTTAAGTGTATTAAAAATAAGACATATATAGTGCATTTGCTGAATCAGTTTAAACACGTCATAAATAAAAGTAACTAACAACGATGACATCTCATCTTATTACGTTTATATGTATAATTGTATCATAACTGATATTCTCTGCCTCTTAAATATTTAATTTAATTTGTAATGAGTTTTTGACTTTGCCGACCAAGCCTTCAGCAGTTTTACTATTTATTCGATGTTCAAAACTCAAATGAAAATACGTAAAATAAAAATAAATAAATATATCATCACGCCTTTTACTCATTACTGGGCGTGGCACTTTGCCTAAGCAGATCTCGGTAAGTGATATATTTCTTCACGTGAAGTGCGGTTACCAGCCGTCAAATCACGGCCCCCAAAGATGTTGGTGGAGGGGAAGCCACAGGGGTAGATTTAATTGAGTAAAAATTGATTGTCGGCTGTGGGGATCGAACTAGGGTTCTCAAGATCCACAGGCCGACTCTATACCACTGAGCCACCTACCCCATATGAAAATACGTGGTTTGAGAATTATGAATAGACATTGTAGATTCATATTTACACCATCAACAGAGGTAAAATTTATATATACATTTGTCGATGTAGCACTAACAAAACATTTTTTGTTGCAATTTAATACTTATTATTATTATATAATTGTCAATATACAAATATTTATAAAAATAAATAAATATACCAAACATTTTACACACTGCTGGGTGTGATCTCGGTAAGTAATATATTTTTGAGCGTGAAATACGGTTACCAGCCGTCAAATCACGCCCCTCAAATATGCTAATGGATGGAGAGCCACCGGGGTAGATTAAATTATTAATTTTTTTTTCGGCTGTGGGGATTGAATCAGGGTTCTCAAGATCCACAAGCCAACTCGATACCAATGAGCCACCTACCTCATTATTTAATTTTATAATAAGTGGCAAATAAATTACATTTCATAAATATATCACCACGTCTTTTACCTATTACTGGATATGACACTTTGCCGTAGTACATATAACTAGTGACATATTTATGAACATAAAGTACGGCTACCAGCCGTCAAATTATTGCTCCCAAAGATATTAATGGAATGATAATTTCAATGTAAAGTAAAATTTATCAGCCGTGGAAAACATCGAACTTCAGTTTTCAAATTCACAAATCGACATAAAACCATTGAGCTATGTGCTCCATTTAAATTTAATGTCAAATTTATTACAATACTTTCACTTTAAACTACAAAAATATGTACAATAGATAATATGTTTCATTTATAATAGCAATAACCTTCCCTCCACCGTATTCTGTAACGCATCATTATCTGTTACCGACCAATAAATTAATGATTACAGAATATAAAGATCAGTATACAGGTGTCAACTTCAGACCCAATTAGGTGCAGGATCACCTTTGTTACGAACTGCAACATTCTAAATTTAAGCATAAAGGTATATTTATTAAGAAACAAATATTTTCATTAAAAATTTCAAGTATAAAATTCCCGAAAAATATAAATTCCAAAAATTGTTTTCTCCATGTATATTGGTATCCACAGGATTTAAAATTAATTAATTATAAATTCCTTTCGTAATTAATTTAATATTGCGTTATCGATACACCTCGAATCAATCCCATGATACTTTGAACAAGACTGCGAGAAGATAGTAATTAAATCACAAAACCGACACGTGTCAAATTCAGGAATAGAGAAAGCGCCATCGTAATCAACTTAAATTATAAATAATTAACCGTCTGGACAGATAAATACATCCTTCCTGTACATTTACTCAGAATTACCTACTAATGATTTCCTAATGCGCATCTGAGCAAATTTGAGGATAATTTTCTCAGTTGAATTTGCACGTTTCAGACAGGTTACCTAATTATGTACACCTAAACAAAAAATACAATTTAAACGTATTCAGATTAAATTTGAATTTATAGGTTAAGAGGCTTTACATATTGTTTAATCAATTATGTTCAACCTTAATTTTAAAATTCTACATTATTTTTTATCAAATTCAAACAAATGGATTTTTTTACTTGTGCGAAATTCCCTGTGTAATTATTTACATAATATATTTAGCTAAATTCATGGTAGATTATGTAAGCTTTAGTTGTCATCTTTCAGTGTCAAAATAAGAAAGTATTTTTTATTTCAATAATTATGGGATGACAGAAGAAAATTTTTGAGCTTCAAACATTTTGCATTCTGCAAAATAGACATTTTATATTTTCTACTTTCGACAGGAGTGTTGTGTACTACATATAAGCATTGTTTTAAACATATAAAACGTATACATTTTCATTTATTTATTTATTGAAAAGGTTACTGTACCAGTGACAAGCTTATGCAGTTGACAGTCATGCAGAGGTCGTTTTGTCAATTTATAGAAATATAATTTGAATATAGTTTTTAGGGGCGGAAAAGTCGGGGCAGCAGAGACGGCAGTTTTTTGTTGTGGGGGCATCCTGCCGCCCTATAGTTTTAGAACTTTAATGACATTATTCACTTCAAAGTCTACATTTTCGAAAACTTTAATTTTGACTTTAATTTTGATAATTTTAATATTATCGAAATTTTAGTTTGTTAACGCAATTTTAATTTTTCATATTGGATTTGTAACATTTGTTATTTTAATTTTCACCAATTTAAATCTACCCTTGTGGCACCCCCTCCACTAATATCTTTGGTGGCCGTGATTTGATGGCTGGTAACCGCACTTCACGCGAAAAAATATATCACTTACCGAGATTTGCTTAGGCAGAGTGCCACGCCCAGTAATGGGTAAAAGACGTGATGATATATTTATTTATTTATTTTTGTAATAAATAAATAACTTATATGTCTATATCTGAAAAAACCTGAAAAGTTGCAATTTACCATAGATAGTCTTAAATACTCTGATAAAAAAAAAAACTAAAAAAAAGAAATCTAAATTAAACATTCCTGCCTTGAACAAGCATTTTCATAAAGGTTAGTTGCTAACATTATTTAGAATATGATCTATAGCTCATTTTCTAAGGCGACGGGCGGCGAAACCGCAGCGTTTTCGCCGCGAGCTTTATATTGCATATCTTCCCCAGTGACGCACCAAACGCTGGAGACTTAAGAATCGCGAGTAGCATAGTATTTTCATTTTAAACTGGAGGGATCGGCATAAAACGATTAAACGTCCCTGTCCCATATAACTACAATGAAATCTATTAGTGCGGCTATCACAAATCGCTTAACGATGGTCACAACAGGTAATTTTTTAAGGGTCTTATTCAGCCTAAAATTATTCTTGTTTTTTCCTATGATTGACCATTTAAAAATACCGGCGAATGGGGCTGTACAACCCTGTGTGAACCTTGTGACACAAGTTATAACGGGTCATATTTTGAGTTCCTTTGTTAACGTGCATTTAATCGTTTTATGCCGATCCCTCCAGTTTAAAATGAAAATAGTATACCTGTTTTACCGACATTTTTATGTCAGACCTACTGATAAATAAACATTTTGAATTGTAATGTAACTTTTGTACCTATTTAATAATAATAATAACAAATCTATTGTGAAAAAGTTGAACTAACTACTGGCTCTTTTACTTTGTCTCATTTTTTGTGTTTATTAATTATAAATTTCTGCTTTATAGTTGTGTAGCAAATGTTAGAAACCGGAATTAATTTGTTCAATTATCAGTTTTAACATTGATCTATTTACATTAGGAAAACTGTTCCGTAATATTTATTTATGTATTAAGTACGTAAAATCAATTTTATGTAAGTGATGCAAATAATTTTTTTTAGTGTACTCAAATTTTAAGAAAAGATATTATTATTATTCATTTCTGTCACATTCTTAACTTAAGTAAATCACGTTGCTAGTGTCCGACAGGTAACAATTATAAACAACGCTCAACAATAATGATAGTTTGTGTAAAAGCGATACAAAATAAGTGAAGTTCAAAATTCAATTGCCGAGAGAGTGAAAAATATTACATTAAATTTCCTCCCAAAGAAATCTCAAATACAATATGAGAAAGAGTCTGATCTTTTGAAAGAGTGGAATGAGAAAATCGTCGTAACAATTGTGATCGAAGAGATGGTGCTGACCTCTCGTATTTATATGAAAAGTCAAGAAACTTGAAAGCTTCGTCACTTTGGTCAAAATATTCTATGCTCAAGATAACTGTTTCCAGGAAAGACAATGTGAATAAGGAAAAGTTCTCAAAAGTTATAGCTTTTTTAAAGCGTAATTTTGTAGGATATTTCCCAAAAAGTCAAAAGTTCTTTCGCGAGATGAAATGAACCAATTCTTCACGAAAGCTAATACCAAAAATAAAATAAATATATCCACACCTTTTACCTATTACTGGGTGTGGCACTCTGCCGTAGTAGATCTCAGTAGGTGATATATTTTTTCGTGCCATTACCTGCCGTCAAATCACAGCCCTCAAAGATAAAATATAAATTAATACGGCAACAGCATGGAATGTCCATTTCTCATTCGTATGAATTGCAGCATGAACCGAAGGTTAATAACTAAAAATTTTCATACTCATGCGAAAAGATCATTCCATTCTTGTTGTAAAATATATTATTATTTAATTGTTATTTTATTCATATGGTAATGTATTGTAACACAAGCAAGAGCTGGGCGAATAAGTCAATCTTACCGGACTGCGCCAATTGTAATACGAAAGGAATGGATGCAGTCTTGAAATCTTATTTACACGTTGAATAATAAATATTTTTATGTTCGACTGCATCATATTACCTTGTTTTACGACATTGTTTATTGTCCATAATCGGGTACTTTATTGGACTAGTACGATAAAAATGCAAAATTGGACTGCTGTCAATGTCACATTAAAACAAAATTCAAAACAAATATTTAAACACCATTTTCTGTATGTATTATATGTGTCTTCATACAATTGTTAGATATTCTCTTGCATTACATGCAAGATCTTTTATTTCTTTTGGAACGTCTTCAATGTCTTCATCCATCTCAATACTTTTTTCACTTTGACAATTTGATAAATAAAGCAACAAATGCATAACAACGAAGCACACTTTGAGATGCAATTAAATGTTTTAAATATAGGTATTGACATAATCATAAATAAAAATATTCTTCATGCAGTCGAACATAAAACGTTGTATGCAACTCGTACATAATCGGGCTTTATAGACTCGCCTTATTTATTAGCCTCGCTCGCTGCGCTCGCTCTGCCATAAAATTCGGCTCGTCCAATAAAGACCTAAATTATGTACTTGTTACATAAACTACTATTATACTAATTGTAACACGAAACGTTATAATTGAATATGAGGATGGAAACAGAATTACTAATTAAATTACATTTTTATTAATTATAATAATGAATTCACTAATCAAGTTTAAAATTAAATAAAACACGAATACCGCGTGAGGTGAAGATCTACTTCTTCGCGCGTTGAGTCTGATTGTTTCCACCAGAACACTTGCTGTTCTGAGTACAATACCCACATCTGGAATCCACCAGCGAGATAAGCTCCGAGTTGCACTTAACTACCCTATGTTTTGTTCGTGAGTAAGCATGTAAAGCAAAGCTTTCCTAAATCTTAAAGATCAAGCAAATGTTTATTTTCCTGTCAGTGTCAGGTAAAATAAATTGTGTTTAAAAATATTTAAAATATTCGAGTATAAAGAAAATACAGACCGATGGACCAACCTGTATATTTGGCCCTTGAATAGGTTCTTTGCCCCCTATATTAGGGTAAGGGTCAGATGGTTAAGTAACCATTTGCCAAACTAACAACCAGTTAAAAATACACAAATTATATGCATAACCCGCCATTATTTTATTGATTACTGACAATATTGAATTGTAACCATGGATCATACATCTGAGCTCTATGTGAATATATTATCTTCTCTCTAATTAATTCAGTCTTAAATATACTTGTTTCAAAAATTACAAAGGAATTAAAAATGAAATAAAAAATTATGTTCTCAGCTAAGCTGTTTTATGAATCTACCTTTTAAACGTTTAAAGAAGATTATTGAAATTTCGCGTATTAGGTTTATGAATATTTAAACGAGAAGAGAAATAATGTTGAATTAAATTTCAAGCATAAATTTAAAGAAAAATTAAACTTAATTCGTAAATAATTGACTGTGGTGTAGGTAAATGATATTAAAGTAAAGGCGAAACCACAGTTTTCCCGCGGTAGCTACAAGAGATACGTTTCACTGCGCGAAATGTTTTGTTCGACAAACTTAGATGCCATTTGTAGTCGCGTCTTCGCAGCCATTTCACATTTCGCTCGCTTTTATGTAAAAGACCAAAGCCTTTTAATTAGGCTAATGGAGATATTATCGTCTGTAACTTATTCTCCGCTATGCAAATTTCCTTTATTTTATTTGGTTTCAAGCAAGACGTATAACCGGAGAACTGCAACAAATATTATTACATACGAAGCTAACTATGAAGTTTGAAGTCTATATACGTTATATGCAGCAAATTCTCTCTGACCTGGCATTTATGATAAATTTAAATCGAAAACAAAAACTTTGTTTCAGAATAATTAAGAATAGTTTAGTTTATATCTAATTGTTGAATAAAATAATAGTTATTTATATCATGTAATTCTATGGCCTGACAATTATTTTATTTTTAAACCAAATGAAATACGTTGTTTTCTTGAGAAATAATAAAAATTTAAAAGTAAATACAATAGATGATACCGAATCTCAGTTGGACCGGCATTAAAGGTACAATGTTTAAATACTGGAGGAATGCTTATAATAAAGTTGAATATAAATTGAAATTAAATATATAAAAATGAACAAAGTGATCAGTTTTTCATTATTATTTAGTATTATATGTGTTCATATTGTAAAGACAATAACACCACAGAAAATAGTATAACTTCGGTAATTATACCGACTTTTGGTCTCGACAGCAGATACAATATGTAATTAATAGTAACTGTAACTTGATGCAAATACATAAAACGCTAATTAATGTCCCTTTGCCCAATGAAACTTAAATGTTATTTTTTATATAAACTGACAATAACAACAAAGACAAAATTAATTGTCATCCATACACTTGGTGAAACTAGGGTTAATAAAAAATATTAAATAAACACTTGGCTAAGTCTCACAAAATTCAGCCAGCAAGTCACCTTATGAGGGCATCGTCAGAGGCTGGCCAGCACAGTTAGTAAAAAAAGACGCGTATCGCTCTTATTAGAGCTCATCAGTATGGTATAACTCACTTCTTCACCTAGAACAAAGTTCACGTGAAGAAGCTGGTGACGAAGAACTGTGCCAGCAGAGAATAAGATCTCTAACAAATGGTTACTAACTGTAATATTTTTTATTAAACTGACAATAGCGCATCAATTATTTGACAGCAATATAAACTTCTCCATATGACATTTTACTTCAATTTAATTTTATTTATTAAAGTCGGACCTAAAATTTAAATTTTGTTTGTGAAAACAAGCACCAGTATCTCTTAAGGTAGATGTGATATTAATAGTGGGCCAAAATAAAAATAAACGTTTTATAAAATAGTTTTCAAGTACATAATTTTCATAAGACCTAGATAATTGCATCGTTTAAATTGTAATACAACATTTAGATCAGGTTGGAGTTTCCACAGGGATACGTGAAACTTCCATAAAAATTATTTTTCCTTATAATCGTGCTTCCCTTTGTTATTTTAAAATACAAATTTCATATTAGCAACATACAAGGGCTACTTAACGTTACATAATGAGACCAAGAAGTACAGTGATTGAGAAGAGTACAAAACCGGTGATTTAGGTGGTCTTATATTTTATTTGAAGAATTTCAGATAGATATATTTTCATTTTTAATTTTCTTTCCACACTTGTCTGAAAAAAATAAGAGTGATATTCTATCTGAAGCAGAAATAAATATTCCTTGAAAGACAAATTTAATTAAGGATGATAAAAGAATTGTTTAATGGAGAGGATAAATGATGAATGAATATTTTGATATATGTACACCTTAAGCTTTTTTTTTAGTTTGAAAGAATTCTGACACAATACAAATTTTACATGATTAACTACCCATTTTATAAAAGAGTTATTGTGTTCGGGTTCACCCAAGATTAGCCGAGTCAGTATTTTTATTCTGCGTAAAAGTACATTGTTCGTAGCTGTCAGTTCAATTTTGTTTTATAAATAAAAATGGATTAGATGCCACAAAAATAGTTCATTATGGTTATTTTGTATACTCATCGTAACCATAATTAAACTAACAGTCAAATATTTCATAAATTATCACCCTCAAATATTTGTACACGTGTAGCAAGGCAATTTAAGGTCGTATATTGTGTAATTATTCATCCGAAATGAAATTCGCGTTGCGAAACATATTTTTTAAACTTATAACATCACGTTTACTCAATAAACCCTAAATAATACCAATTTATTTACGTTTCGAACGCGACTGCTTTTCGGTATTGTACGTTATTGAATGGGATTTGTTCAAGTTATAGAATAGCGACAGCAAACCGAGAAGTAATGAAATTGAATTTCGTATTTATGAATGAGATATACATTTTACTAAAAAGAATTTGTGTTGATTTATAATTACTTAGAATTAAAATATATCTTATATTCATGTAAATTTTACATCCAGTAGCAAAATATTTATATTTTTTCGCTATTTAACGTTCGTAACGTATTGTCGAGTAGAAAGCTACAACTAAATATTTTACAACTATAATTATAACACCAATACAGAATTACTTTTTACCGGATAAATTTTATTTATAAAGCGTTGTTACTCGAATTATTTTACATCAAACCAACCAAGTTTGAATGAAGAAAATAAAAATTTTATCTACGAAAAAACAATCCTGAATTTTGTTGAGATAACTAACAAAATAGGTATTAAAATTATGACATTTATATCCCCCAATTTCAAGGCAATGACGGCAAACAGGGTTTTTTCATGTTTATATGATTTCAAACAAACAAAAGGGTGAATAATCAACTATAAAATCACAACAAAAACATTGATACTACAAAATCATTTTATCATATTCCGAAAGCAAGTTGCTTGTTAACAACATGTTAGAGGAAATTGTAAATTCAGTGTTATAGATATATTAGGACAGTATTTTTTGTATTAAACTAAATCTTGAAAGTATCATAATTATTTGAAAATTGTTAGTCCTTCCCAAGGCACATTATTTTTATCAATTTCACGAGACATCATCTGAAAATTTCACAAAACGTATTGAGGAAAAGTTTTGTGAAATGAAATTGTAAATTAAATTGTCATAAAAAAGATAAACAATTTTCTGCACTGCAAGTGATATTTACGAAGATAATTTATTTAACAAATTGATTTATTTATCGTAACTATAGCAACTAATTAAAAATCATGCATTTATGTATGCTTCTCTATGTAATAAACACATTTTTGAATAATTTGCCTGTAAATATATACTGCAGTACGGTAGAAAATAGCCTCTAAATTAATTAGAAACGTTTGATTACAAAAAATATATTGACATTTGTGATATTAAAATGTCAAAATCAAAATTTAAGGTCTCTGATTTGCTGGTTGATAACCGTTGATAATTCAAAGCCATTGAAATGAAAATTAAAAGCTATAATATACCTTTCTTTTCAAAATGTGAAACGAAACAATTGTTATAATTTTTCAAATTGTTTTATAACAAAGAAAAAATAATTAGTGGAATTAGAAAACGAAAATAGCATTTCCCTTCATTCCTCGTATTTCCCACAAGGAAAATTTCCTTTCAAATAATGTTCTTAAATTAATACTACTGTCAAAACTCAAAATATCATTCCTTTCTTTCGTTCATAACGTTCATTCCATTGTTAAAGATTCAGCTTATTCTTCCGGTATTAATTCGTCTTTGCTTCAGCACGTTTATAACATCAGCCTCTTCCATTTCTCTATATTTATACAGTGTGATATTAATATATGAGTGCCGACATGAAATCTAATTGACATCATACCTCGTGTCTAAGATAAATTAAATAATTAATTAAGAAAATAATAATGTGACGTGACGTAATCCACGTCTCGAACAATGGCATTATTTCTCGTTCCACAACAGAAAGAGCAATTTGCTTTGTTGTTCGGATGTAAAAAATCTCTAAAGTCCCGTGCTTTAATTTTCCACTTCGGAAATTAAAGGATAGTCTCATCTAACATTTCTGATATTTATTCTTTCAGAAAATCGACATCAGTCGAGTAATTGAACTAAATTCTTTCGTTGCGTTATTTTACATTTTATTACTTTACTTTAAATTAAGTTTTACTGTTCTAGATTGTGAATCTTCTGTTCTTTTCACATATTTTGTCTTTTTCGGTTTCCCTGCTACCAATTTTAGAAGATTACCAGATTTTTTGACGGTGATAAATTATTATTATTTTATACAAATTAATATTATCTTTATTAATGTCTAAAATGTAGATTCATTCATTTATATATTTAAAACTGTATTGTCAGATAATTTGTTACCGATATTTCTAATAAATGTTACCAGTATATATCATAATTGAAAGGTACGCTGGCAGAAAAATGGACTTGACTTATATTAATAAATGATTTTACAAACAAAAAACAAATAAAAATATTGGAATTTTGAAATCCATAAGTCATTCCGCAGAGTTTCCAATCCCTAGATTATAGTTCGATATTTTTACTTCCTTGTACGAAGTAAAGGAAGTATTGTAATCGCGAAAATTTTCGGTTCTCAGATTTCAACGGAAATAGGTGTTTTGGCTCTCCCTGAATCCATTTTGACTAATTTCGTCATGCCGTCTGTACGTACGTACGTACGTACGTACGTATCTCGCATAACTCAAAAACGGTAAGCCGTAGAAAATTGAAACTTTATATTTAGGACTGTTATAACATCTAGTTGTGCACCTCCCTTTTTGGTCATTATACAACTACCGGAAGTGGTACTTTACTTGAAGCCTATAATAGATTTTCATGAAAAACTATATTCAAATATAATTTAAAACTTTCCAAATTTGGTATATAAGACTACTATATCAATGGAAATAACATAATAGATTTTGGTTAAAATAGACTAACCGGAAGTGGCACATTACATGAAGCTGCTAACAGTTTTCCTTGAAAAAAATGGTATTATTTTAATTTTAGAAAGGAATGCTGCAAATAAAAGTTTTAGAGAATTAAATTCTGCGTCTAGCACATTAAGAATTTTTAAATTAGCTTTTTGCATAAACGAGATATCTAAATTTAAATATTATATATTTTTTGATTTTTTTTTAAATTAAGTTTGCTATGGATTAGAACAAAAAATAAAAGATTTAATGTCAAATATGTGCAATTAAAAAAATATCTATAGTTTAATACGTGTACAAGGAAGTCATGTGGTGTCCACATCAGATATTTTACAACTAATATTGCAAAATTTCTATAATATAAATGACGTACAGTAAAAGTATATTGTAATAATTTTTTTTTAAATGTTTTATGTCCTGTCGCAATTTTTTATGCTATGTAAATATGTCTTCATTTTGACGTTTTGGTCAACCAAACAGAGGCAAACTAAAATACATCCTATACCCCACACTGTAATCGCTCATAGTACAGCCATTATTTTCCTTGCAAAGCAATGAAGGTAATTAAAAATGTATTAATTTCAGCTCTCGTACATGTTCATTTCATGCCAAATTAATTAAGTTTTTATACACGAGGTAAATTATAGGAATTAAAAATTATGTTGAATAATTACTATTAGATACGTTTCTTAAACTTATTTTTATGAAAAATTAGAGTTCCATGATAAATAAAATAATACCTCAAACACGTAAAATTTATTATAGTTCTATAATAAGTTTTGTTCCGTATTATTTTATTTACACACCTCTGATGGTCATAAAGCATATGAGAGTTAGAAAACATTTCCACAACAAAAGTATTTCGAATTCCTCACCACAGTCAAACCTGACAAAGACAAACAATTGGGAAACCGAAAACGGAAAAACGACGAAAACGACTATTTAAAACTGCGAACGTAACGTAGAGCATGCGGCTGCTGTCACACACGTAACACGTAACACGCAACGTAAGACAAGCTCGGTCTTAACGGAATGCGTTGTGTTAGCATTACATTCAGTTTCACTCAGCGAGAGGATGAGGTAAGAGAAAGGACTTGCCTTGAGGGAGAGCCGAGAGGGAACTGCGGCACGTAACGCACGTCAGGAGTTGAGAGATACACCGCACATTGAGTCTGAATCCGAATATGAAATATGTATGTGTACCAACGTTATGTCTGAGATGACTATACCTAGAAGTTAAAGTTTTATCATGCGACGAGATGGGTTTATTGATAAGAAGTGCTGCCAACATATGCGTTTTAATTTTGTGTCGCCCGGCAGTTCGCTGGCGTATCCTGTACTATAATTGGGATTAAGTTCTTGTACAGAATAACATTAATAAATAAATAAATTTGAGTAACGAAAATGTTGATGTAAATTATAAATTTGTTGACTTTAATTAAAAGACTTATCTTACACAAACATGATCTAAAATATTAAAATATTCAAATAAACACTTGTCTAAGTCTCACAACTAATTCAACCTACAAGTCAACTTATTAGGTCATCGTCAGAGGCTGGCCAGCACAGTTATCTATTATCTATTATCCATTATCTATTATCTATTATCTATTTTGTTTTTTATCATATTATATTTTTTCTACTCACGTTATTCAAATGGCATTTAACGTACTGGTTTCCATGGCGCTACATAATATCTTAATCACATGTTAGCAAGCTGTGGCTGCATTCGTTTTAGTCAAGCCTGAAGATAACAACTGACACATTTAGCTTTCGGCATTATACAGATGTATGACTGTTGATAACAAATGTTAAATGATTCGTATTTGTAACCACGAAATTTTTTTAGCACGTTATCATGTCAACCTTTTTTTTAAGTTTTTGCTTGGAATATGTTGATCCAGAGTTTCTATTTTGGGAAGGAATATATGGTTTTAGGATCCTTGAATACTATTATTTATTTATTGCACGTTTCGATGGTTAACCCATCATCTTCAACATTTATTTGTTAAAAAATATTTTCCAAACCTAATACATATCTGTTTTTTACATTGTCAATTTTTCAAATTATATTTGAAATTAGCTCATCCGTAAAGCTAATCATTTATTTAATTTATTTAACGACACACAAACGACTTCTTGCTAATATCAAAAGTTCCCAAACTATTTGAACAATTTTTCTTTCAAATACAAACTTTTGCGAAAACAAAATTAGTACACTGTTTCCCAATGACAGCATCTGCTTTAACATACATTAACAAGGAAATATCACATCTATCAATGCCAAGAGAACATAACTGATTTTCACTAACTTGTCTATCCGCTGTTTATTATTTACAATTTATTGATGTTTATTAAACTGCTGCTACTTCAGCTTTCAACATTCACAACTAACATCACCAATACTCATATTTCATTTAAGCATCATGAAGCTCGTACGAATACAAATGAGAACACAATCGTTGTACTACAACTACAACCACGACCTACAAATGTATGTAGGTACTTAGGTACATGCATTCAGTATTCTGTATGCGAATAAGCACCTGTACGCATTCCATATCCCTCTATTATTAAGATGTGTAAACATACATGTACGAGTATAGCAAATTAACAAACATAATACATCGTACACCAAACATACAAGACAAATAATGCGGTATTTTTCGTTTAATATTAATTAAATTTTACTGTATCGTATTTCCATGTTTACAGAAGTGATTTCAATCTGAAAAGTGAGACTTTAAAGTACTAGTACTGTAATAAATATTACGGTACTGTTATCGTGAACAGTTATTTGTGTCTCTAGGCCGCAAAATGAGTATTTGTGTGCGTCGAGGAAAAAGTTCGGCCGCCGAGACAGACTATTTTCTGAGCACACCAAAATTTTTCACACAACTGAATAAAAAAACTTTAAAATTTATTACAAATATAATTTCGAAATGTTGGTTATTATAAATATAAATGTGTAACGAAGGAGACTTTTCAGAAAAAATAACAATTTGTTTGATTATCGGCGATATTTTGTTTTCGTGTTTTTGATTGACCAAAATAGCAGACAGACCAACAATGAATTTTTGTCGGGCTGTTGAAAAACAGTTGAATTTCGCGAACTGAATTGTGCGTGTAAATGTTAACTTTGACAGTTGCGTGAAAACAGTTTTTGACATTTAATTAAATTAAGATGTCATTTTCTAAATTAGGATATGAAAATAATGTTTAATAATCAAATGCGACACAGTATGAAAAAAAACGTAGTCATACGTCTGTTAATAATTTTTTATGAAACTCATTTCGAAATTCCCGACTTGGTTTTTTCGTTTCCTCATGCGAAAAACTTCTTATTCGTACCGTAAAAACTTATTTACTAAATAACCATTTTCTACGACCGAGCAGAAAGTATACATTTCCATTAAAGTGCAGAAAGTTAATGTTTACCGCTCGCCATAGCCTTGGATACTTCATGTCAACATATTTAACCGAATTTCAAAATAGAAAAACTGACAAAAATTATCTTTTTTTCACATCCGGGTGTATCTGACCATTTCTATGATATAAACATCAGGACAGAAGTGAAGCATTTTATCTCTAGGTAAACAATATGCACATTATTCCTCTAGGGAATTTATATTATTTGACAGTTCAGTTCAAATACAATAGAGTACAATGAAACAATAAAAATCTAAGAACTTATTTATTTACATTCACAGTAAATGGTACAAAAACAGATTTATCGAAATTAATATTAATAGATTACTCCCTTATGTCAATGATGTCGTTAACTAGAAGACATGACTTGCCCACGGAGTACACAGCCCATAATATAGATGATTTGAATTTTATAGATTTTTCGTTTAAATACGCCAACATTACGTTCTCATATAAATCTGTCCTTTTTGTCGGCACATCATTTTCTAAAGCGGTTATAAGCTGCATCGTATAACGTACTACAGTTCGTTGGTAATAAATATATAACAGTTGCAGAAGCTGCGTCAACAACTTCTTGGGATTTGTACAACGCCGTGATTTGACGGATAGTAACAATACTTAAGTTTTAAAATATATCACTTATAAAATATTGTGATTGTATATTTATGTATTTATCGAAATACCCGTACCCATTCATCTGATTTTTTTTCATTTATAAAACCCAATTGAATGTAGTAAGACAGACACATGATAAAATCTAAATTTGTTATATTTTATATTTGTTCTGCTTTCGCAGTTCTTTTTATATACAAGCATTAATGTAGGTTGTTACTTGTACGTATTTATTATTTAAAAAATAAATTATTTTTCTGAAAAAGCCTAAAAAAAACATTCTGACACAAATTACCTTTGAAAAAACATATTAAATGCTCTATGATATTTACATTACATTTATGTACGTGAAAAGTGATATTTTTTGCTTTTAAAAAACGAGAAACACCGGCAAAGGTAAAGGCGAACAAATTATACATAGAAATTTGCATACCTATATAAATCTCTGAAGAGTAAGATTAATGGAAATTTTACATTTATTTATTTCTATATAGGTGACTTAGTGGTATCGAGTCAGCCAGTGAATCTTGAGAATCCTGGTTCGATCCCCACAGCCGACAAACAATTTTCACCAAATTAAATCTACTCCTGTGGCTTCCCCTCCACTAATATCTTTGGGGACCGTGATTTGACGACTGGTAACCGCACGTTGAGCGAAGAAATATATCACTTGCCGAGATCTGCTACGGTAGAGTGCCACACCCAGCAATGGGTAAAAGGCGTGATGTTATATTTATATGTATATATATATATATATATATAAAAGTGGTCCTTATTTTGATTGTGGAGTTTCATCAACAATCTGTCATATACTGAAATGAGCGAATAGTGTTCAGATTCCGAAGATATCTGGATTAAATTGAATGTTATTGATAGTCGCTGTTTATTAGTTGTATTTATGTACCACCTGATGATTATAATACTTCAAATGTATTTTTGCTACATTTGTCTAAACTAATGCACTGTTTACAGACTCCAAAAAATGTGTTTAAATAAATAAAAAAATACTAAAATTCATGATAACTTTCTCATCTATGGTGTCTGTAATTTGCTTGACTTAAAGTGGGTCTCTGACATTAATTACACTGACCTGAGGCCATCAAATTCCTGCAATAAATCGTGCAGTGAATTTGTAGATTCCATGTCTTATTATAATTTATTTCAATTTAACTGTGTTAGAAATACTAATAACTTAATTTGATTTCAAGTAATAATGATAATATAATGGCTTTGGAATGCAGAGATCCATTAAGTAAATTAGATGAACAACATCAATCTGCTCTTGATATTATATATTCTAATAATGTACTTTCTCATTTACAAATTCGTTGAAAAATATCAAACTTTTACACTGCAAAAAAACGTGAAATCACGAAAATTTATAATTTTCAAATGGGCGTAACATCTTTGATTTCCATCGGAAAAAAACATTTAAAAAGGGTTTTAAAGGGTTCAAAATCTTTCGGAGAAACATTTACAAGGACTGTTTTTCAAGTTAACCTTTTGATAAGTGCATAAAAACATGTATGTCAAAAAATTACAAGTATTCTTCATCTACAATTTCGATCCATGTGGGACACGGATTAATGTTAACATTTTAGGCTAATAATTTAGGGCTCTTATTTTTTCACGATTCTGAATCGAGTTTTGATAAGCGTAACTGAAAATTCAAACTTTGACAACATAAGGTCCACCCTTATAAATATATATCTCCCTCCACTAATATTTTTGGGGGCCGAGGCAGAGTGCCACATCCAGTAATGGGTAAAAGGCGTGATGATATATATATATATATTTTTATTTATATTATTCAATAGTTTAAATGTGATATAAATAGTACGAGATATAACTCAAATATAGCAAGAAAAACTGTAATGAGACAAAAGAAGTCATCAATTTTCTTTCAGAATAGAATTATAAACTGTTAACAATTATTTAATATTTATTAAAATCTGAATAGGAAAATCCAGCTCATGTTTTTCATAGAAAGAAGGTTTTTTTTTTGAAGGTATGATGGACAAAATTAATATTGGTAAAATATGGCTCTACAGAATTTTATTTACGGATGAAGCGACATTTGATATTCAGAAGGGAGTAAATATAAAATTTATATCTGTACAATACGAGTCGAACACAATGACCTCAAAATGTAAATATTTGGTCAGGATTAATAGGGGATCGAATAGTGAAGCCTTTTTATGACTGAAAATTTAAATGGGGTAAACTATTTAGAATTATTACAGCAGAGGGTAAATATTGGTGATGTGTTGTTTCCCTTCAACTTGAAATGTTTCTTTCACTATAATTATCTATTGTTATAATGCATGTTAATTATTCCTATATTTACTAAAAAAAAAAACGCTTTAATACGTTGTTGGCAATCACGTTACCCATAACTATAGTAATGACACATAATCCATGTATACTTACAAAAAACCTTTCTGTATATTATAAATGTTCATTTTGTTAATCAGCAATTAAGTAAATACATAAATAATCAATATCTCCTTTGTTCCAGACGTGAAAGACTATCGAACAATTAAAAGTCTAATTTATAACTGTCATTTTACAAATGAGAATAGAAATAATTGCCCAACTAGTCATTCTGCTGCAAAAATTATTTTACTTTGTATTATTAAAGAAACAATTCAAAACTAATTTAAAATTCATGATCGCTTCAAATGTCAAAATAAGATATGTAAACGTAACTAAAAATTGGAATATTTAATTACATTTTATGATTTAATAGTACGTTATAAAATACAACAAAAAGTTGAGAAACAATTTATTCTATACATAAGGGTGCGAATGAAACCCTTTACCCTTTTATTTATTTTTAATACTGTTGTAATTAAATTAAATAGAAACTCTTATGACGAAATTATATCCAATTACCGTTTGATTTGGAAAGGTTTGAAGTTGAATCCAATAACCCGACGCCAGCACTTACCCTGTCCTTTCAGTTTTACTGGATTTCACCTATCTACACTCTCAGCGGTATATAATATGTGTCAAATAGCAATTTACCACTGGAATACAGGTAATAACGGGAACACTGACAAAAATATATACGAGTATTCAGTAAGGAGTTTAAGTTGGTAATCTTTAGAAACAAACTTTCCAGCGCCTCTAACAGTGAACTAACATTGACATTTCGAAATAAATGAACAAAATATGTCAAATTGACCAATGGGAATCGGTATCCTATATAACACAATCAACAGTAAAATGTTTACAGTTTTATTTTATGAGTAATTATATAAACAAAGAATCTGTAATTTAATATTTGTAAAAGATTTGAAACTAGAGAACTAGGATTATAGCTATTAATATACCTAGGAATGTTATGAGTATCATTAAGCCGCAGATGTTAGTTTAAAATCCGAGCTCCTAGAGCGAGGATTTTAAGACATCTAAGGCCTATTATGACTCATACCATCCGTGGATTGTTCAATAGTTTATCGGTTTCAGAATATAAACATGTTAACGTCATTAATAAATATTATTTTTTGATATTCTTTTATGAATAACGTCATTGTCATCATTTTAGAAGGTGATAAAGTAAGTATGTGGTCTGTATGTTTTTATTTATGGTTACAATTGTTTTGTATCATATTTATAAATATATTTTTATTTAAAAGTCATAACATGGTCATCTCAAATATGAAAGACTGTACAATTAATATATAATATGATAAGCAGGAGAAGTAATCTTTATATTATTATTGTTTTGAGTTTCGTTTGTATTAATAGTGTTATATTATCATTGTGTTTTATTTTCATTTTCTTGACTGTTTTGACAAGTCAGTATGGTAATATTACCGTACAGAATACAGTTATTACTTACTTGCCAGTCTATTTTTGTGTATGTAAACATAGGTTTAATATCCTGAAATCGGTACAAATTAAAAGTCAGTTTTTCTAAGAATTCGTAGATTGTTAAAAATGCAGGGTATTTGAATAATTAATAAAGATACAAAATTAGTAAATACGTAATAATTCTTTACTTCTAAATTCTTACAAAATCCAGCAATTTTAAGTTATTTCCATTTTAAATAATTCTTTTCTGTACAGTTTAGCTTCATATTTCGCAACACTACTGTCACGAATTTCACTGCTAGACAGTCGACACGTACAGAAATGAACACGTGCGTCTGACTCAGAATTCAGTACACCGGAGTCGCTGCTTGTGTCCCGGAACCCGGAGCCGTCACTGCAGCGCCTCTATTGTCCTTTCAAGAAGAATAAGCGCACCATGCGTGAAAAATGTATCTAGATTTAGCGGTGAAGACGCGAACGCGAACGCCAATGCGGAATGAAATGAGACAGATATTTAAGTGGAAGAATGATGGAGATTATTGGAGAATGGATATGGAATGTTTTTAAAAAAAGATCCGGAGTAGCTCAATGCACAGCCCACGAATTGATATTCCATAAAGGCGACAGCTTACTTTATACGTCACACGCAGCATGTTTATTGAAGAACTCAATCGTAAAGTCAAAGAACGTTCTGTTTGGTTTGTTTCTATTACATATCTAGAAACTAAACATTCAATTTTATTTCTTATGGAATAATACGCCAATTTGTAAATCTAAAAAGCATCTAAATAATTACAGAAATTTTTCAGTATTTCATACGAGTATATTGATATAATAAAAGAAGTCAAGATTAAACATATTTTGTTCCTAAATATCAAACGCATACTTATAATAATAAAAGAACCATTATTAGTTTGATTGATATTTTGAACTGTCAAGTTCAGTTTAATGGCCAGTTAAATCACCAAAAGTTAAATAATTAAAAGCAAATTAAATGTATGACGGCATGATATGTAACTTTGCTTTATTTTATTTATTTAACTAAGTTATAAATTGAACTTTTGGTAGTTTAACTGACCATGAATGTTTTAGAAATTAAAACCCGTATATCAATGGAGTGAAAAATCTGACAAACAAGTAAAAAATTATCTCCTCGAAACCAGAACATTATAGTAGTTTATGTAACAAGTACATAATTTAGGTCTTTATTGGACGAGCCGAATTTTATGGCAGAGCGAGCGCAGCGAGCGAGGCTAATAAATAAGGCGAGTCTATAAAGTTCGATTATGTACGAGTTGCATACAACGTTTTATGTTCGACTCCATGAAGAATATTTTCTCTTAAAATATGATTGTCAATACCTATATTTAAAACATTTAATTGCATCTCAAAGTGTGCTTCGTTGTTATGCATTTGTTGCTTTATTTATCAAATTGTCAAAGTGAAAAAAGTGTTGAGATGGATGAAGACATTGAAGACGTTCCAAAAGAAACAAAAGATCTTGCATGTAATGCAAGAGAATATCTAACAATTGTATGAAGACACATATAATACATACAGAAAATGGTGTTTAAATATTTGTTTTGAATTTTGTTTTAATGTGACATTGACAGCAGTCCAATTTTGCATTTTTATCGTAGTAGTCCAATAAAGTACCCGATTATGGACAATAAACAGTGTCGTAAAACAAGGTAATATGATGCAGTCGAACATAAATTACATTATTACAGATCTGTTTCTTTATATGTTATTTTATCATAACATTTATAAACGAGTCCTAATTATATTACATAACTAAATATAATTATAAATGCAGATTATATAAAAAAAATTGCTTTAAGTAGACAGCTACTGATATGTCAGCTTCTATCAAATGTGACGACATGTAAGTTTAGCGTTTATACATATAGCAGAAAGTAATTTCTTTTTCAAAAAAAAAAGAATAGATAGAATTTGCATTGATGTAAACATTCATATCGTTACGAAGCAGCGAAGTGAGTAGTTAGGTACCATACAATAGTTAAAAAGCAAGAAACTTTAAAAGATGTAACCTTACTATGCTTGGCTCAATTTTGCATTTTCTCTGATAGATGGAAATTGTAATTATAATGTCTAACTTCTCAAAATAAATAAATAGTACAAAATAAAAACTGTTTTTAACATAAGCCCGATAAACACATTCACTTCACTACATGGCTAGTAAATCTCAACTACGCCCTCAGGATTCAATCGCTTGAAGCAAATAATGACATTAAATTCATGGAAACATGGAAAAATAGTTATTTGTGTATTAAGAGCGTAAAGTGATTCTTTGTTACTTGAACACGGTAATTGCAGCGCGAGCGGAAGGTGAGAGCTGCAATAGTGCAAGAGGAACAAAGACACTTTACGCTCGTGATACACACATCATTTTTTCTACGATTGCATCTTAAAATTATTAAGTAACGTATACGCACTGAAAATAAATTTGGTACTATCAATTATCAATATGGCAAGTATCTGTTTTGTTTGTATCACTGGTAACTATTGAAATAAACGCGCATTATTTTTCAATTGTTCCACAGTAAACGTCAACTTTATGAAGACAAATGAAAACGTAATTGTCATCTTTTCATAGCAATCGTAGACAAATTTATTTTTCTTTCCATGTGCCAGAAACAACAAACAAATAATTAATCGTGTATTTTCTTTTACTTCTAACTAGTACATAAGAAACAATGAACATCATGTGGGGATGAATTATTGAAGACCAAGTGTCCATAACTCTCCATAGTATAAATATGTTTTTTTTTTTTAATAATTTTGCATGTTTGTAATCGTTCCTTAACTATTATAAAAGTAAAAAAGTTTATGCCTTCATTTATATCTGCTTTTCAACTTTAAGAAATCGCAATATGTATATTTGAACAAAAAATTCAAAGTTCATTACATACGTCAAGTTCACTCAACTCATACACATCTCACGATTTTATATAACTTTTAGAAAACCCACAACTAAAATAAAACTCCCAAATCACAACAATATTTCCTCATCCATTACCTCAATCCATCATACCCGTCCACAAAGTCAAACCAAGTTGAACACAATCCTTAACAGATTCATAAAGCAGCGTCGGGCCTGCAGCTGTCACCCGCACGCCCCACGGCGCTCGGCCGGTAACGTCGTTGTCGCTAAGGAGGGAGAAGAACTACTTGGCGCTGCGAAATGCGTGCGGTAATTGTGAAGTAAATTTGCTTACATACCTACGCGGAAGTTCCGGCGAGATTTAGCACAAGAAATATAGCTGGGGATTTGGAAGTTTACAAATCCAACACATCAATGTCGCCGTAAGCCACCAAGGAGTACAAGTTTATGAGCGGGCGGAACTAAGCAATGTCAGTCGCTGAAGTATTAGCGATTCAATGAGACCCGAGTACGTAAAACCGTGCATAATTTATTGACAGCAACGTTTGGAGCTTGTTACTTGTTACTGTTTAGTGTTCCTTCCCCCGACGGAAATTAAATAATGGAAACTAAACTGACTGAGGTACCTATTACTCTGTCACTAAACATAAAATTACCTCTGTCAATCACCTTTAGCAAATGGTAGAAGAAAGAATTCAAAACAACTAAATAACAAATAAGCAAGTTAAAACCAATATAAATAACAACAAAGACAAAATTTATTATCGTCCATACACTTGGTGAAACTAGGTTTAATAAAATATAAACTAAAAAATTCAGCCTCCAAGTCAACCTGAAAAGTTGACATGGAGGCTGAATTTTGTGAGACTTAGACAAGTGTTTATTTTATAAAACCAATATAATATGTTTTTTAATGTAAATAAATATATCATCACGCCTTTTACCCATTACTGGGTGTGGCACTCTGCCTAAACAGATCTCGGTAAGTGATATATTTTTTCGCGTGAAGTGCGGTTACCAGCCGTCAAATCACGGCCCTCAAAGATATTAGTAGAGAGGGAGCCACAGGGGTAGATTTAAATTGGTGAAAATTGTTTGTCGGCTGTGGGGATCGAACCAGGGTTCTCAAGATCCACAGGCCGACTCGATACCACTGAGTTCAGCCTTCGTCTCATTTTTTAATGTAACACCATAAATAATAAACTAATACTGTCCTATTATTTGCTTAAATAAAATTACCATTTGTTCTTATGTAAAAATATCTCGGTTAATATTTTTAGGAATACTTTTTTGTAAAACCTAGAAAAGTTATCGGATGGTATTATTTTCAAGATGGCGTTCCTTTTTAAAAGTATTTCCGTTATAAAACTCGCTTATTTCATCTTTAATTCTTATGAATTTTACACCATAAAATTTTCCAAAAAGTGCATCAAAGTACGCACCATAACGTTTTCAATGTTAATTTTTAAATGTTCAATTATTGGCTTTCCTAATTAATTTTCATCAAAAAGGTTAAATAGTTTATTATAGAGGAAAAATGTCTGCATTATTTGACAATAATATTTATAATTTTACTCTACCCGGAATCGGAAAAATGATTACTGGTAATTTTCTTAAAATCATCAGTGCCATGAAATAACAAAAAGAAAATGAATGTGTGATCTTCTTACGAGAACCCATACCTTTGAATATCTGGTGTCGTTATCGCATCATCGACAACAAGCCAAAAAAAAACAACATATAACCCTAATAATTGAGCCCATTTGCCAATTTACAAGATCTGAATAATATAAACCACTTCTAGAACATCTACTTTTATTATTAAAAAATGGTTAATTCATGCAAACGGCAAACACTTCTAAATGATTATTTTCTAGCATGAAATCACTTTGTTGTTTCCCGTTCCACCCTTTGTTGAAAGGGTTCACTATAATTCAACAGCATTATATTTCCAGTTCTGAGTTCAGCCTTCGTCTCAAGTACATCTACATAATATATAATATAAAACGGACACCGAACACGAAAATTAATTCCTTCCGCATACAGCTTTACAATCGTAATACACAAACAAGCGGAATTTATTCTAAAATTCTAATATTATAAATTCGCGCTGGATATCTATCTATGTCAGTTTATGTTAACTATGGATTCTGGAAGTACAAAGAATATTATTAAAATTCTTGTTAAAATTCGTTACAATATTTATACCACCAAATGCATACGCTTCTCAACGTCTCTATTTATGTACATTTCAGTGGTGCATTCATTGTTGCCACTTCTCCAGTTTCAGTCCGGAGACTCCGATTTTAAGTACAAATTGTCGAGTTCCAGTTTCGAGTTGCATACGAGTAATAACTTTTAGAAAATTTTATATTCGTTATTCTCAAAACTGAAACACAGTTTAAATTCTAGTTTTCTTAAATAACTCTCAGTATGTGTTTAATAAATAAAATTGTGATTGTGATATTTCACTCTGCCGGTGGATGTGTCCAGATTACGATATTTTGGATTAATTAATAATAAATAGTGCACTAAACTAAACACTAATGACGTTATTATTGGGATATTGGTACATACGTATTTAGGTTTTTACAGAACCAAATTAATAGGGTCTGATTTGGTGGTGACAAATAATTTTGTTGTATCCGTATATACGTAATAAAATATTTGCTACGAAACAAACTTAAATATGTGACCTACAAAATAAATGTTTTATATGTCATAATTAAAATTAGTATATTTAGTTCGATCATAGAATAAAACTTATTGGACTATTGCAGTTTCGATCCGTAGGCTTCCCACTCGTGCACTAACGTTATGCCTATGGCACACAACAGAACGCACCCGTCATCAACGAAAAATAGAGGCTCCTCTATTCCCATCGAAGAGCTCATCGATGAAACGAACGTATCTCATTTCACTCGTATCTTTTGTGTCTCATTTCACGTTAGCATATTTTTGAAATTTAGTTTTTCTTTCTCAACTTTTGAAGCTTTTAATTTTCGTCAATAACGGGTGCGTTCTGTTGTTTCATCGAAGAGCTCTTCGATGCTCTTCCACCAGTGTACCATAGGCATTAGTTGCATAAATAACTACATATTTTGTTTTTGTAAATCATTCAAAAATGTATACTTCTTGTCAGATTGCTGAAAATATATAATATATTTTTTATGTGTCGTAGAATTTTAATATATGTGTGTCCTGAGACAAAAAATGTTGAAAAACTCTAGTCTATATTATATATTTGAATTCAAGAAAAAACACCCTAATATAAAATATTTATTACCAATCTAATCACGGTCTTGTTTCTCTCTTGAGAGAAGCGGCACCTCTGCTTTGTTTCGTTCTGCGAGAATATGAATTATTGCACCGAATTATTGTTTATTGTTATAATAAATCATTTGTTAATGTTTATTATTTCTATTTATGCAGATTATTTATTATTTATATTTCCTATTTATCCGTCAGTACGGTGGTGTGGATAGCTTTACAGAATTCGAATCCGGACATCCCGAGTTCGAATCGCACTTAAGCAAAAAATTATATGAACTATCACACTGCGGCTCGGTGAGTGCGGACCCTGTACTGTAATTGGGATTAAGGTCCTGTTGTACAGCGTAACATAAATAAATAAATAAATATAGAACAAATAGACAATCGTTCTTTTTCTTGATAAAATGCACATACATTTTTTTATAATTAAAATCGCCGGGTTATTATTGTTCTATAGGTTAGCAATCGTGGACGCAATTACAAAATATTTCCAAGAATCCCCCACCTGTTACTAGTTAGCTCCATTTTACTTCAAATATCAAATTGGTATGTAATATGTTTCTTAATATCTCCCTACCATCCTTTAATTGCAAATATAGGAGAATATTAAGATAATCATGCCATATTAATATTATATTTGCATTAGATATTCAAATTTTCATAAATTTAACTATGTTTTAAAATATAAACATAAAATAAGAAGGCGTATATTTAAAAAGTATACCCTACAGTAATTGATAATGTTATTTTAATTACCTTGTTCATAATTTACAATTTTAATTGGGAGTTACTATCTGTATTATTTCTGCTACAAACCTAGTATTTAAAAAAGACTATTTTAGGAGATAGATAATTAAATTTTACATAATGGATCATCTTGAAAAACAAAAAAGCTCGCAATTCTGAGTAAAATGATAATGTAGTAAAAATAGCTGCAGGGAAATGATCATTGTCGCGCGACTGGACTAGCGATGCGATTCCATTTAGCTGGCGGCGGTGACGGCGGCAGTGGCGGCGGCGACGACGGTGGCACAGATAATGCAGGGTATAACGACGCATTTAGACCGCGGTGCCGTCCATTTGTTTGCATCTGAACGGGGTAAACTCGTGCTCGAAAACAGGACCGCCACGTTTATACTACACTGAACCAGCGACTTGCATTCTCATTATACTCACATAGTCATTTGGAAATTAATTGAGGATGACTTGATTATATCTAGAAATTGAAATTTTCTGTGGAACTATTTCATTAATTTTATATGCAGGATAATTAAACATCTTTTATAGGTACTCTGATCCTCCTGTGTTCTCCCGTTTTAAAATCATTTCTAATTCATATTACTATAAAACTCGTGCCACATACGTTTTCGTAACACATGCACAAGAAACACGTTCTTATTCCCTAATTTTAGAGAGAGAAACGCTGCTTTTCTCCTCTAGGGAAAGATACATTATGTTTATCTCCCTAGGTAGGATGTTTCTCTCCCTAGGTAGCATGTTTCTCTCCCTAGAGAGATGTTTCTCTCCCTAGAGACTACAATTATTAGCTGTTTGCGTAACTAGTTACGCAACCCATATTTGACATTGCTCCCGATAAGACAGTAATTTTTGTGCACTTGTTAATATGCTTCACGGGAGGGCGCGATTATCACTTGTGTGAAGTTGACAAACTTCAACTTCATCTCGAGTCTTCGACCCTCGCTTACGTCTTGGTTTGCCAACTTCACACGCGGGAATAATCGCTTGTTTCCCTCCCTTGATGCATAACATACTATTATGTCATCAGCTATATACTCGTGTGTCAGCATAGCATATCCAAAATACCGAGTGATGCTGTTTAAGAGTAAACATAGAGAACGTATGTTAATACTTTAATACAATTTCAAACCTGCCTGTTAATTTTACGACAAAAACTGTAGAATTACAAGTTGCATACAAAACTATTTTTACATTTTTTATTAAGTCAATAGTTTATTCACAATTTTAAAAATAGATTACTAAATTTTAGTTAAATAGTAGGCAAGATTTGTCAAATACGATACGAGTCGTAGACGAGTGTAGTAATTCGTACTAGTACATTAATTATACATCCAAATTATTAATAGTTATTAACTATCAATTGTATTAATGAGATCGATTAAAAATCCATACATACTCATGCGAGAGCGCACTGAGTTAGTTACAGCATTCATCATATTTTTTTAATATGGAGATAACCTAATTTCAATCCATAACAAATTTGTTAATTTAAATCCACAAAAACTTGAGATTGAAAGATGCGTGAACTGCGTATATTAGCAAACTTGAACTGTTGACTAACATAAGCACGTGATTCTTGTTCTTTGTTTGGAATATCTTTATCGATGGGATACTCAAAGGCCATCAAAGTTCGCAGTCAATTATTTTAGGATAAATTGCAGCGCGAGCCGAAGGCGAGAGCTGGAATAGTGTAAGAGGAACAAAGACACTTTACGCTCGTGATACACACATCATTTTTTCTACGATTGCATCTTAAATTATTAAAAAACGTATACGTACTGAAAATATATTCGTTTTGTCAATTGGCAATATGACAAGTTTCTATTTTATTTGTATCCCTGGTAACTATTGAAATAAGCGCGTGTTTAATATCTTTTTCGCGCGTTGCCATTGGAAACGCGCGCATTTAACGTCTTTTTCGCGCGTTGCCATTGGAGACGCGCAAAAAATATATTTTTCGATTGTTCCACAGAAAACGTCAACTTTACGATGACAAATGAGAGCGTAATTGTCAATTTTTCATAGCAATCGTAGAAAAAATAAATATCAATGTCACCTTTGAATGTCAAAAAAGTAATTGCTGTACTGTTATTGAAGAATTAGGGTGTTTCGTAATAAAAATGTTTTAATGAGTGTCATTTAAGGTTAGATAATACATATTTTATTATTAAGTTAAAGCAAGGAAGTAGAAAACATTTTTCAGTAATAATAAACGATAACGTATATTAGTGAAGTAAATGGAAATATAATGAGAGCGTTTTGAAATGTGCGATGTAAACTTAGCAAGAGAAATCAAAGTTTTCGCTGTACTCGTTTTTTATGTGGGAACAGTAGCATCCCTTACTAGACATTTGGCTAAAGAGAAATCAATAGAATGATTTCATAGCTTTTAAAACGCAAAGTTGCTCTAAATTTCAATTTCATATTCTCGTGCATAAACTCCTTTGATAAAGTACGAGTATACGAGATAAACTACTAAAATAATAATAAAAAAGTTTGATTACTTTTTCAAAGAATAATAAATTAACAAATGGAAATACAAATAAAAATTTGAGCGATACTGGTATACGACATTGATATAACATAAACGCCATGACAAATTGTTTGACAATTACGCCATTGAAGTTGTTTGTGGTGAATACTAATTTTCTTTTTATGTTTATGTTAATGGGGTAGGTGACTCAGTGAAATCGAGTCGGCCTGTGGATCTTGAGAACCCTGGTTCGATCCCCACAGCCGACAAACAATTTTCACCAATTTAAATCTACCCCTGTGGCTCCCACTCCACTAATATCTTTGGGGGCCGTGATATTACGGCTAGTAACCGCACTTCCCGCGAAAAAATATATCACTTACCGAGATCTGCTTAGGCACAGTGCCACACCCAGTAATGGGTAAAAGGCGTGATGATATATTTATTTATTTATTTTATCACAGTGATTCCCAACGGGGCGGTATCCCCCCCCCCCAGTGGATACTGAAGCCTTCCATGGGGGCGGTAGCGGATACAGAGACAAATGGGGGGCGTTGAGGTAGTCAAGGCAGATTTCAGTGAGTGATATATTTCTTCACGTGAAGTACAGTTACCAGCCGTCAAATCACGGCCTCAAATATATTAGTGGTGAGAGAGCCACAGGGGTAGTTTTAACTTGATAAAAATGGTTTGTCGGCTATGTGAATCGAACCCGGGTTTTCAAATTCACAGGCCGACTAGATACCACTGATTCAATACATAAAAATTGTCAATGCATTCACTCCAGCTATGTCAGATGGACGTTTATGTGCAAAATAAATTAGTAATCTTAAAAATTAAACATATGCATTTCTGTGTTACAGTTCTTAATGACACAGAATAGGAGTTACGTAACTTATCATGTTGCTGTAAAGTTCGCCAACTTTTAAGTTCTATTCTTATTCCCAATCAATAGGAAGTGAGTATTTTATCACGTGATACGGGTATTTGTTCGTAGCTTGTTTGAAATTGATATTTTATTAACCTAAAATGGGATAGGTGGCTCAGTGGTATCGAGTCGGTCTGTGGATCTTGAGAACCCTGGTTCGATTCCCACAGCCGACAAACAATTTTCACCAATTTAAATCTACCACTGTGGCTCCCCCTCCACTAATATCTTTGGGGGCCGTGATTTGACGGCAGATAACCGCACTTTACGCGAAAAATATATCACTTACCGAGATCTGCTTAGGCAGTAATAGGTAAAAGGTGTGATAATATATTTATTTATTTATTCAAGTAAATTTTTGTATTTTCTTTATAAAATGAGTGAATTTGATATCAAATTAATTCCGAATATTGAAAAGTTTTCACATTTCCAAGATAAAAATAATTAATAAAATATCTTGTTCCGCAAGCAGAACCATTTCTGACAGAAAATATTGTTATTTTACGCGATTTTTAGATTTGATTATAAACCAAGCAGTTCCAGTTAATATCCTATATCCTACATCAAAAGTTAACAGCTTAAGTTTATTATTAAAACATCTTTACTCGCCCGTATTTAAACAAATAAATTCAACTAATATTTGCCACCCTACGCTATAGCTTACTTAGTCTATAAGTAAAGCTGGCTCTGGATGCACGTAAATTGTTTTATCAATTATTAATCTATGTTTACATGCATAAAAGTTGGCTAGTAAGTAAGTAATAACTGTATTATGTACGGTAATATTACCACACTGACATGTGAAAACAGTCAAGAAAATGATAATATAACACTATTATAATATAACACTATTAACACAAACGAAACTCAAAACAACAATAATATAAAGATTACTTCTCCTGCTTATCATAATATATATTTATTGTACAGTCTTTTAAATTAGAGATAACCACGTTATGACGTTTAAATAAAAAAATTATTTATTAATATGATACAAAACAATTGTAACCATGGCGTTAAATAAAAATATACAGACCACATACTAACTTGCTCACCTGATACAATGATGTTTTTCATAAAAGAATTTCAAAAATAATATATATAAAAACTAATGAAACTATGAGAATTTTCCCTCGGAATTGAATTTCTCATGCTTTATTGATTTATAAATAAGATTTTAGCCAAATTCCGGAATAATGAGAAAACCAAAAGACAAAACTCACTCTTCTTTAATAAGATTAAGATGCTATTGTTTTCATCTACTCTGGTGCTCTCAATAGTCTTAAAAGAATCCACAAGCTTGTCAAGTCGTCCAAAAACGCAGCTTGAGTGTTAAAATTTACAAAAGAGTGCTATAATGAAATGAAGATTTTTTAAACCAGCAGTAACTTTGAAAAGAAGTAAGTTGAAAAAAGATTGGAATATAAATTGTGCAGAAAACAAAAAACCTTATAGTAAACTTGCTACTGATAAATTAAAACTAATGTATTTATAACCGGGGCTCCGAATCCAAATCCATATTTGAATTTTATATAAATTAAATAAAAAACAAAATAGACCGAATTAATTTTTAAATTAAAAGCGTTCATGCCCCCCGGTAGAGAACCCCTGATCTAGCCAATGATTTATCAGTTTGAAAAGTTGAAGGTGATAAAATTAAAAATATAGGAATGAGGTTTTTATTATGAATTGGAAACAACTAAAAATGTTGCTAAAATGTATTTTGAAACTTTATTCCTGTTTCTGAAAAATCTAATTAATATTTAGTGACAAATCTTTTAACGAATTATTTTTGTTATTAGATAAATATTTATTATCTGTAGCGCTACAGCCCAAATCGGGCCAGGGCCTACCGGACACACCGAGCCGCAGTTTTTACACTGCCGTACTGCCGGTTTTCGTAGTCAAATGCTACATTATTTAAGGCGTATAAGTGACTAGCTTATAGCGCCCGAGTGTGATAAATACATGTAACTGTATTTTTATATTTTACGACAAATCACACATTGTCGACAGGCGGATTCGAACTGACGAACCTTGGTTCGGGTGACGTCACCGTATGTTAAGAGATGTGCCTTAACACGCTCGGCCACCGCGCCTGTTAAATATTTATTACGAGGTACGAAAACTTATGTGCTAATTGAAAGTAACCAATAAAATTGCCACATTGTAATTTGATAAATACATCACTTATGTAAATCTGCTACGGCAGAGTGTCACACCCAGTAAAGAGTAAAAGGCTTTATGATATATTTTTAACAATCACACTCACATATCTTTCGAACTCAAGTCGTTAAAACTCAATTATCAATAATCAAGTTGCATGTTTTAAAAAGGCAGGCAGCGAAATTGTATGTTCTAGTGACGAACGCAAAAATTGCTAGTTACGGCTCTGAGTTATACTATATTTAGGTACATTAATTTCTGAAATTAAACACGGACCTCTCGGGATACAATCCATCAAGCAATGCGCCAAAGGCGTTCATCCCGTAAGGTGCTATAGATGATGGACATTGATGGCAGTAATCCGGGTTTAACCCCGTATCCCAAAAACTAAAAGAATAATCCCCTGTTGCTAATTCTCCTCTGGCTTTTATGAGTGTTGTGATTTGACGGTTGTTGTAGTAAAAAGTACATTATAAACGAAATCTGCAATAGCGGAGCTGCCCATAAATTTGCATATCTAATTTCTGACAGAACTTCTCATGTCATCTTACCGTTTGTTAGAGATCTTATTCTCTGCTGGCACAGTTCTTCGTCACCAGCTTCTTCACATGAACTTTGTTCTAGGTGAAGAAGTGAGTTATACCATGCTGATGAGCTCTAACAAGAGCGAAACGCGTCCATGGTTACTAACTGTGCTGGCCGGTCTCCGACGATGCCCTCATAAGGTGACTCGGAGGCTGAATTTTGTGAGACTTTGCCTAGAGTTTTATTTAATATTTTTTATTATACCTAGTCTCACCAAGTGCATGAATGACAATTAATTTTGTCTTTGTTGTTATCTAATTTCTGTGTTGAATTCAGATCTGAGAGGAGCAATTTTAATAGCTCTAAAAAAATTATTAGCCATTTTGTCTTGCCCTGCGACGTACTCAGTGCTTCTTTCTACCTATAAATTAATAATAACTTGCTATCATAAATATTTTTGTGTTGTCGTATTTATTTTTATTTATTTATTTATTATTCAGTGAACTAATCTTTATAGCTCGCTTTCAGCCTTCTTTTCAAATTATATAATAGCAACTATTTTCAAATTTAATAAGCTTCAGCAGTTTCAGATTTAGCTAGAAATGATTCGGGAGATCTCAGCCAGCAAAATAATTAAATACCTATTAAGTTAGGCTCGATATTAGGCATCCATGGATTACCATAATTAATTTATTCTTCTATTGTTGTAAAAACTATTCGATCGTATATCATCATTTTATTTTAATTTCGATTGTATAATTAAATAATTGAGTACTGTAGTAATTCTGATGAATAAATTATATGGTTTTATGATATATACAGGATGGTGACTCGCTCAGCCGGTCATAGGACTTTAACATGGGAAATAAGTTTTTTGCTATTTCCTGCTTCCCTAATTATTTTAAGCAAAAACGCGTCAAATACAAGTTTAGGGCATCAAATTTTGCATCTAAATCAATAAACAGAATTACTTTTACTTTTAAAATGTCGAAAATTAAGTTGAAAATATTGATAGCCATGGAATTGAACAAAAAAAAATAAATGCTTGACGTTTTATCTGTCAAAACATCAACGTTTGACGTTGTGATAGATAAAACGTCAACGTTTGACGTTGGACCTGCTAGAAAATATTTATATTTTATAAAACATTTATAATTAAGTAGGCAAGTTAACAGTTTATTTATTTAATGTTAATATCAGAATAAAAATTTATACTATAATGGACATCAACGTCAAAATCTCTTACTTTTTACGATTAATACAAATTAAAATTCACAATATTTACTTGAAAAGAAGACAAAAATTATTTTAAGAACTATCTAGTTATTTACTGTAAAAATTAAATTATATTTATTAGGTAACATGGTTCAGCAGTTTGTATCTATGGGTAGCAATACCGAGTTCGAATCCCATTCAAGCTAAACATATATAAACTACGACAATGCGCCTCGGTGAGTCCAGACCCTGTATTGGGAATAATATTCTGTTGTATAAAGTAGCATAAATAAATAACTAAATAGATACCAAATCAATAAAATCATGCTGGACATTTTATCAAAATATTTATAGAAATAACTTTGTATGCAACACGATGCACAGCTATACTCGTATTTATAGAACTCTCATTCGGGTCGTTCGAACTAATTTCACACTTGTGCGATAATAATTAGAGATGGGCGAATATCAAATTTCTCGATTTCGAATATCGAATACGAATATTAATCAGATCTCGAATATTCGAATACTCCTAAGAGTTAATTTATTTATTATTAATAATTATTTAATTATGTCCTTTTCATTATTTGAATGAAATTGTTAAGAAAATAAAATTAAAACAAAAAGTACAAACAAAAATGGTGAAACGTACGGGCTGATGTTGGCGAAAAACAAATTTGAAATATGGTACGTCTTCATGGTTTTGAAACAAAATATCTTTGTTATTAATAACTTCAAAGTATTGTAATAGCTTTAAGTTTATGTACAAATGATAAAGAAAAACATAGTCAAAAATTGAGGTCAACATATGGCGCGATATTCGAGGTATTCGAATGTTCGCTATACTGACGTTAATATTCGAAAATCTCGAATATCGAATAATGTCAATATTTGCGGCATTCGACTATTCGCGGATGATATTCGCCCATCTCTAATAATAATACAAACTCATGCCTGTATAATAAGAGAGTAACTGAGAACAATGTTATTAGAAGAATCAGTGTTTGGGATTATTTTCGTTTTTGTTATTACATTCGTATACTTACATAATGACATGCTCGTCCAAAAAACAACCAATATCGATGGTAGTTATGTAATTTGTTGTCTAGTAAATGGTTAAGTACTGTTGGAAATAGTTCTACAAAGTTTGAACGCATTGTATTTTACGATGAAAGCAAAGCAACAGCAACAGCAAAAGCGGGTCAAAGTTGGCAAACCTGAACCCTTACCGGTTATATACTTCCGTTACTCACAGGTGTGCCACAGTTGCCAATTATTTTCTCGTTCAAATTATTATCTCGTCGTAGTTTACAAACTTTATTAATAAATTACTTGAAAAAACAGTTCTAATATTTGGGGTAAGATTTTGAACAAAGTTATAGGTACTCTTTATTTTTGATTTAATCAATTTTTCACCAAAATAATCTGGTAAAGTTTAATTGCAAAATATGAAATTAGTTAACTAAGTTGTACATATATAATAATACTGATGCCGAATTCTACCGACTGGTGCCAATCTAATAAGACTGCTCAAATACTGTCACTTAATGTAAAACTTGCTATCTGATCTACCAAAAAGTCGTCCGTAATGAATAGTGAATTAAATGGCAACCGTTAATATATCCGAATATATTGTGTTTATTAAGATATATTCACAACATAAAAATAAATACAAAAGTTACAAAATTACAAAAGTGGTAGATATTAAACGAAACATATTAAATCTCTATTTAAACAACTTGACCGAAGATGGCAAACAACAACAACATCCAATCCAAAAGCTAAACTACCACTGACTATTTGTTGTTGTTTTCCATGGGACGTGCTGACAAGGGGTAAGAGGGTGGAATCGTTGACTTGGTTAGAGATAACTGTTCCCATGCATGAGTTTACATAAAAAACACCAGACTATTCTAAGGGATGAAATGCAAGGATCAAAAGTTATCTCAAACCAACGCACAGTTAATAATTTACCCAGATAAGTCATCACAAAATAGATAACAAGCGCGACAATTCAGAGAAGCCATAAACTCTATAAATAATGATCGAAGAATACTGAAATTATTACAAACATATGCACTAATAAATTTGTTAACCAAAACTTTGTCAAGTCAACTTCTAAATATATTAAAAATTTAATTTTGAAATAATGGTTATTATAAATATGAACGTGTAATCAAAAAAACGTTTTCAGAAAACAATTTTTTTATCTCCGATATTTTGTAATCGTTTTTTGAATAGTTTAGAACAACCCGCTAAAGTAGCTGACAGCACAGTAATGAATTTTTGTCGGGTTGTGTACAAAAAAGTTGAATTTCGCAGATTGAATTGTGCGCATAAATGTCAGCTTTGTTTAACAGTTACATGAAAAGATTATTCTTGCTAATTCAAATGAAAACTAAAACTAAAAGACTTAAAGAATCTTTAATTTTACATTTCTTGCCATACGATTTTACGTATAGTAAGCAAATATAGATAAAAGAGAAATGTTTATTTATTTATTTCAAGTAAGATTACAAAAGTAATTATATGTGTATTAAGAGCGTAAATTTATTCTTTGTTACTCGTTTATGGTAACAACAGCGTGAGACGTAGGTGAGAGCTGCAAAATTGTAAGAATATTTAACTCTAAATCAAACATCCATTGCACGTTGTGATAACAACCAGTGACGGCAAATAAACAATCTTGTGACGACTGTAGAAAAAATCTCGTGTGTTTCGAGCGCAAATGTACAATGTCGATTTCGACAGATTGCCGCGCAACGTAGGACCACTTAATTGATAATGTACCATTTTACGCTCTTAATACACAAATAGGTATTTTTTATTGCTTCACAGTAAACGTCAACATTACGATGACAAATAAGAGCGAAAATGTCAACTTTTCATATAATTTCAAATAATATTATTGCTTACTTTGATCAGGAATCAGCAACCGGCCACGTCTCACGTTGCCCATTGACATCCTAGGAAGACCACACTGTCCATTTCACTTCACTATCACTCAAAATACAAATATATGGAATATCACACAATTTAAGTAATTATACATATTAAAATATTCAATAAAATGCTCACAAAACATCAGAGATACTATCACTGTTAAGTCTCTCCCTGTACTGGACTAACCTGTCAGTGCGAACGTTTTTTGGCGATGCAAAGTAATTGATGAGCTATGTTGTAACTTGTTTGCAGCATTAAAAATAATTGCAAAATATATTCATTTAGATTTCATAGGTATCCATTAATTTAAAACAAAACTAATGAGCCCATTTTACATAGAATTAGAATGAGTATGATTGTATGCACAAGACAGGTATATATATATACAGGGTGTTAGAGCAAAAAAATAAAGGGTATATTATGTACGACGTGCTGATCATGAAACAAAAAGAATTTTTTTTAAATTCGAAAAATTAAGGGTTGTTAATCTAAAACATTTTTGTAGTACTGCACTGGATTCGCTTTCCTATTAAACACAAACAATGAAGTAGGTATCAACTACGAAAGAATAATTACACAATTCAATTATTAGCAGTTATTTATAATAGAATTTTATTTAATTAATAACTTTAACATAATCATCCACCCAGTGGCAGTGGCAACGAAAAATTTTGGACTGGGAAACATGGAAAATAGATTTTCGAATTTAAAAAAAAATATTTGTTTCATGATCAGCACGTTGTACAGAATATACCCTTTAATTTTTTGCTCTAAGTTGTGAAACACCCTGTATATATATATATATATATATATATCTTTATTTGTATTCAAAAATTTAAATTTTAGATCAGTTTTAATAGGGAAAATAACCATTGATTTTCATTATTTTAACAATTAGTAGTAACCACGTTATAAAAAAATTAATTGAATACTTTCTATATTTAGAAATAAATAAATATAAAATTTCCATTAATCTTACTCTTCAGAGATTTATATAGGTATGTATAATTTATTCGCCTTGACCTTTGCCAGTGTTTCTCGTTTTTTAAAAGCATAAAAAATATTACTTTTCACCTACATAAATTTAATGTAAATATCATACAGCATTTAACATGTGTTTTTCAAAGGTTTATTTCAAAATAATTTATTTTTTAAGTCATGGACGAAATATCAAGGCTCCTCTATTACGAACGAAAAGCTCATCAATGAAACGAACGTATCTCATTTCACACGTATCTTTTGTGTCTTATTTCACGTTAGCATATTATTGCATTTTACTTTTTCTTTGACAACTTTATAAGCTTTTATTTTTCGTCAATTAGGGGAGCGTTCTGTTGTTTCATCAAAGAGCTCTTCAATGTTCCTTGATGCTCTTCGACCACTGTGCCATAGGCAAAACAAATTCAAATGATGAAAAAACGCGCAACGGTCTTTACATAGTTCATGCAATGAAATGATTGGTTTCTTTATCTTACGGAAATATGACAGTAGTTATTACTAACCGAATATCGAATAACAACAAAATAATTATAATATAATCCCTGATCTAAATGCGATAGATACATAATAATTGATACGCACAATAATAACATTAGCATTAGTCGAAAGCCGATCACATCAATGTCCAATCAATTAGAATTAATTATTGAATATTTAGTAAACTTTTAACAATAAAATCTCAAAATTATGAAGTTGATACAAACTTTCATAATCGTATTCATTGACACTACAATAACTCAGAATATAAGTTTAAATTGCAGCAACATCAAATCTGAGATATTTATGAAAGGACGAGTGCGTACACGTTGCGTATCCATTATTCTAAAATTTAATGAATTTTTGGATTATACAGACAGCAGCGTAACAAGCTATGCGTGAAGGGTACAGAGAACGCCAACACAAAATTATGCCATAAATTCAAAAAAACGACCTCACAGTTTTGTACATCACGCCTACAATAATCGTGGTACGTTGTGCGTGAATTTTTAGGGTGATATTGGCAAATAACGAGTGCAGAACTAATGAGCCTTCAATTATTTATAGCGACGACGAAAAGCTATTAGAATTAACTTTTTTCATGTTTTATCATTTTTAATATTGTTGGTTGATAAAAAACCTGTCCAATGCAAAGTTGTTTTTTATTGTACCTTTTTATCCATATTTTCAATTAAATATGCTTTTCAAATTTGTCAGGTAAAAATCACTAAAAGAAGCATTTTTTTTACTTATTTTCAATTCAACCTACAAAGTACATTTCGAATAAATTTGACTAAAATAGTTATTTGTTTAACTAGGTAAAAAATGCAGATTTACTTATGAGTATCATTACAGCCGCAGATGTCAGTTTGAAATCCGAGGTCGTAGAGCGAGGATTTTAATACATCTAAGGCCTGTTATGACTAAAGCCCGGATTTTTAGGCAATTGCCTAGATTCAAATTTTAATATACTTCAGGCAATTTCGTTTTTCTATACATAGGTAATATGTTTACGTGTAATGGAAGGTTTTTTTTTCGTGCCTTAGAGCCTATTTTTTCTATATTTTGGTTATTGTGCCTATTTTACCTTATACAGCCTATTTTGCCTATTTTTGTTGCCAATTCTAACTTTTATTGAGCAATTAAGGTTTATCATCTACTTCGTTGACTAATTCAGCACTCGACAAAGTGTTTCAACCTAACCTATAATATTTAAAGTACTTACTTTAATCAAGTTTTTGTGTGTGAATTTAAAATGCCGAAAGAAAAAACGTTTTTTAGTCAAAATTTTACGTGGCAATTCAATTGTGTCTTTGCCATTAATCAATGGAGCTGAGGTAACTTGAGACGATATGGCTAAATATAAGAACGCTCCTGTCACATTTTGTGATGTCGGAACGAAATTTTCAACTTACAAGCAAGTTCTGAATGACCGAAGACAGTCCCTTTCCGAAAATTTCATAGAGCAATTGCTCGTAATATTTTGTGAATCAAAGTATACTACATAATTTGAATTTGTATAATAGTTAATAAAATAAGAATCCTACATTATTATTTTATGATTATTTTTCAGATTGCGTTAATTTTTGTTTAAAATGATTATTTTTTTCTAACGAAGAGTAGATACGAGTACCAATATTAGAAAAGAATTCGTTTATTTTTTTTAAAACAAATTATTTACATTTAGGCTGCCTAAAATCCCGCCTATTTTAGAGTAATTACCGGCCTATATGCCTGCTTATTTAAGTGTTTTTAAGTGCCTAAATATCCGGGCTTTAGTTATGACTCATAACATCCGTGGTTTGTTTAATAGTTTACCGGTTTTAAAATATAAACATGTTAACGTTATTAATAAATATTATTGATATTCTTTTATAAATAACGTCATTGTCATCATTTTAGAAAGTGATCAAGTAAGTCTGTGGTCTGTATGTTTTTATTTAAACGTCATAACGTGGTCATCTCTAATTTGAAAGACTGTACAATTAATATATATTATGATAAGCAGGAGAAGTAATCTTTGTATTATTGTTGTTTTGAGTTCCGTTTGTATTAATAGTGTTATTGTTGTGTTTCATTTTCATTTTCTTGACTGCTTTGACAAGTCAATATGGTAATATTACTGTACAGAATACAGTTATTACCGTACAGAATACAGTTATTACTTACTTACCCTCGTTTGCGATTGCCTAGGGCCCCGCCTAGTGATAATCCGGCACTGTAGATAATGTTGCTAGAAAAAGTTTCGCGAAACACGCTTAGTAATGCAATATTATACTCTTACAGCGTAAAAAAGGAAAATTGAGCTATCTGATTGGTTTATTTTTCGATGAATTGTATAGTCTATATTATATGGATTATGTACCAACACTTATTTCGATAATTTATATACATATGTATAAATTTTCATTTTAGTTTTTGGGGTAGGTTGCTCAGTGGTCGACAAACAAGTTTACTCACATTAAAATTATCACTATGTCTCTCCCTTTTCTAACACCGTGATTAATTTGACGAGTGGTTATATATTCCATCGCGTGAAGTGTAGTTACCAGCCGTCAAATCACGACCCCGGAGATGTAAGTGGAAGGGGAGCCACAGGGATAGATTTAATTTGGTGAAAATTGTTCGTCGGCTGTGGGAATCGAACTCGGGTTCTAAAATCCACAGGCCGACTCGAAACCAGTAAGCCACCTACCCCATATTTATTATTATTATTTATATTTATTTAACAACCGTAAAATGTTTCTTTTTTGACATCTGTCAAAGACTACTTTTCGGCCGCTATAGCCATATATTTGTTTATTCATTTTTTTTTTTGGGAAATGTTGTTATAGCAGCTTCAAAAATTTCAGGCAAAGTATTGAAAAAGCTATTGTTCATTTTCTTGTTCAATAAATTATTTTATTTTTATTTAAATTTTTTTGACAGTCAACAGATGCTTTTATTAATTATTGTAAGGATTTAGTATATATTTATTTTATTTAGACTTCAATATAAAAAAATATTTGTACAAACATAATATTTTGGAAAAAATATCTACAAGAAAATTAATTATTAGGTTTGTATTTGGAATTAAACATCAAAATAAGAATTGTATTATTTAATACTCTAAATAACATCTTTCTTTGTACATGTTATTCAATTGTTAAAATAAATATGTAGAGAGTAAATTGTTTATTGTATAAATGTTTCAACAAACTGTACTGTTTCTCATCATAAATAAAATTAATGTAATTTATATAAACAAACGAGTCTACTCGTAAGTTATTTATTTTATTTTGTAACATAAATACAGAGTGTTCAGGAAGAAATATAATGTAAGGAAATATAAAATGTTTTTTGTCAGTAATGAATGGCATATTTAAATAGTTATGTAACTGTTTTATTATCTTAATAATTACGAATACATATTAAAAATCCATAAAATTTTTACCACTAACATATTTGGGGCCATGACTGAAATTTGGTGACCGCACAAATCATTTACCAAGATCTGCTACGGCAGGTGCCACGTCAAATAATGATTATAAGACGTGATGATATATTTATTTATGTATAGCACTAAGCACAATATGTGAAATAACTTCTCTCTGTAAGAAATGAAATTAAAGTAAAAGTAATAGTGATTAAATAAATCAGAGAGCAGGGTAGTTATGTAGTCATCACATGCCAGATCATCTAATAGCTAACTAGATCCCCACAGGCAATTTTCATTAATTTAAAACTACCCCTGTGGCTCCCCCTCCACTAATATCTTTGGGGGCCGTGATTTGACGGATGGTAACCGCACATCACGCGAAGAAATATATCACTTACCGAGATTTGCTTACGGCTAAATGTCACACCCAGTAATGGGTAAAAGACGTGATGATATATTTATTTTATTTATTTATAAATACAAATTAAGATTATTCATTAAAAACAATTTATAACATTTATTTATTTATTTATGCTAGTCTGCACAACAGGAATTGAATTCCAATTACATTACAGGGTCCAGACTCACCGCGCCGCAGTGTGCTTGTTCATATTATTTTTAACTTGAATGGGATTCGAACTCGGTAGCATCGGATTCGCATTCCGTAACACTACCCCACCATCGTACTGTTGAACAGTATAACTTAAGTAGAAAAGGTAATAAATAGTTAAATAAAACACAAATAATATACGAAACAATTCATTTATTTTTTAGATAATATCTTTAACAGAAATACAGGATGTTTCAAAAAAATTAAGGTAAATAAGTAAAAGCAAAGGGTTATTAACAATAAAATAAAATAAAAACAAATATAAGGAACAATTCATTCATTTTCATCTATAATGTATTTTTGTCAGGGTGTTTTTACATGTACACTTGTTATACATTATATTAAAAGTTATCAACATATTCTAAAAAATTTTGATGTCATTTGACCAGTCTAAACAGATACTACTAGGAGATCTGGTATTTGTGTACATACAGATACTCCGGAACTTACATTTTAGACATAACTGGAGAATTATACTTTAAAACTTCATAAACATCAAATATACATCAACTTTTAAACACAAGGAAGGAAGCATCAACTAATGTTAGCATACTGGATGCACAAAATGCGTTGAACAAATATTTCGTTTATTACCAACGATAATGTAGGTACTAGTATACACACTCCAAATATTTACGTAGAATTAACTGTCGAAAACGGACGCAGTACATAGTTCAACATAAACCAAATGTTAATATGAATTTGAAAACAACCAAATTATGTTAGATCCATTAAATCGAAGTTAAAATAAACAAAAAACTACTAAAACAAAAGAATTCTCTACTCGTAAAAGCAGAAAATTAAAATGTTATGAATTAGACAAAAAATAATAATTAGCTTGAAACTATTGCTGCAACTTTTAATTTTACTAAAAAATGTGTTTGGAATTATTTTCTCTTGGCACATGTTAGCGGAATAATATTACATAGTTGTTAGTTCATTTTTGGTTTTGTTTTAATAAATAATGAATAGCAACGCAAAATGATTACCGCTGGTAAAGTTTTTGTAATAACGAAATATTTGTTCATTCCTGTAAACTTAACTGCTTGTACATAGATACAGCTTTTTAATTTTAACTCTCAGTTACAAAAATACTGTAATTTCAATAATTATTACTACATCTACATATACTCTTTAATATTCAGTATAAGTTTGTTTTATTTAATAGTTTAGTCACCCTTTTATTCATCACAGACTACAAATAGAGTTTCATCTAAATTACACTGATTTCATAATATATTGTTAAAAAATCAATGCTATTGTAATGTATAGGTAGGTAAAGGGATGGTCTGAAAATTTTCACTTTTCACATTTTTAACATGAAAATTCAAAGACTACCACTAGAGTTACGAGTATTAGTAACGTACATAATGATATATTAAGAATGAAAGTTGCTGTATGTATGTGTATATGTTTAGATATTTATATACAATGGAGAACAAGGGTACTATAGCATTTAGGTATAAACATTCATAAGTATAATATTTTCTATTAATTAACCAATTAGACTAAACTCTTAATTCTGGCTAAATAATTGCCTCTACAAGCGTCACGCAAATGGCAAACTTCTTAAAAGTAACTCATTTTCGTTCCCAATACAAATTTATGCACCATTTCTCACCAATCTATTACACATTAATCGCCGCAATCATAAAATGAGGCCATCATTCAAGTAAGAACATTCAACAAACAAGACATTCAGAATTTTAAGGTTTGACAACACCACAAAATAATAATATAAATTTTTAATTTAGGAACTCATAAAAACAATACAAAAAAGAAAACATACAAATACAGACAGGCATGGCAATAAAGGATTACATTTTTAAGTATACATTAAATACATATTAATTTAGGATAAAATCGAAACATGTAGATTTTTGAATGTGCATGTAACATGAAAATTTTAAATCGACACCTTCCAATAAATTTAACAAGTATACATTTTCCACTATTAATGACAACAACGCCATCTAACAAATTATGATTTTCTAACAGTTGACGATTAAGCCTAACATTATATATACTTGGAAAAAAATACAAAAACAAAAACATTTAAACAAGTAATTCTCTATGAATTGGGCGATTAACGTGACAAAATAAGTATCGAATTCAATGTGATGTATCCGTAATAAATTACATATCATCGTTAACAATACTGAGTGAATACAGCTCTGTAATAACCCTGAATATCAAAAATAAATATATTAATTCGAGCCGATTTCAGTTAACAATTATCCAATAATCAGCGATCTTTAAAATGAGGTATCTTTCTAAAAAAATATATTAATAAACACACGTTTCAACTTTCACATACACCCAAAAATAAATTAAAAATACCGTGCATCTAATGCAACGGAACATAGCAATCTGATTGGATCAGTTAGACTCGACTGTGGAATGTATAGTATAAAAATAATTAAAAGTGCAACAAAGCTCGCTTAGAACTAAAATGCTCAACGGTGAACGACAAAATATTTATAGTAAAAGACAACAATTAAAACTGATTAGCTACTGCACAGAAATCTTAAGGATTTTGCTGAATAAATGTGTAGTAGCTAATTTTTGAAAACTCTTAAAATTAAAACTTAAAACTATACCTATCTTGTAATAGCTTGTTAGTTCTGATGTGACGATAAATATAAGAAAATCGATCTTTAGTTTGAGATTCATTTACATTTTACTATGTATACCTGTAGATCCGTTTATCAAGCTATTTTGATTAAAATAAAATACGATCTAAATTTCTGTTTTAATATTTTCTTATTAATAAAGAATTATAGAAATGGGTATTATAAGTAGATACAGACTGCAAGTATACAAAGTAATTACTTCACTTCTGGGAGTATTATAAAATATCTGGTTTAAGCAACTAGGCAGTTTTAAGCGAAAATATGGTCGAATAATATACATGTAACTATTAGTACTATTGCAAAATCAATATTGCAAAAATGTTTGACTTATTTAGTGATTATGGAGTGAGATAAATGATAAGAATTTCTATAATGATTTTTACAACGTTACGGACAGACTGATGTGTGGATTTTCTTTCTAATTACTACATTTTCCAAATGTATAAATTTTTGTTTTGAGGATCTATCAATTTTGCTAATATTTATCAAAATACCAATTTACGTAGGTATACATATCAGAATGTCTTAAAATTATTCTTACGGCTATATATCACGATTATTATTTACCACTCAAAGAAGTAAATATATATTTTTTTGTAAAACTTTAGCACAAATTTTAAACAACCTGATGATGTCACCGATTAATACTGCGTAAAATATTTATAAACTTGTACTTTTAAGCGCTGGTTTTTCTAATCTACAATGATTGCATGAGTCAAAGAATTGTCATTCACTTAATAAAGAAATTCTGTGTTAAAATTTTATTTCAATCACTAAATTAAGTACATATTTACTTCTTCGACTCAAGAAATCACAAATAAATAAATTTCAGCTTAAGCCAGCGTTTTCAAAATGCGTATTTTTTTTTCGAAAATAAAACACTATACTACAAGAGAAAAGGGCAAGTCATACATTTAAATATAACAATTTGTTTGTTTTGGGGCCAGCCCAAAGAAACATTACACTGGTTCTCCTGTTTTAGTCAGATCGCAGTTAAATTGTACATTTATCAAGTCTAAACTAGTGACCAAATAAAAACTTACTTTTAAAACCGATAAATTTTAAAAGGTTTGTCCATATAAAGATTATGTTACAAGTATTTTGCCAAAATATATTTTTTATCAAATGTGCGTAATTGAAAATACTTTTTTCATCACTAGCTTAGACTAGTAGAGATTCTTAAGAAAAGTTATATTGCAAAATGTACTTACTCCCTTCGTGTGCGTTTTGGTCGTATCCCAACCCCATCCGAATCTCCTCGCCCTTTCTTCCCGACTTGAACCTGTGACTGAGCTGTCAGCTGTAAAGAAATCGCATGCGTGTTTAATTTTTCCGCCAACAGCAAATCTTTTAATCCGCGCATTTTTTGACTTCTTAAAACAACTGTTGGCTTTATTACTTTCTCGATTTCTGGTTTGCTGTTTTCCAATATAACCTCTTTTGGCTTTTCAACTATTACTAACTTTGTTTCTTTCACTGTTGTCTGTTTTGATGTACCAGGATGAATGCCATTCCCATTTTTTACTTCTACATCTTCACTGCCAACAAACGGTGATCCACCACCTTGTAATAAATATTCTGGATTCAAGATTTTCTCAGAACAAGCGGCTGTTAATGCTTCAATACTAGGATGTAAATTCGAAGTCGACTGATCACCATTCACTTTAGATTCTATAACTTTTATTAATTCTTTATCATCTGTATTTTCATCTTTAGGTAAACAGTAATTGTTATTGTTATTATTTAAAAATCTATTTCCATTAGTTTCTTTGTGCATATCCTTCATTCCTTCGTTTCTTGTAGAACTAGGTTGCGTATTTTCCATCAGAATTTCAACTTGTGCTCGAACATCTGCATCAAATTTTGATATCGTATTAACCAGAGGTTTCGCCCAGCCGATGTGTAAAACTGGAGTCGCACTGCCTTCTTCCCACTGACATATTCCATCATAGAATCGTAAAAGATGTGCGAAACAGAACGGATCTTTGATAATTGATTTTGCACTATGACCCGAACTCTCTACTTTTATTATGTGAGGTATTAATTCATTTGCAATTTCTAAAAATTCTTTGTATATTTCTTCATCATCACGGGAATAATTGTACCTGAAACAATTTATTCATTTTGAAGATATGTTTAAGTCAGAAATGTATAGAAAAAGAACTCACTGTCGAATAACATCACTGGCATTTGCCCAGCTGTCAAATGCTTCTTTGTACATTTTATTTCGGTAGAAATATCCGCCTTGATATGTGTACGGATAAACATGTTGATTAAAGTAATATGTGCGTGCTGAGGTAATTGCTTCTTTGAATAATGTAGCACAGGGTGGTCTAGATAATATGAATAAATATTAAACTACACATCACACTTTATTAATAGTCAATTTACCTGCCCGTAGTGCCAGAAATTTCCTCTAAATCTCCCAGATTACCAATGGCCATTGGATATCTTGATAAATGTCCTAAGTCATATAACAACCACAGAAGCTCTTGTTGAAGTAATGCTACTTCATACGCATCATTTGACGCGTTCAGGGAGGGATTAATAGCTGAGACTAACGCAGCAACTTCCATGGATCTTGTGCAGACGACAGGTTTATTGTTCACGTACAACCATGATCGGGATGATATTCCAGGACCAATCGCTTGTCCACGTTTATCTTCGTTGCCTTTCCCATGCCACGTAACTTCAGCTGTTTCGTTGCCATATTCCCCAAATACGACCCATGCATGGTCTTCTGATAAAGCTAAATGAACGTCAGAGTACCCTAATACCTGACAGCCAGCTACAACAGCAAATGCTACTCCAAAACAATCTAATTTATTACCTAAAATAAACACAGAACGTAAAATATATTTGTTGTTTCGCTTTTAAGAACACATACCAGTTAAATAGCTGTATAAACTTTGTAAATGTGCACGATCTTTGTAATAACTTCTTGTCAGTGAGTTCCAAACAACATCTGATACTTTCTTTACTAGTTCCCTTGTGGCATATTTACCATTACAATGTTTCAAATCCACAGAACCTTTTATTAATCCATGGAATTTAGAATACAATGTTTCTGCTTGCTGTAATTCCAATGCTGGCAGACTTGACGGCTCCAAAGGTTCGTAAATACGTATATTGGAGTGAGGCCGGCATCCTGTCAATGAATTTTCGACAGCTCCTACTATTATAGATAATAAAGCAAGATCAGGTTCTGTGTTGTTTTCTAACTGATTTTTGAATATTTGTACTATTGCTTCAACGTTTTTTAATGGAAATAACGCGCGGTCGACGTCTCGAAAACGCGCCATGTCGTTGGACTCATAAGGAAATTGTACTGTCAGGAATTTTAGTTTCTTTATATTTGGATATATTTCAAAACTTTTATGCGTCACAACATTTAAAAAGAGATATACAATATAAAAATTAAATAAACGTATTCATTATAGGTCATAAATAATATAAAATGAAATATTCTAATAAAACAATATTACAATAAAGAAAAAAATTATTTATAACACATGAATTTCAACATAGGGATTTTTACATTTCCACAGTTTGTTGTCATTATTGTTGTATCGGTATTTTATTGCGTCATAATATTTTTATGAAATGATTTCCTGAATTTATCTATAAATAAATTTTACTATTTAAACGCTTTTGAATTATCATCGAAATGTGCATGAATCGGTATATACACTGTTCTCAAATAATTAATTTAGTTCAGATATAAACCTGAAATTCTGGGTTTGTATATGATCTAACACTCGCTAGATGTAGACAGAGATACTACAAACTACGGCCAACTTTATTAAAATTATCAAAATTTTCGCTTTTTCGACAACTCAGTAATGAATTTTTGTCGGGCTAGTTATGAAAAAGTTGAATTTCGCGGACCGATATGAGCGCCTATATGTGAACTTCGTTTGACAGTAAAAATTTCTTGCACATGATGCTTAAATGTTTATTAAATTTCAATTTATGCCGTACCAAATATTTATTTAGTCATCGTCAGAAATTACAACAATAATATAAGAACATTACATATATGTTACTATCACGTTTCAAAGTTTAAATATAAGAAACCTTAAACAAGTCATATATAATATAAAAGCTAATGACAACATATAAAATAATGTACATACTCATTAAGTAGAATTTATGTTTATTAGAATAAAAATTGTACGTTAATCTAAATATTTAAAGTATAGTATTATTAAATAAAATATTCAATAAAATAATGAATTTTATTTGTTAGAATTACAAAAAAAATTACTTAAAATTGGAACAGATCTCCCGGTTCTTCTTAAATTTTCCCCAGAATGCATTATGATATTATAACAAATGAAAATTCATGTATATGTGCGCATGTGTACTTCTTCGAAATTTTATTGGTGAAAGCTGAGAGTAGAAGAAAATTGGCGCAATGTAACAGAATTTGCTTTGTTGTAACGATATTAACTGGCATTACTCTTTTCTTAGATAGTGTCTGTAGAAAGTGGTAGTTTTATATTTTGTTATTTATATCATATTATCATTAAAAATGGTGCAAAAGAAGCAGACTAAGATGTTTGTTCTAAAAAGAGGTAAATTCAGATTTATTTTATAGGTTACACCATTTTTCGCATATTTCATTCAACGTATTTTAATCATTTTATGTTATTATTATTACAGATGGACGTAAAGAGGAGGTACATTTCGATAAAATAACATCGAGAATCCGAAGTTTGTGCTATGGGTTGAGCGAGGAATTTGTGGATCCTGTAAGTGTTCTTGAGATCACTTTTTTGTAGAATAAGTCTTAATTTTTATATAATTTAGGTGTCAATCACGTACAAAGTGATTAGTGGATTATACAGCGGTGTTACCACAGTTGAGCTAGATAATTTAGCTGCAGAGACAGCTGCAACAATGACTACTGATCATAATGATTATGCTGTACTGGCTGCTCGAATTGCCGTCTCCAACTTACATAAAGAAACTAAAAAACAGTTCAGTGGTAAGTATTCTTTTAGTCTAGTTCAAAACCACTGAATAATATTGTATTTTCTGTCCAGAGGTTATGGATGATTTATATAATGTAAAGACAAAATATACCGGGGAACATACACCGATGATTTCTAAACAACATCACGAAATTATCATGAAAAATGCTGATAAATTAAACTCTTGCGTAATTTATCAAAGAGACTTCTCCTACAATTATTTTGGCTTTAAGACTCTTGAACGATCTTATCTTTTAAAAATTGATGGAAAAATTGTTGAACGTCCCCAGCACATGTTGATGCGAGTTTCTGTTGGAATTCATGGAGAAGACATTGATGCAGCGATTGAAACTTACAATTACTTATCTGAGAAATATTTTACTCATGCCAGCCCAACTTTGTTTGCTGCTGGAACTCCTAGACCTCAATTGTCTTCATGTTTCCTTCTTACAATGCTTGATGACAGTATCGATGGTATTTATAAAACCATGCATCAATGTGCTTTAATCTCAAAATCAGCAGGAGGTATTGGCTTAAATGTGCACTGCATCAGATCCAAGGGGACAAGAATTGCGGGTACAAATGGAATTTCAAATGGGTTAGTCCCTATGCTTCGAGTTTACAACAATACGGCTAGATATGTCGACCAAGGGGGCAACAAGAGACCAGGAGCTTTCGCTATTTATCTCGAACCGTGGCATGCAGATATTTTAGACTTCTTGAACCTGAAGAAAAACACTGGAAAAGAAGAAATGCGCGCCCGAGATTTATTCTATGGTTTATGGATTCCCGATTTGTTCATGAAACGAGTTGAAGCCAACGGACAGTGGTCTCTGATGTGTCCGCATGAATGTCCTGGTCTACATGAGGTTTGGGGTGAAGAATTTGAGAAACTATACATTAAATATGAAGAGGAAAAGCGATACAAATGTCAAATTTCCGCTCAGCAAGTCTGGTATGCAATCATTGAATCTCAGGTAGAAACTGGAACTCCATACATGCTTTACAAAGATGCCTGCAATCGTAAAAGTAATCAGCAAAATTTAGGAACAATTAAATGCAGCAACTTATGCACGGAAATTGTCGAATACACTTCCGCAGATGAAATTGCTGTCTGCAATTTGGCTTCCATTGCTGTAAATATGTTTGTCTCGGTCTCAGGTAATAAAAAAATGTATGATTTTGAAAAACTAAAAACGGTTGCAAAAGTAGTCACCAAAAATTTAAATAAAATTATTGATATTAATTATTATCCAGTTCCTGAAGCAAGGAACTCAAATATAAGACATCGTCCGATTGGTATTGGCATTCAAGGTTTAGCTGATGCTTTCATTTTGATGAGATTGCCCTACGACAGTGAAGAAGCGAGATTACTAAACCAACAAATTTTTGAAACTTTGTATTATGGAGCATTGGAAGCCAGTTGTGAATTGGCTCAAATTCATGGACCCTATTCTACTTATGAAGGTTGTCCTGTTAGCAAAGGTATTCTGCAATACGACATGTGGAATAAGACACCAACCAATCTATGGGATTGGACTGCATTGAAGGAAAAAATCGCTAAATTCGGCATTCGAAATTCCTTACTTTTAGCTCCAATGCCTACAGCTTCCACAGCACAAATTTTGGGCAACAATGAATCATTTGAACCGTACACTTCTAATATTTACACTCGACGAGTTCTTTCCGGTGAATTTCAAGTTGTTAATCATCATTTATTACGTGATTTAACTGACTACGATCTTTGGGACGATGATATGAAAAATGAAATTATTGCTAGTAACGGTTCAGTACAAAATATCGATAAAATTCCTGATGATTTGAAAAAGATTTACAAAACTGTTTGGGAAATCTCAAATAAAGTAACAATTAATATGGCTGCAGATCGCGGAGCCTTCATTGATCAAAGTCAATCTTTCAATATTCATGTAGACAAACCAAATTACGGAATTTTAACTTCGATACATTTCTATGGTTGGAAAGCTGGCTTGAAAACTGGAATGTATTATTTACGTACTAAACCAGCAGCGAATGCTATTCAATTTACTGTTGATAAATCAAGACTAGCGGTTCCAAAGAAAGTGGAAAATGAAAACAGTGACGAAAAACAAAAGGAAAATGAAAATATGGCAGCAATGGTATGTTCCCTCGAAAATAAAGATGACTGTTTAATGTGTGGAGCTTAAATTGTATACTTGATTTGTAAAACTGTTCTATTTATGTGTGGAGAAGTACAACGTATTTTATTTTTATTATATTCTAAAATTAAAAAAAACATTCTTACATTTAATTATATACACAACGAATTATATTCACTTACGTTTAATTTACTCAAATATTTGAGCGCCTGCTATAAGATATAAGTGAAAATATCACTATCGATTAACTAAATATTTGGTAGTAAATTATGCATTTTTCCATATTTGTCATGTATTTTAAAATGTATTGCTTTATTTAATATTTCTGCTTATACAAAAACTTTTAAGTGTATATATATATAAAAAAAATTTTAATAATTAAAATTACTTTAATAATACAAAAATTATTTTCCTTTCTAATTGTAAATATAAAATCTATATTTTAAGAAAAAAAATATTTGTTCGGTAATATAGATGGCATAAATAAGTTATAACTTCAAGGTTTTCGAAAGCTATCGTGTTCTGTATTCGTTGGTTCGTTCAAAATTGATTTACGATGAATGTCGCTAGAGCTGCAATAAACAAAATCATTTCTGTTCCGCAAGCTGTTGTGATCAGACGTTCGTTACAAACGAGAACAATATTCAACATGCCCATCAAGGTAACTTATTCACCTATTATAAATTGTTATGAATTATGTAATATTTTTCTGTATCTGAAGTTAACATTTTGAGGTTATCATAAATTGGCGATAAATAATTTGCTTTATACGAACGACTAATTTATACTACAATTTCTGGCATTTGTTTAATTTTTATTTGTAACTTGTCCATCAATTTAAATGTATTTCACTATAACATTAATTGAATGCACTCTTTCCTTGAAACTTGAAAGTACTTAATTAAAATAATTGTTATTGACAATGTCATGCATGAATAATTATTTTTTATATAGGAAGGAGACAATTTGCCCTCTGTGGATTTGTTTGAAGGAACACCTGCAAACAAAGTTAATTTGGAAGAATTGTCCGCCGGCAAAAAGGTCATAATTTTCGCTGTTCCTGGTGCTTTCACTCCAGGATGTTCCAAGGTGACTTTTTTATTTATGTCATTAGATATAAAGTTATAAGTCTCTATTTCCCTGAGCTGACCTTGAAATAAAGTTTGTTAACTCAAACACATTACAATTTTGAAAAGCACAAAACATATATAAAACTTTATAGTCATTTGAAAAAATAATCAACCGCAATGTGAAATAACTGAAATATATTCATAAATAATTTTGTTTTGTTCCATAAAAATGATACGATAATTTTGTGTTCTAATGTAAAATTTTCAGACTCATTTACCTGGTTATGTCTCCAAAGCTGATGAATTAAAATCAAAGGGTATAAGTGAAATAATTTGTATATCCGTAAATGATCCATTCGTGATGGCTGCTTGGGGCAAAGAACACAATGCGGACAATAAAGTCCGTATGTTAGCTGATCCATCTGCAGCTTTTACTAAAGCTATTGATCTTGCTGTTGATCTGCCACCACTTGGGGGTACAAGAAGCAAAAGGTACTCCATGGTTGTTGAAGATGGAAAGATTACTTCTTTGCAAGTTGAACCCGATGGCACTGGTTTATCTTGTTCTCTTGCTGAAGCTGTGAAACTGTAAAATAATTGTATTCCATACAATGATAAAATAATCATTTCCAAAATATCAGTATATTAAAATCCTTGTTGTAGATGTTGGCTAAACATTGTTGCTGTCGTTAGTTTTAAAATTATATTTTGTTGTACCACATAAATCAGTGAAATAAATTTGTTTTGAAAATTATTGCCTTTATTGTTAATAAAAAAAATAAAATATAACTAATTCAGGAATCACGATGTAACCTTATTCTGTTTTGTAAATAGCTCTAATACTAAAATATACCTAAAGTTAGTTAACTTCAAATATAAACCTCTTTATGAATCAGCCTGTAAGATAGTTTATAGTCATTTTGTTTTTAAAATGGTGGCGGGTTACAGGGGCGGATCCAGGGGTAGTCATGGTGGTCATGACCCCTCTACCCTAAGTATGGACTTTTTTTTAAATGTTGGCCCTAATACATAATAATGATGTCATTATTTACGATAACTCAATTTGTTAAACAAATTAAATAAGAAAATATTATCTAAGAACTTAAAATTCTAAGATAATTAAGAACTATTGTTTGATTTATTATTCTAATAAATAGCCAAAAACCAATATTTTGTGGGGATATTATTTCGACCCGCAGATGGGAGAGGTATTCTATTTAAGACCTAGTCAAGTATGTGACTACCGACATTTGCACTTAGAAAATCAACTTCTAATTCCATAATTTTTGTATTCTATCGAAGAACCGTTTCGATATTGAAACTTTATGATTTAAAAAGTGTTGGCGTTCTTAGTTGAAATTTTTGAGGTGAAAAAAAATCACTGTGCGAAAAGTGTCACTACGGTATGAAGGTCTCTTAGGTGCACCTGCCTCTGTTGTCGTAGCCGAGTTCAGGATTTGAGTGGCAAAATGGAAACGCATGGATCAAGATGGCCTGAAAATTCCAGATACTTTGGTAGAGATCATTCAGGATTGTGATGTGGACCTTTACCAGTCTATTCAGACTCTACTCAAAATTCTCGCAACTCTACCCGTGTGCGGCAACTGCAGAGCGAAGCTTTTCGACCCTGCGCCGGCTGGAAAGTTGGCTGAAATCAACCATGGAGGAGGAACGGCTCACCGGTTTGGCTTTGCTCCATATTCACCGTCATATTCAAATTGACGTCGATAAAATAATCACTAAATTTGCAAAAAACCAAACGACAAATTGATTTTGTTATCTAAGTATATTTTAAAGATGATTTAATGTTATTCAATATGATTGAATTTGAATTAATGTGATCTCAAAGATGATTTAATGTGATTGTAAAAATTATTTAAAGCAGGAATATAATATGAGCAAATACAAATGTTTTTTATATTGAGAAGATGGGCAATACTCCTCTTCCCTCGAAGACAAAATTCACTCCATGACATTTATAACCAATAGTTTTATCGAAGATTAATTGCAGGATAAATGTGATGAATAAGGTCAAGCGCAAGATTCTTAATTTTAGATTCATTGGTTGGATATTTCGAATGTTTACCTACAATTGGCTTTCAAACAAGTGCTGAGTGACACTCTCTTCTTTTCTTATCTTTTGATTCATTTACTGTTCTCACATAGAGTGTTTCACTGCAATTGTGTGTAATTCACTTTCAAAAACAAGCGCAGGCTTATGCTCCCTTCTTTCCTTATCTTTTTGATTCAGTTTTAGTGTGTAACTGAAATTGTGTAAAATTTACTTTTAAACAAACGCAAGTGATGCTTCCTTCATTTTTTTTATTGATTCGTAGTTAGAGAAGTAAGCATAAATAAAAGATTTATGAAACAGGTGTGCAGGGACGGATGTGATTGAACGTTTGTTGCGTGATGATGGATTTCAAGTGTGAGGAATAAAAGAGCTTGTTTCGTGGAAGCGTGTATCAGGGCCGTCTTAAGCATCTCCTGGGCCCTAGGCAATATAATATTAGGGCCCCAAAACGTCATCTGTCACAACGTCAAACGTTGATGTTTTGACAGATAAAACGTCAAGCATTTATTTATTTCTTTTGTTAAATTCCATGGCTATCAATATTTTCAACGTAATTTTCGACATTTTCATATTTAATTTCTGTCGATACAAAGCACGTAAAAGTAATTCTGTTTATGAATTTAGATGCAGAATTTGATGCCCTAAAACTTTTATTTGATGCGTTTTTGATTAAAATAATTAGGGAAGCAGGAAATTGCAAAAAAACGATTTCCCATGTTAAAGTCCTATGACCGGCTGAGCGAGTTACCATCCTGTATATATATACATTGTATCGGAGTGTCTGTGTCACATTATAATTATTGTTTTATTTTGCTTTTGTGTTACTAGCTGCCATCCCTCAATAGAATTCATATCAAATGTAGTGATTATTAAAAATATTTTGGTCAGAAAATGACTTAAAACTTAAAATGTGTATATTTCTTTTTCTATTTTTTTCATTTTAGTCGCACGATTCGGGCCTCCCAGAGTCACGGGCCCCCAGCACTTGCCTAGTTTGCCTAGGCGAAAAGACGGCCCTGGCGTGTATCATGTGTCAGAATGGGTATGTTGATGTGGACTGATTTTTATTTATTTTTTATGAATCTGTTAGTGGATGTTCTGTGAAAGCTTCAGCGGTTCGTACTACCCCATTTAATGGGATATAGCGTGATGTTATGTATGTATGATTAAATTGAATAGAGATAGAACTATCTTGTAAATTTCATGCAAATCGGTGAAGCCGTTTTCGCGTGTTGTGGCAACAAACAAGCGATCGCAAATATAATTACAATGAATAAAAATGCATTCGCCAAAAATAGTTATTTTGAATGCATAACAAACATTGGAAAAAATAATTTTCAAAGCGTTAATCGCACTTTCACCAAAAATAACAAAAGAAACTATAAACTTCAATTTTTGACAATCAAAATTACTTCAATATGAAGTTCCAAAAAATTTCGTTATTTTTAGTGCCTAAATTACAAGCCACACTTCTGAAACGTCAATTTTGTAATTGTGAAAGATGTGTTATAAAATGTGTACCGCCACCACCACCTGTAATGGCGGTAACAGTCATTGGAGCCAACAGCAAAGTAGGAAGTATAAGTGCAATGTTATTTAAAGAACACAGTATATTTAAACAGATGTATCTTCATGATCAAAAATCTACTGATGAACTTTGTTGTGATTTAAATACAGTGAATTCTTCACCTATAGTTACAAGTTATTCTGGATTAAAGCAGCTTGAAAATGCAGTAACGGTAACATTTAGTACATGTACCTAGTTATAAGTACAACATTTTTAATATTGGCCTATTTACTAGAAAGCCCGTATAATTTACATAAGTGGAGGGATACAAACTAGTCCAGGTTTTAGTGAAATTGATCTATTTGATAGAAATGCAGCTTGGGTTCGACAAGTAATTACATATTGTGCTGAATTTAATCCCACAGTTCATGTTGTAATAGTGACTCCGCCAGTATCATTTCTTGTTCCGATGGCTGTTGAGGTAATTGTTTTATTTACTTAGAAAAATAATTTTTATTCAATAAATTTCACACGAATAATTCAATTCATTATTGAAATTCTTTGTAAATTATCGGCTTAAATTTTGTAATTTAAGTTTTCTGCAAACTCTGTCGTTATTATTAGTTTATAACTGATATAATTATAACGTAAACATTCAGGGGCGTTCCAACCCAGGGTTCTTGGGGTTCCCAGAACCCGGGCGCCAGCATAAAAGGGCGGCAGACGGCAAAAAGTTAAAATAAATATGAGTATATTAAAAGAACAAATACTGCGTCTTAATATTATTTGTAAAATAAATAAAGTAATTAAATGAATACCAAATGTAGGTACCTACTATCGTACTAAGGCCTTTAATTACAAAAGATCGCGAAGTAATGTGATTAATGTTTGAAATATAAAGTTAACTGTCAAGATTTCTTAATATACACAACAAATCTTGACGGTTATAGTGACAGCTTCTGTTTCTGCTGTCACAAAACATCATAATTAGTAGGCGATTTTCTCGAACTATTTTCATTAATTTCTCTAATTTGTGGCATTAAAATGAAGTAATCTGTATGAAATAATGTGTGTGGATAGGTCTAGTATGGTCATGTGCAATATTATACCATAATTTTTTACCGGACACTTTTTATTTACAAAAACCTTTTTTCCCATGTTATTTCCCTATGCCAACCTTTACGTGGAACGCGCGGTATAGTTATGAGTTATATAGTTTTAATTATGTTTAGGTATATTAGAATGTACCTATGTAGTGAACTAATTTATTTTAGTTTTTTTTGTATTTTTATTTAATTTTATTAGAAACTATATAATAAAATATTTATTTAAAAAATAGTTATTTTTCTAGACAAACAATGTTCTATTATTCTACGCTAAGGTGAATAACATATTATTTGTCATGAGTTTGCTTATTGCTCTAAATCTACACGCAAGTTTCGCATAGTACAGCGTGTCGGCTAACTGCCTTACTCTTTCTGTATCGTAGAGCATAAAATTCCACGTATTTTGAGTACCATGTCGCATTTTTGTGCTCCAAAATTTTCGCCTGCGGCGCACGCCTCGAAGCGCCACATTCTGCTTCAGAACCCAGGCGCCAAGTACCCCAGATACGCCCCTGTAAACATTGAAATTCGTTATTATTTAGTTTTTATTATATTAATTTATTTTAGGAGTTTAGAAAATGTGATATAAATGCGGAAAAAAGAGTATATGGTTTAACGAAAACCCTCGTTTCGAGAGCCAATTCTTTTGCTGGTAATTTCATGAACGTTATTCCGAACAACCTACACTGTTTTGTAGTAGGTGGTTGTCACAGACGAAATTTCATTCCTATCTTATCACATATTCAACCTGGGAGCACGTTAAAAGAAGTAAGAATATGTTTGTTTAAAATAATTCTTACATCAATGATCGCTATAATTATTTTTTAGTCTAGTAATAAAGATTTAACGTTCCAAATTCAAGATGCAGAAGATGCTGTACTTCGCCAAAAAATGAAAGAAACTGACAGCGGAGGATGTGCTCTTTCTATTGCATACAACGGGGTTAAATTTACAGCTTTATTAGCTAAAGCAATAGAAGGTGCACCTGATATTATGGATTGTGCTTTTGTAAAACAAGATAAACCTATGGATGAATATGCAAAGTAATTAAATTTTATAAGCCAAATTCTCTCAAAAAAATTTGTAACTAATCCTAAATTTCGATTTAGCTAAATTATTTCAAATGAATAAATATTAAAAAATGATAGTAGGATAATTGGATTAGGGCTGTTCTAACCAGCTAATTCAAGTTCATCTTCATATTAAATTTGTATAAATTACCATTTTAGATATTTTTCTTCTTTGGTCAAATTGGATAAAGACGGAATTAAAGCTACTCATATTCCAAAGATGTCAAAAATTGAAAAAGAACGTTTAAAGGCAGTGATGAATGAAATTCGGCATAATGTATTCCTAGGTTCAAGTTATGTTACTGGTGATGATATGATTGTAGTTAGAGTTCCGCCAAAAGAAGATAAGCCGGAAAAGGTGGAAGATAAAGGAGTCAAAAAGCTCGAAACTAAACCGACAAAACCTGAATGTCCTCCGAAGCCTCCACCTCCAAGAAGTATGACTATAAAAGTTGTAAAAGAAAATCCATGTTGAAGTAAATAAATACGATGTACATTTTATAAACTGTGAAATACAACAAAAATGAAAGTATATATTTAATATTTTATTTATGAATTAAAAGAATACATAAATTATTTGATTAAATAATTTGTGTAGAGTGGTGGAATGTTTCATGAAGCCTCATTTTACCTTCAGTTTTAAAATGTTCCCCAATTTTATTTTCGCCCTCCCACCTTTTTTTGAGACACGATTTAAGCGGCAAGTGGTCAGTTTTAGCTCTGGTGAGTGAAGAAGTTCTCTCGCTCAGTTTCAGGCAGTCAAGTTTGCCGTCCCTGCGCTCTCTCGTCGATTTTTGTAATTTTCTGGCGGAAATTATAAAGGAATCGTTATGCTTAATTTCCCTTACAGAAAAAACTGGGACAGAATCTGAAGACAGAACCCTGTCAAGAAGTTTCGAACTGAGTAACTTACTTTTTCTTTTGTTTTTAGTCTCTTTAGTGTTGTCCTCTTGATCATCTGCTTTAGATTTCGATATTTTCTTTTGAATTGTAGATGTTTTTCGCTTTTTCACAGATGGAAATTTTGATGTGGTGTTTGGAACGGATGTTAATTCACTGGGGAGGTATGGCATCCGGAAATGTGTTGTTAAAGATGCTACCGATTCTTCTTTTTTTGCATTCAAATCAAAATTTTTCGTTACATCTTTTGAAGGTTTCTTAACAGTTTTTTTTATGGCTTTTTTTGCACCCGTAACTACTTTTCCTATCTTACTAAGCTTGTTCTTTTTCCCCTCAATTGTAGTAAACTGTTCTCCTACTGGTAATGACGTTCTATCTTGGTCTTCCGTTTCCGTTATTTTCAGCAGACGATTCATCGGATCTGATTTATCGTCGGAACTTTTTTTCTTATTTATCAATGGTTTTCGAATTTTTGCACGCTGTTTTTGTCCTGTGGGAGATCCAGGTTTAATTGTATGTGACTTGCTTAATGCAATAGAATCTCGTTTTTTGACAGGCGAGGTCGGTTGTTGAGATAGAGTTTTAGGCACTTTTGACGTTTTAGGACTGACTGGTTTAGTTTTTTGAACTGCAGAGGGATTTTTTGCTTTGATTTGATCTTTTAAAGATGTTCCTGGAGATGGTGAAAGGCTTTTCAATTTATCTGATGTAATCTTTTTGTGCAAAGGTGCTTCTGTGCGATACCGTTCTTCTAAATCAGGTTTTAAATTACTTTTGCGTGTAGGAATTGTTTGTTTCATATCATTTGGTTTAGGTGGTCGAACCATTTTCTAAAAATTTAATCATATTTAACGTAAAATACTTCACAACATTATAAAAAATATTTACTTGTGATTTCTATTATTTCTGATAATTTATGTAAATCCACTTAATGATGTTTAAAATTATTGATTAAAATATTATATCCGCGTTCGACATTAAATTTTATAATCTGTCAAAATGCCAAATGATAATCTTTTATTTTCATTTAAACAAGTTAAATATTGTTTCTATGTCAACGACATCAACCACTTGCAAAGAGATTTGTACAAGTTCCACTTAATTAGTTTTTGCATAAACATATAAAAATAGAGAAGGATAGAAAAGGAACTATAGAAAAACAGACTGTATGCTGGAAATATATTTCACAAGAAGATTGTTAGTACTGTTAAACAAATCTGAGCAAAACTTATTAATAAATAACAACTTTATACACAGATAGGTATTTGGTTGCACTAATAAACTAAATCAACATAAATCATTAATGAATCAGATTTGCGTATTTAAATTCAAAAAAAGTCTATTATTTAATCATTAATAATTGCTGTCGCACAAAAACTGATTTTCATAACATATTTGAATTTCATGATTTGATGGGTGAAGTGAGCTGAGGTAGACACGCTTTTTGTACTGTCTCAAATAAAATAAACGCGTCCATGTATTTTTTTTTTATTTATATGTACCTTTTATTCATAGTTCGACCCTTTTCGGAATTTTGAAGAAAAAATTGCTTGAAATTATTTTTGTACATAATAAAAGAAAAATTACAACTATTTTTCATCCTTATTATTATTACATCAACGATTAGTTTGGACAATTACTATTTTGTATACAGATTATTTTTGTCGAAAATCCTCATCAATTGACCGATAAATAAATTGGCGAATTGACATATGAAATGATCTTTGGAAGTTACTCACCTTCTGTTTCATAGTAAAATATTATTTATTATTAGTACAATTATTAAATACATTTGGTTCCATATTGTTAGAATGATTCAAACAGAAGGTGGAATACGAATTAATGAGGATATTCATTGTTGAAACAAAAACAGATCTATTATTGAGCTATTGTTGTCTATTTCTAAAGTAGTGTCAGATCGTTTCCTGTTTGAATAAAATATTGACAGTATAGCTTTTGATTTCTTTTGTGCTTTAGTTTTGCAATGGACCTTAGTTAATAAAAATATATTCATTTAACTTCTGCTACTTGTTGGACATTTAAAAACCAAACTGAAATATTTTGAATACAAGAGAGTTGCTGATATATTTTAATTATTATGCACGGCAATTTTGAAACTAGATGGCCACAGACGAATGTGGCACATTTGTGATAAATTTTCAATTCCAAATATTTGTAACAATTACCAAAGTGCCAATACGAATCTCATTATACAAATTTACAACTGGGTGCATTTTAAGCTAGTGGCAAGTAATTTTAGAAATCCATGCATAATTTTCTTATAGGACATAACGTCATACCAAGCCATATAGGATGTTCAAGTTTCAGAAATATTTATTATTGTTGGTCGATGATATTTTGTATTTGTATTTGCGGAGTGCAGACGTCATGTCCCATTGCAGCACCTCTCTGCTGTTGCATGCATAGTGCACAATTTCAGTTCGTTTCCGTTTGACAATAATACAAGATCCAGTTGGAGACTATTATGAAACACTGCGTGTACTAATGCTAAACATATACCTAACATGAAGCCCAGTGCACTGATGTTCGCTAATCTAACGGTAATTGTTTACAAAATCCTAAGAATCACAAAAATTTGAGAAATGTTTTTTGTATATATAATATATTTTTTGCAAATTTTTATACAACTTTCCAACATTATTTACAATTTTTTTTGTTAGGTTCAGAGTTCTTTCTCAGAGCAATAATTCCGTTCTATGTACAAACAATATAGAAAACAATTCTGTTAAATGGATTCGGACCAAAGCTCCTTCCAGTCTGTTCTCAGTGTAAAAAAAGTCCTCAATAATTTTGATTTTACGTTTCTCTCTGAACCTTGCTTTAAAATATATTTTTTTATTGGTTTCAAAATACAAATGATACATTAAATTCATATTGAAGGGAGACTGATTAGAAATAAGGTTATTGATTAATAAAATGTTAGTAAACTAATAATAAAAAATCACTATTAAATTTTCATATTGCAACTAATATTAATAACTAATATTATTGTTAAGATTAGCAGTAACGGGGACCAACATTAACACGACGTTATGTTCTCAGTCGTAAAATAATAAGTAGGAAATCATTATCAAATAACAAACAGCCTTAAAGAATTGGGTCACAAACAGTTTTTGAGATTACGAAAATATGTTCCCCAACCATAAACAACTAATAAATTAAATTCACACATACGCATAGTAACAAATATAGTTCATTTTCATTTTCACATAACAAACAATGTTCTGATTTTTATAGAGGCATATCACATGTTAAACAATTAATTATATTGAATGTTTTCATTTCCCTAAACTACATTTATTCAATGTTAATAAATTATACAAATAACTTTCTCACGAAGTTTAGTTGTCATCTTTGCTACATACGATACTATTATATAAAATAGAAATGATTTCCATGGCAACAGAAAATCAACGTCGTGTTAACAGGTGGCCAAGTAAGTCTGGATATCACAATATATGGTTGAGGTACGTAATCTTCATCAACATTATACATTATAATATAACGGCGTTACTGCTTTTGTTCAAATACTATAACATATCACTGGTCTTGTCAATCAATTACAAATCAATAAAATCATATCGATAAAGAAATCAATCTGTCCACAGTCTTTGCATAGTTTTAAACATACTTAATATATATAATATATATCCATTTGTTTATAAAAACTTCTATATACTTTTATTCTTTATTATACACTTTTTATGTCGCATAAGCTAACGTCGGATGTTTTGTCAATTTGTCTCAATTTCCGACAACATATTTGTACACTTAGGATTTTTATGAGAATATATATTTCTCAATGTAACTTTCAGAGTTCAATATAATACTAAAGCATATCAAAATATATGTAGATTATTTTCCAGAATTTTTTTTTTTTGTTTATACATTGTTAACATTTTAATTTTGTTCATAATAAACGTAGTTGAGGTAATTGAATGAATTTACCATTGATCATCGAATAAGAATATTACAGGTAAGCACCAAAAAAACAAATAGAACCTGGTTCCTTCACTCATATATTGAAGTGTAATGGTAAATTGTGTAGAAATATTCCAATTATTTTGAACTTGATTAGTTTCAAATTTAGTTACTTGTTTTTCTCTACTTAATACCATGCTTAAATTATCACCTGTATTTCCGGAAATAAGGTATACTAATTAACAACTTATAAAAAAAACATTAAAATAACATGAACTGGAATATACTCGTAGTAAATAAGATAAAAATAATTTTAATTTATTTAACGGTGTATTGCTTTGCTCGAGTGAAGGAAACTAGGATCATTTCATCCTCTGATGTTTCTATTTCTTATTTAATGTTTGTTGGAATTAACAACTTAGTTTTTTAATTAAATGTTAAGTTACAACTTAGAATCTGTAAATAATATTTACTTTATAATAGTAACGTTTAATAATAACTAGATTAAGATACTCATTATTGTAGAAAAAAAAATGACACATTATATATTTCCGTTAAATAATAGCATTACTTTACCTAATGAAATAAGCTAAGTATTCTGGTGGAACAACTGAAAGCTGGAACTGTGACAGCTTAACAAAACTTTCGACGCCAGCACATCTAATTCGCACTCACACACTTGACACACAATTTAAAAAAAGTCATTTCAATTTGTTAAAAAGTCCTCACTACCAAATATATACGTATTTATATGCATATATGTTTTCTACGATTCTTCTTTAGTAGTATCCTGCTATCTCAAAACACTAAGGTATTTGTTACAGATGCATTCTCAGGAGCAAAAGATTTTTTATTTCATATAACCCACTTGAAATGTTGCCAGCATTCATAATTTTATTAATTTTTTATTAAATAACTCTTCCGATATAAGACAGAACACCAATGGTAGGTAGATTGTGCATATTTTTAAATATTTTAACAAAGTAACGGCAGTTGTTATGGCAGCAACGTTATCTTTGCGTTGTTCAATAATTTCCTCCGATTTTCGAACCAATAACTACGAATTGCTATCGATACACTAGAGATGCCAATGAACGATACAACCGTATAGCTTTGAAGTCAAACCAATAAAACACGAATTATTTGCGCGAATATTTAAATCTAACAAGTTTTTATTTTTACAAGGACTACCATAAATAAACAGTTGACATTTAAACGCTACTACTCGATTGCTTAAATAGTTTTACATTTACAACATTTCTTAGTAAGAAAACGTGAATTTCGGTGTTGTTAGAATGCCATAGTAACGATTTCGTTTTGTTTGTGTGGGTCGAATACAATGCCATCTTTGCAGGTGAAAGAATCCTAATAAATTCTCAATATAGAATCGCAATCATATTTCATTGTGTTGAACTTCTAGGTGTCTCGATTGTTATATAGGGACAAATATTTACATTATTGAGAATTCAGACCGTTGCACGTGGTGGTGGGCACGCACGTGCTCCTCAAATCACATTATTAGGTAGAGACAGAGAGTGTCGCACTGGAGGACAGATCTCTTCACAACATGTCTGTGTCGCACTGTGTGCATTTGTCGCTGTTGCTGCTGCAAGAGGATGGCCCGGCCGGACTGTCGCTCGGGAGTTGCCCTAGTGCAAGTGGTGGCCTTCTTCACCAGCAGAACACGGACAGCTCGCCTCCGTGATCACCGCCATTCCTCCACGCCGTCACTGACCTGGCTTTCAACTGAAAAATAACATAACACAATCAGTACACTTACACAAATTATAAAAACTAAATTTTATAAGCTAATGCCAGAATGTTATTTACATCTTTGTAAGATATAAATTGATTTTACTTTAAACAGAGAATAATAACCTTTCCCATTACCTCGTTAATTCACAAATTAGGATCGAAATATCTACTTTCAAATACATTAACGATACACATAAAAAATACATTTTTTAACTTTGCTGATTGAAGATTTAATTTTAGTAAATGTGCATAATTAATATTTTCATTTATTTGGAGAATAATTTATTAGATATAATTAACATTTTATTTCCAGCAATATTAATATTGTTAATATGAATTTATTTTAAATGCTGCTTGATTTCTTACTTTATCTTAAATAATATTCATAAGTTTTCTAAGACACGAAATGATTTTAAATGCCGTTTACTATGAAAATATAAATCATATTTTTTCTAGAGTAGTCAACTGCTGGAGTTATATGTCACCTCGGTTTGATCGTTGTCGATGGTATAACAACGGCACGCGGTGTTCAAAAGTAGATTCTTGCTAGGCGGCCATCTATCCATTACCCGCGCGCAGTATTGTTTACATTACCGAGTCGCTGTTGCCGTATAACAAATAATTTGTAGTATTGGAAATTGTAACTTTGACATTATACTTCATTTATGATATAGTTGTATATTAACCTTCTACATAGTTATTTAATAATAACGCTATTAAATATGAAATTACTGTCGCATAGAGTTTGTCTTTTATCTAATGGTGGTAAAATTATCATGTACCACTTGTTTTAAAATTGAATTACGAAACGATTGTGCAGCACTCGATACTTTATTACTTGATGGTACGGTAATTGACGTTATATGATCTAATGAACCTGCCTTAACTTAATTTTACCAATACACTACTTTTTGTTGACTGGTTTCCAATAAAATTAAAGTGTAACTAGTTTATTACGGAGCGTAGTGATAGTAACTAAATTATTCTGCAAGCACGGATTTTTGCAACATTATCAAATATAAAACTTTAAAATGCTGGTTTTTGGCATTTGGGAAACCTGTCAAAGTGAAATCCTGAATTTGATGTCAATTAATTACGCGCATAATTGAGTTTACAGGCTACAAATTCAAAATGGAATTATAATATAGATATTTAGATATAGAATGACAAAAAGCTTCTTTTTTTTCATTTGTATTGAATGTAATAGTTTTATTATTATTTAGTAAGTAATAAAAATAAAAATATAGATCAGTAAGTAAATGACCAAAACAAAATGATAACATATCAATACTTACTTTTCGATCACTATCAACTGACAATAACCTTATAGCAAATAAAATCAATCTTTTTTCTTAAGAATGTTAAAAAATCTCATCATATATATTTTGTCAAATTTTGCATATATATTATTTATTTGTTTAATATTAAATTTTTTAAACTGTCATTAGAATGACATAGCGGTTAATCTATAATTTATAATGATGAAAATTTCAAATTAATTGTTAATAATTTTATTCTTTTGGTGTTAATCAAAATATATTTAATATGTAACTGTTACATTCATATTTTTTATTGGATGTAAAAGTATAATTGTTGGGTAGATTGGCATTATTTATAGCTAGTTGCTCCGCCAAAAGTTATATTTTAAATTTGGTTTAAATAAATAAAAAAGCAAAGCGAAGTTACTTGTTATATGGAATAATTAACATTGCTGTCAAACATTCGATTTGCTTTTATTTTTTAAACAAAGTTTAACTTTTGTTGTGGCAACTGGCCCTGAGTGTAGATAAATAGAAAATTTGTTTCCTATGAACCAATGTTTCCTAACAACGAGTCTGACACACAGTAAGTGAATTGCTGTCACTGCAAAAAGCCAAAGAGTATGAAGCGACGAGGGTGCCAGGCGGAAGTCGAGTTTACTGGACCTGATTGCATTGCATTTACTCATTCAGGGCCGATCTCCGACAGACAACTCACTGAACAACTTACTAACAGCGAGCCCTATTTGCGAATTTCCGGACTAATTACACTTCATATTTACCACCAATAACATTTCGATAGTTTGTAAATTAACAAATTACGACTTTGTAAATATTAACCTGGTTGGTTCAATATCTATACGATGATGGTTTTGTTGGAAAAGTTATTCTGGAATTGACAATATTTAATTTGATAATCTGTTTCTGACATAAAATGTATTTATTTACATAACGCTTGATGAAGAAATGTTTTTAGATGGAAATATTTTGATGGCTTCCTACTAATTAGCAATGACAGAAAATTAATAAGACATATTACAGAAATAAATAAGTAAATGAGAATAATAAATATCTCGAAAAAGATGTATATTTTTAAATTTGAATATTGTCGTGTTAAATATATTTAAGTTGATAAAGAAACATGCACAATAACAGTTTAACTGTTAAACCGATAAGATCTAAATCCTCGGACACATTTATCGAAAGGAATTTGTTTTTTTCTTACTTTATTTGCAAAATGAACAAAGCTACAAAAACATCTAATTATCTAATATTAAGATATATTATTATTACTATTATAAATCATATAAAAGCAATAACAGATATGTTTTCAAAATTAAAATAACAGTTCCTCGAAACAAAATCTGTTATTTTGCCGTTCAACGCTACTAAGTCGCACTGCTCAAATGTGACATATTTTATTGAGATTCAAATTAAATTAGATTTATTTTCAGGGCTTTACTTCCCGTACACTTTCTGTACTTCCAGTATATATACCGGGTGGAACATCATACCTGTGTACATAGGCGATTAACATGAAAAAACAGTTTTTCTCTGCGCATTGCTCCCCAAATTATTTTAGCCATAAATGCTTCAAATAAATGTTGTAGAGCATAAAATTCTGCATCTAAATCAATAAACAGAATTACATTTACATGCGTTGTAACGAGAGAAATTGAATAAAAAAATATTAAAAATTACGTTCAAAATATCAAATAGCCATGGAAGTGAAACAATAATAGATAAATGCTTGACGTTTTTCTGTCTATTTGATATTTTACCCCCGACAAATTAATCATTCAATAAAAATTCATACAAAAAAATCCATACCTATGATTACAATTGAATAATAAATAAACAATTGTACATTTCAATGAAACGTTTATTTCTTATAGGGTTGGTCATGTAAAAATTATAACCTATCTATTATAATTAAAATATAAAACAATAATTATTTCAATAAAATAATCACTACAATTTATTATTACAATAAATATTCAAATAAACCTCCATTTTCAGCCAAGCAATAACCAAGTCTATTGTAGAAGGAATGTAGTACATTAGTGAGCTGCCTATTTGTGATTAAGGCGCACTTATCCACGATAACTTCTCTCAATGAATTAATATTTGGGTGGCGTTGCTTATAAATTTTACATTTAAGATGACCCCATAAAAAAATCGCTAGGTGTTAAATCAGGAGATCTGTCAAACGTCAAGCATCTATCTATTTTTGTTTCACTTCCATGGTTCCATGGCTATTTGATATTTTCAACGTAATTTTTAATATTTTTTTATTTAATTTCTGTCGTTATAACGCATGTAAATGTAATTCTGTTTGTTGATTTAGATGTAGAATTTTATGCTCTACAACATTTATTTGAAGCATTTTTGGCTAAAATAAATAGAAAGAAATACTGTTATCCGTCAAATTAAGACCCCAAGGATGTTAGTGGCGCGGGAGCCACAGGTAATTTTTAATGTGGTTCAAACTATTTGTTGGCTTTGGGAATCGAACACAGGTTCTCAAATCAACACGCCGATCCGATACCACTGAACCAAATACCCCATAACATATATCAAACATAGAAAAATCATTATTGTAACCATACCTCGTTAACATAAATGATTATCGAAGGACATTCAATAAAAAAGACACTAAACCTCTACAGGTTATGTCACATGACAAGGCAATTACGTCATTACTGAATCTCGGAAGATGCAAAAACAAAATTGGATACTGTTTTCTTCAGATATCTTGAAAATATGTACATGACAGAAACATAATGAGTAACGTGTATCTATAAATAAATAAAGATAACTTATACAATTTAAATTACTCCTGCGGCTTCCCCTCTATTAATATCTTTGGGGACTGGAATTTAACGACGCAAAATATATCACTTAACGAGATCTGCTACGGCAGAATCCTATACCCAGTAGTGAATAAAATTACGTAATTGTAATAATTTATCAAGAAACCAGTAAAATATACTTCTTGCGTTCTGCTTTAAAACTGACATGGAACATACAATTTTCTGAAAACTTTTCATAACGAAAAATCTATGACAACTATGTGCCCTTGCTAGAAATTTTCCTGAACGCCTTTGAGTAAGTGAACTCAGCAAGAAGCCATCCCGGTCATCTCGTATGGTGTCGCATAAAACTGACATTTGACGTTCTACCTCATTTCGTATTCAACTGTTCTGTTACGTTCTTTTGTTATATATTCAATCGAATTTCCATTGTCACGACGGCAAAGAATATGCAGATGCAGCTAGGAACCCGAACATACCGGTTTTTGCACTTTTAGTAAGTGCGACAATTTTTTCACAATTCTCAGTCCTGAGTTAGCTACAGAATTGATTCAAGATATCATATGATGCATTTTGTGAATAAAATTGTATTACGAGACAAAATCTATTCTTATGCTTAGAATCACTCGGTTCAAATCTTACTTTGAGTGCTTTTCAAACAAACATTTATATCTCGATTTAAATCTACTTTATACAGTTTACTTGAAGATTGGCAAATCGAAGGAGCAACTATAACTCTTTGTTTAAAAATGCTCAATTCTTGAGAAAAGCACTGTCCTTATAGCGTGCAAACTTTTTTGTTTGTTTGTGTCTTATTTGACTTAAAGATATAATAGATTATCTCTATTAATGAAGCAAGATTACTAAACTGGTTATGAATAAATATAAATTCTAATTCAAATTTAGAAATATTATAATTTATTGCACATTTAAATAAGTTGGGCCACTAAGTATTTTGAAAACTATAATAGTTACAAATTTGGTTATATTAGATAAAAGTTGTCTATTTTAGTGAAACATAAACTTGTCATATTGATAGTTGACAGAATGATATTATTTTCAGTACGTAACGTTTTTTAATAATTTTAAGATATTGACAGTTAACAGAACGAATTTATTTTCAATACGTGTACGTTTTTTTTAATAATTTTAAGATGCAATTGTAGAAAAAGTTATGTGTGTATCACGAGCATAAAGTGTCTTTGTACCTCTTACACTATTGCAGCTCTCGCATTCGGCTCGCGCTGCAATTACCGTGTTCGAGTAACAAAGAATCACTTTACGCTTTTAATACACAAATAACTATATAAATAAGAAATCCCTTCTTACGCTGAAGAAGTAAAATAATTTATTTTCTTGATATATTTCAACCCGATGCTCATTAAAGTTTAATCTAAACAACTGAACAGTTTTGGGCAACTGGATTGGTAGCTACTTTTAGTATTATAATATTAAACATAAACATTAGGTAATAAGTAATTACAAATTAAATATGTATTGTGTAATACACAAATGAAACAAATAATTATGTAATTTATTCTGTCGGTTAATCTTTGGCAGTAACCTAGAGAGATTTAATTAATTTAATTATAATTAATTTCGACATAACATATTTTGTTTCTTTTTTCGTATCGGAATGTGACCTCCAGTGGTACCCAAAATATTATTGTTTTGCAAATTACTGTTAATTTTGCTATTTTCAACAAAATTATTTTTGATCTATAATGATTCAGTACTATAGACTCTGAAATTTGGTTACACAAGTTTAGTTATACCTTACATATTTGAGAACTCGGGTTCGATTCCCGACAAATTTAAGTACACATTAAAATTTCCTCTATGGCTACTCAACTATTAACATCTTTGGAAGTTGTAGCTGGTAACTGCACTTCACGCGCAAAATATATCACTTATCGTTATTTGATACGGCTGAATCCCATATCCAGTAACAGGTAAAAGGCGTGATCATTTATTATTATTATTTTTCGGGCTTCATTTCGTTTCGATAAATATTACTAAGGAAAGAATGTTTTGATTTCAGTGTGGCTTTTATATATTAAAATTTCGAAATACTGACAATTAATAGTTATTTTTGTATTAAGTGCGCAAAATGAGTGTTTTTTTTTGTTGCGCGTGAGAATGATACTTTTAGTTGAAACCGCAGGTCGAGATAATAAAAGTCATTCGAACGCGCCAAAAAACAAGAATTTTGCCCACGAAATACAAACAATATTTTTTCTACAACTGTAAATACAAAATAATATAATAATTATTGATTTATTTAAGTAAATAATAAAAACAATAATATTAATTTGATACTATTGATGTCTTGTAACTATTGAAACATGACAACAAATAATTTGCGCTAAATTAGCATTTTGCACACTAGAGTGCAAAATAGGCGTTGTCATGGTAATGTAAATGATGAAAAAATCAAGTACTTCGCGTATTGACATTAGTGAAAAAAATTAACATTTTTTGACAGTTGTAGAAAAATATATTTTTTTGGGACTACTTGTTGATTCTGTGTTTATTTTTGAAAAGAAATATGTTGGGTTTAGGATTCTTGAAATGATAACTTTAAGTAAAGTTTGGACGTTTCGATAGTTAACCTATCATCTTAAGCTTTTTATTGTTACAATAAATTTTTTCCATATCTAAAGAATATAATATTATTACATTGTCAAGTTTTATAAATGTAATAATATTATATTCTTTAGATATGGAAAAAAATATTGTAACAATAAAATGCTGAAGATGATGGATTAACCATCGAAACGTCCAAACATTAGATAAAGTAATTATTTCAAGGATCCTAAAGCCAACATATTTCTTTCCAAAAATAAAATTAAATATAGTTATTTTTGTTCGTACATATTTTTAAATCAATTTAAAACTCGCGGTTAAAATCCTGGTATATGCAAAAAACACTTAACTTTATTATTGAATCCAATAAAAAATTACATTTATTCAACGAAGCTGGAGGTATTTATCGAGCACTAAATGACATTTCCTATCTGAAAACGCTGGTCTTGAAAATTTTCAAGCTAGGAGATAAAAGCAGCAAAATGCAGCGCTAGAAAATAATAAAAGAGACTTCGAGAAAACCAAAAGATTTCAACAGTATTCTCCAAATGACATAATTGAGAAAAAAATATTAAATTTACTTCCATGAAAAGTAATTTTAACAAAATAAATGTGAAAACGCGTTCGCGTTTTTTAAATTGAATTGAACTAAGATCATTTTTCCTCGTATTTGGTTTAAAATCAAATGCAAAGATCTTATTTTAAAAAGAAATCTGTTGAATGCGCTGGAAAATTATATTAAATACTTCTAGTTGTCATATTGACAGCTGACAGAACGAATTTATTTTCAATACGTATACGTTTTAGAATTTAAGAGACTATCGTAGAAAAAATTGTATAAACATAAATAAATATAACATCACGCCTTTTACCCATTACTGGGTGTGGCACTCTGCCTACGCAGATTTCGGTGATATATTTTTTCGCGTGAATTGCGGTTAATAGCCGTCAAATCACGGTCCCCAAAGATATTAGTGGAGGGGGAGCCACAGGGGTAGTTTTAAATTGGAGAAAATTGTTTGTCGTCTGTGAGGATCGAACGAGGGTTCTCAAGATCCACAGGCCGACTCGATACCACTGAGCCACCTACCTCATATATATATATATATATATATATATATATATATATATATATATATATATATATATATATATATATATATATATATATATATACATACACATATGTATACATTATTATTACCGTGCTCGAGTAAAAAAGAATCACTTTACGCTGTTAATTCACAAATAACAATACTGTTACAGATTCGTTTAATAATTTTATGAATATTTATGGCTATAAATGTTTGTATATTAAAATGAACAGTTTGATTAAAACAGCAACACGTCGTTTCCATTAACTAAGAAAACTATAAACTGTAAAAATCTCAGGTGGCACAAAAATTGTAAAAGCGTCTCATTAATATTTCGTTTTTCATTTGTGACTCGCGGGTATTCTTGAAACAAAGTCGAATCGCGACAGCGAAGCAGAGGCGACACAAGAGCCTGCGTTTGCATTCGTGCGAAACGCGAAATGCGAGAACAGTTGAATAGAGGCTGCAGGCATGACGAACCGCGAACGCGAAAGCAACGGGCGCATTATAAAGTATTAACAGACTGCTATATAATGCTGCTGCTGCTGCTGCTTTCTCATTTCAACCATTCACAGTTTAGAAAAGAAAAGTTATAGAAAATTCAATTCTTTAGTTAGTATTTCTAGTTAACTATACGCCATATCAAATGGCTTGATTATTACCTGCGTTATTTTTAAACCATGACAAAGGTACAACGAACGAAATACGTTGCTGTTTTCTTCAAAAATCTTAAAATAAATAATAAAGAAACAAAAAAGGATTCCAATTTGTTATTAACTTTCTATGTTTATTATTGCGATCAAAGGCCGTATAGATATACCATCTAAAGTTAAAATAATTATTTTTGACATAAGGACGAAACGTCTCATTTACGTGGCACGTAGAATCAGCTACTTTTTTTTATTAAAAATTGAAAAAACTAATAATTATCAATTTGCTTGTTTGCTATGCTGGGCGTATATCAAAATTCATAAACAAATAAAATAATTGTATCCAAATTTTATTTTGCGCCCACAACAAGCATTATTATTTTGTTTTAATATCCCAACAAAAAAGTCGTTTTTTGATACAATAAAATAAATAGTAAATTTTCAATTATTCGCTGCATTTATCCATTTTAAAAATGTTATTTTATAACTAAGAATTAAAACTGTTTTCCTAATTTCACCATTTTAAAAATATTTAATAATCAAACTATGTATTTTTCTGAAAAAGATCATTAAAGTGATATGCCAATATCCGGGTTTACTTAAAATTTCTGGAAAAAATACGAATATCCATTAAAATAAAATTAAATATATCATTCTAAAGGTGTACTTTTTTAAATATCTATGCCATTTCACTCGTGTGCTGAATCAAAAAATCGCTGATTTTGAAGAGTTTTTAATAATTTGATAATTTTTTCTTGTAACACTAATATAAACAGTTGCTCTTGTTTTATTTCAAATATTGTAAACGTGCGTGCTATTTCCTAACTCATGGAAGCATAATCAAAAAAATTTAAAGACTGCAGGTGTAGACAAATGTTAAAATTTTATGATATAGGAATTAAGGGTTTTACTTGTTGAACCCAGTTGTAGTTTGTACGCCAACCGAGTTTATTTGCTCTAGCTAGATATAGATTTTCTCTCATAAAACTGCAGGACGAATTTGACTCGCCGTTGCTCGGTGGAAAATATTCGTCTCGGTTTTTACGATTTTTCAGTCAAGTGTTCTGATTTTTTATTTTGTATTGTTCACAACATTACGGCGAAAATGAAATGGAGATAGGTCTCGCTAGATTTAATCATTTTAACTGCTGTACACACCGAAAGGTAATATATTATTTTCTTTTTAATATCGTATTTATTTTTATTAGTTCTTCTCAAATGAAGAGGAAACATATTTTTAAGTGTCATTTAATTACTTTTTAAGTAAATCAGTTACAAAATTTAAATATATTTTCCAGGAAAATACGTACAAAAATGAATTATTCATAATTATGTTATTTATTAAATGTAAGTGAACGAAAATATTAAAGAATATTTTAATATTTTAATTCTCATCAAATGAAATAATTGCTTTTACAAAAATAAAATATATATTTGAAAAACTTTCTCACTTTTTACATTATGATTAATAAATAATTAATTTATAAATACTTGAAACAGATTATGAGTTTATTTTTATTTGTTTATTAATTTCAGGAATGGCTAATTTGTTTGTTCTTGAGTTTCAATTTTTATATAAAACATAAATAACAATCTACTACCAATGGCAACGCGCGAAAAAGATATTAAATGCGCGTTTATTTCAATAGTTACTAAGGATACAAACAAAACATAAAATTGTCATATTGACAGTTTAAAGAACGAATTTATTTTCAGTACGTATACGTTTTTAAATTATTTTTAAATGTAATCGTAGCAAAAATTATGTGTGTATCACGAGCGTAAAGTGTCTTTGTTCCTCTCACCTCTCGCCTTCGACTCGCGCTGCAATTACCGTGTTCGAGTAACAAAGAATCACTTTACGCTCTTAATACACAAATAACTATTTAAATGTACAGTTTAATAAGCCTTCTTTGTTCTTAATTTACCCAAAATATTCATGAATAACAACAATTTTATTGTTACACATAAACTAAAATACACATTCTTTATTCTCGTTTTACGAAAAACTGTTTTTTTTGCGATATAAAAGCCTATAATTTTTGCTTGATTTTGAAGAAGCACTGTTATATGGTCTACATTTCTTTCGTTTTATTATAATTAAATATATTTTTAGACTTTTTTACTTTTATAAATGCTAGCAGTGCAACAATTTCGGGATAAAAGTACGAAAAAATATGTCAGCAGAATTGTAAGGGTTCCTTGTGGCATATCAGTATTTCAGTTTAATGATCTTTCACCTAAACATAGTTTTTTCACTCTGCCATTCCTGGCGCCATTGTGTCACCCTACGGATGCATTTTTCCTTTTTCCGGAGGCACTCACAAGTGCACGCGAGCGACGTGACTATACACACAAAGTGATTTCTGATACTTCGCGTCGAGCGACAGTCCGGTGATGGCGGGGGATACACAGAACTCCAGGCACGGGTTTCGGCGCCTCGACGCGCGAGTGGAGCGTCGAAGTAGCGAGATACAAATGCGACATAGAACAAAGACGCTTTTTAAATATTTCGAGGGTCCCTTGCATCCTTCTCGCTGCTTCTATGATGCAGTGGCAGCGAATATAGGAAGGAGTTTTATAACCATTTTGTTGATAAACTGAACAAAAAGTCACAACGCGTCGGACTGTGGATTTAAGAACCCGATTTCTATTCCCACAGTTGATAATTGATATTCACAACATAAAAATTATCCATGCAGCTCTCCCTTCGCTAACATTTTTAGGGCACTGATTTAACGGCTGATAATTGCAGAATTATATCACTTATTGAGATCTGCTACGACAGAGTGCCACACCCAATTATGCGAAAAAAAAAAGATGATAAATTTATTTTATTCTCATATTTTACAACTCATGATTGACGTTACCTATTAATCAAATGTTTTGAAACAATAGAATAAAGGTTTACATTTTCTTTGTTTTATTATTGTTAAAATTTAATTTTGTTTTACTGATGCTAAGGTGTTATACTGCCGTTTTATGTAAAATATCTACAAATGATATAATTATTAATAAAATTATACCTGTATTGAACTCTAATAAATACAAACTAATCTATGAATAAATTGACAAAAAGGAAATCCTTGGATGATTTGATTGAATTTTGACTGTTTTATTAGCAAAATGAACAAATGAAAGAAAACCTCTAGAAACTATCTAATTTTAAGAAACCAGCATGACACGATAAAATTTGTTGTCATTTTTTCATTCATTTTTGTTGTGTATTTATCGTTTCTCAACATTTTTTCGATTTTTCCTCTTTCCACCCCCAAGAGGGTGGGAAAATAAGATTTGCAAATCAATTACAATTTTTATGGAGAATGCAATAGTGCAATAAAAAATGGGGGTTTTTGAAACTCGTCCCTATCCCGGCTACTAGGGGGTGGGGGTATGTTTGTTTGTATATCATGCTTCAATAGTTTTAGAAAAATTAAAAAACACGTGATTTGTAACTTTGTTATCGAATGCTTCGTTCTAGAGATATTTAAACGTCTCCATACTTTTTGGACAGGCTGTATATATATATATTGATTGGGTTAAATTTTATTCTTCTACAGCAAATGAACTGACAGTAATGTAATAAAGATAAGTCAATTAATGATACTTTTAATTATCGTATCGTAAATTAGTTTTTACTTTAATTCAATTTTAGTTCACAAATCTGATTCAGTATCATTATTTAAAGTTAAATCTAAATCCACTTATCAAATGGAAATGACATTAACACATTTTGTACATTTACAAATTAATTCCCAGACCTCACGTAAATTTATTCGCAACGCCACTGATTCCAAGCAGTAGTGGCAATGTCGTCTTCCTCTTGTCTGATGCAACGGATAAGTCCAAAATTACTCTCTGTGCAGAATACACTCTACCTTAAGAGACAAGGCACAATAGTGTCTCAAGATGGCGAGCTAATGCAAGTCCTAGCGATATACGAGTATGTCCCTATTCCCTTACAGAATTTAGTTGCATGGACGCAGAGGAGGAACAGAAGCAGGAGATGGCTCTTGCAAGAACCATAGTAACTTTGTAACGTATGCCTCGGTATGCACATCGTGTTAATGACGTCATATTCAATATTGAATGAAGTTTAAACAATGCAGAGAAAACTGAACACATTCCTCGACTGACTTAACTTCTCCAGTCTCGAGTTGTTCTTGTCATTTTTATTAACCGTGTCTGTTTTCTTGGTACTTCTATTAGATGTAGTAGTAAAGTTAAGCTTGATTCTGTTAACGAAAGACGCAGAATTCTACAAGTTTTCTTTATTGTTAGTTTTGTAATTATAATTGGAATTTGAAAATTCTCAACCATTTTACTGTTTCATAATATTTATTATACCTTATATTACTTTTACACTTTAATAGTATTTATCTAATAATACTTATACGCTTTAATAGTATATTATATGTATACTACAAATGCATAATTTTTAACGAGGGAAAAATAGCATTTTCTCCCGAGGTGTATATACAATTGTTTACAACCTAAGTAATATTTAATAAAAACGAAAAACGTTATTTTAAAATATAATTTATTCAAATTATTTTGATATTTATTAAGAGGATATTATCCGATACAAAAAATAAGCTATTTTTCTGGAACAAATTCTAACTGTATAACAGCACATAATTTAATTTTTTAAATTATTAGTAGTTTTTCACATAAAAATAAAATTCCTTGACAACAGCGAAAATTTACGTAAACAAGTTTGTTTATATTAAATTACATTACATTTCTAAATTGAAATACCAAGAATAGAGCGAGGAATCCTCGGAACAATCCCAAGAAATTGTTGATGCAACTTCTGCAGTTGTTCTTAACTTTTTATTTATTTATTTATGTTACTCTGTATAACAGAAACTTAATCCCAACTACAGAGTTCAGACTCACCGAGCCGCAGAGTTGTAGTTCAGATGTTTTTAGCTTGAGTGGGCTTCGAATTCGGATTCTTCAGATTTGAATGGCGTAACGCAATCCACAACATTGTACTGCCGGACTATTGAATTTTACATATATTTGACAGCTGAACTGTCAAAATAATATAAACTCCTCAGGGAAATAATGACCACATTATAAAATATTTTCGTAACACATGCACAAGAAACACATTCTTATTGCCTAATTTTAGAGAGAGAAACACTGCTTTTCTCACCTAGGGAGAGAAACATTATGTTTCTCATATTTGACATTTGTCCCGATAAGACAGTAATTTTTGTGCACTTGTTACAAAAAGTATAATATGCTTCACGGGAGGGCGCGAGGGCCGAAAGCTCGAGCTGAAGTCGAGATTTGCCAACTTGACACGCGGAAATAATCACTTGTTTCCCTTCCTTGATGCATAACATACTATTTCTGTCCCGATTTTTAATCATAGAAACGGTCAAATATCCTGGCCGTGAAAAAGTTATTGATTTGTAAATCCATTTAATTAAATTAAAATTGTATTTTATTCACTGTTGACCACTGAATAATAAATATTCAGTTAGGAGACGAAATAACTATTAAACATTATTTTGTTTAATATTTTAAACAATTTATACACACAGTCAACGATGAAATAGCAAATATCTCGTTTATTTATTTATTTAGTGACTTATATAAATGAAATAACATGATTTATACTGAAACATCTACTATAAATAATGGTGGATGTAAAAGTATGATACCATTCAACAGACAGGTACTTCTACGAATATTATGCAAAAAAATTATTTTTGTTATATTATAAACATGAATAGAAAACTTCGTTATAGAACAATAAGGCTGATATTTTAAATAGACTTTAATATTTAGATAATAAACAGAAAAACTAAAATAAAAAATATAAAGTAAACACTTGGCTATGTTTCACAAAATTCAGCCTCCAAGTCACCTTATGAGGGCATCGTCAGAGGTTGGCCAGCACAGTTAGTAACCATAGACGAGTTTCGCTCTTATTAGAGCACATCAGTATGGTATAACTCACTTTTTCACCTAGAACAAAGTTCATGTGAAGAAGCTGGTGAACATGAACTTTGTTCTAGGTGAAGAAGTGAGTTATACCATACTGATGAGGTCTAATAAGAGCGAAACGCGTCTATGGTTACTAACTGTGCTGGCCAGCCTCTGACGATGCCCTCATAAGGTGACTTGAAGGCTGAATTTTGTGAAACATAGCTAAGTGTTTACTTTATATTTTTTATTAAACCTTGTTTCACCAAGTGTTGGATGACAATTAATTTTGTCTTTGTTGTTAGAAAAACTAAATTTTATTTTTAATTTAGAATTCAGTTTAAAGTTTTAAAATATTTGAAATGATGTTTTATCGCTACATTCTATATTTTCTGTAGTGTCAAAATACGTTAAAATGTATCGGTATGTCAAGAGTTTGCAGCACCCGTAGGCAATAAAATAATACTTTTAACACGACTTGTGTATACAAATTTTGCTACGATCGAGTTTAACTAATAATTATATTAATTTTACTAATTACATTTCAAACGTCAAAAACAGTTATTCTGTATACATGATCTAAAATTATGTAGTTCAGTTTGTTTCATAGCAACTATTTTATTACACGATTGCCATTAGCAGCATGGAACAATAGTACCATATTGAAAGACAAGTGTTAATAATCCTTATTGGAACACGCGCTTTTCATACTATTTTTTTCTTGTATAGCATTAGGTTACATTTGATTCAACATTTTAATTTTTTTAATTCAAGGTGGTTGACAGATACAATAAACGTTCAAAAATTAATTTATCTTGATGTTTATTGAAGTTAGGTTAGACTTTAAATTGCTAGTTACTTATGTTATAAAACTAATTACGTTTAATGTTTTGTAGTTTGATGTAATTTTTTAATTATATATAAATATACATATACCGGGCGTTGCTCTACCTCTGTACGAAACTTTAACGACATATTATATAATTTGATATACTGATCGTAGAACAAAAAGAATTTTTGTATATTCGCAAAAATTAGGGTATTTCATTCCTAGCGAACATTTTAGTGTCACTGTTTTAATAGTACATTTAATTATTTATAATTATGTAACTAATGAATTAAAAGTATAAACACTGCCTACAAATAATCATTTATTAATTACTTATTATGTAGGTACCTGGTGTAATGCCTTTTTTATTTTTTTTTAATTAAATGTACCACATTAAAACTACTCGTATCCCAATGGTTTCACCTCCATTAACATCTTTGGGGGCCATGAAGACATATACTACCTACCGAGATCTGCTACGGTAGAATGCCACACCAAGTAATAGGTAAAAGGCGTAATGATATATTTATTTATTTTTATTTATATAATTAAATTTGCTTACTGAAGTATTCTTTTTGTCTTTCTAATTATAAATACAGTAATACAAAATATGTAACATTATAATTTAGGTTCATCCACAGCTAAAATAAAAACTCGCGTTTGGAATTCGTGAATAAAAAATTAGTCATGCGCTCATATCTAAACACAGGAATTGTAAAATACGGCAAATGAAGAATATATTTACTTTCAATTCTTGGGATAATAAAGTAATTTTATATATCAATAAAATTGCTATCAATCACAACTATACTCGTATAAGTATAAAACAATCCAAGTTGTTCCAAACAAACAATCTAGAAAACCATAAGCGGGGGTAGTATTTCTTCACGTTAGGATTCCGGATATCAATTGGCAGTCTTTGTGTGCGAGTAGCTCTGTATATGGGGTAAACATTTTGCCAGGCGACATTTTAAAATGAAATTGCCAATAAGATTTTATAGCGCGGAAGAACCAAACGTTGGATATGCCGCGCGGAATCAGAAATAAAAAAGTCTGCTCCGCTGCCGAATGGAGGAAGCCATAGAATAAAACTCAGATTTTATGCAAGCGCGTAAAACAGCCAACGTTACACGTTAGTCAAGGACAACAGATATTTTTGTTTTTATCCAAACACTCTTATTTGTACATCTGCTATTATTATGCAGATGTAGTAGATAGAGAGATTAAAATGTGAAATGTTTTTCAGGAAAGCTTTGTAAACAACTTGAATAAGATTGTTTTCTATAAAAATTTGGATAATACAAAGATTCTGCTATTAAGAACGAATAGTTATAAAGTCTACTTCCTTTCGGATAACAGTAACGTCATGGAAACAAATAACATAATATAATAGTATATTACATAACGAGAATTGTAACAAGCACATCACGTGCAAGTGAAAAAGTTGCGCACGAGCTTTTGCGAGTGCAGTAATTTCACGAGCAATGTAATTGCGTTACAATTCGAGTTGTGTATTATACTTTATCTACGACCATAAATAATAATAAGAACAATTACAGAATATTTTAAGTTATATATCCGTAACAGCAACAGTCAAACAGCAGTGTTACCGCCTAACAAATGAAAAATTTCTTGAGAACAGATACCAACCCTTAGCAACCGTAAACAAGCATTTACTGTTCTTGCAAATTGTTTGTCGTAGATAAAATGTTTTAAATGTAAATGCAATAAACTACAATAGTTATTTATGATCAAAACAAAAAAAAAATGTAGATTTTCAGACAAATACAGAAAATGTATGAGTACCGAACAAAAATAAAATACACTGTTCTTTTTTATTTTATTTTGTGATATGGAAAATGTAAATGACAGAAACAAAATAAATTATGTTTGTTTTGTTTTATACTAGAAATAAATTAGAATGTATTTCTTGTATCACAAAGAAATTCCGAAAGGAAACAAACATTATACATTATCATTTTCATTTCATTGCTTTGATTGTTTATAATTGAATACCTTTGTGCAATTGTTTTCAGAGATTTTTTGGAAGTTGTCAAATTGTGTAGTAAAAAACATAAATCTGCCAATTTAGTTGTCATTCGTTAACTAATATTAAATTAATATTTTTTTATAATAAAATAATTAAATCAAACTACAAAATATTTCTGTATTAAAAAATTAATAATAATAAATAATTACTTCAATAACTAATGGCAAAATAAATTAGATTTTAAATGTTTATTGAATCTGTTTTATTATTTTATTTTAATAAAAAATTTGAAATAAACGCAAATAAAAGTTATATAGTGAACAAAATACGAAAAACATGTGTTACAATGACCAATTGTAATATTCATAATAAGGGTCATTGTAACACTTGATTTCAATTTACTATTCTATAATGTTTCTGTCCGTCAGTACGGTGGTGTGGATAGCAATATGGAATTCGAATCCGGAGATCCCGAGTTCGAATTTCACTCAAGCTAAAAATTATATATAAACTACTACACTGCAGCTCGGTGAGTGTGGACCCTGTACTGTAATTGGGATTAAATTCCTGTTGTATAGCGTAACATAAATAAAATTTAAAAAAATAACGTATTATCCGAAATCCGAAATAGTTGAAAACAATAGAAAACATTGCATAAGTTTAAATTTCTAAAAGCATTTAAAACAATAACTGTGAATTATTTCATTGACATTAACCTATACCTACCTATAGATTTCATTGCAGGACTTACTTTAAATTTTAATTATCTCTGTTCCATTTGAATGAAATATTTAGTACTTTCGTTTCGTTCGTTACATCGTCACAATCGATACCGTTTATTGAAGTATAAGAAAGAAACATGCGCTATGTAAGAAGATCAAATTAAAATTAGATAAACTACTTTACTTTTATATTATCTTTAAACACTACTTTATTTGATGATTCATTATCTTTTCATTAAATCGTCTGCCTATTAATTGCATTATTTGTTACTACCTAGTAACAATGGGGTAGGTGACTCGAGTCGGCCTGAGGATCTTGAGAATCCTGGTTCGATCCTCATAGCCGACAAACAAATTTCACCAATTTAAATCTACCCCTGTTGTTTCCCCTCCATTAACATCCGTGATTTGACGGCTGGTAAACGCAAATCACGCGAAAAGTATATCACTTACCGAGATCTGCTTCGACAGAGTGCCACACCCAGTAATGGGTAGACGACGTGATGATATATTTATTTTTTTACTACAATTTTCCTAATGTATATCAAAAGAAATATTTATAAATACATATTTCTTTTTAGATGTTCAAACTCGACAAATGCAACACATGTTCATGTATTGATTTATTCACTCAAGGGAGGAAAAATACATGAAATTGGTACTGATCAACACAAATTGACAAGTTGACAGATCGATTTCAAACGAAACGAATCTCAAGAGTATCGCTTATATACGTACACCACACCTATAACAATAGATATGTTATAGAAGAGACCCGAAATTATCAAATTCTAGTTTTTATTCGTTATTGGTATAGAATAAAATTGAAATTCTGAATATTTTAATTTTAATTAATAAACTGTAATGATGTATAGATATCATATTTAATTTTAATAATGCATTATAATTATCTGATTAAATAAAACTAATTTTATATTATAATAATTATGATACATTTTTGTTTATATCTATTAATTATATTTCTAATAACTAATACATATTAATATCTAGCAAAATCTGTATCTAAATAGATACATTTATTTTTCTGTCATATAAATTGATTGAACTTTTGTAGCTTTGACAGATTAAATGAATAAAATTAATCTTTGGTCAACATAGTTCAAGTTTTCAACGTGATTATAATAATTATTTGAGTTTGCATTAATATAATAAGTAAATATAATAACTGCAGAATAAATGAAATATAACCTAGGTTATGTTTATGTGTATGTTAGACATTTTTTACTCTCATGAAAACTATGATTGTTAATCTAGTTTTGATTGTACATCAAACTGAATGATGTGACATCATCATATACAATTTAACAAACAAGAATGAAGTAAACATTAACTGCGTAACACCGGGTTAAGAAATAATTAAAAGTATAGGTAGCAAACAATAGTTGTAATATTTCCATTAATTATTGTAAAAGTTTAAAAATTCGAGACGAAAAATATTGCTGTACTTCTTTTATAAAATAAAATAAATAAATAAATATATCATCACGCCTTTTACCCATTACTGGGTGTGGTACTCTGCCTTAGCAGATCTCGGTAAGTGATATATTTTTTCGCGTGAAATGCCGTCAAATCGCGGCCCCCAAAGATATTAGTGGAGGGGGAGCCACAGGGGTAGATTTAAATTGGTGAAAATTGTTTGTACTTCTTTTATAATTTTCAGAAAGGAAATTTCCTGTTTCAGTGGCAAACGGGAAATAGGAAAACATAATTTAAATATTTGTATTGCATTGAATATTTAAAATAACGAACAGAATATTTCATATTTGATCAAAATAGTAATATTTACTTTTCTCAAAAATACCTCTACATCAAATTACTGATATTTCCTGGAACGGAGACGAACTAGACGAGCACCGATATTCCACAAAAATTGTCAAATTCCAGCAATTTGATCTAATAATTCGATGTGTGAAATGTACTAGTAGTGTTCATATTAGTACTTGTATTTTTCAATTGATTGCGCAGAAACTTGATCAGCATGTGAAATTTCACCATCCCAACAAAACTACATTAACATGGATGTGTGTAATTAAAAGCTGTTACAGCGGATATTGCGAAGTACACGAAATGAGCTTTGAATTTCACGAGGAAATTTATGTTTCTAACGCGCGATATTTCACATATAACACTATATGTACGGATATTTCAAGACAGATTTTCATGTCATTGAAATGAGCTTAAACAAATATGTATTTTACCAGCAATTATTAAAATCAATAAGCAATAAAGAAATTACGATTCTTTCCTTATTACTATAAATAAGATAATTCATACAGTCATAACTTGTATTTATGTGCAATAATAACTATAAAACAGCAAACTAGTTATAGACGCGATAAAGCTGCATTTCCTTAGTGAGATTTTGAGTTTATGGTGATTAAGTATAAGCTGAGTAGCTGAACTAATCAGTAAGTACTAAAGGTTTTTAACTCGTTTGCAAATGCCATGATGTAGATAGGTTTATAGTTTACTTTCGAATTAGATCTGCAAACCGAACCAGAACTTAAACCGAACCGTTCCTTTTTCTTGGACTGTGAACCGAACCATTTCCTTAGAAACGATAAATTGAGCTATATCGAACACGAGAACCGATTCGAACCGGTAGAATTACGCATATGCACTGGATAAGTCTGTTTTGAGCATGACAAAAATTACTCGTTTTCCATTTATTATATCTACTTATACCTATAGAATAACTAACACGTTGGTGAAGACATAAGAAAATATAAAAGTGATCTAATACAAAATGAAATGAAATTATATATATATATATACATTTTAATATTTGCGTAAGTAATATACGTAAAATTAAAATTACCATAACATTTATTTGTATAAAAAAATTAAATATAAATAATTGAACTGTTGAACCGAACCGATCTAGTGAACCGTTCCGAAATTTAATTACATAACACCGGAACAAAAACCAAAGCTCGAAAGAAGAAACGTTTCTATTTAGTTCGTCATATAAAAGTTTTATCAAAATATTGACAGTTAAAAAAAACTTTGATTGGTTTACAAAATATGGCGTATATTTTTCTTTTTTGTCTCATATTTTCTATATTAATTTGATTATTATTTTATATTTGACAACAGTTATTATTTATTGCAAAATAATTTAGTAATTTTTAAAATTATCAACAGGTGATAGATTCTCTCTTTATTAAAATCCATAGATTACTAAAAGTACCGAGGTGCTTAAAGCCTATGTTGGAGCCAAAATGGAAAACAGCTGTTTAACAGCAATACTAACTTTAAATTTGGATTCAAAATGGTGATAATGGTGGCACTTAATCTAAGGATTTTTATTCTTTAGTATAATGATCAAATAAGCCGGAATGTTTTTACTAAAAACATACTTTTTCTACGATGGTTATGAAAAGTTGACAATTAAGCTTTTTATTTGTCATCGTCAAGTTGACGTTTTCTGTAGAACAATCTCCAATGACAACGCGCGAAAATATAAAACTAATAAATTAATATGCTATAATTTAAACTTGAATACTTAATGATAATATAAGGTATCAGCATATTTTTTTAAAAACTATTATTTTCTTTTATTGTTTTCTATTCATAATATTATATTAAACTGTGACATGTACCTCGTGACTCCTCAATTCTACAACATATAATATCTCTATACAAAATAAGATATATATTTATAGAAGTTTATTTTATTCTGTATGAAATAATAATTTTCCAATTTCATATTTTGCAATAAGTACAAGAACAACTTCTTATTTTGTATAAAAAGTTTTGCGGCGATGTTTTCTCATATTTCCACAATAATAAAAGAGGAATAAAACAAGATTACACATTTTTATACAAAGGAAAGAAACCCAGTAAAATGCTTGTTAGAAAAATTATATAATTAATTCTTTATAACGCAGCACAAAACAGAAAAGAAAATGAAAAATAAAATTACAGAGCCCATACTAACATGGAATCATTATTTTCTTATTAAACAAAGTAAAAATATGTTTGATAACAATTGTTCCGTCATTGTATTATTTATTAAAATAATCGTAAACAAAGTTATCATTCTTCAGTTTTCATTTTATCGTAATCTTTGACGTATTACACAACATTGGGCCATGTCAAATATTTTGAAGTCATGGGATTCTCGTGCAAAAATAAGTTGCGATTTTTAATCTCTGTTAACGCTTTTACAAAAATATACTTAAACCCGGATTTAGAATTTACCAATTTTTGGAAACTAAGTCGATGTTTCACGGTCAATGTATACTTCATTCTTGTTTGTCAAATTATGTATGATGATGCCACATCATTAAATTTAATAAAATAAAATAAATGAATTACTATATCATCAGTCACGCTTGTTACTCATTCTGAATGTGGCACTTTCCCGTAGTAGATATCGATATGTGAGATGTTAGTGAAGGAGGAGCCACAGGAATAATTTTAATGTGGTGTCGGCTGTGAGAATAAAATCCGAACTCCACAATTCGACTTAATACTGCTAAGGCCACATACTCTAGTTTTCTCATACAATATCAAAAATAAACATAACTATATGAGGTAGGTGGCTCAGTGGTATCGAGTCGCCGTGTGGATGTTGAGAACCTGGGTTCAATCCCCACAGCCGACAAACAATTTTCACCAATTTAAATCTACCCCTGTGGCTCCCCTCCGACTAATATCTTCGAGGGCCGTGATTTGACGGCTGGTAACCGCACTTCACGCGAAGAAATATATCACTTACCGAGATCTGCTTAGGCAGAGTGCCACACCCAGTAATGAGTAAAAGGCGTGATGATATATTTATTTATTTTACAAGCTATATTACACTATATTTAAAATTATATTTAAATTAATTCAAGTTATAATAATTATTACAAAAATGTTGAAAAATTTGAACTATGGTGACCAGAATTTAATTTTGTTTTCTCGATCTATCAAAACTAGAAAAATCTAATTAAAATATAATAGAATTAGATACATTTCTACTATTTAGAATAGGGATCACCAACATTTTCATACGAAATTTTCAAATGTATGGCGACGACGAGAATAATTCGTATTAGAAATCTTATTAGATTATAAATGTATGTACTTATTTGTAGTATATACAAATAAAAAATAATACATAGTATGGAAATCAAAAAGAGATTTTTTTGATCACCCAGAATTGTAACTGTTTTTGATCACTTTTTAAACAGTTAAATCCGTGTTTACTAGTCTAGATAAATAAATAAAGTATCACTTTGCTGTCTTGTTATGTAAATAACTATATACCTAATAAATTTAATAAAATCATAAAACTATTTTTAGCTGAATATTAATTGACATTTCTCGCGGATCGTAGGTTGAGGACGATTGAATTAAAATATTTGATGAAATTGTATAACGGGACAGATTTTTGTGTTTGTCTTACAAAAGTTTTATGAAATGATGAAATATCCCAACCCAGACGTGAATTCGAAACCAGTACTAATTCGTAATTGAAATGAGGTAGTTATCATCGGAAATAAACAAGTTGATTACATGACGAGGTAGTGAAGTGGCATATTGGTGATAGACGTCAGTATTTTTCAACTGATTGCGCAGAAATCTCATCAGTATGTTTAATGTAGCATCAAAACAAAACTACATTAAAATGACTGTTTAATTAAGCTGAACACACAGCTAAAAATCGTTAATTTAGTAGACATATTTAAACCCAATACCTAACAAAATGTTTGTACATATTTCTTCGATGTTCATCATTGATATATTTAATTATCTGTGTGAAACATGCGATCCGCAAAAAGGTCTTAAAATATTTATAAAACTCTTAAAATTAATAATTTAGTTAACACTGTGATAGATTGATATACAAATAAATTGTCGTCGCCAGGTGGAAAAGAAATTATCTAAAAAAAAAACTATATCTTATGCATGTTTGCATCAAAGAAACTTATTTTTTGTTTGTTTGACATAAGCTGATAATATCGCATCAAATATTTTACAGTAATGTAAATGTCATCAAATGATATTTTAATTCGATTTGCTTTATTTTTATTTAAGTCAGATATAAAATGTAAGTTTCGTTGGTGCAAACAAGCATTAATAGTTTAAATTCTACTATAAGTTTTAAAATCCCAGTTCATGTTTTGCGAAGTACCAAATAAAATAAATAACAAAACCGATCAAGAAAACATTTTTTTTCTACTTCCGTTAGAAAATAGACGTTTTATTTCACTTATTTGAGTTAGGTAATGAACTGCATTATTTAACTAGTGAGTGAAATAATGAGGTAGCAGCAACAGATATCTTGGTAGACGAATTCTGATGTGTTATTCTTTTATTTTTTGAATTTATAACTGTCATTAATATGTCAAAATTTCATAATTTCAAAAACACTCTTTCGTATTTATTAGAACTGAATTAGAAAAAATATTGTATGAAACTAGTAAGGAAATAGGTTATTACCTTACTTATGTGTTTACATAACTCGGCTACACCTCGTTCTGCAAATTTCACATGCGTAAGGTAATAACCTTCATTTCCATACTAGTTATATAAATAGCTATTGTCTAATTATACATGTACTGTAAACGTGAAAATAGTAAAGAAAGTTTGTATAATTGTTTGAAATAATATTTTATTTTGATTAGAATATTATCAATTAGAAAAAAAAATTATACACCACTCAAAATGTTTTGTTATTATTCCTATTTTGGTTATGGATACGTTGATATCAGTCATGACTTAATTCACAAAACCTGGTTTGTGGAACGACAGTGAAAATCAATTGCAAATTGCCAAATACGACTACAAAAAGTAATTATATGCTTTAATATAATGTTATAATTAATTACTAATATATTATTCTGATTTAAATATACTGTATATTTGGTGGCATCGAAAAACAGCTAAGCTGAATGCTGACATTTTGTATCTTCTCAATGTGATGCAATAAATATTATTATTATTATTATTTACAAATAAGAAGCAACTAAGCAAAATCTTCCAACCTTGGTTTAACATTTAATTCTCAAAATAATCGACAACAAATTTCACTCTCGCAATCATTGGAATCAACAAAGATTGACATTCCTTAATACAATAAACAAAATACTTTCATAATATTTCATAATTGTACTTAAAGTGTTCACATAATAACTATAACACAGCGGATTAGTTAAACGCTATAAAGCTGTAATTCCTTAGTGAGATTTCAAATCTTCAGAGATGTACTCGTAATATGCAGGATAGTTTAATTATAATAACGGCAAATAAAAATAGTAAACAGATTATATTAGTTTGAAGTAGTTCTAGCTAAATGAAATTATTATTTGCGTCGATATGGTGATTGACAACCCGAGTTCGATCAATCAATAGTTTAGTAGGTATGTAGTCTGCAAAATTTAAAGTCTTAAGACTTAAGTAAGTGTTAGAATTAAATATTTCAATATATTTACTGGGATTTCGTTTAATTACTTAAAGCATTATATTAATTTTTTTATAATTATTGCACAAACAAAACACAGAAATAAAATGTGTTATGTACGATTTGGTGCCACAAATAAATCCAAAAAGTAAGTGTCAAGCCATTTGACATGGTAAATAAAATGACATTTAAAAAAATATTACTGTATTGTGAAAAGATTTTCAGGATTTACCTAAAAATTATATTATTACAAATAATACATGTCCAAACAACTAATTAAAAATACATTAATATATGTATAAAGAACAGAAAAACATTTGAAATTATTTGATAAAATTTGCATTTTAAATTTTATATTCAAATTAAAAATTTAAATTACATCAAAATATTTGGATTACAAGCAGAGCTGAGAGAATAACTTTTAAAAAATACATAGTTTTTTTTTTACAAGTTACTGTGTCAAAGTAGTTAAGGTATATTATTAAAATAGGTCCACGTGGAAAAAAGGACTTGGTTTTAGAAATAAATAACTTCAGTTACTTTTATTTATATAATGAATAGGAAACAAATGAAACAACATACATATATTATAAATTATTATAAATATATTTTCTTGGTTTCTTTTTAACGCTGAAAGCAAGAGTGTACGAGTTGATGCAAAGATCTTTGTGTAACATTTGAATAACAAAGAAATGAATTTTAATATTGAATGTTTATTATTGCCATAAAAGTGCATCAGAATGATAAAAATTGACAATAATTATCAAAGTTAAAAAACAAAATCTTTATTTTAATATTTTTTTGAGTTTCCATATCAGAAGTATACAAATTATAGCTGGTAGCAAGAGGTCTGTTCTAACTTCGTTTTAGTTAAAACCGCACAATAGAAATTTAGATGTGATAACGTTGTAAATAATTCTCCTTGGTTACGAACAAAATACAAAACATTTGACATTAGCTGTCAACAATCATGAGTACAATAGTTATTTACGTAAAAAGTCAGGAAAGCGTTCAATTACAGGATGAGTAGATAGTTTGAAACAGCTTACGAATCCTGTACGACGCTTTACTGACGTGTTACGTATAACATTTTATCTGAAACTTATAAACAAATAATAACTATTTTAAATTAGTTTAAATTAAAAGAAATATTTGACTTCGATATTCATTCTTTTATTTTATTTATGTTGGTAGAAACTCACGTTTCTTTCATTATCTGCCTAGGCAGGCAATATGTTATTTTCTTACTTAGACATGCAAAACAAAGGTTTCCTGAATCTTAAAAGTTCGGCATATATTTATTTACCTGTTTCAGGAAAAATAAAGTTACAAAAAAATAATTCATTATTTCTAATCTAGTAAAAATAGTAAAAAATAATAATTTTGGATGAATTTTGTGTAAGGTAAGTCATATCATTATTGTCAATATATTTGTATCATTATGAACAGTGTTGTAATATTAAATATTTCCGTTGCTCGGTTTTAGCCAAAACAAAGTTAGAATCGAGCTCTTATTACCAGCTAATGTGTTTTGATTTGAGAAAAATAATATTTGTTATATAAATAATTATTCTTTTTTAAATAACATAAAAAATAAATAATTATATACACTAACGTTACTTTCAAAGTAACTAGTTCTTAAAAATCAAGTTAAAAGTTACTGTAAAAAATAAAAGAACTTAATTACAGTACCTAAATTACTTAAATGAACCGAGTTATAAATAATAAAGTAACATTATGCTTAGTTACTTCCCAGCTCTGATTACAACTAACAAATCTGCAATGGCTGATACTCATAAATTTTGGCAATGGACAATAGAGATAACTTTTCAAGGTTGCCGAATTTTTGCACACTGTTTGTTATCATATATGTTGTGTTGGATGTTATTATATTTTGACCTACATAATTATTTTGATGAAATGAAACAGCTTCTTGAGAAGATTATTAAATAAGGTTTATGTAAATTTTGTTATTAAAAAATAATTAGGTCTTGAAATTATATATATATATATATATATATATATATATATATATATATATATATATATATATATATATATATATATATAAAATCATTTTACATCCCCTAATACCCTTGCGAGTGTCTGGATTTCTAGTATCTTGATTTTTTCTGCATTGTTTTATTTTATTTTTTCGATTAATTCTCGTCATTCTTTCCTTTTCTTGGCTGTCTTCCTTGTTTCTGTAAGTCTTGAAATTAATGTTTTAAATTACGAGTATTTTTCAATTTGAAATATGGACCAAAATTCTAAAACATATTTTTATAGTCTCGTAGATACATAATATATATTCAGAGAAAACATTTATAGAGATTATTGAAAATTTATCACGCATTGTGATAGCTAAATATAATTACAAAGTATAAGTAAAAGCTATTAAAAGCAAAATCTTTTTATTAAAGTAAAGGTTATTGAAAAAGTGACAATAAAGCTAGTACTTAAATATTATTATAATGCACGTACTGAGATTTTAGTGGTTTGGTGCATGAATATGCACTTTTAGGCTTCTATTAATATGAATAAATAAATATATAAATTCCTGCTCTGTTCGTCTGTCCGTTGCAACTTTCAATTAATTACCAAAGCTGCGTTGATAATAACAACTCGAAATTTCACATGCTTTATATAAGATTTGACGAATTTACATGCTTACAATAGATCATCTTAATCAGCCATCTTTCAACAAAATAGCAGCTGTTGGCCATGCGAGAAAGATTGAAGACATTAATTCGCGAAATTAAATGCAAAACATAAAAATTCAAGTTTTAAAAGTGGTAATTTTAAGACAAAAATTATGCAAAACATTTGAAAATTTAACCAATTTTGTACTGACAATTCCACTCATAACTTTTCATCCAATCAACTTATAGTATTTTGCTGTAATATATCGATAAAATCAGAAGATCTAGTGTTATTAATTGTATTAAATGAAATTAAAAACAACCTTGACGTCTAGTAAATCTCTAAATATGTTCCTATAAGGATAATTATTTGTGATTATTTCAAAAATCTTGTAAACGCTCAATCAAAAAGTTCGAATCCCACTCAAGCTAAATAGTTATTTGTGTATTAAGAGCGTAAAGTGATTCTTTGTTACTCGAGCACGGTAATTGCAGCGCAAGCCGAAGGCGAGAGCTGCAATAGTGTAAGAGGAACAAATACACTTTACGCTCGTAATACACACATCTTTTTACTACGATTGCATCTAAAAATTATTTAAAAACATATACGTACTGAAAATAAATTCATTTTGGCAACTGTCAATATGACAAGTTTCTGTTTTGTTTGTATCCCTGGTAACTATTGAAATAAGCGCGCATTTAACGTCTTTTTCGCGCATTGTCATTGGAGACGCGCAAAAAAGATATTTTTCGATTGTTCCACAGAAAACGTCAACTTTACGATGGCAAATGAGAGCGTAATTGTCAACTTTTCATAGCAATCGTAGAAAAAATATATGAACTACTAAATTGCGTATAATTAATTGATTTTAAAAATTAAGCAAAGAATGACACTTGGTTGTTTTAAAGAAAATATTATTTTAACACTTAATACGTATTTTGGCATTAGACCATCATCAAAATTCTGATAATAATTCATTTGATATTCAACATCCACATCAGTTACGTGGTTACAAAATCCATTATTATTTTTATTAAAAATTACTTGTCGACCAGTGGCACTAGAAATGTACTCTTCTAGAAGCATGTCCATAATTTTGCGAAATTAAAAAAATTCTTTTTAATTGTGAATCAGAACATTGAAATGAATATACCTTGAATTTTTTTTACCCTTTTTTTAACACCCTGTGTAATGTACGAACAAAAAGCAATCTACATTGAATCAAAGTGACTAGGGATATATTTTCTGTCGGTTTATTTCTACATGTAACAACAATAAATCCCTATGTAATCAGTAATGATTGTAGAACTTAAACGTGATGTTGAAATGCAGATTAAGTTCTCCTTTATAGATTGTAGAAAAAACTGTTCGGAATTTCTGATATTTTAGCTATTGATACGAATAGCTCAACATCTAATGCCAGACAAAGCTTTGTTGAGTAGACAAAGCAAGCACGACTAGTACGATTTCCCGATATACCTCTGTACATACAGCTCGATAAAGCGAAATGACGTAATGCAGGTATGCAATTACGAATCTCAAATGGATCAATCACATAACTTTAATAATATGCATTAAGCAGAATTTACAAATAAAAAATAAACAAATAAAACATACCTAAACAGCCAAATTTTCAAAAAATTTGTAAGGTATACATATAATCGTAAAAAATAAGCCAAAATAGAATGGCAACACAGGCAACAAAAATCAGCAAACCGGAAACAGTTAACGTTGAATACCTTGCTTTACTAACATTGCTGGTCGTATTTTACTTTCGTTGCTGTAAATGATTTGATGTAATATAAAATATATATTTTTTAATGAAGTTTGTATATATATATCGCGATTTTGTTACGGCTGGCGCCGTTTCTCGCTTCCTATTCGCCAAACTTCTCTGTCCCTCCAGTCTTCTTCCTGGAGATATCTTCGTTCCATAGCTTTTCTTATGTCGTGATGCCAAGTAAGGTTCGGTCTGCCTGGTCTTCTACGTCCATATGGGACCCATTCCCATATTTTCTTAGGCCATCTTGTGGTATTCATTCGCTTCATATGTCCATACCATTTTAATCTTTTGCTGTCAATTGTATCTAGTATGGTTCCTTCCATATTCATCTGTTCTCTTATTGACTCATTTCTAACGTGCTGCAATTTTGATATTCCACAGCTTCTCCTCCAGAAATCCATTTCAAGAGCTAATAGTCTATTCTCGTTTCTTTGACTCAATTCCCAAGTTTCACTGCCATAATGAAGTTTGTAATTTATTTTATTATTAAAAATTAATATTTTTCTGGGCTCCAGGCCTCTTGAAAAATAATGCTAAGCACTGGGTAGTTTACACCCCTGCTACCAGCTTTTGTCAACCCTATATACAGTTACGCTATAACAATATATCTCGAAATTGCTATTATAAATTTTTATTCAAAAATATATATACACATACTATATTTATATAAAAAACAACAAAGACAAAATTAATTGTCTTTTTTGTGGGACTTAGACAAGTGTTTAGTTTGATATTTTATTATATATTTATATTCCTTTGTCAGGATATATTCAATACGAATCATGGAGTCCAAAAATCTTCTCTTGTTATGAATATTTTAGAAAGGTACTTTTATTTATTATGTACGTATTTAAATATTAGAATCAACAGAATGTAAATTTTTAAGTTTGACATCACAAAGTTTCGAGTCGAGCCTTAACCGATTAAATAAGTATGCTTTAATAATCAACCTGTGGTACCCAAAACGGCGATTAATTTTTAATGGGAATACGTTTTGTCACAGGTTTAGTTTCTAAAACTAAGCTAAAAGATGAAAGTTACCTAATCTTACTATTTAATTTAGTTCATGTAGCATGTATTCATTTTAAGAATTGTCCATAAACGTTATAATATTTATATAGTATATAATTCTTAAATTAAAAAATGTAAATAAGTCAGTGAAAAGGAATGGCAAAATAAGTGATGATGGACATACCTGCTGCATCTTCTCGAAATCGAGACAGGGACGCTGGGGATGCGCGTGGCGTGTGTGACGCGAACGTTTGCGGGGTGAGACCTCGTAGTGGATGAGCTTCTGCGGCGGGCTGAGCGAGCGGCCCTTGTTGGGCCGACCGGGTTTGAGCGCCTCAAGTGGCGGCGACGTGCGGAACTGCACGGGCGTAGCCATGCTGTCCAGCAGCGAGTGCACCTCGTCGTCGGAGCCGCTGCCGCTGGATGATAGCTCCGTGCACGCACCGTGCGACGTAGCTACGTTGCTGTAGTGTGAATTGTTCTCCTCGTTTTCGGGGCTCAGGTCGAGTGAGCGCGCATCGCTGATCTGCGACCATTTGCGCTTCTCGGGCTGCTGCTGGTTGCTGCATAACGGCCGATTGATCACCTCCAGTTCCTCTTCGGACGAGTGAGGATCATGCAGTGCGTCCGCGTCCGTTACGTCCGGCGCCGGGCTACCAACTGAGCACCCCGTGTCCGCGGGGCTGATGCTTGAACGATCAGACATTACTGTAACAACAAAACAACATCACATTACCATCACCATCATTTTTCTAATACACTAGAATTTATACAACTTCGTGATCGGCACGAAATCTAATAGGCAATAATTAATACATACATATAACTATTGGACAGAATCAGAGGTATGCAAACATCGCTCTTCCTGCTTTTAATTCAGCATAAATTCACGACATGAAAACTTTTAATAACATATCTGTTAGAATACAGACAACAATGCTAAATCTGCAGGATGTATTTATTTTTTTAATTTATTTCTATTCTTATTTTTATTTATTTCTATTCTTTATTACTATAAATAATAGAACATCAGTAAAGTATAGTAATTACATTTAGGCACTAGATAATTTATAGGTTTGCATAAAAAGTCCATGAAACAAATGCAAATTTTGATCTAAACAAAAATGATCCTTTATATAGGTAGTTTTAGTTATCTTTAATACAAAATAAGTGTTGAAGTTAGTAAATATCAATAAGATAACTAACAAAATCCAAACTATAATTTAAAAAATCAAATAAAATCATAAAAAAATGAAAAAATAAAATAGATTTTATAATAGTTATTTAGGAAATGAGACCTGAAAGTGATTCTTTTACTGGGTAAGCATCAGTAAGCATATTCCCGAGCGAGCCATTGGCGAACTTTGGAAACTTGAGAGCATAGTAAAGACACTTTCACCCTGAACGTTACGCACAATATTTGTTTACGAGCATTAATAACAAATGGGGTAGATGGCTCAGTGGTATCGAGTCGGCCTGTGGATCTTGAGAACCCTGGTTCGATCCCCACAGCTGACAAACAAATTTTCACCAATTTAAAAATCTATCCTTGTGGCTCCCTCTCCACTAATATCTTTGAGGGCCGTGATTTGACGGCTGGTAACCGCACTTCACGCGACAAAATATATCACTTACCGAGATCTGCTTAGGCAGAGTGCCACACCCAGTAATGGGTAAAAGGCGTGATGATATATTTATTTATTTATTTTTATTTAATAACAAATTATTCATAATTTAACACACAAATGAAAAATATGTAAATAAACTGCTCACATTGGAATCATTTATATTTTGATCTTTTTGCAAAAGTTTTACTGTTTCTTCTGGTCATACTGTTCAATCTAGATCGGTAAAGACAGTTTTTCCGGACTAAAAAGTGACCAGAAACGACTCATTTTCTAGATGATCACGAAAAAAATATAATATTTAATGAAGGTTAGATTATTTTTTATATTTAACTACGAAAACATCTTGGTTGGTAGCACAAGCTCTGTTTTTGGGTGTTCTAAGAGCACGGTTTTAACATGTTAGAGATAGCTAAAACACCCAAAAACACTGTTCTTAAAACAGACCAAAAACAGAGCTTGTGCTATCAGCCATTGAATTTATCTATCTATGAATGTATATCAATTAAAAATTCCTTGCCAACTCAATGTAAACAACGACTTTATTTTGTCTACGTCAGTAGGCGGGAATGAGAAAAATAAATAATAGTAACACCAATAAAACTGTTTCAGATCATTTGACATCGATGGGAATGCAGGCTGCAGGAATAGATATTGTGTTAGTTTATTTTCCTTTAAAGTATTTAAATCAAAGGAAAAACTATCTACGTGACGAGAATAAAAATTGTCACTTTGTTTACAGTGTCTGTTATTCTGTTGCATGCAGACAAGTAGCGACATGTTTAATTCAATCAATTTTGTCCATTTTAAATTCATGAAACAATAGCATGCATTTGCAGTTATCATTTCAGAGACTTCAACTATACATTTTTTATTTAGTTAAATGCTTTCTGAAAAGATAATAAATGGTTGTCTCTATGTCTCTATTATTACATGTAAATAATAGAATATAGCATTATATAATAATAAAACGTCTATTATGCGATAGACATATTATTTTAAAGTTTTAAACTTTTGTTATAAAATTAGTAACTTATATTTGTATATAAACGACAATCCTAGTAATATTTAGCATAGTTTATTTGATATTAGTCGCACACTTATTACACAAGAAAATCTATTGTGCCCAGCTCTATAAAAGTAACATCATATTTGTTAGTTTTAGTTATATTTATTAAAAATACTGATATTACATGAGGACAAAATATGTATAATGTCAAGTACTTATTTATGTTTACAAATTTTTATCATTAGTATCCTTGGAGAGGAAGTAATTCAGTCAAAAATAGCTACGCTGACATCATGATAAACAGAACGTTTCAAAATTATTGCAAAAAAATAATAACATTTTATATATGAGAAATGCATAGTTTCTCAGGAGGTGTAATTTGTAGCCAAAAGGCTACAAAATACCAAGGGAAATATATCATTTTCTGACTAGATATATATACTATTTTTTCACGACCTAAATAATATTAAAACCGAAGAAAGTAGTATTAATTTTAAAATTATTAGTAGTTTTAGACAAAAATACAAATTTTCTACGATTGATATGAAAAGTTGATAATTACGCTCTCATTTATCATCGTAAATTTGACGTTTTCTGTGGAACAATCGAAAAATATCTTTTTTGCGCGTTGCCATTGGAAACGCGCGAAAAAGATATTATTATTTCAATAGTTACCAGGGATACAAACAAAACAGGAATTTGTGATATTAACAGTTGACAGAACGAATTTATATTCAGTATACGTTTTTTAATTATTTAAGATGCAATCGTAGAAAAAATTATGTGTGTATCACGAGCGTAAAGTATCTTTGTTCCTCTTACACTACTGCAGCTCCTGCCTTCGGCTCGCGCTGCAATTACCGTGTTCGAGTAACAAATAATTACTTTACGGTTTTAATACACAAATAACTATTCTTGACAATAGCAAATATTTATGTAAACAAGTTTGTTTATGTCAAATTACATTATATTTTTAAATTGGAATGCCAAGAATAGAGCAAAAAATCTTGAAAGAATCCATAAAAATTGTTTATATATATTCTGCAGCTGTTCTAAGGTTTTTATTTGTTTCATTGTACTCTAATGTATTTCACATATATTTGACAGCTGAACTGTCAAAATAATATAAACTGTTTTACTTTTGTCTCGATTTTTGTATTATATAAACGGTCAATTACTAAAAGATATATATTATTTGATGTATGAATGATAACGCAAAAAAGATTGATTCCGAAATTTATAAGTATAATTGCGCATTTTTTCGAGCTAACTTTTTTGTGCCACTGGACTGACAGATTACAATACTGAATAAAAATATTAAATATTATTAATTTAATTGAATTGAAGTTGTGTTGAACTGTATAAAAAAACCGACTGTATATGTATGGTTCCAATTGCACTATAAGCTATATGTCCTCTGTAATGTATTTGAGATAAATTCCATTTAAACAGAAAATATTTAGTGGCATAACTTTACAATTATATTGTTCAGCCATAAAATCCAATGACAGTACGGATTTTTTTTGGTCACTGCACAAATTTAATAATTTTGAAAATACCTAGTACTTATTAAATATAGCAATTCATAATATGTCAATTGTCATTAATATTAATAATTAATTATTTAATGATATACCGAAGTTTAATTGTATAATGGAAAGTGTTTTCCACTGTAAATTCTGGAATGAGGCAACAGTTCATTTTAACAACTATTTATACTCATCTGGAGTCCGATGACGCTAGTCCACTAACAAAGCCGACAATTTTAAACGAAAATCCATAGCAATTAACCGAATCGGGTCAGCGAATATTGAACCTTTGCTGGACCAAACCAAACCAACCTGATTCCAAAATACTCTAAATATTTTAACGCCAGTGTTAGTTGCTGTAATCTATAAACTGATACGGAATTTTAGTATTCCTAACCTCACTGTAAACAATAGATTCGTCAGTGACATTTCATGTCATTTATACTATTTAATTTGTTTATTTCATTTTTCTTTCTGTGTTTCTCATTAAATACACTAATATAAATACATTTGAACTTATAAAATTTAGCTGTATCCGCAGCAAATATAAAAATTCACGCCCCTGTAACTTGAGATATGAGTATCACATTTAAAATTTTTTGCGTTTCAATTAATAATAACAAAAAGTATCCAAAACTACACTCCTCAAAATTATACAGGGATATTTAAAAAACTAAATGTAAAATTAAAACAAAAATTCAAATATTTGTACGAATACCTAAGGTAATATTTTTCGTAGTAATAATGGAATATAATTTATAGTTTTAATTTTATAAATATATATTTAAGAAGCCTTTTATTTATTTAATATTAAGTTTTAATTTACATTCAATTTCTAATATATCTCTGCACAATTTTGAGCAGTGTATATTGAATGCATTGACGAGTACGAACATGATTTAAAGACTTAAATGAACAAGGTTTATACTTTTGTTTGCAGTCTACTGTTAGTATCGAAACTGAAGTGATGTGTATTTGTTGTTTAATCATTTATTTATAGTGAATCAATTGTTATTGTGTTTTTACAACAATGGCTGCAGATTCTACTATCACTTAAAGGTTTGTTATGTTTTGTTTTCAGTTATTTTACAATATAAGTAGAACAGAACATAGATTAAACACGAGGAATAAGTACGAAAATTAAGTGATCCTTGGTATGATATTTACCATATCATACACAACATATGCAGTATATTTTCTAGCTTTTTTAAAGATTAACTTTTTTTATTTTTATTCATATGTAACACGAATAATATCAACATTTTTTTCTGGCGGTTTTTAAATGTTTTATAATATTTATGTCATCACGCTTGTTTTCACAGCATATTTTATAAATATTTAATTTAACGCTCAAGGATATTCTGCTTGTATTTTTTTGCAATATAACCATACTAGAAGATCTTGACAAATTAGTACTAAAAATGTATTTTAAGCGTATATAAACTTACAATTTCATGTCGGTTTTTGACAGGGGTGCAGAATACGTGGATGCACGCATGCACATCTTCATAGCAATCATTGGGTTTTTAAATCATTTGTTTCAACCCTACTGTTCTGTTCGTACTTAGTATAACACTTGTGTCGTTCGAGTCAATTATGACTAATATCATTTTAATCTAACTTTAAGATAGTTTAGGACAAAAATTCAATACAAATGATAAAGTACATCAAACTTGAAAACTTTATGGAACAAATATTAGAGTATTTTAATGCAGTTCTATAAAATAAAGCAATTGAGAGTAGAAAGTGACTCGCGAATTTATATAAACATAAAACAATAGTTTGTACTGAACACTGTAATTGTGTGATTTAAAAAAATTGTATAATAATATTCACCCATTTATTACTATTGTCAAAAAATATTTTATTCTTGATGATCTCCTTATATCATTCAACTATTTTACAAATTATATTTTTAAATATTTTTTTTATCAATATTTGCCGCGGATCTCATTCAACAATACTAATGTAATGTTCGGGTCAATATGATTTAACAAAATAACTTAAGGATATAATGAGATCTGCAAGAATAAAATATTCATTGACAATATAAATTAATATTGGGTCAAACAGATCCGAAAAATACAAAAAGGTTAAAAATAACAAACATGTATTCTGTACATATTTGTATCTACCAAGTATTAAATAATACCTTCATTATGTATCTACCTCCAAATACATAAAGCTGCTCAAATTACACTAGTTTAATATGACAGTTCATACCTATTTTTATAAATATAAAATTTTTAATTAAATAAATGAACGATTGAAATGTTTTATTTTTTCCTTTTCTAGCAAGAGGAGTAAATATTTTTAGCAAGCAGATTAATAGTTATTTATGTGCCAAGAAATTTCAATCGTTCATTTATTTATTTAAAATTTTCCTTATTCATACGAAACAATGGTCTATTACATTCATCAGTTTATACACGTCATAAATAGAAGTAAAAACGATGACATTATATCTTACTACGTTTATATCTAGATAGTATAATCATTACTGATTTAGTGGTGGCCTGACAAAAATATAAGAAATCATATAATATTCAAGATTCACATTTACAATAAATTTACCGATATAACATTTTAACAAAACAGTTTTATTGTGATTTAATATTTATCAAATAAATATATTATCACGTCTTTTACCCATTACTGAGTGTAGCACTCTTCAGTAGTAGATCTTGGCAAGTGATATATGATCATGGCCACAAAAGATGTCAGTGGAGGGGAAGCCACAGGGGTTGTTGTTTATTGAAAATTGTACTTATTATTAATGTTTAATAAAAAAGGTTTTACGACATTTTTCCCCAAAATGATGACTGTGGATTTGAGAACCCAGGATCGATTCCCACAGCCGACAAACAATTTTCACATTAAAATTCCCCCTCCATTAACATCTATGAGGGCTGTGATTTGACGACTGGTAACCGTATTTCACGTGCATAAATATATCACTTACCAAGACCTGCTTCGGTAAAGTGCCACACCCAATAATCGATACAAGGCGTGATGAAATATTTATTTATTTTTATTTATATATCCTGTGAGAGAAGTATTTTTTAGCCTCCGTGTATTGCAGCCCTTGGCTTTGCCTCGTGCTTCTATATACACTTTTTTCTCTTCGTGTATTATATTATCATAAACATTTAAAATTACTTTTGCCTTTACGCCATTAGTTCTGTTTATACAAGTACATAAAAATTTACCAAGTTCATTAATATTTTTCTTTCGACTTGTTTAATAAAGTTTAAATCAACATCGTTATAATGATCATTATAAATAAGAGCTTTTTTTTGTAAAAATAACATTAAAGCTTTTTTTCATTTTTAATCATTTTAATGAATGATTTTATTATTTAGCTTTGATTGTAAGAGATGATATTATATTGTTTAAATTTTTTGCAAGAATATTCGTAATTTTCACCTTTTGTTTATTATTACATAGGTAGTATTTTTGAAGTAATTTTAAAACAACTTCAACATTTGGCATGGTATATGTAAACATTTTAGAGAAAAATACTTGAAATAAAATTGGAAGTTAATTTTGTCCTACCTATCTTTTATTTGAATATCTTTTTTTTAATTAATTTAGAAACGCTTGACAATGGAAACATTCAATATGAAATGTTGTAAGTTGTTTTTAAATACCGACAGGAAATGAGGTAAAATCTCAACAGGAAGTAAATCCTCAGGTGCTTTAATCGTTTGGAAATTGCTTTTTGTTATACAAATCTAAAATATATAATATTAAGATACAGTATAACGTATTTATAATTTAGTATTTAGTAATTTTCTATTTATAATTAATTCATAGGAATAGAAGACATATGTCCACAATTTAAATGACAGTTGATAGAAACAATACCTGTCAACATATTGCTATTTCTTACGCTACCTCGGTTACTCATTATCATTGATCAAATCTGACATATTTCCTAGAAATTCAGGCGAAATTATCCTTGATATATTTTCCGGGTTTCACTTTCCGTTGGTTGCGCTATATGTTTTATATCAGTAAAGCTGACGTAATTTCCAAGCCAACTCCAGTCGACGTATTCAAAGAATACTCTATCGATTCCTGGAGTACGTATATAAACAAGGCGTTCTTTTTCTTTTCTGATTTAAATGAATAACGTTGTAGTAAGAATATCTGCATGGATTGTTATCTACGATCTATTATTCACGTACGAATAGAAGACGAAGCGCAGTGGTGGTACAAATAGCAAGCTGGCGAATTCGTGGCTTATCGCTTCCGTCGAACGCTCGCGTCTTGATAAAACTACAATAAAAGCATACATGTCTTTATGAGGAAACATCGTTATTTTCTGAATATCAGATACTAGACATTACGATCAATGTATACTATTTCAGCTGTATATTTCCGGGATATATTATTTTTATTTTATTAAGATATATTCGAGGATAAAACTACAAAAATAATACCCAAGCGGTTCTGAAATTTGGGTCCTCAAAAATCTTTATTTTTAAGAATCAATTATTGACAACTATTTTTTTAGTTGTTATTAGCGATGGGCAAACCAAACGTTTTAATCACCGCTGCTATAGACGCTAAAACTAATAAAATGTTGGAAATAAATTTCAAACCAGGTTCTCGTTTCCTTTGTTACATAATCGTACTTATACGTATAAAATATTAAATTAAAATTGTATAAACTAATAATTATATAAACTATCACACTGCGGCTTGGTGATTGCGAACCCTGTACTGTAATTGGGATTAAATTCCTGTTGTACAGCGTAACATAAATAAATAAATAAATAAAAATATAGGTATAATAAGTGGCGATATAGATATTTATGTTTATTCAAATCAAATTATATAAATAACAACAATAATATTGTATTTATGTAGCGGTATATAATTTAATTTTTGTTCAAAATATTCAAAATGTAAACGAAATGTTTGTTAAAATAATTAGTGATATAAATAGCAAAAAATAATAGCACATTAATTTGTAAATTTATAATATACGAAAATTAAAAACATTATTTAGCTACATTTTAAATGAATACATATATTTCATATTTGATGCACAGTGATATTTCCATATTCAATTAAGGATATTAAATTCGTTTTACGTTTATTAACAATTTAATCAACTGCATGTATTGCAAAATCTCCTATTTAGGAAAATTCGTATCACAGTGAAATATATCTACCAGAAGCAAGCCTAGTAGCTATGCCAACAGATTATTGATTATAATTGCCACTGTCAAATGTGTGTACTTTTTTTATTTTCAAATGATGTAGATATAGAAATAAAGTTGAAATAAATGTGTTTTTGTATCTTTACTATACAATCAGCAACAAGCACGCGGGCATCATATTTGATACATTTTTTTGTTATTTTCCAGAAAATTACGCGAATGTCTAGTTAATAATGTATTTGTGCTTCACTTGTACAAATACTTTTTATAACCATATCCCTGGCTCAAATAACAAAATTATAAAATTAGGTTTCGTGAATTTTTCATAAATATTATGAATTTTATTATTAAATATTATATACATTATTCAGGTGCAAATTATAATTATCTATAAAAAAATATTATGACTGTATTACTACTATAACAGACAGTCTGAAATAAATCTGTTTTTATACTTCGGTAAAAAATAACAGGCGCGGTGGCCGAGCGTGTTAAGGCACATCTCTTAACATACTGTGACGTCACCCGAGCCAAGGTTCGTCAGTTCGAATCCGCCTGTCGACAATGTGTGATTTGTCGTAAAATATAAAATACAGTTACATGTATTCATCACACTCGGGCGCTATAAGCTAGTCACTTATACGCCTTAAATAATGTAGCATTCGACTACGAAAACCGGCAGTACGGCAGTGTAAGACCTGCGGCTCGGTGTGCCCGGTAGGCCCAGGCCCGATTTGGGCTGTAGCGCCATCAGAAGAAGAAAAAATATAAGGGTGTATACAGGCTGTTTTAGAACTAATTATTTTAATAAATAAAATAAATATATCATCACGCCTTTTACCAATTGCTGGGTGTGGCACTCTACAGTAGCAGATCTCGATAAGTGATATATTTCATCGCGTGAAGTGCGGTTACTATTCGTCAAATCACGGCCCCTAAGATATTAGTAGAGGGGGAGCCACAGGGGTAGTTTTAACATGGTGAAAATTATTTATTGACTGTGGGAATCGAACCCGGGTTCTCAAATCCACAAGTTGATACCACTGAGACTTACTAGTATTATAACCCTATATAATTTTCAACGTACTGATTATGGACTAGAAAGGATTTTTCAAATTAGCAACATTAATTGCACTTTACATTACATACATTTTTAGTTCAAACATATTAATAATTAAATTATAATTATAACACTACTAATAGCCATTTATCTGATGTAGTATAATGAATAAATGGATGATTGAAGAGTTTATAATTATAATATAATTATTAATAAATATTTTACAACTAACTGTCAAACAAGTGGCACTAAAAAAATTAACTTCATATAAAGTGCAATTAATTTTAAGAATTTTGACAAAATTCCTTTTGTTTCATAATCAGTACGTTGAGTACTATATGGAATTAAAATAAATGCCACAAGTTGTAAATCCTGACATACTGATCATACAAACATTTTTCTAATGTTGTATTATGAATTGAAGTTGACTATTGTGTTATTACATACATTAGAAATTACTATTAAATCAGTGATACTAAAAATGTTTACTCAATGATAACCACCTTAATTTTACGAATTTTGAATAAATTCATTTTATTCTATGATCAGTACCGTAAATATACCCTTAAATTTAAAACTACCCTTGTGGCTTCCCCTCCACTAATATCTTTGGGAAGGATGATTTAACGGCTGGTAACCGCACTTCACGCAGAGAAATATATCAATGACTGCAACCTGCTACGGTAGAGTACCAGACCCAGTAATGGATAAAAAGGTGTGATCATATATTTACTTATTTTTTATTTAATTATTTCCAGAAGTATATAAATTGTACCTAGTGTGTATCTAATCAAAGTAAGATAGTCTAACTATAACATTTTTACCATCTAAATATTTGAAGACCAATAACTAAATTTACACATACGTTTTCTCCCTATTTTTAATGTTGACAAGAAGAAGAAGAATTTATAGCATCATACAACACATAGAAAATGTTTATTTTTGAATCCATGTTGCTGTAATTCAAATCACTTACAATTGAAGTAATATAAATATGATGATACTCCAAACTAAATAAAAATTATCACAAGAAATAGTGCAAGCCCTTTCGTTATATGTATGTTGCAAATCATTTTTTTGCTTAGCAACAAGCAGCAGAATAAACTGCATGGTAAAGACCAAATCTATAGGACGACAAGTTTTACCTAATGTCAGTTTACTCGTTTCAAAGCAAAAAACATTAATGCTTGAAAATAAAAATGTAACTAGAGAAAATCTGATAAGTCGGGTTTTATTTAGTAAGGTAATTTCCCAAGACAAATAAAATAAAGTAATATTGTGTCAAATTATGTCAAAGCATATTTATTTGGTGATAGGATTTTATCCTAGTACCAGGATTTTATGTGTATAAACAAAGCAGAATTAGCTAATAGGTAACTAAGCTCATGTTTAGAGCATCAAGAGAAAAAGTCACCATAGATATTCTTAATTTTTAATTGCAATAATTCAATCCTATTTTTTTTTAATATTGCTTCATATATACCAGCATTTACTATATAAGTTAATAATATCCACATATATGTAAGTAAATGATAGTAAAAACGTTTAAAGGAATTGACTTACGTCACCAAAAAATGTAACTAAATAAATGACGTACGGTATAGCAATATTCACATGTTATATCTGTATCCGGTTTTAAGTTGTGTCGCTTTGTTATATTTAGGGCTTAAGAGATTAAGAATCTTTAAAAATACTATTTTCCTTTGCATAATTTCATAAAAGGTTGATGATTCGAAACAAATGTTCAGTGTAACACGATCACGAATCAATTTACACATCTTTGATAACTAGATTATGTTTTTCATTAAATATACTATTAAACAAGTGACACTAAATATTTTCGCTAGGAATGAAATACCCAAATTTTAACGAATTTAAAAAAAAAAGTTTTGTTCTATAATCAGTATATCAAATTATATATGTCATTCAAGTTTCGTGCAGAAGTATAGAAACACTCTGTGTAGATCGATTACAGTTATAGATAATATAGATCGAGTTACTGAATAGAGGAAAGGTAAGAGGGGTTATTTTGTAATAATCTCCCTGACTTCACGAATCCAACCTCTGTCTCTTTAGAACCATTCAATCATTTAAACATTGCATTTTTGTATTCTTCAACAGCACGTCGTCGGACTCTCAGTCGAACACAAAATGCAACATTGTGACACTTGCTGCTCATTCACGCAGGTCACGTGCGCCTGCCGGCATTTAGGCACCATGCATTGCCTGTTTATTGCGCCGTGACACGTGTCGCACGTCTAACGACATCTCTCGCCCCCTCGAATACCCACCGGCACGCAGGACCTACAAGTCGATATATGTCCCTCTTCATGTACATACAAGACAGAACAGTGATTGTTAATTGTTATCGAAATAGAGAATTGCAAATGTAGAGAATATTAAGTACATAGATTTGCTGATAATGATACATCATATTAAAGAATGTTTGTTATTTACTGCAATAAATCTACGTCAACACGCCTTTTTCATTTCATTCTGATTCATAATTCGAACTGTAACGAAACCGTAACCGAAAACCGTATCGATATTCATCTTTTTATGAAACTGTAAATGAAAACCGACATTTTTTGTTTTGAAATATGGAAACCGAAAACTGAAACTAAAATTTAATTGACTCTGTAACGTAATCGAACCGATATTATTTCGCTTCTAAAGCCGTAAACTTAAACTGGTATAAATAACGTACTGATCCGAAAATAGTAAGAATACGAAGAATAAAATAAATAAATATAATAATAAATATCAAAATAAACACTTGTCTAAGTCTCACAAAATTCAGCCTCCAAGTCACCTTATGAGGGCATCATCAGAGGCTGGCAGCACAGTTGGTAACCATAGACGCGTTTCGCTCTTATTAGAGCTCATCAGTATGTTCTAGGTGAAGAAGTAGGTTATACCATACTGATGAGCTCTAATAAGAGCGAAACGCGTCTATGGTTACCAACTGTGCTGGCCAGCCTCTGATGATGCCCTCATAAGGTGACTTGGAGGCTGAATTTTGTGAGACTTAGACAAGTGTTTATTTTGATATTTATTATTAAACCTAGTTTCACCTAGTGAGCATTTAAAGACAATTAATTTTGTCTTTGTTGTTTTTTAAATAAATATAAATTGACGTTTTCAAATATCTTACATAATAATCAACTTATTATACTGATGTTAGCATTCATATTTTTCATCTATCAGTTTCATTTAAATAAATTTCCGGATGTACAAAAAAAAGACACATGGATAAAGATTCAGTCGAAGAAAAAACAAAAGTTAAGCAGACTTCATCATGATTTAATATTGTACGCCGAGCAATTCAGAATTCACATTTGCAATTGTCTATGGCTGACAAAAGGCGTCTCTTTATGGATTACAATTATTCAGATTTGAACCTTTTATTCCCCAGTGATTCAAACCAATGGCGTAACTGAATTATTTTCAACCAGGATATCCCATTAATCGTTTGTCAAGTTTTTTGCGTTGTACCGTATTTTTCTCGCAATCTGATATAAATTCGAGACTTGTGAACAACAATGCTAGAATGTGACCGTAAATATAATAATACATACATAATAAAGTTATTATTTCACATTTCTAAGAGCCGATGGTTCTTTACTTGTCGCGATTTTTATATCGAATATTAGTCATTTATTTAATCATATGTATCCAAAGTGGAAACTTTTTATTCTAAAGTCGCTAAAAGATTTTTTTTGTACTCTTAACCTTCAAAATGACACTTCCCGCACGCAACATTCAATTTGGAATAAGTGCTTCCCGATCGACTCGACTGTAAAAATTGCAAAAAACACTGGCCCTTTGGAACATTCGAAAATTAATGTCTTGATAATAATAAAATCTAATTACAAAAATACAACTTCCATGAATTTTCCTTCATTCAAAGTTTGGGAAATAAGAGTAATTAGTTAAAATTCTTTCAATATTTGTCAGCATCAATACCATCTATTTGTCAACCTTTGAACTAAAGAAGTCATTGATACAACTTCTTGCAGATTGTACGAGTAATCAAACAAAAATCGCGACTAATAGTATATAAATAATAATAAAAGACAAATATAGTGGAATATAACAACGTAGTTTGAAAGGTTGAAAGTTTTGTACTTCATTGAAAACATTATTTGCAAATGAGAATGAATTAAAAAAAAATATTCTGTTTGAATTCGTTAATTAGGACAATTCGTCAAAAATGACCTTCATATATTTTTTACCTTCCATGCAACCGTTTATGAAAAATTAAATAATGGTATCTTAAAGAACGTGTTTTATAGACATGTTTTTTCGCACACGTCCAAGTTTAGAAAACGAGCCGCAGGCTAGTTTTCTAAAGCATAAGTACAATAAAAGTCTTATAAAATAAGTTATTTATACTATTTTTTTTTATTTTGCGTCTTATATAAATTAAAATATAAAAAAAAAACTGTAATATTTTAAACAGAGTCAAATTAGTGCAATTTGTATATGAAATGTTGTGGTTGGTAACTGTTATTGACATTTATGCAATTGTTGAGATTTTGAGGTTATATTGAAATTTTGATGTTTTCAGCTTGATAGGTTCAGTATGTCATCCAGTACTAACAACCATCTAAAACAAAATGTTGCGTATCGTAATGAACGCTATTTCGATACGCAACTGAGTTTCGTAATGACTTTATGAACGCAAAATAGAAAAAAGTTTTGTGTGATTATTTACAACTAAATTTAATGGATTCAAATTTATTACAAGTCTTCAACGTTTTACTTCAAAATATACATTATATAGAATAATATATTTCATTTATAATAGCCATAATCTTTTGTTTCAAAAAGGTCAGTGCTCAGATGCGAACTTCAAATCCAATTAGGCACATGATTTAATTTTCCGTCATGAATGTGTTAAATATTTGATGACAAAAGAAACGAGTAAAATAATTATATTTGACACATTTTAATTCTGCTATGGAAACTTTCTTCAAAAGTTAGGGAAATTAAAAAGAAATTGAATTGTCAAGAATTTTCCAAGCAAATAATAAAACTAATAAGGTACTACAACGGCTTAAATAATATAAAGTTGAATTTTCCGAACTGCTATATTTATCAAAAGTAATAATGAAATTTCTCCGGGCAGATTATATCTAACAAATTACAAACCGAAGACTGAAACTATAAACTGGTAAACCTTGCTAGAGGCCCAAATACGTCAAAGCTGTGAATGGCATAATTATTTTGTAACCGTCATCCGACAGTCTGACAAAATCAATAATTTCACACTTCCGGTTATTGAGGACCAAATTGTATCTCGTAAAATTTTGTGTATTATTCATGTGCGAATGTGATCCACATACAAAGGGCGCATAGTTCGGCTTTTTACGCAGGGAATTGTTCACTACAAATGACATCGATAAATTTACAATGAAAAGGAATGATTAATTTATTAGCTATTCTGTTTGTTGAACGAATTAATTTAATAATCTACACAGAATATTATCTTGTTATAATAAATATTACTTATTTCATGTAAGAATGTATATAGTAGAAGCATATTATAAATCTGTATTCTTTCTATTCTGAATACTATGATCGAAAACTGACATATTTCTGAAATTTACAAAATATATTTGTAGATACTTGTTTATCATACATACATATATAACATCACGCTATATGCCATTAAATGGGGTAGCACGATCCCCTGAAACATACATAGAGCATCCACTAAAAGATTCATAAAAAAAAATCAGTTCACGTCAACATTCTCATCCTGACACACGATACTCGTTTCGATCATATTAACACTTCCTCCATACGAACTCTTTCTTTCCTCACAACCAAAATCCATCATCACAAACAAACCTTCATTCACATCCATCCATTCGCTCATGTACACCTGTTTCGTAAATCTTCACTTACGCCCACTTCTCTAACACATTAACACTTCCTCCATACGAACTCTTTCCTTCCTCACAACCAAAATCCATCATCACGCAACAAACCTTCATTCACATCCATCCATTCGCTCATGTACACCTGTTTCGTAAATCTTCACTTACGCCCACTTCTCTAACAACGAATCTATCAAGAAATAAAGGCGGCATCGCCTGCGCTTTTAAAAAAATACATTTAACACAATGGCAGTTAGACACTTTATCTTAACGCTCTAATGAGTTACTGAAATTTACTATCTGTAAAACATTACAAATTAATATATTTTTATGTATAATATGGATTTCCAAAATATCCAGCAAAAAAAATTCCTGAGATCTAGCAGGTCACTCTATTTCTCCACCGTTCGCTTTTAAAAAAAAATAAATATTTGAATATTTTCTTCTACTGTATATATATTAATTACAGGTAGAAAATCGTTCATAACAATGCGCCACTAATTATACAAATAAACTTGACAACCCATGTTTCATTTTAAAATAAACGTTCTGATACATTGTCAAATTCTTAACCATATGTCACATTAAAATAAACTAAAGATATAACAAATTTCTTGATTAAAAGTACCTATCCATTCTTCGTTCAATTTCATTTCCATCAGTACGGTGGTGTGGTTAGCGATACAGAATTCAAATCAGGAGATACCGAGTTCGAATCGCACTCAAGCTAAAAGTTATTTGAAATATTACAGTGCAGTTTAATGAGTGCGGACCCTGTACTGTAGTTGGGATTAAGTTCTAAACGCATAACATAAATAAATAAAAAGTAAATTCTTGACCTTCGCACTGATTAAAATTACTAGGATGAATTTCAATTGCTTCCTGAATTAATTTCGACCTAGCGATGATATTTTCGTTTTTTCAGAAACAATGTCATGAAGAAATCCAATTGTATGTTGTGTAATACAAGATTTTTCAGGATATTTTACAAGAATATTCCGCTGATGTTCTTATAGTTGAGAGCTTAAAGTTATGTCTGCCCAATGTAAACTTTTCCGTATTTTGATATTTTATTCAAGAAATATATCACTTACCGAGATCTGCTACGAGAGAGTGCCACACCTAGTAACGGGTAAAAGGCGTGATGATATATTTATTTATTTATTTATATTCAGTGGTATCGAGTCGGGCTGTGGATTTGAAAATCCGGGTTCGATTCTCACAGCCGAGAACCAATGTTCACCGAATTAAATCTCCCCCTTCAATAACATCTTTGGGGACCGTGATTTGACAGCTGATAACCGCACTTCTCGCGAAGAAATACATCATTTACCGAGATCTGCTATGGCGGAGTGCTTCACCCAATAATGGCTAAAAGGCGTGATGATATATTGTTTTTATTCAAATAAACTAGAACTATAAATCAAAAATATATTTTTTTCTATACTTCTATACATAATTTTATTTCTTTTATTTAAAAATTTAATATTTAAATATGACGGATACGTTATGTGTCGCAAAAAAAATAATTTCAGCACACATTTATAGCATTATGTTTAAGTTGCACATGCATAAGTGTTTTTTTTCAGACAAAATCTGCATTCATTTCTGTTTATTTGATATAAACTTATATAATCATTGTCTTTAAATTAAATTTAAACTGGGATAAAAAATAGTTATTTCTGTTATTAATGGGATAAAAGCATTATTACAGCACTGCGAGTATTAAGAATTTCATACGAAGAGATCGTAGACCAAGCCATGTAATCACACGTGGTATGTTGTAATATGCACGTGCGATATATACAATTTTATCTACGCCTGCTCAAATAATAAAAATCCAATTTTTTGTTAAAAGATTTGATATTTTTTATAAGTATTAATAATCATCATAAAATAAATGTTATTGTTTCAGGCTTTAAAAAATGTTGAATCCTTTTTCGTTCATATATTTAATAAATAAAAATGCATGAATGATTGAGTTCAGTATGTAACTAATAGAGTAATAATCTGAATTACCTAACGAAATAACTGTAAATCAATGATATAATCCAAGTATCTAGTCGTAGATAAAAATATGTTTCATATCAAAACAATGTTGTACAAAACAGAAACTCTACCAATAACTAACTGAATTCTGAAAGCTCAAAGGAACTGTCAGATGCAGAACAGTTGTTTCGACAAACATACAATAGAAGCACGCGTATTTCTTACGTGGTCATAACATTATATGTTGTAGTTTGTATTACGTTGTGAAAACAGAAACCTATACACAAAGGTGATATGAGCGACGCAGAATGGGCATTTCAGTGGTAAATTAGATTTTCCGTCGCCAATATTGCCGAAATTATTTTCGAACAAGTGATTCAAATAACAGTTGGAGAGATTAAAGTTCTCGTTACTCATTTTAGGTTTAAAAACAATTTCGTTTTTATAACAGATAATCCAAAACAAACTACGATTAAATGTTTTATTTGACATTTTAGATAACATACTGTGTGTACAACGAAACAATTATAGGAGTTTAAAATGAGATACGTACGAAAATTGATTTTTCTGGACATTTTAGAGCAGAAAGCACAAAAATGAAAAGATGTTTAAAATTAATTTTTATTTTTTAAAATTCTAAAATTGACGTGATAAAATGTCTGTATTGTATTTAAAAAATACAAAAAATAAAACAAAATTTCAATCTCATTAAAATCAATAATGCCTAAATATTTAATTTTAAATTTTACCAATATAGAAACTCTAATTAAGATCAATACCACTGAACTAAACTGTCACATAGAAATTTTGGTTCATAAGTTTTATTTTCACGTCTGGTCTAGGTATCTTATTGACGAAAATGTCATACTTAATTTTCAAAATATCTAGTACTAGAGACATTCTATAATATCAAAGATAAACTTTTTAAAAGTAAAATATTATTTTAAACAACTCTTCAATTTTGTGCTTTTGCTCTAAAATGTACTGGAGTGAAAATTTCCGCCCATATTTAAAATACCAATGTTAAATTTCTATTATTCCGTATTTCGTTGCACAAATTGTATATTTAATTTTTTTTTGCATAAATCATAAATTATTATATATCAATTTTATTTAAATTTTAATTATTCAAGTTTAAGAAAAAATTAAATACTCATTATATAGCAAAAATGTCCAAGATTTTTCTCATTTCATGTATTAAAAAAAGTATAATTACTAATAAAATATCAAAATAAACACTTGTCTAAGTCTCACAAAATTCAGCCTCCAAGTCACCTTATGAGGGGCATCGTCAGAGGCTGGCCAGCACAGTTGGTATCCATAGACGCGTTTCGCTCTTATTAGAGCTCATCAGTATGGTATAACCTACTTCTTCACCTAGAACAAAGTTCACGTGAAGAAGCTGGTGACGAAGGACTGTGCCAGCAGAGAATAAGATCTCTAAAGAACGGTAAGATGACATGAGAAGTTCTATCGAACCAGTAATGCCATCTACCGAAAAAAGCAAAAGCTACGAAATAGCAATTTAAATAAAAAACAACAAAGACAAAATTAATTGTCTTTAAATGCTCACTAGGTGAAACTAGGTTTAATAATAAAATATCAAAATAAACACTTGTCTAAGTCTCACAAAATTCAGCCTCCAAGTCACCTTATGAGGGCATCGTCAGAGGCTTAGACAAGTGTTTATTTTGATATTTTATTATTAAACCTAGTTTCACCTAGTGAGCATTTAAAGACAATTAATTTTGACTTTGTTGTTTTTTATAATTACTAAGTTTACATGCAGTTTTGAAAGAGTTTTCAAATCATTTTAAGTTTAGGAAATGTATACATAGTGTCAAAACAGTTTTTAATGAACTCAACTCAAATCAAACCAAAATTTCATGGATTTGACTTGAAAATTAGTTTCAAAACTAGTCATATAAACACGTAAATATCAGTTTTGATATAGTGCATGCGTACTGAAACATTTTCTGTCACTTTAATCAAGTTACTAACCTATAAATGAACTGATAGTTGTGTCCTTCGTGGTGTATAATAAAATAACTTGTGGATGTATTAATAGTATATTAAAGAACGAGTTTTTTTTGCACGCGTCCAAATTTAAAAAACGGGAAGCAGACAAGTTTTCTAAAAGATAAGTGCGATAGTCTTATAAAATGAGTTATTTATACTATTTTTTCTTGCAACTTTTATTTAAAAAATCTGCGATCTTTTAATCTGAGTCAATTTAGGGAATTTTGTATATGAAATGTTGTGGTTGGTAACTGTTAATGGCATTTATGAAATTGTTCAGATTTTGAGGTTGTATTGAAATTTTGATGTTCTCAGATTGATAGGTTCAGTATGTCATCCGGTACTAGCAACCGTCTAAAACAAAATGTTGCGTATCGTTATGAACGCTCTTTCGATACGCAACTGGGTTTCGTAATGATTTCGTTATGAACGCAAAATAGAAAAACCACATTTTATATTAAATCTAAAGTTTTATCAGAAATAAATAATATGAGATTATTATCTCATTTATGTTGAGATTGTTTTTAAAACCGATCTATATACCTGTTTTGAAAACTATATGTAAATAGTTTCACGTAATTTTGACTGAAGATTGAAAATTACCGAGATCTGCTTAGGCAGAGTGCAACACCCAGTAATGGGTAAAAGGCGTGATAATATATTTACTTATTTATTTATTTATTGAAACTATTTTTTAAACTGTATGAAACTTAGAAAACCTGTAAAATATACATTTTTTCGTATTATATAAAAACAATAAAACACATATTTTTAAAATTCAAATAACAGTTCATAGAAACAAAATCTGTCATCATTTTTGTTGTTTTCCTAGGTTGTCTGTGTTATTAAGAATCAATGGTTAAATTTGCTATAATTTGTAGATAGAAGTTATAACTGAATTCATATTGTTGCCGAGAAACATATTCCTTGGTCGCGTTGTATGTGTTCAGATTACAAATCCTGTATAGTAATAACATTCTAATCATATTATCTTGTATGGAACTGCATGAAAGCTTATGTTACAGATCAAACATCCAATTAATATTTCGTGTAAGTGCGTGTCCCTGTGTCATTGTGGCGGACAGTATTATGCACCTATCGCATACAGCGGTCCTGTCCTTATCCGTGTTTAGCTTATGCTTATGGCTGCGCTGAATTCTGTTCACGATTGCGCATGCGCGCGCTCGCGTGCGAGCCCTGCCTTCCATTGTTCGATGGACAATTTACCAGCAACAGCTTTTGCATACGTAAACATGCCGTGTTGTCTATATTCGAATGCAAACAATTCTTAACGTAAATGGCTATGCAAATCAGCGAATATCTGTTGACTGTTCGCTGGTACTGTTGAAACTTGGTCTGCAATTGTATTTATGTTTATTGCTATGTACGTACATAACATTAGCATTATGAGGATGAGACCAAATAACTTGTGATTATTTTAAACAAATGTCATTAGTACACACTATCAACGAAATTGTAGCATTGGAGCTTTACTCAATAGTTTGTACACATTACAAAAATAAAACATTGGAAATTTCTTCAAAATTCGCAAAAATTATGGGTAGGTGGCTCAGTGGTATCGAGTCGGTCTGTGGATCTTGAGAACCCTGGTTCGATCCCCACAACCGACAAACAATTTTTACCAATTTAAATTTATCCCTGTGGCTCCCCTTCCACTAACATCTTTGGGGGCTGTGATTTGACGACGAGAAATACATCACTTACCGAGATCTGCCACGGCAGAGTGCCACACCCAGTAATGGGTAAAAGGCGTGATGATATATTTATTTATTTTATTTTACTAATATCTTTGGAGGTCGTGATTTGACGGCTGGTAACCGCACTTCACGCGAAAAAAATATATCACTTACCGAGATCTGCTTAGACAGAGTGCCACACCCAGTGATGGGTAAAAGGCGTGATGATATATTTATTTATTTATTTATATTTTACGAAGTAAACATTTTTAGTACCACTGATTCTAAATAAATATATCATCACACCTTTTACCCATTACTGGATGTGGCACAGTGCCGAAGCAGATTTCGGTAAGTGATATATTTCTTCGCGTGAAGTGCGGTTACCAGCCATCAAATCATGGCTTCCACATATGGTAATGGAGGGAGAATCATAGAGGTAGATTTAATTTGGTGAAAATTGTTTATCGGCTGTGGGGATTGAACCCGGGTTCTCAAGATCCACAGGGCCAACTACCACATATATAATATATTAATAAATAAATCAAGACTACTGTTGGACACTTTTATGATATTGAATTTCGGTTTAAAACTTTAACAATAATAATAATAATATCATGTTAATTTATGTTGGCTATATTTATTATCTATTTTTAATTATTACTTTCCCGACCTATATAACAGGAACAGTATTGTATCTTACGTTTTAGATCATACTGAATAAAAAAAACCACTCCCAAAAAACGTCAGTCCGCATGATAAAAAAAAACGCGATAAGATTCTAAATTTAAACTTTTAGGCGAAAAACTAAAATTAAATTCGTTAATGGACTATATACAACCATTGGTACCACAACTTTACTAACAGGTCCTTTTAAGTTTATATGTTCATTTCGTAAACGGTAATGTTTGTCACAAAATATGTAATAATTAAAACAATTTTATGATTGAATTCATCATGTGGATTACTAACGTGATCCGTAGATTGTAGTTTCGTCATTGGCGACCTATGCTGTATTTTAGATCTCTTTGGACGGTTATTTTATAATAATATAAAAAAAGGAAAACTTTAGATAAAATAGCAAATTATGTTACTTAACATATTATCAATGAGTAAACAAGTAAATGCGAGTAATACTCGTATTAAATATGTAATAAAATATAACTTATTTCACGAAAATTTTGCCATGGAAGATTAACACGAGAAATGAGTTTACTTATACTTACCATTATTTCCCTGTTTACTTTACAGGAAAGATTTCAAATAAAAGCTGCAAAGAATTAAATTCCTCATTTGAATTTAAGAAAAAACTGATAATATTTTGATAACTAATTATGAAACTGGAACAAATACAAACATTACATTTACTGTCACATACAGTCAAATTTTCGTAAAAATAAGATTATAACCATTACATTTCACGAACTTATTACACTTTTTAATGCAGACATCTTTTTTAATGTGTCTAATATTATGTCTGTATACGTAAGTATTTCTTCATCCGGATAGTTTTTTACTTAATACATGCAAATAATGATTGGAAACTTCTACTTAGAAAATCTGGCTGTACATATTTTAAACTTGATTTTAATAGTAACTAAATAAGTCAAATGAAATATGTAGACTCCAGAGTTAGATGTTGAATTTAATTCTCCACAACTTTTATTTTGAAATTTTGCCTGTAAAGTAATCAGAAAAGCAATGATTGCGAAAAACTTATTTTCAATTGGGCTTTTAACTACTAATAGATGGCGCAGATCGCATAAAATATTACCATTGAGCTCCATAAGAATAGTGTTGCTGTTTATATTTTATTTTATTTGTGCATATTTAAAGTAGAATATAGTTTTTTTTAATTATGCAGGTTTAATTGCATCAGTAATTTATTTCATCATCTATATAGAATTTTGTGTTAAAGATAATCTGTAGGTTAGTTTAATACAACAAATTGATTTTTAATTAATATAAGTTTATTTAGCTTAGAATTAATATACAGGGTGTATCTGTACTTTGGGAAAAAATTACTGATCATGGAACAAAAATTTTTTTTTTTAATTCGCTAAATTAAGGATGGTTAACTTTATTGCTTGACCTGCTGATGCATTTAACTAAATTAAATGATTAATTTTACAATTACATTTTTGGTGTTGTGTAAACAATGACTTGTAAGAAGATTTAAATAAAATTATTAAAAATAGCTATTAACCAGTGGCTAACAAAATGTTGCCTCTAAATACGATGTATTCTCCCAATGGCAAGGTTCAGCCAAAGGCTGTTTTCCACCTTAATGTACTCTTAAAAACCTCAAAATTATTCGCCTATGGCGCAATTTTCATGAACGAACCTGTATAATTCGTTCAGTGAAATTATAATAGATGTCATTATAATCGAAACACCGAAGATAAATATAGAGAAAATAAAAATATGTTAACAGATAAAATTGACAACCACTTATATGATGTGTCAGACAACATTTTAGTTTGATGTAAATATTAACTTTGTGACGGAGTGTTTGTAAATATAATAACAAACTGTTCACGAACGAATTGGTAACTGTTTTTTTGTTAATCTGACAATTGCAATGTATTAAACGTAATACTTGTTTTTCATAAAGTGTCAAATAAATACTTTTTTATAATAAAATATTTTCATGATAACAAATATTTCAGTACAACTACCTGTTATTATTAATAGGTATAAGCGTACGTAATTATTTTTATTTTATACTCAAAAAATAATATGCAAAAAGCATTTAAAATAAATTCTAAATTACAATAAAGTAACATTATCAAAATGTATACGTGCTAATATTAAATTTCACATGAAATATGACCATTAATATACTTAAGCAATGCAGTCCAAGAAAATATCAAGAATTAATTTGTAACCTTGATTGGGTATCGTTCAATGTGCAATTTATTGTTGTTTAAAAATTGAAGAACAAGGTAAATTGCAGAAAAAAAGCAGAAGTGGTTACGTCACGAATTGTACGCGTGCCAGAAATGTTCGTCTTTCCTTGACCTCTCCGCAAGTTGTACTTTATAACGTAAACGAAAAATAGTTCTGTTATTTAAAGATTTGGACGTGAATATTATTTGTAAGAATGTTGTACGTACATCAATATATGAATAACATGTTTTGTATTTATTTTTTGAATGGAAAAATGTTGTATTGTGTACAAATAAAAAATGCTCAGATAAATAATTGGAATATTTTGAGCCCCAGTCTCCTTATACTAATGTAGACAAGGAAATAATATCAAAAGGTTATGCAAAAAAAGTAATTATTATAGATACATTTTATTTTACTTTACTTCTAAATCTATTTCTAAAATCCTCTTTTGATGAGAGTCAGTTTATAAAAGATTACAAAATAAGTTGAAATTAAGTGCTATTAGGATTTTAAGAAGCACGTCAAATTCAAAACATATTTCAGTATGTAAGTCACACTGACAAATAAAATATTGTAAACATAATTAAATTCTCAGATATACAGAAAATTGTACGAATTTATTTATTCACAGACATAAAGAGGATTACATTTGGAAGTTAATTTCGTTTTTTATAAGCTATTTATGTGATTTAAAAATGGAGTAGAAATTGAAACTAAAATGATATTAGCAATTAATTTACATTATGAATCTTCTGTAAGTATTTATTTAGAAGTTTAAAGATTGATAGTTCAGATTAATTTTAATAAAATATTCTATTCAATATTCAATAAATACCCTTTAGTTTTTCTTAGGCCAAATGTTTATTTCCTTCACTCAAACTTGTTGTAAACGACTGGAGCAATTTGACATTAGACAAAATGTTTCGCGGTTTATTGTACTTATCAGTTGTTTTCTTACCAAACAATGTTCTCGTAAATAAAATAATAACAAAACCCTCGAATAGCAAGAATTTTTGAAAAATATCAAACAATAAACAACTACAATGTTTATACCATTGAACAATACATTTATTGTATGTACGTGTCTTGATAGATAAAGCGATTTATTACTCAAATCTGTGAGTAATAATTTATTACTCATGAGTTCTGACTAATCACATCGAGCTTATGATAACAAAATAACCTAGGTTCGTTATAAAAATAAAATAAATATATCATCACGCCTTTTACCTATTATTGGGTGCGGCACATTTTTAGTTGGGTACTCATAAAAAAGTATATTAAAGATCTCGCGTGTAATATTTATTACTCATTCGAATAAATTACGACATGCGCCTCATGTCACATGAGTAATAGCTATCATTCCACGCTTATTGAATAATATACTATTATCATATTACAGTATCTGTACAATAATATGATTTTTCAAATAAACACCCAATTAACAAGGCCACTTGTGAGTCAATAGAAAAGACACGTTATGTCAAAATGTATTTATTAGTGATAACATCTACACTGCACAAGTTTAATTTAAAATGAATTGCAACCAATTTGAACTATTGAACAACTTGTATTTATATTTATTACACTATAAAAGTTAAAGGTATGTGTCGTGTTAATTGTTATTTATATATCTCTAAAGTGAAATAATGATTCAATTTTGCGTGAAAATGAAATGAATCTCACCAGCGTAGAAACCAGGCATCATTACAATCCGAGTATATGTACACTACTGGCACACTAAATTGAAACTGTTTATTTTAGTTAGCCAAGTTCATTGCAAAGCTATCCAAGAATGACATGCTTTTAATTTCGCCAGATGTTTAATTTGGCAACTTTTAATTTTACGTTAGTGTTGCGTCACGCCAGTAGGAGTCTACGTTCAAGGTTATATATGTCAGACCCTGAAAAAAAACTCATCAAAATGAGTCAGAAATATTTGTAATTGTAACTTATCAGATTTCATTAGGAAATGTTAGTACATTTTGGTGAAATTATTATATTATACCTATCTAAAAGTTCTAAAACAATATAAATAAACTTATTTCTCATTAATACTCATTCATTCTACATTATATACAGGGTGTAGAATTGAAATGTGGAGTATAGGGATTTAAATGTTATTTTATAAATATTGCTGTATCTCTTTACCTATTCACTTTAGAGCAAAAGCGTAAATACAAAAATTGTTCAGAAATTAAAAACCCTTCTTATAAAGTAAATTTCATTACATAAATGTGAATAGTTCACGAGATATTAATTAAATGAAATTCAAAATTTATTCAAATTTTTTGTAGATTGCGTTGGAAAATTAAACAAATGAACTGAATATTTGACATATTGTAAAAGATTTTGACATTTGTTTGTTACAGTGTTGTAATATTTGTTGAACAAGTTTTTGAAGACTATTGTAAGGAAATAGGAAGCGTTTTTAATTTCTGAACAATTTTTGTATTTACGCTTTTGCTCTAAAGTGAATAGGTAAAGAGATACAGCAATATTTAAAAAATAACATTGAAATCCCTATACGCCACATTTCAATTCTACACCCTGTATATATATATATATATATATATATATATATATATATATATATATATATATATATATATATATATATGTATGTACGTATGTATTATATTAGGCTAGACCCTTGTAAATAAAGATGTTTTTATATATTTCTCTTTTCAATGAAATAAAACAAATGTACATTAAAATTGAAATAACGTGAGAAATTATATTATTTTTCAAAAGTTTTGTATTGATTTTATTTAAGAAAATTGATAAAGTCATTATAATTCTAATCAATATTTGTTAATAATTATAACTTAACCTAATTACAAATTTAACATGAACTTTAAAACAAACATCAACTACAATAAATCACATAAATCACCGTTTTCTTGCAAATTGCATAAAATTAATTGATTTGGTTTAAATTATATATATAAAAATTATATTGTATTTTATTGATACCATTTGTTCAGGGACGAAGTTCAACCGAAGTCTGCCTAATACTTTTTATTAATTTCAATAGTATTATGTTATTTACTATTATAAACTGAGCCGGATAAATGGATTTAGAAGCCCTGGGCTTATGATGTTTCAAAATACATACATGGAAAGTTTATTTAACTAAATATGTCATTTTAAAAAACAGGTACATAAATTCATTCTATTTCCAGTACTCCACATTCGAATGACTAATAACAAATATGTATGTATAGTATTTTACAGAGGGACGAATTCCGAATGGACGCTCTGAACTATTTATAAAAATTTATTAGTAATTAAAAATGTTCATTTAAAAAATTATGATATAGTAATTTTAATATAGTTTGCGATATTTTAAAACATAGTCAGTAAAACGACCTTAGATCATGTATCAAAACTATAATATATAAAATACAATATCAAATAAGTCTTGTTGATTAAGAATTTTATTGTTGACATCAATGGCAACAGGTACAGAAGCTTAACTAAACGAAAAATGGTAATTTCAAATTGTAATTGAGCGCCTTTAAGCTTAAGGAGGATCCTAAATATATATTATTTTTGCCATTTCGATCAGATCCAACTTAAACTTAACTAAAGTAAATCACAAATTTTTATTTTTCATTCAATTTTATTGACATACTATAAAACAGTGAATTTTGGTAAGGATTTAAATTATCCTTTTGAAGTTTTTAATCTAATATATTATAATTTGTAGATTGTTAATATCTTAAATACAAGCCGTAACGTCGCGATCTTTATTAATAAAATCTATAAATTCAACAATTATTATTATTTGTTCTTGTAGCCTTAAAGATTTCTTAATTTGTTTGTTTATCTTAAACATTCCTATGAACAATTCGACGTATTTTTAATTTAAACGATACTTAAAATTAAAATGGTAATAGTAGTTATGAAATAAAATTCTTTCTTTTTATGCAGCTTTCAATTCTTTAATAGGTAATAGTTCATTATTGTTCAACAGTATAGCAGTGTTTGGCAGCTTGCTAACTCTTCAAATCACTTTTATATTCAGAGTATGCAAAAATAAAACTTTCTTAGTTCCAACTCTCTCCGTTCGGCGCGCTTGTGATAAAAATATAAGTACAACAACAACAACAACAACAATCATTCCGCCAAGCTTGTCAGATCTCATACAATCGTTGCTAGTGCAGTTTGTTATTCTTCAATCTCCCATCAGCTACACATTTTGGCCATGACGTTTCTTTCCATGGCCGGTGCGACCTTAGCGCGTGACACAGCCTGGGCAGAGCGCGCGTCTCTCTGAAGGGGAAGGCCAAGGTCAGCCGCGCCCCCGCGAGCTCCCCGCGCCTTGCTCACGATCACGCCTCGCTTACGATCGCGTTTCGTAATGCGGTGACTATGCGTGGGTTACACACAGATGCTGCGGCTCAGCGCTTAGACAAAGATAGCAGATGATGAGGAAGGTTTCAGTAAATCGGTGATGTGAAGTAGACAAAGATGGCAACATGCCAAAAAAGTGATCTGTGTTTGCTTGGAATGTTGTTTCAAAGATTGCTGGAAAAATTATGCGAACACGTATGCCGGAATTCGTATTTTTGCTGTAATTAATTTAGAATATTTGTTTCAGTTACATTGATGGTTCATTACCATTAAAATTATATTCAATATTTCAGAAAGCCAAATTTGTTAAGAAACAAATTAAATAAGGTGGTGTCATTTAGTTAATGTTTACTTCAATCATTCTTTTCAGTAGAGTGAATAATATCAATCATAAACATCAGTTACGTAATGTTACACTTAATCTGCACTTAAAATTATATTTGTATTAAATTAAATTCTAATTGTCCCGCGTGATGGCTGCACGTGTTGAGGGCCTGACTCACGACCGTAAGCTCGTGGGTTTGAGTCCCACCCGTGGCGGCCATACAAAGGACATATCGGCATATGACCTAAGTAGTTAGTCCGATATAAATAAAAAAAAATTCTAATAATTATGTTGAAAACTTGAATCATAGTGACCAGAGTTTAATTTTTTAAATCTTTCAAAATTTTAAAAGTCAAATCAAAATGTATAAAAGAATTAGAAATGTTTCTATTTAGAATATATAACGATATTCTATGAAGTGCAATCACATTTATGTTTGTAAAAACACTAACTGTGTGAAAGTGGATTCAGATTTTTTATTTTCAATCAGGTTTATTTGTTGTTTTTTACATTGTTCCATTTAAAAATTCATAAGTTTATACATGCTCAAAAAAACTAAATATTTTACTACGTTAAAAGTATTTTATTTTTTTATTTGAAGAATTTTTGTTCGATATTCAACTATTAAGAAAAAAAAATGGACTAAAATTACCTTTTCGATATTATCTATCAACCTAGGTATATTTTTGTTTGGAGAAAACAAAGTAAGGGTTGAAATAGTGTATCAAAAGTTGCATTTAAGAGCCGAACTCATAGCTCCTATAGTGTCCGAGATACCATTACGGATACAAACAGATTCATAGGTCATATTTGGCCAAACATAGCAATGCTTAGGCGCTAATATTGAATTTGAAGACAATTAGGATTGATAATAAGAATTTTATCCTAGCTCTGGACTAGGAAAGAATAGTTACATTTATAGCTAGCGCTAGGAGCGGCTAAACGTGGCCATAGTCATATTTTTTTCTTATTTTCCTTTTCCAGGAAAAATATAAATATAGATATTAGTATTAAGATATTAGGCAACATAGCAAATGAACATAGGTACGTCAAACTATTTGCAAATTCTGATAAGGAACCAAATATACATGTTTAAATGTTATACAACGTATTTTAATAAAGTACAAATATAAACAGTGTAAAAAGTTTCCAGACGGATATAATTTGTGTAAACAACAAACCACATCTGTGTTTATATATAGTAGGATACAAAACATAAAGTTTAAATGTCATTCAGGTTTAGAAATCCGTTTCCCGTGGAAGAAACTGATAAAATTGTTATCGTTGTTAACGAAAACCTATCAAATACTGTTTTATGCATGTCCTTGATAGTGTTATAATAACACAAACATTTTTAGCTGCTAATTTACATTTACTTTTGAACCTTCTCTGACTCCTCAAATATCCTTGTCAAAACCATTTATTTAGTCTACAAATACAGCATGAAATTGCTGAATATAGGAGATAGGTACCAATACATTTGTAATAGTTTAGAAACATGCTTTTACAGTTCTATACTTACATAAAACATTACCATTCTGCAAAATAATACTATTAAATTCACTAATTAACTGTTATTTGTTTTGTATGCTAAAATTAATTGAATTGATGTACATAGGTATAGAGGTTTCAAATAATTATGAAAGTTTTGTATCGTATATTTTCATTTGTTAGATTGTTTTAGAGAAAAATGTAAATATCCACAAAACAATATGGTAGTCCAAATTCATTCAAAGTGTACATTGACAAAATAACATCCTCGTAAAAAACTACTTTGATCACTAAGTATTTCTGACATTCTAAATATATTTGCAGCATTATTTAATAATGTAATGCTATAGAAATGTGCATATTTACTTCTTGTCACGTTTTAATTTAAATAAATTGGAATTTAAATATCAACATTTGAAATTCAGGTTGTACAAAGCGATACAAGCAATACATTTCCCAGGGCTTCATATCCCTTTGTCAAACTCTAATTGTAGGTTGGTATGTAAGTCTTCACTGTATTTAGAACAATTCAAAATTAATATTAATAACAATGAGTGTACAGTAAATTGATGACATAAAATACATTTGATTATTTTATGAATGTGAAATGCAACAGAATTCATTAAATTAAATATGTGATATACTCTACTGCATGCGATTACAGTTAATAATATCACGTAGATATTTTTATTGAAAACTTATAATACAATAAAATTCTATTGATCTGCCAATTTTATTAATTATAAATAATAGAATATTATAATTCTTACTCACAAAATAGTGAATTAGGCATTTATGTTAAGACTAGGCCCAAAAAAAAGGTAGTAGGTATATACCAACGCCTGGTAAAGAAATTAACTTCAATTCTTTTCAATAAATTAAAATTTCTTGAAAAACAAAAGTTCTGTTTTTGGGTATTTTAAGAGCACGGTTTTAACATGTTAGAGATAACTAAAACAGCCAAAAACACTGCTCTTAAAACAGGCGAAAACAGAGCTTGTGCTACCAGCCATTATATTTTTATTTTAAATCATTGTAAATATCATTAATGTGTACTTTCCTTATTATAATTTTTGTTTCCAATTAACTACAAATATATTTATCATTCTATCAGTTCGGTGCAAGTAAATTTTTATTTTGTACAATTTTATCCATGACCTATGATGTCTCTCTTCTGCTTAAAAACTTTTTGTATAGAAATTGTGATACTTATATCTATTTTTAATTTTATATCGTCAATTTTCCCGGAAAAATGTCAATATATTTCTTTGACCAATAGCATTTTTTCTTTTTTACTACTACTACTACTATATTGTGTTAATGATGATAGATGAATACATTTACAGAATTACGTTTTTGTTATCTAAAAACAAAACTATAATACGTACCTATGATATCTCATTAAAAATACAAATGTTCATTAGATAACAATGTAGATATTATTGTTAAGTACATTAAATTTGTGAAATCGTTAAACTTAAATCAAAGTTAACTTTATTATAATAATGTTGGTAGATTTCGACAAAATGTATTGACTCCGACTGAATATAATTTTGGTGTCAAAACGACATGTAAACAGTAAAGATCGAAATTTGGTTTGGTTAATTTCAATACAATGATTTTTTTTTAAATAATATGAGATTTTCGTTCGTACCTTTTGTATGGTTTTACGTTTAATTTGTGTGTAATTGAAAATATAAGAAAGCAGATTAATTTAGTATTTGTGCCACACCCAGTCATGGGTCAAAGGCGTGATGATATATTTATTTATTTATATAAATGATATGATGTATAAATAAAAATATCATTTAACAAATGACAAAATAATTTTTCATACAGCCAGGGCCGAATTTACAAAAAAGGGGTATGCAAGACTTTAAACCCTCATAATTAGACATAATAAACCTTAAACATAGATTGTAAATTATTTATTAGGGATTATTTGTTCTACTTTTTAGAAAGAACAGCAAATTGTTTGTCGGCAGTGGGAATTGAATATGGGCTCTCAAATCCACAAGCCGACTCGATACCACTGAGCCATCTATCCCTTAATAAATAAAATATTTATATAAATAAATATGTATAAATATGCAAGATCTAACTATTGTACCCACGGATTAAAATTGACATTCTATTAGTTTATATACAGAAGATTCTTTTTCAATATGCTCAGGATTTATCGATAAAATAGTGCGATTTGAATATTTCATAAATCAAACTGAAAATGTCGAAACTAAATTCAGCTAAACTACTATATATACTTAATATAAAACATAAATACTCTCCGTAACATTGACACTGCTTTGCGCATATTTCTAACATTGCCAACAACAGTAGCTTCTTGTGAGCGTAGTTTAACAAGCTAAAAATTATTAAAGATTGTTTGAGATCTATCATGGCTCAAGATTGTTTATCAAATTTGGCCATTATTTCAATTTAACTTGAGGATACAAAAAAAGAATTACGATTCTATAATTAATAGATTTGTCATAGTAAGAGCTAATATTAAATGAGAATGTAATATTCCATTATTTTCTTGATTTATGAATTTATTATTTAATTCTCTTAACAATAACATTTGTCGTGCAGTATGTTTATTTTGTAGTATTATAAGTTTCCTTCATGTGGTTAAAAATGTTTCTATTATTATAAACTGATAATTTACTTGTTTGTAGATATTTATTATTTTTTGTTTACAATATTACAGGCACCGCAAAACCTCACTAGGACCCTGGTTAGTTGTTACCTTAACTTAGAGAAAAAAACTAATAATACTTTATGCAAATTAAAGTACTAATTCATAGATTACTTATTAAAATGCAGACTGGTGCTTGACTAATTTCATTGCAAAGATTAATTCTCTAAAAGTTTTTATTTTTTTGTTTGCTTTATCCCTTTGCACTCCGTTGTCGCCGTAATTGCGACATTTTTACATTACATGCATGTACTTGTATACTATGTATGTATGTAAATAATATAGTGTTGGAGTTATTGGTATCCTCTATAAGTATTTAAGCTGGAGTGCAAAGGGTTAAAATAGCCAAGGGCCGCATTATCGAATAAACTAATTTAGATAGTTCTAAATATGTTAAATGCAATATTGAAATACTCATAACAACATTTCACCGTTATAAAATCCGATCATATCCCCTGGAGGAGACTGCGCTCATCCTAAAACAAATGAAACACGTTACGTCATCGCCGCGTTGATCTGGTTTAAGGGGTGACGTCACAATGCAAGAAGCGCGCCGACACGTAGTAGAATCGTTCGCCACGCTAGTAAAGTAACCCACTCGTTCTTTGTTCGTTGTTGCCTGCTTGGCGTGGTGTGTACGCATGCGCGAACGCTTGAGGGCCTGTGTGCGTAAATTGCATAACGTGACCATGCGTAAACCGCCCCCTCAGTCCCACCACAACCCCATATGACCCGACACTGTGCCGTATTGGCCCGTGATCAATATTTGTTGCCTGGATAGTACACGGTGTATATTGACCAGTCAGAACAAAGAAGCTGAGTATATTTCATTGTTAAGTTTTATATTTTGTGATACTTTTATGATGTGCTGTATTATTTGATTATGATTTCGTGACAGATTACTCAAATTACATAAAGTTGAAAATGAAAAGTAAACTTACTACAGAAATCGTATGATGTCGTGCTTATTTCTCCAATTATTTTCACATTTCAAATTTTTTATGAATCATCATCATTTATTTATTTATTTGTTTGCTACTCTACTATTCAGCACAAACATTAAAAATGTACAGTGGTAACCGAATCACTTAGAAACGGTAATTGATTTCTTATATAAGTACACGAGAACTAATGTTTATAAGGCGATTGTTATATTTACGTAACCACGTTTGTCCATCGCAATTAAATAATAAATTAGGTACAGACGCAAAACGCGTAAGAATCATAAAATGAAGTTTTATATTTAGGCTTATTACTAGCGAAATATCAAGGTTAAATTTGATAATGAGCTATATTTCTACATGTGAAAGAATAAACAGCCTTTATACTTAATTACCTTTGATATTAATATATGTAAAACAAATATAAATTTATGTTTTCCTAATCTTATAATGAATCTCAAATGCACAAAAATCCATTGTAACCTCTTAACGGTCCCTAGTTCGGGTTTCGCCATTGTTACCACAGCCTCAAGGAGTAAGCTAATCAACCACCAAGGAGAGTCCAATTTCGTACGGCAAGTAGTTAACTATATATGGAAGATTCTGTTTCAACTACGAAAAGTATGCGAGCTAACTTTTAAGAGAGCTTTGCTTCAATTTAAATTTAAAACATAACCTAAATCGGTAATTGTATCAATGCAGAGAATTTTAATAATAAAGTACAATATTAATATAAATATGTGGGTTGTTCTGAACTAATTTTTCGGACTTATTTTCATTTAAATCTACTCCTGTGGCTCCCCCTCCACTAATATCTTTGGGAGCCATGATTTGACGACTGGTAACCGCAACTTCACGCGAAGAAATATATCACTTACCGAGATCTGCTTAGACAGAGTGCCACATCCAGTAATGGGTAAAAGGCGTGATGATATATTTATTTTATTTTATATTTTCATTTCCAGTCCGATGCTGCAGCTGGATGCAGTCAAGTATAATATGTAAAATAACAATACATTTTCTAATAGTAAATTCGAATTTAATCATGTATAATATAAAAGTTCATTATATAAATAAATACAAAGAGCGCAATCAATGATAAATGAAGGTCTGTAAATACAGATGTATTTTTTTCTTCTTCCTATGGCACTACAGCCCAAATCAGGCCTGGGCCTACCGGGCACACCGAGCCGCAGTTTTTGCACTGCCGTACTGCCGGTTTTCATAGTCGAATGTTACATTATTTAAGACGTATAAGTGACTAGCTTATACCGCCCGAGTATGATAAATACATGTAACTGTATTTTTTATATTTAACGACAAATCACATATTGTCGACAGGCGGATTCGAACTGACGAACCTTGGTTCGGGTGACGTCACAGTATGTTAAGAGGTGTGCCTTAACACGCTCGACCACCGCGCCTTTATTTTGTATTTTTTTACTACGATATAATTTCATCTGAATCTCTATTAAATATATTCAATTTGATCAATAATAAAGAGTAACCTAACTACCTTTAATAACTGTAAAATGTTGTTAACTTTAGCTTTTTGAATCGTGATTTAAATTGTGACAAAATGCCTTATTGCCTTGTAATTAGTTGTAAACAGAAAAGTAGGTAGGTACGAATAAAAGGCAATCTGTATTTGATCAAAACTAGCGAGTTCCTGTTCATTTAATTAGTGGCTAGTAAGAACAATATTAATTTGAATTTTAATTCAATAAATTGCATATAATGAATTAAAGTTAAAATAGATTACTTACAGGATTGTCTTTTAACATGAATACATATATTGTGGCATTTCAAAATGGTGGTGCTAAATTAAATATGGATAATTTTACACGTGCGTAGCTGAAAGTTTAATAATAAACCTAATTTGTTTTCAGGAAAATAAATAATTTTCATTGGTTAGAAAGCATAATAATAAATGTTAGTGAACATGATATTTATCGTAATATATTACTAATAAAATAAATTATACTTATTATATTCAATAATAAATTATTAAACAATATACGGTTAGACTCTCATGATAATCCAAACCAGTGAAAAAAAAACCAACATTCTTTTGAATTATACATTTTTCTGTTTTCAAATACAGTAAGTATGTTTTTATTTCTAATTCATATGAATGTACAACATACACACACATACTAGCTAATTAAATTGATATAGTTATAGATTTTAGTAATAGAGGAAGAAAGTAATTAAAAAAAAATAAAATTGAGCTAATATACAGGCTGTTAAAAAAGTTCCGGGACGGTGAAATATCTCGAGAAATACACATCGAATCAAGAAACAAAAAAACACGTGTTTCATATTTTGCAAAAACCTATCTCAGCACACCAAACAGAAACCCCAACTCCAGGGGGTGGGGCGGGGGCAACTTTGAAACCTTAAATGGGAACCCCCATTTTTTATTGCAGATTCGTATTCTGCGAGAAAAAATAAGTTAATTTTATCTGAAACTTTTTTTCCAATTCGGAATATGTATACACCCTGTATACATAGCTATTTTTTCAAAAACCTATTTTAATTTTTATAATGGCCTTTCTCGTAACTCCAAACATTTTGCTAATTCGAACTAGTTTTTATTAGCGAGAGTCTATTTTATTCCGAAATGTATTTACTTTTTCAGGTACAGATAAACAAAATATTTGATATACAAGTTGAACTATGTGTAAAATGTAAAACGAGAAAATCAAAAAAACTATTTTATAAAGGTTTAGTGAAGGATTTCGTGCGAAAAACAAACTAATTTAACATGAATTCAGCATCACGCCCATGCCTAAACACTACAGTATGCACGAACGCAATAATGTATGTATGTCTCTTGACCTGACTGTACCGATGGCGATAGATAAACAAAATCAAATTTGAAATTAACTTTGCTTTTCCTAGTTACTGTTGACCTCGCTGTTGGCGTACTCGAATTTTGCATAATACACGAACTAAATTGTTATTTTATTTAACCTGTTACGTCAAATAACAAATAAAATATCACACGCCCACATCAAATGCGTGTAATATGTGTTTTAATTAATATTAGTTTCAAACACAAGTTAATCAAAAGCAGTTTGAACTAAACTGCCACATAGTAATATAGTTTGTCGATAATAGTTACTGCATGTAATTTGACTTGAGAGTTTCGTTATTTTTTAAACCATGCGCATGCAACAAACGAAATACTCGTATACAAAATTTTTTAAGCAGAAAAGAGACGTCAAAGCTCGTGGATAAAATTGTACAAAACGAAATCTTACTTGCACCGAACTGATAGAAGTAAACAAAGTGAAATAATTTTAACGTGTATTAAGAGAACATTTTTGTGCCTAGCTATTCTTAATAAAACAACAATTAAATAAAATAATGAACGCTGCAAATAATTATTTATCTGATGTTTTATTGCAAATAAATAGACTATTGAAGTGTTTATAATTATAATTTAATTATTAATATAGTAGAAATAACTATCAAACCAGTGGCATTACAAATGTTTACTTAAGATAAACCACACTTAATTTTGCAAGTTTTTTAATTTTTTTACTTGTTCCGTGAGCAGTATATCATATCATATCTATCTTTCAAATTTGACGTTGTTTATATCGAATGTAAACTAGATATATCCGAGAGTATAGTGGTATGGTAGAAGATGACGAGTTAGAATCCCATTCAAATTAAAATACCTATATGAAGTACCACACGACGGCTCAGTGTATTGTAATTGGTGAATATTACTAAATCGGAATCAGCTTTAGTAAATAATAAAATAATAAACACAGATATTATAATGCAAATTCGGTTTAATTTTAGAATAATTTTGCATTGTACTAATTATATCAAATATGTTATCTGCACTCATATAATTATTAATATATCTGCTATTATGGTACTTAGAAATAAATTTGCCATGTTGGTGAAAACTAATACATTTCCAATAAATATTAATAATCCTAATTAATAATATTTAGAATTATTAGTATGCATATGTAATACATAGTAGTTAGGAGAGGTCGGCAAAACTATTCGACATTCGAATTCGCCCCTATCCGATATCGATCCGACGTCGGATTTCAGATCAGATTACAACTCTCTCGGATCATATTTGAATCGAAATTTTCGTCGGATAATATATCCAATCCGAAATGATCAACCATAGCTTGCAGATGTTATGTAAATTCCAATGCCACTCTATAATTTATAAGAACTTATGTTCTGTGATATAAAAAGATTAAATAATGGTACAAGAAAATTATTAATTTATTTTCATCTATAACCGTTATTTTTATTTCAAATATACAATTTACGTTACAATCGCCGGGTCGATTTGAATTTCAGATCGAATTTCGAATTAAATGTCGGATTAGATTTCGGATCGGCTAACTGATCGGATCTCGAATAGAATTTTAAATCGAATCCGATATAAAAATTCCCGAAAATACCGATCTATAGTAGGTACTACAGTATAACTAATGGCCAATTGCACCAATGAAACTTAAATTTTAAACATAGTTTATAGCTATTTATGAAACTAGTAAGGAAATGAAGGTTATTACCTTACGCATGTGAAATTTGCAGTTATGTAAACACATAAGTAAGGTAATAACCGAGTTTTCTTACTAGTTTCATACAATATTTTTTCTACTTCCGTTCTAATAAATACGAAAGAACGTTTTTGAAATTATGAAATTTTGACATATTAATGACAGTTATAAATTCAAAAAATAAAAGAATAACACATCAGAATTCGTCTACCAAGATATCTTATTTTTTTGTGTTGCTATGTTACCTCATTATTTCACTAGTTAAATAATGCAGTTCACAACTCAAATAAGTGAAATAAAACGTCTATTTCCTAACGGAAGTAGACAAAATAAATAAAAGCATTTTTAACAAAAATATAAATTACTCCAAATGACATGTAATTTCAATTTGCTTATATTAATTTAAACCACGTTAAAGTTTGTTGGTACAACTGGTCATAATAGAAAGATAGCGAATAATATTTAGTTTATCAAATAAAAACCAACGTAGGTGTATATCAAATCGAAGAAAGAATTAAAAAAGCAAAGTTTTTCTTTGAATATTGCGCTCCGAGTAAAATTACAGTTGGTGTACTCGAGGCGTGTGTAAACTCAAGCACCCTGTAGCCTGTAACAAGCTTTTCGCATGATACATGGCAGTTTCAAACAATTGATATCAACTGTTGTTTTATTATTTATTGTTTCTTTAACAATAAATCCGCAACTAATATACCTATATGAGTGAGATTTTCAAAGCAGTTTTTATTGCGTTACATATACTAATAATAATTAAAATTTTATTAATATTTTTGAAGTAAACTAATATCTCGAGGTTAATACCAGAAGAGGTTTATTTTTTTCGGAAAAACTAAACCTTGAATGGTATTTATTGAGATGATTTATCGAATAGAGTAATTTATTAATTATGACATTTATATTCGCCGTTTCCAAGGTAATAAAGGTAAATAAAAGTTTATCCATTTGTAAACAGTTCTCTTTCCTGTTTATGTTAAACTGATAAAGTGACGTTTCTACATGGAGTTCTTAATACCTTTATAAATAATGCAAATTAAAAAATATTAATTTTAAATATATACAGCATATTTTATTATTACTTTGTAAATATTAATAACACAAAATTTTTTATAAAAAGAAACAATTTTTATGTAACACTAATTTGATGTATTTAAATATTTATACATATAAGTAAAAATTTTGTATAAAGAAAGAGGAGTCTATTGTATTTTTATTTACTACCGTAAAATTTTCATATATAATACCATTAGTGACTGATTTTACAAGAAATTTTTGTCGTTATGATCACGACTGCTTGTTGCGACGAAAATCTGCACGAGTGTAGATTTTCTTAAAGCAACAAGCAGGAGTGATCTAGGCAAAAATTACCAAAGGAAAAGCATAGTCATGTATGGTATTCAGCTTGACAATTCCTCGAAATATTTTATTTATTCCAAAAAAAAATTACCTGCAGTATTTTGAAAACAATATCTGAACTACTATTACCTTGGTGATCAATTTACATTGTTTAATTTTTTGACATAACTAAGCAAAGTAAACAAAGTCAAATAAAATTCAACTAATCTACTCAAAATAGTTAACAAACTTTATATCTAAGCAACGATTTGCGACAATTTTCACTAGGGAAATTGTCATATATAATATAACAAGTAGTATGAAAATTGCTGAAAATATTTTGACATAAATTATGAGTTGTTATGGAAATGGAAACATAACGAGTGCGAAGCACGAGTTGTGTTTCCTATTTCCATAACAACGAATGTACATTTATGTCGAAATATTATCTGTCAATTATCATACTACATATTGGTTGACAGTGACGTGTAGTGAATTCTCGCTGTAATACTACTGAATTGGTTCAATTCAGCAAAATACTGTAATTTGATTGGATGAAAAGTTATGAGTGGAATTGTCAAATTTATATTTTATCAAACAAAACAAAACAAAATATTTTAAGAAAATATCTAATAAGCAGATTCAGTATATTATGTAAAAGGTTTTATAAACGTGTCTTTAGTTACGAGTTTTTTTTTTAACACGAGCTGAGAGAATCAAAGCGGATGTATAAAAAACGAGTATCAAAACCAGTCACATACTATACTTCTATGATCGCAAATTAAAGCCACATAAAAATGTAAAGTTTTATGAATTATTTGAAAAGCAAGGTTAAGATACAATGAGAGATGCAAGAAGCTAACTTTTCCCCATATTTAATATGTCAGTTGTTATACCGTGACTAAAACATTTGAAACCACAGCTTGTCAACATGTAATTAAGATGTTATTTGGCGTCATGGAACCAGTATGTTAAATGACATTTTAATAGCGGGAGCAGAAAAAGTGAATTCACCGCTCATACCATTTAAATATCATCTATACATACCTTCTTCTCTAACTCAGATTCATGAATTAAATTAACTTTAATGCTATGTAACACTGAACCTAGATTAATAAAAACTTGTTTCGTGAATTGAAAAGTGAGATATTACCTTATATAATTTTAATAAAATGTGTTAGTGTGTAACCCGCTTAGTGAATCTAATTGTATTTATTTAATCTACAAATAATGGAATAATTTCATGACTAGAATAATTTTTCCTCAATTTCACAGAAAATTAACAACAATAATACCTTTGACAACTATATTTAGTTTCTGCAAATGTGAATATGTGAAATAAGTACGTAAAATGGCTGATATCATCAACGGCAGAAGCACAAGAAGTGCACTGCACACGTGGATACAAAACGAGAACGATCCCTCGCTAGCGTATACACATACATACACACATTACATGGTTTCAGTGCATAGCCGACCGCGATTACTAACGACTTCGTACTTCGTGGAAATACGCTATTTAACTGATTATTTGCATATATTTCTGTACATATATTTAGTGCTGGTATGATGTTATTTTAAAACAACTTGGTTTACAATTTTCATTATAATAATTTGTGTACTTTTAATGTTCATTTTGTAATTGTTTATAATACGAACTTTCAAACGTAATCCTAGTTATTAAAGTTTAAAACAAAATAATAATTATTTTTGTTGTTTTGTTCAACTAGAACTAACATACGACATTGACAATTTTTATTTTTTCATAAGTTACCCCCACTTGTCTTTCAGTTCAGTTATTTTAACTTTTGAAGTAACATCAATTTCGACATGAAGTAAATCCTCTGGAGCTTTGATCAAATCGAGATTACTTTTTATTCGTAATTTGTTTGCAAAATGAACAAATCTAAAAAGAAAATACCTCCAAAGATATCTAATGTCATGAAAGGATATAATATTATATAGTTATTTAAAGCAATACAAGACATGTTTACACAATTTAAATGACAAAAACAAAATCTGTTATAATTTTGCTAGTACAAATACTAGCTAGATTATTATCAAATTTAACGATTCAGATTAAATTGTGCTTTAGTTCACATATTTTCAGGGATTCAGTTTAGGGTTGGCTTGATTTAAAATCATTTTAATAAACATATTTTGATTATTATATTTTTTTGTATTTGTATTAATTTTATTACATTTCTAGCACAGAATAAAACAAATATTTTTACGGTTTTTTGTAAAACAGACAATTTTTTTTTAATATTCATTAATAAATGAATTAATATTAAATATGAAAACATCAAATTTCATATACGGACATGTTAACTTATTACGGCTACCCAAGTTGTAGCAGATCTCGGTAAATGATACATATATGAGCAAAAAGTGTGGTTACTAGCCGTCAAATCACGGCTCCTAAAGATTAGTGGAGGAGAAACCTCAGGGTCAATTTTAATGTAGAGTAAAGTTTATCGGCTGCGGGCATCGAACTCGACTTATCAAATCCACAAGCCGACACGTTTCCACTGATATAAAAATTAATTATAATTATTATTTAATTAGAAACGATAACATTTCGACTTAAAATTTTTTAATTTATATTTTGTACGGATTTTAGTTATTGTTTTGTTTTGTATATCGTATATTTTATTTTATTATATTTTTTATTTAATATTAAATAAAATGTAAAATTTATTAAAAACTAAAAATATTTTCTGTTTTAAAATTATATTTTAAGTCGGTTTTTGTATAAACCCTAGTTATCACCTATCATGCGCAATTAACATGGGAAATAAGTATACTGCTAACGTTGCTTCTTTCTTGGATCATTCAAAAGGAAAAGATACAAACAAAATTTACAGGTGATTTAGTTTTAAATTTCAATCGGTTTACACATTTCATTTTTTCTATTTATTATTAAAATTACGTTTAAACCATTGTTTGACAGTTAAACGTTATAGTTTTGTTCGAGTTCCGTAATTAACTCCATGAATAATATCGACTCTGTATCCATACATATTGGAATATGCTTTAACGTAGGACCTTTGAATTCCGGTCCAATACTCTTTACCAACTGAGTTACTGCTGCATCAATCCAATCTGAAGTTATTCCAATTTTTCTCTGTATTTTTGTTTTGTGTCAAAGACAGCCTTGATTCTATGAGCTGACTCCTTCATATACTAAAAGACTTGATATGTTTGTATTAATATTACTATTCAGTTTCTTAATATTTACAGTTTTTCTTAGATTTGTTTATTTTTCAAACACAATGTAATCTCAATTCGGTCAATGAACCTGAAGATATTTGTATGTCTGTTTATTTGTACATATAGGTAATTGTTTTTAACTTTCAATTCGATAATCCAATTATCAAAATGATAATTATTGGAAACAACAACAAAATTAGTCTATATCAATATCATTAATATTAATTTTCACTTCTTTACCAGTAAGTAAAATAAATATTCGAAAATATGTGATAAATTCATGATGAAACGGTAATACAATATCTGATTCTATTAAAGAAATAAAAATCTGAAAGAAAATACAATTTCATTTAAAAAATCAATCTTGATATCATATCTTGTGTAGCCGGAAGTGCAATTCAACGTCTTTTATATGAAAACGTAATATTTTAATAATAAAGAAAATAACTATATGTTCTTATATTTTCAGTGATACTGTATATTTATAAAATATATACCATTTCAGTGGAATTTTTATAAGATTTCATTTATATTTGCAAGAATTGTAATTTGATATTTTTGTAGTAGTGAATATATTTTCTTTTCTGTTAACATTCTTTTTTATTCATAATAATATAAAATGGGTTAGGTGGCTCAGTGGTATCAAGTCGGCCTGTTGATCTTGAGAATCCTGGTTTGATCCCCACAGCCGACAAACAATTTTCACCAATTTAAATCTACCTCTGTGGCTTCCCCTTCATTAACATCTTTGGGCTGCTAACCGCATTTCACGCGAATAAATATATCACTTACCGAGATCTGCTATTGCAGATTGCCACACCCAGTAATGGGTAAAAAACGTGATGATAATGGGTTAAATCTACCTCTGTAGCTTCCCCTCCACTAACATCTTTGGGCCGTGATTTGACGGCTGGTAACCGCACTTTACGCGAAGAAATATATCACTTACCAAAATCTGCTACGGCAGAGTGCCACATCCAGTAATGGGTAAAAGGCGTGATGATATATTTATTTTTTTATAATACAAAATATTCCTGAATATATTACATACATTGATAAATGTATGAACAATTTATCAAATTTTTACTTTCTATTTGTTTTGTAACAAATTTAAATAACAAATATAATGAACTTATACATTAATATTTGAACATGAATTTACAAACAAAAATTAAATTCCCTGAAGCGTAATACTAAAATATAATAAGTAATATGTTGGAGCTATTTTCCTGGACTATGTAAATATTCAATAAATAACTTTTAAATATACATACTTAATATTTCTGTTTTTCTATTATAGTTCCCAATTTAACTAAATCTGATAAAATTTATTACAAGCTATTTCATTATTTATTTATGTAAAAATCCACTACAAATGAGACTTTTTATATAATCACTAATAGCACTAATTCAAAATCAATACAAATTTGTAACTTTTCACTTTGACCTAATCCCTGATCGAGATCAAAGTAAAAATCTACAGCGGTAGGTTTATTTGATTTGATTATGTAAATCGTTAATGAAGACAGAAGATAAATAGTAGTGAATACTATCATTACCTATCTCAAATCTAAAAAATGTTATGTTTAAATTCGAAATAAAATAAAAACAGGTAAATACTTATGCATGTAAGTTTGACAGCGGAAAAGTTACTCGTTTTTTTATCATCGTCAAGGTCTTCTAAATATTCTATACATCATTATCATTACTCATTAGCATCTCGTCTTGCTACTATTATCTACAAACAAAAAACAAGTTTTTTTTGATAAAATTATTTTATGAATATGAATTAGTTCATTTTATTAATTTAATATACTATTTTTTCATCATTTTAATGTTAATTATAACAAACTTTTAAATTTTGATTTCTCGTATAAGTGTTAAACAAGTATATAGCGAAAAGACTGGACATTCAAAATTTAAAAAAAAATGGCGCTTTTTATTTCTGCATCTGAGTGTACATAGGGGAAACCTAGTATAGCTAAGTCATGCGGCTTGCATTATTTATGTAAAACAATAATTTTTCTATTAAAATTGCAAAAAAGAATTTGAATTATAAAAAGTTTCCAACTTTCTGGAAGAAAATTTATCACTTTTTTTGTCTAATGACAGTTTTTTTTTAATTCTTTTAAGTCTTAGTCAGCTTAGATAAACTTTTAAACGAATAAAATAAAAGTGTATATAAAAATGAAAAAATAAATAAAGTTGGCGGTATGCTAAATCTATAGGATATTATTTATTTTGTTTAAACAAGTTAATGTTAATAGGAAAACAAGATATTGTTTTCGGTTTGGATGATTAGTAGTCGATCGCCTTTAAATAACAGCGGCACAACTGGAAGCGAATTTAATATTTATAACTCCTGAGGGGACCCTGTCATATTCCAATATTCGAATAAAAAAAAAATTCTTAGAAATTCAAGTAATATTTCATTTTGTATTGAGCTGATGTAGCGCTACATTAGTACTCTTCATTCGATTTGTTATTCCGAGTATTTTCATAATAATACAGAAAATAGAAGATAAACAAAACAAACATGCATCGGATAGAAAATGTCACCTGCAAAACAAACCCCATCTTAATGTAAACGGGGATAAAATATTCCGAATGACATTGCAAACTTCGGATTCCGAGTAAACAGTGCCAAGAAAGTTGAAATGTAGTTCCGCACTAAATATATAAGAAAACTAGTGTAATATATTCAAACAAACTTGGTGTATTTGTGAGTCCATGACGTATGATGTCTCAGTCACCTCATACTACGGAAAACTAAAACTGTAGCGAGCGAAACCAGAGCTGGACTCAGCGAATTTATTTTTAATGTTCATTAAGTAGGATTAGTAGAAATTACAACACTTTACTAAAAATCATATATTTTTCACTTCTGCATATAATATACAATTCTTTATTAGATGATATAACACGTTACTAGACAGATACGTTGAACAATTTGTGCTGTTAAGCCTGTTAGTTTTAGACTTGAGAACGAGGAATGATGCACTAACACAACTAGTGTTAAACAAGTATTAAATTTGTAAAAATACAAATAAGGAACCACAACGGACTGGCAAGCATTTCAAATATAACTTTCAAAAGTGCTAGTTAATATTGACAAATTAGTAAATATCGATTTTGTACATTTAATAAATTGTAACACTATCAATATTTTATTAATTGACAGTTGACAAATGACATTTCCAAATGTATCTTTTTCTACATATTTCAGACATTATAGTATACTACTTTTCATGTTGAAATTTAGAACTGTATATTATTTTCATTTTAAACTGGATGGATCGGCATAAAACGATTAAACGCACCGCAATTACGTTTACAAAGGAACTGAAAATATAATCAGTCATAACTAGCTTCACAAGGTTCGTACAGGGTTGTACAGCCCCATTCGCCGGTATTTTTAAATAGTCAATCATAGGAAAAAACAAGAATAATTTTAGGTTGAATGCGACCCTTAAAAAATTACCTGTTGTGACCATCGTTAAGAGATTTGTAGTAGCCACACTAATAGATTTCATTGTAGTTATATGGGACAGGGACGTTTAATCGTTTTATGCCGATCCCTCCAGTTTAAAATGAAAATAGTATACACTAAATCGGGTGGAACACCGCATTAGTGACATATAGCGGCTAATTTTCATAGGGACTGCTAAATGTAATGGTAACTTACGATAAGTTACTAAACTTATCTATCTAGTAACGATGGATTTAGCTGGAAGTAATAATAATAAAGAAGCCGAACACTTTTGCGATTGACTTTCCATTATTAACTAAGTATATTGTTAATAATTAATATTGCAGTCAAACATTTGATTTGCTTTTTAAGTTAAGTTTAATATTTAACTTTTGGTGGTTCAAATGGCTATTAGTGTTACTCTGACTCTTCTTAATCAAGATACTCTTCTTAGGCCAGCGGTTTACTGTACAACATAAGAACACGGCCAATCGAAGACCAGTGGATTAAACTTCGTGCAATTTGCGTTTACTAATTAATAAACATATATATATATATATATATATATATATATATATATATATATATATATATATATATATATATATATATATATATATATATATATACATGTTGGTAGCATATTCAAATCCGAAGATCTAGAGTTCAAATCCCACTGAAGCTAAAAATACTTATATGAAGTACCACACTGCAGCTCAATGAGCCCGAACTCTGTACTGTAATTGGGATTAAGTTTCTGTTTTACAGGGTAGCATAAATCAATAAATAAATTACTAAATATAAATGCGATTATGTCTGAGTGCTTCGGATTTTAGTGTCAGCTCCCTGTATTGTAATTATAATTAAGTTCCTCTTGCGTAGAATAGTAAATAAATAATTTGCAACATTGCGAGTTCGAAACCAGCCGAGGACATTTATGATTGCGTTCTATTTAATAAAAATAAAAATTAATCAATCAATAAATTGCCGCAGATCAACTTACAAAATGTTTTACTTTAATATTTTATTATATGTTCCTATTCCTGAGATAAATATAAATAAATCGTGAAATAAATATTATCGATTTTTCCAACTAATGTAGACGTAAAATTGTTTTATGCAAAACCTTATTTATTTGTAATATACTTTAATTTTTAATCTATTCCAGTTACCTAACTTATCTAGTTGAATAATTTATGTTTTATACAAGCATTGGAATTTACTTAAAAATGCATTAATCCGATCCTGTTTCGCCGAATTCCGGGTACTGCGAATTTTCCGGAATCAGCGTGCAGTGTGCCCGAAGTACTCAATTCTCGGAAAGGCAAGGCCAAGCGTTAGTTTAATAGGGGGGTTGGTTTTGTACGAATTTGCCAATTACTAACAACCACCGAAATAAAGCAATTTACTCAAAATTATTTAAGCAACAATATTTTTTTAATTGTATTTAACTGAAAGGTTTGGTAGGAATTAGGTAGTAATATTATTTATAATTTATAAAATAAATAAATAAATATATCATCACGCCTTTTACCCATTACTGAGTGTGTCACTCTGCCTAAGCAGATCTCGAGATTTATAATTTAATTGTTTAAATATTATATTATTAAGGGCTGTTCTACCACCTAACACTTTATAAATTCATTACAAATATCCATATCCTGGACGAAATTCGACAAGTAACAAAAGCTCAACAAGTCTTTACGTCCTTCATACAATTTAACATTAAACATTATAATTTATTTGACATAAATCAAATTCAAATTAAAGTAAAACAGAAATTTAGTTTTGAACTGTTTTACAATAAAATGTTTACTCAAGAACAAAATGCATTTATATAGTTATTTATTTTCGAAATGAACACGAAATTGCACTTCCTCCTTTTAAATGACGTGTTGTTTAGATTAAATCATATGAATAAAATAAAGACATGGGTTTCACAACCCATAGTCACCAGAAAGTAAATCACGCCTTTTACCCATTATTGAATGCGCGTGAAGTGCGGTTACCTGCCGTCGAATCTCAACCATTAAAGGTGTTAGTAGAGGGGGTGACACAGAGATAATTTAATGTGGAATAAAGTCTGTCAGGGGTGAGAATCGAACTCGAGTTTTCAAATCCTCATGACAGGCCATAGGTTTAGTGTTTAGCAGATACATTTTTATTTACTAGAACGTGTTTGTTTGGTAACAACTTACACTGAAAATATCGTAATTGAGTCGCTCAAAGCAACCAGATTTATATGAAGGAAATACAAATTTGACCAGATAATTTACCGAATGGAGTGTTTTATTGAAGTTACGACATTTATATTCATCGCTTTCAAGATAATGAAGGTAAATAAAAGTTTATCCATTTGCAAATAGTTCTCTAGCCTGCTTATCCGATGTTAAACTGTGAAAGGTGACAGTCCTCTATGAAGTTTTTATACAAGATATGAATTTTCGTTAATATTTTCATTCTAAATTTGTTTGTATAATATTAAACTCAAACAAAAAATCCAAATTAACTAATTTGGATTAAATAAACGATAGAGTTTGTTCACTAGGCGAAATATAAATTAATATTTAAATGTTATTATATTAATAAATTTCCAAATACACACATTTATTTAACTGAAACCATAACGTATATGGATTCATTGTTTACTTTATTATACAGCAACAGCAGTTAAATACTTTAAGTAAAGTCCGTCAGTACGGAGTTCGAATCTCACTCAAGCTAAAAATTATATAAACTACCTCACTGCGGCTCGGTGAGTGCGGACCCTGTACTGTAATTGGGATTAAGTTCCTGTTGTACAGCGTAACATAAATAAATAAATTTAAAAAAACAGTTTTTGTTTTTCGCTGCTACATAAACTATATGAGAAAATGATAGAATTACAATAATAATGCTGTCAAAACATAGAGATAAAACAATTATTTTTAGACCATTCTATTGGGTATGAGTAATAAGGAATGATTATTAGAACATTAAGGCCTGGTTATACAGGGTGTTTCTATACCCCTCCACGAATCTTTAATAACATATAATTTGATATACTGTTTATAGAACAAAAAGATTTTTTTTGAAATTCGCAAAAATTAGGGTATTTAATTCCTAGCGAACAATTTTGGTGTCACTGGTTTAATATCACATTTAATTTTTAAAAAATAAAAAATAGGCATTACACCAGGTACCTACATAATAACTAATTAATAAATGATTATGTGCAGGCAATGTTTATACCTGCTTTTATTTCATTAGTAACATAATTATAAATAATTAAATGTACTATTAAACCAGTGACACTAAAAATGTTCGCTTGAAATGAAATACCCTAATTTTTGCGAATTTTGTAAAAAATATTTTTGGTCTATAATCAGTATATCAAATTATATGTCATTAAAGTTTCGTGCAGAGGTATAGAAACAGCCTGTATAAAACGATATTAACTATAATGTTAAATAACAACATGTTAAACTTTAGCAATGTCCAACATACATACATACATACATACATATATAACATCACGCTATATCCCATTAAATGGGGTAGCACGAACCCGTCAACATTCTCATCCTGACACACGATACTCGTTTCGACCACATTAACACTTCCTCCATACGAACTCTTCCTTTTCTCACAACCAAAATCCATCATCACGCAATAAACATCCATCCATTCGCTCCTGTACACCTGTATCGTAAATCTTCACTTACGCCCACTTCTCTAACAACGAATCTATAAGAAATGAAGGCAGCATCTCCTGCGCTTATTTAAAAATACATTTAACACAATTGCTGTTACACACTGTATAGTAAAAACTGAAAATGAAGCAAAAAAGATGAGGATGGCTGACTATATTTTACACCTTCTTTTTTACATACTAATATTCAAAATTAAAATGCTTATTGCTAATTAACAAGTTGATTGCTATGAGGACCACAATCATTACATTGTGTATAGTAACCACGGCTATTGGTAGATAATTTTTCATGTATCAACAAAAAATGTCCACCAATAGCCGTGAACATTACATTTTGTTTCTCAAATACTGTGAATTTTAATAGCCCATAGATTAAATTTGCGCTTTTCATTTTTGAATTAATGTAAGTCTCATGGAACTTAAACACACGGCTGTAAGCAATAGAAACTGCTTTGATTGAAATGTTCGTTGACAAAAAAAAACGAAGAATTATAAAGCATTTGCAAGTGAAATCAGCGAATACTCTTCGCGGAATGAGTAAGAATAATAAGTGTATCGTAATGTTGCATTTATGTAAGAATAGACTTGTTTATGCGCGAGACGCGGGGTCACATATGGCCATAAGACAGCAAATGAATCAACGTATGATTCATACTCCCATTAATGCAATCTTCAACTATATCATATGGTGCTTATAATCTTAAAACGGAGAAAAATAGGTTTTTTTCTTGATACAATTGTGTTGGAAAATCTTAAATGATTTCCAAGGTAATAAGTAAATAAAAATAGGAGAAAATGTTGAAAAATGTATTACTTTAAAAAAAATATGATGTGGACACCACATGACTTCCTTGTACGCGTATTAAACTATAGATATTTTTTTAATTGCACATATTTGACATAATTTTTTTTATTTTTTCTTATTTTTTGTTCTAATCCATAGCAAACTTAATTAAAAAATCTGATGTGGACAAATTTTTTTAATTGCACATATCTGACATTAAATTTTAAATTTTGTTCTTATTTTTTGTTCTAAAAAATATATAATTTTTCAATTTACGTATCTCGCTTATACAAAAGGCTAATTAAATAATTCTTAATGTGCTAGACGCAGAATTTAATTGTCTAAAATTTTTATTTGCAGCATTTATTTCTAAAATCAGAATAATTCCATTTTTTTCAAGAAAAATTGTTAGCAGCTTCATGTAATGTATCACTTCCGGTTAGTCCATTTTAACGAAAATCTATTATGTTATTTATATTGATATAGTAGTTTTATATACCAAATTTGAAAAGTTTTGGATTAAATTTGAATATAGTTTTTCATGAAAATCTATTATAGGCTTCAAGTAAAGTACCACTTCCTGAAGTTATATAATGACCAAAAAGGGAGGTGCACAACTAAATGTTATAACAGTCCTAAATACAAAATTTCAACTTTCTACGGCTTACCGTTTTTGAGTTATGCGAGATACATACGTACGTACAGACGTCACGACGAAATTAGTCAAAATGGATTCAGGGATGGTCAAAATGCGTATTTCCGCTGAAATCTGAGAACCGAAAATTTTCGGGATAATACTTCCTTTACTTCGTACAAGGAAGTAAAAATGAAACAAATAATTATATTGTTATTATTTTGAGTTTAAGAAGGGATAATATAATAAGTACGATCAAACAAAACAAACTAATGCAAACATTATTATTAGTAATTTTTATGATTATATTCTGTAAATAAATTAAACGTGGAAATTTTAATTTATATCTAACTAATGATAAGATCGTATTTTTGGGCTCATTGGACGCAGTTTTTAATTTTAAACATCTTCTGCTTAGACTTTTGTTTTAAAATTAGTAGGAAAACATTTATCGCCAAATAAAAATTTTATCATTGTATTTCCTATATAACAGATTTCAAGTAGACACCCGGTATATATATATTTGTTACTTATATTTTACAGATAATATTAATTAGTAATTAAATGTACCTGTTGAATATCGTTTTATTATTTTGTCGAGGCATCTGACTTGTTCTGACTAGTAAGAATATCATTAAATGTCGTTTCGGTTTATTTTTTGCAGTCTGTTGTAAGCATTGAAACTATTATGTTGTGTCTGTGATGTGTATACCATGCTAGAGATGCATTCATGACTTTTTGAGTAAAAACATATTTATATTTGGAATATGTGAAGTGTTAACATGTGTAATTGTGTTGCAGACTATAAACATCTATTCAACAACGAATGAAAAATATGAAGTCTTCATAAAGGTTTGTCTTATTATACTTTCAATTATACATAACATAAGCGGCTAATTAAATAACTTTTTACACTGAATACATTCGTTATAAATGTTAATCATTTACGAAAATTAAATTGTCTGTAGAAAAACTGAATAATACAGTTTTAACATACAGATATCTGTCTTGTATACTGATATGCTAACCTAAAATGTAAAATATTGCATTACTTATATATAGTTAAATATAAATCATTTAACTAACTCATATTTTTATATAAACCATAATAATAACAAAAAATGAATAAAATGTACAATGTAGCAACTAAATTTAACAGCAAAAGACTGTTTCGTATTCTTTGTTGTCAGGTTTCATTAGTTAAAACACATCAATAGTATCAAATTAATATTATTGTTGATTGTTTTCTTTCAATTTACTTAAATAAATCAATAACTATTGTATTATTCTTTATTTACAGTTGTAGAAAAAATGTTGTTTGTATTTCGTGGGCAAAATTATTGTTTTTTTGGCACGTTCGAATGACTTTTATTGTCTTGACCTGCGGTCTCGACTAAAAGTAACATTCTCACGCGCAACAAAAAAAACACTCATTTTGCGCACTTCATACAAAAATAACTATTGTTTGAAAAATAAAAGCTCTCACAATCTGGACCAGTTGTCCGCACTGTTAGTTCATTAAGTTATTTTAGTTAGACTACAAATCTAAAAGTTTAAAATATTCACAAAATGCTGTATTAGTGACACATTTTCTAAGTTAGCTATTCCATTCTGTAAGTTGTAGATTATTACAATTATTAAATTTCTTATCAGAGGTATTATATGAGCGACACAAAGTATTAGTGCTATAAAGTAGTGTGATATTATTATGATGCAATGTTGATCCGCAACGCTGCAATTTGAATGGGTAATAATTATTTTTATCAACCCCGGAAGACGATAAAGAACGGATTGAAAAGTGCTATGAACTCACGAGAATAAACTCTCACCAGTCGGCCAAGCAAGGAACGTGCCTTTTGCATGTGTACTGCCAACTTCCATTGCTGCCAGGGCCGTCCTTGCATGTTTCTCCAATTAAAGAAATTAAATGTATCAGTATAAATTCTTCGCTACGCTTCATAACATTTCTAGAAATTGTATTCAACTTATTGTTTGACATTTTGAGTTCTATATGGACACGAACTCCTGTACGTACGTAAATGATTATCGTATTATTAAAAAAAACTTAATAGTTGGTAGTAAAAGAGTTCGGTTCTAACTGAGTTTTATCTAAAATCGAGCAACAGGAATTTTCACCTGATAATATTGTAAATAATTCTCCTTGGTTACAAACAAAATGCAAATCATTTAACATTATGGCTATGGCACACTAGTCGAAGAGCGTCGAAGAGCTCTTCGATGAAATAACAGAACGCACCCATCATCAACGAAAAATAGAGGCTCCTCTATTTCCATCGAAGAGCTCATCGGTGAAACGAACGTATCTCATTTCACTCGTATCTTTTGTGTCTCATTTCACGTTAGCATATTTTTAAAATTTAGTTTTTCTTTCACAACTTTAGAAGCTTTTATTTTTCGTCAATGACGGGTGCGTTCTGTTGTTTCATTGAAGAGCTCTCAATGTTCTTCGACCAGTGTGCCATAGATATATATCGATCGATATATATCATGATATTTATTTTGATATATATCGTCATATTTTTGCAATGATATATATCCATTATATAAAAATATCAAATAGTTTTTGTGATATAGCCTCCGGAAAAGTGAAACTTTTCGTATTTTTCAATTTTTCTACTTTTCCGAGGCTATATCTCAAAAACTAAATGTGATATGAAAACGCGCTCAACGGCATTAATTTTCTCGTGCTTCAGTTAACTTATAAACATAGTTTCAGCGATTTTTATTTTTTTTCAATTTTCCGCCAAAAAAATCGCAAAAAGCGGTTTTTTAACATTTTCTCGAAAACCAGAAGTCATATGCATTTGAAGATTGCACCACTGGATTCAGTGGGTCAAAATACATATGTATGTAAATTTTCGTTTTAATAATCCTACGATTAAGGGTTTTTGGGAAAATTGAATTAAAATCTGAAAAAACCAAAGGGGTACCCCTTAGGAAATAATTAAAAATATTAAATTGCATAAAATTGTATGAAAATTTGCTTATAAGTCAATTCGGACACGGGGAATTCAACGCCGTTGAGCGCATTTGCATATCTTGTTTAGTTTTTGAGATATAGCCTCCGGAAAAGTGAAATTTTTCGAATTTTTCAGTTTTTCTACTATTCCGAGGCTATATCTCAAAAACTAAATGTGATATGAAAACGCGCTCAACGGCATTAATTTTCTCGTGCTTCAGTTAACTTATAGACAGGGTTCGAAGATATATATCCATTATATAAAAATATCAAATAGTCTATAATAAATACAGTATACCTCTCATTATTACTTTCATAAATTCTGTTAAAATTATATTCTAAAGATAATTCTTACTTTACTAGCTTTTGACTAACTTCACATCAACGACATAAATCCAAATTGTGTGCCATTTGTGATGTCATTAACGGCAAAGTCTGAACCATTTCCAAAATTTTTATTTGGTACTCATTTTAGAAATACAAATACAAAACTATCAATGAGTCAGAGTGGCCAAATAAAAGTACATTTATTGAACTATGTGAACAGTTACACACTGCTGTAGCAGGCACAGCAGGGCTGGAACGATATTTCTCCACTTTTGGCATTGTCCAATCCCAATTACGTAATCGTCTCGGTAACGACAAAGCCGATAAATTAGTTTTTATGTTTAAATATTTAAACCAAAAAGAAACTACAAAAAAAAACTAATTTAGATTGGATTTGGCTAAGTGCAACGATATGTTCAGGAAGTTCATCAGAAGATGATGATTTGCCCCTATCTTGGATATAGGATTATTTAAATATTCTTACTATTCTTAGTACTATTTAATATTTGTGTATCCATTCAATGTATATTTACTTTTTTTCATTACCTATGTTAATTTTTTATTTAGGAGTAATAATTTATTTTGTATTTCCTATTGTGATAATAAATGTGTACAAAAACTAAAATTAAAAAATAAATATCCAAAAAGTGATATTTATCTGATATATATCCTATATATCAGATATTTTGATATTTATTATAAATATCATGATATTTACGAACCCTGGCCATAGGCATTAGCTATCAACTATCATGTGTATAAATTAAACTATAAAAAGAATTAATGAATTCTAACGTTTTCTTTTTATTTCTTTTGACTATTTTTTAATAGTAAAAATAATTTTGGATGAATTTTGTGTATAGTAAGTCATATGATTAATGTCAACATTCATTATGTATCATTATAAACAGTGTTGTAAAACATTAACATTTCCGTTGCTCGATTTTAGCTAAAAAGTTCTTCGTTCTTTTATTTGAAGAATTTTACTTTAAAATGAGCAATGTTTTTACTTCCTTGTACGAAGTAAAGGAAGTATTGTAATCGCGAAAATTTTCGGTTCTCAGATTTCAACGAAAATAGGTATTTTGGCCCTCCCTGAATCCATTTTGACTAAATTCGTCATGCCGTCTGTACGTACGTACGTATGTATCTCGCATAACTCAAAAATGGTAAGCCGTAGAAAATTGAAACTTTATATTTAGGACTGTTATAACATCTAGTTGTGCCCCTCCCTTTTTGGTCATTATACAACTACCGGAAGTGGTACTTTACTTGAAGCCTATAATAGATTTTCATGAAAAACTATATTCAAATATAATTTAAAACTTTCCAAATTTGGTATATAAGACTACTATATCAATGGAAATAACATAATAGATTTGAGTTAAAATGAAGCTGCTAACAGTTTTCCTTAAAAAAAATGGTATTATTTTAATTTTAGAAATGAATGCTGCAAATAAAAGTTTTAGAGAATTAAATTCTGCGTCTAGCACATTAAGAATTTTTAAATTAGCCTTTTGCGAGATATCTAATTTTAAATATTATATATTTTTTGTTTGTTTTTTATTAAGTTTGCTATGGATTAGAACAAAAAATAAAAATAAAAGATTTTATGTCAAATGTGCAATTAAAAAAAATCTATAGTTTAATACGCATACAAGGAAGTCATGTGGTGTCCACATCAGATTATTTAATTTACATTCTATAATTAAAAATTGTTCTATATAGTACTAAACATTAATTTAAAATGATTTACCATTAACAGTTAAATTATAACAGAAACATTCCGTTCATTAAAATGCTTCTAATAAATATTTCAAGACAATCTGTCTTCTAACTTCTACTCAAACGTAATAATATAAAAGTTAGTTGTTTTTTTATTACATGCTATCAACAGAAACATTCTTTATTTTAATCAGAGAAACTCATACGTTGTTTAAATACGTTGCACCCACATAAGGCGTAAACAAACATAAAAGAATTTACTGCTGTTTGTTTATAAGTATTTACATTAAAAATATTATGTTAATTATAATACCTTCTAAAAGAGTGTAGTCATAGTAAACTACTAACAAAAAAATATTCTTATTATACTAACAAATTACATTAAATAGTAACAGGTTAAGTTGATACTTATTCAAGGATCAATTGCAACTTTAAATTCGCAGGTTTAAATTTATACAATTCGAATTATCACTAGCATAAAGGTATCTGAAACCAGTGCTACATTTAGAAATTAGGATCAAATTCAATTAAATGTTTATGAGAAAGTATATCAAGAACGATTCTCAATATTCTTGTATATTAATTAACCATAATTATTTACAATTCCATCCACTTATATTTAATTAAACAAATGCTACAAACAAACATTAAAGAGAATAAAATTGAGTATCTAAATTATTTATCAGTTTTATGTTTTATAATTCTAAACAATTTGAACTTCATTCTATTTTTTCAAATAAGTTAATATTATGAAACAGTTTTATTTAAATTTTTTATTTTCATAAATATTTTGCAAATAATACATAGATTATCTTTAGTTAATTGTACAAAAACAGCAGTAGTCACATTGGTAATATTTGGGATTGGCTTTAACAGGCACTTCACAGTATGTAATTAGTGTAGGGTTATTCTAGGGGTAAAAAGGTAGAAATGTGAAAAGTAACACTAATAATATTTCAACTAATTTTCGGCTATATATACACCTCAGAATTAATCATCTGCAATACTTTTAAATTTTTCCTAGTATTATATTTGCAGTAATTTCACTTGGTGCACCCCTTTGTTAGTAGTTGCCGGACTCAATGCTGAGGCCGGTAAAATCCAGCTATTATACCTATATATTTTTCATATTTAATATTAATACTATACAATCATATTCTTTTTAATGGAGTAGGTGGCTCAGTGGTTTCGAGTCGGCCTGTGGATCTTGAGAACCCTGGTTCGATTCCCACAGTCGACAAACATTTTTCACCAATTTAAATCTACCCCTGTGGCTCCCCTTTCACTAATATCTTTGGGGGCCGTGATTTGATGGCTGGTAACCGTACTTCACGCGAACAAATATATCACTTACCGAGATCTGCTTAGGCAGAGTGCCATTTAAAATAAATAAATATATATTTCATTACGCCTTTTACCCATGACTGGGTGTGGCACTCTGCCTAAACAGATCTCGGTAAGTGATATATTTTTTCGTGTGAAGTGCGATTACCAGCCGTCAAAGATGTTAGTAGAGGGGGAGCCACAGGGATAGATTTAAATTGGTGAAAATTGTTTGTCGGCTGTGGGATCGAACCAGGGTTCTCAAGATTCACATGCCGACTCGATACCACTGAGCCACCTACCTCATTTGACAGTTTAAATTTATAAAAAGCTTTTAAAATAGATTTAAACCTTGATTTTATTATTATCAATATTAAACGAACAAATAAATATTCAATATATCTAGTTTTTTATCAAATCACATACCTACAAATTTAAATAAAATTTGTATATCTATGAAGATATAAAAATAGAACCATATTTTGTAACTGGAAAATCATTTCAACATTACAATTATTATCTTTTAACTGATAAAATATATTTGAAGCATAGGTCAATAGCCCGTACAATAACAAAACTACCTCCTCAAATAAATTTATTTCTAGAAGTATTTCAGAATTTTTATGATTCTGGCGTGATTAAATATAATTGTATGAAAACATTATTAATTATAAATAATTTATTTGACGCCCCACATGAAATATAATGTGTCCACCAATGAATAGAGCGTTGCTGAGATTTTTCACCGGTTTGCACAGAAGAAAGATTATTATTTTGACACTTGAAAGACGTAATGAATTATTAATTTTATCATACTGTGTCATACCCTTACTTTGTTACTTGCTGAAATTAATGTGTATCTGATGCGGGCGGAACATTTTTCACAATCGTTATGTTACATAATATGGTAAATACTAAATATATGATATATACGAAGCCACTGAATTCTAAAAAGTATATATTAAAATGCCACACCCAGTAATGGGTAAAAGGCGTGTTGATATATTTATTTATATTATAAAGTTATAAACAGTTTGTTTCGCAAAATGATGACAGTTGTAAATTTTGTAACTAAATTGACTGTTACTATAAATCGTTTTCTTTTAAAAAGATAAAAGTTGAAATATATAATTGCCTCAAACAATTTATTTCTAAAATATTGGGAGATAAAGAAAGAATTCAAATGAAGTAATAAAAAAATATCACGAACCAGGATTCTCAAGGTCCACATAAAATTTATGATTTAGAATAATTTTGGAATAGATAGTTCCGTAGAAATACATCTGCCTGTGGATTTGAGAACCCGAGTTCGATTCCCGCAGTCCATTTTACTTGTGATTTCGCTTCCACTATCTAGGGGGTCGATAAACGCATAAATATGTCCGAAATCTGCTACAGCAGAATGTCACACCCAGTAATGGGCAAAAGTCGTGATAATATATATATTTTCTTATATTGATCATGAATATTGTCATTTTTAACGAAAAGTCGTAAAGAAAGTGACTCATTTTTCAACTATTTTATGAAAGAAAAAAAAGTAAATACTACATTCTCGTTGGTTTAATTTTTGTTTTCACTATTTTTTAAATCTTTTTATCAAAAAAATACGTGTACAATACGTAATAAAAGCATCTTGTTTTCGAAGTCATGTATTAAATTTCATATTTGTGAAAAAAAGTAAAGTTTGCATTACTAGTAGTACAAATAACTAGGTTTACTTAACACAAATTTAATTTCAAAATAAACTAGTTATTTGTTATTACACGCCTTTCCGGCATGAAGTTTTCACTACAAATCTGGTTAAGAAGCAAATAGTATAGCGCTAATATGAGTGCAGGTTTGTATTTAAGTGGAGGTTTCCTGGAAGCTGCGACACGGTCCTACCACTTTGTTCAAAAGCTCTGTTTCGAGGAATTTCACCAATCGATCTCGTACGCTTCTGAATTTATTCCTGGAAATATTGTTTTTGGCGAAGCTGAAATTTGTTGCTTTGCGGACCAGTGGACTATATTTTTATATCAAAACATGAAATTTATTCTCCGAAATTTGTTTTGTATTTTCATACAATTAATTTTATATTTCTCTTTTATTTTATTTAGCATGAATAAATAATTTAAATAAATATAAAATATCAAATTATACGTCTGTTACAAATAACTATAGTAGTATGTTTAATGTCGATAAACGCTTCCTTAATTATAATAAATAATTTAAAATTAGCCAAGAATTTGCTTGAAACTATTATTTATTTGTTAAACTACTATAAAACTATTATTAGATTACAATTTTTAATAGTATTTTGGTATTCCTGGAATAATATTTCAATATTTAACCATATAAAAAAGAATGACGCGTAACATTTAAAAATAAATAATAACACTAACAAGGTATTTGCAATAAAACTGATGATAAAATGTCAAATTAAAAAATATATAGTAATAACCGATATTACGTTTGCTATAAATAGGTATGTAATTTGTTAAACATAGCAGTGCATTAGAATATAAATTACAATTACATGCAACATTCTAAATACCAGATATGGAGTAACGTAATTATTATTTTAACTAACTTCACTTTGACCTTACTTTTAACTAATGTTTGGAATATTTGTATTATCGTTTTTTGATTTATCATCTAAATGGTTAAAGTAATAGATAGTTATTTGTGTATCAAGGTTGTAAAAGAACATTTTTATAATCGTACGTAAAATAAGTTCTTATGTTATATTTTCAGTACAAAAAGTTATTCTAATTTGCACGACATATAATAAACCTTTTTTAACACATTGCTAATGATAATGTAATAAAATAGTTACTATGAAACAAACTCAACTAAGTAACCTACAAAAATAAATGGCTGGTAGCTTTGCTTTTGGGTGTTTTAAGAGCACGGTTTTAACATGTTAGAGATAGCTAAAACACCCAAATACACTGCTCTTAAAACAGGCAAATACAGAGCTTGTGTTACCAGCCAATGTTTTTGCCGTTTGAAAAGTAATAAGTAAAATTAGTGTTATTAGTTAAAAAATGTCTTTATTACATTCGTAGGTCGTGTTTTTATTACGCATTTATCAAATATAACAGTAAAGTAATTAATATTACATCAGTATTAAGGAAACTTATAAAAGTGTACATAGTTGATTTTATTACTTTCAACTTAGTTGACTAATTTATTTGTAAATGGAAAAATAAATTGCAAAATTGAATATCCGCTTCCGGAAAACATTTGATTAGATCACTGAACTACTGCGTTCTCTATGCAATATATAAACACACATTTAAACACCACTCATTTAATATTACATAAATTAATTAATTTCATATTAGATTTTCAAAATGATATCTGCATTTACTGTTTTAAGACTAAAAGGTGAGTACTGATAATCAAACCGGTATCAAATTTGGCAACAAGCTAAATATAACGCTTGATTTCTTATTTATTTTGTTACAATATAGTTATTGTTAGGTTAGAAGACATTTTGATATTTAGAGATTCTCAAGAATCTTTTAAGTTTTAACTGACCTTGGATAAACAAAAAATTATAACATATTAGAAAATAGTTATTCTGTAACATATCTGTTAATTTTTAACGATCCGTTATAATTTCTGACCATTGTTAACACTAGATTAAATAATTATAATTTTATTTGGCACAAACAATTTTCACCAATTTAAATCTGCTCCTGTGGCTCCCCCTCCACTAACATCTTTGGGAGCCGTAATTTGACGGCTGGTTACCGCACTTCACGCAAAAAAATATATCACTTACCGAGATCTGCTTAGGCAGAGTGCCACACCCAGTAATGGGTAAAAGGCGTGATGATATATTTATTTATTTTATTTAAAATTAACATAAAATTGCAGAATACACCCATAAATCATGTTCCCTAACAAAATTAAAGAAGGTTCATTCTTACAGTTGGTGTACAAATTTTTTAGTAATGTAAACTTTCATACAGTTCTTTTAGTCGTCTTATAATCTATACAGTCAATTAATGTACTTAGTACACAGTGTCTCTTGCAGGAAATTGTAGCCTGGTGGATAACTTGCGTTTATTAATTAACAAGCAAGGGGTTGTCCGTTCAAATCTCACTGACATCTACTTATGACTAAAAAATAAAGATTGTGTCGGAGTTGTTTGGATTCCACAACAAACTGTAAGCCTCCTGTACTGTAATTGTGACAGGGTTCTTGTTAATACATAAAGTTGTTACAGCCCTCATTATAGTTTGCATACAGTCTCCTTAAAGTTAATATTAAAGACTTTTTTAATCTCCTTAAAATCTGTGAAATCAGTATGTAGTCTGTAGACCTCGGAACAGTCCTTATTATAATGCACAATCACTTTTAGTCTTTACAGTCTGACGAACCAACATCATTGTGTTGTGTTCTCATTTTTTTTAAGTCAAGAAAGACTTTATACAACTTATAGCGATATAGCGATGATATTCTCCAACATAAACGTGAACTAGACCCTGTCGCACCTAGCACTGCAAGGCATAGGATCTTGATTATAATTAGCAGAACATCAAATAGAGGACAAGTTTATACAATATCATTGAATATATAAACACTAAGAGTTTATATATTCAATGACAATATGCAGTGTGACATCGCTATATCAGTTTCAAAATTTCTGTTAATGTCAAATTTAACGTATTTGATTTATTGTGTTTATGTGTTCTTAGATATTATCTTTAAGTTTATGAAAGAAATCTATTTATAAATGATTTATGCTCTAAGTATATACTTCGTGATACATATCATAAATACAATGCTCAAAATTAAAACTATAAATTATATATTATTAAGAAAAATAATACCTTAGGTATTCTTACAAATATTTGAATAGAATTTATAGTTTGAATTTTACATTTAATTTTTAAAATATCCCAGTACAATTTTGAACAGTGTATATAGATCTATGGCGCTTGATGAGCATTATATTAAACATTTCAATGGGGGCTTGTTCCGTAAAATAAAAATTAGTAGAAATACGGAAGTGGTGAGTTTAGATATCCTAATTTATCAACAATTTATTTTTGAACTATTTATTTAAATATAAATTAGACAAATAATTAGAAAATAATAATATAGGTATACATTTTTATTCCGATTGACTAGTGGGGCCCCTTTAGCTTGGGGATCCTGTATCATTAATACAGCTGATACAGCGGTTCCTACGCTCTTGAAATTGACAAATAATGAAGTGTTCTCAACTAAAAATGATATCAATTGCAGTGACTACTACATTCTTAGCTGGAACATTTTCATCAAAAATTTAAATTATCGTATTTATTTATTTATTTATTTTTGTACAACAGGAACAGAATCAGAATTCACCGAGCCGCAGTGTGGTAGTTCATACATGTTTTAGTGTGATTGAAATTCTAACTTGTAAAGGTAATAAATTGGTACTCTTTCATATTTTTAACTTTTCAAAAACTGTGATCTAATAATTTTGTACTATAAATGTGACGAAAAAATGATAGCTATACTCGCTGGGATTTAGTACAGAATGTACAGTCGCGTGAACTTCCTCTAATATTGTTCGAATTTGGTGAGAACTATAGAAAATTTTGTAAAACAACTTATTTTGTCGATCTTAATATTGATAAGTTCAGCAGTCCAAACTTATATTGTCATTGTTTTATCTCGAAATTGGATAAAAATAAATAATGGTACAAAAAGGTATAAATACGGAATAAATAACATTTTTAAACCATAAAATAACTATGATTATTAACAATCTAATCTTATCATAACAAACCCAAACCAAATTATAACTGATTATTATAATTATGATTCATGCCAACAGTATAGTTTGAAAATGTCATTTATATTGGTACACTATATAAAAATGAAGTAAATAAATATATGTAGACAGAGATGAATAAAAATTATTTCCAAGATTTTGGTGGAAAATTTGGCTGTATTATAAAAGTAAGTTTTACAATTTTTCAAATTTTATTAAAAAGTCTAGTTTTCTAACAACATCCTGGGAATTATTTTTATCGTTCCCTGCCTTATTTAACTATCGATTTAATAAATTCAGGAATTCCGTAAATAAATATATCGTCACCCCTTTTACCCATTAATGTATATGGCACTCTTCTGTAGCAGATCTCCGTAAAAGATATATTAATGCGTGGAAAGGGCAGTTATCAACCGACATACTACGATCCCTAAAGATGTTAGTATAAGGAGAACCACGGGATAATTCATTTTCATTAATTTGAAGATGCATTCGTAGACAAAATTATGTGTGTAACACGAGCGTAAAGTGTCTTTGTTCCACTTACACTAGTGCTCGAGTAACAAAGAATCACTTTACGCTCTTATACACAAATAACTATTTTAACCATACTTTTAACAAAAATATCAATTAACTGTTATTGTATTTTTTTATGTTTATAAGTAAAATGCATGCAAATAACATAAAAGTGTCAGTTTAAATTATTCTGGATACAGAATACCCAAATTGCAATAATCTATAAAATTTATATAAAATATAAAAAGTGCTATTAATATATTAATCGATTATTGATAATGATACAGTTGCACAATAAGCTGTGATATTTGAAAAAATATAATAGGCAACAGCTACTACTTTCATTAATTAGATCACTAAATAAATATACGAAATGTCTACGCATGATGTAGTTAATAATGTGCTAAAAATGTAATTTACGATTACTGTCAACATATAATAACCAAAATCCTATTTATAACAATGTCAAAAATAATAATAGTAAATTGTAGGAGTAGATAATATAAAATAAAAATATTTATACTGATAACATAAAAACATTTATTGTTATTGAATCATATCTACTATACATAAAGAATAAAATTCACAATTCTAAATGGAATTTTATGAACCGCTGAGCACAAAAATGCATTAAAATGTTACTCATGCGACAGGTTTAAACTAGTTTGAAATTCTTATATACGATATCATTCACATTTGCGTTTTATGAACCTATATGAGATTGAAAAATTGTTTGATAAAGCAACAATTAAAGCATATAATAAATAATAAATCTATGCATGTATTTTCACGACAGATATAATCATACGGTGCACATTTTATTAGATTTTCCTTAACGCTGTGCACAACCGGCATAAACGCCAGTGGCGATGTACTGATAATGTGTTACACCACTCATACGTTAGATAATTACCTTGAGCACAAATTGAACATTACAGCACATAATAGTTAATATCGACCCAACAATAACATGTTAGTTTGTCAATCAGCCAATTACTTGTACCTGTTTCCTCTCACAAAACTACTCTATACTGTATTCAGATAAAATAGACACAAATTTACATAAAAGCCACTATTGACTGTAGTGCAATAAACAAATTTACAAACATTAGTAACTGCTGCAAGCAGAAATTTGATATTAAAATTGGTTTAAATGACTTGAAACGATTGAAATGTTTGACAGTATTATGACATACGATTTGATTTGCTTTTGTTTCTGTTGTGTTAAGTGTTAATCTATGACACAAACACTGAAAATAATGTTTATTAATAGGATAACATATTTTTAAAATTTCTTACTAATGACCAAAAACAAAGAGTAAAGAATGTGGAAGTGAAAAAGAAGAAAGATAAAGGAGGAATTAAAAAAGAAAACAATTTTCTGTTTGCCATGTCTGGATCAGGTCAATATATCTGGCTTGACTGAAATCAAGTGGAAAGTATTTTATGAACATGGTACACGAATCAATAGTATATTTGTTGTTTTACGTCAGATTGTGAATTAGAAAGTAAATACACAGATTCGACACGGACGTTTTTTCTGTTTTCATTTCGACTGGAACGCAGTAAATATAACCGATATAAGTACGAGCAATTAAAGCAAATGCAACGTAGTGTAACGGTGATTGTCAATCAAGGCAACGGCAACGACAACAGCAACAGCAACAGCAACAGTAGCTAGGTAACACGGAACACGGAACACGACCACTACTCACTGCAGGTGTACACGAGTAGAAGAATGTAACGCTGCACTGGCTGATGCAAGTAATGTAATACAGTACTGGCAGTTCATTAATAGTAGACGTAGTAAAGCAAAGCACGCAGTTGTAGTAGAAATAGTGAAAGTCAGAGACAGAGGCAGGCAGGCGCGGGTGCAGTGACTAGAGCTAGAGCCGTGAAGCCCTCGACTCACCTGCAGCTGAGGGGATCCCGGCCTCGTCTATCTCGTCATCAGACTCGGTGCCAGAGTCGTGGTCCTCGTCCACCTGGGAACAACAGCAACCGTCACATGTCAGAGTACGTGTGTGTCAAGAGGGGCCTCCGTCAGTCAGCCATGTTGGATGCCGGCACAAAATCGCTTGTGGCACTTGCAGTTCGCCACCAGCGGACCAAATATCGATTGTAATCGTGAGAAAAGGGTTCAATAATCGAGAGAAAATAACCGTGGCCTGGGCCAGGAGCTGCTATACTGCTGAAAACTTAGCGCAAACATGCATTTCTTTGTTCCAGCCATTCAAGCCAGGCAGCCATTTTTCACTGGCAGAATTTGACCTTCACTGAGGTTGCCCCTCTGACTCTGACGGTCCCAGACGGCGAGGTGTGAACGCACGCACGCACTGTTACCTTTTCGATGTAGTTGTCCTCATTAATCGAGTGTGTCCTCAGTTTGTGCGTCAGGAACTTGAGCATATTTCCGGTCCGGCCTCGATGCTGTGGGTCGTGTTCGCCGAGCTGGTGCAGCAGCGTCTGGTACGCAGCACGAGAGCACGACACGGACAACCACTAAACAACAAATAAGCTACGACACGTCGACGACTATTCTAGACAGAGGCACCATTGTACGCCCGCAATCAGACACCCGGATGACATGTTCCAGAGCGAGAGCCTATCACAACTAGTCTCGATCAGCTCGCCGACCGTACTACTGATCGTACGTGGAGTCAGCTGCAATACGCTCGCCGAACGGTCGATTCTTACTACGGAGGGGCGGCCGCCATACACCCGAACATCAACCATTTATTTTCACAATATACACTGCTCTCGTTACTTCTCCACTTACTTTCATTCCCTTCAATCCACCTAAACTATTATTCAATATGTTTCAAATACAGAACTATTGCAAATTATCTAATCATTTCCTTGTTTCAATTGTACACTGCACTCCCAAGGTATCGATTCGACTCGTCGGTAACCCATTGATGACAAAGGAAGGTCTGGACCGGTGCTTCGCAGCGATTGGCTGCTGATACCGTCCGCGCTGTTCATTCACGCCCTCGCTAAACTACCTTTCTCACTCTGTTTATTGCAGAACCACAGACCAGAGTGCTGGCCGTATGGCGTAGTTTAGCAGCGATCTATGTCTGTAGTGCCCGTATGATGGTGCTGCTAGAACAGACACGCCTTGTGCACGACATCTCTTTCTTCTACCCATATACATCCTAAGCTCTATCTCTATCCATTGGTTGTTCTTAATCATGCCTCAACTTATATGTGTTAGTATGCTTTTACAGTCTTCCAGTAAAGTCTTAGTTGGATGCAGCATAGCAAGAGAGCGGCTGCGTCAGCCAGGGCTTTTGGGGGGATGACCGCTGACCGTGCTTCCGCTCGCCTAGGCCGCGGGTGTGGATTGTGCTGCAAGGGTCGTAGACTGACGTTACGCATTTTGTGAATGAAGCCTCACCACTCCGAGCTGCACATAAGGGTGAACCGCAACTCGCGCGTCCCGGAAAACTAACCCCTAACGACAACAAAGCGTAATACTACTAGATTTGTTAATGGAATCAGTTACTGTTGCTTGCATGGTGCTAGTCAGAGCGTTTTAAATAATCAAGTTTCGTAAAGCTAATTCTGTTTTTTTGCGAAGGATCAGATTGTTTCTTTTATCTATTAAAGATTATCAAAAGTGCAGGAACAGGTAACAGGTAATTATATAACATTTTCGCTACTGTTATCACTCAGTTTTTTTGAAATTGCTACTTTTCTGTAACAAAATTACCTAGATTTTTTCCACATAAATAGAAACTACGTTTTGATAATATATTTAAGCGTGAGTTTTTCCAGGCAATTGTACTTTATAGTTTACTGGAAACAAGCTTCACAAGAACCGTTCACGAATTTAAACTTGGTTGTTATAACTGATTCCACTTTATGAAAAAAATTAAAGAGAAAATCGATTTTTTTATTGTTTTCTTCACCATACAAAAATATTTACTGATTTCTCAAATGTTTGAAGCTTTATTAATATTTTTCTATGAGAAATACAACATATTTAACAAATTATTTAAAATATAATTTTCGGCGGTAACTTTTAGTTAGGAATTGGGTAATTAATTACCCATTTTTATTTGGCACCACATATATTTCATTATCAAACGTTCATAAATTATTTTAAAAATAAGTCCTCTAATATAATTTAGAAACGTTTTAAGAAACATTTTAAAATATAGGGAATCCATCGAATCAGACAATTAATATATTTACATAAGCGGTAACAACACCCTGTAAAAATAGGTTATAACTATATTTTAGATTATTACTAATAACTAGAACAATATATTATCTTATCAATACAATTCAATGCATAATAAATTAATTTCAAGCACTTCGCTTTATTGTGACAGAGTTTTCATTATTCTGACGACGAACAACCAAACAAAAATAACAATAACAATGACAGCACAGATTATAAGTATAATATAAACTCATATTATTTAGTAATATTAGGCCGCTTCTCCATACACTTAACAGCATATCCACTAATTCGCTGTAGCTATATAGGGTTCTTCCACAACAGCTTACCTTATCATTGTTAGAGATAGCTAAAACACCTAAATAAACTGCTCTTAAAACAGGCGAAAACAGAGGTTGTTTTTCTATATCACCAACTGTTTTCTAGATATGAGCGTAAAAATTGACAAAAAAAAATAGGGAGAAAGCTTGTTTCTTTTATCTATTTCCTAATTTCTTATTTTACATTTTAATCTTTGTATTTCCCGTCATTGCCCGAGCGAAACTCGGTCTTCCAGATTTTTAATATAAAATGACAACAGTATTTGAAATACATAAAGTAATAAAAATTTTCCTAATCGATGATGTAAATTGTTTGTTTCTATGGATACCTTATACCACAAATTATCATTATCCTTAGCCTAAACATTTAAAACATCAGTTATATAATTTGGATAATCAGTAAAGAACGTCTGCAAATTGCTATACCTCTCATGGAACATTTTCATGACTGAATCCGAGTCATCCAGCTCGTTGCATCCAAGTTGTTCCAACAATGCGCGCAAGCTCTCAGGCAGTGCGAACCTCCTTCCTGGGGTAAAGCACGCAAATGACTCATACTCCTGGTTGTCAACACTGAAGTTCACCACAAACAGCGAGTTAAAGTTCGTGCAGCGACGGCTGTCCGCAATCACGCGCACGGTCAGCGGAAACAGGTCGTCATGGCAACGGGACTGTTGGTACTGTATGGAGGGATGGCGTAGCTGGAGATCGGCGCACCGCGTCGACAATAGCAGCGTCTTCAAACGCGCGCCTGGACGCGAGAGCTTGGAGAACACCCAGTCTTCTGGAGCGTTCGAGAGCTCTTGTTCGGTTGATGGGTCGTATATGTCATAAACCTGCAAACATATTCAGGAGGTGAATAATCCAATTTGGGTGAAGTTAACAGGATATCAGGAATGTGGAATGTGGAGAAGACATCTCAGCTCTCGAGACACACATGTAAATTAATTATTTTTTAAATCGATTAATGATTAAAGTTAATTGTTAAGTTAATCATTAATCGATTAACATTTTAAAACTAATCATAATGATATTAATCAATTACATTTTTCTTATAATAAATCACAAAATATCTGATAATTATTATCTCAACGAATATTCGTCAATATTCGTCTATTCGTTAATGGATCAGATATTTGATAACTACTATTTTTAAATAAAAAATATATTTTCTTTGAGCAATAGGTAGTACTGCGACGTAAACCCTTTTTAATAACGAAAAATTAAGTAGTGTTGACATTTATAAATAGAAATATTTTATTATATGTCAAAATACTTATGTCATATGTCAGAGAGAAACTGTTCGTGAAGATATTTTGATGATTTCTTGTATTCAACTTCAAGATAATATCTAAGAATAAATACCAAAAATCAAATCTGACAAACTAATAGAAATTTTGAAATTAATGCAGCAGTGCGAAACTGCTTTCAATGTTTTTCGATCTATGTAACTTGACTTCGTTTTGACATTTTGCTAGTCACAATTAAGATTAAACACATCCCGTACATTGCATTGTTGTGTTCTTAGGTGGAACAGAGTATAGTTGCATAAACTACCAATTTCAAATTATAATGGACTGGAACACTGTTGTGATCTAAACAACTTAGATATGTTTATTCTCGTTATTTGTTAGCAAGTGACCAAGTTCTTGTAAATTAAACTTTTGAACTCCGGTCAAATGCTCTTTATGTAATTCAAATTAAACGTTATTCTAACTTCCTTTTTTTATATGCTAAAGACAGGTTCGACCCTATGACACCTTCATATACTGAAAGTTTTAACATAGGGTTCAAATCCTGGTAATATTTCTAATGTTTCTCTCTATGCACTTTATTTATAATGGGGTAGATGGCTCAGTGGTATCGAGTCAGCTTGTGGATCTTGAGAACCTTGATTCCATCCCCACAGCCGACAAACAATTTTCACCAAATTAAATCTACCCCTGTGACTCCCTCTCCAGTAACATCTTTGGGGGCCGTGATTTGACCGCTGGTAACCGCACTTCACGCGAAGAAATATATCACTTACCGAAATCTGCAACGGCAGAGTGCCACACGCAGTAATGGGTAAAAGGCGTGATGATATATTTATTTTATTTATAACTTTTTTACAAAAATTCCGTCTGATATAATAATTACAATTTATTTTCATATACTGACGTACACGACACTACTTTTCATATTATAAAATAAAAACAAATACTGCTTAAAAAACTAAATATTTCAACAGATCCTATTGTGATATAATAAAGAATATTTTTTGTAAGGTTCTCGTCGTATGTCTCGGTTTAGTTTAATTGAAATGTGGTGATCACGTCTTTTTACTCATTATAGAGGGAGCCAATTAAAAAATGAACCAGGTAGACATTTGTACGTTAAATATGGTAAATGAGTATTTTTGTTTTTGTAAAAGTATACCTATTATTATAATAAACCTTTTTCAATGATTAAAATTTAATGATGAAATTTGCTACACTTACATTACGTTGGGTAAATTTTTCAAGCACAAGTTTAAATGCTTCCATCGTACTCATTAGTGCGTCACAGTCTCTTGCATACACCAAGAATATGTCGAAATGTTCATTTTCTTGTTCTTCTAACCTTACTTCATTATACGAAATAGCACGTAGTGGACCATAAACTCGTTTTCTTCTAATATAAATGATAAAAATAATACAAACTATTATCAAAATTGTACCTATCACCGCTACTATCAGTACAATGTTATCTTCAAAAGGTGGTGGAGATGCTGTTGTTGTTATTCGTCCTAATGTACTACCATTTATTATATCTAAAAATAATTTAATTTATTACATTTTTATTAGGACTACATTTTAATTCACGTATATTTGAGTTCAATTGTCGATAAAGTGTTATCAAATAAAAGACAAAAATTAGTTTAATATAATTTGTAATATTATATTACATTACTAGCGTGGTAAAACAGTTTTTAATGCTGAAAGGAGGAATTGACCGACGAGCCTGTCATCTCCTTGAGGCAGTAAAAACAGTTATCGTGCGTGTATTGTACAATATTTTATTTGTTACTTATTTCTAAAGACAAAAAATATATAATTAAATAATTATAATTGTTGTCTCAAAATTTGTTTTACATGATAGTATCACTGTAATAACGTGCATCGTTTATTAAATTGTAAAGATTAATTTTCAAAGTGAATAAACGATTTGAATAAATGAGTAACAAGTATAAAATATTGATGTGAACTTGGTGTTTCAAACTCAGGAGGAACGGGCGTCATTTTGAGAGATAATTCTAAGAAAAACAGTTCATATAAACATGTGTCTTATTCGTTGGCGATACAAGTCTGAGAATTTACATTAGAAACACCATAAACATACATCATATTCTATATGTGCAATGATGAGCGCCATTTCAAATATAAACGTAATACATACGGCATATTTTCGGACATTCGCTTCCGTCGACACAAACACATGCAGCGCAAGTCAAATACATACTGTTTTTAAATGAATAATAAGAATAAGATTAAATTACGCCAAATCTAAAATGCTTTATCTCCGTAACGGGTTCAAATAGAACACATGATTATGTGATCTTTTTATATTCTTGAGGGCACTTTTACAAGAGTGAGATAAGCCGCGAATAACGTGTAACCTGTAATAACTTTTTAAAATTCAGTTTATAATATTCAGAGAAACAGGATAATTATCTCAAAAAAATAAACAACAGTATCAATTTATACCTTTGATAGTTTATCCGACTCTTGTAAAAGCGACTCTGCCATTCAGGATTTCTGTACAAGGTGTTTCAAAACTTATGGATCTTATTTTAACCTCATATACTACTCAACGTACTAATTATAAAATAGAACGATTTGTTTCAAAATTCGCAAAAATAATTGTATATTACTTGAAGCAAACATTTTTCATGGCAATGTACTGACAGGTTTCAGTAATGACTAAAAACTAGTATACATTAGACATTGAAAGAACTTCTATTCAAAACTATCATTTAAATAATCCCGTATGCAGAAACATCCACCAAAATCTCCAATTATTAGCAACCCAATTTAATATTTAAAAAGGCTGCCTCTGGATTCTTTCCCACATAGAGATGGTTGGTAATGAGAAAGCAGACACCGCAGCCGAAGAAGCCACCAACTCCGAGACAGTAACAAATACTGCGGTAACGAGTTGTGATTACAAACATTACATAAAAAAACAGGTAAAACTAAATTGGCAAAATAAATGGAGCAACACAAATAACAACAAATTAAAAAACAAAAAGAAAAGATAGGACCTTGGCTACTAATAGGAACAAAAAGCGATTAAATAATAGCAACCAGACTAAGAATTTGATATACAAAATTAATTGACAGCTACATACATACTTAACCAAAGTGAGCCAGACAAGTGTACATATACATGGTGTTTCTATACCTCTGCACGAAACTTTAATGACATACTGATTATAGAACACAAATAATACTATGAAATAAAAGTATAAACACTACCTAAAAACTTATTAATTAGTTATTATATAGGTACCTGGTGTAATGCCTTATTTTTATTTGAGTACCTAGTCTGATTTCGTATACGGTATTGAAATGGTAAGTTGTTGTGGGAGAAATTTAAGAAAAATGTATAGCAACCGTGAATTAGTGGATATGCTGTTAGTGTATAGAAAAGCAGCGCAAAATTCCGAATTAGCATCGCGAATCAAACCAGTGGCACTAATTTTTTTTTGCTAGGAATGAAATACCCTAATTTTTGCGAATTTCCAAAAAATTCATTTTGTTCTATAATCAGTTTAAAAAGTTTCGTGCAAAGGTATAGAAAAACTCTGTATAACTCCAATCTAACAGTGAAACATATTTTAGAAAAAATACCCCTATATGCTAATGAACGATTAAATCGCCACATCCCAAAGACAACCAAAGAAGCCCTTACAAACAATAAAAGCAGATCCCAAAATCTAAAATATCTACCATATAAATAAAATATTGTGCCGGGGTTTAATGACCTTGTAATTGAAAACTCCTAAATAATTAAATAAATACATATTTTCTAAAGCATCCTTAATCTTACAAATTTTGAAAGACTATGATGTTCTATGATCAATACGTCATAAAATATGATGAGTAGAATAGCGTCCAGTAATTAATAATCAATTGGAAAAATAGTCGGATATTGGACAAGAAGTTATATTTTATTCTGAGACTAGTATACTGTTTTGTTAATTTATTGTAACCTCATTGTATAATTTCTTGTAGTTCCTCTGAGGATTGTAATATTATTACCGAAACGTTAGAGTACAGAAGTGTTTTTATTTACTCCTTGTCCAATTTCAAACTATTTTTCTAATAAAATATGTTTTTACACTTAAATTTGCTCCCAAAGTATAAAAACATTCGGTATAAATAAAGTCAAGATAATTTTTATTATAACCACCAAGTTATACATACCCGCCACATTATATTGAAACTGACAAAGAGAATCGTCACCCCAAACTTTATTTTTTCCTCCATAGCATCGAACTGGCTCATCGAGTAATTCTATTCTTATAATTTTTCCTTCTTGTATATTTTTTATATTACATACAATTGCTGGTTGATCATACTGTAAAGTATAATAAAAAATAAGTACATAAATAATATTTACAGCGCAACCAACGAGAAGTGAGCTCCGGAAAATATATTAACTTTAGTAAAATTTCATTTGAATCTCTACAAAATATATCGAAGTTTATCAATGACTGGAAACAGCAAAATATTGACCGATTTCATTTTAATTGTGAAACCATATTTTTGATTAAATTTAAGTCAATTATAAACAGAAAAGTAAATACTAAATTAAATGTCATGCTGTTTTTTAATATTAAATCTTTTAAAGATTTTCTTTAGATTTTGCAAATAAAGAATGAGCAAAACGCAATCTCACATCAATCAAAGCATTTACTTCTCGTTGGTTTATTTATATACTTTAACTTCTTCAATCTGTTGATAAATTATATCGATATAAGATTGTTTTAATAAATTACAAATAAAAATTCAAATAGATTAAAAATATTAAAACAATTTCTATATTAATTATAGAAAATACAGCTACATCGATAATCAAATAAACAGAGTCAGCTTTAGATATAGATAAGCAGAATTATATGAATCGCTTTGGAGCGTTTATTCTATACAATATGGTAAATTTTAATGGCACTCTATCTGTGATTTTATAAATTATGCAGATATATAAGTAAACTTCATATGACAATAGTTATTTAGGTATGTTACATCTTTCAACGAATTGAAAGTTTACATTGTTAACGTAAGCGAATTATGGAAATTGATGAGTTCATAAAAGATACTTTACACATGAATTGCTTATAATATTTTATCTGCGACCGAAAACATCAGCAAAAATATAAAAATTATTGACGCATAAATGAGAAATCTAGTCTTATTTTATTGAGCTAACCATGGAAACCATAGTAAACAGTGGGTAAAGTAATTATCTTTACTACGACTGAGCAGAAATGAATATTTGCAACTGACAATTTAAATCTACCTCTGTGGCTTCCCTTCCACTAATATCTTTTGGGGCCGTGATTTGACGGCTAGTAACCGCACTTCACGCGAAAAAATATATCACTTACCGAGATCTGCTTAGGCAGAGTGCCACACCCAGTAATGGGTAAAAGGCGTGATGATATATTTATTTATTTTATTTTACAATTGAGTGCAGAAAGTAACCGGTAGAGTAATAATGTATCATCGTATCCATGGATACATACAAACTGTCAACATTTTTAATCATAACAAAATTGTTAAAAATGATATCAAATTATTTATCATGCATTTTTAAATGGCCCTAGAAAAAATATTGCGTGCATCAAGAGCAGATTGCGCCTCGATCAACAATCTCCTTATACTATGGGCTTTTTAAAGTAGGAGTTACTATTTCAGCTGATAAACATTCGATAACAACACGCTAGTTAATTCGCGTTAACATAGCATTAGAACACGTCTCCATACTTCCGCTTCTCGAAATACACTGTATAAACGCAACAAACTCAAACTACGCATGCGTATTGAGGGGGAATGTTACTTCACATGCCACCTGACATACAACCGTAACCAAAGTCAAACCAAGTATCTTCAAGAACTCATTGTGTGAAAAGTTATCACGATAATACTAGATAATTATTAATAAACTTCTAAACATAGTATTGCATTACAAAAAATGATATACAAAGCTATTTTTGACATTTAAACAAAGAAGAAATTAAAATTATAAAATATATATAAACAAAAATATTTATAATTATTTACATACGAATTTGCTGGAACATGTTACGGTAGCATTTTGATTGTCGATAATATCACACTCTTCTTCAACTTCTTTATTCTAAAACAATTATCTTTAGTTAAAAATAATAATTTTTAGTACCTGTAAATTGTTAGTAGTACCAAGAAGCATTCTGTTTTCCATTTAGATATGACTGTGTACTCCGTTTTTAATGTAAATTTAAGATGAATCTGGTTAGTTTTGAATGTATTGTTAAATGACATATCAATGAAACAGGATTGGTTACCACTGAAAAGAGAGAAAGATAAATTTTTGCTGGTTTTATATATTTTGAGACTTGATGCGGTAATGTTTTGGAAGAACCCTTAAACTAATATATAAAATATGTATATTACTCGAAAATTATAAAAAATAATAAATTTAATTATAGAGAAAAAAAGAGACTTTGCCAGGATTTGAACTTGTGTCAAATCTTTCTGTATATGAAAAAGTTATAGACCTGCCTTTGGCAAATAACAAAATTAGATTTAAATTAAATGCAGACTGTACTACAGTTGGTAAGAGCATTTTATTGGAGTTCATTAGTCCCAAGTTCATAGTTTTCTCCATACAAGTTCATTTATTCATCACACTCGGATTCATTCATTACGCAACAAATCTTCAATCACATCCATCCATTCACTCCTATACATCTTTTTCATTCATCTTTCATTCGACGTTCATTTGAAGTGCTTAAAATATCGCAAATTAGTCACACTCACTACTCTAACAACGAATCTAAATATACATACATACAAAGAAAGAAAGCGTCAACCTGCACTTGTTTTTAAAAATGAATTACACACAGTTGCAGTTAGACACTCTATTGTAAGATTTAAAAACTAGGCAATAAGATAAGAAATGAAGGAAGTGTCACCAGCGATTGTTTTTGAAAGTAACTTGTATGCAGGTAAACGAATGTAAAATCAAGTATCATGCGCTTGCCTTGATTCATCTCACACCACTTTCGCTTCAACCACATTCATAATTCCACAAACCATTTCACCTAACTCACGTCTACTATTCTAACAACATTCTTCTCAATCTCACACTCCTTATACACCAACGTATTCCTGATACGATCTCTTTTTGTATAGGTATATTCACATCCTCATTTCCACAGCAGTTATGCTATTTATTTTTCCTCATCCACACGCAACATTCACATCAAAGTAGGCACTATCACATCATTATAAACACTCATTCGAACATCTATGGATACATTTATGTGTTGAGCAAATGTTACCGGAGCAACCAATACCTTGCAACCTGCAAATACTCTCCGTTCAATCTCTCGATCAATACGACCATCCCTAGACGAGATACTACCCAAACTTGATTCATTCTCAAACCACTCACCAAAACATTGCAATCAGTGACCAAATCATTTTTATCAAACACTAACTCTTCACATTTATCAACATTCAATTACAGATTCATCTCGTATCTTTCCCTATTTCATTCTCTTCAATTGTTCTTTCAATACACCCATTACAATAACATTACCCGCATACGCTAACGCAGGCACTATACTAATACTTAAATCACCCACCCCATTCAGCGCTTTTCGTAACAACAAATCCACAAATTAAACAGACAGGGAGACATTCCACAACCGTGTTTCACGTCAACATGTATACTAAGCCAATTGCTTTAACATTTACTCTCACCGCAGCAAACATATTACTAGTTATACCGTACTCTAAAAGTACATCTCACAAAATCACTCAATGAACCCTATCATATGCTTTCTTAAGATCAAGAAAGCTGTAGAATACCTTCTTGTTGATCTACTCATACTGTCTCAGAGACCAAAAACATCTTGTATATCACTCAATTTAGAGATTATTAAGGCTCTTATTATGAGTAATTATTCTGTCGTACTATTTCCTTACAACATTCAACAAACTTATCGCACGAAAATTTGTACTTGTACATTCAATTACACTACCTGTGCCTTTAAATAAAGGACACATGGCAACATATTTCCAAGCATCAGGAGCTGCAGACCGTTCCAAATAAAGTCTAAACAAATCAATTAAATATTCTTTCGCCTCGGTACTTTAACATCTCATTTGAAATACCATCCAAGCCGAGAACTTTACCTTTTTTAAACCTATAAATTCAAAACTAACATTATTCTGATCTATTCATCATCTTTAACATGTTTTCTCGTATTTTCTCTACAAATATTCGTTCCTTTTTCTACCATAATACCCTTAAAATACGAGTACTCACACCATTTATTTTTCACACCTGATTCATTCCACAATAACTTACCATCCACAAGCGCTTTCACCTAACAATTTTTTCATACTCATCCAAATATTAGATTATTCATATTAAAATCTTTCGCTCATAAATTCATCAAAGGGCGCCTTACTTTCTCTCACTACTCTTTTACACATTTATTTAACCTCTATTCTAACAAGCATTCATCACTCAAACATCCAAAAACATCCTTCACATTTAAAAATCGCAAATACCCTCTCTTTTTCTCCTCAGTCGCTTCTTTCACTTCATCATTCCACCATGTATTCCTTGGACAAAAGCCTAATTTACATTCACCACAAACTTATTTTGTACATTTAGAACCTTACATTTCATTCAAACAAGATTTATGCTACATTCAAAATTATATATAATATCTAATATGATCACGACTCAAGTGATTCTAATATTTTAAAATTTATTTATATATTTGTATATATAAATAAATATCTACATTTTATAATAGAAAGATTGTATTTAACAAATACATATTTGATTAAAAATTGTAATCTTTAAGTAAACATCCGCTTCCGGTTGCACGATTTTGCTTATGCATTTTTTTTCCTCAGGGCTTAGACAATATGTTATATAGAATATAATAAGTTTTTAAAAATTCCATAATCTTGTATATATATCTCGTCCGAAAAATGAGTGTTTGACGTATTGAAGAATGAACTTGTCGGTGGAAATGATAGTCAAGGTATTATGCAGACAACATTCTGAGAACAAGCCCATTACACACGGCCGAGATGTGGACAATATTTTGTATTCAATTGCATTTCATAAAAGAAACTGCTACATTTATTAAAATTTTTAATTTAAATATATTTTATATCTTTAAATTTGATTCTGAAATAAAAGAAACAGTAACTTTGATAAAAATTGAATCCCAACAAATATTTCAGTAGATTTAGTGTTGCCAATAGCAATATCATAATGGCATGTAAATTATTTTTTTTGACAGTTGCATAAAGATATACTTTGTGAATGTGATACACACAATATTTTTTATACAACCAAAAACTTTCAATTTTAAAAATAAGTAAATAAATATATTATCACGCTTTTTATCCATTACTGGGGGTATGCCGTAACAGATCTCGGTAAGTAATATATATTTTCACGTGAAGTACGGTTACCAGTCGCCAAATCATAGTCCCCAAATATGTTTGTGAAGAGGAAGCCACAGGGGTAATTTTAATATGGTGAAAATTGTTTGTCGGATGAAGGAATCGAACGCGGGTTCTCAAATCCACAGGGCAATTTGATACCATTGAGCCAACTATTAAAAATAATCTTACATAGTTTGTGAAAATTTTAGTTCGCGCACGCTGTTGTGGGTAACGTAAGTTATTGTTATGGTAACAACGAAAAAACACTTTCGCACTGAACTAAGAGTAAAAAATTTCTGCCAGTTGTATAAAAAAAACTATTTTTTCTACAATTGTAAAAAAAATATTAACATTTTTATACTAATATCAGTACGGTGAAGTATGTGATTTTTTCATCATTTACATTACCATGACAATACGTATTTCGCGCACTGTTTTGCATTCTAGTGCGCAAAAGTATTTCGCACATATTCTCAATTTTTTTCACGTTCCATTGTTTAAAATATATCAATAGTACCAAATTCCTATTATTTTTGTTTTTAACCTTCAATTTCTTTGAATAAATCAATAATTTTTGTATTATTCTTTTTTGACAGTTGTAGAAAAAAGTTTCTATTTGGTGTGCAAAATTCTTGTTTGTCGCATTCGACTGGCTTTTGTCTCGACTTAGGTCTCAGATAAAAATAACATTCTCATGCACAACAAAAAAGAACACTCATTCCTCGCATTTAATACAAAAATAAATATTTTATTCAATAGTCATGTAATTTTTTTTTGGATTAGTAACCACATATAAGAAATACATTTTAGAAGTATAAAACCACTTACTCGTTTCTACAACCTTCGCTTGTAAACTTAATTTGATTAATTTTTTCCATTTTATGTTTAGTTTCAATAAATTGATTTTTAGAGAAAATAAGTTTTCCTTCTGCGTTTATTTGTATTCTGTAGCAACCTGTGTATACTTCCGAAAATGGTATTATCTCAGTCTGCAAAAAAACATTTATGTTCAGTCAGTAAGCAGTAAAATTAATTCTAACTGATTATCAACTTCAATTAAGGTTATTAATACATGAAATTAATTAAGTAAATTACGATACCATAAAAATGGTTAAATGAAGTAAAACTACAAAATTCATAGGAAGGATTAAAATATTTAATAGCCAGTTAAATTTTCATATAGCTAGATAAAAAATTAACTCTTAGTCAAATAACCAAGCCCCTAAATTTTAATTTTTTATTAAAAGTCAGTTACCTACATTTTTATCCACATTGTTTGAAGTTAAGAAATAAATAAATAAAAATAAAATAAATATATCATCACGCCATTTACCCATTACTGCATGTGGCACTCTACCTAAGCAGATCGCGGTAAGTGATATATTTTTTCGCGTGAAGTGCGGTTACCAGCCGTCAAATCACGGCCCTCAAAGATATTAGTGGAGAGGGAGCCACAGGGGTAGATTTAAATTGGTGAAAATTGTTTGTCGGCTGTGGGGATCGAACCAGGATACAAAAATTTAAAAAGCAACGATATAGAAATTAGTGTTTATTATTGCAATTTTAATTTAAAAAATAATTAAATTTGATTGTAATTTTTGACTTACCTCATTGCATGGTGATTCTGAAGACGTATTTATTCTAGTATAATATATTATTGAATGTTCCAAATAGTTAACCAGTGATAGATTTTCACATTCGTTTTTATTAGAAATATTTTGATTAACAATTTCTAGTGTCAAACTATATGCGTTATCAGCACAAGCAAGTGGCGCGTTAAATTCTACTTTAGCAAGCCCTTGATCTGAAACACTTTTTATCTGAGTACTAAAGTTCTTAATGCATTTTTGAGATGTAATTGTTTGATTTACACTTTTATAACAATTCTTTTTTATTGGTTTAATATTAAGCAAAGCGGAACAATCTATTATGGTAAAGAATAACACTGTAGAATAAAATAATAACTTTGCCATTGTATATTTTGTCGAAAAACACCATTACAATTTTTTTTAAACAAATATTTATAACTTTAATTATTACAAATGCAAATAGTTTAACTTGAATAGGTGTAACTAACTGCAAGATTAAAAAGTAAAATCGAATGTTTTATAAAATACTGTAGAAGGGATCGTCTACACATGAATCATATCTTATCAGTAAATAAATAATCTCTGGTTAAAGGTACATCTGTTCCTTGGATTTTGATTAAAATTGAGCGAAATATTGTATAACATAAAATCAATATATATGAATAGTTTATAAACATTAAAATTTAATTTAAAATTTAAATCTAATTTAAATAAGAAGGATGACAGTCTATACAAGGTATCATTTATTAGTATATTTCTAATATTTAATATTCACTTGCAATATTTTTCAAAATATAAAATTGGCAACGATGTATTAACATGAATTTATAATTACAATGAACAAACTATTAATGTAATTATTGGTTTTAAAATTATCGCTCGAGTTAATTTTGGTCTTATATAGTCCTTACAAAATATTCTATTGTAATCTTAAAAAACACTGTTATGTAAATAAAACTAAATTATAATATATATTTAAAAAGGATTCAATTATATGATAGGTATATTAAATAAATAAAAGGCTTCAGAATCCAATGTTTATTTTTTTAAATATTTATTTTTTGGACGTGTGGAGCATAAATATTTGCTCATCATCAGCTCCTTTAAAAAAATGTAAAACAATATTTACTAATTATTTAATTAATTCGTACAATTATAATTAGTACACTATGCAAGTCTCGAATTCACTCAAATCCGTGAAAGTCCAACGACTGTAGAAAGATTTATATGTTTGAGATTTCAAAAACACTTTTATATATTAAGTTGCAACTAACAAATCTTCAGTTGTATCTCGATATATCGTGAGAAATTGTAACACTGTAAGTGTTGTGTTTGGTCAGTAATACTTCGGTGTCCACTTTTTTATGTTAGACAATATAATATTAAAATTTCTATTAGCCGGTATGGTCTCTCCTATTAATATTAGAATAAAAATATAAATATAAAAAATTCTCAAAGTTAACATCTTCATCTAATAAAAAAATCATGTTTCATTCACAAAATAGACACAAAATAAAATTGACAATTTGATACTCTTTAGCTCTTTACAGATTGTCATGAGAAATAACATAAATTGAATTTTATTTAAGTAAATAATTATCAATTATTAATTTAAAGAGAAAATTTAGCTAGTCGAAAAGAATATTTCTCATAAATAATAATAAGACCTCCTAATTTAATCTATAAATATTTGTTTTGCATAAAAATTTAAATAACAGTACATTATATCTAGGAACATGCATGAAAAATATCATTCTCTACTATTATTTTGAAACAAGTAGTTTTAAAACCTAATTTAATCATACTTTTATTGAGATTTATCAATTTAAAATATTTTAGTAGTCTTAAAAAAAATAAAATTCGGTGACAAGCGAGAAATTTTATGTATACAAATTTATATTAAATTAAATGACATTTTAAAAATAGAATGCCAAGAATATAACAGCGAAAAACCCTCGGAAGAATCCCAAGTAATTGGTAATACAACTTCTGCAGCTGTTATAAACTTATTACTAAAGAAATCTAAAGTTATACGATGCAGCCTATAACCATGTCAGAGATAGTGGCGTATTTTAATGAAAAATAAAAATATAATATTATACTCTATATTATGGCTCAATATTCCATGGTCTTCGACAACATTGGCATAAGCAAGTATCCGAATAATAATGATTACAAAATGTATGTTCCTGTTAAATAAAATAAATAAATTCTTAGGTTTTTATTTGTTTCATTGTACTATATTGTATTTTACTTATATTAGACAACTGAACTATCAAGATAATATAAACTCCCTAGAGGAATAAGGTGCACTCTCGGGAGAAATATTTCACTTTCGTTCCGATTTTTGTATCATAGAAACGATCAAATACTCCTAGCCGTGAAAATAAATAAATAAATATACTTATTAACCTGATTTTATCGATAATTTTTATTTTGCACAATTTTCTTTGGTAGTTTTACTTGTCAGTTCAAATAATATTGTGTAAAACTAACAGCATAAAACAAAAATAAAATCATTTTGTGTCAAATTGACAGCATGTAAACACATTTACTTGGTGATGGAATTTTACTTTGTAACGGGCTTTCATCAGTAGAAAATTATGCTTACTAATTGAATTTTCAAATGTTTCACATTATGATTGGTAGAAAACAGGTCAAGGGAAATTATCAGTATAAAAGTATGCTTTTCGGTTGAATTTTCAAATGTGTTTTAGAAAACGGGTCAAGAGAACAGAAAAGTTTAACTTTCTTGCTAACAAATCTATAAAATAATTTATTTTATATCTCATAGTCATGGCAATTATTAAATTTATTTTGTATCAATTTGCAGTTTTTAATTTTGAATTATTCTAAAATTAATAGGACACAGAATGCCGCTGTATGACACTTTTTTTATTATGCTATGTGACACAAATATAAATAAAGTATAGAAAATAAATATTACATTACATTTTCAAACATGGTTCATCTATTCGAATTTTATCGCCAATTTTGAATACTGAAACATGTAGAATATCAGTTAAATAATTTGGATCATCAATAAAATTCTTCATATTTCTACACATAAAAGTAAATTCTCTCAATTTATTTTTATTCTGAGATATATTAACCGAGTTGTGTTGCTGGTGATGTAAATCTCTTGTTAATTCTTTAAAATTCTGTGGCAGTCCATATCTTACACAGGGATTCAAGAATTCAAATTCTGTGTAATTTATTTTATCGAAACCCATGTTGGCAACAAAGAGCTTCGTGTAGCAGTTTGGATCTACTCTTGCTCGGATCAAAGACAAAGCATACGGGAAGAAATCATCGTAGCACGTTGGCTTCTTGTATAATTTCTGAGCTGAATGTGAAGAGTTTGATAGAATCTGTCCACAATATGTCTGTACGATTACAGTTTTCATGTATTTATCTGACAATTTGTCAATAATCCATTTTTCTTTAACTTCGTCAATTGATTTCTGCTGGTTCTGGTCGTAGATATCATATACCTTAAAATGAATTATATATTTTAATTAGGAATCGGCAAAAATATCTAAATCTGATTCGAAGTCGAATGGAATTAGAACTCTTTCGGATCGGATTCAGATCAGATCCGAGTTTTCAAACAGATTTTAAATAACATAATGACAAAATTGTGTCTCTCTAGTTTTTCAAAACAAAATGATTAATTTAGTTTCATCCATAAAAATTATGTTTTTTTCGAAATTGTAATTTACGTTACATTGTTGAATCGGATCGAATAAAATTTTAAATCGAATTGGAAAATACCGATCTTTAATTTTAATTCCTATAAATACAGAGTGAATATGTTTTTTTTTAAATGCTAATTATTACTAGACATTACGGTTAACTACAATTTAGTTTATTCTTTATTCAAATAATAGAACAGTGTGATTAAAATTTCATGAAAAAATTATCCCTAAGACATTTTCCTTCATTTCACTATTACGCATCATCAAACTTGGGTAAAACTTAATTTTCAAAAAAGTTAACCAAAAGCTCAGTATTTTATATCAAAACTAGAAGTAAATTTAGAAATGGCAATATAATTGAATACTACTAATTGTACCTTATTTATCGTTATCTATTTCCGGTCGATAAACAACCCTTATTTTTCATGAATACTCTATTGATTATGATCATCTCGGAATTCTATGATTAAAATAATTTATTCTATTGTTTGTATTTTACATTTACGTATGAAGCTGCCAGTGTAAAAATATTACTTTTAATCATATTTTTAACGAAACTGTCAGTGTGTTTTAGAATAACAGTTTCGTACACAAGTAAGAGAAATGAATGAAACTGCTAGAGTAAATTATTCTCGTCACAGACTACAAAAATAAAGTAATCATGAAATATAAAAAGTTGTTATGAACACATAATGATCCAGTTACAGAATAACGAAGAATGTGCTTTACCTCGAATCCTTCTGCTTTCAAGGCTATCCTCAGAGTTTTCATAGTTTCCATAACTATGTCTGCATCTTTTGGATATAGTAGCAAAACTTTATTTTTTCCAATGAGAGTTTCTCCCTCAGTATATGATATGGGAATATTCGGGGCAACTGGCTTTTTATATTTGCACCAAATATAGATTAAAAATGCTAATGTTAAAATTAGACCTGCAAATATAAGTCCCAAAAGCACATAATATATGACAGGAAATTTATTACTCTCATTAGGAATTGGTAAAACAGGAATCCCACTAATCTCTGAAATAAAAAAATAATAATTATTTGAATAAAATTAATAGTCTTATGGTCTTTGGATAAAAGTTCGCAATAACTATCAGCGGAATAAATAAAAAATATCGCTTAGAAAACATAGCACATATGGTAATAATTATACTGAATGCCATTTTCTGATGCGATAGTTCTTCAATTATCCTGCCGATAGCTATCAGGAACTTTATCCGGAGATAGAAAAACAATTCTAAGATATATATACAGACTGTTTCACAACTTAGAGCAAAAAATTAAAGGGTATATTCTGTACGACGTGCTAATCATGAAACAAAAATATATTTTTTTAAATTCGAAATATTAAGGGTTGTTAACCTAAAACATTTTTTGTAGTGCTGCACTGGATTCGCTTTCCTATTAAACACAAACAATGAAGTAGGTATCAACTACGAATGAATAATTATGCAATTCAATTATTAGCAGTTATTTATAATAGAATTTTATTTAATTAATAACTTTAACATAATCATCCACCCAGTGGCAGTGGCAACGAAAAATTTTGGACTGGGAAACATGGAAAATAGTTTTGCGATTTAAAAAAAATTCTTTTTGTTTCATGATCAGCACGTCGTACATAATATGCCCTTTAATTTTTTGCTCTAAGTTGTGATATATATATATATATATATATATATATATATATATATATATATATATATATATATATATATATATATATATATATATATATTAGAATTGTTTTTCTATCTATGTATATATATAACAAAGATTCAATGATTTTTTAACATTTAACATCCCATACATTCCGCTGTTAAGTGTTTCTAAATTATTTAAAAGAAAATTGCTTCTAAAAAAGATATGAGAAACTAAATTATCTACTACTTTTATTTGACGCATTTATCGAGTATAACAAGAGAGTGAAAATAAATTGAAAATAATTCGACAGATTTTCGAAAACATGTTGACAACAATACTCAGAATCGAATTCTCGAGCAGAGAAGTTTTATTTACTTTACGCGTTGACAATTTTAAATAATTATTTGATAACTACCTGTCTAATATTTATCAAACAAACAAAAGCTATGGTGATTGTTTTCCTCGATATAATAATGACAGTATGGTTAAAACGCACACACGTGATAATAAATGAAACAATTTATTAGTTTTAAGAAACGACAAAACATAATCTAATATAATTTATAAACGTTTGACAACGAAAAATGTAAGAAACTAAATGTTCAAGTTATTTTTATAATTTTTTTCTTAGAAAAACACTATGTAAAATAAACTTACGTTTTTCTGTTATTTGGTGACAAGTGTTCCAAATACAATATATACAACCGGGACATCGAATTAAATTTTTAAATTGATACGCGATCTCATACAGCCCATTATTAAGTCCTGTAGCAATGCATTTAATGCTATCAACTCTGACAGTCTGAAAAAATTAAATATAATTAAGTAAAATGATTCTTATCTCATTATAATACATTTCTGTGTAGTTCACAATCAGTGGTGTAACTATGGGGGGTCCAGGGAAACAGAACTCTCATCCTAAAAAAAAATAAATTATAAAAGAAATACATACCTGACAATGCATTTTAACATTTTCGGATTCGTTCTTATAACAGTAGAGATTGTATTCCATTGTCGTACTGGTATTCTATAAAAACATTTATTGTAGTTGATACATTATATATATATATATATATATATATATATATATATATATATATATATATATATATATATATATATGTATACAGGGTGTTTCAGGACTAGTGTAACAAACTTTAACAGCTTATTCCTGAGGTCATTTTGAGCCAAAAATGTCATATGAACATAGGTCCTATTCCTTCTAGTTACCAAAATACAAGAGGTTGAAGTTGAACACGAAATTTTCAAATTATTTTAATCAAGAAACCCTCGAAAACAAGAGTTTTTTTGAAAAGTCATACCCTATTTGTCTTAATTAATTTTATTTATTAATATTAACGAATACGATTTAGAGAACAAAACATAAAATGACACAATTAAATACACAGAACAACATAACCAAACATGGAATAGGTTAACACAATATGAAATAGGATAACAAATTTTTAAAAAATTACAGCAAGTGTTCAAAATGAGCGCCTTGAACTCGTATGCATGTTATTATTAATAAATAAAATTAATTAAGACAAATAAGGTATGACTTTTCAATAAAATTCTTGTTTTCCAAAAGTATCTTGATTACAAAAATTTGAAAATTTCGTGTTATTTATAGAACTTCAACCTCTTGTATATTGGTAACTAGAAGGAATAGAACCTATGTTCATATGACATTTTTGGCTCAAAATGACCTCAGGAATAAGCTGTTAAAGTTTGTTACACTAGTCCTGAAACACCCTGTAGATAGCCATAACTCAGTTGAATTTGGTTGAAAATTGATGAATCTTTGAGTGCCGAAAATTTTCAAGTTTCCTCTTTAAGATCATGCAAGTTGATGGGTTAAATATTGTATAAAAACTAAACTTAAGTGAAATTTATTTTACATGTTTGAAGGTTTTAGCATATTTATTAATGAGTTGCAAATATTTATTAATCGTGCATATTATGCATATTTATATTTTGGCCTATATTTAGTACATATATTCCGTTCACAAATAATAGCATTTTGTAGTTTTACAAAAATTAGAGAATACTTATTTTTAGCTAGTTTGAATATTACGAAATAGAATCAGCTATTTGGAATGAAAATATGTAGAAATGTGTATTGTAACAATAATACAAATACAAGACAACAAAAAATAATAATTTGTATTTAAAAAAAATCATCAACGAAGTAGAAAGTTGTTCAATAACGTATCATTTATATTCATCAATAACCTTCATATTTAAACTTACAGTTTATAGATCTAACATAAATAATAAATAAAAAAGCCATTTATTCCTTGTTTCCTTGATTATATAGTGTGGAAATTATTTAGTTTCTTTCCCGAGATATTGATGAATCTGCACGTTCTAAACCGTACTGAATTCAAAAACCATGATGCCTGGAAGCCCGATAAATTAAAACTAAAAGGCGGTGAAATTATGAATTGTAATTTGATATTTAAACTTTTAAACAAAGAACTGAAGTTAAGTTTGTTAATGGGCTATATATAACCAGTGATACCACAACTTTATCGCTGGATCAGTTACATGTTTATCACAAAATACGTAATAAGTAAAATAGATCCTAATTTGATGTGAAACTTTTTGATAATTTTGAAATTAGTTGTTTTAAAACACGTGAAGACCAAAAATTGTTATAATCATAACATAAAATTTGAATCCTCATGACCTCATGAAAAATGACATTAAAGTGCTAGTCAATTGTTTTTTTCAAAAGTTATTCAAAATATACCGAGTTTGGTATCAAATTAAAGCTCTTAGACAAAATAATATTCAAGTGATTCTCAAGCGGTATTTCAATTTTTTTTCAAATTAGGCCGAGTTTAGTTCTATTAACGCTAATAAAATTATTAAAAAAATTACATTTAACCGATCATAAATTGTTTTTTCAAACAATGCCAAGTTTATCTAAATTTATGATCAAGAAAGTACTGTGGCGACCACAGCAAATTTTTAAAATTAATAATTCCTTAAACATAAAATATTCGTAGTACTTACACTTAATGTTGGAGTGATCCTGTATACCCCATAAGAGGGAGTATTACAATTAGTACAATTGATTCTCAAATTCAAATTTGGATTATCTTTCAAAAAAGGATGTTGAATCTCCAGAATAGTAGTAGAACTTAAAAAAAGGAAGCAAATTATTAATTTCACATGATTTAAAAATGCATCTAAATTATAGAATTTACTTACTCTATGTTCCTATGTTGCACATAAAAATGTGATTCTGAATCAAAATCTGAAAAGTTTAATTTATTTTGATGAATTGTTAAATATCTGCGATGTGTGAATACAACTTGCCGACTTTTAACCAATCGAAAATGATAACAACCAGTAAATAAAAATTTTACTGTTATATTTTCTCTCTGAAATAAAAAAAAATGTTGCATATATAGATGACTAATGAAAACATCCATTACGTTATTTGAGGTCTCACGAACCATAAGAAATACGATGAGTTAGATACAATGAGCCGATTTCAACTTTCATTTTAAACTAAACTTCTATAAAAAATTATAAAATAAAGGAAGACATACAGGAAGTTTTTTCTATTAGTATACATGGAGTATGTGTCATTACCATAATTACAGTTAAAGTGATTGATTAACGAGTTTTTTATTAGTAAACATAGGAATAATTAACATGGATTATAATAATAGTAAGTTATAATGAAAGAAACATTTCAAGTTTAACAAATCACCAATATTTAAATAGTTTATTACCGGGATTATCTTCTGCTGTAATAATTACAAATAGTTCACCCCATTTAAATTTTCATTTATAAAAAAGGCGCCATTATTCGATCCCCTATTAACTCTGCCAAAACATTTACTTTTTAAGATCGCTATGTTCGACTGGCATTGTACAGAAATAAATTTTGATTTACTTTTCCGTAAAAATAAAATATCGCTTCATCCATAAATAAAATTCTGTTAAGTAATATTTTCCCACTATTAATTTTGTCCGTCATTGTTTCGCAAAAAAATATATATCGTTGTTCTGCATCGTCGTCTAATAACTCTTCGTGATTTTAGTAATTATAACTATTAAAATGTTATTGTTTTAAAAGCTTGTATATAGTACTTTTACTAACGTTTACAATTTCAGAAATTTATCTTGTTGAAAGGGTATTGTCATTTTTATTGTATAAATTCATTTTTCTTATCCTTTATTATTATCGTATTTTCTCTAATTTTCTTTTTGTGCTTTCCACTGACTCATCCTGCAATTCTATAATTATAGCAGATCTTTCTAATACCTAATACTGGGTCGTATATTAAAAGTAGGAGCAAATAAAACGAAAACTCGTATTAGAAATATCTTCTTACGATGGCACTACAGCCCAAATCGGGCCTGGGCCTACCGGGCACATCGAAACGCAGTTTTTTACACTGCCGTACTGCCGGTTTTCGTTTTATTTAAGACAAATAAGTGACTAATTTATAGTACCCGAGTGTGATAAATACATGTAACTGTATTTCATATATTTTTACGACAAATCACACATTGTCGACAGGCGGATTCGAACTGACGAACCTTGGTTCGGGTGACGTTACAGTATGTTAAGAGATGTGCCTTAACACGCTCGGCCACCGCGCCTTTTAGAATTATACCATGTTATAATTTGCACTTTTTCTTCAATAGTATAAACCATTCTGAAAAATAACAGATCAATAAATTTGACAGCAATGTGTTAAAGTAGTTTTTCGTAACACATGCACAAGAAACACGTTTTTATTCCCTAATTTTAGAGAGAGAAACACTGCTTTTCTCCCCTAGGGAGAGAAACATTATGTTTCCATAGGTACCAAGTTTCTCTCCCTAGAGCGATGTTTCTCTCCCTAGAGAGATTAGCTGTTTGCGGTGTTTCCTAGGTAACTAGTTACGCAACCCATATTTGACATTTGTCCAGATAAGACAGTAATTTTTGTGCACTTGTTACGAAAAGTATAATATGCTTCACGGGAGGGTGCGATTATCCCTTGTGTGAAGTTGGCCAATCTCGACTTCCGCTCGAGCCTTCGGCCCTCGCTTACGTTTCGGTTTGTCAACTTCACATGCAGGAATAATCGCTTGTTTCCCTCCCTTGATGTATAGCATACTATTTTTTATTAGTAAGCAGGGATAATTAACATTGCTGTCAATAATATTAACTGTAACTATGGTAATGACACATACTCTATGTATACTAATAAAAAAACTCCCGATATGAAACGATAAATAATAAGAAAAAATAAAAGATGTTTCCACGGTTACTAGAAATTATTTTTATATCGAAGACGAGTGCTGAATTTAACTCAATGTCGGTTAAATAAAACAGTGCTTACCAAACTTATGGATAAAGGCTCCTTTGAAAAAATTCAAATACATTAGGGTTTCTATCGAAAAAATTGCTAATAGAAGCATATATTATTATAATATTTATTGTAATTATTTTTATAATTTGTGATATCTCACATTGAAATTATTAAAAATAAATAACGAAATGAATTAAAATAATTAATAATGTTTCTTTTAAAATAAAAAAAATAATTTTCTGCTTAGTCTTCAAACATGAAACATTTGTCTTCATTATTTCGCCTCCGCTCACCAACAAAACTAAAGTCCATCCAGAAGAAGCGAGCACGGTTCACAGTTTAACAAGCGCTGAAATAATACATTAGTAGGCCAGGGACTTCTAATAAAACTAATTAACCATTTGTATTCAACAAACATATGTACGAGGAGGTAGATTAAAAGGTAACTTCTAGGAACATTGGAATTACCAATTGATTACCATATAATCTATTCCAATGGGCATATTCGAAGGCGTCTTTGTTGTCACAACAGAACAACGGTTTTTCTGATGGAGCACAGCTATAATTTAACAGTAACAGTATCGTATTATTAATATTATTATACTACCGTGAGTTTATTTTAACGTGAAACATGGGATTTTTTTGTATACATGTTTACGAATTTGACAGTAACGTATTAGAGCGTTCATTTTAAAATGAAACATAGGAAACAATGGTTATGTATGTAAAAATTCAGGAAAGTGTTCAATTACAGGATGAGTAGATAGTTTCATGCCAAGCGATATCGAGGCTTGAAACAGCTTACGAATCCTGTACGACGCTTTACTGACGTGTTACGTATAACATTTTACTTGAAACTAAATTAATTTAAATTAAACGAAATATTTGACTTTCATATTCAGTCAGTATTTTATGTTCGTAAGTAACGTTTCTTTTATTACCTGTCTACGCAGGCAATATGTTATTGTCCGAACTAGGTATGCGTTTTAAAGGTCAGGCAAATGTTTATTTTCCTGTCAGTTGCAGGTAAAATATTTTTATTGAACTATTATGTTAAACAATTATAACATAAACAAAATAAATATATCATCACGTCTTTTACCCATTAGTGGGTGTGACACTCTGCCTTAGCAGATCTCGGTAAGTGATATATTTCTTGGTGTGAAGTGCGGTTACCACCCGTCAAATCACGACCCTCAAAGATGTTAGTGGAGGAGGACGAGCCACAGGGGTAGTTTTTTAACGTGGTAAAAATTGTTTGTCAGATGTAGGAATCGAACCCGAATTCTCAAAACTACAGGCTGACCACTGACCCATCTAACGCATAATAATAATAATATAATAAACAATAATTATAATAAATTTTCTTTAGTGGGCTATAAATCTCAGCTTTAATACTTCCAGGCATCTTTTAAATCGTAATTTTTAATTTATCTAAATTTAAAATATTACCAGTGTGAAAATCTCCCGTAAAAAGAAAATCCAGTGGCACTAGATCTAAAGAACTAGCAGGCCACTTTATTTTTCCACCGATTTAAAAATAATAATATTTGAACATTTTCTTCAACGATATACATACTCGTATATTACTTACAGGTAGCAAATCGTTAATAATAAATAATAGATATTGTCTTTCGTAAACATTAAATATTAATTTATCGTTGCATATATCTTTCTTTATATTGTTATTTTTAGACAACCTTCTTTAGTTAGAAAAATGTGTTAAATTTAGTTCATTGCTGTCAAATTTATAACCATGGATATAGCAGATCCCCTGTTTCACTTTATAATAAATTGAAGATATAAACATCCATTCATGCCTCTGCCATAATGTTTATATATTTATAGTAATCATAGTAATATATATTATCGATTGCACCCATGCATCAGAAATATAGTTTTTGGCAATAGTTCAAAAGAAATAGGCATCAAGGCATTTTATTTTTAATTATACAAAATCAGTTTTACATTTTGCATTAAGTTTTTGGTTTCTCTAGAATTTTAAAAAGAAATTGATACATTTCTACTAAATAGCAGGCAATACCCACGGCTGTTTTTATAACAATTGACACATTTATCATTAAAAAAACAAAAGTCGAGGTTGTTATCTACTATTTAACAGAAAAGTAATTTCTTTTTAAAATCTTGGAGAAACCAACAACTTATTAAAAATATAAATACAGTTTTGTATACAACTTTATACTTTACAGTTTTCGTCGTAAAATGAATAAATGAGCAGAAAATTGTATATAATATCTATGTTCACCCCTAACTGGTATCACCCGGTATATTGGATAATTGGTTATAAAATTAATGTTAATTATAAATTCAGTCATTATTGTGAAGTTAAATCAGTATATTTTGTATTAGGTGATGATTATTGGCTGCTATTGCCAGTTATTAATGGTTTTCTAAAGCGTTCTAAATGGTAGAAACATTTTAGAACTATTTTGTTTATTTCTTTCTCTATTGTAATTGCTTTAGATTATTTTTGACTGTACTAATATTTTTTCAATTGTTGCAGGTTCTAGAGAACAAAACGCAAGGTCAGTAACAATACTTTTCTTCTATAACTCTTTTACAAAAATTAGCATATACCATGTATATAATATATGCTTATAATTAAATATTTCACATTTCTTAATAGTGGAATTTTATAACTTCTATAAGTGTATTTATAGCAATTTATTGACTGATCATACTAATAAAATGCTATTCTGAGCAAATCTATATCTCATAATTTTCTATAAATGTCTTTCAAATTCTTATAAACTTATAGACTGGAAATGCCCCCCATAAGTTCTTATTAAGATCGTCACTTTACGTGAGTCAAATTTCAATAATGAATAATAATTTGCAAATTTTACAATATGAATCTTTTCGACATGTTTGATGAGCATTTCAAGCTAAATTTTCGGTTAGACAAATTAACAGTACAAAATATTAGAGATTTACGCGATTTTCATAGCTGGAATTGAAATATTCCGTTTCACATAAGATAAAATTGTTAATAATATTGTAAATACGTGTGCATTTTTGTGGTCAATAATGCATGGATTCCACTAATCCAACCAACTATGAATAGGATTATTATTTTATTATTAGAGTGGGTAAAATTTCCAATTGCTAAAGAAGATAAAAATAGTAATAAGCTTTTGTCCTTTTATTTTATAAAAATAATGAATAGCATTTTTCATTTCAGAAATTGGACCCTCTTCTGTCTTTAAATTTCATTTTAATAGCTAAAAATTAGTTTAAATTTTCTCTTTTTCCATTCATGCATTTTCATTTTTATAAATATAATAAATATTGCTCTTGTGTTTTATTTTTTATTCTTCTTCTTCTTTACTAAAAGAAATTATTAAATCATGATTCAAGATAGAATAACTATCTATAATGTGTTTTTGTATAATTTTTTTTGTATTTTTTCGAACATTTGTATTTGACAATGAAAACGTCAAATATATGAAATTTATTTGTCGCGCTGATAAAAGATATCTTTCAAATAAATTTGAAAAAAAATAATAATTTGTATTAAAGAAAAATAAAGAAGAACAATATTTATATAATAAATTTTTAAAAATGGAATATAGTAATATTAAACTATTTAGAGAATGTGTGGCTGCTTACAAAATAAATAGTTACCAAAAACAGTTTTATGGGCATTTGAATAGTAAAGAACTGTTTATTTAGCTTTGTCTCTAGGGGTTACGAGACTTTTAATGGGCTAGCCCGTGTAAAAATTATAACGGGCTGTTGACATTGATTATCATGACAACATATCTAATTAAACAAAATCTTTCAGATTGAACATTTTAGTTATTGCGTTTTACTATTGCAATTAATTTTATTAAATATACATATATTGTGATTCAAATGTCCATAAAACATTGTACAATGCTCGACCGTTACCTGAAATTTACAGGCTCACACAGATAAGGCGAGTGCCAGCTTTCTATGCTCGCCTGTAAATTTTTGTATAACGGTCTTGCATGCTTTACAGCATTTATAGTACTGGAATAAATATTACGGTACTGTTATTGAGATGTCGTTAGGTAACAAACAATTTTTGACTTTTGATTATAATTATTTTAAGATGTCATTTTCAAGATTATAATATGAAAATAATGTTTAATAATTAAATGCGATACAGAATGAAATAAAACGTTGTACGTCATACTCCCGGCAATATTTTTTTTATGGTACTCATTTTGAAATTCTAGACTCGGTTCATTCGTCGCCTCGTATAGAAACATCTTATGCATACGATAATAATTTATTTATTGGACTCATAACGTAAATAACTATTCATAATTAAATATGGGACAGTATGAAATAAAACATTGTACGTCATTCGGCCATTAATCAAATTTACGATATTCATTTCGAAATTCAAAATTCAGCTCCTAAATTATCTCGTTCGAAAACATCTTATACCGTCAAAACTGATTTATCGGATTTAAAACGCAAATAACAATTATTTTATCTTGCAATGTTACTATACTAATAATTTCTTAACGAGTTGCGTTAAGGAGCATGTAATAGTACTAGTATTGTTATAGTTAATTAACTATCAAGAATGTTAATGAGGTCGATTACTAATCGTGACATTTTAAGGCACTCGCTACGCTGTCGAGTTAATTGTCGATTATTATTATAAAAGTTTAAATAATCAATCGTTACGATACTGACATAGCTTTAACATAGACGTATGTTTCGCTGTTATGAACAGTCATTAAAAATTATTATTATATTATTTTAGAATAAAATGAACTGTTTTACGATACATGTAAAGTTATCTGTTTTGTATATTACTTGTATCATAAATTATTATTGTATTGCCTTTAAATCAATTATAAATAGAAAAGTAAGTACTAAATTATACACTGTTTCGTAATATTTGATAGTTTTGAGGATTTCAAATAAAAATATATCCTGAGGTAATCTGAGAGATCGCGCTTTATTGAGTAATACATATAATTTCTCAAAACAAATAAAAGAAAATTACTTTTTGTCAAATTGACAGAATGTAAACACAGTTTTTTGGTAAAGGTATTTTATAAGTATAAAATTGTTTGGTTCATTAAATTTTTAAATGTGTAGCATTATGATTGATTGAAGGTCAATGAAAATTATAATATATATATATATATATATATATATATATATATATAAAATAATTATACGGTTTTCTCATTATAAAAAACTAGTATACCTTTACTTGAGCAGCGCTCCTATTAATGAATAAAAAACAATGTAAGTACTACGCAGCAAAAGTAGGTTCAATTTAATGGACAAGATATATATATATATATATATATATATATATATATATATATATATATATATATATATATATATATATATATATATATATATCTTGTCCAAAGCACTCGGGGCTTCACTTCCAGTCTTTAATTCAATAATTACAAAATTTTATGTTTTACTGTTTCTTAGATTTGTTCATTTTGCAGAAGTTCAAACAAAAATGAATCAGCAGTAAATCAAAGCGTCCGAGACTTTATTCTTTCTGCAAGAAGTCAATTATATACTTTAAAAAAATTCATGTATGAACAAAAAGCTATACAATTAAATACCTTGTCCCGCGTGATGGGCGCGCGGGCTGTAGCCTGACTCACGACCGATAGTTCATGGGTTCGGGTCCCGCCCGTGACGGCCATTTACAAAAAGACATATTATATAACCATTGCAGTTGGTCCGATATATATATATAATAATAATAATTAAATACCTAGTATTTTAGAGGTAAAACGTTAATTTAACGAGTTATTATTTTAAACTTACGAGTATGAGGATTAAATACTTTTGTTGAAAACAATTCATAACTATACGGCATTTCAAATGATTAGACAATTAGTTTAATTTGTTTTATAGTATAACCCATACAATGACTCTGTCAGAAAGTAAAATATTATTTTTCTTAATTTAGAGAAGAAAATGAAAGTATGACACAATGGTCGAAGAGCATCAGAGAGCATCGAAGAGCTCTTCGATGAAACAACATAACGCACCCGTCATCGTCGAAAAATAGAGGCTCCTCTATTTCCATCGCAGAGCTCATTGATGAAACGAACATCTCACTTCACTCCTATTTTATGTGTCTCATTTCACGTTAGATTGGGTTTGCATTTTGTTTTTTTTTGTCAATTTTAAGGAGCCTCTATTTTTCATTCCCGGGTGCGTTCTGTTGTTTCATCAAAGAGCTCTTCGATGCTCTCTGATGCTCTTCGATCAGAGTGCCATAAGCATAAAGAAGACAAGTAAAGCCATATTCATGGTAATTGAAAAACAATGGTATGTTTCGGCATTATTGACATCCAGGTAATATCTGTCGATGCATAATATATCTTATATGAATTTTAACTTTCTGTAACTAAATAAATATAAATATATTATCACATCTTTTACTCATTATTGGGTGTGGCACTCTCCCGTAGCAGGTCTCGGTAAGTGATATATTCATGCGCGCGAAGCGTATTTACCAGCCGTCAAATCACAGCACTCAAAGATGTTAGTAGAGGGGGAGCTACATTTTAAAGTGGTGAAAATTATTTGTTGCCTATGCGAATCAAACCCGGGTTTTCAAATCCACAGGCCGACTCGATACCACTGAGCCACCTACTTTCTGATGCCACTTTTTCTCACGGTTTTATATTACTCGATTTCGGCTTGGGAAATGAAATGACACCTTTGAGAAGATTGTATCACTATATTCCCTTGATACAAATGTCTAATATAAGCAATTCTTGTCTGCTTGTGTGTGCAAACAATCTCGAAATCAACTCTAACGATGTTGATGAAACTTACTATTATTGTAAAGGGTTTTGGCCTAAGAAAAAGATCTAACATCTTTCGGGAAATTCATATAGTACATCATTTTGAAAGGAAATATGAGAGAACATTCATGAAAATTTAGCTAATAAAAATATAAGCTTGTAAATACTTTAGGGCAATATAATTCGATTGAATTTCAAGATATGACGAATGAAACTTGTTTTGTATTTCTTATTTTTAATTTTATACTTTCCATTCCGTTATTTCCGAACAAAGTTTGGTCTTTCAGAGACTAACTATTGTTTGTTGCTGCATTTTTTGCTAAGCCAATTAAATTAAGATGGAGTATAAATGAATACAATTTTATATTTTACCTCTGTGCACTTATTTTGACTGTCTTCAACATTGAATTCATTTATTCCAGTGTAGATGTATTTGGAATGTTGAGATGCATCCCTTTCATTTTGGTTATGACAGCTGTCTTCGTTATTTACTTCAGGCCATATAAACGCGTTTAATAAATATTTACAATTTGGTTCATAATCAAATTCAAAATTCATCGTTCCTTCTTCATTTGGATTATGTATTTTCACTTCAGTCTTATTTATTTCAAATTTGCATTCATTTGCTAATTGTTGTTGATAACATGTGTACCTAGCCTCGTCAGGTACAGCTTCATCAAGTATTCTACTCCAAGATTCACAGCGATTACATGTTACAAATTTAAAAAGAATAATTGTTAACACAAGTATTGGACACCATATTTTTCCTATCATTGTGATTGTTTTAAATAATTAAATAAGGAAACAATAATTTATATTCATTATACTTGAATTTATGTAGAATATTATATATTTTTTTATTTTTCTATTTAAATCATTTAAAAAATAATTTAAGTAATAATACTTTACATTATTTAATATAGTCATTTTGTCTTTATCAATAATTCATCACTAAAGTCACTCGAGGAAACAATTAATTTAAATATGTTTAAGGACAAGAATGAAATACTGATGCACTAATGTTTACCGTACGTGGACTCGACTCGAACTCGAAAAGCGCACTGATGACTCAGTTGGATAAGAAGTGATGTGTTGTGACGCATTTAGAGATAGGTGGTGGGAAATACTTCAAAGTTTATTTGAACATTTTCATTTCATTATAAATTTAGTCATATTTTATTTCGAAAATATCTTTTTAACGCTTACGTAACAAGGAAGAATTTTACTTATTTATTTAACCACTAATAGAAAATAATAATATTTTTGTTAGCGATTTGCCCTTTTATTTCAGCGCCTGAAGTACTATATCCAGTTTCACAGTAGTAATATGACGGTTGACAATGTTGTATCATTAGTTGAGGTTTACAAGAGGTTTTAGTTTCACCTGACAATCTTTTATGTACACGAGAACGTTGTTGTCGGGAGATTTTATCTAAAAGTACTTGTAAAGTGCTCAAGTCGTTTTACATAAAAGCAACCAAGTTCAAATGAAAGAAATTAAAAATTGGCCTAAGAAAAAGGAAATCTTAGGACATAGGTATATTGAGATAATTTATCGAATAGAGAATTTTTATTGATATTTGTTGTTGCCAAGGTTATGAAGGTGAATAAAAGTTTATTTATTTATAAACAGTTCTTTTTCATTATTATCCAATGTTAAACTAACAAAAGCAACGTTTCTCAACTACCTGAAGTGAATTATCACTACTAAATTCACTGAATGTCTTGTAATCTGATTTGTTTTATATGGTTTTGCGGTATTAAGTTTTGAGTCTATTTTAGATTGCTTCGTCTCGTTTCAAAATATGCTTTCATCTTTCAATGTAAATAGTAATAGTTTATAAGAAATGACCAAAATTCTTGGGAAGTTTCTTAGTTATCTTCAAGTTTTCTTCAGGGAATGGACCTTACGTTTTCCTAATTATATAAATGAAGTAAAGGATTAATAAATTATGTGGTATCCCGGGTTTGATTCCCACAGCCCACCACAATAAAATAACCCCTGTAAATCCTCCTCCACTAAGATATTTGCGGAACATGATTGAACTTGCTGCTAACCTCATTTCACCCGCATAAATATATCACCTTCAGAGATCTGCTGTCGCAGAGTGCCATGCCCAGAAATAGGTGATGCCATTTAGGGGTGAACATAGATATTATATACAATTTTCTGCTCATTTATTCATTTTACGGCGAAAACTGTAAAGTATAAAGTTGTATACAAAACTGTATTTATATTTTTTAATAAGTTGTTGTGTTGGTTTCTCCAAGATTTTAAAAAGAAATTGCTGTTCTGTTAAATAGTAGATAACAGCCTTGACTTTTGTTTTTTTATGACAAATGTGTCAAATGTTATAAAAACAGTAAAAGGCATGACGATGTATTTATTTATTAGTATATGAAACATTTGTACGTATTTTGCTTATTTTTGATAGTTTAAAATCGAATATTATTTATGATCCTCAAAAATATTAAGTAAATATTAGTTGATCAACTTGCATGTACCATCGACATATGTCAGTAAATTGGAATATACTAGTAATATTTGGTTTTAATTGCAATAAATCTTTTACAAAATAATTTGTTTTTATTTTTCATTTGGTAAAATATTATTTTTCTACGATTGCTATGAAAGATGACAATTACGATCTCATTTGTCATCGTAAAGTTGACGTTTCCTGTGGACCGATTAAAAAATATCTTTGTCGCGCGTCTTCAATGGCAACACGCGAGAAAGTTGTTAAATGCGCACTTATTTCAATAGTTATCAGGGATACAAACAAAACAGAAATTTGTGATATTATCGGTTGATAGAACGAATTTATTTTCAGTATGTATACATCTTTTAATAAGATGCAATCGTTGAAAAAATTATGTATGTATCACGAGCGTAAAGTGTCTTTGTTCCTTTTGCACTATTGCAGCGCGAGCCGAATTACCGTGCTCGAGCAACAAAGAATCATTTTACGCTCTTAATATACAAATAACTATATCTTGCCATAGAGTTGAGAGGAGATAAAATTTGTAATGAAATGAAAATGGGGAAGCGATGTAACATCCCAGAAATTTAGCTATTTTAAATATTGTCGGCTCATGTTGTTTAATTATATTCAAGGAAAGGCGCAATTCTTATCATTTATTAAAGTAATATTAATAAATGATAAGAAATGCGCCTTTCCTTGAATATAATTAAACAACTTGAGCCGACTATAAAACTCAATGGCCATTAGGCCATTATTTAAATTTGTGATATTCCTCGTTGTAAAATCATATTTTGGCATCATTTGCCAATGTTTTTCTAATAAATGTTCGGTACTACTGGAAAATATTTCTATAATATCTCATATTATAAACAGTTGCAAATTTTTATAATACTTTTTTAGATTCATAAACGTAAACAAAACAAGTTTCTGCGTCATATGGGAAATTATAATAACAGATATTTATCAATTTTTTAGAATACGTTTTAATCTTTTAATGGATCCTGAATTAATAATAATATTCAAAGTTTTACGCACACACTGCGCATTATAGAATTAAAATACAGGTTCTAATACAGCACTTCGTGTCCAGCAATCTCTTTTTTACTTCCCTGTACGAAGTAAAGGAAGTATTGTAATCGCGAAAATTTTCGGTTCTCAGATTTCAACGGAAATAGGTATTTTGGCCCTCCCTGAATCCATTTTGACTAATTTCGTCATGCCGTCTGTACGTACGTACGTACGTACGTATGTATCTCGCATAACTCAAAAACGGTCAGTCGTAGAAAATTGAAACTTTATATTTAGGACTGTTATAACATCTAGTTGTGCACCTCCCTTTTTGGTCATTATACAACTACCGGAAGTGGTACTTTACTTGAAGCCTATAATAGATTTTCATGAAAAACAATATTCAAATATAATTTAAAACTTTCCAAATTTGGTATACAAGACTACTATATCAATGGAAATAACATAATAGATTTTGGTTAAAATAGACTAACCGGAAGTGGTACATTTTAATTTTAGAAATAAATGCTGCAAATAAAAGTTTTAGAGAATTAAATTCTGCGTCTAGCACATTAAAAAATTTTAAATTACCCTTTTGCATAAGTGAGATATCTAAATTTAAATATTATATATTATTTGTTTTTTTTTTTTAAATTAAGTTTTGCTATGGATTAGAACAAAAAATAAAAAATAAAAGATTTTATGTCAAATAGGTGCAATTAAAAAAAAATCTATAGTTTAATACGCGTACAAGGAAGTCATGTGGTGTCCACATCAGATTTTTTATATTTAAATTTACATATTTTTCATATGTTAAACTTTATTGTTATTTTTAAACAAGATTCTTTTAAAAGAATAATACTGAATTCGACTTTTAAATATTTGATCTAACTGACAACAAATGTATAATTTTGAAAAATCTATACTCAAAATTTAATTATAATATAATAATGTACAAGTATACTAGATACTTGATCAAAGATGAAACAACAAATACCTGGCTTATTTATTGATTTATCGATTATTTATACTGTAACATCTCTATAATCGCTTTGTAAAATGATATCATTTTCGGTTTCGTAGTAATTAATTAATAGAGACTTAGAACTTTATTAATTTATTTTTTTATTAATTATGAAAAATTGAACACATTAATTTAATCATATTTTAATTACAATTTTCCGTATAATTCAAATGTATGATTAAGTTAAAACGTCAAAAGTTTATCAATCAAAATGCATTGTATATTTTTTATAACATTTATATTTATTTTTAAAAAAATATTATTTAGTTTACATAATAAAGAAAAGATTCAGAGGTGCTTGTATGACAGGCACTTGAAACATACAAAAATAACAAATTCTATTCTAAATAAAGTTTACATAAAAAAAACTTTAGATTTAAAATCTATAGAACATTTAATTATTTAAATATAAATTATTTACTTGCTCTTGTTATAGCTAATTTCAAAAATACGAACAATGGCCTTTTGTTAAGGACAAAATATGTAAATTATTCTACGAATATACATTTATAAATATAACTATTTGCTATATACTAACATAAAATTACAATATGTATTTAAATGTAACAGGAGGGATCATTCGTATATATTTTAAACACTAAAATAATTCGTTTATCTGTTGCATTATAAAAAAATATTTTACAATAAAGAATGTTTGATTCAATATACGTAAAATATAAATAAATTATATATAAATATATTTTTTTATCTGGACCACCAATGAGATCTCATTACCTACAAGCTTGACAGAGTAGAAAAGAAGAAATATGCTTCAAAAAAGTTACAATTAAATATTTAATTTTAAAAATTGAAGATTTATGAACAGTTCAAGAAATATCTTAATTTTCTACTATACAGCGGGCTTTAAAACTTACAATTTTTATTATAAACTATTTTTCTTAAGAATTAAAATTATTTTAAAAAGGAAATCATATGTATAAAACTATGTATTTCAAATAAAATCGTTGAAATATCCTACTAATATAACAACTTTATTTATCCAAATGGTACTGCGGATTAAAAACCATCTTGTATGTGTACGTTATGAGCAAAGTTCAGTTAGTCTCACATCTAGTCTTTGCAATAACAATACAACTATAGAATTAATGTTTATATAGCCACAAAATAAAAATAAATTAAATGTTATGAAACAGTATATTACATAGCAAGTGTGTAAAGTAATTCTTTTTAAAACGAACAAAAAGATAAATGTCCTCGATTTTCAAAACACTTTACATGAGTGTTTCGTACATATTTTCTCTAAAAATCCATTTCAATTTTATTGAGCAAACAATGGACAGCTTTACAAACAGTGAGTAAAGTAATTACTTTACATATTCGGTATGCATTTCGCACTAGTATACAAACTGATTTGCATTCATAAAATCAAACTTTGCATACGGTCCTATAAAAAGCAGTGTAAACTTTACACTGTAAAGTGTACTTTGGCAAAGAGATATGCACCTCAAGCAGAAAAATTAACTACTGCTATTTTAGAGTCAGTCAAAAATTTATTTTATGGAGATGGGTTAAGTATATATTTTATCTCGGTTGCATTAAGTGATGTTAACTATATTGTTAACTAATAGCATGTTAAAAGTTAACAATAGTGAAAATGGCAGACACTACATTTTACATATTTCTTGATTTTTATTTTATAAAAATAAATAAATAAATATATCATTACGCCTTTTACCCATTACTAGGTGTGGTAGATCTCAGTAGTCAAATCACGCTAGTTGAGGGGGACCCATAGAGGTAGATTTAAATTGGTGAAAATTGTAGGTTGTGGGAATCGAACCCGGTTCTCAAATCCATAGGCCGACTCGATACCATTAAACCAATTACCCCATTTTTATTTTATAATTAATTAATATCAGTTTTACAGTATTTATTATTAGTGAGGTAGCAATAGTTAAAAAATATTGGTAAGAAATAATCATTACTACCGATTGAAATTATAAAGTCTTCAAATATTGAACTATCAAACAATTTGAATTTTTTTTGTTCTAATTCAATTTTTCTCTTAGTTAACATCGTAATTAGCTAACAACATTGTATGCAATCGGACATTTTTATATTGATTTTAAACTGAATATTAAGCTTAACAGTAAACTACAATAGATACGTAACTGAGCGTTGTTCAGCTGTACTAAAGACCAGTTGCAAACTGTTCCTTAACAAAGGAACTCTATTTTAAAGTTTTTCTTAATTTTGTTTTGGTTGTACCAATATATTGAATAGCATATTCCAAAAACGAACGACGATGAGATCACGGTTTTATCACAGTTTTACTGTTACTTGGTAAAGAAACGAAAGATATCGAATACATTTTAGGACCCACTTATCGAAATTTGACCGGTAATCTGAAAATTTTACCATGGTAACCATGGTTCGTTTTCGGAAACAAATAATTTGTAAAATATTTTACGTACATTTGAATCGTAATGAACTGTTTATTTAGCTCTGTCTCTAGAGGTTACAAGACTTATAACGGGCTAGCTCGTGTAAAAATTATAACGGGCTGTTGATATTGGTTATCATGACTACATAAATATAAATATTTTTTGATGAAACAAAATCTGTCAGATTTTCAAAGTCTACCTTGATTGAATATTTTAGTTATTGCGTTATACTATTGCAATTAATTTTATTAAATATACATATATTGCGATTCAAATGCACATAAAACATTGTACAATGCTCGACCGTTAACTGAAATTTACAGGCTCACACAGATAACAGGCTCGCTAGTGCTCGCATGTTACCTTTCTATGGTCGCCTGTAAATTTCTGTATAATGGGCTTGCAATGTAAATAACTAGAATAACACTCAAATTTTGATACACAATTTAGGGATAAATTTAAGTCCAAACTGTGCTAAATATAATTATTACTTTCACTGTTAAGAAGTCGATTTTATTTTTAATATTTTATTTTCGTAACAATATAAAAATAATTAATCATTATTTTTAATAATTAATATTTTTAGTTAAATTTTAAGGAATTGTACATGGTGCAACATCTGAGTACGAATTTTATAAGCAAATTTAAAATGCAACCAAACATTAGTATATTTTGACATTGTTTTGAGCTTGTCTGTATCGTAAGACTAGTTAAATTAAAAATATAAATAATATATATTTCACATAATTCACAATATCAGACTTATGGTGGGATTCAAATGAACAAATACTATAAAATTAAAAAGTAAATTTATCATTCTATGATCTCCTTCTTAAATATTTCTTCTATATCAAATTTATTATTAAGATGTGATATAGAAATTTTTAAAACTTTACTTAAATAATTCGGATCTGCAATATAATCTTTCATTTGTTCATGCACGCACTTAAATTCTTCCAATTCTTTTTCACTTTGGTAGATATCAATTACATACTCTTCATTATCATGATACAATTCTTCTTTTAGTTTTATAAAGTTTTGAGGCAATCCAAATCTTTTAGAAGTGCTAAGGAACATAAATTCACTGCAGTCTGTTTTTTCAAAATCAAAACCAATGTTAGCAACAAATAGTTTCGTATAATCGTTTGCATAAATTGTGCCTCTGATTAAAGATATAGCATATGGAAAGTAACGATCATAACACGTTGAGTTTTTATATAGTTTCTCAGCTGGAAGTGAAGATTTTAATAGAAACTGTCCACAATATGTCTCTACGATTATAATTTTCATGTATTTGTCTGACAATTTGGCAGTAATCCATTTTTCCTGGTATTCGTCAATTAATTTCTGTTGATCCGGATCGTACACATCATAAACCTGAAAATTATTTATGTATATAATTTTTTTGTAGGAAACATTGACAAATATTATATTATTCAACGAGCATGTTATGACAACAATTATTCATGATGATGATAAAGAGTTGACATAACATGCGAGTTAACTTTTTATTATATCTAATTGGATTTGAAAATGGTTACCATTGTGATCGAAACGTTGATAAACATATTAAAACTGTGACCCAATATTTTTTTTATTTGTTCTTAAATCTAATAAATTTAGTAACATTTATAAACAATATTTAATGCTACATTTTTTGAATTCTTCTATTCAGGTATTTGTCAGAATAATAATAAACGAAGTACAGGGAATATGTACATTAGCTTTATTTAAATAAATAATTACAATTAATTGTTCTGAACCTTTCTCGTTTTTCGCCGCATACTACTTTCAAAATTATCTACACAGTTACATGCATTCTTAACCATTTGCACATATCTCTTCAACTCTCATCAATTCCAACGTGATCTGACATTTGGCATCACTCAGACGAATCAAGGCATATTTGACTATAATTTATTACTTTAAAAAATAAATACAACCCCAAACATTTCATTCTCACAATACTGTATATATCTTAAGCCAATAATTATAAATTAGCTAAAACTAAATAAAACATACACGTAATTTGGACAACAAGCAGCCTAAATTATAAATAAATAATTATATATATATATGTCTTGTTGCTATGCATTTATTAAACAAATTTGATGTTTTAAATTTTATAAATGTAATCAATCTTGGCAGATTAATTAAATTTATAATATGTAATGGAAATTGACAATTGTTAAGCCATCCAAGATTAAAAAAGCATCATATGGTTGTAATTATAGTTATTTAATTAAGTTATAGATGTCAAACATATTTTCCCATAGCAACACATTTACAGTCCAGATTGTAAAAATAGTCATTCATTTGTTAATAAAATCAAAATCACACTTAATGTCAATTGGCAAAATATATATATAAAAAACAACAAAGACAAAATTAATTGTCCGTTCCTTGGTGAAAAAAATATATATTTTACGAGGATAATGAAAATATGCTCAAAATTGTGTAGGAATATTTAAAAAATTGAATGTAAAATTAAAACTTAATATTTAATAAATAAAAGGCTTCATAAATACATATTTATAAATATTTTTAAGAAAAATAATACCCTAAGTATTCCTTCAAATATTTGAATAATTTATATATAAATAAGAGCTATATAATATACCTAAATCTAATTAAAATTCGAGGTAAATCTGCCTCTGAAAAACAATGTACTGACATGGCTTCATAATTTGATGTAGTACTTTTAAATTAAATCAACTAATATAAAGTTCGAACCTCTAATCCTTTTGCTATCAAGGCTGTTCTGAATGATTTCATAGTTTCCATAACTATATCTGCATCTTTCGCGTACAGCAGCAAAACTTTGCTTTGTCCAACAGTTGGTTTTTTCTCAGGATATATTAGCCTTTGTAATGTCTCTTTTAGTTTACCATTACTTTTTATTCGATAAAAAGTGATGGCTAATATCAACACTACAACACATCCAACTCCCGCAAGAATGAACATTATTTCATCATACTTCGGTGGCGGAACTTCTACTGCCGCAGTCTTTGGTGGGTAGTTTACTAACAAATAAAACAAAAAAAAGTCCGTTATTTAGTACAGGAAAATAAACAGAAATAGACGAGCGCGTTACAGCTCGGCTAGTGAATATTATGAAAAGTGCAACATAGGCGGTTAACATTCTTACTGAAATTTGAAATAAAAAGTTTAAAAGGATGGTTTATAATTTCTTTTAGCAGTCGAAAAGAAAAAGATTGTGAGGAAAAATAAGAAAAATAAAATTATTCATGCATTTGCAAAGAAATCATGCTAAATATGGTTTTATACCTAATTATAAGGTATATTATACCTATAAAATATTTCATGTCATGGTAACATATTGGATTGTGATACCTAAATAGAATTTTTTAAAATGGTTAAAATAAAATATATATATTTTACCTAATATTGTTATGAAAAGTCCTGTTTTACATTAATTTTTGACGTAATGAAATGGCAATTTTTTAGTAATTGTCGTTCAAGAGTTATGTAAAGAATTATTTACATAACTACATAGTTACGTAATAAATGTTGATAGTTTGAACTTTCTCAAAAATGTTTGCAAATAAAGGAAAAACTATTTATTAAAATTTTTTGAATTTATATACACTTAATAATTTTTCTGGTATTAAGCAGAAGGAAGGTCTGTCTCGGATTCAGAACTCATTTTCAATGTATTCATTTATTTTCACGGCAACACTTTGGTAAATTGATTGATTGATTTTGAAATATACTGAGCTGTCAAAACCTAGAATTTTATGTATTTAAAAAATTATTTTAGCGGAATTAGATAAAATTTTGTACGTAATACGTTATGAAAACGTGATATTGTTTTACTCACATAATTTGCAAAACTCGCTTCGCTTGTTTTGGCAAATATTATGTTCGTCAAACAATATCAACCTTTTCATAACTGGTTACGTAAATAACTATTATTTACGTTCATATATTTTTATTAACTTACTCTCAACATGTTAAATATTCAGACCTAATTTGGCGCAAATTTCACCTTAAAAATAATCAATGAAACTAACATCTAATTTCAAATATACATTGTTTGGTTATTAATATGATTGTCAGCGTAAAAAAATATTTTAAGAATATAACAATTTAAAACTAATTACAAGTGAAATGCCTTTTTGATAATTATCATACATTACCAGACAGCTAATCTCGGGCTTGTGAAGCAAATTTTGTGGGAACACAGAAACATTAAGGTAAAGTAAAAAAAACACTTTTTCATAAAATATAAATTTGCAGGCATATTTGGGAAATAGCAGCGTAAAATGATAAAAAAAATAATTTGTGTTATTAGCCATCCGACAACTTTAGTCTTAAAGTTAGGTTCTTGAGAAGTTTTAGAATCTTTCAGTAAAACTTTAAAAATATCGCCTTATTCATTAATTATTATTGTTCAATTTAACAGAAAAGATAATTCCTTCCACCAAAGGATAATCTCAATATAGACTATAGAAATCAATAACTTGATTGATTTATAAATAACTTCTTAATTATGTCCACAACAGACATCAAAGAAAAATTCCCAAATTTAATAAAAAAAGAAAAAATTAAATATATATTTATTCGTGAGTGTACGATACATATGGACTTTGATATGCTATTGTACTTGCATATTAATCGCAAAGGAAATTGTAATGTAACCACTGTTTCCTGTTTTTTATTTAGTTTCTAACCAAAATTTATCACTTTTTGTTGTCAAACAATCATAATGTAAACCAATAAGTACAATAATTCTGATAAAATCCTGTTACAAAGATAATTTTACTCGACCTATTTACAATCAATAATAATGCGAAACATTTGAAAATGTCACCAATAAGCACAGTTTTATACTGAGAATTTACAACGTACATATGACAATTGATAGTTTTTCACTAATAAAATTAATAGGTGATAATTTATCACTGTAATTAAATCTACTTGATTCCCAATAAAATAAATGCTATATAATATAATTGTCAGTTAATATTTTGACATGATTTTAAATTCGTTGTTACGGAAATAGGAAATAAAGCGAGTGCGCATAATTAATCTCAAAATATTATCGGCAATTATCATATTCACTTGTTATATTAGTTGACCATTTCCTTTGCAATTTAACAACCAATAAAATAACAAGATTTGAAATAATCAGATCAAACTTACCGCGAATATTGCATTAGTTTGACTGTTTATATGTAAAATTCCAAATGACAATCTAAAATTGGAAATGTCATTATGTATACTTTTATTAATTATTTATAAATAGTTCAGAGTAATGAAAAGAACTCAATTAATAATTTTTTAATACTATCTTCGAAACAAAACTATCATTTTATTTATATACATATGGAATTTTGATATTGTATCATCTGTCACTTGGAAATTTTACAATAAATCCACATTTCGTATACGTTATTGAAAGGATAAGTTGTTGTGGGAGAAATTTGAGAAAAATGTATAGCAACCGTGAATTAGTGGATATGCTGTTAGTGTATAGAGAATCAGCGCAATTTTTTTTTTGTTCTATAATCAGTACATCAAATTATATATGTCATTAAAGTTTCATGCAGAGATATAGAAACACTCTGTATATGAAAAATGTATCACTTTCTAAACGATTTTACGTTAAAAAAGACGACTTTCATGATAAAAAAATACCGTTTCCAAGAGTTCTAGTTTGCAAATGTTCAATTTCTGTCACCAAATAAGGTTCGAAAAGCTTACTGTTTTTAATGATCGTAGAAAAATGTATTTTATTTTATTTGTCTAGGAAAATAATTTTATCAAATAATACGTGACCTCTCTAATTTTATCTATAGACAAAATTTTATTTCAAGCACTCATTTTTTTTGCTAACAGCATAATCCTTGGAGCAAACTGGATTAGGTAAAATCCCTCATCCTACAGACTCAGGATTTACCATGCAGTTTGTTCTAGTACTTGTTACAAACCAAAATCTTTTGTACAAATAAGCATTTATCGATAAAATCAAGGTCTTGTGTTATTATTTGTATTTAATAATATATTTATGGATAATGCCATAACTAATATAAATTTATAAAATAAATATAATATGTTACTATATTATAATAAGTGCAAATAACAGGTATAAGATGATGGAAAATAGCATCAAACCGTGCGATGAAAAAAAATAAATTAATTAAGTAATTATCTGTTATAATTGGCAACGAAAAATGTTATCAATTGTTCAATTTAGAAGGACTTTTTGAATGAAATAAATTGGTTCAAAAATAATTATTTTAATGGTCGGTGAAAACTATATCATTCAAATGTTACAATAATATATAAGATTAAAATTCATAAATTGGAAATTAATTATCTGATAAGCTCAGATATTGCCCGCTACATCTATCTTTGTTTTTCATGTTTTTCATATTCTCTGTATTGTAAAATTTAAATTTTGGCTGTGAGATTCAAATTAGATTTTCAGCTCCACAGTTCGATACCATGACAATATATTATTTATTAGGTAATTGAACAAAAATACTTACTTATAGTTCCTCGTTCACCACATGATACAAATACACTGGGCAATTTATTAGGACACTGAATCAAATTTTTAAAAATATATTCGATCGAGTATTCCCCATCATCTAGATCTTCGACTACACATGACAGATGGTTGTATGTAACCTAAAAACATAAAATAACTATATTGGATAAAGCCGGAAACAAGTTTGTTTTTCTTTTATGAGTTTTATAAAATAAGTACTAAATATAAATTAATAAGAACACATTAATGAAATATAAAGACTGAAAAATATAAGAACTAAAGTGTAATTTTATCAAAAATAAAATAAATAATTATTTCATTATGCCTTTTACTCAATACTGGATGTGGCACTCTGCCGTAACTGATCTCGGTAAGTGTTATATTTATGCACGTAAAATTCGGTTTTAATATTAACAGATTTTACCTGAAATTGACAGGAAAATAAACATTTGCCTGATCTTTAAGATTCAGGAAAGCTTTGCTTTGCATGTCTACTCAAGAAAATAACGTATTGCCTGCCTAGGTAGGTAATGAAAGAAACGTGGCTGTCTAATTACTTAGCAACATAAAATACTGACTGAATATGAAATTCAAATATTTTTTTAATTTAAAATATTTATTATTTGTTTATAAGTTTCAGGTAAAATGTTATATGTAACACGTCAGTAAAGCGTTGTACAGGATTCGTAAGCTGTTTTTACTCCTGTAATTGAACGCTTTCCTGACTTTTCACGTAAATAAATATTGTTGCTTTTAACTGTCACTGTAATTTTAATTGTGTAAAGCTTGTTTCACAACATAAACATAACAGTTTACAAAAAGTTTATTATGGTTTTATTTCAACAATTATACATTAAATTTTAAATAGCAGCAAACTATTCAAACCAATACTAATATTCTATATTAATGACTTTTATATAATTTTGTTATAACAAATATAAAACAAAAACAATGTTTGTGTCAACAACTGAAAATGGTCCAATTCCACTTGACTATACAAATAAAGTACGAACAAAAATTTGATAAAAGCCCCAGTAGTTAGATTATCTGTATATTCGTAAAAAAAACCTGTATTTTTTCAATTTTGAAAATTATAGGTAAAAGAGTATTCGGTTATTCGAATATTCGTATCTGAAAAGTTTGTATATTCGTTAGTCTGCATATTCGTTATTTGGATATTTAAAAATTATTCGGAAATTCGAATTATTTGGGTAATTATAAAGTTCATAATTGTATTTAATATTTAATAATAAAATTAATACTACAATACGTAATTTTAATTTAAATGAAATTTATTAATAACAATTTCATTTCTTCTTTAAAATTTAAAAGATGAAGTAAAAAACAGTATGCTATAAAATATTAAGATATTATAAATAATATTAGATTAATTTTATACTATTATGAACTGATATTTCAATAGTTAAATAAATTTATTTAGTGAATTTAGATTTTTGAATTCGTTTATTTATTAGAATGTGCTAAAAAATTACTGTTAAATTAAATATGTAAAGTATTTATTAAGAACTATTCGGCAAATCAAACTATTGGTTCATTATTATTATTTGACTATTCTACTACATTAACTATTTGAATATTCAAGCCATCAAGCAATATTAGTTTAAATAATCGAGCTATACTGCTATTCGAACTATCGGGATAAAATCAACATCCCTAATAATTTGCAATACCGGATGATATCGAAGAGAAATATTTTTACATAAATTAAATACTGTTGTTGATAAACCAGTACGCACAAATATAATTATGCGCATTTTTAATATTATTCATGTATACGTTTTTTCTATATGCATGCTAATAAAGTATTACATTAACAAAATAACTTTCAATTGATTTTTCAAAAGTATTATATTAACAAAATTTTTTTTTTAAACAATTAATATAAAATTAAATACTATACTCGTATATATTATATTATAAAGATGATTAAAAATAGGAAAAAAGAATCCCTATTATCTCCCTGATTGCGCGCCTGATAATATATCTAGTGTTCATTTAAAGTTAAATTTATGATAGAAAAATTCGGGTCCGCTTGGATTCGAACCAGGAACCAAAACATTAGAGTACATTTATTAAATAAATTATTTCTGGAATAGATACATTTAACTTTGCTTTTCGTTGGTTAAAATCTCTGGTGTATATGCCCAGCACAACTTTTTTATTTTCCACATTCGTTTGAAAATTTTTATGCTGAAAATACGAAATATTTTCTGTAAACATGGTAAACGTGCTCTTTTAAAAATCATAACCAAAGATGATAACGAGGATCCAAATTTATTTAAAAAATGTCAGGTAAGTGTCAACTGCCATTTCCTGTCATATGTCAAAAATAAAACCAAAAGTATGTATATTAGTTACTATTATAAACAATTTATAGACTTTTGTTTATAATAGTAACTAATATACATACTTTTGGTTTTATTTTTGACATATGACAGGAAATGGGAGTTGACACTTACCTGACATTTTTTTAATAAATTATATATATATATATATATAAATCATTCTCTTCTACCGTTTGATGTAAATATGGTTGTCATATTTTGTAACTAAATTCAAAATTTATAATTGTAAATTAGATTTCTATTTACAAAATTCTTTAAAAATAATTTATTTAAGTAACTAAAATAAATAGTAATAACAAAGAAAAACATGTACTTACCGAACAAGAAACACCAATATCTGTATCATTTTTCTTATTGTTAGTACATAAGTTATACTTTACTTCCCCGGCATTCTAAAAATAAGAAACCTAGTAATTAATAATACACTTTAAAATTTTATTAAAAATATAATATTTTGTGTTTATTACCAATAACAAGAAGATTAAAATAAGCAGCTTATTATAAAAGCAAAGCCGGATTATTGTTACTGCAAAAGCGATCAAAAGTTATTAACAAATTTCTCCAATTCACTGAAAAATATTACAAATTACATATACAAGTATATTTACATTAGAAATGGGTTGAAAGCTAAAAAATATTAACAATTTAAATTCCATATAACAATATTTAGATCTATCCCACACATCTTATTTACTACATAGTACCAAAAAGCATAAATTACATATGTAATGCATGCTCTTTGATAGTACCTTATTTGAATGCCACAAATTAATAGCTATTTATGAAACTAGTAAGGTAATAACCTATTTCCTTACTAGTTTCATACAATATTTTTTCTACTTCCGTTCTAATAAATACGAAAGAACGTTTTTGAAATTATGAAATTTGTCATATTAATGACAGTTATAAATTCAAAAAATAAAAGAATAACATATCAGAATTCGTCTACCATATCTGTTGCTATGTTACCTTATTATTTCACTAGTTAAATAATGCAGTTCATTACCTAATTCAAATAAGTGAAATAAAACGTCTATTTCCTAACGGAAGTAGAAAAATAGATTAATTACGATATTTCGAGAAAATTACATATGATTTTTGGTTGCACCTATATTATGAAAACAATAACTGTGAAAATACTTCTCTTATCATGTTTTAAACCAATTAAAATGCTTTATTTTTTATAGAAACCGAGTATAACAAATTTTATATAACTAATAATAAATTAGCAAATGATATTCAAGAATTTTTCTTAGTACCGCAAATAGATAAACGATTATTCCCTTGACGACGTCTTATAATAGCTTTGATAGTATGGTTCAGTTTAATTTGATTAATTCAAAATGCAGGATTAGTTAAATCTCTTTTGAGAATTAAGCTGTAAATTTAAAATGCATCGATATGCGGAATGTTGTTGAATTAGTTCTATTCGTGAAATAATCAATGCATAAAAGTAAGAGAAAATTATTTTGTCTATTATTTCAGTACAGTATCGGGAATGTTTCTATAGCAATACGTCTCATCAATCAGCAGTATTTTAAAAGTATTTATAGTATAATCATTTCGTTGTTAATATTCGCAATTTGTCGGCATTTTTATTGGATTTGTGGCAGTAAAAAAAAGTAATTTGTAAGTAATTAAAATATTTCGATAAAAATACATACTATTATCAATATATTTTAAATTGGCTGAATTAAATTATTTCAAATAAACAAACTGATGCACCTAATGGCGTGGATTACGTCAAGCTAAATAAGTAAATCTACACTATTATTATGGCGTAACTGTTACAAAAAAATCATAATTGTTAGGACATTTTTCCGAACTATTTTAATTAATTTTTCCTTCAGTGGTTTTCAAATGAGTTAATCTGTATTAAATAAAGTACATTAGCATGTGCAATTTGATACCAGAATTATTTGACAAAGACTATTAATTTCCACATTAAGCACCTTTATATTTATTTGAGATACAGCATAAAATATAACACCTAGATTAGAACTTACTTACTTGTTTATTTGAATGTGCATATAAATAATGTTAGTGTACTTCTAGTAGCAGTATTAATAGTAATAAGAAATGTATTAGATAAATAAATGTTCTTTGATATTAGCGTGAATATTAAAAATATGTTTAAAATTTAAACTAAATACTTACGTCGGATGATGGAGAAAACTTGAAATATCCACAACGAGGATTAGTACAATTATTATATTTGTTTTTTATTATCAATTTTAAATTTGGATGTTGTTTTAAAAAGGGATGCCAGACGTTTAGTAACAAACTTAAAAAAACATTATTAGAAAAATATTCAAAAATTACTATTATTATAACTTACTCTTTATCCCTAAATTGCGGTACACCCTTTGATGTCGATCGAAAATCTAAAAAGTTTAATTTCCTGGCAGGAAAACTAAAAAATTGGGATGGTAAAACTTCACTATTAACATACACATTAGGAAGTTTTCTCTTCGTTAGTTTTATAGAGTAACAACCTGTATTCACGTATTTTAGTTTTATGATGCCTTTCTGTAATGTAAAAATATATAAATAGTAAAAACAAATAAGTAAATATCAATAAAATAATCCTATTTCAATAAATTATTAAAGTATACTATTTTCATTTTAAACTGGAGGGATCGGAAACGATTCAACGTCCCTGTTCCATATAAATTCAATGAAATCTATTAGTGCGGCTTCCACAAATCGGTTAACGATAGTCACAACAGGTAATTTTTTAAGGGTCGTATTCAGCCTAAAATTATTCTTGTTTTTTCCTATGATTGACCATTTAAAAATACCGGCGAATGGGGCTGTACAACCCCGTGAGAACCTTGTGAAACCAATTATAACGGGCCATATTTTGAGTTCCTTTGTAAACGTAATTGCAGTGCATTTAATCGTTTTATGCCGATCCCTCCAGTTTAAAATTAAAATAGTATAGAATAACAGTCTAATACTAGCAAACATATTTAACTTAATATATAATACATATAATCAAATATATCATTAAAAAACACCTCTTTCAATTGAATCTCTCAGGGACATTTTTTGGTATTATTTGGGATGAATGAGTACATGTATTTAACAAACATGGATATTTGATTAATTTTAAGAAATGTATCTGTCAACAAAAGTTAACATTTATTTTGACCATCTAAATGGTCGAATATGTAAACAATTCTGTCCACATCTATTTGGTAGAATATTACTTTATCGGACGTTGCCAATATCAACATAAGTTACAACGATGTTATCGGACGCCGCTATTAGTAACGTCCACTAAAACTACTAAATATCGAAATAAATATCAAACAAGGTTGCTGTTTCCTTGGTTACATAAAATGTATACTAAGTATAAAACAATTTAAACAATAAAATTTGAAACTTTAATGTACATAATGCAGTTATATTATTATATACATTTTGGCTATCGTCTCGACCGACAAGTTCATTCTTTAATACATTTTACTGTTGAGTTATATAAATAACTACGTAGGAGATAAAACAGAATAATAAACAGACGACATTACGTTAAGCGTTGCACGGAAATAGTGGAAATACTTGTTTGCACGTATGTATAGGTAATTCCCAGTTGATTTCACAAATTCCAACAAATTATAAAAACAAACTATATGATAACGTTTTTAATTACTTATACCTGTATTTATTTTAAAAGCGGATAGGTTTTGTTAATTACATTAAGTACCTACTAATTAATTATCTTACTAGGTAATAATCAATTTTACCATAGTTATTGTAGAAAAGAAAAATAACACAAATGTATGCTTATTTTGAAATAAAAAGGTATATTTTTGAATTTATCATTTCTGTTATCAAAAGAACATCTACAATCGGACAAAAACTGTGGCATAATGAGTGTTTATAAAATAAATCACTGCAGATTGGATACATGTGCAAATATTCGTCAGTACGGTGGTGTGGAATATGAAATTCGAATCCGGAGATTCCGAATTGGAATCTCACTCAAGCTAAAAACTATATGAACTATACACTGCGACTCGGTGAGTGCGGACCCGGTACTGTAATTGGGATTAAGTTCCTGTTGTATATACTATTTTCATTTTAAACCGAATGGATCGGCATAAAACGATTAAATGCACCGCAATTACGTTTACAAAGGAACTCAAAATATGATCCGTCATAACTGGTTTCACAAGGTTCACACAGGGTTGTACAGCCCCATTCGCCGATATTTTTAAATGGTCAATCATAGGAAAAAACAAGAATAATTTTAAGCTGAATACAACCCTTAAAAATTTACCTGTTGTGACCATCGTTAAGCGATTTGTGGTAGCCGCAGTAATAGATTTTATTGTAGTTATATGGGACAGGAACGTTTAATCGTTTAATGCCGATCTCTCCAGTTGAAAATAGTATACAGCGTAACATAAATAAAAATAAATAAAATATGTACAAAAAAGTAACTGCGGTTAGGGAATCATGGGCATAATAGGGTCTAAACACTCATCTTTTGAAACAAAAAATGATTGTTATTCTATTTGCAGGATCGGCAACCTTCTTGAAACAGGAGCACAAATTAAATTTTGAAATGTATGGCGAACCGGATAATAATTCTTATTGGAAATCTTATTAGTTTATAAATGGAAAGAATCAGAAATTATATTCATTTTCCTTTTGCATAATATATACTATATAGAATAGAAGTGCCAAAATCGTACTACATAAACGAATTTTTGTATTATTTATAAATCAACCTGAATTTGTACGAAAAATAATGTTTACGCTTGTAGCTTGATGATTTATGAATATTTATCTATACGAGGTCAGCCATTAAAAAAACCACATGTATTTTAAGTCACACTATTATATGACAAAGTAAAAAGTACATTTTAAAAACCTTTCCCCCGAATCGTACAGCCTAAATTCCAAAATCGTACTTAGTGATACATTAAGAATGAGAGTAATATAAAATTTGTTTTTAAAGTGCGAATTTATTTTATTAATAACTCGACAATGGAAAAGTAAGTAAATAAAATATGTGTTATTGAAATTAGTATCATTTAAAAAAAATACATATAATTAATATATTGTATTATTAATAACATCGAAAGAAATCAATTCATGTACATATTTGCTGCTCGATATCACCCACGTTGAGTTACTGAAGAAAAATTTAACAAGTACAATTTAGTTGACCTCATATACAGAATGTTTTCTTTATAACAACCACTAGCATTAAGATTAGACCGTTATTCTTAATGAAACATACTATACAAATTTTTGAAGTTAAATGTTTAAAGTCTTGTAATAAATTTCGAAAACATTATATTTATGTGCAAATAAAATAAATAAATAAATATATCATCGCGCCTTTTATACATTTTGAATGTGGCACTCAGTCGTATCCGATTTTGATAAGTAATATATTTATGCGTATGAAATGCGGTTACCAGTCGTCAAATTACGACTCCCAATGCAATTAGTAGAAATGGAGCTACAGGGGTAATTTTAATGTGGTGAAAATTGTTTTTCGACTATATAAATAATAATAATTTCAAAACTTCATTTGCAATAAAATGTTACTGAGATATTTGTAAATATTTGTGATTTTTATTATAATCCTTTTAAAAGCCAATTAAATAAAAAAATTTTGAAATTATATTCTCATTATTATTTTCACATAAATTTTTATATTTTCAACCGTTAACTTTACAAATATTTCATTTATAATAACAAAAATATCTTGCATAAAAAAATGCTTAAGTGAATCACCTCAACCGTTATTTTCAATTATTTTTTAAAAATTAATTACCATATATATAGGTATTTTATATTTTTCCTGGGCCTTTCCACAACCACTACTTTTAAAACTAATTTATATGAGCATTTTTCAAAGAATAACATAATAATCAATTTACTAAATTACGATAAAAGATACAAATAAATTAATGTTTACTGATTGTTTCAAGGGTACGTGGTACATGCTATTTTATAGAATACGGTTTTGTTACATTAAAAATATGTAACATATTTATTCTGAAATATTTTGTTTAACCATATTCCACTACTCTATTTCATTTAATATGTTTTTGTATACTTTTACATTAAAATATTAATAAATTTTGTAAAATTTTACATAAATTAAAAAGAATTGTAACGTGATTTTTTAAATTTTAATTTATGGTGCGCGATGATACATTAACATACATAGTCTTTAGTTAACCCAGCTACTTAAAAGGTTCTCTATGTTTACTTAACTTGTTGGACAGTATTATATTAATTAATATATCAAACACTGCAGTTTTTAAATTTTTGTTGTTTGCGCAACATTTGATCTACTAACTGATTGGTAAGAACTTTGTTCTAACTTTAATTTGTCTAAACTGAGCAACGATCATTTCGTCGTAACAACATTGTCAACAAGTCTCCATGGTTACAAAAAAACATTAATCATTTGATAAAAACAAAATTATAAGAAATAGTACATTACATTAAATTTTTACCAGCAAATTTTAGAGGTTTACAATTTTAACCGACCAGAAACGGGGCGACAATGAAATTACCTAAAAATAGTTATTTGTGTATTAAGAGCGTAAAGTGATTCTTTGTTACTCGAACACGGTAATCGCCTTCGGCTCGCGCTGCAATAGTGTAAGAGGAACAAAGATACTTTACACTCGTGATACACACATAATTTTTTCTACGATTGCATCTTAAAATTATTAAAAAAACATATACGTACTGAAAATAAATTCGTTCTGTTAATTGTCAATATGACAAGTTTTAATTTTGTCGACATGAACCCTCTGTTTTCGGGTTCAAAAAACTGGGTTCGCTAAACCTACATTTTTCAATATTTCTGTTTCGTCGTTGTAGGCAATTAAAATGATATTAAAGTTTTGGACTAAAATAATTTCCTTTAACAAAATCTACATTTTTATGTTATCGTGCATATCCTACGTAATGTGACATATAAGATATCAGTGTATACAAAATCTAATAATATTCGAATATTACATCATTCTATTGGAGCTAGTGTACTACAGTCTATAAACAAGTTAATAAATTATAAGTAAATAGTCAATGAATAAAAGTTCAATCCAAATAAAGCTTCAGGATAAAAGTTATTAAATAACCTCTTTCAAAATAAAGTTAAATATGTAATTAAAAATGTTAGATTTTACAATAGACCTGTGTTTTGGTTTTTTAAAGTTTTATTATCTAATAAAAATTATTTTGTTATTAATGAGTTGACAGCTTTAATTTACAATGGCTGGTAGCACAAGTTCTGTTTTTGCCAGTTTTAAGAGCAGTGTTTTTGAGTATTTTAACTATTTCTAACATGTTAAAACCGTGCTCTTAGAACACCCAAAAACAGAGCTTGTGCTACCAGCCATTATGTACATAATTTCTGTCTTATGATGATATATATATATATATATATATATATATATATATATATATATATATATATATATATATATATATATATATTTAATCCTAATAGGAGCTGAACAAGTTTCGAACCACCCAAAAATTTATTTTCTGAACCCGAATCGAACCTGAACCCATTTTTTTTCTTTATCGCTAAATCCAGACCCAAACTGGCTTATATTAATTTAAAAAGAGTTTTGTTATCAAAATTTCCGTTGCTCAAATATAGATAAAACAAAGTTAGAACAGAGTTCTTATTATTAGCCATTATACTGTCCCAGAAAAACATGCAGTACTACAATCGAAATCCTTTTTAATATGGAAAAATTAAGGCAGTAATGTGCCGACATTGAATTAATAAAATTTAGATCAAATATCATCAATTTAATTTTCTTTTTATTTGAATTGAAAGATTGACGTCCGTTTATATGTTGAAATTTAAAATAAAATTATTGCGCAAAGTAGAATTGTTCGTAAACATAATTGAATTAGTTTGATGATAGTGTATAAGTAATTTTAAAATAGATTTCTTCCATTAATGTTAGGAAACACTAAAAATAAAATACGTAAAATTTCATATTTATAACACAAATCTTAAAATTGATGCAGCGATGCCAAACTCCTATCGTTTTTCATAAACTTTTCGTTTTGTTGGCCAATCACAACGAAGGTAAACATATATTATACTTTGTGATGCTGCGCCCTTAAGTGGGACAAGGTATAGTTTCAACTGTGCATGTATCTTGGACAACTACATTTATTGAATTTATTTGAAAAATAAATACCTTTGTGCAACTCTGAACGGATTTATCGGATACTCCACTATAAGTATATTGGGAATGATAAATCGCATCATATGCTGATAATCCATTTGTACATGTTTCATTATTTATTTTCGGCCACTGTTTCAGCTCTAAGTTATATTGGCAATTAGATTCATAAGCAAATCCAACATCAACTGTTCCTTCTTCTTTATTTGTTCCAAGTATTGTAAAATTAGCAATGTTTTCACTACATGTATTTGTTGATTCTTCATTACAATGATATGTAGCTTCGGTAGGAATTTCCTTAGTCCAAGTATTACAACGATCACATATTCCAGATTTAAAAGTCAATATTATTAGCACAATTATTGAACACCTCATTTTTAATTATTTTTACGCATTAGTTTAACAGGAAATATATTTTGATAGCTTATCTGTAAAACCGGAGAACATTCATAAAAGTAAATTATTTTCTTTTTCACTCTTCTTTTATCTGACAAATTTTAGTTACATTTATAACAATAATTAAATTTTTATGTAGTAATTGAATGGCCCGCTTTTTACTATCAAGTCCTGTGATTCACTTATAAACTTATTGACAAATACTTATTTTATTAAAATCACTTCTATTGTAGAACACTTATAAAATCTAGTTATGTTCTATAGTCTTTATTATACCACTAATAAATATATTTGGAAGGATACAAACTTTTAAGGATTTATATATAAAATGAAATGTTACTGCCGTGTGCAATATTTTACACATGTACACTACGCGATGTTTCAACTCATACTGAATGCTGTTCAACCTTGTGTTTATGACGTAGACAACGAGAAAAACAAAAACTTTGTTTACTGATTTCTGTTATATTTAATAAGTATTTTATTATATAGTATCATAATAAAAAGTTGCAATGACATCTGTTAAATATAAGTATTAATTAATTTAAAATGCTTGATAAATAATATTTGTTCTACTTTTTACCCAGCGCCTACACGATGTTGCAGAGTAAACAGAAGTAGTATGTTGGTTGTATACCATCAAATTATATTGAAACGTTTTAGCTTTAGTAATATAAAGTTAAAAATAGGCATTAAAATGAGAGATATCGGCAGGAGAATAATCAATAATTTTACGATTTTCTAAGGATAGTGTTTGTTCGCAACATTATCAACAACTAATATTATGCCAACGAATTAATATTATTAATAATGAATACTGTGCAATTACGATAAATATTGATAAATAAAATGTCACGACAAATAAAGTTAGCAATATTTAAAAACATATGAGATGTCTCGGTCATCTAAACTGTGAAAAAAGATTGAAATCGGATAAAAACTGCAAAAAAAAGCGAGCAACTGAGTGTTTGGTGATCTAGTGCACGACATACATACATGCATCTACTTAAAGTCGGATTAGTCATCTATGAACCTTGTCCAAGATTTCTATATATTTAATTATTGACTATGATACGGAGTACAGATTTCTTTTTCTTTTTGAGTGTTGACGAACTGATTAATGTGGTTTATTTCATTTATTTATAAATTCAACATTCGTGATAAAAACAAGAAAACGTCAGTACCTATACGTATCCAAATAAATATATTAAGCAGAAAAATAATAGAAATTTAATAAAAATAACTAAACACTATTTTCAAATAAAACACTAATTATTCATAATAATATATTTATTTTCACTTGTCATTAAACTCTGAATCGCACTATGTACTATCTAGAGTAACTGCTTGCGGTCACCTATTTACTTCCTTTTATACTCGAGTATTGTTCCTTCCTAATATTTATGCGGTATTCTTTATCGTTTCTGACTTGTTCCAAAAAGTGCCCGATTACACACGCCTCAAATTATGTTCACTAATATCCGTTTACACTAACGAATCTTAAATAAATAAATATAAGTAAATCGCAGTAAAATGTATAAAGTAGTTTACATTACTGTTAAACAATCGAATCGATATTGTCAGTGTATTCTCTAAAATTAGTTTCTTTTGTATAAATCATTTCTTACTTTTATGTGTTTTCATTACAATACAAAATTTATTATACTATACGAAAAGTGTTGGACACTATCTACATCTTTCATGGGGTATATTTTCTGTTGTCAAACGTTTTAAAAATATTTTAGATGAAAATGCATTAATTTTTTTACTATTTTGTATAGCTATATTCCAAGAAATTGTTCAGTAAATAATGTATTTAAATACCATACTTATGTTTTTATGTATGGTCGATGATTCGTTCACAAGAAATTAAAATGGTAAACAAATATATTTTAAGGTGATAATGCCTTATCAAGTTATAAATTATTTGAGTCATAAGTAATTAAAGTGTATGCATAATTACAAATCTTATTTATAATAACGTGATAAGAATAATGATGATAAATGGGGCTTCAAGGTGAATAATAGATATTACAAATCGATTTTGCGAAAAATAAACAAATTTATATTTCAACTCAAGGAATTGTGATAGGTATATAGAAAATTATTTGTTAGGTATTACGAATATATACAATTATGATAACTTTTATGATGTAATATATATATATTAATCCGGAAAGAAAAACCATTGATACAATTTTTAATGAGATCTCATGAATTTATTGTAAATATTTGTATAAAAATTACTATTAAATCTTAATATATCTAACTTAATTGATTAATTTATTAATTTGCTGACTTTTTATTAAGTATTTACATAAATATTTATCCGCTATTTAACTAATAATTGCACTTAACTATATAGTCCGCATTAACATTTGTCATATCCAGGCAGTGTATTGCTAGCACCTCATCAAAAACTTTTGAACACACTCACATGTATCTCTGTAAGACACTAACAAATAACATTACAAAATATAAAATTCAAGTGAATAAACGTCCTCGCAAAATTATCACAAAGTTAATTGTTCTGTTTGCATTGTAATACTTAATGCATTTATCACATTTAAGGAATGCTTAATTAAATATAAAACCAAGTCTAAGAGCACTTTCACATTGCAGTTTCAAGTGGTTGACTCTTACTTCTACTACTTTCAGTTAAAGGTTGATTTTGAGGTTCCGTTTCTGGTTCGAAATAATCAAAATTAGTTTCTAATAACGCCTCACTCTTTGCACGAGTTTTCGGTGTTGATTTCGGAGTCAATGCACTTGTACTTGCGCCTAGAACATCAGCTGATCTTGGTCTTTCATCTTCGTACTCTGTAGGGACTCCAAGGCCAACGGTGTTGTAATCAGGACTGTAATTTGTAGGGATATTTAGCATGTAATCGCCACCATTTTGTTTCTTTGGCGGAGGATCTGGAGGTGTTGGTAAATCCTTGTAAGAAGTTGCCTCGAGCTGTAACTCTTCTTTAGGAGTTTGAGGCATTTTGGATTTTAACTCTTGCAGAAAATTCATCTGAGGATTATCTGCGTCATAAAATCGATTGTTTTCATCTATGTCACGTTTCAAATCTAAAGTTGAGTCCGACTGTCCTAATGTACTATTTAACGGTAAAGTATCCGTATTATAATAGTCACTAGTTGTGTATGTATCATCTTGTGGCTCGTGTTGAGAATGAATGATCGGCATTTCTTCACTGATGTTATTGTCGTGAACGCTGGCAGTTCTGGACGGAAAAGTAGAATTGGCGGTGCTGGCAAATGTTGAGTTATCCCTAAATCCTTCATTTTTATAAGCCAATCCAAATGTTGAAGGTGTCACGTAATCGTTCTGAGGTTTTGAGGAGTACGTTGCTTCTTTCATCATCGGGTTTTGAAAACCATTAGTTGTTGCACTATACGCTGTATAGCCGGACGGATTGGGATTGTGAGCTTCGAATATATCGTATGATTGATTGTCTTCGATCGATGAGCTAAATGTGGATTTTTCCATACTGTCTATGGAGCCATTGCTCACCATTTTTTTATAATCGGAATTTTTGGTTAATGTATCTGTGGACCTTGTACTCTGTAAAAAATATAGATAATTATGTAGATATATATGAAAAGTAGAGATAAATAATCATAAAATTATGAAAAAGTTTCCTTATTTTTTAAAGTAAAACTATTTTATGCACACCAGGAAAAAAAGTATAATATAATTGTTGACTAACCATTTGTGCAGCTTTTCTTCTATAACCAAGGTCAGAGAAACCTCCATTCGTGCCTACAGATTTAAGGGAATTAAGACTCTGCCTAATGCTGTTCCTTCTTTCCAATCGTTGTGTGTTTCGGTATTTCGATTTCGTGTACCAACAACCCACCACGAGCAGAATCAAAAATAACGCAAGAGCTGCAGTACTGATTACTGCAGTTATTACAAAATCTCCACGCCAGGAGAGCGGGTCGATTATTATTTTCGGATCTATAAAACATTAAACATAGAGATAGATATATTGTAACTAAAACAGATATATGAATATTTGAATAAAATTGTGGGTGTAAGATATCAGCTTACTGTAAAAAAAATAATAATAAAGTTCCTACAAACTTAAATTTCATTTTGAGCAATAATATTTGTTTTAAAATTTTTTATTTGATATTCAGCAATACTTATTTCAACATATTATAATATAACTATTTTGCTGTTTATAAAAACAAAGATAACCCGATAAATATTATCTTAAATCAGCTTAATTGAATTAACGTCAATAAATCAAAATCTACAATCATTTCGTAGAAAGGAAAGAAATTAAACATAAATAAATAAACTATATTATTAATCTCTATGCGATTGGTTAAATTATTCGTCTATTCGCGAAAATAAATCAATAAAATATATTTTTTATTGAAACAACAAAACTCACCGATTTCGCAGAGAAATGCACTTTTCTGGTTGCAAGCGTCGATTTCGATAGTTCTGTATGCAAACATAGTGCACTGGTTTATGCGATCGATGTCCTGAACCCAGACTCGATCTGAATATTGGTACCATTGCTGTTGTTTGCGCAAGAACTGTATCAATCCGTTGTAGTTACCTAGGATGTACGGTACGGATGCGTTGTCGGACTGCAAACATTAATTTGACAGTTTATGTAATATTTAAAAATGTAAGGCTCATATTTGTATTTTGTCTTATAAATAATTCCAAAATAAATGTTAAATGTCTCGAACTAATGAAATAATTCTCAATTAATATTTTTGCGAGAAAAATATATTAAAATTGTTTTTACTTTAATCGGTTAATTATTATCTATATTAAAATAAAATATTAATGATGAAACTTAAATTAATACAACAAATTTGTTTTTAAATAAAATAAATTGATCCTAGAATATTATAACATATTGCAAAGATATTTTCCACATCTTATTTTATCAAAAATTAGAACAGTTTTTGTTTTAAGTTTTAAATAAAAATACAGGATTCAAAATTAAAATTATTATTTTTACTTACTCTGCAGAATGCTCTCGCCTCTTCAAAAGTCATGGGTGCCGCAATATAAATATAACAAGTATCTCCAACTAGATCCCAACCTGGGGGGCATTTTCCATCCAAAATAGTTTCGTTGTTCATATAATAATGGGCATAATTCACTTCCAGTAAGTTGGGATCATCGGACATGTCTCTGATTCTGCCTGACACAGCCAAACTTTCATTGTACCCCCAGAAATTATACATAGCATCGATTTTCGTTTTCCATGCGTCCAAAGTACTAAAATGTTAATAAATATATATTATATTTTGATGTGTATATTGGTTTTATAATGTCATTGCGACTTTCCCCAGATTTAGGGAAAGCTGCTCCGCATTTATATGCAGATATTGGTTTATACATTTATATTGTGGTAATTATCACATCACAGAATCAGAGCTCAGCAGTAGCTAACTACTTTTATAGCTTAGCTGCAATTACTTTACCTATAACTAACTAGGTATAGCTTCACTAAATATGAAGATATATAGTTATAGCATGTAGCGATTAGTTTTATTTTTGTAGCTTAAAAATAATGTTGCAACAAATTTTTTATAGTTTAAGGCTACTTTTTTAAGCAGTTCAACCCTCGAAATAGTTATTTTTCTACGATTTCTACGAAAAGTTAACAATTACGATCTCATTTGTCACCGTAAAGTTGACGTCCAATGACAACAAACATAATTATAAAATACTGTTAACTTGCTTATTTGTTGTTCAATTGTTTTGCATTTTACATTATCAAAATATCCTACTTTAATTGAATTTGTATCTCTTATATTGTCGAAGTTACAGTAGCTATTCAGTCTGAATAAAGCATAAAATATATTTACAAAAAATTGTTGGATAAATTAAATTATCAGAAAATAAGGAAAGTATTACATTATGTAATAATATTTATTATGAAATAAGAGGTAAAAGAAACGAAAAACCAGAAAATATACATTTGACACAAGAAACCAAACTAATGATTTAAATTTACTTATGGATACAAAATAATTATATTCATTTTGTATTTGTAATATGAATTATTAGAATTTTTGAGGAAATAAAATGATCGAAAATAGAATCCAATTTTTTAAGTAATGTGGTTCTGCAAAAAAGTTTAACAAGCTATTTTTTTCGTAAATAGATTATTTTTGACGTAGTGACATACTAGTTCATAAACAGAACAGTTATAAATTAAATGATAATGTTTTTAGCGAAGAACTTTTATATATTTATAGAAATATGAATTAAAGCAAATGTATTTTGAAAACATCTTAACTATGATAGTACAACTAAGCTTACCTTGTGAAGTTAAATCTGTGCACATGCACCATGCAACATAAAATAGAAAAAAAAGTGTTAGTACCATACTAATACTAATAAGTTCTTAATTAACGAAAATGTAAAAATAAATTACGTCACACTAAATAACAAATTATATTTAAATGATCAAATAAAAATAATTTCTGTAATATCTGGAAAGGCACCTGAGACATTGCCATACTAGAAATGAAAATTTAATACTTTTATCATTTCCCTTAAGCACTATACTCTCACGAAGGATTTAAAAAAAAGCATATATATATATATAATATGTTTCGTACGCATAACCTCATTCATCATTCGCTAATTTGCAAAATCTACTTGAAATATGTTCATACTGAATATTATAAAACAAATAATACAAAAGTAGTCCATGCAAAAACATCTAAATAATTTTATGTTCGACTGCATCATATTACCTTGTTTTATGACACTGTTTACTGTCCATAATTGGGCACTTTATTGGACTAGTACGATAAAAATGCAAAATTGGACTGCTGTCAATGTCACATTAAAACAAAATTCAAAAGAAATATTTAAACACCATTTTCTGTATGTATTATATGTGTCTTCATACAATTGTTAGATATTCTCTTGCATTACATGCAAGTTATTTTATTTCTTTTGGAACGTCTTCAATGTCTTCATCCATCTCAACACTTTTTTCACTTTGACAATTTGATAAATAAAGCAACAATTGACAATCATATTTTAAGAGAAAATATTCTTCATACAGTCGAACATAAAACGTTGTATGGAACTCGTACATAATCGGACTTTATAGACTCGCCTTATTTATTAGCCTCGCTCGCTGCGCTCGCTCTGCCATAAAATTCGGCTCGTCCAATAAAGACCCAAATTATGTACTTGTTACATAAACTACTATTATCTTATTTTAAAAATATCTACATATAAAAATGATCTATAATAAATAATAGATTAAAAAGTGCAATACTTACAAAGATCGGTTAACAGTGATCATTTCATAATCATTATCAGGATTAAAGAAAATGTTATCAACATAATGTTGTCCTGCAGTTCCTGCTACGACCGTTGACCTGCTGTCTCTCAAGAGAGCATAATTCCTGTAAGATATATTATGTTATTGTCCAAGTTTTCTTTATATTTTTTTCAAATTTACTTATAAAATCCATTATGCGAAGTGCTCTGATAGATTGGCAACCTGACTTTGTCAAATCCAGAAACTTCGAAATTATTTAACCCTGTATTTCTTTTTACATAATTTAGAGTGAAATTTGACACAACTTGTTTTAGAACTATCGTATTGTGATATTCCGCGTAATTTTGAGTGAAGTAATTTCTGTAAATTGTAACTTCTTGATATGGTGATGATTGTCTTCCTTCTATATATAGTGCAGGGAGATTCGTATTGTTTACAAATAAATTATTGTGAATCCATCCTTTTAAAGAAGTAGCAGAACCTCTTGAGTCTGCTTTTATAGTTAAACCACCTTGATTTGATTGCACTAAGTTATTCTACAATAATAATAAAACACATATATTTTACTAAGGTTTCAAAAGAAAATACTTATATATAGAAAAGTAGAAAATAGTCATCAATAGGATCATTTAGAACAAGAGACAGACAAAATAATAGTATATACAGATAATATATTGATCGCAATAGGAAATAGAGGAATTATAACGGATATATTAAAAGAAATAGTAAAAGAAGAAAACAAAATAGGACTAAAAATAAATGAAGATAAAACAAAACAGGATTCAGAAGAACTGAGGATAGCGAAAAAGAAAATATTAAGAATAATATTTGGTACAGCAAAAATTGGAGAATGAATAAGAATAAAGCACGAAATAGAGCAAAAACTAATAGAAGATATAGTAAAAAAATAAAGCAAATTAGGGTAAAATAGCTAAGCAATGTATGTAGAGCCGAAGAAGGAGACCCTATTAGGACAATACTACAATAAAAAACTGGGAGAAGAAAGGAGAGATAGACCCAGATCAAAAGAAGTTAAAGAATATCTAAACAAAGCAGGAATCAGAAATTGGAGGGAAAAACAAAAGGCATAAAGAAAAGTAGAAAAGCAAGCAAAGATCTAAAAACAAGAAAACAGAGACTGATTCACTCCAGGAAAAGGAACTAAAGAGCCTTGTAGGAGGAGGCACAGCTCTATATTATTAGTATATTTCAATAAGATATCAAAAGAAAATATATTAAAACGTACTCTAAAGAAAATAGTCTGTGTGTTTTGGACATCAATATTAATGGCAGCTGGGCATGTTGTGAAATTTCCATATAGCTTTTCGCAATTATATTGAATCTGATTTTTATCCATTGTTAAAATTGGATTAACTTCTCCTGCAGAAATATATGAAACTCCTCCTTCTCTATTTTTTGATATGGTTGAATGAGAAATATTGTGTTGAATATCACGATCTGTGAATTAAAATTCAAATTAGGAAAATTAAATATTTTTACATTATATAACACTTACTGAATACAATTGCAGATATAGGAAGTGTAACAATTTCAGCAATGAAGCCATGTGAAGATGAAGCACCATTTGCAAATAATTTCACGCTTAAACTTGGTTCTTTAGTCTTGAAGAGTTTCTTCTCATAACGGGATCCCACTTCAATCTGGCCAATCACTCTTGAAGATACATTGTAAATATCTCCATCAAATAATGTAATGGAATCTGGTTTTCCGGGTTTATTCGTAGAATTAAATAAATTAAATTGCATCAACCGAAAACCTAAAGGCTTAACATTGTAAGAACTCTTAAATATTTTGACGCAATTAACAGGATGGTTATCGTATTTATAATACAAAAGAATTCTTTCTTCTATTGTTATAACTTTAGACGTATCACAGATATCAAGAATGCTGAATAAATTATAAGGAATGTTTAAATCTTTCAATGGATTGAAACTAGATTCTTCAGCTTCTTGTCCTTCTCCCGTTAACGATAATGCGTTAACACCAATTCCAAGTGTGTCTTCAATGTTGTTGAACAATAATTCAATATTGTTTGATGGGGAAATTATATTTATTCCATGAGAAGCAGCTTTGGAAATATTTACAAATCGAATCTTTGGACTCTTGATGATAGATTGTACAGCTGGAGATTTTTCGTTATGTAAAATACCAGCTCCAATGATGTTAACATATTCTAACTCTGAATCTTCTCTCTGGACAGTGTGGTGCGTTTTGACGTCATGAATTCTGTGTTCGTATAAATGTTGTTCGAATTCACTTCCAGCGAATCGTATGCCTCCCCAATAATCTAATCGTTTCCTGAGATTTCTTTCACCACAATGAATGAAAACAAATTTGGAATTCCATTTGCACTCATAACGATGTCCGTATAATTGACCGTTTAATCTAATTGGACAGTCTTCGTAATTGTTTTCAGTACCAACACATTGTAGAGGTTCAGGCCATGACCAGATTCTTGACAAAGAATTGCTATGATAATCAATTCTGACATCATAATCGAAGTAAACATTAATGGGATCAAATCCTAATTGTCGACAGACCACTTGGCCATTTCTTTCGGTAAATCTAGGATCACACATTGGAATCCATTGTAGAGTTGTTTTATTGAAGTATTCTAAGAAGCCTTCATTGGGTATTTCTTCAGTAGTTGCTACACAATCTTTAGCCTTACAAAGTCGAATAACTTCTTGAGTCATTAAATTTTCCAAATCACGTTTCCTTCTTGGTTCATGTTCTTCAATGGATCGTTTCAAAATATGTTTAGCTTCTAAATTTTGAAGTTTAGCTGTAGGTCGCATTGTAATTTCATAACCCCGTAAACCTTTGGCTTTTAAAGTTCCTAAAACTAAAATTCCAACATTTGGTGAAAACTCCATTTCTACTCCTGGGCCTATTGTCATTTTTACATCGGGCATGATTGTAATATCTGAATTAATTACATAAGGAGAGTCTCGTTTATATAAAACTACATCTTTTGTTATTCTTCCTCCCAAATTATTTAAGTCTATTTCGTTTTCTTTTAAGAAGGAATCTGAATTACTTGACTCAAATGAATCTTCAGTTAAATATGGTTTAAATGTAGCAACAGCGTGATTATTCCAGTCATCAAAATCAAATATTTCTCTCTGTATATGACTTTCGTTTTTAGAATTCCACCAATTGTATCGAACATCTAAATAATTGTTTATTCTTGCAGTTCGAATGCCTGCAATTAGTGTATAATCTTGATCATTTCCAGTGAAGAGATTTCTATTGATTCTAACTTTTTGAACACCATTAAATCTTATTACACAAGTTGGCTGTTTCTTTGAAAGTTGAAGTGCACCAAAGTTTCTCGACATTAATGAGTATCTATTGTTGCGAATTTCGTTGTAAATAAAAACTGCAAATATTTCTCCCATTATTTCGGACTGGCTGTCGGTGTTGAATTCAATAATATACTTCCCTACATTATCTTCAAATTTATTGTAATCTATCCTCATCTTCTTTTCCATCCCTTTTAATGCGAATAAACTTTGTTTGCAATTGTTGTTACGAAATATATTTTTAGTTATGTTAACTCTTGCAAAATGGCCATCAATTGAAATACCAAAATCGTGATTTGATCTCCATGTGTTGTTGTCAAAATAAATAGAATGTGTGAAATTTTCATCATATTGCCAAACGTAAGGAAGATTTATTTCAAAACCACCTGCTTTGTTTCTCTCTATTGTATTATCTTGCATTATGTAATGGAATAAGTTGTTGGAACCACGCATATCTCGAGAGAATTGATAAATACCTTTCCCATTATCTGTTATCAGAGAATTATTTATCATGAAAGTAACTTCAGATATATTACTTTCAAAGATATCCCAGTGGGGAGAATTTATATAAATAGCTTCTTCTAAATTATGTGAAATTTCACAATTAAATATTTTGAAAGATTCGTTTGCTTTTCGTAAGAAGTGTTCACCAAATTCGTTCAAATATCGATTATAATAGGAAGCTTGTATACCGAATTTATTTCCTTTTATTTGAGAGTTCTTCACAGTCAGAGTTGGTACTGGTCCTTTTACAATTCTGTTACGTACGTCTTGAATTGGAGCCCGAACTGCTGTTACTGCTAAAACTGTTCCTCCTTGAGAGTAAATACCACTGTCATAGAATAGTAACACTCCATAACCACTAGAAGTCGCGGGAAATACACTTAGATCTCGACTCAAATGCCACTTCGATGATTTATTATTTATACTTTGTGAATCATGAATTATAATACTTTCAGTACTCATATTATGGATAGGATTTAAAAGTTGTATGCCAACAACATATGTAGGAGAACATTTAATAATATATTTTTTAGAAATACTGTCGACTTGTACTCTTTGAGTTACCAAATACTTTGTTTCTCCTTGTTCCAAATAAATATTGACATTATCTCGAGGAATTAAAATTGGTTTATAGTAACTTTCATGTTCCATTGAGTTGAACCAGCCAGCAAGTTCGCGCTGCTGAAGACTAGATAAAGCAGGATTGTGTCTAATTCCTGCTACTGCATTATTTTCAATCTTAGTTCCTTGAATTCTCATTCCGAGTTGTTTGAAACTTATTCCACTACCTTTGTTGTTTGAGAGTTCAGAGTTTTTAATAATATTTTCAGCATCAGCAGAATAAATATCCGAGTATAGAACGCCAATTCCGTCGTGTAAATTATCAACAACACGAACACTTTCTAAAGAATGGCGCGAGAAGTCGATTTGCAGAGCTGGTTTAAATCGATTCGTGGAATAGTCAAGTAAGCCTGATTTTTCTATTGTAATAAATTGTAAGTCAGATCTTTCTGCAAGAACACCAAATCTAACTCCTGCCCAAGAACTTTCATAACATTTTACCCCAACATCGTGTTCATGAGTGCATGAATTTTCGAATTGATCTGAACGATCAGCTTTGCATTTAGTTACATCTGTATCAAATTCATTGCAGCGTACATTAGTAAGTAGAATGTTTTCTGACGTACCAGCATCTGGAATTTGGATTCTCTCCAAGAACCAATCATCAGGATTTAAAACTAGACCAAGTTGGTGGCAAACTAACGCAGCGTCTAAGATATTCCAACCATAGTTACAAACTGTACCCCATTCATTGTCAATTTTCACTTGTAATCTTCCTTCATTTGTTGTTTTCCCTCCTAACAATCGAACTGGAACTCTAGGTTCTAATTCAATTATTTCTGTGTCTTGTTCCGTTTCGGTATCTACTTCGTAGGTATCATTTTCAGGTTTCAAAGCGATTTCTTCTTTTAAAGTGAATCTTATGTTGTTTGGTCCATTTCCTCTGGCTTCTATTTTGCCTCCAATCATTATTCCGATTGAGGGAGGAAATTTTAATGTTACTCCCGGTTCAAGAACTAGTATACCACCTGGACGGACGTTAATATCTCGTTCAACGATATATTCTCCAGCTGATAATGTTTCTTGTCCTTCCACTTCTCCTCCAATAACGTTAGAGTTTTGTTTAATAAATTTAGGAACATATAATTGATGAGGAACAATAGCGTTTGTTAACGGGAAAGAATTATGAAGGATGTAAGGAATGAAGGAAATTTTAGCAAGATTATAACGATCATTGCGATGGAAAATTCTGTCGAAAATTTTTTGTTCTTCTGCATATCCCAACCAATTGTAAGAACAATTGATGATTTTACTCTGATCTTCGAAATGACTCCCAATTTCATATTTTGTATGTGGGTTTTCTAAAATGTTTCTAAATATATCGACGTTATTGGAGGATACTACAACTGATGCTGCAACTCTGGTTCTTGGAATCAAACGAGAAATTGTTCCATCATCTGGTTCAAATGGTTCTTTGATTACATTATTTTTAACAAAGTTACGATAAAATAATAATTTCTGATATTCTGAATATGGAGACAATCCTAAGTTGACTACAAATGTTCCAATGTTATCATAAAAGTTATTTTGTTGAAGGACTAAATTTGTTTTTAGACTGTTAAATTCTTCAAGTGGTTTATTCTTTATTAAAATAGTTCCAAATAGATTTTTTCGGAAATTATTAAATTCTATTCTACCTTCTAAATTTAAGGCAGGAGATAATTTAATTCCAATTTGCTCATTATTCATAAATACGTTGTGTCCAATTTGTAATTTTGTTAATACATTTGACGGAAACCAACAAGACTTAATTTCAACGCCAGTCCTAATACTATTTAAGAACGAATTTCCACTTATATTGACGTAAGACTCTCCACAAAAGTTCCCATGAAGAATTCCTGTGTCTAAGTTTTTAACAATTTCAGAATACTGAACAACTGTCGTTTGATTGTGATGAATATATTCAGATTCTTTTGTATCATTTAACCAAACTGCTACTCCATACCCTTTATTTGAGCTAATCATTGATCTAGAGATATTTCGATTTCCCCCAGAGTATGTAATATTGATTCCGTCACCGTCGTTGAACGATATTCGACTGTCTGTGACATTTACATCGCCTACCCCATTTACAACATGAATTCCAGCTACATGATTGTTGTTGGAAATAGTAGAGTTATGAACTCGAAGCTGTGACCGCAAATTTTCGAAAGCTAATCCTCTTCCATTGTTATCAGCGATGTAAGCTGATTTCACCAACATATCATAGCTCTTATTTTTCCCTGAAGTTAGTTTCATGTAAGTCAACATTTGAGAACGGGAATCTGCTCGAAATACGATATGAATTCTATGGCTAGTTGTGGTAACTGACTGAGGTCTCGTATTGTTACGAATATACATTTTTGTGAGTAAGTTGTCATTTCTGGTAGAGCCGTCATACACTTCAATCTCTGCGCTGTTGTTTCTGTCAGTTTCGGAACGAATGAAGGCTAATGTTAAAACATTACCGTCTCGAGTATAAAAACTTTTGCTGCAACTTTTAACTGATGTAGAATATAGAGATTGTTCTGCAAATAGTTGTAAAGGGTAAATTTGGTTTGTAGTAATTGCAAGAGTACAAAAATCTGATAATTCACTTCGATCTGATCTTTCATCTGGCCGATCTTCTTGATGGACATATTTAATACCATCTGCACCATTTTCAATAATATTACAACCATCTATACTAGCTAAACCATATGTGGAATTAATAAAAATACCATATCCTCTGTTATTTCGTATAGTACAATCGTTGATAATAATTGGTCCCATAGGCGAAGTGATATTGATAGCATTGTAAGCAGAATAAGTAACTTGCAAACTTTCCATGATTGGTGGAACACCTAGTATATGTAAGGCACTTGTAGCTTTATAATCTCTCCCACTACCTGCATATTTTATGCTCACATGAGATAGTTTTGATTTTGAAGTAGGCACATATAGCGTATTGTCAGGAGTAAGAATTTTATATCGGACGGCATTTTGAAATTTAATTCCTCTCCAAAAAGGTAATGGAGTATCATGTCGTGGAAGGCAGTCTATTCCAAGATCTGGATGGTAATCACAGACGCCTGATCCTAGTTGGCGAGAATTCCATTGACAATCAAATATAGAGCGTTCTGTTCCATTGCATTTTGGTTCTTCGTATAGTAGGCGAGGTGTTTGAGGCATTTGTCTATCGAACCAGTTGAAGAAATGTCCTCCCTGGAATCCTAGCTGGCGGCATGCTGTCTCCATATCGGATCGCGTCCAACTATGAATATTTATAAATACAAATTAATACCAATTCACACACTATTGTTTTCGTATTATTATGAAATCAGTGAGAAACATTTCAAGAAATAAAATAAATGAGAAAAAGTCAAACAAATTGTTGCTAATAACCATGACGGTGACTTACTTTCTGGAGTTTGTGCAAACACTGCGCCATTTCCCTTGGTGGCGAAGTTGCACTCGACCGGCAAGAACGGTCGGACCATCGACTAACCGGATATCTGGAACTCCTCGCTGATGGGCAGGAATTGGATCGTCTTGTGCACTTGTAAAGGTTATTTTATCTTGAAGCGTACCCTGAAAAATAAAGAATTATATTATATTATTGACTTTATTATTTATTAGTTTATAATAAAAATGTGAAATATTAAGTCTCTTCTAAATTAATATAGAAAATTAAATTGTTATTTGCAAGTTGCGATTAGTTGAACATCTTAACAAAATCTTTACAAATTAACATGTTTTTGAAAGAATATACTATTAAGAATAATGAACGTATAGACACTTGATGTAGTTTCACAAAAAAAATTGTGAAACTACATCAAGTGTCTACGTTCATTATTCTTATTCATAATGTTTCACCAAGTGCCAACGGCTCATACTTTTGAATATACTATTATTAGTGAGTCAAATAAAAAAAATTCAAAGATTTAATATATGGTTCCACCACAAACACTTAAATACTAAATATTCCTTACATTTGCTTAAGGAATACTCTTAAATGTTGCAGTTTGTATTTTCGAATTTATTCCTAAAAATTTAACTTAGAACGTTGAAAATAAGAATTCTTTTATGTTGTTAAAAATAAACTTTTACAAAAATGTTGACACACAAACATTAAATACTCGTAAAAACAAATTCGGTATTAATTATATAGTTTTAGATCAAAACTGGACAGTTATGAAATCCCTTACAAAATATTCATTAAATGTATATTTAGTACGAGAAAAATAAAATTAAGTAAAACTAATAAATAAGTATTCCTTTGCTAAGGAACAGTTTTAAGATGAAACTGGGCATAAGTAGTTAGAATAATTTTACAGGTACCTACACTTTTAATTAAAAAGACTGTATTCTATAACATATCTATTAATTTATAATGGACCGTTAAAATTTTTAACCAATGACTACAGACGACACTGCATAAAAAGAAAATGTAATTTGAAATATATATTTTTATTATTAAACGTTATTATAATAAAAATTACGTAGATTAAAACCAAATTAAGTGCCCTTTTTTCAATTTTTTTTTAATAAATGGTGTTTGAACACTAAATGATTGCAAAATATCCGACAGTTTCTTTATATAGATAATATTTCAATACGGTCGAGTATATTTGAAAAAAACTATATATAAATGCTCAAATCTCATTCTTTTACTGGTAGATATAGCAAAGATGTAAGAATAAATTATTTATTAATTATAGAGAATATTTTCGCGTGCCAAATTATTGTTTGAAAATTCTTTGAAAAACGTTACAACTTTTACCAGAGAATACATAAGTATGTAACTACTGTCATTACATGCAGCGCACGTTCTTGGACTATTGTGTGGAAAACACCTGATGACTACTGATAATTATAATTCAGTCTAGAATATAACAACAGCAACTGAATCACACATTATTCCTATCAAGAAGACGATGACTCTTAAATGAACGATTAGAAATTTGTTGACATGTTTAATGGCTCCGTCATTAAAAGAATTTAAAACTCGACTATAAACTTTCAATCTTAAAACATTTTACTTTCATGTTTATCACCAGCCATTATTACCGAATAATACATACAGAAATGTTATTCAAATTATAACTTAGTCATAAACTAACAATTTTATTTTTTATATCTCCACTTATAAGACATAGCTGATGGCCAGTTGCACCCCCAAAAAAATGATTTTCGTAACACATGCATAAGAAACACGTTCTTATTCTCTAATTTTAGAGAGAGACACACTACTTAAACATTATGTTTCTCTTCCTAGGTAGGATGTTTCTCTCCCTAGGTAGCATGTTTCTCTCCCTAGAGAGATGTTTCTCTCCCTAGGTAGCATGTTTCTCTCCCTACTACGATTATTAGCTGTTTGCGGCGTTTTCTAAGTAACTAGTTACGCAACCCATATTTGACATTTGTCCCGATAAGACAGTAATTTTTGTGCACTTGTTACGAAAAGTATAATATACTTCACGGGAGGGCGCGATTATCCCTTGTGTAAAGTTGGCAAACCGAGACGTAAGCGATGGCCGAAGGCTCGATTCACACGCGGGAATAATCGCTTGTTTCCCTCCCTTGATGCATAACATACTATTTAAACCTAGTTTAAAAAAATAAAAACAAATCAAACACTTGGCAGTAACGACAGTTACAATTTAATATTTAGGTTTATTATTGAAATACTTATGATTCGTTAATAATAATAAGAAGTATATAATTAATTTATCTATAAAAAAAAGTAAAACAATATAGTAATAAACTAAGCAAATATTAAATTTCTTTGAATCAGCAGATTTTTGCATTTTCAGACAATAGTAATTTAAATTTCATACTAAATTAAATTTCACAATGCTTAGAGCAAATTTATTTTAAATTAACAATTGCAGAACCATTGTTAGAGTAATATCTATGATAACATAAAAAATGTCTTTTGTTCTTCAGCGCCCTTGGCAGAAGTTAACTAGATATAAATAGCAATGCAGTAGAACTAAAGTGAAAGGTAAATGCAATGTTGAACGCCGAGTTAAATGTCTAACAGTATCTTTATCCTAGCAAAGACAACAAAAGCAGAGGTTGTTAACATGTACATATAAAATTTATATCGGCTAACATTAAACAAACGATAAAAATTACTTAGTCGTGATAGTATTTCATATTTAAGAATTAAGGAAAGATTTATAATTTTATCAATTGGAATATTTCGATGACTTACAATCAGGGGCAGATCTTGGATTTTTTTGACAAGGTACTGACTACCATTTGTTCTAATTACGAGTATTTATAAACAAATTAAATCGCGATAAATATATAATAATAAAGTCAGACCCGACAACCTTTATCTCTCATTGTAGAACGCATATCGTTAATATAAAGCATAAAGCAATAGAAATAATATTTGCATAAAATTCACTGATTTCAAAATATGCATCTATTAATATAGTTGGTCTCTGTAAATTTCCATATATTTACAGATTTATACATAGCGCAACATTTTCCGAGAAAATAACAGATCTGTATTTTGAGGGCCTATGCAACTGTTGACGATACACATTTTTCAAGGAATTTGATAAAATTTATAAACAAATATAAACATATCAAGGAAAAATAATAATTTTGTTATTGAAAATATTATTGTTTGCTACATAAATTATAAAATTTACTCATAGATACAAACAGGAAGACATGTATCATAGATTCATAATTTACATAAATATGAGTATACAGGGTGTTTCAAGACTTGTGTGACAAAATGTAATAGCTTATTTTGAAGAAAAAAACCTGAAATAAATATATTTTTGGTTACCAAACTACAAAAGATCAAATAACAACAAATTTTTAAATTTTGTAATCAGATAGCTTTAAAAACAAAACGTACAATAAAAAAAATAAGCAATGATTTAAATTACCATTACTTCACCTTATTTATTTTTCAATAAATGAATTTAGTACTACAGAATATTCATGTTTAAAGCGCACATTTATTCTAAAAATGTTATAATTTTTTTTCTTATTTCATATTTAATTTAATTAATTTATATTTATTGTGTTATTTTATGTTTTGTTGTTCGTATTGTGTTTTGTTTTCCTTACTTTATTTAATTATAACTTTTTATTTATTTAAAAATTTGCTGTCATTTACAAAATGTTAACCCATTGTTTTTTGGTAACTAAAAGAAATGGAACCTACTAGTATGTTCATATAACATTTTTTATTCAAAATGACTTAAAAAATAAGCTATTAAATTATGTTACACTAGTCCTCAAATATCCTGCATATAAGGACAAATAGTAAATAAACAATTTTTTGTGAAACTACCTTTATAAATATTGCATATATTCGTAAACGCATACCTAATTAATTATATCTTTTTAAATCATTAACGTTTCATATAGGTTTAAGAAAAAAGAACCTGCATGATTTTATAATCATATTAGAAAAATATATTCTAAATGTGAAACTACGAGTAAAATAAAATATATCTTGAAATACTTCATTTATACTTTACAAAATAAAGAAAAAATATGAAACAAAAACAATATCATCAAAGTGTCCTATCAAATGAGGTAATTGAAACATTTCTTGAACATTTATTTATTAGATTCTTTCAGTAATTACTCTTCATAAAATATTCTTATTCTTATCCTGGCACACCACTTTTTCATATTAACCCATAATTATAATGTCTCTTATACAACGTCATTTATTCCTTAAACTCCGATCCTTCTAATATTCCTCTATCGTCCGCATAAACTCTGACCCTCAATTTATCTAATTAGTGGTGAACACGCCGGCTCTCGATAATAGAACATATATTTGCATTTAAATCAACAAAGTTAACATAATAATAGCGATAGTCGTGGAATTGAAACAAAAGAATAACTGTTTGATTCATTATCTGTCAAAATAATTTCTAAGGCTTCACTAGTTAATCAGCAATATGTTATTGAAAGAAAAAAAATGGTGTTAATGGGCTTCTTCACCGTAATCGAAATAGACAAAATTATTTATATATATATATATAATGTACTGATTATAGAACAAAAAGATGTTTTTGAAATTCCCAAAAATTAGGGTATATCATTCCTAGCGAACATTTTTACAAAAAAAAAATACATAATGTCTCATTTTCTAACTTCGACTCGTTGTCACTAAGCCAAATACCCCAGAAATAATGTTCAATACAGCGTACCAAGTACCGCCAAGAACCCGGAAGTTGTAGTCATGCAATGGGGTATAAGACAAATACCTCGCCATCAGAGGGAAATGAACCCCGAACCTGTGAACCACGCAAACACGGAACGAAGCGCAACACTCGCATGACGGCGCTAGCGCTCGGCGTGACGTTAGGTCAATGGCATCTTGTGCAACAAGACAAGACTCAAGACACAGCTCCAGCGCGGGATTCTATCAAACCGTCTCGATAAACAGCTCCAGCTTATAACAAACCCGCGTTTGTTTCAACCTACAACGCTCTGAGGTTGGTACGCGGTAATGTAACTGTGAAGGAATCCGGAATTATATTTTGTTCTTGTTTGGACTGCAAGGTGGTGTAAGGCTGTCTTTGTTTTATCCTCTGCTCTGGACTTGCATTACACGGACTTTTGCTAGATGATGCTTGAAATAGTGACTCACAAACTTTTTGAACTAGAAGCTGCATGTTTCAAGTACATAAGATTCATTCATTCTAGCACGGGAAGGAAAATAAATTCGACATTCAAGAAACTATCTGCGCGAGTCTCAAAAATGTTTAGCTAATCTTATTCTAATTTGATATTAAAAAGTTAATCCAAAAAACATTCTAAAAACCAAATGGTACCAGAAGGTTTAAATATTTTTTTTTGAAAATGTATGGTTTAGCTTATTTTAACTAGAACTAAAGTAAAAGTCAGGTTTGGATTAAACTTTTAAAATTTGCTATAGTGATTTTGTTTGTTGTGCGAGTATACCATCAAGAGAGAGAAACAAGCGAGTATTCCCGCATGTGAAGTCGAGGTTTTCCAACTTCACACAAGGGATAATCGCGCCCTCCCGTGAAGCATATCATATTTTTCGTAACAAGTGCACAAAATTACCGTCTTATCGGGACAAATGTTAAATATCCTAACTTGGGACAAGTGTCAAATTACCTATTTGTTAAAAAAGACAAGTGTAAAATTTTCCAACTGTTAAAACTAGTTCATTGTCCGCTCAGCTAGATAGCTATATTCTTAAAATGCTTTTAATACATACGTTTCAATTTCACGCCTTTATTATTTCCTTTTGCACTGTATCGAATGCATACTCAATTTATTATTATAGTTACCTTCATTTAAATACGCACAGGATTAAAATCGCTTGTCTGAAATATTAAAAATACATAAATTTGCAATAATATAATTTATCTTAATAAATTCAGCAATCTGGCGCTATATGCAGCTTCTTTTCGCAATACCTTCTCCTTCTCTAGCTTACAATTGCTAAATTTGATAATATTGTTCGATTTTCTGAAAACTCTAAGTAAACTACATTTTTATAAACCGAAATATATTTTTTGTTTTGTAAAAAAAAAATGTTTCATTTAGAAAAATACATTTCTAATTTGTAATAAAATGTTTTTTCAAAGTGTAAAATTAACGAAAGCACCTAAATTAATTATTTTCGTTAAACAGATCGTAAAATTGACGACATTAATGAGTCCATGTTAGGTTAGCATGTTATCTGTCTTGATTCAGTAGGTAAACAAAATTCGTTATACCGTTTCGTTCGAATTCCCTGACGTCTTGAGCTACGCGAAGAAAACTGGTTTCGATTGTAAGGCATCAGTGAAAGAATATGTTACCTAGAAATTCTCTTCTGCTAGCAAAAGTACTTTTTTGTCATACTTTTTCTGTATTCAACTATATTCATATTATACAGTCATTTAATTTAATTACAGATGTTTTCAACGCCATCTTGTAAAACGAAGCAATTATTGGTGCTTACAAATAATTTATGTGGAAAAATGAAACTAGAGCACAAATAATTAACACATATTTTTAATTACAATTCTTGTATAAGTATTATTTAGAAAGATACTATAATTTTTTTGTTGCATTCTGAAATTCAAAAGATTACTAAATTCACATTTGCCATCTGATTTGGCAATTACTAAATAAAAGAAATAAATTTATCATCACGCCTTTTACCCATTACTGGGTGTGGCACTCTGCCATAAGCAGATCTTGGTAAGTGATATATTTCTTCGCGTGAAGTGCGGTTACCAGCCGTCAAATCACAGCCCTCAAAGATGTTAGTGGAGGAGGAGCCACAGGGATAGATTTAAATTGGTGAAAATTGTTTGTCGTCCGTAGCAATTACGCTATTTTTTAAATCATAACAACACAATAACATACGAAATACGTTGGTTTTTTTTAACAAATATTGAAAAGTGGCAAGTGAAACCTGAAAAATATATGTGCTAAAGTGTAATTTTGTTTGAATCTCTGCAAAATATATCAAATTTAAGCAATAATAATGAGTAATCTGGATAGCGTTTGTTTATATGAACGGTCATTTGAATTGTAGTAACATTGTTTTCATTGCTTTCAAATTGGTTGTAACAGAAAAATTATAATAAATTTTATGTTAATATTAGATAAGTTTTAGAATAAGAGGTTGTCTTATAAATATAATTAAGTAAAAATCTGCTGTAGCCACTACAATATGTTTAGATACATTTTATATAATTTGTATAACTTTTGAGAAAACAACTGACGATCGATTAAATGTAATTTTTTATAAGAATTATGTTTCTGAGATCTTGAATTTAATACTAAACTCCATCTAATTTGAACAAATTTTGTAAAAACAATTGGCAGTTCAGTACGGCCTAAAACATCAAAATCTCGGGAGCGAGAAAAATACTTTCCCTATCATACGACATATTTATAAGTCGGGAAAATACAAAATACGAACAAAAACAATCTCCATTCCCTTCATTAAAACACCGGAAAATTTATTTCCTATCAGTTTATCTATACTCAGCGGACGAGAGAAATGTTTCATGGCAAAAAACGGAATTGAGTTGACATTTCATGTAAATATAAATTCTCATATGGGATAGATGACTCAATGGTATCCAGTCGTACTGGGAATTTAAGAACCCGAGTTCGATTTCTATAAACGACAATCAAGTTTCACCACATTAAAGAATTACTCCTGTGGTTCCTCCTCCACTAACATCTTCAGGAGCCGTGATTTGTCAGCTGGTAATCGAACTTCACACACACATATATCACTTACCGAGATCTGCTAGCCAGTAATGGGTAAATGATATATTTTTGTTTAACAATTTAATGACGTAACTGGCAAGTCATAGGATATAACCAGGCGTATATTATTATTTTTATCTACTGTGAACTGTGATAAATATGTTAGGTTCTGCTCGACACATCATGACGAAATAACCATTTCATTCCACAAATTAAAATTTCATATAAAGAAATCTAAATTAATAATATATAAAGTATAAAGTGCATTATGATGTAAACATGTGAATGAAGTACTATTTACAAAATAAAGAACAATTTCTAGAATTTAAACAAGAAAAAATTTCCCTTTGACGTAATATTAACGTTGACAAACGCATTATTAATTATATATATATATGTTGTTAACCTAAAACATTTTTTGTAGTATTGCACTGGATTCGCTTTCCTATTAAACACAAACAATGAAGTAGGTATCAACTACGAAAGAATAATTACACAATTCAATTATTACCAGTTATTTATAATAGAATTTTATTTAATTAATAACTTTAACATAATCATCCACCCAGTGGCAGTGGCAACGAAAAATTTTGGACTGGGAAACATGGAAAATAGTTTTGCGATTAAAAAAAAAATTCTTTCTGTTTCATGATCTGCACGTCGTACAGAATATACCCTTTAATTTTTTGCTCTAAGTTGTGTATATATATATATATATATATATATATATATATATATATATATGTATATATATATATATATATATATATATATGTTAGTTTTTAGCTTTCATTAAGGAAACAATATTTGATTTTCCGCTGATATAATATTTAACTACGAGGAAATAAGTATAATATTATAATTTATTCCTTATTTAAAAATTGGGGTTAATGTTTGGTAATCATGAATGAAATCAGTTACAAAAATTATTATAAAAAACCGGATTTGAATGTTTATGATACTTCCGTTGCGTATACAGGAAAGACTGTGTTGTGGATATGACTACGTTATACAATTTGAATATTTACTCTTAACGTACAATAGTACAATTTATTTGATATACAACAATAAAGAACATATTTTATACCGTATTCCACATAAAAATGTAGATGGCACTGCGATCGAAATCCTTTTAATGCCAGGCACACTGGCCGTAGCGCATCGAAAAGCATCGATGAGCTCTTCAATGAAACAAAAGAACGTACCTGTCATCAACGAAAAATAGAGGCTCCTTTACTTCCATCGAAGAAACGAACGTTTCTCATTTCACTCGTATCTTTTGTCTCATTTCATGTTAGCGAATTTTTGTATTTTAGTTTTTCTTTGTCAACGTTAGAAGATTTTATTTTTTGTCAATGACAGGTGCGTTCTGTTATTTCATCAAAGAGATATATATTTTAAAATAAACTGTATATAATATAATTTAAAATACTATTCATTTATTTGGAGTAGGTAGTTATTTGAATTTTGATAAATAAGTATATCAGTATTTATTTTAAAATATGTTAAATATAAATAACAGAAATAAAAGAGTAAATAATATTCGCAAATAAACTGAACAAAATGTAATTAAAGAATAAATAGTTTTGGGAACCTATGTATTTAATGAAAGAGTAAGAAGGCTTCAGGATTCCTTTAATGTAGAGAGTATAATCTTTGTAAATGTCGGACGTTTCGACTTGAAAACACAAGTCATCTTCAGCTTGTACATGAGTGTAATTTAGTATGTTATGTATCAAGGGAGGGAAACAAGCGATTATTCCCGCGTGTGAAGTTGACAAACCGAGACGTAAGCGAGGGCCGAAGGTTTGCCAACTTCACACAAGGGATAATCGCGCACTCCCGTGAAGCATATTATACTTTTCGTAACAAGTGCACAAAAATTACTGTCTTATCGGGACAAATGTCAAATATGGGTTGCGTAACTAGTTACCTAGGAAACGTCGCTAACAGCTAATCTCTCTAGGGAGAGAAACATCGCTCTAGGGAGAGAAACATCGCTCTAGGGAGAGAAATATGGTACCTATGGAAACATAATGTTTCTCTCCCTATAGGAGAAAAGCAGTGTTTCTCTCTCTAAAATTAGGGAATAAGAACGTGTTTCTTGTGCATGTATTACGAAAATAAACATAAGTAATAATAAATTTCGAGTTGGCATTTGATACTAATTTGAGGTTCAAAATTAATCTCTGTACAAATTCCCCCATCAATAGTAATGCAGATTTCAGACTGCAAATTTCAACACCTTGATATTTTACACCTAACAATAAATTATTTGCGAAACTTATTGACTGGCGAATTTCAAGTATAATTACATTTTAATCTTGTTCTGTATATTTAAATTTCTGTTTTAATTCTTTATATTTATATTAATTCTTCTTTATATACGTGCAACCATCTTATCTTTGACTGTAGTGTTCCTTCTAAATCAAATAAACAAATAAATAAATTCGAAGTGTACTCATTTGAATATTATACAATACAAGCAATTTCAAAGAAATAAGCAATAAAAAATATTTCACAAAAATTCTATCTTTCCAAGAAAAAGTGTGTTCAGTTTGTATAAAAATATTGATTAATAATTTTTTACTGCTAATCCACTTCAACTATCTACAAAATGAATAAATTATGAAACTAAATGCAACTAATAATTATTACCAATTCTAACAATTTCTACTGTTTCGATTTTTGTTTCGTAATTTGCCTATGACATATTTATTCTATATAATTATATATTTGTCACGAATTTCTGAGCAGCGCACTCATATAAGATCACACAGAGAAAATGTAACTGTGTATGTTGTAGCGGAAATAACGTGTTCACGGAAACGTCAAATAAATTCTTTTGTTTCTTTAAATTGAGTCAAAGTGCTGTAACCGCGTCTCAAGAAGCTGGGAGGGGTTAAACAAACGAATAACGTCGTTTATAAACTGTATTTCTGACGTTTTCACTTCGCTTTTATATTTGTGATATTATGGTTTAGTAAGCTTTGAATTTCTATGTGAAAATATCTTTGTTATGCTCTAATTGACTGAAATTTGATAAACGAAATTAATATCAAATGAATGAATTTTTACTTAACTTACTGTTACTTCTATTTGAATAGATACAAGTTTCAGAGACAAGAGAAATTGAAAAAATAAATTAATAAGCAGGTACGCAGTTACATTTGCAAGAACACAACTTAATATAAACTATTTCCATGATTTCTGAATTTATTAATATCACACTTAAAATAAAATTGCATTTGCATAAGTGCAAGATGTATAGAAATATCTTGAGAAATATTATTTATTATAAAACTAGAACAAACAAAATACGTACACGTACCTGTCATAAAAATAATTTCAAAAACATATTCTTTATCAATATTTAAGCAGGAAACTATGTAACAACATAAAAAGTAATGTTGGTTGAAAAATTCTGTAAATTAAACATGAAAAACTTGTTAACTACGCCAATCTTTGTTCGTATTTATAAATTTATCAGCTATTGAAGCAAGATCCAATACCTATTTTTTGTCTTTATGACAATTGATATTACAATGTTTTTGTAACTTTGTTGATGGCAAGTATATTTTATTAGCGTAAATTTGAAAAGAAAAATATACTATTTTTAAAAATTGAATTAATTTTTTAATACAATTTAAAAAAATTCATTAATAGAAACTAATTCCATTTCTCATTACTTGACAGTTTAATATAAAACCGTTTTTAAATTTCTTTCGCATCCATTTAATCGACTTGTATGGGTACATTGGCCCTGCTTGGTTGGGGCGACTCCAACTGAAATAAAAATAAATCGAAAACATACATAATTTATTTTTACTACAATTGCTATGAAAAGTTGCCAATTACACTCTTATTTGTCATCGTAAAGTTGATGTTTTCCGTGGCTCCCAAAAATGGTATTGCAAGGACGCACATTGAAGTTTAATTCTCATACAATTACTACTACTCCAATAAAGTAGTTAATAATTAAATGTATTTATTTATTTGATACCGGAATTTAATTCCTATTATGATTTATAGTAGAATTCGAAATAATCGAATACATTTGTATTATATTGCATAAAAAATAAATATAAATTGAAGTTTTTTCACATCATTTTCATAAGTTTAAATACGGATTTGATGATTTTAGTGATCATCATCAGGCACCGGTGAAAATTACAAAAGCAACGATGTTATTACATATATTCAAAATACTGATACTGACAGTCTTTTGTAGTTATTAGTGAAAGTTTATTTACATTTTTTATTATACTGTGTATATTAATGTATTTTGAATATTTATAACAACGTTCCTGATCACTAAAGTGATCGAAACCGGTCGTATTTAAATTTATGAAAACAATAGAGATAGTTATTTTATAGCCATTTTTCTTCTTCAATCTATATAATTCTCACTTGGGTGTACCAAAGTTTTAGTTTAAAATAAATATAAGCGAAATTTGAACTCATGAGCTTTAATTGTACAAAATGTTCGAAATTAAAATTAAAATAATGCTTAAACTTAAATAACATTGGCCTGCTTGGTTTGTACGTAAATCCTATACTGCAATGGTTCAAACTCAGCATTCATTTTTAATTTTAAAAACGGGACTAAGCTTGGCAACAATTTGCGTTTTTTTTTCATGAATTCATGATTTTTTTTGCAAGTTTTTGTTGTTTTCTTTGTTTTACCCGTATTTTAATAACTCATTATTGTTTAAACAAATTCTCTTCAGCCTTGCTTCAATTTCATTGTTCTTTCTAAAGATGGCTATAACCATGATAGAAACATCGAAAAGCATCGATGAGCTCTTCGATGAAACAACAGAACGCACCCGTCATCGACGAAAAATAGAGGCTCCTCTATTTCCATCGAAGAGCTCATCGATGAAACGAACGTATCTCATTTCACTCGTATCTTTTGTTCATTTCACGTTAGCATATTTTTGAAATTTAGTTTTTCTTTCTCAACTTTAGAAGCTTTTATTGTTTGTTTGCTAATGACGGGTGCCATAGGCATTATAAAACATCTTTCCAACTACTCCATACATTTTATTTCATGATTACATTATTTTCTTTATTTTGTTGTTACGAAATAACTCATTTTGTACTTACATTAATTCAAGTATAAATTCAATAAATACAACATTATTTTAGATTCCAGTATTGAATTAATTTTGTAAATAAATAAATAAATATATAAGAATAAAGAACGTAGACACTTGATGTAGTTTCACAAAATTGTGAAACTACATCAAGTGTCTACGTTCTTTATTCTTATTCATAATGTTTCACCAAGTGCCAACGGCTCATACTTTTGATATTATTAAATAAATATATCATCACGCCTTTTACCAACTATTGGTTGTGGCACACTGCCGAAGCAGACCTCGGTAAGTGATATATTTCTTCGCGTGAAGTGTGGTTACCAGCCATTAAATCACGGCCCCCAAAAGATGTTAGTGGTCGGGAAGCCACAGGGGTAAATTTAATTTGGTGAAAATTGTTTATCGGTGTGTGGATCGAACCAGGGTTGTCAAGATCCACAGGACGACTCAATACCACTGAGCCATCAACCACATAATTAATCTTGTAATCTATAGAAATCCTAGAAATAACGCAAAATGTGAAACCATACATAATATGACAAGTACGAGTATAAGATAAAAGTGAACGCCCTAATCAAACGGTTCAGAACAATTGAATACTACCGGAACTAATAATGTTCAAGAAATCATTCCGTAAATTTTGTACTTCTACAGAAATTTTTCTGTTCATATAGCTATAAAATCGCAAAGAATGTCTCAACCGGAAACACTAATTTATCTCGCAAAAATAATTTACCTAATCGCACCGTGTTAATTAAAAATAGCATCAGAATGAATGTTCCACGTTGATTGCATTTAAGTATAATTACATTAATTAGTGACTCGTTGTGTCGACTGCTGCCTCCCACATGTGCGTAGGTCATAGGGCAACGATAGCATTTGACCCTTTAATTTGTGATACGTTCATTCATAAATTCTACAGCGGATTGTGGATAGTGTAGTAAGGAAATAATTAGACCAAAGGAACTATTTTTAATTAAAGATAATGATAGACGGGTTCAAATTAGGCGTAGGAGATAACTAAATGGCTTTTAACACGCCATAATATTTTTTCTGTAAATTAATTGACAAACATAATAATAAATTAATAATTATTGTGAATCTACACAAAATAACTTCTTTTTCGTATTTGGGAATTTAATGCTTTCTAATCTGCCCTCTGTCGAATGAAAATTAACAGTTGTCAATTAATGAGAATGATAGCTCATGCGATTTTTGTTCATGTTCGTTTTTTTCTAAAACATTAAAATTAAATGCTATTGTTTGTAGTGTTCCGTGTCAGACTAAAAATTATATTTTCAAAAATATCATTTGAGGACAAGAAAACTATATATATATATATATATACAGGTGTTTCACAACTAAGAGCAAAAAATTAAAGGGTATATTCTGTACGACATGCTGATCATGAAACAAAAATTATTTTTTTTAAATTAGAAAAATTAAGGTTTGTTAACCTAAAACATTTTTTGTAGTACTGCATTGGATTCGCTTTCCTATTAAACACAAACAATGAAGTAGGTATCAACTACGAAAGAATAATTACACAATTCAATTATTAGCAGTTAATTATAATAGAATTTTATTTAATTAATAACTTTAACATAATCATCCACCCAATGGCAGTGGCAACGAAAAATTTTGGACTGGGAAACATGGAAAATAGTTTTGCGATTTAAAAAAAAAATTCTTTTTGTTTCATGATCAGCACGTCGTACAGAATATACCCTTGAATTTTTTGCTCTAAGTTGTGAAACACCCTGTATATATATATATATATATATATATATATATAACAATTTTTAAATGTGTTGCAGTTCAGGTTAAAAAACTGAAATATCAAATAGTATTATATAGAATTTGTTAATTTGGTAGATTAGTATCATTCTATTTCCATTCTACTTTTAAATTTGGTACAGAATGCTTCCAGCGCTAGTGCAAGTCATTGATGTAACACCGATTATCGTTTACAGGTACCATTTCCGGCTGCACCGGAGATCCATTCAGTAGCAAAAAGAACCGGAAACCTGTTGTGTACACCTACAATGTGAGTTATTTCATTGTATTTCATTTTTGCAATTGTTGCCACCAAATAACTGAAATGATTATTATTCGTAACAACAATTACAAATCTAAACAACGGTTACCAGAAAACAAAAATTAAACTTAATTAATTTAATTAGTGAGATAAATATTTTTAAATTTAAATAAATAAATATATCATCACGCGTTACTGGGTGTGGCACTCTGCCGAAGCAGATCTCGGTAAGTGATATATTTTTTCGCGTGAAGTGCGGTTACCAGCCGCCAAGTCACGGCTCCCAAAGATGTTAGTGGAGAGAGAGCCACAGGGGTAGATTTAAATTGGTGAAAATTGTTTGTCGACTGTGGGGATCGAACCAGGGTTCTCAAGATCTACATTCAATTAAAACAACATACGGGTTTATCAGTTATTTTGTTTAATTATCGATTAATTAATGCCTTTTAAGTTCACATGTTTTCATTGTCCTATCGGTTATAGGCATAATCAGGTGTTAAATGGTTAATTGTAAGTGACACATGTTCTTGCACATGTGTTGATAACAGTGATAATGAAATCAATGTTTACAAGTTCATACCTGGATACATTTACATAATAAACAAAAATAGTTGTGAGAAAAGTTTAATTATTTATTAAACAAAATCTTTTAATTTATTTATTTTTTAAAATTTCTTGTAATTATTAGTTTTTCATTGAAAAATGACAATTTGCATGATGCCTATATTACTGCTAGATGTTTTCCTATTTCAAAGTTACGGAATGTCATTTTATTTATTAATGGTCAGTTTATGTAAACATCTTTTAATTTAAGAATTAATATTAAGACAAATAATTATTAAAATAAATAAATATATCATCAACGTCTTTTACCCATTACTGGAGGTGGCACTCTGCCTAAGCAGATCTCGGTAAGTGTTATATTTCTTCGCGTAAAGTGCGGTTACCAGCCATCAAATCACGGCCCTCTAAGATGTTAGTGGAGGGGGAGCTACAGGGGTAGATTTAATTTGGTGAAAATTGTTTGTCAGCTGTGGGGATCGAACCAGGGTTCTCATGATCCATAGGCCGATTAGATACCACTAATATAATAATATAAAATAATTATTAATATCTTATTATAACGTTTATGCACAAATAATTAATACATATAGAAATACAACAAAATATAGTCAACTTTTATCTTTTAGGTGTTAGTATATAAAATTTGAAAAATAACATACTTGTTTATATATCAAACATAACCTATTTTCTAAAATTATTTTCCCGCATAAACATTGTCTACTAATATTGACTTAATATACATATTAATGTGCAAATATCCCTCCAAACAGGGTATTAATTTACTGTTTATATTTATTAAATTTGCGTTTTGTACCTGTATTATTTTATTATAACTGTACCTATGGCAGGAAATAATTTTTTAATAATTTAAGTATACTGTACATTTGCTATTCAGGATATTCTGTGGTCTTTTTGCATTATTGTGTTTTGCTTTTATGCGTATAAGCACTATAAATAAACAGTACATTATGTATACATTCAGTTAGTCACGTCGCACGTCTACAGTTTTATAAAAAAATCATTTTGCTGATTTTAAGGACAGTGTAATACAAGATGCCAAGATACGTTACTTATTTATTACAAAAGACGTAAGTACACAAAATAGAACATAACACTTTCATATCAGACAAAATACATAATTCTATTCCTGCGATTAAGATATATTCTAACTTTAATACTAGATAGTTCACTGTTTTTAAATTTCTTTAATAAAGATAGGGTAAAACTAAAGTCAAAACTATAGATTTTATTTCAACACTTCAGATTATGAATTCGAAAATTTGAGTTCGAATCCCGTAGCCGACGAACTGACACAATTAAAATTACACCTACAGCTCCATCTCCACTACAACCTTAAAGAGAGGCCGTGATTTCACGGCTGGTAACCGCAGTTCATGCCCTAAAATATACAAGGTAAAATTAATGACAACAATGCAGATATTTATTTGTTACTTGTTTCACGTGTATTGTCATTCATTTTACATTGTTACATTTTGTTTAATTTCGCATTACCACCTAGAATAGTTGAATAAAAATAATTTCTGACATTTCTCAATTATCTTATTTATCTCGATTTTTTTCATATACATTTATGACAAGTAATACATCGTTGAAAGGAGAAAAAATGGCGGTTTTTATTTTAATAAAATAATTCTAGGTTCCCATTTGAAAAACAAAAGTTGATAGTCGTATCATGTAAACCTGAAAATTTCTATATGTGTCATAAAATAGTATATTTAATATACTAAAACTTTTATATGAAGAAAATTTTTCTATTTATTATAATAAAAATGTTAAGGAGGGGTTCGTCTTCCCAGAATCACCCTGTATATGTGGTGAAATTTTGTTATGAAGTTAATAGATCCGTAAATCGGCAAATAATGAATAAAATTACATCAATATTTATAGATAAATAGAAAATATTTCATAAAGTCATAAGTTTCGTTGCGATTTTATTCATCATTTACAGATTTACAGATCTACAAAACTTATGTATTTACACAGAATTCCACCATAAATCTGTACCTACATACTACATCATTTCAGAAACAGATAAAAAACTGATAAGTAATCTTATTGTCAGAGTAGTGGTTGCTTATCTTCGTCAGGTGAATTATTCTGATTAAATTATTGCTAATCAAACCAAACATTATTATCTTTTATTGATTTACGCAATATGAACACATATCGTCATAATTACGGTCTCTTCGCCTCGCCAAATATGTATTTACATCGACTAATGAGTGATGAGCAAATACCACTACAACTGAAATTCTAGAAAATAATTTGCGGAAAAGTGGAGGTCGTTAAAGATGCATTAAACAAGTAAAATGGTCAAACTTACTGTTTACAAAGAAAGATATAATTATCTATTCAGTTTTTACTTTAACTCAAAGTTATCTAGGACATTAGATGACATATTTGTCAATTGAGTCATGGCATTAGTGAATCATTCGAGGTAACAGCGTCATTGATAATATGATAATTATAAACTGATAGAGCGAATATCTACAAAACTATGTGATAAATTAAGGCATATGAGGTTCAACTGAGGTAGAATTATTTTTATTATTGTGTTTTATGCCATTAGTTGACTATCATATTTATAAATAGTCAATGGTAATATTTTATTAATGGAATGTAAATAATAGTTTAATAGTTTTCATTATTTTTAACATTCAGTTTGATAAAACTTTGTATTTAGATTTTGCAATATATAGAAATTTTACTATTTTAATTCTTAGTCATCAACAATTTTTTACCTACTATTCTAAGAAATAGAATGACTATTATAATGGAAAAGAATAACATCATTGATTAAACTACAATAAAAGTAATTACGTGATGCAGATAACCAGACAGGAAGTAAATCCTCGCGTGCTTTGATTGAATGGATGTAAGAAAATCTTTAAAATATATCTAATATTACGAACTAGTGTAACATATAATTTAGCATTTACTTTTTTGTTAGTAACTTATTTAAAAGCAATAAATGATATGTTTTAAAAATTTAGGTGATAGTTCTTAAAAACAAAATATTTTTTCTGTTTTGCGTTCATAAGGAGGTCATTACCCAGGTTCGTATAGAAACCGCGTTCATTACGATACGCAACATTTTATTTTAGACGGTTGGTAGTAGCGGATAGCATACTGAATCTGTAAAGTTGAGAACATTAAAATTTCAATATAACCTCAAAATTTGAACAATTGTATAAATGTCAATAACAGTTACCAACCACAACATTTCATATACAAATTACCCTAAATTGATTCGGTTTAAAATATCACAGATATTTTTTTCTATTTTAATTTATAAAAGGTTCAAAATAGTATAAATAACTCATTTTATAAGACTTTTATCGCACTTGTACTTTAGAAAACATGTCTTATGAAACTCGTTCTTTAATATACTATTATCATTTTGCTTTTTCCAATGCTACCAACGTTACTTGTTATCATTGGTTAAACTTGACAAATTTTATAGGGTTGCAGGTGAAATTACACTGTAGTTCATCTCCTATTTTCCGGGCTTCACATTCCATTATTAGCACTATATAACAATAACTAAATAAAACCTAATTCAGAAACAACTTAATTATTGAAATACCTACTATTTATAACAAAGATTAGTGATGCCACATGTAATGATTTATGAAAAATACAGTTACTGAATATTCGAGGTACACGAGCGGTACAAAATTTTATAATATATATAATAAAACATATTTATTCAGTCAAATATATGTCAAATTTGTTATAAAATACCTATAAATGCAATTTGAATGAACATTTTCTTCCATTTTAAAATAATCATTTACAATCTAAAGTGAAATAATTTATATTTTCTTTATTATTATTATTATATATAGTGCATATTTACATTTAATATATTTTTTGATTCATATTGTTCTATTATTATTATTCTTAATAAAAATACAAAAAATAATACTACAATAGTTAACAAAAATATGTATATTTTATGTAGGAAATAATCATCTATTGATAACAAATTTTAATCAAAAGACAAAATATCGATTCCATTGTTTCGAAGTTCAGTGCATTGATAATTCTTTTTTCAGATAAATTCATTAGATTTTTATGTCTTTACAAACATCATTAACAAGTGCCTAAATAAAAATACACATACAAAAAATAGGGCAGTATGTCAGTATACAAATATTGTACTTTAAATTTTATCAGTAGATATTACATGTGAGTTTGTGCAACATAAGAGTAACAGGTTACAATATTTCTGAGAATTACTTTTAAGTTACCTGTGACTAAAACAATATCATTCGATTTAGTCAGTCACATAACGGATTTAGTTTTTTCCGTGTCTAACTTTATATAATGTGTGAAAATGTTACTAACACACGCATTGTAATAATGAAAGTATGAATCATCTAATATCCTCATTTATGTTTCTTGAGAATCTTAGTCAACTAGATTAATATACTTTTAGTCAAACATGCAAGCAATAGTTTATGCTTAAATATTCTTATTTTTGAATTCCAATTTCAACTTTCTTTTTTTTAAATTCGAGATATTTATGCTACGGTATGTTTTCCGTATTCGGTTACTAGAACTATTTTACGAAAATATTTCCCTACGTGTTCAAATTCAAAATATTGTGAATCATAATTAGTGCCGAAATCAGCAAAATACTTATTGCTAAATATTAGAAAAACACTTACCACGGCAGTGAGGATGCCTCTGACAGTGATTCCGACCATGGATTCGAAGCGAACTTCCACGCCAGGTTCAATAACCAATTCTGCATTTTTATCTATAATGATATCACTCCGCAACCAATAAGGACTTTTTGATTTTAATAATATTTGCTGTCCATCTGTTATGATCCCTCCAGGATGTTCTGTTACCCCGCTGGGAACGCTTCCATACGCAGATGTCACTAAATCACTTAAATCCTCCCCTTGAGAAACATTTAATAAAATAATTGTTGTAATCAACAATTGCAACGTTCTTTGACAACAATGGCCCATCTTTGCGGGGTTTATGTCATATTGTGATAATCCCTCATAGAAAAAAATTCAAACCGCGCACTTAGATTAACGTTGATTTCAGTCACAAAAGGCACATTAACATAAGCTGTTATTGTAGATTTATCTCACTTTTAAATCGCCACTCTCTCTGCTGGCATCTAGCATCAAACACAGATTGTTTATTTCATAAACACAGCACTCTGTTCTACATGGTACCGCGAAATAATCGATCACTGCGCGTCCAGAATTTCATATCTTCAACAATTCAGTTGTAAATAGTAAACACCTGGTTACATTATTGAAGTAAACAATGAAATGCAACGGACAAAGATTTTCAACGGCCGATCTCAGTTGCTCTGTAGGCGCGGCTTGCTGGTTTTTTAGTGTAAAAAACGTTCGCGGTCACGTGACTGCGACGTCACACAGGTATCTCCCTCCACTTACCTGTCCGCGTTCACGACAGGTAAACGTGTAAGGGGCGCAGAGAGCACAGGTGTTCACCGTGCGGTGTTAGTTCAGTTGCATGCCGCCAGGTGGTATACTAACCGAGGTCTGAGCAAAACTGACTTGAGATTGCTGTTGCTTTTGACTTCTTACTTCTTCAGGCTAAGGCGACTCCTTGACGCTGTTGATGGTAATTAAACGTGGGAAGGTAGATAGCGCAGCCAGTGCAGTACAGATTATTTTTACTTACAAGTTTTATTACAAATTTTCGATTACAGTTTAGTCAGAATTCATTATTATTATTTACAAAGTTGAAATACTTAAGCGAGTAGTAATAGTCTCATGGGTGACCGTCTCACGACATCTATACCTCCAAACACCATGTGCCGTTGTCACACCACTGATAACAAAAAATCGAGACAGCGTATGGCAGTAAGAAAAAAAATACAAATGCTCTGTTTTATCTTCAATAAATTTACTTCATTTAAAAAATATCGCAACAATTTGACGCATCTTAAACATAAAACATTCATACCGAATATTGGGCACTAATATTTTCAATACTTCAAAAACTGCATAAATTCGAATTAAACTGAACTACTTTTTAAAAATATTTTACGATTCATAATTAGCTGTTGGTACATAAAATTCACAATATTGATTTGTTTTGTGAAATTTATAAATATACATATATTTTAAATCAGTTCTGTTTGATTTACATATTTATATAGATTTGTTTTATCTACTTTTTGCACGTTAATTGTGTATTTAAGTTGCAAAAGTATTCTTTTTTGACTGAATCTAAAGTTTGCAACCGTAGAGAAAATCGAAGTTAGCAAATCAGATGAGGTAAAATATAACTTTTCAATCAAGGTGCACGCATCATATTTAGGCGGACATTACAAAAAGATAACCTAAGGTAATGTTTTTTATATTTGAATTGTAATTATTAAAATGCATATAATTAGTTAAAGAATGAGTTTTATAAGATATGTTTTTTTCGCACGCGTCCAGTTTAGAGAACGAGCCGCGGGCAAGTTTTCTAAAGGACAAGTGCGATAAAGTCTTATAAAATTAGTTATTTATACTATTTTTTCTATTTTCCGTCTTTCATAGATTAATATTTATTTTAAATCTACGATCTTTTAAACTGAGTCAATTTAGAGCAATTTATAAATGAAATGTTGTGGTTGGTAACTGTTATTGACATTTATGGAATTGTTCTGATTTTGAGGTTATATTGAAATTTTGAAGTTCTCAGTTTGATAGGTTTAGTATGACATCCAGTACTAGCAACCGTCTAAAACAAAATGTTGCGTACCTATAGTAATGAATGCTCTTTCGATGTGCAACTGGGTTTCGTAATGACTTCCTTATGAACGCAAAATATGAAAAATAGTATATGCAATTCTTTAACACTAGTTGTATACAAAACCATTTTAACATAAAAGTGAAAATAAAATCATTACATTAATTAAATTGTGGTATGAAAAATGGAGCAATAGAGAGAGCGAAGAATTTACCTTAAATTTATACCCGAAAAAAAGTCAATTTGATATTTAAACAAACAAATTGCTAGGCCGTCAAGCAGTTTTTGACAGATGTCATAAAAAAAACACACTTTCAGTTATCAAAGAATACATGAGACAACTATTTATGTATTACCCGCCTAAGTGCGCGAAATGAGTGTTTATATCGCTTTTAGTAGAGATCACAGGATCGAAACAAAAAACTTATTCGAACACGCTCAAAAACAAGAATTTCGTCTACAAAATACAAACATTTTTTATGCAACTGTCAAAGAGAATAATACAATAAAAAAAAATTGTGATTTCTTTTGGTTGTTTTACGCACTGAGGCTCGAAACAGTGCACGAAATACGCGTTGTTATGGTAATGTAAATAATGATAAAATGACGTATTTCGCGTATTGATATTAGTAAAAAAGTGAACATTCTTTTACAGTTATAGAAAAAATATATTATTACAACACAGTTATGTCTATTCTGTAACAAAAATTTGCCAAATTTAAGAATTGGTAATCTTTTGATAGTAACCTAAGTTGCTATACTTAGCAATTTGTATTACAGACTTAGCCTCATTAGTTAAAGCTTCTTATACAAATTATTATTAATAACTACTTAATTTAAATAAATAAGCTAGATTATAGCTTAAATAATAAATAAGAATAATTTATTAATTTGAATTTATTGACTAACAAAGAACAAAATCGATAGAAAAGAAATTTATGTCGAATTACTTTATTTTTGACATCTTCTAGTTTGAACTTTGAACTCGAACTTGAGGTCTAATATGAAAAACGATATCTAACACATTTTGTTCTTTTTAAATATATTTCCTTATTTACGCATGCAAATTTTAGATTATTCAATGAAATAAACAAAAAACTGTAGATAAAAAGGATAAAAAAAACAAGATTGTTATGTAAAAATTTATTATTCATCAATTATATGCTAAATACTATTGTTACTACTACTAAATTAATTAATATTTAATCCACAGAATTAATCTATTCTACGCTACTGAAATACCTAGAACAATAAATTAATTGTACCCTTTACTCATGTTGCACAAACTACTACTCGCTTCACTAATTGCACTTTTAAATTAGTAGTTCGGATTACTTCATTACAGATTTTTGCAATTACTGTTCATAATTAAAATATTTATTTAACTTTTGAAATAACTACATCTATTTATATGCATTATAAATAATAAAAACATTATTAAAAAAACAATTTTTATTGATTATTTCATTTATAAAAACGAACTATTTTTAAAACTGGCCAGTACTCAGCGCGGTCAATTATTTGTAAAATTTATCTCATTCCAAAATGGCGACAGATTACGAAGTCGTTGTACTCTATGACGGATTTTCACGAATAAATGAAACTGAAACTGAAATGGAAGCAAATTGTACGTGCACATTATTGAAAGGTCCAAAAAATATAATTATTGATACAATGACTGCATGGGATGGAGATAAAATAATAAACGCTTTACAAATACACAAATTGACACCAGCTGATATCGACTGGGTCATCTGCTCTCACGGACATTCTGACCATATCGGTAACAACGCGCTATTTCAAAACGCTACGCATGTTGTTGGTTTCTCAATTTCAAAACGAGAAAAGTATTTCTTACATGATTTTGAAAACAATCCTGAATATTTAATTGATGATAGAGTAAAAATATTGGCAACACCAGGACATACATTAACTGACGTATCTGTTATTGTTAATACCAATAAAGGAATAGTTGCTATCGTTGGAGATTTATTTGAAAGAAGAGAAGATATTGAGGATGAAAGGTTATGGTTAGAAATTGCTGGGAGCGAATCACCTGAAAAGCAACGAAATAATAGAAGTTTCATATTAAAAATTGCAGATTATATTATTCCTGGACATGGTCCAATATTTCCTGTCACCAACGATTTAAAATTACTTATTTAATCAAATATGTTTTATTGTATTATATTCATTCTCATTTGTTATAATAAACTATGGAAGCTCTGAATTGCAATTTAAAATAAAATATTTATTTTTTGTTGATACCTAGGTAGTTTGAAATGTAACATTTATTCTTATAAAAATGTAGATTATTCTTGGAAGATTATAAGTAACGACAATAGACGTTTATATTAATCTTAAATTGTCTAAAAAAATTGTATCAGTTACGAAACCTTTATAAATTTTATTGGGAAGATTTATGAGCACGCTAATTTCATATTTATTAAACCTAAAAATATGATGCAAAATTATAATTCTTCCAGTACAAATAAATAAGTATCTACATACATCGAGGGTGTTTATTTTTTTGTATTCATTAGTAAAAATTTTCATTTGACAATAGTTTTTTCCCTATTAATTACGTAAAAACTTGGTAAATAAATAAATTCACTCAGCGTGAGCATAAAAATTTGGAATGTAGGCAACTAACGTGTGAATTTCAAAATTTGTAGAAATTAGCTTTTCCATACATTTGAATATAGGAATAAAACCTTGTTTAAAATGAAATGTTACTTTTTAATCAACTTTTTATACTCTTGCTCTTAAAATTGAGAAGAGCCATTTCCGCATATATTTAAAATCCCATATAAACTCTCATATTCAGTGCACTGTCTGTACTTGCTATAAATAATATATTAATACACATTTTAAATAATATCCATGATCCAAATATTATATGGTAAACTATTTAATCACTTCTTAATTCGGATAATTACGATAATTCTTATCGTAGTAACAGACCAATTCCAACATGGATCCACATGTATTATCAGACAGCACTAAAATACTTTCTGTTAAACTTTATTTCCATTTGCCTTCATTCAAATAATTTGGAAATAAAAGTTATTTTTAATATATTAGCATTATTTTCGATGATATATTCTATGAAAGCCTAGCAACTATAGTATTTTCATTTTAAACCGGAGGGATCTGCATAAAACGATTAAACGTCCCTGTCCCATATAACTACAATGAAATCTATTAGTGCGACTACCCCATATCGCTTATCGATAGTCAAAATAGGTAAATTTTCAAGGGTCGTATTCAGCCTAAAATTATTCTTGTTTTTTTCTATGATTGACCGTACCGGCGAATGGAGCTGTACAACCCTGTGCGAACCTTGTGAAACCAGTTATAACGGGTCATATTTTGAGTTCCTTTGTAAACGTAATTGCGGTGCATTTAATCGTTTTATGCTGATCCTTCCAGTTTAAAATGAAAATAGTATAAAATTTCATAAATCTTTTATAAATTATCCACTGTCATCCAGCTTTCTGCAGTCAAATGGTGGTAATATGGAATGTTCATTTTTTTACCTATAATTGGATTAAAAAAGAAGTCGTAAAGTGAATTTCAAAACTTAAGCAATCATGAAAGATTCCGCTTGAACTTATATTCTTCATTATCGGCAGTTGATTCATTTCCAATGAAACACATCCTTTATTTCTATTTGTATTTAAATACATTTTTACTATTGTCACAGCATCGATCTAAAATTAGTAGTAACAATTTATATATTTATTTATAATTACAGTACAAGAAATCTACAACTTATAGCGGAATCGGAACCACTCGTACGCAGTTGTAGTTTCGATAAAAAGTTCAGTAAGGGTTGAATTGATACATAAAACAAAAATATTTAAGTGACTTGTACAAGATATATTCAGCTAACCATGCATTCCACAGACCAAACATCTAAAGATGTATGTTTCAACTGTCAAATAATTCACGAGCGATCACTGTGCCATCTACCTAATTTACGTTTCCTTTGTGAAAAGTTTGTAAAATTAATTTAAACTCACAAACTGGATAATAATAAAAATCCCCAAGCGATCACTTAACAATGTATTAATCCTTTTTGCAACGCATAACATACAACAGTCCTAGTTAGGTCTGTCGCTTTACATTAATTTGCTTTCTTGTTTCATCTGGGAGCTAAGCGTTGCTTCACAACATAAACATACATATAAGGTCTATATTCTCTTGTTTATGGTCGATAGAAAAGGCCGCAGGCTACGCTTTTCCTAGCGAGTGCTGCCATCTTGTAGAAAACAAGCATCACGTGCTTTTAATTTGTGCTGTCAAAATCGAAATCCAAACGTCAAAAAACTTGATTTAAAAATAATAATTTATACACATAGTTATGTATGATATATTCATGCAGTAAAATTTATTCTTATTCATTACTTTGCATAATTTTATAAAATAACCAAACTATTTTCTTTTACATTTATAAATTTGTATAACATGAGTGCGACAAATATGAGAAATCTAACTATTTTATACGGAAGTCAAACAGGAAATGCACAAGACATTTCTGAACGAATTTGGCGCGAATCAAAACGATATTATTTTGATAGTTCTGTGAAGTCAATGGATGATTACGATATAAATAAATTAATAAATGAAAGATGTGTTATATTTATTTGCTCTACCACAGGGCAAGGTGAAGAACCTGATAATATGAAACTGTTTTGGAAATTTCTACTTCGAAAAAATTTACCTGTAAACTCATTATGCAACTTGAAGTAAGTCCTAACTATATTTTACTTTCCTCTAGGAGAATATTAAATTAAGTTTATTAGGTATTCCGTGCTTGGATTGGGTGACTCAAGTTACGTAAAATTTAATTTTGTTGCCAAAAGATTAAACAAAAGATTACTCCAATTAGGAGCTGACATAATCTTACCTTTAGCATTAGGGGATGATCAACATGATTTAGGATATGACGCTGTTGTTGATGTTTGGATTGAGTCATTGTGGAAAGAGCTTTTGAATCTCTATCCTCTTCCTAGTGGGAAACAACCACTGAACTCTAATCTTGTAATAAAACCTAGGTCAGTAGATAAATATAGTTCAATAGAGTATGAAATCGTATACCTGTCTAATCTTAAATAAACAGTTGTGTTGTTAGAAATGTAAATAATATTACTTTTGTTATTTTGTTTCATTGTTTTATTTACTGATTTCTAAAGAAAGATTTTATTATTTAGATGGAAAATTGAGGCTATTGATACAGATTTTGATAATAATGACTGTAATAACAATAAATCAATATATTATAATGATTATGTACAAATACCGAATGATCAATTTACAGTTCAAGTAAAAGAAAATATAAGAACAACATCTTTAACACATTTTCAGGTTGTTACTTCATTTTGTATATAGCAAATTCAGATTTATGTTTTAATAATACTATTTTTCAGGATGTACGTTTACTTAAATTTATGACACAGGGTCAAGTGTATTCACCTGGAGATGTTTTAAATGTACGACCAAAAAATTCAGTAGATCAAATAAATGAATTTTATGATATTTTAAATTCTAACGGTGTTAATATTAATTGGAAAAATGTGTATAAAATTACAGAAATTGATCCTGGCATGCCAGTTCCTATTTATTTACAAAATGAAATACAGTTTAAAGTGTTATGTGAAGAATATTTTGATTTAAGTTCAATTCCTCGACGATATATATTTAGTGTTCTTGCACAAATAACTAGCAGTGAATTAGAAAGAGAAAAATGTATTGAATTTACAACTGCAGAGGGACAAAATGACTTGTACAATTATTGTAATAGACCAAAAAGAAATATAACTGAAGTTTTAAGAGATTTTCCACATGCTGTTGAAAATCTGACGATAGAAATGTTGTTTGAAATTTTATCACCAATAAAAAGCAGAGCTTTTTCAATTGCTAGTAGTGCTAAAGCACATGAAAATGAAATTCACATATTAATGGCTGTAGTTAAATATAAAACCAAAATGTATAAAGAGCGATTTGGTTTATGTTCAAACTGGTTAGCGGATTTAACTATTGGTGAAAAAATTCCTGTTTGGATTAAAAAAGGAAGTTTTCGTTTTCCTAACCAAAAGGTATTTTTATATGTTAGCTTTATAAAAAAGTTTAATAACAAATATATAATTTAGAATGTTCCCATTATTATGGTTGGACCAGGCACAGGAGTTGCTCCATTTAGAAGTTACATTTGCGAATTGGATAAATTAAATGAAGCCACATCGAAAAATTTAATTTTAGTTTTTGGATGTAGGCAGCATGACCATGATTTTCACTGTAAAGAGGATTTTAAAAAATTTGAAAACGATAAAAAACTATTTTTAATTTGTGCTTTTTCTAGAGACCAGGAAACTAAAGTGTAAGTATTACCTATACTAGATGATTAAAAATAAAGCGACAATTATTTTCTTTTGTTATTAATTTTGGATTTAAAGTTTGTATTATAAAATTTCCGTCGGGCGTAAATGTCACTTTTTGTGTAAACTGTACTTGATTTACACTTCCGGTTTTTCTGGAAGCGATATAAACAGGGATATGAAATATTTTTCTATTTTCTGGATACATTTTAAACCAGATTTACAGCTATACCAAATACTTTAACAAGGAAATCAATCTAATAACAGAAAAAAATAATTACAGAAATTGAATGAAAATAGGTTTGTAAGTGTTTGGTAGAACTATAAATCTTATATAAAATGGTTTTTAAAAATATAACAATATAAATCATCTATTTTAAATTTTATGAAGCTTCACATATTTGAATTATAGGTTTAAAATTAATTAATTTACCTCTTATTTTATTTATCACGATAAACATTTTTAAACATATTTTAGTTACGTACAACATAAAATTAAAGAAAATGGAAGAAAAATATGGGAACTCTTAGATACAAAAAATGCGTACATTTTCGTTGCTGGAAATTCAAAGAATATGCCTCAGTCTGTAAGAGAAGCATTTGTAGATGTTGTTAAGGAATTTAAACAAATAAGCCAAGAAGAAGCTGAAAAAGTTATAAACGACTTGGAAAAATATGGACGGTACCAAACGGAGACTTGGGCTTAACTAATATTTTCTACTAAATTAGAAACCTTAATATTTAAACGTTTTGTATTATTGGTGTAAATAAATTTGCAAATTATGTTTAATTGTGTATAATAAAATTTATATAATTTATTTTAGAAACAAAAGAATTGTTATAAATTATTATTTTGTTCCTACCTCGTAGTTTTTGTTTTTTTATCTTCAAATCTTTACTAGTTAATGCGCATACCGCTAGATAGAGCGCACATGAATATAAAGAGAGAGCATGTCGTTTAGTTCAAAATGGTAGCTATTGCCGTCAGTTGACGCAAAGACAGTTTGCGATGTATGTATTTTTGCACCACGTGCTATTGTAGTTTAATGATTATCAGTTGAAAACTGAAGTGAATATAATTATTTTGTTTCAATTTCTCATTATTAAGGTAAGACATTCTACTATTGATTCAGGTCGATGATACGTGCGAATCATTACACAGAAAAAGGGTTTAGAATATAGGGGTGGTTTCTTAGAAGTTAGACTGTGAACGCTATATCCACGAGACCTAATAGTAGATCACAGTCTTTAGTAATTCGAATGCAAATGGGCGGGAAACTCATTTTAACTGCTTTTAGTCATGATTTTATCTAAATATTCTAATTAGTTAACGTTATAGAGGTTAACTTGTACATCTTTGGGTATATTTAGAAAAAGTAAAACGTGTTTGTTGTTTGTATGCTTTTTAAACACATTTTCTCACTACATTGACATAAATTAAATCATATTATGATTGAATCAATGATGTTATAATACAATAATTGCCTCTATGAACGGTTTATTTAAAGATGAAATTAATTCAATTTTGTTACTTAATTTATTTGGATTTTAATTAATTGTTTAATAGTTCTTTGTGTTACTTTTTGTGGATTATATTTATATTATTTATTTTATTTTTTAAACCCTTTGTTAATAGAGATAATTTAAAACGTAAGTCGTATTATTATAAAGTTCAACATTTCAGACCAGAGTTAATTTTAGCAAGATATATTTAAAAGGACCAAATTAGCTTGACGGAAGTAAAATCGCAAAATTTGTTTAATCATTTTAGTATATATTTTGGCCAATCCTAATATTATGATGTTTACCTGTTAAAATCCTTGAAAGGTTTTTACATTTAACGTAAGCATGAATTATTATATAATTAATTGAGTATAGTGCAAAATACCTAATATGATTTGTTTAAATTTCATTTTGTTAAGAGGTTATCATAAAATAGTTTGAGAACGTGTTTGTATTTTTGATAAATTATCTTAATTTCAAATATTTAAGTTTATAAACTATTGATAACCATTTTATGGTTTACATTGAATGAGTAATTTTTTTAATTTAAAATGTTTCTTTTGTTAACGTTAATTCTTTTTGTTTCAGTTTTAATATCGAATACTGCGTATAAAATGACTGATTAATTTTTAAAGTTTTATAAATAATCTAAAGAGGTAAAAATAATTAATAAAAGAATTTAAAATGAGCGGTTCCAGAAAAGAGCAAACATCTTTGTTGACGGAGAAAAATGGAGTTACCATCACGCCGGCAGCGAAACGAGGTAAGCATTGTTATATTCGCCGCGTCTGTCGGTTCGTTTGTTATCATGATGTCGTTTCCGACATTGCAGTGATAATTCTTGTTGTAGACCAAGTTTTAAATTAACACTACGCTAGTATTGTTTATTTGCATTCAATTCAATGTAGCGCTGCATTATCTCACGTCTGGTTTTATTTTACGTCGTCTTACATTGTTTATAACCTTGGTTTTGTTATTTGATACCTTTTTCGTTTATTGTTTTTAAAACACATTTTCTATTATCAAATTGTTATCGTCAGTTTTTACTGGCTATTAATAGAGTTTTTCTACTCCCGTTATTAAAATGTTATTTAACATACTGGTTTCCATGGCTCTAAATGACACATGTTGACAAACTGTGGCTTTGAATGTTTTAGTCATGTCTTGAAGTTAACAACTGACATATTAAATACAGAGTGAAGTTAGCTGCAACTGTCATTGTAACTTAATCTTGCTTTTTAAATAATTAAACTTAACATTTTTTTACTGTTTTAATTTGCTATCGTAGAAAAAGTATAGTATGTAGCTCGTTTTATAAACTCGTAACTAAATAGATACAGGCGCAGTGGCCGAGCGTGTTAAGGCACATCTCTTAACATACTGTGACGTCATCCGAGCCAAGGTTCGTCAGTTCGAATCCGCCTGTCGACAATGTGTGATTTGTCGTAAAATATAATATACAGTTACATGTATTTATCACACTCGGGCGCTATTAGCTAGTCACTTATACGCCTTAAATAATGTAGCATTTGACTACGAAGACCGGCAGTACGGCAATGTAAAAACTACGGCTCGGTGTGTCCGGTAGGCCCAGGCCCGATTTGGGCTGTAGCGCCACATATGATGATGAACTAAATAGATGTTTATAATAGTATATTATTGTTAGCAGAGAATTAAAATCTGGATATATATTTAATTATACTTTTATTTTTATTATATATGTTAGTTTATACTTTGACAGAATATGATTATATGATCTTTTATTATTTTATTACATTTTTGTTTTCATGGATAACTTAATTCTAAAACTGTTGTATACTCCAACAATTATAAGCCAAGGTTGAGAAGATGATCATTATTGACCCAACTCCAAGATTATATCCCTCGGTTGCACCTCGGGATACAAGGCGCATGGCCAATAATGATCTTCTCAACCGTGGTTTATATACTATTTTTCACTACTAGTTCTTAAATCCTATTTAACGAATTTATTATTAATGATAACATAAGCATTTTGATATGAATACTTGTTAATATCTACAAAAACTGAGCAGGCAGAAATAACATTCTTTTGTTTTTAACTTTTGGATCTTTTTGGGTTGAAATAGTTGAAAAATATGGCAAAAGTTGCCGACACGGCAAACCTACAAAACAAAATATTGGACATCATACAGCCAGCAAGATGTCCAAAAATATTTGCAACATTTTAAAATTGAGATAACTCAGAAACTTACATTGGGAATTCATTGCAACGTACTTCCGCTACCATTTTGGCAGAAAATGGAAGCGACAATTTATCCCCATAACGTCATAGCGGGTGGAAATCTCTCGCTGATGAAAACAGCATTATTGGAATGATACAAGAAGCATCATTTACATCATTATTAATTGTTCCTATATCCAGTGAATGTGAGCCTCCCTTCAACATACTGTTCAAGCCCCATACCTCAACCAATGATGTCAAAAATACTAAATGCAACTTAATATACCAGCGGGAAACTTCATTAAATATACGAAGTACTCAAATTTCATTAAACCCGGGTTCTGCAGCTATAAATACAAATCATGCTTTCCGTTCTTTATATAGAAATGCAATTACAAATCTAACAATAAATACATACATATTTCACAACACAGGTAGAAAGATACTTACTATTCAAACTGAAATTTGACTGGAAATGCCAACTGGAAATGAGGCGGTAATTTTAAATTCAAAATTAATATTTTCCTTTCATTTAATGACTTAAATAAGTTCAGAAGCTTGAATTGCTTTGACAAGTGACAGTTTTCATTATTTACCTAGGTCAATAATAATCCATTATTGGCCGTTACTAAGGAAGCGATAGTGAAAAACTATTTCATGATTCAAAACTAAGTCAATAATGGCATGTTGCTAGGCTAATAGTGAAAAAAAGTTATATAATTATTACTAAGACTATGAGAAATAAATAATATGTGATAAACAATTTTCCGTACATTTTTAAAAATATAACCTATATTTTTTATATCGATATTATTCATTTTCACCAATTTTATTATTGTACATTTTTATAAATGTTGATATATAACTAACAGTTTCATAAAATGAATCTATAGATATTTTTCGTAACATGTGCACAAGAAACACGTTTTTATTCCCTAATTTTAGAGAGAGAAACACTGCTTTTGTCCCTAGGGAGAGAAACATTATGTTTCTATCCCTCGTGAGAATGTTTCTCTCCTTAGAGTCTACGATTATTTCCTGTTTGCGGCGTCGAACGCACCATCTAGCTGAGCGGACAATGAACTAGTTTTAACAGTAAAATTTTACACTTGTCCTTTTTAACAAATGGAAAATTTGACACTTTTCTCATGTTAGGATATTTAACATTTATCCTGATAAGACGGTAATTTTGTGCACTTCTTACAAAAAATATGATATACTTCAGGGAAGGGCGCGATTATCCCTTGTGTGAAATTGGCAAACTTCGACTTCACACGCGGGAATAATCGCTTGTTTCCCTCCCTTGATTACTATTTGAACACAACTTAAATAAATATATCATCATGCCTTTTACCGATTACTGGGTGTGGCACTTTGATATAGCAGATCTCAGTAAGTGATATATTTCTTTGCATGGAGTCTGTTTATCAGCCGTCAAATCACGGCCTCCTAAAATGCTAGTGATGGGCAAGTCACAGGGGTAGTTTTGATTTGGCAAAAATTATTTGACAGCTGTGGGAATCGATCCCGGCTTTTCATATCGACTCGATACTACTGAGCCATCTACCCCATTAAAATGTAGCGCCATGTTTATTTAGAGGACAATTATTAGCGCTGACACTGTCAATTTTTTTTTCTTGACACCTGTTTATTTATTTATTTATGTTACACTGTACAACAGGCCCTTAATCCCAATTACAGTACAGGGTCACCACTTACCGAGCCGCAGTGTGATAGTTTATATAACTCGGGATCCCGGATTCGAATTCCGTAATGCTATCCACACCACCGTACTGACGGACAGTGGTTTCTAACAATTATTTATTACCAAAGGCGTTAAGTGATATTTCAAGAATTTGAAACTTGTAAATTCACTTAATATACATACTTTTTTTTTTGTTACAAACAGCAAAAATAAATTAAAATATCTGAAATATTTTAAAATATATCTGTCAAGTGCGATGATTAATTTATTGTTACCATAACAATAATGTCAAAATTTTATTATTTGCGGTGATTCATGTATTGTTACCATAACAATATCGAATTTTTCTTTGCACTCCTATAGAGCGGTGTTATTATATCCTTGGTAACTCACTGTGCTGGTGGTAGAAAATAGTTATTTTAAAAACAAAATGGAAGCACATTGAGATAGTTGCGATGGACATGTAAATATCGTGCGTGTAAACTTGATCGTGATTTTAATTAATTAGAGAACAAAATCAAATGTTTCGTCTATTTTCCAAATAGCATTCTTTAAAAAAATTAACTATTGTGACTTTAGGGACTTCAGATTTTGAGTTGTGATTCTAAGGAACAGGTGAATGTAGTAAACTTCAACCGTCTGTCATTAATATGTTCAGTTCGATCTATTATTGGGATCTCTAGAACTGTAAATGTTATGATTTCATCTAAATTAGACAAAACTTACCACGTGAGTAAAACATTTTAATTATGTTTTTCTTATTTCAGAAAAATATAATGCAAATCACTACATACAAACAAAAATATGAAATAGGTGATAATTAACTCTCAGTTCGCGAATCCTAATATCAGGATGCTGTCACGTTTTAATTAAAGTACCGGGATACCCTCTTGATCAAAGCGACTGGTTGAGTAAATATTTGTTAACAAGTGATTGCCGTCGAATGTCAACACTTTATCTGTTGTATAAATTTCAATTGTTGTTGTTATAGTTACTACTGACTATGAAAAACATGTAGTAAACAATGATATAACGATTCATTTGTATGTATAGGATGTTTGTATGGATCGGTAAATGACATAATGTTGGTTTAATTAGTCAAAAGTTGTCTAAAAGGTAAGTCATTTGAATCTCCTTTTATTTATACAGGATGTCTAATTAAACTGTTGAATCTCGAGAATCGTAGAAATACGAAGTCTGTTAAATTAGACATAAGTTGTGTGATTGGAGGTCAATTTAGATATGTCTTTGTTTTACCACAAAATGCATAGGTGACAAGATATAAAAGAAAATGTAAATTTGTTTTTCGCTTATAAGTTTTTGTTCAGATTAATGCAAAACTTTATTTTGTACAATATTCACAACAGTCCACAAAATTTTTATATCCCCTATACTATTTTTATTTTAAACTGGAGGGATCGGCATAAAACGATTAAACGTCCCTGTCCAATAAACTACAATGAAATCTATTAGTGCGGCTACCACAAATGGCTTAAGGATGGTCATAACAGGTAAATTTTTAAGGGTCGTATTCAACCTAAAATTATTCTTGTTTTTTCCTATGATTGACCGTACCGGCGAATGGGGTTGGACAACCCTGTGCGAACCTTGTGACACCAGTTATAACGGGTCATATTTTGAGTTCCTTTGTAAACGTAATTTCGGTGCATTTAATCGTTTTATGCCGATCCCTCTAGTTTAAAATGAAAATAATATACAATTTTCGAAAAGTTGATACATCTTAAATTTTTATATAAAAAAGTAGGTTATATTTTGTTCTCTTTTCAATCATATAAAACACAAGTACGTTAAAATTAAGCGACAAATTACATAATAATTTTTTTTTGCACTTTTGTATGGATTATGGTTGATTGTCTTCTTTCTGGATGTAAATCAGAATACATTTGCGCAGTTAATATAAAATTCATCACACAACGAATGTAACAACGTAACATATCAAACTTTTCATAGTTTTCAAAACGTTCCATATTTTAAAATTATTATATTTTTTTGTAATAAACAACTCAACTAGTCACAAGGAAATAAAAAAAAATATCTGAGGCAAATCAAATTCAACAATATTAAAAATACGAAATCAACAGTTACCAAAAGTTTGTTGATAAACAAAAATCAATTATTTATATAAACAAGGTAGGAATATTTTGAAATTATATTTTATGAATAAATAAACTTTCAATTTAATTTAATTTAATATTGTTGTTTGGAATGAAAAAATTGTATTGATTTAAGTTAATTATATTTTATTAATAAATATTTAAAATTCTAATTATTTTATCGATACCCATAGCCATCTGATATCAATTTCTTGAAAATTGTACAAGATTTTTAATACTGCTTTGAATTCCGTTTTAAAAAATACCCCTTAATATTGTGCAAGTAAAGTAAAAAGTTATTAGCGAAAAACGAAATTTGTAAAATTTTCGCTTATATCGTAGTCACCTTTGCATTTAGTAGGAAAACAAAAACATGTCTAAATTGGCCCGTTAATGAGATAACTTTCGTCGAATTTAATCGACTTCGTATCTCTTACAGTTCTCGAGAGTATTAATTAAATAAAAAAATAACGAATCGAATTGTTGACAGCAATGTTTATTAATTCATTTTGACCTTATTTCCCGATTTTGTATTGTTTTTATAACAAAAAATGGTGTAATCGGGCTTTACTAAATAGAAGAAAATGTACGTTTTAATTATTTTAATCTGATCTATTCGACCAATTTCATAATGACGATTATCCGCTGCGATAATAAAACAATTTTAGTAGAAAATATACAAAATTATTTTGTAAAACTATTGATCCGTACATGCGTGCAACATATTATTAATTTAATTTGATCTTGTAAAGCTTGGTACAATATTGATCTTTGCAGAAAAGCTAAATAACAGAAATTAAATTTCCGTGAACTGGTTTTCTGATGTAGATGCATCAGCATCCAACTGCAATATAGAAAATTATTTTTAACTTTACATCAGTGAAGTGTCTTCATAATTTTACGTAACCATAAATTTATCGCCTATAAAACACGAAAGGTTATGAAAATTTACATATTTAAGATAATAATAAATTGTTGATACGTGTTAACAAAAACTTATTCGTATTTGTTATTTGTTCGGAAGCAAGTAATTACAAATAATTATAATAACTTATCGAGATGAACGATGTACTTATCAATAAAAATAATCTCTTTGAGAAAATAATGTTGCTGTAGTATAACTTTGAGTGGAGTCAACATTTTCTTGTATTCTCTTATTCAGCGCTACACACACATTCTCGTCTAAACAAATGCTGATTAAAAAAAAAATTAATACTGACAAAATATTTGCTTTATGACAGAATTTTGTAATGGAATTTTCCACCATATAATCTTAATTTTTTTATGAAACTTCATGAACATCTACGACGGTCAATGAAAACCGCGAGATGAATATTTCTGTATTTAGTTTGTGACAAATACTTTCAATGACTGTTAGATATATTGTTTAAATGAAAACATATAATATACTTATGTTTTTTATTAAGAAACAATCTTACATGAGGTGCTACCCAAAAGTGTCCGAACTCATTTTTTTTTTAAACTGTATTTATCAATACTTCAAATCAACAAAATATCTCCGTCAAATAATTATAAATTAATGATGTAATAAGTCGTTATCCAAATAGTCGTAGATAAAAAATACATTGAGTAACTTCGTTCATGAAATGTATTTGAAATACTTAGAATATCGTCTTGCACTGCAGACATATTTATTCTGCGATGTACCAAAGAGTCATTTCACGTTTTAGGTATACAAATAACATGTATTTTAACTAAAATATGTTTAAGTGATAATAATAATCAGTTAAATTTCTAATTCGAATAGAATGCGGAACATTGTCGTAAGAATATGCAAAATAAGTGCAATATACAAAAGGTATATGGAAATTTATGACCACAGCTCTTAAAAAGTCTTCATTTGTATATTACGCTGTACAACAGGAAACTTATCGTACAAAACAAGAAATCTTCAGCTACTCGGGCGCAATTCTATTTTCACGCATCTGTCAAACAAACTTGTCAAATACGTGCACATTTCAATCCAGGAATACCAACAAAAATTCATTACATGCCTGTTTTAAACCAATAAAATATTTAAAATATGCCGTGCAATAATAGTCAAACAAACTGTTATTTTTTCATTCATTTATAAGATACCATAATATCGAAATTAAATATGTAATAAATTTTGATGTTTTTTAATAAAAATAATGCAGTTGCGTGAAAAATTTTGTGTACCTCGGGAGCTCAGAAAATAGTCCGCAATCGTTTCCCGGCCTAGATACACAATAGTTATTTTTGTATTAACTGCGCAATTTTTTTTTCTATATCCATGACTAAAATGGCTTTACTCGTAAGATCGTAGAATCACTTTTTAATAACAAGATTTCATTAGTCACTAGTTGTCCAATAATAAGTGAATAATAGAGCTAATATTATTAAGTTGTGTGATTATTAAAGGTAATCATACCTGTAGTTTTTGACTAAAGTTAATTTATATTATGACAGAAAAATTAGACACTGTGACTAGAGAAATTCAGTTGATGCCATATTTCGAACACAGGTGACGTGGTGTAGCGGTTAGCATCTCTGCCCGGTATGCGGAAGGTCCCTGGTTCGAATCCAGGCGTCATCAGAATTTTTCTGTCATAGTATAAATTAACTTTAGTCAAAGTGAATAATAGTTATTTTTGTATTAAGTGCACTTTATATAAAGATATTTATATATAATATCACACATCACAAAGAAATGAGAAACAATTAAAAAAATATAAAGTTTCAAGAAAGAAAATAGTTATTTTTGTATTAAGTGCGCAAAATGAGTGTTTTTTTGTTGCGCGGGAGAATGTTACTTTTAGTCGACACCGCAGGTCGAAACAATAAATGACAAGAATTTTATTATTTCTAAATATATAACTGCAGTATTTTCATACTTCAAATTATATTTTTCTACGATTGCTATGAAAAGTTGACAATTACGCACTCATTTCTCATCGTAAAGTTGACGTTTTCTGTGGAACAATCGGAAAATATCTTTTTTGCGCGTCTCCAATGGCAACGCGCAAAAAAGATGTTAAAAGCGCGCGTATCCAATGGCAACGCGCGAAAAAGATTAAATGTGTGCTTATTTCAAGTTACCAGGGATTTAAACAAAACAGAAACTTGTCATATTGACAGTCACAGAACGAATTTATTTTCAGTACGTATACGTTTTTGAATAATTTTAAGATGCAATCGTAGAAAAAATTACGTGCATCACGAGCTTAAAGTGTCTTTGTTCCTCTTGCACTATTGCAACTCTCGCCTTCGGCTCGCGCTGCAATTACCGTGCTCGAGTAACAAAGAATTACTTTACGCTCTTAATACACAAATAACTATTTGGAGTTAAATGAACTCAGAACATTGATTGATTTCTCTTTTCTTGTCAACAGAAGTGAGTTTTATAATTAATGCAGTTAACAATACTAATAAATTTAAATTAAATTGTTCCAATATATCAGCACCATCACTATTCATTTTGTTTCAATTAGTTACAAACACAATTTCCGATTGAACAGGTAGCTGACGTGATGCAGTTTGCGCAGGCACATATACAATATAAAGCAGTAACGTACAGTATTGCAGATTAATGTACCAAAAACAATGGCTGGTAGCACAAGCTCTGTTTTTACCTGTTTTAAGAGCAGTGTATTTGAGTGTTTTAGCTATCTCTAACATGTTAAAACCTTGCTCTTAGAACACCCAAACACAGAGCTTGTGCTACCAGCCTGTATCATTTTTCTGATCTCAATTTGGTATACAGGGTGTCCCAAATAACAATAAATGAGGAGTAACATTTTTAAGCTCTTTCCGAATCTGCAATAACAAATACGGGTTCACATTTAAGATTTTTAAGTCGACCCCCTTTCCAGCTCTCCCCCCCCCAATGGTGTGGGGGGCCATCTTGTCAGAATCCGATGTCCCCCCCCCAAACTATGAAGGTTTTGATTCCGCACACTTGTTGTTAAGATGCATTCTTTTCGAGATATTCAAGAACGTAATGTTATTTGGGACACTCTATACATACGTGATCTTAAGAAGCTAGAGTGTTAGAACTGCTGCATTATGGATTAGAATATTTTATATCCATTTTAACAACTGAAGTACGACTTGTATAACGGTATGAACAATAATAGTAAACTTAAAGTTACTTTGATTTATATTGCAGTTTAGTTATGAAATCGCAGAGGATTATTCTCTGTTTTTATTCTAGATTGACATTATTGGAATTAGAACAGATACAAAACAGAATAAAATTATTCATATATTTTGAGTTATCATTCATACGTCATATTATCTTGTATTTTTTTCACAGTAACACTTGATGCAATAATTATCATTTATTTATGTGAATTAGAAATGGAGTTCTAATTAAAACTACAAATAGTATTAGCGGCTAATCTGTTTTATGAATCTGCCTGTTAGTGTTTAGTCGATAAATGGATATATCCGTACTGAGCATCATAGAAAAACACATCAATTATTTTAAATGGAAATTCTAAAAAAAGGTTATAAACGTATTGAATGTGATAAATATTTGAAAATATTCATATGTAACACAAAAGTTTATTTGACAAAATTTTTATTTTATTATAATTTTTAGATAAAACAGCATGCAAGAAATATAGTAAAACAAAACACAAAATCATTTCTACTGCCGGTAAGGTACAAAAATTGAAAGTGTATTCAGTTCTGCAACTTATGATGGGTAAGCCATACAAAAAATATTTTTGATTTTTCATAAATTTTTTCAATTTTGAAAGCAAACTAAGATACTGACAGTGATGTAGATAGCATCGAAGAGCTTTTCGATGAAACAACAGAACGCACTCGTCATCAACGAAAAATAGAGACACCTCTATTTTCATCAAAGAACTCATCAATGAAACGAACGCATCTCATTTCACTCGTATCTTTTGTGTCTTATTTTACGTTAGCGTATTTTTGCATTTTAGTTTTTCTTTGAAGCTTTTATTTTTCGTCAATGACGAGTGCGTTCTGTTTTTTCATCGAAGAGCTCATCGATGTTCTGCGACCAGTACCTATGCCATAGGCATTACAAGTTTTAATTTAAATTACATTACTTATTTAAATTTGAAATATTTTTATGGAAAAAAAATAATAACTTCGATCGCAATGTTTAGATTAAGTTCTGTACAATCAAGTATTACATTTACATTTAGTATTTTAAATGTACTCATGTATAGACATGGATATATTCAAACAGAAGTTCGTATATTTCAATGAAAAATATTAGCACAATTAAATTACATTAACGTTAACTTATTAACACCTACTCAAGTAATAAGAAGGTAATCCAGAAATACACTATAAACGTCAACAACAAGAGTTATAATATCTGTTAAATTTGAGAAAAGATTACACATTAGTAGACCGATGTATAATGTTTTATTTTATTTAAAAAAAACTAAAAATTCAAAGATTGTTATTTTGTTTTTATTTTAAAATCATGTCCGTCAGTACGGTGGTGTGGATAGCCATACGGAATTCGAATCCGGAGAACCCGAGTTCAAATCTCCCTCAAGCTAAAAATATTATATAAACTACTACACTGCGGCTCGGTGAGTGCGGACCCTGTATTATAATTGGGATTAAGTTCCTGTTGTACAGCGTAACATAAATAAATAAATAAATAAATTTTACTTAGTCAACGGCCATGGCACAACTCGTTGATACTGATCCAAGCGATAACGCGAGTTAAGCAACGTTGCGCGCGGGGAGTATTTGGATGGGTGACCGTCCAGAGAAAACCCGCGTTTCTGTTGACAAAAAAGACCTAAAACGCGGATCAGGGCGTAATGGCGGCATATGACCTAAGTAGTTGGTCCGCCAAGAAGCCACAAAAAAAAAAAAAATTTACTTGTTAATGGAAGCATTTAATGAAACCTCATCGTAGATGTCAGCACAGAGGCTGTCAACTATTCATTTTCATTTAATTTCATTGCATCTATTTACAATCTTTGTCAAATTTCATTTAGTAAAAGTATTTTGTGTACCTATATTATATTTATAATTTTCGAAATTTTGAATTTTAAACGTGATAACATAAACATAACAACAAATGCCAAAATCCCAAATGCATTAATCGTAAACAGGTTTATAAAGTAAAATACACTAGTAGCGCCAATATTTCGTAAAAATCTCCCCATTGCAATCAATTTTATCGTATTTTTTTTTCCATAAAAATATTTTCTGATTTCTAAATTGTACCAACCCCCTCCACCTTGAGGGTTGAAAAAGAGAAAATTGCATATTGTTTTTTTCACCATAAAAATATACGTGTTTTGTAACTTTGTCATCGAATGCTTCGTTCTCGAGATATTTAAGCCTTTCCAGACTTTTTGGACACGCTGTATACTACTCTATAGTAAATAATGGTGAACATAAAAAGAAATTAACGTATGGAAGTAGCTTACACAAAAATTTTTGAAAAAATCTGTTTTCGACTTCCAGTATGCTAGGAAGTCGGTTAAATATGTTCATCAAATTAATGCAAATTATAATTAAAACAATATTGTAATTCTAGTGAGAAAAGGGTTTAATTGGAAAAGAGTACGAAAGTTGGAACATTGAACGTGAAACTTACATATTTACGTTTACGATAAGAGAAATTTAATAATAATAATATGTAAATCAAAGGAGTTGTATTTGCAAATGCACATTACGTTTCCTTGGTCACCATGGTAACTGACATTTCACTCACTAAATTTAGTTTTTATAATAAACGTTTCCCTCACTAGTGAGGAAAGTTATTCACTTTCAACACTAATGAGGGAAACGGTTACTATGACAACTAAATTGAGTGAGGGAAATGTCATTTTCGCAGTAATGTTGAAAAAAAATTACACCTTTTTCAAAATGTTCAATTTATTTAATATTTATTGCACTACAAAGATATAACAATATAAATTATAATGTATTTATACAAAAACTAATAAATAATAAAAAAAAACTATTATAATTAAACTTTTTCAAATCCGTACTTTATTTAATATTTATTAAATAACAAAATAAAATATGCTCCATACAAAACAAAATAATTAAAACCCACACAATATATGAATTACAAATTTTCAAGGTTTCAATAAAACAATTAATTAATTTTAGTATTTTAAATTTGCGAATATTACCAATTTATCCGAAACCTTGGTTTATAAAGTGATTTTTTAAAAACCAACAAAAGAAATATAGAAATAAAACTTGATACTGTGAGAATTAATGTATAATTTCAATGACAAATTGATGTAACATTTTAAAATTGTAGACATCAGAACTTAAAGAATAAAATATTTGAAAGAAGTGAAAAATATGTGAGAAATGGTTATAGCATTGGCGGGTGAAAATACGTTTCCCGCAATCTGAAAGCGTCACACATGATTTGCGCGACTCGCAGTGATTGATGGGCTCTGTTCTTTACAGGGGAGGTGGGGTCAGTGGGGTCGCCGACGACAGAGAAGCAGCCGTACGTGCCGGTGCGACTAACACCCGCCTGGGAGGCCACCAACGCCTCGGAGGACGAGCTCAACTTCCGCAACATCAGCATGGACGACGCGCACTTACAGCTCCACCCGCCGAAGGACAGATACTACCTCGTGTACATGGTGCTGCTGCTGCACGGCGTCGGTGTCCTCATGCCGTGGAACATGTTCATCAATGCTAAAGCGGTCAGTTACAACTACATTACTTTTTCATTAGTTCTAATATATCTACGATCTGCAAAAAGTATCCATTTTAAAACTAAAATGCAAGATTTTGGCCACGAAGTTTATCTTTTCTTTACAGTACTACTGTATTTTACATTGCTATTAGAAACTGCCATAAAAACGGTTTTATCGATCGCTGTTATTGGCAACGTCCATTAAAAATGCTAAAATATCAAAAATATTAATATATTTTTATAGGTAGTATTTAATCAAAATTTATAATAAAGTTAGCAGTTTTTTAATTGTAAATGCAGTTGCGTAATAGTATATTATGTAAAAAGTTTTATAAACATCTTATTAGTTACGACCGGAACGTGTGTATAGAGAGTTTAAAAACGTATACTTTTTCAACGACTTCAAATTAAGAAAATAAAAAAATGTACATTTTTATATTAGTTACAATGACAGACGCAGGAAGCTAATTGCAGCCCGTGCTTAATACGTCAGTTGTTAACTTTACGTTAAATCTAAAACATTCAAAGCCACAGTAAAATAGACAATCTAAATAATTTTAAGTTTGAAAAGTAATAACAACAAAAAATATTTCAATTAAAATAATTTATATTTGTAATCTATCCAGGATATATTATATTTATTATCTTCAATAACATGTTAAAGTCATGCTTTTAGAACATAATACAAAGTTTGAAATACCTTCAATTGTGGAATACGTATTTATTACGAGTTTATTTACATAGAGATTTCAATGTTAATTATGAAATATTAATTATTAGTTCCTCTAATTGATTTTCGGCAAAATAGTTATATCGTGTTTGTAGATAAAAACATTATGTATCTAATGATATCCGAATTGATAATTTTTCTTTATCCCGAACAGAAAAAAAATCATTAAATAATGTTAATTTAAATCAAATTACTAGTGCCATGGAATAACAATTAAATAATTATTTGCAATTAAATACGATGAGTCTCTAAATCTGGTCACACTGTATACGTATATTATATTAGTTAATTGTTTATTCGTATGATCTCAAACACAATACAACAAATATAATTAATTAATGCAAATGTTTTAAAATGAAAAAAAAGTTAAATAATTTACAATCGAAATGAAGTTACATGTCGCATTAAAATTAATCAGTTGATTTTGATATTTATAACTTTTAAAATGATCTTGCCGTAAAACCTTGTATACGCTGCTTTTACTAACATTTACTATTTCAGAATTTCTTTTTATTGAAAGGGTATTGTCACTTTCAATTAACTGTATTATTTCATTTTTCTTATTCTCTGTTAGAACCATATTTGTTCTGATTTTTTTCTTATGATGTACATTGACGTATCCTATCGTTTTATAATTATTATAAATTTTTCTAATAGTTGCTGGACACTGACTGGGCCGATTATTAAAAGTAGCGGCAAATAAATCAGAAACTTGTTTTAAGCTCATATTCGCATCATACCATGTTATTTTTTTACCTTTTCTTCTATCGTATAAATCATTTTGAAAGAAGACAGTTTTATTACTTTGACAGCTATAGACGACAGCAATGTTATTTTCCCTATGTTTACTTTTAAAATAAACTCTCTAATGCATTACTGTCAAACTTTTTAACTGTAACTATGGTAATGACATATCCCTATGTTTACTCCCGGTATATAAGGTGATTCATATTAACTAAAATAGTGACATTGTAAATGTCAAATTTGTTTTTACATAGCAACCGCTTAACAAATGCATAATATGATAACTACGATAACGCGTAACAGTAAAAATAATCACAATATTAATATTAATTTTAAACAACCAGCAAAAAAATATGTGTTCAAATTGAGAAAAAAGCAAATTTAGTATATTGTAGCAATAAATGTGCTACTTTTTTGACTAGTTAAAAAAATTGCTATTTCTATAATCGGTAAAAAGCAGGGTTCGTAAATATCATGATATTTATAATAAATATCAAAATATCTTATATATAGGATATATATCAGATAAATATCACTTTTTGGATATTTATTTTTTAATTTTAGTTTTTGTACACATTTAGAAAAACTGAAAAATTCGAAAAATTTCACTTTTCCGGAGGCTATATCTCAAAAACTAAACAAGATATGGAAATGCGCTCAACGGCGTTGAATTCCCCGTGTCCGAATTGACTTATAAGCAAATTTTCATACAATTTTAAGCAATTTAATATTTTTAATTATTTTTGGTTTTTTCAGATTTTAATTCAATTTTACCAAAAATCCTTTACATACATATGTATTTTGACCCACTGAATCCAGTGGTGCAATCTTCAAATGCATATGACTTCTGGTTTTCAAGAAAATGTTAAAAAAAACCGCTTTTTGCGATTTTTTAACGGAAAATTGAAAAAAAAATAAAAATCGCTGAAACTATGTTTATAAGTTAACTGAAGCACGAGAAAATTAATGCCGTTGAGCGCGTTTTCATATCACATTTAGTTTTTGAGATATAGCCTCGGAAAAGTAGAAAAACTGAAAAATTCGAAAAATTTCACTTTTCCGGAGGTTATATCTCAAAAACTAAACAAGATATGGAAATGCGCTCAACGGCGTTGAATTCCCCGTGTCCGAATTGACTTATAAGCAAATTTTCATACAATTTTATGCAATTTAATATTTTTAATTATTTCCTTTGGTTTTTTCAGATTTTAATTCAATTTTCCCAAAAATCCTTAATCGTAGGATTATTAAAACGAAAATTTACATACATATGTATTTTGACCCACTGAATCCAGTGGTGCAATCTTCAAATGCATATGACTTCTGGTTTTCGAGAAAATGTTAAAAAACCGCTTTTTGTGATTTTTTTGGCGGAAAATTAAAAAAAAATAAAAATCGCTGAAACTATGTTTATAAGTTAACTGAAGCACCAGAAAATTAATGCCGTTGACCGCGTTTTCATATAACATTTAGTTTTCGAGATATAGCCTCGTAAAAGTAGAAAAACTGAAAAATTCGAAAAATTTCACTTTTCCGGAGGCTATATCACAAAAACTATTTGATATTTTTATATAATGGATATATATATATCATTGCAAAAATATGACGATATATATCAAAATAAATATCATGATATGTATCGATCGATATATATCTTCGAACCCTGGTAAAAAGTAAGTTTTTCTAACGTCATTTGGTGACAGAAAGTAAACAATTGCAGATCGTTATTGGCTTCAGTCTGCAAGCATTTTGCTAACCACAAATATTAATTCTTTTACAATTAAAATATGTATTAGTTACTATTACAAATCAATTAATCTTTATCTGTGGCTACCCCTCCACTAATATTTTTGAGGGCCGTGATTTGACGGCTGGTAACTGCACTTCACACGAAAAAATATATGACTTACCGAGATCTACTTAGGCAGAGTGCTACACCCAGTAATGGGTAAAAGACGTGATGATATATTTATTTGTTTATTTAATCTTTATGTCCGATCGTAGAAAACGTGTATACTCCTCTGTTTGATAGTACCTTTGCAGAGCTCAACTAGTTATATTCCTCGCTTTGTTCATGCTACAATCTCTAATCTCAATCTGCAAACAGCTACTTTCAACCGTTGATATACAAATATACGAGTAACTATTTAACAACGATCTAAGTTCTAAGACATCTGCGTCTTAATTACTGCCTTTAACTTTGTTTACATATTCGTAATAAGTTTTGATAATTACTTATCTTAAAATATGTTTTAAACTACTAGATACATATACAATTTTATTAATAAAGATATGTTCAAATAAATAAGATTATAAAGTCATAAATATTTTATTTATAAATTCTGTAAGCTATATTGGCTAGTAGCACAAGCTCTGTTTTTGTCTGTTTTAAGAGTAGTGTATTTGGGTGTTTTAACTATCTGTAACATGTTAAATCTGTGCTCTTAGAACACCTAAAAACAAAGCTTGTGCTAGCAGCCAATGTTTATAGCACGTCGGTTTTTAAAGAAACAAGCTTAAGTGAGCTGTACGGAGTTTGTATCATCAAGAATAATTTAAAAAAATTATACAGAAATACTAGTTACAGTTCCTAGGTCCGACTTCCTTCCTCATCTTTTTTACTTCATTTTCAGTTTTTACTATACAGTGTGTAACTGCAATTGTGTTAAATGTATTTTTAAACAAGCGCAGGCGATACTGCCTTCATTTCTTATAAATTCGTTGTTAGAAAAGTGGGCGTAAGTGAAGATTTACGGACCTGGTGTACAGGAGCGAATGGATGAATGTTTGTTGCGTGTTGATGGATTTTGGTTGTGAGAAAAGAAAGAATGGAGGAAGTGTAAATGTGGTCGAATCGAGTATCGTGTGTCAGGATGAGAATGTTGACGGGTTCATGCTACCCCATTTAATGGGATATAGCGTGATGTTATGTATGTATGTACTTTGATTTAGGTGGATGTATGTTCCTGCACGTGGTTACTTGTTACTCGTTTTTTTTTATGTTACTGAAATTATCTCTTCAATTATCACCCGATTTCGACCTGTAGATAACTGAGATATATTATTATTTTTAAATATTATCAACTTTAAACATTAAATCGACGAGACATGGAGACTTCCATTACTTTTGAAGGTTTCATTAGCAGAATTGAGCATTTTTCGATTAGCAATTGTTTGAAAACCTTATCGTGGTTGATATTATAAGAAAAGTCTTTTGATGGGATCGCATACAGAATTATAAATAAAGTCAATCGCTGATTATTTTTATAAATAATTCTACTCAATACCTATTATTAGAAAATATGTTTTCATAAACTCCTTACATATTGAAAACTAAACGTTGAGAACAAGTTGCATGAGGACGGAACTTGCTCGGGGACTAAATGTCGGAAACGAATTACGCGCAATTCACCGGATGTCGTGACAAGTTGATTGAACTGTTTGTTCAATTTATACGAACTTACAGCCGACAATATTAAATAAAAATAGTATAAATATAAATGATTTGTTATACGTTATAATTTATAATAGTGTTATATATATATATATATAAACATGGTCACTTTCACTATTATTGAATATAAGAAATGACTTGAAAATATTGGCAATGATTAAAATTTTTCTGATATTTCTCAATATTTTGTAACTGAATCTTTAACATTGAAAGAACTGGTACACAATTTAAATTAAATTAATCTTTAATGGGGTAGTTTGGCCAGTGGTATCGAGTCGGCCTGTGGATTTGAGTACCCGAGTTCGAATCTCACAGATGACAAACAATTTTCACCACTTTAAAACTATCCCTGTGGCTCCCCCTCCACTAACATCTTTAGGTGGCGTAATTTGACGGGTGATAACCGCACTTCACGCGAAGAAATATATCACTTACCGAGATCTGCTACGGCTGAGTTCCACACCCAGTAATGTGTAAAAGGCGTGATGATATATTTATTTTATTTAAAATGAATGTTTACTAATTTTTATTCATTACTGTAATCAGTGTAATCCATGAATCCAGTGGCTCGAAATGTTTACCTCAAGTAAGGTTCAATTTTTTTTTCGAATTTAAAAAAAAATCCTTTTTCGTTGTAATCAGTACATACAATAATATCCTGAGAAAAAAAGTGCATAAAAATAAAATAGAAATAACAGAATAAATGATTTTAGTCATAAAATGCCTGAAATCGTAGTAATCCATAAAATAATCATGGCAAATAAGGGTTATCAATAACTTATCGATCAGAACTGTAAACAGAATAGGTTAATGCAGTATTTATCAACTTTTTGTAATCGCGACACATTTTCAAATATAAAATAAAATTCTTCCGCGACACTTCAAAATTTGATCAAATAAATAAACATTTATAATCAAAAAATATTCACTATAAATACTAATTGTTTGGATTTGCGATATGTTATAAATGTATGATGCCGTAGAGTAAATATATGAGTATGTATCTTAAATACCCATTGATATGTAGGTACTTATTTAAAAAAAAAACTAAAATAATATAAGAAGAAATGCCCATAAATTAAAAAATAACGAGTACCAGTTTGTGTAAAATTGGACAGGAAATCATTCGAATTAAAAATCAATTTAGTAAACTAAATATGGTACTAATTCCAAACATTAGTTATGTATGTATCAAGGCACTTATGTTCTTGAAGATTGAATAAAAAAATTCATTAAATCTTACGACACACCTGGAAGAGATTCGTGATAAACAGGTTGAGAAACACTGGCTTAACACATGCAAGGAGGCAGAAGGAAGTGAAAATCACGTGCGCAAGTCCGTCACTGTATCACGTGTATCATTAAATAATTTCATTATTTTCATATGCAAATTAACATTCTAGTACTTTTCATGTATGTCACGTGCAGACTAAAAGGGTTTTCCATTATAGAGATAACATTAAATTTGTTGTGTCAACAAACTGCACTTGCATGAAAAGCAGATTTTTACCACTAAATGCTGATATTGCTATTTTGTATTTTCATATAATTTTCTCAAATACAAACAAATGATAGTAAGTCGGCTTGCTTTTCCAACAAAAGTAAAAGTTATTATATTATTCACAGTTTGATACTTAATAATAAAACATGGTGGAATATTGCACGAGCTAGAGCTGTTTTAAACCGTCTATCAAGTAATAATTTTACCAATAAGTCACCCAAAAATTACTGTAAAGTTTTATAAAAGCAACAAAATAAGAATAAAATACAAAATTTATCAACACAAACACAATAAATTGTATACGTTTGACAGTAAAAAGATACCAATATTTAGTATAAAATTTTATCTTCAATGTCACATTGAATGTATTACAAACGCGAATACCAATACTCATTGAAGGTATTCTGTAATTCTTTCAGCACATTTCATGGCTTTGAAGTATATTTCGAGTCCTGAGTAATTCATTGATAATTTCAGATCATTTTGATTGAAGTTTTGTTGATTTTGACATCTTTAACATAAAGTATATAAAGAGAAACCAATATATTTATTTAATTGCCATAAACTCGGGATGGAAAAATGTTTAAATACTTAAATTGTAAAATCCAAATTTTCACGATGATTTGAAAGGGGGTAGTTTGAATAACGATGTAAAATAATTCTATCTTTACTAGACGGTGCAACGCCTAATCATATAGACATATACGTAACAAAACTTATAAAGTGCGAAAAATGAGTGTTTTTTTGTTGCGCGTGAGAATGTTAATTTTAGTCGAGACCGCAGGTCGAGACAATAAAAGGCATTCGAACGCGCTAAAAAAAGAAGAATTTTGCCCACGAAATACAAACAACATTTTTTCTACAACTGTAAATAAAGAATAATACAATAATTCTTGATTTATTTAAGTAAATTGAAGGAAAACAATCAACAATAATATTAATTTGATATTATTAATGTGTTGTAACTAATGAAACATAAAATAAATAAATAAATATATCATCACGCCTTTTACCCATTACTGGGTGTGGCACTCTGCCTAAGCAGATCTCGGTAAGTGATATATTTTGTCGCGAGAAGTGCAGTTACCAGCTGTCAAATCACGGCCCTCAAAGATATTAGTGGAGAGGGAGCCACAGGGGTAGATTTTTAAATTGGTGAAAATTGTTTGTCGGCTGTGGGGATCGAACCAGGGTTCTCAAGATCCACAGGCCGACTCGATACCACTGAGCCATCTACCCCATGACAACAAATAATATGGGATCGTGCGCGATATACTCATTTTGCGCACTAGGGTGCAAAATAATGCGCAAAATATGCGTTGTCATGGTACTGTAAATGATTAAAAAATCACTTACTTCGCGTATTGATATTAGTGAAAAAAATGAACATTTTTTGACAGTTGTAGAAAAAATAAATATTTCATCACATCTTTTACCCACTACGGGGTGTGGCTCTCTGCCGTAGCAGATCTCGGTAAGTGAAATATATATATATGCGGTTACCAGCCGTCAGATCACGGCATCCAAAGATGTTAGTGGTGAGGGAGTCACAGGATTAATTTTAACGTGGTGATATGACAATTCTCTTGGTTTCTTTGCTGTACTAAAATTCACAAGAATTTTTTGTTATGTACCACCACGTCATCAAAAAAGCAAAAGAAATATTGCATAATTTCCTTCTGATTGTTTGAAAGAAGATTAAAACTTCAGGCGTCTTTACATTTCCTGTTCGCTTTAGTTCCTACCTAATTTATCTTCAAGGTATTTTTGTATGCATCGAGCAGACTGTTTGATTATTAAAACATAGTGCCGTTAAATCTTTTTCGCACGATCGTGTTTTTTAACGTACTTACAGACGTTGTTTATATACCATCTAAGTTGAATATATAAGTTCCTATAGATACGAGCACAATAACTAGTGCAGTAAGCAATAACACAATGAAACTATAGTATATTTTCTTGTATCTCGCAGGTATAAAAGAATCACAACGAATCTTCCAAGCTTCTTCTATTTCACAGTTCATAATACTGTCTCTGATGATGTTTAATTTATGAATTTTTCTATAAATGTCACATTTCTAATAAATTTAATTCCTTATCAATGACATGCAATTGTGATGTTTATTGTGATTTAATGAAAATTTTGACTTTGATATTTGTTAAAATAAACTAAAAAATCGATCGTACGAAAAATAGTATGCAATACACCATTGCATAAAAAGACCCAGGAAGAAGCATATTGTATCTATAAGCATTGAAAGCAGTGCGACGTAAGTCAGCCATATTGAGACACTAAAATTGCGCGTCCTGATTGGATACAGTCAAATTTGGTGTCTCTCGTTTAGCAGTGTAATTCGTGTCTTGCTTATGATAGGGTTTCATTTCTCCTTCAGTTGTAGAACAGTATATACTATTATATCGTTTTATGGCGATCCCTCGAGTTTAAAATGAAAATAGTATACCTACATATCGTGGTAGTTGCGTGCTTTGTTTTTTTTAGAGTTATTAGTTACAAGTTAATTAAACTTTAAAACAATTTTTCAATATAGTTAAAATTGATTAGAAATTCAAGCTTCACTAATTTTGAGACACTACATTTTTGATCGCAACAGTTTTGAGCATATGCTCCTTCTTGAGTCTTTTTATTCAATGCAATACACGGTTGTTAAGTGCTAATAACCGAATGTCGGAAAGTGAAAAAGCTCGACTTCGTCTCGCATTTTCAATCTTCTCCTCGATACTGTCATATTGCACTTGTCAACTGTATATCGCAATATACTATTAACAATGTCAACATTGCACGTGACATGCTGCGACGTAGATATTTTTGTTGCCATCGTAATGTACTTTTCAAATAGTGTACACAGTTTAAATGTAAATAAGAATTGTTGTTGATCGATTTAAATATTTTTCCTCATTCTTAAAAGTATGAGTCACATCTAAAATTTCTGTTCTGACGATATTTCACTTAAAACAACAGTTTAATTTCTCGTCTCTGGAGAAAATTATTTTCGTCGTAGGTAGAGTTATAAAATTTCAGTTAAATTGGATGGAAGTAATTTGTACAGTAGTTCTGGGAGAGTTTAATTTTGTTCTGTCATTTTTTTTCTGTAGACTTTTACCAACGACGCAATTTACCTAATCTACATTTATATTATTATTTATTTTTTGGGTTATATTTTATTTACTTTGGCGATGGTATAGGTAAATACTTGTCTCACTACCTTTAACCAATTGTTATTAATACGGTCATAAACATTAACTCTTTTGACATTATTTTCTTATTATTTTACATGATGTAGGTATGATAAACAAATAGTTAATGACTTATGACCATAATTTTCAGAACAAGTAAACACTATGTGGATCAAAATAAAACGTAAACAATTGAATAGAAATTGTTTATTTAAATCATTCATTGTTTATATGTATGTCATTCGACTGAAATAGTCACACTAAATTACAACATGCAATGGTAAATGTATATTAGCCTTTTCCAAACTGTGGTCTGCAGATCCTCAGGGATTCAAAGAGTCCCCTAAACGTTTAAATGTTATTAAATACAGAGTGATCCAAAATGATTGACCCTCATGTGATTTGAAAAACTTCGCATTATTATCAAAACTATCTTTTATGGAATAAAGTTAGTAGTAATTACCCTGGATATTAAGGTAATATTTACATAATTAATGACATTTGGGTAAATTAGTAGCGTTGTCATAATTAAGTAACATCTTGTTGTTTGGACAAGTAAGTATAGAACTGAATTATGAAGTAATTTTGAAATAGTTTTTAAGTTCAGAACATGACAAATTTCTTTTGAGAGCATATTTTTGAACAGGGATGACTGAAAATACTGTATAGAGCAATGTCGCGAACAATTTCTGCAGAATTTTGTTAATTTCAAGTACATTGATGATACAAATTTTATACATCATGTTCAAAGGTTAATTCAACGATTTCGTTAACTCTGGAAGTGAATGTAAAGGCAAATCAACTGGAAGACACACTGTTCTCACACAAGTTATTTTAGATGATGTACGGGATCGTTTAGAAACAAATTCTAATAAATTATTAAGAACAAAAATATGCCGAATAGATTCAAATTCACCGCCTCTATAAATTCATTGCGCGCCAATGCGAGCTGTCAGTCGTAGTCCACTATCACAACGATGCGGCAACCAAAAAATCAGAACGAGGTGACTTCCATTTAACTTTAATATAATATAATATCTTTTTCGCGCGTTGCTATTGGAAACGCGGTATATAACATCTTTTTCGCGCGTTACCATTGAAAAACGCGCAAAAAAGATATTTTTCGATTGTTCCACATAAAACGTAAACTTCACGATGACATATGAGAGCGTAATTGTCAACTTTTCATAGCAATCGTAGAAAATAGTTATTTGTGTATTAAGAGCGTAAAGTGATTCTTTGTTACTCGAACACGGTAATTGCAGCGCGAGCCGAAGGCGAGAACTGCAATAGTGTAAGAGGAACAAAGACACTTTACGCTCGTGATACACACATAATTTTTTCTACGATTGCATCTTAAAATTATTTAAGAACGTATACGTACTGAAAATAAATTCATTTTGGCAACTGTCAATATGACAAGTTTCTGTTTTGTTTGTATCCCTGGTAACTATTGAAATAAGCGCGCGATATTTTTCAATTGTTTCAAAGAAAACGTCAACTTTACGATGACAAATGAAAGCGTAATTGTCAACTTTTCATAGCAATCGTAGAAAAATATACTTATTTATCCACTCTCTATTTATTATATTAGTTTTGATATTATAGTCATCTCGTCTTAGCACATTATAAAATTAATTACGGTTTACGAAACTTGATAATGCCGAATAAATGATAGGACTACTTTCGCAGATTTTAATCAGTTATACTAAACTCAACGAGGTTAATTATAATTCATAATTCTGTCATCGTAACGGCCTACTCGTTTGTCTTTTATCCGTGAACACCTGGCGCGAGAGAATGCATATTGAAACAGTTTAAAAGTTTAAAACTTAATTTGTACTTTCTTCAAAGGTCGACTTATTAGTAATTAAATTGGTGATAATGAAATAAAATTCATAGTCTCAATTTTTCATTCATTGTTACATTTACCTTATTTCACGTTTCCTTGTCATAGTTGCTATGTATAATGTTTGACATATAATATCCAGTTCAAACAAATATTAATGTGATTTTTTATTTGTATAGTAATAATAATGTTTAAATAGATTTGTTTCGTAGATAATAATATTTCAGTTTGCAGATATCTCATCAGATGTTGGCGTGCTCAGACTAAATATGTTTTTATAGATTTCTCATTTTCACGATACATTAATTCTTATTCATGCAGCATCCATTCGCCTATTTATAGTGACGTAGGTCCGCTTCTTCTTTTGTTTAACCTCAAAATCAATACATTACTAAAGAGACCTACTTTCATTTTGAAATTGTTAATAGCTTGACATAATATTTATTAGTGATGTTTTGATAAATACAGATTTTCGTAAACAATATGAACAACATTAAAAAAAATCTATATTGGTTAAAAGATCTTTCCATACACTATAAATATTATTATTATTTTATAATGGTTTAGTTTAGTTCTGCGAAGTTTAAATTCCATAAATTAGATGGAATTGCTTTAGCTAAATGCATATCGTAAAAATATCCATAAATATATATACAGGGTGTTAAAAAAGTTCCGGCACGGTGAAATATCTCGATAAATACACATCGAATCAAGAAACAAAAAAACACGTATTTCATATTTTACAAAAACCTATCTAAGCACACCAAACACAAACCCCAACTCCCACCCCCAGGGGGTGAGGCGGGGGGCAACTTTGAAACCTTAAATGGAAACCCCCATTTTTTATTGCAGATTCGTATTCTGTGAAAAAAAATAAGTTAATTTTATCTGAAACTTTTTAGTATTAGACCTGCAACCAATAATTATACCACTCTCTTTATTTATTTTAGTTCGTTCAATCTTAAAAAGATGGGCTAAATAATCAATAATTACATTTTAATTTAGAAATCCTAGATAGCGTTTAGATGTCTAGATGACGCATTCGACTTTGCTTTAGGTGGGTGTATGTAAGTCGGTCACTCGGTCGTGTTCGTTTTTGTCTCATACTTTTGCAGTTTTAAGTCGTTTACAACCAAAATTCTTTTATTTAATTATTTTTAATTTTTGACGAAAAATAGTTGATTATAACCTAGTACGTGAAATTCCTATTCAGTGCACCGGGAGTAAAATTGCTTGAGGATTAAAACACATTTCGAGTACGAGATGCAAACAATTGAATTACAGTATTGAAAGAACAAAATATTGTGTACAACTGTCAAACTGTATTTTTACATCGCTGTAGATACACGAAATTTGTGGTTTTTTTTCACCTGTGAAAAAATAGTTTTTTCTCGTTTCCTTGATTGCAACATAACAATTCATATTGTTTTTGATTTTTTCCTTCAATTTACTTAAATAAATTAATAATTATTGTATTATTATTTTTTAACAGTTGTTTGTATTTCTTTTATATATTTATGTTACTCTGTAAACGGACTCTTGGATCCGCAGTGTGATAGTTTTACTTCTTAACGATTTTGCAAAATGCAAAAAAGGTCGTTACCAATATTACTAGTGCAGAGATTTCGATTAGTAAATTTATTATTTCAATGGAATGTTCAAAATGATATTATAAAACAGTAAATTTAAATTGTTAAGCCGGTTTGTTAAGATAAAAACTATTATACATCTACGGCCGAATATGTAGGCGAAATTGCGTGGATGTAGATAAATAATGAATAAATGTTTGTTTAAAAAAACGTAAATCAGCACGCCTTTTCCCCATTACTAGATGTGGCACTCTGCCGTAACAGATCTTAGTAACTCAAATATTTATGCTCGTGAAGTGCCATTATCAACTATCGACTCACAGCCCCCAAAGAAGTTAGTGATGGAGGAGCCACAAGGGTAATTTTAATGTGCTGAAAACTTTGTAAGTTGTGGGAAATGAACTCTCGTTTTGAAATCCTTAGGCCGACGTAATTCTACTAAACTATCTACCCCTATAAATGTTTGTTTATAAGATTAAAACTTGCTCATACGGAAAAAGATTAATGTATAGGAGAAAATTAAGAGTTTAAGATGGAATAGTAGGCAACTATACAGGGGTGTTTCACAACTTAGAGCAAAAAATTAAAGTGTATATTCTGTACGACGTGCTGATCATGAAACAAAAAGAATTTTTTTTAAATCGCAAAACTATTTTACATGTTTCCTAGTCCAAAATGTTTCATTGCCACTGCCACTGGGTGGATGATTATGTTAAAGTTATTAATTAAAAAAAATTCTATTATAAATAACTGCTAATAATTGAATTGTGTAATTATTCTTTCGTAGTTGATACCTACTTCATTGTTTGTGTTTAATAGGAAAGCGAATCCAGTGCAGTACTACAAAAAATGTTTTAGGTTAACAACCCTTAATTTTTTGAATTAAATTCTTTTTGTTTCATGATCAGCACGTCGTACAGAATATACCCTTTAATTTTTAAGTTGTGAAACACCCTGTATACAAAAACTACGACTTCGGTTAACCTAGACAGTACAAAAGTTTTGACATTAGTAGGTCATGTAAACAATAACGCTTATTTTCCACTTTCTACATCATTTTTGTCTTCAATCATTTACAACTTTAAATTGATTTTTTATTTATTTATTTTTTACAAATTGTCAATTTAAAATCTACCCCTGTGGCTCCTCCACCACTAACATCTTTGGGGGCCGTGATTTGATGGCTGGTAACAACATTTCACGCAAAGAAATATATCACTTGCCGAGATCTGTTTCGGCAGAGTGCCACACCTAGTAATGGGTAAAAGGCGTGATGATATATTTATTTATTTATTTTACAAATCGTCATAATTCAATGTGTAATTTATGTGTTTTATTACAAAAATTTTATATTTCCATTTCAGTTGAGTTTATTATTAACAAATTTTAAATAAACTTAATACTGACTAAAAAACACAAGACCATTTCGTTTCATATCATACTCGCAATCTTCGTCATTCATTGTGATTCATTCATTTATTTTTATTCGTCATTTCTTTTAAATTAATATTATGTATAAAAAGTTATTGTTTCTCAAAAAAATTTCGATATTCCCTCTTTCAACCTCCAAGGGGGTGGGGAGATGAGGTAGAAATTTGTAAATCAATTACAGTTTTTTTTTTTTTGGAGAATGCAATAGTGCAATAAAAAATGGATGTTTCCATTTATATATATCTTATCGAGATCGGCTACGGCAGAGTGCTATACTTAGTAATGGGTAAAAGGCGTGATGATATAATTATTTATTTCTTTATATCTAAGTTCATTGCTCACAAGTTGCGATTTATTTAATGGTTGATTTTTAGAATTATGAAGTCTGTTCATGTGTAGGGTTAAAGATCAGTGTCACGTCATAAAAGTATTCGAGACAGCTGCACAGTGCAAACTGCATTTATTTAATTATGAACAAGTTGACCGAATGATGATAATTCAATTTTAAATAAATGAAACTCAAATTAACTAGGCAAGATAAATTCAACTTGTGAATGATATTTTCCTTTAGCTACACAAAAATGTAATTTTTTATGGTACTTTTCTTCTTTAGTGTATATATTAATATTTCGTACACATTCATAAAATGTAAAAAGTAAAGAACTTCTTTTATTTGTTTTAATTGCTCGACTTGTTTTGCTTTCAGGACTTCAAGTTTTTTTGCCGAATTATATCAATAAAATATCTATTATAAATTATAATTTACACAATTACAATTTTCTTAAATTCACTGCAAATTTTAAATTATGTCAACTGTGCTAATATATTTTTTTTGTTCCAGTATTTTGTGGATTATAAGCTGAGTGAAAATTATACTGGCGTATCATCCACGTACGCTACTAACTTCATACCTTATTTAGGATTTGCGGCCCAAGTTCCTAATGTTATTTTTAATTGGGCGAATATCTTCGTTCAACTAGGGTATGTCTAAACAATATATATACATGAATTTTATTGTGTTGCTTTAAATCTATGATACTCATTGTGGATTATTTAGATATTGTTACTCTCCCTCTCTCTTGATTAGTTTTTTTTTAATTAAAATATTAAATAATAAAAAATAAATTGCCGTAACAAGCAGTAAAATTGGGGAATAATTCAAAAATCATTTGCTTATTTTCATTAAAAACATTGACAGAATCTGGGATAAATTTAAAAAATATCACATCGAAGTTTTTGCTTCAATGGTAATAATTATACTGAATGCCATTTTCTGATGCCATATTTTTTCAATTATCCTGCCATAGTTATCAGAATATTCTGGTTCTGAATTATAATAAACACTGAAAATGCTTTTACGTACATTTGAATCGTAATGAACTGTTTACTTAACTCTGTCTCTAGGGGTTACGAGTCTTATAACGTGCTAGCCCGTGAAAAAATTATAACGGGCTGTTGACATTGGTTATCATGACAACATATCTAATTTTAAACGTTTGACACTTAAATATTTTTTGATTAAACAAAATCTGTCAGATTTTCAAAGTCTATCTTGATTGAACATTTTAGTTATTGCGTTATACTATTGCAATTAATTTGATTAAATATACATATATTGCGATTCAAATGCACAAAACATTTTACAATGTTCGACCGTTAACTGAAATTTACAGGCTCACACAGATAACAGGCTCGCTGGCGCTCGCCCGTTACCTTTCTATGCTCGCCTGTAAATTTCTGTATAACGGTCTTGCAATGTAAATAACTATTAGCAACGTTAAATTTATTGTTTTTTAAAATGAGTAAAATAACTTTATCTTTATAAAATATTAATCAAATAAATAAAAGGAATGAAATTTCATTAATCGATACATTATTTATTATACGAATAATGTAATAACACATTGGAATATCTCGATCCTTATTAATATGTATTTTAAATTAAATGTTTATTATTTGTGCATACAGCATATAAGCTTTATATTTTTTGGTGTATACTAGCTTTTGGTTTATTTTTCAGTGGCAACTTGACAACCAGAATAGTCTGGAGTATAACAATTGAAGTGATCATCTTCATTTTCACGATAGTGTTAGCGATGAGTGACAGCCATGATTGGCCAGGAACCTTTTTCTATGTGACAATGGGTTGTGTAGTCATTTTAAACAGTAAGTGGCAATTATACTATTCTACTGACAAGGTTATTATAAGTAATTTATAAATTTAAATCTATATCATCAAATAAATTGGCTTATCATAAGTTTTATGTAATAATATATTTATCATGTCAGATAAGCATGAATAATGTTTATTCGCATCATTGAAGTACATTTTCGTTGCTAAAATTATGCTCCAAAATATTTCATTAATTAGGTATCTCACTAATCAAAGCAAAGCAAAACGCGAGCTTGAAAGTGAACAACATACATACATCCACCTAAATCGAAGTCTGATTAATTATTTAGGGATTCTATCCAGGATTTCTATATATAGTTATTTGTGTATTAAGAGCGTAAAGTGATTCTTTATTACTCGAGCACGGTAATTGCAGCGCGAACCGAAAGCGAGAGCTGCAATAGTGTAAGAGGAACAAAGACACTTTATGTTCGTGATACACACATCATTTTTTCTACGATTGCATTTTAAAATTATTAAAAAACGTATACGTACAGAAGATAAATACGTGACAAGTTTCTATTTTGTTTATATTCCTGGTAACTACTGAAATAATCGCGCATTTAATATCTGTAGAAAATAGTTATTTTTCTACGATTGCAATGAAAAGTTGACAATTACGCTCTCATTTGTCATCGTAAAGTTAACGTTTTCTGTGGAACAATCGAAAAATATCATTGTCACGCGTTTCCAATGGCAACGCGTGAAAAATATGTTAAATGCGCGCGTTTCCGATGGCAATGCGCGAAAAAGACATTAAATGCGCGCTTATTTCAATAGTTACCAGGGATACAAACAAAACAAAAACATGTCATATTGACCATTGACAGAATAAATTTATTTTTAGTACGTTTATGTTTTTTAATAATTTAAGATGCAACTTTTCATAGCATTCGTAGAAAAAATATGTTTAATTATTGCTGATAAGAAACCCCTTAAAATTGTTTTACGTTTTATATTGAGTATAATAATTAAAACAAAATATACATACAAATGTAAATAAATATATCACTTACCGAGATCTGCTTAGGCAGAGTGCCACACCCAGTAATGGGTAAAAGGCGTGATGATATGTTTATTTTATTTATTTATAATAAATTCAGAAAAATCTCGAAATCGAATATTTTCATGATTGCAATATATACTTGTGCACTGATCGTATAAGAAAATTAAATCGAAATTTAATTATATAACTCATAATATTAGAACAAATTTTATAGTATTTTACATAACGAGCATCAAAAGTGTAAGATTATGTGCGAATGATACACGTAACGAGTATTGTAATCACACTTTCGTGGGAGTTATGCATACAAAGTACTTCTAAAAAAAATACTAGAGCACTGTTGTCAGTGTTGTTCGTAAATGTTAGAAGCATTGATTTATTCTATTCGGTTTTTTTATCAGAGAGCCATCTGTTATCAATCAGTTGAATTCTAACTGCCATATTCTAAGTGTGCGTTGTAATAACGTAATTAGCATGTGTTATATTCAACTTTCCGCAGTAATTTATCTGGATTATAAAATGCACACCTGACAAACCTATTTCAACAATAGTACGAATCACTTAGTAATTATATTTTATTCTGCTACGTCATGTTTGCAATTCATATTGCATTTCTAATTCTATATAATTAAAATAATTTTCATTATACGCAGTTTATTTCCTATTCTTGGCAATGATGGATCAAGAATTAGACGTGGGTAGCAATTTAATAATTTTATTCCATATACTTCATTTTTCTTGTACTATTGTGATAGAGAAGGTTTTATCTTTTGATAGAAAGAGGACAAGGAAATCTCATTAGATTTACTCCTTCTTTAGTCGTTCACTTATTTTTCAATTTTACTATATAAAAAAGGATAGCTTCGCCAAAAGCTAGGAAGAGAACAATGAAATTACTTTAACTGTTCTTTCTCTCTCTCATCGTTCTTGAGATATTTAAAATTTTTATGTTACTTAAAAAAAAACTTAGTTTGCTATTATGTTCCGTTCAGTTTAAAAATTGTCAAATGAAGGAAACATTATTTTTTTCTTTTGAAAATTATAATAGAGAAGGATCGGTTTGTAGATAACATTTGAATAATATTTTTTTATTGTTTTAAACATGCCATAATCTGAAATTTATAATAGTATCGTAAACTATGTAGTCCTACTATGGCAGTGCGTGGAAAATTGGAATTTCCTGAACAATTCCCGCTGGCATCTGACATCAGCGTCGCTTTAACGGAATGTCGAACAGCAAACCACATCAAAGGGATATGCAATAAGCTCCTCTCATACATGCTGCGACCTACTTTCTGCTTTTTCGTTTTTATTCTATCTTTTGATAATTTTTATGTCTTTCATTCTTGATTTTTGATATTTTCACAATAAGTTCTGGGAAATTTAATTTGTTAAAATTTCTTTGGTGTAATTTTTATTTATCCTATTTACAAATATAGTAGAATTAAAACACGATAATTAGACATTACTAAGGTCCCGAGCGACTTACCGGCGACCAACTATAAATACCAACGAATGTATACTATTTTCATTTTAAACTGGAGGGATCGGCATAAAACGATTAAATGCACCGCAATTACGTTTACAAAGAAACTCAAAATATAACTCGTTATAACTGGCGTCACATAGTTGTACAGCCCCATTCGCCGGTACGTGTATAATAATAAAAAAAAATACTATCTTTAAATAAGTAAATTTCCTTATTCATACGATACAAGTATAATATATTATAAATATTATATACAAACATAATCTAAACATGTACCTACATTACTCAGTCTGATTCAGTACAGGATATTTAATCTTCTTATTGAGTAACATAACTGCTAATTGGATAATTTAATCCGAATTAATAATTTTAAATGGTCAATCATAGGAAAAAACAAGAATAATTTTAAGCTGAATACGACCCTTAAAAATTGACCTGTTGTGATCATCGTTGAGCGATTTGGGGTAGCCGCACTAATAGATTTTTAAGACGTTTAATCGTTTTATGCCGATCCCTCCAGTTTAAAATAAAAATACTATAACTCTTCATGACGGCTTGTCTGTCATTGGGCCCTCGCAACTAAATAAAAATATTAAATTCCGGTCTTTATTATGGAAAACGCGAACAATCACGCTTTGTGAAAAATGCATGGTACTATTAAAAGAAGCTAGTTACTTAATTAATTCCGAAAATACACATGTGCCATAATATAACAATATAATTTTTCAACAGTGGCAAATGGTGTGTATCAAAACACAGTATATGGTATGGCTGCTAAATTACCGTTCAAATACACTGGAGTCGTGGTGTTGGGCTCCAATATCAGTGGAACCTTCACTTCCATCATCAGCATTCTGTCGGATATTTTCGCTTCCAATGCCCGGACTGCAGCCATTTATTATTTTATCACCGCTCTTTTTGTACTATTACTCTGTTTTGACACGTATTTTGCTTTACCTCTTAATGTAAGTATACATGACATTGTTAATAAATATTACAGGTTTTCATGGGGGTAAACATAGTGATTTAACATATGAAATTATTTTTATTTAATTTTCTGCTCTCTTGGTCATTATAAAGTTGTTTAGAATTAAAAGTTACATATAAATCTTTGTTTACATTTTTTTAAAGTTTTTAGTTTCTCCGCAATTTTAATACAAATTTGCTAAATTTTTGTCAAGCAACAGCCATGACGTTTTAAATGACAAATAGGTCAAATGTAAAAAAGAAGTTAGTTATTGCCTAGTAGTTAACAAAAATTTAGTAACTTATTTTTAAAATTGTGGGAAAAAATTTAATAAAAAATGTCACAATAGATTTGAATGCAACTTTTGATTCCAAACCAGTTTTTACAGTTTTTCCCATATAATAAACAGGAGAGTAGAAAATTGCATACAAGTAATATCATAACATGTCATGCTAAATCTCCGTATTCAACCCAAACCAACACCACCCAGTAAATAGTAATATATAACAATTACATATTTATTCTTAGCATTAAAATAATCTTCTTGAATATATAACAAAACTCCAAAAACATAATTATTTATTCTTTTTGTTTGTAATCCTATTTACATTTCTGAAAGTTATATAATCCGATTATTACTATTTGCATTTCTAATTAGAGTGTCTGTAATGTAAAAGTTTTTTAAAGAGATTTTACCGTCATCATGAGATGAAAAACTTGAAAGAAGCGCAGTTGAAACAAAGAGAAAATGACGGTATCGTACCTGCAATACCATATTGGCATGTATTCAAAACAGCATTTCCTCAACTCTTGAACGTTTTTCTAGTGTTCTTCGTGACATTGTCTGTTTATCCGGAGATTCACTCAAGTAAAATTAATATATTATACTTTGAAAATGTACATAATAATTGTTGATGTCTATTTTAGGTATTAAAGAGTCAGATCCTGATTTTAAATTTGCAGGAAAGTTTTATGTAAGCGTTACTTGTTTCTTGACTTTTAACGTTTGCGCTATGTTGGGAAGTTTAATCACATCTTGGGTTACTTGGGTAAGTTTTATATTGTTATATAAATTTTTGTGTTTATATATATAATTATTTTTTCAGCCGAAACCCAAGTATTTATGGATACCTGTAGCAATGAGATTTTTATACATACCATTGTATTTATTATGTAATTATCAACCAGCAGACACTAAGAGGATATTTCCTGTTTTAATACACAATGATTATTTATATTGGTTTATTGCTGTTACCATGGGACTCACTAGTGGTTATTTTAGTTCTCTTGGTATGATCTACGCACCAAGGTAAATATTATCATAATTAAAAATAAGTTTATGCGGTAAAATTCATATTATATACTATCACTGTGCCGACTAAACAGAAATTTTTTTACCAAGAAGTGGTATTTATATTCATCCGCAATTTTGCAATTTAAAATTAAAAACAAGGAAAAATATCCATTTATCCTCTTCAATCATATCTATTTATATAAATGAGTCAAAAATTATGCACCGTCAAATACGATGAAATCTAGTGTAATGGCCATTTAAATCACCAGATCTCACACGCTTCAATTATTTATTGCACGGTTGTAAAATCACAACAGAAACATTCATACAAGATTCAAATAAGAGTATGTTAACGTAAAGTGATTCATGTTACTTGAGCACGGTAACTGAGCGCAAGCTGAAGGCGAAAACTGCTATAGCGTAAGAGGAACAAAGACACTTTACGCTCGTGATACACACATATTTTTTTTCTACGATTGTATTTTACATTTAAAAAAAACATACGTACTGAAAATAAATTCATTCTGCCAATGTGTTTTTGGTAACTATTGAAGTAAGCACCCATTCAATATGGTTTTCGCGCATTTTATAAATTTTTTACGGCACAAATGAGATCGAAATTGTCAACTTTTAATAGCAATCGTAGAAAAAAACAATTTATTTTGGAGTTAGCTACATTTACATATACGTGTAGTATCATTATTTTAGTTAAAATTCTGTACAAAACGTATGGTTGAGAAACTGTAATTGATGCGAATATTTGCAATTTTCAGAACTGTTGAACCACAATATGCCGCCACGGCTGGGATGTTTGGCGCTGCCTGTTTAATTACGGGAATCTTCTCTGGCATTCTCCTTTCGTTCATCTGGCCAGGATTTGTGGCAAATGTCCCTGGCTTCTAACAAAAATGGTTCTGTTAGGTTATAACATTGCCTAACACCACGGAGAAACATAATAAGGCTGCTAGTGACTTCCGTTAAAGAAGGGTATAAAGTAGAAAATTATTTACAATTAGCTTGAAAAATTCATTTGTATGTGATACAAAATATATTTGGTATTATTTTTAAATTTTTCTATTGCGATATGAATTCTCCGTCGAAGAACTCTCTTGTAGATATTTTATTTTTTACGAGTTCAACTCGTAGCGAACAATATTCACTGAAATTAGTTGATTACTTGAAAATTATGTGATACATCTAATTCATTTCTCAGTGGATTATTTTATTTTAATGATTATGTTTTACAATATTTATTTCTTTTAGAAATAATGAGTGCATATTTTAATATCGTTCTTTTTATTATTGTATGTTGTATGAGTGTAAATTATAGTCATATCTTTTTATATGTCTGTTAAATATTTAATTTTATTACGCCTTGTTTTCTCACCGTATCATAACATAAAAATTAATAAGAAAGAACAGGTTATTATATTAATATAATTTGAATAATTTGTTCTATTCAAAGTAATGGTTCCTAATATACTATGAGATGGTTTTGTGGTAAATCATATTTAAATTTTTAAACTTTAGAACCCATTTCTATCTATAACCGGTATATTATAAATTAAAATGTTGAAAATAATTGATTTTAATTACGTTAACTAATAGACTGCCAATAAATAAAATATTTAGCTTGTGCCTTCTTCATATCTTATGTTTTCATTAATGAATAAAAATGGTAGAAATACGATAAATCATTAGAATTTTTCAAAATTAATTTCGTAGTAATGTATATTTAAAGTCAGTGTGAATTCCAGTCAGCGATTACAAATATATTGTTAATGTATACTTTGGTCTTTTTAGTTTTTCGTACACTACTAAAACTACTTAATCAACGTATAAATATATTAAAATAAATAACAAAGTAGCCAAATAGAAAAAATGACGTGTATTGTGATTAATATGTTTTGGTATTGTTCTTTATTTATAAAATTTATAATGATGACATTAATTTATCGGGCGTGTATTCTATTGGAGAATTTTGATTGTTGAAAGCTTATTTGTATAATGGTTCACACTTTTTCACGAGTGCATAATTTGTTCGGTATTGATAACATTTATTGTTTAAATTGAGTTTTTAGTTTTATTAATAATAAATACATAAAATCAAGAATCGTCCAGTAATAAGTTGCTTTTAATTACCTAAGAATACTTGAACTCCGTACAGGCGTTGAAATGTTCTATACTTCTATTACCAATGTTTGACTAATTATAGTTAATGTGTATACATTGATTAATAAAAGTATCAAAAATTATATATTTCTTCGACAGTTGAAATGTTTCAATGTATACATTCATTATGTGTAGTACTTTATATGTCAATCTTAGTATTTATATGTAGGTAATCAAAATATGTAATTACATCATGGCATCCAGGGATAATTTATTACAAATAAATTAATGTAAATGAAATTACGTATATTGTAACTATCAAAATGCAAGTTGCAGTAGTAATAAAATAATCGTTTAGTAAGTAAATATTTTTACAGGTATCATCTCATAGTGTATTGTTAACCATATTCATTATTTGTTTATTTAGTCGTATCTAGTTTGATATATGTGTTAATGTCAACGCTTATTGATGTAATCAACTGAATGCATAACAAATCACAAAATAGGTACAAATGCTTTATACACTTTGTTCATGATACAAATGTGTATTACTAAGATGTACCACAAACAAAAGACTTACACGTGCACATTATTTTATATTATAATAATAGTTGCTATATCTTTACTTTTCTTCTATATTTTTATTTAAGTTTCATTTATATCATAGTATTTATATTATGGCGTTATTAGTTTTATTGATCTAGTCCTTAAATAGAAAAAAGCAGCAATTTAACTGTATTTAAAAAATAATTGATATAAAAATATTTACAAATACATTTATGACGTATTTTGAAAAATAAATTCTGGTAATAATTATATAAATTTAACGACTTGTCTTTTGAGCGTGCGTTCTTTAGATATGAGCCCAAGGAAAGCGAGCTTTGCGACAATTGCTGTATTGTTTCTTTTTTTTAATAGATTTATTTATATTTGACAAAACAGGTGTAATTACTTAACAAATAGTATGTTTCACTGAATATTTTGAACAAATTATATTTTTACTGAACAAAAGAGATTTAAATGTTATGTAATACATTAATACATATTTGAAATAATAATTCCACTAGATCAATGTCACTAGTGCCGCCATTCATTTTAGACATTGTTCAAATTTACAAAATATTTAATGTTTCATAGAGAAAAAGTTATTAATGTAAATACATGCAGTTTCAGAGTGCAAATTGATTTACTAACAATCACCTGTAAATATACTACTAATAATTTTTTACCCACCTAAATTATTTAAAATAGAAATTTTAAAAATATACATACTTCTACTCTTCTACTTAATAACATATTTAGAGGTAGATACATACCTGTTAGTACAATCTGACCAAATCTCTATTTAAATATAATCACACTGCATATTTATAATTCATTAATAATTACAATATTAGAGGAAAAAGCAATTTAAAATGATTGCATTTATTTTTGCATTCATGTTAATAATAGGTTTTATATATACAGGATGAATTTTAAGGATATATAACAAATACTAATTTACCGATTTTTGTAATTTATCATGATTTATAGTATAAACAATGCAAATGTCGAGCAGTACGGTGATGTGGTTAGCGTTATAGCATTCGAATTCGATGATCTCGTATTCGAATCTCACCTAAGCTATAATATATATAAACTACTACACTGCGGCTCGGTGAATCCGAACCCTGTACTATAATTAGGATTAAGTTCCTGTTGTACAGAGTAGCATAAATATGTAAATAATAACACATCTACATCTGAAATTTGCTAATGCATATTTAATGTAAAATATGTATTCTCGTATTTATTTCGTTGCAAAATAAGTAAGTTTATACTATAAATAATATATCATATTACTTTATATTTTCGCCTTTTTTAAATCCAACTGCAGTCTAATAACTTTGCAATAAGAGTATGAAAGAAATATAATTGTTTCGCACGAAGGAACAAATTTACTTCCGCTATTACTTGTTCTTTATATTTTTAATTATGTTGTATGTCAAAATAAAAGCTATAATTCTGTAGAATTTGTAAAATCTGCAATAGACTGCAGTTCTTATTCATTCTTACAGTTAAGTTTTCGTGACTAAAATATTTACTGTGTCTTTTGCATTTTTCTTTGTCTAGTACATAATAGCACAATACATAAAAATATGTTATATTCTATACTTAAAACTCATCGTGAATATAGTAATAAATTGAAACTATAAATTAACCCGTAAAATCTTTCTCCAATGAAAATATTTAATTTTTATTTCACTATTTATAACTAGCAACGAAAAAGACTAATTTTAACCATATAACCTTTTAATTCTACTTCAGAAATAAATTAAATTTATTAACCGGAATATTAAAATATACTATAAAATTTCTTAAATTAGCATGAATGCAAGTTGCAAATATTGTAAAGGTTATGAATAAGTTTTTTTTCAAATTTCTCGTGTATGCAGCAACAAATTTAAAATATTAAATTTCCTTATATTACTATTGCAATTATAATTTAAAAAAGTTGTAATGAACCCAATTGTAGAAATTAATTATATTCTGTTACTTCTCCAACTAATATTTGTGAAAGCTGCAATATGACGGCTGGAAACTGCATTTCACGTACAAAAATATAGCACTAAGAATTGCTATGGAAGAATGATACACTCCGCTATTTGTAAAATGGACAGTTCGAAAATTTGTTGTTGCATGCTTACCCTTTTTGAACTACATTTATTCTTCTATACAGTTTTGCTATAAAGTATATTACTGATACATTTATATTTCTAATTAAAAGCCATTGTGCTTTATAAATATTAAAAATCCTAAAAATTGCTTCTGTAAGTACCAAAATGTTAAATAAAATCTTGGTATAGAATATCTTAGCATAACATTAGTGAAATATTGCAATATTATTTATATTAGTAATATTTAATTGATAAATAATGTTAAATAAATTCAACACTTAAGAAGGGTATAAACTATTAGACAATAAACATATTAAAGGTATTGTGTTCGGAAATTTAAAATATATTTTTCTTGTACTACGGAATGAGAAGCTGATATTCGAATTTCCGTTATAAATTTTGTAAATCAAATGTTATGTTATTTGTAAAACCATCTGTTACAATGACTGAAATGTAGAGAAATTTTAAAATATATTGGGATATTTTGTAATTATTATATAATGGTATGTAATATTACAATAATATAGTAATGTTAAAAATTTATTTATATTTACTACCTATTTTCTGATTTTTATTTGATTCTGAAAAAATTAAAACAATTTTATGCATTTCAAATATTTTATTTATGGCAAATACATAATTATAAACTATATTATTAATAATTAACTTAAAGATTATTGTAAAGAATAAATGAATTTTATACATAATTTCAACCCCAAGAACACTAATAAACTGACAAAAAAATAAGCTTTGAAAAGTATCACAAATTATTTACATAACAAACACTTTTTCCGCTTTTTTATATGGAAATATTTCTTTTGTTTTAGGACACACGATTTGTCCGTTATTATCCAAAGCCATTTTCTGGAGAGCCTGAAAAGAAGGTAAAAACAAAATAATTAACTCTTATTATTTTTAAATAATAGGGTCGGTGGCTCAGTGGTATCGAGTCGGCCTGTGGACAGCCGACAAACAATTTTCACCAATTTAAATCTACCCCTGTGGCTCCTCCTCCACTAATATCTTTGGGGGCCGTGATTTTCCGGCTGATAACCGCACTTCACGCGATAAAATATATCACTTACCGAGATCTGTTTACGCAGAGTGCCACACCCAGTAATGGGTAAAAGGCGTGATGATATATTTATTTATATTATTTTAAAATATAATCATAACTTTTTGAAATATAAAATGAAAACAAAAATTACTTCTCTATCTTAAAAAAAGAGTCTTAATATCTACATTTGAAATATTTTTCACCAACACAAACAATTATCTAATAAACCATAAATATTAAAATTAATATTTTACCTTATCACCGTAAACATAACCATTAGGCAAAATCATTGGTTGATTATGTTCATTCAATGGCAAACCAGAAATATGACAAAACAGTCTTGACTGAGAACAATGAGCAAATGGTAGTGGATCTGCTAGTTCATTCCAATGATCCTGACAAATTGGACAACCAGGATTACGGTTTTCACGATTCTCTGTATAACACTGAGTGTTGATTATTAAGGAAAGTATTTATTTGTAAACTAGTTTCACATTATATCATGCTATTTCTATTTCCCAATAACGTTGCGAATAAATTATTCAATAAATCCACCACATTTATTTCTAATTATAACCCAACTGGAGTTTTCAACAAAATAGAAATTTCGTGCAATTCTCCCTTCACTAATATTTGTTGCCACACCCAAGACACCGTAATATAGTTATTTATTGTATGTATTAATTGCAATCATTATCATTTAATTTCGACAAAATGTTTCTTTAAATGATAATGTATTAGGATATAGAAATACTTCAAATGTGAAAATTGTATTAAAGGATATGGTGTTTTAAGAGCAGAAAGACCAGCTTGCAGAGCAACAGTAAACACAGACTGGCTAGCAAGTTGAAAAAGTCTATAATTTTCTTGTCTAAATTGTTCAATTAGTATTTGCCATCGATTTTCATCCATTAATTCTTTGTACGGACTAATTTCTGCAAATAATAAAGCTTTAAAATAAAATGAAATTTACCACTTATGTAAGAAAGGTAATACTACCAGTATTAGCAGGAAAAGCTAGTAGAGCCATACAATGTTGAATCGAAATAAGTTGTTCATCTTCGAATGTAGAAAAATATTTTCTAGCATGTTTTATAGCTTCCATTCTTCGATCGGATCGTATTAATTCGACAAATTCTTGAATTCGTAAGTTAAATTCCATATTTGATTTCAATTTCCGTAACTTTGAACGATTATCATGACACCAAGCTAGGCATTTTGTTGTTTCACGATTTGCTAATGATTTTTCGACTTCTCGAGATACCATGAAAACGTCTATAATTGGGAATATAAATAAGTAAAATTGCTTATTTTTACATTTGTCTTGTTTAAACAAACCAATATTAGTAAGATCTTCTAGTCCCGACTTATTTGCCAGTTTTAATGCTGAACTGTAATGCCCATTTCTTAAGAAATATTCTACAAGCATTCTGTCGAGTCGTTTGCGTCGCCACTGATTGATAGCTCCTTGAGAAATTATTTTATTTTGACTTGTTGAACCATGACCTTTTAAATGTTCTAAACGACGTTTACAAACTTCGCCAGATTGAAGCTCATCAGAAATACTTTCACCTGCTTTACGCTTTAAAACTTGGATTTTCTCAGCCTATTAAAATTAATTTAATAAATAATATAATCAATTAATTCTTCAAAAATAACTTACCATGCCCCCTAAAAGTTTGGTTACGTCAGTTACCTGAACATTATCCTCCGAAATAATTTTTTCTATTTCTGCAGCTGCCTGTTGGACATGAGACACTTCCCGATCCAAAGTTTTTTGAGCAGTACGAAATTTTTTATTAAGAAGTTCGTATGGCACCTTCAAAAGATAATTTATTGTTTATAATTATCTTGTAAATAATGGTAGCAAGTACTTATATTTACCTTGAGAGTAGGATGTTCAAAAGATTTAATATCGGCCATTTTAACACAAAGCACTTTTTTCACAAAATAAAAGATTTAATTTTCTATTTTCTCGTATTATTTAAATGAAAACTATATATGACATTTAAATCATATTGAATTATCTGCGTATAATTATTTTTCAACGATCAATTATGTTAAACAATAGCATACGCACAAATCAGCTGTTGTCCTATTTATAGATCACTATGTATTACAAATTCCAGCAGATGTCATTGAGATTCTGTATTTTAAAATCTGGGCACCAAATACTGCATTGCGATTTTAATTTTAAATATTATAATTTATCTATATTTATAAATACATATATGAAATTTAAAATAAAATATATGTAAATTGCATATTTTAAACAATTAAAATCATGTCTATATATTTAAAACATTATGAAACAAAATTATTTAAATAATTATATATATACAATACATTTATACATAACTCTTCTATTTATTAAATTGGTAAGTGGTATATTAAGAAAATAAAAATATATATATAGACACAACCAAGTGGCTTGTACTTTGAGCGCTGCTGTTAGTTTTTTGTTATATTTTTTACTACAGAATTATTAGAATAAATCAGTTTTTAAAAAGTCTAAAGTGTACAGAAATGCGGTATATTGAATCAATTTAATAATAACTTACTTATTTTATAACGAAATAAAATTGGAATTTAAATTTTTCGGAAAATATCAGTTAGTTCATCTTTAGGCCGGGGGATATGGTCATTGATCTGGTTTTGATTTAATGTATTTATGAATGAAATCGTTTATTAATATTTATAAACACAGTATTTTCATTTTATTCATATACGTACGTAAATAAAAATATATGATTTGTGCCGCCATCTATAATTTCACTAAGAGAAATAATTTTGTGTAGAGTTGTATTACCATCAGATGAAGTTAGATGCAAAGTATAGATTTTTGAATTGGATTTAATACTTCCTGAATTTATAGGGGATTTATAATTTCAATAAATTTTACTTTTATATTTACTAAATTTATATATGTAATTTCATATATAATAATACTGTTTTAAATATATCTGCCTGACTTGTGTGCCATACTTCATGTTACTTATTATTTCTCTAAAGCGCAAAGCCAGCAACATAACTGGTTTACTGGACGACGTTGGGGCGGGGAAACAGTGCGAGGGGAGAATGTAAGGCAACGATACCTAGCGCTAGCGGCACCAAATTGTCCGCCATTTTCTTAACTAAAGTGGGGATTTTGTAAGCATCTAGCGTTGTGCAAGAAATCTGTGTAAGTGCATCTAAAAACTATCACATATTTCAATTGTGTGTGATTTATTAAAAGTTCAAACGTCTTGACGACGTATGGTTATTAAAAAGTGCGTGTGTTTATGTGTTTTTTGAACGAATAATACAAGTGCAAGTTGAAACCTAGCAGCGTGGCTACCGCCGCTTTTCCTTTGTTTCTGTCACAGTAGCGTTTTAAGGTAAGCACTAATAAGTAACCGCCATGGCCCACTTTATTATTAACAATATGCTAAGTTAAATCGTTTGTTGATATATCGTTTTTCCGTTTTCACGTTTCTTAGAACTTTGATCGGGTACTTTTACACTATAGTTCATGTAGGTTTGATGTCTCATTGGATATGCCAAACATGTTTGTGTTTTTGCCGGCTTTTTAACATTTTATTGAGTCTTGAACAAACTTGCTAGCTGGATAAACTAGAAAGATGCTGGAAGTTCACTTAGCCGGTAAACTCTATACAGGCGGTATAAATCTTTCCAGAAAATAGTGCTTTTCGTAGAAGCTCCTTGCAAGTATGCTTTTCGCCAGCAACACTATCATTGTAGTTAATTTGTTCATACGTATTATCATTTATTTTTAAATATTTTGTACTATTCGTTGAAGTGTTTATTTGTCAAGAACTTTCAGTCACGGCAGTGAAAAGTAGATCAGTGGTATGGTTAGCTTGTTGTCGGTTTCTCCTATCACTTTAGCGATGTACTACGTAATGTAGGGCTATCGGTATTCACGGCAGTGATAATTGACCATAACTATTGGAAATTTGTTTGAAAATGAAAAAAAAATCTCATGTGTTTGACCTTGAAATGTAAGAGTGTTGTAATTACGAAATATCCTGTTATACGTTCCGCTGTACGACACAAGGTAGCAAAGATTATAACGTAAACTTAGCGTAAGCTCAATGATGTGGGGGAAATAGAAGCCGGAAAGTTAAAAAGTTATCAAATGTGCGTGCAACTTCGTGGCATAAAACGAAAGTTCTGTTGAATTCAATTTGTATAAATATTATTTTTATTAATTATTTGATTACTTAATCAATCACATTCAAAATTTGTTATAGAATCAAGAAGTGCCAACATTTCTAAATGAACGTTATTAAAAATATTTAAGAAAACAGTTGGCAGCGTCCGATCTTGACCATTTTGACCGTTACAATATTGCCTACCTGCTCTTAAAAGTTGGCGGATTCTTCTATATAATTTAAATCATAACCATACTTTTTGGTGCTTATTGTGCAGTTTTTGCAAATATATGTACAATTTTTACGTATCAGCAAAACAAAAGTGAAAATTCGCGAATGTTAAATTTATTCATAGGTTATTTGAACTCAATTTTTGTTTTGTAGACATTTGTTTAAATAATGAGTGAAGTGTTTTCTCATTTGTTCATGACTAGTACATTTTTATTATATATAAAAGTATATACCTATATAACTGGGTGACAATGACCTCAATAATACGTATTTGTGTCTGGCATACATTCAGCGTGCTATGCTTGCGCATACCGTTTACTTATCCGCATAAATGAAAGTAAGCATTATTAGATTTGTTATTACTGCAGTGAAATGAAACAGCTCAACGCTTCTATGACATGAATATGTGCCACTTATTTTTTACACCTAGATTCTTCCAGTTTCTTGTTAATCTGAGATAGCTAGTGCTAGATTCTTATTTTATTTAGAAAAGTGATTCATTTTATCCTATCTATAATCTCAAATTTAAGCTGAATTATTATTCTTTTCTAAAAAATGCCGAAACAAATTGTTGTTAATATAAACATAATATTTTATGATTATGAATGATAACGATACTTGATTAGAATATTTTGTTTACAAGTCACACTTGGTTCTATATTTTTATTACTAGAATTCTTTTCACTTATCTTAAAATATCGTTTAATTATATTTACATTAACTAAATAAAAGTTCAAAATTAATGTTATTCCTATTTCAAGGTAACTGATAAAATGTATACTTCTTTTTGGTTATATATAATTAATTAAATTGTATTATGTTATTGCAAATTTGTTTTACAATTGTTGCACTTATTTAAATATTACAACACTCAACATACATGTCTTTTAGGCGGAAGTTCAATTCTCTGACTAACAAGGTCGCATATTTATAAAATATGATGAGGTGTCAATCAGTCCAACTAATGTTAATTCACAAGCCTGCTCTGAAATATTTTTGTATTTATTTTGAACTTTTTATTCATTATTCATCTTTATATACTTGCTCTTTACTACTTAAATTAGTTAGTCACTTTTAATCGGTATTAAGCGGTTTTTGTATTTATCTATTCTAAGTAGTAGTTATATGAACCTATAAAATAAAACTGCAAATCGAGGAGTGTTTGATAAACGAAAAGGAATGGCATAAGTTACATTTTTATATGGGAGTTAATTTAGATTTAAATAATATTTTAGCATTCTTGTAAATTGTGCCTAAATTAAATATAAAATAAATATTTAATCACGTCATTTTATATGCGAACTGGCAATCTGTCGTAGCAGATCTCGGAAGGTGATTTGTGCGTAAAGTGTGGTTACCGGCAGGGTTCGAAGATATATATCGATCGATATATATCATGATATTTATTTTGATATATATCGTCATATTTTTGCAATGATATATATCCATTATATAAAAATATCAAATAGTTTTTGAGATATAGCCTCCGGAAAAGTGAAATTTTTCGAATTTTTCAGTTTTTCTACTTTTACGAGGCTATATCTCGAAAACTAAATGTGATATGAAAACGCGGTCAACGGCATTAATTTTCTCGTGCTTCAGTTAACATATAAACATAGTTTCAGCGATTTTTATTTTTTTCAATTTTCCGCCAAAAAAATCGCAAAAAGCGGTTTTTTAACATTTTCTCGAAAACCAGAAGTCATATGCATTTGAAGATTGCACCACTGGATTCAGTGGGTCAAAATACATATGTATGTAAATTTTCGTTTTAATAATCCTACGATTAAGGATTTTTGGGAAAATTGAATTAAAATCTGAAAAAACCAAAGGGGTACCCCTTAGGAAATAATTAAAAATATTAAATTGCATAAAATTGTATGAAAATTTGCTTATAAGTCAATTCGGACACGGGGAATTCAACGCCGTTGAGCGCATTTCCATATCTTGTTTAGTTTTTGAGATATAGCCTCCGGAAAAGTGAAATTTTTCGAATTTTTCAGTTTTTCTAAATGTGTACAAAAACTAAAATTAAAAAATAAATATCCAAAAAGTGATATTTATTATAAATATCATGATATTTACGAACCCTGGTTACCGGTCGTCAAATCGCGTTTTCTAGAGATGTTAGTGGCGAGAAAGTCACAAGTGTAATTTTTAATTTCACGGAAATATTTAACAAGATGTAATTTCTCACATCCAAAGATACGATCTGTTTACAAATAGTAACTTACAATAATTACATTCTTAAGAAGAACAAGTTTCCAGTCTTTGTCAACTATCTGAAAATAGTGATGCTGGTTGCACTTCGCACATATGTATGTAAAAACAGAATGAGTGGACAAAATCATGGTTGCTGGTTCTCTTCTTGCAACTGAAAGCCATCTCTCTCTCAAGAGGTCATTGTTGTATCTTCTTGAGCGAACTAGGCATTGAAGTTGCTTTGGCGCGCAATTTTTTTTTGTATGTTTTGTTTTATTTCCTATGAAGTGAGTTGCGCGCGTTTCTGTCCACAGAAATAGTACATTTACGTTAATTTAATTCTCTCTAATAAAATTATAATACTTCGGATACCTATTATATACAAATATGATACATTAATAAGTAAATTTATGTATGAAACATGAAAATGTATTTAATGACTTGACTATACAATAATTTTTAATACTTTTTTATAAGTTTGTAATAATCCCATTATACATGAGAAAACTTTTCTCTTATGTGATGCTTACTTCAAGTTTCAACTGTAATTAAAACTTATCTGGTGGAAAACGTGTAGGTGCTTTGCGAAAATTAAAGTCTTTTAGGTTAGAACAGAAGTTTTCTTGACACCCAAACTTACCCAAAGAAAAAGTAAATATGAATATGCATATTTGTCAAGTGTTTTAATTTCATTTAACTTGGAAATTTTCGAGTCGTTTCAAATGTTTTTGTAATTGTTTTTTTTTAATAGTTTACAGTTCAGAATTTAAATTATAAACGAACATATAATGCAGTCTATTTATGTTACTTTTAACTTTTCATTGCACTTATTTTAATATAATTGTCCTGTTGAAAATGTATGTGAACTTATTGTGCAAATATAGTGCATAATGTAGTCTGAAATGTTTTGTGTGATAATTTATCAGTGGTGGTATTGGTATGAGAGCAAGTTGCTGAGAACTTGGTGCTATATAGTTGCTTAGAAATTTTGTCAAGTAACGCTGAGAATTTGTAAACTTGATATACCTGAAACTGATGGCATTTAAACATGTTACTGACAACTTGCCAACTAATTGAACAAGTGTTTGAACAAATTTAATCATCTTTACAAACCAATTTTTAACTATGTTATCTTAATATTCATAGATCTCTAATGCACATCAAGCTTTAACTTTTTACGTGAATGATAAACAGTATTATTATTTATTCTGATTATGTCAGATTTACATAATAATTATTATTATACTAAAATATGGTTTTAAAGATTGGAATTGATGCATTCGTAATTAATTATTTGTAATTTATTTTCATCTATCTGTTAATACCAATTACGAGAATTTAGTTAATGGACATAATACATGCCTAAATAAAATAAATTTTGAGTTAAACTAAACAAGCCGTAAGGCAATGTTTCTTGTAGTACAAACAATTTTTAAAAAATCATCTCTTTAGCATGTTTTTTTTAAAATAGGTATTATATTTTTTTACAAGTAAATACGACAATATTATTACTACAATGTAATGGGGTAGATGGCTCAGTGGTATCGAGTCGGTCTGTGGATCTTGAGAACCCTGGTTCGATCCCCACAGTCGACAAACAATTTTCACCAATTTAAATCTACCCCTGTGGCTCCTCCTCCACTAATATCTTTGCTTAGGCAGAGTGCCACACCCAGTAATGGGTAAAAGGCGTGATGATATATCTATTTATTTTATTTTACAATGTAATTTGATATGAATCTACAAAAAAAGGTGTACCTAATTTGTACATAGGAAACAGTAAAATGTGGATACCTATAATTTTTGTTTCTATGAACTGTGTCTTGAATTTTGAAAACTTTTATTGATTTTATATCATATATAAATAAATAATTAAATTATATATTTTTGTTTTGTTTTTTAATACTAAATGTCCTTAAGAATTTTGTTTAGATTTATTTATTTTGCAAATAAAGTAGGTATAAACAAATAGCAATCTTCATTCGATCAGAGTGCCTGAGGATTTACTTTCTATTGATTTATCTGTATAAACAAAACTGAATTTTATTATAATGAGAATATAATAAATTTTATTTCAGTCCAACTTTACTTTTAATAAAATGGCCATTATTCATTTTAACAATTTGTAGAAATATCGTATAATTTCAAATTAATAAATCCACAACACTTTCAAAAATGTTATTTTTCTAGAAATAAAATTAACATAAACTTATATGCTATATTTTAGTAAGTGAAGCGAAAGATTATGTTTGAACTTTGCGAAGAATTTTTTATAAGTGCTGACCCGATTATAAAAGCTGACCTAGTTAAAAAATAATTACGTTAAATGAATTTACATTTAGATGTCCAAATCGCAGATGTTGTAATTGCACACTTTATCTAATGTTTATAACATATTGTGTATTGTCTTTTTGCACAACCTTTAATTCGCAAAGTACATTCATTCAATTTGCTTTTTCTATTTCAGCAAAAGTCATCCAAATATTACGCCTTTTTCCAGAACTTTTATTTTGTTATTTGTGCCAAATATTTTGACTAGATAAACATCTAACCGTCAACAATATTAAATTTCGCAGTTTTTTATTTTCTAATACATACGAGTAATTATAATGTTATTTCAACTCAACTTTCAATTAGGCATATACAGGTACTTATATTAATTATTTGTGAATTTGTTCTTACAATGAGTACACACATGTATATGTAATAACTGTTTTAATAAACATTAATAAATAAATAAATATATCATCACGCCTTTTACCCATTACTCGAGAAGTGCGGTTACCAGCCGTCAAATCACAGCCCCCAAAGATGTTAGTGGTGGGGGAGCCACAGGGGTAGATTTAAATTGGTGAAAATTGTTTTGTCGGCTGTGGGGATCGAACCAGGGTTCTCAAGATCCACAAGCCGACTGGATACCACTGAGCCACCTACCCCATAATAATAATATTAATTAATTAGTATTATGTTTATGACCTAGAGGGAAACATATGTGACAGCTGGTAACTTCACTTTACGCGCGCAAAAATATATCATCAAAATCTGCCACGCGCAGTAATGGATAAAATTGCGCAATGAAGTGACACATTGTTTTTATGACCTAGTTATCACTAAAAATTAAATTTATTATTTTAGTTCCAGAAGATCGCCTTCTATGACTTTAATGGAAATTATTTAAACTACTTTCTTACGTACTTACTCTCATTAGAAGGACCTGAAAAATAAATTAATTTTGTATGTTTTTCCAATTACATTTTTAGTAATAACAGTAATCATCAAAATATATGTATTATGAAATATTATGCAGTCTTCGAAACGTCCAATTTTTCACGTTCCATTTATTTAAATTGTACAAGTCACTATTTATAGGTATCTATTATATCGCATATTTCTACCGTTACATCAAAAGGACACTCAGATGAGACTATCGTTAAACCACTCCAAAAAATGTTTTATTTTTAATTTGAACATTATTTGTTGTTTATTGTTATGATACGAAGTATTTAAACAACATTATAATTCATAACGCCCGCTCCGTTCACGCAACGCTATAGTTTTAATTAATATTAATATACTCTTATACACATTGCTATAATTAAAATTATTATAAATTGAAACTAATTTTACATTTTCTAGTGAAAAATAAAATCATATACGCAATACGGACGGTTGCTAAATGATAAAACACAATGGAATGGATGATCCATCACTTTGATGAATGTTGCCTGAGGTTATTATCTTCTAGTAACGTTCAGGATGTAGAAATAATTATGTTTTAAAGATATATTAGAAAAACTTAGCAACAAATCTTAAACATTTAGTATAAAAAAAAGAATTTAAACCTTTAGTTTATGTTAGAAAAAACTATTATGAATATTGTTATTTTTTTTTAAATTTATATATCGGATCAACTACTCAGGCCATATGCCGATATGTCCTTTGTATGGCCGCCACGGGCGGGACCCGAAATCACAACCTTGTGGTCGTGAGTCAGGCCTTCAACCCGCGTGGCCATCACGCAGGACATGGATATTTTTTAAAATAACACTAATTTCGTCTATTGTAATTTGTAAAACAATTTATTCTAATAATAAAATAATGTTTTAAATTGTTTGAAGCGAGCATTGAAATTTCCTAAGCTCCCCCTGGCTACTACCCTGTCTGGTACTGTAACTCTCACTTTTCTAACAAATATTAGAAATCAGTAGGCGTTTTATCTAAATATTTTAATTAATTTCTCTATTATGTGGCACTAAAGTGAATGAAATTTGTCGTACATTTTTTATTAGAATTTTTCATATATGATTTATTTTTAAAATGTTTTCTAAATTATCATTATTATTTTTTGTAGAATATATTTAATATTTGTCCAGTGTTAAAATATATTTTTCATTTTATAATATAACAGCAAAAACTTTTTAAGATAAATAACATCATGTTATCATATTTAACCTTGAAAATTTTCCTCGTATTCATTCATGTGTTTGGTTTCAATTCCGAAATGAATCATTGTTATATTATTTCCCATCTCGACATGTTTATTAATTATACCTAATTGTGATTTATAAAACATGCTACGAAATAACATAAATTTTATTTTAAAAATCAGTCATAATTTTGTATTTTCTTATAGAAAGTGATCAGTGAAAGGGAAATTGAAATCATTGAAATGTTTATCTTAAAATAAAAGGTTGCTGGATATGTTAAGAATTTTATAACATCCAATATTTTGATACTACGTCTACACAAATAATAATGAGATAAGTTTTCATTTGTATAGAGCTACGCGTGCGACTTGAATGGGAATGCGCCACATACGTATTCGCAAACTCTACATGCGCTTTCGCTAGCCGTTGCGCAACGGAAATAGAGAAATTGATATTCCGCGAGCGATCAGCACTTTACATGTATTTATGTATTTGTTTATTTATTGTTAACGTAATTATTTAAAATGTAATGGAATTTTTTTATTCTAATTTTAATATTCTAGGAATTTTATTATTTGACAATATTATTTGACTAATATTTGGTACATTCCAGACATCCAGGGATGTACAGTAATGATTTTAATTTATTTTATTGTTTCCTGAATATATCGTCTCCATTAAATATGACGCTCAAGGTTGAAAATCATACTGTGAATGAGGACATGTAGCTAATATCAATTTGCAAAATTTATTTATTATATAACGCTAAACGACCTGATTGCAACGTTAATATCTATTTGTTTTAATAAAGAATTTTATTTTGTTGTTTGATAGAGGTAGATAGATATATACACTGCTCAAAATTGTACAGGGATATTTTAAAAATTGAATGTAAAATTAAAACTAAATTAATAAAAAGTATAAAATAAACACTTGGCTCAGTTTCACAAAATTCAGCCTCCAAGTCACCTTATGAGGGCATCGTCAGAGGCTGGCCAGCACAGTTAGTAACCATAGACGCGTTTCGCTCTTATTAGAGCTCATCAGTATGGTATAACTCACTTCTTCACCTAGAACAAAGTTCACGTGAAGAAGCTGGTGACGAAGAACTGTGAATTTTGTGAAACTGAGCCAAGTGTTTATTGTATACTTTTTATTAAACCTAGTTTCACCAAGTGTTGGATGACAATTAATTTTGTCTTTGTTATTTAAATTGCTATTGCGTAGCTTTTCCTTTTTTTTGGTAGATGGCATGACCTGTTCCACAGAACTTCTCATGTCATCTTACCTGTTTGTTAGAGATCTTATTCTCTGCTGGCACAGTTCTTCGTCACCAGCTTCTCCACGTGAACTTTGTTCTAGGTGAAGAAGTGAGTTATACCATACTGATGAGCTCTAATAAGAGCGAAACGCGTCTATGGTTACTAACTGTGCTGGCCAGCCTCTGACGATGCCCTCATAAGGTGACTTGGAAGCTGAATTTTGTGAAACTGAGCCAGGTGTTTATTTTATTGTATACTTTTTATTAAACCTAGTTTTACCAAGTGTTGGATGACAATTAATTTTGTCTTTGTTGTTATTTAAAACTAAATTATATAATAAATATGTATTTAAAAAGTATGCAGTATAAAAATTTATGTAAATTATATTCAATTATTTCTAAGAAAAATAATATCTTCAGTATCCTTACAAATATTTGAATATAATTTATAATTTTACTTGCAATTTTTAAAATATCCCTGTAAAATTTTGAGTAGTGTATTTTACACTTTCATAATATTATATTTTTATTTGCCACGTAGAATTAATTCCCGCAATGATGTTAGTAAAACTATGTAAAATATTTGCTTCGATGTTCGTTTTAATCATGTAACTTTATAAGTTGAAAGTAACATTGTACTATATTTAGAAATGCGATGAGTAGGTAAACCATTCGGCTATTTTTAAAAGTATGCATCGGTTTGAATATTGGGTACCCCTGAATACTTGTTCACAGCGCATAAAACAAATGTAACATTTGCGTTATTGACGTGGGATAGGAATATAGGTGATGGTGCCAAATCGTCGAGCAGTTGACGGAGACAGTAAATGTTGTGAATAGTAGTTCGGGCAACATCGATTTTTGGCGGTCGCCGTGTACTACTGTTGTTTCGTTAATTAATACAGCGTTTAATTAAGCTATAATTAATTACTGTCTCTGTTTAGAATTCACAGTATTCAGCAAATTCCATTCCATGTGTAATTTAGTGATTGCATTCTATATTCAATATGTGTTCAATATATTTACCTACTCTGATTTTTGTACTTTTATTTTAAATGTTATTTGAAGAATAATTTTACTATAATTCAATATTTAGTACCAAAGTAGAACACTATTATTTATAGATAAACTGGTTTTATTATTTTTAATTTAGTAACCTATATATTAACGGCTAAAATAACTACGCACATGAATATTTATTTTATACACTACAATTGAAATGCGTTATAAATTATCTAAGAATGCAACGAAGCTTGATTTGACCGAATAACCGATTACCATTTTCACAAATTAATATTTTTATACTTATAGATAGGCAAAAATATATCACTTACCGAGATCTGGTACATGCCACACCCAGCAATGGGTAAAAGGCGTGATGATATATTTATTTGTTTAATTCTAGCGTTTATAAACCATATTAAATAAATAAATATATCATCACGCCTTTTACCCATTACTGAATGTGGTACTCTGTCGAAGCGTATCTTGAGAATTGATATATTTTTTTGCATGAAATTCGGTTACTTGCCGTCATATCACGGTCTTGAAAGTTGTTAATGGAGTTGTGGGGGGGGGGAGTAATTTTTATAAATTGTTTATCAATAAAAAAGTTGTACCATACTATTTAGCCACTGCGACTATTATCAAAATAAATACCTTATTACTGTTTACTTTAATACTAGTTTTTATTTAGATTTTGTAACTACATTGTAATTTTAGCACTAAATGCGGATTTAGAAAAGTAAATTATTTTACTGAAACTGACAGGAAATAAACATTTACCTGACTGGGAATATGATTGAATATGTAAGTCAAATATTTCTTTTAATTTAAATTAATTTAAAATATTAATTATTTGTTTATAAGTTTCAGGTAAAATGTTATACGTAACACGTCAGTAAAGCTTCGTACAGGATTCGTAAGCTGTTTCAGACCTCGTTATCGCTCGGCATGAAACTATCTACTCATTCTGTAATTGAACGCTTTCCTGACTTTTACGTAAATAACCATTTATCTTCTTTTTATCTGTTATTAAATATTCTTCAACAATAATATTACATTAAAATTTTGTCTTTTATTTCATTATTGTACGAATATGAATTGAATAAATGACATTTTTATTTTATATAAGTATTTAGTTCACATAGTTTATTTCGAGTATATTATATATTCAGAGATACGACTTAGGTTAAGTAAAATTATGTAAAGTTGTGATGCGCATGTCGGTGATCATTTGCGTCACTAAAAATGATAATGACCATTTTTTTTTCTTTCTCAAATAATTGCTAAAATATCACAGACAGAAAGATAAATGTGTCAAATAAAAAACTTGATATTTTTATTGTTTAAACAGAGGCGTAGGTAAATATTTTTATCTGGGGCATGTTGCAATAATCATAAACTTGATGAAGATGATGATGAATTTTTAAATTAAATCAATTTCTTAAAATACCGTTATAGAATGGCTGTTTTTTTTATGTATTTAACTGTGTAAAACTTTTATTAGTTTCACAAGTTGTTGCAAACTTAACACCATTGAAATAAGATAACAGATACCTATTAATTGTACAGTGACGTCACACGTATTTAGTTTAAAAAGAACTTATCTTACTGGCCACGAGATGCGATGAGTAAGTGGCATGATGCGAAGAAAAATATATAATTATGAAGAAGGTATCATTTCACATCAGCAGTATTAAATAGTTTATACTCGTATGTCATAATATGTAAACAATAAAAAAATATATCATCACGCCTTTTACGCATTACTGGGTGTGGCACTCTGCCGTAGCAGATCTTGGTAAACAATATGTTTCTTCGCATGAAGTGCAGTTACCAACCGACAAATCAGGATCTTCAAAGATGTTAGTGGTGGGAGAGGACACAGGGATAGTTTTAATGTAGTGTAAATAATAAATAAATATATCATCACATCTTTTACGCATTACTGGGTGTGGCACGCCGTAGCAGATCTTGGTAAACAATATGTTTCTTCGCATGAAGTGCAGTTACCAACCGACAAATCAGGATCTTCAAAGATGTTAGTGGGGTGGGGGGGCACAGGGATAGTTTTAATGTAGTGTAAATAATTAAAAAAAGGAATCATCACGTCTTTTACGCATTACTGGGTGTGGCACTCTACCGTAGCAGATCTTGGTAAACAATATGTTTCTTCGCATGAAGTGCAGTTACCAGCCGACAAATCATGATCTTCTAAGATGTTAGTGGAGGGGAGGGCACAGGGTAGTTTTAATGTAGTGTAAATATTAAATAAATATATCATCACGCCTTTTACGCATTACTGGGTGTGGCATTCTGCCGTAGCAGATCTTGGTAAACAATATGTTTCTTCGCATGAAGTGCAGTTACCAACCGACAAATCACGATCTTCAAAGATGTTAGTGGAAGGGGAGGGCACAGGGATAGTTTTAATGTAGTGTAAATAATAAATAAATATATCATCACATCTTTTACGCATTACTGGGTGTGGCACTCTGCCGTAGCAGATCTTGATAAACAATATGTTTCTTCGCATGAAGTGCAGTTATCAACCGACAAATCACGATCTTCAAAGATGTTAGTGGAGGGGGAGGGCACAGGGATGGTTTTAATGTAGTGTATTAATAAATAAATATATCATCACGCCTTTTACGCATTACTGGGTGTGGCACTTTCCCGTAGCAGATCTTGATAAACAATATGTTTCTTCGCATGAAGTGCAGTTACCAATCGACAAATCAAGATCTTCAAAGATGTTAGTGGAGGGGTGGGGGGGCACAGGGGTAGTTTTAATGTAGTGTACAGGGTGGCGACTAACCTGGAAAACCGGGAAAAGTCAGGGAATTTTATATTTCTGGAAAAGTCAGGGAATTTTATTCCATGTCAGGGAAAAAAGTTTTTTGTTCTTTAAATTTTTTAATTTAATTTTAGAAAAATAACTACAAACTTTTATTTCAAAATATATTTAGTTATTTTTAGATTTTATTGGCAGAATACCCTTTATTAGATAGATAGTATACCTTTATTGGCAACAAATACCCTTTATTGCTTCTTAAGAGTGAGAACCGCCATCTATGAAAATATAACCGAAGGATGTTTACTAATTGAAAACTGTTTTGTTTTGTCTAACGTTTCTACCGCGCTATGTTTTTTCTGTATGCAATATTTAAGGTTGTGTCTTTGCCTGTTTAGAAACACAAATTGATTTTGCTTTTACTATAAATTTAATTAAAAAAAACAATTATATTACAATATATGATATAATATATGAAATATAACCATAAATTCATAAATAAGTGAATATTCTAGAAGTCAGGGAATTTGTTTATTTAATCAGGGAAAAGTCAGGGAATTTATTAATGTTACTTGAATCGCCACCCTGTGTAAATAATAAATAATTATATCATCACGCCTTTTACGCATTACTGGGTGTGGCATTCTACCGTAGCAGATCTTGGTAAACAATATGTTTCTTCACATGAAGTGCGGTTACCAGTCATCAAATCACGACCCCCATAGATGTTAGTGGTGGAGGAACAACAGGGGTAGATTTAATTTGGTGCAAATTGTTTGTCGGCTGCGGGGATCGAATCAGGGTTCTCAAATCCACAAGCCGACTCAATACCACTGAACTGAACCGTCTATCTCATATAAATATTACACAAAAATTATTTAGATTTTAGGACTTTAAAAACCCTACTTACACAATAATAAATTGTTGAGTAACGAACTCTAGGCCGTATTATTATGGTTTTATTAAAACAAACTACATACTTTTTCTGCCTTCATACAAAATTTTAACAGCGCGTTTTCATTGATCGCAAAAGTTCGTCATGAACTTTCATTAAAAAAGAAAGTAAAACGGTTGATTCCATTAATTGGAATAGAAAAAAGATTGTTGAAAATAATTAGTTTCTTACACTTTATCGAGTGTTCTAGGAGTATAAACTGAAATGCAAGAGCACATCTGCGATGATACAATAAATACGCACGTGCATCAACAATTTAGCTGAACTCGTAGTTTTTATACAAGTTGGCAATAGTGATTCATCTTTATATGTAGCATACTACATACACAAAACAATCATAAATAAATATATCATCACGCCTTTTACCCATTACTGGATGTGGCAGTGATATATTTATTCACGTGAAGTGCTGTTACCAGCCATGAAATCACTGCTCCCAAAGATGTTAGGGGTGGAGGTACCACAGGGGCCCGACGTTGGGGATCGAACCAGAGTTCTCAAGATTCACAGACCGAGTCGATACCACTGAGCCACCTACCCCATCATTAGCAAATATAGGGCTACTATTTTTTTCATTAACATTACGTACATATTCACTTTTTAAGTTTCATATTAAAGTTGCAAAATTCTGTATCAAAATCTAAATATTTAATTTGACTTATTTACTGTTAAAATTAGGGTAGATGGCCCAGTAATATCGACTCGACTTGTGAAATTGACAACCTGGGTTTGATTCCCAAAGGCGACAAACCATTTTCATCATGTTAAAACTTTCCCTGTGGCTTCCCCTCCACTAAAATCTTTGGATGACTTAGTTTGACGGCTGATAACCGCACTTCACGCGAAGAAATATATCACTTACCGAGATCTGTTTCGGCATAGTTATTATAGTATTAACCGATTAAATAAAGAATTTAATTTTGTACAGTTTTGATTAATAACAACTAGTACTTCATGTTAGACTGCCTTGGAGGCGATTTCTTTTGTGAAAATATTTTAATGTGCAAATCTTTAATCTGAAAGTATGCTTTGATCTTGCTTTTATTTATCATTATTAAACTGTCAAATTTCTCCAAAAATGGCAAAATGTATTCATAATATCTCAAGGTCATGGAATTGCATTAAATGCAAATTAATTCATTTAATAATTATGGATAGTTATTAATATAAGTTACATTTTTTGACATTGAGAAGAGTGATTTTGTTATTTGATTATACTAGTGCAATAAAGTGCTATTTTATGAACACTAAACAGTGCCATAAATCAAGTGCTTATGGTGCAGTCGAACTTAATAGTATATTATGTAATAAATGTAATAAACGTGTCTTTAGTTACGAATGTATAGGTATAAAAAACAAGTATCTAAATAGTTTATAAAACGAGTCACGTATTATACTTTTTCTACGATTACAAATGAAGATAACAACAAAATTTTAAGTTTTATGAATTATTAAAAAAGGAAGGTGACTAAAATGTTAGAAGCCACGGCTTGTCAACATGTGATTAAGATGTTATTTAGCGCCATGGAAATCAATATGTTAAATAACATTTTAATAACGGGATTAAACAAATATAAAAATAATTATAAAAATGTATATGACTAAAGTTCGAATTTTGTAGTATTGGTAAATATAATAATCGAAGAATTTATTCGTATTTTATATATCTTAAAATTGTACTGATTTAATAATTTGTTTTGAAAAGTTACAAATAAGAAATGAATGATTTGAAATGTTGTCAATCAGCGGTTAATCGATTGATGCGTAGTCCGGACCTGTATTATTGGTAAATATAATAATCGAAGAATTTATTCGTATTTTATATATCTTAAAATTGTACTGATTTAATAATTTGATTTGAAAAGTTACAAATAAGAAATGAATGATTTGAAATGTTGTCAATCGGCGGTTATCGATTGATGCGTAGTCCGGCCCTGTTTGTCGCGTACTTAATTAAAGTTGGCGCGCGTTCTGTGACCTCCTCCCTACACGTGGCCACTCCTTCGCCCTTTTTAGGGCATGCTCACTGCTCCGAGCGAGTCGAACAAGTTTGTAATTGTGGCCGCTCGGCGCAACAATTGTTAATAACTTTGTTTCGGTTTCATTGTTTATTAACTTTGATCTCGAGCGTAGTTTTACGAAATTAACTACGGCCGTCTCGCTCCGCCGCCAGAGAATGTTTTACAAAGTTTGTTCAGCCATTTCGACGTGTTTGTTTTACCGTTAGCGAGTTTTCTGAAAATTAGACAAATTGAAAGAATTAGTCGCACTGTTGTTTTGTTACTGTTCTGATTGTTTGGGGAATTCAGGCTTTATATTTTAGCTGATTTTAGGTATTCCTATCATGTTCAATACGCTACCTGCTTCTTCAAATACAATTTATTTACTCCTTATCTTCCAACGTTGTTATTTTAATAAATAAATTCACTATTAATATCTGGGCGGAGCCAGCAGTTTCTCATCAGTAAAGCACGGCGCTTTATTCTCAATAAATATTATATACAAAGTATAACAAAAAATTATTAAAATGTAAATTTTTCCGATTTACACACAATAAATAGTGTACATTTGATAGCATAAAAATGCAAATGTAACTCTTAAATGTGTTTTTGTTCATATCTATAGTATTAATTTTACATACATTTTTCTTAATTTGTAGACAACTTAAAAAGAATTTGATTTTATTTATTTGTTGGAGAAATGAGAATACATTTTTATATAATAAAATATCAAACTAAACACTTGTCTAAGTCTCAAAAAATTCAGCCTCCAAGTCACGTTATGAGGTCCTCGTAAGAGGCTGGCCAGCACAGTTAGTAACCATAGACGCGTTTCGCTCTTATTAGAGCTCATTAGTATGGTATAACCCACTCCTTCACCTAGAACAAAGTTCACATGAAGAAGCTGTATGACGAAGAAGTGTGCCAGCAGAGAATCCCTAACAAACAGTAAAATGACATGAGAAGTTTTGTGAGACTTAGACAAGTGTTTAGTTTGATATTTTATTATTAAATCTAGTTTCACCAAGTGAGCATTCAAAGACAATTAATTTTGTCTTTTTTGTTTTTTATTTAAATTGACATTTTTATATTTGTTACAGGTCACATTTTTATTTAGAGTTATTTAAATAAATACATTTTTATATTTGACAGCTAATTCACTTCCATAACTGTGGTACAGCGCAACAAAATGCATGTCCTCCGATAAAAATGTGAATTAATTTATATATCTACAAAATATGTCAAATATAACCAATGATGATTAGTAAACTAGGTAGAAAAATGTTAACGTGTTTCTATGAACTGCCATTTAAACTGTAAAATCATTCTTTATTGCTCTTAAATCAATTATAAACTGAAAATATAAGTACTAAATTATATGTTATATGTTTTCTTTATAGTACGTCTAGCAATCATTTGAACAAATGATTTTTAAATCCCTCTAATCGATACTACTGTGAATAGTTTTCGTTTACAATTAATTTCACACAAATATATGCTTTTTGCAACCTACAAAATATACCTGTTGTTTAAGAAAGTTGAAGATTACTTAGCATTATTCAAATAGACAAACTGTTCATGAGGGGTTATTGATACCGTAGTTGCCTAGGAAAATAGTATCAAGGAACTTAGTCATGTTTTCCTGTAAGCCCTAGATATTTGCATTATATTAGAAGAAAGAAAATAGCATTGATGAGTGTTTATGGATGGATTTAAAAGTAATTTGTTCAAATAATCGGTTGAAGTACTGCATTTTGCATATTAGTACGATTGAAAAGCAGTGTGTAACTGCAATTGTGTTAAATGTATTTTTAAACAAGCGCAGGCGACGCCGCCTTCATTTCTTTGTAGATTCGTTTTTAGAGAAGTGGGCGTAAGTAAAGATTTACGAAACAGGTGTACAGGAGCGAATGGATGAATGTTTGTTGCGTGATGATGGATTTTGGTTGTGATAAAAGAAAGAGTTCGTATGAAGGAAGTGTTAATGTGGTCGAAACGAGTATCGTGTGTCAGGATGAGAATGTTGACGGGTTCGTGCTACCCCATTTAATGGGATATAGCCTGATGTTATGTATGTATGTATGAAAAGCATTCTCCATTTGATGATGAATGAGAAGACATGCTAATTATTAATTCATTATCATAAATACATACGTTAAAATTATTTGAAAATAATGAATTTCAACAAGAACTTACTCGTAATATGTTGTAGTCCATACATATGATATAAGGTTCATTGACCTTTAGGATTTCACCGTATATAATCGTGATATATTAATTTAGCAAATTTTATTTTTATTTGCTGCTAGATTAATCAATGAACCTTTACTTATCTTAATTTTGATTTAACGATAATAGACTTGATGAATAACTTCCATGATGATTCTAAACCAATAGCGCACATATCTTTTTATCTGGGTGTGCACGCATGACAAGTTATTATCAGAGTTACCAAAGTTGAAATATTTTCGCTCTGGTTGAGATAAATCCTTTGTTAAATGCTGAGTCAAGTCTGGATGCGAGATGTATGTGCAATGTAAAAAAAGCTTTGGCTTGAATCGTCAGGTGGCGGTGTAAGCACGAGAGGGTGCGCGGTGGGTGCCCTGCCGGCAAGAGACAGTGTAAAACGCCACGCCTATGGCACATCTAGACGCGGATTTCATCTCCGCAATGTCAGCTATTTTTTTCACGCGGTCAGCGTTTGCTGTTTTCGCTGACTATATACTGCTGACTACTGGTTTTGTTTATTACTCAATTATTTGAAAAAAATTCCTACTAATTCTCCGTACATTATTGTACTGATTTCTTTGTTTATTTCTGTTTTGTTTTAATCGTAACATTTGTAGTAGTAAGTTTCTTGTAAAATTTGATTTATTTCAGTCATTAATTTTTGTACTTAATAATAATAATTTTATTGGCCAGCTATATAAAATTATTCATTAGTATTAGTTATACTTAACATAATCATTTAAATAGTCCTCATAGCTATAAAAATAAAATAAAAATAAATATATCATCACGCCTTTTACCCATTACTGGGTGTGGTACTCTACAGTAGCAGATTTCTGTAAGAAATATATTTTTTCGCGTGAAGTGCGATTACCAGCCGTCAAATCACGGCCCTCAAAGATATTAGTGGTGGGGGAGCCACAGGGGTAGATTTAAATTGGTGAAAATTGTTTGTCGGCTGTGAGGATCGAACCAGGGTTCTCAAGATCCACAGACCGATTCGATACCACTGAGCCACCTACCCCATAGCTATAATAAGCTTTATTAACTAGAAAGTCTTTAACTTTGTTGTTAAATTTTTTTAGGGGGTGAAGACTACTTTGTTAAGGCAAATAATATTATTTAAGTTAACTTTTTGACGATGTTCCCAAAGACAATATAAGCTCAATTTATTTCTTGTGTTTGTAGAATGTATATGTTGTGTGTATTTATAACTAAATCATATTATCGATCTGTTTTAGCTATCATTTAGAGTAGAATGAATATCTTGTAGTTTATTATTTCCTTACCACTTTGAGTTAAATTTTTCTATTCGTTTAAACTCTGGAGTTCTGGTGAGAGGGAATAATAAAGTACGTAATTTCTGCTTAGTTTATGCAAATATTTATAATTTAAGAATTAATACTTTTAAAATGTTAATTTCGTTATTACCTATAAAACATTTATGAATAATTTTAAGAAATAAGATATTTAAGAACTAAATTAAAAAGATGAGCAACTTTTTTTTAAATTATAAAAGTGATAACGAGCGCAGCATATTTGTTTATTTGTCAAATTTAATCTTAATATTTCTCGGCTAAAACATATCAAAATAAATTATCATGTTTTGAAGTGCTGAATTGATATTTCATAATCTTACAATGTTTTAGGTTAATTCTTAAACTCGACCTAATAAAATTTCGTTGTTAGCTTAATTCTTAGTTTAAATACGAATGATATTTTTTTCTACGCGATTATTTTATAATAACAAATGCTATTTTAGAATCTTATAGTAAGGTATAGTTATAGATGTAATTCGGTAGTTACTAATTTCTTGATTTAAGTAAATTCTAAGTAAAACCATCTGTGGGTTATTGATGTTAACGTGTGAAAACAATGATTGTTTTCTATAAAATCGGAAGCGGTAAAAATTAAAGGATGTAAATTTATGCAGTCGAGTGTTTAAATAGTTATTTATTATCCATAACGTTCCGTTATGGCATGGCAGTTTACGGCGTGGTGCGCTACGGTTACGGTTACGCTGCGTTTCAACCTTCCGATGTATATTTAATGATACCGTATTTTCTGTTGAAGAAAACAATTAAACTTTTTTCCTTAGCTGGCCACGAAGTTCGTTGGAAAACTTTTAGATTTATAACTTGTACTTCGATATAAAATTTTTAACGAATTCCTACTTTCGTGAAATAAAAAAGTCTCCGAGATAATTTAAAACTTTTGCCGAAGTCATTTTAATTTGACGTGCGGAATTTCTAGAAATTAATTATCATAGATTACCGAGTTTACGAACTCGCGAGAAAAGTAATCGTTGGGCGCCAACCGCGACGGGGGAGGGTTTTATCTGTCGGAAAACCTATCCGTCACCTCTTACCCTTCGTCCCTCTACGATCTCGTTAATCGCCAAGCGTAATTTACAAAGTAATGCAAATTATCTGATAAGAGCGTAATTACATTTTCTGTCAAAAGATCTGATAAAAATACAATTGCATTTAGTTTTGTGTTTTATCAGCTACTCGAATTTGGTTTTTATAAGTGAAAAACGATGAATTAAACTTGAAATTATTTTAATTAAAACACAAAAATACTTAATAAAACACTATATTGTATAAAGTAATACTTCTACCTGATAGTAAATAAATGATAATAATATGCTTTAAATTAATCAAACAGGATAATAATGAAAAATCATTATTAGTAATAATTATTAATGACACTAATAACTTAAATGGCTTTTACCTATATTATTTATAATAATTTGTTAGCAAGATTAATAACTAATCACTTGTATGACTATTACTTTTTAAATTAGAGATATCTTCGATTAATATTCAAATTGAATTTAACATAAATTTACTGATAATTGTAATAAAAGAATTATCGTTAATCTTTAAACAATTATCATGTGAAAGCTGTTCTAATTTATTTTTAGCAACTTTTTAATAAAACAATATTTTGGTTATTTGTCTAAAGATAGTAATAATCAGTTTACAAATGTGTGGGATGTAATAAATTTGTTGGAATTTTTATAGGAAATAAAATTCTGATAAGCGATGTTGGTTATTCGTTAATTGCCAGCAGTTAAATATAAAATGATTCCCTGCAGAAGTGAATGTATATATACATAGAAAAGAAAAGCTTTCGATCCGGCATAGATTACATGTTATAGATCTCGTAACTTTTATTATTTTAATACTTTCTAATTTGATTAGAGTTTGACTTCAAGGTGATAAAAAATTCGCACATAGAGAGATTTTAAAACTAATTCCACTAGTCCTAACGTTTACTAGTAATTTGAAGATATATTATTTAGTTTCATTTTAGTTCTATCTTGATATGATTATTAAGTAAATATGGATTTGGAAAAAAACTTATGCTATAGTAATATTGTTTGTTTTAATTCCCATATTACAGTTCTTTTAAAATTCAAGTAAATAATAATCGTTAACTTTTTAACAAAAATGAAATCCGCAAACCTAACATCTACCAGGATCGTCGTAATGAAAAAAAAATATTTGCAGTTGGAAATATTCATTTCTCTCATTTTATTTTCTAAATATTACCTATATATATACTGGGTGTCCCATTTTACATTATCTTATTGAATATCTCGAAATGAAAGCATTTTACCGAAAAGTATGCCGAATCATAATCGTCATGGTTTTGAGGGGGACATCGGATTTTGACAAAATGGCCCCCTTAGCCCCCCAAGGGAGACCAGGAGGGGGGGGGGGGGGTCAACTTAAATTTTTTAAATGGGAACCCCTATTTTTTATTGCAGATTCTGAAAGAGCGTTAAAAAGTATGTAGGTTTTATCCGGATACTTTTTTTCAATTTTCCCCTCCCGGCCCCTCTTGGGTGACTAAGGGGGCCATTTTGTCAAAATCCGATGTCCCTCTCAAAACCATGACGATTATGATTCGGCATACTTTTCGGTAAAATGCTTTTATTTCGAGATATTCAAGAAGATAATGTAAAATGGGACACCCAGTATATATATAAATTAAATATTTAAAAATGTAACACATACGATACAATACAATACAACTTTGGTAATAATCCCAAAAAAAAATAGAAACCGCTCTCTTGATACACATTTGAAAACTGAGAATAAAATATATATGAGGTTAATATTTTGTGCAAATATTGAACTGGTCAACTATATTCGCTATTTAAGGTTCTCGTTATTGTATACGCGTAACAATTATTATTTATTTGAATTTTTAAAGAGAAGCATATATGTTTATTTCATTGAAAAAATAGTAATATTCATAAATTCAAATTTGTAACAAAATTATACTATTGAAGTTATTTCCTGTTTACTGTTTATTTGAGTGTTATGTGAAATAGAATGAGGGGAGTTTAGAAAGCTATTTGTAAGTATAACTTCTAGTTGTAACGGTCATCTGCACGTTGACCTTCCCAGAATTTTCCACAACTGAAAAATTTGAACAAAAGCTAACAAGCATTTGTTATGAGGGTCGGTTTGTTGGCGTTCAGCTTGTCGACCATTTCGTTGCGTATCGCGTCCGGTAGCAGAGATAGAGCGGTAATAAGGCAAGCAAGCAGCAAGCGACGTTCTCCCTGCGCGCCTGCAATCAACAACGCGGTCGGGTGCTGGGCCAAGCACTTCCAAAACTCATCAGCCTCGGTATTAATTTACCGGATTAGGGCGGCCGGTGAGCTGGTGTGCTGGTGAGCAGTCGCTGCCTTGCGCTTACGCATTTAAATCCAGTTTCTGTTATTCCCCTCGCCGAACGCCGAAACGAAAATGAATGTCCGCAATCGACGGATGACTGGATGAGCCGAGCCGAGCCGAGCCGACCCGTTGCATAGCTCAGAACCTCGGAGTGTCACAGCTCGCCGGTCGCCGGCCTAGTGTAGCGCCAGCGCAGCCGAACTTGTAAATGGTGAAACTTTGTTGCCGCTCTCGCGAGACGACGGCGACGGCATTGGCGGCGGTCGGGGTTCGCGGGGAATGGCACGAACGAGACGGGGACCCCAAAACGCAGTCTGTAAACTCTGCAGGGTCGAGGTGTCATCGATCGGCCTACGGACAGACCCTGGGCGATACAGGGAAGCCCCCCTGCTTTGCCCTTCGCTTCCCGCTGTCCATACTTGCTTACCACCCGCCACTAATCCAGTGGCGTCCTTATTTCGCACTTTTCTGTACACTATCCATTGGATCAGACAATGACATCATGTATAAATTAATTTACAACATACTGTTAAAATAGGTTAGAATTATTTGTCAGAAATAGAACAAAATTAAATACAATTCTAACTAATAAATTAAGTACAAGCTCTCCGCTGTGTCGTGACAGTTTTCGGCATTTTTTCAATTAACAACAAAACAAATATAATCCTACATTGACAGTACAGGTTAGATGTATAATTGGAACATAATAAGTAATATTTATGTTCAGTGTTTTTAATAGCAAACAATTAAAATATTAATTGCACCAAAAATCAATGTAAAATAATTTAATAATAATATTTTCAAATATAATTAATTATATTTACGCTTTCAAATGCGTATTACAATAAAATACCATTGAAATAATATACATTTCAAAATACAGTACAAATAAAATAATACTTACTTATTTACTTAATCGTTGAGCCCTTTTACCATTTCTGGTGTAAATTATTTAATTCGATGAATACCTGACATGAAACATGTTTCATTTTTATTTACAAGTTTTTAAAACTATTTATATTGAAATATGGTCACATTTTGTAAGACGATTCCAATCATTACATTGTTTGGTATTAATAGTGACTGCCAGTACGAAGTACTAGGCACATTATAAAAGCTGTTTGTATGTAGGTCCCCTGTATTATTCTGTAATTAGAAATTCCTGTTGTGCAGAGTAACAAATAAATAAGTTATAAACACTTGGCTAAGTCTAATAAAATTCAGCCTCCAATTCACCTTTTCAGTCATCGTCAGAGGCTGGCCAGCACAGTTAGTAACCATAGACGCGTTTTGCTCTTATTAGAGCTCATCAGTATGGTATAACTCACGTCTTCACCTAGAATAAAGTTCACGTGAAGAAGCTGTGTGACGAAGGACTGTGCCAGCAGAGAATAAGATCTCTAAAAAAACGTATTAAACCTAGTTTCACCAAGTGTATGGATGACAATTAATTTTGTTGTTAAATAAATAAGTGCCTTTACTTAGTTCTCTTTTCAGAAAACTTACTGTACCTATTCCTTTTTTCATACTCATTTATTTTAAATGTTTTCTTTAATCATGTTTCACGTTGATATACCGTTTGCTAATGTGACTTCTTGAACTGGGCCACGTCAATTTTGTTTCACCCCCGCGCTAGTCACGCTTGTCTACTATCAAAACTTTTGATAACTGTAGAATCGCTGTAGGAGTAGTGTTAGTTAACAGTTTATTTTAATGAGCTTGTTTCAGCGTTTAGTTTCGTTTGGAATTTTATTGGTACATAACGACTACGTTTACGTAGGGCAACAATGTACTCAGACTTGACTTTGACTTTGAAAAGGCTGCTTTTGCCGCTGTGTAAATAAACACTATCGATGAACTCTCAAGTCAAGTATAAAATAAATAGGATTTGACTCATCTATGCGACTTTTAGAAATTCGTGTAAACGTATATCAACTTTACATCTGATTTATGAAATTATTATGTATAACAGCGTGGCAAGGAGATATTATAACCTAAAAATTTAACTTATTAAACGTCACCTCGTATTGTTTACGAGATAAGTCGTATTAAACCTAACTAAACAAGTATTTCTTGTTATTAAGAATTTAAGTGATGGATTAAAAAAAACTAATATATAGTAGATTTTTTGTTTTATACTAATAATTTTAGTATATACCAATATACAAAAAGTATCTTTAAGTTTGCAGTTATGTGGAATTCAATTTCAAAAACAAGCTTAGAACATCATTCCTTTTGTTTAGATTCGTTTTCTGTTCTTACAATTCTAACTGCAATTGTGTGGAATTTACTTGCAGAAACAAGCGCATGGGACGCACCCTTCTCTTATGGTTCGTTAGAGAAGTGGGCGTGAGTAAGTTGAAATGATTTGAGCATGTGAGACGTACTTCCAATGAAAGATTAATGACAGATGTAAAAACGAATGACGAATGGATGGATGTGATTGAAGCAAGAATGGTGTGTTAGGATATAAATGTTTAACGAAGGCTTATTATTTGGTAAATCTAATAATGAGTGGATGCTCTGTAATTGTTTCAAGCTTTTATGATACCCTATTTAAAAGGGTGTCGTTTTTTTATGTATGTACATATATTAGTTCGTACTATATAATCGTAATAAATAGTAATTTCTCTTATCAAAGTAGATTTTTGCTATAAATGTAACCGTAGTCATTGTTATAATCTTTCTCTCTATTTTTTGTGCCAATTTAGTGATTTTTTCTGATCAAAACATGATTGATGGGGTAGGTGGCTCAGTGGTATCAAGTCGGCTTGTGGATCTTGAGAACCCTGATTCGATCCCCACAACCGATAAACAATTTTCATCAAATTCAATCTACCTCCGTGGATCCTGCACCACTAACATCTTTGGGGTCGTGATTTGACGGCTGGCAAATAAATAAATATATTACTTATCGAGATCTGCTACGGGAAAGGACCACACCCAGTAATGGGTAAAAGGCTTGATGATATATTTGTTTTATTTTAAAACATTGTTGAATTTGACAACATTAATTGTCTAATATAATCGAAGTAGTTGTTCGTATATCATAATGACTCGAGAAATTTAAACATATTATATAGATAAATTGTTATGTATCTAATTTTAAAAATACAAATAATATTACTATTTTCGTATTTAAAACTGTGGTGTTGTTTATGGGGTAGGTGGCTCAGTGGTATCGAGTCGGCCTGTGGATCTTGAGAACCCTGGTTCGATTCCCACAGCCGACAAACAATTTTCATCAATTTAAATGGCTCCCCCACCACTAACATCTTTGGGGGCCGTGATTTGACGGCTGGTAACCGCACTTCACGCGAAAAAATATATCACTTACCGAGATCTGCTTAGGCAGAGTGCCATACCCAATAAAATGGGTAAAAGGCGTGATGATTTATTTATTTGTGTTGTTCAAATATTTAAATTTATTAATAATTATTTCACGTTTCCATGTTTCAATAAATTGCAAGTGAAATTACTTATTTTGATTATATATGAACGTCAGTCTGGCAGTGGCCAAATTTAATGTTAGCCACCCAGAAATTCAGTACAGTTGAAAATCACATTTCTTATGTATTTACGAGTATATTATTTACCTTATCCTGCAAGGAAAGTACCTATATAAAAATAAAGATACAAATACAAACAAATAAGTTTTATATAATGCTATCACACATAAGTTTATAATTCGTCATTCTTAAAGAAAAACGAATTCTAAATGTATAAAGTTCGAAGTAAGACTTTAAATATTTAATACTTTAAAAGGCATCTATAATCAAGGTCACAGTGTAGCACGAAGCACTCAGATGCTTTCGAACCACCTGTTAAGTACCACTGCATTTTTAACACAGCTACTACAAACGCCCCCGCATGTTGTTTCACAAAAGAACTTTTATATTTTGTAACTTTTGCTATCTCTTTAGTATTGTATCGCCAATAAAAAGTTTTCTTACATATTTCAATTCAATTTTCCATGCTTCATATTTTGCATTGATTTATTTATTTATTTTCTCTATCATCTTTTTGTTTTCATTTCCATTTTTTATTCTTTGCAAAAGCGCGCAGTAAATACGTTACAGGTTAAATTAAATTTGCCACTTGTTGATGGTATTGACTGCCGTACTACCTTCGCTGTTATTTTTTGTTTCTAGGTTATTCCAACTTTTACACGTTCATTTCATTACTAAAACTTATTTTAACATTCTAACTGAATATATTTTAATATTGAATTGCTTCAATAATTTGAAGAACTAGAACTAAAACTAGAATAAAAAGTTTCTCTCTTAAAACGGTATCACTAGTTCAATATTTATTTTGTTTTTGTTTGTTAAATTATGTATGATGACGTCACATAATTCAATTTGATGTATGATAAAAACTGGGTGTGACAAGCGATCATTCTTTTCACTAGAGAAAATATTGTCACGCATAAACATAACCTACGGTATGTTCCATTTAAAATTATTTTAATTCAAATTCTAATAATTATTATACCTAATCATGTTAAAAATTTGTACATCGTATAGTAATCAGAGTTTGATATAAAAAACGAATAAAAATATATGACAGAATTTGGCCAAATTGTATGAAATGTTGTTTCAATTTTGTCTTTTTCAAGCAAAACTTTTATGAAATATTTTTCGAAAAATAAGCTATAGTTATTTAGGTACGCAATAGAGCGATGGAAACAACTCATTTCCTGATTTCTTTTTGCAAGTTAGAGATCTGTAAAATTTTATCGATTCCTCTGGTTATATTTTTCGATCTAGATCGGTAAAGATGTATTTTTATTATAAAGAGTGATTAGAAAGAGCTAATTTACTGAGCACGAAAAAACTGTAATCATGATTCTCTGTCGTTTCAAGATTTTGATGAATCATCATAGTTAAATCGTTTAGAACCTAAATTACTATGTTTAACTTTTGAAGGAAGTCGGTGTAACTGTCCTGTTTTTCTGATTCTTTGTTACACAATTATTTCGAAAATATGTGCGAAATTTTAAATGAATGTTAATTTTCATATTTATTAACAGAATTTTAAGGTTAAGGTAAATAATAATGTCCTGTTCGTCTGCATATGATAAAAGAGTACAAACAAATTTGTATTTTCTTAATATTTATAGAAATTTAACAAATTGAAATATACAAATGGAATTTTATAAGAAGAAGAAGAAGAAATATATCACTTACCGAGATCTGTTACGGTAGAGTGCCATACTCAATAATGGGTAAAAAATGTGATATATTTATTTATTTAAATGAAATAAGCGATTTATTACTGAATGAACTATATATAAAAATAAATATATCATCACGCCTTTTACCCATTACTGGGAGTGGCACTCTGCCTAAGCAGATCTCGGTAAGTGATATATTTTTTCGCGTGAAGTGTGGTTACCAGCCGTCAAATCACGGCCTCCAAACATATTAGTGGTGGGGAAGCTACAGGGGTAGATTTAAATTGGTGAAAATTGTTTGTCGGCTGTAGGGATCGAATCAGGGTTCTCAAGATCCACAGACCGACTCGATAACACTGAGCCACCTACTATATAAATATATATAATCAATATATCATCACGCCTTTTACTCATTACTTGGTTTGGCACTCTGCCGTAACAGATCTTGGTAAGTGATATATTACTTCGCGTGAAATGCATTTACCAGCCGTCAAATCGCGGCCCCCAAAGATGTTAGTGGGGGAGATGCCACAGGGAAAGTTTTAACGTGGTGAAAATTATTTGTCACTTATATGATAAACTATACAATAATTCTAAGAACCATTTAATTAGCAATTGATTGCTGTTATTTATAAAAATTAAATAAGCATGGAAAAATTAAATTGAATAATATAAATTTATAAGTGCTACTTTGCAATAGAACAAGTGACAGGAAATGATGCTGCGAAAGATACATTATGAATCAACAGATTTTTTAAATAAAAATTAAATTTTATTTGTATGTAGTATGTTTTCTTAAGAAAATACTGGAAAGCCAATAATATTGATAATTTACAAACTCATATATTTTTATATAAAAATATAGATACCTATAAAGTTTATTTTTATTGTTCCGAATAAACAGTTTAGAATTAAAATACCTACGCACTTCATTAGCTATAAAATAAATATTAAAGAAAAGGTGTCATTATTTACATATTTGCGCTTGAAATAGAATATCTGTTCTTGGAAATAAACTTACTTTCGTTTACGTAGCAATTACACGAATAAAAATGTTAAGTAAACATTAATGATATCTAAGTCATTGATGTTCAAGTAACATTTTATTACTTCAGCATTTAATTTTCCTTGACCTTCCTTTTCGCGATTTTTAGAATTTATATTTTCTTAGGCAAAACGATAAAAATGTTATGATTTTATGACTATTTAGAAATAAATATTCAAATATTAAATATGCATAATAATTTATCATCATTGAATATTAATAATTTGTCGTAACGTTATTTACTTATGATTTTGCTTCAAATTGAAGGAAATGAACAACATTGTATTTTATCGTAAAATACGATTACAGTTAATCAGAAGGAAGTACTTAAAATAAAAATTATTTTGAATGTTTGTTGGCATACTTTTTAACACCAAGAAATATAATAAAACTGTTCCAATGTAGAATTTATGTTTTATTTATTTGTCTAGACTTATTAGAAAACTTTATTATGTTAATATTCTGCGAATCAATCGTTATATTTACTCATAGTGGTATAATCTGTACTTGACTAAACACCTTCAGTTATCACGGCCATTTTGTGTAATCTATCGAAGCTAACGAACGATGTGAGAAAGACAGACTGTGGGTTTATCTCTCTTGTGCGGGGACGCATGCATCGTTGTCTCCTGTTATGCGAACACATGAGCGTGCATGTGTTGAAACATTCAAGTTACGCTTTTATTTATGATTATAATAGATTTTATGTTTTATGTATAATATTAAATTATTAGTGTTTGTAGTTTTGTAGTGTACATATCATGTAACTTTACTTTGATAAGTATTTCTATAGAACTATTTTTTAAATAAAGTATAAATAAATATATCATCACGCCTTTCACCCATGCGTGTGGCACTCTGTCAAAACTAATCTATTTTGCGCGTGGACTGCGATTATTGGCCGTCAAATTACGGCCCCCCAAAGATTATTTAATGTTATTTCTGCTAGTATTAACTGTCATTAAATACAATTTTATATTTTTCCTTTGTTGCTTATTAAATAATCAAGTAAATTTTATTTTAAATAATTTCAGTTGCTATTATAGTTTTTTTTTAATAATTTGTAATAATATTTAAAACGTCTATTAATAAAATCCTATGAAATTCTTTTAAAGGATGAAATATTTGCTTTGGTATATTATAAATAGTTACATTGGTTAATTTGCATGTAAAAATAAAAGTGTATTTGTCGGTTTATTTTATCAGTTTATTAAACTCACATTTTATACTAACTAAAAATTTTCCGTTTAGATAATAAGCTAAATCATTGTAGCTATTTAACGATTCTAAACATTTCCATTAGCTGTTATTCTTTTCCGGACTTTTTTTAATTATAAAAGTTTGTAATACTTATTATAATGTGTAATATCTCCTAATCAATTTTCTCGTGTTATTTTTATTGTTTGTTAATATGTTAAAATACTTTAAATTATTGTTTTTAAAAGATCAAATTTTCAAGCCCATCATGCTTTGATTAAATTTCCAGAGCATAGATACCTTGTCACTTGAATATTTGAGGTCGTAACAAAAAAAAAATAAATGCGAACGCCCCTGGTTTGTACAAGCTGACTAATCAACCTTCACAAACCCATCTTTGCTGTGTTTGTGTATGTATGTGCAGTGCTCTGTGTTCGTGAATACAAGTCGTGTTGTTTTCTCCTCTCCTCGTGCTGCGGGTTGGCCGTGTCTGCCTTGTCGCCATCGTGTTGTGTTGCTGCCGTGCCGTGCCGTGCCATTGCTGTTTGCTACGTTGCACATGCGTGTGGGTACTTTGCGCGGGAATTGTTCACTGTATGTTAGCAGTTCACAAAATGTTTTATGCCTCGTGCTCCACACATAGAAAAATTTCCTTTTGAAGGAAATTGTATGTTGCGTAAATATAATTATATGAAGAGCTGTAATTATGTTGCTATGCTAATTGAAGGACTTCGTGATAAATTTTAAGTTTGTTTTAAAACAATGATAAATAAATGTAATACTATGTTAAGTATTTTCGATAATAGATTATTCCATTATGTTGGTACTCGTGGATACTATGTTCATTACGCATTAAATTTTGGAATACTTATGACCAGTTGGTAGCAATGAAACTTTCATGACATAAATTACCAATATTGCATCAAATATTTGATAGCAATTGATATTTTACTTCGATTTGGTTTTATTTAAACATTAAATTTAAGTTCTATTGGCGTAAACAGATTAAGGAAAGTAACTTGAAATTACTATGCAAAATATGTAAATATTTAAATAAATAAAAGAAATAACAACAAAGACAAAATTAATTGTCATCCAACACTTGGTGAAACAAGGTTTAATAAAAATGTAAAGTAAACACTTGGCTGAATTTTGTGAAACATAGCCAAGTGTTTACTTTACATTTTTTTTTTAAATAAAAGAAAATCTAATGTTTGAAGATAATGTCAATTTGTCCAATATTTCAAGTAAATTTGCTTTGTTTTTAATGTATTGAAACCTAGTTTGAAATGTAACTTTTGGCAGTGCAATTGAGAATTAGTAAAATTTGAGGTCATATATCGCCATTTTGCCCTTGATCCTGAGTTGAACACCAGAACCAAGCGGTATGTCTCCCGGATAAAAAGTGAACTAAAACTTGATTCCTTTCATTATTTCTTATAAAATGAGTAAATTGGTACCGGATGAATTAAATATTTAGTCCCGGTTGCATAAAACGCTTATTGTGAATTAAATATCAATGCTAAAACAAAATTTGTTACAAATAATTATTAGTTTAATGTATACTATAGAAGTACTAACGTTTTAAAACAGTCAAAAATGTTTACATTTCTTAGCTGTGTTTCTTTTTATACTAATTCAACTTTTTCGTGTGAACGTTTTATGTATCCGAGGCTTAGTATTTCTTCACAATTTTGATTTGTTTGTGGCGGTTAACATATGACAAACAAAAACTAACAGCAGCGCTCGAGAAACAGGCCGCATAGATGTCAACTGCAACGAAGGTTTCTCTCAACGGTCACCCATCCAAATACTCCCGCGCGCAACGTTTGCTTAATTAGCGTTATCGCATATATCAGCATCAATGAGTTGTGCCATGACCGTTGACAATTTTTTATTTATTATTAACTAGTGTTCAACGTATTACATTTATATAATAGAACCAGCGAATGAATAAATCAAGTAAGTTTTTATTTTTGAAATAAATGCTAAAACCAGAACAATTGAAATATTGATGTGACATATAATACTGTCCATAATGACAAACACGACTATGTGTACATTAATTATAATAATAGTTTATTAGTTCTTTTTTAAAAAATTTCTGTATATGATTGTTGTCAACTAATATCAAATAGAAATAAATAAATAAATCATCACGCCTTTTACCCATTACTGGGTGTGGCACTCTGTCTAAGCAGATTTCGGTTTGTGATATATTTTTCGCGTGAAGTGCGGTTACCAACTGTCAAATCACGGCCCCCAAAGATATTAGTGGTGGGAGAGTCACAGGGGTAGATTTAAATTAGTGAAGATTGTTTGTCGAATATGGGGATCGAACCAGGGTTCTCAAGATCCACAGGCCGACTCGATACCACTGAGCTATCTACCCCATATTTTATTTAATGAATCAAACAAATTTATTGTGTCTGAAATATAATGGTAGGTAATAATTATGTAGATTAAATTCATAGAATTAAGTCGCCGATATACCATAGATGTCCTAAACTTCTCCGCAGAAACCTTAAACAAAATTATAAACCATGAATATTATAGGATGACGATTTAATTTTTATCAATATAAATAAGTAATCTATTTGTAATTATTTACAAGGTCTTTTTTCATGTAAGTATAATACACTTTTTTCAAGAACATTTTGGATCACAATGATAAATTTTAAATACTGTACTATCTATAGGCGTCCTCGCAAAGTAAACCATGCGACCAAATATGTTATACCAGTTTCAGTCCCGTGGTTTACACTAAAACATAAATATTTGACTGTTCAATCAACTATAATACTTGTATCACTCAATATTTACAGGGTCAAAATGTTACTGATCAAATACTATTTTCACTGATCAATTAAATTGTTGTGCTTACTATATAGAATATTTATCGAACAAATAATAGGAAATGCTGGGCAAAGTTCGCAGTAGACTTTAGATACTTGAAACGTGTGAAATTAGGAAATATATAAAGATCTTTTTACATTATTTTAATACCAACACGCATTTTTATACATTTGTTAATATCAAATAAACATGATACATAAACATAACCACAAAATTAAATAGACGTGCCTTAGTTATGTGGCGCCAAAGTTGCTATAGATCGCCGTCAGATTCTCCCATTCACCACATCGTTTATGTAAATATTAATTTATATTATTTTACCGGTATTTTAAATTTAATTTACATATGTAACCATTAATATAATTAAATATATTTGGAAGGTATTTAATATTAATTTTTGATAAAATAATAACACTGGATATTATATGTTCATATTATTTTTCTAACCTGTACTAACAGTGTTGTCACTTTTGTTTTGTTGTTCTTTAATAAAGTACTGAAAGCTCTGTTACGACAAAGCGAAGAGCTCATAGTTAATTTATTAGCCACTGAAATATTTTACTGATGTAATATTTTGTTCTATTTATTAGTAATGACTTATAAAATAATTCTAACCTATTTTTATATCGTATTGCATCACACTACGTCATTGTTTTTAGTGTCATTATATTTATGACATCTGATTCGTTGAATATCCTTGAATTGCGATTTTGTCAGCATTTAAAATTTAAAATAAATGCACTTAGAATATAATATAAAATATTATAAATTCAGTTTGTCTTCTTACAACCAACCTTTCTATAATATATTAAAATGTGATATTTAGTATGAGATTGTTTATTTATTCAGGCAAATGAAAAATATGTTTTTATCCAGTTTCGCTTGACAGTATTCGTATAGTTATGTTGTAGGAGGCGTTCACTTTGTAGTATTAAAGGGGGCCATTCGTTGACCCTAATGCATCATATGCACTGCTCCATTCTCCCTGCATCAACATATACTCGATGACTAATGACACACGTATTTATTTGCACATGTCGGCTATTTTCAGTGGAGCGTGTTACACTTACATAGGTACAGTAAGTTATGATGAACCGTGGGAGGAAAATTATAGTTGTTGCTATGTAGTAATCTCTTGCTCAAATACATTACTTTTCACACAGCTAAAATTGTGCTCAAACTGAATTTACTTCTCTGACCTATATGTATAATAGAAACTGTACAATTCATCAAAAAATAGACCAATCAGATAGCTCAATTTTCCTTACTTGTACTGTGTGATATTGCATATTATTGCGTTATTAAGAGTGTTTCGCGAAATACAAACCTTTCCTTATTTCGGTCACAGACAAATGAATCGTATCTATGGATATCAATAAACAAACTAGTAATTTAATTTTTCTACGATTGCTATGAAAAGATGACAATTACGATCTCATTTGTCATCGTAAAGTTGACGTTTTCTGTGGAACAATCGAAAAATATCTTTTTTGCGCGTCTCCAATGGCAACGCGCGAAAAAGACGTTAAATTCGCGCGTTTCCAATGGCAACGCGCGAAAAAGATTATTTCAATAGTTACCAGGGATACAAACAAAACAGAAACTTGTCATATTGACAGTTAACAAAACGAATTTAGTTTTAGACGTATACCTAGGTTTTTAATAACTTTAAGATGCAATCGTAGAAAAAATTATGTGTGTATCACGAGCGTAAAGTGTCTTTGTTCCTCTTGCACTATTACAGCTCTCGCCTTCGGCTCGCGCTGCAATTACCGTGCTCGAGTAACAAAGAATCACTTTACGCTCTTAATACACAAATAACTATTTTCTACAATTGCTATGAAAAGTTGTCAATTATGCTCTCATTTGTCATCGTAAAGTTGACGTTTTCTGTGGAACAATCGAAAAATAACCGTGTCGCACGTGTCCAATGCAACGCACAAAAAAGATATTAAATGCGCGCTTATTTCAATAGTTTCCAGTGCTACAAACAAAACAGGAACTTCTGATATTGACAGTTGAAAGAATGAATTTATTTTCAGTACGTATAAGTTTTTTTAATAATTTAAGATGCAATCGTAGAAAAAATTACGTGTGTATCACGAGCATAAAGTGTCTTTGTTCCTCTTACAGCCTTCGGCTCGCGCTGCAATTACCGTCTTCGAATAACAAAGAATCACTTTACGCTCTTAAACAACTGTTTTATGACTTTTATATTTCTTATAATAAATAATCCGTTTAATGTAGCTGATTCATTCATGTATAGTCTTAATATAACTTAAGCTTCGAAAATCCCCTGAATATAGTCTACGGACTCCGATGTATTACCTGAAAACACATGTAGCCCTCTTAATTGTATATTCGGATATTTTCAAAGCTGTTGTTGTATAGCTACTGAAAGTATTGAGAGAGTGATTTTGATCGATCTCCAGATATTTTTAAATTTTTACATTTTAAAACATAATGAGTCTAAAAAACAGTTTTAAAAAAGTTGGTTTATATGTATATCGGGTATCTACATTTTTTTCAAATTCATAGTAAATATAATGAAACAATGTTTATTTAGTGATGGTTTCTTCTTTATAAGTTTAAAAGAAAAGTGTATATTCGAAACATATTCAGGATTAAAAATTGAATCCGATGAGTCATTTATTGATATAGTATATGCCTGTACCGATATAGACGTAAAGGAAAATTGACATGTTGAAGCTGTTTACAACGTACTAGGAGAATAATACAAATAATTAAAAATTTTGTATTTGTATCAAATTGTCATTTTTAAACTGTTTATAAAGTGCCATGAGAAATAATAATAATAAGTTAATTTTTTGTAATGACAAATCTGTTATTTTTATTTTTTGTTTTTCATGGCATTTTGTGAAAAGCTTAATTAGCGGATTATGTAGTAGATTGGATTAATTTTTAATGCTCGTTTTATGAAATCATTCATAGCAACTGTATTTTTTAAATTTAGTGACGTCGATTATTGTTAAATAAAATTTTTAACGGCGTTAAAAATTAACAGTCGGTTACAGAATACGCTCATAAAGAAGACATTTTTAATTTACATTTATTTCGTGTTAGAAACATAATGGCTGGTAGCACAAGCTCTGTTTTTGCTTGTTTTAAGAGCAGAGTTTTTGACTGTTTTAGCTATCTCTAACATGTTAAAACCGTGCTCTTAGAACACCCAAAAACAGAGCTTGTGCTACCAGCCAATATGTATATCAATAAAACTTGGACTCATATATGTTAGGATGTAATTTTAATCCTGGATATGTTTTGTATTTACATCCTTGTATAAAAATTATTACAAAAAAAAAATTTACCATTTTATTTCCTGTATATTAAAAAAAACACCGTAGACATCTGGTATTTGTAAGATATGTCAAATACGCATTATCAATCAACTAATTACTTAAATTTACTTTGAGTATGTATCTAATGTACATGTATGCTACAATAGCACTATACAGATTGTCACAATGTTTAACCCACCATGATTTAAACTTTAAAAAAAAAAAATCATTGAAGCAAAAGAGTATTCCTTTGCAGTAGCGCAACACTAAAATGTCTTGTTATAACAATAATATACCAAAAATTATCTTAATATAATAATAATAGTTTATTTAATAAAAAATATTCAACTTTATACAAATAGATTGCTAACATTGTAGGATTGTGGAATAATGTGAGTACATAATTGTATTTTACATAAAATAACAATAGGTAATGTTTTATATGTCAATACGGTGGTGTGGATAGCAATATGGAATTCGAATCTCACTCAAGCTAAAAAAAAATAATATGAACTACCACACTGCGGCTCGGTGAGTGCGGACCCTGTACTGTAATTGGGATTAAGTTCCTGTTGTGCAGCGTAACATAAATAAATATATTTTGTATAAATACTCTTCAGTTTCAAAGCAGCTTGAGTGTACCTGAAGACATTGTATATGTTGTCTTTGGTTAGGTTTCCTAGCAGAAAAGCGATCGTTTGTTTTACCAAATATTATCTTATTAAGGTTAAATTATGATTCTTATGAAATTAATGTATTATGTGACAATTTATAAAATAAATTGTTATAGATAACTAATTTATGTTACTAACTTGACGTTGTTTCAAATATTCTTGCGACATGCCTTGTGTTTATATAAAAAGTAAATATGTCTATTTAGAATTATATTGTTAAAACTAGATATTTTAGTATTGCACTTATAAACATAGGCATATCTCTGAAATAAAGTAATTACTGGCATTTGTTCAAATGAATTTTTTCTCTTAAATTTTGATATTATTTATGGATTAAGTTTGCAAGGCTTAAACTTTGTACACCTTTTAGCGTAAGATAAATAAATAAATAAATAAATAAATATTTTAAAACTCACTTATTTTGTTAGTCACAAATTATTTACATATTACTAAATAAATACAGTTTATGATTACTGAATTTAATAAATGGCTGAAATTACAATTAATATTCCCCCTCCACTAACATCTTTGGGGGCCGTGATTTGACGGCTGGTAACCGCACTTCACACTAAGAAATATATCACTGTGCCACACCCAGTAACGGGTAAAAGGTGTAATGATATATATTTTATTTACAATTAATATTTATAGTTAAAATAGTTGACGAATTGATAATCAGTATGTATAGGTCTTAAATTCAGTACTGTATTAACAAAATCAGTAATACTGGGAACCCTAAATAAAGGTAATAGAAAATAAAATACTGGTTTGTATTTAAAGTATTTTCCTCAAATTTAGGAATGTTGGCCAGCATGAAAGATAACGCACATTTTTGATGATGTCACTGCCAAGTTTTTTCTGAAAATTCTAAATGTAAATTATGAGGGATAACGGAATAATTTCACATGTATGTGTCAAATCTCTGCCCAGTTTTTTTTTTAGTCAACCGGAAAACTTGTATGGTCTGTCTACCGCACGCACGTAGTCTTGTACAAGCAATATTATAATCGTTATAGTCCCTTTAAAAAATACTACTTTTATCAAATAAAATCAATACTTAAAAATATATATATTTCATGGGGTAGGTGGCTCAGTGGTATCGAGTCGGCCTGTGGATCTTGAAAACCCTGGTTCGATCCCCACAACCGACAAACAATTTTCATCAATTTAAATCTACCCCTGTGGCTCCCTCTCCACTAATATCTTTGAGGGCAGTGAAAAAATATATCACTTACCGAGATCTGCTTAGGCAGAGTGCCACACTCAGTAATGGGTAAAAGGCGTGATGATATATTTATTTTATTTATATCATGTCTTTTACACATTATTAGATGTGGTATTCTGGCATAGCAGATCTTGGCAAATGATATATTTATGCGCATGAAGTGCGGTTACCAGTCGTCCAATCATGGCCTCCAAATGCGTTAGTGCTAGAGAAGTCACAATGTGATGAAAATAGTTTGTAGGCTGTGGGAATAGAGCCCGGATTATCAAATCCCCAATCTGACTCGATACCACTGAACCACCTATCCCATTATAATCCATACTTAAAACCAATATATATCGGAAAAGACATTAAAAATATCATATACTTGTCTATATAAAAAAATCTGATGTGGACACCACATGACTTCCTTGTACGCGTATTAAACTATAGATATTTTTTTAATTGCACATATTTGACATTAAATCTTTTATTTTTTGTTCTAATCCATAGCAAACATAATTTTTTAAAAAATCAAAAAATATATAATATTTAAATTTAGATATCTCGTTTATACAAAAAGCTAATTTAAAAATTCTTAATGTGCTAAACGCAGAATTTAATTCTCTAAAACTTTTATTTGCAGCATTTATTTCTAAAATTAAAATAATACCATTTTTTTCAAGGAAAACTGTTAACAGCTTCATGTAATGTGTCACTTCCGGTTAGTCTATTTTAACCAAAATCTATTATATTATTTCCATTGATATAGTAGTCTTATATACCAAATTTGGAAAGTTTTAAATTATATTTGAATATAGTTTTTCATGAAAATCTATTATAGGCTTCAAGTAAAGTACCACTTCCGGTAGTTGTATAATGACCAAAAAGGGAGGTGCACAACTAGATGTTATAACAGTCCTAAATATAAAGTTTCAGTTTTCTACGGCTTACCGTTTTTGAGTTATGCGAGATACGTACGTACGTACGTATGTACGTACAGACGGCACGACGAAATTAGTCAAAATGGATTCAGGGAGGGCCAAAATACCTATTTCCGATGAAATCTGAGAACCGAAAATTTTCGCGATTACAATACTTCCTTTACTTCGTACAAGGAAGTAAAAATATGTATAAAAATTTATTAAACAGTAATAAATTGTTTTGACGATTTTTAAAATATTTTTTATATCACATTTTGAAATATATACTCGTAGTGTTATTAAGTTTTAAATATATAAAATAATATAATTTTCAATTGTAGTTAATCTACGGTCTTAAAATCAGCATTATAAGAAACTAAATCATTTGAATGACTTCTTAATGCATAATGTATGTATGTTGTGTAATGTAGAATTGTTGTCATTAATTCAAAAACAAAAAATAATAACAAAGACGGCGATATTTCATGTTAAAATTTGCATTTCATTCAGGCATTATGATAAGGTTGTTTACTTTATCACAAAATTCATATTAGTACTTTTGATTGTAAACTTCAATACGAAATTATTTGCCCGATTTGAACATGTTACATGTTCAAATTTGTTTTCATTCAATGCACAGGCAATTTTGTAGATTGTTTATTCAAAATTAATAATAGTACTTTGTTTGTACACTATATTACCTGCTTGATTTCATTTTCTCTGTAACAAATAGTATCAATTCATTTCGCCATTTCGAATTTCTTTTTTATCTCTTTAGGTGCTTTCATACTTTCCTGAAAATTTTACTATCCATCTAAAATTAAATATATTAATTGTTTATGATTGTTTTGCTAACAAAATATAACTCTGTTGTCATGTACAGTTTTGAGTTATAATATTTTGAAAATTGAATTTTTTACATGGTCTCTTATGGCAACCATGTTGAAAGGAACAAAAAATACCTATTCAATTCAGAAATTTATTACGAATTATAAGTAGTTTATAATGATGTGTACTAGCTTGGAATTCCTGGAATCCTGGAAAAAGCCTGGAATTGAAATACTTGCCCTGAAACTCTTTACAATCGACGACTTTGTATATAATATCTGGAATATTCATTTAAAAAATATTTTTTCAGTTTAGTTTCTTTTTTTTCACTGCTCAAAATTGTACAAGGATTTTATTTTAAGAATTGAAAGTAAAATTAAATCTATAAATTATATTCAGATATTTGTAAGTATACCTAAGGTATTATTTTTCATAAAAATATTTCAATATAATTTATATTAATGTTTATACTGGATCCTTCTTAAATACATATTTATAATATAACTATTTTAAAGCACTTTTACTTTCACTCGTGTGGCAGCACTGATTTTCCTTTGTATACAGCTCGGTATCAGTGATAATAAATTTCTTCATACTTGCTTTGTATTTTAACATTTTGATATTAACTATAAACGTTGTAGGATGCCACGTCATAAAAATGACATGTCGCAGCTTCAAGATTAGCCAAAGCATCTATAGTACCGAATCTCCTTAAAATGTAAAAGAAAAATATCTAATTTTGTGTCAGTTTTTGAATTTGCTACCTATATAAGCTCAAGTATGTTGGGTTCTCAGATTTCAACGGAAATAGGTATTTTGGCCCTCCCTGAATCCATTTTGACTAATTTCGTCATGCCGTCTGTACATACGTACGTACGTACGTATCTCGCATAACTCAAAAACGGTAAGTCGTAGAAAATTGAAACTTTATATTTAGGACTGTTATAACATCTAGTTGTGCACCTCCCTTTTTGGTCATTATACAACTACCGGAAGTGGTACTTTACTTGAAGGCTATAATAGATTTTCATGAAAAACTATATTCAAATATAATTTAAAACTTTCCAAATTTGGTATATAAGACTACTATATCAATGGAAATAACATAATAGATTTTGGTTAAGATAGACTAACCGGAAGTGGCACATTACATGAAGCTGCTTACAGTTTTCCTTGAAAAAAATTGTATATTTTAATTTTAGAAATAATTGCTGCAAATAGAAGTTTTAGAAAATTAAATTCTGCGTCTAGCACATTAAGAGTTTTTAAATTAGCTTTTTGCATAAACGAGATATCTAAAATTAAATATTATATATTTTTTGATTTAAAAAAAAAATTAAGTTTGCTATGGATTAGAACAGAAAATAAAAGATTGAATGTCAAATATGTGCAATTAAAAAAATATCTATAGTTTAATACGCGTACAAGGAAGTCATGTGGTGTCCACATCAATTTTTTTTTATTTTAAAGAGTTGTTTTATTTGACTGACTTCATGGTCTGTGCCTGAAGCTGGTGTCAATACGGACAATGTTCAGTAATATTTTTGTGCTACAAACATAAAAGTGTGACGTCACTCATATGCTCTAAATAGAAACATGTCTTATTTATTAATTAAATCAGAATTAAACTTATATCACCATGCACAAATTAAAATCTTGAAATGACTAAAATGATGATTACAGTATGTTTACGTGTACTTGAAATGATATTTTAAAAACCGGTGTCTCTCGGTTAGTATTTTTATCGTTTGATGAAACTTTTTACGATAAACACAAAGGCTCTGTTTTTGGGTGTTCTTAGAGCACGGTTTTAACATGTTAGAGATAGCTAAAACACCCAAAAACACTGCTCTTAAAACAGGCAAAAACAGAGCGTGTGCTACCAGCCAACAGCTTTAAACAATCGAGCCAAATATTCTAAATAGAAATAATTTTATGTCATATATTTTGATTTGCCTTTGTAGTTTGACAGATTAGTTTTACATTTAAATAAATATATGTATAATTTGAAGTGAAGAAATCCTAGGTTATGTTTAGGTTTGATTCTAGTAAATTGAATGATGTGATGCCATTATACATAATTTTATAAATATTGACTTTGTGACATTGACTTATTCGTAAATTCGGTAATAATATTCCCTCTCTCATCCCGTCATCATTTAATTTTCTCATTTTTATTTATGTTGTTTTTCCACATACTAATCGTAATCATAGTTTAATTTGTTTGTATTGTGACGTATTATAATTATGTAATTTTGAACTATAAATCTTTATAAACATCGTGCAACTATGTTGGCGATGTTGCGTAAATATGTGAATAATTAAAACAAAAAATCAGTTGTGAATATAACTTGTTACAGTTTTAATCCAAGTTATAAAATTTTAATGAAACCCTGATCTGCCTCAATCTTAGGGATTTATAATTTTAAATTTGGACACAACGGAAATGATATGTTTTTATGAAATACTTGAACTTGGGTTATAAAATGTTTATTCGCTTTTACTTTTTTTATTGTTGGAATATATTTCACGATGAATGTGGTACACCTGTTGCTTTATTGATACATTGGCTTTATTGACGAAGACGTATTTATATTGATGTGCTGTGTTCATTTCATTACATCTGTATTTTGTTCTGAATATTAGAATATTATTTTTGTTCACGGGGATTATGTGTACTTTTCAAATAGTTTATGTTAATTTATTAAAACTGTTATATTTGATCATATGTGGAAATTATTTTTTTTAATTGTTGGTTATAACATATGTTTATATATTTATACGTGAGATGTGCAATTACCAGACGTCAAATTATGGTTCCCAAATGTATATGAGGAGGGAAAGATATTTTGTATGTGGTAAAAACCGACAAACAATTTTCACCAATTTAAAAACTACCCCTGAGGCTCGCCCTCCACTAATATCTTTGGGGGTCGTGACTTGACGACTGGTATCCGCACTTACCGAGATCTGCTTAGGCAGAGTGCCACACCCGGGTAAAAGGCGTGATGATATATTTATTTATTTAAAAATCAGTTTGTCGACTGTAGGAATCTAACTTTGATTTTAAAAATCCAGAGTTTGGCGTGTTCCCTTGAGGTATCTCCTTCATACATTTTGAATGCTACAAATTCGATAAATTAATTAAAATATTTCAAGAAAATCGACTACCTTTTTTATGATTTTCGTTATAATTTTTCTAAATTTATAGACTTTATCGAATTTATAGCAGTAAAATGAGGTTAACTATATTGAATAAAATATGTTTTTGATTTTCGTTATAATTTTTCTAAATCTATAGACGTTTTTATCGAATTTGTAGCAGTAAAATGAGGTTAACTACATTGAATAAAATATATGTGCCCCTCTAGTATCATCATATGCTACTTTATTTCATAATTGGTTGACGAACAATTATATTATATTTGTAGAAAACTGATTTTTCATGTTAAATGCATTTTTGGGAGCTGTGATTTGACGGCTGGTAACTGCATTTCACTCGAAAGAAATATATCACTTACCGAGATCTGCTATGGCAGAGTACCACATCCCGTAATGGATAAAAGGCGTGATGATATATTTATTTATTTATTATAATTGTTATACAGTATCGTTGAAATCATAAGAAAAATCACTATCTAATAAACAAAAATATTATATGTATAGATTACCATTAAATAAAATACAATTTTGTTCTGCTGTTTGAGAACTACTGGTTGAATGTAGGGTTTGTTATTACTGATTATGTATACCTATATAACATTTTTTCTAAAGTCATTATTTCGCCTAAAAAACGCACTAGTTCTTATAAAAGAAACATCCTGTAATTTATAAATACGTACTCTAGTAAATTTTTATTTTGTTTTGAACGCGTCAACTTTAAGGAAAAATAGAAACTTGAAAAAACCCGGCATAATTATTGATAATTAATTGTGTACATTTGCTAATGATAAACACTTAACTAGATGTATCTGTTTATTTCTTGAATTTTAAAATTACTTTAATTTGTCATTTCAAGAAAAATGTAACATTTCATTTTAATGTAAAATTAAGTTGAGTTGATAAAACATATTCGCAATGTTATCAAATTGTAAAATATAATACAAGAGACAGGATTGGTAGTGCATCAAAATATGTATTATTTGTTTGTATTCAGGTAATGGATGTACATGCGCATGTGTCATGCCAAGGTTATTTAAAAAAAATATAATGTAAATATGAGTGTTTGGAAACAATTACCTACCAACTGAATGGTCACTATTTATGTTTCAAGTGCGTTGGAAATACAATGCCATGTTCTATTATAAAATTTGTTAAAGTATGCGAGTAGCGAGTAGGTGTATTATTACATTAGGCTACAAAATCATCAAGTAACACGCAGTCATAAATATGATAAAGTGATAACTGTACAAACGGAAATCTTATTCTTAATTTGAAGATTATAGCTAGTTATGTAATTGTTTAATTAATTGTTTGTGTAGCATTTATTTAATTTGAATACGAAGTTTTAAAAATGCTGGCATAAGTAGTACAGTGGTCAATCGAAGAGATATAAATTATTACTGGCGACGGTTTATACTCTATCAAATGGTAGATTATGTTTAAAATATATTTTAAATATAGAACTATAACTATTTATTTCTTCAAATAAACAAAATTATGTATGGTTTAGTAGTACGATCAGCGTTCATTATGAATTTTAAATCCATCTACAAACACTATTGCGAATATTTTTGATAATATCGGAAAATAAAAATAGGTGCGAATGTATAGGCAGGCAGTTAAGCATATGTACATAAAACATCTATTTTACTGAGCAACTAGAGTAGAGAAGAAGGCCTTTAGTGTACATAAGTAGTATCAAGCAATTAATAAATCACAAATGAAAATTTTTTACAACATAGATTAGATTAGAGGATTTAAAAATGATTTGTTCAAATGATCGCTGAATGTACTATACAATGTTTACGGTCGACATCTGGGTATAGTTGAGTATTATACAATTACAAATAATATTACAAGTTCAATAATTAATTACATGAATGAATACATAATGATACCTACTATTAATATTTATAATTTCTTACTACTGTTTAGTTAAGTTTAAAAAAATGTTTGTTCCAAGTTTAAGTTGTGCAAAGTTTTCAGGGTGTAAATTTGAAACAAAAAACTTTTGAGCTGACTGTACTAGTGAGCAAGACAAGGGTTGTATAGACTTGTTAAGCTTCCAATAACCCAGTCAATGCTTCCGTTTGTTGTTAACGTTAGCATAGAACGGAAAGCATGCTAGCTATTCACCGCACAGGCACGGCTTATCTTTTAACATTCGCCACATGTCTTTTACTTCAGGTAGACCTAATTCTTGACCTATAACGTCTGACCATGTGTTAAATAAACAATCCAGTTACCTTTTCAATGAAGCTTGAAAACGGTGATGGCAAGTTTCTAGTTTGCAAAAGTGATTTCCGTTGCATATAGTGCGGCATCTCCCCGCCTTCTTCTCTGTTGTATCTGATGCGTCCTGTTTGCGTTCGCGCCAGAATCGTCTTCGTCTATCGCGCGGCATCCGCGCGCGCTTTATCTACCTCCCCTCTCCGAGCTGCCGTCGACACCCTTGGTTCTCGATCTCTGTCTGCGAGCACTGGACATCGGACAATCAATAAATACCTGGCAGGGCGAACACCCACAATAAGACGACGCATCGTAGCTCTGCTCTCGATTTTAGCGTTTTCACACGCGCGACGCGGACACACGCAGAGTGCTCGAGATGGAAAGTCAACCCCCATGTACATACATGTACATCATACTTGTATGTAAGTGCGCTTACTTCGTGCTCCACCCCCACCCTTGCTGTGCCCCGTAATTAAACTGTATTGCGGAGATTAAAGTTTCGAAAAGAAAGCTTGGAAATTAAATACAAGACAAGGATAAAATATAAGCGCTCAAGTTAGACAAGGAAACAAGTTTTCCCAACAACTTTACCGAGTCTTAAACTTTTAACTAGACTCCCGACATGGCAAACTTTGGTTGCGAACTAAAACTTCTTCGGTGTTACAAAAGTGTAAGTTTATATACTTATGGACAAAAGTTAGTTTAGGGGGAACTGCCGATCGATAGAACAAACTTCGCAAAGTTATATGGCCTCCAACAGTTGAGTTTTAGCTTTTAAAAACTTTATATGTCTGGTTTTAGCGGGGGTTTTAACTCTAATTTTTGTTTAATGTGGTTACGTCACGAATATGCGCCATTTCCCGTCTCTGACAAACTTTTTATTAGTTTTTGTTCTTTTTGCCGGCGGGCCGAAAGTGTCCTGCTGGTGGCAAGTGGTTGCTTCTACCCCATGTATTGAATTAGTATATAATATGTTTGTTTTGTTAGCAGGTCGTCTTCATGCGTCACTATGGAGCATACAGTCAGTCGCGAAGCATAACTTAGTGGCGGAGCCAGGACAGCACGCGGACTCGGACCGAGCAGCTACGAATAGGAGAGGACAGTCACGCAGCTAGCCGCCAGCCGCCGCCGCCGCCTCACCAGCAACGACGACGACGGCCACTAGCACCATACGTAGCCTCCCTCCCCCGTTTTTTCTTCTTCCTTGGTTGTTTATTATTGTCTCTAACGTACGTACCGCCAAGTTGTGGGTTCGTTGTATGCCTGTTCGATAGGTCGATAGGGCGCATCGTGCACCAATGGACAAACGTAAAATGATGGCAAAACGTCCTCGCGTTGAAAACTTGCGCGGCCCGATTTCGGCCAATGGGCCGATGCAGACGCGACCCCTGGTCGCATTGCTCGACGGCCGGGACTGCTCAATCGAGATGCCTATTCTTAAAGATGTCGCGACCGTTGCGTTCTGTGATGCGCAAAGCACCAGTGAGATCCACGAGAAAGTGTTAAACGAGGCAGTGGGTGCGCTTATGTGGCACACAATCATACTCACGAAAGAGGACCTCGAAAAGTTTAAAACGTTAAGAATCATAGTTCGTATCGGTTCGGGCGTTGACAATATCGATGTGAAAGCGGCGGGTGAATTGGGCATCGCCGTGTGCAACGTACCGGGCTACGGCGTCGAGGAGGTCGCCGATACCACGCTGTGCCTCATTCTAAACCTGTACCGCCGGACGTACTGGCTGGCGAACATGGTGCGCGAGGGCAAGAAATTCACTGGACCAGAGCAGGTGCGGGAAGCAGCGCAAGGCTGCGCGCGGATACGCGGTGACACTCTAGGAATCGTAGGCTTGGGCCGTATCGGTTCTGCCGTTGCGTTGAGAGCGAAGGCTTTCGGCTTCAATGTTATCTTCTACGACCCATACTTGCCTGACGGCATCGAGAAGAGCTTGGGACTGACGCGCGTCTACACGCTGCAGGATCTACTGTTCCAGAGCGATTGCGTATCCCTACACTGTACACTGAACGAGCACAATCACCACCTAATCAACGAGTTCACCATCAAGCAGATGCGACCTGGAGCTTTTCTCGTGAATACGGCGCGAGGCGGCTTGGTCGACGATGACGCGCTAGCCACCGCGCTCAAACAGGGTCGCATCCGTGCCGCTGCTCTAGACGTGCACGAGAACGAACCCTACAACGTATTCCAGGGCCCATTGAAGGATGCGCCCAACCTGCTGTGCACACCGCATGCCGCCTTCTACAGCGATGCCAGCGCTACTGAATTACGCGAGATGGCTGCTAGTGAAATCCGCCGAGCCATCATGGGTCGCATTCCTGACTGCTTACGGAACTGTGTGAACAAGGAATACTTTATGGGTCCGGGAGCATATCCAGAAGGTTGTTAGTTATGATTTACTATAGTGTGTGTATTGGTTGTTACTGATTGTGTTTATGTTGTAGTATCACCAGCTGGTATCAACGGAGGCTACTACACAGGCGCGCTGCCAGTACAGCAGGCGCACTCGACGACGCCGCACGAAGCACCGCATTCCGTGGCGCAGACGCCGGCGGCACCAACGCCGCAGCCCGCGCCACCCGCCGTCCCAGTGCTGCCCCACACACTTGTGAGTACTGCCGCCGCCGTCGCCGCGGCCACCACGAACGGCAAGTCCTCGGACGTCGAGCGGCAGCCGCCGCCGCAGTGAGTCTCGGCTTGCCGCTCGCCGTCGCCGTCGCGTAGCCAGTCGGTGTCGGTGTCGTGTACCACCTAGGCTGCTGTACGCTAAACTAGTGTTGATGATTTTTACAGCCACTAAGCACACCCGATCCAGCCAACCACCACGCCCCCAAACCCGAGCCGTCTGAAGTCCACTAACACTGTCTCGGAGCGAGCGACAGAGTTGACAGAGCGTAATTTACATACAAACAGACAGACGTTCATTGCACCCAGCATATTCAAACAGAACATGTTATTTTTACATTAGACAGGACATTGTAGTTTAAGCCATTCTTTTATTTGCTACTTAAGGTAAATTCTTTTCATTTACGATTGAATCATTGAAATGAGGTATACATATCGTAACACATTTGGTTAAAGAACCAGTTATTTCTTGATACATCACAAGATCATTTCTTCATTGGTTGCTGTATAGCGGGCGCTGCGGGCGGAATGTAAAGTATAAATGTGCGCTCGCGTGTACAATGTCATCGCATTGAGCGTGCGAGCCGCCACCGCCATCTTCGCTGATACGTTGTATAGATAGAGAAATTTAAAGAGAGAAATGAAATTCACACTCGTGTTTTGTAAAATAGCTGAGAGAACGGTACATGCTTTCATTATTATTATTTTTTAATTTGTAAGAGAATTATTCGAAAATATCGCAGACAAAGCGGAAGGGCTACCGCGTAGGGCGTTAAAGGTGCCATAGCTCGCTCTTGAATCATTATTTTATTGTCTGTTGTAACATTTCAGAGTCAGAGTGAACAAGTGCAACTATTCTGAGACACCCTACTCGGCTTCTAGTCCGACACATGTTTCTAGTTGTATGCGATATTTTTACTACAAAATATAGTTATATATATATAATAAAGATAAGGACCGATTTCATAGAGTTTTTTATACCCATTAACAAACGACACATCAGTTTAATTCATATTAATTAATTCCAAGTTTGTGTACTAAAGTTCATCAATTATCGATTAGTATACAAAGCTCTTTGAAAGTAATCTCAGATACCTTTCTTATAATGATATGAAAGTGCATTATTTGAACTTAAAGAAGCCTGTGTGGTATTTTTATCGTAAAAGTATTCACCTTTGCTTTGGAATGAGAATATTCCATTTTCTATTTTTTAATAAATATAATAAAAGTTACGTAACATTGAAAAAAAATTTCCATGTCATGTTGAACATAATATAAATCAAGGTGAATATTTCTATTTAAAAATGCTGTTTTTGTGTGTATGTCGAGAAAATCAGCCCAACATTTTTTATGTTTTAATTTCTTATAGGAAAAAATAAACTACTATATTAAGTATATTATATATATTGAAAAAAGACTTATGTTTATATATACACGTATATATATAATACACAAGTGAACTCAAGTGAACAGAAATGAAGTGAGGTGATAAAAGTGCGTGTCACACGATTATTTTTTTGTGAGAACGTAGAATTTTTAGTAATTTTAGTGATATTTGTGTTTGTTTTCAGTACGCAGTGATTCAGACCATTTTTAATTTTTGTACAATAGTATCGATGCCTATTTTTGATTTGAAATTTTCAGTTAATATTATTTTACGTAGGTTGATATGTTATAACATTCCAGTTAATGGTTAAAAGCTGTATTTTGAGTTCGAATATAAAATTGTACTATATTGTAAAAATTGTCTATATTTTTACGCATAATATGAATGACTCTGTTACAGCTCTATGTTGCAGAGAAAATATCCTAAACTGAGAGAATGCAAAGTATACATGTCTGTCGTTTATAGTCACTGTATATCTAAATTATAACAGTAAAATTTCAAACCAAAAATGAGCATTGGTGTGCATACGAAACTGAACTCAGCATAAGACAACATACATTACAGTAAGAACTGTAGGGCTATTGGACTTCCACAAAATTTTGAAATAAATCTCTTAATATTAAAATATTTGCAAATTTTATTTAAACACAATAAACAGTGTTATTTTAAGGTGAATTGTTTGTGGTTTTAGCCAAATCGGCTGCGATTAAGTTTTCCAGGTAATACATATCTTCTAGTGTTTCGAATGGATTACCAATACGCTGTCGCGAGGAGCCTCTCGTTCCCACTGGATTTCCTCCAAGTTCCATTTGAATTGTCATCAAAGATTTACTCTTTGTATCGACTATAAACGCTGTTACAAATATAAAACCAATCAACGTTATAGCTGTTAGGATCCACAATGTTATATACAGTCGTAAATGTGATTGACACTCCATATATACACGTGTAACTATAAATATTAGAATCCACTGTACAATTGTCATCACTTTATTCAAAAAATCGTATATCTGATATGGTATGTATGCATAGAGTGTTATATCTGGACATATATTCATTCCTATATCGTAAGTAATTGCAAAAGTGGAAAAAATAATTAAATCACTTCCAGCCATAGGTACATAATTCATTTCAGTTGATAGAAACTCGACAGTAGCTAATGCACATAGTACTACTGCAGAAAGGAACATGCTAATCATCATTGGTTTTTTAACACCGAAATTTCCATATAAGTGTGCAAAACAACCGAGGGTTCTGGTTGTAAATAAAACTATTCCAAATATTATATTGTCTCCATACGGGCTTATAATATCGTTAGAAGTTTCAAATATTCGAACACTATCCAAAATGAATGCATAATATCCAGTACATATTCTAAAAAACTGGAGTACAGTGTTGATAATAATTGCTTTTAAAACAACTTTAGCAGACAGCATATGTTTATGAGAATAAGATCCAAAAGTTAAAAAATACATTTGTTGTCGGACAACATTTAGTTCTGGTCCAACCGAGTTTTTTCCTAGATAATATTTTAATGAATTTTCGGCTTCAGTTTCGCTTGTAAGAATGAGATACTGAGGTGTATCAGGTAATGTCATAGTCAATGCAAAACAAATTATTGCTATAACCGAACATATTATGCATAACCAATTTTTATCCAAAAATGTACTAATCAGATTCATTGACAATACTCCTAAAATTACTGAAGATTTGAATAACGCAAAAAATATTTTTATATTATTGCGATGAACACATTCAACTATATATATTTCACCAGCATAGAGGTAACTAGCAGAACAAAAAGCAGCAAGAAAATGAGCAGTATAGTAAATTTTATAACTATGGTAAAAAGCCATTAAAAACCAGCTTAATAACATGAATGGTGTTTGCCACAACAATGTTTTTTTAGGACCGAGTCTCCTAGTTAGAAATCCCCAAACTCCGATTCCTACAGCAGTTGCCAATGGACCTGCACACGTAAGCCAAGCATAATCATGATTTAATCTTTTTTCAACAAAAGTTAAATCCTTCATATGTTCCAAAGCTGCTTCACCCCAATTGAGTATATGTCCAAATGATAAACCACCAATACACACTAAAAAGATTTATTGCTACTATAAAATTTAGTACGATTAATAATTATTATATTTACTTGTAACAGTCAACAAAATTTGAGGATATAATGCCCCTCTTTCTTTATGTAAAATTCGCTGCGAAGACATTATAAGAGGTAAACTTGAGCGACAAGCAAATAATTTACTGTCATTTTGACAAATAAAATGGCAATAATACAATAATTTAATTTATATTTGTATTTTTTTTTATTTCAATATACCCAACAAGGAAATATTATTAATAGATAATATTTTCAAATTTAAAAATAAATTTGAGAGCGAAATTTATGTATAATCTTGGCCTACTGTATATAATTCTCCATGTTATATATGTATCTAGTTGATCATGGACAACGTACTTGAACACAGAATTAAAATGGCGTAGTTGTAAATGTTTACTGTATATTTTGCTGTAATTTATGAATGAGTTTTACTTTAAAATATAATATAATGTGGCAACCAGTGGTGGACAGTGATTGTTATGGAGTAGGTAGGTATATTTATTATTACTTAGCATAGGCAGATTGAGTTTTACATTTTGATTGTTGAATCTTAATAACACTTGTTGATTGCTCCCCTACAGGGTGTTGTTTCGCCAAATTGTACTAATTAAAATTATTTTTATTATTAAATTACAAATTATTTGTAGTTATATTTGTATCAATAATATGTTACATTTTAAATAGCCTTTTGAATTACTGTTAAAAAATATGTAACAAGGTATAATGTAAAGATCAATTACTGATCATTTTACTTTTCAAAATATCACAAAATCTTGGTATTAATGATCAAATATTACAATATTATCGCCCCTCCCATGTTATCTGTGTCAACATCGACTTCCTCGTCTCGCCCGTCATTTATGAATCACATCGTAGTGTAACTTCGATGCCCCTTGCACATTAAAATTACATTGAAATTGTATGTGAACAATTAAGAAATTCATGACTCATCATTGAAACTTTAATGGATTAAATGTATATATGTATATATTAATAATCTAACATTATGTCACTTCTGAATATGTTTAAAATTTATATATATATATATATATATATATATTTGCAATTCATTAATTTTAATCGGATCACAGTTTTGTTATTATTTGCACATATTTCATATTATATATATTAACACTAAAACATATATTATTTCAGCAATACACAATTACAATGAAGAGAAGGAATACCGCATACCGTTAACAGTAGGTGACACCGTCCATATAAAAGAAGAAACTGACAATTGGTACCGAGGATATTCGATAAGAAATAAATCGTATGTAGGAATATTCCCAAAGGGTTATATTTATTTGATAAAAGCAGAAAATGAACAACCACCTGTAGTACAAGAAATTACTTCCATACTCAGAGAATGGGGTACACACTGGAAAAATTTATACGTAGTATGTTAAACTGATTTCTGTAGTAATAGAAAAATATATATTTTTTTGTAATTTTATTACAGACAAACAATCCAGATTTCGAACAAATACAAAAACAAATATACGAATTAATTAGATATAGAAGTAAAATATTAAGTGGCACTTTGCCTATTGATGAGATGAAGGAACTTAAAAAAATTGTTACTTCTAAAATTGATATGGGAAATAAAATACTCGGCTTGGATCTAGTTGTGAGAGATGAACATGGAAATTTATTAAATCCCGATGAAACAAGCACAGTGCAGTTGTATCATCAACACAAATTAGCTACAGATCGAATAAAGAAAGCTACGGTAAAGTTAAAATTATTTCAAATTATGAATCTGCATTTTAATTTCTAATACCATTACCACTCGAGTTGATTTTTTGAAACACATTTTTCAAATTACATTTATATAGACTTAAATTGCCTTATATATATAAGACCCTATTTATAAAATTTAAAAATTACATTTTAATGTGTAGATATTGTCGAATTTTTTCAGTCTGAACATACACCTAAACTTGTTAAACAAGTAGTGCAATACTCTCATATATTTTTTGTATCCGTCCGGAATTTTGTATGCAAGATGTCTGAAGATGCAGAGTTACTCATGACACTATATGATGCTAAAGAACGGAAAGCGATAACTGAAAATTATGTAGTTCGATGGTCTAAAGAAGGATTAGCTATTGATCTTGATCAGTTGCATAATTTAAGAGTTCTTTTTACGGTAAATTCTTTTCAATATAAATTTCAATACTGTATGTAATTCAAAATGATATTTAGGATTTAGGAAGCAGCGACTTACAACGAGAAAAAATATATTTAGTTTGTTATGTTATAAGAGTAGGAGGTATGGATTCTAAAGAAATTGATCACAGACGAAGTTCTGTAACTCCTACTTTAAAGAAAGGGCAAACAGATGGCATTAGAAGACCTTTTGGTGTTGCTGCGATGGATGTTACTCTATACATGTCTGGAAAATTAGAGACAGATGATGAAAAACAAATATGTGTACCGTTTTTACAGTAAGTATAATCAGATTATGTAGTGTGCTCCGATTATAATGAACGAAATAATTTATCTGAAATAAGTGAAACAAGTTTTTGCCTGTAAATAATAATTGATTTAATCGCTTGATAAATATTTATTTAAGAAAAGTAAAGTAATAATTTAATTAATAAAAGTTATAAATAATATCAAGTTAAATAGATTATTTATTTTACTTACATAGAATATTTTTTGTTTGTATTTCTTATTTATTTCAGATGCTGTGACAAAGACAATTTGGATAGTACATTGCGAAAATTATTAAATAAAGAAGTAAATAAATATGATAAAAGTAATCAAGGACTTTGGGTTAGCTTAAAATTATTACATGGTGATATTAAACAGGTAACTAAAAATAAGTGTCAATTTTCTCATTATTTACATTATTTATTAATTAACGATTTTGACCATAACATAATTTATTTTCTGCAATACTATGATTAAAAACTATATAGTTTGTCGTAAGCCTATTTTGGAACTTTTCTAATAAATTTACTTTTAAGAGAATATTTTATTTGGAATTTTATTCATTGCCAGCACTACTCATACATATTTATTTTTTATTTTTAGGTTCGTGAAGAAAATCCGCATTTGGTTTTAGGAAATGTTGCAATAGCACGGAAAATGGGTTTTCCTGAAGTTATTTTACCTGGTGATGTTAGAAATGATTTATATTTAACTTTAATTTCTGGCGAGTTCCCGAAAGGAAATAAAACCAGTGATAAAAATGTTGAGGTTACAGTTACCGTTTGTAATGAAAAAGGAGCTGTGATACCGGTAATAATTTTTATTATACTTAAGTTACATTTTCCATATTTTTATTGAAGGAAATTAATTTTTTTATATTTCTTTTGACTCTAATACTCAAGTTGGTTAAGGTATAAAAATCACAGTCGCAAGAATTTCAGTAAATTTGAACAAAATACGTATATAATTATTTTTTCTGAATTTTGTAATTAGAAGCTAGGAATGTATTATTTATTTATGATTACTGTTTTTCATATAATTTTAATTTTGTTTAATTACTTTGAAGGGCGTCATATCATTAGGCGGAGGCTCAGAACCATTAAATGAATATCAATCTGTAATATACTACCATGAATGTAATCCATTTTGGTACGAAACATTTAAAGTAGCTGTCCCTATTGAAGAATTCAAATGTAGTCATTTAAAATTCTCTTTTAAACATCGCTCATCAAATGAAGCTAAGGATAAAAGTGAAAAACCTTTCGCAATGTCATATGTTAAATTAATGCAAGAAAATGGAACTACATTGAAAGATACCAACCACAATTTACTGGTTTATAAGATTGATTATAAGAAATTTGATGAAAACAGTGTAGAATATTTTAAATTACCATCAACTGCTGCGGAATGTAAAGATGATCAAAAAGTACAAGTACCTGGTTTGATATTAAGCAAGAAAGATATGTTTACTATTTCTTCCAATGTGTGTTCTACAAAATTAACACAAAATGGTAATGAATAATTAAACAATAGAAATGTTAAAATTAATTTCTTTTATTTTTTAGTTGATCTGCTCGGTTTGTTGAATTGGGTGTCACATCAAGATACTTTAGATAAATCATTAACAGCTCTTATGAACGTAAAAGGTGAAGAAGTGGTAAAATTTTTACAGGATGTTTTAGATGCTTTATTTAATATTTTAATGCAAAATTCTGATTCTAATACGTACGATTCTATGGTGTTTAATTGTTTATTATACGTAATTTCATTAATTAGTGATAGAAAATACCAACATTTTCAACCAGTTTTGGATTTATATATAAAAGAAAGTTTCAGTGCTACTCTGGCGTATAAGTAAGTATGTTTTTTCTTTACTTTTAGCAGTAATACCATCCATATATATGCGATAATAGACTTTAATCAATAAGTTAACTAACATATTTCCTTGCTTCATTTCTAGCAAATTAATAATAGTTCTAAAGGATCATATAGAAAATGCATGTAACATGCCAGTTGAGAGCAACACCGACAACAATGTTTATCAGAATAAAGAAAATATATTGTACAAAGCAATGAAATCTCTTCAATATTGCATACGATTCATTGTACGCTCTCGAATATTATTTTCTGAATTGTATGATGGAAAGGACCAAGACGTTTTTGAATCAAATTTTAAACAATTGTTACAAAGCATTGTACACATGATGTGTTTTACCAAAGACTGTACTTTAATTGTGCAAGGTGCGTGTTTGAAATATTTACCGCACACAATTTCAGATATTTTAAAAGTTTACGATGCGAAGAAGTTAAGGTAAATAAATAATTATTATCTGCCAGTGTATGTGATTTTAATTATATTTTTAATTGCAGTATGCACTTGGCAGAATTATTAGTAAAAATTCCCAAAAATAGATTGACGAAACAAAAAATGATGACTGTGAATGATATTGTTCATAGTGAATTATTTTTATATCCAGAGTGTCGGAATGTTTTGATGCCTATTATCTCTAAACAAGTCCGCGAGTTATTTGAAGTTTGTGAAGAGGTAAGTCTGTGTGCATGATTATAAATTATTGCTTTTTAACATGATTGCAAATAATTGACAGAATTTATTTCGAAATATTTTTTATTTTAAGTGATAAGTTCATAAATGTTGTCACTTTTTGTTAGTATTTTCTATTTTAATTGCTCTAAATTAATGATTAATTAGCAATGGGACCGTTTAAGTCAAACTAGTGGTGTTAATGTGGCAATCCAATGCTCATGGCACACTGATCGAAGAGCATCAAAAAACATCGAAGACTTCTTTGATGAAACAACAGAACGTACTCGTTTTTCATGGTTTCTGTTTCATCGATGACAATACAACGAATTTCTCTGAAATGTGCCTATACTGTCCGTTCTTAAAATGATATTTCCCTAGTTTATTGTTGTTTGGAGGTTGTTTGTAAATCAAGGAAATATTTTGTGACGAAATGAGTTTGAGTGAAAATGAAAGAGCTGAAACAGTTCTTGCTTTGTATTACGTTCTTTTGAAACAACAAAATAAAAAAAAAGTAGAAATTAAAATTTAAATACTGGTAAAAATTAGGCAAATTCTATACTAAATACAAAATAAAATGAAACTAAATATAAAAAAGAAAATATATTAAATAAAACTAAAATATTGCTAAAAATAGGCGAACACGAAAATGTTGACACAAAGCAAAACCAAAATGTAAACCTACGCAAACACAAAAGATACGAGTGAAATGAGACACGTTCATTTCATCAAAGAGCTCTTCGATGGAAATAGAGGGTCTTCAGCCCTCGCTTACGTCTCGGTTTGCCAACTTCACACGCGGAAATAATCGCTTGATTCCTTCCCTTGATGCATAACATACTATTTTAAGAATATATAAAAATAAAAGCATATTTTGTTCATTGTATCTTTTATTTGAAGCATTTATCTCTAAAATCATTTAGGAACGTTTGACAGCGCAAAACAAAATTGTGCATCTGATGACTGGAATAAGTTGACATCAATAATTAAATTTTCCACATATAATCCAGGCGATAGAGCCATTGTAAATAGATCATGACTAACAGATTTCGATAATAAACTTTTCAAATTATTAAATGCATTACAACAATTTTTCATCTCTAAAAATCTGATTATTTAATACATAGTCTGCCATTAATTTGTATACAGTTTCAAGGGTTAATATTGGGAGAATTGTAAGAACTACGACAATTATGTTAGGCAAAAAAATCCAAATAATCAAATATTGTGAAAATGTTTCAAATCAAAATGTATATATCTTTTAACCAATGATGTAAAAAAAGTAGTAATGGGCATTTACCGGTTAATTATAAGTATGTTAATTAACTAGTTATATGAAATTCATAATTGGCCGTGGTAATTATGCATTTTTTATTAAATTCTCGAAGATCTTAATAAAACTTTTATTTTGATACCAAATACAGCCAGCATATTTAGCAAATTATTTATGAATAGTAACACAAATTTATCATTAAAAAAATAATAATTTGAACTTACATGATTTTCCGTTTTTCATCTTTCAGATAAATTCAAAATTAGAACAGACTGAAAACATAATATAATTCATTTTTGTAAATAAATAAAAATAAGTATTATAACATACAAAGTTAAAATATTAACATTTTGTTGAAATCTATTTTAAATAGCGGAGAAATTTTTATTCATCGGTTAATTGTAAGATCAACATTAATCTGGTTAATTAACTTCAATCATGTTAATTATTATTTCGATTAATTATCCTTGCCCATCACTAAATAAATGTACTCTTTTTGTGATTTAAATAATCATTTTTAAATAGTAGTAAAGTTATGTGTCACAATGAAGAAAATATCTGATTATTTAGAATATTCGAAATTATAAAAATCAACCAAATTCACAATTTAATCATGATTATTGATATTATTTTTTAATTTATTTTTTAAAAACACAAATACATGATGATGTCTACAGAAGTCGTATTTTTTATAGTTTTTCATATACTAATGATAAACATCTGAGCATCGTATATATGCAATACTAGAATATAATTTAATGTATGTTTCAAATTTGTAACAAATACATTCTTATGTATTTTGTTAATGATGATAAACTTTAAGAACAATAAGTGCTTTTAATTTATTTATCCAGGATGATTTATATATGTATTTCACATGAATATAAATCATAAATTTAAATCTGAAAAGTAGAAAATAAATTATCCTGTATGTATTTAAAATAGTACATAACTATTGTTTTTAATTATTGTACATATAGCATGCAAATTTTTAGCACTGTGTGTATATTTTTGTGTTGTTATGTTCATGCTTTAAATATTCTGTTCCATATATTTTTTTATTTACACCATTTTCAAAATGCACACTTAAGTAATATTTCTAGTTAATAATAATTGTGAGAAATATGTCTTTCACAAAAAGCTTTCAATAGACCAGAGTGACTTTGGCCACCAAGCGAATTGTATGGTATGGGAGAATACATTTCTTACAAGAACACTTTCTATAAGCTCTACAACATTTTCTGGTACTGGTTTATGTCTACTACTATCTTCTTGTTTTATTTTCGTTTTTTGTTTTGATAGATGCATATTGTTATGCTTGGCCTGATTGTTAATATAGTAAAAAATATATATTGTATATATATAGCATGATTCCTGTATCTTGACTTTAGAATACTCAGAAAATATCTTCATTTTGTATACATATCACTGGAATGTTAAAGAACAAATTGATGTGTTATGTATAATCATTAGCTTTGGTTATGGGTTTTTGTAAATGCATGATTAGGAATGAAATTTAAATATGCAAATTATTCATTTAGAAACATGTTTTAAACGGAAAAAATGGTTTTCAAATCTGTTGACAAATTTGTTATTTAAATTATGTTTTTATTTATAGTTATTATTATCCAACATCAAATTTTTACTATTAAATTATACAAAACATCTTTTTTTTAACCGTGCATTTATGCACTTTTCTTTAACAGACACAAAAATGATTTTGTGATATTTAGTATTTCTTATTATTATAAATGTGTCATAGAATTAATTTCACTTATGTGGTACTTTCGAAAAATAGGATTGTGAGTAATAAAAAAATTCATTTCTATAATGAGTAAGCATGGAATTCTGACAAAAATACGAACATATGGTTTAAGTTTTAGTTGATATTGAAATATTCATTATTCATATTTATCAAATTTTTAATATTTATATGTCAACTAAAATTATTGTGATTATATAGATAGGTTGAGTAACTTATGCTGTCAAACCGCTACGTTATAGTCCCAAACGTATGCCTTGAGAGGGTGAACTGATGCAATAGCAAAGGTGGCGTACATTTCTAAAATTAGTTGGATAATCTGAAATTTGGAAATAAATGTAAAATATGATAAGAATTTGTCGTTTCAGATACGATTAAGAAAAGTGTTAGTTAATACTAACAATTTGTAAAAATCCGTTTTATACATTAACTAAATTTTTATATTTCACAGATTGGACTTTAATTTTTTTTAATAATTTTTTTGGTATCTACCTTCAGCTACGCGCTTCAGGTATAATAATACACTATTTTTATGTTAAAATACGAATATGTACAATAAATCTGGTGGAATCATGTCCAACTTTATTTAATTGCACTAACGCTTATAGCCGTTTCATTCCATTATTGATATATACAAATTTGTCTAGAGTTTTTTACAAATTTGGTACGTCAAGTAATGCCAACTAGTGATATTTATTTGAATTAAATGAAAATAACCACGCTGTCAAGTTACAAAAACAACCGTAAAATATTTTAAAACATTCTTAAAATATTTAAAAATAGAAGTTTATGTTATAAAATGAAATACATTTACTGGAATTGCATATTTTGTTTATACATTCAATATTATTAGGTTAGGTTATGTTAGTTACAACATATCTTGCCAGAGGCGTTAGTTGACGTGGCCGCTCTGCAAATTTGAATAACATGAAACGGTAATAATAGCGCAATTCAGTGAAGTTGGCTATGGTGGAATGGCGCACTATTGAGATCTAGCGATCAATTTTCACAGAGAGTAAACTATGACAAGTTACTCAGCCTATTTTTTTGGTAACCGTGTCGAAAGTATTCTACATTTTATCACATTTTGTTCTATGTTCTATTAAAATACAGCAATTTTTTGTTACTTTTAAACTTTATTTTAGTTACAAGTATATACATGTTGCAGAAATATATTTTCTGTAATACAATAAATTGATTTTCCACAATGTCCAACGCATATGGTCCGCTTTTCGTTTAATACCCGGTATAAATTAAAATATTTGTATATTATTAATTTGTCAGCAGAATTGACAAATTAACATTCGTTTGAAATAAATTTAAGGCCAGGATAATGAGTATTCTGTAAAATATAAATTAATATTAACAAGGTATTTAAGTAAAGGTAAATAATCCAGCTAACATTGGTATATGGTTGACATGAATTTGTTTAACAACATGACTGTTTTGGTTTATTGTTGTTAAAGCGCTGATGTAGTGCGGGGAATTGTGTAGATATTTAACAATGGTCTTGTTGCGTGGGTTGACATCTTGTAGGTTGGTAGTGGCCGGCCAGAACATCGCAGTAAAGCTCGCTCGGTGGCCAAGGTTGCCAAAGTACTTGGTGCTAGCGAATACCGTCTCAATCAACATCGTGGATACTCAGAGGAGGTGAACACGAACATTGTCTAGTGTAGCGTAGTTGTATACTCAACACAAAATGATATTCGAATACTTCAATTAATTTTTAAAATAGTTATTTATTAGTCTACTAAGACGTATTTTTCTAATATGTTATTTTTTTAAATAAGTCTCACTTCTCACAATTCATGAATATCTGCAAATACTTATGTGTGCTGTCCTAACGACTCTTAACCGTGACCCGAACTAGAGGCATTCGCGAATGTATAAAGAATTCTATGTACTTTTTTTACAATAATTTTTATTTATCGTTCTGATACGGATTTTTTTTTAATTCATATATCGGACCAACTACTCAGGTCATATGTCGATATGTCCTTTGTATGGCCGCCACGGGCGGGACCCGAACCCACGACCTTACGGTCGCGACCATCACGCGGGACAAATACGGATTATTAGATTTAATATTTCAGTTTACAGATTATACTATGATGTATAACAACTTATTCATAGTATTCGGATTTCATTTTAAATAACAATGTTTTGATTCAATATTATTTTATTATTGCTCAATATTTATTATTATTATGCTTTGTAGTATATGCTGATATAGTATTTAAAATTAAAACTAATAGTAATTATAATATGAATTTTATGTTTAAAATATACTACATTTTATACAGGTTGAACTTTGCGTTAAAATTTTGAGTGATATTTTGAATCTTCTGTTCCGAAATGATGTGGGATCAACAGTTATGGACATAAGTGAAATTATGATATCAGATTTAAGAACTGTCATACAAACTACAATATCCATGAATAGAGAAAACCCTCTTGTGGTAAATAATATAAAATAAAAATTAATATTTAAAATTGATTTAACAAGTTTTGTGTTTCCTTTAGGGAAATTTAGTTGCAATAATGATAGCAATATTCCGTCAGATGACATCTTACCATTATGATATTTACATAAATCGTTTTTCAACGAGAACGGATATATTAGATTTTTTAATGGAAATATTGTTGGTGTTTAAAGACCTAGTAAATAAATCAGTCTTTCCTTCCGATTGGTGTGAAATGATAATGCTCCAAAACTCAGTAATATTGAAGTGCCTGAGATTTTTCTCATATACAATTCGAGACTGGTTTAGTAATAAATTTGACAACCAAGCATGGAATAATTTCTTTTATTGTGCTATTGCGTTTATGACCCAACCAGGATTGCAACTAGAAAATTTTTCATCGAATAAGAGAAATAAAATTATTCGTCGTTACAAAGATATGCGACTAGAAACCGCTAAAGAAATAATATCTATGTGGTTTAGTTTAGGACAATATAAGGTACAATTTGTGCCTGGTTTAGTTGAATCATTTTTAGAAATGACATTAATACCTGAACAAGAATTACGTAAACTCACGTTATCTATATTTTTCGACATGATGCAATGTGAATTTTATTCCTCTAAGTATATCATGGAAAGTTATGGAGATACAAAACGCGATTCTAGTCAAATAAAAGGACATTTTTCTGATTTTGAAAATGAAATGATTGCAAAGCTTGATAGTTTAATTGAAGGTGGAAAAGGAGATGAAAATTATAAGAATCTATTTGGAAGTATTATGACAGAACACTGTGAAAATCATACGTCTATGAAAGAAGCTGGATTAAAATTTGTTAACATGGTTACCAGATTAATGGAACGATTACTCGAATATCGTTGTATTATTAATGACGACAACAATGAAAATAGAATGAGTTGTACAGTTAATTTATTAGTAAGTATAATTTTTCTTCTTTTGTTTTTAATATCCGTTACTTTTGATAAAAACAAAGTATTGACTAAATAGATTTTTTTTATCTAAATAGAAGTAATTTTATATTGATATTTTTGTAAACAACACAAATTTTTTTTTTTATTTTTCAGGATTTTTATTCAGAAATAAATCGTAAAGAAATGTATATAAGATACGTAAATAAATTATGTGATTTACATTTAGATTGTGATAATTACACAGAGGCTGCATACACATTAAAACTCCATAGTAATTTATTAAATTGGTCTGATCAACAACTTCAGCCATTGCTGAAAAGTAATAGATATTCTCAGTGTCAAACACATCGCGCACTGAAAGAGGCCTTATATCATAATATCATTGACTACTTCGATAAGGGAAAAATGTGGGAATGTGCCTTACAAATTTGTCAAGAACTTGCAAAACAATACGAAGAAGAAATTTTTGATTACGAATCATTGAGTGAACTCCATATCAAAATGGCTTCCTTTTATGATGCTATTTTGAAACAAATTAGACCAGAAGCCGAGTACTTCAGAGTAGCATATTATGGAAGAGGCTTCCCAGCTTTATTACAGAATAAAGTCTATATTCATCGAGGAAAGGAGTACGAACTATTGAGTGATTTCTCTAGTCGGACGTTAAATGAGCATCCATATGCTGAATTAATGAATAAACTGACTCCACCTGGTGAAGAAATCACTGACTCGCCAAATCAATGTATCCTTTTATATAGATATTTAATTGTATACTCTTATACAGAAATGTGAAATTGTTGTTGATATTTTCCTTAATGTTCATTTCTACAGACATACAAATTAACAAAGTTGATCCAATTATGGACAATCAGAATAAAAGATTCTCAGGAAAACCTATATCCGATCAAATTTTACAATATTATAAAGTAAATGACGTACAAAAGTTTCAATTTTCTAGACCATTTCATAGAAAAGATTCAGGATTAGAAAATGACAACGAGTTTGCCAGTCTGTGGTTGGAAAGAACCGTAATGAACACTACGTATCCATTACCAGGAATATTAAGATGGTTTCCAGTACAAACAACCCATACATACGAAATTTCACCACTGCAAAATGCTATAGAAACGATGGAAGAAGCAAATAAAACGCTGAGGAAACTGGTTTTAACTCATCATCGGGATAAAACATTAAATTTGAATCCACTCAGTTTAAAATTAAGTGGTACGTATTTTTACATAGATTATTAACTTTTAAACTACAAACTACGAATTCAGATAAATGCTTTCTTAAAAATATTCTAGGTTCACTAGATAGGCTGGCAAAATATCGATAAATTCCATCGATATCTGTTTCCTTAATTATTGAAATTTCGGCGGGTTTTAATATAATTAAACAATTATAATTATCAAACGAATTCTATAGATACTCAGAAATTATAGATATCCAAGAAATAAATTAAAGTTTTTAGTACACTTTATATTATCATTTCGCTTCAAAAAAGTTGTTGTTCTTTGCGTATGTGTATCGTACATTCTTTTATGTATGACCGAAATATTAGCAAAAATATCGAAATTATTAACATAAATGTCTTTGAATAATGAAAAATTACAATAGTTTATTGAGATAACCATGACAACTATGGTACACAAAATACGTAAACTAATTTTTCTATTCCTATACTTTAATATAAATAAAATAAATGAATATATCATCACGCCTTTTACCCATTACTGGGCGTGGCTCTCTGCCGTAGCAGATCTCGGTAAATGATATATTTCTTCGCGAGAAAAAAAATAAAAGATAAGAATTTTGCCCAAGGAATACAAACAACATTTTTTCTCCAACTGTAAATAAAGAATAATACAATAATTATTGATTTATTTAAGTAAATTAAAGGAAAATAATCAACAATAATATGAATGTGATACTATTGATGTGTTGTATTGTAACTAATGGAACATGACAAAAAATAATTTGAGAGCATTCTCGAGATACTCATCTTGCGCACTAGGGTGCAAAATAATGCGTAAAATGATGAAACAATCACGTACTTCGCGTTTTGATATTAAGGAAAAAAATGAAAATGTTTTGACAGTTTAGAAAAAATATTTTTTTATATTAAAAAAAAAATTCAAAATAAATGTTTTTACAAGGAGGAACGTGGATACAATTAGTATTTTCTAGTTCTAATACAAAAATTAGATTATAAGATATATACAAACACATAAAGTAATTAAAATCGCCCACTTCGAACAGAAAGATCGTTCATACTAATTTGTGCTTTTTTTAATCAAAAAGCTGTTTTTGTCCTGTGTTGAGGTACATACAGTACACAACCGTGAACTATAAATTAAAGAATATACGTTGAATACTAATATTATAAAATGAACATAAAACGAGAATAATAAAATATTTAAAAAAATATATTTTGCCCGTATTTTTTCTTTCTTTTTAATTCTGTCTTAGTAATTATTAAAAAAGCGCTGGTTTTACTAATAGATTTTTAATTTTTGTAGGCATACTAGATCCTGCAGTTATGGGTGGAATAATGAATTATGAAAAATCATTCTTCGTTCCTGGATATTTAGAGAACCATCCAGATGACAAAATATTAGTAGATAAGTTGAAAGATTTGATAGCAGAACAAATTCCATTGTTAGAATTCGGAGTCCAGGTTCATAAAGAAAGAGCTCCTGTTAGTTTAGCTCCCTTTCAACAAAGACTTGAAGACTGCTTCTCTGAAATGCAAGCTAGTGTCGTAGAAAAATACGGCAAGCGGGTATGATATTTTGTTTTCTTGTCTAAGTAGAAGTAAAAAAAAAACAGTTTCTTGCTTTAATAAAGAAAATCAATATTGATTGATGTTTTAAACTTTTGCTACTTGAAGCATATTAATACATATTTTTGTTAACCTACATAATATGTATAATATACAGGGTTGTGACTGACTCAACCGATAATATACGTTTTTCATAATACATATGTAATTTCCTGCATCCCTAATCAATTTGACATTTATCTAGATAAAATTTAATTCAATATGAAAAAGCAAGATTTAAATTTTACAGGTTTGTGATTTGAAGATGGATAGCCCTAGTACAGTAACAATGAGACGACAATTTAGTATTTCAGACAGTAGAGCTTCAGAATTGTCGGTGTCTGAGTAAGTTTATTTGATTTTCTTTCAACTATATCGGTATTATTTCTGTAGTATTAATTTGTTATTTAATATCTATGTTTGATTTGCTAGTATTTGAATAATTTTTTAACTATACTTATTTTGCAATGCATAAATAATTTAGTTTTATATGTGGTATATGAATATAGTTATCAATAGTAATAATGGTATTTATATTCATGTCTTTCATTGGCAATGATTCATTTGCTGTTTTTTTTTTATTATTATTATTTCGCTTTTTCTGTAGTGTAAGTAATCGTTCGAGAGTATCAAGTTTAACAAGAACTCAGGTTCATAACCTAAAGTCCCTTACTGCTTCTTTCATAGCTTCAAGCAGTAACTCACCTTCCCTTCATAGGTGCGTATAAATTATTATTTTCTTGGTATTTATTAGAAACGGTTTAAGTTCTAGTAATTTTGGTGATTGTGGTAATTAATTAGCATTATTATTTTTTCAGAAGGCCAAGTCTAATGTTTTTGAGGACTAACTCTGAGTCGCAAGCCTAACTTAATTTATTATTTATTTAATTCTTTAATACTTTTCTATCATATAATAAAACCTTTCCATGGATAGTCTATGGGACGATTGATGGTAAATAACAAATTAACAATCTTTTGCACATGCTTATGCACGCTGTATTTTCCTGCTTTCATTCTTTTATTAATAAAATAACTAACAATTCTCATTTCATTTTTCACCTAGCGCGCTTTTTTCTGTAGGTATTTATTTTAATGTAGTATTAGTACTGTTCTTTAATTTCCAAATTATGTAATTTATATTTTGTAAATATTTACTTCCATTCATATTGGTATATTATACATATATTAAATGATATTAACAATCTTATGTTGTTACACGTGAACTAACATACGGCCGAACTAACATTTATTGTATTTTTGTAATGAGTACCATTTATTACATATTAATTATATTTTTATCAATCTTACAGAAGAGAATATTTTTATAATTATATATACTCTTGGTAAACTCGTTAGAAAAGTTCTGTAGTATAATAAAAATATGTAAAATAGAATTGTTTAAATCTGTTTAAAAATCAGTTTGTCGTAAATAAATATTGTACTAAATTGCTAATTACTTTAAATAATATGAAGTATTCTACTTTTCATTTTGATATTATAATTTTGCGAAATCTATTTTTTCACATTAAATTTATGAGGCTTTATCTTGAGACATTATTATAAGGCCAAGAAAAAATGTATGACAAATATAATTTTGTTTTATAAATTTGAATATGCTAAGAAAAGTTTCAAAATATCTTTTTGGGGAGCACTAGAGTTAATAGAGTTAATATTAAAGTAACGGGGTTAATTACTCTTCTGCTAAGGTAAGATGGTCAGAGGACTCATCCTTTTCCTCAAAGTTCAATTGGTTTCGGATTGAAATCTTGAAATTGGCCAAACTTCTAATTCTATATAATTTCTTTCACATTATCTTTATTATTTGTTTGTATATAAATTTAGAAATATTATTTTCTTATTTCTATATCAACAGAAAACTTTTACTTATTGCATAATTAGAGTTAACTTTTTATATATGAAATTAATAACTTACAATACGTTTATGCATTGCAGCAAACAGTCTTCTATAAGTTCAGCGAAACATATCAGCCTTTCATCGCAAGTAAACAATAAATTAAGCAGCCCCTCTCCAAACAGTAAAATTAAAGCAAATAAAACTCCAAAAGATAAACGACGTTCAAGTAAAGCCGACAGAGATTCAGTAATAACTCAAGCCATTGTGGCAAGTGGCACTCAGTGGTACACGCTTGATACAGACATCACGTCGCCAAATGGATCTACAATGCCAGTATTTGAACTAAGACAAGAAGTAAGATCTTTATATCGCACGACTACGAGTTCATGTTTAAATACATATTATATTACAGTTGACGCCAAAAAGACCATTGAGATCTGAAATTGAAAAAGAAAAAAGGTTAAGTCGACCTCCCAGCGGTAATTTTCAGAGTTCTCGACCTCCGAGTTCCTTAGTGCAGATAAGAGGTAACAGTAGCTCCGGAAATAGTAGCAACAGGGATTCTGTAGGTAAGAAATATTTAAAACAGACCTTATTAAAATCGAGAGAAGATTCAAAAAGATCGCAAAACTCTTACGTTAAATATTTACGACATTCAAACGTAGTAACATTTTAAAACTTATTATCTCTGATACAAAATTTTTGGGTCGTTTTAATATAAATGACTAATTTACGACTCTGTGACTATAATAGAGAATCCCATTTGAAGAAAATTTAATTGCCATATATGTACTGTTAAAAAACAATAACTTAGAAGTGTGTAATTCATTCCTATTTGTACTTTCACTTGTCAAAATTTTCCATACAAATACTTTGCAAAAAAATGTTTTTGAAGTCCTAAATTCATTTTAAGTTTGACTCTTTACCCAGAAACCCACTAATTGCATTACTCAAATTACTCTTTTAAAAGCACTCATTGAATTTAGTGTTGTATATTTCGTAGTTTTTAAACATTTATTTATATGCAAGGTACTACAGATTCAACAGCAAGTGAAGAAGATAATATACCACCACCGTTACCGCTAAAACTTCGAGAGGCTGATTACTGCAATATTCCAGAGAGCGATAACGTTAGCTTTTTGTACTCTGGACGAGTGTCGTTACGAATACCTTATAAGCCATTACCACCTGAACCAGTGGAGGAGTTATTACCACCTACGCCACCCCCAAAACCACCTAAACCTTAAAAAAATTGCATTCACGACATAATATCGTAATATACGTACAGTCTGATTTTAATGTCATACCAGTGATGCACAACAGGTGTTCTGTATTTATTAATGTTACAGAATTAAATACTTTTATGAGGCCATATGTTTGTAAATATGTACATGCTAAAATGTATATTTGTATTTTTCCACTATTTGTAATATGATGTAGAGCGCATATTTATAGTGCCTGTATGTTACCTTCATAGTGCCATTTTGTTTCAATTTTAAATTTTATTATACGTTTTTTTTAATTATTATTATTATTATTAGTATTGAAAGGAAGGTATTATTTTGTTATATATTTATAATATAAGGTGACAAAGATGTTCTTTTAATAACTCTACATTTTATATTTCACAAATATTTTAGATGTAAGTATTGTTAATTGTATTATGAATACATAAATAGAGCAATATGACATTATTTTTATTAGAATATTATATGATTTATACTGGTCAGTTGTGTATTAAATGTTTAACCAAAGATGTATTTTAGTTAAATATATATATATATATATCTACATATATAAGGTTTAAAGTTTAAAAAAATATTTGTTTTAAAACAATAATAAGGCAATAATAATTTTAAGGAGTTTATTTTTTGTTTTGAAAAACCTAATTAATAACAATATATCCGATCTTTAAAATTTTGTACACATCTAGGATCTAAAACTGGAGTTCACGGACACCTAAATTTGCATTAAGTTGCTTTCCTTTCACCATTGGGAAAAGCCCCAGGTAGCACGTTTCTCGGAAAGCAATATTGCTGTTCTTTTAGATCATGACTAAATATCCACCTAGTATATCAATAAATTGAAACTAATTCGATTCTGAAAATATGTTTTTTTATTTACACTTCTAATATTATATATATTGCATATCTTTTGTTTATTAGGTACTCGTAACACTCGTCCAGAGTACAAAAAGCTAATGTTATCGCTCCCTGGAATTGCAGTAATCAGCCTCTCGAAGTTTTGGCGGTAACGACGGTGGTATATTCTTCACTTGCTGTTGAATCTGTAGTAGGTACCTTCGATATAAATAAATATTTTAAAACTAACTAAATTCAATGAGTGCTTTTATTTGCAAAGATTTGTTTCTGTTTTCACATTACTTTTACCGTTGGTTTATTTTTCGGCTACTTGATTACAAGTATTGATACATGAGTCTAAATATGAAAGTATTGTTTCGTTTTCGGATCCTAGCCTACTTCAGCTATTTCGGATTCATTATCGGTATTCAAATTTAATTCTAATTTCGGGTTTATCATACACGTTAAAAATAATTGTGGTATTTAAATTTCCTTTGTTATTTTTTTTAATATAAATTTTGTTATCTAAGTTGAATAATTTCGATACGCATATTTTTGAATTTTATTTTACTTGTCTAGCAAATCTTTATGACATTCGTACATAGATCTTTAGAAACACAGTGTACCAATAGGTTGGCTGATTTAAAGATATCGATGTTATGATATCGAATTTCAAATTTGGGTTAAATACGCGAGAGGGCGTCGGCGTCATAATTTTGGCAACCTTTTTTATATTCAATTACATACATGAATTCTAATTTGAGGCGCTATCTGATAAGTTTTTGATTTGTTTACTTTAGAGAATTTAACCAGTCGAGAGGGTGGTGTTAATTTTACATTTTCGGCCTAAAAGAAATGGGCGGAATGGTTTAGTTGCCCAAATAATTCTTTTTCGATAACCGAATAGTTAATTGCGTCAAAATTTAAATCTATTAAAATAAAATTGAGTTGAGTTCATGGTAGTCGATCACAACGCAAAATTTCTGTTTACATGATGTATCAATTTAATTATTACTACCCAAATGAAATATGAATGTTGAATTATATCGTCATTCAACATTTTTTAAAATTTTTGTTAATATCTCCTGTTTATTGTTTTGTGTATATAGGAATGTTGGCGGTTGTTTTTATCACGTGTTTTTTTTTTGTTTATAAACGAATGTTTTTTATTATCATCTGAAATTAAATCTCTGTATTTATTTAATGTTATGAACAATCCGTTTTGTCCTGATTCGTTAAAATGAATTGTTTTAGTAGTTTGTTTATTTTAATGTTTAAATTCTTAAATTGGAAAAAATTGAAGTTTGTTAAAATTATTCGTTAAATATCGAGTGGGGGAAAATTTTGAGTATCGATTTTAATTTTCTGTACTATCATTGATTACTTCCATTTAACAATTTTTTTGTCATAAAACTAATAGGTAGAAATTAGTATGCTTTTATACAGTATTTACATTAAATATTTTTCATATATAGAAAATAAACTCATATAATTTTTGTCTTTGTAATATAGTAAATACAATAGTAACATTTTCATTTGGAGACAGTTTTTTCTCTACTAATTTTAGAACAATTTTATATAATAAATATTTTATATTTTGCTAAAAGTTACATGTGTATTTAATTATTTTTCCGTATTAAATAACTGCTTAAAAAAATTATACTAAGGATTGAAAATGGGAATAAATATAGTTCAAAGAATGTATAATTCAAATTTTAAAAATGGCTTTAATTGCAGCCTTTAAAAATGGCAATTTTGTAAATTAATGATTTTTCGTTGATGAAATTACTTTTTAAAAAGCGAATAACTTATTGGGGTGATATTATTAAGGAGTAAAAAATATAGTTAAGTTTAGTTAAAGGAATATATATTGTGCTGAATTCGTTTAAATCTTTTGAATAACCATTCACATTTTATTTGTAACATATGATAATTTACATATCTCATATTTTGCTATAATAATAAATACAATACACGTTATGTTGAAATTTAATTGTAATATCATTCAATATTTCTATACAAAATTATTATAATCTCGATAACATGAGGTTGACTAAGTAAAGATAAAATGAGCACAAATGGAATACAGCAGTTAACAAGCCATGATACCAGATAAATTCTTATATTAAATATCACACTTATTTCGGGTCGTGAAGTTTCACAAATGCTTCCAGGGTTTTAGGAATTTGATTCTCGTACGGAATATTATGTTTGACGACTGTTGTCGCGCACAAACATTTTAAAGTAACGTAATTTAATAAATGTATGAAATTGAGAGGATTCTGAGCAATTTTCACGGATGGACATTCCCTGGAACTATTCGGTTGATCGATATGGGCTCCATAGTCCAGCAACATTTGAACCAGCTAAATAACATAGAAAGATATAATTCATTCAATCTAAATGCGTACATGTATACGTACAGAACATCTGAAATTATATGCTACTGATGCGACATGCAATGGAGTGGACTTGGTCTCATTTCTGGCGTTTACATTCGCCCCACAGTCCAACAATAGTTTGATCACTTCTTGCTTGGGAAACACGTACTGCAATCATACAATCTCATTTCATACAATATCAAACATTCATATTTTAATTACTCTCATCTTACTATTTGATTATCATCTGTAAAATAATTTGATCGTATTGTATTTAATCTGGAGACACATAGATGTAATAGAGTATCTCCGGTTGTAGAACTTCTGGGATTTATACGAACTAAATTTGTAACTAGTTCAGTTACCAAGTTCTTATGATCTTCTGTTCTAGCGCTTTCAATCATAATATAAATGAGATGTGTAATGCATTTCAAAATTCGATCGAAACTGTCCATTTGTCTTTTGTGAGATGGTTTAATTTCCAGCAACTGTCTCGCCTCTAAAATAATCAATAAGTTGTAACTTGAACATCAGAGATCAAATTACACATTTGCAATACCTGTTATATTGTCTGTTAGTAAATGAAATGTGGCAACAACATCTTGAAATATTTGATTTTCATCTTCATTTGTGTTTCCTATCAATGTTTTTTCTTTCAGATCTATCATTAAACGAACTAACGCTTGAGCAGTGAAACATGTATCTGAATATAATATTGTATCTTTTTCTACTCTAATTTCTAAAGCTCTTCGCCAAAGATCTATACATCTATGGTATCGCATTGCATCTGCATATGAAGCGCCTCTAAACATTAATCTAACAAGAAACAAATAATTAATACGCAATAGCAACAATGTACTAAAATATAATACCTGAACACAGTGTCTTTATGGTGCGGTCCCAGAATCCGTTCTGTAATTAACAAACTTTGTATTCGAATGGAATCTAAATCAGCAGCTACATTTTCAAGCTCCTCCATAGTGGAGAATTCAGTTTCATATCGAAATGCAGTGCGAGGCACCATGATTGGCTGCTTAGGTAGTAATCCATGGGTTTCGCGAATATATTGTGCATTGCGCCAATGATTTATTGCTGTATGAATATCATTATGTTCGTCTAAATGTGTGGAACCTAACAACTCATGTGCATTGGCAAGGCGTTCATGTGAGTATTGTCTATGTGCAATAAGATATTCAAAGATTCTTGTTGCGCCCTTCAAACAAGCCGTCTGTAGTGCATCGTCCCCGTATCTCGATTTGGCGTGGATATCGGCTCCATGCTCCAACAATAACTTCGTTGTTTCTAGTCGGTGTTCTTGTATGGCATAATGGAGAGCCGTTTTGTTTTGTATATCCCGGGCGTTTACATCTGCCCCATGTTTCAGTAGAAATTTACATAGTTGAACACTTTGTACCGAGTTTATCAAACAGGTGCCGCCATTATAATTAGCCTTACGAATGTCAGCCCCATTTTCAACTAAATATTGCACTATCTCTAAATGGGTCATAAAACATGCTGACCTTACTGGAGTGGAACCTGTGTCTGAAACGGCGTTTATATCAGCACCGTGGTTCACCAAACAACGTATCACAGATAATTTGCCAGATACAGCAGCACACCACAAAGGAGTCACACAATGAACAGATCTAAACATAGAAATTCACTAATTATTATATTTCATGTAATATTTTTATGATAAAAACAATATTCACAAACCTATCATCTGGCACTTCGTACAATCCTCTCTGTTCAATATCAGAATTACACACTGTTATTAAATATTCAGCAATTTCCACGTGTCCTCTCTTACATGCTATAAATAAGGGTGCACATCCAACTTTGACTTTATTTACAATTTCTCTTCTAATTTCCAAAGGAAACTTTTCTAAACGATTTCTAATATTGTATGATAAACGGGCTCCGGGAGCTGCATGTTTACACTCTTCTATAAGATCATTAAAACATTGTTCTTTTTGGTTAATTATATCAACTTTATTATGGGTAATCCACATTGTATGTCACTCAAAAACCAAAAATAAACAAAACTGCATTTACTTCTCTTCTCTTGTTCTAAATTTTTGACAATTGTAACTGTTAGGCGTGTTGCCAACTTCTATAGTATGGCAGCGCTTCTCCTACAAATGTCCCTATAATTTTATCTATATGAACTCAGCAACCTACCTCAACTATAATCCTTCCGTTCAAATATATTGCTGGTTGTCAGTGACAGATCCCAATAGTTTCATTATTTAGTATATTTATAAACAATAATGTTTACTACAATTAACTGAAAATTGATACATTATTCTATATAGAAATATGAGATGTTTATATCCAGCAATAGATTTAAAGGAGCACTGCAGAAACACATCGAAATGACGTCAACAACATGCACGACATTTGTGATTAATTTATTTTACTCCTATTAAACTCTCAGCTATAAAATTTTGTACACATATAACCAATTAATTGTACTTCAATAAGCAATGAACAAAAATGTGAAATTTTAGTTAAATGAGGCGTTATAGATACATTTATACCAAGCAATAGATTTCGATAAATCCACTCCTATTTAATTCTCAGCTATGAAACTTCGTATACATATAAACAATTACGTTTACATTAATAAACTATCAATAAAAATGTGAAAAGTTAGTTGAAATGAGGCGTTATGGACATACTTGTACCTAGCAATAGATCCTGATAAAATCATCCCTATTAAATTAATTTTTTTTATTAAAGTACGATAGAAATTCAAGAATTGTTTGCCTATATCTATATTGTAAATTTAATCATATTCAAAGTACTAGTTTTCTTTAAATTCAATGTTTACATACTTATTTCTGTATTTAAATATTTTAATTACTGATTAAATTCATAAACACTAATTAAAAAAACCATTTTTGAATTAATGTTATTAAATATATGTCATTTTCAATCAATTATAATTTTTATACATAAAATACACTCCAAGACATTTTGATGTGCACTGGTTTGCTCGGAAGTTCGCTGGCGCTGCGTCGACTTCGACTACACAGTTCATAACTTGCAAGCGTGGTAGCTAGATTTGCTGCTAGAAAATTAGTGGTTTTAAGTAAAAATATCAATAAATATTAATAAAACATAGTGCCTTTCGTAAGTATAGATGTTATTCTGACGATTTTATACAAATTTCACCTGGAAATATAATTTTTGGTAATTAAAAATGTATCAACATTTTATTACATAAATTGTTTAGTACGTAACATATATAGACGATGCAATCACATAAAAATATTACAATTCAGTAATTAAATTTGAAATAAACGACTTTAACATCATATTTGAACATGATTTTTAATAAATTTTCTTTAAAATCACAATAATATTTTTGCATATCTTTAGATTTTAACAGTTATAAATAGTGTTTTTATTTCGAAAAACATGATATATATTATTTATTATTATTTACATACATAAATATTACTTTTTATACATGAAAATGTGAAAGTACTGAATTTTAAAGTAATTTCTTTATTTTATATAAATTTATAAAAGTATTTGATTTGTTCAAACGATAAATTTGCCGAAGTGAACATGTTTATTCCATAAATATAGTCTTGTATGACGCTGTGTTGTTGAGTAATTAATTGTACGTTATAACAAAATACTGGTAAATAGATAACGAGAACATTATTCTAATATTTTCGATATATATTTGTACTTAAAAATAGTGTTAAATGTACTTTGTAATACATAACAGCTACAAGTGTTTCGACATGTTAATATATCAAATAAATAAATATAAATATATCATCACGCCTTTTACGCATCACTGGGTGTGGCACTCTGCCTAAGCAGATCTCGGTAAATGATATATTTTTTCGCGTGAAATACGGTTACCAGCCGTCAAATCACGGCCTCCAAAGATATTAGTGGGGGAGGAGCCACAGGGGTAGATTTTTTAAATTGGTGAAAGTTGTTTGTCGGCTGTGGGGATCGAACCAGAGTTCTCAAGATCCACAGGCCGACTCGATACCACTTAAGCCATCTACCCCATAATAACATGTTAATAATGCATTTAACTAGTTGGTTTTGCCAATTGTTTTTATTATTGTTAGTGTGCTACTAATATATTGTTTTTATGTTTATAGGGACATCATGGGACCTGCAAGCATCCTCAGCGGCTTCAGCATTATCGGAGTTGCTGCCATTCTGGAGTAGTATCATCAAAGCTTGTATCATCGTGGACATTATCAACATCCCGGAGGCATCAGCAAAGACGAGTTTGAATATTAAATCTGCTGCTGTCAACATTTATGTAAGAACATTGTTATTTTTTAATTATTTGTTTAATATTTATTTGAGAATTTGTGAGATAAATTGATATTCAGTTTAAAATAATAATGGTGAATAGTAACTAGATATTTTTTAATGATAACGCTAGTAAATTGTTAACTAGTGTCAGTTCTTATGAAGGGTGATTAATTATATATTTAATTGTTAAACCTTCCGGAAGACGACTATTTCATTCCGTGCTCAGCAAGGAAGCTATGTGTATTATCGATTAGCTAAACAAAAGTTAGCGGTTTCAATAAAATACGATTGTGTCTGAGTAATTGGGATTAAGTTGCATATCCAATTAGTAATTGCAATTAGCAATTACAATTAATAGTAACTGTTTATTCTTTCTTCCAGGCGTAATCGGAGAGAAATGCGTCCACTGGATACTTATCCATAACGACATGAAACCCTTCGTTGAAGAGCTATTTTGGCCCAAGAGTTGACATCTTCGGGCCCATCCTGAGTGAAGGGATTGGAACCTGTAGAACAGGAGTCGGGGAATTTAAACAGAATGAGCTTCGTCAGAGAGCTAGCTGTAGAAGTGCAAGCGAGGTGCGTCAACAACTCACTACTGAGTTTTTTTTTCTTTAAATACATTTTGTCAAAGAGAGCAGCAACTCATTAGAAATATTTGGAATGCTGGTGTGTTGACGTTTCACGTTTTAAATTTGTTTACTTAAAATATAACAATAACAATTTATAATAATTAATGAAAAAAGTAAAATGAGAAATATTTTATTTGAAATGTAGACATGTTGTGTAAGTTTCAATGTAATGAGTTGTGTAATCAATTTGTGGCAATTAGTCGCTCTGAGTAATCATGCAACGAGCATGAGCTACGCACTTGCAGAGCTGGTGTTCATATCACATCTCTTGCAAATGTAAGAAACTTGTTATTTTTTCATTATTTCACTTGAAAATAATCATGCTAGTAAGTTGTTAGTTAGTGAAACGTTTTGCTACTGATTAGTATTAATGGTGAGCAACTATAATTCTATCACTTATATTACAAGTATTTTTCTTTTCACTAGCACCTAGGAAGGAAGCCATGTTTATTATCGATTATCTAAACAAAATTTAGCGGTAATTAGCAATTACAATTAATAGTAACTGTTTATTGTTTGTTCCAGGCGTAATCGGAGAGAAATGCGAGCACTGGATACTCATCCACAACGACATGAACATGGAGAGAAGAGATTGGAACCTGCAGAACCGGAGTTTAATTCTAAAATAAATGTTATTAAAACGAGGATGGTGTGTTGGGTTGAAAATGTTCTGTGAATGTCGTAGTGGAGAATTATTCACAATTGGTTTAAACATATAATTTTATTTTGATCATTTACTATTGTTTCATATTAAAAATTACTTTTAAATATTGTTTAGTATTTTTAATGATAGATGCTTATTTTAAATTCTGTTTTGCATGCATATTTGAATGCGGCATTCAGTCCCAGGACTCGAGCGCCATGCCCAAGTTGTCTACGCTGTCCACCGTTGCTTCAACACACTTCAGGAACAAAAGATGAGTACAAATTTCGTTTATTTATATTTTAATTAATCTAAAAAATGAGAAAATAAATTATTAATAATTTATTTAGAATTTTATTGAGACACAGCCTTGACATACATCTGCTGTCTTTTAATTTCATTTATTGTTAGATGTGAGAAATATTTGTTTAAAGTGTTTTAAAAGTAAATTGCTAAATTCAAAAAATAGTATATTATTCAATGAGTAAGTAATATAAGCTATTACTCAAGAGAATGAAGTTTGCAACACGAGCCGAAGGTGAGTGTTGTAAATCATTCGAATGAGTAATAGCTATTACTTGCGAATAGAATACTATACTTTATCTACGACTATATGTTATTATGTAATAAGATTTTACAATTATTTTTTTTATGTTACATTATGAATAAGTCAGATTGCTTAAATTTTTTGTTTTTATTTTAATTTAATAAATATTAACACTACTTAACAATTTTGCGTATTCGCCAATCCATAAAAGTTTAATAAACTTGTTCATAGTTTTATTTTTATTTTTCGGGCAGTAAATTTAAGAAACGTACGTGTGCGGCTTCTACAATATCTGGTGGAGTACAAATTTCACTTTGTTCGCTTTCAGAATCCATAACTCACATGTATAATCACACAAATTACAGTATTATTGTAAACAAAAACGTTTTAAACTAATTTTGACAGATAATTAACAATAGCGCGCTTCACTGTTTCATAGCATACTTAACGCGCGGCAATTATCGTTATTTTTTGATTGACTATTAAAGTGTTAAGTAATGAAAATTCAGACGTGTGATTGGTCGTGAAGTGTTTAGTAATGAATTATTACTTAACACTGTCAATAATGATTAGTATTACTTATCATAAATTTCATAAGTAATGAATGCATTATTTAATAAGAGTAGATAAACGTTATTATTTTACTTTTGTTTATACTAAATAATAATACATTAATAATATTAATAATTTCTAATAATAATAATAACAGTAAACTGAGTAATATTGTATTTGAAGTGTATGTTAGATGTGTATATGTTGTGTATGTTTTAAATTCACTTTAATTTTAAGTAGGTCGCTGCGAGTCTGCAACAAGAAGTTCACTTGCCAAACAAACGTCGTCGTTGTGTAATTTAACTTTTGTCTGCCTTATTTAAAGGCCTTCATAACTTCATAACCGATATCGTATCGTGGGCTTGATTTATAGTTATACTATAAGATCAACTTCTCGAGTCGATATCGTGTTTGTTTTTATTGTTTACTCACTACGTACATTTTAATTTAGTTAGTTAGTTGCTGCCTTAATAGGAGGCCATCCTAACTGTGTGTAGTTCTTTTCGTGGGGTTGATTTATTACTATAAATCAATTTTACGAATCGAAATTGTGTAGATCGATATCTATCGTGGGTTTGATTTGAAATCAACCTCACGAGTCGATATCGTGTATTTTGTATTATCCACCACAAAACGCTGGCCCCACGTGGGGCCCCAACATACATACCATCACCAGGAGGCAAGTTTGTAAGCGTTTCGCGATGCGGGTGGGGCGAGTCCCTCGCGACCGTACTGCTGTGTGTAGCTAGAAGGTGTAAGCCGATGTCTTGGGTGGTCGAGTTATCGAATCACAGGAACCATATTGTCCAATGAGTCATTGGGAGATCTAGACATAATTCGACTGTTCGAGCACTGCGAAATCTTTCCAGCAGTCGGGTAGGTTGGTAGGCGGTGAACCGAGAGGTCGTGGGCACGGAATATGCTCAACGTTTTTGCTAACTTGACAAGCACACTTCGGTTGCTTTGTCGTAGATTCGTAGCTAGTCGTTGGCAAAAACTTAGGTAAGATAGGGTAGGTAGGAAGAAGAAGATGATACCATCATCGAAAACTACGTAATCTGTGATTCCATTTCAGGTTCTTCCTAACACTTGACCGATATATTATCGTGGATATGATTTATAGTTATACTATAAGATCATATTCACGAGTCAATATCTTGTCTTTTATCTCTACGTACATTTAAATTTAGTTAGTTTAGTTTCTGCCTTGTTAGAAGGCCTTCCTAACAACTGGGTAGTTCTTTTCGTGGGGTTGATTTATTACTATAAATCAATTTTACGAATCGAAATTGGTTAGAACAATATCTATCGTGGGGTTGATTTATTTCCATAAATCAATTTTACGAATTGATATTGTGATATCTATCGTGGGTTTGATGTGTAATCAACCTCACGAGTCGATATCGGATGTTTTGTATTGTCCACCACAAAACGCTGGCCCTCCGTGGGGCCCAACATACATACTGTAAGCGTTTCGCGGTTGCTTTGTTGTAGATTCGTAGCTAGTCTTTGACAAACATTTAGGTAAGATAGGGTAGATAGGGAGAAGGACACCATCATTGAAAACTTATTGTTTTTCAAGGAGTATTTGTACTTGTTTCTAATAATATTTTGTTGTTAGGTGCGGTGGTAAATGAAGAAAACCAACGTTTCCTGTTAGTGATTACATCAAAATGCTGGGAAGATTCATCAGCAGCAGAATCAACAGCTTCTCTTCAAACACATCCGAAGATGTCTGCAAAGTCAACGCAGAATGTCGTCAAGACCGCTGCCTCCAACATCAATATAAGATAATTATTAGTTTTAAGTGGGTTGTATTTAAAATCGAGCACCAAAATATCAGCTCTAAATAATTCATATTCGATTTCCAAAATACTAGACTTTGCTAATCTGTTTATCAATTTAAATATCTAATATTTGTATTTGCTATTTGCCATATTAGCATTTAATTTTCCATGAAGCTTATTTACTTTTATATTTAAAGATCAGTTAGTATTTTTTATGCCTAATTATTATTTTTAGTATTCATTTAATTATTTCAGACTATCAAAATATAATTTAACTAGCGTTTAAAATATATATTTTCGGTGTTTAATAAATATATTTCTGGCAAGAGCAACACAGTTCTTATTGATTATTTACGATACAATGATTTCGGTGCTCATTTAAATTATTCCCTTTTTAAATTATTTGGGTAAAAGTCGGCTAAAAACAGTAATAAATATGTTGTTTTAAATTAATATAAAATAGCGCAATTGTGTACAAGGGAGAATGTGAGTGAAAATGGACAGAGAGTGATTGATTTTATTCTGTATGATGAATGATTGATGCTCGGTTTTTCACTACATTCTAACATTTATATGACGTAATTATTTGTCACAATTTTGTTGAGCGACTTGGTCGTGTTAGAAGACCTAAAATAATTAGAAATATAGTAAAACCGTCAGAAGGGTATCATTAGAAATATATTACAATATACACTTTACTATTTACTATTTCATATACAATTTAATTCATTTATTATTGAGTTAATTTGTAATTTTACGTATTCCTCTTTCTTTGCCAATTTGCACCAATTTTTAATTGTCTGTCCCCATTATTTTTCTCTTTTTAAAATTATTTAAACTTGTGCTAGAATTTTAATGAACACGTACCTGACGTAGAACTTAAATTTAATCTTGTACATTATTAATATTTTATCTTTGGACTAGAGAACTTTTAAAATTTTGGCCCTACAGTAAATGAGGCAGAAATTTCCTCTCAATACTTTTCTTCTTCTTAACACAATACTTTATCAGTTTTTTTTTTCATTCTATACATGTTTTTAACTCTCACTAAATCTATTAATAATTCAACTTCATTGGTGGAAAAATTTGCAGCTCTTTTAATATTTTCCATCATGTGTATATAAATATATTTCTTATTTTGCCTGTGACAGAATATAAACTGAGGCAATGATTATAATTTTCTCAGAATCCCAAATTACACAACACCATAAAATTATGTTGACATTCAGTTTAGGTTCAGCTGAACTAGATTAATTTCACAAGTTGATTTGATGGTGTCGCGTATACTTCTGGATAAAAGTTGGTGAATGAGGGTGTATAATGAGGATGTTAGAGATATGTCTGTTGAGTAAATAAATGAATGAATGAATGGTACGAATGTTGAATTATATTGTGGAATGAATCAGATGTTAGGAATAGATGGTGTGAGTATTTTACGGGATTTGTATGGTAGCGTAAATGGACTGAATGGTTGTAGTGAAATTGCAAGAGAAAATGTTTGTGGTGAGAATGATGTTGCGTGTAAAGAATGGCAAGGCTCACGGCTTGAATGAGATGTTGATGTATGGAGGTGAGAGGTTATTTGACTCCTGATGATTGGAAATTCGCGCACGCAGTTAGAGTGTTTGAAGGTAGCGAGGCTGCGGTAGTGTCTGCGTTACCTGGTGCGGATGATGTTGTTGTAAATGATTTCAATAAATGAAGCAGAAAACGATTTAAATAATGTTAATTAATGATAATTTGTTAGTAGAATTAGTATTTAGTTTTATAAATTTGGCAATAACATTTATTGGTAGATATGGTTTACAAAACAAATTTACAAACACTTATATATTGTACAAATACAAACACATTGTTAATAGAGAGAGGGACTGTTTAGGGAATGTCCTTTAATGACAAGGTCTATGAACATCTAAATATTCATTCATTAGTTTCTGGTCGGCCATAACGGCTTTCTTAATTTTAAAAGCTTCAAGGAAAGTGAATCGATATTCTTTCCTTTTATATGTAGAACTGACAAATTACATATAGAACTTTTATGATAAAAATCTATCAAGTGTTTAGCTAGATTAGACTGGGTACTTTTGGTCATATATTTATAACAATACTCTTTAAATCTAGTCTGGAAACTTCGTCCTGTTTGCTCTAGATAAACAAATTCACAATCTTTAAATTTAATTTAACAAAGGGTCTTTATTCATTAGTTTATTATTATTAGTATATAATGTCAAATTTCCTCCAATTCTTGGCCATACTACGATTCATGCCATTAACATAATTTAATTTTTTATAAATTGATTTAAATCTAGTTTCAAAGTGTACAGGATAAAATTAATTTCTTGTAATTGATCTAATTTTCTTATTTATTAGCTTCACAGTGATTTCTGCACTGTAACCATTGTTTGCTGCAATATTTAAAATGATTATAATTCAGATAAATTATAAAACGTTGCTAGCTTTATATTACATGGGTGATACAAATTAGTGGGTTTCCTGTAAATATTAAAATTAAATTTATTGTTAATGTGTTCGATAGTAATGGCCAAGATATTTATGCTTTTATTAACTTTCACTTCAGTGGTGAATTATGTATTTTAATCAAATGAATTAAGGACATTTAGTAGTTGTTGCTCCTGGTGTAAACATCGTCGATATATCTATACCAAAAATCTAAATTTTTTAGGAGATATTTATTGGAATTTAGGAACATATTCTCAAAATTGTTGATGAATATTTCAGATAATAAAGACCCTCATTTTGTTAATTACAAATGTCACCAAAGAGCAAAAATAATTTGTTTGTAGACAAACTTCCAGCAAATTTAAAGTTACATGGTTAACTTCAAGCTGTTTTTAATGAGGTCTAGAAGTTTGAAAATTGGAATATTATTATTAACACAGTTAGTTTGTATTTGAACTACATATAAGTGTTTGCAAAACCAAGTGTTTTTATTTATTAATTTTAAATCACGTTTCGCCGAATGCAAACAGCTTCATTAATTGAAATGATGAATGTGTTAGTGTTTGAGCAGAGCGATTGCAATGTTTCGGTGATGGATGATGTGAGATTGGAGATGAAATGAATGTGTTTGTATATTAGGGTAGTATGTTATCGAGGTATGGACGTATTAATTCAGAATACATTGGTGTATGTTGTATGATGACTCTGAGATTGACATGAATGTTGTTGAAAGAGTGAGTATAAGTCAGATGAGATAGTTTAGGAATGTGGAACGTGTGTCGAATGGAAGATATGAATGAACTTGTATGAATGTATATGTATGTATTTATGTATGAAGAGTTGATGGTAGATTGAGCATGTGGTTGAAGCAAGGATGACTGAATGTTTCTGGGGTTCGTGTTACCCCATTTAATAAGATATTATCTTTACAACATATTTATTATTTGTTTAAACTATATAATAATGAATGATTCACTTTAAAATTATAATGATGAATCGTTCTCATCTGTAACACAATACTTTGCTAGCTGACAATTTATTATACATACATATATATTTTTTTATTGTAACATTAGCAGATTGTCAGCTACTGAAACATTGTGATACAGTGACAGTTAGTATAAAAAAAACAAACAAATTACGAATGATTAACTAGATTTTTCATTGTTAAACATTCCGGCATTATTTTATACAAATATATTTGAAGTAAATGATTGATATAAATAAAGTTAATCAAATCATCCTCCATCGATTATTTATACTAACAGTCAACATATTTTGTAAATAAAGATAATGAAATACTTTTACCCAAAATAATTGTATCAGAGTATTAATTCTAAAAGTTTCCTTTATAAGAATTAAATTGATTTCTTTTTAAAAATTGGGAAAATTGACAGAATTGATATTTACTAATGATAATAAATAAATATGTTTTAAGTAGATAGTTGACAATAACTTTGTTTAACACATATTTATTCTTTAAGAATAAGAAATAGATACCTATTGTAATAAGTTATACATACATCTTATTACAATATTCCTTATTCTTAAAGAATAAATATGTGTTGAAGAGATTTATTGTGAATTATTTAATTTAAAATATAGTTTTTATTGTTTAAGATAAATAAGTAAATAATATTATTGTAATTTAATATGTGAAAATAATAACAAATATGTTTTAAGTAGATAGTTGACAATAACTTTGTTTAACACATATTTATTGTTTAAGAATAAGAAATATTGCAATAAGTTGTTTGCGAAAACATACATCTTATTGCAATATGTCTTATACTTCAAGAATAAATATCTTTTAAACAGACTTATTCTAAATTAATTTAGATAGGTATCCTCATTAAATCCCTCAAATCATTTATAAAATTGTCATCTTTCTGAATACTCCCTCAAATCATTTGTAATGTTATCATTTTCCCAAAAGTCCTTAAATTCATTTGTAAGAAAGTAATCCTCCTAAAAAGTCCTCCAATTCATTTTTAATTCCTTCCATGAAGTCCCTCAAATCATTTATAAAATTGTCTTCCTCCCAAAAATTCCTCCAATTCATTTGCAAGATATAATCCTCTCGAAAAGTCCTCCAATACATTTATATTTCCTCCCATGAAGTCCCTCAAATCAATTATAAAATTGTTCTTCCTCCAATTCATTTATAAGATATCATCCTCCCAAAAACTCCCTCAAATCATTTATAAAATAGCCATCTTACTAAATGTCCCTCAAATCCATTTATAAAATAATCACCCTCTTAAAAAGTTCCTCATATAACTTATAAAGCAATCCTACATTCTAAAAGACACCCCAGAAATTAAATAATATTTTTTTCAATAATATATTATATATTTAATAAAAATTGTAATAATTATGTTTTACATTGTATTTATAATATAAATTTGTATTTGTAATAAATAAATTGTAATGAATGCTTTAAATATTGTATTTATAATAAATATTGTAATATAGATGTTAGTTTCTATTGTATACTGATTTAAAACGTCAATAAAAGTGTTTAAAATGGCTGCCATTCTTTCATTTATTTCCTTCTGTAAATATAAATATTTTATTCAAATTCAATTAACTTGTCTTCCATTTTGTACCTCCCATATATTAAATGAAATTCAATTAAATATCAATTAAGAGGAGGAGCCACGAAAGATTTAATGGGCGTCAACACAACCAATTAAGAAACAGGGTTGCCAATTCACTATAACCAAAATCCAGTAAAGTTACCTCCTCATCGTTCTGCGCCCCGGATACAAATCGACGAATTTGGAGCAATTCCTGACCAAAAAAACTCGAAGTTTTTTACTAGTTCAAAAACTGAACAATAGATAGCACCACCATGCAAACATGATTGATGCTGCCCCCTGATGACCAATTTTAGAACTAAGAAAAAAACTTTGAAATTTTGTCAGGATCTGCTCCAATTTGGTCGGTTTGTATCCGGGGCGCAGAACGGCGAGGAGGTATCTTTACTGTATTTTGGTTATAGTGAATTGGCATCACTGCTTTCTTAATTGGTTGTGTTACCGCCCTCATTTCTTTTATTGCTCCTCCTCATAATTGAAACTTAATTGAATTTAATTTTATATATGGGAGGAACAAAATGGCTGATTAATAGAAATTTAAATGGAAGTATTTATATGTAAATAATTAAATAGACGCCATTTTAAATTCAACCATTGACATTTAAAGTAAAAGAAACCAACATTTTTTATTATAATTACAATATTTATTATTTTAAATATAAATACAAAATATAATAAGACAAAAATAATATTTTATTTTTTGGGGTCTTCAGTGACATTGATGACGACGTCCACTGCTCCAAGAGGAATCTCCTGCACCAGATCGGCTACAGAGACTATTCTAAGACACATTCTAAACAAAAAAATTAGTTTTAGATTAAAATTTGCAATAATTACGAACAGAATAAAATTATAAATAATATTTAAATAATGTACATACAGCTGGAATTGATTCCGAAGACTCTGCACCAGGTGATCCGGGTTCCAGTGATGATTATTTCATTGTTGGGGACCTGGTTGACGGTTTCTGGGCATTGATAAACTATATTTTTACGCATCAGAAAAAGTATAAATATATTTATTATCATTTCAAAGTTGTGTACAAGTCTTACTAACATTTTATTTTAGAATTATTAACTACAAGTACATTTTATTTATAATACAAACTATTTTTTAAATAAATTAATTTAGAATGAGTCTCTTTAAAATATATTTATTCTTGAAGTATAAGACGTATTGCAATAAGATGTATGTTTTCTTATTACAATATTTCTTATTCTTAAAGAATAGATATGTTTTAAACAGAGTTATTCTAAACTATCTATTTAAAACATATTTATTTTTACATACTGAATTACAACAATTTTATTAACTTATTTATATTAAACAATAAAAACTATATTTTAAATTAAATAATTCACAATAAATCTCTTCAACACACATTTATTCTTTAAGAATAAGGAATATTGTAATAAGATATATGTTAACTTATTACAATGGGTACCCTATTTCTTATTCTTAAACAATAAATATGTGTTAAACAAAGTTATTGTCAACTATCTATTTAAAACATATTTGTTATTATTTTTACATATTAAATTACAACAATTTTATTAACTTATTTATATTAAACAATAAAAACTATATTTTAAATTAAATAATTCACAATAAATCTCTTCAACACATATTTATTCTTTAAGAATAAGGAATATTGTAATAAGATGTATGTATAACTTATTACAATAGGTATCTACTAGCGATCAGGTCGGCTTCGCCGACCTTCAGCTAGGCTCCGCAGCCCTTGAAGAAAAGTATTTTTAAAACTTGTTACTTTATACACCACCTGGTCGAGTATTGATATTGTAAAAAATTACAGTTTACAAATTTTTCGAAAATGAATTGCTATCAACTCTTTGCTGATTTATTTTTACATTATCTCTCAGATCTTTCATTAGAACTGAAATAAGTACAGTTTCAATAACTTTTAGGTCAAAACAATTGACAATCAGTCGATTACAATTTTTGGCTTCTATATCTAATCATAACTTCAAGTTTGATACCAAACACGATATGTTTCTAACGACTTTAGAAATAAACAATTGACTATCAGTTGACCTAATTTTTTTTTTATATTTCTGTTTGAAAGCTTTCTTTAAACCTTTTAGTTTGATACCAAACGCGATAGATTTTGAAAGACTTTTAAGAAAAACAATTGACAATCGGTCGGTTATAATTTGTAATTATTCTGCCCGAAATCTTTTTTCAAACCATTTAATTTGATACGAAACACGATAGATTACTAATGACATTTATGAAAAACAATTGACAATCGACACGATGCATTTCTAAATAGTTTTAGAAAAAACAGTTGACAATCACTCGATTATCATTTTTTATTATTCTGCTCGAAATCCCTCTTTAAAACATTTAATTTGATACCAAACACGATATGTTTCTAATTACTTTTAGAAAAGAGAACAATTGACAATCAGTGAATCACAATTTTTTATAATTCTGTTTAAAGCCCTCTTCAAACCATTTAGTTTGATACCAAACACGATACATTTCTAGTGACTTTCATAAAAAAACAATAGACAATCACTCGAATATATTGATAATAGTTGATTACTAATTTTAATTCTAACGACTATCAAGTCTGTTAAAATATTTCATTATGAAACTTGATTTTGTTGAGAAAATACGCAGCCAAGCTGATAGTGTAAAACCTAGTTCTGTCAATACTTGGCAACTTCATAGTGCACTGTCATGTTAAAAAATTTATTTTTTAAATAAACATTTAAAAAATCTGTAATTATAATAAAAACGTCCCCTCATTCCTATAATATGAGTAAAATATATCAAAAGTAGTGTAAAAATTTTTCTATGCAAGTAATTTATAATTAAAAATACGACATGGCCACTGAGAAATGTCAAATCGACGATAGATGTTCTTCTTAAAAAATCCAAAGCTACCTTGCTCTAAGTTGATTTTGCGCCAAAAACGCATGTTTTTCCAAAATATCTCGCACATCATGTGCACAAAAAATTTGAAACTATCAAAAGGCACTCCCCAGAGTTGCCTTCTATCAAATAAAAATTGTTTTAAATTTTTCGGATAATCCGTCTAGGCTGTAGAAATGGGCAACTGACCGTGATGAATCCAGATATATATATAAATATACCTCCGTTCTCTTTTAGTATATGGATTTCTTATTCTTAAACAATAAATCTGTGTTAAACAAAGTTATTGTCAACTATCTACTTAAAATATATTTATTATTATCATTAGTAAATATCAATTCTGTCAGTTTTCCCAATTTTTAAAAAGAAATCAATTTAATTATTATAAAAGAAACTTTTAGAATTAATACTTTGATACAATTATTTTGGGTAAAAGTATTTCATTATCTTTATTTACAAAATATGTTGACTGTTAGTATAAATAATCGATGGAGGATGATTTGATTAACTTTATTTAAATCGGTCATAAGTTGTTTAGAGAATAATATTTAAAATAAAACTAATTTAAATTTATTTATATCAATCATTTTATATCAATCATTTACTTCAAATATATTTGTATAAAATAATGCCGGAATGTTTAACAATGAAAAATCTAGTTAATCATTCGTAATTTGTTTGTCTGTCACTGTATCACAATGTTTCAGTAGCTGACAATCTGCTAATGTTACAATAAAAAAATATATATGTATGTATAATAAATTGTCAGCTAGCAAAGTATTGTGTTACAGATGAGAACGATTCATCATTATAATTTTAAAGTGAATCATTCATTATTATATAGTTTAAACAAATAATAAATATGTTGTAAAGATAATATCTTATTAAATGGGGTAACACGAACCCCAGAAACATTCAGTCATCCTTGCTTCAACCACATGCTCAATCTACCATCAACTCTTCATACATAAATACATACATATACATTCATACAAGTTCATTCATATCTTCCATTCGACACACGTTCCACATTCCTAAACTATCTCATCTGACTTATACTCACTCTTTCAACAACATTCATGTCAATCTCAGAGTCATCATACAACATACACCAATGTATTCTGAATTAATACGTCCATACCTCGATAACATACTACCCTAATATACAAACACATTCATTTCATCTCCAATCTCACATCATCCATCACCGAAACATTGCAATCGCTCTGCTCAAACACTAACACATTCATCATTTCAATTAATGAAGCTGTTTGCATTCGGCGAAACGTGATTTAAAATTAATAAATAAAAACACTTGGTTTTGCAAACACTTATATGTAGTTCAAATACAAACTAACTGTGTTAATAGAGAGAGGGAGGTATTGGGAATTTGCTTCTATTCCAATTTTCAAACTTCTAAACCTCATTAAAAACAGCTTGAAGTTAACCATGTAACTTTAAATTTGCTGGAAGTTTGTCTACAAACAAATTATTTTTGCTCTTTGGTGACATTTGTAATTAACAAAATGAGGGTCTTTATTATCTGAAATATTCATCAACAATTTTGAGAATATATTCCTAAATTCCAATAAATATCTCCTAAAAAATTTAGATTTTTGGTATAGATATATCGACGATGTTTACACCAGGAGCAACAACTACTAAATGTCCTTAATTCATTTGATTAAAATACATAATTCACCACTGAAGTGAAAGTTAATAAAAGCATAAATATCTTGGCCATTACTATCGAACACATTAACAATAAATTTAATTTTAATATTTACAGGAAACCCACTAATTTGTATCACCCATGTAATATAAAGCTAGCAACGTTTTATAATTTATCTGAATTATAATCATTTTAAATATTGCAGCAAACAATGGTTACAGTGCAGAAATCACTGTGAAGCTAATAAATAAGAAAATTAGATCAATTACAAGAAATTAATTTTATCCTGTACACTTTGAAACTAGATTTAAATCAATTTATAAAAAATTAAATTATGTTAATGGCATGAATCGTAGTATGGCCAAGAATTGGAGGAAATTTGACATTATATACTAATAATAATAAACTAATGAATAAAGACCCTTTGTTAAATTAAATGTAAAGATTGTGAATTTGTTTATCTAGAGCAAACAGGACGAAGTTTCCAGACTAGATTTAAAGAGTATTGTTATAAATATATGACCAAAAGTACCCAGTCTAATCTAGCTAAACACTTGATAGATTTTTATCATAAAAGTTCTATATGTAATTTGTCAGTTCTACATATAAAAGGAAAGAATATCGATTCACTTTCCTTGAAGCTTTTAAAATTAAGAAAGCCGTTAGGGCCGACCAGAAACTAATGAATGAATATTTAGATGTTCATAGACCTTGTCATTAAAGGACATTCCCTAAACAGTCCCTCTCTCTATTAACAATGTGTTTGTATTTGTACAATATATAAGTGTTTGTAAATTTGTTTTGTAAACCATATCTACCAATAAATGTTATTGCCAAATTTATAAAACTAAATACTAATTCTACTAACACATTATCATTAATTAACATTATTTAAATCGTTTTCTGCTTCATTTATTGAAATCATTTACAACAACATCATCCGCACCAGGTAACGCAGACACTACCGCAGCCTCGCTACCTTCAAACACTCTAACTGCGTGCGCGAATTTCCAATCATCAGGAGTCAAATAACCTCTCACCTCCATACATCAACATCTCATTCAAGCCGTGAGCCTTGTCATTCTTTACACGCAACATCATTCTCACCACAAACATTTTCTCTTGCAATTTCACTACAACCATTCAGTCCATTTACGCTACCATACAAATCCCGTAAAATACTCACACCATCTATTCCTAACATCTGATTCATTCCACAATATAATTCACCATTCGTACCATTCATTCATTCATTTATTTACTCAACAGACATATCTCTAACATCCTCATTATACACCCTCATTCACCAACTTTTATCCAGAAGTATACGCGACACCATCAAATCAACTTGTCAAATTAATCTAGTTCAGCTGAACCTAAACTGAATGTCAACATAATTTTATGGTGTTGTGTAATTTGGGATTCTGAGAAAATTATAATCATTGCCTCAGTTTATATTCTGTCACAGGCAAAATAAGAAATATATTTATATACACATGATGGAAAATATTAAAAGAGCTGCAAATTTTTCCACCAATGAAGTTGAATTATTAATAGATTTAGTGAGAGTTAAAAACATGTATAGAATGAAAAAAAAAAAACTGATAAAGTATTGTGTTAAGAAGAAGAAAAGTATTGAGAGGAAATTTCTGCCTCATTTACTGTAGGGCCAAAATTTTAAAAGTTCTCTAGTCCAAAGATAAAATATTAATAATGTACAAGATTAAATTTAAGTTCTACGTCAGGTACGTGTTCATTAAAATTCTAGCACAAGTTTAAATAATTTTAAAAAGAGAAAAATAATGGGGACAGACAATTAAAAATTGGTGCAAATTGGCAAAGAAAGAGGAATACGTAAAATTACAAATTAACTCAATAATAAATGAATTAAATTGTATATGAAATAGTAAATAGTAAAGTGTATATTGTAATATATTTCTAATGATACCCTTCTGACGGTTTTACTATATTTCTAATTATTTTAGGTCTTCTAACACGACCAAGTCGCTCAACAAAATTGTGACAAATAATTACGTCATATAAATGTCAGAATGTAGTGAAAAACCGAGCATCAATCATTCATCATACAGAATAAAATCAATCACTCTCTGTCCATTTTCACTCACATTCTCCCTTGTACACAATTGCGCTATTTTATATTAATTTAAAACAACATATTTATTACTGTTTTTAGCCGACTTTTACCCAAATAATTAAAAAAGGGAATAATTTAAATGAGCACCGAAATCATTGTATCGTAAATAATCAATAAGAACTGTGTTGCTCTTGCCAGAAATATATTTATTAAACACCGAAAATATATATTTTAAACGCTAGTTAAATTATATTTTGATAGTCTGAAATAATTAAATGAATACTAAAAATAATAATTAGGCATAAAAAATACTAACTGATCTTTAAATATAAAAGTAAATAAGCTTCATGGAAAATTAAATGCTAATATGGCAAATAGCAAATACAAATATTAGATATTTAAATTGATAAACAGATTAGCAAAGTCTAGTATTTTGGAAATCGAATATGAATTATTTAGAGCTGATATTTTGGTGCTCGATTAAATACAACCCACTTAAAACTAATAATTATCTTATATTGATGTTGGAGGCAGCGGTCTTGACGACATTCTGCGTTGACTTTGCAGACATCTTCGGATGTGTTTGAAGAGAAGCTGTTGATTCTGCTGCTGATGAATCTTCCCAGCATTTTGATGTAATCACTAACAGGAAACGTTGGTTTTCTTCATTCACCACCGCACCTAACAACAAAATATTATTAGAAACAAGTACAAATACTCCTTGAAAAACAATAAGTTTTCAATGATGGTGTCCTTCTTCTCCCTATCTACCCTATCTTACCTAAGTGTTTGTCAAAGACTAGCTACGAATCTACAACAAAACAACCGCGAAACGCTTACAGTATGTATGTTGGGCCCCATGGAGGGCCAGCGTTTTGTGGTGGACAATACAAAACATCCGATATCGACTCGTGAGGTTGATTACACATCAAACCCACGATAGATATCACAATATCAATTCGTAAAATTGATTTATGGAAATAAATCAACCCCACGATAGATATTGTTCTAACCAATTTCGATTCGTAAAATTGATTTATAGTAATAAATCAACCCCACGAAAAGAACTACCCAGTTGTTAGGAAGGCCTTCTAACAAGGCAGAAACTAAACTAACTAAATTTAAATGTACGTAGAGATAAAAGACAAGATATTGACTCGTGAATATGATCTTATAGTATAACTATAAATCATATCCACGATAAGATATCGGTCAAGTGTTAGGAAGAACCTGAAATGGAATCACAGATTACGTAGTTTTCGATGATGGTATCATCTTCTTCTCCCTACCTACCCTATCTTACCTAAGTTTTTGCCAACGACTAGCTACGAATCTACGACAAAGCAACCGAAGTGTGCTTGTCAAGTTAGCAAAAACGTTGAGCATATTCCGTGCCCACGACCTCTCGGTTCACCGCCTACCAACCTACCCGACTGCTGGGAAGATTTCGCAGTGCTCGAACAGTCGAATTATGTCTAGATCTCCCAATGACTCATTGGACAATATGGTTCCTGTGATTCGATAACTCGACCACCCAAGACATCGGCTTACACCTTCTAGCTACACACAGCAGTACGGTCGCGAGGGACTCGCCCCACCCGCATTGCGAAACGCTTACAAACTTGCCTCCTGGTGATGGTATGTATGTTGGGGCCCCACGTGGGGCCAGCGTTTTGTGGTGGATAATACAAAATACACGAAATCGACTCGTGAGGTTGATTTCAAATCAAACCCACGATAGATATCGATCTACACAATTTCGATTCGTAAAATTGATTTATAGTAATAAATCAACCCCACGAAAAGAACTACACACAGTTAGGATGGCCTCCTATTAAGGCAGCAACTAACTAACTAAATTAAAATGTACGTAGTGAGTAAACAATAAAAACAAACACGATATCGACTCGAGAAGTTGATCTTATAGTATAACTATAAATCAAGCCCACGATACGATATCGGTTATGAAGTTATGAAGGCCTTTAAATAAGGCAGACAAAAGTTAAATTACACAACGACGACGTTTGTTTGGCAAGTGAACTTCTTGTTGCAGACTCGCAGCGACCTACTTAAAATTAAAGTGAATTTAAAACATACACAACATATACACATCTAACATACACTTCAAATACAATATTACTCAGTTTACTGTTATTATTATTATTAGAAATTATTAATATTATTAATGTATTATTATTTAGTATAAACAAAAGTAAAATAATAACGTTTATCTACTCTTATTAAATAATGTATTCATTACTTATGAAATTTATGATAAGTAATACTAATCATTATTGACAGTGTTAAGTAATAATTCATTACTAAACACTTCACGACCAATCACACGTCTGAATTTTCATTACTTAACACTTTAATAGTCAATCAAAAAATAACGATAATTGCCGCGCGTTAAGTATGCTATGAAACAGTGAAGCGCGCTATTGTTAATTATCTGTCAAAATTAGTTTAAAACGTTTTTGTTTACAATAATACTGTAATTTGTGTGATTATACATGTGAGTTATGGATTCTGAAAGCGAACAAAGTGAAATTTGTACTCCACCAGATATTGTAGAAGCCGCACACGTACGTTTCTTAAATTTACTGCCCGAAAAATAAAAATAAAACTATGAACAAGTTTATAAAACTTTTATGGATTGGCGAATACGCAAAATTGTTAAGTAGTGTTAATATTTATTAAATAAAAATAAAAACAAAAAATTTAAGCAATCTGACTTATTCATAATGTAACATAAAAAAAATAATTGTAAAATCTTATTACATAATAACATATAGTCGTAGATAAAGTATAGTATTCTATTCGCAAGTAATAGCTATTACTCATTCGAATGATTTACAACACTCACCTTCGGCTCGTGTTGCAAACTTCATTCTCTTGAGTAATAGCTTATATTACTTACTCATTGAATAATATACTATTTTTTGAATTTAGCAATTTACTTTTAAAACACTTTAAACAAATATTTCTCACATCTAACAATAAATGAAATTAAAAGACAGCAGATGTATGTCAAGGCTGTGTCTCAATAAAATTCTAAATAAATTATTAATAATTTATTTTCTCATTTTTTAGATTAATTAAAATATAAATAAACGAAATTTGTACTCATCTTTTGTTACTGAAGTGTGTTGAAGCAACGGTGGACAGCGTAGACAACTTGGGCATGGCGCTCGAGTCCTGGGACTGAATGCCGCATTCAAATATGCATGCAAAACAGAATTTAAAATAAGCATCTATCATTAAAAATACTAAACAATATTTAAAAGTAATTTTTAATATGAAACAATAGTAAATGATCAAAATAAAATTATATGTTTAAATCAATTGTGAATAATTCTCCACTACGACATTCACAGAACATTTTCAACCCAACACACCATCCTCGCTTTAATAACGTTTATTTTAGAATTAAACTCCGGTTCTGCAGGTTCCAATCTCTTCTCTCCATGTTCATGTCGTTGTGGATGAGTATCCAGTGCTCGCATTTCTCTCCGATTACGCCTGGAACAAACAATAAACAGTTACTATTAATTGTAATTGCTAATTACCGCTAAATTTTGTTTAGATAATCGATAATAAACATGGCTTCCTTCCTAGGTGCTAGTGAAAAGAAAAATACTTGTAATATAAGTGATAGAATTATAGTTGCTCACCATTAATACTAATCAGTAGCAAAACGTTTCACTAACTAACAACTTACTAGCATGATTATTTTCAAGTGAAATAATGAAAAAATAACAAGTTTCTTACATTTGCAAGAGATGTGATATGAACACCAGCTCTGGTGAGCGTTTTGTTTGCAAGTGCGTAGCTCATGCTCGTTGCATGATTACTCAGAGCGACTAATTGCCACTAATTGATTACACAACTCATTACATTGAAACTTACACAACATGTCTACATTTCAAATAAAATATTTCTCATTTTACTTTTTACTTCCTTGTACGAAATAAAGGAAGTATTGTAATCGCGAAAATTTTCGGTTCTCAGATTTCAACGGAAATAGGTGTTTTGGCCCTCCCTGAATCCATTTTGACTAATTTCGTCATGCCGTCTGTACGTACGTATGTACGTACGTACGTACGTACGTACGTATCTCGCATAACTCAAAAACGGTAAGCCGTAGAAAATTGAAACTTTATATTTACGACTGTTATAACATCTAGTTGTGCACCTCCCTTTTTGGTCATTATACAACTACCGGAAGTGGTACTTTACTTGAAGCCTATAATAGATTTTCATGAAAAACTATATTCAAATATAATTTAAAACTTTCCAAATTTGGTATATAAGACTACTATATCAATGGAAATAACATAATATATTTTGGTTAAAATAGTCTAACCGGAAGTGGCACATTACATGAAGCTGCTAACAGTTTTCCTTGAAAAAAATGGTATTATTTTAATTTTAGAAAGGAATGCTGCAAATAAAAGTTTTAGAGAATTAAATTCTGCGTCTAGAACATTAAGAATTTTTAAATTAGCTTTTTGCATAAACGAGATATCTAAATTTAAATATTATATATTTTTTGATTTTTAAAAAAATTAAGTTTGCTATGGATTAGAACAAAAAATAAAAGATTTAATGTCAAATATGTGCAATTAAAAAAATATCTATAGTTTAATACGTGTACAAGGAAGTCATGTGGTGTCCACATCAGATATTTTCATTAATTATTATAAACAGTTACTATTAATTGTAATTGCTAATTACCGCTAACTTTTGTTTAGCTAATCGATAATAAACATGGCTTCCTTCCTAGATGCCTCCCCCTCATTCCCCTCATTCACCAGCACTCAATTCAATACAATGACCGCTAGTCTATTCAGGGAGATTCATTTTCATTATTTTAGGACAGAACATTTATTTATATCCAACTTTAACTTGAAATATTTTTGACCAAAATAATTCCGGAAGGTATAACAATTAAAAATATAGTTAATTACCCTTCATAATAACTGACACTAGCTAACAATTTACTAGCGTTATCATTAACAAATATCTAGTTACTATTCATCATTATTATTTTAAATTGAATATGAATTTATTTCACAAATTCTCAAATAAATATTAAACAAATAATTAAAAAATAACAATGTTCTTACATTATTGATGTTGAGAGCAGCAGATTTAATATTCAAACTCGTCTTTGCTGATGCCTCCGGGGTGTTGATACACGCTGAGGATGCTTGCAGGTCCCGTGATGTCCCTATAAACATAAAAACAATATATTAGTAACACACTTCATAACATTTATTAAAGTTAATAATGATAACAGAGAAAACAATTAATAGAATAGCTCTAAAATGCTTTTAAAAAAGAACCTACCATTTAGAAGGCTTTCGAATGCCATCACCAACTACAAAATGGCTGAATTGAGTAAAAATTATTAAGACTGTATTTGTAAACGCTGCTTGTTGAGTGCAGGTGAACTTGAATACGCACAGACTTGCCTAATTATCGTTTAAACAGCCACCAAATCAATACTTTTTACTTACCAATTTAAATATATAGAAAGCAAATGATAATAAATAACATGAATACGTATTTAGCCATTAACAATATTTGAATTAAATTTTTATAAATGAAAATTGAGAAAGATACTCAAAATGAATAGAATATTGTTTTGAAATAATAATAACAATTGGCAAAACCAACTAGTAAACACATTATTAAGATGTCGTAACACTTGTAGCTGTTATGTATTACAAAGTACATTTTACACTATTTTTAAATACAAATATCTATCGAAAATATTTGAATAATGTTCTCGTTAACTATTTACCAGTATTTTGTTATAACGTACAATTATTTATCCAGCAACATTCAACAACACAGCGTAATACAAGACTAAATTTATGGAATAAACAGGTTCACTTCGGTAAATTTATCGTTTGAACAAATCAAATACTTTTATAAATTTATATAAAATAAAGAAAATACTTTCAAATTCAGTACTTTTACACATTTTCATGTATAAAAAGTAATATATATGTATGTAAATAATAATAAATAATATATATCACGCTTTTCGAAATAAAAACACTATTTATAACTGTTAAATCTAAAGATATGCAAAAATATTATTGTGATTTTAAAGAAAATTTATTAAAAATCATGTTCAAATATGATGTTAAAGCCGTTTATATCAAACTTAATTGTTGAAATATAATATTCCTATGTTATCGCATCCTATTTATATGTGTTACGTACAAAGCAATTTATGTAATAAAATGTTGATACATTTTTAATTATCAAAAACTATATTTCCAGGTGAAATTTGTATTGAAATCGTCAGAATAACATCTATACTTACGAAAGGCACTATGTTTTATTAATATTTATTGATATTTTTACTTAAAACCACTAATTTTCTAGCAGCAAATCTAGCTACCACGCTTGCAAGTTATGAACTGTGTAGTCGAAGTCGACGCAGCGCCAGCGAACTTCCGAACAAACCAGTGCACATCAAAATGTCTTGGAGTGTATTTTATGTATAAAAATTATAATTTATTGAAAATGACATATATTTAATAACATTAATTCAAAAATTGTTTTTTTTAATTAGTGTTTATGAATTTCATCAGTAATTAAAATATTTAAATACAGAAATAAGTATGTAAACATTGAATTTAAAAAAAAACTAGTACTTAAAATATGATTAAATTTACAACATAGAAATAAGGAAACAAGGCTAAACTTGACTTTCTATCGTACTTTAATAAAAAAAATCAAAATAATAAATTTAATAGGGATGGTTTTATCGGAATCTATTGCTAGGTATAAGTATGTCCATAACGCCTCATTTCAACTAACTTTTCACATGTTTGTTGATAGTTTATTGTAGTACATGTAATTTTTTATATGTGTACGAAATTTCAAAGCTGTAATGTAAAATAAATAGGGGTGGTTTTATCGTAATCTTTTGCTAGGTATAAATATGTCCATAACGGCTCATTCAAATTAAATTTTCACTTTTTTATTGATTGTTTATTGTAGCACACGTAATTGTTTATATGTGTACGAAATTTCATAGCTGTAAAATAAATAGGGGTGGTTTTATCGTAATCTATTGCTAGGTATAAATATGTCCATAACGACTCATTTAAATGAAATTTTCACTATTTTATTGATTGTTTATTGTAGCACACGTAATTGTTTATATGTGTACGAAATTTCATAGCTGTAAAATAAATAGGGGTGCTAGGTATAAATGTGTCCATAACACCACATTTAACGTAATATTTCACTTTTTTGTTGATTTGTTATTGAAGTACATGTATTTGTTTATATGTGTACGAAATTTTATAGCTCAGAGTTTAACAGGGATGAAATAAATCAAATCTATTGCTGGAGACGGCACAAGTCACACATGATGTATATATTGATGAAGTCACTTCGCTGTGTATCTGCAGTGCTTCTTTAAATCTATTGCTGGGTATAAACGTCTTATACTTATATTTGGAACAATGTATCAATTTTCAGTTATTTGTTTATTGTAGTAAACATTATTGTCTACAAATATACTAAATTTCCCGTGATGAAGTTTAATAGTTAAGGAAATAATGAAACTCTTGCTGGCTGATGTATTGCTGCGTAACTACGGAGTAAAGAATCTCTGACAGCTAGCAATACATTTGAACGGTAGGACTAAAGTTGAGGTAGGTAGTGTATTGCTGGGAATAAGTATTGCTGATTTCACATAGTTTAGTTGAGGAAGGTTAGTATATTGCTGATTTCACAAAGATGAATAATGACGTCGATGTGTAGAGAACCTTTCGCGATTGAATGTTTAGTGGGCAGCCACGAATAAGGAAATATATAATTATATGTTTTTATAATATTGTTATTATTAAAATAATATAAAATGAGTTTATCAAGTAATAGTACCAATGTTATGTATATATACAATTTACCTCATCAAGAAAGACGAGAACTCTGCAGAATACTAGATCAAAATGATAAGTGGGAAGAATTAGGAGGTACATACATGAAATTTGATGTAATGACATTACAGGTAAATAGCCTTATACATTTTTTTGCAATCATATTGATCATAATATTTCGTAGGATATTAGAAGAGAAATATTTCGTGGTCATTCCCCTACTGAAGAGTTACTTACAATGTGGGGACATCAAAATCACACAGTGCTAGAATTATTTATATTACTAAGTCGAATGCAACACTACCAATCCATGATTACTTTAAAACCATTTGTTGACAGTAAATATCATAAGTTAATACATGAAGGAGAACACAATTTATCAAATTTAATACAGGGATTACATGTAAGGAACAAAAATGAACCTTGCACAAAGGATCTCGGAATAGCAGAGGAAAATTTCGAAGATAATCATAAAATTATGAATCGTCCAATCGTTTCAGATATTCAGTTACCTCCACCACAAACTGTTCCTGAACTTTTAAGCCCTCAAATTGCTCCAAATTTTATCAGCAGAGAAAACAATGAAAGTAGTATTGTACAAAATAATGATGTGCGAAATACTCAACCAAATACAGTTGTAAGCAATGACTAAGTAACAGTGTAATATAAAATATGGTTTTTATATTCAATTATAGATTTATTTGTTTTTATAATAATATTTGTTTCATTTATAACCATTTTTTGCGTAAATTATACAAATGTGTAAACTAATTTTACACTTTTTAGACAAATCATGGACGTCTATCACCAGTTTCAGAATCTGCGGGAGCTATACCTCAAATACCATATCAAGAATTACAAGCAGCTACGAATAACTGGAATCCAAATACGATTTTGGGAAGAGGCGGATTTGGTACAGTCTTTCAAGGTAACGTATATTGTCAGTCAAATGTTTTTGCCGATTGACATTTATTATTGATAGGCAGTTCAAATTTGGAACCTGGTTTAAACATATATTTACGTTTCTAGTCTTGTTAGATCATTGGTTACGAAACTGTTTGAACTACGTTTAAATTTAAACCTACTTTATAATAAAAGTATTATTGACAGGCTGTACTACTTTTTCAGCCTTAGCAGTAAACATGTTTTCGTAGCACATGCACAAGAAACACGTTCTTATTCCCTAATTTTAGAGAGAAATACTGCTTTTCTCCCCTAGGGAGAGAAACAACACGTTTCTCTTCCTAGGTAGGATGTTTCTCTCCCTAGGTAAGATGTTTCTCTCCCTAGAGAGTACGATTATTAGCTGTTTGCGGCGTTTCCTAGGTAACTAGTTACGCAACCCATATTTGACATTTGTCCCGATAAGACGGTAATTTTTGTGCACTTGTTACGAAAAGTATGTTATGCATCAAGGGAGGGAAACAAGCGATTATTCCCGCGTGTGAAGTTGGCAAACCAAGACGTAAGCGAGGGCCTTCGCTTACGATTTGGTTTGCCAACTTCACACGCGGGAATAATCGCTTGTTTCCCTCCCTTGATGCTTGACATACTATTTAATCTTTGGTTGGGTTATCACTTTATCGTTGATATATTGTACGTTTGATCAATATATAACGATTGACAACATTCACAAAAAGCAAAGTGGCATTAATTAAATTATAAATGTCAAATTTGTTTTTACATAGCAGATGTTTAAGAAATATATATATATATATATATAAATTAGATTTACTTTGTCTATGAAACGTTAGCCGCGACAGTGATCTGTTTACCTTTTTTGTATCTAATTAAACAAATAACTATTTGTACAGGAACATGGAAATGCACATTAGTAGCAATAAAACGCATAGAACAGCGCGATGACAGTCCTGCAGATAACAGCATCCAGTTGAAACAGTCTATCACAGAGCTACACTGTTTGAATGCGTATCGGCACGACAACGTATTGCCGCTGTACGGGTACAGCATCTCAGGTCCACAACCATGCCTCGTGTACCAGTACATGCCAGGTGGCGCACTAGAAACCAGGCTGCGCTCACGAGATCCGCACAAGCAACTCACCTGGCTCCGCAGACTCAGCATTGCAAGAGGTGTAGCCCGCGGCCTGCAGTTCCTTCACACCATTGGCGAGAAGCCTCTGATTCATGGTGATATCAAGTCTGCGAACATCTTATTGGACTTAAACGATGACCCTAAGATCGGCGACTTTGGTTTAGCACGTGAAGGGCCCCACTCTGACTATACACACATGAAAGTGTCGCGCATCCACGGCACGAGACCCTACTTGCCCGACGAGTTTCTGCGCGCGAAGCAAATCTCCACCAAGGTGGACACGTACAGTTATGGCGTTGTCCTCTTTGAAATTGCCACTGGTCTCAGTGCGTACAGTGAGAACAGACCAAGTAAATTTTTAAAAGACCACGTCGTTCATTTTGAAGGAGATATTATAGATCTTAAAGATCCAAAGGCAGGCTTTGACAACGACAAATATTTCTTTAATTTAATTGATATAGGACGTGTATGTGTGAGTAAAAGAGCTAGAGACCGACCGGAAATGAGAAATGTCTTAATGCAATTGGAATCAATTCATATTTAGTATTTAATTCATGTATTTTTATAAGATCTATTTTATTAATATAGACAAATGCCAATTAATATTTAGATAATTAATAATCCTTTGATTATGTTGCATTTCATAGTATATCTCTCCCTTATATATATATTTTTTTTCTAAATATTAATATTACGGTAACATTGGGAAATGAAATACTTTGATAACATAAATGGTATAAAAATATAGATTTCTATTTTTTGTTCGACAAGAAGTTACCGTGTGGAAGGTATTATAGAACATATTAAATTTGATCATGATTATGACTGGTTAACAAAACCCCAAAATGAGGAATAATTTGCATAGCACCAAAAACGCTTTTAACTTTTCTTATATATCCGTACAAAATTATAATTTCTCGAATTATATGATAATAATTACATTATATAATTTTAGACTAATATGTAAAAAAAAATCAAGAGTTCTTTATGCTGCGAAAACTAGTCTTCATTTCATGTTTTGTCAGCTAGTCATGATTAATATCAAATAGACCACAGGCACCTAACGTCATGAGGGCCAAATTGCTCTTATGTTACAATACGTATCTTTAGAAAAACAATTCTTAATTTGTAAACAAATTAAAAAGATGTAAATTTGTTTGTGGATAATTGGTTAAACTGAACAAGTATTATTATACTAAAATGAGAGATTAAAGTGTGTTTGTATAGGATATAATTTATTATGATTCCGATTGGCCTTTCAAAATGACATATTAAACAAAGCATTAAAAAATTTGTGTCAGTGACAGCGATAATTATCCATTAAATAAACATGATGTACAATTTGATATTATATGTTCTAAAATATGCTATATATTCATTTTATAAAACTTTAAAATATCTATCAACAATTATAAAAATGTGACAATAAAATTGACAAAGCGCTGTCACTATCACAAGTTTGTAACTGTGTCTTCATTTTGACGTTTTGGTCAGCACATCAGAATCAAAACAAAATGCGATCTACACTGTAATCTCTCACTTTATACACATTTTTATCGGGTATTTAGAAAATAATATTTTTACATTTGACAGAAGGAAACTACTTCAATTGAAATTGTAATATTGGAAAAGTTGACCTTATACATATGATTCGATTTGTGAAATGTTAATAAATTACTTCACTATTTTTTAAAGCTAAACTTATTGACTAACAAGTAAACATCTCACACATCGAATCAATTGAAATTACTGAAATAGCTGTGCCCATATTCTCGTCGCGCCGAATAAACTATGAATAAGCTTAATTATTAACTTAGATTTACTTTAATGTGTACTTACTCAATAAATATTTTATCGAAACTGACACAAAAAACTAACGTGTTGATAACGGATTTGCTAAATCCTCTTCCAATAATTTCGCATCTCGCAATCGAGATTGCAGAAGCATACTCTCCAAAACACCAATACGCACATCCATCTCTGTTATTTCTGTTCTCAATTTAGTTATTCCTTTTTTAATATTCACTAGAGGAGCTAGAAAATATTGAGTAGCTAAAGATAAAATAAATATGTAGTAAATAAAACTTACTTCCATCTGTCATCGAACTCCCGCGCTCTTCCATTTGTTGCTTGACGGTTTCTAGTTGATCTGATAATTTTGCTAATTCTCGCGTACGCTCAGTCACACCTCCACTTATATTTTTATAATTATCCTGTAATTTAGATAATTCATCCTGTAATATTCTGTACTGATCGAGAACTGGTTCTAGATCTCTATTTAAATGTTTTTCACGACTTTCTATTTTCTCAAGTGTTATAGAAATATCATTATGCAATTTATCCAGTTGTCCTTTTGTATGAGCTAAAACATCTTCTATTCCTTTCCTATGAGTTTTCATTTGCTCTAAATGATTCCTCCAATCACGACTATCACTTTTAATTGTCACTTTCAATTGCGGTAAAACTCTTTCAAGTTCTAGTTTCCATGACTCTTGATCTACTGTATTTAAGACATCTTTTACTTTTAAGTTCTCTTCTGTTTTTGATTGTTTTTTATTAATAATTAGATCATCAACATGAAATACGTGTTCATCGTCAGATTCATCTGAATATGCTGCAGCCATTTCTTCTTCTACTTTATCTAATATTAATTCAGCTTCATCATCCATAATGTCAGTTTCAGGATCTTTATCTTCTACAGGTTCTGGTCTGCGAAAGATGATAAATAAATATGAAATATAATTATGTTGATTAATGTTATTACTGTTTCCACTGGAAATTGATTGCTTTTAATGCTGCATCAGCTAAATGATCCAAAATAAATATTACTTGTTCTCCTACACCTTGTTTTAATTTGTTTGGAGGAAAATCTACTGGAATACCCTAAAAATAAGATCATTTTTATATTTGTAATTATTATATACTTACAAATTTTTCTTACCAATTCACGAACATAATTTAATATATTTGCTATTGTAGAATTTGGATCATCATATTCTTGAGGCTGATCTAAATATTTACCTGTTTTTCGAATTAACCACGCTGCGAGTGAAGTAAATACATAAAACTGTTCGCCTGGATTCTTTGGTACAACAAAATAATGTCTGTTTAATGGTTTCATTTTTAACTCTTTCACAAATTCATTATCATAGTTTAATATATTTAATTTGTCAATAAGATCTTCCATAGTTTGGAAAGTAATATATGAATTATCTGATGCATTTTCCAATATAATTTTTTGTTCTGGTCTGTACATTATTACGAAAGAATATCTATGTAATTCAACGATTAATTCGTAATCAGTACGTTTAATTGTTTGTATCTATTGTGTAACCTAGCAACGGAACATTCTTCTCCTTACTTCATACTTTACTTACATTACTGAATGAATTATTAACTGTCATATTATTTAATTACATTACAATTTTTACAAAAAATTAAGCTAATTTTGTAGGTTTTATAAAAGTTCGCTTACGCTTCATTTTCTTCCTTTGTAATTCTAGTTCATGTAATTTAGAATATATTTCGGCAAATATTTCTGATTGTTCTTCTTCTGGTAATGTTGCTCTAAAACAAAGTAATATTTATCAATAGCTACCACTGATCACAGAAAAATAAAATCTTATAATACCTATATTGTTTCATAAGATCATATTTTTCCCAAGGAGTAGCTAATTCTGCAGCCCTTTTATAAAATCTTTCTTCTAATCCCAAATCTTGAACTCCTTTTAAATTTTTTCTTTCCCATCGTTCTAACCATGGCCTAGGTTTCAATTTTACCTAGTAATATAATATGAACAAGTAATTATTATTTTCAAAGCAATATATCTATATAATAAACCTGTATATCATTAACGGGTACTGGTGTTCCATCTGTAATAATTTCTGGATCCATATCCAAATCAAAAGTGCTATACTCGGGCAATGCATCTCTCAAGTATAATAATTCGTCGTCAACCCTTTTCTCCAATCTTATTATTTCTACTTTTTGGATAGTAGGATCATACATATTGTACAAAATCTCCATACCCTGAAACATTCAATATTAATTTTGTTTAACAGATTATTAGAATCTTACTACTAACCTGATGATCAATAACATTTCTCAATATAAATTTTGCTCTCAAGCCGCAACCTTCTCTTTTAATACAAATACCAAGAAACCGAGAAGATTTTCCTGGACTATGAGAATCAGAAGTGGTTACAGCCATTATTGTGCCTACATAAAATTCTGGAATATCTATATTCGCTCTTCTATTAAGCATATCATGACGCTCTAACTTTTCTCTTAAAGAATTTCGGCGAGATATATCAGGATCTGGGATAAATTCGGGATATATGTGTCTATATTCGATGGGAGCCACAGATTTTCGGACTACTCTTTCGTCTTGCAATTGAGGAATATTACTTGTAAGAAGGCATCGAAAACCTATAACAATTGTTTACAAAGTAAAAACAAAATATTTTCAACGTATAATAAAACTCATACCCATGTGCTTTGAAATAACAGGACGTAATACTCGAAACGTACTTAAAGACATCATTTTTGATTAGATAAATACGCACTATTAAAATTAAACAGTTTTCTATGTATTTTTTCTGTAGTTATCTCATTTCCTCTCTCTTATTTGAGGTTACGTGATGCGCTTTCTGCTAAATACTTTTTTAAAAGAGATGGCGACACAAGTTATGGTGCACCGACCTCCTATATATAGAGGTCATTATTAAGCGAAATATTTTGAAAATATCTCAATTTAATTTTTATACTTTTTAATATGAAAAACTTATAAATTTACTTTATTAACAAATCAAACATATATTTTAATAATTTTTATTGAAATGTTTGTTTAATAATATTGATACAAGCAACACAACAAAAAGATGTCTGAAGCACGCACATAACTTATTAATAAAGTGTATAAAGTGAATATAAATAATACATAGAGACCTCTATTCCGAAAGATTTGTTTTTGTACCGTAGTCTTCAATATTATTAGCAACACTGCACTGTGAATATTGATTTTATTCAGTGTGCCCCCAACTTGTACCCAAATCTGTTGCGAGGTTGTTCTTACATCCATACATCGAAAGATTAAAAATGTAAAAAATATAAAACTAAACAACAGATCCATCAACATATACAGTACCAGAAGGGTACAGATTTACTGTTGATTGTCTTTGACGATTCTAGAAGTAGAAAGAGTATGTCATGGCAATTTTTCATTACAAAATAAAATACAAATTACTATTGAGCAGAAAGAATCGTGAAATTCAAACAACCTATATATGTTGATGAAATGTTAAGCAATAGCTTTCGTTATAGCACAGAAAACATTTTATTTATTTAGTTTTTTTTTTTGTCTTCAGTCATTCATTTAGGCAGGATAACAGCCTAAGAACGCGCTTTTTGTTTCTTTTTATGTATAGATTATACCTAAAATATGATTACAATAGAATTATTATTAATTTTATATAAATACAATCACAGTAATAAACGGGGAACCAATTTGAATTATACTCTGGTATTTAAAAAATTGAAGGTGATACACATTTCGTTACATAACATATATGTAACAAATTACTTTTAGATTCTTTACACAAATACTATTTTTATGACCAACTTGATGATTTCGACAACCCAGTCTCTTTGCAAACATAAAAATACAAAGATGTATAAATCAACGTGTAAATGAAAACCGATATGTTACCTGCTAAGAGAGAATGCAACAAAGCACTGCAAGTGTCGTGTTTCCGTGTACAAAGTGTAAATCGTACATTATAAACTAATGTGTGTATATGTGTATGTGTGTGTTATGAACAAAAGATTCCTTTAGCGGCTGTTCTATTCTTGCTTGAAATAATATCTGTATGTAATAAATCGAGGAACTTTGATTGAATATTTCAGACTGATTGAATATGACTGAGTGCCATGCGATTCAAGACATACCAATTTAATATGAGCCGTTCAGTCATCACGCTAGGTTCACCCTGAACAGGATCAGGATGAACGTTAAAAAACTTACAACTAGTCATTCAGCATACAGCGTGTGTATAACGAACCATTCACTAAATATCATCAGTTCTGTCCCAATTTTCGACGGAACGTTATTTTTTTTTGTTTTAATTGTAATTAAATTTCAGCACACGTGCATTTGCATTCATACGTCTTGTAACTTTAATATACATTATTCACGGACTATTTATTTTAAACAAAGTACCTAAAGCTTGACCGAAATTCACAAGAAACTAATTGGAGAGAGCACATTTGGGAATTAGTACATATCCCTCGCTAACATTGGGACTGCTTACAAATAACTAGAAACATTTCCTACCTATACTACTAAATTTTATCTAAATTCATTTAGCAATACAATTATTTAATTTGGATTGTATAAAAATTTCCTAACCGCGTCAATGTAGTAATTATTTTATGAAATAATGACATTTCCAACCAAGTGTCCAGCACAACAAAACCCTTTTCCTATCAATTTGGCCTCGCTTTGTTAATTTGCTTGCAGATCCGTACAACATTAGTGCTCTCTCCGTTATCACGTAAACATTCGCGTATAAAACAATTATGCACCTATGCAACTTGAAACAAATAACCACGTTTTCATCAAACTTCATCATACGTATACATACCAAATGCCAGGTCGAGCGTTATATTATTATATCATAAATTGTATATACAATTTTCTTATATTCGGTATCTCTTATAATTATTATAATAGTTCTTATGTAATAAAAATAACAAACAAACAAACTAACGAACAAACAAACAAACAAACAAAAGTTGGAGTAAACCAAAAATACAAATAAAAAACATTCGCGCTTTAACGTAGAACTCGGCATCAGTCCACACGCGAGGTGCGCGGCAGGCGACACGCGCGGGACTCGAACCCGCTACCTGCACTCGCGCCGATCACACTACTTACTAGAATCAATCATTTCATCGTTATGTACAAAAGGAACAAAAAGAACTTGTCGATACTTTTATATCTATACAATTATTTTTGGCGTTTCTGCAACAAAAGAAACTATTTTCTTTGTTTTAAGTAACAAAATAATAAAAAAATTAAAATCGCCACGATATCCTTAACATTATCATTTCTGTTAATTCATTATAATAATAAGTATATAATAAGAATAATATAGTTTTTAATAATATTGGTAATGTGGAGAGATAATTATAACTGCCGAAACTTGATTTGCCTAACGAACTATAAAATATAGCAAATCGCGCTACATGAGATTCAATGCAATCAATCAATCAATTAAGGATGCGGGGAGTGGGGGTTTTAGTTTAGTGTGTGTAACGCATCGCGTAGCGAATAATCGGGGATCACGAGTGCTGTTTAACGACGATGACGCCAGGCCGGGATTGTTGGTGCTGCTGCACGCTCGACGTGCGGAACTGCAGGTAGGGATTCACCTCGATCTTCACAGCGGCCTTGTTGGTGAGTGCTAGTGGTACCTCCTGCTGTGGCTCGTCGCCGAACAGGTGGTCGCCCTCCAGGTGCCGGATCGCCTCGACGATGGTCTCTAGGTTCTGGCGTGACGTGTTGACGTAGATACGGCCCACATCGTCATGCTGACCGTGCGGCGTAGCAGGAGAAGGCAGCCGCTCCACTTCCACCTTAGGCTCGGCCTTGATGGCGGCTTCGAGTGCACTGGGCAGCCGGGGTGGTAGCTCGGCGGAAGGTGTAGGACTTGGACTACGCGACGCCTCAAGCGGTTGCGGCTCGCACACCACAGTCTGTGTGTGTGCTACCGGTGGCACGCTGTCCGCCGCCACCACCTGCATCTCCAGCTCGTGCTCTTGTTCGGGCTCATGCTCTTCAACCTCTTCTGCGTGCTGTAGCGGGTCTATCTCCTGGTAGTACAGCTGCTGCTCTAGGGTGCGCAACTGTTCTTCCAAGTGGGCGCGCGCACTTCGTTCAAGGTCAAGCGCGCGCCGAAGCTCATTCATCTCCTGCGCTGGCGACACCACAGCCACCAGACCAATTGGCTCCGGTGATAGCGAACCAACGCCGTCGTCCGACGATTCCTGGCTCGCCACCGCCACCAACAAATCTGTCTTACGCTTCTTAGGCGCTACATCGCCGCCCTCGTGCTGCTGCACCTGTCGCATCAGCTGACAGTTCTGTGACAACAGCCGCGTCTTCTCCTGTTCTAAATTGTATATGTACTCCGCCGTCTGTTGTAATATTGCAGCCTGAAACAACAACAAATTATTTCAACTAGTGATTAATGATTAGCTATATTGTAAAGTAAAGAAAGACAATTGCTAGAACAGCACGTTGGCGCCCTACGGACCGACAAATTTATGATCATAAATATAAATCTTCATTTCATATATTTAATAATAAAATCATAAAGTAATCTGAGCCATCTGTCATAAAAAATGTAAAATATTTACAGACTGTATTCTTATTCGGAAGTATGTTATGTTTCGGTGCGTAAAATCAGAGAGCAGTGCGCTATCCTTGAGAGAGGCCGACGACCGCCGCCGCCGCACGGATATTTGGGTTATCAAACTTCGTCAGCCGGCCTAGATGCCAAGGTCAACACTCAACGCAAAGCTTTCAGTCTCTAGTAAAGCAAGTACCCCAAGCAGCTGCAAACGAAAAACAGATGTTGCACATCAATCTACGAGTATCAGAGCACAATATCCAAAAACGTACCTACTAATATAAAGTACAATACATGCTCGTAGATTCAGATTTCGAGTGTATATTTGAGATAAATCCAGTGCATCTAATGTCTCATTTTAATAAATTAAGTATGGTTGCTAATTTCATGAGGGTAATTAAATAGACATGCATCTTTATATGTACTAATTAAGATTATTTTCATAATTACATTTTATTTATCCATGTTCAATGAATGCTAATGTTATTCTAATAACATATAAATATTTTGATCTACATCTATCTTATTGTAAATAAGGATATATATATATATATATATATATATATATATATACTGGGTGTCTGTTTTAAAAGTGTACATAGGAGATTAACATGGGAAATCAGTTTTTTGCATGCTGTTGCTCGGTGTTCTACCGGACAACAAAAATTGAAGTGTCAATCGAAAATTATAATTTTTCCGAATCAAACGATGTAAAATACATTTCAATTTACTTGTAATTTGGTCCCGTAAATTAACTTTTAAGTTTTGCAAATTCACAGATTTATTCAATTTTTAACGAAAATAAATATCGTTACCTATGACTGTTTAGTTTTGATTTCTTGCAAGCGAATTATTTGAAGTTTCTGACATTTTGACTTGACAATTTATAAAATATGGTTATAATAATAACAAATAAATTAGAGTAAGCTTCCAATTCTGGTCCAATATGTCAAATAATGTCAGACACAACAAACAAGTTATTGTTTTATTTCTCATGGCACTGATAATTGCTTTAAAGCGTGTATTTTCTTTTGCTTCTAACTCGGACTTAAGAAATAATTGAACAACAAACTTATATTTTATGGATGCAGTTTTTCATTCTGACCATTTTTCTTCAGTACACTTTTGTTCTAAAATTAATAGGTAAAGAGATGTTCGGAAAAAAGTAGACACCCGGTATATATATATATATATATATATATATATATATATATATATATATATATATATATATATATATATATATATATATATATATTAGAGATGCTTATAGAATTTCACAGTTGGATATTGTATTTTTGTATACGAAAACTAATAAAACACAATTATCTATGTATTGTTAAACTCATGCAAGCTGACGCGTGCTGCCTCCTAATAACGGAATATGCATCACCATACTGAAATTCGTATTTGGTTGTATATGCGAGTATTATATTATTTATTGTTATGTATTTATTTACGTTATAAGTCCGATAAATAAGATTTTACGATACGAGTAAGATGTTTCCGAGGTCTGGAATTTCGAAATGAGTATCGTCAAAGTTTCACCTTCCAGACTGAAATCGAAATCAGTATTGTAAACATGGAAATACGATACGTAATTCTAATGTATGAGTTAGATTAGTTTAGTTTATAGGAATAAGTTGAACCACATTCGTAAATGCATAAAGAACAGATTGCAAATTATTATGTTTGCATATGGATGATTACAAACAATATTATCAAGCGTCTAGTCATAGTCAGCTGACACGTGTGGTAAATGAGTGAAATAAAATTGTATAGAAGGTACAAAGATCACTGTTTCTCACCACTATACCATTAAAGTACAAGCTTCTCGTATATGTTGAACGTTGCGCGGTGTTGTTGACGGCCAAGGTTGCGCTGGCTCACGTGACCACCAGGAAAAAAGAAGACTATGGCTTAAAATAGAAACAAACGTTCGCCGGCATATCGTAGCCGTGTTTCGCTGTTAGTTCGTTTGCATTAATAGTACTGCGTGAACGTACGTTCTGCTCTATGTGTTATTATGTAATAAACTGGGCGTCTGTTGTCAGATTCGGCACATAGGTAGATGTAAGTTCTAGGTAATATCATATTGCAGTGGGTCAACGTTGCAGCGTGCAGGCTACGTCGCTCGGTCGTTCGAGTGCTGACCTTACAAGGAATTCCGCACAGGAATGCAGGCGGCCAGGCAAACATTCAGCCTAGCATTACTATGACTCAGTATACTTCATTCTGCTCGTCCCAGGCATGGTCCAGGAGCTCGGACGGGAGCAAGGACCGTGGGTCGCGAGGCTGGGGTGAATCACCCCGGGCACCGCGGCGGCGTGACGTCACGAGCCGCGCCGTGTACTACTGCGTATCGAGCGCGCTGACGTCACTGCGCCAGTCAGCTGGGCGTGGCCGCTGCCGCTGCCGCTGCCGCTGCCGCTGCCACACAATCAAACCAACCCTTCACGGCTCCACGTGGCCGAACATCAAACACATGTCACATCGACAATTACTATGTTACGAGTAGCAATTCAACAGACAATCATTAGCTCTGTAACATTTTTTTTGTCATCTTGTTGAATCGTTTTACACGTACATTTAAAATGCATCTGTGTCGTCGAAAATATCAAAACTATTTATATTTTATTTGTATGGAATGGTATATATCATTTCGCAATCTGATGATCGCCATGAATGAGCGGGGAGCGAGAAAGAGAGAGAGATGTGGCGCGCTAATAATAGCACATGGAACATTATGACCACATCTACGTGTGCATGTGTGTAGTATTGCAGCATGCAATGTTACTAGTTTACCTGCACTGCACTATATGATTGTTCATAGGAACAAATATGACAGCTTCAACTGTTTCTGCGTATCTCAGAACTTTTCCGATAAACAATTTTCACCAAATTAAATCTACCCCTGTGACTCCCCCACCACGAACATCTTTGGGGGCCATGATTTGACGGCTGGTGACCGCACTTATTTATTTAGTATTTAAGACGGGATTATGTATTAATTCTATTCGGTATTCGATGCAGCGACACCAGCTGTTGTTTCAAGCAACGCAGATCCAACATCCGCATCTCCATCGTCACCCGAAACTTGTCAGCCCAATGGCATTAATGAGCAGCTGATCACCGACGAATGTGTTGCCTGGAAGCGCACAGGAGTGAGGAGATACGAGATATACTTGCAAGCAATGCGGTTAGAAAGGCATGTCCAGCTTCAATGTAACATTGAACAAAGAGGGATACAAGAAACTGATGGTTTGTGAGAGGTGAAGTGAGTACCGTGTTCCTCGGGATTTGAACGCTGGTTCCCACGTGTGTCTCACGTTGCCGGTGCACGGTCTATGACGTCATCGCATTCCAGCGCCCGCTCTCTCTCCACTGCCGACCTACCGCGCTGCATCCAGGCCTGTATCGCGCCAATTCCTCACTCATGCAATCATGTGTCACTTCTTAGCTCGCAGTTACATTTGTAGAAACAAATACTTAAAAGTCTTGCAATACAGCCAACAAATACCAAATATTTGTATCGGAATTGAAGAAATCAAAGTATCCACAAAAGTTATAAGATTTTTGCTCAAGTCTGACCATGGTAAAGTGACCCTATATTCGCAATCATTATCATTTCATTGTTAGACCACACAAAATAAATATATATATATATATATATATATATATTACATTTTTTCGCACTTCACACACTGTAGAAATAGTAATGCAGTATGCAGATAGAGCGTCGTAAACTGAAATGAGAAAGAACACCGCGCGTCAGTTGTTTGTTCATTAACAAGTGAAAAACCGGTTCTGCATTCCACGGCGCTAGGAAGTATTCGCCCGCGGGTTCTTGCAACATTTCACTCAGAGTTGGATTAAGAAGAATTCATAATAATGCAAACTAATAATATACGAGTAACTGATTTTCAGCTGCATTCAAATTACCTTTGTAACTCCCTCTTCAATATTATCTGCGAGTGCCATGATTTGACGACTAGTAACCGTACTTCACGCGTAAATATCATTTATCGTGATCTTTATGATATTTATTCTTTCTATTTACATTATAAAATTACTCATTTCAACAATGATAGCATAAGTCATCGTTGTTCAGAATTCATGGGCACCAGAGAAATCCGAAGACCATCTGAATTTAAAGAGAAAAAAATGCATGCCAAGGAAAAAAAGAGAAAGTGTCTGGACTTCTGAGATGACGTGGTTCCTTTATGATGACGTTTAATGTTATACATATCTACTATTAGTTCTGATTTTAATGAATCTAATGGTTTCGCATTCATTCGTTTTTCAACCTTTTGTCTTTAATTATATTTTAATACAATTAATTTAGTGAATTATTACTGGCGATTTGAAAATAAAATTACATATCGATATTTTATTGGTAAATTACTAGTCCCTGAACAGTATATTTAATTTTCACTACGAGTTTTATTAATGATCATATCAAACTATGTATATGCAATAATAAATAATATATTCTTCAATCAACGATAACAAAAATATTAAAATTAATGAAAGCAAATGCATACTCGTATAATTTATTTACTACAACTTTTCAGTTATTTTTCTTATTACACTATTGCAATTTTGGATAATTTATTTAAATAATAAAATAATAGTTATTTACGTAAAGAGTCAGGAAAGCGTTCAATTACAGGATGAGTAGATAGCTTACGAATCCTGTACGACGCTTTACTAATAATAATAAATATTTTAAATTAAAAGAAATATTTGACTTACATATTCAGTCAGTATTTTATGTTGCTAAGAAACTAGACACTCACGTTTCGTTCATTACCTGCCTAGGCAGGCAATATGTTATTTTCCTGACTAGGCATGCAAAGCAAAGCTTTCCCGAGTCTTAAAGGTCAGGCAAATGTTTATTTTCCTGTCAGTTTCAGGTAAAATACATATTATCACGCCTTTTACCCATTTATAATTTTAATGTGGTGAAAATGTTTTAACAGCTGTGGATATTGAACACAGGTTCTCATATCCACAAGTTCGACTAGATTCCATTGAGCCACTATTAAATTATATCTTATAAAAATAAATTTGTTGTTCTTCCATATGTGGAAAAATTACTGTTAGTAATAAAGTAACCGTAATTTTATCGGTAATTTATGTTTTATATTAATAGCCAGTTGCGTCGTCAAAAATTAAATTTTTAATTTAGTCTAAATAAAATAGAAATAAATTGAATGTTTGAGAGCAATATAATTATTCTATATGATATGTAACTTTGTTATGCTTGTATTTATTTAAAACAACTAGGGTTGTTGCCATCTATCGATTCCTGTACTGTATCGATACTTTCTTTTCTTTGGTGTGATTTTTTGTGTGGAATTCCCTATTTTTCTCCACTACTAATAAGTAGGGTTGTGCCGTGGTCAATTGACCGGTTAATTGACTGGTCAATTGATCAAAAATATTTGACAGCCAAATAAAACGGTCAAATAATCTAAATGGAACCGTCACGACATCTGTTGTTCAATAAAAATAGCTACATACTACTATTACATGAATATATCTAGTTTGGTATTCTGGGTTCTGGAGAATTTGTTTACTTTACTTTACAAATAAAATAAATACATATTATTTCATTTCATTACGTCTTTTACTTTATTTTCTCCTTTATTTTTAATTTGATGTGGTTTTGTTTATTAGTTGTTGTTGGTTTTTCATTTTCAGTAATATTGGATGTAGTAAACAGTACTATATAAATAAATTACAATTTTAATTGTGATTTTTATTAAATGTTTCTTGGTCAATTGACCGAAAAATATTTGACTGGTTAAATGCACAACCCTACTAATAAGTGATACTTCTGCTAGCCTGCATTTATACTACATTCTATCTACATTTCTTATAAAAATTGAGTTATCTAAGAATATCATAAACATTGAATAATAATAATAAAAATGTATTTAGCTGTAAGCTATTAATACAACAAAAAGTAGCAAATAAATGTCTATAATTAGATATACAAGCAATTCTTTTGCATTACGTAATGATTGAAATGAAATACAATATGTTTATAATATCAGGTGCAACTGGAACGTAGTTGAACTATTTGTAGAATATTTTGAATTCGCCCGGAAGAAATACAAATATTAGGGTCGAATGTAAAGGTCAAAGGGCATGGACAGCCGGTCGATGTGAATAGGAAACGTGTTTGGGAGTACGCAACGCAGCGAGTGGTATGGCGACACCGCGACACTCAAAAGCCAGGAGCACTTGCGCCAACTAACACCATTTATGCATGGCATTGTGACCTAACTATTATCATATTCATGTATTTTGACTTGTAACATATTTTGTATCAAAATTCTACTAATTCTATAGTACAATAACCTCAACAAGACACAAAAGTCATGAATCATCTAGAAATATGTATAAATATATTTCCACAGCGCACAGCGCACGCGCCCGCCATTCATGTCAAACAAATAAAACATCGCGCCCCCACAGGCCTGTCACTCACCATCACAGCACCACAACGGACATCGTATGAAACAACGCAAGTGAAACAACATGGAAATCTCTTACTGGTTATAGCAAACAATATTGTAAATGTTGATGAAAAGCAATCCTACAATAGGTGTACACTCCACACGTAATGTAGTAAATAGTAGTAATATGCAGTAGTATGGCGGATATGCAGCAGTCGTCCTTGAACTGCAATGCAGACGGTTAGGGGTGGAGGACGTGAGGGCGGACGCCCGGCGTCGCGGCGCGGCCTTGAGTCAGCAGACAACCCGGGACCCCCTGTATCGATCGCGGTCCTACTACGCAGCGTAGCGCCAACGTACGCGGAGCCGGCGCACTAAGCTCCACCGCCAATTCACTACGTACGACTGGCGGTTCGTGAAAATACTGTTCGCTATTCTTCAAAAAACTTTACCTTATTTTTTATAAATCAATTCAATCCTTATTTTCCTCTTTAGAACACACACATTTTATCGATAACATTCTTAATCTCATCAATAAAGTTTTTTTCAATAGATAACACTTTTAAATGTTCTTCTCGCAAAGAGTTTCTTAATTTATTTAATATTTGAACCTTTATTAGTCTTTTCGTTTCAGTAAATGTTTTTGAAATATTATTATTAATTAGAAATTTTTAAAAATTTTCCTTTTGCAGCTGCAAGTCAAATTGTGCCATCAATATACTTCATTATTAAATTGTCAAACAATTTTTTTTTCCGCGACCAACCTGTTATTTTATAAATAATAATATCGAGAATATTTATTTTTTTCTTCAAAAGTATATAAATAAATTTATTTACATTTATTACATTGTGTATTATATCTATAGTTGCAAACAACCGCTGACCACAAACCTCAAAGCAAATAAAACACACTCAGATGAACCGAAATTTCATATTGAACTGCACATTTTACAGATTAGTTTCTCATATAAGGGTTGTAGTATAAAAAAAGTTAAGCATGTTAAATAGCAAAGTAGAAGATGCATAGCAAGATGTAACAAATTTTTATTTTTCTACTTTACGTTACCTACAAAATTGTACCTCTGATTAATTAGAAATTAGCATTTTTATGTAACCTGGAAGATGGTCATCTGATATTCTAGTAATCGGTGATTAATATTATCAATTGCTATCTGTGTACCTTTTTAGCTTGATGTTATATAAAAATAGATCGTAAAGTTATGCAATTAATAGAAATTCATAATCTCTCTATGATAAATCGTCAAAAGATTTTCAAAATAAAAAAAACAAGTGATGCCTAAATTAAGAGAAAGGTTGATAATAACTTTGCGTTACTTCTTACTTTACTCCAACTACCTCTAACGTTACTTCATTATAAATTTAGCTATACGCATTACTAGAATTATAATTTTATAAAGTAAAACAATTTTCCTAATTCTAGTAAAAAATAAAATCATATACATCACGGATGTTACTAGATGATAATGCACAGAGGGATGAGATACTATTCAGTTGGAGGATCTTTGTTGCATAAATAACTATTTATTTTGCCGGCACTTACAATATTACTACACAACACTATATTGAAATTTTACTTATAAAAAATAATGTTGCAAAATAATATTTTATAAAACGTTATTAATTATTATAACGTTACTGAAATATCGTTATGTTAATATATTAAAAAATATAGTTGAATCGTTTTTATAACGTTACGTTACGTTTTCCATCTCTGCTTTCAACGAGTATACAGAGTGTTTCACAACTTAGAGCAAAAAATTAAAGGGTATATTCTGTACGACGTGCTGATCATGAAGCAAAAATATTTTTTTTTTAAATCGCAAAACTATTTTCCATGTTTCCCAGTCCAAAATTTTTCGTTGCCACTGCCACTGGGTGGATGATTATATTAAAGTTATTAAATAAAGAAAATTATATTATAAATAACTGCTAATAATTGAATTCTGTAATTATTCTTTCGTAGTTGATATCTACTTCATTGTTTGTGTTTAATAGGAAAGCGAATCCAGTGCAGTACTACAAAAAATGTTTTAGGTTAACAACCCTTAATTTTTCTAATTTAAAAAAATTATTTTTGTTTCATGATCAGCACGTCGTACAGAATATACCCTTTAATTTTTTGCTCTAAGTTGTGAAACACCCTGTATATTTTTAGAATAGTTAATTGTTTAAATTGTTTTTTTTTCTTCCAAATTTTTGATATTTCTGCAGCTCTGCACGAGTCAGCACTGTAGTATGTGCGCTCAATATGAATCCCGGAACTATATTACACGAAGTCATCTATATTCAATATAATTTGATTTAACTAGTTGTATGTTTCTAACACCTAATAGGAATGATTACTGAAAATGCACTCTATAATAATTTGATATTAGAATGGAAGTGATTTGTTTTCTTTTTTGCTACATTTTTACTTCAATACTAATTCTAATCACTAATTAGTAAATCTAGTAGGTGAAGTAAATTAGTGAAAAAGAATGACTAATAAATAAAGTGTTTCAGTGAACGTAAGTAAGATTTATTCCAAATGATAAATGGAATAAGCCTGGATACAAAGTGCAGGAGAATGCAGTGTGTAGTGGGCGGGACGCGGAGTTCAGGTCACGTAGTACGCTGCTGCCAGAGCGGGGGTGGCAGCGGCGGCGACGTTGCCAAGCAACGGTGCGTGTTGGCGGGAACACCGACCACGCCCGGAGCCACAACCAATCCACCCAGAACAACCACATCGTTTATCATTCAAAATATATTTCATCTAAAATGAAGCAATGTAATTTTGCAATTTTTAAAAATCTATCATAATTTGTGTTACAGGTGCTACAGGTGCCAGGCGCCATACTTCAAATAATATTTGCATTATTTAAGACAACCGTATCAAATGTGAGTATAGTATAAATATAATATGCGGGGTTCACGTCCATGACTGTGCTGTGCTGTGCTAAATAAGTGGCCGCGCATTGTTTTGTCTGGGTCCGGGGCGCTACAGCTCCGTGAACTTTGACCTTTCCGCAACCACGGCCGCGGGAGCGAAACTTCGATTTGGGCGCAACGCTCCACGTTGCCAAGTTTCGCATTTGTGTTCATATGCTCTCGATGTCACTCATAGACCTGGTGACTCCGATTTGCTCCCCTTTCCGCCTCATCAAAACTTTATAATTGTTATTGCTTCTCTATATGAAACAACACGTAAATAATAGGAGACTTGTATTTTATAGTTACTTTTAATTGCACTCAAAAATACATAAGTTCGCGGTTCAACGTCCAGAAATAAAAAGTATAAAAACTTGTGCAACCCACAGAGAGGCGCTGTGCTCTCAATCATGTACACTACACCCACTCTTCTGAGTGCTAAGCTACAGCTACAGCTACAGCCACAGACAACACAATGAATATGCACAGATACACATCCTCTGCTCAGTTCGCCTCGCAAACACCTACTTTCTGTTCTGCTCAGCAACTAGTTTCAAAGTCCGCGTGTTTACCGGTCGTTGCTGGGTTTATTGGCCCCGTCTCTGTTATAAAGAATCTGGCACGTAAACTGATTTTAATTGTTACGTTTGGCAAAAAATAAACATTTTCTACTGGTTGCTAACATTGCTTTTGTTTTTCTTTCCCTGTATTTCGCAGACCAATGTTTTGACTGGTTTAAGAGCTGGACCTTTAAATTTTAATCGTGTTTTATTAGCGCTATTATATACCGCCTGGGGCTATTTTAATTTTCTTTGTAAATGTATCATACTTTTATTTCAATAATAAATTATATAGATTGTAACATACCAATATTTCGGAAGCAAATGATAATATGGAGGACAGAAAGATATCTTACCTAAAACAAAATGAAAAAAATTAATAAATAATTTTGCAAATAAGTAATATTTATGTGATTTGCTTAGGAAAGTTTAAAGTGGAAAAACATTTTTTTATATATATAGGTATACAAAGAAATGTCAGTGTATACGAACAAGAAGACAAAAGAGAAGATGCGGTATGGCCGTTTCCGGTTTCCAGCAATCGGAAAGTGTAGTGGCGCAGCTGACGCGTGGCACACAGCACATCGCCACATCCACGCCTCGCACTGGGCCACTGGCGCCGACCGCCGGGCCTCTCAAAGGATCAATGTGAAATACACGTTGTCTTGGCAACCGACGGCTGCGTGACGGTGACGTCACCGTTCAACTTCGCGTACTCGACTAGAGAAAAGACCTCTCATGAAATGCACCAGCGAATTAGCGAACAACTAGCTCTCCAACTCTATACAGATTTATTATGGATTCATGTAATCACAATTACTAATACGTTCTATTTTGCATATCTGGCGAAAAATAAGGATTCTGAAATTTTGGAAAAATTTGCAAATTACGAACACAATGCACATGAACATATTCTCGTGTGTTGCGCTGTGCTCATGTTTTGTGTTCAGCCTTGGACATTTCCTCAAGGTGCTAACTGTTCGTTGAACTCGCATACTATATGGAAAAAACTGCCACATTACTACTAAATATTTGTGGCATTAATATAATGAAATATGAAATGAAGAAAAAACAGTTTTTTGTGTGAATTGAAATCTGAATCTCTACAAAATATGTCAAATTTTGACAATGATAATAAGGAACCTAGGGAACAATAGAAACAACAAAATGCAGACAGATTTTATTTCTATGAACTGTCATTTAAATTGTGCAACATGTCTTCTATTGGTTTTAAAACGGTTTTAAACAGAAAACAGTTCAGCTATTCCTTTCATATTAGATATATTTTAGAGATTTTCTTATACTTGCTAACCTTATTGGCACAAAGGAATGAAGTAGAGAACCAGAATTCGATTCCCGCAGTTGATAAACTACCAACATCTTTAGAGGAAGGTGAGGGGTTACGTAATTTAACGGTTGCTAATCGCACTTTACACGTATAAATATAGCCCTGACCGTGATATGTTAAGACAGAGTGCCACAAACAGTTAGGGGTAAAAGGCGTTAAAATGTATTTATTTTTTGTAAACAAAGAACAAACAAAAAGCGCTCGAGGATTTACTTCCTGTCGGCTTATTTGAACAACGTTAATTGTTCAGTGGTATTTTCTTATCATACATATTTAAAATGACGCAAGAAGAAAACTAAATATAACTTTTAATATATTTTTGTACTAATTATTGCTATCATCGCATGATATTGCATTTGCTGGTCTCTCGCCGAGTGATGCAATCGGGAATGCAGTAGTGTCGGAGAGAAAGGACATGATTTTGGCGGGAATCCAGAGACATGACGTCACAGACGCACTGGGCGCGGTCGGCGCTCAGCGGTGGTGCACTAGACCACTAGAGACACGGCCACGCCAGCCAACGAGCGACTGGTGACGTGGATGCATCGTACTCGTACTTGCATACAACTAAAAGTCAATAGCAGAGTGCACGTACACATGCGCGCCAACTACATTTTGTCGCAGCTTCTTTCAACTCAAGAACATGAATTCATTGTTATTTTATTATGAATATTTATATAGCCACTAATTAATTAAAATATAAAGCACAACGTGGCGACATGTACAGAGAGATAATGAAACATCCTGACCTTCTTTAATGTTACTTGGAATGTTGTGAATATATGGTCTGTTAATTACTTATAATAACGATGGCATAGTTAATACTTATTTTAGTTGGGCTCAAAGAATATTTTTATCATCGTCATACTCAAGTGATTTTAAAGTGCATATGAATTAACCCATGATTTTAATGTTACCGTGAGAAATGAATAATCCTTTGTAAAATTTAAATATTTATGTAATTATTTTTATAATCGCCTATTTCTTATAATGTCTTATGTACATAAAATTGCATTTTCTAATTGTAATTATTAATGTTCGTTTTCGTACAGTAAAAAACTAATAATAGTTAATTTATGAAGTTGTTTTTAGCTATTCCGTACTGAAAATAGTATACGAAAGCGATAAGCACTGCTACAGTCAGCGCAAAAAAAAACATGTAATTAAATGAGGAATGTATTTAAATTCAAGGTCAGCAGCAGTAGCAGCAGCAGCAGCAGCGCGGGCAAAGAAAACGTCGAGTTCATGAGAAAATGGCGGGAACGGGAACTGAGTTGAGTTGACTGGAAGTGGATGTCGTAGTGACCTTGGGCGGTTTTCGCGGGAACGCTGCGCTCCCACGCGCACCACGTGTCACCCGCACGTGTGTGGGCCCGGCACCCGCGGCTTCGGGTTATGAATAGCTCTTATCAGTTGTGTGCGTGAGTTTATTTGTCCCCGTGGCTTTAAACGCCCGCACAGGTGGAATTTTATGACTGCGCACACGATCACGGCCAGGCAAGTCCAGTACCCATTGTTACTAACCGCGATTTTCTCAATTAAGAACAACAAACTAATTTAAATTAATCAAACGTTTACAATCACGATCAACATAGTTCATTGATAAATTCTAACGTAATGTAACGGGGTAGCTTGAATTAGTATAACGTCATATCTCAAGTACATAACAAAGACGAGTGCCAAACATGTAATAGCAAATGAAGCATGTATCGTATCTTCTAACAAAAGCAAGTCGAACAGACAGACAATGAACGAGAAGAAGAAAGGAAGCTGAGTAAACTAGTGACCAAGCCGAGGTGAAGCGACCGGCAATACCGGCTTCCACATGAACCACGTCATGTGATTTAAATTAGCTGATACTACTTGCTATGTCTGACAACGCTTATTGACCCGTACCAAACAAATCTCACAATGCTGCGCTCCCACTAGTGCCGGGTTTCTTATTTTGAGACCGGAAATGATGTTTTTGGGACCCCTGTCTAATCATGTTACTTGCAAAAAAAAACACATAGCAAAAATAGTATGTCAATCAAGGGAGGGAAACAAGCGATTATTCCCGCGTGTGAAGTTGACAAACCGAGACGTAAGCGAGGGCTGAAATCGATGTTTGCCAACTTCACACCAGGGATAATCGCACCCTCCCGTGAAGCATATTATACTTTTCGTAACAAGTGCACAAAAATTACTGTCTTATCGGGACAAATGTCAAATATAGGTTGCGTAACTAGTTACCTAGGATACGCCGCAAACAGCTAATCTCTCTAGGGAGAGAAACATCCTACCTATGGAAACATAATGTTTCTCTCCCTAGCGGAGAAAAGCAGTGTTTCTCTCTTTAAAATTAAGGAATAAGAACGTGTTTCTTGTGCATGTGTTACGAAAATAAATTAATACTATTTAATATTCATAGATTGAGTTAGATATACTAAGGTACACAATTTTATTTATTGACATTTTAAAAACTCAAGTTTTTACATAATAATGTTATTATTTCTTTAAACGAATTGATGTTATGTTTTAACTATTGAAATAAAGATATCGGAAACGCTGACAAAAATGTATGCATGCAAGTTTGCAATAGTCCAATCGTTACAAAAACATTTTCCAGCAACACCAATAGAACTAACTTTGACATTTTGAAATAAATGTACAAAATATGTGGAATTGATCAATATTAATATAATATTCTATACAGTCAACAATAAAATATTAATAATTTAATTTATATGACCATTCAACTGAAATTAATTTTTAAATACCTATTTGTCTACAAATTATTTTTCATGACATAATGTTCATTTAAATAAAAATATTATAAATAAAAAGACACATAAGTAAGCTTCAAAATTAATTTTTAATGAAATGAAAAACAGTACAAAGAAGTTTTAGAAAATTCTGAGCTTTGGATTAGCTAATCTTATTCTAATCCGATTTTAAAAAGTTAATCTAAATCGCTTTCAAAAAACCTAATGGCACCAGGATTATATTAGAATTTATTTAAACTTTTATGAACATATAATTAAGCTTAATCCAAAATTCAGTATCAGCAAAAATCTTTTAAAAATTGGACTATAAAAGTATTTTTAACGATTGCCAACCTTTCAAGATGGCGGCCTGCATGCAGAGTAATTATATAATTTGCTACTTTTAGTTCAGTGGTTTTAACTTCCATTTACTTTAATTAATTTTGTTAAAATATGTGCTCAACGAACTGGTAATTTAAATGTATTTATATCCTTTCTTTTTTACTAAAACCTAATTTGTAGTCAATAATTTTTGCTTTTTTAAACGGCATTGTCATGCCAATTAACTGAACTAGTCAGCTAGTGGTAGTCAACTAGTATATTAGTACAATGTAAACCGTGAGAAGTACTAGTCATGTTAAAGCCATTTGTACTTTTGTAAAACAGTCGAGTGATTCAACAACTGAAATATTCATAATTTATTTTTTTTACGATTGCTATGAAAAGTTGAAAATTACGCTCTTATTTATCATCGTAAAGTTGACGTTTTCTGTGGAACAATCGAAAAATATCTTTTTTGCGCGTCTCCAATGGCAACGCGTGAAAAAGACGTTAAATGCGCGCGTTTCCAATGGCAACGAGCGAAAAAGATATTAAATGCGCGCTTATTCCAATAGTTACCAGGGATACAAACAAAACAGAAACTTGTCATCTTGACAGTTGACAGAACGAATTTATTTTCAGTACGCATACGTTTTTTTAATAATTTTAAGATGCAATCGTAGAAAAAAATATGCGTGTATCACGAGCGTAGTGTCTTTGTTCTTCTTACACTATTGCAGCGCGAGCCGAAGGCAATTGATAGTTATTTCGAATATACTCGTACCTAATTATAATTTTAAACACTACAATAGTCAATGTATTCATTATTCAATATCAGATAATTGACTATAATGTCGGTCGGTGACACTAAAAATGTACACTTTAACAACAATGTTTTTAATTTTGCGAATTATAAAAAATCTTTTTCGTAACACATGCACAAGAAACACGTTCTTATTCCCTAATTTTAGAGAGAGAAACACTGCTTTTCTCCCCTAGGTAGCATGTTTCTCTCCCTAGAGACTACGATTATTAGCTGTTTGCGGTGTTTCCTAGGTAACTAGTTACGCAACCCATATTTGACATTTGTCCCGATAAGACGGTAATTTTTGTGCACTTGTTACGAAAAGTATAATATGCTTCACGGGAGGGCGCGATTATCCCTTGTTTCCCTCCCTTGATGCATAACATACTATTTGTTCTATGTATGTCATATAATATATACCTTTAATATTTTGTCCTAAGTATAAAAACATGTGTAATTTTATTATCTATACGACTTCTAAAATTTGAAAGTATAAAACATCTTCATGGTAAAACCGGCCCTGTCTTACATTTGAATGACATGATGAATGTCGTGTGATAGAAAACACTTTTAGCTTGCACAATCTGCCAATACAAAAGTTTAATTTTATTTCTTATGAAAGCAGAATGAATGTACTTGTATTTGAATAACAATAAATACAGTTGGTTGAACGCGTGCCACGTGTGCACAAGTGTACAGCTAGGGATAAAAAACGTTACGCATCCATATAAAAACGAAAATACAACTAATGACGCTCCGTGAACATGTCCGTGTCATTCGTTCATTCACTTGATTCATTCATGACATACTATTTTAATGGTAATATCTAGTGTGTTTATTCTCTTAATAATAAGATCTAACGTGGAATGAAAGTGGGCACCCGAAAATATAAAACGTATAAGCGGTCAATACTGCTCTAAGAAATATTCCTTCGTCATTGGCATTGCTTAACGCTGATGTCATGTCAAATATTCAAACGAGACGAATGATCCAATTGCGTGTAGAGTAGAAAACTGCGCATTTAGCGGCGGAGCTCGCGCGCAGTTCAACCATCGACCATCGCCAGTGCATAACCTCGTTTGTTTACCAGACCAGAGTCAGACCATCTGGTCGAGCACAACTTTTACCTGACTTTGGCATAGCGGCATCTCTGTCTGTCCTTGTGACTGCACATAACGTAGGTCGACTGACTCTGTTACAACCCACTCACTTGCTGTATTGTGAAGTGGAGTGAGTGTCACCAACTCTTTCTCTTGCCTTTCCTGGCGAGATCGAGATCTGTATCGCGGAAAGTATTTTACTAAGAAAGGCGGTAGACAGTAGATGATTATAATCAGGTCAACATCTTGTTAACTGTTCAAAAAACTGCATCCTTCTCATTGATTTAGAGCAATTCTACTACACATAATACAATAGGAAGTAAATCCTTCGGCACTTTAATCTAATTGAAATTGCTTTTTGTTCATTCTTTATTTGCAAAATGAATAAATCTTGGTTACAAAAATTTAAAACTTTAAAAATGGTATTATGAATATTGTAATATACAGGGTGTTTCACAACTTAGAGCAAAAAATTAAAGGGTATATTCTGTACGACGAGCTGATCATGAAACAAAAAGATTTTTTTTTTAAATCGCAAAACTATTTTCCATGTTTCCCAGTCCAAAATTTTTCGTTGCCACTGCCACTGGGTGGATGATTATGTTAAAGTTATTAATTAAATAAAATTCTATTATAAATAACTGCTAATAATTGAATTGTGTAATTATTCTTTCGTAGTTGATACCTACTTCATTGTTTGTGTTTAATAGGAAAGCGAATCCAGTGCAGTACTACAAAAAATGTTTTAGGTTAACAACCCTTAATTTTTCGATATTAAAAAAATTCTTTTTGTTTCATGATCAGCACGTCGTACAGAATATATCCTTTAATTTTTTGCTCTAAGTTGTGAAACACCCTGTATAATTTAACACTCTTTATAAATGATTTAAAAGTAATAGAAAACATGTTTTCACAATTCAAATGATGGTTCAAACAAATCAAATATATTAATATTTTGCTGCGTCTAAAGCTATTCGGGTTGCTCATTATCATTAGTCAAATCCAGACGAAATTCCGGGCTTCACTTTCTGTTAGTTGCACTATAAGGCTCTATATCCTTTGTTGTGATTGGTGGTTGTAGTGCATGTCCAAGGTCTTGGCCAATCTTGGAACCGCCAACAGACGCCGGTTTAAAATAAGCAGCTCGCGCCCACTCTGCAGACTTGATGTTGTATATACGCATTTATGAACGAACGGAGACAGTTTTCCCAGTGGGTTGCACTAAATACCGTGGGAACCAACTCACACATTTCTCACATCACTATTTCATCTTTATTATCCTTGAATAGAAAATCTTCTTCTCTTATACACATTAAATATATGGTCTAATTTCCGTTAGAAGCTTCCAATTACTATGACTTGTACGTAATACTACAAGTACTAATAAGTACTGCGATATTTCTACAACTTATCTAATGCCTATGGCACACTGGTCGATGAGCGTCGATGACCATCGATGAACTCCTCGATGAAACAACAGAACGCACTCTTCATTGACAAACAATAAAAGCTTTTAAAGTTGAGAAAGAAAAACTAAATTTCAAAAATATGCTAACGTGAAGTGAGACACAAAAGATACAAGTGAAATGAGATACGTTCGTTTTATCGATGAGCTCTTCGATGGAAATAAATGAACCTCTAATTTTCGTCGATGACGGGTGCGTTCTGTTGTTTCATCGAAGAGCTGTGTGCCATAGACATAATGTAATTCTTATAAAAATACCAAGCAAAAAATCGCAAGACTGTCCTAACTCTTGCACTTGAGTGATTCGGATTTCACCATAACCTACTGTAATTGGAATTATATTCTTGTTGCGCAGAGTAACAAATAAATAATGTTGACGTTGAAAATGAAATGTCACGTTGTCTGTCTGTCACATTCGGATGAAACTTCTTAGTTGATAAGTAGTAAGGAAACCTTACAAGTAGATTGTCGCCATTCCTCGAAATCGAGAGTGGTTGTATGGTCACTGGTGGGGGGTGTGCGGGGCCCAGGGGATCACCGTAGCCAGACAGCGTATCTGGGTCAGGGTATTTTTACGCACCGACACAACACAGTCTCGCCGTGGCGGTGGTTGCGGTGATGTACTCGCTATATTCGTTGTCACGGACACAAACGATCGCTTGATGTCATGTGCATTTGTTTTTAACGCTAAATTGACAGTTTACTATTTATAGATTTAGACAGATTCAACAAAAATGCTAAGAATTTCATATGGAAAAAATAATTCACGTTGACAGTTATAAATGGCATATGTCAAAGAGTAACTGTTACACGAAGTATAACTGTACATATTTACATTGCTTATACGTAATAACTCATCTAATTAAATAGATTTCTTGCATTAAATTTGAAGATAACTTCTAAAAATTATGTTTCATAAACACACAAAAACAAAAATGTCATGTTTAACATTAATAAAAAGCAACAAAGACAAAATTAATTGTCATTCATGCACTTGGTGAGACTAGGTATAATAAAAAATATTAAATAAAACTCTAGGCAAAGTCTCACAAAATTCAGCCTCCGAGGCTGAATTTTGTGAGACTTTGCCTAGAGTTTTATTTAATATTTTTTATTAATAAAAAGCTTGAAACTAATGCACCAGTATTAAACTGCCAATTTTTTAGTAATGTGTACCTTATTTTGACGTATTATTAGCGAATCATGATCAAGGTCAAATATGTCTTATACTTGCAATGCTGCGCGTTCTCAGGTGTGACAGGATATAGAATACTTCATATGTATATTTATTTATTTATGTTACGCTGTACAACAGGAATTTAATCCCAATTACAGTACAGGGTCCGCACTCACCGAACCGCAGTGCAGTAGTTCATATAATCTTTAGCTTGAGTGCGATTCGAACTCGGGATCTCCGGATTCGAATTCCGTATCGCTATCCACACCACCGAACTGACGGATATAATATGTCAGACACTGTTATGTTACCCGTTGTATAATTAAAGATTATGCTGTGTTTATTCCAACAATAACTTTGATAATTTAGCATTTTTATTAAATGAACAGTTATCGTACTACAGACCGTTTGGTGACAGTGTGTATTTGATCTTGATTCTGATTATTTGACTAAAACGTCAAAATAAAGATATGTTTACATAGCATACACACTTGTAATAACGCTAATGTGATCAGTGACCCTAATCAAATTTAATGAAAAATAAGTAAATATAAATATATCATCACGCCTTTTACCAATTACTGGGTGTGGCACTCTGTCTAAACAGATCTCGGTAAGTGATATATTTTTTCGCGTGAATTGCAGTTACCAGCCATCAAATTATGGCCACCAAAGATATTAGTGGAGGGGGAACCATGAAATAAATGATAAAATAAGTAAATTGAACATTATGTTGTCTTTATTGTATTTTAAATTTAAAATTTGAATTTATTTTACGTGACGGAGGGAGGTACAGCACATCGAGATAGGTCAGGTTACAATATAAAACATCTCTTCTATTATCGCTGCTTCTCCCTTTTTTGAAACTAACAAATGACAGATATCACTTGATATAGTGAATGAATTTCGCAGATTATAAACAATAAGAATGACAATTGACAGTTGTGAGCTGCACCTATCTCTTTCATTCCAAGTATGCCCAACTCTTTCTGGCTGGGCACCACTAGTACCTCGCAGTGACATCAGATATTCTTTCCATTAATTAAAAAAAAAATCTTGTTATCTATCAATAATTAATCGATTTAAAAAATAAGAGTATTTTAATTCCTTGTCTAGAATCATTTCTGAAAAAACAAAATTTGGTCATAGACCCCATTGTCTATCAAATAAACAGCGTACAATTTATGAAACTTTTAAATAATATCTCATAACATTTATAAAAATATAAAACTGGTGCGGTGCTGTTACTGTTACATATAAATATGGTTTTAATTTTAACGTTTTTGTCAATCAGAATCAAGATCAAATATGCCCAACACAATCACGCTGTAATCTCTCAATGAACGGACTATATGTTCTTTGTATACGTTCAATAAAAATAGGTCACAAATTATGATTCTAATTTTAACAATAACAGTTAAGTGGTAATTTAATTGAAATTAATGTCACTAGATCAAACATCCTGCCATATTTGTTAACTTTAAATGAACACATTTAACTTATACAAATTATTAACGAAATTTGGGCAAATTCTGAGTTCGGATTCGGTTTTAGAATGTCAAAATGCATACGAAAACCCTACTCTGGTTTTAAGAACAGCCACTTTTTTCTTGTGGTCCTGTGTTATTTATTACCGATCGATATTTACTAATGACACACATAATTTTTCAACCTTCTTTTGTATCACAGTACACCTAAACTAATGACTAAAATTCTACCATCTGATAAAAAAAGTATACAATCTTAATGATTTGCAAAAATTAAATAGTAATGTTCAAAGTGTCACTTTATTACACGAGTGTTGCTTTCAGCTCGTCCTGCAAACCCAAGACTTTGTACGTAGATAGTTTTAAGTATTAATTATTTGTATGCAAAAGAAAAAGCAACAATAATCCTGAGAAAATTTAACATCATATATGTATATATAAATATATTGCTTACAATTATCAGAAGTGAGGTTATTATGCCAGAACTTGGCGTTCACCAGTTTCAAAAAAAAATTCCAGGAGATTGAAAGATTTTTGTATCCCAAAATTCTCCAAAATTACTTTAGTGGAAAATGCTTCAAATAAAATTTGTAAAAAATAAAATCCTGCATCAAATTTTTTTTCAAATTTATAAAGTAAAATAAATAAATATATCATCACGCCTTTTACACATTACTGGGTGTGGCACTCTGTCTAAGCAGATCTCGGTAAGTGATATATTTTTTCGCGTGAAATGCGGTTACCAACCGTCAAATCACAGCCCCAAAGATATTAGTGGAGGGGGAGCCACAGAGGTAGATTTAATTTGTTGAAAATTGTTTGTCGGCTGTGGGGATCGAACCAGGGTTCTCAAGATCCACAGGCCGACTCGATATCACTGAGCCACCTACCCCATAAAAAAATAATAATAAATTTATAAATTATAAAAAGTGTATTACTAGAAATAGCCTACTGTTTCAATAAATTGGGAGGCAATTGCTGCGTAAAAACTAATTTCTCTGAGCTGTCATTATATTTTTCATAAGAACAACTACGTGCAAAATACATGAAAATATCAAAATAAATTATTCAGGTTATAAAATGTATATCTATAAAATACTAATGAAATGGAAAATAATATCATTAACATATTGATCACAGATAATAATTTAATTATAGAATAGAAGGAAATATTTAAGTAATGTTTGAGAAGAAAGGTTAAAATAAAAAAACAAGTATCTTTGTGTATTCTGTACCATTATGTCGTCCAGCTGTATTGCTTGGCGCACATGGCGAGTTTTTTTCGCGTCATTCTTCAGAAGTGGTTTTGTAGTACGTCTGATCGTAGTAAGCAACAGCCACAAATAAAAGATTGCAAGGCGGGAATTTTAATTGCCTTTGTTCCAGTACTTCATACATATTTTTGCAAAATCCGGTATTCGTTGTGAATGAAAGTGAAGACTTATTTACTTGCACATTCTATTGAGACAAGACTACAACTGAGACTGGATAAAGTATACACAATTACGATAATTGTTTGTTCGCTAATAATCAGAAGTGTAAAGTAAAAAATTATGAATGGTGTACATGTTACTTAGTGCGCTTGCGTAGGTATGTCGAATGTAGTTTCAATAATTTATTACAGTAACAATACATTGATAACAGTGGGTACAATGCCATTTTTATTCAATAGTTAAGTGAATGGCATCATTTGCTCATTGATTAACTGAGTATTACGTAATTCGAATCCGGAGCTGGAAATCTAAAAAACTCAGATATGTTTCCGTATTCTGTGGCAAAAATAATTGCTTTTTAAGCGATAATTTGTGAGTACAAACCTTACTGATTTAGATAAACTTGTTACAACCAATGTAATTAATCTTGTCTACAGTACGGTGGTGTGGATAGCATTACGGAATTCGAATCCGGAGATCCTGAGTTCGAATCGAACATAAGCTAAAAATTATATGAACTATCACACTGCGGCTCGATGAGTACTGTAATTGGGATTAAGGTCCTCTTGTACAGTGTAACATAAATAAATAAATAAATAAAAATGTTTAAGGGATTGATTTTGGACATCAATCAATATTAAAACCTTAAAAAAAAAACGAGTACAATACTAAAAGAACAAATTAATAAAGACGGCAAGGAAACAAAAATAATTAAATTGAATAATACTTAAATTTGCTATCAATATATGCGTTAAAATAACAGTATAATTTCAGGTATTAAGATTGGCAATATTGGTGCACGTTTATATGTCACACTTCTCGCTACAGTTGTCATTAATTGCTTCATGTTGCATTGAACTTAAGCCATTTTTTAAATTTTTACAAAAAAAAATATGTATTTTTAAAGTGTCTTAGCCTCCGATTTTATTTTATTTAAGTTAAACTATAATATGCAATACAACTTAAAACTGGATGTCGACATAACGGCATACGAGTATCACGTCATTTTTGATAGCGTAAGTTGCTTAGTGGTATCGACTATCGAGTCGGTCTTCGATTCTCACAGCCGACAAACAATTTTCACCATATTAAAACTACCCCTGTGGCTTCCCTTCAACTAACATCTATATATACTGTGATTTGACGGCTGGTAACCGCATTTCATGCGAAGACATATATCACTTACCGAAATCTGCTACGACAGAGTGCCACACTCAGTAATGGGTAAAAGGCGTTATGATAGATTTATTTATTTGGTGACGTAAGTCAATATCTTTTCTACTGTATTATAGTATTGATAGTCAAATAGTATATAATTTTGGGTAAGAAAATTAATTATTGTTTTCTACTGATAACGCAGTAAGTATATCATTACATCCTTGGTAACAGGGATATAATGGGTGGTAAATAAAATTTTGAAATTATTTTTATGGTAATACAGTATATTTATCATCGCCAATAATTAAATTTGCTATGTTTGTTATGATAACAACGCATTATTCATCACAATTGACAGATATATTTCAAAAAATTTTAAGACATTTTAATATATTTTTTATTGTTGTTAGAAAATCATTATATGTATGTACCACGAGCGTTAAATAAATTAAAGTTCTTAGATTTAATTAAGGACACGAGGCGTAACAAAACCTTCAACCTTAAAACATCATTTACCACTCTCAGAATAAAAAAAAACTATTTTCATCGATCGATATTTAAAATGTGATTTTATTGGCAACTAACAGGCCTAGGCTCACTTTTATAGCCTAGGCAATATTACTATGAAAAAACAACACATTTAATATTCATGATTTAATAAATAAAATTACAACAAATGCAGTTTCACTAATCTCGGGTGAGTTTAAATTTAATTAAAATATATTGATTGACAATATTCACCAAAAGCAGAATGACATTTATGAAATTATAAACGTATTTTTTTTTACATAGCAACCTATAATAAATGCATAACAACATGATTACTAATATAATGTCAATAACATAATAATCACAAAATTAATATTAATGTTAAACAATAAAAAAAATTATGTGAGCAACACGGCAAAAATACAGATTTACTGAGTTGCTTAGATTCATAGTGAGAGTGGCAGTAAATCTATGACTTTTTTGCCTAGTTAAAAAATAACTATTTTTAAACAAAAGTTGGCAATATGTATAATATTAAAATTTCTCGGTAATCTACAAGTCTATTTTAAATATATATAAATATATCATCTTGCCTTTTACCCATTATTGGGTGTGGTACTCGACCGGAGCAGATCTCGGTAAGTGATATATTTTTTGCTGGGAAGTGCGATTACCAGTCGTCAAATCACGGTCCCCAAAGATGTTAGTACAGGGAGAGTCACAAGGGTAGTTTTAACGTGATGAAATTTGGTGGTTGCCTGTGAGAATCGAACCCGGGTTCTCAATTCCACAAGCCGACTCGATACCACCGAGTCGCCTATCCCATAGGTCTATTATCACCTGTAAAATATGGTTGAAGTCGGTTGATAACCATAAACCAAAATCGGATTCTGAATCTACGTATTTTATCAAAAAATTTATTTATTTTTAATGATACTAACTCCGTACCGATCACTTAAGGTCGTCTCATTAACAGTCGTCGAGCTAAAAAGTAATAGAAGACATAACATAAAGAGGACACTACAATAACGAAGATGTAAGTTTAATTAATGAAGAACTCTCTCGTTTGTGGCTGCAGTAAAAGAACAAGTGATACATGGAGGAACTGCCCGAGAACACGCGACGACTCAAGATCCATTCACTTAATTGATTGCATGAGTTTTTGTTTTGTCGCGCGCACTATAAGAGACTCTTAAACTTATTTTACACTGGGACAGAGTGTATTAAACTCTGTATTTTAAACTTACAGCATTATCTTCGTTCTCGTGCTTAAGTTTACATTCATTTTTAAAATCATTGCATATATTTGGTCCTCAATCTGTGACCAAATTTTGAATTATTTATATATGGTTCTAGACAAGAAATTAAAATACCTGTATTTGTTTAAATCGATGAATTATTTATAGTTTATGAGGAAAAATTAGTATAAGGTATATATGACATCACCGTCACGTATATATGAGAAAAATGAGCTAGCTGAAAAAGAAAGATACAGGCTGTTTCAGGACTAGTGTAACAAACTTTAACAGCTTATTCCTGAGGTCATTTTGAGCCAAAAATGTCATATGAACATAGGTCCTATTCCTTCTAGTTACCAAAATACAAGAGGTTGAAGTTCTATAAATAACACGACATTTTCAAATTTTTGTAATCAAGATACTTTCGAAAAACAAAAATGCGCGCAAATAGGGGATGGGAAAGTTGTCTTCTATTTGGATATCTTCTTGGTATTCTCTGGACGCATAACGGGCATTACCATTACATAATCCATAAATAAAAATCATATCTGCATATTCAGCAGTACTATAACCATCCATTATGAAACAATAATACAATGAAAAGTACAACAATTTTTAATTAAGACAAATAAGGTATGACTTTTCAATAAAATTCTTGTTTTCCGAAAGTATCTTGATTACAAAAATTTGAAAATGTCGTGTTATTTATAGAACTTCAACCTCTTGTATTTTGGTAACTAGAAGGAATAGGACCTATGTTTATATGACATTTTTTGCTCAAAATAACCTCAGGAATAAGCTGTTAAAGTTTGTTACACTAGTCCTGAAACACCCTGTATAAAATCTCATTTATAAGTTTTATTCTCATACCTAACCTTAAATTATATCACTTAATACTTGTCAAATTAAACAACTGAGGGAAGCATACATCACAAATAGAAAAAAAAAACAAGGAAAGAAATTTTATACTGTAATTTAACCTATCTCAATTAATGCCGGGCCATTACTACGTCACATAAAATGCATAATTGAAATTCAAAATACAATATACAATCCAACTTAACCCTTAATTTCAATAACATCCCTTCGTATCTATCCCCAACAAGTACTAACTACCTCGTAATTATATGAAATTATTATTATTATTATGAGACGACATAGGGTGGGTAGCACAAGCTGTTTTTGGGTGTTCTAAGAGCACGGTTTTAACATGTTAGAGATAGCTAAAACACCCAAATACACTGCTCTTAAAACAGGACAAAACAGAGCTTGTGCTACCAGTCATTATGTTTAAGTTACTTATTTTATCATTTGTTTCTTTAAAATCGACTATGATCATAGACCTCATTATTGTATGTGAAATGTTAATAAAATATTTATCTATTACTTGTGAATAGCAGTGTACATTTTCACTACAACATGTTAATTTATGTCAATATGAGCAAGAATTACAGCTAAGAGTAAATCAAATACGAAGTTCTTCAAACACAGGTGTACAGTCTACTCGTATTATAGTTAAAACTTCAAATAAAATACAGGCACAACTAATATATATATCGACATAAGCATAAACGACGTGCAACAATTTAGAAAATATTATTAAATTTCTGTCGAATATATTACAATTTTCGTCTATACTTATTTATTACAATCCATATAAAAATTCTAGAAAAATCTACTAAATTAACACGACGGTACCGATCCGTCAGACATCACGTGAGTAAAAGCATTAATAACACCCTATTTTAGCCATTTCCTAGCACACGTACACCGTATGTTCCAAATAAATAAAAACATAGACATTTCAAACGAGAAATATTTTTTTGCAATAAATAAATAATGGTTGTCTCTATTTATTTAACTTTTGGTTAATATTCAGCTAGGAAGGATTTTAAGACTTTATTAAAATTTATTAAATAGTTATTTCTGTAAGAAGAAAGGATTGATATTTTTACCTCTTTTTAAAATTTAGGGATCAACAAAGTTTTAACGATTTCTTTAGTTGTATATTTCGATTTAGATTAATAACATGGATTTTCAGTTTAAAAGTGATCAGAAACAGCATAATTTTCTGAGCGATCAAAAAAAAATATATACCTATATATATATATATATATTTATTGATTTTCAAAGTACTGTTTATATTATGCAAAAATAAGATTCTGGTGATTTAGATTTGCAATTTAATCAGATTTCAAATAAGAATTATTCTCTGGTCCGCCACATATTTTAAAATTTCGTATGTGGCCCCATCTTAAAAAGATTGGTGACCCCAGATGTATATTATCTAACGTTTGAATGGTATGATTATGAAAACTTTTGTTGACCAGTGTACAGGTACATAACTAGTTAAAAAGCAATGTAATTTGTTTGTAAAAAAATATATGAACGGAATAAATAGAAAATCGAATAAAAATATTATTAATATATAACAAAATGACCTCGCAATGTCGAATGAAAATGATGAATGAACTGCGATTAAATTTAATTTAAAATACTTATTTATATAAACAAAAATATGTGCATAATACATGCTGATACTGTAATAAGAACAGTACCTACATGGACGTAGGTGCAGTGGGTGCAAGGTGCACGCGGGGCATAAGTGCCATGAATAAGTCAGAGGCGTGCGGCAATTTCCACGGCAAGGTCGCTCGACTCACATCACAAAAAAACACACGATCTACGTGACGTAATGGTCATATGGTAATTTATCATCATTGGGTTATAATTATAAATAGCCGTTCTAGTGATTCATCTGATTGGTTCAGCTGTTATGTGTGCGTGTTTTTTTTCCTATTTACAACGAGGATTTAAATGATTGAAGTCCACTGGCATAACTGATATTTACTGCGTTACTGTGTGATCTATTTAAAATGAATTTTTAATGAAATTTTAATATGCAACTACTAAATACACATTTCCCGATGTAATAATACATAATATATTAATCCTACATCTTATTTATTTATACAACTCTGTACAACAGGAACTGAATTCCAATTACAGTACAGGGACCGGACTTACCGAGCCGCAATGTGGTAGTTCATATTCTTAGCTTGAGTGGGATTCGAACTCGGGATCTCCGGATTCGAATTCCGTAACGCTACCCACACCACCGTACTGATTACTTCATTGCACCACAAATTTAATTAATTAATAAATAAATTTAAAAAATAAATATATCATCACGCCTTTTACCCATTACTGGGTGTGGCACTCTGCCTAAGCAGATTTCGGCAAGTGATATATTTTTTCGCGTGAAGTGCGGTTACCAGCCGTCAAAACACGGCCCCTAAAGATATTAGTGGAGGGGGAGCCACAGGGGTAGATTTAAATTGGTGAAAATTGTTTGTCGTCTGTGGGGATCGAACCAGGGTTCTCAAGATTCACAGGCCGACTCGATACCAATGAGCCACCTACCTATTAATAAATGCAATTTCTAATTAATATTTCTTGGAATAGTTATTTATATATTTAAAACTACAAATATGAATTTTTTTTACGAATGTGGAGAATTATCCTAAAAAAATATTAACATGCGTAAAAAAGTATCTTTATAGTCGAGGTATATACTATATTATTTATGAAATCACAGAGTTATACATAGTATTTAGGTTAGTTACTCTTAAATTAGTAACACTTGTCAAACTTGTCTGATAATCGGGCCAATTCCACGACAGCGCTCTGATTAATCAAAAAAAGTAAGTACATTTCACTACAATTTTGTGGAACTAAAGTAGCTCATTATTGTATGATTTCATTAAAAAAATACTTTACTATTTTAATAAATATAAATATATCAACACGACTTTTACCCATTACTGGATGTGGCACTCTGCCTAAGCAGATCTCGATAAGTGATATATTTTTTCGACCATACAAAATAAATAAACCATAGAGACATTTGTTGTGAAGCCAACTTTCTGAAGTGGGGAAAGAGAACTGGAACATGATGTAAATAAATATATCATCACGCCTTTTACCCATTACTGGGTGTGGCACTCTGCCTAAGCAGATCTTAGTAAGTGATATATTTGTGCGCGTAAAGTGTAGTTACCAGCAATCAAATCACGACCCCAAAAAATATTAGTGAAGGAGGAGCCACAGAGGTAGATTTAAATTGATGAAAATTGTTTGTCGGCTGTGGAGATCGAACCAGGGTTCTCAAGATCCACAGGCCGACTCTTGAAATTTAAAAAGTTGCTATTAGCATCTTAATAGATTACAGAATAAGAAGTCAATACATAATTATTATTTGCCAAAAAAAAACTATAAAATATATATTGCAAGGGTGAAATGTACGAGTGAAAACATGAGAACGAAGTATTTGAGGTCAGTGTCTAGTCGTGCTTGACTCGGCGGTACACGGGAGTACGCTTACGCGTACGCCGGCGATCATATGATGTGCGCGAGCTATTTTTGAAACCGGCTCATCAGCTGGCGAGGAGATATTTGTGTTCGAGACAGGCGCCTCTCTCTACATCCATTCATTTCATTTATCAGATCTGACTCGACGTTCAAATATGTAGCTACATACTCGTAAATTTTTTACGCTAATTTCAATAAATACAAACTATCGTTGTGTTGATTTTGTAATTTCTTTATTATTTTTAAAGTTAAAAAGCAATTATGTAAAGTTATGGTTCGCAACGAAAGATACGCTACGTGGGATAATGCCTGCCTTTCTATATAAAACTGCGGCTTTCATTTGAAATAAGCGTATCAATTAATTTTGTGTTCTTATCATCCATATATTTTTAGATTTGTTTGTATTTACAAAAAAAAAATTATGTAGTAGATATTATTTTGTTTACTTGTTCGAAATACAAAATTTATTTAATGAATATTTTGTATGGTAAATTTATTACTATTTATTAAAAATTTGTAATGTTTTTATTTTTAGTGTTCATATTTGCTTTCATTTGTGATTTCACGTAAAAAAAATAAATATATGCATTACTTATCAATTTTATTAAATAAAATAAATAAATATATCATCACGCCTTTTACCCATCACTGGCTGTGGCACTCTGCCTAAGCAGATCTCGGTAAGTGATATATTATTATTATTTATTTATTATTTATTGTTATGTTTGTAAAATAACTCCACAATATATTTTTTCTACGATTGCTATGAAAAGTTGACAATTACGCTTTCAATTGTTATCATTTTTTTTATTGTTCAATTAATTTACAATCTGTCGCATTTGGACAATAAGTAAATCTTATAACATTAATTATTACATAAAAGAGATTATGTCCATTAACATTTACCCAATAATTAAATTAATAATTGTTATCATAAAGTTGAAGTCAACGCGCGAAAAAAATATTAAATGCGCGCTTATTTCAATAGTTACCACGGATACAAACTGAAACTTGTAATATTGACACTTGAAAGAACGAATTAATTTTCAGTACGTATACGTCTTTTTAATAATTTAAAGATGCAATCCTAGAAAAATTATGTGTGTATCACGAGCGTAAAGTGTTTGTTCTCGCCATTAGCTTGTAATTACCGTGTTCGAGTAATAAAGAATCACTTTACACACAAAACAAATATTTCTACATATTAACAGCAGTTTTTATTTTTATCGGTCCGTATAAATGTTGCTATTTTCAATACAATAGTGCTGCGGAAGCCTGATATATTTGCATGTGCGACATGAAAGTCAAATACACAATAAATTGGCGGCAGTTGCGTATTGCCAAACAACAAACATGTATTTTCTGTGTCAACAAAACAGCGTGTGTAAGTCGGCTCAGGCTAATATGCCGGTGTCACATGATCAATGTTTTCACCATATGATAAAACTTTTGAATGACAAACATAAAAAATGTGACGTCATTTCATACAAATATTCTAAATAGAAACGTTACTTCTTGTGCCGTACATTTTCTTAGAATATTACTTTTAGGTCGAGAAACAAAAAGTCAAAAAACAACAATTTTACCCACGGAATACTAACAACATTTTTTCTAAAACTGTAAATAAAGAATAGTTCAATAATTATTGATTTATTTAAGTAAATTGAAAGAAAACAATCAACAATAATATGAATTTGATACTATTGATGTGTTGGAACGAGAGCGAGATAATTATTTTGCGCACTAGGACGCGAAACAGTGCGCAATAGTTATTTACGTATCAAGTGCAGAAAGATGGGTTTTTTGAATGAGTGGTCCGTTGCTGCATGAGCGAAGCGAATGCTGCAAGACCGCGAGTTCAAAAAAACCCCTTTCTGCACGAGTTGCATACACTATTTTTTCTACAACCATAAACCAAATTTTGATAAAAATAATAAAACAAATTTCAGTAATTGTAACATCTCTGAAATTTTTTATTAATTTAGAAACTTTAGAAAGATACCTGGTTTAATGTATCCATGACAACTGACAGTGACAAACAAACTCAGGAAAGTATACTGTATAGAGTTTATTTATATTAAATTACTTTTCTGCACTAGTGCAGAAATAATTAACATTTTTTGCACTAGTGCAGAAATAATTCATACTTTTTGCACTAGTGCAAAAATCTGCTACTTTCATAATAAAAATAAGTTCAAAAACGCCTACTTTTTTTAATGGTTGTAGAAAAAATACTTATTTTGTGCTGCAGGGTGTAAAATAATGCGCAAAATATGCGTTGTCATGGTAATGTAAATGATGAAAAAATCACGTACTTTGCGTATTGATATTAGTGATACAATGTGAAATTTTGTTGACAGTTGTAGAAATAATTTTAAGTGCAGATTAAATGTAACATAATTTGGATTACGTTGAATTATACATAAAACAAAAATGAAGTAAACATTGAACGTGTGATACCGGCTTAAGAGATTGGTAATGTTTCGTACCTTGCTGAGTTTCTCGCCTTCATGGTGTGGCAGCAATGTGCGTAGTGATTGAAAGCCGGCGTTGATGCTCTGCATGCGCCGGCGTTCGTTACTGTTGGCAATCTCGCGGCGGATCCGCTTCTCGGCCTCCATGCTGCTCGTACCTTCGGCCCCGGCCTCGGCCTCGCTATCCTCGATGAACCTACAACACAACACACACACTATACCATCTCATTTTCCAGCCAAAACACAAGTTCAACTTATGTGTTAATAATAGCACAACTGTTTACTTTATGTAAACAAAATATTTTCATTTCGGGGACACAGTGTCTTGACCTAAAGTAGCAAGAATTGAAAAACAGCTGACTGTTACATCACAAGCGCAAAGCATGCGCACAGTACATGAGCACTTAGATAACATTCAGTATACTGATAATACAAAAATAGAACTACTTTATCTCTCGCAATGTGTCAATTATGACTTTGCGTTTACTGATAATGCGTTGCTTTCATATTCTTTACATTTACATGGGAAAGGCACATATACATTGCTAGCAATCAATCAGCTGAGAGAGTCTCTGCATCAATAATGCAGAACTGGCAGCGAACGAAGGACACAAGCCAGACACGGTTGAGTTTCATTACAGACAGACTGTGTTCAGTTCGTTTTTGTTTTGCATGGCATTGGGTGTTGACTGGTCGTATAATTGTAACCAAGGTTGCAGTTGGTGGAATCCGGGATAAACCTGACCAGCTCAAGAATCTGTGCGTTGAGTGGAGCAGTGGACAGTGGACCAGGCCCCTAGGCCTGACCTTCCTTGCCCCGCCAACAATAAATACACTGATCAATGACATTGCTACATTGTATTTTTAAATAACTACATACATATAAAGGGTGAGTCTGGAAAGTCGCCCCCATCCCTCTTTACTTACGAATAAAAAAATCATATAAAAGTTTTATTATTTTACTATTTCATATCAAAACATACAATGTTTAAGTTGAATTTACACGGTACGACTATCAACTTCTATTTATTAAATAGGAACTTTTATTTATTAAAAAATGAAATCGCCATTTTCTTGTCATTTAAATCATGTATAAACAACGTATTCAGAATGTCTTCCAAAACATGCTGCAATATATTCGTACACACCGAATTCAACATTTGTATTCCTGCATAAGATAACAGAGTCTAATATTTCTCAAATTATTTAATTTTCTCATATCTATTTGTGACAAATTATACATCAATAAAAGATAAGAATATAACGATTTTATTTTAATAAAATAATACTAGATTCATTAACAAAACTTAATAGTTGTTCCTTGTAAATCCAACATATTAAAAAAATTATGTATGTTATCAAAAAGACAATTTAAAAATAATAAAATTTGTATATGAAGCAATTATTTCTTATCCTTATAAAAAAGAAGTTAAGGGGGTGGGGCGGGGGTCTTCCAGGCACATTCTATATATATAGCAATAAGTATTGTACAGATCAATTCGAACAAACGGTTCAGCTAATCCTGAGCTTTGAATTAGGTAACTTTATTATAACCAGATATTAAAAAGTTATTCTAAATTCGATTCTAGAAACAAAATGGTAAAAAGATTGTAAAAATTTTGTTTAATCTACAGATTAAACCAAAATACAGAATTAACTAGGAACTTTTTTTTAAAATCGAAATCTGTTAAACACAATTTTAATCATTTTAAATTATTTGGACAGGTATATTAAATAAAAGATTGGTGAAATGAATGGATATGATTGAAGATTTGTTGTGATCAAAGATTTCAAGTGAGAGTCATAAATAAGCTTGTATGAAAGAAATTATGAAAGTGGATGAAGTAAAAGTGTTGTGTCAGGATAGAAATTTTTGACAAGATAAAATGCAGGATGAATCTAATGGATAAATTAGAAAATGTTTACAGGATTCATACTATCATATTTGATAGAACATGGATAATGTTACGGTTCGTGAAAAGCGAAGTTATTAAAATTATTGATCAGGTTCCTATAAAACATTAAGATTTTTCCGTTTCTGTTATCATAAAAAATAATACAATATCTAAAAAATATACTATTTTTGTTTATTCCTTATTCATTTGTTGTCATAAAATATAACGTAAACAGGTCAACAAAATGAACAACTGAACTACAGCGAACTTGATCTTAGAACTGAAATGTCATGTTTATTTATCGCACCCTGACGTTCCAGTTTGTACAATTATACATTTCGAATCCTATTTGTATGCACATTTGTACAGTCTAATGAAGAAATAATAAAATGTTGATGATAATTCCATAACTCATAACTTTTTTCTTAATTGAATCAATCATAGTAGTATTACAGCGACAATTTCACTAGTGAAAATTGTCGCAAATCGTTGCTTAGATATAACGTTTGTTAACTATTTTGAGTAGATTAATATTGTTGAATTTTATTTGACTTTGTTTACTTTGCTTAGTTATGTCAAAAACTTAAACAATGTCACTTGATCACCAAGGTAATAGTAGTTCAGACATTGTTTTATAAATACTGCAGGTAACATTTTTTTGGAGTAAATAAAATATTTCGAGGAATTGTCAAGCCGAATACCATACGTGACTATAATTTTCCTTTGGTCATTTTTGCCTAGATCACATTTTCGTCGCAACAAACAGTCGCGATCATGATGACAAAAATTTCCGGCAATATCATAGTCACTAATGGTATATTATATGATAATTTATTAACAGATAGTACAGAATGATATACTTGTTTCATTTGCTTAATTAAAAAGAACTGATGTTTTAAAATGTCTTGTGTTAAAAGTTAAAGTATGATTTAGTGTTGCCAAAGAAAGGTGCTGCTAGAAACGGGAGCATAAGTGCCATGCAGATGGCCTTTATACTGTCCTAATTACGAATTTCAGCAATAGGACGCGAGGTCACTTAAATTCGACTCTCATGTGCTAATATCTACTGTTAAACAATACTATAAAAATAAAAATAAACTGAAAAAAATATATTTTTAACACAATAACATAAATGATTAGTCACGCAAAATATAATTAAAATAATAAAGTGAACAATAGTAACAATATAATAAAAGAAAAGTAGCAGTGACACCGGCAGTAGGTACACATGGCACTACGCAATGTGGCGGTGGTGGCGCCGAGGCCGGCCTCGACGTGGCGCACACAGCACAGCTGAGCGCGGCATGCAGAGACCTTGAGATAAAGATAGCCGAGCGCGAAGCCGAGCCGAACGTCACGTAGCCCCACCGGCACAACACTAGCATTCACGCTTAGCTAAACCAAGCCAACAACTCAGCTGCGAGCTACTTCACTTCATCCGTGGACAGTCACTGACCACTGCCCACTACACACACACACACACATACACAATACATAGCATGGTATGTCTACCAGTTTCAATATATAAAATACTTGCATTGAAAATTAGCTAACATTATTATATTAAAAAATACAAATTTTATAGAGAATAAAATTCTGTATCTAAATGTTTTTGAATTGATTTGGTTCATTAAAGCAAAATTGGATTAATTATTGCCATAAATAGCTATTTTTTAAATTAATTGGGAGGCAAATTGATGAGCATTTTTTCCTATATATGGAGTAGGTGGCTCAAAGGTATCGAGTCGACATGTGGATCCTGAGAACCCTGGTTCGATCCCCACAGCCGACAAACAATTTTCACCAATTTAAATGTACCCCTGTTGCTCTCTCACCACTAGTAACTTTGGGGGCCGTGATTTGACGGCAGGTAACCGCACTTTACGCGAAAAAATATATCACTTACTAAGATCTGTTTAGGCAGAGTGCCACGCCCAGTAATGGGTAAAAGGCGTGATGATATATTTATTTATTTATTTTTATGGAAACTATGTTAAACAATTATTTTTTTATAGCAAATATTATTTCCATATATTACATTTTTTAGGATTTCAAATTATGTTTTTAATTCCAGACTTTATCCAGGATTTCCAAGAATTCCAAGACGCTAGATACCATAGACATATAGAGAACCATGGCCAGTTGCAACGCTAACAATTAAATTGTAAACTTAGTTTAAATAAATGAATAAAAGCAAATCGAATGATTGGCAGCAACATTAATTAATCGGTATAAAAAGTATATTGACAGCAATATTAATTATTCCGTATCAAAGGAAACTTCGTTTTGCTTTTATTTATTTCACACATTGAGTGCCAGAGACAATTTTCATATTTTCATGACTGGGTCAGGTCAGGATTAGATTCGTATTGTGTAGTACAAGTTATGTCAATATACCTATATAAAAATAATAATTACCAAGAAATATATTTCTCTTGACATACTGTATATACACACTTCTATCGAAGTGCAATAATTTTTTCACATTTGTGGGGGTATATGCAAATGTTCCACAACAGTCGCTCTGTAGCTTGAATAACAGAATCAATGTCTGCACTGCACTATTAGATAGATTGTAAAACAGAGACCGGTGTTTGCCATGTCTTGGTAAAGAAAATCATGAAACAACATCGCAACTTCGATGTCTGCTTTTGCATTCATTATGGCAAACCAAGTTTAAATAATAAAATGATTGTTTTAAGAAGTCTGTAGGCAGAAGATACGACCTATTTGATTGGTCAAAATACATACATGAAAATTACCTTTTATATTCAGAATTATTAAAAACGTTTAATAGAAACACAATGAACTGCTTCGACTGACGTAGGACTTCTCCAACTACAAAGAACTGAATTTATAATAATTTAGAAAAATATATCACGACAATTTAGTTATGGTTATTACGAATTTTGTGATGAATCTTGCAGTTTATAAAATAAACATAAACATTTTTAAAGACCCACCAATGAATTTGTGTTACCTCCGGTTGAATACAGACATTATTGAACTTAACTTTAGCTTTTTAAGCTCAAATTATAAAATATTTTAAAACTCCACGCGTATTTGAGATGCCGTGCAAACAGATAGTTCGACTGATTAGAAAGGAAGTATGAATTTATAAAGTTTGGTGGTTAACCAAAATCTCAAGATAATTATAATACGGATTTATTATTTGAAATCACTATATTCAAATTTAGCACCAAATTTTGTACTTCGTAGTTTGATACTGTAATGCCCAGTATTATAAAGGACAGAATAAATTTTCTTTTATAGTAACTTTAATTTAATCAACAAATTCGAAACAATTTTATGGCACACAGAACATTCGACTATCATTTTAATGAATAAATTTGATTTACTGTGAAAGTAAATTTGTTTGTCGTTTATAATATCGGCTATAAACCAACCTTTCATTTACAGAATTAAAAAGTGGTTAAATAAAAGTTCAAAATTCTAAAAGAAGTAGAAAAAATATTTAAATTCTAGCACAGTACATATTATTTTAACAATTATAAAGTATATATCCAGTAGAGGGTAGTCAGAATTAAACAGGGGAATAATATCCATGATACATCATCTCCGACTTCCGGGTCAGGGTGTGACCGGAGGCGTCAGCACGCCGCCGCCGACGTTGTGGCGGCGTTATTTAGGTCACGACGCCATACACACATACACATTGACGATGTAAACACCTGCTCTATTCTCAATTTTTCACACCGTGCGTTTTTCACTTCTACGCAGTTAGTTTTAATATTATGATATATTTCACAAAAACTTGTAGTTGTATTGATTCGTTTAAAATGGAAGTTAATAAATACAGCTTGGTTCAAAATGATTGCACATCTGACTTCGTAATGACTGAGTTGCTAATTTGAATATCAAAGAGGAATCATCAAAATTTTAAAGAAGAATCAGCGGTACTTTTGTAAATATCTACCCGTATATGTAACGTAATATTTTACATAATAAATACAATAACTTGGACAAAATTTGCACACCTATTTAACTGTTATGTTTTATGTGCTTAAATTTGTATCATTGCAAAACGAAAAATTGTAAATACGGTCCAAAACTTTTCCCCCGTAATTCATTTAAGAAACCTATTGCTGTAAGGGTCTTCAAGTAGGCTGTATGAAAAAAATTGGCAGCTGTTCGTGGCCGGGTGGAGTCGCTTAAATAGGTATTGGCTTAGGCGGGAATTAGAAATCGGAGATATAGTCTCAGGTTCAAGTTTATTAGAAAAATTCATTTTAAATTTATAACAAATGCGATTTATAATACAGTATTAAAACAAAATTGCGTTAGTCATAACTAAAGCCAGGATTTTTAGGCAATTGCCTAGATTCAAATTTTAATATACTTCAAGCAATTTAGTTTTTCTATACATAGGTAATATGTTTTTTTTTCGTGCCTTAGAGCCTATTTTTTCTATATTTTGGTTATTGTGCCTATTTTACCTTATACAGCCTATTTTGCCTATTTTTGTTCCCTATTCTAACTTTTATTGAGCAGACAAGGTTTATCATCTACTTCGTTGACTAATTCAGCACTCGACAAAGTGTTTCAACCTAACCTATAATATTTAAAGTACTTACTTTAATCAAGTTTTTGTGTGTGAATTTAAAATGCCGAAAGAAAAAACGTTTTTTAGTCAAAATTTTACGTGGCAATTCAATTGTGTCTTTGCCATTAATCAATGGAGCTGAGGTAACTTTAGACGATATGGCTAAATATAAGAACGCTCCTGTCACATTTTGTGATGTCGAACGAAGTTTTCAACTTACAAGCAAGTTCTGACTGACCGAAGACAGTCCCTTTCCGAAAATTTCATAGATCAATTGCTCGTAATATTTTGTGAATTAAAGTATACTACATAATTTGAATTTGCATAATAGTTAATAAAATGAGAACCCTACATTATTATTTTTCAGATTGAGTTAATTTTTGTTTAAAATGATTATTTTTTCTAACGAAGAGTAGATACGAGTACCAATATTAGAAAAAGGATTCGTTTATTTTTTTTAAACAAATTATTTATATTTAGGCTGCCTAAAATCCCGCCTATTTTAGAGTAATTACCGGCCTATATGCCTACTTATTTGGGTGTTTTTAAGAGCCTAGATATCCGGGCTTTAGTCATAACATACAATAAGACATTACGAATACGTGTAAAGTTCATTCTATAATTTGTCTACACCTGATAAAGTATCAATTTCCTCGTTTCTACAGCGATTGTACTCTTTAATCTTAGGATGACAATAAATAAAGAGCGAGGGATCTGTAATCGCATAACATTTTTGTGTCTCTATGTACTTATATTTTAACCAAAATTTACCTACTATAGCAGGTGGGAATTACATACCGGAAATGTACGTCACGACGCGATTAATTTATTATCAAGTTATGATCAATATGTCCTTGCGTTAGTTATTAGATATTAAAAAAACAATAATATATCATCACGCCTTTTACCCATTAGTGAGTGTGACACTCTTCCGTAAGTAATATATTTCTTCGCGTGAAGTGCGATTACCAGTCGTCAAATTACGGCCCCCAAAGATTTTTAGTGGAAAGGAAGCCACAGGGGTAGTTTTAATGTAATGAAAATTGTTTGTCGGCTGTGGGGATCGAATCCGGGTTCTCAAATCCACAGACCGACTCGATACCACTGAGCCACCCACCCCATAAAAACAGTATGAATTGTGTAAATTTATTTGAAAGATTTTTAGTGGAGAGGGAGACTCAGGGGTAGTTTTAATGTAGTGAAAATTGTTTGTCGGCTGTGGGGATCGAATCCGGGTTCTCAAATCCACAGACCGACTCGATACCACTGAGTCACCTACCCCATAAAAACAGTATGAATTGTGTAAATTTATTTGAAAGATTTTTAGTGGAGAGGGAGACTCAGGGGTAGTTTTAATGTAGTGAAAATTGTTTATCGGCTGTGGGGATCGAATCCGGGTTCTTAAATCCACAGGCCGACTCGATATCACTAAGCCACCTACCCCAATATTATGAATTATTTATTTATAAACTCTACTTATATGTTCGCTTTTTTACATATAGAATGTTAAATTCTATTCCCTAAATCTAAAAACTGGTTTTCACATCAAAAATTATTGCTGTAGTTGTAGTTGGAATTCCACAACAAATGGGTAAAGGATGTGCTAATATATTTCTATTTATTTGCTGATTACAGTACAAAATGTAATTAGGATATAGCAACGTGGAAGTTCACTCGGAAATCGAATATTAGATTGATAAACCGGAAATGAGACAAATAACTCAAATATCCGATAAAAACACAGGAAGCGTCGAGATGAAATGATGTATTTTCCGAAGTCTATCACAGAAATTGTTCTAAATTTTTGCGCTAACTAAATATTTATAAAATAATAAATAATTTACAATGAAATGGCAATGTTTATCAATATATATTTAGGAGTTTAACATAAATAAATGGCGTTAGGATAATTTATCGTGAAGTATGACAATTTTAAATTTCGATTGGTAATAATTTATATCTTCAAATTGTTAGTAGTACATAACAAGTCATTATGCAATTAGTATAAGTATGCAATTCCATGATTTAAAATGAAATTAAATAACACGGCGCCAGCGGTGTGACAGACACATAAATGAGTAAAATAGCATGAGCCATGCAACGAACATATAATTAAAGTAAATCATAGCTAATGTGAAATTCATGTAAGAGACAATTTTGCGATATTTAAAAGCAAACACGTGCATTTTTATCAACATTACTTTATACATAGTCATTTGTTGGCTATAAAAATAACTGAAGAACGATATACGAGTAGGACGAAATAATTTTCTACTAGATAAAACAACACCTTGATAGCTGCTTATTTATGTATACAGTGTGTCTTATGAACATTGTAATATAGGCGATAACATAAGTAATGAGTTATTCACTATCATTGCTGTCCTGATTAGTTTGCAGAATAATATTTCAAAAAAATTCATACTGTTTTTATGGGGTAGGTGGCTTATTGGTATCGAATCGGCCTGTGAATCCTGGTTCGATCCCCATAGCCGACAAACAATTTTCACCAATTTAAATCTACCCCTGTGACTCCCCCTTCATTAATATCTTTGGGGGCCGTGATTTGACGGCTGGTAAGCGCACTGCATGCGAAAAAATATTTCACATACCGAGATCTGCTTAGGCAGAGTGCCACAACCAGTAATGGGTAAAAGGCGTGATGATATATTTATTTATTTATATTACTGTTTCAAATAATTTAATAAGTTGTCAAAAACTGATATATGTCAGTTAGTCAAGAACAAGTTCAACTACTAAGAAATGGCATTATATTTATTTGTTTTTTTTTCAGTTATTTTGTGTTTGCTAATAATGGTTTGTTATTAATTTAAATAGAATATAGTTCTGTGTTGTCGTTAGTCAGTAGTTTTAGTATTAGTTTCACTTATCGTTAAACTTTTATGTACAAATATAAGGATATAGGTCACAGATTATTTTCATAAAGTAGGTTTCTTTTAGCAGCAATTTATTAATTTAGTATATTACTTAATTGTAGTTTTATTACCTTCTTTATTGGAAATATTAGATCTATCATCATTCATTTTTATTTATTTTTCAAATACAAACTTAGGTTACTAGAAAAGTGTTGTAGTTTTAATTTTCGCTACTATATCTTATTTAAAAATCCCAATAATTCATATTTTTAACTTGATTTTTTTGATGGGGTAGGTGGCTCAGTGGTATCGAGTCGGCCTGTGGATCTTGAGTACCCTGGTTCGATCCCCACAGCCGACAAACAATTTTCACCAATTTAAATTTACTCCTGTGGCTCCCCCTCCAGTAACATCTTGGAGGCCGTGATTTGAATGCTGGTAACCGCACTTCACGAGAAAAAATATATCACTTACCGAGATCTGCTTAGGCAGAGTGCCACACCCAGTAATGGGTAAAAGGCGTGATGATATATAATTTATTTTTTTAATATCTAATAACCAACGCAAGGACATATTATTTTTATTTTATTTATTTTTAAAGATAACTAAATAATGAAAATGAAGTATGAAGACTGATGCAGGATTTAATTCTCTTTTATTTCAAACTTTTTTCTGGAAAGTAATTAGGAAAACATTGCCATCTGTTTTATCAGGTTCAACAAACTTTGAAATATTACAAAATTAACATTTGTTTGTCCGGTCCTGGACTTTCTTTCCCCTTAGAAACGCGCAGTGCGCAGATAGATTGTTAATAATGCGAACCAGTTCCAAGTTATACCTGCATTTACCTAAGCTAGCCTCTGACAATGAACTATGGAGACATGTTCAATGTAAACCAAACAAGAGCAAGAACCGGCCGCTTGTTTCATTGTGCCTCGTTGCTTTTCTCTATATAAAAATACAATAGCGTCTTCCTTTTCTTTCTTCAAATACAATACGCGAGTCTCAGTGAACAGCGAAGGGCAATGCATTATCGTTTCACACGTGCACTCAGCATTTGTCCTCGTAAATCAAATACAGATTTCAGAGGAACATTAGGACACTAAATAAATATACAGCGTCATAGGATTTAAATGAATATTCTTTGAATTCTACTTATTTGATGTTTTGCTGCTAATGAAGAATTTAATTCTTTTCAATTTTTGTTTTTCATATTGTACATGATGACGTCACATCAATCAATTTAAATAAATAAATATAAAATAAATATATCATCACGCCTTTTACCCATTACTGAGTGTGGCACTCTGTCTAAGCAGATCTCGGTAAGTGATATATTTTTTCGCGTGAAGTGCGGTTACCAGCCGTCAAATCACGGCCCCAAAAGTTGTTAGTGGAGGAGGAGCCACAGGAGTAGATTTAAATTGGTGACAATTGTTTGTCGTCTGTGGGGATCGAACCAGGGTTTTCAAGATCCACAGGCCGACTCGATACCACTGAGCCACCTACCCTATATATGTATATTATGAAAATTGATACGTCAGACAATCATTCTTTTTATTAGAGTAAATTGTCAAACATAAACATAACCTAGGTCAGCGATTCTGAATCCTTTTCAATTAGTGTACCCTTTAGTCTTATTCTGAAGCGTCATGTACCGCTTGTTAATAGGTAATACGAAATTTATATTTTATATTAATGTAGGGAATTTTGAATTACTAGTTTATGAATATTATGAAATAGTATGTTATGCATCAAGGGAGGGAAACAAGCGATTATTCCCACGTGTGAAGTTGACAAACCTAGACGTAAGCATATTATACTTTTCGTAACAAGTGCACAAAAATGACCGTCTTATCGGGACAAATGTCAAATATGGGTTGCGTAACTAGTTACCTAGGAAACGCCGCAAACAGCTAATAATCGTAGTCTCTAGGGAGAGAAACATGCTACCTAGGGAGAGAAACATGCTACCTAGGGAGAGAAACATAATGTTACTCTCCCGAGTGGAGAAAAGCAGTGTTTCTCTGTCTAAAATTAGGGAATAAGAACGTGTTTCTTGTGCATGTGTTACGAAAAATAATTTAAGTATAGCCTTTATCTTATGGAGATACATGGACTCCTGGTTCAAAACCCCTGGCATAGGTTTAATTTGCACTTAAAATTATATTTATATTCATTTAAATTTTAATCATTATTATAATCAGGTTGAAAATTTTAATTATGGTGATTTTAATTTTATTCGCTCGATTTATGTCGAATGTATGATAATAAACGTTAGAATATTTGACTAAATTGTGCAAAGTGCCGAAAATGATAATAGTTTTGACACCGGTATGACATTTGATAAGAATATGTTCTTATTATAATCGCATTATCAAAAGCATTCAAAGTAAAAACTCTAATAATGTGTTGCAAGCATTGTATAAAACAATTGCACGCCGTCAAATTGAGCAGCAACAAGTGTGATGTAAGGAAACAAAAAAAAAACTGAAAGCTACACTCATCCATTGTTTAACAATAAATCAAAATTGTACGCGACGAGAAGAAACACAAACGTCAATAGAGAAACAATGCAGCAGAGAGAGATGCTGATACATTGTAATGCTAGAGGCAGCAGTGCTGTATGCGTTTTTGTTTTGCACTTTAAAACGTAGAAACTGTTACAGATGTAACATCAATCATCAGATTGTAATAATAAATCTACAAAGTCAAATAATATTACTGGCATTAATAGCATAAAAAGATCCTCCCCACCCTCAATTAACAATAGAGTGCAGTGTCTTACACGACCTACTTATGTTGACAAATGAGAGCAATATGACGAAGTTAGCTTCTGCTTTTCAGTCTTCTGTTTTTTATACGCGACAGCGGAGAAGTCTGAGTGAATGATACGCGGCAAAGAGTTCTTGGTATGAGGGGCAAGAGGAGCGATATCCATGTGAGAGAGAACCGTTCATTCATTTGATTTGTGTAGGCCGTGACGTCATTTGAACGTCATATCCGTTTGCTGCCTATCTCTCATCTCGCTGGAATTTATTCATGATGTTTAGTCTACTCGGTTGAAAACTAAACTGAATAGTGGACATAAATATGCAGAATATGGAGAATGAACCGAATTTTTATTTTTAAAGTCACCTTCAGCAATTATGTCATTTCCGGACGGTATTGTAACATTTATTTATTTGCTTTCATTATAATATATATAATAAAATATAATAGGCTATTCGTACAAGTACAAAAATAAAAATTACTTTGATACTGTAAATAATGAACTGAAAATAGATTATCGAAATTCTATAAATATATAAAGATAAAGTTCAAAATATTTCCGATTTAAATAAAAATAATAAACAGCTGTACTGTATAGTAGGCGTAAAAGGATGCGAGCGTAAGATAGTAGGAATTCATCAGGGTTGGCGCTGAGACAGTGCAGTGACACTCCGGCCCTGGAAACCGCACATTGTATGCTAATTTTCCCACCACGTTACTGAGGTATCTAGCATAGTAGTAGCAATACTTTATTATAAAACTTATTATAAACGGAATTGTTTGTTTATAAATAGTCAATATTGTATTACTCAAATGAATGAAGTGATTATGAAAATTATGTTTTCTTGCTAACGAAATCATTAAAAATAATGATCTACATTAAATAATAATGCATATATTCATAAAACAAAAATAATTATCTAAGCTCAACAATAGGCAGTTTAAAGTGATTTAATTACATATAAGTAAAAAATAAATAATTAGTTCGTCTGTATGTCCACGTATCGTGAGAGTGGTACGAAGTAGGGCGTTAGCACGAAGGTTGGGCGCGGCGCGGCGTAGAAGGGTCGCGGGACGCGCGGAGTATGCACAGAAAGCCGCCAGATGCCGGGTTACTAATATCCATGCTCAGCACTGCATGGCCAGGTGAGCGGAGACCATAGTGCTGTATTATAACATTCTACCATTCCTACCTGCCCGAGTGCCCGATGTCATCTGTATACAACAACACACAACACACGCCGAATTTAAATGTCTCGATCACTCACTCAGCTGTTGTGCCCATTACATCACATAACCAACTCTTGTTTTTTTTTTACATTTCCCAATGTTATTCAATTCAACATTATCACATACAAATATAAACAACTTAATATTATATTGTAATTTGAAATAATGTTCCAAAATTATTCAATTTTTAAATAAAATAATCAGAAAAAACAATAAATAATATAAGTACAGTGTAGTAAAAATGTATGAAATATAAAACGTACGTTTTAAAATGTTAGGGCATACGTTCGAGTCCACGTGAAAAACTACGTCGTAAAACAATTTCAAATACTGACTCATGTTACATTCGAAGTAAAGATGTGAATAAACAATTCATATTTGAATGTTGCAGTAAATAGCAATGATTATCAATATCTATCACATATGAGAGATAACATGATATGCCTGAAGTTTACTATACCACATTGACTATGTTACAGTGCATAGTAGCAACATGGCGGGATAACAGCTGAACTTGCCGGCCGCCAAACCCACCACAAATATACGGCAGTGTGTAAGTGTATACATCGTAGATCGGGTGTGTCTTCCAAAAATACGCATTAAATGAATAAATGTGCGATTTAACTTGAGCAGAACATGTATATAGTAAATTCAAAGTAAATGGAATCGAGTTTGTAGTAACGTAGTAACGTTTCACTCATTCTTACGGAAGGCATGCTTAGCACATGCTGTTCCACATGATGTTTATGTGTCAGTATTTTAAAATATTAAATACGATGTAGTATAAATATCAATATTTGTATTAAATTGCGTGTTTTCTTATATATATGTAATGTTTATAATAATAATAGACTTACCCAGAAACGTTCCCCAAAATATCAGAGTCTTCGTCCTGATCGTGATATTCTCTAGCAACAACACGTTTTATGTTGTTATTCAGTGTGGACATAATATGCAAAGTTCAAAACTTATGAATTATCGTCTTTTGTTTATATCAAATCACAAAACACTTAAAAAAATGACACTCGTAAATCACTAAATACACTGTACTATTTGAGTTACGCGACACGCGGGACGGGCATACGCAACGCCTCACAGCGGTTTTCTGATGGCGATGTTTGGCGGGAAACAGCTGAGGCCTAGATGACGCCAACTGTAATATCCCTCCGCCTCGATGGTTCAATGCTTCTTTTTCCAAAAATACAGATAGTTGCCAATTCATACTATTTAAATAACTCTGCTTATCACAATTTAATCATATTAGTTGATTTTAGGCATCTAATTACTGCTTATTCTTGTAAATATCGTATAACATTGTGGAACTATTTGTGACGCGCAGTAATAGTGTGCGATGGCTGTAAGCGTCTGCCAGCTGGCTCTGTAGCCCCGCCCAACACGTATAGCAAGCCAACAAACTTGCGTTCGCTCGCATCAACACTAATCAACTGAAAGAAAGCATCACGTAGTAAAAACATAATCAATTGAATTTGCGTTCATGTGTTGAATTGTCTTACCTTGCCATCACTTGATGTTTCAAAATATACGTAAAATAACTCATGAATCCGACTAGATCAAATTGTTAAATGATTAGTCTATAATTTTATGAAGTTAACTAAAAATATAAAATGAATTATTAATAATCTAATATAATGTACGGAAATTAAAAAAAAACGAATATTTTAGTATCTCAATATGCACATTATTTTTTTATAGTCAAAAAATATGCTATACTTGTTTGTAAAGCTTCTTCTGGTGAATTTGTTACACCTGTGCTTCTAAAAATTACTTATTTATTAATCTTACAATATTTTGGACACACACATTCTTAATATAAATAGTTTTTCGTTTTGAAGTACAATACTGAATGAATATGAAAATGTAAAATTTTTAACACTAGCAGAAATTCTGGCGTCTTAATAGAAAATAATTAGCTTATATAAATAATCGTCATTAATGTCATTGTTAGATAACTTAGATAGTCTCTTTATAATAAATGAATATTATTTCATACTTAACTCTGCTAAATAGAGCACATTCTCACTGCTTACAATTAGTTGCTGACTAAAGTGATCTTAGAAACTAGTTTTGAATAATTCTCTAAATACGCGTTTGTCTGTGAATGTAGGTTTCTGTAGGCACTATAAGAATTTTTTGATGTTCGCTTTCATGAGCCGCGACTGAGCCGGGTTTACTTTGATTTTCAGCTGCTGAATGAGATCGTAAATCTTCAACGACGGGCCGACCTTCATACCCGTGAAGTTGATGATTTCATCTTTGCTCAGAGACAGTAACGTCTTGCCATCGATTTTCTAAACATATAACAAAATATTTTTTGGATAATGAAATAACAACTTATGAAATGTGATAAGTATACCTGTTTACTGAAAGTATCACAGTAGTTGGCGCAATCATTGACTCGCAGGAACTGAGCCACATCGAACACGTTCCATTCGGATGGGCAAAGGTCACCAGATTCGCATGAGCCACCCGTGCTGTCCACTAGTCTTGGTATTATTTTTGTACTTGTTGTTATAGACTACATAAAAAAATATTCAGTAATATGTCATGTAATAATACTACAATACGCACATTAATATAAGATGTAGCTTTTCTTTCTGGTGGCGGCGAAGGTTCCGCGGCTACGGGCATGCTCTGGTCGGGCCCCGAGGGCTCCTGTCCTGTCTCTGGTTCCACGATGTCCACTTCTTGTTTGATATATTCGACAATGTCCAGCGGTTCCTCCTTGATAATTCTCTCAGTTTTTATAACTGGCTTCGGTGGTGACGTGGTGTCTTTTTTCTTCTTTCGGCCACGTTTTTTCAGACCTTTGGGCGACTTGACTAGCGGTGGAGCTGGCTTGGGGATGACGCGCGGGCCTTCCAACTTGTGCCCCACTAGCTGACACCAGCCCACGGGGTAGATGTCTGGGCTCTCACAGTCCAACCATTGATCGTACTCCTCTTCCCAACCATCAAAATGCACCTTGAGCAGGCGGCCCACCACTTTGGCTACGGTGGCCACGCATACGAGCCGCGGGTCCATGAGGTCAGCCGCCTCCATCTTCATGCCAACCACGAAACCGTGGTCGGGTACGTCGCGATTGAACAGATGTATGCTAGCTGCAATGTTGTTGGTCTCCTGGAGGTAGCTGGCCCAGCTGAACGTGTTGAGCTCGTAGCCTTTGGGTGGCGTGAGCGGGATGCTGTTAGAGGCGCAGAAGCCAGCGGGGAAGATGCACGGCGAGCTCACATGATAGCAAAACCAGTCAGCACCCGTCGCGTCCACGTCGTACGAATCGATGCGGATCATGATATAGCCAAAGCGCAATACGTCCATCACGGTTGCTACGCATATCGACGAAAGGTTGAGCGGATCGATAGCTTCGAGTTTCATACCCTCGCAGAAGCCGTTGTTGACGTTTTCGCGTGTGCCAGTCTGCGAGCCGAGGAATAGATCCTCAGTGGCGTCGTCCTCGTCCCACATCCCTTCGTTGATACGCTCTAGGTAGTCGAGGGGTGCGTCCAACGTGTGGCCCACTTTGCGCGCCCAGCCCACCGGGTGAATAAGTGGCGAGTCCTCGTGACACCAGAACCCATTATCCTCGGGCGGACTATCATAGTAGCGCACGTGTAATCGCTTCCCGATGATTTTATGCACCATGGCCACTTTCACCTGTGAGATTCTGTTTTTGTCGACGACTTCCAGATTTAAACCGCACTGAAACCGACACTTTAAACTATCCGCCACTTTGTTGGAGAAGTTGGAGGGCAAGGTACGAGCACCCGTCAACCGCTTCACGAGGAACTCCTTCCAGTCGTTGTACTTGTCCTCGATCGTCTTGGGCGGGATGAGTGGCTTGCCACGCGTTGCGCACCAACCTACTGGGTGTACCTGTGCCGAACATAGCGATACCCAGAAGTCCTTGCTGCCGTTGGAACCAAAGCCCTCGTAGCGCATGAGTGCCTTGTAACCCGTTATTTTGAGTACGGTGGCCACCCAAAACGAATCGTGAATGGCTTCGGAGAAGTCGTCACAGTCCGTGTTTTCTACCTCCACCTTCATGCCCACGAGGATGTTGTCCCACAAGTCGGCGATGGGCGCGTGCTTGAAACAGGACACGGGCGCCGCGAAAAAGTGCGACTCGCCAAGTTGCGCGTTCCACTCGTGCGTGTTGGCCAGTTCGGCGGTCTTACGTCGCGGGTGCGGCAGCGCGTCGTCTGCGGCAGGCGGTGGTGGCGCTAGCTGTGGGAGCGGCTCGTCCGACACCATGCCAGAAAAATCGTCTTCCAGTTCCATACGGAATTTGTACTCTGCGTATTGCTTGTGGTTGTGGCTGTCGAACGCCTGCCCCTGGTGCGATGGTGGCTCGGCTGGCAGTCCGTTGTAGCCGCGTGCGCACGCCATGCTGCAGAAGCGGCGCTCGCGAGTATAAAAAGCGTGCTTCACGCCGATGGCGCCGCATTTCTCACAAACAGCTGCAAATGTAAACACATATTATCACATTAGTTCACTATGCTCCACTTACTATCCAATAGAATACGTATAAACTAAATCAGATTTGAGTGAAACATGTTGATGGCACAGTGCAAACACTGACAAATGAATAAAAACCACACTAATATACAATGCAATTAAAATGAATAAGCAGAAGTACTAGGGAACATACATACCCATTCCGTCTTTTTGGATTGGTATAACGGATAAATCTGTATCGCTTTGGTATGCTATTGGTGTTTTTAAGACCAAGCCCGGGTGCTTAATGGGCTTGATCTTGCGACTGGGCAGGTTCGCAGTCTGCGTGGCAGTGCTCATCATATATCTCGGCGTAGACTCTTCACTACTGTCTATAAACGTATCATTGCTGTCTTGTTTGATATCGTCATAGTCAAGCATGCCCAATGCTTCCATCTCCTGAGCAAATAGGTATTTCATTTTAGATGTTATTTATTTTTTATTCACTGAGTTTTGTTTTCATTTCGTTAGTGTACTTTTCCTTTTTACATAAACTATTATAAATTAGGTATTTAGTAACATATGATTATTAATGAAACTGGCATTACAGATGTTGCAAATAAATACAAGAAGCAACAAATACATATATTAAAAGCAGCTCTAATATATTAATCATTACTTTTTAGTATTGATTATACTATATTATTGAGATACTCTCTATACAATAAATAATAAATGAAGCAAAATAAATGACATGCAATCTTTTTAAAAAGCGTGTGCTTGTCTATATACTATGTTCGCTTTATATACAATTAGTTATGTGTTATTGTATTCTATCTCACTAATATGAATATGAAATGCAAACACTACACTCTAACCGAATGAAATTTCACCTACCATAGGAGAATGGTGAACATGTATGTCTTCAAGTGACTGATTTGAGGTAGAATGGTGAGACGAGGCAAAAAAAGGGCTATCATGGTCCAGCATCATTTCTGAAGAATCAGAATGCATCAGACCGACACCCATGTCAGGAGTGATTTGACTGGCACCCATCCATACCAAATCTGTTACTCCTGGCATTGTATAAACTAAAAGTAAACACATACGGTCAAATTATTTTGATATCCTAACGTGGTAGATTGCAGCATTAATCAAAGTTAATTAAACTATAAACTGCATAATAAAAAAGTGTATTTAAGAGATAACAATTCATGTTTATTAGGTATTAATTTCTCTACATTCCGCGTCCAAATATTGCTGTTCATTCGGTATCTCATGCACTAAAATGCTGTTTTATAGTACACCTATAAAACATTCAAATCACCTATTTAAATGCTGTCTGTAAAGGAAATAATTTTCATAATTTATTATTGATATTTACTTCAATATCTAATAGACAAAGGAGGCTAGAATAATGCAACGATAATATTTCAAACGCTTAAATAAATGAAAACTAAAAGTGGTTTTATTCAGAAACAAATGTGTTCGAGAATGATAAATTATGTATAAATACCGTTCATTTTTAAGACAACGTTCTTTTCTTTAAGGCATTACAAATAATTGCTTTTCTAGACCACGAAAATCACACAAAACACACTACAACACAGAATATAAATTTGACCAACGTAGTCATGGGGGAGTTTCATCGGCCGTCAAATTAACTACGTTTTTTGTATCATCGTGTACTAATTTTAGTTAATATTTGCGATAATATAAGAAAAATTGAAATCATAGTTCAAAAAATAATATTATTTTAAAGGATATTACACATATAAAATTTGCTTTTAACAAAATTATACGAATTACACAATACTTTATTTTAAGTGCGTTTTTTTTTCACTTGAATCAATTGCAAGTAAATTCATTTTTGAATCTATTATAGTTATATTTCATATCACATAACTTTGTATAAGGTTTTATGAATATTTATAATTATAATTGAATTATATAAGAATATATATGCATACTGTAATTAGATTAGCGTAGTGAACATTTTGAATTTGACAGATATAAAAAAGGTAACCTAAAAATAATACTTACAATATTTCATCGTTGTAGTTGTCACTATTTTTATAGTAATTTGTTCAAAATTATTATAAAGTAAACTCTAAAATAGTTATCAGTAATTAGTTTTTGTGGTAATATAATTTTATAAAATTCAAGGTTAATTAATGACTTATGGACTTTTTATCTTATTTATAACAGTGACTTGTATTTATTAATTATTAGCATTTAAACCATTAAGTTTCGCCAGTGTTTATATTTAATTTAAAAATGTCTTTTAAGGAAATACAAATAGCTGTTCCATGGGGTATTGTCGCAGGTATGATTACTTACATAGCAAAAAATATACTTTAGTAGATGCATTCATCACCAACTAATTAGTTGTATTACATAATTGCTATTCATTTTTAATTTATAATGCAATTAATGCATTGTTATTTACAGGAAAATCATGGGGGAATGAAAATGGAAAACTAATTGTTGCTTTTCATGGATTTCAAGATAATGCAAATTCTTTTGACAATCTTATTCCGTTTTTACCAAAATCATTTAATTACAAATGTTTTGATCTGCCTAGTCATGGAAAATCTTCTCATTTAATTACAAAATCTATGCCATCAGTATTTGATTTTGTTTTAACTTTGAAACTAATACTAGATCATTTAAATCAGAAGAAATATATTTTAATGGGACATAGTTTTGGTGCACAAACTATAATTCTTTATACACAGATGTACCCTGAACGTGTAGAAAAAATAATATGTTTGGATACTATACATTATATGCCAGTTAATCCAGATGTTTTTATTGATAGATTAAGAGACAAATTCAGTCTTTACATTAAGCTTCATAAACATAATAACGATACAGCTCCAGCTTATTTACTAGAAGATGCTATTCAAAAAATGAAAGATGCTAGACTCGTCCCAATAACCGATGAAGCTGCAACTGCTTTACTGCAAAGGGCTTTAGAACCTGCTGGAGGTGACAAGTATAAATTTTCATTAGGTCAGCATCTTAAATATCTGATATGGCCGTCGTTTTCGCTGCAATATGAAGTTGAATTAATAAAAGCGTTTCCAATTAAATGTCCGCATTTAATAATTCTGGCTTCTGGTTCAAAACCGTTCTATAAATTAATCAGGAAGGCCCTGCAAGCTTATAAAAATACCAATAAACGGTGTGAAATATATTGTGTTCCGGGAACCCATGACGTTCACATTGAAGATCCAGAACTAGTAGCAAGCTATATCAACAAATTCCTTATAAGTACTAAAAGTAAACTGTAAGATAATATTATTTTGTTTTAAATATATATGTATTGTAAGATGTATCGAGGTTTAATTCTAAATGAATGTTCTCTAACAAAAATGTGATATAAATCCATTCCAGTTGTATTATTTGATGTGGTAGTGTAATATAAATTAATTTTTATATTGTGGTAGTATTATATAATTCTAAGTTGGTGTATTTTATATATATTTGAATAAAATTGAAATATAAACCATTGCTCACATATTAATTACAGTAAATAAATATGATTGGTAGAAAGTTGACTAAAATAACAAAAAAATATATTATTTTTAATAATCGGTGATTAGAGATGAACGAAGTTTTAAATAAGGCGGTGCAATGACGTCAGGAATTTATACTCGTAGCCACTCAAAACAAAGGTAAGGAAAATATCCTTTTAATAATGTTGGAATAAGGACTATTATCGTTTAATTTCTCAGTATATCTGCAGTGTTTGACATAAAACTAATGAACTGTCAGTGTAAAGTTAACCTCAACGCTTGTAGATATAAATATTAAAAGTTTCATTTCAGCATGTCTAGTAAATATAATTATCAACCATTTTATAATGAAGGCATAAAACCGCATATAATAAGAATTCCATTTGGACGTTTTGCGTGGATAACTGTTTCATTACCCTTCTTTGGACTAATGTTTTGTGTTATGTGGTCTCTTATTTATGATTTCGACAGAGCCACTTTTACGCATTGCCAAGTATACAATGTACTCCCTTCGCTATCTGCAGCTATAGGTAGTTTTTCACCACAAAAGGAAGTATGGCAATGGGCTGTGGGATTGCAGGTGAGAGGAACTCAATGATGACAGTAATTAGTATTCTATGTCAAGTTATGTCCAAAATATGATAAAATATTTAATTTTGGTTGTAGACTAAATTTGATTAATTTTCTTACAGGCAATACCACGATTTATTGTAGCGTTTATGTATAAAAAATATCACAAAGAAATACTTTTCCCATGGGCTTTCTGTTTCAGCACCGTAGCTTGCATGTTAAATATTATTGAAATAATATGTTTAATTGGACTGTCATTTTGGACGTCTACAGACAATTATCGTAGGATTACAATAGTTGAACATGTACATCAGCACTGAACTAATACTGTGCTCTTTATTTCAGCTGTACACAAGACTTGTTTTGTAACCTTTGTTATAACATCCGAGTTGTATATGCTACTTACTTGTATATTGTTTAAAAGATGTCGACGCCACCCACCAATGAATATAGAAACCAAGTCCTTAAGGATCAAGGGCCAATTAGTCATTTTTAATATATGCAGTATTCTGCTAGCGTCGTATTTCTTTATGAGACACAACTCATACTGTGAGCCGGGGGGTAATTTTTATTATATATTATAATAATTTCAATATATCCTGTATGTTATATTTTCAGTCTATTCCCTGTTCGCATTATTCGAGTACCTGGTCGTTCTATCCAACATGGCATTCCACATGTCTGCCTACTGGGACTTCTACGACAGGGACTTGGTACTGAACGAAGACTGTGATATAGATTTAATATATAGATGATAATACGAGATATTAATTTTAACATTAATTTAAATTATTTTTCAAATCGTTGTTTTATTTTTATACGTTTGTTATTGCTATTCGCACAGCATTTCTCTAAAGTTGTACAATTGTATTTGTATACCGAGTATCTGTCTTTAAAATCTACATATTAAGATTAATATGGGAAATAAATTTTTATGCAACTGTTGCCTCCGGAATTATTTAAAATAATTCTTGTAGGTATTTAAATTCTACTTCTTAATCAGTTAACTTTTCTTGTTCTACATGGTTAGTTGCTGTAAAAGTTAGATTTAAAATTGACTGAAACAAGTAAAATGTAGAGTAATGTAATTGGCAAACAAATATTTTTTTAATTTCAAATATTCATTATAATTGAAATTTGAATAAATTTATGGGTCTTGTGTTTTCACTAAAATATTTGGTAACATTTCATTTCTAAATATTTTTTGAATTTTTAAAAATAAAATATTTTTTTGACAAACAAAAATGCAAATATTTGCTTGAATTCAGTTCCATTTCCATAATTACTTATTATAAAATTGGGCATATTTTAAACATCGTTTTATCCGTTACTAAATCCTTAAGAAAAATAAGGTTTAAATTTAAACGTAATTTAAATAATTTCGTACCAATGAACTAACAAGATTATAGATGTAGCTATATATACGAATTGCTTAAACTACGTTCAAAAATTGAACTGCCTTTATACTATCGGCCTTAAATATGTAGAATGAAATTAATTAAGGTTTTAAATCTTTTTTTCTCTACAATTAATTGAGTGGCAATAGGTGCGGAAAACAGATTTTCTACATTAATCACCCATGTATACCTTTAAGAGATACCCGGTATATGCATATACATCTTTAAAATTAAACTAAGATATATTACGATAAAATATATAATTCCAAGTTAAAGTGAATTACAAAACATGTAATCATTTGACAAACAGTTTCGCAACATGAATAAAATTCAACAGTAGTTAAACAAGAAACACCAATCTAATTGATGATAGTCACATACGCATTATTCGATCTGAAACTCCTTCTTGATGCGCTCAGTCAGCATGCGGGCGATGGCTAATGAGCTGGTGGCAGCAGGTGATGGCGCATTGCGGCAGTGTAGCACGCGTCCTCCCACCGGGCCCTCGCCGCGCGAAAATACGAAGTCGTCCACCAAGGCACCCGTGTCCATCATCGCTTGGGCACGCACTCCAGCCGGCCCCTTCATTACATGCGCCGCCGTGATCTCTGGAATGTACCTCTGCAAATCTTTCATCTGCAGCGATGTTATCAGCGACTTCATTATTTCTTTGGAGCCTGGTTTAATATACTTCAGTGCCATATTTATAAAGCCTGAATATGTTACAATTTCTATAAATTCTTTCAAATTAAAGTCTGTCCATCTGAGAAAGAAACAAATAATGAACAATACTGAATAATTGCTAAACGGATGTTTCATACATTTATGGGTAGAGCGTCCACTTAATAAGTGAGACGTTTTGATTTCAAATCGCAGTGAGGGATTTAAAAAAAAAATATTTATTGTCTATTTTTATTTCGACTACATAAAAATCAGTGGTCATTCATCTAGCAAAATCTCATAAATGGTTAATTAGTTATAAATGAAAAAAAAGAAGATATTTAATTTTATAAAATAATATTTTAAAATTTATTTATATTTCATTATTATAATTACGAATATTTGCAAGGCGCCAGTTGCATTCTTATTATCTTTAGATGTTAATATTTCTGAGATTTTGCTTACATGACCTTGTTCACTTATTTTTAGACCTTTTGTTTGAATTTTAAGTTTTATATATTGTGTACATAAACAATGTAAAAAAAAAACATTTAAAATAACAAAAACAAATAATAAAATAAAGTTTATTTAAAAATGAAAGCCGAAACGTTGGCTATTTTGTAGTAATTTTAATAAAATCGACCGAATTTCAAATAACTTCATTTATTTCTTTAACTTACGAATATCCTTCTCGCCGAAAGGAAAGGACAGCGTTGGGTCCAAGAAGAACTGTTCCGTCCATCCTTGGTGTAAAATGCACTCCCAAAAATGGAAACCTCGGATCAGGCACAGGATAGATGTTTCCTCGAATCATATGATTCTTACTTGGATGTAACATTAGATATTCGCCTCTAAATGGAATAATCTGAGGATCTCTTGAACAATTGGACATGACTGCAAGTTTATCAGCATACAGACCACCACACGTGAAAACATATTTCGCTTTTAAAACATCGTTGTTTCTTGATACTAATGCAACAGGGTAATCTGCCATCCCGCTTTCCTTAAATTGAATTACTTCAAAGTCTAAGTATATTTTGCCACCGGCTTCCTGAAAATCTTTAGCATAAGACAAACACATTCTATGAAAATCTACAATTCCAGTATGTGGAGACCACAGTGCTTTTAATCCTCGACAAAATGGCTCAACTTCTTGAATTTCTTTTCCTTCTAGTACTTGAAGATCAGGAACTTTATTTATTCTACTTCTTTGTTCTAAAACATTCAGTCTTACAACTTCTTCTGGTGTTGTAGCTACAATAATTTTTCCGATTTTTTTGTAAGGTATTTTTTTCGCATCACAATATTCATAACATAATCGTAAGCCTTGACCACAGAGTTTTGCTTTTAAGGAACCAGGTTTATAATAGATACCAGCATGTACAACACCACTGTTATGATTGGTTTGGTGAACGCCTAATTCAGTTTCTTTTTCAACAATTGCAATATTCAAATCTGGATTGCGGAGTAAAATCTCCCGCGCAGTAACAGTTCCTATGATTCCTCCTCCCACGACCACTACGTCATATTCTGACCTAGTATTGATGAAAAGAAACTACTACACTAAATTTTTGGCAACTATATTTGTACTAACCTTGTACTTGTAGATGTTGATCTTAATGAATTATACGCGAAATTTCTAAATTTAATATGTTTTATTAATGAAAATCCTACTTGAGCTAATGCCATGGTGCGCAGTCAGTACAAGACGATTTTCTAAATTTTTATATATTCTGTCACATCACATGATTAAATCAAATAAAATTGCTGTTGCTTTTTGTAGTGCTTATTTCGTGACGTATTAAGATTTACATCTGAGATAATATTTTGAAATTATTTTGTCCTTGACTATGATAATGACATTCTTATAGATTTTGAAAATAGTAGTAAAATTTATCGGCAAGGAGGGTTTCTAAGCAATTTAGTTCGAAATACTTCTAAAAATTGTAACTAGATGTTTCTAGGTGTACTGCTGGTAAAATTTGAGAAGGTCGCGAGTAGTCGGGCAATGTCGGCATCATATATTTGAACCGAAAGCGGCAAGCTATTGACAGGGTGCGGGTTGGTTGGTTAGCCAGCGCCGGGTTCGCGAGATTTTCGCGGCGGCCTGCGCGCTACTTGCGCCAGTAGAGCCGCAAACGTGAGTGAGTATGGAGGACGAGTTACGTTGTCCGGTGTGTAAACAACTGTATAACAATCCGGTGTTGTTACCGTGCTACCATGCGTTGTGTTTGATTTGTGCCGTGCAGTTACAGCAGCCGGTTTCGCACGCGGGGGCGGGAGTGCCGGGGGTGGGGGTTGTGGCGGCGGCGGCGGCCGCGGAGCCGGCGGAGAGTGTGGCGTCGGGTAGCTCGAGCACGGAGCCGGGCGACTACCAGGAGGTGGACAAACTGTCTATCCTCAGCGAGACAGACAGTGGGGTAGTGTGTACATCGCGGCCTAACAGCTACGTGGGCACGCCGAACCTGCAGGGGCTGCTGTTCCCGCCGTTGAGCACGAGTGCACTGTCGCTACCGTGCCCCGTGTGCCACAAGCTGGTGTATTTTGACGAGAACGGTGCACACAACTTACCCAAGTACCGCGTGATGCAGGCCATCGTGGACAAGTACGGCGAAACGCGTGAGGCGTTGCGGTGCGAGATGTGCGAGGGCGAGCCGGCGCCGGCGACGACGGCATGCGAACAGTGCGCCGTGCTATACTGCGACGCGTGTCGCGAGGCGTGCCATCCCGCGCGCGGCCCGCTCGCCAAGCACACACTGCATGAGCCTCGACGTGGTCTGGCGCTAGCCGCCGCCAGGCCGGGGCCCGGCCGCTGCCCTGACCACGAGGACGAGTCCCTGTCCATGTACTGTCTTGTGTGCAAGCAGGCCGTGTGTGCTCTCTGCCTTCACGACACCAGGCACACGTCACACGATGTGCAGGCCATCGCTGCCATGTGCAAAGCACAAAAGGTAAATGCTTCTCTTAGCTCTCGAAGACAGCTGTTCAATGACATCAAACCTTGATCTACTCTGCTACTCTCAATGTAATCACTATCTCCGTATTCTGAATTTCAGTCTTCGTTTCAAAATAAGAATAGAAAAATATCCTGGCATAATTTGTTGACTGTTGAGTTGGGGGTGCAGGAACGTTATTTTGTTACGAGTTTCAATTTCGGGCGTCTGTAGCACGTAAATCAGAATTCCGAATACCGTTCGGTTGTCGTTGCCAATGTGACTGCATGCTTGGTTGCCAGCGAAATATGATTTTGTTCACGCTCGCGATCCGCCATCCACCGCTACCGATCTTGACTTTATTACAAAAAGAAGTCACGTTCGCTTACAGACACAGAAGAGATTTGCGGCATTGACTTGACACAACTGTCCACTTTTATTTTTCTTGTTTTGTTACCCACTGGAGGCCATATAAACCTCTGCTATATGATTTATTGAATATCTCGAATTTATTCTTATAAACGTATTTTATTTCTTCATGCGTGACACAAACTATGTAAAAGTTTGTAAACATATATGTATGTATACAAGAATTGACTTGTACAGATTTTCAATTTCTGCATTATTAAGATATGTAGCTGAACAATTTGAGTGAGTTGTCCGCCACACCTGGAGAATAGACTGCGGTTTTAGTGAAGTAGAACTGGACAACCTTGAAAGTGTATGTTCGATGATGACATAATGAGACCACTTTTGAGGTCTACATGTTAGATTTTTATAAGGAAAAAAAACTGGTTTCTTTAGCGCGTTGCTACTTTCACACTTCATTCATAAAAATAATTATTATTTCTATCCAAATTCAATATTGTTCAATTTAAAGTTTTGTATGAGTTAGCCTACTAGAATGTTTGAATTTAATATGTAAATAATTCGTATTGTTTCCTGAAATTGCATTTAGAACATTTGTAATTAAAATGCTTCTCGTAATAAACAAGTTAACAATTCCCCTTAGACATTTTAATTAATTAAATAGTACAATTCCATCCTTAAATAAACAGAAATGTACAATTTGTCCGGAAGACAGATTGAATAATAAAGCGCATTATGAAATCTGAACTTCCGGTGAAAGTTTTTGCAGTTTCCCTTGCTGTCTGGACGTCTCTATATAAGCCGGTACCGGTGCCAGGGTTCAGTCCCAATGCGAATGATACAAAAGGTAGCCCCTCGCTTCGCCAAAGTGTGCCAGCGCAAAGCTGCACGTGGAGCCAGCCAAGCATATGCACGGCTGCGCTGGTCGACTGGGACTCACCCTCTGCTAGGTAAAAATGAAGGGGCAGCTGAAGCTCTTCTGTGTCTGTGTCTACCGAATTAGCTTGCTTACATTCTGGGTAGCATCAATTCAAGGTTACTGTGAAGTGGGAATCATTCGATGCATAAATTGTTTTCGTTTTTAATAAACTTCAACACTTCAATAATATTTAAATAAGATAAGATTCATCTTAAGGTAATTAAATATATTTTTGTAAAACAATATTTTCTAAAAACAAAGTGGAAAACTAATTTCCCATGAATAGGAGTTTTCTCCAATACAGCACATGAATGAGAAATAAGGCCTGAAAGATATAAGAACTAAAGTGTAATAACGTTTGAATCTGTACAAAATATGTCAAATTCGTCCAATGATACTGGGTAACCGAATAGGCGTTGAAACAGCCAAATGTGGATTTTATTTTTATAAATTCTCATTTGAAATGTGAAAACATATTAGGTACTTTTAAACAGAGGATTTACTTCCTGTTGTTTATCTAATAAAATTCAGTGACAGTCCGCCGGTGACTTTACGAATGAATAAACGTCAAATTATAAATATTATTAGAGATTAGACAACAGCAACCTGATCATAAAATAGGTTTACCACATTTATAAAAGTAATTTAAATTAGGGGTAGATTTAAATTTAAATTTTCACCAATTTAAATCTACCCCTGTGGCTCCCTCTCCACTAATATCTTTGAGGGCCGTGATTTGACGGCTGGTAACCGCACTTCACGCGAAAATATATCACTTACCGAAATCTGCTTAGGCAGAGTGCCACACCCAGTAATGTGTAAAAGGCGTGATGATATATTTATTTTTATTTATAAAAGTAATTTCCGATATAAACATAGTACTGTATTACAAAAATTATAAATAAAACCACGAGTGTTTGACAATTCTATATTTATCCGCATAATTCATGACTTCACATGATGTTACTGACAGAATTCTCTCTTTAAAAAGCTTGTTTAATAAATGAGAAATAAAATAATTAGTTACTGCGAATAATGTAACACAATAATGCTATTAATGTTGTGAACATAAACATAAAAGAAATAAAAAATAACATACATTTATTGCATTACCTCCTAGTGGTGAATAACCATAATAATCAGGCAACATGTGGAGCAACAGCGACAAACGACAAGCGACACATCTTGGCGCTAGTTTCATATCGATCTGCAGTCTGCAGTGCTCGCTACGTACACCAGTACACCACTACGAGTACACGCACACAGGTTTTAAAAGCGCTTCCGCTGCCGCTGAATCAACCCCTAAATATCTGCTCTTTTGTTTAAATCTACCCCTAATTCCCGTATTTCATTACGGCGGCCTGGTTTGTTTTTAAGTAATTAGATCGACGGTGGTGCTGCTACACTTCTTCCCCGCGCTGCTGCTGATTTACCCACAACCAGTTTCCATACATGGATCGGAGACGCTTTTCACACCGGCGCCGGCGATCGACGACCAGCGTCGTTGCGAAGGAACTGAATCTTTTAATACATTGAGCCTATACAGAGTTTGGTACTTTTAGAGAATGAAACATTCAAGCATCTAGACTTTTTCAAGTTACAGAAAATAGAACTATGTCTTTTAAAATAAATAATATGCCTAATTCAATTTAATATTGACGCTTAAACACTGATCATTTCGAAACAAAATATGCATTGTACATATTTTTAAAGTTGGATATTGAAAGCAGTACAATAAATTTAAAAATGTAGAATAATTTAATTAATTTAAATATAATGAGTTCGATTCCTGCACCCGATAAACTTTATTCTACATTAAAATTACTCATCATCATTAATACCTTAGGAGACATGATTTGACGACTGGTAATCGCACTGCACGCGCAAAATATATTATTTATCGAGATCTGCTACGAGCATGGCATAGTACTATACTCAGTAGTATTTTTTTTTAATTTGGACCCGATAATTATAAGAAAACGCAAAAAAAAATTTGAATTCAAATAGAATATTTACTGAGGTAATATAATTATAACGAATTATTGTATTTCCGTGCTCTCCATTCTTTCGGAGATATTCAATTTTTTTTTTTTTATATTTTCCATAATTATTTGCCACACCCAGTAATGGAGAAAAGGCGTGATGATATACATATTTATTTATTTTCTGAGTCCATCTATTGTTCAAAGCATGAAAATAACAATATCGAAATGACAAAATGAAATTTTGGAGGAACAACAAATTCTTCGTCAGTATGGTGGTGTGGATAGCGCTACGGAATTCGAATCCGGAGATTCCGAATTAGAATCTCACTCAAACTAAATATTATATAAACTACTACACTGCGGCTCGGTGAGTGCGGACCCTGTACTGTAATTGGGATTAAATTCCTGTTGTACAGCGTAAGATAATAGTTATTTATGAAACTAGTAATGAAATGAAGGTTATTACCTTACGCATGTGAAATTTGCAGAACGAGGCGTAGCCGAGTTAAGTAAACACATAAGTAAGGTAATAACATATTTCCTTACTAGTTTCATCTAATATTTTTTCTTACTTCCGTTCTAATAAATAAGAAACAGCGTTTTTGAAATTATGAAATTTTGACATATTAATGACAGTTATAAATTCAAAAAATAAAAGAATAACACATCAGAATTCGTCTACCAAGATATCTGTTGCTATGTTACCTCATTATTTCACTAGTTAAATAATGTAGTTCATTACCTAACTCAAATAAGTGAAATAAAACGTCTATTTCCTAACGGAAGTAGAAAAATAAATAAATAAATTCGGAGATGATTTCCTTAGTTTCACATTCTGTTGACAGTTCCAAGACGGAAAAGCGACAGTTTCAGGTCGGAAAAGTGACAGTTCCAGGTCGGAAAAGATACAGTTCCAGGTCGGCAAAGTAAAAGTTGAAAATAACTTGTTTTACAACTTTTTAAAATTCAGAAGTTGACATATTACTATATCATTGTGAATAAAAGTATTTTACATTTATTACAAAGTGTTTTATGAATAATTCAAAGACCTACCAAATTTTTCAAAAGGATAATAGTGATTAAATTGATGGGGATACGGCAACCACAGTTAACTTTTGTAATTTACATGTGACACATCTGTTCAAAGAGATTTATCGTCACAGCATGTGTACACTTTGCATGGTAAGATTACGTCTGCTGCTAAACATATTCTTCATTTTAATAAAGAATTACACTGATTTAATTTACTTACAAAGGACAAAAGAAATGTGTACACTAAATTGATAAATATACACGAAGAGTGAAACAAAATTGTATTCTTTCTTGCGTGTTATCAAAGTTTCGTGGCTTGTAGTTCTGTAAAAGTTTAGTTAGAGAAATTATCGAAATTGACGAAGTAATTTAGGGTTCGGTGAGTAAACAATTGTTTCTTTGTGTTCGGGTAATTAGTAACATTTACCTTCGTTTTAGAATGAAAGTGTTTTGAATGAAACCAGAATTTATGTGGAACGCGTGAATTGTAATAAATCATTTCATTTCCATTCAGGGAAATGTATAAAAAAATATTTTAATATCGTTTGAAATATGGTTCACGTAATCAGAACTGACAGTTTTATTAAAATGAATTTTGTAATGAATATTTCTTTTATGATTTAAATCAAACAAAAAGACCAAATCTAAACTAGTCGATGCACATGTAATACATTTTAAATTAATATCCCTAGGTTACATATTAAAATATTACATTTTTTTTCTTTGTAATATAAGTTATAGATCTATTTAATATTGATACAATATTATGCAGGCCATAATAGTATACGAGTATTAAAGAACGAGGTTTATAAGACTTTTTTTCGCACGCGTTCGAGTTTTGAAAATGAGCCACAGCTGAGTTTTCTAAAGGACAAGTGCGATAAAAGTCTTATAAAAGGAGTTATTAGTACTATTTTTTTTTATTTTTCGTCTTTTATACATTAAAATTTAAAAACAAAATATATTTTAAAACCAAGCCAATTTAGGGTAATTTGTATATGAAATATTGTGGTTGGTAACTGTTATTGACATTTATGCAATTGTTCAGATTTTGAGGTTATATTGAAGTTTTGAAGTTCTCAGCTTGATAGGATCAGTATACCATCCGCTATCACCAACCGTCTAAAACAAAATGTTACGTTTTGAACTACAAGTTAAAAATCCAAATTACATTATACATTTTATTTAATTCGGGGCCGGTATTTGACGCCTTAGGTTTAATTTATAAGAATCATGATTATAGTAATGTGTTTAAAGAGTATTAAAAATAGTGACGTTGCGTGAACGAATCGAGCGTTATGATCATAATGCTTATAATTCCTAAATTGAAAAATGAACAATTTTGGGCCACTGTGTTGGTAGCTACTTTTAGTATTACAATATTACACATGAGCATTGGAAAATAAATAATTACAAATTAAATGGCTGGTAGCACAAGCTCTGTTTTTGCCTGTTTTAAGAGCAGTGTTTTTGGGTGTTTTGCTATCTCTAACAAGTTAAAACCGTGCTCTTAAAACACCCAAAAACAAAGCTTGTGGTACCAGCCAATATGTATTGTGTAATATACAAATAAATCAAATAATTTTGTTATTTATTCTATCGGTTAATCTTTGGCAGGAAATGTCAGATTTAATTAATTTAATTGTAATTAATTACGCAACAATCCGTTGTTATTGTTTTGCAAACTTCCCTTAGTTTTACTATTTTTAACAAGATTTTTTTGTTCTTGGTCAGTGCGTCCAATACTATATACCCTTAAATTTTGTTACACAGGTTTAGTTACACCCTATATACTTCGTATCATAGCCATTAACAAGAAATTATATTCAAGTGAAAAATAAAACACTTTTAGAGGATATCTTCACTTTGTGTTATATTGTTTTTTAATGTTAGATATCTTTTAGAGAGATATTCTTAAATAAATAAAATAAATATATCATCACGCCTTTTACCCACTACTGGGTGTGGCACTCTGCCTAAGCAGATCTCGGTAAGTGATATATTTCTTCGCGTGAAGTGCGGTTACCAGCAGTCAAATCACGGCCCCCAAAGATATTAGTGGAGCGGGAGCCACAGGGATAGATTTAAATTGGTGAAAATTGTTTGTCGGCTGTGGGGATTAAACCAGGGTTCTCAAGATCCACAGGCCGACTCGATACCACTGAGCCACCTACCCCATAGAGATATTCTTAGATTTGTTCAATTTGGAAAGTACGTATAAAAAGCAATCTATATTTGGGCAAAACGCCCGATGATGTACTAATTTCCGGTCGATTTTTCTGTATGTTCTGACTTCGATGCGATATTTTTTGTTGAGTAATTTGTCACTTTATATCAGTTCATAACAGGGTTCGAAGATATATATCGATCGATGTATATCATGATATTTATTTTGATATATATCGTCATATTTTTGCAATGATATATATCCATTATATAAAAATATCAAATAGTTTTTGAGATATAGCCTCCGGAAAAGTGAAATTTTTCGAATTTTTCAGTTTTTATACTATTCCGAGGCTATATCTCAAAAACTAAATGTGATATGAAAACGCGCTCAACGGCATTAATTTTCTCGTGCTTCAGTTAACTTATAAACATAGTTTCAGCGATATTTATTTTTTTTCAATTTTCCGCCAAAAAAATCGCAAAAAGCGGTTTTTTAACATTTTCTCGAAAACCAGAAGTCATATGCATTTGAAGATTGCACCACTGGATTCAGTGGGTCAAAATACATATGTATGTAAATTTTCGTTTTAATAATCCTACGATTAAGGATTTTTGGGAAAATTGAATTAAAATCTGAAAAAACCAAAGGGGTACCCCTTAGGAAATAATTAAAAATATTAAATTGCTTAAAATTGTATGAAAATTTGCTTATAAGTCAATTCGGACACGGGGAATTCAACGCCGTTGAGCGCATTTCCATATCATTTTTAGTTTTTGAGATATAGCCTCCGGAAAAGTGAAATTTTTCGAATTTTTCAGTTTTTATACTATTCCGAGGCTATATCTCAAAAACTAAATGTGATATGAAAACGCGCTCAACGGCATTAATTTTCTCGTGCTTCAGTTAACTTATAAACATAGTTTCAGCGATATTTATTTTTTTCAATTTTCCGCCAAAAAAAACGCAAAAAGCGGTTTTTTAACATTTTCTCGAAAACCAGATGTCATATGCATTTGAAGATTGCACCACTGGATTCAGTGGGTCAAAATACATATGTATGTAAATTTTCGTTTTAATAATCCTACGATTAAGGATTTTTGGGAAAAGTGAATTAAAATCTGAAAAAACCAAAGGGGTACCCCTTAGGAAATAATTAAAAATATTAAATTGCATAAAATTGTATGAAAATTTGCTTACAAGTCAATTCGGACACGGGGAATTCAACGCCGTTGAGCGCATTTCCATATCATTTTTAGTTTTTGAGATATAGCCTCCGGAAAAGTGAAATTTTTCGAATTTTTCAGTTTTTCTACTTTTCCGAGGCTATATCTCGAAAACTAAATGTGATATGAAAACGCGGTCAACGGCATTAATTTTCTCGTGCTTCAGTTAACTTATAAACAGGGTTCGAAGATATATATCCATTATATAAAAATATCAAATAGTCTATAATAAATACAGTATTATTACTTTCATTAATTCTGTTAAAATTATATTCTTACTTTACTAGCTTTTGACTAACTTCACATCAACGATATAAATCCAAATTGTGTGCCATTTGGGATGTCATTAACGGCAAAGTCTGAACCATTTCCAAAATTTTTATTTGGTACTCATTTTAGAAATACAAATCCTTTAATATGGTGGAAAAGTGTAACTATCAATGAGTCAGAGTGGACAAATAAAAGTACATTTATTGAACTATGCGAACAGTTGCACACTGCTGTAACAGCCACAGCAGGGCTGGAACGATATTTCTCCACTTTTGGCATTGTCCAATCTCAATTACGTAATCGTCTCGGTAACGACAAAGCCGGTAAATTAGTTTTTATGTTTAAATATTTAAACCAAAAAGAAACTACAAAAAAAAAACTAATTTAGATTGGATTTGGCCAAGTGAGTCTATCTGCAACGCTATGTTCAGGAAGTTCATCAGAAGATGATGATTTGCCCCTATTTAGGATATAGGATTATTTAAATATTCTTACTATTCTTAGTACTATATAATATTTGTGTATCCATTCAATGTATATTTACTTTTTTTCATTACCTATGTTAATTTTTTATTTAGGAGTAATAATTTATTTTGTATTTCCTATTGTGATAATAAATGTGTACAAAAACTAAAATTAAAAAATAAATATCCAAAAAGTGATATTTATCTGATATATATCCTATATATCAGATATTTTGATATTTATTATAAATATCATGATATTTACGAACCCTGGTTCATAATGATATAGGTCTTTCTTCAAATTATTATAACAACTAATGATGAAACGGAGGTGATTTAAGATATCACGGAAGTGTGTTTACGGGCATCTTATATGCATATGAAGAAGTGCCAAAGATTTTATGACGCCATTATTATAATTTTATGTGGGCGTGCGGTGCACACATTTCAGTTTAAAATTTAATACTCGCCATAGAGAACGTCGAGGATGTATTCTGGCGTCCTATATCGGCACTAGTGCAGTATGTGCTTCCCACGTTTTACATGATAATTTTATGCATTGGATCAAGCGAATGAAAATGTTCGACTGTCCGTGAATTATATTCTGTATTTGCTTTTACAGGTAGGATTAGCTATTTGGATTTATTATTATTAATATTGTACTTTTATAATATCTAGTTTCATATTATTTGTAACAGTTATGATTAATTTAATTTATTGCATTGAGCAATACTTACATAACAATAATAGTTATTATTTATACGACGTATCGAAAAATGAACTTGACGTTCATGGAGTATAGCGTTATATTGGGATGTTCAACTACTAAGAGTTAATAAAAATAAATAAATATATCATCACGCCTTTTACCCATTACAGGGTGTGGTACTCTGCTGTAAGCAGATCTCGGTAAGTGATATATTTCTTCGCGTGAAATGCGGTTACCAGCCGTCAAATCACGCCTCCCAAAGATGTTAGTGGAGGGGGAGCCACAGGGATAAATTTAAATTGGTGAAAATATTTTGTCGGCTGTGGGGATCGAACCAGGGTTCTCAAGATCCACAGGCCGACTCGATACTACTGAGCCACCTACCCCATACATACTAAGAGTTGATCAAGATATAAACTTTCAATTGGTCTCTATAAGCTTACCATTTCTGTCATTTGTATTTCTTACTGTTTCATTGTGTGTTTGCTAGCACTTTTTCTTTTTAATTTATAATACTGCTTGAATAGCATTTTAACTTTTAAAATATTCCAAGTAATGTAAAAATATGTTGTTATAACTTACATATCTTGCATTACATTTTCAGGAAAAAAGAAGTAGGCGTTTTAAGGGCCAGTTTATTAATGCACAATGCTTAGGAGACATAAATAGATCATGTCGGATAAAAGAACAAATATAATTTGATCAATGTATAGCGCAATTAAACGAACGTAGGCCCGGAAAGTATGTGAACCAAAGTGTAATTTTGTTTGAATTAAATACATCTTAAATTTGAGTAATGAAATAAGTAACCTACTACAAAATTTTGACAGATTTTGTAAGATAATTTTGAATTTAATTAATTCGTAATAGCTATTTATTTCATACTGTATCGTATTTCCATAGTTACAGTAGTAATTTCCAGAATGTGAAACGTTATGCACTATTATTGTGATATATTATATTGTAGTTTTTCTTTTTAATTTGTACTATATAGTTCTGTATTGTCATTAGTTGTAGTTTTAACTTTTAGATATTTAGAAATTTATGTATATAGTTCATAGGTTTTGTAATAATGTAGGTTTTTCTTACTAGAAATTATTTCTATTATAATAATATTAATTAATTACAGTTATATTACATTCTTTATTGTAAATATTAGTTCTATTATCATTCACTTTTATTTATTTTGTAGGTACGTAGTTATTAGATTTGTAGCAAATTGTACCTTTAGTCGTAGTTCCAATTATCTTCACTATGAGCGCATTTTTAATTAAAAATTCCAGTAGGTACATAAAAAAAAATTAATTATAATTGAACTAATAAATTATTTTATGGAAACGGTAATCTTTATTGACAGTAGTTTTCAAATATTTGGCAATTTAACAGTTTAAATTCGCTTTACCGGATGCACTGCTACTATTGGTATACTGCATCCATGTTTTAATATATATATATATATATATATATATATATATATATATATATATATATATATATATATATATATATATAATACGTTCCCATCACGAGATAGACGTATATTAAAATTAGAATCTTGAAGCTGTTTAAAGAGTGCGACGAGAAATAAAAAATTGGGTGTAGTTTTTAATTTGGAACATGTTTTGTATTTGCAATTGTTCTTGAAGAAACTATCGCAAAATGAAAATTTTACCATTGTATTTTTAAATACCTATAAAAATACATATGTGGTACACGATTTTTTGTTCAAAAAGACGAATAGTATGATATATTTACAAAAAAATTAATGCAGTTGCTTATTGACAACATATGACTACAAACAACAATGCGCAAGACTCCTACAAGAAGTAACAACACCTACAACAAACAAAGGAGCAAGAGAAAGAGATCCAGGTGACTGACTCTTGGTGCAGTTACCACATTCCCGTAAACGTGAAATGTCTGGAGGCAACGTGGCCACACCACAATACATTTGTTATAAAAGTGAACACGCCTGAATGGTCGCACGCAGTGGCCCAGTGCGCTGGAGCACTCGACTATAACCACCGCGCTGGGGGATTGGACTGCGCATGGCTCGGATCTTTGTTGACCCCGGTGACCTGCTTGCTGTGCTGCACCGCACTAGAAAGTGTGCGTTCCGTTGTTCGTGGTTCAAGAGTTATTTTATGCGTTATGGAACCGGTTCCAGATTTTTAATGACTTTTTCGTCAAGTATTCTTTTCGTTTTGAATAATTTATACGCGAATTGCATACTGTTCAGAAATTATACAATAATGTACTATGCTGTAAAGATTGTACAAAGCTAATTATTACATAAAAATAAAATTATGCCAATATAGTAACTGATAGGAAACGCAATTTATTTTACTTAAATACGTAATAACTTTTCTACATTTATCACACAATTAAAAAAATCTATATATATATATATATATGTGTAGTTCATTTAAGTTAGAGAGATCAATTAATTTTTATCTGACATTTTTTCAACATCAGTCTGATATTTTAATTTTTTTAGCTGTCAAAAAGATTTAATATTCCTATATTAAAACAGGCTACGATATAGGGCTGTTCGATTATGGTTTTCAATAATTGATTATTAAAAATAATCGATTATTTTGATTAATCGATTAATCAAATAATCGATTACTCAACCATTTGATGAATCCATTATTTAAAAATAATAATCATTTGATCGATTAATCGGTTAAATTTGACTAATCGATTATTTTGCACAGCCCTAGATACCTCTCTACTCGTCTTACAGAACAGAACGCTGTGATACCGCCCTTGTGCGAGCGCCGACTTTTTGCGCACCATGATCATGCCTCATCAGGACCACACACGTTACAATATAATGTTTTTGAATATTTTTTTTTGTAAATTTGATATAAGCAATTAATCGAATAATCGATTAATCAAACAATCGATTAATCAAATAAACGAGTAATCAAATAATCGATTATTTAAAAAATAATAATCATTTGATCGATTAATCGATTAAATTTGATTAATCGATTATTTTGCACAGCTACAAACGATTATAGAGACATCTGCATTCGTATTGTAATTGAAAGAAAAATCGGTTTAAATATATAACATTTTAAAACTGGCGCGAAAATTCAAATTATTTTATTATAAATTGTATATAGAAAATGTTTATTTTATTATGCTATTACGAAACTATTAAAAACAGGAAAGAAAGTCATATATCGCTGCCGGATTTTGCATTGTGTGCATTCAGCTTGAAAATTATCTCCATCCGACCAATAGACCATGGCTCTCTTCGCGATTTAATTCCAAATTCTCTCATCAATGTAAATGAACTAAATGTACTGTTTTAAAATTTGCGAAAAAACAAATATTTTCGCTTCATTTGTTAGTCGTTATCACGACATAATAATATGAATCATTGTAATAAAACGTAAATATTTTTTGTTTCCTTTATCAGAATTATTGTTATTGCGGTTTGTTTCATGACTAAATATGAAAATATTTCTATAAAATCAAATATTGATTTACATTTACAATATCAGTATAGAACAAACAACAGATAAGCAGCGAGTACAAACATTTTGTTCAACTGATAAGAAAATATTTTAAAACAATGTTGATAAATAATAGTCGATAAATAGAACCTTACCAAATGTAAAATATCATTATTATGAATATAAAGTTTATTGTTGCTATTTTATGAACAGAATATTAATTTTGGTAAGATAAATCATGCTTCTAATTAGGTCTGAAGTTGGCATCAGAATATTAAACTTTTTGAAACAAGATATTAGTATACTTATAAATGAAATATATTATACATATTTTTAATGTTAAAAGCTGAAAACATTAAACTTACACACATTTACAAATAATAATAGAAAATGATTTAAATATTTTGTTTTAATTTCTCAAAAACGGTTGGAGCAAGGTAATAAAAACTTTAGTAAATTTATAAATTTAATGATCTATAGCTTAATAAATCTTTCAAAAAATTCAATAATTTTGATAAAAAAACATAAAAAGTAAATGTTTGGCTGGTACCTATTTGACATATTTTATTTTACAAACAGTGACGTCACAAATTTAAATTGTTTTTTTTTGTAGTAGTATTAATCACTAATACCATATTTATATATTTTTTAAATCTATTTCCAATTCATAAAACAAATTTATTTTAACCTGGATTAAAAATGATGTGAATTAACAATTTAATTCATTTAGTTAATTTAGTTAAATTTGAACAAATTATAGATACTGTTAAACATGGTATAATCGTTTTTTTTTTGTCACATGACATGACTGAAAGTACAGTGACGATGATAAATTTATAGTTAAATTTATGACATAAAAATTCGGGTGAAGTCTCGATTCGAACCAAGGATCTTCTGCTTTCCGGGCAGAGATGCTAACTGCTATACCACGCAGCCGAAACCCGTTGTTAATAACTATCGTGTAGTCTTGGGATCGATGTTGAGTTAGACACTAAGGCAAAAGAATTCGGTGACGTGGTGTAGCGGTTAGCATCTCTGCCTGGCTGGCAGAAGATCCTTGGTTTGAATCTAGGTGTCACATTAGTATTAGCGGCTAATCAGTTTTGTGAATCTGCCCGTATATGATTATTTCGAGTATTATGCCTATGGCACACTGGTCGATGAGCGTCGATGAGCATCGATGAGCTCTTCGATGAAACAACAGAACGCACCCGTCATCGACGAAAATTAGAGGCTCCTCTATTTCCATCGAAGAGCTCATCGATGAAACGAACGTATCTCATTTCACTCGTATCTTTTGTGTATCATTTCACGTTAGCATATTTTTGAAATTTAGTTTTTCTTTCTCAATTTTAGAAGCTTTTATTGTTTGTCAATGAAGAGTGCGTTCTGTTGTTTCATCGAAGAGCTCATCGATGCTCATCGACCAGTGTGCCATAGGCATAATAGCAGATGGGTTAAATATAATGTTATGTATTTGACAGTCTTCACTTTAATGATAAATGATCTTCTAACAATCCAATTGAATGATTGACGTCATCATACATAATTTGACAGACAAACATGAAGTAAACATTGATTGTGTCACCGACTTAAGTTTCAAAATTCACGTCGCAAAAAAATCTAAAATACCCTCGTAAAAGTGTTTTCACGATACACTTGAAATTTCTACGTGCGTAGAAATTTGAAGAAGTAGATTCACGTTATAAAAAAGCAATTTGTGGTCTGAAAGTTTAAAAAGGTTTTAAAAAGGAATTAAGTTGCACGGGCCTCAGTGTTACGGACGCAAATGAGTTCAGCAACCTTTGTATAGCTGCACCACGACGCAGTGAACGCACAGCGATGGTAGTGTACTGCCACCTTCACGTCATTTCTTTGTTTACAAACTAGAGATAATGAGGAACCGATTATCAAAACATTTAGAATGAAGCTGTATTCACAGATACATAGTTAGTAATTTATACAAACAATATTAAGATATTAATTATATGTAATACGTGAAATGTTTGCAAGCTCCATATTTTTCAATTTTAATTAAGATTTTTAGTTTTATTTTTGACAGACAATTTAATTGTCAATCAAGATTATATTAAACTTTTTTGATGTAGCGTGGTATCGAATCTGATTGTGGATTTAAAAACCCAGGTTTGAATCTCACAGACGACATACAATTTTTACCTTATTAAAATTACCTCTGTGGCTTCCCCTCCACTAACATTTTAGGGACATTTATTTGACGGCTGGTAACCGCACTTCACGCGTATATATATCACTCACCGAGATCTGCCACGGTGGAGAACCAGTAAGGGGTAAAAGGCGTGATGATATATTTTTTTGTTTTGGTTTCTCTACATTTCTCACTAATTTTTATGCTGCTATTAATAATAATTTAGATCGTAAAGTTTAAGATGTTTTCATTAAGTGGTAATTTTAATTGCTAATTGAATAGCTATATATGAACTCAACTTAAATTAATCGATAATAAAATTAAACAAACAAACTAGATATTATTAATTTTTTTATGAGTAGGTATTTTTATTTACTGATTATTGCAAATATTATCAGTTGTCTTACGATATTTAATAACAATTATGTGTTTTTATTTTTCATAGAAAATACTTGACATATTTTACTTTATCAGTATTTGGAAAATAGCAATTAACTATTTGTAATTCAAAAACTTTTTCGTTTCAATAAGTGCGAGTAATCTATTATTATCTTTGATGCTTTATGTGTGAAAATATTTAATTTACATCCACACATTACACTTCCTACTTTAACATTTAAGATTATACAGACTGTTGCCGGGTTAAACGACCAAACTTAAAATATTTTTTTACAACAAACAAGATTCTTTGTCTAGAGATATGCTTGTAAATGCATCGTTTAAGAAGATACTAAGACATTCAGAACCGGGACTACATATTTCCGAGCCTGAAACGGAACTACAATTTTTTTAAAAATATATATTATATTATATATAAATAAGAACAAGTAATAATATATGCACAAAAATATCAATTAGATTGTTTGTTATAGTCTACACTATAGTGTATAGAGATTTGTTTTCTATATTTAATAATAGTTGCTAGCTAAACGTTGTGAATTGATTAGAAAAATCCATAACTTCATAAATTAGAGCGAAGTATCCATAGGCGTTTAAAACTCGACAATCTATTTTTTCTCAGAATATGGGGCCTCTTCAAAGTGGAGCCTGAAGCGACCGCTTCACCCGCTTCATGGTAGTATCGGCCCTGGAGATATCTATGAATATGCAGATAATATGAATTTTGGATTGAGCCAATTTAAAAGTAGGAAATTTAAAAATATGTTTCAATACATAGCGTCATAAATGGGAGGGACCAAATATTTTAATTTTATTTTTATAGAAAATTTAACTTAAAATAATAATACTACCACTTTATTCAATTTATTAAATAATATTATATTATATAACTAGGGAGAGAAATGTATGATTTTTCATGAGGTGAAATTTAGCCAGAGGGTGTAGCCCAAGGGTTACAAATCACCAAGGAAAAAATAGCGGTCTTTGCCGAGGTATATATACTATGTTTTTACGAAAAACGAAATAAGTAATTTTAAAATATAATTTATAAATCTTTTTTTGACATTAATTAATTTTAAAATTATTAATAGTCTTTGACAAAAAAATAAAATTACTCGGCAACAGCGAAAATTTATGTAAACAAGTTTGTTTATGTCAAATTACAATATATTTCTAAATTGGAATACCAAGAATACAGAGAAGAATCCCTTGAAATTATTGATGCAGTTTTTGCAACTGTTCTTAGGTTTTAATTTGATTCATTGTACTCTATTGTATTTTACATATATTTGATAACTGAACTATCTAAATAATATAAACCCCTTAGGGGAATAATGTGAACAGTATTTCCCTAGGGATATAACGTTTTACTTTTATTCCGATTTTTGTATAATAGAAACGGTCAAATAATTTAAAATTTAGTTAGTATTTCTGTAAGTAAATGATTGATGAAATTTATTGGGATTATATTATAACCCTGGCGGTGTCCCAATTTTTGTCTCTATAGTTCAAAATAAATTAAAATATTCGATCGGAAATCGAATCCGTATATGAGGTGAAATTGTAATTACGCGACTACATTGTTGACATTGTGTTAAACCGTATCATAAGGTACGTCATTGTTTAAATTAAATTTGATTAATTATCTCAAATTTCCAATAAAATTAATAATTAGCGAGTATTAAAATCCATGAAAAATATCTTAAATTTAGACCATGTACTTCATAATTGTTTCCGGGCAGGTCTTACAGGGCAACTTTAGTAGGACACGTATATAGCTTTACCTAACTTGTTTGTGAATCATATTTCACAGGGTAGGTAAAGTTTTGCGAGTGAGTGTACATTTCACCGCCTACTTCATGACTATCTCTGTTGTGTTAAACACCGGGTTCACCCGCATTGCGAGCAGCCAGCGCACATGGCGAGGCTGACGGTGAATGTCGCTGCTCGCTGGTAAAGCACTGTTTGCGCTGGCGGACGAGGTATCGGATATCATGAGGCTTCAATCTCACTACAAAAATCTACATCCCTACTATCTTTTTCTTTTAAGGTATGACAGCTGTTCAGCCTCCTTGCGGTGTGAACCAAATAAGTAACTATAGTTCTCGTGATGAAACAATGACGTTTGTCAAATTGTTATTTTGTTATGAAGTGTTACAAAAAAATATAAAAATAAAATGGTTGAGGAGTCCATTAAAGCTGAGCCATTTCTACGTCACGTGAAATACATTAAATAATAGATTACATGATTTTTTACTTCCTTGTACGAAGTAAAGGAAGTATTGTAATCGCGAAAATTTTCGGTTCTCAGATTTCAACGGAAATAGGTATTTTGGCCCTCCCTGAATCCATTTTGACTAATTTCGTCATGCCGTCTGTACGTACGTATGTATCTCGCATAACTCAAAAACGGTAAGCCGTAGAAAATTGAAACTTTATATTTAGGACTGTTATAACATCTAGCTGTGCACCTCCCTTTTTGGTCATTATACAACTACCGGAAGTGGTACTTTACTTGAAGCCTATAATAGATTTTCATGAAAAACTATATTCAAATATAATTTAAAACTTTCCAAATTTGGTATATAAGACTACTATATCAATGGAAATAACATAATAGATTTTGATTAAAATAGACTAACCGGAAGTGGCACATTACATGAAGCTGCTAACAGCTTTCCTTGAAAAAAATGGTATTATTTTAATTTTAGAAATGAATGCTGCAAATACAAGTTTTAGAGAATTAAATTCTGCGTCTAGCACATTAATAATTTTTAAATTGGCCTTTTGCATAAGCGAGATATCTAAATTTCAATATTATATATTTTTTGTTTTTTTAAAATTTAGTTTGCTATGGATTAGAACAAAAAATAAAAAATAAAAGATTTTGTCAAATATGTGCAATTAAAAAAATAACTATAGTTTAATACGCGTACAAGGAAGTCATGTGGTGTCCACATCAGATTTTTTTATTTTTCGTATTATGAGACAATACAGGCACGGTAGCCGAGCGTGTTAAGGCACATCTCTTAACATACTGTGACGTCACCCGAGCCAAGGTTCGTCAGTTCGAATCCGCATGTCGACAATGTGTGATTTGTCCTAAAATATAAAAAATACAGCTACATGTATTTATCACACTCGAGCGCTATAAGCTAGTCACTTATACGCCTTAAATAATGTAGCATTCGGCTACGAAAACCGGCAGTACGGCAGTGTTAAAACTGCGGCTCGGTGTGTCCGGTAGGCCCAGGCCCGATTTGGGCTGTAGCGCCACAGATGATGATGATTATGAGACAACATAATGTTTAATTATTTATTTTATAATTTGTTTCTTTACATTCGACTATAGGTACAGACCTCATTATCTATATACATTGGAGATTAAACGTCATAATTTTCTATGATGTTTGCTATAACGCAATTGTATTAGTTAACCCTTTATCCATGACTTCATTCCTAACTTTAATGAATAATTTTGCTATTGATAATTGATTAGACTGGTTGCGTCTCCCAGCGCCTCTAGTGGTAGAGTGGATAATCACCGGTCAGTGGAGTGTTGTCCGGTCACGCCACCCCGTCTACACCCTCAACCCCTTAGTCCTGTCCAGCACGCGACTTGTGCATTATGCCGCACTACCTTAATAAGGCTGTTTAGCGCACATGTACACATTAAGTGTCGTGCCCGACTGCCCGTGCGATACCAATGGGAAAGTAAATTATTTGATTTTTGTTTGGCTCATGGTTCACGATTCACGAATAACGTGAACATAGAGCGTGCAAAATGCGATAGAATCGATTGGTGAATGTCTACGTTCATGGCACTCTGCTGTTGCTGTTGCTGTTTCACTAATCGATTTGAGTGAATGGCAGCTATACTTATTGTTGGCATAATTCACAATACAGCTTGGCCATATATTGTTACACTAATCGCAATTGTTTTATGGTGTTCTATAAATGTCGTGCAGATAAGCGGCATTATCAAAAAATATTTAAACGCAGCATAAGAAAATTTGCGATTATTTAGTGTTAGGTATTATTCAAAACTTAACAAGTGAAATAAAGAAATATCATCTTTTCTACAACTCCATCATTATAGATTGATAAATTAATAACAACCCTTATATTTCATGATTATTTTATAAGAAAATAGGTTTCCTGAGAAGAGTATCTTTTAACTTATCGTATTGGACCAAAATGTTAATTTACAAAACAATTATTTATCCGCATTTTGTATATTGTCAGACTATTCTCATAAGACTATAAGTCATAAGATGTAACATAGCGGATAAGGAAAGGTTGCAAAAATTACATATTAAAATAATGAGAATTATATTGAATTGTAATGTTTATACTTCTGTAAACAACATGTTGAAATGGTTGCAATGGTTTCCAATTGAAATTGAAATAAGGAAGTCTGTTTTAATATTTATATATAAAGTCAAATCTGGTCTCACACCAACATATCTAGAGGATTTTATTGAAATTAGAATGAACCTAACTAATTATAGATTGCAAAATAGATTGGATTTCAATATAATTAAATACAATGAAAGTATAACGTGCAAATCAGTTTTTTACGACGGCTTCAGTATGTATAATTCATTACCAACATGTTTAAAAGAATGTAGAAATCTATATACTTTTAAAAAGTGTTTAAATTCATACCTCTCCACACAGAAACAGTTATGTTAATATATGTTTTTGTTTTTATCAATAATCTGTTTTTCTAATGTAGCATCTTTTGCTAAATAAATAAATGTTATTATTACTATTAAGAGTAGAGTACCACTACTTTGGCATTTGCATAGTTTTTCATTTTGTTTTCGGAAGAAATTGCTAGTATAAAAAGGTTATTTTTTATCACATTTTTTACAAAGCTAGATCAGCGAGTTATCATTATATTCTTTATATAACAACTTCGTAAAAAATATATGAAAATAACATTAAAATGCCAGAGTTAATTATTCTGGTCACCGAATATCTAAATTATGACATTTTACAAAATAATCATGAAATATGAAAAGTTGTCACTAATATATATCGATTACAAGTAATAATTCAGTTCTAGAATAAGAGAGGAATATTTTTACCAATTCTAGAGAAGATAAAATTCCATGTTCCTCATTACCGACTTTTTATCAATCAATTCTTTTTGTTTTTGTTTTGAGACATATATTCAGATAAGAGTAAAAATTCAGCGATTCTTAGAATGTATAACAGTTTAGATAGTAATTTAGATGTATTTTCAGATAAGATAAATAAGTATAAAAGAAAAATATTAAAAATACTACTTAACACACTTACAAGTATTAATTGTTTACGGCGCAAATAAATGCACCACTTACCACTTAGTTTATAGGCTTATATATAGTTATTTGTGTATTAAGAGCGTAAAGTGATTCTTTGTTACTCGAACACGGTAAATGCAACGCGAGCCGAAGGCGAGATCTGCAATAGTGTAAGAGGAACAAAGACACTTTACGCTCGCAATACACACATAATTTTTTCTACGATTGCATCTTAAAATGATTAAAAAACGTATACGTATTGAAAATAAATTAATTCTGTTAACTGTCAATATGACAAGTTTCTGTTTTGTTTGTATCCCTGGTAACTATTGAAATAAGCGCGTATTTATAATCTTTTTCGCGCGTTGCTATTGGAGACGCACAAAAATGATATTTTTCGATTGTTCCACAGAAAACGTCAACTTTACGATGTCAAATGAGAGTGTAATTGTCAACTTTTCATAGCAATCGTGGAAAAAGTATATTTTATTGTATTTTATATTTAAATTTAAAAATATGTAATAAGGTCTATTGTCTGTGTAGTTGCGTCTGAATAAATAAATAAATATTTTTGTGAGAATCGTAATCTGAACGTAAATGAACAAGGATCACTCACTGTAACCGCACTGATTGTCTTTTATTTGTTGAATGTACGTAGAAGGAACTTCTGATAGGAACAAGATATCGGCGTACTCTTTGTTTGCCTAATGGAGTGTGATACAGCGCCGTTCCCACGTTCGGGTGCTCGAGCTGCTTTCTTTGCAGACTGTACCGTGCAGAAACAATCAACTGTGAAATACGAACTTGATATTTAATACACGTATACAGATACGTATTTAGGAAAAGACTTCTATCCAATGAATTATAATATTTATCGGGTAAGCTGATTGAAAATTTTTGATTGTTTCGTATGCAGTTCAAAACACACATTACAACGCCAAAAATAGGGAACTAAATTTGACATTTTAACATAGTTTTAGAAAATATGCGAGATTTATCAATGATAATATGGTGACCTAGGCAATATAGTCTATAGTAAAATATTAATAATTTTTTTTATAGAATATTATTTGAACTGAAAACTTGTAATTTATTATTTTTAAAAATAGATTACAACAAGAAATGTAAGTACAAAAGTATAATTTTTTTTTAAATTTTATGTCTACGGCTACAAAAATTATTTATCTTGTTTATAACATATTATGAGAAAATATTCATATCAAGAACGAAAGTTTACAAATTAATTTATAATACTGAACAGTACCAATCATCTGAAATGAAACACACTTAGGGCGAAAATTACAGTGACGGTTTAAACTCAATCTTACGCGTTAACTCGAAGTTATTACGGCAAACGGCAATATGCACAAAATTATTGTTAGTTTTAGCTAATCTTAAATTTTTGAGTAGTTAATCTTACTTTAGTCCGATTTTAATTAGTTAATACAAATCATTTTCCAGAAACCAAACAGTAACAAGTGAACTCGATGTTTCTATGGCAATATGCGCAAAATTATTGTTATTTTTCAGCCGGATTCTCAATTTTTTTTTAACTAATCTTAAATTTTGGAGTAGTTAATCTTACTTTAGTCCGATTTTAATTAGTTAATACAAATCATTTTCCAGAAACCAAATATTAACAAGTGAACTCGATGTTTCTATGGCAATATGCGCAAAATTATTATTATTTTTTCTGCCGGATTCTCAAAAAAGTTTTAACTAATCTTAAATTTTGGAGTAGTTAATCTTACTTTAGTCCGATTTTAATAAGTTAATACGAATCATTTTCCGGAAACCAAATGATAAGATTATATTAGAGATTATTCAAACATATTTGAGAAAATAATTTAGCTCAATTTAACTAATCTAAAATTCAGAATTAGTTAATACCGAAGTTTAAGTATAAACTATCACTGTACGAATTATATTAGGCATAAAAGTGTGTTTCCAATATACCAAGATGGCGGACTCTATACAAAATACTCAAATTATAATGTACTTGTACTAGTATATATGCAATCAGAATTTCATACTTTTAGCTCAGTGCTTCTCTCTTGTTTCTGTTATTTTGTTTCATATCAACTAGTTTATATTTGACGGAGGCACTGTTTGTGTGTTACCAGCTTATAAAATAGTAATATTCTAACATTAAGGATAAAATATCATTATTACACATGAACCCTTGTGAAATGGGTCACACGCCACATTTCTAACATATACTGCAAAATAACATTCCGAAACAAAACATAAACGAATATAATATAAGGGTTAATATTTCGATCATTATTCATTTATTCTCTGCCTAGGTTTTGTCATTACGTCAGATTAGCTTGAAGATTTTTGTTAATAAATCAAGATTAACGTTTATCATCTTAAGATTGTCAAGTATTAGAAAAAAAATCAGATTCGTTTAACGCTGCATTTGAGAGGTTAATTGTAAGGAAGCATTGAACAAAGACTGCACGCACACATCTCCGCCAAGAACAAAAGGATCAATTTAACAACTGGCGGTCGCCTTGACAACGAAACAACTAGCACGAAGATGCTGAAGAAAAGAAGGTGAATGGAGAATGGAGGAAATAAAATGTTAGAGGTGATTGTGTTGGCCTGTTTAGTACCGCTGGTTCACTTCACTTCTCTGCCGTCGAAGGTTCGTGGCCTGTGCTTGCGCTGTTTTGTTTTTACAACTCGAACCGGTTGTGGATTATAAAGGAGTTTACTTCGTGTTTTTATCAGAGTCGCAAGCAACGGTAAGTTGATCAACTTCAACTCTCGGTACCTTGGGATTCGATAGCAGAACTTCTTTGATTTTGAAATTGTTGTTTGCAGTTGCAGATATACTTTCAACTTTATATTGATCTTTTCTCACAAACATTATTTTATATAACGACAGTAAGCGCACCCTGCCGGTTATATAATCACTTTCATACATGAGCGAATTTAACTTTACTCTTATGACACCCCCCCCCCCCCCCCACCCCTTATTGACAGTTGATGGTTGGTAATCGCACTCAGAATTGTTTTATTTTTCGCATTTTTTGTTTTTAGTTTAATATAGGGAAAAAGGACAGACCAAAATTGTATCCTCACGCGTTTAAATATATTCAAAATGCTCCTTACTTCTGTAGTTGAGTGTACATGGGTGGAATCCAATTACAATTGATTCGGACAACGTGCACTAATTATATAAAATATGAATTTTGTTTTTCTATTAAAATTGCAATTAATATTCTGATAATACATAATAGATGGCACTGTGCACGCGACCGGTTTTACATGCATAAAATAAATAATTTAAATTTTTGCGCCATTTATGACTTCATAATATTACAAGAGTCAGAATGGAGTAGATGGCTCAGTGGTATCGAGTCGGCCTGTGAATTTGAGATTACCACAGCTGACAAATAATTATCACCACATTAAAACTACCCCTGTGGCTCCCCCTCCACTGACATCTTTGGGGGCTGTGATTTGACTACTGGTAACCGCACTTCACGCTTATAAATATATCACTTACCGATATCTGTTTCGGCAGAGTGCCAGTAAAAGGCGTGATGATATATTTATTTTTATTTATTTACTGACCCAGGTTTATCATCCATAATACCTAAAGTAATTTGTTAAACGATAAAGTATGATAATTAATTTACAGCAAAAATGAAATTAATAAATTAGCTAAACAAAATTATATGTATGTGGAAAAGTGGAAAAACCGTACTTGATAAAATTTAAAAGCACACGTTACTTGGATGACTTGGGCTTTTTTTAAGACAAAGAATTATTTATTGGAAAATTTTAACAATAAACACAACGTTTCGGATAAATCTATCCAATAAATAAGTATTTGTTTTAAATAAGTCAAATCATCAAATCACTGTACAATTTTTATTTTAATCAACTGCTTTTTCTCTTAATTTTAAAAAGAAAATGAAAGTGGTTTTTTTGTATTTAGGCGACTAGTAGTCAACCGCTGCAAGCATCTTAATATTCAGTACTTGTATTTAATTTATTAAAAAAACTCGGGGTAGAATTTACGTGCGAAATAAATAAGTAAAGCACTGGCAGAGCGTCATGACGGCAAGGAACACCACGCGAACATAAATTAAGAAAATGTCGACACAAGAATGAGTTGCTTTCGCTGGGGAAATAACACGAATTATTCATCGTGGTATGCTCTGCTCTGCCGAACCTTCACACGCACTGCGAGCGGGTGTTGTGTTTACATGGCTTACTGGGCTGTGATGCCGCCGACTCCGACGATGTGAGAGCAAATCAGTCAACACGCCGCGGTCTCGTCAACATTTAATGGATGGTGCAAGAACGACGCTCCCACAGCATCTACAATTCTACATTGCGGAGTTACCTATACGTACAGATGTGGGCTATGTTTACTCTAGTGGCGGCTTCGCCATGAGGCCAATTGGACATTGTTCCCTCAATCATTTTGTATACTTCTGCTTTAGAATGTAAGCTATTTCTGTTATCATTTGACAACTGTAAAATAAATATTTACTGTATTTATTTCATATATAGAAAGTATATATTTGACGCCTGTGGATCTTGAGAACCCTGGTTCGATTCCCACAGCCGACAAACAATTTTCACCAATTTAAATCTACCCCTGTGGCTCTCCCTCCACTAATATCTTTGGGGGCCGTGATTTTACGGCTGGTAACCGCACTTCACGCGAAAAAATATATCACTTACCGAGATCTGCTTAGGCAGAATGCCATACCCAGCAATGGGTAAAAGGCGTGATGATATATATTTATTTATGTATACATAATGTATTACTTTCCACATATGTGCGGGAAGTGAGATTTTCTGATCGAGTAACTTATTGTATCCATGCAAACTGTAAAAGCGAATTTCAACACAGAAAAACTGTCAAAAATGATATATACATTCTTTAAGCGTTTTTAATTGGTTTTATAAAAACTGTATTCACCTCGAGCAGAAAGTAGTCTATTTCCGATTGCGCTTGGTGATTGTTGATCGAAGCGTAGTCGAGAGCAACCATGGAAGAACAGCAAAGGTAACATAAAAATTATTTTCGTTTGTCTCCAATAGTGACAAATAGGAAAAGAATCATTAAATATTCCATTCTGTATACATGCGTTTCTTGAAAGATAATGCGATTCATTACTCACGGCCGTGAATGATAATTTATTAATTACGGGTTGCAATAACCACGCGGTGACGGCCCGTGAGTAATAATTTAAAATTCACAAATACATCGAAATTACTGTAATAACACAACTAAAGTTTAATATTCATGTCATATAACCTCAAATAATTATTATCTTCATCAAATTTATCCTATACTTAAAACTATAATTTCTCGTTAAATAGACAGTAAAACTATAGTATTGAATTCATGTGTAATAGTTATTACTCATTTCGATAAATTATATTTATTTATTTTATTTTAAAACTACCCCTGTGTCTCCTCCTTCACTAACTTCTTTGGGAGCTGTGATTTGACGACTGATAATCGCACTTCATGCGAAGAAATATATCACTTACCGAGATCTGTTACGGTAGATTGCCACACCCAGTAATTAGTACAAGGCGTGATGATATATTTATTTATTTTATTATTTGTTATTAAATGCAGTTTGGTGAAATACTGAATTTGAATGTTAATGCAAACCGAATATCTATTACATATTAAAATATTGGTTGTTTATAATGTTTATATAATTCAATAAATGGCAGAACTCTCAAATGTTTCATACATAATATGTGAAGTCTGTCTGGGTACGAGAGAGCTAATTAACAAATAAAACGATGACGCAGCGGTAACGAGGCCGTGAAAGATGTGCTCTTATTACGCGATGCGATGTGATGCTGTAACACCATTTAGGATGGGAAATTGTACAATTTAAACAGGCAATTTAGCTCTGGATGAAAATGTCCGTGAATATGTTCCACTGGTCGTAGAGTTTATATAATGACTATGCGACAATCGTTCACGTATGTACATTGCTTATTCGCATGTCAAAAAGACCTATAAAATTAAATGTTTCTTTACTGAATATAGCACAATTTAAGTGAAGAACAAAGGAGAACCATCTTGCAGGAAGTTGAAGATTTTTACGAGATGTTAGATTTTAAAATAGAATTTCGTTTGATCTTTTCTGTTGCTGAGGAACTAACACATTTGTACCATTTAACGGGCATTAGTTGTTTACTATTGTTTAATAACGCTTTTTTTTAGTTTATTTATTTGCTACATTGCACTATAGGAATTTAATTCCAATTGCAGTATACAGGGTGTTTCACAACTTAGAGCAAAAAATTAAAAGGTATATTCTGTACGACGTGCTGATCATGAAACAAAAAGATTTTTTTTTAATTTCGAAAAATTAAGGGTTGTTAACCTAAAACATTTTTTGTAGTACTGCACTGGATTCGCTTTCCTATTAAACACAAACAATGAAGTAGGTATCAACTACGAAAGAATAATTAAACAATTAAATTATTAGCAGTTATTTATAATAGAATTTTATTTAATTAATAACTTTAACATAATCATCCACCCAGTGGCAGTGGCAACGAAAAATTTTGGATTGGGAAACATGGAAAATAGTTTTGCGATTAAAAAAAATTCTTTTTGTTTCATGATCAGCACGTCGTACAGAATATACCGTTTAATTTTTTGCTCTAAAATGTGAAACATCCTGTATAGATCTATATCAGCGCCGTACGTAGTGAACGCTGTATTAATCTAAAAGTTGATGGGGATGTTCGACTTTAGAATGCCCAATTTAATAATTATTTATTTTTAAATTACTTATTAAAATTTAAATAAAACGAACTCTTGCCCTGTAGAAAAAAGAACGACTGTTTTATTACTTTACAGAGTTTTATATTACATTAATTTTAGTTTCTAGTTCATTGTTTACTATTTTTGATATGTTCGAACTTTATCATTTTCTTTTCTGGTTTTATCTCAGCGTCATCACTAGTCCTCGTTTATTTCTACTTTTGTAAAAAGAAGTAATCAATTCAAATATGGAGTATGTTATACACAGTAAGTAAAATTTATTTGACATGTTAAAAGACGGCTGTAACCCACAAACAAAATATTTGACCGCGTTGAAACCGTAACGGAGTTTGAATTTAATGCTTTGTGTTACACTACCCACATAACTTTTTATTATTATCTTTCCCGTGCGTAAACAATACTTATTGTTTTGGCAACATTCCAAGAACTAGAAATATTGAGAAAAATCGTTATAAGAACAGCACATCATTAATATACTCGTAAGCTTCATGTTTCAAAAATAAACAACAAAATATCGTTTTAAAATTAGAACAAAGTCAAAAAAGATATCTCTCATAGTAATGAAGTTTTGAATTTCATCAACTTTAATAATTCTATAGCGACTTATCATTAAATTATACTGCAATTAAAGAAATTGAAACAAATGAAAAATCGAGATATTGAGACGAGAAATGAATTATCAAAAATATCTAAAACGAGTAGACCTGTTTTCTTCAAAATACATACAGCTAAACCAGTAAGTAATTGTCGAGCGCTTTAATCAAATGAAGATTGCTTTTTGTTGTAAGAAATCTTTTAAAAGACCTCTAATATATTAATACATTATTTAGTACTTTACGGAACCCAGTTGCGTATCGAAAGAGCGTATTTTACGATACGTAACATTTTGTTTTAGACGGATGGTAGTACTGGATAACATACTGAACCTATCAACCTGAGAATATCAAAATTTCAATATAACCTCAAAATCTGAACAATTACATAAATGTCAGTTATCAACCACAAAATTTCATATACAAATTGACCTAAAATGACTCGGTTTAAAATATCTCAAATTTAATTTGTAAAGACGCAAAATAGAAAAAATAGTATAAATAACCAATTTTATAAGACTTTTATCTTTTAAACTTGGCCGCGTACGAAAAAAACATGTCATATAAAACTCGTTCATTAATATATTATTTTAGGATTATAATTTATTTAACAGTAATGTTTTGTCTATGAAAAATTAATCTGTCAACATTTTGTTGTTTACAACGGTCTCTAAGTTACTTATTATTAATTTGTCAAATTAGATATATTTTGTAGAGAATCAGACGAAACTATATTTTCCAGGCTTCACTTCTTTTAAGTTTACGCTGTAATTAAAAGCTGACTCTTGTTACTATCTAATTAGTTTATTAAATATTTGAGTTGCTTACATTGCAAAATTCTCAGAAAATTTCATTAAAAACTAAAAGTTAAATCTTAATCTTTATTTACCAGGCGTGAAAAACACCTGAAGCCTGAAGCAGTTGTGTGCTGCGCGCAAGGTGCTGACAATTTACAGTTAGTTTAAAACAATCTATATCGCTTTTAAGTTTGTTCTTTTGAGAAAAACAAGCAAAACAAACCGCAGAGCCGCAATAATGAAATAAACACAGAGCGACGATGAGATAAAAGGGTTCACTTTGCATGCAAACGACGCCAGTCTTACCAACTACGAACCTTGAGATTTATATGCGAAAATACCAATGTAAATATCCCAGCTTTGCACTTAATAACGTTAATGAAACTTGGCACTTTTTAAAATTGAATTATGGACAAACATTTTACAAAGAATATTTCATTGTAAATTTTTGATCATAAAAACATGATTACTTTCAAACATGCAAACTCGTTTGTTATGTTTTTATAAAGGCGTTCATCGGTTTATAATTTTTGCATGTTAATCATTTTAATGTTTCCTATATTTGTCACAAGTCAGAAAAACCTTCGAGTTTATACTCGGGTGCACTACAGACACTTAAATACTCGAGATTCCTTAAATTTATTTAAGGAATACTTAAATATTCCACCATGTACTATTCCTTCGTTAATATTAACCTCGAAATATTTACTACTTAAATATAAGGATTCTTTATTTTTTAAGTTGCTAGGAAACAACTGTAAGGCAAATTTTGACACAAATTCAAATACTTGAAATAAAAAACAGTATTTTCTTGATCGTAAGTTTAAATAATTTTTCCCCATAAGGACTTTAATTTTATATTATTTAAATATCATTTTTGACACTTACTAGAATTCTCTGCCCTTTTTCAATGAAACGATTTAAGTACCATTGAAAGATACAACCCCGATATAAAATCATATCTTTTGTATTATAAGGACTTTTAAACCAGCATTTCCACTGATAGTTATAGTTTATTATGTAGTTTCATTAAAAAAAATAGAAGACTATTATATTTGATACAAGACATATAAGATTAAAGAAAATAAAAATAAATAGTATTCGTTTACTATGGAACTGTGTGACACCAAATTTGCTGATAATGAACAATTTTGTTATCAAACGGCATTGAATGCATTGTTTTATGCTTACATAAACAAAATGACTACTTAACTACAACGATAAGATGTTTTAAAAATAGAAAATAGAACGCATGATATTTTTATTTTTTACTAAAATAGAACTAAGAATATAAATAAAATGTGACCGTGTCTAACAAATGGTGTGACTGAAATCTATAAATTTTATGTCTAAAAATTGCTTTCTTAAATAAACAGTTTCATTTGTGTGACATGAAAATAGTTTGACTCGGTCGCGTGTTTCTACACTCGGTAGCGTGTGTATCCGAAATATAAATTGAGAATGTTTAAACTAAACAGAACTTCCACTTCCGAGAAGTTTATTCTTTTCTTCTTTATTATTTTCACAAAATTTTCTACAATTTTTTTATATCCTTTATTATATAATACCCATAGTTTTTTCACCAGAAAACCAAACTTGAAACTTGATTTGACATAAAAAAACAATGTTAAATCCATTGTTCAATTTATTTATATTTATTTTATATTTGGCATTTTATTGTGCGATTATTAACCGAAAATGATAAAACAAGTATTAATGAATGTAGGACTTACGACCGTAGTTGTAAATATATCGTGATTATCTAGTTGTATAAGTATAGTAATATGCCGCGTCGTTGAATGCGTGTCAAAAACATGTGGAATAAGACAACAGGATCGTAACGAACAATTGTTAAAACTAACATTCTCAGTTTTACATATTTAAGAAAATAAATATTATTTTAACACTATTTAGTGCTCAAAACGGAGATATAACTATCAAAATCATACTAGCTAAGATATTTTTTGTTTTATTTATTAATCAACTTGAATTTGTACGAAATAGTTATTTGTGTATTAAGAGCATAAAATGATTCTTTGTTATTCGAACACGGTAATTGCAACGCGAGTCGAAGCCGTCAACTTTACGATGACAAATGAGAGCATAATTGTCAACTTTTCATAGCTATCGTAGAAAAATTATTATTTGTACCTGTAGGTTGATGATTTATGAACACTTTTTTACGAGTTTAGCTTAACAAAAAAAAACTACATGTGTTTTAAGTCAATGCTAAAAGTACGTTTTAAGAAAACTGCTCTGTTTCCAAAATGATACTTAAGTGATACATTAGGAATAGGAATAATATACGATTTCTGTTTAAAGTACGATTTTATTTTATTAATAACTTGACAACGAAATATATTGTATTAATAATAACGTAGAAAGAAACTATTACGATTTTGAAAATTCCCTACTCGTTCGGTTTATAAAACTTAGCAAATTTGTTAAAATATCAACAAATCATTGACAGTACTTACAAAATATACATAAAATAAATTTCAACAAATATTACAAAAAAGCTAGTGTCCAAAAATGTACAGTGAAATTTTGCTATTCAATTAATATCAGCTAAATAAATAAATAAAAATATGACAGCAAGCTAACCTGATTTTTTTACGCTTCGGTAGCTCTTACAAATAACCATTCAATACTTAAATTAATTTAATAATAAATTAATTAATTCATTTATTTGATAGTCGATACCGCTCACGTAACTAAACAGGTACGATTGAGATTTACGAATTATGCAACTCTCCCATACATTTTTGATTTGTATATTAAAAAGAAATGTGTTGTCGAGGTAAATACCTCACTTGCCTCGTATTATATTAAAGTTATTATTAATTATAATTGTTTTTATAGTAAGAGTATTAAGTTGATTTACCTTTTAATTAAAATATATTCTAGTTACGGCTCTGTAAGACAACACAATGAAGTGAATTTGTTCGTTTTGCGTGGCAGTGAAAGCTCCGACTATTGTACGTTTGTTGTCCACTAACCTCTAACGTAAGATTGTTTTTGTGGCGTGCGGTATAAAAATAGTCGCCTTTCCGGCTCCGGGGCCGTTACAAAAACGGACGCAACTCGGGCTGTTCTAGTTCGGGAACTGTCAGATATTCTTGTCTCAGTACGTCGACTTTTCTCGGAATGACGTGGCACTCATACACGCAAACGTTACAAACCTACAATTGTCTACTTTCATAATATTTTACATTGATGTCATAATATTATGTATTTTCCTACTTACATATTTTGTAGTTCTGTTCTTATTGGTCAACTAATGCTGGGATAATTTTATTTTCTTTAGATATAAATACATCGCGCTGACCAATGACCATTAGCATAAACAATCGAATAAGATGAATCATGCCTCCAATTAGGTCTGAAATTGGCATTGAATACTGAACTCTTTGAAACAAATATTATTGTTTTTATAAATGAAACAAAATATGTGAGATATTTTTCAAGTTAAAGGTTGAAGCGATTGTAATAAATAATAATAGAAAATAATACTAAAATTTGTATTTAATTTCCCACAAAAATATAAATTTTAAAAAGTAAAAAGTATTTGTTCATATTTAATTTCTCAAAATTATACCGTTCACATGAAATAAAACTACTGTTTTCAAAAATTTATATAACCTTTCTCCCAAGTCCCAACATTTTTGGAGAAATTTAATTAAAGTTTTGAAACCAATCTCCATTATTATTTGCATATAAATTTAATGTTTTCAAATTAACCTATTATACTTTAGTTTATATGCAGTTTTTAAAATGGTTTAATTGTTTAGTAAATATTACATAAAATAAATATATTATCACGCCTTTTACCCATAACTGGGTGTGGTATTCTTCCGTAGCCATCAAATCACGTTCCTCAAAGATATTAGTGGAGGATTAGCCACAGGGGTACCTAATTTTTTATGTAGTGAAAATTGTTTGTCGTCTGTGCGAAACGAATCCAGATCGACTCAATACCATTTCTTAAAGTATTGACTTGTTTTAATATGTTAAGAATTTACTATTCGATTTGATAATGGACTGAATAATTCGAAACGTTGTCCGTTTTGTGGTCATCCTAATAAATAAAGCCATGTCATCCAAATTATCCAGGAATATTTATTAGTTTTTTCTATAAAATGAAACTGTTTACATGTAATTTTGAAAACAGGAGTACAGATCGGTTCTAAAAATAATTTCGGCACATTCTAATTTCGCTGATTTAAGTAACAGAATTCAACTTAAATGAGATATATTATTTGTCGTTGATGATCCTTTCGTGATTGTTGTATTGTGGATTCTTATTCTAATACTCGTATGTTTATTAAAATCGGTTTTAAAATATCAACTTTAAGCGTATTATTAAAATTTAAAGGCGAACAGTGGCGGCTTCTCACGGGAAGCAAATGTGGCAATTCCTTATTATAAAATTCAAAACAAATATCAGCTTTAAAAATAATTATTTTTATTAATTTCTTTAATACTAATTTAGTTTTTTTTATTAAGCGCTGAAATAGTTGTAAATTTAAATATATTTTGTGCTTTATTAATTTATTATAATATATATATATATTTATACATTTAAGCCATCACTATATATATAATAGCTGGTATCACAAGTTTTGTTTTTGAATTTTAACATGTTAGAGATAGCTAAAACACCCAAATACACTGCTCTTAAAACAAATAAAAACAGAGCTTGTGCTACCGACCATTATGCCAGTTTCTGTCTAAATCTACTTGTAGATCTGAGGCATACCTCATTAAATATTTGCAACGAATAGTATTAAGCCTCATCCAAAATACGAAGTTAGTGGTTATGGTTATTTTGTGATTTAATACTGTCGTTCACGCTGCAACAATTAATGATATAGTTTGTGACTTTGTCAGTAAAGTAGAGTACTATTTTTGATCAAATAAACACTAATTTCGAAATATATGCCAGATGTCTGTTTAATCTTTATACATTTTTGACAGTTGTATCAAACAAACACAAGAGTCGCTTCCTTGATTTCTTTATTTATTCGTTGTTAGAGAAAGATTTATGAAACAGGTGCACAGAAATGGATGGATGTGATTGAATGTTTGTTGCGTGATGATGGACTTCGGATGTGAGGAATGAAAGAGTTTGTATGGAGGGAGCGTTAGTGTGGCTGAAGCATGTATCGTGTGTCAGGATGAGAATGATTTTTTTCCATGAATCTGTTAGTGGATGTTCTGTGAAACCTTCAGAGGTTTGTGCTACCTCATTTATGGGATATAGCGTGATGTTGACTATTTGTTGCAGATTATTTTTGTATCAAATGGATGAAATAGTTATTTTTGTATTAAGTGCGCAAAAAGAGTGTTTTTTGTTGCTCATGAGAATTGCTACTTTTAATCGGTCAAAACAATAAAAGCCATTCGTACGCGCAAAAAAAACAAGAATTTTGCCCACGAGAAACAAACAACATTTTTTCTACAACTATAAATAAAGAATAATACAATAATTATTGATTTATTTAAGTAAATTGAAGGACAACAATGAAACATAATAATAATTTGATACTATTGATGTGTTGTAACTAATGAAACCTGACAACAAATAATTTGGGAGCGTGCGCGAGATACTCATTTTGCGCACTAGAATACGAAACAGTGCGCAAAATAGTTATTTTGCGCACTAGTGTGCAAAATAGTTATTTTGCGCACTAGTGTGCAAAATAATGCGCAAAATACGCCTTGTCATGGCAATGTAAATTATGAAAAAAACACGTACTTCGCGTATTGATATTAGTGAAAAAAAAACATTTTTTGATAGTTGTAGAAAAACTTATTTATTAATATGATTCTAAATTATAAATGACAAACGCAATCTCGTAACTTGAAATATAGCAGTTTGCGATTCTATTAACTTCGTTACGTGTTACATAAATTATTATTTTTCATCTGGATAACAGTCTCGAAGAGACATATTGCAGAATTTTGCAATATATTGAATAAATAAATAAAAATACAAGTTATATCATACAATAAATGTTTTTATTTCTGTTTCAGGTAAAAGATCTTCCACATTTTCAAACCAAATACAGAAATATACGTCAAAGGTAAAACTCACAATATATTTATATAATCTTCATAAGAGCGGATTACGTGGCATCCAATTTATGTTAATATGTTTTGTAGCGGATGGAATAGAACCCTTGTTGTTCAGGGCTATAATGCAGTAACCTTTATAATGATAGTTCGTTACGAATATGGGTATTATTCGTCCATGTAAAGCTTCTGCGTGGTTCTAAGCTTACAGGTTCGCGGCCGAGATCGGTGTACCGTACATCTCTCTACTTTTAAACTAATCTAAATATAAATTGGCCGAGCCGCGTTCCAGAACTATTTTATCTTATACGAGATTTAATTTGGAGTGCATGCACATGGCTGAAAGTGTTTCCTATTTGCTCATAATGAGCGTGCGTCCAATTATACTGTCTGCGTTAGTTGGCTGTGAGATATACTGCCATACTGCCGCACATAGACAATCGTTATATGCTACAACTTCTGCTGTAAGCTACGCTTATAGGTTTACACTGTGAACGATACCTGCAGCTTTTTCCAGTGCCTGGCATGTGGATAAAATCTTATTTAATTCCAAACCATGTTTGGTATTTCAAATACAAAAATTACGATTACGTAAGTTAAATTAGGTTTTATACACTGCAGTAGTTATTGCCCATTCAATTTGTATAGGAATAAGTCGTACCCGTAAAATGTCAAAAGTTATTTTCTTCTCTTTTTATATTAAATTGAAAGAAAAATAATTTACTTTTACCTGAAACTGACAGGAAAATAAACATTTGCCTGACCTTTAAGACTCAGGAAAGCTTTGCTTTGCATGCCTAGTCAGGAAAATAACATATTGCCTGTCTAGGCAGGTAATGAAAGAAACGTGAGTGTCTAGTTACTTAGCAATATAAAATACTGACTGAATATGTAAGTCAAATATTTCTTTTAATTTAAAATATGTATTATTTGTTTATAAGTTTCAGGTAAAATATTATACGTAACACGTCAGTAAAGCGTCGTACAGGATTCGTAAGCTGTTTCAAGCCTCGATATCGTTCGGCATGAAACTATTTACTCATCCTGTAATTGAACGCGTTCCTGACTTTTTACGTAAATAACTATATAATTATACATTTTTTTCAAACAGCAATATGGATTTTGAAGAATTTTACAAAGAACAAAAAATTGACTGTAGAAATACTTTGTTAAAGGAAATAAATATTATTTTCTAAAATAACGACTGTTTTTACAAGCCTTCAATGACAGTTTATCTGAAACAAAATCTATATATCTTGAAATGTGATTATGTTTACTAGGATACTTTGTTACTGTTGATCATCTATATTTATTTTCTGTATTTGTTTAATTATAAAATTTAAATAATTACAAGAGAAGAAAATAGACTAGAAAGAAATAGTAATGCCATAAACTGACGAGGTTTCGCATTGCATAATGAAAAGAGAAAAAAAATGTTGCACACTTTTGAGAAGATTTCATTTAGATGTAATAACAACCAGTCCAGAGTATATCATATTTTTTTTACTTTTCTACCGTTAGGAAATAGACGTTTTATTTCACTTATTTGAGTTAGGTAATGAACTGCATTATTTAACTAGTGAAATAATGAGGTAACATAGCAACACAAAAAAATTAAGATATCTTGGTAGACGAATTCTGATGTGTTATTCTTTTATTTTTTCAATTTATAACTCATTAATATGTCAATTTCATAATTTCAAAAACGCTCTTTCGTATTTATTAGAACGGAAGTAGAAAAAATATTGTATGAAACTCGTAAGGAAATAAGGTTATTACCTTACTTATGTGTTTACTTAACTCGGCTACGCCTCGTTCTGCAAATTTCACATGCGTAAGGTAATAACCTTCATTTTCTTACTAGTTTCATAAATAGCTATTAACGAAATGTCAAAAATTAATGTTATTTACATAGTTTGTCATGAAATAGAACAAATGCTAACAAATGTGTAATTTTTAACTGTCACACACATACGATATTTTTTCTATCATAGCGAAAAATAACTCATTATGTACTCAATTTGAGTGCTTTTGCACGACGTGTAATAAAACTTGTTTGCATATGGCGATTAGCAACGTAATCAAATTATTGCTACGAAACAAACTTCATTAAATAACCTACAAAATAAAAGTTTTAAATATAATTAGTAAATTAGTATAATTAGTGAAAAGCTGATCGTATAAAAATATTGTTAAAAGTGTTTTTATTGCACTCGTGCGATAAAGTGACATACACTAGTTACATAAACAGTAAGTGCATAATAATCTACTTTTTGCATATGCGTAAGTATATACCATTAAACTTATTTTTAATGGAAAAATGACTAAAGGCGTAATGACAAGAAAAGAAAATTACTTAAAATGAAAAAGAAATTCTACAGATTTGGCGGATTGCATAATGAATAGATAAAAAAAATTAATTAAATAGAGAATGAATTGCCATAACAGAATTATATAATTTTTGACAGTTTAAAAAAAAAATACAATGTAAGTCACTTCAGTGTATATCCTATTCTAATTTATTTATGATGATCTATACTGTAAATAACTAAGAACAAATCTATTTATTCACCATTTAGTGTAGTTCGTCTGTTCTGATGAAAATAGAAATCTGATTTAATATTACGTAGACAGAAAATAGTAATAAAAGTATAAGTATTGCGTTTATTGTGTGAAACTCTTCGATATGGCAGTGTGTTCAAAGCTTTAAGTTCGTGCTCCCGCCTCTTGAAATATCAAGTCGTTTGTGTTTTGTTATTTTCTTATCGCAGCCTGCTCGACTGTGCAACTAAAAATTTATTCAGTTAAGCTTCTGCGATGTAATGATACGTGTAGTTGAAAGATTACCTTATATGTAATGAACTTGAGCAACGTAACATAAATATTTACTCAGCTCTGCGGAGAGTTCATTTTAAGTCATATTCCGTTCTCGGTCTACAATACGAGTACAGTCAGTTGAATTATGTTGCTGCATAATGAATGATACAGACTTTTTGCTTGTTTGCAGTTTGTGATTGCTTGAAGTATGCCATGTTTATTTTGAAATTATTTAATTTAACAAACAATGCATGTGTGTTATGAGTTTGCAAATTGATTTCTTTTTTCGATCACGAAACAAATTTGATTTTTTGTGTTATATTGGAGAGTTTTACACACTGATTGAATTTGTTTTTTTTATTTTGGTTTTGTGAAATTACCTCTGATATTAAAACAATAATATGCACGAAACATCAATTTATGGTGTGTTTATTTTGCCGAAAGAAGAAACAAATGTATTGTGAATGTATATTCCTCAGTATTTTACAGCAACTTCGATAAATATTTTATCGTAAAATTGAAAATACTGGAGAATAACTCAATATTTTTCAAACATACCTTTAATATAATCCACCGACTAAAACTAAGAAACTCTGACTTTGGGTGCCTGTACAAGGAGTCCGTCATCTTGGCAAGTTAGTAATTAATTTGAAACGTGGTTTATATTTAATTTTGATACAAATTATTTTTGACCCTAAAAATATGGCTAGGCAACACAATTCAGCACTGTTTCGGCCTAGTCGTTGCTAGACAAAAGAAAAAAATAGAAATGTCATTATTGTAGGGGCGTAAGGAATATTTTCAACAATTATCAACTTAAATCTACTCAGAACACTTTAAAAAAATAAGATTAAGGGTCCCATTTAAGAAAATAATGCATCTTGAGAATGATAAGAGATACGAAGATAAATTAGACAAATATTACTGCATTAAGAGACCATTTTAACCAGATCTTTATTTTTCACATTATAGGTAACTAAATATAAGAAAAATGTGAAAATTTCCGAAATGGATTTCTATTTATAACTTTTTTATTTAAACTCACATTGAATTTTAACTTGTACTTTTGTACAATCTTTGTGTTTCCGTTGTACTTTTGTAACAAGGAATGTAGCACGACAACGTATCTCATTTTTCTTTGTTACTAAAAACTTCCGTTTAAAATTAATTTACAACAAATAGGTACAGCAATAATGCCTGAACAATGAAATAATATCAAAAAATGTATTTGTTTTCCAAAGTACTCGACGAATTAAGATTTAATTTCTTCTTTGTGTTATTTATTTTTTTTTTTTTATGTTAAATTAATCATTCAATTAAATGTTATAGATTGTCTTCACACATTTTTCTATCTTTTAATTTAAATTATTACTCGTCATAGTCTTATTAAGTGAAAAAAAAAACACTTAAAGAATCAACTTTTCAACTATATCGTGGCAAACAGAAAAAAAACATTTTCAAATGTTTTGAGGTTCATAAGAAAATTTAAAGTTAGTAGAATTTTCTCGTATATGGATATATGGTTCAGTGGTCGGCCTGTGGATTTGAGAACCCGGGTTCAATTCCCACAGCCGACAAACAATTTTCACCACGTTAAAACTACCCCTGTGGCTTCCCCTACACTAACATCATTGGTGGCCGTGATTTGACGGCTGGTAATTGCACTTCATGCGAAGAAATATATCACTTAACGAGATTTACTACGACAGAGTGCCACATCCAGTAATGGATAAAAGGCGTGATGATATATTTATTTATTTAGAATGTTCTCGTGAGGGAAACAAGACATACAAATTTAGAGAACTGCTGTGAATCCGTCTCAAAAATTGTCTGTACAAAGTACAAAAACCTATTCAGCAATTTTGCACATTTTTGTTTATATCTAGTGTGGATTTTTTCTGAAAAACAGATCTAATTAAATCGGTCCCTTAAATGTGGCAATTTTTGTCTAATATAACCGATCTCCTACTACCGTTCTCAAGACTCCATATAAAAGTGGAACAGCCTGTATACATGCATCAGCTTTCCCAGTACTACTTATATTTCAGCGACATTATCATGCCGATATAAAAATAAAATACTGAACGCACCAGCAGATGAAATTGGCTGTCCAGTTGATAAAGAGGTAAAATTATCCGAACGACTCAATAACAGCAAATAAAACGAACAATTCTCAATTCTCATTCAGTATATCAGCAGTTCACGCATGAAAACAAAAAGTCCGGGTGTTCCGGTGTCCGGAGCTGTTATCGCACCGAGTGATGTGTCCCTGGGGGGCGGCGACCACCACCGCCGATGATTACACCCGCCACAGATAGAGGGTCGCGAGTAAAAATCAGCTACCGCTATATCGCTACGTTGTTTGTTATTGCGCGGTGGGGACTTGTCGCATATGTTCGATTGTTCAGGAGCGTTCACCTTTTTATAGCTCGACATGTGTGTGCACGAGTATATGTATATAACCTGCTTTTTATGTTCTTAGTTATGATGGTTTGTTTCGTTTTCCAAAGTTTCGCGGTGAATTTGAATAACGAAAGAAAGTTTGCAGTTCAGGGGCGGATTCAGACTTCGAATTATGGTGGTGGGGGGCATGAAGTGAATTTTATCTGGGTGGAGGGAGGGGAGTATTGTCCATCTTCTAAATATAAAAAACGGTTCTTCGATAGAATACAAAAATTATTGAACTAGAAGTTGATTTTCTAAATGCAAATGTCGGTAGTCACATACTAGACTAGGTCTTAAATAGAATACCTCTCCCATCTGCGGGTCGAAATAATATCCTCACAAAATATTGGTTTGTGGCTATTTATTAGAATAATAAATCAAACAATAGTTCTTAATTATCTTAGAATTTTAAGTTCTTAGATAATATTTTCTATTTAATTTGTTTAACAAATTAAGTTATCGTAAATAATGACATCATTATTATATATTAGGGCCAACATTTAAAAAAAAAGTCCATGCTGGGGGGGGGGGGTCATGACCCCCATGACCCACCCCCTGGATCCGCCCCTGTTGCAGTTATATTAAAGCGGTTTTGAAATACTAATATTACATACATAACGCTATACTGTTCTCACATCAAATTGGATAGCACCAATGACGTAGTTTCAAATTTCTGACTTCTCCACGAATATTTTCTTAATACTGCGCCATTCGAATATACATAAATTTGTAATACCGGCAATTCGATGAAATATCTATATTTTTAATCGTAAAGCTAGAAATTGAATACACGATATATCATTGACCTCTTCTTGTATAAGATATTTATAGGGGTAATTATTATGAAATACGGGATTTATGTTATTATAATGTCATACTATCTAGGTGCTCCATGATGCAATATTAATTAAAAGTGAACAGGTTCATGGCTACTAGACAGACAGGTTGTGTAACTTTTCATAGTTACCTAATACCTTCACCGGTCACGTTTACGCTCTGTGAAAATTGGGCGTTGGTTGTGAATAGTACATCATTCCATTTTATTGTATATTATTTAAACTTCGAACATACAAAATAAATGAACCATAGGGACATTTGTTGTGAAGCCAACATTCTGAAGTGGGGAAAGAGAACTGGAACATGATGTAAATAAATAAATAAATATATCATCACGCCTTTTACCCATTACTGTGATATATTTTTTCGCGTGAAGTGCGGTTACCAGCCGTCGAAGCACGGCCTCCATAGATGTTAGTGGGGAGAAAGCCACAGGGGTAGATTTAATTTGGTGAAAATTGTTTGTCGGCTGTGGGGATCGAATCAAGATTCTCAAGATCCACAGGCCGACTCGATACCAATGAGCCACCTACCCCATAAAAATGAGCCTTACTATCCTATTAAAAGGGCAATTAATATGATGATAATTTAATTAGTATTTTAAATAAATATTTAACAATTTATGATATAAAAATTAATTATAAAAATACAAATTGGGTTACCTCCAAAATTTGAACCTGGGCCATATGCGTTAAACTAACTATTATTTTTTTCTATTTTGTTGTGTCATAGGCAGTACCCCAATCTCATGAATCTTTCATATATTGAAATACTAGACACGTCTTATGACGGTTTTTTAAAATTATATGTTAAATTTGAATTAGAACTTGCAAATTTTAGGTAAACTTTAAACGAAGAAAAGTTGCATGAAATCATAAACTATTACACAATTTTAATTAAATTTCGAATATCTTAAGTTAAGGATATATATCTGAAATGGCTGTTGCCCATATGTTTCAATAGGAATAATTCGTATCCGTAAACTGTCATTTACCTTCATTTCACTCAAATAATAAGATTATTCGTTTAATTAAAATTGAAAGGACATTTATTAAACAGAGATATTGATAGAGTAAATTTGTAGGTTATATAATTTTGGCGGATTTCATTTTAATATGATATCAGCCACTCCAGTTTATATCTTATTCTAATCCGCCTGACTAAAACTGACCGGCTTAACAACAAAAATTACTCAATCTATCTGTTTAGTAACCGTGGATAGGACCGTTATTCGCGTGTAATTAATAGCGGTTGTGAAAGTTGTATGAAAGGATTCGTTGACGTCACGTCACCGTCATAGCCAGGAGATTATTCTTGTGTTCTGGGATCCTTCTGCATCGATTGATATTTGGATGGAATATTGCGAGTATTGTTTCAGCAGATACTCACACAATGTCTGAATGTCGATACGTCAACGAAATCAAATTATTACTGACATACAGAAGCAGGCCAGTGATGCGATGATTTGTATAATATTTATTTACCTAAAACTCGTTAGGATTGAAATCTAAAATTAAAAATTATATATGAATCTGTTTAGCATTATTGTTGTATTAAAATCTTATATACAAATATTTATATAAATAATATTAAACCTCTAAAATCATAGTCATAATGTATGCAACAAAAATTAACTGCTGTATAAATAAATTGAAATTAAATACGAAGTAAGTCGTGATCAAGATAACGATCGATAATAGAGGAAAGATAATTGTCGACGAAAATGTGGAGCGGCTTACAGTTGCCATGGTAACATTTCCAAACAAAACAAACACATGAAAATGTTCTTCACCTTTCGCATTTTATTGAGAATGTGTAATGGACAGTTGTACAAATAAAACGTAAATTTTAAACTTGGTTAAATTAACAAAAACTAATTGAAGTCATATGAATTAACTGAAGTTACTGTCAAACATTCGATATGATTTTATTCATTTAATGTAAACTAAGTGTTGGTGCAACTGGTCATTCGTCTTCCGTTTTCTTTCTTAGGTACCCAATTCGAATAGGCTGACTTTACTTTTTGCCATCTTCATCTAATATGTAAAATGTAAAACATGTAACTTTTGTAATTAAAATAGATATTAGATTGAACGCGAACTCTTGGCGTTTAAGTATTTTCTAATTTATTTTCTTCTTCCATCTATAGTCCTGCAGCCCAAATCAGGACTTGTCCTGGACACACCGAGCCGCAGTTTTTACACTGCCGTACTGCCGGTATTCGTAGTCAGATGCTACCTTATTTAAGGCGTATACGTGCCTAGCTTATAACACCCGAGTGTGATAAATAGACGTAGCTGTATTTTATATTTTAATGACAAATTACACATTGTGGACAGGCGGATTGGAACTGACAAATCTTGGTTCGGATGACGTCACAGTATGTTAAAAGATGTGCATTAACACACTCGGCCACCGCGCCTACCTAATGTGATCAATTTAAAATAGTAGATAATGTGCTTTTCTGCTAAATATGAAAACGATCCATGATCAGAATAATTCAATATTTAAACTATGGAAATAGAAGTCCATAAGGTATAATTTTTTATTCAAATCGTCCATTATCTACCTACATTTGTCATTTGTATATTACGAATTGCAGTAAAAGTACCTCAAAATGTCAGTTTGGTTAATCTTGTTTCACATAAATTCTTTGAAAAACATTTTATTGCAGCCTCTTCACGCAGATATGGGTCTATTACACCTTCTAGATGACAGCTATTCCTCTGTTCATGACATTTTACTTTCCTTATGTTATATGCAGCCAGCATTTCAACTTTATCTCCAAGTCGTCTGGGGAAGATTCTACTTCCCTTTTAACTTGTTTCCGTTTGTGCGCTGTATTTTATTTCTAGCGTTGTTTTTTATTGCAGAAAATCATATTTTCTTTTTATTAAGCTTCTATACATAGTATGGAGCAAGTCTTATACTCTCGTTGTGTCTGTATACACGTTAGTTTCAATTTTAAACTTAGATTTCCTCCCACGTAAAAAGGATTAGGAACTTTAAATATTGCGTGAGATTTCAGAATAAATAAAAAAGACAAAATCTTGTATTGCCCCAAATTAACAAGCTTAGCAATATAATTGTTTAAAAATATCATTAATTGATTTAAAATTAAAATATCTTAAAATCATTTATATGGCGTTTCATATATTGTATATTTTGTTAAGGTAAGTTACGTTACTTGAACTCTGAATCTGGTTTAACTATATTGTAATGAATAATAAGTAATAAAACACCAGCGAATATGAATGAACATTCAACATCTATGAAATATAAAACCAAGTCGTCATGTATTCTTAGTAACCATAAAAAGCAAATAAAACCCATAAATAACATTTTAGAAGGGGTAATCTGACACGGCTGTACATTTTCCTCAAGCCGCCAATATATTTATTAATCTGGGTCTGCATCCGTGGATTGGTGTGAAATACGACGAAGCATGATGGCGGCGACGCCGGACGTCGGCCGTACTGCAGACAGCCGCCGGAATAAACACTGGAAGAAGAAAGAAGATGGCCAACGCTTTAATTTGATTGCAGAGAAAGAAGCAAACGCAGACAATGCTGCCACGACGAGAACGGCTCGGTGATTATCTTGATTTAATGTTTCGGATGTTTTGTTGCCCTGGAGGCACATTGCTAGTGTTGTGCTACACACACACTAAGGATATTTGTTTAGGTGGAAACATCGAACTCAATGTTATTTTTCTAATAGTCTATTTGCTGTCTAGAGGTAATGGAACTAATTATACTTTAAGCTATTACCAGATTAATTTTTTTTTATTCAACTATTAAAAACGTTTACATTTACGTACGCGATTCTATTTACGAACTTCTTCTTTTCTAGACAGATGGCTCAGTGGTATCGAGTCGGCCTGTGGATTTGAGAACCCGGGTTCATTCCCACTGTCGACAAACAATTTTCACGACATTAAAACTGGAAGAAGAGCCACAGGAATAGTTTTAATGTGATGGAAATTGTCGCCTATAGGATTGAAACCCGGGTTCTCAAATTGATAGGCCGATTTGATACCACACAAATATATAACTTACTAAGATCTGCTATGGCAGAGTGACATATCTAGTAATAGGTAAAAGTGGTGATGGTATATGTATTTATTTTATTCATAAATTTTGCATCTTTTTTATGGGGTAGGTGGCTCTGTGGTATCGAGTCGGCCTGTGGATCTTGAGAACCCTGATTCGATCCCCACAGATGATAAACAATTTTCACCAATTTAAATCTACCCCTGTGGCTCCCTCTCCACTAACATCTTTGGGGGCCGTGATTTAACGGCTGGTAACCGCACTTCACGCGAAAAAATATATATTTACCGAGATCTGCTTATGCAGAGTACCACACTCAGTAATGGATAAAAGGCGTGATGATATATTTATTTATTTTATTTTTATAGTACAGATATTTCAAAAATATTGTGTACACCTGTAATGTGTTATATTTGGCCTACTTAAAATGTAATTTTCCTCGGTTATCGTTTCGGCCGACAAGGTTAGTCGTCAATGCAGGTTTCCATATCCATCCAGCGATAAATTTTTGTAATTATGCATATAATAATAAAATTCTTTACAAGTTTTATAAGTAATGATATTTTGAATGGCGCATTAGGAAGCCCAGCAATATACAATTGCTGTAGCGTATCGATTTTATAATCATTAAAATTCAACTCTTTTACATTTTCCGTAAATATTCAAACATAATTGTGTTTCATCGCAACGGAGGCTCATCGCAGCTATAAGTTACTTGGCGGCATACACGCGTTGAAAATTCATCGCATTTTTAAGTAGAGGAATAAGAAATTTGCATAGGAAAACAGGCAGCGTCAAGCAGTATCGAGTGGCGTCAAGGGCCGGTAACGAAACTAAATTTTCCTATCGCTATGCTCCTTATGCGTGTACAAATTTTTTTCACAACTGGGAGTATTTGTTCGTTTCTATCAAGAATCAGAGGTAAAACATATTATTCCTAGAGAAATAATGTGTACATTATTGCTCTAGGAAGTTTATATTATTTTTACAGTTTAGCTGTCAAATATAATATCTAAAATGCAATAAAGTACAAATGTACAATGAAACAAATATCATTTGCTGATATATAATGCAATTTGCCATAATAAATAAAAATTTTATTTGAGTGATAATTCAACTGTATATAGAAACCTTACAATTGTCATTTGATATCGGATAAACAGGGAAGAGAATTATTTGCCAGTGTATAAATTTTCATGTACTTCATTATTGGAAAGCTGCAAATATGAATGTAAAAAATTTAATAAAGTACTCCATTCAATTTATATTCTCTATCTAACTTAAAGTTTTGGTTTTCGCAGGACTAATGTTTATTTTCCTACTAAATCTTGATTGCATTGAAGTAAAACGAGTTGAGTAATCTGACAGAAAAATTTCCGTACTTTTATGTATCGCGCGTTTTATGTCAATTACTTTCATCAATTATTACCAAACAACCCTGTTTTCGTAAATAAAAATTTGTTTGAAAAAAAACTGAACTTCTTGCGATGTTACTCTTGATAATTTTCCTTGATCTGTTTTCAACCAATCATAATGCAAAACATTTGAAAAATTCTATCAATAAGCATAGTTTTATACTGATAAAATACCTTGACTCGGGTAAACTCCCGCTACTAGGGAAAATCCTGTCACCAAGTAAATATGTGCTTATATGCTGCTAATTTAACACAATAGTAATTTGTTTAACTAGGCAAAGAAGTAGTAGATTTATGTTCGCGGCTACGAATCTAGCCAAAATAGTAAATTTGTATTTTAACGTGTTGAACACATACTTTTTTTACCAATTTGTAAAAAATCAATATTAATTTTGTGATTGTTTTCAATATTTGTTTATTATCGGTATCATCGCAGTCAATAATATGGTTATGCATTTGTTAAGCGCTTGTTATATAAAAACGAATTTAACGTTTATAAGTTAATACATGTCATTTTGCTTTTGTGAATATTAAATAAATTTACAATATATAATATACAGTAACGAAGGAATGTAAATTTCGCCCGAAATTTAAGAAGCGGCATGCGGTTGTAATTTTTTTTTCCCGACCAGGAATAAACTGTCACTTTATATAGTTGACATTTGACACATAATATACTTTTATTCCCTATGGAATAAACAGCTATCCATAATTACTTTATTTATTAATAACAATATTCACATTAGATGAATTTACAATATTTATGTAATGACATTCATCTGATGTCTTCATTTGTTCATTCCTTGAGATATTGCTTGTTGAAGGTTCGTTTCCTTTTCCCAGTAAAACCTTTCGTACTATTTGAATTTTGTTCTCCGGCTGAAGCTTCTATGTAACCCCCATAACAGCATTCGATTTCCATCCACCATGTCTTTTGGCAGTAAGAATATCTACCCCGCTACCTGCCAAAACACTTGCGGAATTTTCTTAATTTTATTAGTAACAAACTCTTTGTTGCTTCTTTTGCCGCAGCAGCAACATCTTCAGGTATTCCAACAATTTACTCTTCACTATCGACTTCCATTTTTACGAAATTGAAAATAAATCGCAGGAACAAATTGAAGTTTTTAATTCATGATAATTTTCTTGACAACAAATTTTTATGAATTTTTTCATTGCAAACTTGATTCTCTGAACGCATATCAATGAACCATAAATACATTAAATTATTTAAACTTAAAAGTCGGGACGCCGGGAAAAAAGTTTTGTATGCATTTCTGGAATAAACTTCGTTAATTCCTCTACTGAAAATGTTCCTCTACTGAAAATGCCCTCGGCTTCACTTCGGGCATAAGTTACAGTCTCGGGAATAAAACCTTAGTTTATTTTCTTAATATGTAAATAACTATTATTAAATTAAATCGTGAATGTCAAATTTGTTGTTTTTCCATAGCAATACATTTATAGTCAACAAAAGTCACTTTTAATGTCAATCAGCAAAAAAATATTTTGTAGTTGTTTTATGCTTTCAGTTTGACACAATGTTATTTTATGTTTCGGGTAATTATTTTAGCAAATAGCACGCGAACACATTTTCTTTCAATACATTAGATGAAACCCATCCTACTGACTCTGGATTTACCATTTAGTTTGTGTTTGTTGCTAAGCAAAATGTATCGATAAACTTAGAAAATTTTGTGCTATTATTTGTGATAATATGTGTTAGTCCAAAATCTTAAACAACTATTTTTACCCTGCTGTTTGAAATATCTACAACGTATCTCATTAAAAGTAATACTTCGTTACCATTTTAGTATCCACAGTAACCCCACTGGGAAGCTTATTAAATTTTAAATTTGAATACAAATTAAATTCCAATTGAATGAACATTGATTTCATAATGAACCTGGAATTTCATAAATTGCGTTCAAAATTCAAGGCGCGCCCGAATTTATTTAAATTCGTTCATTTTGCAAGTTCATTATATTTTACGAATTGTTCAGTAAACAAACTGCGTTCTTCAAGTTTTCTGAGTAAACCAGTGATTGGTTTTTAGCAAAATTTTACCGCGGAATGCTGTCAATAATTCTTTTATGTTTATTCCACATTTTTTAAATTTTTTCTCACAGCAGTATAAAATTCAAAAGAAATCGTTTTTCGTTACATATGCAAGGCTTTCAGTTTATTGTCTTCTTTTTAGTTTGACACGATTTACATCGAGTAAAATAAATGTAGAAAAAAATCCATATTCGCTGCACTGCTGCCACCATATTGCATGTCTATTCCATTACGGTTCGCGAGCGTGACATCGATGATCCTTTGACATATTTTACTTTTTTGTTCCTAAAGCTCTTGTGGAAATACAGGGTGGTACACAAAAAGCTCTTCAAGTTGAAAAATAAGATTTTATGTACATATTACCAGCAGAAATTTATTAAAACATTTGTTATAGAATTACGGTAACAATAGAGAAAATTGCAATACAAAATTTAGTAGCAAAGGAAAATAATCCGTATGTACAGACTGTCTAGAGGTTCAACAAATTTACTTAAGATATATTCATTGAGGGCCGTATTCTAATATTTGCTGTTTAATTCCTTAAATTTAAATTAAATTAATCTTCAATATAATATTTTAAGAAAAATAATAAAATTATATTAAATTTAGGTGAAATAACAATAAACCACATTTTTGCTTTTGCAGATATTGATAGATATTTTTGAAATGATTTACGTAGTTTAGTTTCTGTAGGTATTTTATAGTCGTATTGCTTAAAGTGTTATTATGAATTAAGGCGTGATTATATTTTAAATTGATATTATTGTAGAAACTAATCTGAAATTGCTTTTGTTTCAAATACGAGGAAATGATATACCTTTTATTTAGTACAATAACGTTAATAAATGACAAAAAGGATGAGAGCTGAAAGCCTTTTTATATCGAATTTTATAGTACCGTTATTAAAGTTTCAATATCCGCTTAAAGAACAAACTAATTTAATAAATCGCAGTTGGTGAAAAATCTGCTGGGGATTACCATAGTGTTCGGTGAAAATATTCATACTCGTATATCCGGAATAAACAAAAAAGTAGATTTGAAGAAATCTTGGCGTGCCGGTGGATCTGCGAGCCCGATCCCCATTTGAATACCGGAGCTGTGTGACGCTGCTTTATGGCTGCTTTCAGTTAGAAATTGGTTTTCCCGGCAGCAGAGAGCAGAGCGCCACCCCCAGCCACTGCCACCAATACGTAGCAGTGAACGCGAATTCGTCAGACGCCGGCGATTTTACGAAATCTCTTGACTCAACAAAACCTTCGACTCATTCATCCACACTCGTCACTACACCCACGACTTACTGTAATTCTTTTGTGTATCAAGTTGTTGTTGTTCAGCAGTTCTTGACAATATTGTTATACTACTCCTTGTCCTTCACGTAAACGGTACAAATGTTAGCAAATTTCATTGTAATAGGGTGCTTCACTACAGTTACAAAATGGGAAATTATTGTCATTTATATTAAGACTAGACCTAAAAACTTGATAGAAGCTTCAATGTTATTAGTTATTAATGACCTCTCGTGTCTAAGTCGGAACATTGTGGCCTCTCTTTACCTTTTTATACCTCTTTTTGTTTAACACACAGCTAATTTTGGATTTATTTTTTTTTTCAATTTTATATATACTTAAGAGTTTTTCAGTAAGCAGCCATGATTAAAAGAAAATTGTAGTCATATATCTATTTCGTCATTTAGAAAAATATATAAATTGAGTTTAAATAACTTAACAAATAATTTAAAATGTGTGAGGATATTAGTTATTTCAAAAAGACAACTAAATAAACTGTAGAATTATCTTAGTCAAAGATTTGATTGCCACTGGTAGGATTTGTTGATATACATCATTCAGTATGTCTTTCTTCCTTTGATCATACAATACTTAAAGTATACGTCAACTAGTAGAGGCCATGTTTTGAAGCAAACATAGTGAAGTGGGAGGGAGGATGAAGCCCACGTGATGATCCTATAACAGAGTTCTGTTTGTTGCATTTTCTTTGTTTACTAGCATTCATTTAGCGTGTCTTTATATTGTTTAAATTTATATTTTGAATAATATTTGATTCTTTTATTATATAAACTTAAACGTAACTTTCGATTTAAGCAATATTTAATAATCGTTTTTATCTAAATAACATATTCATTAGTTAAGAAATAACTAATATATTAATATGTATTTAAAATATGCTTAGCAATTCTGTGTTATAACGACGAAAGCTAAACAATAACCTCAAAATTAGATATCAGTTAGACGAAGAAGAAATGAAAAGTAGAAAGAATTCTGAATAGACTGGATTTGCAAGACGTTAAAGAAAGATCGCAATGCTCTGACATCAGAGATAATGGCATTTAAAAACTCAAATATCTTAATAACCAGTAGCATTTTCGAAGTTTCGATTATCTCTGGTACGAAGTTTTAATATAAATGATAAATTTACCATATATATTATATATTTCTTAATTAATGATTAGGATACTTAGATAAAAACTAAAAAAAAATAAGTTGTATTAAATCGCAAAGAATAAGTTATAATCAAAGATTTGACTCAGATAATCTCACAATTTATTTATTATTCTTTTTGTAATAACTAATTATACCTACACAATTTTAATTATTTGCAGCCAAAGTTATTTAATTTTATGTGACTACAATTACACGCGAGCCCAACTGCTTGATATCCAAATGCTCATAACATATCATATATATTTTTGTAAATAATTACGACTTAATGTAAGACAATTAAAATTTTCTAGAACAATAAATTATTTAGATGATATTTTAGATAATATATATTTGTTTAAATGGAGAACTTCATTGCTAATATTTTTTATCGCCATCGAAAATGTAAAGTTCATGTATCCTGTATTTAATACTGATCAATGTAATGAACTGTAGGAAAAGAGATTAAAAAGTCGCATTAACCGCATTAAGCCCGCACTCACTCGATTGAGTAGAAAATTGCATTGCCGATAACGCAAAAAAGCTTTTATGGAAAAGTATCAAAAGTATTTAAATGCATATTCCTTTATTATTTATTCATAAAATGCTGAAGTTAAAATTGAAACTTTTTCTGTTTCGTAGCGAATAATTAGATTATTTTTACTGTTGGCTGGTCTGACATTACTTGGTTTCCGCGTTATCGCGTCTCTGCGATGTCCAGTGACGGCCGCGTCATGACGCACAGCTCCGGTCACTGGGTAGGAGAAAAATGTCCTACATTTGTACGTATTATCCTGACAGATGTGTAATATGCTGCGAAATATGTGCACAATGAATAGTCCTGTCATAATAAATGTCTCACTCTTATATATTTATACCATTTGCTTTAATTTATATGCAGCTATCTTTAGAATCAAGAGATACAAAGTCTGTTGTCATTTTTCGTTTAACAGCGGAAATAATACGTGCATAAGTGTCCTCCTTTATAATCACAAAATAGTAAATTAGTCACTTATATTAATACTAGATCCAATAACTTCGTACAAGAAACGATCAAAGTTTCACAAATGTTATTAGTTTTTTTGAAGATGGTTGAGTTTTTAATGCATTTTGACGTCAGATCATTGCGATCTTTCTTTAATCCTCTCGCTTTCTTGCATATTTAGTCTATTTAAATCTTCTATCTGCTATTTTGAGGTTATTATTTTTCTTAAGTCTTTATAGAGACTAAGAGAACTGATATGTATATTTGAAATACATAACTTATATAATATTTATTTCTGAACTAATGAATACTTAGATAAAAATGATTGTTTAATATTGTCTATCGTTTATTCCAGTTAAGATTGGATCATAGAGTTAGGTTTGGCCAATCATTTTTGTCCTCTGATTGGTCGAAACGCAAACTAAGTTCACAAAGTAAAAAACAATCTTCAATTAACCATGTGTTTGAATTTGCTCCCTTAATCGTTATAATTCAGGTAGCGTTATATACTTTTTCAATTTTTTGCGTTCATAAAGAAACTCAATAAATAAAATAAATAAAGAAATAAATATATCATCACGCCTTTTACCCATTACTGGATGTGGCACTCTGCCTAAGCAGATCTCGGTAAGTGATATATTTTTTCGCGTGAAGTGCGGTTACCAGCCATCAAATCACGGCCCTCAAAGATATTAGTGGAGGGGGAGCCATAGGGGTAGATTTAAATTGGTGAAAATTGCGTATCGGAAGAGCGTTCATTATGATACGCAACATTTTGTTTTAGACGGTTGGTAATAGCGGATGACATAGTGAAACTGTCAAGGTGAGAACATCAAAATTTCAATATAACTTCAAAATCTAAAGAATCTAATAAATATCAATAACAGTTACTAACCACAACATTTCATATACAAATTTATCTAACTTGACCCGGTTTTATAAATGCGCAAAATAGAAAAAATAGTATAAATAACTCATTTTAAAAGACTTTTATCGCACTTGCCCTTTAGAAAACGAGCCGCAGGCGATATCTATGCATATTTTTAATTATTTACCATGAAGTTTTTTTAAACTTTAATTATACAGGATGTTTCACAACTTAGAGCACAAAATTAAAGGGTATATTCTGTACGACGTGCTGATCATGAAACAAAAATTTTTTTTTTTTAAATTCGAAAAATTAAGGGTTGTTAACCTAAAACATTTTTTGTAGTACTGCACTGGATTCGCTTTCCTATTAAACACAAACAATGAAGTAGGTATCAACTAAGAAAAAATAATTATACAATTCAATTATTAGCAGTTATTTATAATAGAATTTTATTTAATTAATAACTTTAACATAATCATCCACCCAGTGGCAGTAGCAACAAAGAATTTTGGACTGGGAAACATGGAAAATAGTTGTGAAACACCCTGTATATTTTTACAATTGTATAATCAATTGTATGCAAGCTCCAATTGTATGTAAGATCCAAATATTCAATAAGGACAATGAAAAAAATTATTACGACTGAATGAGTAGCAGTTAACTTTCTAAAATTGTATATTATTTTCAGTTTATCTGAAGTTTCATAAATAATAGTAATAAGAAATAGTGGAGAAGCCATTCTAATGTCGTAAAATACAATAAATTCTACAAGTACAGCGGTGTTTGACCTCTGTAGACTCTTATATAGTAAATCATATAGTATCAGAGTTTGCAGCGAACGACCAAATATTGGGTTTTCGTTTACGCATGGCCTACTTGCTGTTTGCAGACGCGCGGCGTCGCAATGGCACGGCCACTAGACATGACAATATCCTTTCGCTTTCCAAACCGCCACAAACGACTGTCAATTGTTTGACTGAAAGCCTCAATGACTTGCCTACCCTATTTCTATATCTGTTTGTGTGTGTATACAGACTAACAAATAAAACTGTTCAAAGCTATCTAAAATGAGGAACTTTTGATGATTATCACAATTTCAATATTCTCTGACCGGAATCCCTGAAATTATTATGTTGTGCAGAAATCAAAAACTTAATAAAAAATGTAAAAATCGATTTGTATGCAACTTTTATTTTAAACAACTTTACACTGTATTGTTTTTAAAATAAACAGGAGAGCAGGAAATTGCAGGACACTAACAACACATGATAAATCTCTATGATCAACTCTAATGCCTATGGCACACGGGTCGAAGAGCGTCATGAAACAACAGAACGCACCCGTCACTGACGAAAATTAGAGGTTCCTCTATTTCCATCGAAGAGCTCATCGATGAAACGAACGTATCTCATTTCACTCGTATCTTTTGTGTCTCATTTCACGTTAGCATATTTTTGAAATTTAGTTTTTCTTTCTCAACTTTAGAGAAGCTTTTATTGTTTTCTGTTGTTTCATCTAAGAGCTCATCGATGATCTTCGACCAGTGTGCCATAGGCATAAGTGACATCACACGGTGAGTAGAATAAACATGAAAAATAAGGGTAATCATGTTAATAGATTGATAACAAATAATAATGAAGTTACGAAATATGAAAAAATATTTTTCATTTAATTCTTTAAAATCATGAAAGGAGAAATAACTTGCTGTTTCGAAAAAAGTAACATTTTAGTGATTGATTTAGTTAATATTTGTTATTTAATTTAATTCTTAAAAACCCATGCGAAGGCACACGAAATTCGCTTCTTCCATTAGAGAATACTCTTGCATTATTGGTTGAAAGATTGAAACACTTAAATTTCCAAAGCAAATAGTGAATCATTGTTTGTGATATTAAAATATTAGCTATTTACTCGACTAATGCTTTTGCTAATTGCAATCTTAAAGTTGTAAGTACTCTGTATATTACGATTGGTTTTAATCATCACAAATATTTATTATACTTTGTTGCTATTAAATATTTTCTAATGAAAATTCCGTGACCATGTATTACATAACTTGAATACAATTCAATAATAATATTTTTTATTTCATTTCTAAATGAGGGCAGAATATTGAACATATTTTCACGCGTTTTCATTAATTATTAAAACGATTTTATCCATGATTGACATCGTGCATTGACGTTCGTTGCTGTTATTATCGATAACATGACAACGTAAAACATCTATAATTTATAAAATTCCAAATGAGCAATTGACATGTTCATATATTTACCACAAAAGTTGCATTTTAATAATTATTAAGTTCAGGAATGTAAATATACAAGATGTTTCTTGGACGATGGACATAATTGGAAGAACTAAAGAGCTACAATTTTAATTAAACTATACTAAAGACTTTAGTAGGCCAATTTAACAATCTTTTTTATTTTTCCAATAAATGGATACGTCACTAGTTATGAGCGATGTTTTTCAAATAGCATCTAATTAATCGAATATTAGTAAAATAAAAGTAAATAATTAAATATATCATCACGCCTTTTACCCATTACTGGGTGTGACACTCTGCCGAAGCAGATCACGATAAGTGCTCCCAAAGATGATAGTGGCGGGGGAGCCACAGGGGTAGATGCAGTATTATCGTTAAAATCTTAAAGAGCACAATAAATTACATTACAGTAAATATCATTGCATGAAAGTTGATGGCTAACCTAGATTCAAGTTTGAAATAACCCCCATTTACCTTATTTTTTATAATTATCCGTTCAAGTAAATAACATTACATCCTCATAAATTATTAAAAATCCTGGACAGAGTACGCTATCTAAATTACTTTACATAATATTAAAAATTCAGAAGATACAGGTTAAAATATTTCTGTTATACATATTTAATACTCTTCCTTTTACCAGGAACGCATTAGCTTTTGATGTGAATATATAAAAATAAATCATGGACCAGGGCAATTAACGAAGTGCGGAACCAGACTAAATCATGATTAAACTGTATTCATCATCAATGCAACATGTCTGTAAATTGATTATAAATAGACGCCTCAACATGCTACTATAATTCACCGTAATGGATTGCTATAATATAGTCAAATTAATATTAACATGCCAATAAACTACAGTTCACTGCATTTTCAGTTTGATATATTAATTAGTAGCTCGGATATACTAGTCTGCGTCAATGCTTTTCTGAAATGTCTATATGTGAGTATTATCTACGTACAGATAATCCAATAGGATGTAAATCCTCGGGTACTTTAATTGAATGGTGATTCCTTTTTGGTCGTACTTTACTTACAAAATGAACAAATATATAAGAAAACCTCTAAAAGATATGACTAATATCTTAGGAAACAGTGTAACAGTGTCCGTCAGTACGGTGGTGTGAATAGCATTATGGAATTCGAATCCGGAGATCCCGAGTTCGAATCTCACTCAAGCTAAAAATTATATAAACTATCACACTGCGGCTCGGTGAGTGCGGACCCTGTACTGTAATTAGGATTAAGTTCCTGTTGTACAGCGTAACAAAACAAAAAAAAAACAAATAAACATATAATTTAATAAGCAATTTAAAAGTAATAGAAGATATCGCTCATTTGTGACAATTTGGTAGTTTTGTGTTTTGCCTCTATTTGTACAAAAATATTTGTGTGTCGTGTATGAGCATTTATAATAATCTACGTATACAATTTTGTAATTATGTCAGTTGGTATGGAATGAACCTTATTCACCTTATGATCATTATTAGTCTTTTACGTTTTATACACCAATAACTCAAATATACCATATTTCGAATTGCGACACTTTTGTCGCAAATGAATAATATATTTTCACATTTCAAATGACAGTTCACAGGAACAAAACCTATCAATATTTTGATGTTTCCTACGTAATCAATAGTACATTTTTAAAATGAATTTTGTACCTATACTTCGATTACAATAAGGGTAGGTTTTTTCACCTCTGGATAAAGTTCCCGATAACTATAAAAAGATCGCATCAGAAAATGGTATTCAGTATAATTATTACTACGAGTTCGATGAGATATTTTTGTATTTATCTCGCTGATTGGGAGCTTTATCTTGAGATGACGAACCGGCCCTTAGAATATAGTTGACTAGATCATAAATTCATGATTTTACTTTCGAAATTTAGCAGAAAATGACTGATGACACGCAAAAGTTAATTTACACCTTTCAATGAACTTGCCACCTTGTTATCAGCAATGTATTTTAAAGCACATTTTATATATATAAAATCAGAAAATAGAACAGAGTACTATACCGTATTTTCCGCTTATATTGTCAAACTATTTAACGAGGGAGATGCATAGAAAAACCTGAGATGAGCATACTGGTAGTAAGAGCTCGGTTCTAACTTTGTTTTAGCTAAAACGGAAATTTCGACGTGACAACGTAAATAATTCTCTTTGATTACGAACAAACATTTGATATTAGCGGTCAACAGTCATGTATATTAAAAAACTATTATAAAAAAGAATTCATTCATTCTAAAATAGTAAAAAAAGTAAATTTTGTGCAAGGTCAAGATATTTGTATATGTATAATTATAAACAGTGTTATAACATCAACATTTCCGTTGCTTGGTTTTAGCTAAAACAAAGTTAGAACCAGGTTTTTACTACCAGTCATCGTGTGTGTAAACATACCCAAGATTTTAATCAGTTAAAGAGTAAAGTTAAATGTGTTCTAGCTTTTCCACACAGGATTCTAAAAAATAATAATTTTTGGTTACTCATTATCATTGATCAAATTTTGCAGAGATTCAAACGAAATTACACTTTTGATCACATATTTTCCGAGCTTTACTTCCCGTTGATTGCACTACACAAATTAAATCAGCTAACATTTTGCTGTTACCAACGCTACCTAGCTTCCTCATTATCATAGGTCATATTTGACTACTTTGTAGAAATTCAGACGAAATTACATACAATCAATGGCTGGTAGCACAAGCTCTGTTTTTGGATGTTTTAAGAGCACGATTTTAACATGTTCGAGATAACTAAAACACCCAAAAACACTGCTCTTAAAACAGGCAAAAACAGAGCTTGTGCTACCAGCCAATATCTTTTAACATTTTGTTGTTTTCAACGCTAGCTAAGTTACTCATTATTATTGATCAAATTAGACATACTTTGTAGAGATTCAAATGAAATTACACTTTAGTTCACCGTTACATATATTCCGGGCTGCATTTCCGTTGGTTGCGTTGTTGTACGTTTATTCTATCGCTATCTCCATGACTCGTATCGAAGGCGAATCGCATTTAACGCAGAAAGCCGTTTATTCCATTCAGTGAACCAAGCAAACGTTGAGTATATGTTTACTGTATAGAACGCACTTCATTGGAAGACAAAGGTCTTCTATAACATACAACAAATACACAGCAGCTCACAGAGGAATTTACCTGGGCGCTGAGCGCTTGTCAACAGAGAGAAATACCGAGTTTCCTGTAAGGAAATTATCTTTTGTGCGGTACGATCACAATCAATTGGCTGAAAGATAAAGGTTTTGCTTCAAGACGTACGATGCTTTACCATCATATTACATATCTTCTTTGATGACTTAGAGTACACTACTGACGCAAAATCCGCGTTAAAACTATTATCTCAGCAATGCTTTAAACACATGTAATTTTCATATAAAAATACTATTATATAAATATTTATCATTATTTTTCTTTGATTATTACTTTCTTATGACAAAAATTCATATGCGATATATTAGTTTAAAAGGTATAGAGTAGAAAAAGAAATGTACCACTTAAGTAAAGAAGCATGTAGAGAATTGTTTTTACAAATACTTAATCACCATACATTCATGTTATTCTTTTTTCTTTGTATTCATTGTATGTTAACAAAATATATAAAATAATGAATTATGTTTCAAGTTTCGTAACACATGCAAAAGAAACACGTTGTTATTCCCTAATTTTAGAGAAAGAAACGCTGCTTTTCTCCCCTAGGGAGAGAAACATTAGGTAGGATGTTTCTCTCCCTAGGTAGATGTTTCTCTCCCTAGAGACTACGATTATTAGCTGTTTGCGGCGTTTCCTAGGTAACTAGTTACGCAATCCATATTTGACATTTGTCCCGATAAGACAGTATTTTTTGTGCACTTGTTACGACAAGTATAATATGCTTCACGTGAGGGCGCGATTATCCCTTGTATGAAGTTGGCAAACCTCGACTTCAGCTAGAGCCTTCGGCCCTCGCTTACATCTCGGTTTGCCAACTTCACACGCGGGAATAATCGCTTATTTCCCTCCCTTGATGCATAACATACTATTATTATATTCTGTCAAAATAAACATGAAGTTCGATATTATCGTTACAAACCATCATAACGACAACATATAACGATATGATTAGTAGAATACGTGTTTGGTATTTGTCCTTATGTATTTTTGGTAGAATAGAACTCTAAATATTTCCATCCGATCAGATAACTTACTTTTTTGTAAACACGAAACATAACTTTTATAATAAAACTTGTGAGCTCATGGACAATAACTATTAATTTATTTTATGAAAACATCTTCTTATAAATGGTTTCGCATTAACGCATTCTCAATCGAATCTCTGATATTCCAAATTCGATTAGACAGGATAACCACAATCATGCCAAGCTGCCGATTCAAATCCATTTCCTTCATTAGAAGTTATTTAAACTCTGCTATGTTTATTTTATCCTTCGCTACCACCACACAAACATCGAAAGAGAACCGATTCATTAGAGAAACGCTGATTCGCTACGTTCGAGAACACAATCCAATATTCAACTTTCATGGACTAAAGCCGGTGTTACACGGTCAAAGTTTGCTTTATATTTGTTTGTCAAATTATGTATGACGATGTCGCATTGTTCAATTTAATGTATGATGACAACTAAATATGCCAAACAATCATTCTTTTATTAAAGTTACTATTTCCCTTATCATATTGTAAGAAACAAGATTTATTTTTTATAGAAACCGCGTATAACAACGAATATATATAACTCATAATAAAATAAACCAATCAATTTTAAGAATTGACGACATGGTATAATCATTTTCGTATATTCACCTGGTCAAAACATATAAAATTAAGGTCTATCATCATCATCTGTGGCGCTACAGCCCAAATCGGGCCTGGGCCTACCGGACACACCGAGCCGCAGTTTTTACACTGCCGTACTGCCGGTTTTCGTAGTCGAATGCTACATTATTTAAGGCGTATAAGTGACTAGCTTATAGCGCCCGAGTGTGATAAATACATGTAGCTGTATTTTATATTTTACGACAAATCACACATTGTCGACAGGCGGATTCGAACTGACGAACCTTGGCTCGGGTGACGTCACAGTATGTTAAGAGATGTGCCTTAACACGCTCGGCCACCGCGCCTGTAATTAAGGTCTATAATGAACGAAATAACCAATAAATAAATCAAAAAGCATCTTCGTCATAGTAACAAAGTCGTAACTGTATTTCTTATTTAACAAATTAAAGTCATTGCTAACCTTAAAATTTTTATTTCAGTTGTAATTGTGATGTTATTTCGTGATGAACGAATTCTCTTCATTTTTTTTATTTGTTTATAATCTTAACGAATACAACACGGGTGTTCAGAATTATCAGAATATTTTGTATTGATTCATTCAACATATTCCATTATTTTAAACACCAATAAAAATACGTAATTTTTCTTACAGCAATAATTGCAGTAACCATGGCAATATCGAGACCAACAACCTTGCTATTTTCGCTGTAATACCAAAATATTTATATTTATATCACACAACAGTCGAATATTATCGATAGTTCGAGACGTGATGCTGAAAATACCACTCGACCTTCGGTCTCGTATTCCTTTAGGCTATTTCACGAATATAAAAATTATATGCATAATTGATTACAGAAATTTTGCAAATAATATACTTAACAACTTGAATATGGGGTAGGTGGCTCAGTGGTATCGAATCGGCCTGTGGATCTTGAGAATCCTGGCTCGATCCCCACAGCCGACAAACAATTTTCACCAATTTAAAATCTACCCCTGTGGCTCCTCCTCCACTAATATCCGCACTAGTAACCGCACTTCACGCGAAAAAATATACCACTTACCGAGATCTGCTTAAGCAGAGTACCACACCCAGTGATGGGTGATGATATATGTATTTATTTATTTATTTACAATTGAATAATAAATTATTTATGTTTACTAGTATTTAATAATTATTGCGAAAACATCAAGGTTAGTAATACAGCGAATATACGCATACTCTGCGTATATTCAGTGTAACTATGACAATATGTTTTACCTGATTTGTTTATTTTGTAATTAAATGTCAAAATATCTACAATGAATCGTTACGGTGAATGTTATTATTAAATTCGTGAAATAGTAGTCAATACGTATACCACTCGAATATCGAAACTAATTGAAAATACTTTTACCTCCTGGTTCGACGAATTGAAGCAAAATACCCGTCGATCTACGGTTTCGAGAGTGTTTTTGTGGCAATATGTCTGAAAAGTTTTATTCATTGTCACGTGTGTGTGTGGTTTACTTCATGCTGTCCATAGGCCAGACATATGATGCTGTTATTATTATAGTGACAATAAAACGGTTGTAATTATATACGAAAATAATTACTGTAACTTTCATTTGTTTGACAAATGTCAGATAGGTTGTTGTTAAATAATTATTTGAAATTGTCGACGCGTTATGTAAAATTAAAATAAAAAAATAATAGTTATTTTTGTATTAAGTGCGCAGAGGCTATGGTTACTAACTGTGCTGGCCAGCCTCTGACGATGCCCTCATAAGGTGACTTGGAGGCTGAATTTTGTGAGACTTTGCCAAGTGTTTATTTAATATTAATTAGATTTGGATAACTTTGTGAACAATAAATGCTGAAGATGATGGGTTTACCATCGAAACCTTCAAGAAATAAATTGAATTATTTAAGAATCCTAAAGCCAACATATTCCTGTCCCAAAATGAATCACAAGATCAACAAGAATTCCAAAAAAAGATGATATAAGAAATATTTCTATTTAGAATATTTGACCAAATTGTATGAAATGACCTCACAATTTTGTGGTAAATGATAAAAATACCACCGACATTAAATATTCAAACTGTCCCCAAGTTCTCCAATCTCTTCTAACTAAAAATGTTCTCGTATATCTGTCGGTTATAAAAACGCATTGGAGCAATCAATAACATGTGCAGCGCGAGGGCGGCGGTGACGGCTGTCGGCCAGTGAACTCAACAAAGATTATCTTTATAAGCGAGATGATACGACTTTTTTATGAACACTTAGCGCCACGCCGGCTTTCATAGCTACAGCTTATCCGACCCTGCTCTGCTGCTGATTGTGATGTCACTGATTACTGTTTGTCTGCATTCTAGATATTTCATTATTAATTAGATTAAATACAGCGTGTATTTTTATCCCGTCCATCATTGGGAACTCTAGAACTATAAGGGTGAAAATTATGGTAACAGTTTAAATTCAATCTTACGTTTAAACTCGAATTTACTATGGAAACATGCTCATAATGATTGTTATTCAACAAGCAGATTCATTAAATAGTATATTACATAATAAGTCAGGAAAGTGATGTTTTACTTGACGAAGCGGTTGTTTGAAGTACGAGGCCGTTAGGCCGAGTATTTTAATTCGCTGAGTCAAGTAAAACACTTTCGTGACGTATTATGTATACTATTTTTTCTGAAATCGTTCATATTTATATTTTATTAATATAATTAATAATAAATAATTTCAAAATGTTTAATTTTTTTGGTAAGAATCATATTGGCAACAAACTACATATCCAAGGTGATAACAAAAGTTGTTGAAAACAACATCTTATGTGAAAAATCTATTGAACATATTTGTGACAAAAGTAATATTGTTGACAGAGAAGATTTCTTTATAATGTTGGCAAATATAGATGAAAATGAGTATGAGGCGGTATTTTCAAGTACTCCTCCTGAAATCTTAAATCAAGCAACTGCGGCTGTTGAAAAATTATTACCGAGCAAGTCCAAACACTGATATGATAAAGAGTATGAAATTTTATGGATTGGAAAAAGCAAAATAAAGTAAATAATTTGTCAGAAAATGTGCTACTTGCTTATTTTATTCACTGAATCTCCAAGTAAATTACAAATAGTTTAGCTTCAAATTCGCCAGTGTCATGCATAAATTTTAGTAACTTAAGCAATTGTATATTTAGTATTAACGTTATTGATAAAAATAAATAAAAATCTTATAACATTTTTTAGTTATTTTAGTTTATTTACTTGAGTCAGCTAAAGTACTTTCCTGACTAGTCAAGAAAGTACTTTACCTGACTGTTTTGCAAATGTTTTGGTAAACACTTACTTTCCATACTAAAATGCGTCAGGAAAGTAGGCATTTTCTTGACGATTTCAGAAAAAAGATTTTTAGATATTCCGGACGAAAATGATTGGTATTACGGCTATTCATAAAACAGAATAAGGTTGGAGTCTAGGTCTTCAACCGTCATATCACTGAATATTTTAGCCCTATTTTCACTTTAGACTTAATTCTACGGTGTATAATTGGTTAGTCTTGTTCTTCGTTAATATAAATTGCAAAAGATCTCAACAGTTTGTACTAGAATTAATAAAAAATAATACTTCAATACCTCAGTATGAAATAAAATTATAGATTAACTTTGAGTTGACACTATGACAAATAACTTATAGTATAAGAATTTGATGCAAGTCACAATATATAATTTATATTTTAAATTATTTTGTGTTTTTAAGTTCGTACGTATCTTTCGATCAGCTGAATTTTACGTACAGTTCCAATTTACCTATTCAGCATGTACACAACTTAATATAAACGTACAATTTACAATTGACTCATTTTAAAATACTGCTGATTATACTCAACTACTAAAGTTTTGGAACGAAATAATTTATTTAATTCTGTTTTATGAATTCGCAATGAAGTTAGTTTGAATTTAACGATATTAAAAATAGAACTATAAATGGTATTAGCAGTAACTCAAATTAGAATCTAATCACTTTTATTAATTAAAATTGGAGCTAAATTGATACTTAAAATCGTATTAGCGGCTAATCTGTTTTATTAATCTGTCTATTGAAATTTCAGCGTAAATTTAAATTCAAACCGTCACTGTAATTTGGTGCTAAGACTTGAGTTAAATTATTTATAAGACAGAAGTGTTTCTGTTTATATAATTAACATAAAGAAAATATTATTGATAAATCATTATCAGATACATGTTAAATATATCATTAACTTGTCCAAATTTGGCGCACGATTACCTTAGTAATATTTCAATTCTTTCTTTTTTAGTAGGCTAGTTAGTATAATATAAATAATAGAATCTGGAACTGTCCCAAAAAATCCGGGATTAATTATCACCCTAATGTTTATGTTTAGACGGCAATTTGATAGAAAACGATTAAAGTCATGTCTTCTTTACAATAATTATAATTGATGTTTTATTGTGCTGTGTAACAGAAAATGACTTCCAATGACACTTCCAGATTATAGCGGAATTAGAATTGTTCAAACGTAGATGTATTTTTGATTAAGAGTAAGCGATGTTTGAATCCTGATTGATGACTATTTTGTGTTATAAGCAGTGGTAAGCTACATAAATTTCAACAATAGACTGTTTTTTCCCCGATAAAATGGTGGTTTTCATAATGAAAGCTTCAGAAAAATGTTAAAATATAATTCATTTCAAACATATTAACATTTACATTTTAAAGTTAGTTTAAATAAATAAAATGGAATCCAATCTCAATAATAACCTGTAATTTCGAATAGCTTTTATTTATTTAAACCAATATTAAAATTTATATTTTGCAAATATATCAAAAACTATCACACAGCATATATAAATATTAGGTTTTTATAAAAGTGGCATTTTGATTTTAGCATAAAATAAATATGTAAAAACAATGGGCTAGCAAATTCTATGAAAATTTAACAATGGGCTCGCGCGAGCTCATTATCGCTTACCACTGGTGATACGTGATAATTACATCCATGCAGTCATGTTGGACTAGTGATTCAATAATCAATGAGGAAAGCTGGCATGTGTTTCTGACTGCGATGAAAGACGCATTGTGCATCTGCAAACAAGAACAAGAACTCCGAAGCGGAAGACGAATCTCGAATCCGAATATCTGAGAGTCTGAGTCTCAAGTCTGTTTGTTTGGAAGGCAGAGGATAATTACCAGTGCAGTTCGGCTGCATCTGCACGCAGTGCTGCCAATGCAACGTGATATAAACCTGTCAGCTTGGTTCTTCAGATCGCAGACAGCTTGATACATCTGCTTGCTTGCAATAATAATGATTTTCAAATCGTTACTTGTGAATTGTAATATCGTAGCAGTATAATAATTGGTAAAATTTAAATTGTCAAATGACGATGGAAACTTCTCGGAAATAAATAAATCTCGTCGAAAGGAAGAACGAAAGATTTTAAAAAGTCTCATATACATGGAACTTAGTGCGTTTGTATTGTAGTGCAGAATTTTTAAAAAGAAAGTAAACATCACCGTTCACTTTCAGAATAAAGTAGTAAAGTTGTTGCATTGCAGTGCAGAAGCTTATAAGATCCAACGTTCTGCACTACCGCTACATCGCTCAGAAGTAACGACTAATCAGAAAGGAGCATCAACTTTGTAACTGTCGGTAAAATAGAAATGTCAAATGTCGAAATACCTTTGTCATCTCATCGTCTACGTATATGCAAGACCTGGAATATCACTCTGGTTTCCATGTAAATATGGGGAAAGAAACATTGCAACATTTTGCCGCCAGCGGGGCTCTAACGATTTTGTAGAATACAGTTACTCCACGATTTTGATGATTGGTATGAATTTGATAAAAAAAAAATATGTTGTTGCAGTAATTTTTTTGACAGTAACAGTAAAAGAAAATAAATACTTTTCCTAATTTTCATAATTCTAATTTTACATACAATAATTATATAAATAGAAGGCAGCTAAACTGGTGGGGTCATATGGTGAGGATGCCAGACACAAGAACAGCAAAGCAAGTATGGTCGGTCACTGTTAAGAAGAAAGGAAGGGGTCGTCCCAGAAAATCGTGGGACAAGCAATTAGTCGGAGTTTTAAATAAGAATAATAGTGAGTGGAACAGTGCCAAAGAGACAGCAAAGGACAGGAAAATGTGGAAAGACTTTTGTAATAAAGGCAAAACTTAACTCCAATTCCTCTACACCGAAAGGTAGAAGAGGTCAGGATAAGTAAGTAAGTAAGTAATTATATAAATAGTGTGTATTTTTATAAAATAAATATTGCTTAACTTATTGTCGGAAAAAGAGCCTCTTGTGGCCAAGTGTAGCACTCAGTGTTCCCCAGTTTTTTGTTTCTATGACATTCTAGATCTTGTATATAATGTTGTCGATGGTCACCTAATTTAGTTTTATAGTTAATTTGTTCAATAGTTTCTTTAGTAATAAAAATGCTATGCACATGTGCATTTCTAATATTTACTTGTAAAATATCATTATTTGACATGTTAATTTAGAGATATTTGGTAACTGTATCATTATCTGTTAATTATCACATTTCCGGAATTTTGCTCAATTATATAGATATGTATTAGAATAAAAATTCATATTATGCATCTTATTGACAGTTTTATTTAAAGTGCCAATAATATGTAATATTCGATAAAGTTGTAGACAAGCTTAAATAATATTTTCGTTGTTTTGAAGTTTGAAGTTAATTTTAATAGGAAAACTATACAGTGGTTTTGGTATTTGGAGGACTAGTAGTCAACTGCTTAAATAAGACACAAATATTTTAGAGAATCCATGATTGTCATTAACTGAAGTTTCACATATCGTATAAAAAGCGTAGCTTAGCGGAGAACGAGTTGAAGAGGTTAGGTCAGAGTCCGAACTCCGGTGTCAGATGCCGGCGGAGGTGGATGCGCTACGTGCTCACCTCACGACCCCGCGACCTCGTTAGCATTCGTCGTTATTGCGCGCGTTTACGCTGATCGAACTGGAGCTGGTGTCTGTGTCTGCTAACCTTTCATTCAACGTTTTAGGTTTGTTGAGTTATACCCGTCATTTGTCTGGAAATTCATCCAGATTTAGATCGTTTTGATTTTGTTGGAACGTCTCGTCGAGTTTTATCTCTACGTGACTTATTACAATCATATATTTTTCTCAAATATAGTAGACATTTTAAAAAAATATTCGTTTTATTTATTAATATTTTTTATACTACAATATACAGGGTGTTTTACAACTTATGCACTAAACGATAACGAGTTACTTAATTTGTTATACTGATTCTATAATAATTTTTTTTATCCAAATTTACAAAAAAAACACTTACATTTCTTTGAATTAATATTATTATATAAGGGGTAGGTGACTCAGTGGTATCGAGCCGGCCCGTGGATTTGAGAAGCCGGATTCGATTTTCACAGCCGACAATTTAACAAATAAAAATAGTGTAATAAAATATAAGAATGTAATCTATCGTAACCTTACCTAACCTAACAAACCCTTACTTAATCTGTGTACTAGTAATTTCGAATTTGCTTTAGCAGTTTGCACAATCAATATGTATATGTAGGGATTCAATAGGGATTTTCTAAACCATTTGACAAGTTGAAGAGTATTATTTCCACACTCAATCACTCTCACTAATCTAGTATGTGGGGTAAACTAAACAACTACATACAGTTCATTGTTACGTACGCAGATGAGTCATCGTCTCATCTACTGCGGCGTGTTGCACAAATACAAAGCTTACCTAGTGTGCTTGTTATTCTCTTCACTGTAATTTTAGGTTAAATATTTGTTATATTATTTATTTTCAAAGAGAAGCGTCGGCCATTAGTACTCTGTTAAATTTATGACAGAGTCTCAGAACGCTGTAAAGTTTTCACATCTCTAATTTAAAAGTGTTGTCAAAGAAATCGACGGGCGTTAGTAAACAAAGTTAAATTTAAATAACTCTTCGAGTGCTCGACATCTGCGCGGGATTATTGACACAGTTAAATTAAAAATAGATGATTTTATGTGGCTCTGCGTCTGTCAACAGATATTGTTGAATTAGAAATGATGATAGTCTGTTATAGACTATTGTCTGACAGTAGACGGAAATATCTAGTAGTGTTTCTAGATTTTAAAAAGTTACTTATTTCTTATTTACCATGCAGTTTGCTCTCGAGCTTGAAAATGAGTTAATTCATAAAGAAAATATCTGATGTGGACACCACATGACTTCCTTGTACCCGTATTAAACTATAGATATTTTTTTAATTGCACATATTTGACATTAAATCTTTTATGTTTTGTCCATAGCAAACTTAATTTTTTTTTAAATCAAAAAATATATAATATTTAAATTTAGATATCTCGTTTATGCAAAAAGCTAATTTAAAAATGTTTAATGTGCTAGACGCAGAATTTAATTTTCTAAAATGAAAATAATACCATTTTTTTCAAGGAAAACTGTTAGCAGCTTCATGTAATGTGTCATTTCCGGTTAGTCTATTTTAACCAAAATCTATTATGTTATTTCCATTGATATAGTAGTCTTATATACCAAATTTGGAAAGTTTTAAATTATATATGAATATAGTTTTTCATGAAAATCTATTATAGGCTTCAAGTAAAGTACCACTTCCGGTAGTTGTATAATGACCAAAAAGGGAGGTGCACAACTAGTGTTCTTTTAAATATTTTGTACATGAAAAATCACAAAATTATCCTCTTAGTAATAGCTAGCTATATAATTATATATTATATAATTTAGGAGGAACATTACAATACATTTTTTTATACAATAACCAAAAAACAATATTCTGCAAAATGAAGTAATCTGCCGCCAGAATCCTTTACAAAATAGTTTTGAATTTTGCATTTATATACTTTTTATAAAAAATACCGAAATTCTGGGGTGAGAGTACGTTTCTTAGTTTCTTCACCTCTTTTCGTGCTCTCGCACAAAGCGCTTGAAATTAATTCAAACTAAAAAACTCGTGTCTTAAATCTTGATATTTCGAGCGCGTCTAATTGCTGCATTCATTAAGTCGATACAACACACCGCCGTCGTTAAATTATTCCACTTAAATTTTTGTTGCATACACGCAAAAGAAATAAAATATGCGCTTTGTATAAAATCTCCATCAAATTTTGGTTATAAGCCGCTAGGGGTGCGTACTCCTAAAGCGTTGTGTTATTATTTGTTAAGATGCTGCAAGAGGGTCGGCGTGTGTCAGATATGCGAATGTCGCCTCTACGACTAAGGGGGTAAAGGATGTGTAGCTCGACGCCAAAGCGATCCAATTAAAGCTGTTCCTGTTAGCCCCAGTTTTCCCTGCTGTGTGTAAAATAGCGTATGTTTGATCGACAAGCCGACTGGATTTTTGGCTGCGTTAACATTTGGTTCAGTGACTGGGGAAATCACTGAACCAGAACCGGACTCGCCCTGACAATGACAGCTCAAATATTTGCATCATGTTCTAAATTAGTTTCATAGATACATATATCAGGTATTTTAACATCAAGTGCTACTATTTCAGTATTTCTTTTAAATAATAATAATAAACCAAAGCCTCGCTGAATACGAATTTTCAACAGTCAGATATCCATCTGTTATTATTTTCGAGACAAGTATACAGCGTGTTGCCTGAATTTGTCTCATTCAAACATTTCATTGAAAATATTAAGAAATGGTAAATAGAAAAATTGTAACAGATGAAAATTTCTTCAAAACTGTTTTTTTTTTTAATAGAGAATAGTTAAATAAATCGCATTATTTAAAAATTATGTTTTTCTTATTTCGGGTATTATTTAGTTGTAACAGGGTGGCGACTAACCTGGAAAACCGGGAAAAGTCAGGGAATTTTATATTTCTGGAAAAGTCAGGGAAAAGTCAGGGAATTTTATTCCATGTCAGGGAAAAAAGTTTTTTGTTCTTTAAATTTTTTAATTTAATTTTAGAAAAATAACTACAAACTTTTATTTCAAAATGTATTTAGTTATTTTTAGATTTTATTGGCAGAATACCTTTTATTAGATAGATAGTATACCTTTATTGGCAACAAATACCCTTTATTGCTTCTTAAGAGTGAGAACCGCCATCTATGAAAATATAACCGAAGGATGTTTACTAATTGAAAACTGTTTTGTTTTGTCTAACGTTTCTACCGCACTATGTTTTTTCTGTATGCAATATTTAAGGTTGTGTCTTTGCCTGTTTAGAAACACAAATTGATTTTGCTTTTACTATAAATTTAATAAAAAAACAATTATATTACAATATATGATATAATATATGAAATGTAACCATAAATTCATAAATAAGTCAATATTCTAGAAGTCAGGGAATTTTTTTACTTAATCAGGGAAAAGTAAGGGAATTTATTAAAGTTACTTGAATCGCCACCCTGTGTAATCATAGAAAAAAATATTACTCCGCCATTTTTTTAACATTAATTGCTTGAAATTATCTGAACTATCTTATTATATTATATTTATTGGTTTATTGTCATTTACTAAAAGATACAATATGTTTCACATTTTTATGTATAAATGTACTATTAAACCAGTGACACTAAAAATGTTCGCTAGGAATGAAAAATTCTAATTTTTGCGAATTTCAAAAAATATATTTTTGTTCTATAATAAGTATATCAAATTATATGTCATTAAAGTTTCGTGCAGAGGTATAGAAACACCCTGTATATGATTTATCTAAATAATTTTTGTTGTTGTGTGATCGGTCGATTTTTTTTGCGTAATCCGGTCAAAACCGGAATTAAAGCCAAATAATCTAATAGGTCGGATTCGGTATCAAGACTGGGTGTTCAGGCCATTACAAATAAAAAATTCATGAGAATCTGATCATCAAAGAATTTTAAGATGGCAAGTAGTTCTTTATAGCAGGAATTGTATTTGAAAGAAGTGAGCTGGTCCGGTCCTCAGCTCCACCACGGCCCACTAAATGCACATTGCATAGAACGACAGTGTTATCTGCTTTTAACGAACGCGGTGCAGAGCGTCACGGCACAGCACAGCGCAGCGCAGAGCAGAGCAGAGCAGATAGCAATTTCAGCAAATAGGTGCTGTTAACCATATATCTACGTAATGGTGGAAGCGGTGCACTGTGCTGTTTACTCCAGCCCCGACGACAGACAGACAAATCAGAGGGAGATTTGCGATTGCGTTCCAGTTCATCGACGAAGGCAAATATTGCGATCCGATGCATGACTGAGTTTTGAACTAACGGAACCTTAAATGGTTTTAAATTTCACTGGCATTGGAGAAAACTTGGCCAATGCGATAGAGATGAATGGCGCCTCCACTATTTTTTTTTATGAAACTGCATCTAAATGGGAAACTTTCTATAATTTTAAATGTATTAATTGGTATGTTAGTGGAGGGGGTGACACAGAGGTAGTTTTTTAATGTGGTGAAAATTGTTTATTGGCTGCGGGAATGGAACCCGAGTTCTCAAATCCGCAGGCCGACTCGATACCACTAAGCCACCTATCCCATTTGTCTAATGTTGTATAATTAATAAATTGATTATTACTGTTTATAATTTAATTATTAATATATTAGAAATAACAAACCAGTTTGTTTATTTTCAGGACAACCTACTTTTTTCATTTTGCAAAATTTGGAAAAATCTTATTTTTCTATGATCAATACCTATTTTTTTTATGGTAAAAAAAACGATTAAAAATGATCGCCATATTTTCTGATTTCGTTATTGTACCCCAATCACCTCTACCCTCCACCAGTGTAAATAGGGTAAATTGCACATTATTTTAATCGTTTTTTCACCATAAAAAATATTTATCCCTTCTCAAATTTTTTTCATTTTTCCTCTTTCCACCCCCAAGAGGCGGGGAGATGAGCTTGAAATTAGCTTATCATTTACAGTTTTTTATGGAGAATGCAATAGTGGAATAAAAAATGGCGGGTTCCATTTAAGTTTTTAAAACTCACCCTCACCCCGCCTACCAGGGGGTGAGGTTATGTTTGTATATCATGCCTGAATAGTTTTAGAAAAATAAAAAACACGTGTTTTGGAATTTTGTCATCGAATGCTTCGTTCTCGAGATATTTAAGAATTTCCAGACTTTTTGGACAGCCTGTATATTCTTACTAATGGTAATACTTTGGCGTAGGTATATATTAACAGCATTAAAAACTTGAATATTTTAAAACTTAAAAATATTTTGATAGTCTCTGGAACGAATGTTTTTGGGTCTAGTCTTAATATAAATAACTAATTTTCAATTTTGTTATTCTAGTAGGAAATCCCATTCTTCTCAATTACATGTTTCAATATAACATATTTATTCGTGAATTAATAAATAAAAATATTTGATACTTATGCATAAAATGTCGAGGAATATAACGATAAAGTTATCAGATCTGTATCTAGTCTACTGAATTCAAAATGAAACAAAAATACATTGTACAATACAGACATAAACTTCACTTCTTATGTTACGTTGTGATAAAATTCCAAAGATACAATTTAGCTGTCAAGAAACATAACTTTATATAAAATATTTACGCTAAAAGCTTCTTCATTTTTCAAAAAACTCAGTACAAATAACAAACAGTCAGAATGATTTTAATCCTTGAGTAGCATTTGACGGCGACATTATTTACGCGTTTCAGTTGAACACTATAAGATATTTTGATCGTTTTGCCGGCGGTAAAACACATTTTATGGTGCAAATTTAGAGCGAGTGCAAAACAGCAGAATGCAAGGAAAGTTACCACAAGAGGTTTATTTCCAGCCGCAGAGCAAAGCAATGCTCCAGCACAGTGGCTGCGCTATGTCACCGTGGAACATGATCAAAGTAGACGCGGTATGGCCGACAGAACATTTGCCATTTGTGGATGTCCAATCATATTTCAAAAGATTTTGTTTGTTTTTCTTTCCGTTTCTGTTTGAAGCTTAACTGTAAATTATCATCGGAAAAACATTGGAATCATTCATTATGTTTGCAAACTTTGAGAGATTTTGTTTTTATTTAGCGATTTAATTGTCAAACTTCGTACTTAAGGTCTTTTTATATTTATCTCAAACCTTTTATGATTTTGCAAATAGAAAGGGCGAGATATCGATAAGACTGGACCAAAACTGTTGCTTCAAGTACATTCAAAATAATAAAAAAAAGTGCTGTTAATATTTCAGAGCAAAAACAAACAAAAAACAGTTACTACTCGCATTTTTGTAGCTGAATGTACATAGGGAGAATCAAATACGATTGAGTCGCGCGGTGCGCACTATTTCTGTAAAATATTTTAGCAGAAATGTTTAAAGGATTGACTGACATAATGAAACAATGGAACTAAATGAAAGATGGGGGAGTGCCGCTATGTGTACATGGTATATAAGTATTCGATTTCAAATTGCTATATTATTTTTCTTTGTGAAAATTCACAAAACGGTTCGAGATTTGAAACAAATATTCAATATAGCGCGATAACGAATTAACTGACATATCGAAGACAACTATAGCCAGAAATGTATTATATAAACGTATACAAGAATTCGCAACATTGACATCTGAAAATGACCTGCTATTTTTTCCAAAAAATAAAATAATCCTTAGATATGCTAAATAATTATTTATAATGCATGATTCGATAGCAAATTTAGTTAGTATTCAACACTCATTTATAAGATTTGTGTTTCCTTTCGTGTTTATTTAATTTTTTTTAAATAAATAAAATAAATATTTTATCACGCCTTTTACCCATTACTGTGTGTGGCACTCTACCTAAGCAGATCTCGGTAAGTGATATATTTTTTCGCGTGAAGTGAAAGATATTAGTGGAGGGGGAACCACAGGGGTAGATTTAAATTGGTGAAAATTGTTTGTCGGCTGTGGGGATCGAACCAGGGTTCTCAAGATCCACAGGCCGACTCGATACCACTGAACGCGTGCTAGAAAAATATATATTATAAAACTCGTTCTTAAATATACTATTGTTTACAAATGCCATTACTCATTATAGGGTGTGGCATTTTAATACAGCCGATATCGGTAAGTGATATGATAGCTTTATCACTGTTTCTAAGACAATTGATCACTATTCTTTTGTCTAATAACAGTTTTTTTTTGTCTAATTTAAGTTACAGTCAAGAGAAAATGAAAAAAAATAACATTATAGAAAAAATTGGAAAAGCTAAGAGTGAACCGCCTGAAACTTCCAGGAACGATTCAAAGATTCGATATCTCGTGTCAACCACATTTCACCTGTTTAAGAAAGAGTGTCGGTATCAGTAGATCGCTCATAGGAACTCTGTGCACGTCCTCCGGGTAGCCCGAGCGTAGCGTAGTGGAGTCGTCGCCGTATAACGCGCCACTTTGCATAAGCTGTGGTCTGCTGGGAAAAAGGCCGCTTGTACTTCGTTTTGGCGCCTTCTTTCTTATGTCACTGATCACTGATCGATTCGTACACTACATGTCATAATCGTGTTGAACATTTTTGAAAGAGATGCCGTAGTAGAAATATGCAATGTTTTGCTATTTAATTTATTTATGAGTATTTAGGTACTACTCTGCACAATAGAAATTAGGATAAATCATATATGCCGAATTAGATATTATTACCTAATACAAATGAAACATATTAAGTATTCTATATATTTTTAAATTTAAATCTCGTAGGTAATAAATTTTAAAATATTAATTTTATGTATAACTAACAATGAAACACAATTTGGAAATTTTGACTTTATTTGTCAATAGGGTTGGAAGCACAGGTAATAAAATAAATAAAATCTATTTGTTTCAATTTTGCTTTCATAAAGAAGTTATTATTAAACCCAGTTGCGTATCGAAAGAGTGTTTATTACGATAGGCAACATTTTGTTTTAGACAGTTGGTAGTACCGCATGACATACTGAACGTATCAAGTTGATAACATCAAAATTTTAATACAACCTCAATTGTATGAATGTCAGTTTTTAATTTTTATTTTATTTTATAAAAGACGCAAAATAGACAAAAATTAGTATAAACAACTCATTTTATAGGACTTTTAACGCACTTGTCCTTTAGAAAACATGTCATGTTTTAATTAGACGAATTTCACAAAAAATTATATAAGTGCATATTTTGGAGTTCAAAATAAATAAAAATTTGCAGTTGTATATATATACACAAATATCTAGGGTAACTGGGGAAGGCAAAATAAAAAATTTTGTTGCATAAAATAGGGTTGGTGATGATTTTAAAAGCATGAAAACCCGGATGTATTTTTAGGTATGTTTATCTAACTCACTAAAACTAATATGTGGACATCTAACACTGTAGTTATTTTTCCATTGAATTTTCAAAATTTGCAGATTAGATTCGAATAAATCCTACGATTTTCGAATGCACAAGGCAGTCATTAATTTGTCGTTATTTGTGTATAGCCGTCTGTGGCAGAAATTGTTGAACATTTATTGTAAAACCGGTTTCCCAAAGAAAATCAGTTTAAAGTGTCTTAATACATAACCATCAGTCTGTTATGTATATTTTTGTCTCTACTTGCCCTGGAATGTGTAGAACGAATTTCTCAAGAGTCTTTATATATTGAAGTCAGCGAGTGTTAAATGCATGAACTCTTATTCAGTTGTATCCATTGTGGTACGACTGTCTATTAAAAGTGGATTCACGATTATATTAATTAATATTTTGTGTACTTTAGAAACTAGGAACATTAGTCCGCTGCTCTACGAAAGATCCGACTGCCTCCCTCGACACTCTAGTATTGTACCGCGTTTATTTCCTACACATTATGTAAATGTAATTTTCTTGTTTTCTTTTGTCAGAGAAAAATAACATTAGAATGTTATTTAAAAACAAATGTATTCTTCATTACAGCAATTTTTGTAAATACCTAGTACATTCTGACATTTAAAATTTAACATTAAAATTAAAGAAAATGTAACATGAATACTGAAAGCTTATGGCAGGTAGTTAATCTCTCAGTGCACAGCATGTGTGGTCACGGCGCTGCATGTCATGTATAAATAGCGTTGGAGTACGCGAAGTACAGTGCAGGAATGCGTCCGAAACTTGGTGTTAATGAACTTGTTCGGTACAGCTACGCCAAGGCTCTGTCGAAAGCATCTTCTCCAAAAGCCCTTCGACTTGCCGCATTATTGATTATAATTAGCATGATTTGTATGCGTTAGTTGCTTGCTAATATTATATTTATGTGCACATTAATTTTATGCTAATATTTAGGATATAGCCGGAGAATGCTTGGCTTGAAGATATAAAATCGGTTAAATTATGCGTAGATGACTAAATAAAAGTGAAAATGTAAAACGTTAAATTTACATAACTGATTACGAATACTGTTAATTCATATCCTGCTGTTTTATTCCCCGAATGAAATAAAATAAATGGACTAATTACATTTTCAAGTAAACTGTTCTTCTGAGAACACATAACGTCTAGACACACAATTTTAATTTTAAGTACTGTTCACGAACAATGGCCTGATGACGTCTGTTCTGTTTATAACAGCGACTATAGTCCATTTTGTTTAAGAACGGAGTAGATGGCGTTGCGGGCGCGGAGCGGTTTACACAACATTACAATAACAATAATAAAAATAAAAAAAATTTAATCAATATAATTACTGAAATAGTAACAGATTTTATTATTCACACAAAAAAAAATGAAAAAATAATGTACATTTTATTCGGAATCATCAGCAAGAAAAATTGTTAAAATGGCGCACAACGCGTTAATAGGCGTACGAACATAAATTTATTTTTACTATACTTCATTTAAAATGTTATCCTGAGTATATTTGTTCAATATTAATTTAAATTATATTTCAATCATTGGTTTTTATATTCTACCATTATTTAAACAAATATTTTCATTATACTATTCAGAAATTATAGGTAGTTATATATTCACTATAAAATGAGTTTCTACGTCTATGCATATAAATCTGGTTCGAATGACAGAGACAGAAGCAGATAAAAGTTGGGACAGAGATCCATTTTTCCACAGTGTAAACTTGCCTACGGTATTATCCAATCAAAAAGCAAGGTCAAACGGCTCCTATCTTGCCCATACTCCGTTCTTAAAAAAATAGACTATAGAAGTATTATAAATATACACACATGTTCAGTAGGTACCACTCTCCGTCAATTGTTTATATGTTTATAGAGCGCGAAATGTATTATTTATAGGGTAACAAACTACTTTGTTTAGTTGGATGATGTTAAATTCCCAAATGTTTGGAGTGATTGATGTCATATAAATTGCCGTGGGGATCGTCGATCACAGCGCTGTTGCGTGCGGACATGGAACTTGGGAAATCTCTTGGTTATTGCCAATATGTTCATTGTTTACATTTAAATTTAAAAGGATTTTAATACGAGAATATTTATGTTAATCTAAGAGGATTGTGAATTTACTTCGCTATATACTACAAACAGGATTACTAGAAGTCTTGATTTGAGCTTATTCAGCTTTCCAGTCAACCATGGAAATGTACCGCTTTCTTAAAATATCTAATTGTATTTTGCAACAATCGATTTATGTCTGTCGTATTGTTTTATTTGTAAGATCTTTTTCACTTTGCCATTTTGTAGCTCTTTTTCTAATAATTATATTAATATATACCTCGTCGAAAATTTTTCTCACCGCTTTGACCACGCAGGAAAACTCGTTCTATCTAGGTTTTCTGGCGTGTGTAAATTTTGTAGAACACAAGTGTGTGGAGTGCGCGTTCTCCGGACTTCTTTTAAAATGCGAACGAAGCCAGTATTACAAAAATACGATCAATATTCAAATAAATGTATGAAACTAGAAATAATTTAACGGCTTATAATTTCGGCAACTTGAACAAGTGGTGGTTGAAAGTTCCGACGAAGAGGTATTTCGGTCGGCGAGTGGACATTTGAGCGGTGAGATTTCGTTGGATTGGTTTTCGATGGGGTGGTTTTCGTTGGAATGGAAGTGGGGGTTGAGTAGTATTATAAATTGAGCATTTATTATGTATATTTGAATTTATTTAAATATAATATTTAATATTTTTAGAAATTTCCCGTTATTATAAAGTACTATTTTTATTATATTAAAAATTCAATTCTATGAATTCTGGACACTCGAAATAATATACTGCATTAGTCCAGTCATGATGATTTTCTACAAAAATAATTGTATTTGTAATAATAGATTTGAATGGATTCATCCGAAAAAAATATTAATATTGTAAAATTATTATTTTTAAATCGCCGATTAGTTTCTAAAATCTAAAATCCCTGCCTGAAAAATATATCAAATTTAATGAATAATGAGTTCAGCGTGGCAAACAGCAAAATGTTGACAAATTTTATTTCTATGAACTGTCATTTGAAATAGAAACTATTAATTTATATATTATCCTGTTTTATTATTTTTTTATTACTATTTTATTTTTTAGGTTTTCTTACATTTGTTCCTTTTGCAAAACCTAATTACACGATAAAAAAATGTTGCTCCTATAACGAACTTCAGAGCGAATGTTTTCATATCTGTAATATTTTGAGCGCCACAAGAAGATTACTTGCAAGAAAAAAGGAACAGTTAAATTTGTGGTGTTGTGTTGCTTAGTGTATCCAAGGTCGCTATAATGTGCAGTGTCTGTTGACAGCGTTCCATTAGGTACGTTGCGTGTTAGGCTGTTTCATAATTAACGTAGTAAGAACAATGGGAAATTAACTATTCATTCACGTGTGTATCCATGACGAGGCTGTAATGGAATAATGTACTCGAAAACTTAATTACATTTACCTTCAAGAAAAAAAAATCTAGTAAACTGGTATACGTGTTTTTCGCATTTACTTCTACAGCCGTTTATCCATTTCCTATTACAATTTTAAATTAATGCCCAATTTTAATTCTGTTTAAGAATAGGTTCTTCTTCTTTGATTCTCGCAGGCAACCGTAACCCAATGGAGAAAACAAAGATAATACTTTCGTTTAAAAAGGTTCCGTGTTTAAAGTTTGCTAACTTGTATAAACAAATACAATTTTGTCTGAGTTGTGCAGATTCTTCTATAAACTGTAGTCCTTTGATAATAATTTCGAAAATGTTTTAAGCAAAAGATGTGTATTACATTGTATTTATTTTGTGATAAATAAACTTAACCTGAGAATTTCGCTTAAATATAAAATTTCAATCCAAAATGTTATCACAATTTTTAAATATAATTTTTTCATAAAAAGAAAAATATATATGGTGCTATATATAAACGGTATAAAATAGTAGAAATTAAAATAAAAATAGATTTTGCTTAAATAAAAATATTTTAATTATCTGTATTTCGAAGAGATATTAGTTTTATAAGTTTCTCGAATGGTCTAGGCCAGTGGTCGGCAAAGTGCGGCTCCAGAGCCACATGTGGCTCTTTGGTTCCTTAAGTGCGGCTCTGGCACAAATATCCACGGAAGGCGCAATAATATTTTCATTAAAAAAAAACTTGGTAAGAAAATAATTACATCTTATTTTGATAAATTAAAATTCTTCTATAAATCGAGAACATGTATAATTTTTTGTTTAAGTTAAAAGATAGATAGGTAATTAAAATTTTATATTGTTGTAAAAACACGTAACGAACATCGAGTTTAATTTTGAAATTGACATTGGTAGCTTTGAAATACAATTGCTGGATTTAAAAAATAAGGAGTTATGGCGCTCTAAATTTGAACGTCTTTGTGTTGAATTGGAAATATTGGAGAAGAAAAAATGTGATCTTAGTTCACAACACAATGACCTGGAGAAGGAAGACATGATCATTTTCAACGCTTAGAATAGTATTCCTGACTCTTACGATCAGCTGAAAAGGCTCGCGTTAGCTGTTCTTTCCCTTTTCGGTTCTACATATATATGCGAACAATCTTTTTCAAGCATGAACATTATCAAGAGTAAACTGAGAAGTCGTCTTATTGATGAGAACATGGAATCATGCCTAAAATTAAAAACAACAACATACAAAGTATAATAAAATTTAGTGTAATAAAAGTTTACTAAACAAGCAGATTTGGCTCCCAATTTTTTTTTTAATTGTTGTAATGTTCATATTTGGCTCTTTGGCTAATAAGTTTGCCGACCACTGGTCTAGGCCAAATAGAAATTCTGATTCAGTATGGTTCTCTTAGTATATATAAAAAATGTGTAAGTTTTGAATTTGCTAATTTAAAAAAGCACCATGAAAAATAATCCGACTGTCACATGATGATAAACAAAACTAGCTGCTCTATAAAACTTGTTTATAGGTAATTTTCTCAAAAACTAGTGCAAATACAAATTCACGGATTGGAAATTCGAATTCAGCAGGGTTCTATTAGTACCTTGTACCTAGGATAGACCAGGAATTTAGTTCCGATTAGGAAGTAAAAAAGTCAATACAGAATCAGAGGGCTGCAAGCTACGAGGCAGAAAGCAACAACAAGATTGATGTATCTTTAGCAAGCGTTTTTCTTTGCCTGCATCAAGGTGGCTGTGCTCTACACACACGCACACACATCGCATCTGACACACACAGAAGCTGTAAGATAAATTGAACTCTATTTTCTTCCATCCTTCTGACCTTGTGAGGTTGTGAGCCAACTTTTAGTTGTTTTCTTTTCATTATATTTATTTACTACTACTCTGCACAACAGGAACTTAAATCCAATTATAGTATAACAGAGAGGCGTGAACTCACGAATTTTTTGCTTGAAAATAAATAAGTATATGATCATGTCTTTTATCCATTAGTAGAAAAGATCTCATAGGGATGATTTTTAATGTTATGAAAGTTAATTTATTGGCTGTAGTAATCGAACTTGGATTCTCAAACCTCAAGTTCGGTGCAATGCTACTGAGTTCCAATCCGTGCGGGGCACGGGCACACGGGCGGCAAGTCAAAGGAAGTGTCGACAGTCGCCCGCTCTACATTTAGGTTTTTTTTAGAAAACGTTAAAGAGCGTTATAAATAACTACTGTCTGCTAACTACTGTCAAAACTAATTTACTAGTAAAATAATTAATATTAAATTATTCTGATTATACTATATTTATACTTCATTTAAAAATTATTCTACGTATCTGGTTACTGGAATTTAACAACACAACATCGCGCGTCGCCTCGCAATCTGTTGGGAAATAAGATTATGTATATGTACTTTATTTTTTTAATATTTTGTTATTATATGTGTATATCAATAATTATTCTATGTATTAATGTATGAATTTATGATTTTAATACATAAAATGTATATTTTGTACGTCTCCTGTGTTTATGTTTTATTTAACAGTGGGGGGTGGGGTCGCAAAATTATTCTCACACACGGGAAGCACATACCCTAGGAACGCCATTGCTATCTACTATCGCTTATACAGGGTGTTTCTATATCTATGCACGAAACTTTAATGATTTATACTAATAATAATTATGGTTTATTCTGAAAGGCGCAACCTATACAAGAAAGTTATTTGAATTTGAATAGATATCCCGATTTAGATGTTCATAGCAAAACCTCTAAGTTGAAGTACTGATATGGTAAAGTTATAGACGTCATACAATTTATTTTCAAATAGGAAGTAAAACATTTGCATCTAGAAATTACTTCCGGTAGGGTTTTGTAGGTACTTCTCCAGGAATACTAGATGAGAGGGCTTGTACAACGGGCATCTTATGAAAATATGGAAGAAGTTGCAAACGCAACAGATATTATTATAATTAAATTTATAGACCATGCCTTTGATGTATATCTAGGTGATATTTCGGGTAGTGGCTACTCGGATTTAGCTGATACCTTTCGCGACTTTGATTTTAATTTTAAGTTCTAGGTATTGTAGATTTTATCAGTACTTATTTCTTGGTATAATGACTCTATAATTATATTATTATTTTCGTTTTGTAATAGTTGAGTATATTTATCTGTCATTTTTGTTGTTGTGTTCTCTAAAGCAATGTAGCTTTGTAGGTTCCAGGTGCCTATACCATTTATCCTCTCAAACAAGATTTTGACTTGCGAAATCCAATTACATTTTTTAATATTCAATTTACTTGTATCTACTTAGACTATATTGTTCTAGCATATTTCAGGATAACTACTATTGTTCATTAGGAGAAGCTTTTTTGTATAGTTACGTGCTAACACAAAGACTGCACCTTCAGCCTTTATCAAACTTTAAGGGTTTTTATATAAAACGTTGTACTGATAACAGAACAAAAATAATTTTTCAAAAATTCCAAAAATTAAGGACGGTTTACTTAAAGGAAAGAAGTTGAGTGCCATAGGTTTCATTGCTTTGAAAGAAACAAAATAATTGAATTTAATGTACTATCAAAATTGCATTACGTAATATAATAACATAAATGCATAATAATTGTTTTGCATTGTTAATATTTGAATAAAACAACACAAACAGCTATGAATTTAGTGGCACTCAATATGTTTCCTTTAAGTAAACTGCCGTTAATTTTGCGAATTTTTTAAAAATTCTATTTATTCCGTTATCAGTACAACGTGTTATTTATGCCCTTAAAGTTTGATCCATAAGTACAGAAACACCCTGTAGAAGTCAACTTGAACAGTTTTAATATCATGGTCATATTGTAAGCTGTATATTTCGGCCGCGTAAAATAGAATGGTTTATATAATTTGATACACTGTTTAAAAAATAAAAATATATATTTTTTTTAATTCGCAAAAATATGTGCCTTTTATTTGAATTGTATTAATAATAATGAAATTAAAGTACAGATACTACCTAAAAATATCCAATTATCGTCAATAGGTATCTAATATTGCGTAATGTAAATTATTATTATTCTAATACATTTTATTTAATTTTTAACATAATCTACGATTTTATGTGTAAAAATATATTACTCATCGCTATATACATACATAATTATTATTTGTAGTTTAAACAATTAAATTTATGGCAAAATGATAAAACTGGTGTGTTAGAATAGGAGTATCATAATTAATTTAGAAACATATCATATATCGCTCTAGTAACTATAATTAGATTTTCTAGTTCAATAAATAATTATGTTGCATGGTTAAACACAACTAATATACGATAGCAAGGCAAAACGTATTAATTAATTAATTAATTAATCCTGAACCTTGTAATGTTACGTATACAATCTATGTCATATAGGTTCGAAAGGATTAAGTATTCACAAAGGACCAAGTTAAATTACTAATCAATAATTTTAAAAATTAGAATAAACAGTAATCTTTTGAATTTTATTATGTATTTCTGAGACTTGAAAGATTACCATTCATCATCGAATAAAATACTGTCTTTTTCAGATTGTTGTAGAACATTTTGTGCAGAATTTGAATGTGAACGTGTGCCAAAAACATTGCATAGGCTTCTGCGTGTTTTGTATTAAATTATGTAAATAATTTTGTCACGTGCTGGATGCTACTTCCGACAACATGAACGTAAATTTTTGTCTTGAGCTGAATTTATTACTTTCGTTTATATTACTGTTTGGCAATGTTACAAATAAGTAAAATGGTGCGAGTAAACAAACACACACACAAACGACATACATTTTTAATTTGAAATATTTGTTTGTATGCAATGATGATTTTTTTTGTGACGGTGTATTAGATATTACAAAAAAAATTAGCGTACACCATTAATAAAACAGTTACATCAGAAGTGTAGAAGTTTCATTTTTGCTCTGGATGTACCTAAGTTTTATAAGTAGCAATGTGAAAACTTTGTATTACTATATTACAAAAACAGAGTTTTTATATGAAATGCCGTATTGAGAATATTGCGAAAACTATGTTAAAGCTAAATAAGAATGATTATTATTACTAAATCAAATTAAAATTAATAATAAATGACTTAATTAATCTTAAAGTTTTGGACTTGGCGATACATTAACTTGCATGACCTTAAAGAGAAAACTTGAAAATTTTCAGCACTCAAAGATTCATCAATTTTCGACTAAATTCAACCGAGTTATGGCTGTCTGAATATTTGAAATTTTTGGTGCATTTTCAAGTGGTGCGTTTTTTATCCTCGAGTGTATATTTTTTTATTGTTTTATTAAAAACGACATTAGATATTATAATCAAATAAAGACAACTGGAACCAAATATTCTTCGCACAATATCTTTTGTATGTTACTATTTCATTTTGCAATAAAATAAGTGGTTTTTGTAATAATTGAATCTTAAAAATGAGACAATTTAAAACACCAGTTTTTTTAGATAGTAAACCTTGAAGTTTATTGTAATAAAATAAAAATTGAATTAATATCCCAAGTTGCATACGAAACTAGTTTTATTCCTCACCGGCAATGGTCTTAATACCCACAAAAACTTTTATTATTTGATTTCTACAGAAATTAAAGAAAGGGCGAAAAATGGTACAACACAATACAATAAATTGAGGGTTGAGTTTCTTTAAAACGTGAAATTTAGTGTTATTAACCTTGATGAATAATAATCCATTATTAACCGTATCTAAGAGCCCTGTAGTAAAAAACAAATTCATAAGTAAATAAGCGGTCAATAATGATAAGTTTCTAGACTACTAATAAAAAAATGTGTTATACATGCCTTGCAATTCAATTGTCAAGCCATTTAACTCGGTTCCTGTACAATAACGAATAAATATAATTAATTGTTTCTTAATTACAAAATGAAATGACAAAGTAATATGTACAAGAATTAAGCACTAAACGAAAGTATCAATTAATAGACAGTATTTATTTTCTCACCTGTCTGTTTAATGGAAACTTATAATCATGAATAGGGTTTTTTGATCGCGTGTAACCATGACGTAGACTGTCATTTGTCATATTTGCTAAGATGACATAGACAGAGGATGACTGTAGACAGTTGCTGGTGCATCCAGACTTGTCGACCACCATGTACATAATCGATAAAGCAATTACATTACTTAGTGCACTACTTATTCATTTGTTATCTAACAAAAAGATAATGATGGGGGTAGTAGAAAATTATTATTATAGTTTATTTAATCTAATTCACGTAAAAGTTATAATATAGAATTTTGTCATTTTTTATTAAAATTTGTATAAATCCTATGACAAATGTATTATTAAATGATTGCATAAAAGATTATTTTATATTTTTCTATTATAATATGTAGGTTCAACAATACAAAAACTAATTTAGTTTTTTTTAATATTGAAGTACCTATATTAAATATTATTTTTGTTCAAATTGAAACCAATATGTAATAAGATTAGTTAATTATAATAATAATATTTGATACATGTGATAAAATACCTGTACTAGTTATATAAAAACATTTTTTATTTTATATCAATCACTTTATTGCTGTACATCAAAATGACTATACCAAAACAAATATTCTTTATTATAATTTCTATATTGTGCTTGAAAGAAATCACTTCAAGGAATGGTACGTAGGTATAGTCCGTCTGCAATTGCAAAAGACTACTTTAATATTTGCTATACGAATAACTATTACATAATATTTCTTTAAATAAATGTAGAGCCGCGGAAATTAGTAATTGTGAATAGATTTGAAATGTGCTATACTCCGGAGAATGTACCATACAAAGTAAATTTATTTCATTTAAAGCATTTAGCGAATCACAACTATTCGTTTTCTGGTTCTGCTGATATTCTGGAAGAACTACATGCGAAAGATCTTGACGTAAGAGTAATTTATAACAAATCTATTCTCTTTTACTCAAATATGTTCTCTTAATTGCAATTCAGGGAACTGTAGAAGTAGTTCGTTGTGCAAATAAAGAAACCCCGGACTCATGCGAGAATTTTGTAATATTGCGTCCACCAATGAATGTATGCAAGTTATTAATGGTACGAGAACTAGGAATTGCAAGAATTGTTAATATGGTTCATCCTGCTCTTCGTTGCCCGGTTAAAAAGGTTTGTAAATAAAGCTAAATCTTGCACAACGGATATCTTTATTGACATCATTCGAAACCAATTTACATGTAACGAAACATTCTACTTTGACTTGATTTTCAAAAGTCAAATTTACATTTCTACATTTAAAACAAAAAAATCTGATGTGGACATCACATGACTTCCTTGTACGCTTATTAAACTATAGATATTTTTTTAATTGCACATATCTGACATTAAATTTTTATTTTTTTTCTTATTTTTTGTTCTAATCCATAGCAAACTTAATTTAAAAAAAAATATATAATTATTAAATTTCCATACCTCGCTTATACAAAAGGCTAATTACATAATTCTTAATGTGCGAGACGCAGAATTTAATTCTCTAATTGCAGCATTTATTTCTAAACTCAGAATAATTCAATTTTTTTCAAGAAAAACTGTTAGCAGCTTCATGTAATGTATCACTTCCAGTTAGTCCCTTTTAACCAAAATCTATTATGTTATTTCCATTGATATAGTAGTCTTATACACCAAATTTGAAAAGTTTTGGATTATATTTTGATATAGTTTTTCATGAAAATATATTATAGGCTTCAAGTAAAGTACCACTTCCGGAAGTTATATAATGACCAAAAAGGGAGGTGCACAACTAGATGTTATAACAGGCCTAAATATAAAATTTCAATTTTCTACAGCTTACCGTTTTTGAGTTATGCGAGATACATACGTACATACAGACGGAACGACGAAATTAGTCAAAATGGATTCAGTGATGACAAAAAGGCGTATTTCCGCTGAAATCTGAGAACCGAAAATTTTAGCGATTACAATACTTCCTTTACTTCGTACAAGGAAGTAAAAATAGTATTACTTTTAGTTGTCGTTACAGGTAAGTATTTAATAATTTTAATTGTTAGGTTATAACATGCTACTTGTCTCTTGGTTATTCATAATCATTTTATAAAGTGGTTGACACCAACTTGTGACGAAGTAAAGTCAGTATTCATTTACACGAATATTTAAGTCAGTTGCATGACTAATTTATTTTATATTTGACTTTGTTTAATTGTGTCATCAATCGCTTAACTAACCTTAGAATTAATAAAAAAGAACAAAAACTTTGATTTCATCAAATTAACAATCTAAGCAAAATTATTTCGTTTTATTTATTTATGGAAAATATGAAAAATATGAAAATTGCATGTAGATATTAAAATTAACAATTATTATAGGTCAATTAATAATTGAGACATTTTAAAACAAGAGCGTAGCGAGAACGTTATTTGTCGACATTATTAATTGTCGAGTTACAATATCTTTTCGTTAATCGTATCTTTTTAATTTGAAGAAAATGTAATTTCATTATATAACAAATTTGTTAGCGTATTTATTTATAACCATGATAACTTGAGACTGACAGATGCGTGAACTGCGTGTACTAGCAAATCTGAAAATATTGATTAACGTAAGCACGTGTTTCTTGTTCTTTGTTTAAATTATCTTTATCACAGGCAATTACTTTAGTGATGTACCTGTCAAAAATGTTTTGACAACATGACAACAGTTTTCAATGAATGCGTTCGATTCACTTAACATTGGCTACTACCCGTGTTTTGTTTTCTTTTTACTTCCTTGTACGAAGAAAAGGAAGTATTATAATCGCGAAAAATTTCGGTTTTGAGATTTCAGCGAAAATATCCATTTTGACCATAGTTGAATCCATTTTTACTAATTTTGTCGTGACGTCTGCACGTATGTCAAATTACGTCAAATATGTGCAATAAAAAAATGTAAGTATAGTATAATACGCGTACAAAGAAGTCATGTGGTGTACACATCAGATTTTTTACAATAATGTTTATATTTTTATATTTATTTTAGCATTTTGGTACAATTTGGCGCTAGCCAAGTTTTGCTATATTACGTATGTGCACGCATTCAAAAAAATCGTTCATTAATACAAATCATGTCATTAATGATCAACGAAAAAGTATTTTTAATTTTACTTAAGTCGGTGATAGTAAATTGGTTTTATTTATTCATAAATCACCTTTTCAAAGTCAAAGAATGTTTTGTCTTACATGTAAACGCTCAGCATAAAACAAAACAAAATGTCACCACGAATGTCCGTTTCTGAGACAGATTTCTCTGTAAATGAGTTAATTTTTTCAAAATATTTTCTAAATACAATTTTTTGTAGGGAAATTATTCAATTTACGATGTTACATATAACTTGGATGATTTTACTTTATTCCCTATAGGAAACTATTATTGGAAACTTCGAGTAAATGCAGTTTACAAGAAACGTGTAGTTGCAATAATATGTTACGAAGCACAATCTATAGATCATACAGTATCCTAATTTGTACTAGGTAAATAATACATGAAAATGTTAAATAACTGTATAATATAAGAAATGAATGTTACTGATAATTTGGCGAGAATAAAGCTTAAAACAAAGTTGTAAAGAATTAAATGCTGCAGTCGGTGAACTTACACGTATTGGATTGTAACCTATATAAGTGTATTTGAATCTTTGTTCTACAAATAAAAATATTATCTTAAATTTTCAGCGTTTGGAACTTATCTACAAAATTCCAACATAATCAGTGAATATTCTTCGAATTAAAAATTAAGTTCTGCGGATAGTCCGTCAGTACGGTAGTATGGATAGCGATATAGAATTCGAATCCGGAGATCCCGAGTTCGAATCTCACTCAAGCTAAAAATTATATGAACTACCACACTGCGGCTCGGTGAGTGCGGACCCTGTACTGTAATTGGGATTAAATTCCTGTTGTACAGTGTAACATAAATAAATAAATATGTGATTAATGACAAAAAGTAATTGATATCATCAACAATCACCGGTTCTATATATTACCACTTTGAAAATTGCATCAATGAATTCTAATTGAAATCAAATAATCGGCGAGGTACAATTTTAGCTTAGCAGAATAATGGACATTTACACCTACAGAAATTATTTCATTTTTATAAGAAACATAAGAAGAATTCATGCTTTCATTTTTTTGTATATAAGTGGTGTGGTTAGTGTTTCGAATTAGAAAATCCCGAGTTCGATATCTACTCAAGCTAAAAAAATATATGAAGTACCGCACTGCAATTCGATGAGTCCGGATCCTGTACTACAAATGTTCTTAATGTACTGGGTCACATAAAGAAATAAATATGAATAATTAATCAATCAAACCAAACTTACATATTAAGTAGATGAAATGTTTTTTTTTTAATTTAAATTTATAAAAAATATAAAATATAAATAATTCATTTTATAAGACTTTTATCGCACTTGTTCTTTAGGAAACTCGCCTGCGGTTCGTTTTGTAAACTCGTTCTTTAATATACTATTTTATACAAGAAAAATAAAATATCAGTGACAAGACAATATTCTTATATTGGGGCTGGTGCCGCCCTATAGATTGCTTCTCGAGATCTCAATAGTTAGACTTGAAAATATATCTATATAAGCCATTTGACACGGCGCCTATACAATAACGAATTAATATAATTAATTGTCCTGTTCCTAATTACATAACGAAATGATAATGTAATACGAAGAAGAAACAATCACTTAACGAAAATATAAATTAATTGAAGACAGCATTCATTTTCTCACCTGTCTGTTTATTGGAGAGTAATAATCATGATTAGTTTTTTGTTCGCGTGCAGCAATGACGTACACTGGTATTTGTCTATTTGCTAAGATGACGTAGACAGCGGAAGACTGTAGACAATTGCTCGTGCATGCAAATTTGTCGACAGCTACTTATATAATCGATAAAGCAGTTACACTACTTATTGCACTGTTTATTCACTTTTTACTGCAAATCGAACAAAAAGATAATGATGATAACATGGAGAATATATTCAGTTAGAATAGATATTATAACATAAAAATAATTACTATAGTTTGTGTAATTATTTTTACATATAAGTACCTACAACACGGATATGACAAATATAGAATTTTGTCATTAAATTATTAAAATCTGTATAAATCCAATGAAATGAATATATTATTAAATGATTGCATATTGGATTATTTTATATTATTCTATTGTAATATCTAGGGTCAACAATGAAGAATTTAATTTTGTTTACTTCCAATATTATACTACCTAATTACACATTATTTTTGTCCAAATTGAAATCATTATGATTTATTTGATAAAAATGCCTGTAGTAACTATATAAATTATTGTTAGCACTTACTCAGTAGTAAGTCAAATTGAAATTAATTTTAATATTCATAATTATGATTTCTGTAATGTGCTTTACAGAAATCATTTTAATAAATTCTCTAAATTTTATAAAGCAACTATAATTGTAATATTAGCATCTACAATTACACAATAATCATAAGTATGAAATTGTAACAAAAGCTATTTTTGTTATGCCTATAGCACACTGGTCGATGAGCGTCGATGACCATCGATGAACTCCTCGATGAAACAACAGAACGCACTCTTCATTGACAAACAATAAAAGCTTTTAAAGTTGAGAAAGAAAAACTAAATTTCAAAAATATGCTAACGTGAAGTGAGACACAAAAGATACGAGTGAAATGAGATACGTTCGTTTCATCGATGAGCTCTTCGATGGAAATAGAGGAGCCTCTAATTTTCGTCGATGACGGGTGCGTTCTGTTGTTTCATCGAGGAGTTTATCGATGGTAATCGACGCACATTGACCAGTGTGCCATAGGCATTAAAGTTTTATATCAATAAGGATATTTTTAAATTTTGCTCTCATTGGCAACACTGAAATGTGAATCTATGCTGTCATCGTTTTTAGTTACTTTCATTTAAAACGTATTAAACTGATTGAACAACTATTGCTTTTGTCCAAATATATGTATAAATGTAATTGAATTTTTGTTTTACAAATAAAAAATTAGTACTTTACATTTTCAGCGAGTGGAATTAATTTGTAAAATCCATCATAATGAACATTCTTCAAATTAAAAATTCAGTCGTAATTAGTACAATTCCGCGGATTTGTGATTAATGACAAAACCCAATTAGCATCATCAGTTGTCTCGCTTGAAAATAGAAATAAAATTCTAATTAAACGAGATAGTAAATTTTAATAACTGCAGTGTGTAGAATTGATCATAACCCGTCACCTAGCAACGAAATCGGGTGAACTCGAATCTGAATCATCAGTTCACCACTATGAAAATTACATGAGAGAATCCGAATAAAAATGAAATGCACCTTTAACACAGTCGAATAATGGACAATTACACTTGCTACATGTAGATGCGCTACTGTTTATGTGTATGCCAAAAATTATTTCAATTTTATGAGAACAAACTTTCATGCTTGTATTTTGTTTCTTTAGTTATGTATGAGCTAATTACTTCAGGTATTTAATAATAAAATCATCCACTTTCTGTAAAGCTATATGTGCATACACACAATTGAGCACTTCAGTGCACAAATCGATAACTCCACTTTTTGAAAAATCTTAAATTTAAATGTCAAAGCACTTGGTATAGTTATAACTTTTTATATTTGTAATAACTTTCCTGAATAATAAAGATTAACACTATTAAATGACAAATTGTTTTCGGCCATTGAATAATAAATAATTGATCTCTGATGAGGCCATTTTGATTAACTCCATTAAATCTACGATAAAAATCATTTGATAATGCTGTTAAATTACTAATGTAGCAGGTATTTTTATCTTGAGAAACATTCGATGACAATTTTTTTCATTTAAGTTTTTGATAAATAGGTTGTTTTCTTTCAAATGAATTTAAGATTTGCACTAAATCATATAAAATTTTTCTTTGCAAGATTTAATTAAAATCATTGAAATGAGTTAAGATTTTAATAAATATCGTTCGCGGACCGTAGTTTGGACATGTCTGTTATAAACAGTTGACAAAAATTCATTACTGGGCTATCAGCTACTTTGACAAGCTGTTTTTCAATCAAAAATACGATTACAAAATACTGCCGATAAACAAACCTTTGTTATTTTTCCTGGAAACGTCTCTTTGGTTACACATTCATAGTTATAATAACCAGCATGTCGAACTTAAATTTGCAAATTTTTTTATGAACATAATGCAGTTGCGTGAAAACTTTTGTGTGCATCTCGGCCGCGAAATGATTTGGTGCACGTAGAAAATAATTATTTTTCGAAAACTGTCATATAAAGTTAAAATTTACATGACAACTATCAACACGCGAAAAGAGTGTTTTTTGTCTGCAAGATGCAAAACTTTTTTGCATCCTGCAATTTTTTGATAGAAGAAAGGCTCACAATTTAATAAAATTTATCACTTTATTGTTTTGATTAGAAACAATACTTTTATTCTTTAACATTCTTTAATATTCATAAAATAATTTCAAAAAATAGTATTTATTAATGACGTTAACGTGTTTATATTCTGAAACCGGTAAACTATTGAACAAACCACGGATGTTATGAGTCGTAACAGGTTCGACGAGCTCGGATTTCAAACTGACATCTGCGGCTGAAATGATACTCATAATATTCCTAAGTATGTTACACATTTTATAATTGTGACATTTAAATATGTTATTGAAGGAATCTATCATCATATAAGATTTAAACAATCGCAAGAAGACGCATGTGAATGTGCTGTGGTAGAGAGCAAAGTTCCTCTTCTAGCACTCTACCTCCACGTACATACAAAGACTATTAGCTTAAGTATGACATTACGAGTCGCATCTCTTCATTATGGCGCTGTTAATAGCACGGGGCCATATCGGCACTGGCACACAATGGAGCCAACCGTGGCACACTTTGACTGCGGTTGAATAATTTAATTTCACGCGAGTGACAAGTTGATGCATGTGGAGTGTGGAGCGTCGCGACGTCGGTTATTCGTAACCGCGAGAACTGAGGCGTATTAGTGCTTCCCTCTGTTCTACTGAGGTGACGTAAGTAATCTCTAGAATGCAGCGAGTAATATATTACATATTTACTTATTCATATAATTACTTCTGAGGAAGTTCAACTGCTGTGATTATCAAACACATACATACATACAGTCTCTGGCCAAATTATTAGACGTACTTCGTTTTTACCCAAAATTGAATGGTAAATATGTTATAAATAAATATATCATCACGCCTTTTACCCATTACTGGGTGTGGCACTCTGCCTAAGCAGATCTCGGTAAATGATATATTTTTTCGCGCGAAGTGCGGTTACCAGCCGTCAAAGATATTAGTGGTGGGGGAGCCACAGGGGTAGTTTTAAATTGGTTTATCGTCTGTGGGGATCGAAACAGGGTTCTCAAGATCCACAGGCCGGCTCGATACCACTGAGCCACCTACCCCATAAATATATTATGAAATAACATATTGTCTTATAAAATGTTGTATGTTCAGTAACAATAAAAAAAAACATATTTTTGTAAATTAAGTATTATTTTTTTTTAATGATATAATGAAAAAAGTGAGAAACTGATTTTTTTCAATATTAAAAATAAGATTTCTTTTTAGTGAAAAATATTATATTAAGGTTAGAAACAAACGAAAAATAAATTGTATTCACATTCGCTTAGTACGTCATTTTATTTTTTATCCTTTGTTATTTGTGTCTTTTTAACTTTGATTTAATATTTTTGCATTAAAAAGAATTATTTTTCTATAAAAAATTATATCATTAAATTAAATCATTATATCATAAAAAATAAATAAAAAGAGTTTTTTTATTGTCATTTAGCACACACGCCACCCCTAACTGAATAAGGAGACAAAAATTATGTTAACTATTTCATAAAATTCATATCATATAATTTTGTGTAAAAATTAAGTGCGTCTTAATTTGGCCAGGGACTGTACAGAGTAAAGACCATGGCTATCGTCTAATGTATTATATAACATTTGAAAATAACTATACTTGAATTACTATTATGTCCACTTAAATAATTTTGGACAATTCAGTCAATATAATTTTGAATAGAATTAATCAAACTTATCTCAAGTTGAATCCGTAAATATAATACTGGAAATAAAGTGAGCGAAGTCAGTTCAATAAATAATCTGGTTAAGTAAGTGTAAATTAGATTCGGATCCAAATAATAAATGGAATACTCTTATCCATAATTGATAATATATTGTTTATTTATTAATTTTCTTTGAATATGTATATTAACTCATATTTTTTTAATTGTTGCAGGTACGAGTACTTGAATAATCATGGCCGCTAGTGGTAAATATATTTATTTTTAAGGTACCTATTTATAATAGTTAAAGGTGGCCATAAAATGCTATTATTTACAAAACAATATATCGTATAAACAATTTAAATTTGCAATGCGTTTATAGATTAATACAGGTCTCAAAATATATAAAATCGATGTTTGATGATTAGTGAATGTAAGATGAAAGATGAATGAATGAATTAAAATTTAAATTCATCAACATTTATATTTATTGTGAAGCGTATAATTTTCTCAAGATTAACAAAAAAAAGAAAAAAATCAGTAACCTTCGTAAAGTTTGAATAAAGACATCACTTGATACAACAACGTGAAAGCATCTGTGCAAACTTTGTCCATATGTCACACGGTTCGTGTCAAACGAACAAAACAATTTAAAAGATTATAAACTCATTAATCATCTCTCGAAATACGTCTACCAGAAATAAAAAAGTTCCTAATCAATTTAGTTAGAGTAAGTTACAGCTCAATGAAATAATTACCGGTAGAGCAGCGTTTTCTGCCGCGCTAGCAAATATAACAAATCAATTTGTAGGATAACGAACGTTGCACTAAGTGAACTCCCGGAAAGAAAAAGAAAGATTAGAACAGCGCGTTTTCATTAGAGAGGGTAAGATTACCAAGTATAAAGTTGAAGACGAGATTTTTCACGCGTGACATCTATAAAATGGTCTGATATTAAATGTTAACTGTTTGTGCAGAACTTCACTCTTCTCGCTTCAAAAAATCAACACAATTGCTAAGATAGAAATGTATACAAATAGTTACAGATAAAACAATAGATAGAAAATACTCAAGCACTTTGATCGAATGAAGGTTATATTATTTTCGTATATGTAAAATGAATAAATGTAAGAACACCTAATATTAAGAAACAGCAAAACATGTTATGCATCAAGGGAGGGAAACAAGTAATTATTCACGCGTATGAAGTTGGAAAATCGAGACGTAAGCGAGGGCCGAAGGAAGGCTCGAGCTGAAGTCGAGGTTTGCCAACTTCACAGAAGGGATAATCGCGCCCTCTCGTGAAGCATATTATACTTTTCGTAACAAGTGCACAAAAATTATCGGGACAAATGTCAAATATGGGTTGCGTAACTAGTTACCTAGGAAACGCCGCAAACAGCTAATAGTCGTAGTCTTATGTTTCTCTCCCTAGGGGAGAAAAGCAGTATTTCTCTCTCTAAAATTAGGGACTAAGAACGTGTTTCTTGTGCATGTGTTACGAAAATTAAATGTTTATATTTCTTTTTATAAATGTTTTCATTTCCTAATTTTGTTGTATTTATTTAATATTTTAACATTTTAATTTCATATCTTTAATAAAAACAAGTAAACTTACAGGTAACTGTTAATTCAAACATTATGCATTTGTTATGAGATAAAATAACCATATACAAAAGTCTGCATCAGCAACTATCAAATTTGTCAAAATTTAGCACAATTTGTATGCGGAACATATATTACATACAAGTGTCGATAAAAGTCGCGATACAAGTTCCTTGGTGTGAACGTAGCTTAAGAAATACAAGATCCATTAAATTATATAAAAAATGAAGAGAGTCTTGAATACATAATTCCGTTGTGTTGCACGGTAAGCAAGGTTCTCTCTGATGGAAACGAGATGACAAGATTGACGTCGGTGGTCGTGACGTCATGTAGAAGCATAATACCGTGCATTATTTACCCGTCAACATCGATGCGTCCTTCAAACATCTCCAGAACACGTGCATCCGACGACAGCGAACGTTCAGAACAAGCACCAGCTCTAGCATCAGCACGATGTGATGTAGGACAAGCCAAGTACCTTCCAGTTGCTGTTTACGATGCGTGCTGTCTTTGTTCCAACTACTACAACTTACATTACTGGAGGCCTGAATGTGGAAACTACACCAATAACCATTATTTATTTATTATGTTTAATTTGAAAATAACAGAAAAATAGGTCAACTGATTCCAAGTGTGAATACCAACCTACGAAATTAAATCCGTGATATTGCTTTTCGGACTGAAATGAAAATAGATTTGTTTTTAAGAATCCATGTCGGAAGAGAACAAAGAAGTATCTAAAAATAAATGAGCCGCAATTGGCGGAAATCTTAAACAAAGGACCAGTTTTGCGGACGGCCGCTCTGGAAAACAATTATTTCTCTTCTTCCAGATTACACACAATTTCAGATAAAAGCTGAGTGTGAAATCGTATATTGAGCAAAACCAAGGCAACCGATGTCATAATGATCAATGCTTACTTCATTATTGTTTGTCAAATTATGTATGATAATGCCACATCATTCAGTTTGATATATGATGAAAACTAGATGTGTCCGACGAATATTCTTGTTACTAGATTGAAGATTGTCAAACATAAACTTAACCTAGATATGTTACACTTACTGTGCACTTATAATTATATTTATATTAATTAAAATTCTAACAATTGTTAATTATTTGAAACATACTGATTAGATTTAATTTTGAACATTCGATCTTTCATAATGGAATCAAAACAAATGACATTATAAGAAAAGAAAGAGGTGACGCATAATCAATGTTTACTTCTTTGTTTGTTGTCAAATTATGTACGATGAGGAAATATGATTTAATTTGGTATATAATGAAAACTAGGTATGTCAGACGATTATACTTTTTACTCGAATGGTAAATTTAAATTTTAATAATTATTATAATCACGTTAAAAAGTAATAATTTTGTGTTGGTCATATACAATTTTATTAAATGGTGAAAACATTTTACCGTGTGACACAAACAATGCCAAATATAATATGTGTAATTTTTTAAAAGGATCTTCTGCAATTTTTTTTTATGATTTAAAAACCTGAGCGTTCTAATGTCGGCTGATGTGAAACTTTTTCCACTTTAGCGGCTCACATTTTATTTGGCAATTTCGTGCGAATAATGGACGATTAAAGGGAGAGCGAAAGAGTGTGGTGGAGGAACAATGCGTTGCAGTGCAAGTGAAACAGATTGATGACGCTTTGAAAGAGCCGCAAGAGCTACTCAACCAGCACCAATCCCTCCAGAGACTTTTCACTTCCAAATGAGACAAATGCCGCCGATTTGTCAGTTTTTTTTCAAATGTTTAATAAAATTTTGGCGAATATTTATGTTGGTAATTATTAGCGAACGATGTTAACATGATAATTAACCTCCATCTATTATCATTAACGCTTTTATTGCATCAACAACCTCATTATAATTATTTCAACCAAAATTATTAATTTATTGACGTGATTAATCATAATAGTGAAAACTGAAATTCATCATAATATTCAGAATTATATATTTGCTTTTAATTCACAAAAATTATTTTCAATTCTCTCAGGTTCTCGTTAGTATTTGAATAGTTTTCTATTAAATATTCTGTATAAATTATATGCTATCAATTTTCCTAAATTATAAATAAAATTGATTTTAAAGAAAAACATTTTATTACTCCAACGGGTTGTAAGTAGCTGTTTACCTACGCGCAGTGATTGTTGCACGAGCAAAGCGAGGCCTGTAAAGATATTTGCAACCATAGGTGTATACAACATTTTTTCTACGATGAGAAATTAAGGTTAATCGATTTTTAATTATAATTAATAAAATATTTCAATACAAGTAACTAGAAAAACAACGGGGTAGGTCGTTCAGTGGCATCGAGTTGAACTATGGATTTGAGAAACAAAATAACAAACAAATTTATAAAGTGTTTCTGTCAAATATTTAGACTTACTTTTAAACAATGCAAAACTTCAATGTGTCAAAATATTTGACAGAATTAAATCTGGCATTTGTTTGTTATTTTGTTTTAATTTCGTGCTTAATACTATTAAATTGTAATTTTGTAAATTTTCATATTTAATTTCTGCAATTACAAAATATAGGAAATGAAATTAGTTTATTAATTTGGGAAGTAATACGCACAGAAAAATTGTTTTCTCATGTTAAATGGCTATTATTTTCATCCGGACGGTCTTTACTTAATTCATGAAATGTAATAATACTCGAATAAAGCTCAATTTATTTATAACGTTTTTTATATTATGGAAGCATGAAAAATTAACCGGCTTTTCACTGAGCCATGATGGAAAAACGTTTGAGAAACACTGTTTCTGGTCTAACTTGTGGTAATTTCGGAGATGCATGTAAATGCACAATAGAAGGAACCAGCAGCCATCCAGTTTATAATTATACGGGAAACATTATCTGCCCTTGGCAACTAGTGTATAATCTCAAAGATAATATTCAAATCCCGGTACATCTGAACCTATCCGAAGCATTGTTTGAAATGTTCCGACGGCAAATTCGGTTAGAGAGGTGCAACACGACGCCGGCGTTCACATCTCGCATGCTGGCGGCGCGCACGACGTGCCCAGCATTCTGCCGTCGCGACGGCGAACGCTGCGTGACCAATAACGCGACGCCGAACGAGTTTATCTTTTTAATAACCGGCGCATCGGGACGGAGAAGAGCCAAATGAATGAAGATATTTTTATCCGATTTGTATGCTACGCAAGATGGGAGGAATTAGATTAATAAAGCGATGGCTCTTTTCTACGATATTACTTGTGAGAAATTTGATTTAGAGGTTGAATTGAGGTTTAATGTTAAGATTTATTTGGTGGTTCAAACATGAACCATGCAAAACGAAAACACAATAATTGTGCTATTCAATTTGTTCGTGGTACAAGGTACAAGACATACAGCGCAAATATGTCAAGTAAAGTTTTGAAACTCCTCAAAATTTTTCCAATTTGACCAATAATCATGAGTAAATTAGGTAACGTTGGAAACAACAAAATGCTGTTAGATTTTGTTTCTATGAACTGTCACTTGAACAGAATTGTTTAAAATAAATATAGTACAAACAAAAAAGTCGAACCCGGGTTCTCAAATACACTGTCCGACTCGATACCACTGAGCCACCTACCCCATAAAAAATACATTGGCATAAAATTTATATACAATTTTGAAAACAAAAAGTAAAAAATTCGCTTAATATTAAAAAAAAAATTAGAATAAAAAAAATATTTTAAGATATTTACGGAAATTTGCATTCAATATACATTGCCATGTGAGGAATTCAATGGAGTTCATTAGATTTTAATTACCTCGTCTACTTTCGAGATAATGACGAGGGAAAACAATGAAATTATCAAAATTTGATTAAGTTAATTAAAACACGAAAAATTTTGTCATGAAAACAGCATTTCTGTCTCTCTTTGAATCACAGTGTTTTAAAGTTGCGATTTACTAAACATCAAAAATTGCTGTAACTCTAAACCTAACAGAACGGCATTGAATTTCTAATAGTTTAATGAATAATATAGAATCAAATTTATTCATTAAAATTGTTGTTTAACAATGTGCTTATTTAAAATTCTGAACGTATAACATATAAACTCGTAATTATAGGCTATCGGTTATAATGAAAAACAAATCATTATTTGTTTTTCTTTTTGGTTAATTAAAGGGATTGAGATTTTTTGTACAGTGTACAGAATTTGGTAATAAGCTTATTTTTATTCATGATATGCAGTATTTATTCGGTCATGTATATGTATATTGCAATTAACAGTTTCACAGGGAAGGAATAAATAATAAAACTATTGGATTTTTGATACTGATTTCCTGTTTAAAACTGTCAGTTACAATAAATTTTAGTAGAAATGTGATTAGCTGTTGTTTATCCTTAAAGCATTGATTCTTAACCTTAATCATCGCAAACTATCAAATTTAACAAGTTGTATTTGCGGATACCCTGTTTCTAATGAATTTAGTAATCGAAACACCTAAAATAATTATAATAAATATAGTTTATAAATGATAATAGCGGTGAAAAGTTATTATATTTATTTAGGGATTAATTAGTTTTTATTTAAATATCTAACAGCTCTTTTAAATACAATTAATTAGATATTATTTGCAGACACTTAACTAAATATGTATACCAGGTGATCGAAAAAATAAATGACTATTTTCTTTATCATTAATTTTGGACCTACAGCAGATTACATAATAAAGTTACATGAAAATGTAAGTGCAACTTTTTGGTATAAATAAATATTGAACTGTAGTTCCGATCAAACAGGAAGCAATCTTGATTTTTAAAATTAAAATTTACTTTTAACAATACTTTCAATAGTTTAAGAAATATATATACGACATCTCTGTCTATCTAGTAAAATTGTTAGAATTTTTCAAAAATTCTAACATACATACTTTCAATATATATATATATATATATATATATATATATCAATCATCATTACTGGGTCTCGGATCTCGGTAAGTGATATATTTTTTGCGTGAAGTACGGTTACCAGCCGTCAAGTCACGGCCTCCAAAGATATGTGGAGCCACAGGGGTAGATTTAAATTGGTGAAAATTATATATATATATATATAATTTTTTGAAAGTATTGTTAATTAGCTTTGCTGCAATAAAACATAATTGTATACAAAACCAAAATTTATTCAATTTTTAATATTTCAAAATTATTATCTGGATGGCATGTCTCTTTTGTTCGCGAAAGTATTTGACGTGATGCAACCCGATTATACAAAATTAGAAGTTAGATCAAATGTGTGTATGCGTGTACAGACAAAACAGCGTCATTGCTGGCGGCGGTGGCGGCGGTAGTGTCCGTGGCACCCGCATTGTATCGATTCCGGGGTCCGTAGTCCGGAGGCGGCGCGACGGCTTCGGCTGCAACTGCCCCGTCGCGCCCCGCTCTTTATTAAAGCAATTCATCACATGACGTCCGCGCCGCTCAGCTGACGACTGCTGACGACGTCTTGCACTAATTCTTCACAACGAAGTGCTGTGGTAGCTAAAGATTTCTCACTCAGCATATACGAATCCCAACCTACATTAATTCATGCAGTTTCATTATTTCGAAATTGTCACTGTATTTATTAAATTTACATATCTCGCTTATACAAAAGGCTAATTTAATCATTCTTAATGTGCTGGACGCAAGATTTAATTCTCTAAAACTTTTATTTGCAGCATTTATTTCTAAAATCAAAATAATACTATTTTTTTCAAGAAAAACTGTTAGCAGCTTCATGTAATGTATAACTTCCGGTTAGTCCATTTCAACCAAAATCTATTATGTTATTTCCATTCATATAGTAGTCTTATATACCAAATTTGAAAAGTTTTGTATAATATTTTAATATAGTTTTTCATTAAAATCTATTATAGGCTTCAAGTAAAGTACCTCTTCTGGAAGTTATTCAATGACCAAAAAGGGAGATGCATAACTAGATGTTATAACAGTCCTAAATACAAAATTTCAACTTTCTACGGATTTAGATAAAGGTTACATTTTTCAAGTTCCTTATATAAAGCAATATGTAATTTTTTTTTCGAAAATCAAGCGTTTATAGTAATAATAACAAAGATAAGCGTGAAGGTATTCTTTCCGAGATTCTTATTTAAAATCTGAATATACTAACGTCATTAGTCAACCCAATAAAGGAAAAAGCTTATGCGCTTCGCTTTACCATAAATTCCTCACGTCCTTAGAACATCATGTGAAGGATCATGAATAGTTTTCATTTAATAGGATCGAGCTTCTATGAAGCAGGATTCAATAACCACATTCTCAACACTTGTTATGCGCACTCAACGTCAGCTTACAAATAACCCGAGATCACGCAAAGAAAATAAAATCGTATTCCGTGGATACTTTAATTGCAATATAATCACGTGTTTTTATTCATTCCTGGCTGTAAAAGCTCGGCAATCGCAGATTATTTATCCTTAATTCATAACAACATTAATTTATCTTTTTAAAATTAAATTTACTACTTTATTGGAAACACACATTCATATTAAAAACTAAATTAAATATTACAATTGACCAGTAATGCTTTAATTTATTTGCTACTCGGCATAGCAGGAATTTAATTCCAGTTACAGTATAGGGAGACCTACAGCTAATAGTGGAATTAGAACCACTTACATAACAGTTTTTTTTTAACTTAGCGAGATTTAATACGGAATCTCTTGTTTGATGTTTTATTTGTGTGTTTTTTTCATAAAATTGCCCAAGACCAAAGACAAAATCATCTCATTTATTCTTAAACAGAATTAATAGTAAGTATTATTTTAAAATTGTAGTGGAACAGTGGTCTTCAAACTATGGGTCGCGATCCATCAGTGGGTCGCATATCAGTCGCGAAATTCCTAAATATTGTTATACATATTTATTAAACAAAAACAAATATATACAATATTAATAATTTTAAAACGAAAATTATTATTTTTTAATTAAATATATAAATATTCCTTGCGAGAAGTAATTCGAATATTAAGTTATTATAACAATTAATAGAACTGACTTGCGATAATATCATACAAAATGTTTATATAACCTATGGAAAGGTTCAATATTTGATATACGAACAATTAAAATTAAGAAATTGATTACATAAAATATGACATTTTATAAACCAAAATTTATATCCAATTAACAAATATAACAGAACAATAAATAAATATTATGACATGAAAAGTAAAAAAAAAACTTGTAATTTTGAAAAAAAAATATTATCATGCCTTTTATTTGATTAATTTTAACATATAAAAAATATGATGTGCCTTCTTCATTGTGAATAAATAACAATATAAATAACTGTTCTTGTCCACTGTTATCCAGATAATATTTAAATTTGTTCACTACATTGTTATTTTATTAGTTTACTTACATAATTTTAAAATTGAAAAAGATAATGTGTTATACAATAAAATAAATATATCATCATCCCTTTCACCCATTATGTGATAGATTTAGCGCGCGAAATACGGTTACCAACCGTCAAATCACGCCCCTCAAAGATGTTAGTAGAAAGCTGGAGCCAAAGGGATAATTTTAATGTACAGAAAAGCAAAAATAGAACTCAGGTTCTCAAATCCGTAGACCGGCGTTCCACCCATTTTAATCATATTTATTTCTCCTAAGGCCATTTGCACCACCAAAAGTTAACTTTTAAACTTGGTTTCAATAAATAAACACACATTGCTGTAAAAAATTCGATTTGTTTATATTTATTTAAACTAAATTTAAAGTTCAATAATTAATTTGTCGTCCGGTAAAATTTCAGTGAGCAATTTTTAAAAGAAAAATTCGGCGGCCTGCATTCTACCGATAAGGTCTAACAAGACGGCAGAATTTCGAGATCTGATCTACGGAGAATCCGTGCTATGACTAATAATTACAGTAATTTTAATATCGTTTTTGTGTTGAAATTATGTTGTATAATTAATGTTTGCAATTTGCAGTGTAGCGCATCCTAATGGAGTAAATAATCTGAAATATCTAACCTATAGTGGTGGCGGTTTACCTACATGCGTTTGTGTTTGTCTAGTGAAATACCAGCACGTACCTTTGATAATTATCTGTAATGATAGAGCAGCGTTCATTTTAGCGACGTTATTAATAAGCGAAATAGAGTTTATAGTAATTAACAATTCAGTGGATTGCATTAGTTGGAATGTGAGGTTGCGGTGTATCTACGATTTCTCTTGATTTGTTGAAGCATCCAGATTTAACGTCTGTTCTCGTATAATTGTACCAGCAAATTATTATTAACGATAACAATTGTTTTTATATAACTAAATTTATATAAAAGCATGTAAGGTAGAAAGTGGAGTAGTTAGATTTTACTTGTTACTTTCGGTTTACAGGTAGCAGACAGTTAATATCACTTTTAAGTTTAGAATGAAACACTTGTTATATAAAAACAACACACAACAACAAATAAAATGACGAATAATTAAAATGTGGTATCTTGAACATAAAAACGATGCAATAAAAGAATTGTTCAACAGTGGAACTATCATGAATTTGTCCGTCAATACGGTGGTGTCGATAGCGATACGGAATTAGAATCTCATTCAAGCTAAAAATTATATAAACTATTACACTGCGGATCGGTGAGTCCGGACCCTGTACTGTAATTGGGATTAAGTACCTGTTGTACAGCGTAACATAAATAAATAAAGTTAATTTATATTATGACAGAAAAATTCTGATGACGCCTGGATTCGAACCAGGGACCTTCCGCATACCGGGCAGAGATGCTAACCGCTACACCACGTCACCTGTGTTCGAATCCAGGCGTCATCAGAATTTTTCTGTCATAATATAAATTAACTTTAGTCAAAAACTACAGGTATGATTACCTTTAATAATCACACAACTTAATAATATTAGCTCTATAAATAAATAAATTTAATTTAATTTTAATTACATATTTTGTTGTATTTTTTGTAAATTTAATAGACTAGCCTACCAAAAAATAGGCGCTTCACATTTCACTACGCTACTTTACGAGTTATAAATAAAAATGAATATTTTTAATCCTTTATTGAGAATCAGACGAAAACTATTTCCTAACTAAATAAGAAGAATATTTTTCCTAAACCAAATTATAACTAATAATAAACGTCTTAACATATATAAATATTTTCATTGCTACATATATTTTACGATTTAACTTATAGCAAGCAAGAATACAAACAGAATGAAATAGTATTTCAAGGTAAAAATTGCTGTGGGTGCAGCGCATTCATACTTTTGCTTCCTTTGGGTGCACATGTACCCAAGTACTCTATGTCCCTGGGTTGTATACCTGTACGCCGAGTGTTTGTGTCGGCGGCATCGAATGTCTATACAAAAAATGTTAATCAGAAGAGAGACGTCATCAAAATTTGTAACTAGAATAATGACGTCAAAGATGGTTGCGTTTATAGGATATATAAAAAGTGTTGCATAAATGTGTAATAAATTTCCTAACATTTTAAATGCTTTAGGCATTATTTATCAAATATATAACACACAAATCACAACAAAATTGACAAACGACAACGTGAAACAAAATGAAGTGAGAGTCGGATACAAATGTAAACGTTTTCAAGGCCAGCAGGTACCAACTTCAATTCTTTTAAATAAATTAAAATTTCTTGAAAAACATTGGCTGGTAGCACAAGCTCTGTTTTAGGGTGTTTTAAGAGCACGGTTTTAACATGTTACAGATAGCTAAAACACCTAAATACACTGCTCTTAAAACAGGCAAAAACAGAGCTTGTGCTACCAGCCATTATGTTTTAATTTGAAATAATTGTAAATATCGTTAATGTGTACTTTCCTTATATAACACGTAGCAAATCTCGGTAAGTGATATATTTCTTCGCATGAAGTGCGGTTACCAGCCGACAAATCACGGCCCCCAAAGATGTTAGTGGAGGGGGAGTCACAGGGGTAGATTTAAATTGGTGAAAATTGTTTGTCGGCTGTGGGGATCGAACCAGGGTTCTCAAGATCCACAGGCCGACTCGTTACCACTAATAAATATAATATAAATAAAATAATAATTCTACCGTTTTAATAATAATGTAGTTTTACTACTATTATAGTGTTCAAAAGTCATGTATTTTAAATGCCCGCCATTTTATTTTTCCTTAATGTAACTTTATTTGTTGTGAAGCAAATTGTATTTACTTTTGACATTTGAACTATCCGGAAATTGAAAGTAACAAGTCTGCCTATGCCACTTTGTATCTTACACGTTCTTATATAAATACATTTAAACGACCTAACTTGAACCATGGATGAAACACCTAAAAATAAGAACAAGTTCATTTGAACACATGTTCGTAAATTCTTTATTCCAGAGATATTCCTATTTTTAGAACTGGAGCAGCTCTACTTTAAAATATCAATTTTATAATGATATATCAAATTTTACATTAATAAAGTGTGACATAATTTAATTAAAAATGAATAGTTATTAGATAATTTTAGTACAACATTTAGTTTGTAACAATTCAACGAAATACCTCATACTCATACAAATATTGATTATACCGACATGTTTTTTGTTACTTTGCATTTCGTGGGATTGTTACAAATTTTGTACTGAAATTAACTAATAACCATTAAATTTACGCTCTCATTTGTCATCGTAAAGTTGACGTTTTCTGTGGAACAATTGAAAAATATCTTTTTTGGAAAAGATATTAAATGCGCGCTTATTTCAATAGTTACCAGGGATACAAACAAAACAGAAACTTGTCATATTGACAGTTAACAGAACAAATTTATTTTCAGTACGCATGCGTTTTTTAATAATTTTAAGATGCAATCATAGAAAAAATTATATTTGTATCACGAGCGTAAAGTGTCTTTGTTCCTCTTACACTATTGCAGCTCTCTCCTTCGGCTCGCGCTGCAATTACCGTGTTCGAGTAACAAAGAATCATTTTACGCTCTTAATACACAAATAACTATATTGTATTATTTATTATTTAATTATTATGCCCTACCTTAATAAGTTAATATTTGGTGTTGTTATAAAGTTGACATTTCAAAGTAGGGCTGCTCCAGTTTAAAAAATCGGAATAAAGCATTTACGGGCATTTGCTCAAATAAACTTTTACCTCATTTTTAGGTGTTTAATCCCTGATTTAAATTAAGCCGGTTAAATCTGAAACACCTGTACCTATATACGAGTATAAGAAACATCGTTATGTGTGTTAATGACTGATATATATGCTTGAAAACTCTATAGCTGCATTGTTTTACCTTAAATTAGCATTTTGAGAAGCTATCATGATATTAGCAAAAATCCCCATAGGAGATGAAATACAATTTTCAAAAGCATATTTTTTAGTTCTTTACAACTTCCTTACATATCTATTGGTAGATAGCAATAACCGATTAAGGGTACTTCAAGTACAGTACATATTCTATTATATTTTATAACTTCAAAAGACTGGTTAGATTTTGCACTGTCTGTGTTTGACGTAAAATGTAACGAACAAGGTAAATGTAAAGCAAAAGATATAACTCTTGCAACGTTAATAAACATATAATTTAAAATGTAATTACTACGACAAAATGACTTGCATCGTAAAAAGACTATAAGTGTGAATAGGAAATAAAAAAGGATGACTATAGTGTTCTATGTGCCTGTTAAAGATTCAAATTTCCATGGGTAAAGTATGAAGAGTATATCTCGTGGACTTAAACATGGCATGTTATAGCTTCATTTGTAATTCGCGCGGCAGAAGTTTGCTCGTTCCTGCGAGAAGTGAAGTTCAGTGCGCTTCGCTGTGTAAATTACGCATGTAATGGCGCTAGCGCCTATCGTCGTTTGTTCAGACGTTCGTTGTTTCGGCAGGATTCAGGATGTCCTTTGCGCGATATCCACGAGGAATCGACCACAGGGACGGGCTCACTATCAAGTATCATTGAAACACAACGAATATTTATCTATTTATTTTTATTATTTTATTAAACGGATTCAACATCTCCTTTCATGTGCCGTCTCAATGGTTTGTTTCTACTTTTAGGTGGTATGACAACGGCACGCGGTGTACAACGATATGGGTTATCTTAAAGCGATCTAATGCAGCCTGCCATAGCCGCTGCCATTTATTTAAACTTATACTATTCAACAGGCATACAAAAGGAAGAGAAAAATTAACGCTCGTATAAAAAGCTACAAAAGTATACATAAATACAATTAAACAGTATAAAATTACATAGCGAATAATAATAGTACATTATACATCACGAAAAAAAATAGTTTTTAACGATTTTTATATTGCTAATACTGTAAACATGTTGACTATGTACAATTTTTATTTGAAAAATGACTCCAAAGTGATTTATTTAGCAAAAAATACGTTATGAGGTAGGTGGCACAATAGTATTGAGTCGGCCTGTGGATTTGAGAACTTGGGTTCGATTCCCACCAGCGACAAACAATTTTCACCATATTAAAACTACCCCTGTGGCTTTCCCACCACTAACATCTCTGTGGGTCGTGATTTGACGGCTGGTAACCACACTTCACGCATAAAAATATATCATTTACCGTGATCTGTTACGGTAGAGTACTACGCCTATTTCTGAGTAAAAGACGTGATGATATATTTTACTTATCTATTAATGTTTAAAAATACGTATATAATGTCATTAAAATTGAGTGAAATTTGACTTTGGGTGTTTGAGCTGACGTCGGTCCTGTATTTGAGCTTTAGGCCGTTTATTTCCTGCCCGAAAATCATCAATACTTCCGGTAGTAGTCGTCTGAAGGATTTGGTAAACGATATATAGCAGCGGGAAACATACGGACTTTAGGCCCCGAAAAGGAAAGGAATCGCTGATGCTTTGTTATCGAAATAAATATATGTTCGCTGTCATTTACTGAAATTTAGATAACTATATGAAATAATGTGGGATCATTCTTGCACACTTCTAGTATGTGTGAAGTCAATCATTCATTTGGACCAAGATAAAAAATGTGACACATTCACTTCTTTCATTATGAAATAAAGAAGAGTCTGTTAAACAAATCTAATCTAATAAAAAGTTAATAAACTTGAAAAGATATACAATGTTTCAATGAAAGATATGAAACTTTAATTATAACTTTCAAAAGACTAATAACTTGAAAGAGATGTTTATATATTTCAAGAAATAAAGAACTGATAAAAAATTATGACACATTAAAAATTAATTAGTAAATAATGTTTCACTGGTTCGTACTAATCCAAATAATATAAAATAGCTTGGTACTCATATCATATATGTCTATGTTACTGGCAAAGTATAAAATTACGGTAATGTGCAGAATTCCACATGCAAAAATTGTATTATTTATCAGTTTTTATAAAAACACTCTTAACTTAAATTATTCTGAATTTCATACATTTGTTTAAATATTAAACATATTTTTGTTAAGACTCGCTTTGTTCGCGTTGTAAACAAACAAATCCTAAGCCACAAGCTCCACAAGGAAAGGCTTTATATTTGTTTAAGGCAAAATTTGTATGATTTCACACTTTGTCAGTGACTTGTACATACAAAGAATCATTATTCGCAATTGACACATGGGTGGTGCTAGAGTTTTCACAGCAAAAATGGCGGAATAGTGCATTACCTACTAGCTAATATTTTGAATATTAACTATATGAATAAAATGAAAAGACACAATGCTATATACAGAATGTACTTAGAGCAAAAAATTAAAGGGTATATTCTGTACGACGAGCTGATCATGAAACAAAAAGAATTTTTGTTTAAATCGCAAAACTATTTTTCATGTTTCCCAGTCCAAAATTTTTCGTTGCCACTGCCACTGGGTGAATGATTATGTTAAAGTTATTAATTAAATAAAATTCTATTATAAATAACTGCTAATAATTGAATTGTGTAATTATTCTTTCGTAGTTGATACCTACTTTATTGTTTGTGTTTAATAGGAAAGCGAATCCAGTGCAGTACTACAAAAAATGTTTTAGGTTAACAACCCTTAATTTTTCGAATTTAAAAAAAAATCTTTTTGTTTCATGATCAGCACGTCGTACAGAATATACCCTTTAATTTTGCTCTAAGTTGTGCAACAGTACCAAATTTTATTACCAGATATCATATTTCAAAAAATTAGGTTTTATTCGCTTTTGAAGCAGATCATACAGACTATGTAGTCAGACAAATGCAAACTCTCAACTTTGATGTGAAATTCAATCTTTCAGTAGTTCTTAGAATTCAGATCTTGCATATAATAATCATAAAAGAAACTACAATTCAAATACCTTTTATTTTTCTGCATGTCACATATTCGAGTTCGTGCACTTGAGATCTAAGCATATCTTACCAGGTATTATTCCGTTGAAGTTATTTTCAATGCAATATTTTGTATTATCAGGATCTTAGACACATGGGTCGCAATAAATTGGTTCGTTTTTATGTAAAGGAAATTAAAAAAAATATCCTGTATTTGTAATAAATACTATATAAAATTAGATATACAGTGTGGGTCCATTGGTCTGTATTTTTTTACTCAATTATTTTAAATTAAAATGTCCACATATCTACAGTTTTTCTACCGAGTGTTTCGTTTTCGCGCAATGATATGCAATTTTATATTTTTTAATGGAACAGCCTATATATTTTTGCAAAATTTTATTTTTATTTTTTTCTCCTTAAACAGTTCTTATTGATTATAGTCCTAAAATGATCAGTACAGGAACTATTCATTTAAAAAAAAAATAATCACACATGTAGTAATTTATTTAGTTTGTTTGTGTAAAAATGAATTTTACAAAAGACGTGTGTGATTATTTATTAATAAAAACATGAATAGTTTATGTACAGATCCTTTTAGGACTATAATGGATGAGAACTGTTTTAAAGAGAAACAAAAGATCTTTAAAATTTTGCAAATAGATATTTGTGTATCAAGAGCGTAAAGTGATTCTTTGTTACACTGTAATTGCAGCGCGAGTCAAAGGTGAGAACTGCAATAGTGTAAGATGAACAAAGACACTTTACGCTCGTGATCATTTTTTCTACGATTGCAACTTAAATTATTAAAAAACGTATACGTATTGAAAATAAATTCGTTCTGTCAAGTGTTAATATAATTTTCTGTTTTGTTTGTATTCTTGGTAACTATTGAAATAAGCGCGCATTTAATATCTTTTTCGCCGTTACCTGAAGAAAAATTTGCACTACATATATGATGTGAGCATTTTAATTTAAAATAAACTTTATTAATAAAAAAGAATCGGAACCTAATATTAAAAATAATAGAGTAAAAAAAAAACAGGCGGATGGATCATCCTGTATAATAAAAAATAGATAAATATTCACGTCGTGACGTATCGTCGGCGCTATGTCAATTAAAAAGTACGTCAGTGCATTTGTTTGTCATACAGGACGTACAGATACTGACAGGAAGTAAATTCTCGGGCGTTTTGATCGAATAGAGTTTGCTTTTTGTTTGTATTTTATTTACAATATGAACAAATCTAAAAAAATCTTCTAAAAGTATGTTATATTAAAGAACACTGATACATAATTTACTACTTACTTAACACATTGGTTGGTAGCACAAGCTCTGTATTTGGGTGTTTTAAGAACACGGTTTTAACATGTTAGAGATAGCTAAAACACCCAAAAACACTGCTCTTAAAACAAGCAAAAACAAAGCTAGTGCTACCAGCCAATGAGATGCACGTCACACAAGCCACGTCATTTATATGTGTATGACAGACATCGAACATTTTCCGACTGTGTCGTTCATAAATGAACGAAATTGCATAGAGATCTAAAAGCGTAGCTTCTGGAGAACATTTCGAGGTACTTTATTCGGAGAAAATTCTAAAGATAAATATTTTAGGTTATAAAATACAAAAATAATAATAATGTTTGTTGCGTGATGATGGATTTTGGTTGTGAGGAAAGAAAGAGTTCATATGGAGGAAGCGTTAATGTGATCGCAACGAGTATCGTGTGTCAGGATGAGAATGTTGATGTGCACTGATGCTCTATGAATGTTTCAGGGGTTCGTGCTGTCCCATTTAATGGGATATAGCGTGATGTTATTATTATGACGAGTATTAAAATATTTTAAACATAATTGTGACTGTCCGGGACACATATTAAAATAAGAGTAAACTTACCTAGAGGGCCACAACATTCATATATGAATATTTCCAAAATTTTCAAAAATACATCAAATGAAAAATATTATAATAAATATTAAATTCAAATATATTATTATGCTTGATTTTAAGAATTAAACACAATATGCAAAAAAGCTTGGCTCTCAAGGATTTTTTTAATGGCATTCGTAATGTGTTAAAAGCAACAGGAAATTTTGATTCAACACTATTCTTTAGCTAAAAAAGCTTCTCTATAAAAGACAATACAGGATGTTTCAAAATTATTACAAAAAGAGGATATATATATATATATATATATATATATTATTGTATGTACTGATCACAATGCAAAAAGAATTTTTCCGTAATTCGCAAAAATAATTGCACATTACTTGAAACAAACATTTTTCGTACCACTGGTCTGATAGGTTACAGTGATGAATAAAAATTAGTGAACATTAAATATTGAAAGAACATTTACACAATTTTAGTTAAAGTAAATACATTTTAATAGTTATTAATTTTATTTATTACTGTTACGAAAAATATTTGCTTTAAGTAATGTGAAATTATTTTTGCGAATTTAGGGAAAAAAAAATTTGCGTTGTATTCAGTACATCATACCCTTCAATTTTTTCAATAATTTTGAAATATCCAGTATAAAGAAAGATATATGCAACGACAAATAAATTTTGAAAAATATGCAGGACATTTCCATAGTTACTGGAAATGATCTTTAAGCTAAAGACGAGAATTAAATTTGGCCGATTGTATACATAATTTAAATAACAGTTCATAAAAACAAAATCTGTCAATATTTAGTGATTTCTAATGCTACTTTAGTAACTTAATATAATTGGTCTATACAGATTTAGACAAAATTAGACTTTTTCGGGATTTTGCTTTTATGAACAATTACGTAGAACTAAGTGACAATATCTCGGGATGCCGCCGAGCGCCACAATAATTTTTTTGTCATTATTTTACTGTCTAATTATTCAAGTACTGTAATTTTAAGAAAGTTGAAAATGTGCAGAAATCAACCTAGTACAAACTTCTTTAACAAATAAAATATCAATTTTAACTAACCTGACAAGTTCCTTAGTCGCTATATATTTATTTGTCAACGTATTTCGTTTGTTGTTGCGATGTCATGGAACATACATAATTTCTTGCACACCTGGTATAATAATGAGGGTACCCTGGCTAATGAGTACAATAACGCACCCTCACTCACAACATGTGCTCCTTCTCCTTAATGCTCCCCTATTCCTCATCTTACGTGTTTCATTTCATTTATCAACGAAACACCCTGATATTTTTTCTTTATATCTTCCCAACCCGTTTTAGGGTTATTTACGAGCTAGATAAAACTTTGTTATTCTTATATATTTTGTGAAAGCATTATATAAATAATGGGAGAAACAGATTTACGGTGGGATGGTTTTTAATTTGCTGACGTAGCTAGAACTACGCGAAATAAAAAACGACGGCTACGTCAAATCTGGCATCGAGACGTCATTAGTCGCAGTCAGACGCTAGCACCGCGGCGCCGTTTATCACGAGATGACATCACAACTCACCCTATTCCTTCAGTTCGTTTCTATGTAGAAAGATTTCCGTCTCACATATCCGGGAAGTATGTCAGGTATTTCGCGAAATATTTTATTCTAACATTTGAAATTTTCATATTATGAATTCTTGCACTACTTTGGTATGTTGCAAATATGCAACAAGCATTTATGAGATTTTTAATGAAACATTAGTGTTTAAAACTATGTAGAGAATACTCATAACTTACTCATGTCAACATGAAATGTTGTAGGTATAAGTTTCAGTTTAATTTGACACATTTAGTCTTATTCTTCCTGTCAAACATTTCTAAATTATTTCATACAAAAAAATAAGATTTATGGCCGGTTTCACCAACAATAGTTAAATATTCAACTTAGTTTAAATAAATCAAATCAAATTAGAATTGCTTTTAATAACAACAAAGACAAAATTAATTGTCATCCAACACTTGGTGAAACAAGGTTTAATAAAAAATATAAAATAAACACTTGGCTATGTTTCACAAAATTCAGCCTCCAAGTCACCTTATGAGGGCATCGTCAGAGGCTGGCCAGCATAGTTAGTAACCATAGACGCGTTTCGCTCTTTTTAGAGCTCATCAGTATGGTATAACTCACTTCTTCACCTTGCACAAAGTTCACGTGAAGAAGCTGGTGACGAAGAACTGTGCCAGCAGAGAATAAGATCTCTAACAAACAGGTAAGATGACATGACGATGCCCTCATAAGGTGACTTGGAGGCTGAATTTTGTGAAACATAGCCAAGTGTTTATTTTATATTTTTTTAATTGCTTTTAACTTTAACTTTTGTTGATAAAATCGGTCAACAGAGAATTGTATATTTGTCACTTGTATTTGAATCATTTTTTTTCTAAAATTGTCAGTAATATCTATATTATGAAAATAAATCAATTTCGGTCAGTTTGTAACAACACAGATAAAAAGAATGGTTAAGAAAATTTTATAGTTACTGATGCAGATTTGTATATGGTTATTTTACGAGTATCACGCTCATGCATATCTCATAATAAATGCATGCTGTGTAAATTAACAATTACCCGTAAATTTGCTAGTTTTTATTAAAGATATAAAATTAAAATGTTAAAATATTGAATAAATACAACAAGTTGTGAAGATTGATAAAAAATTAATGGACAGTTAAGAAAATGTATCAGTACAAATATATTTAGTACTTTGTTGGCTGATAACCGCACTCCTCGCACTTAGCAAGATCTGCTACGACAGAGAGCCACACCCAGTAATGGATACAAGATGATATTTTTAAAGAAGTTTATAGGCTGATTATGCTGCAAAATATATGTCGATTCCGTCGCAAAACTACACTGGCTAATGAACATATTTAGTTAGGTAAAGTTGCGCTTCATCGTAAAGTTTATAACATTGGCAACAATTGTTAAATTGTTTGTTTAAGTAAGTGGTTGGTATCAAGTAACTAGAAATCTGTCAAACCGCGAGTAAAATTGTCGCAAAGTTGTGGCAAAGTTGTCCTCGGTCGTCGCGACAAGCAGATAATAGACACGATAATGAAATGATCGCTTCTTGGCTTGGCTGTGTTGGCTGGGATACTGGATAACGCAGTGATTTGCGACGAAGGCGCGAGTAGCGAGTTCATGCACTCGGGACTTTGCCAAGTTGTAAAGATAATAATATGAGTGTTATTATCCAGGAACAGAGCCAATTTCGCTGACTAAACGATTTGTATTTTCAATTTTACAGACTTTACAAAGTTAAGGGAATATTATACCACTTTCTTAAACTTCATAATCTACTTGATTATTTTCTAACTTGTATACATTGCATTATATATATATATATATATATATATATATATATATATATATATATATATATATATATATATATATATACATATACAAACTGTTTCTATACTTTGGGATCAAACTTTAATGGTAGATATGATAAAATATATTGATTACGGAACAAAAAGAATTTTTTAAAAATTTATAAAATAAATTTCCACGTATATTTTTATGTCGTTGGAGTGCTAGGTATTCTTAATCAAACAATAATTAAACAAAATAATGAACGTTGGAAGTAGAGTAGAATTACCGAAAGAAGAAGACACCGACGTCATCTGCGCAGAAATCTATTTTCGTCGTTTCGCAGAACAACCGCCAGTGCAATTCGTGCACATTTTGACATTTGTAGAAAAAACACAATGTCACTAGCACTACAGGGTGTGAGGAATTAGTGCAAAATGTAAGAAGTTTCATAAAAAATGAAGACAACCATAAATAATTTAATATTATATAATTTATTATATTCTCATAGTTATAAATCCAATGCTTTTATGAAATAAAATCAGAATTTTGTCAATTTTTAAATGCTTGAACTAATTAACAAATTCTAAAATAATAAATGACCCTTGGAAATGAGATGCCGCCGTCATTAACTTGTATCTGTAACGTCGATATCTTCTTCTCTCAGTAATTTTACTCTAATCATTTATTTGATGTTGTATAATGAATAAATTATATATTGTAGGGTTTATAATTATAATTTAATTATTAATAAAATATATTAGAAATAACTATCAAACCAGTGGTACTCCAAATGTTTACTTAACATAAATCACACTTAATTTAACATTTTTATTGAAATATTATTTATATAACCAAAAAAATCAACCACACTATATACATTATGCTTTAGGAATATGTATGATCCAATAATACTACTATCGGACTCCAAAGTATAAATATTAATCGAGTTTAAAGTAAAATAATTTCTTAAAAAAAAATCAAAAATTTTAAACAAAATGTATCATTAATTTGAACATTTTTATTGAATAATCCAGAGTTACCTTTATAAATTCGTTAATATAATAATAACAAAAATGAAACAGTATTTTAATAAATTTATAAAATGGCCCTATTTGTCAACATGATGAAATATCGATACATTGTCTTGTTTTAATTTAATAAATGATAATAATTGAAGCACAAATTTATAAAATGAAATTATTCAAATTATTGATTCAAAGTTCTTTTACGGAATTATTTAATACTTTTGAATTCAAAATTAGTATATAACATATCAATTTACTATTTAATTACTAATTATTGTTATGCAAATGCATAGATATTTTAAACCTGATTTTATGTAATTTAGTTAATAAGTAAAATGAAATGTGTTTCGCATAATTTCAACATAAAACCATTTTATTTCAAAAGAAGATAATTTATGAATAAATAATACTCTGTTTAATAATTTAGCAACGTAGTTAACTAACTAGTGGAATATTCCGTTCCAGAACATTTGCAAGCAGATTAGTAGATTATTTATCAGCGCGAAATTATATACTACTCGCACAATTTATGTTTTATAAATCATACCTCTCTAGATGTTGAAAACATGTTCATTTATTTTTGCTATAAATCTTACTGTGTTAATGAAAGCACTAAACTTGTTAAAATTAATCCAACTAGATTTTCTAAATTTATACCTTTTTATTGCCATTTCAGACTTTATCCAAATTACTTTATACATTTAAATTATGAAAACATTACTTTTAAAATCAGTTATAAACAGAAAAAGTAAGTACTAAATTATACGTTATACCAGAGATGGCAAACCGCGGCCCTTGGAATATTTTCATGCGATATTTCGTGATTAAATTGTATTAATAAACTTAGTTGCAAACACATAAAATAAACGACTTCGTTAACTGCAACGACTACTAAATGATTTTTTAGTGCATATATAGTTATAGTTATAGTTAATGGGGTAGGTGGCTCAGTGGTACCGAGTCGGCCTGTGGATCTTGAGTACCCTGGTTTGATTCCACAGCCGATAAACAATTTTCACCAATTTAAATCTATCCCTGTGGCTCCCCCTCCACTAATATCTTTGGGGGCCGTGATTTGATGGCTGGTAACCGCACTTCATGCGAAAAAATATATCACTTACCGAGATCTGATTAGGCCACACCCAGTAATGGATAAAAGGCGAGATGATATATTTATTTTATTTTTATTTATTTAGTTATTCTACATTTTTAATTATAAATGATATTTTGTTAAAAATATATTTCAAATTTACCGAAATATTAATAACTAATACAACAATAAGAAGTGATATGATAATTGTCCTTAATATTATGATATGAATTATGACTTGTTGTGGAAATGGAAAAATAGCAAGTGAGCAGCACGAGTTGTATTTTAAATTTCCGTAACAACCAATTTAAATTCATATCAAAATATATTACAATATATTTTGCGTGAGAATTTAACAAGCAAAAATTTCTTCTCCAGTAGCAGTCCCCCATCGAAAATTTGCCATTTCGATAGATTTTTCTAATTCACGTTTATGAAAATTGCATTTATTTTATTTATAACCAAGGATATCTAATTACAGTGAAAAATTATCACTTATAATAGCTTTCATTTCATTTCAATTCGTGATTCTGTTAATATACATATACGTGGTAAATTATTTGTATTATTTTTTATAATGAAATACTTAATGTATAATTTGTTTTTTAATAATAATTAAATTCATGAAGAAAAGAAAAACTGGTAAGGAAAAATGATGATTTGAAACTTGGTTTTCATACAAGTTAAAAAATATTAAATCTAATTAAATAAGCTCACACGTTTAAATTACATTTTAGTAAAATAATAAATATTTACATAATTAATGGAAGTAATAACTTCATATTATAATAATAATTAATAATTAAAAATTAAAATAAAAAGTGAAAAACACTAGTGGCCGCAATAATACTATTATTGCTGCTTCTAGTTTTTTTTATTTGTACTCTTTATAGTTTACCCACCGCTATGTAATACTGTTTCTTAAAATTAAATATCTTTAGGGGATTTTACTTATAAAATACGAACAAAAAACAAACTCTATTCGAACAATATGCCCCAGGGTTTATATGTATGTTTATTTATTTACTCATGAATGTAGTAACAAATATTTAGATTCGATAAAAATTCCGAATTTGCGAAGTATTTTAATAATGATTGGTATGTATCATCCACATTTCCATATTCCTGCACTAGGCGATGATTGGCCAGCACGCAGCAGATTAACATGTGAGGAAAATGAATTGAAGGAATAAATATTTCCCAGCGGATTTGACGAATACATTGAAACACGTATACACACATGCACGCATCACGTGTGTGGAGATATATGAGTTTCAATGAGTTTGCTGCTATGGAACAACTGTGTGTGAATGTATGAAATTTATAGTGCCGGTTTATGATTCATTGGCGTTTGGCCATGAATTTTTTTCAGCTATTCATGAATTAAAACTCGCAATGAGGACCATGTTACTATTTTAGTATTTTGACACAAAATAATTTGTTCAGTGACGACTTTTTTTCATTTCTACTTCATGCATTAGATGAGGTAGCACGAACCCTTAATATATTCACTGAACATTTATTTATTTATTAGATTCAACTTGTAATTATGGTGAATCATGAGCCTAATTAGGTTTTTAATTGGGCACCTGAACACTGATATATTGGAAACAAGATTTTTTTCATTAGATATAAACAAATTCAGTATGTGATCTATAACTCCGTAAATTGTTATTCAATTTGAACTTTACAATTAAAAATTAATAAAATATGCAAAAAAGCGCACTTATTTATTATTTTCTCAAAATTATTGAGTTCAAATGAAATATGTATAATTTTTTTTATATAGGTATGTTTTTAAGTATACTTATCTTTTCACCTTTCTCCCAACGATTTTTGAGAAATTAAATCGAAGTTTAGAAATTATCCTCCATTATTTTTTGCACTCAAATTTAATAGTTTCAAATTTATTACAATACTTTCAAACCTTAACTTTAAAAATATGTAAACACATATTATGTTTTATTTATAATAACAGAAATGTTGTAGAAAAAGATTCCCCTTAATTTTTTGCCAAACATCCTGTCACACAACTTTTGCTTCATTCGCATTCATAATGTCTAGCAGTACAGGAGTGTAGTTACCGTTATGGTATTCAAATTCGGAATTCGTTAGTTCGAATCCCATTCAAGCTAAAAATATTTGAACTTCGACTCGGTGAATCTGGCCCTTGTACTGTAATTGGGTTTAAGTTCCTGTTGCACAGAGTAGCGTAAATAATAGTATATTATACATAAAGGAAGAGAAATGCATCATTTCTTATGAGACAGAATATACGAGGTGTAATACTACCTTTTCATGGTCTAAGTAATATAAAAACGAAAAATATAATTCATATTTTTTTAACATTTATGCAAACAAGTTTGTTTACTTCAAATTACATTATTACGAAAAAATAAATAACAATTTCCTTCAAATCTTGTTTCATGTTTTTAATTCCGCAAGAAACCTTCAAAGGTATTCAATCTATTTATTCTGATGTTGTCCACTCAATATCTCACCCTCACGATACCGCTATTACACCAATTCTTGAAACCATCTCGAATAACAAATATTCTCTTTTCTAAAATAAATTAATGTATCATCATGTCGATAACCCATTACTGAAAATGGTACTCTAGTGTAGCAGATCTCGGTAAATATTATACAATTTTATGCGCGTGATATGCCGTCAAATCGCCTTCTCCTCGAAGATATTAGTGATGTCACAGGAATTACTTTTAATTTGATGAAAATCAATTTGTTGGCTATGAGAATGCTTAAGTACCCTATCTCATTTACTCTTTTATGCTTATAATTATTTGTATTCCTGTTATAAAGGAAGTGAATTCTTAGTCTTGTCCAGTGGAGAACAAAGAAGTCAACACAATAAGTTGTTAAATACCCTCGAAGGGTGCTGTTAGTTTGCCAATGCAATTAAGAGATTGTCCACCCTAATAGAAACTGAAATGTACATCAGAATTGATTCTGTTGCAATGAATGCATTTATATGATTTTATTAAGAGGGCTACCGAGCCGACTTCCGATGAGGGGGAACGTTAGTTGCTGAAGCAGCAGAATGAACCGCGCGCCATCTAGATCTAGAATCTAGACGCTAGTTGCCCTCGAACCCATTCGAAAGGAAACTTGCCGAATTCCCTTTTAATATTTATTGTCTATTATCTAATTGTTTTGCTTTTACTTGTTTCTCGTGGTTTGTAATTTGGTATAAGTGGATTTTAAACTAAAATGCTTTTCAATATTATTTGAATTGAAGAATTATTAAGTTAGTTATATTGCCATATCAAACTTAAAGGGTGACGTTACAGGAAAGCTGGACTAAAACAAATTGAAATACAGTCAAACTAAAAAAATCATATTGCTTGTATTGTATAGCTTATGTACACTGTTACGGCCGAGTACCACCTTCAATAATGGGTAGAAATTATGATTATAGATATTTATTTTTTTATACGATTTTAAAAATAGCTTGAAAATATATCATCTTATTATGATTTTTTGTTAAAAAAAGACGACTTTTATGATCAATATGCAAAATAAAAATTATATTAAATATTTTTCATAATTTTGATTTTTAGTACATGCATATTTCATATGATTTTTCTATACACTTTAGAGTTACAAACATTGGGTTGGTTTCCCGTAAGATCAGTTTGTATTTGAACCCGGGTTACACGCGGTCAGTTTACATGTCAATGAAACGAATGTGTATGTGGATATTAATCATGCATACACCGCACTCCAACCCTTGTGTTATTGTGCTAAATAAACTGAAAACAAAACAGAATGTTTTGTAAAATTCGCAGAATACCTTACGGTTTCTCTGTCCGATGCGAAAACAAAATTTATCCAAAACTTTTTTTTATATACATTGTGTTCCGGAAAAATGGAACCATATTTTTATTATTAATAATATTTTAAAAACATTAGAAAGACAAAAAATTGTCGCTTTAAGAGAAAATTACTTTGGTATTGTTAAAGTTTATATAAGGTTTACAGGTTTCATAAAATTAGATTGAGTTAAATATCACAATAATACCATAAAAAAAGTACCATAAATATTAGAAATAGAAAGAAATTTTATGAAAAACATAATTCATAATTAAATTCTAAATAGATATGTAAAAAATTATCACAATCTATATACAAAATCAATAGTTATTAAGACATGCTCATGTTATTTAAAGAAGCATATTAGATACTTATTTGTTTTTTAGATTATGACAATTTTTTGCATAAATATGTAATGTTTAATTTTGAATCATATTTTCTCATATTTTTTGTTCTTATTTTTAATATTTATGATACTTTACATTTGTAATATTCAGCACAATCTAATTTTATTAACACCTTATAAATATTACACAAACTTTGACAATACCAAAGTAATTTACTATTGCCTTTTGTTTGAAATGTTAAAAGGTTAATATGGTAGAATAGCTTAGGCTGCATATTTGCCAATAAATCAATATTGATTGATTTATTTTTATTAAACTGGCAATTTTTTTTCCTTTGAAATTTTCCTCTAATATTAATAATAATAAAAAATTACAGAGACACACTGTATATATATATATATATATATATATATATATATATGCAGGGTTCGAAGATATATATCGATCGATATATATCATGATATTTATTTTGATATATATCGTCATATTTTTGCAATGATATATATCCATTATATAAAAATATCAAATAGTTTTTGAGATATAGCCTCCGGAGAAGTGAAGTTTTTCGAATTTTTCAGTTTTTCTACTTTTCCGAGGCTATATCTCGAAAACTAAATGTGATATAAAAACGCGGTCAACGGCATTAATTTTCTCGTGCTTCAGTTAACTTATAAACATAGTTTCAGCGATTTTTATTTTTTTTCAATTTTCCGCCAAAAAAAATCGCAAAAAGCGGTTTTTTAACATTTTCTCGAAAACCACAAGTCATATGCATTTGAAGATTGCACCACTGGATTCAGTGGGTCAAAATACATATGTATGTAAATTTTCGTTTTAATAATCCTACGATTAAGGATTTTTGGTAAAATTGAATTAAAATCTGAAAAAACCAAAGGGGTACCCCTTAGGAAATAATTAAAAATATTAAATTGCTTAAAATTGTGTGAAAATTTGCTTATAAGTCAATTCGGACACGGGGATTTCAACGCCGTTGAGCGCATTTCCATATCTTGTTTAGTTTTTGAGATATAGCCTCCGGAAAAGTGAAATTTTTCGAATTTTTCAGTTTTTCTACTTTTCCGAGGCTATATCTCGAAAACTAAATGTGATATGAAAACGCGGTCAACGGCATTAATTTTCTCGTGCTTCTGTTAACTTATAAACATAGTTTCAGCGATTTTTATTTTTTTTCAATTTTCCGCCAAAAAAATCGCAAAAAGCGGTTTTTTAACATTTTCTCGAAAACCAGAAGTCATATGCATTTGAAGATTGCACCACTGGATTCAGTGGATCAAAATACATATGAATGTAAATTTTCGTTTTAATAATCCTACGATTAAGGATTTTTGGTAAAATTGAATTAAAATCTGAAAAAACCAAAGGGGTACCCCTTAGGAAATAATTAAAAATATTAAATTGCATAAAATTGTATGAAAATTTGCTTATAAGTCAATTCGGACACGGGGAATTCAACGCCGTTGAGCGCATTTGCATATCTTGTTTAGTTTTTGAGATATAGCCTCCGGAAAAGTGAAATTTTTCGAATTTTTCAGTTTTTCTACTATTCCGAGGCTATATCTCAAAAACTAAATGTGATATGAAAACGCGCTCAACGATTAATTGTCCAATCTCAATTACGTAATCGTCTCGGTAACGCCAAAGCCGGTAAATTAGTTTTGATGTTTAAATATTTAAACCAAAAAAAAACTACAAAAAAAAACTAATTTAGATTGGATTTGGCCAAGTGAGTCTATCTGCAACGCTATGTTCAGGAAGTTCATCAGAAGATGATGATTTGCCCCTATTTAGGATATAGGATTATTTAAATATTCTTACTATTCTTAGTACTATATAATATTTGTGTATCCATTCAATGTATATTTACTTTTTTTCATTACCTATGTTAATTTTTTATTTAGGAGTAATAATTTATTTTGTATTTCCTATTGTGATAATAAATGTGTACAAAAACTAAAATTAAAAAATAAATATCCAAAAAGTGATATTTATCTGATATATATCCTATATATCAGATATTTTGATATTTATTATAAATATCATGATATTTACGAACCCTGTATATATGTATATATATATATATATATATATATATATATATATTTCGTAATACATTAAAATTAATTAATCTTTTGGTTAGCAGCTAATTGATTTGAATTTGTTCGTAACAATAGAGAATTGTTTACAACGTTATAGTTATTAGGCTAAAATTTGCCTTGTTCAATTTAGGTTAAAACTAAAACTATGTGTATACAAATTACGAAATCTATATTATCTACATCTAAATTATGTACATGTTCGAAATAACTAACTAATCTAGCAAATAGTTGGTAGCGTTTGTAACATTACCTGGTTGAATCCTTGAAGTACAACAGCAAGCATTTACAACGGCAATGTATGTAAAGTCGAGTATTAAGCCAGTAGTGTATCTGCAGTAAACCGAAGCGTAGTGGTCTACTATCTACAGCCTCGGGGATTACCAAGTTTTAAGCTTAGAAATTTGGTCAGCTAGAGTGAATGTACGAACAACTCTGTGCTGGGATATAAATCATTACAACGTGGATGATAATGTTATAGTTATTTTCAATATAGATAACAAATAAATTGATGTGACAGCATATAACCCTGAAGAGATAATTTAGTCAAATAGTACATTATTGAATCATGCATATTATACTTGATTTTTCCGTCTACATGAGTGTTTGTTAAATAATTATGTCGAGATTTCCGAAAATAATTGTTTATTATATTCTTTATTTCTATAATACAATTTAAGGCGATTTTTTTGATTAAATACAGCCAGTTCCGTAGTTAAAATCCCAGAGGCACAATGCAGAAGGGGAAGGCGAGAAGTTTTCAGGCCTATAACGTTATTACGAAGGGATATAAGAATGGAAAAGATAAAAAACATGACATTACTAATTTTGTAATCATTAAACAGGATTTCAGTTTCCGATTTTGCGGATGCCGGTTTAATATCTGAATTTGGAATTATTGAATTTTTCGAATACTGGATAAATGTAACTCCGGATATTCGCGTTGACAACTTTTCAGATGTTGACACGAAACAAACTATAATTAGATAAATACAAATTAAGATGATTTAATATCACCTGATTTTTAAAATAAATTCATGATGTGTATGACACTTTATTAAATATTAAATCAATGTTAATGAACTTGTATTTCCACTTAAAAAGATTTTGTATAAATATTTCTTTTCATAAAGTATTTTCTACCTGTCAATTTATTTTTTGAAAGACGGAATTAAATATGAAATATAATAATTTGAAGGAAGCTTGTCATATTTCTTGTACGTGCAGTGAATTCTAATGAAGATTAATTAGCAGGTACTAAATGTCGCTGTGCTAATTGCTTTTTCAGTAAATTGATTGAATCATCGCAGAGTTCTTTTTTTCCTTTGAATTATTAGCAGGTGTTTAATGTTTTTTACCTTTTAAATTTTTATTTTAATCTTTGACGTTCGATTACAAATGGTACCAAAGGCAAGTGCCAGAGTTGAACCAAGGACCTATTCCTAATTTTACAAAAGCAATTCACAAGAAATATGTTTAATCTTTAATATCTATTTAATCATATGTGTTTGCACCAACGAAATTTAAATTTTATGTCTGATTTAAATAAATAAAATCAAATCGAAGTAAAATATCATATGATGACATTTACATTACTGTCAAATTCTTGATGTGATAATGTCAGTTTATATCAAACTTAAAATTTTAGTTTCGTTCGTTTAAACGGGCATGAAATGATTAATAAATAATTGCTCTATTTTTGGAAGCACATATATATATTTATTGGAGAGCACAATGACAAATAGGTACATAAAATTCTTTTAAGTTTAAAATAGTCAAAATTAAAAAATTGTACATAGTCAAGGAGTATAGATATTATACCTCGGCATTATATAATAATAATAATATTTAACAGGCTCCCGTACACCTATTTAAAGGTTGGCCCGCAACTAGAGCTCAAAATCTACCGGAACAAATCGGAATGATGTTCCCGTTCATGAAATTATAAAAAATATTCTTATTTTATTATTAGTGTTTAGAATATTTTAAATTTTTGTTTGATTGAAAATATATATTTTTTTTTGTTAGACAATAATTTTGAAGTGGTATAGTTCACGAAATTATCCATTTCAAGCCCTGTGCGTTAACAGTTCCGTCAGTTCTAAATCCGGTTCTGCTAAACGTTCAAAATCTAATATACTCTCAATGCATGACAACGACATGAAAAACTTTGAAATAGCTCGTTTAATTTGCTAATTTATTCCGGTTGAACCCTAAACTGCAACGTATTATTAAAATGTAGCTTTAGTCATGTTGGTAAGTTTGTTTTTACGCGCGGGTGAACCCCTGCTGACCTTTGACGCCCGGAACATTTTCCAATATGTATGGTAATGGTTGCATGATGCCCGTTACCACCACACAGAGGTGGAGGCCAGACCTCGTGTTGCTCTCTCTGTTCATTCGATTTATTGTTTAGCGAGATATTATTGCCTGTTTTGTTTTATTTCTCGTCTTTTCTCTACATTGGTTTTATTGTTATTTCTGGGTTATTTACTTGCTTTTGGTTTCGGGGCTTTTATCACTTTGTAATCAAATTTATTTTATAAACGCCAGTAAAATGGCGGAGGCACTATATATAACTTTACAAGTAATAAGATAATTTTACTTATTATTAATTGTCATTGATAAAAAGATTCGCAACCAAACACGAATCTCGGCTGCACCAACATATCAACATAGAAGTAATTCAGCTCCTCAACAATGAAAACCCAACAAGGTGGCTCAAGAGGAAGAATCCATTTGAGTTGGTGATTTAGTAAACAAGGCAACCTATTGGACATCATCGGGTGAACACTAGATTTATACACTACCTAGAGTAACAAAAAAATTAATGGTTGGCCTGATAAGACCAGTTTTAATATGTCAAACGTTGTAACACTGTAATGCTGTAACGTTTATGAATAAATTAATAAACAAAATAATTGTTATTTATGGATACGATATTTTACTTTTTTTGCAGTTTTGTTAGTCGGAAACAATTATCACACAAAAGTCATATACTCGTATTTAACATGATAACATAATATTAGATAAAATTATAAAAGATTCTTATATTTTTTCAGAAATATCTTTTCGCAATGAATTTCACAACAGAAATTTCAGTTAACTATATATATTCAAGCCCATCAATTTGATCTCTTTAACTGTTGCTTTAGCTATAAATATCCACATATTTATAATCAAGATCCTGATGAGTCTAAAAATTAATGTAATTGCCGCCCAATTAAAGAAAATAGCACCTAGAAAATTGGTTAAAAATATTCTTGTTGTTTTAATTTGTTTTATTATTTTTTTACCTGTTACTGACTCTCTGCATTTACTGATTTGAATAAGAAAGTTATGACAACACGTATAGTGAACTGATTTGAAGCATAGAATTATATTTACACGAGTATGTTTGAATATGAGACTCAAAGCTAGTAAATTCTAACATAATTAAAACATTAAATTGCGCAGAGAGTCACCTTTATTGTACTGTGAAATTTAGTTAATAGTTCTAAAAGCACTTTTACATCAGAAGTTTAGTAAAATTTTATTTAACGTGAAGCTAATGCATGTTGAAAGGTGGATATATGGCTTAATATCATCATCATACCTGAAACAAAGTTCTACCAATAATATCATCGATGCGTGCCAATAGATTGATTACATGTAAAGTGAAGCGAGCAGGAAGTGATCACCTAGTGCAATGATTCTTAACCGGAGGTTCGCGGACCCCTAGAGGTCCGTGGAAAGATGTCAATGGGTCCACAAAACTTAAAAGTTATCTCAAATTTTAACTGTAACTCTACCTATTAGTTGTTTTTATTTGAAAATATTATTTTTTTATATATTTTATTTCTTGTCTTATTTAATTTTTTGTTCGGATTCGACTTAGTAGCAAATAATTGTATTTTTACACTTGCTTTATATTATAAAAATTATATAGAAATTTCAAATATTGCAAGAATCGTATTTTATCATTATTAGAGTAAGAAATTAACTTTTGTCATTTATGTCTTAAAAATAGATATTTTTAAAATGTAAATACTTTTAAATAGCATTAAATTTATATAAAAAAAAATAATAAGGCATTATACTCCAGGTACCTACATAATAAATGATTATTCGTAGGCATTGTTTATACTTTGTTTTTATTAGTAACATAATTATAAATAATTAAATGTAATAACATTAAAAATAAGTATAGAAACACTCTGTATACATAACACAATTATATACACTTGTAAACTGTGACGCACTACGTATAGAAATAAATATCGCGGACCTCACATAGTAACGAACAGTCACACACTACCACGAGAACCAACAGACATCGGTATAAACATATAACTACCTATATACTAGAACAGACAAATGAACATAATTTCAATTTCCAATAACGATCCCGTGTTCAAGTTTTCTATTATTTTACACAAGTCTCGAAAATATTTCTATTAAACCATATATTTACGTTGTTTTTAACGATCCCACGCTCAACTAAGTGTAAACATACTGGCTGGTAGCACAAGCTCTGTTTTTGGGTGTTTTAAGAGCAGGGTTTTAACGTGTTAGAGATAGCTAAACACCCAAAAACACCGCTCTTAAAACAGGCAAAAACAGAGCTTGTTGTACCAGCCATTATAAATTGTAATATATTTTAAATTAAAGATAGAAAATATTGCAATAAAATTGATAATTTTATGACTTGCGGTGCCGTAGCAGATCTCAGTAAGTGATATATTTCTTCGCGTGAAGTGCGGTTACCATTCGTCAAATCAAGACCCCCAAAGATGTTAGTGGACGGGGAGCCACAGGGGTATATTTAATTTGATGAAAATTGCTTGTCATCTGTGGGGAATCGAACCATGGTTCTCAAGATCCACAGGCCGACTCGATATACCACTGATAGTATTTTGTAGCAATTTGAATTTCAATTAAAAAATACCCGGGTATTTTCCTCTATTATCCGGATAGAACCGTGTTAAATCTTCTATTTATGACCAAATAGCAATGGATATTTATTTCAAATTTTTTATTAAATTCCTTAAAAGTAGTTTGTTTACAGCGTTGCTTAGATTACTTAAATGGCAGTTGATCAATATTCTATATTTTCTCGACAGATAATGAAGTTGATTTTTCACCCGAGGATAATTTCCGGTTGGTTTCTCTGTAAGAGGAATTAAAGAATACCACAATGTTGTTTGTTAAAGTTCTTTTCCCATTAGTCGAACGTATTCGATCGTCTGTTCTGTTTGGTATTCCTGGTAAGCGTTTACCCACTGTAATCTGGTTTCGAGTGAGCAAATTAACGCCGAGAACCGGCATTTGATGCTGATCGATTCGTATTTACGTATACGGTGTCTCTTGATTGATAGATTACATGTTACGCGTTTACTGACGTTAGCCGTTAATGTTACGTTGCATTGTGTTGTGATTTGCGATAACATGCAACGTTACATGTCACGATGTAGAACCACTTGACCATATATTTAAATTGTCTCAACGTTTTGCAATTCGCAATAATACTGGTAATGTTTTATTATGCGTGAAGTTGATAAATTATGAATTCCGTTTTCTCAATTTTGTGCGTATCTACTGAATAAATCAAATTTCAATAATTGGAAGGAAAATTAGAAACTGATTTGGATCCAATATAAATTACGCTATTGGACCTGAAAATTACCGATATTCTTTTACGGATAATTACTTTTTTATTTACGGTATTTATTTCACCGTAAGTTATTATACTGATTAATGCTTGGACGTATCATTAGCATGCATATTAAGTACTGAACTAACATCTCTACTTTATTAGGTAATGGTTATACTAGAATTTATTTTGTGTAACGTATACGTACTGAAAATAAATTCGTTCTGTCAATATGAAAACTTTTTGTTTTGTTTGGATTCCTGGTAACTATTGAAATAAGTTCGCATTTAATATCTTTTTCTCGCGTTGCCATTGAAGACACGCGACAAAAATATTTTTCGATTGTTCCACAGAATATGTCAACTTTACAATGACAAATGAGAGCGTAATTGTCAAGTTTTCATAGCAATCGTAGAAAAATAACTATTTTCTACGAACAGGAAATACACATTTTAATTGCCAGTTAGATCTAGAAAGTTGGCATTCGTCAAGCGGTAAAGTAATGGCCGTATTACACTTAATGATAAATCAACTTATTTATATATTAGTCAACTTGTAATCTTTAATTTTTAGGCACAGACAAATCTATGAATTTATTTACGAAAATAAACATATCAATAAATTGATTAAATTAATATGTTCTTTAATTAGTATTTCATGTAATTATGTAATAATTAAATAAATAAATAAATATATCATCACGCCTTTTACCCATCACTGGGTGTGGCACTCTGCCTAAGCAGATCTCGGTAAGTGATATATTTTTTTCGCGTGAAGTGCGGTTACCAGCCGTCAAATCACGGCCTCCAAAGATATTAGTGGTGGAGGAGCCACAGGGGTAGATTTTTTAAATTGGTGAAAATTGTTTGTCGGCTGTGGGGATCGAACCAGGGTTCTCAAGATCCACAGGCCGACTCGATACCACTGAGCCACCTACCCCATATGTAATAATTGAAGTAATAAATTTGAATTATAAAGAGAAAAAAATAGGATTTGAATCTAGGACCTAAACTGTAACCAACTAAGCTATGTTATGTGTCATTGGTAGCCTCGATCCCATGTACGAGTATATGAAAGAGTCGGGATCGAAGCTGCCTATGACACATAATAAAATAGAGAGACATTTTTTTAAAACTACAACAGAATAAGATTAGCTAATCCAAAATTCAAGATTAAGATAAGAGTAATAAGATTGTTGCTTCGGATCAAAGTTTTATTTATGAAAAATCTTTAGCTTTAATAACAAATTAATGAATATTATATAATATTGAAACAAACAATAGAATACATATCGGTATCACGATATTTATGTCATAGGCATAAAGAGATAGAAGTTAAGTGTATGAAAAATGACCAAAAAATGTGCAATATTGTGAAAACCCACATTAATCTTGTGTTGGTCCGTGGTAATGCTTCGTGCTTCGGCCGTCAGTTCTCGCATGTGCCTCGCACCTCATAATCACATTATTTTCCCATTAAAATTAAGATGCGGCGACGCGCAAGGACCGAACCAGGGCGTCGGGACGCCGGGAAAGCAAAGCCTTCCAACAACACTACCCCACTCTTCATCTCCCCTGCCTCACCGCGCCAAATTGAATGCGAGATGATGGCGTTCCAACTTAAACTGAGTTAACCCAAACTTGACGGATCAAAATATCACCACAGTAAATATGCGCCACCGCCGCCGCTTTGTGCTCCAAGGTGAAAACAATTACCAGGAAAGCCACGAGTTTTTGTCAAATTACATTGAGGATGATAAATTTACGCGATGTTTAATAGCTCGCTCTGCAAAAAATTATCTATCTACGAATAATTACTACGATATACATATTATAATAGTAAATAAATTGACCACTAAAAGCTGTCTTATACTATATTTAAGATTATTTTTCTGTTGTGCAGTGAAGTAAATAAATAAATGTCAATACAATATAATGACATGTTCTTTCTACTAGATACGAGTACTAAGATATTGGAAGTAATAATAATAATCTTTATTGAACAAGAGAAAAACAATAATAATACAAGTGTTTAGGTACTAACTTCTGATCCAATTAGACGCACGATTAACCTTAAATGTCATTTGAATTGTTTAAAATATTGTTTCAAAAATATTAATGTAAATGTTGTTTTGAATAACCAAAAAGAAATAATCTGCAAATCACTGGAATCATATCTGGTTAATATAACATAGATTCAGATTCTGTTATTTAATATTTCATTGAAGTGAATCGTGAACGACTCTAGAAATAAAATGATATTATTTCAAAATTTAATCAAACTTGAGCTTGCTGGCAATAATCTCAAATTACAGAACTACAATTTGCTACATCAACCAAAGAGAAAAAAAATATGGAAATAATCCTATATTTATATCACTAGTACAATTTGAAAAAGAAGTTATGTAATCTCAACGAAGTATATTACTTTTAGATCTACGGAGAAATAAGGAAATCTTAATAATCTTTGAAAGTTATTAAATTTCTCATCTCATCTAAACTAAATAACCAGTAGTAGAGAATAGAGGATCCAGAACAGTACAACACAAGTTCGTAATAACACTAGCAACAGTACTAGCTAAATTAACTATTATCTGTAGTGTACAGCAAGTTCTTCCAACGCAATTTCGCTAACTGCGAGAAACAAAAACACGTGTGAAGTACCCTGCTATAGCTGTCGGGATTATTTGTTCTCACCAGGATCTCGAAATTACAATTATGTACTGTAACTGTGAATTCTGTGTACTAGCACTACGCTAGAAGTGGCCTATCTCTGATGTCCTGAATCACGGAATGAAATTCGCTAAGAATTTTCGAAGTATTTGTAGCATTTGCAAAACAACTTAAATGTTTAGCATCAAACATTAAACGATATCACATACTTGTAGTCAATGTTTCTTCTATTTAATAAAACTTTTGTATGACAAAGAAATGTGACATATCTTCATACAAATTATTTAAATACTTTTATCTGAAACGGACAGGAAAATAATCATTTACTTGACCTTTAACAATCGAGAAAGCTTTGCTTTGCATGCCTAGACAGGAAAATAACATATTGCTTGCCTAGGCAGGTAATGAAAGAAACGTGAGTGTCTAGTTCCTTAGCAACATCAATTACTGACTGAATTTGTAAGTCAAATATTTCTTTTAATTCAAATTAATTTAAAATATTTATTATTTGTTTACAAGTTTCAGGTAAAATGTTATACGTAACACGTCAGTAAACCGTCCTACAGGATTCGTAAGCTGTTTAAAGCCTCGCTGTCGCTAGACATGAAACTATCTTCTCATCCTGCAATTGAACGCTTTCCTGACTTTTTATGTAAATAACTATGAATAGATATATTCGTTACTCTGTCATATATTTTGATTCGTATTTTGTAGTTTTGACAGATCAAGAAAATTAAGCAATGGTATAAGTTTTCAACTCAATTATAACAATTATTAGCATTTGAATTATTTTAAGTGCACATTAAGTGTAACATACAATAGGTTTTGTTTATATTTAATAGTCGTCATTCTTAATGAAAATAATGATCGTGTACGCGCCTAATTTTCGTAATACTTCAAGTTGAATGATATGACGTCAGCATACATAATTTGACAGACAAGAATGAAGTAAACAAACATGGACCATGTGACACCGGCTTTTATTCATTTATTTGTAGAATTTTTCTTTAAATTAACTTAGTGTAAAATATGCAATTGTAAATGGTAATTGGAGAAATTTTGTATTTGATTCGCCAGAACAAATATATTAATTAATAATACTAATTTATTGTGAAAATAATTAAAATTTTCTATACACTTTATTGTTTACTGTAGCATAATACATAAATTTCTGAAACATGCCGTTCATATTTTAATTACTATAAAACCCGATGTTTATATTGTACTCTTTATGAAAAGTTATAATTAAAATTAAGACTTTTTATTTTTCTTGTGTTTGTTTAAGGAATATTACGCTGTGGAAATTATATTTTACTTTCTGTAAATATAGAAAATTTAATTATTTTATTTCATGTTTGTAGAAGCATGTAATATTTGGTGGCAGTTGAATTCTACAATGTTAAATTCTAAAGTGTATCATTTCGATCTACTATATTTTAGAAAATTATTTATACTTTGTATAATCTAAGAATTAATAAATACGAAAAAGCATTTGCACACATGCATAATTTTAAGAAACTAAAAATATGGACAACTTTTATCTTTTATTTATTAAAATTGAAATAGTACTATACGAGTACTACTCTAAGTATATTTGTTTATATCTTTCATAATTGTTTTATAATTAAAATTTATTAATAAAAAAGATTAATTCTAGAGTTAATTAATGCCATTTTTATTCCGGATTGTTAAATTATAATTTTAATAATATGTTAGAAACCATTGGTACTAAAAAGTTTGTTTCAGACAAACCATCCTTAATTTTGAACATTAAAAATAGTTATTTGTGTATTAAGAGCGTAAAGTGATTCTTTGTTACTCGAACACGGTAATTGCAGCGCGAGCCGAAGGCGAGAGCTGCAATAGTGTAAGAGGAACAAAGACACTTTACGCTCGTGATACACACATTATTTTTTCTACGATTGCATCTTAAAATTATTTAAAAACGTATACGTATTTAAAATAAATTTGTTCTGTCAACTGTCAATATGACAAGTTTCTGTTTTGTTTGTATCCCTGGTAACTATTGAAATAAGCGCTTATTAAATGTCTTTTTCGCGCGTTGCCATTGGAAACGCGCGCATTTAACGTCTTTTTCGCGCGTTGCCATTGGAGACGCGCAAAAAAGATATTTTTCGATTGTTCCCCAGAAAACGTCAACTTTACGATGACAAATGAGAGCGTAATTGTCAACTTTTCATAGCAATCGTAGAAAAAATATATTTATTTTGTTCTACTTTCAATACACACTGTATTGTATACCCTTATTGTTTGATTCAGTGTAAATGATGGATTACTGAACTTAAATAATATCAATTGTTTAATTATATACGATTTTTCGCCGCACCTGGTTAACGCCATCTTCAAGACAGTAATGTTTTTCTAGTTTTCATAAGTAAAAGTTGTTACATAACAATTAAGTCCAATAATCTACTTACATTAAATCGGCTTATTCTATCTTAAATTTTGATCAAGTTTAGCAACACTATAAAAATGTTAATAACAAACGTTTTTGCATAAACTAAGCATATATCTATTATAAATCTATTAACATTCACAACTCTCCACAATCTATAATAACCTAACTTTTTAGACGACGCATTATTAAGTAGTAAAACTCATTTAGCGGGCATGAAAATTTGAAAAGCCGCCGTCATTAACGTAACAGCACAGTGGTGGGTGTAGGGGTTTAAGGGATGTGCAAAATCTGTCTGGCAGGATCAGGAAGCAGACAGGGCGGCGCCGTCAACGTCGCCGGCGTTCGCACTCCAACAACAAGGAACAAGGATTATACAAAAACGCGTAGACCGCAGACATCGCCTGCCTGATAGAATTTTCTGGTTATAGACAGCAAAAACGGTCACTATCTAACGCTTTGAACATATTCTGATTTAATTACAACAATTATAAAATAAAATGTCGGAATTTATCCTTGAAGTAGTTACGATGTACGTTAAATGTGAGCTAGAAAATACGAGACAAAATGTTAGTAAAGTAGGAATAGATGTGTTTTATGTGTAAGGTGAGATGATATGGGTATGTGGAATTTATGTCGAATAAAAGACAGGTGAAACAGGTGTATGTTGGCGAAATTGATAGTGGTAGATTGCATGGACTAGAGTTTTTTTTTTTAATTCCCGGGATTGAGAAGTTAGACCTTTTTTACTTCGCAGGATATTCCAGGTCTCGGTATTTAAATCAAATGGAAACAAATTGAATATTTTTTTATATACTTTTATGTAATTAAATAGTAGTATACCGGGTGCCCACAGAAAGCGGAGCACCCTTATTAAACTTTTTATTTATAAAGGTATCTAATTGAAAATTTATATTCGTAATCTTAACATATGTGACATAATTTTTATTTATAAATGATAAACATAACACTTTCGGTTTAACCGGAAGTGGTATCAACTTTCTTATTTTAAATGAAATACCATGAAAATATATTTTTACATTTTTAAATTTTACGTTCAATTCTGAATACAATGAATCGTATAACTAAGAACAGAAAATAGAGAAGGGATTTGATTTACTTTAACAAAAGCCAAAATAATTAGCTCTACAATCCACACATGAATCCCTTCCTTTATTTTTTGTGCGAAATTTTTGTCCGATATTTCTAAAATATGTTCATGTGGGCAATAACGTTTGGGATATCTTTCTGCGTAAAGATGACAAACAGCTCTACCATTTTTAATAATAAAATATCTATTTGTGGACTTCCAGAGAAATTTTAACTACGCATTTTAATTGTTCTAAATAAAACCACAGCCAATATTTGTTGTTTTAATTTGTTTTTTTTGTTGTATTATATTTTATTACACAATTCAACTTGTATTCAGAATTGAATGAACAATTGAAAAATATTAAAAATGCCACTTTTAAACCAAACCGATATTGATATATTTATCATTTATAAATAAAAATCGTATCATATGTCAAGGTTACGCATATAAATTTTCAATTAGAAGTTAATAAGGGGGCCCCGTTTTCTGTGGACACTCGGTACAAAACACACAGTGAATATTTATAAACAAAACGAAAAACTTTTGCACTTTATATTTAACATAAAAAATCCAGATATTGTTGAATAAAAACATGATAATATATATATATTTTTTTATTTTCTATTGTTTGTTTTCTATTGATTGTTTTTAAAATATTTACCTTTTTTTAAATAGCCTGATTATACATTATTTGATTATTTATTATTTATGGAAGTCAGATGACTTCATTTTGCATTTTAGCTTTAATGTTTATTGTTACCATACGATGCTCTTTGTACAGTTCAAATTTAATTTCTCTGCTTTCATAATTTTCGCAAATGACTTCAGCAATGAATGAATGCTGTTGCTATTTGCGGAAGATTGCTTGCTTTCAGTGTTCAGGCAATAGGAGACGTCGGACAGGTAGTTATTACTTGGATTTCACTTAGCTACCTTTGACGCGATTCTTGTTCACTTTGAACTGAGTCTATTGTACGAGCACGAGCCAAAGAAGTAAGTGCTTTTTTCAAAGTTAATGTCTATCTTTTACAAAAGAAAATCTAAATATTGTATACTGTACTTTATATTGCTTTTAAAATATTGCCAATTTATTCCAATAACATGCTTTTAACGATAATAGAATGAGTTTTATATTTTTAACTTTTTATACTTAAAAAAATGTAAATATATTTATTACATGACATATTGATTTTAAAACAAACAGATTTATTGTCAAAATTAATTAAATTACGGGTGGTTTATCTTGAGTAAACATTTTTAGTACCACTAGTTTAATAGTCATTTCTAAAATCTTAATAATTCATTTATAATTCAAAACTTTACAATAGCCAGTTTATTCATTATACAACATCGGATAAATGAGTTTGTAGTGGCAGTCAGTTTCATTAAAAATATATAATTAATTTTCCGAATTTACAACAAAAATTAGTTTGTTCTTAATTTTTTCCCAAAGTATAAATATAATAAATTTCATAATTATTTATTTTATTTTGGGCGTAATTATCAATGCTGGAATAGAGTACTAGATTATTTAGTGTCAAAATTATAGTGAAAACTATACCAAGAAGTATGTATAATATAATAGGAGAAGACACAATATATTGAAATAGGATTTTTTACTTATTATCACTGGTCAAATTTGATGAATTTTATAGAGATTCAGACGAAATTACACTTTAGTTCAAATATTTTCTTAGTTTACTATTCCTTGGTTGCACTAGACACATATACCGTACTATTGGTAATACTGACGATCTCCACGTTATCAACAGGGTTATCGTAAGTCCCCACATTTTCTATCGTTTTCTCATAAAATTTTTGATTCAGAAAGCTACAGTAAAATTACATGTAACGACGGTGCAGCCGTAAATTATAAATTGCCATTATTTTCTTAAGTTACAAAGTAACATTTCATTTAAAGTCAAACCATTGTTCATGAAGTTCTTGTGGTTAAAACTTTGAACAAGTACCTCTCTATAAAGTGGGACACTAAACTTCAGTCCTTAGTCATCAGCAGTACTGGAACTAGATTTACTATGTCGTATGGACCACCAAAGATTACTTCAAAGGTAACAAGATTATGAAATTGAACATTAATGTATTATTAAGTCTAAAACTTGACGTATCAAATTAGTTAACTTCGCATTGTCTACATTTTTCTTAATATTGCTTAGCGTAAAGTTGAAAGGTCGACGTTTCACGTCATTAAGTTGATTGAAAAGGGCAGAAACAAAATGTGAAGTTCTACTAGATGATTTGAATCCACATCCTCTATTATGCACTTCAGCACTTCTCAAGGCAGTTTGTTATAATTCGTATGAATGCATAATTCATAATTAGCGAGAAATAACCCCAACTAGAAGGGTGGAGCTTTAGGGGAGATATAATTTATTAAGGAATAAATAACTGCTACCATTGTTTTCATTTTTTCATTGTTGGGAGCAGTGTTTTCACTTTATCAGCTTTATAATTAATTACTCAATAAATTGTTAGGAATTTAAAGCATTTTAACGGTTATAGAAACTTTATTATAATATTAAACATATAGTACTTAATAGTATATTGTATAACAAGCATGGAATAGTACTTATTTCGCGACATGAACTGAAGGCGACTATGATATTGTTACCATATTAATAATAATTTTGTCGCAATTTCACGTTTCTAATATGACAATCCTAAATCTCACGTTGCTTACGGTGAAATACGAAAATGTGTGTATAATGTGCTAATTTTCGTAGTAAAACCAAGCATACAATGCACAGATATCGTAGTGGTTGTAATTACATGAGGATAAAGAAGAATTAATTAATTTTAACATGTGATAACAAATAATATCACATATAATTAGTTCAGACTGGTAATCACATTTAGGCCTGGTTGCACCAAATAAACAAAATCGATCAATAATTTTTTTCTATTGCTTTAATTCAGAATTAAATTTAGTATTAATGAACAATTAAAATTAATAACTGGAGATAAACTTTCTAATTAAAATTAGTGCAATCGGGCCTTAAACAATTATTATTGTATTTTAGAAATTAAACCATGCATGAATAAATAGAAAGAAGTATAATATTTTTAAGAATCAGCAAGCAAACAAAAAAAAACTGACCTTTGCCTTCTGTAGTTCTCCTCAACCTAAAACAAATAAAACATATGATTAGTACACAAAATATTAAAATATCTATAAATAAATTATCCATTTTTGGATGCGACACTCTGTTAACTGCTTTTAGCATATTATAATGGATACTAAACATTATCATTTATTTGATACATTCGGCACTTAGATACAGTATACAGGATGATTTCATATCTCGGGAAAAATATTAATGAGTTGGAACAAAAATATTTCAATGAAAAAATTGCTAAAAATTTTGCATCGTATTTAATATGAACATTTTTTAGCTCTGAGTGATGATGATAACTATTCGTAATAATTTTAATTTAAGCACTTAAGAACAAATATGCATTTTAATGTAGGTATTTTTAAATATTGGGCTTCCATTTTAAAAATTAAACAATTATCTCCTATAAAATATATTTTCATACGCCGCTGATTATATATCAACAATGTCTATTTTTTGAAACTTTTTCGTCATATATAACCATTGATCTAAGTGATCTAAACAATTTTTTGCGAAACCGAAAACATACCCACAAAAAGTTCCATAATAATAATTAAAATAAATTAAAAGACAACAAGAAATAAATTATATGTTCCTATGGCGTACAGGCACTAGTGGCCGAACGTGTTAAGGCTCATATCTTAACGCACTGTGACGTCACCCAAACCAATGTTCGTCAGTTCAAACCCGCCTGTTAACAATGTTTGATTTGTCGTAAAAATATAAAATACAGTTAAACATGTATTTATTACACTGGGGCGCTATAAGCTAGTCATTTATACGCCTTAAATAATGTAGCATTCGACTATAAACAACCGGCAGTACGGTAGTGTAAAAACTGCGGGACTCGGTGTGCCCGGTAGGCCCAAATCCTCAATGGATTGAGCGCCAGAAACGAATGAATTACGTACATTATTAAATAATGGAAAAATATTACACAACAATCTAGTCAATAATATCAGTATATTTAACTAGGCCAACGTTTCGTTGCCTAATACAACGTCTTCAGGGCAACTATGAACAAAACAGATAATTGTAACAAGATATACAACGTAAGAGAATAAGTAAACAGAACAAATGTATAAAATAAACTTACAGCCAAAAAAACAAGTGTAAATAATTAAATAATTGTAATAAATTACAGAAGCGTCTAACAAGATGTAGCCGATAAAAGTAAAAATAATAAAACGTCCGACAGCATCATCAAACATGGCAGTAGAAAATAGTGAATTTACAACAGGTTGACTGAGGAGCAAATATGATCTTTGTTGTTAAAAAGAAGTGATGGCGACATCACTTCATTTATTATATATTTGTTCTGTTTACTTATTCTCGTATCTTGTATATCATGTTACAATTACTTGTTTTGTTCATAGTTGCCCTGAAGCTGTTGCATTATTACAAATATTGTTTTATATTTTTTAAAGGAGCTGATGATGAACAAATATTTATGTTCGAAACGTCCTAATAATAAATATTTTTAAAAAATAACATTGGATTCTGAAGCCTTGTATTTATTTAATATATTATTAAATAATGTAATATAGAACGTCACTAATACTTCAATGACCAATGTAATTCACTTTTATGCCGAATACTCATATTTTACAGTCAATGTGTATAAGTTACTAGTACTCTACACAAGAATTTAATTCCAATTATATTAGCGTTATAGTGGAATCCGAACCACTCAGACATACTAACATTATTAATTATAAATTGATGTCAGCGAAATTTGAACTTACAACAAATTTTAGGTAAATATGAGTACACTGTATGATATAAGTATACCTTATGAGAAGACGTTAATTTAATAACAAGATCCTGGGCTGCCTTTCTGGGTTGCAATGCACTTTCACACACACTTTAACACTTATTTTGGTTACTATCTTAATCACTACAATATTATACAGCACTTCCACAAATCACACACGAACTAGTAACACTTTTTACGCGTTAAACACTACTTTAGTACAATTTTAGCACGACTATGGAGCTTAAATTCGCGAATTACACACAGCACATGTTTACAGGAACATCAAATGGCATGGAATGACTTAATAAACAATATAAAATGTCTTGATTTACAGCAATAACGGGTTCAAGATGGTTCGAACGCACCAGTATAGATTCGATCGCACAGATCTGAATAGTATGAGTAGGCATTCACTGCGATTTTAATGAACAAACTTGTTTCGTAATAGTTAATTATCGGATTTGGCTTTCATATTGTATCTATGCTGCATACAATTTTGTTTGTAATAAATATGTAAACAATCTGTTTCAAATGTATTTAACAATATTAATTATTTATTTATTATATTATAGAGGAGGTGGCTCAGTGGTATCGAGTCGGCCTGTGGTTCTATTTTCAGTCGACAAACAATTTTCACGAAAATTAAATTTCCTCCAGTAGCTCCCCTATTACGAACATATTTGGGGGTCGTTATTTGACAACTGGTAACCGCATTTCACGCGAAGAAATTTATCACTTATCAAGATCTGCTACGGCGGAGTGCCACATCCAGTAAAAGGGGTAAAAGGCGTGATGATATATTTATTTATTTATTTTAATTATAAAGATTCATTTTAGATTTAGTTTATATAAATAATTTTTAAAGTAAATATAATTAAATAAACATAATTTACTATAAAGAGCAAATTGGAACAACACTGGGAAATAACAAAGTAATGAAGGAGAATGAAGATTAATCTTACGCTAAATGGCTTAAGGACTTGGCACTTGAACATCTTTTTGTAATAAGATATTATTGTTATTAGAATTTAAACGTAGAATGTATTGTATATAGTTTCTAAGTTAAAAATGATTTCAAAATTTTGATCTAATTTTTTTTAAACAATTTGGAAAAAGTTATTTATAATTTAGTATATGCGATTTAACACTTTAATTGATTTTTTTTTAATTAAAAATAGTTCTGTAATTATAAAACATGAATTCTGATTTTTTTTGGCATATATTGAAATAATTTTTGTTTAAAATATTGAATTTTAATTATTTTAAAATACAATTTTCCTATTAAAATTTACATGTAAATTAATTATTATCTAGAGCAGCATGGTATTCAATTACGTTTCGCAAATAGTTTGCAATATATTATTGTTGCCAAACAATTTTAATTATTAAAAGTAATACAATATTTTCTACCTTATTATTTATATTTTGCCGGTTCCTTGTGTGAATTTCTTATTCTCGAGGTATAATTTTCTAAAGGAAACACGAAACAGGAATTTCAGAAATATGAGTAGGTTCCTTTGAATGATTTCTCTTGTACAAACATAATTGAGCGTGCTTAATATTTACGTTGTGGTAATTACATTTTCCACGCGAGTGCACCCGGGCCACGAGTCGCCGCTGCTAAAGAGTCCTGTCTCCATAGAAACACCCCAATGTCTCACTTTTGAATGCAGCCCAGTCTGATAGCGCCTCCACTTCCTTACAATTTATGGCCATGCAAAAAGTTTCATTTAAAATTTGTTACATCATTTGTACGCAGTTCAATATTTGTCCCGCGTAGAATACCTGCGAATTCATTTAAATATCTAAATAAGACGCACATTTATTTCACTCGAGAACGGCGCCACTGTGCAAAGACATAAAACAAGATAATTTAGCGAGCTCTCATCACAAGAAATAATTAACAGTCCGATAATTTACAAATGCATCTTTGCGAATATTGGCAGGTACAGATTTGTGAAACAGATGTATGTTGCTGAAATTGAGGGCGAGAGATTGCTTCGACAACCTAGGAATAGATATGACTGAAAGTTTGTTGCGTGAACGAAAAATAAAGGGTTTACATTACAATAAATAAATACTTACAAAATAGGAGCTTCGCCCGTAAGAAAAGAAAAAAACTAACAAGAATTACAATAATTAAACATTAGAGCAGTATTGATAGTTATAACTTAATCTCATGAATATATATAATAAAAATCCATGATGATAAAATAAAAAACTTGATGTTGGTAGATAATAATGAAAAGTTTTACTTAACGGTTGTTTCTCCCTTGCGTTCTTAATAATAACTTGTATAATATTATTTACCAACAATTAAAAATTACTATTACACAAATTCATATTCAAGATCAAATACTACGCTGTAATTTCACATTGAATTGATTATAGTGTGTTTTAACAATTTAGAGATTGTTCATTATTATCAACGAAATGAAGCGAAACGCATGATACATATTTTGGTGAATATTAATTGCAGATTGAATCTAATAAATAAATATCATCCTATAGTTGCACTTTAAAATTGGCAAAGGAGCCTATTAGTAAAGGAATTGAAATGGTATTATTATTATTATTATTTTATTTCTTTCCTTTGGATTACAAAAATCATGGAAGTCGTCAACAATAGAACAATTAAAATTACAGAAAATTTTTACAGTGGTCATAATATTCTAAAGTTGAGTAGAAACATTTACTCAGTAACATTTTCTTTAATTTATTTTTAAAAGACGATATCGTTTTAGCCAATCTTATATCTCTGCGTCTTTAATATGCTGTCTAAAAAATTTCTGGAAAATCTTTTAAAAGCCTGGAAACCTGGAATTGAAAAACCTGAGTTCAATGCAAAAAATATTTATAATCAATCTATATTTCATTTAGTTTCTTTTTTTTTTCATATACACCGTATTTTGGCAAATCAGTTTTTTACGAAGCAGTTTATTTATTTATTTATGTTGCTTTGTACAGGGTCCGGACTCACCGAGTCGTAGTGTGGTAGTTCATATACGATATTTTTAGCTTGAATGAGATTCGAATTCGGGATCTTCAGATCCGAATGCTGTAAAGATATCCACGGCACCGTACTGGCAATAAATTGAAAAAAATAGTTATTTCTGGCCATTTATAGCTATTAACATAACTAGGAATGTTATAAGTGTTATAACAGGCGCAGATGTCAGTTTGAAATCCGAACATCTTTGACGGCCGTAATTTGACGGCTGGTAACTGTAGTTCACGCGAAGAAATATATCACTTACCGAGATCTGTTTCGGCAGAGTGCTACACTCAGTAATGGAGGTTCGATGATATTTTTATTTTTTATTTTAAAAACCGACTCTGCTATGAAACTGCGAGAATTTGTTTGTAACAACTCTGTAAACCTTATAATCCTCTAAAATTTTATATCTTAAAAATAGTAAACACCAACACCATGTTTAAAGTGGCTAAAGTTAAATGAATATTGTGCAAAAACAACTTCATGGTATTGAATGTGTGTATTGAGGACGATGAATCGAAGTGATTTAACACCTCAAGGGTAGAGATTCGTTGAAGAAACATCCCCTGATAATCAGGGTTGGTTGGTTGGTAGCGATAGTTGGCTGTAGGCGCGAGGAGAATGCACAAATCCTCCAATTATGTGTGCACGCGATACCCCTCACCCCTCTACACACATACATTTGCACCAATAGACAGTGGCGTACCAACCTGCCATCTGATACTTTACATTCATCCTAATAAGCCATTTGTATTAATTATTCGAAATTTAATCGTGCAATAAATTAAATTGCCAGAAGATTTAGGTAGGCACATTATTATGGATATTTTAATAGAAGGTTGATATTCGATGGTATTACCACAAGAAGCTTATATTCCAGCGGATAAATTTTTATTTACGTGAACAAGACTTTTATACTCGCCATTTTCAAGGTAATAAAAGTAAATAAAAGTGTATCCCCTTATAAACAGTTCAGGATTTTATCATATATTTGTATCAGTAAACATATCCATATATATATATTTACAAACCATCTTTTTCTTGTTTTTGCTGTATGGTAAGATGCGCCATCCTGCAGAAAAATAAAACTGTTTTCTAGATGCAGTTCTTGGACGGCAGGAAATATGTTATTTTCTAAAGTCTGTTGATATTTCTCTGCGTTCACTGTTCCGTCAATGAAATGTAAAATTCCCAGTCCTTTTGCTGATATGCAACATCAAACCATCAAACCTTTTGCAAATTTTCCAGTTCGCTTGAGAGAATCTTTGTGAAATACTTCAGTTTTTGATCTTATTACGTGATTCCGATAATCTTCTGCACACGTCAAACTGTGATTCGTCCTCAAAGATGACTTTATTCCAGTCCTCTATGGTCAAAGAAATCCTATCTTTGGCCCAAGTCAAACGTTTCTTCTTTTGAATCCATTTTAATAGTGGGTTTTCCTTGACCTACGGAAACTCAATTTCTATATTCAATCTATAGTGTGAGTAACTATAACGTACCTTATAAAAACTAAGTTCAGGTATTATATTTTGTTTATATCAAAGCACTCTGTTTTAAAGAAAATTAATTATTTGACGACCGAATATATAGTTGCCAGACTGCTGCATCAACAATTTATTGGGATTCTTTATATTTTAAAATTATTTTTTTTGTTTTTAATATTACTTGGGTTGTGAAAAAATATCCCTCTCCCTTAGATATATATGTATTATATACTTCTTTATATGTTATGTTCTATTTGAAACTTGAAAGTTGCTACCAACTACCCCAGTAAAAATTACCTATATATATATATATATATATATATATATATATATATATATATATATATATATATATATATATACCCGGAGTTTTTCTTATCAGTAAACATAGGGATATATCATTACCATAGTTACAGTTAAAAAGTTTGACAGCAATACATTAGAGCGTTTATTTTAAAAGTAAACATATGGAAAATAACATTGCTGTCATCTATAGTTGTCAAAGTATTAAAACTGTCCTCTTTCAAAATCAGACCGGGTTAATAGGGGATCAAATAGTGGGGCGTTTTTATATAAATTGAAATTTAAATGGGGAAAATTATTTAGAGTTGTTACAAGAGAGAGTAATATTGAGTAAATATTGAGGAAGTTTGGTGTAATCCACTTTCCTAGGCCAATCAGTTCGTTAATTGCATGTAGTTATCATATCATATAAGTGATCCAAGTGGTAAACAAAATACAAGAACATACCTTTGAAAATCTACAAAGCGAGTAAAATGAAACGACGCTACTGGAAAGAATATCAAAGAGTCGCGTTAAAAAGAAATAAGGACAGAAAACAAAACGGCTCGATTTGGGCAGACACAAGCACAAGGGGAAACTCGTAGAGCTTGCGTGAAGAGGACTTCAGCATCGGGGGAAGTTCCAGGTTGTCTGTTTGTGCGATGTGACGACAAAACATTTCCTTAACAACGCGATCGTGATCCGTTTCAAATGGCTTTCCAACCAGTGGGTCAATAACTAAATAATCCTCTTCGTAGGTGAATCACAGTCACATCAACGTGGCCGTGGATCGTATAGCATGGCGTGCTTGGAACTGACACTGATGTATGAAACAAACTTGCGCCGTAAATCACATTTTATTGTATTTGACTTTGTTGTTTGAAATTAATGGTTAAACGCGGAAATATATTTCAAAGAACTATGAATTATTGCACGGTAATGCTGTGTTGCGAAATTGTACAATTGCTATGGGCATTGTACTCAGTACCGGCTATTATTTTCACATTGTAAGTGCACCTTTTTCAAATTTGTTCCGCTAAGATTGCAATCTGTAACAAACGCTATTACTACTGTGCTTTGTGTTTCGCAAAATTGTTAATCTTTCAAAATATTGCAAGAACAAAATCACACAATTATATACACTTGTAAACTGTGACGCACTACCTATACAAATAAATATCGCGGACCTCACATAGTAACGAACAGTCACACACACCACGAGAACCAACAGACATCGGTATAAACATATAACTATACTAGAACAGACAAACGAACATAGTTGGAATTTTCAATTTTCAATAATGATCCCGTGTTCAAGTTTTCAATTATTTTACACAAGTCTCGAAAATATTTCTATTAAACCACATATCTAAGTTGTTTTTAACGATCCCACGCTCACCTGTTGTCACTTTCAATATCTTAGTACACGTATCTAGTAGAAAGAACATGTCATTATATTGTATTGACATTTATTTATTTACTTCACTGCACAACAGAAAAATAATCTTAAATATAGTATATGAAAGCTTTCAGTGATCGTCTCATACACATAGAATTCATCTTGCATCAAATTAAATGATGTGACATCATCATACATAGTTTGACAAACAAAAAGGAATAAAAATTGATCGTGTGACGGTGTGACACCGGATACAAAGGGTGAATTTATTTACTATTATATTATATAATATATATGGTAGGTGGTATCAAGTCGACATATGGGACAATAATTTTCACTACGTTAAAACTACCCTTCAATAACATCTTTAGGGGCCGTGATTTGACGGCTAGTAACCACACTTCACGCGAAGAAATATATCACTTATCGAGATCTGCGACGGCAAAATGCCACACCCAGTAATTAGTAAAAGACGTGATGAAATATTTGTATATTTATTTACCTTGAAAAGTTGAGATTTTCTTTGATATATATATTATATACAGGGTGGTGAATCGAATTGCGCACCATAGTGTTTTCAATGCTATTTTTCAAATGTTCAATTATTGGCTTCCCTAATTATATTATGCAAAAAAGCTTTAAATAAAAGTTTTAGGGCATACATTTCTGCATCCAAATCAATAAACATAATTTCTATTACATGCTTTATAACGACAGAAATTAAATATTAAAATGTTGAAAGTTGTATTGAAAATACAGACTGCCATGGAATTGAACAAAAAATAAATAAATGCTTGGCGTTTTAACGTCAACGATTGACAGATAAAACGTCCAAAGTTGTTGTTTTGACAGAAAAAAACACCAATCATTTATTTATTTTTTGTTCAATTTCATAGCTGTCTGTATTTTCAACACAACTTTCGACATTTTAATATTTAATTTCTGTCGTTATAAAGCATGTACTAGAAATTATGTTTATTGATTTAGATGCAGAAATTTATGCCCTAAAACTTTTATTTGAACCTTTTTCGTATAAAATAATTAGGGAAGCCATTAATTGAACATTTGAAAAATAGCATTGAAAAGGCTATGGTGCGCAATTCGATTCACCACCCTGTATATATTAATAATAATTTTTGTATTTTGTAACAAGAATTTACCCCATCATTTTTATGTTATCTGCATTTATATTGCTTACACATACATATAGCTGTTATTATAATAAAAAATATAAGAACAGCTTACTATAGCTTCGTGAAAAGAGAAAGCAAAACAGAATTAACAGAACCAATTATTTGTCACTAGTACGCAGTTGTATTTTGGTTATAAATTGAAGTAAACTAATATTTTTATAAATGCTCTACACTTGTACGAGATACCTACGTCCTCTAGTCTAGCAAAGTACCTTCCCATTATCTCGCTATTAATCTAATCACTGGACCAAACTCTCCATCCCTTCTAACAAGATAAAAATAATCCCCGACAAGTTGAACATTTCATTTGCGGAGTGCGACTACATCTGTGTCTACAGCACGAACCCTGTTCGCCTGAACGCGTGAACAAGGCCATCTCGACATTGCAAGGTATTAACTTCGAGGGTGCGAACACGAAGAAGCTGAGAGCAGAACGAGATCTCGTAGTGTGAAGTATAGGTGCGCGATGCTAGGAAACTGTCTAGGGAATTGTGAACTGTAGAACATCTCTCCTGTCACCAGGGACGGGAAGTCAAGTGCCGGTATACAATATAACATGCACATGCTGCTTTAAAAGAGGTACTGCATTTTAATAATATTAAAACGAAACGAAATTTGTACAAGTATTTTGTTAACAAGAATAAATACATCTCGTATTACTAACTAAGAGAACGATATCTTTCGGAACTTGAAGCTAAAATATGTATCCTTTAAAAACGAACTATCAGAAACATTACCGGGATATATTGGTGTAGAACTACTTTTATTAAAATGCAACTCAACATAAAACAAGAATGATTGAAACAGATGTAAACTATATGAAAGATTTAATTTATAATAAGTTACCAATTGAAATTAAAAGTTGTCGCATACAAGCAGAAAACAAAACTATTTCTTGAAAACAATTCTGTGAATGAATATATATGCTGATTTATATTATAATCTCTGCAATAAATATATTATACGAGATGTGGCTTCACCGTTGGATTTATCGTGTTTCAATTTGAACAAGTGGTATCGAGTCGGCCTGTGGATTTGAGAACCCGAGTTCGATTTCCACAACCGACAAATAATTTTCACTACATTAAAACCACATCTGTAGCTCCTTCTCCACTAACATCTTTCATATTAGACGTCGTTTAAATTTTACTTTCTATCTTCTGTTATATGTTGGTGCCAACTGAATTTTTCTCTAAATGAATAATATTTAAGTTGATAAATAGAAATAAACTGACAGGAAGAAGGTAAATTATCCAGCGTTTTGATCGAATAAATGTAATATTAAGAAACAGTGTAACCTAAATACTTTTCTGTTTATAATATTTTGATATTTCCGATTGAGTTACACGCAGTGAAGTATGTAAGTACAGTTTTATTGGAGATTCATAATATTTATACAAGCACCTGCTTGAATCTCATAAATATTTTGCATTTCTAGTTCCATAAATCACATTTAAATTTATAAATCTACGTTGCAGTACAAGCTTACAATCAAATAAAATTCATATTTGCGCAACATAAACATTAATCTGCAATTTCCTAATACGTCTCGTGGGTTGGTAAGCGTTACGACGCCAGAGCGTGACGTGAAGCGCCGCAGCGCTATCTCCCAAGTTCACGCTGTCACGCTGAGATATTTGTATGTAGCGAAGAAAGCATCCTATTTGAATTCAATTTGTTTTCTGTTTATCGCGTTATTCTAGTTTATGCGGACGATATATTTTTACGGTTCTTAGTTTTCTTAGAAAATTGTGAGGTGGTTTATATGTCAGTTGCGATGGTTTGGATATTTGGACTGTATGACAAATTAAAGATTGGTCAAACAGGTATATGACGATTAAATTGAGGGTGACAAATTGCGTAGACAACCTAAGAATAAACGAAAGGAATTACAGAAGGTTTATTATAAATGAAAGATAATGCCCCTTTATGGAGAATATGTCGGCGCTTTAATAGTTTAAATTTTAATATTAATGATGTAAATAGCGACTTGATTTCAACCACGTTAACCCGATTTATAAAAATATGCTATTAAATGATTTCTCCTGAGAAATAACCTGTATCCTATGTTACATGTGAAATGAAATATGTAAAGTCGTACTACTTATACGCACAAATTGTATTATTGGGCGATTGCCTGTTCGAATGAATAAATAAATAAATAATATAAAATTGTATAAGGAATTATAAATATGGATGAAACGAAAATAGTGTAGCGGGGTAGGAATATTTGACGATTAATGTTTCAATGATTTGTGTTACTCCTTTTGATGCGATATAATGTGAGGTTATGCATGTACCAGGAACTTGAACTGAACCAAAAAACATGATCTGAAACCGAATTGATTTTTAAGAAACCTGAACTGAAACCTGAACCTTTTCGTATAAGATTTAAAGCGAAAATCATAACTGTAAATATTATACCAGTTTGTTAAACCGGTTTAAAAGTGATTCGGTTCAACTTATGTGATCTTACCTCTAAAAGTCATAATGTAAAACTTTAGAGTAAGATGCATTTTTATCAAAAGGATCGGCACAGTGTCAAGTTGTATTTGATTGTGGATGTATATCTTTTTGTTGGATAAACAATTATAACTACATTTAGTTTCCTTCTTGTTGTAACAAGTAATATTACTCTGTATTTTCAACTTAAATTAAAAACAATTAAATGCTAACTGAACCCCAATTGAACCGATTCGCGGATCGAACCAAAGATAACTATCCAACCAGAACATAAACCGAAAAAAATATTCTAACGCGAACCGTATTTTTTTGTGGTTCGATTCGTTAGTATGTACATTTCATTTTTAATGTGATAATGTTCATCTCATTTCTCCAGAAAGACAAGTAAATATATCTCCTTTTTTGCATGGATGTTTGTATAATAGTTTGTACTCTAATTTCGAGTTAAAAACTACAAATAAATAATATATAATATATAAATAATATATAAGATATAAATAATATTTAAGATATTAATTGAAGTAATACTAAATTAATTTTGTACTTAATTTATCATGCATATATACAGACATAAATTATAAGTATAGATGTAGGTACTGGTTTACATTATCTATTAATAAATAGATTTTACATCTGGTAACGCAAAATTGATGAACTTACTACTCTTGGAGTCTCGCCAAATGCATCCTTAATTCATTTTATATTACCACTATAAATCCCATATATGCAAAATATGCGTTGAACAAGGTATACTACCAACCTATGTATGTACATAATATACATATGGAATTGTTCTAAAATGAATTGAATTTTAACAAACAAACGCAAGCACTAAATGCATTTTCAATCATTTTTTTTTAACTAATTGTATCAAACTCAGCAATTCAATATTTTATCTATTATATAAATTCACCTTTAATATGCAGCTGACAAACTGTACTTCACATTAAAATTTCCCCTGTCTCTCTCTCCTCTGACATATTTGGGGGCCGTGATTTGACGGCTGATATATCACTTATCGAGATGTGTTATGGCAGAACACCACGTCCAATAACATGTACAAAGTGTGAGGATTTTTATACTTATTTAAATTATAATATCCAAAACTTAGCAATGAATGATGAATGAATGTATATTATTTTGTTTCAGACCGAACTATCACAGAACCTACAACAATTATCAGAAAAAGCCAGATCAACTACAGAATTTATACAGAGATTAAAAGGAATGAGCGACAAAATAAATGTAAGTAATCTTTCATGTTGGTATGCAATAGTATTAGTAAATCCAGTGTCTGGTAATAACGACATAAAAATGAAAGTAGCGTAGGCAAGATTGAAATGCAAATGATACCGTAATCATAAAATGACATTTAACACAGATTAACTTTGGTTTTAAATACCATTCTCTTTCAGTTAGAATCTCGTCTTGAAAATTTATTCAATCCTTTATCAGCGCTATCACGTTCTCCTTCATTTTCGCACTTTCTTTATCCCCGATTCTTTTGACCGGCTTCCATTACTCATTCGCACCCGGGAACGTGTCAAAAATAATTTGCATCTTGATTCCTTTCTGCTGCGGCCGTCGGAACGCAGGGACGACGATGCCGGAACCTTCCTTTGCAACACAAGTGGACAGGATTGAAATTAGAACTTTTCATTCTGCCAAAATCAGCTCGTTATTTACGGCTTGTCCGTAGTTAGATTAGTTTCGGTTCTGATGAAAAGACTTTGGTCCTTCCTTACCCATTGCCCGTGGCCGTTGCCCTGCTTGGCCTGCTACGGTTCGATGGCCACACAAAAACTTTCTTCTGTTCCAGTTTCAATTATTAATTAATTAAAACTTTACTACGTTTATATTATATTGTGTTTTTACAACTTTCAATGGTTCCATTTTGATGTTAAATGTGTAAAATGGAGTAAATTCGACTTTTTCGGATATTTTAACTCAAAAACTAAACAAGATATAACGATGCGATCAACAATATTGTATTTCTTATGTTTTAATTAACTTCACCATTTATCAATTTAAAGAAAACAATTCATTCGATTTAAAATTTAGACCCTAAATTCCACCTAGACTATGTTGGCCTCGGATTTCAATTTCGTCGTCATATGAATTTTAACCTCAATTTTTTTGTTATACGCTGGCATCGACCAAATATTTCTCTAAATGAATAATTGATTTAATCAAATAATAAGTACAGATAAATCGACAGGAATTAGAGCATTTGAACTCGTACATTATTTTCAAATGGATAAAAGTTTTGTCGGAATTTGGACAAATAAATAAACTGTTATAGATAATTCGTTAACGTTTTGGTAATTTTATTACTCTTTAAAACTGTTAAAGATAACAGTGTGTTACAAAAGAAACTACAAAAATACATGTGTTCGAAACTTGTTAATTATGCCAATACTGTTCTCTATACCATTCTGTTTAAATTTCAACAATTCAATTTTTTAATAATCGTATTACAGATTGTTATTTAAATACTCATTTTTTATTTTCTTTTGTAACACACTATTATCTGGTTTAACAGTTCTCAAGAGAATAAACAATAAAATTGCCGAAACATTAATGAATTATCCATGAGTTTATTTGTCCAAATTCAATCTATTCAAACCACTGGTCACGATTCCTCCATTTATTATTTCCATAATGAACGAATCTATGAAATCGTTTAAAATGAATCTTAAGAAACCATAAATATAATTTAGAACTTACGTGTCTGTTTATAAATAATTTAAAAGCAATTCAAATGACAGTTCATAGAAACAAAATCTGTCAACATTTTACTACTTCCAACGGCACTAGCATTATTGGAAAATTTGACATATTTTGTAGAGATTTAGACGAAAGTAACTCACATATTTTCTGAGCTTCATTTCCAGTTGGTTGCATTCTACTTATTTGTTTTGTATATACTCTGATATTCATATTTTCAGGCATATTTATAATTCCTGATGCATGTGTTGTATTTGTTGTATTGCAGGAGAATTGCAGCGAGTTCGAAGCGGTGGTATCTGCGCAATGCGACGCGCTCATCGAGGCTATCCATGCGCGGCGCGCTCAGCTCGTCGAGTGCATCCGTCAGGACAAAGAGATGCGCGTTCGCGCTCTCCGCGAGCAGGTCGCGCTGTGCACCAGCCGCCTGCAACACACCACCGGCTTGCTGCAGTTTTGCATCGAGGCGCTGAAGGAGAGCGACAGTGCTGCTTTCCTCCAGGTACATCATATCATCCATCCATCATTAGCGTAAAGATCATCTCCAAATATCATTCAAACATATTTCATCTTTTTCATATTAATTTATCATATCATACATCCAATCGTCGCTTCATAAGTGACATAACTAAAAAAAATATACATTGAAATTTAAATGGAGGGAAAATTAATTTAATTATTAAATTTACCCGGACCATTTCAAATTTTGTATTACTAATTACAGTCTATTTAGAATGTTTATAAGAGAAAACTTTTTAGTTTTAACTTTTGTTAAGTCCGGAGATAAATTGAATCGTTTTTGAATCATTCTCAATCTTTTTGACTTATGTCATCTTTATTGTCTAGAAATTATTCTAAAAGGCTGTAAACACTAAATAAACTAATCATAAAAATAAAAAAACAAATCTAGATCTCTTCATATATAAAGAAAAATCAGAAACAAGTTAAAATTATTATTTTTTAATTAACAAAAAAATCTAATTCGCAGAACTAAAACCAAATAACTGTTTTATTTATTATAAGTTCTGAATAAAATTTAATAAATCTAAAATTAAAAAACACAACATAGCACATAGCAAAGTATCAAAATAGATATTTAGAAAAATATATTGTTGAAAAAATCGTATAATATAATGTATAACAGTGCTAAAAAATATATATTTTTTTTAATTGTTGCAAAGCTTCGTCTTTTTATGTTAAATTCTTGATATTCATCAGCTCCATACGTTCTCTTTATAAATAAATTGTTTGTTCAAGTAATAAAAATAACACAACTCGAAAATATACGTTTTTATTAGTGCTGTTAATTTTTGAAATTTCATTTGAAATTAAATCCAACTTTTATGAAATTTGGTTTGCGAATATGGCAATTCGGATTTTAATTAATTATTTTTTGTTTGACGAATAAGAACAAGCAAGTAAAACAAAGCGACAAATTTTCGTTTTAATTGAGACGAATACTGAACTAAATATATTGGTGTATTTAAGAGCATGAGTCTTTGTTTAATTATAACAAAATATGCAATTTTGAAGACTGTTTATATTTTTAGTATTACTTGTTTTAGCTCAAATTACACAAAGGATCTTTGTGTGTCTCTTTATTTATCTACCCAACTGTAAATTGTAGTTTATTAAACTTTTAACAGTTATATTTTAATGTATATTATAATATTTAACTGTTTCAATTCATGTTACGTTATTTGAAATGCCGAAAAACAGTGACATCTTATACTAATAAAAAGTGACAATACGGCCTATAGCATAAACTATTATAAGTTCAGATGTGACTTTTATTGCTTTTGTAAAAACAAAACAGTGCGATGTACCTTTTCGCGATTGACACGAGCGAAGCCAGCATTTTGATAATCAAATTTTTCTTCAGATGTCATACTGTAATGTGTCATACATGAATACAGTTTGTCCTACTAAAGTTTTTCTTGCAAATCCGTTCAAACAATTATGATATGAAATTGTGCACGATATTAGTTTCAGACCTTTTTCATAGATATTTTACTCAATATTCACTATTCATTTATATCATTATTCTATTACGATTTTTCTAAAGTAACAAAAGCAAATTGTTACATTTACTACAATCGAAACGTCACTAGTTCAGATCTCGATATCTGTGCATACAGGTGTAGTGAGACGACAAATTGTAAACTAATTTCCAAGATAAGAAAAATAACTTGTCTCCGTTAGAGATTTCTTGATAATTTATTATCAAGAGCTAATTTTAAAGAATTTTCTTTTACTTTATGTATATCATCGAATTCCTCTCTCGTCTTGAATGTTATGAAAAAAAAGTTAAATATGTTCTTATAATCGGCGTGCTTTGCAGAAAAATGAGAATCTGTATTCAGCGCAACAGAGCGCAGGCGGCGCAAGACGCAAGATGAATTGCCAGCGTGAATAGAAGCGCTAATTAAATTAAACTTCTATCTTCACAACTAAAACTTTTCATAAACTTAAAATATTCTTAACAAAAGTCTCCCGTAAGGAAAAAGAACGTGATAAATATTCATGTGGAATTCTTTATGCACATCAGCATGATGCAATTGCTAATAGATTTAAAATTGTCATTTTTGCTAGTTTGATTTCAGCTCAAGTTTATGATGTGTTTATCGGGTTAGATGGAATAGCTAGGGTTGTGCATTTGACCAGTCAAATATTTTTCGGTCAATTGACCGACTATTTGACCGGTCAATTGACCAAGAAACATTTAATAAAATAAAATATTACTGAAAATGACAAACCAACAACAACTAATAAACAAAACCACATCAAATTCAAAATACAGGGGAAAATAAAGTAAAAGACGTAATGAAATGAAATAATATGTATTTATTTTATTTGTAAAGTAAAGTAAGCAAATTCTCCAGAACCCAGAATACCAAACTAGATATATTCATGTAATAATAGTAAGTAGCTATTTCTATTGAACAACAGATGTCGTGGCGGTTCCATTTAGATTATTTGACCGTATTATTTGGCCGTCAAATATTTTTGGTCAATTGACCACGGCACAACCCTAGGAATAGCAGTTGTTAGCTAGTATCCAGCACAGAATAAGTAAATTATAAAGAAGAAACGACAGTTCTAAGCCTATTTATGATTTAGCAATCATTAATGCCATCAGTTTTTGCTACAAAATTGGTTTCATAAAATAATATTTATGCAACTATTGTTTTATTTTTACATTTAATGTAATCTATTGTTATTAGGACTTTAAAAATTAACAGTCAGTTACAAAATATGTTCATTTAAAAGAACTTCATATTTAAAAATCGTAATTTATTAGATCATACTTCAATACGATACATATATTAGACTTAAAATATATAGATATTAATATTTATTATTACAATTAATTTAGACAAAAACAGATGTCTCATATGCAACATAATAAATTGAATTCGGTATAAATGTATTAAATAAAATAAATATAAAATATACCATTTCTGAGTATGGCATGGTAAGTGATATATTTATGCACCGGTCGTCAATTTACTGTCTCCAAAGATGTTAGTGAAGGTGGATCCATTTTAATGTGTTTGTCAGCTGTGGGAATCGAATCTGGGTTTTCAAATCCATAATCCGACTCAAAATCACTGAGCTCTCTACTCTGATATCTTCCATAATGAATAAGTGACATTGTTATTTGCAAGGTGGGGTCGATGCTGATCACCCGGGTGGCCAATACAGACATCACGTGGAACAAAGAGCTCCAAGTGAACGCTCCCAGGGTATCACCACACTTCGATCTCACCCTGGACGACAAGTCCGTGTTGCGTGCCATCACTCAGCTCAACTTCATACAGATGAAACGTAAGTAGTGTTCATAGTTATTTATCTATCAGTTGTGGTAATGAGATCGATTGAAATCGAAGTTATCGCAGACTATTATTTTAGGTTGCTAATGTACCTGTCAGAAATGTTTTGACAATATGACAACTGACATCAGTTTTCAGTGGATGCGTTCATTTCTCTTAACGTTAGTTAGCACCAGCGATGTTTTCGTTTTTAAAATAAAGTTTATATTTTTTATATCTATTTTAAAGGAATGCTACGCGAAATTTATTTAGCTAGAAGTGTCAAAATCATTTCGTTTAATTATGTTCAGCATTTTAGTCAAACTTAGCACACATTTCTAGGTATGTTAATAGCTATTATTTCTTCTTAAAGATGGCAATTTTAATGTACGTTATCACTGTATTTCCTATATATGCCAAAGTGAGTGATTAAGTGTGACATATGACGTATTATATTCTAATTCTTATTGGCTGATCAAAATCTGAAAATGAGGATATATTTACTGATATATTTATGCCCGTGACAACCTAATTGTCGTCCAAATAAAAAATGCATATTAAATTGACATTAATTTAATTCAAATTGCATAGGAATCAGCGTACTATGAAAGAAACAAATGAATAACAAAATTTATTTAAATGTTTAATTCTATGACATGATTTATTCATTTGTTTCCTTCAGCAGCACGTTGATTCATACACGATTTGAATTAACTAAATGTCAATTTAATATGCATTATTCTCAATAAAATTATTGAACTTTGTATTCGTTGAATTCAGATAAATTCCATTTCGCACAAAAAAAAATAGGTTATTCAACCGACTTCGTTGTTCCTACTAACATGAATATATATATATATATATATACAGGGTGTTTCACTACTTAGAGCAAAAAAAGGGTATATTCTGTACGACGTGCTGATCATGAAACAATTATTTTTTTTTAATTCGAAAAATTAAGGGTTGTTAACCTAAAACATTTTTTGTAGTACTGCACTGGATTCGCTTTCCTATTAAACACAAACAATGAAGTAGGTATCAACTACGAAAAAGTAATTACACAATTCAATTATTAGCAGTTATTTATAATAGAATTTTATTTAATTAATAACTTTAACATAATCATCCACCCAGTGGCAGTGGCAACGAAAAATTTTGGACTGGGAAACATGGAAAATAGTTTTGCGATTTAAAAAAAAAATTCTTTTTGTTTCATGATCAGCACGTCGTACAGAATATACCCTTTAATTTTTTGCTCTAAGTTGTGAAACACCCTGTATATATATATATATATATATATATATATATATATATATATATATATATATATATATATATATATATATATAAAACTGGTTATTTTAAAAAGGAATAAATAAATAATAAAAATAATCATAACTTTGAAGTTAATTTTAATAAGAAAAGGAAGCAGTGTTTTTCGGAATTTGGACAACTAGAAGTCAGTCGCCTTAACTAACACAATATATAACCTCATTTTTTATTTTATTTTTAACACAATGAAATCTCTTATAACAGGACAGCCATTTAGTAGAATAACAGGTAATTCAATTCCAATTTTTTATTACATAAATGTATCTTGTGACAAAACAAGGTGCAAAAAATTAATTTTGTCGCCACTTAGACGATGCTCTTACATAGTATCTTTTTCCCAATTAACAATTGCTTCCGAGCAAACGGACTGATTAATTTCAAACGAATGAACAAATTAAATTTCGGATTAATTTGAGTGAAATACACAGGAAAAATGCATAAAGTCTGCGTTCGTTCAATATCTTCTCAATAAGAGAAACTCTTTGAAGAAAGAAATTAATCTCATTTAATTGAAGCCTTGTGAGTCGGTTCTTTGAGATTATGTACTAATTAGGATATTTTTTTGTTCTTTTCCTTAGCTGCAAAAGATGGCGAGCAGCGAGTTCCAGCAGGTACTGTGTAATCTTCATGTCCTTATTGTTGTTATCAATTATTAATTGTTATATTTTTTAGCTGATTTATGTTTTAAAGAATCTGTGTTGTTATATTTGATTTACTGGCTTTTACACATATGTTAGAAGTCTGCGTGATGCCAGTTAGATGTTTTGAATTTGTGGAACGAATGAAATATTGGTGAAACATATGTATGTTGATTACGTGAACGACCAAGAATTAAATGGTGGATATGATTGAAGCTCGAGATGAAGGTTTGTTGCGTGAACGAATTATTACGAATGGGAGGAATAAATGAGCTTGTGGATAAAACATAATACTAAAAGGGGAATGCTTGGAGAAAATATATTGTAGGTTGAATCTAATGAATAAATGTACACCGAATATTTTAAAGATGTGCTACACACACAATATGGAAATTGTCTCTACCATCGCTTCTTAAAATGACATTACTTTGATTTTAATTAAAAGTTGTTTAGTATTAAATTCTACATCTAAATCAATTAACACATTTTTGTAACACGTGCACAAGAAACACGTTCTTATTCCCTAATTTTAGAGAGAGAAACACTGCTTTCCTCCCTAGGTAGGATGTTTCTGTCCCTCGTGGGAATGTTTCTTTCCCTAGAGACTACGATTATTCCCTGTTTGCGGCGTCGAACGCGCCATCTAGCTAAACTAGTTACGCAACTTATATTTGACATTTGTCCCGATAAGACGGTAATTTTTGTGCACTTGTTACGAAAAATATGATATGCTTCACGGGAGGGCGCGATTATCCCTTGTGTGAACTTCACACGCGGGAATAATCGCTTGTTCCCCTCACTTGAAGCATAACATACTATTATTTTACTTAATTCACTGAATAATAAAACTCATATTATTAATAGGTTTATTCTGTATTTTTTTTTTAAATTTATATATCGGACCAACTACTTAGGTCATATGCCGATATATCCTTTGTATGGCCGCCACGGGCGGGACCCGAACCCACGACCTTATGGTCGTCAGTCAGGCCCTCAACCCGCGCGGCCACCACGCGGGACAATTCTGTATTTAATTTTTAATCAATGAAAATATATGTGGCAACAATAATTTTATTTTTTATTTAGTATCAACTATTGTTATTAGATGAAAAATCTCAGTTACATAATACGCCCATTACTCGTACATAGTTAATATAAAACTAGAACAAATGCAAACAAAGTGTACAACTGTAAATAACTAAATAAGTAAAATGAAATATCTAGACTAAGTTAGAAATGCAAAATATAATTCTATACAACTTTTATTTTAATCTAAAAAACTTAATTCCTACGTATTTTATTCTCGTATGTTGCAGTTTTTATGTATGTGAAATAAGCTTGTCACTTCTTTTGTTACTTACATATAATAAAACTGCTAACTACAAATTTAGAATTGCAATATTATCTGTCATTTAGTATAGCGATATAAAATTTAAAGCATAATCAAGTATTGGTGAAACTGACATAGAACATGCACGCAGATAATGTAAATTTGATGTATTTTATCGCTATATTAATATCGTATTAAAATCAGTCAATAAATCAACTATAAATAATACCACAGCACTTTATATTTTACTATGCAACTTGAATGAACTCATTTCATTATTATTTATGATGTACGTAGACATGCACGACATTTGGAATGCTTATATTTATATGAAACGATTTTACATCACGTATGATATACAATATTATCCCATTTATATGACATACTATGTAACCACGAAAAGAAATAAAACATAACATTTGTATGATTGCATTCGTGGTTAACTCTCATTCTCTCTAAACACTCAATCACCAATCAGTAACCGCGAAGTCAAAATCTCGATAAAGTGTACAAGAAGCCGTTCTGTTCCGTTCCGACATGAATAATACATGATTCCGTGGTTTCACTTATTCTGAGTTTGCACAATAGATCAGAGATTTACGTTGACTGCACTGAACGGTGAACGGTTCTTAGAGTGCTCTGGAGCACTAGAGTCATGTTCACTGCTTGGTGGAGGTGTGCATTCGCGAGATAGTGAACAAGGGTGCAAAGTTATAGGCCAGTGGCTCTTAAGATTGGCGCAAATCATCTATGTAATTTTTTTAATAAGTATTTCTTTTTCCAGTTACAATAGATAACTTATTTGTCAGTTCTATTTGACTGCTTTTACTTTGCTTACTTTACTCCCAGTCGATATTTTACTGAATAAAACTCAGCTTGAAGTAATTCACATTTCTATGCCAATCAACTTTTTGCAACTAATAAAACCTTATTTACCTTTCTCTTAGCAACCCAATAGAAACTAATATTATTTGAATTATTTTAATGTCGTTCAATTATCTCGCTGAATTACACACGAGCATTTTATTTTCTTCGGTTTACATTATAAGCCAATCAGAATGCTTCGTTTACACCAAGAAAACGATTTTACAACGATAAAATTTTGATAAATTCTCTGTACCATTACCTAGGCAACCGTTTATTGATATTGAAAATTTTGAATATTACCTATGATAAATTTTGATAAGAAAAATTGTTTTAATTATTGTAAAACATTTTTTCGAGTTTAATTGCTAGGTGGTGGGGGTGTCACAGGGGTAGTTTTAATAGGGTGAAAATTATTTGTCGGTTGTGGGAATTTATCCCGGGTTCTCAAATCCACAGGCCGACTCGATACCACTGTGCCTTCTAGCCCATTAAAAACAAAACAGTAAAGTTTAACTAAATCATTTCATGTAGAAGATTTAATTATTTCTCTATCGATAAAATGTTGAGAACCAGTGGTTTAGAGAGACAACAGAGAGTCGCAATCGCTTGAGTAGGGTCTTGTAACGGTAAAAGGGCTTAGTACAGCAATAACTCGTGTTGCATCGGAGCGCCTGATAATTAGTACTTAAAGCTAATTTAGTTTCGCCGCTTAATGTGCCCCGGTGCTTTAAAGAAGCTATTATAGTCGTGTAATATTTTATCTGGGCGTACGTACATTAAGCAGGAGCAGCAGCAGCAGAAACACGATCCAAGGCGCCGCGGGCTCTAGTTCACTTGTCTGATCAACAGAACACTGAATTATTCACTGTTTTCTTCATTATTGTAATGTTTTATTTAAGAATAAGTGCCCTTGCTATTCGATTTACAGTTTCACTGTTACATACGCCTGATTGGATCTGGAGTTGACACTTTACAACTAACATCTTAAAAATATGTACCATTTTTATTTGAAACTTTTTACAAATTTTGGATTTGCATTTTTATTTTCTCTTTCATCTCATCAACTGTTTACTATTTGGTAAAATACACATAGTAATTATTATTATTTTTTTAATGATATTACTTTGGTAATTTAACCAATTTTATATGTATTATAGTTCGCGAGATGGTAAAGCTAAAAAAAAAACTATACAGTTATATGGACATGACACCGACAAAGTGTGAAACAAATATAATGACTTAATTGTGTGAAGACGCGTTTCATGGTGTTGAGGTTTATTTGTTTAAAACGCGAGTGAACCGAGCCCTGCCAAGAATATATTTATATTTAAATGAATCTTCAAAATAATTTGAGCGAAAATAAAATATAATGGCTAGTATGTACAGAGCATGTGTTCTTCGGATTTGTTTATTAGAAGTGCGAGCGAAGCGAACCTACCCGCCTATTAATATAAAAATTATTATTATTATTTATTTATAAAGACTTATTTCTATTCACACTAATGCACTAAGCAACGATTTGCACAGACTTACTCTTCCAGCCCAAATGCTCGCTTATATACTGAATCATTTTTTTTTTCACAACTCTCTAGAATATTTCAGAAGTATTTCAACTATCTGCTCGTGAGTCACCGCTCAAACTCGCGCCGTAACTCCGTCATATATCGATGATTCCAAAAAGAATAGAACCATACTCGTTACAATATGTTCAAATCAAATGGTTTTTATAAAACAAAATTTATTTCATTTGATATTAAATAATATTTTTACTTTGAACAGAAACCGTAAAACACCGTAACAGCAAAATACCAAATAAAACCGAAATTTATAATTTTAAATAACCAAAACCTGCTGTAACCGAACTTCAATATTTTTCGGCTGAAGTCCCTGGTTAAATGGATTTTAATTTGAATGTTTCGCTAGCGCCTTATTTTAGTTCTACTGCTTGTAAAAAATATACAATTTCCGCTACCAACAGTACTTACTTATTTATAGAAACGTAAGTTGAATAGATAGTAGCTCTCTTCCTTGTAATTACTCCAACAATTGAACTCACGTTTGATCATTTCCAAGTCTTGTTGGTGTATGAAATCAGATTTGTTCCTGGTTGGAATGAGGCGTCGGTGAAGTCTGTGAACTAGCGGCGGAAAGTGAGGATATAAATTATTCCGCTGACAGCGTCTCGGCGGCGTTGGTGGTACAATGTGCGACGATATCGCCGACTCGCACTGCGAGCCGCGGCTGCATGTTAAGTTATGCATGGGCTTTATTCACGCGCGTCGTCCTACAACCCCGGCGGGTTTTTTTATACGTAATTGATAAATAACCAAACGAATTTTGACAGCTGGGGTGATCTGTACATCCGCACGACCCCGGCGAAGATCAAAACATTTACAGATTTATATTTTAAGATCGTATTTTTATCATTACCTTTATTCGCGTTAAATACACAACCTGATGCTCAAATAATCCAGATGAGAAAAATATTGTTTGTTAATCGGAATGGGTTGGGCGAATGAAAGACTACTATAACAGGTGTATATGTCATCGAAAAAATGTTAAATTCTCAGTAGTATGGTAATGTCTGCAGCGTTACGAAATTCGAGTCCGGAGATCTCGAATTATGAACTATCACACTGCAGCTCGGTGAGTCCGGACCTTGTAACGTAATTGGGACAAAGTAACAAATAAATAAATAAATTAAATTATGCAAATTTTGCTAAAAACAAATACACTTGCGTAGGTGAAACGTGCGATCTACCTGCTTAGGGTTTATTTATTTAAATTCGAGTGAAGCGAGGCTTGTCAAGATTCAAATAAATGTATGAAATTAAGAAAATTTAAGCGAAAAATCGAATATAATGGTATACACGTGTGGAGCATGTGTTCTATGGGCTTAAGATTTGTTTATTAGAAATGCTAGTGAAGCGAGTTTCATCAAAATACGTTCTAATGTAAAAAATAACTGGTAAAATATTAACATTTTCGCATTTGTAATTCTATATATTGCGTAGGACTAGGCAATGTGCACATTGCTTTAATTTTATCTGCCGGTTTTGAAACCTAAAACAACAATGTTTTTGTGGTTTCTGTCCCTTCAACTAAATATTATTCTAAAATAAAACCTTACATATATTAGTACTATTTAACACTATATATATATATATATATATATATATATATATATATATATATATATATATATATATATATAATGTGAATGTTTAAAGGTTTATGCTAGCCCATTTGTTGAGACAATGTTTATTTATTTTATTTTGTTAGTTGTGTACAGTATTCTGTAGAGTTATTTGATATGTTTCTTTCTGTTTCTTTCTTTTCCTTTCTAGTTAGTTCTCCAGTTACATTTATTATTGTTTGTAATGCTCCAAAGAGAAATACAGTAAAATGTACGCATTTATAATATGTGTATGTGGTATGTTTCAGCACCTGCAGCACCTACGATCATCCCAGAGGAGTGCAGCGCAGAAAACAACTCAGTAACAGTAGCGTGGCAACCCCCACCCCAGAGCCATGTGGAGGGCTACGTCCTGGAGTTGGATGACGGCAACGGCGGTGATTTCCGGGTTAGTATACTACATTAATATCGGTGTTACTCGGTTAATGGTTTCATCATTTGATAAAACTTTTATAAATAAATAAATATATCATCACGCCTTTTACACATTACTGGGTGTGGCACTCAAAAACAAAAATTTGAAGTCTCTTCATTCAATATGAGTAAATACTCTAAATAAAAACTTAAATTTGGATAGGACTTTTCTAGTTTTACAGATTGAATGAACAAAATTAAACTCTGGTCACTATGGCTGATGTTTTCAACATAATTATAAGATGTATTAGAATTTGAATTCGGTAATATAAATATAATTTTAAGTAGGTACATATTCAGTATACCATGTCTTAGTGTATGTTTATATTTGACAAACTTCAGTTCAGTGAAATGAATACTTGTCTATCACAACTAGTTTTGATCGTGTATCAAATTGAATGATATGTCAACATATATAATTGGACAAACAACAACGAAGTAAACATTGACATGTGATACCGGCTTTATATTAAACAAATTAAAGCGTCTAGAATTTTGCAGAAATTTTTAATGCAGTTTACATTGGAGAGAGTAATTTTTGTTAACATCTATTTACTCGTACATTTGTACACTGCTCTCTGATGTAAAGGAAATAAATGAAGCCTCTCAAGGTATTAAGAAATTTAAAACACCGTCTGAAGCCAGACAAGAAACTAACTTTCGGGATAAAAGAAACAAGACTTACATTCACGAGTAAGAAGAAAAACGAAGATTAGAAACATAATCCAAATCGTGTGTACAAAAAATAAGACTGCATTTGATGTCTGATAAAGAACTTGAATAGCGTATAGTGTAGGTACATTTGGTATTTATCAATTCATGCAAAAAGCACTTAAAAGCTCATTAAACATGCATATACGTTTTTATTTTCAAACATTGTGCATTTTAAATCCATCCATCATTTAGCTTTTGTTATATGACAAGAATCACACAAACACAAAATAAAAATAGAATTATTATTTAGTTTTATTGCAAACATTACTAACAATCGTAATAAAGTGGATACAACAAAATTCAATGAAACATGTGTACACGTCATTTTTGTTTAAAGAAGTACCACTTTCATTATCAATATACAAAATAAAATATTTATATGATAATTTTTTGACGTTTCATAAAATAAATGAAATGTTTAATTTATTATCACATGAGTGCGTTTTAACAAATGTTGCCATTATTATAGTGAGAATAATAAGAATAATCACTGTAGCTTTAGATTTTTTGATAAATGTCAAATATGTAGTTGTCAAATAATTATTTAAAATAGTTAACACATAATTTTCTTTTTGAATATGCCCTATGAGATCACGCGACTATAGCCTGGCTACAAATTTTACAAAATCTGTTGAATTATTTTCAATTTATTCTCACTCTTTTCCTATATTATTACATCGTTACATATTTGTTCGCATTTTTTCAACTTATATTCAAAAAATACGACTGTCTGCTTTGTAGAATAGCAAATAAATAAATTATAAGGCGCTTTCAAAACAAAATGTATTTAACAACAAAGACAAAATTAATTGTCATCCATACACTTGGCGAAACTAGGTTTAATAAAAAATATAAACTAAACACTTTGCTAAGTCTCACAAAATTCAGCCTCCAAGTCACCTTATGAGGGCATCGTCAGAGGCTGGCCAGCACAGTTAATAACCATAGACGCGTTTCGCTCTTATTAGAGCTCATCAGTATGGTATAACTCACTTCTTCACCTAGAACAAAGTTCACGTGAAGAAGCTGGTGACGAAGAACTGTGCTAGCAGAGAATAAGATCTCTAACAAAAGGTAAGATGACATGAGAAGTTCTGTGGAACAGGCCATGCCATCTACCGAAAAAAAGGAAAAGCTACGCAATAGCAATTTAAATAACAACAAAGACAACATTAATTGTCATCCATACACTTGGTGAAACTAGGTTTAATAAAAAATATAAACTAAACACTTGGCTGAATTTTGTGAGACTTAGCCAAGTGTTTAGTTTATATTTTTTTTACAAAATGTATTATTCTAATTCCGCAGTAATGTCTAATCTGACGATGTTCGTTACAATACGATGCAAAATAATTATCAGTACGATTGCTCTTGTAACCGATACCACAGATCTATATCATGAACATCTCGATCTCGTATACCTCCATACATTAATGCGGTTAGTGTTGCCCGGAAACGTCGTGTCAGATAGATCGAGATCCAGCACTGATTATTATTTCCGGTAATGGATTGATGCGCGGCGGCAAAATGCAATCAGTCGGATCTAATCGTTTGTTTTATTGCAACTTCTTTTCATTGTTTCAATCAATACTCATTTGACGCATTCATGCATTCGTAACTATTTTTTTTAATTGAAAACCTAATTGAATTGTTAACACATCGATTAGGTTGTTCTAAATTTTAGATTGCTACTGTGCACAACAGGAAGTTAATACCATTACAATAGCTAATAGTATTTTACTGTATTTTTTATTACTTATCTGTCCAACTATTTTTGAGAAATTATATCAACATTTTAAATTATTTTTCTTTAATGTTGTTATCGTCTTCTCTAGAAAGTCGAGACGAGACAATAGTTAAGTCTAGAATTGAAAGTCGAGACGAGACAATAGTTAAGTCTAGAATTCAAACTCGAAGTCGAGACGTTTATGCTCAACACTTCATTTTATTTAAAAACATAATTAAATATAGATAGTAGACGATATAATACATAATAATTCCACTTGTCTAAGTCTCACAAAATTCAGCCTCCAAGTCAACTTATGAGGTCCTCGTCAGAGGCTGGCCAGCACAGTTAGTAACCATAGACGCGTTTCGCTCTTATTAGAGCTCATCAGTATGGTATAACCAATCTATGGTTACTAACAGTGCTGGCCAACCTCTGACGAAGACCTGGTAAGTCGACTTGGAGGCTGAAATTTTGTGAGACAGACAAGTGTTTTTTAAATATTTTTATATTTTATTAAACCCATTTTCACCAAGTGACCCGACAATTAATTTTGTCTTTGTTGTTTTTACATAATAATTCCATTTAAAAATGAAAAGAAATGATGCTGTGTCACTTAAAATAGTTTTTATCAATAGCTAATCAGTTTATTATGAATTTAATTTAGTCTAATGTCATTTGGGATCTTGAATTTATTTACTAAATATAAATATTGTAAGTGTTAAAATTATTTGAGACCCAGTCGCGACCATGATAATCGAGACCGAGATGTGATTAACCCTATGTCTTATCTCATGGCGACACCATAATTATTTGTAAATAAATTTAATGGTTTCATATTTAACAATACTTTTAATCTTTAACTTTAAAAATATGTACAATATACAATGTTTCATTTATAGTAACAACTTGTTTCAAAAAGATGCCAACATCAGATTCAATTAGGTGCATGATTCACCTTAACCCAATTATACAAAATCATGTTATTTATTTGGATATAAGTTGAAATCAGTGAAATATAAATGCAAAAACTTTTGTTTGGTAAACGCAAGTTGTATCCATTGGATCCACGATCGTATGTGAATTTATAAAAAGTAATAGAATACAAATAAGATGGCAATAATACTGCATTACACACGTAACATCATATGCTAGATACATAATCTGATTCAACTTATGACAATTTCCTATTCGTGTCTGTTACCGGATACAGAACAGTCGAACAGACTTATGCAATAATGGAAGTTGGAACATTCTGTTCTAGTCCGTGTTATAAGCATTACATTTACAGTAAGTAATATTGTTGTAACACTTTGCAATTATACCAAAAACAATGAAGATACATGTTGAATGTCTTTTGATAATTTCCTATAAAGTAATTATTGTGAAGTAGGTACTGTTTAGTGCTTAGTGTAGTAGATGGTGCTTTGCAACAACAGGCCTCTTCTTCTTGTAGAGGATAGTTCTGCTTTAACGACAGTGGCGGCGCTGGCGGCGAGGGACAGTGTTTATGGTCGCGGCGTGTCCACGGCGATATTGCATTCTTGCGTTCTCCTTTCGGCTTACGCAGGGGTGCACTTACTGCCACACTTCACTTTCAGTTTATATTAACTTATTTTTCATATTTTTATTTTGATACAATGCCAGTAGCTTTAACCACCCTCACATGGCATTTTTATAGAGGTTATATGTGAGGAAAATCCTGAATTTAGCTTTAAAATATTTTCGCGTATATTGTCTGTTCTGCTTTGCTTGCTTTACAAAATATATGTCGACTTTTTTGCTAACATTTTTCATGATGGGGTACTTGTGCTATTTCCCAGAAATTCTTTTAAATCATATTTCGATATATTTACAAAATTTTACTTTGCATTTTTACTGAACCTACGATTCCTCCAGTAGATACAATTATTTTCGAGTCCCTAATGTTCGCGGGTTCAAAACATCTCTGACTTTGATTGATTTGTATACTGATTATAGAACAAAATTAATTTTCTAGAAATTTGAAAAAAGGTATTTCAGTCCTAGCGAACATATTTAGTGTTACTGGTTTAATAGTACATTTAATTATTTATAATTATGTTACTAATGAAATAAAACTATAAACACTGCCTACAAATAATCATTTATTAATAAGTTATTATATAGGTATCTGGTGTAATGCCTTATTTTTATTTGAGTACCTAGTTTTAACATAGAAAACTTTACGATGACAAATGAGAGCGTAATTGTCAACTTTTCATAGCAATCATAGAAAAAAATTATTATTGATGTATTATTAAACTACAAATACTTAAATGAGGGTAATCAATAAAGGCACCTTAGCAAACAAAGTAAATAGATATAAAATAATAGCAACGTACAGAATAACATAAAAATAAATATCACTCCCTTTACCTATTACCGAGTGTGGCACTCGGCCTTAGCAGATCTCGGTAAGTGATATATTTCTTAGCGTGAAGTGCGGTTATCAACCGTCAAAGCAAGACTCACAAAGATGGTAGAGAGGGAACCACTGGAGTAATTTTTAATCTGGTGAAAATTGTTTGTCGGCTGTAGGAATAGAACCCGGGTTCTCAAATCCACAGTCCGACTCGATAACACCGAGCCACCTAGCCCATAACAGAATAACATGATATAAGTTATGTGGCCAGGTCTGTCACACTGTCATAACATAGTCGCCAAATAGCCGTAATAAGTTTATTTAAAGTTTATAAATTTTTAATGAAACAAAAAATAGGGTTCCAAGAATTTACGCATCGATTAAAATATGTAAGAAATCTCCACTCCAGCTTCACTAAAGACAAAACTATATTTTTTTCGTATCACTTAATTATCATAGTCGCGACGGGCGTCCGTCACAGATGACAACAGTGCCAGGATCACGTTGGTGATCACGCGACGCTGTGACTCACGATTACGACACGACCAATGTATGTATGGAATGGACCATTAATCTTGCAGAGGATGCTAGACGCCTCGACGCAGGCAGGTGGTACGTGGGGTGAGGGTACATGTCAGTCTGACGCGACGTCCGATTCTACTCGCCAGTGGCGTCGATGTGTGCTGTGATTTATGGGATAAATATTGAAAGGTTTGAAGGGTGTAGAGAAATATAAAAAATTAATTGACTACGTTACACTAGAGACTACACTCTTTTACGTCTGGACTATCGAATAAACTTAAATAATTGCATGTAGTATTTTAACAACTTCAACATGTATTATCGTAGTTTTCTTGGACAAACATTTCTAAATTATCTACTACCATCTTATATTTTTTAAATATTTAATTCCATGGTAAATTTACCACAGTGGATACCTCTTATGTGTACAAAAGCAGCAAAATTTCAAAGCTCGCTATCTTAAAATTATATCGAAAAAATACAATTATGTCTGTAGTTCGCATTCAACTATAAAATCTAAGTTCCCTAATTGGAATTAAGTTCCTGTTGTACAGAGTAGCAAATAAAAAATATGCAAGGTTTATTTAAATTAAAGAAGAGATTTCATTCGACGCCACTGCGTATCAGTAATCGGTTATTGGCAATCGACAGAGGGTGATTCAATTGGTTGATGGCCACATGTCCGTTGGCCGCTTGTCTCTACTATGCTATATACCACGGATTTTTACCACTTACAATATCACACAAATATAGACAATCGTAGCTAGGGATGTTGCGATAATATCGATATCAGTAAAGTATCAAGTATCGGTATCTTGTGAAGGAATTATAGTTTCGGCGTATGATGAATGTCTTCATGTTAATAAAAAATCTGATGTGGACACCACATGACTTCCTTGTACGCGTATTAAACTATAGATATTTTTTTAATTGCACATATTTGACATAAAATCTTTTATTTTTTATTTTTTGTTCTAATCCATAGCAAACTTAATTAAAAAAAAAAAAAAATATATATAATATTTAAATTTAGATATCTCGCTTATGCAAACGGCTAATTTAAAAATTCTTAATATACTAGACGCAGAATTTAATTCTCTAAAACTTTTATTTGCAGCATTTATTTCTAAAATTAAAATAATACCATTTTTTTCATGGAAAACTGTTAGCAGCTTCATGTAATGTGTCACTTCCGGTTAGTCTATTTTAACCAAAATCTATTATGTTATTTCCATTGATATAGTAGTCTTATATACCAAATTTGGAAAGTTTTAAATTATATTTGAATATAGTTTTTCATGAAAATCTATTATAGGCTTCAAGTAAAGTGCCACTTCCGGTAGTTGTATAATGACCAAAAAGGGAGGTGCACAACTAGATGTTATAACAATCCTAAATATAAAGTTTCAATTTTTTACGGCTTACCGTTTTTGAGTTATGCGAGTTACGTACGTATGTACGTACAGACGGCACGACGAAATTAGTCAAAATGGATTCAGGGAGGGCCAAAATACCTATTTCCGTTGAAATCTGAGAACCGAAAATTTTCGCGATTACAATACTTCCTTTACTTCGTACAAGGAAGTAAAAATTATTCATTGAAAAATTTTTAATAGAAGCTGATAGCCGCAACATATAAAAATATCTATTTCTGTCATCATAGAACTTAAAATAGCGAATAATAATTAAAGATATTTTTACAGATACACCCTGTGTAATTTAATAGATTTTCAGTAATGAATTTATCGGTAAACATCACCTGCCCGATGTTTCATGACCAGAAGGCAAATGAATCCGGCAGACTCATTATTACATTATGCCAATAACATGAAGGTGGATCGTTGGTCGTTTGTTTGTTTGATTTTGTGACGTCAGGGCGATGGGAACGCATCGCTAGCGTTGGCGCTGTGCCCCAGGGTGAACGCCATCAAGCGCACACATTAAATTTCTGTGTAGCATATTGAATTTCTGCGCCCGAAGCTATACTTTTAACATTCATTAATACGCACCAAAATCGTCGCTACCATTAGTTCATCTTCGTTACATTAAATACGCTGTTGTTACTTGATATCTTTTTAATTACCTACATGTTTATAAATAATATTAGGTATTATTATTAATATGATAAATACTTCCTTTGGTTTTGTAATTATTAGTTTTTAAACTAAAACATAATGACTGGATACTACGAGATCGGTTTTTGAATACATCAGTAAGGTAGTTTTAGTTTTTTATGATGTATTTCAACCAATTTTTTGTACTGTTTTATCTTTTTTATGTATAATTGACGATACATTTTTTGCTGAAACATAAGTGACAACGAGTAATATATGAAAAAAAAATTAATGAAAAATAAGTCTATATATCCAAAATTAGGGCAGTTAAAAATCTCTAGTTTTTAGCTTTGTATTCAATAGGATTTTTTACTGAACCATATTTTTACTCATTTAAATAATCTCATACAATTTTTGTTACGAGATATATGAACAAGAATAAATTAAAAAAAAACTCTAAACTTCAATACTGAATTAGTTTATTATTGTAAGAACCACATTTTTATTCATTAAAATTAATGGTCATAATATTTGTTGCAAGATAAGTAAAAAAGAGTAGAATTTGAAAATAATAACAGCTATATGAGTCTCTAAAATTAGAGCAAGTAGGATTTCCTAAATATCGGTACCTATTACATTCAGTGATTCCTGTTTCCTATTTAGAACCGGCTATGAATACTCGTAATAATATTTATAGCAGAAAAGTACTTACTTGCTTGTTTCTTACAGGAGGTTTACTGCGGAGTGGAGACCATCTGCACAGTGGATGGACTGCACTTCCACTGCATGTACAATGCACGAGTGAAAGCATTCAACAGTTCTGGAGAAGGCGAATACAGCGAGCTCATCGGCCTGCAGACTGCCGAGGGTAAATTTCACACAATTTACACTTATAAAAATTCACTACACTTTTATTTACCCTACTAATTAAGTTTGAAAAAACTTATTTTATCAGTAAACAATATAAATAAGTTGCAGCTTTAATTGCAAAGTGTCATTTCACAAATAGGTTATGTTAAAAATTATTTAAACATTTAAAGTGATTTTATATTTAAACAAAATCAGACGTAGCAATGAATTATATAGACACGATTTTATATTAATTAATTAATAATTATTAATTTCACATTATTTTATATTATTCATATTGATAAATTGTTATTATAATTACTAACAAACCAACGCACCCGATTAGCGCACTAATATTAATTGTATACATTCAACGAATAGGTAACATAATACTAATGCTAACGATCAATTTGTAAACAAACGTGAATAAATTAAATCTTGCTAATTTCAATAAACAATACTGTAAAACAACTACCTATATATTTGAGTTGTTTGAAGTTCACTATAAATGGAATTAAATTCCTGTTGTGTAGAACAGCAAATGAATAATGTTTCTGTGTGTGGTGTTTTTAGTGGCGTGGTTCACCTTCGACCCACTACTGACAGGTCCAGGTCTCCAGTATTCGGAGGACAGCCTCAGTGTATCTGGTGAAGGATGGGAGCACCGCGTAGCACTTGGTAGCGTCGGTTTCTCCCGCGGCGTCCACTACTGGGAGATCTCCATCGATAAGTTTGATGCCGACACGGATCCAGCCTTCGGCATCGCGCGCATTGATGTCGCTAGAGACAAAATGCTAGGTGAGGAGATACCTTCGTTTATGCAAATAACCAGATAATATTATAATACGGATTATTTCAAGTGTGCTTAAGGAACAAGAAGATTATGAAACCTGATATCTTATCTAGAATAAATTGTAATTACTACGAGTTTGAATAATGCGGAAACTAGTCAAGGTGGGGCAGTTGAACGGAAATGAGAGAACCGATAAAACCGAGATGTTACACTAACAAGACTGCTTTCTAATTAATATTATTTAACTACTAATACATACTACTACTACTTAACTATCTGACTATACATCTATCCTTATTAGTAAAGGATGATTTTCTACTGCCAAATATTATAAATGAAACATTATGTATTTTATATCTATTGTTATAGTTAGAGATTGAAAGTGTTGTAATAAATTTGAAAAAATTGAATTTATATGCAAATAATAATGATGATTTTATTTCTCAAAAACGGTTGGGAGCAAGATAATGTAAAATCCAATATATTTCTAAATTTAGTAATCTATACCTGAATACATTTTCATTCAAATTTTGCACTAAACAAAATCTATAAATTTACTATATTTTATACTTTTTCCTCTCGATCGTTTTAAAAAATGAAATGAAATTTTTGAAATCATTTCCCGTTATTATTTGAATATAAATTGATGTTTTAAAATTACAATACTTTCAATTTTTAATTTCAATAAGATGTTCCATTTACAATAACAATATTTTGTTTGAAAAAAATCAAATTAAGTACAGAGTAGCAAAATACAACTAAATGTAGACGAATGTCATATAATAAAATATGATGTTTTATAGGTAAGGACGACAAGGGTTGGGCAATGTACATCGACCGGCAACGATCGTGGTTCCAGCACGCGGGCGGCCACGAGCAGCGCGTGGAGGGCGGCGTGGCGGCAGGCGGAACTATTGGCGTGCTCCTCGACCTAGACCGGCACCAGCTCTCCTTCTACGTGAACGAGGAACCCCAAGGTGCTGTGGCTTTCCGCAACTTGTATGGGGTGTTCTACCCCGCCGTGAGTGTGAACCGTGGAGTATCCGTCACGCTGCACACCGCACTCGACGCGCCCTCAGATAGTGATGACACCTAATCTACTACCAGTCTTGACACAGTCAAACGCAAAACATAGTTCTATCCTACTATTCACTAGCTGTATAAACCGATCGACATTGTATTATCAGCTCAATTTTTGAATGAAAATGTTGTATTAAAAGAGAGTTGGTAATCGTATTGTTTGTTAATCTTAACATCTAGCGCCAGGCCTAATCATATCATAACTTCTAGAAATACTTATGTGTTTTTTATTTACAGTTCGCGAACTGATCCCGGCACAGTCGTTACCGCCATTATAGACAGGTTCCATTACTCTATTTCCAATTAGTTTCTTTAGGATGCCATACACTTATTCCATCCTTCACAATTGATCTGCAAGGCATGTTAAATTTTTCACTAAACCTTTTCAGAACTTCTAAGCTGGCCCAAGAGGTAGACATTTGTAAATAATATTGATGACATCAAGAGCTCGATAGCAGATCCTTCGTTGTTGATTTTCTTTGAAGGATTGAAAAGATGCAAAGGAACTAGTTTGAAAAGGAATATAGTGAAACCGGACAATAATATGCTTGGTGATAGTGTCGTTATGAGTTCGAGAACATAATTGTCAAGCCACGTATTCATATGATAATAATTCAAGTTAATTTCGACATTACGTGATCACCTAGATAGCTAGGTGATCATAAGTTGGTTCATATAGCAACGAGTAACTATTAAGTCTCAATAAAATCTTTGTTCACACACTATACCTCATAGCACACTGTAAACGATGTATTTTAATGTGATGTAATGGTATATGTTTACATACACAGCAGGTATTTAAAAATTCGTCCAATGTTACAGATAGATGTAAAACGCCCAATCAGTTATTGCTATAATGAAATGTCATCAGTATATTAAATATATTTTTTCATTAATGCTTTGTAGCACTCATATTTATAAAAAAATTTGAAAAATGCTAGATAATTTAGTTCTTCGTAACTTTTATTTGAATCATTTTAGGAAATATACCTACATGCCATTAAATGGGGTAACATGAATTTTTGAAACATTTATCTTACAACATATCGTGGCACACTATCCCCGATTAATATAAATTCGTTTTTTCGTTCTACATTTTTTCCTTTAACACCATTCTTTTCAATCTCACATCTTTCATATATTGACATATGCCGGATTATTTCTTATAAACATGAGTGCAATTGCCAGTACCAATTTTATCGACATTAAAGTCGTAATATATAAAAACATTAATACAGTTGACGTTGATAATTTTGGTATAAAATATTTGATATTTTAAAAATATAAGTTGCATCAATAAAACATCTACAATAATTACATCTACATATAATAAACAGTAATGATCAAAATATCACCCCTTGCCCGTTGTAATATCAATGGTTACTATATAATTTGATGTAATTTAAAACTAACCACTCGGTATTTGATTGTTATCTATGTTTATTGTTTACAATGCTTAAGTATATGTACTGTAAACCGACTGATTATAAAATATATTTTAATGTATAAATGTATTAGAGTAAAATAATGATGCGAAGGGCATCCAGAAAGCAATTATCGTTTATCTATTAAAACAGGAAACAATCAGAAGAAAATTAATTAATTTCTATTGATTCTTATACTTTTTCTCAATTTGAAAGGCAAAGTAGTCAATTTTGTAAGACTGTTTTAAATAGACAAACGGTATTGATTTCCTGGGTAATTCTTGTAATTTTTGTTTACATTTTAAGAACAGTAAAGCGTAAAATCTATCATCTAAAACTGACGGTTTGCACACGAAACAGCAACAATTTGTATACATATCTGCAAGTGTGCAATACTACTGTTAACATGTAAGTTAGCTAGTAAGTTTGTTTATCTGTCAAACCTATAGCTGTTCTTACCTTTACCGTACTAGTATCTGTTAATAAGGATCTGTTCTTTATTTCCGTTCCGTTAAATAAGTTTGTCAAACATATAACAAATAGGCTGGTGGTTAGATATTATCTGTTATGTTAGAAAGCAAACATAAAATACTGCAAAAGAATAATTATTCTCGTATAGGTGCGCACACAAAAGTGGACAAATTTTTAAAAAATTGTTTCTCTGAAACAAATACAAATTAAAGTTCATTTAATTTTCTTTATTATAATAATTTGGCAAAAATATTTAATTATATAGCGTGAAATAATATTAAAGAAAATTAAATGTATTAATAGTTCCATAGATACAAATTTTTAAATATAGATTAGGTGTTTATAGTGCGCATATTGAAACTTGTTTATTTTTATAGACACATGTATTAACATTTAGTTGTATGAATGAAATCATTAAGTAAAATATAAATATCGTCATGATACGGCTTCGGAGTATTCCGATAATTTAGATGTACGTTAAAGAAGACTGATATTTTGGCTAGGAAATACATATAATGAAAAATTAATTCGTAAATTTTCAACAAAAAAAAGTAATGATAAAAAGAACGTTAAATATATTCAAATATCTAGGTTATTTACAAAAATATATTGGTATAAACTTGTATATAATTTTAGCACAAAATGCTATGAAACTGTTATGAATGATGTGTTCTTAAATTATCGTTATGGTTATAGTTAATTAGATAAAAACACTTTTAATATTATTTGAATCAGAATTTTGTACATATAAGTAGAGCTATCTTAAAATATTTTCAAAACAACTTTCGTAAATTTTCCTAAATTATTTTAGAGAGAAATATTTCAATTAAAAACGTTTAAATTAGAAACATTTGAGACAGTAAAAAACATGTTGTTTTGAAAATACAAAAATACTACACGTTTAGCAATGCATGGTTAAATTAATTTATTTCCACATGTAACACTAATGTTTTTACATACATATATTTAGAAAATAGACTAATGTGAAGTGTAATTAAGTAATAAAATTAATGTATAAAATCTAGTCGGTCTATTCTTTAATCAATATATTCAAAATTAATGTTAAGAAGGTAGACCCTGTAATGAAATGGTGACCACGTAAAGTTGATGTTTTATTATTTATTCAAAATCTACATGTACATTTTTTTTACAATACAGCGTTTAGCTCATGTGAAATTTGAATTTATTCAAATTGTATACTCAATGTATATTTGTATCATAAATTTAAAATATGAAAATAATACACATACACAACAAATAAATTTTTGTGTTTTATTCAAGTCATTGAATGCAAGTTTCCTATAATTCTCAATTTTCATATGGATAATATCTACGTAGAATAAAATGAGAGATGAGATAATGTGGACGATCAAGGAATAAACGAGCAAGATAGGAATGTTCGGCGGAGAATATTTGCAGAACGAATACACTGAATATATGTTCAGTGAATGTTTCAAGTTATCCTATTTAATGAGACAATGTGATGCTTATGTACGCTTTTAATATGTAAAGAGATCATAATAACGAATTGGTGTTATTTGTTCTATTGTGTATAAAATGAGTCATAATATAACAAATTGGCAACTGTTCTGTAACAATGATGTTTATCGTGGTGTTGTGGTAAATAATAAATAACACTGAATGGTTTAAGACGAAATCATTTACTCACTGGATACAAACATAGTGGAAACTATGAAACATAAAGCACTCAGTTAAAAAAGTAGTATTTAGTTTAGATGAATGTAACAGTAACAATTGTCATGATGATTGATCTATAAAGTAGTTTTGTATTTATGGTACTTTAAATACAATATTTTACAACACACATTATTACTACAGGTTTGTTTATCTAGGATTATTTTAGTACTACTCAATTATTTTAGTTTCTAACTGAAAGTTCATCACTCACCTACATATTTTATAACGTACGCATTTTCTCAGAACAGACATGCCAAAATAAATTCCAACACTTCATTAGTACCTTATAAATTAAGATGATATACATTTTGTTCTTACGCAAGTATATGTTTCTAGAGAATATTGTTATAAAATAATATACACAGGTTTTGTTAGACAACTAATTCATTGGGTAAATATCTCATTTTCTTAATTATTGTACATTGAAGTGTATCTGACAAGTTTTCTGTGTAAATGACAGTTTCAAGTTCTTCATTCATAAATAGTGTTGGCAAATATGCATATATGGGATAGAGCGTGATGTTATGCATGTATGTAAATATTTGGAAACTTTATTTAGTTTCAACTAGACATTTAATGTGAGTAATAAGTTGATTATATCAAATTGCACAAGGCATTTTATTAACAGATGACGTTTTTTATACGTCGTTTATTTTCATTTTTCTATAAATGTATACCATGGTGTCTACCAGTATCAGAATAAGGATTGCAAGATATTACAAATTTCACACAATTTCATAGCAAAATCGGTATTTGCATCCCAAAACTATTTTAGTGAAACATTCTTCAAATTCAACTTGTAGAGAATGAAATGTGTATGTAAATATTTTTTAATTTATTTGGTTATGACTATAAAAACTGGAGTAAAAATTGACAAAAATAAGTTTTTTTCCCATGATGCATTAAAAACTGATTTTTTTGAATATCTTATATATGAAAAAAGAAATAATTAGTTTTTAATATTTTTTTTAAGAATTGGATAATTTTTAAGGATTTCAAGTTTCTCAATTCTAGGCTGGTAGACTAGTGTATATCCATTTAACAACACTATTTATAAATAATAAAAAGTTTGGAGGCCTAAATTGTGTTCCGTTTCAAATTTCGTTTTACTACTAATGAGGTGTAACGAATTTATATCAGATACACAACAAAACACATCAATGCCTTAGTTTGTAATAAAGTACATGTAATATCTACAATTATATTATCTAAGGTAAATATTATATATATATATATATATATATATATATATATATATATATATATATATATATATAATTTTCAGACCTGCAAATACCACAATGCAATATAAGGAAACAGGCTCGCTCTCTTAATTTATATATATTTCGCGAATCTGAAAAGTAATTTTAAAATAATATTATCCACTAGCTTTCTTTTTCTATATAATACTAATATATACAACGAATTCATTTAAATAATATAAGTGTACAAAAAATACGAGATAAATTCATAAAATGATGAATTTTATGCCATGTGCAATCTTTCCAATTCAGCAAAGTATAAATAAATTTCTGTATACGAGTAAATATTCAAAGCTTCTTATAGATAGTAGAACAATTTTATTTTTGTTATTGAAAAAGTCCATAGCCACCTTGCATGTTAGTATGTAAATTATGTATTAATTTATATTTAATTTTTAAACCAATTTGAGTATATATATAATAGTACGAATAACGATTGTTATATCGTTCAATAATCATTTTCAAATAAATTAATTGAAATATTTACAATTTGTATTACATCGCGTTTCCCATCTTAATTAGCTTGACTTGGAATATGAATGAATATAAATGTGACAAGCTTTTATAAAATAACATAATCCTACGTTGTATTAGACATACATGCACGGTGTCTACTGAATATATGAAAGCAGATGCCGATTTTGTAGAAATTGGATGGTGATGAAAGGAAAGTTTATACAAGCGATGTAACATTAATTCGCGAATAACTACGATTCATTTCCTCGCAAAATATCAAATGCGTGAGTACGAACTTGTAAACAGAACATTGGTCCGACTAGACGTGGGCTGCTTGTACATAATATCATACCGCACATTTTACTAAACAGAACAGAACGGAACAGAATGACATGACACACCAAACTGTGATGTATGTATGTATATATGATGTCTCACAACGAGTAACAGTGAGTTACAAACGAAACGACAGCGACAAGGCATCAGAGAGGCAGTACTAATGTAAATGTAATGTGACCTAGTATAAACGCACGCAGAATATGTTACGTACAGCGAACAGTTTATTTGCAGGTCGGGAAAACTTACTAGTCGAATTACAAATATGCAAGCTAGAACATTATGTACCGCGTATTTACATACAAACAACTCTATCGAATAAAACAAGACACACACTAGAATCAAAGTTACGTTTAGTGAATTCAAGGTTGGAACTATGTACAAATATTTTATAGCCTTGTATGTAGTAAGTAGTGATATTATGTACAGAGCCAGCCAGCGACCATCATGCGTTCACCTCAGGACAAGCGACATTCCCGACAGCACACGTGCAGCGGTGGGGCGGGAGGCGGTACGGACACGGACAGCAGACGCTGCTCTCAGACAAACACCTTGGCTAGCGCATCGGCACCTGCGCTCGCGATATACGGCCGCGTAGGGTGGAACGCCACGTCCAGGATGGATTCGTCAAATTTCTTGCGGTGCGCAGTAATCTCCTGCACGCATGTCTTGTTGTCTAGATGCCACAGTCGGATGCTACAATCGTGGCTACCCGACAGCAAGTACAGCCCGTTGGGATCGACAGCCAGGCTCGTCACTGCGTCCAAATGCGCCACCATCGAGTGCACCAGCTTTCCCGTTGAGTTATCCCAGAAGCGGATGTGTCGGTCCTCATGTGCGGTGATGGTCATTGCTAGCGTTGGATGGCACACTACTCGGTTGATCTGCTTGCCTATCGCGTTGTTTACCACGTCCGGACTAGACTCAAGCCTCACCACGGGTTTCGCCGTTTCCGTGTCATAGATGACGCAGTGAGCGCTGTTGTACGCAGCTACGATCTTGTTCGTCTCGTCGCGAACAAAGTCAACAGAGGACGGTGCGCCGTCTTGTTCGGAGGCGAATGAGTTAAGTAGCGGCATCTTAGATTGCGGTGACCACAGCTTAACGAAGCCGTCGGCCGAGCAGGATAGCAGCTGCTGGCGTTGGTTGTCCACGGCTAGACCCCATACGGCGTCCGTGTGGCCCTCAAGCGTCGCGTTTAAAACATCTGGTTCAAATGAGTCATACGGATCAATATTCGCGTTAGGCAGATTCCAACAGTGGATGGCGCCGTCCAAGCCACCGGAAAAGCATTGCTCGCCGGTGCCCGACATGGCTAGACACAGTACAGGTCCATTGTGGGACCGGAATGTGTACAATGGTTCCACATCCAGTGAAGCTGACTTTTTAGCAGGAACTGTCTTTTGTAAATTCCACAACTTGAGCGTGTGGTCTTCGCTGGCTGTAATCAATACAGGTTCAATTGGATGAAAAGCAAGAGCTCTGACTCCATCAAAGTGACTTCTAAGCGTATATTTGGCGTTCCATGTTTTCCGGAATGCCTCTTTACTTGTCGTAATATCGTACGTCGTCTCGGCATCATTGTTGACGGTGAGTTGCGCCAGTTCGCCTAAGCCTAAAGCGCTGTCGATGTTCTCGTCGTCGCCGCCCAACCGCATCGTGGTCCGCGGGGCTCCAGGAGTCTGATACGCGATACCCTGGCCCCAATCTGCACTTGGGTTACTCTGAGCTCGGATGTCGCCGATGTTCGAGTCCTCAGATTCAGTTAACAAGTTCAGTTCATTGAGCACTTCCTCAGCTTCTGCATCTACATCATCTGCCACATTTTCATTTAGGATAATCGACTTGGTTTTTCTTTTCGCTGTTTTCACGTCATCTAGATCATCTGTGGCATCGAGGTCTGCGTCGTCTGACATATCATCGTCGTCCTCCATATCTACATCAGCTACATTAGAGAGGAATTCAAAGTTGGCCATGACAGCTGCTTCAGTATCCAAGATCATGGCTTCAGCTAGAGAGCTAGGCTGTGCTTTCTTTGCCGGAGTTCGGCGGCCCTGTGTTTCGCTCGCCCTTTTGTTTGACTCGTTGCCATTGACAGGCGCTCCATTGTGGTTCTCCTCTTGCTCTGCGTTATTGTTGAGGCCCAGCAAGGACCTCACGCGCAGGTTACGTACATCGATGATCATGTCCGTGTAGCCGATCTCTTGCAGGTACTGCCGCAATAACTGTCTTCCTTGTCGCCACGTTACATTTGATACGGATGTGTATGGCGCTTCACCCTCGCCTTGAGGCTCACCAGAAACTCCTGATTCCTCCAGCGCTGGAGGCTTCATATCGCCTTGTTGCAGATCTACTCCATATTTTAATTTATGAAATTTCGCACGTTCTTGTTTTAATGCATATTCTAACATTTTAATTCTTCTAACTAGGTCATTTTTTAAATTTTCTTGTCCTTTTCTTTCGCCTTGTAAAAATGCAATCCGTGCCTAGAAATAATCATAGTTAAGTATAATTTAAAACCTAAAGTAAACGCGGTTCGCTTAATTAACATACATTAAAAATTCAAGTAATTTATTTACAATCGTTTAAGCACATTTTAATTACAAGATTATATTTATCTGTTAATTTAACATTATTTTAAAAGTGGTTAAAGATATTATTAAAATATTTGTTTTCAACAAAACAATCACACTGAAATTTCATGAACAAAAGAATCAGCTGTCAAAATGAAATGCCTAGTCGAAAAAAACAAGAACATCACGAAATATTAAAAGAAAATTATATGCGTTATTACAAAAGCACGTTATATATATTTTACTAACTTGCATTTCATATTTTAAAATGAAATATAAAAATAATAAAAGTAAATAATGTTAACAATTTAATATCAATAACTACCAGTATCACTTGAATGGAAGATTTATGTAGTGGTACACAAAAATAAATAAACCATAAACTTGATGTAGTGACATATACATTAAAAATATAAATGTAAAAACATGAAAATATTACATAAAATTACCTGTAACTCGGCTCTATCAACTTCCCATTGGGATCTTTCTAGCTCAAACCGAGCCCATTCATGTTGAATGAAATGTAATATACCGGGAATAGAATACTGACTTCTTTGACTGGTCTCTTCATTCTGCTTATTGTTTATGACAGAACCGGGTTGAGAACTGCCGTTTTGATGCGTTACAGAACTTTCCTCCATTGTAGGTGCTCTGCACTGACTAGGTACCTTCATGACATGGCAGCCATTGCTAATAGTTAAAGGCTACCACAGTTGCCATTGTCACCAAGAAACACACTTATAATATATACACGTTATGATATTAATTAAGGTATAAGATTTTAATGGTTCACACGAATTCAACAACTTAAATAACTTTAAAATTACTTATTTAAAATAATTAGGAAACAGTTCCACTAACGTAGTACACATCACAGATACTTTTCCTTTTATCACTTCGTTTAATCAAGACTGCCAAACTAATAACAAAAAATTTCTGTCACCAGATAGAACTCAAGAATTCTTTGAAATAAATCGAATTAATGTTTTTTTTTAAATATAATCATACATAATAACAAAATACAATTTGCTATATATATTACTATTTGAGAATATGTATAAATTTTTAAACACTACAAATTTTATGAAATTAGAATATTTGTATTTACATATAGGTACTGAAATTACATTTGAACTTTTGTAACAATTATACATTAATACAATATGTACGAATATAACTAACCATATATTTATTTAATAGCTCTAAGTTTATTCAAATACAATTAACTTTAGTATAAAAATACAGTAACGGATATTAATTTAAAATTTATTTGTAGGCACAAGTCATTACACGGTTACTAAAGCAATGAAATAAAGTTGGAACCACACAATTTAAATTTAATAGTCGATATTTATAAAAACAACAGTGTATTTAAAATAAATTACTTTAGTAGTTAAAAAAAATTGCAAATACTTTACAAGAATTCTTCACACCAATCATTTAAACATTGATAGCAATCTGATGATTGTTTTATATTAGCACTGCAAGTGTCTTTCATCCATTCTTGGAAGAGTTCTTGATTTTTCTTCAGTACTAAAAACTGACCTAAGACTACATACGCCTGAAACAAAATTGAATTCCATTATTTTATTTGATATTTTTATCTACGAAAAATTTTAGATATACATGACTCATACCTTAAATATAGGTTAGATATATATTTTTTTTACAAAATTTGATAAAAATTGCACACAAATATAATATATAAAATATATATGAGAATATGCAATACAAAATATTATTACCTTATCAAAACCGGCTGTACTAAGACGTTTTCCTAAAACTTCACCAACGCCAGCTAAATCTGTTACCGGTTTATCACCCATTGGCTCAGCAATGAAATTTCTGTGTTTTTGCGAAGTGCTCGACATTTTGTGGCGTTTACAATATTACTTATCTATGTGTTTGTTAGCAAATGTAATTGATTTACAATTTTGAACGAAGCACATATAAACTACCTACAAATAACAGATATTTTACGTCATAAGATAATGCGCATGTCTGAATAATTTTAAATTGACTGATCCCGACATCTGGTGAGGATTTCAGAACATACTTTCTGCACTTTTTTATACATTTAAAATATATTTGATTTGGATGGAATAGTAACTTATAGAAACATATCTTTTCTAGTGTGAAGAGAACCTGAAAGGTTGAACTTTATTGCCTTGTTTTTTCCAGTTACAAAATATTCCCTCAACAATTATTTAGTCTATTGCACAGAGACAAAGTTATTGGTTTCAAATAAAATTAGTACGTTAACTATTTAAAAGAATTTAATCTATTTATGTGAAACCAATATTACAATAAATAAAAACACCCAATTTTAGTTCAATTCAGAAGCAACAAATGAATTTTGAAATAAATTTAGTGAAATAATCTCTTCACAACATTTATGTGTTTTTTTTTTCTGGTTGTATTTTAAACATGTATTCCGTTGATGTTTCAGAATTAATACAAAATATAGTAATTTAACGTTTTTGATTTTGTGTTTTTAAATAAGAAATTATAAATGAGTGAAACACATGTTTAAAATACCTGTTGAACAGGTCACAAAACAAAATAACAATTGCCAATTTTTTATCACTATATTCCATATCTAAAATATCCCCAAAGGCTCTGACAGAAGAAACAAATTGGTTTGAGAAATAAAAAAAGATTTTAAAGAGCCAACAAGTAGAAAAATGCCAAATAGAAACATTTTTGTAGAGTAGTAAAATTTTGAAAAAGTATGCGCTGAGATGATCTACAACACTTGAAAAATAATACTGTTTTTTTTACATTGAAATCCCAAATAGAAAGTGTTTGCATCTCAGTCGCGGGTCCACGCTGTTGGTAAAATTACGTGGTGCGGCCAGTCTTGGTGGGAACGAAACACCGCCCCCCAGTGAGAGACAGAGACCGACAGCTGGCCTATATGTTTGTACTTTCTCTCTGTCCCATTGAATCTCCTGCTTGTTTGAAACGAATCTGTTACGTTATACTTTATTCTTGCGTGTCACCTGTCACACGCCAATGAAGTCTAGTCAATCTTCAACCGTTAAACCGTCCTCAATTCATGATAAATATAAAAAGAGCCACACAACAAATCAAAGTATCGTAATCACTGAATAATCTCACGACAACACTGTGTCACAGAATCACTGGTTATTATAAATAAACTTAGTATCGTTATCGATCAACAGAAGACATTAATGAAGAAAGTTCAGTACGAGATCCACCATTGTCTCTACGTCGCGGTCGCGCCACTCTCGCTCGGTATATCGGTTTCGGTATCTACACGCTAACGTTCTTTCGTTTGAAGTTGATCTGAGCAGACGCATTGCCGCGGAGCCCCGTGCCAGTGTCGGGGGAGATTCACGGTGTTGTTGAAGCCCGACACTGCGCACTGCACCCCGCGAGCCAAAGAGTCATGTTCAGACAAATTGCGATTATAAAAATAAGTTTACAGAATTCGCAAGCAGCGGTGCGGGACCAGTTATTCGTGTGGCGGCGCAGCGACGGCCGCGCACCACCGCTTGCCCTCGGCACAATTCAAGCCAGAGAGCCACGACGCGGTTGCGTTGCACTGCTAGTTTTCATAAAAATTGTATAAAAATCTCAACAAAAATATCTGACACAATAATAAACTCTTAGTTTTTCGTTCTCCTCGCGCACAAATAAAATAGGAATCAAATGAATGTTTGCTTGTTTTGTGAACGCCATTTCATGTTCAGAGTCGGGCATCTATGGCTTGAGTGTGCTGTTGGTAATTATATTCATATAAACCGTATAACGACTATGTACACCGGGTTTTCACGAGTTTCAAGAAATTAATTTGCAATGTACAAAATCACAAAATCACATGTTCTATAAATAAACGCATCTGTTTGTTTGTTTGTGTCGCACAATGTAATGGCTTGTTTGTCTATTTACTAACGTTGCCCTCCTCGATAGCTAGTTCCCCGCCGTCCAACTTGGCGACGTAGAGGGACGGGTCAATGACCTTGGGGATAGGCTTGATTTCGGTGCCGAGCTCGTGTTCGATGCGATGCAGGGCAAAGCGATCCTCGTACGTGATCAAATTGATGGCGATACCCAGGTGGCCGAAGCGGCCGGAACGCCCGATCCTGTGTAGGTACGTCTCCGCCATCTTGGGGAAGTCAAAGTTGATTACGACGTTAACGGCCTGCACGTCGATACCGCGTGTGAACAGGTCCGAACACACCAAGTTCCGGCACAGGCCTGCGCGAAAGTCGTGGAACACCCGGTTCCGGTGTGCCTGCGCCATCTTGGCGTGAATGTAGTAACAGCAGTAACCCAGCTCCGTGATCTTCTTCGCCAGCAGCTCTACGCGCTGCGTCGAGTTGCAGAATATAATACTTTGATTGATCTGTAACTAGACAAATAAGGAAAACATTAATATCATACTCGTATTATTGTAACGCATCACCAAGTACAACTTACTTTAGAGAATAACGTATTTAAACAGTGCACCTTCTGTCGTTCTTGAACGAACGCATAGTATTGTGTAACGCCCTTGAGCGTCAGTTCCTCCATGAGGTTGATCTCGTATGGGTCATTGAGGTGCTTGTCCATGAACTGCTTTACGGTGAGTGGGAACGTGGCGGAGAATAGCAGGATCTGGCGTTCGCGCGGCAGGCGCGAGATCACGTGGTCCAGCATACCTTTGAAGTCCTGTGACAGCAGCTTGTCGGCCTCATCTAGCACCAGCATGCGGCAGTGGTCCATGTTAGCCACATGTTTATCCATTAGGTCCAGGATTCGGCCCGGCGTGGCGATGATCACCTGTACTTTCTGGTAGATCCTCATGATGTCATCCCTCAGGTTCGTGCCTCCCGTGGTTACCATCACTCGGATCTCCAAGTGCTTTGCTAATTCTATACAGATCTGACTCGTCTGTAGCGCTAACTCTCTGGTGGGCACGATGATCAACGCTTGAATCACATCTTTCTTGGGGTCGATCTGCTCCAGTACTGGGATGCTGTATGCTCCTGTCTTACCAGTGCCGTTTTTCGCTCTCGCTAAAATGTCTTTTCCCGACAATGCTATAGGAATGGATGCCTCTTGTATAGGTGAAGGTTTTTCCCAACCTTTCTCGAATATGCCCATTAAAAGTTCACGTTTTAAACAGAATTCTTCGAATTCATTACCTCGAGTATCAGTAACATCCTTCAATTATAAAAAACGATAGTTACACTTTAGTTTACATTAATTCATACCATATTAGCAAATTTAGACAACTCAGAATTGGAATTATCATTTATAATTAAATGAAGGGGAATCCGAAAGATATCATCATAAGTATGTCATTCACTATATAGTGTTGTATAAAGTTTTTTTTATGCCGGTTCCGAAAGTGTATGTTTCTGGTTTATTTTTAAAGATTAAAGTGACCGTTCACAGCACAATGTATTGCAATACTTATATTTCCAAATTACATTGATTGTTAGAGAACGACTTAATTTGCAGAGCTTTTAGCCCATATTTTCTGCTGTAAGATTTTTTCATTTATATTTAGGAATCGTCACTTTTTGATGTTGATCAGTATCGTCAAGATATTTCAATAAAAAAACAGGAACAAAACAAAAATGAATAAAAAAATGTGGTCTAAAGACTCGCGTTGCCTATAGTAACGTTCTGGATAATGCCTTGGTTTGCAATTGTTCACTTTCTATCACCAAATGACTTTTGAAAAGCTTATATTTTTACTGATAGTATAAAAAGCACTTTGCAATACACTTGAGTAACATAGCAATAAATTTTACTATTAAATGTTTATTATTCCACATAAGCGACCAGAATAATAAATATAAATAATTAAATATCAATTTTTGTTATAAAATTATATTTTATTTTCTAATTATCAAAAGTATTTGGTATAATATGTATAATGGTACGTCTTTTTGTATTTGAAATAATTTATTTTAAATACAACACTGACTATTTATATAATAAGGAAATTAAAAATTTCTACTTACACTAGTTTTTATTCTTCTGTCTTTTGGAGGGATTTTTAGTTTTGATTTCCACCCAACATCATCCATTTTTTCAATATCTCTGCAAATAAAAATATTTGAATCTCGAAGTTCAAAAATATATACCTTACTAACTCTAAACATTTCTTATTATTTAATCATTTTATCACTTATTGTACAATGAAGAGAAATCCAAGAGTTATCATAATTATAATAAAATAACTTGGAAAGATTAGAAAAATAATAATAATTTATGAACCAATATGCATTATTTGTAATAATAATAATTTAACAAATCGAAATAACAATGAATCAACAATACAAATAAGGCAAACTTTTCGTTTCTATGTAAATTATAATTTTCAAGCATGTATTAGTTACAATATACTAACATGACAAAACAAGTATTTATGATGAATATTACTTACGTTTTACTCTGCATATTGTTTAATACATGATTGTTTGAATTTAGCGTCTCCGTCATCATGTTTAATATGTCTACGGGTTTATAAAACCCTTCAATTTGGTCTACAATATGTAGATACTGTTGTTTTACTGTGGTGAGCCAGTACAGCAAGCGATATTGTTATCCTGCACCATACAAATAAAATTACTGATAAGATTGTTGACAAAAATATATTCCACAAAAATATAAGCAATGAAATAGAACTATGAACTGTATATGATAAAATATTTATTTTAATACATAGCATAATAAAAATTATGTTTATTAAAAATATAATCACCATTAGTCGTATAAAAGAATATTATATCAAAATATATGAATAATAAAGAATATAACTATATAGGATAGTCGATGATAATAGATTAAACGAAACTCTCCTTTCCAAAACAACCTACATAAAATGGCTAACTGTACTACGTCCAAGAAACCTACATATAAAAAAACAAGTCGCCTATCTTGAAAAATACGTACTTTTTCATAATATAATATGCGAAATATAATAATGAAACTTACATCAATTTATTTGTATCACTATGTAGAACTATATTCTCTGTAATTTTATTCACTTATTTGTTTATCACTTTGATATGAAGATACAAAGCTCGCCATATAATGCCAACGACAAAATGTACGTCATGTACAGACAGAGAAAAACTGTAAATTTGCACTGAAACACTAGTGCTGGCCTCTAGCGATGATTTTGAAAATTTCTTATACAACATGAAGAAGATATTTGTTGAGCGCTAAATTTTAATTTCTCTAATATTAAAAAAATAGTAGACATACTACAAATAAAATATTATTATTGAATAATTTAAATCATTTATTATTGAAGCATATGCTACAAAAAAATGTACATATAAATTGTATTTACAAAACATTAAATAATTAAAACAATTAGCTTTACGCAGCTGAATAACAAAGATAATTATGATTGAATTTCTTAAATAAAAGCGTAGACTTCCACGGTCTGAGTCATTAAAATTGAATGAGTTCCGAGTTTGGACCGTGTCAAAATTCGAGTGAGGGCTCAAACCCGGAACTCGTTTAATTTTTATTGAATTTCTTGTTTAATTTTTAATATCTTTAATGGTAATAAACTAACCATTTCTCTGGAAACACCTAATTCAGTTTTTACATGTTCGCTAGCATCTGTATATTTGTCGCAATATTGAACCATTTTTCCAAAGTATTGTAAACTTTTTGCGTTATTTTCTAACTGTATATTTTTATCTGGTGTTATATACTTTCCATATAAAACAGCAATATGAAAATATGCCTTCATTACTGGTTTTTCTAAATCAGTAGAAATTTTGGAAATAGTTTCCTTATTTTCGAGCTCTTTTATAGAGTCTAAGAAACTAGTAATGTGCGCAATACCTTTTTCTATAAAATTGTTTATTTTACTTAAAGCGTGTGGTGTAGGTCTTTCAGATGATTCACGTAGTTTATCCAACTTAATGTCTAATATAGTTATGTATATTTCTCCAAGTTCATACCAAATTTGTCTGCAAATTTGCAAATAATACGTAGGATTGAGTTCCTTTACAGCAGCTTCAAGTTGATCTATTCTTCGTTTCTGCATTTTGCTTTGTCTTTCCGGATTATCTTCAAAAAATGCTAGGTAATTATACATCTGACTTATATCTTGCACAATCTGAACATAATCAGTCGCATGATTGTCAAGAGTATAGTAAGTATGTGCATCCGTTAACCAAGTTTGAATAGTGAGAAAAATCGCACGTGCATCATCAAAAGTCAGCGCAAACTGATCAGAGACTTGCTGTTCGTATACGCTCAAATCTAGACTACAGAAAAATAAATTGGACAAATCTTGAGAAGACACTGTGCTATCGGATGCCAATTGTAGCTGCGCTAGATCAGAAGACAAAGAACACGGTAGAGATGCTTCATCATCATCGGTGTGGTGCAGAAGTCGATCGCGAGAACTTGACAATAACAGCAATCCGTATTTAGCCCAGCATCTTGCCACATCTGCACTACGATGTTTAAACACTTCTACTTTAGCATCGTGTTCTTCATCGCGTTCAACAAATTCGTTTAATTTAGTCTCGTACAAGTTTAGTATGTAGGAAGCAGCTGCTAAATGATGGCGAGCTTGCTTAAATCCATTCTTCTCCATGAAGAATTGCGACAAAGTGGCTGCATTCAAAGCCCAGTCAATGTGGTCATAATCATTGAATTCTAACTGGCGTTTCAAAGTTACATGACAGTAAACAGACGATTTTAATGCGTCTTTTAAATTGCCATATACTTGTGCCAAATAGTACAATGTTAAAGTGTGCGTTTTTTCAAGGAATGCAATTGATAGCGCTTCATTTATTTCTGATTCTGATGATTTAAACAAGTCGTTAAAACTAACGGGAACAATGTTTAACGCTTTAAAATCTATATATAATGTCTGTGCTCGCTCTAAATATTCCTTTGATTTTTCAACATCGTCTCTATGTGACCAAAGAATTCCTAACTGATTTAAAGCATTTAGCATAATTAGAATAAATTCTGGCTGAAGGGAATTGTTTTCTACGATACTAATCGATTTATTTAGCTGAGTTTCTCCAGTAGACAGTTCTTCGGTATCAACAGATATCATTCCAAGATAAAACCATACAATTCCCAACATAGCTGATAATTTCTCCTTATTCTCTGAAGACTGATCTATTAATTTTTCTAAATTTGCTTTCATGCTAACTAGCAACTGCCGAGCAGCGTACTTAGAAATGTATGGTTCATTTTCAGGATCAAGTTTGCTATCCTCTTCGATAAGTTTTTTCACTTTCTCATATTTTTCTTGAAGATCAACAAATGCTTCTTTAGTAACACCCATAGTATATTTAGTTGGTCTATATGATTCCTTGCAATTGATAAGATGAATTATAGGTTAAATTATTATTCCATTTTACTTTGTCTTTAAAAAGATTTTAAAGATGTTTACTAAAAGAAAACATTTATAAAAATATTTTATTTACTGCTCAATACTTTGAAAGTAAGAACGTACCCACTAATTACACAAAAATATTATGAAAGGGTAGAGTGACGCATTAAAAGAACTGAGTTAAATGTAAATAAATTTCTGCGAGTTTATAAATTACTCTTAAAATAAACCCTGTGTCCAGTATCCACAATCAATAAAGACTAGCTAAATAGTCTTTAACAGATTAGAGATGGCGCTAACATGCTTCTTGGCACTGACGTTACCATAGAAAAGAGAGGTGGACGTTACATAAACCTACTGGATCATATGATGTGCAGTTCAAAAGTTCTTGGTTCTTGCCTATACATTACAAGTACTTCTTGGTTTTTATTCATTCAAAATATTGGTTCTTATATTTACGTTTCGCACTTGAAATAGTATTTTTCTAAAAGTAGCGATTGAAGAACCACTCTCACTACAAAATAATTCTAGAACTTTTTTTATTTGATTTTATTTGAAAGTCTGGCAATAGCATAAAATAAATAAATACATATATCATCACGTCTTTTGCCCAGGTGTGGCACTTTGCTGTAACAGAACTCATATTATTGATACACATTCATCTCAATTTAAGCTTCGGAAACAGAAATAATTATTTTCAGTGCTATATGTTAATATTACAATAAAAATATCAATAATAACACAATTTTCAAATAATATACATACCTTCAAATTGTTATATTATTCGTTATAACAATTTACAATAGTAATTATAGATAATATTTATACTTTAAATACCAACTTTAAATATAACAATTACAATATTGCTACACACGTATTATAAAATAATAATTAATTCAAATTAAATTATGTAGGTATAATTAATTTTCATAAAATACACCTTAATTCTCAACAGATCTTATTTTATTAACAAATAAATAATTCCACTACAAATATATATAACTACCACACGTTTATCCCGTAATTGAAACAAACTTCAATTTAATAAATAACAAAATAAAATATTTTAACAACTATATTAAATAAACTTTAACAACAAAACAGCTGACGAGGTAACAGCGATTTAAAGGGTTTCAGAGGGAGTGTAATAATTTTGAGAATGAATTTAAAGAAGAGTCTAAAAATATTTCGCACAATACTAAAAGGTATTTTGAAAATAAATTTTATTGGACTCAAAAGAAATTTAATGAATTTTACAGGCAATAAACCAAATGCCTTTATTACTTTAAAAGGCAATGACAATAGGAAAAGAGGAACCCTAAACAAAGTTTTAATAATAAATTTGATTAAAGCTACAGGTGAAACAAATAACTTTTTAATTGCTTTCAACAAAAATCTGAATGGAAGAATTGAAAATTTTCCCAAAAATCGTAATATTTTTAGTGGCAATTTGATAATAGTAAATAATATATATTTTAATAATACAAATGGAAGTTTTAAGATCTTAAATGGTAATTTCAGGCCATTTTTGATAAGTTTCAGCGGTAAATGTAATAAGAATTTTATAAGTTTTATTGGCATCCCTAGCAATTTGAATGATAGCATTAAAATACGCTTTAATAATTTAAATGGAAGACCGATTAATTTGAATGGTAATTTAATCAAAGCTAATGGTATTCCAAAAATTAATTTAAAGGGTATTTTCAATAGTTTTAGCAACAGTTTTGGAAGTTTAAATAGAGAAATTATTGGTGCTGCAATTAAGTTACCCAAAACGTTGGCAATAAGTTGTGACAGGAACTTGGGACCAAATCCAAATATTTTTCCAATAATCCGTAATGGGAATTTAATAAGACGCAGTGGTAATTTAATTAATTTCAATGGTAGGCGTAAAATCTTTCCAATTATTCTGAGAGGGAAAGTTATTATTTTGAATGGTAATTTTAATAATGTTAGGGGCAACCTAATAATCGACTTTAACAAATGTTTCAAAAATTTGAATGGTGCTGATAATAATAATTGAATAACTTTTATGGGCGACAATAATAATTTCAATAATCCTTTAAATACGAATTTAAATGGATTAAAAAGTTTAAAAGGAATACTTAAAAGGAATTTCGGTAAATTTAATAATTTCAAAGGCAATTTAAATAATTTTAAAGGCAATTTAAATAATTTTAAGGGCAATTTAAATAATTTTAAAGGCAGTTTTAAGGGTAATTTAAGAAGTTTCAATAGAAGTTTAATTGGCAGTGTAAGCAATTTCAATGGCAACTTAATTAGTTTCAACGGCAATAATAAAATTTTTCCAATGATTCTCAAAGGCAGTACTAGCATCTTTCTTATTATTCTCAATGGGAATGAAATTAATTTTAACGGGAATTTAATTAGATATTTAATAATTTTGAAAGGCAAAGAAATAATGAATTTTAATGGCCATGTAATCAGCCTATATAATAATCTTGGAATAAATAACAATAATTTTACTGGCGCTTTAATAATATTTGCCAAAATTTTAATTGGATATTTAAATATTAATTTTGGAATAAATGTTAGCAGTTTAAGAAGTTTCAGTGGTAATTTAAATAATCCTTTGAAAAGATATATAGGAAATTTAATGAGTTTAAATGGACCTGCAATAATTTTCAAAAGAAGTTTCAGTAACATTTTCGGTATAAATAGAATAACTTTAAAAACAGGTTTCAGTAGTAATAATGGCAATTTTAGTAACTTCAATGGCAACTTAAGTAAATATTTCCCAAAGTTAAAAGGTACTTTTAATACTAACAAAGGTAATTTAATGAGTTTAAGTGGAATTGCTAGAAGTTTTAGAAGAAGTCTCACTATCAGCTTTGGTATATATAAAATAAATTTAAGAGCATGCTTTACTATTTTCAGTGGGACTTTTAATACCATTAATGGTATCTTCATTAAATATTTCAGTAGTTTTAAAGGTAATTTAATCATTTCTTTCAGTACTTTCAGAGGAGTTTTCAATAGCATTATTGGTATCTTAATTAAATATTTCAATAGTTTCAAAGGTAATTTTATAATTCCTTTCAGTACTTTCAGTGGAACTTTCAATACCATTAGTGGTATCTTAATTAAATATTTTAGTAGTTTCAAAGGTAATTTTATAATTCCAGTCAGTATTTTCAAGGGAACTTTCAATACCATTAATGGTAGTTTAATGAAATATTTCAATAATTTTAAAGGTAATTTTATAAGTCTCTTCAACAAATAGAATGGTGCTCGCAACAAGAAAGATAATATATTTATTGGAAGCTTGAACAATTTAGTTGCTTTGAATGGTACTTTAATAAATAATTTTATTATATTTTGTATTATGAACCTTGGTATCAATAATAAAATTTTTATGGGTTGTTTTAACAACCCTAATGGGAATTTAAATATTCCTGCAAGTAATTTACCTAATATTTTGAAAGGTAGTTTCAATAATTTTAAAGGCTGTTTCAAAAGTATTAATGGTAACTTCACTAATTTCAAAGGCAATTTCAAAAGCAATAATGGTAACTTCAGTAATTTCAAAGCCAGTTTCAAACAGGTTTTCAATATTTTTAATGGTACTTTAAATAATAATTTTGGTATAAATAAAAATCCTTTAATAATTTTCAAAGGTAACTTCAATAGCAATCTTGGTATAAACATAATAATTCTAAATGGCACTTTCAATAGAAAACCGAGTACTTTAAATGGCATACTTAAAAGTTTAAATAACAACTTTGGTAGAAAACTAAATAGTGTGAATGGAATCTTCAATAATTTTACAGGAGCTTTAACTAATAGTCTAAGTAAGAATTTTATTATTAAATGTGGAACTTTTAGTAATTTGAACAAATGCCTGATTACTTCACCAAATAATTTTAAAGGCAATTTTAATACTTTCCCAAGTAAGTATAAAGGAAGTTTTATTAATTTTAATGGTGTTTTTAAGAGTGCAAACAATCCTTTCAGTAATAATTTTGGTATAAATGTAAGGAATCTCAATGGAAGTGAAAATAATTTCATTGGTATTTTAAAACCTTTCAATATTAATTTTGGTATAAATAGAATAAATTTCAGAGGGAACTTGAATAATTTTAATGGAAGTTTTAATAATTTAAATGGCAGTTTTAATAATCGTAATGGTATTGTTAAAAGTTTCAATAATCCTTTAATTAATAGTTTTGGTATAAATAGAATGAATCTCAATGGTAATGTCAATAATTTTAGTGGTAGTTTAAGTAGCTTCAGCAATAATTTTGGTATAAATAGAATTATTTTCAGAGGAAGTTTTAATAGTTTTAGTGGTAGTTTCAGTAATAATTTTGGTATAAACAGAATGAATTTTAGTGGTAGTTTAAGAAGTTTTAACAATACTTTTGGTATAAGTAAAATAATTTTAAGTGGAAGTTTTATTAATTTTAGTGGTAATTTAAGAAGAGCAAATAATCCTTTCAATAATAATTTTGGTGCAAGAAGAATAATTTTTAATGGAAGTTTAAATAATTTTAATGGTAGTTTAAGGAAAATCAATAACATTCTTGGTATAAATGTAAGCAATTTAAATGGAAGTTTCAATAATTTTATTGGTTGCTTAACAAATTTAATTAACCCTTTCAGCAATAATTTTACTACAAACGTTACTAATTTTAATGGACTAATTAAGAATTTGAATGGCAGTTTAAAGAGTTTCAATAATAATTTTGGTATAAATGAAAATAAGTTCAATGGAAGTTTAATTAATTTTAGTGGTATCTTGATAAGTGTAAATAATCCTCTCAGCAATAATTTTGGTATAAATGCAAAGAACCTCAATGGAAGTAACAATATTTTAAATGGTATTTTAAGACCTTTCAATAATATTTTTGATATAAATATAATAAATTTGAATGGAAGTTTTAATAATTTTAATGGTGTTGTCAAAAGTTTAAATAATCCTTTAAATAATAGTTTTGGTATAAATAGAATGAATCTGAATGGTAGTATTAATAATTTTAGTGGTAGTTTGAGAAGTTTCAGCAATAATTTTGGTATAAATAGAATTATTTTGAGTGGAAGCTTTAATAATTTTATTGGTATTTTTAACAATGTAGATAATCCTTTCGGTATTAGTCTTAGTATAAAACTAAACAACACAAATGGAAGTTTCAATAATTTGAGTGGAAGTTTGAATAATTTGAATGGTAATTTCAAGATTCCTAATAATAGTTTTATAGGACTGTGTAATATTAACTTTGGAATATGTACAATGAATCTTATTAATCGTAACAGTAATGATAGAAGACCATATGGTTTATAGCTGTTGCCGCTGATTTTAGTGCGGGAAAATATTCTTCCTATTATTCTGAATGGCAATGTAAGAAGTTTCAAGGGGAAGAATAAGATTTTGAACGGAAGTTTAATAAAGAAACCTAACCAGTGGAGAAGTAATCTTGGAATTTCCAGAAAAGATAGTACAGTTTTCGTTAGTGTCAATGGAAACAAAAAGAACATAATTAACTGTTGTACTTTTAGTAAAAAATGATATATTGCAGATATACCCTTAACTGGTGACTTAAATAGTCCTTGCAAAATAGAAAGTGGCTGTCGTGCCATAGAGGTCCATTTATTATTGACCCATGATTGTTGTTGAATTTTTTGTGCGCTTAATGCTTGGCATGGTATTGACAAAAACTTTGTTATAATTGGAAAGATCGTTTGTAGAAATTGTACCACTTTTGATATAATGTGTACTGGAATGACCTGATGCAGAGGTTGCAAAATGCTAAACAGGCAATCCTGCAACGGCGTACGTAGAAGTTGTTGAGGTTGTTGTGGTGGAAGAAGTCCCAGTAAGTTATCACTGGAAGTACTCTCATAGCTTCCATACATTGCTGGTGGCCCACTTGGCAACAGACCTAGAAAATTTGCAATGTTGGTTCCCTGAAAAAAATATTAAAACTGATTTTCAAATATTCCTCATAAAATGACACGAAAATAATTGGAAACATGTAAAATAAGTTAATCATCACTTCTGTTGTATAATATATAATTCTAATAGGTAACCGAAAACGAAATAACATTTTTTTAAGCCAAAAAATTAAAACAATGATGTCTGGAACAAATTGCTAATATAATTTCATTATAATATTGATAACACCTATATCACGTCCATGTCTATACAATTTTTGTGCCTGGTGTTAAAATTATCGTAGGTAGTGTACTAAGAAAGAAAATTGGATAGTAAATTCGGTTCATTGTTTCTGAAAATTTTTAAAGTGATTCAAATAGACGATGGAAATTGTGCAGTGGGTTTCAATGTTTTAGATTTTATAATCAGTGTTCATTATAAGTGCCAGTTAATGTTTAAATAATTATAAACAAATATGAAAATGTTTAATTTACCTTTCCTGACACTTTGGCCATCATAGGCCTGGGTAGTAGTATTCGAGCCCTAGGGTCTACATTTTGTAGTGTCGCCTAAAAAATTCATTGAAAAAATCAATTATTTAAAAAATAATATGAAACAAAAATGACTTTCTGTTTACTACTTATAACATCTATGGCATTCTTAAAACAATTATGGTAGTAATGATACCTACGCTTGTAATTATTAGTTTTTTTTGCAATTTTCGAGATGATATTACATTCTTAATTTTATAACTTTATTTTGAGTTAAAATTTCTTTTCAAATGATTCCAAAGATAAAAATACTGAGTGGGATCTGGTACCTATTTGTTTAAAAGTGCATATGTAACAACTAAAAATTAAATTGTGCCACAAATAATACATTCTTATTTCTAAACAAGTAAATATATTTTATTATAGTGTATTATTTTAATAAAGTTAAATATTTCGAAGAAAAACTCAAATTACACCGAATTTTAAAATCATTTGAATTGTGGATGATCTTTCATCCGGTCTGGTGTATAGTTCTAATTAAAATTAGACACATACAACTAGAAAAGACAATTTCAATGACGCTTAGATAGATAACCAAGGATATCAAAAGATTCCAGTCCAGGATTGTAATCTTAGATTCATTAAAAATTGTATTTTCTTTAATTGTCTCAGTTCGAAGAGCCACCATTTAACATTTATTTTTAACTAAATAAAATTCTGCTTATTTAGTGTTTTTAAAAGGTTTATATATATTATCACACCTACTTCCCATTATTGGGTGGGGTGTGATATAATTTTGTGCGAGAAGTGCGATTACCAGCCGTCAAATTACGCCATATTAGATGTTACTGCAGGAAAGTCACAAAGGTAATTTTAATGTGGTGAAAACAAATTGTCGGCTGTGAAAATCAGTTTCTTAATTCCATAGTCTGACGCGTTACCTCATTTAAAAATGGTAAAAAATTGAATTACCTTTGAACCATATCTCTAAACTAATTTAAACATGTTGAAGAGTAGAAAATATCTCTTTCAAAAATATGATCACTTTATTTTAAACTGTAAGGTAAGAAGTAGCGTCCCTACCTGCTGCTGGACGAGAAGCAGCGCGACGAGAACAAGCCACAGTCCCGTGGCGGTCATGCTGGACACTGCGCCGGCTGCAGGACTCTACAGCCTTTATGCACTAGGCTCGGGGTGACGCCGACGCCGCCTTGGCTCCGGGGGCCAAGCCACTCTGTTACTAACCACTCACGGTGACTAGCCATATTTCACTAGTTAATTTTCAACCTGTATGTGTTATTTATCATTTGTTGATTGGTCCTGTGAATGCTTTCTTGATTTTCCTACAAAATATTAGAGCAGTACCGGCCTTATGTATTTACACATTGCTTCACTGATATACAAATTAGACTAACTGAAAAAAATATTTTTCTTAGTTATGGCTGAGCTAACAACTCCAATAGATAATACAAATCTAAATAATTAAAATTTAATTTTTGTTTCATTATTTGTTATTACATCATACGTGAACGAGTAACTTCAATTTGAATATGAAAGATAGATACTTATTTATCTAATTCTAAATAATCACATCTACTTTTAAAGATAAAATAGCTTCACCGACTTTCTTGACATTTGACGGCTAGTTCCATCATAATTGATTAAATTTTTGACTATAAATAATATTTAGACAACTTGAAATAAAATTGTAACGAACTGCGGAGCTCTATAACTGTGGAATTTAAATTAGGCTGTAGATGTCAGTCCACATTTTTAACAAAAATAATAATATTAGAAATTTCAGTCCGGTTATCATAATTTTTTTAGCTAATCCTAAATTTTGGATTCTTATTGTAATCTAATATTAAATAGTTAATTTACATCGTTTTCTGAAAACAATAAGGTAACAGGATTAAATTATGGTGTATATATATTTTTTGAAAATATGATTTGGATAAATTTGATTAAACCAAACTGAGCTGCTAGAGATTACATAGTTCTTATACCTAATATAAAAAGAAACAAGTGGAGAGATTTTTCTGTGTCTAATTATGGTGTCCTGCTCTCATGATCCCCTCAGTTCGGCTCTGTATAGAGGGTGATTTCGATGGAATGTCATGATTTTAAATTACTTTATTAAATAATAAAAATGTTATCAATGAAACGAGATAAAAGATTTAAATACTGTTTTAAAACTTTTGTATTAAGCAGCTGTGTATAATATTATGTTACATTAATTTCATTAGAAATGGTTGAACACCAACTGTCCATTCAACAATGATTATGATAACACATAATTTTTGTAGGTCATAAAAATTAAATTTTACATTATAATTGATAACTATATTTATAAAGGCTAACTACCTTCATTTTTATTATTTTCAATTAAGTAGTGATGACGTTTCAAATTTTCGACATGAAAAATAGTTGTTGAAAAATTTAGGTAACAAACAAAAATATGCAGCGGATTTTTACTAGTTACTCAATATGTCTCAGATCCTGATCACATGAAACATTTATTGTAAAGTCAGTTAAAAAATAATTAAAACTGAATTATTTTAATTATATCTTTTCAAACCAATTTTATGTTTTTATTTAGTTTGAAATTCTGAAATTTCCACTTCCTTCTAAAATATGTTGTATTACATTAATTATATATATATATATATATATATATATATATATATATATATATATATATATATATATATATATATATATAAAGGTTTTTATTGTCAAGACAGTTATTATAAAATAAAGCCTGATATAAATGTAGCTTTACACTTAAATTTGTTACTTGATTATTATATTTAAATATGTTTAATTACTAGATTTGTTGTTGTGTATGTGTTAATTTTAATAATGGCATTTAGTTGAATGCTTTTCATGTATAAAAATATAAAATATCTAAATAATTCAATAGTGGTAAATATTTTCAGAACTCATCATTTAATTAACAAAGTTGTTTGTTGTAAATACAGTAATAATAAAAAAAAATCTTATCGGAAGAAATGTATGAGTTATTGTTTTTTAAGAACCCACTAATATTTCTAACAAAAACGTATTATTAAAAAAAGTATTCAAGATATAAATTTGGTAAGTCATCCTCCTGCAATAAACGATTATTTATTTATTTCTTCACTACGCTGCACAACAGGAAATTAATCTAAAATACAGTACAAGAGATGCCTTATACAGGTATATTTCTTCAATTAACAAATATAAAACAGTATCTATAAAATATAATAAAACATGTTATGTATTTATCATTTATACAACTTTAATTTTTATAAAACGCGGCAAAAAATGCTGGTGTCATTCATTTGCCAGAAAATAATTTTCTTTTAAAATATGACAACTTATAAAATACTTATACTTTATTTTATATTCATAAATATTAATTATTTAATTTGATTATGAAAAACATATATTTTGAATTCAATAGTTTGACCGGAAATGTAAATATTTACCTACTATGCTAAATTTTAGAAGCTTTCGAAACAAAATGTTACCGTCATTTTTTTTGAAAGAGTAATTCATTCACTTTCTTGTAACGTTCTTCAAAAGTGTTATTTAAAATTTGATTAGTGTCCTACAATGGAAGAATCAAATGGAAAGTGTACAATTTTTGATGGATTGTACGAAATATACGCTAAAATTAAGGCTGAAATAAAATGTCAATACGAAAAAGGTAACCGAAATGACGGGTTTTACTTTCAACCTATCTTAAAATGCATCGAAGACAGAATACAAACTGTGAAAAAAGAATCAGAAGCATTTATGAAACTACAAGCAGCGAAAGCATCAATACTTTTTGAACATGCAAAAATATTAATTGCAATTCAAGATCCAAATGAAAAGTTATGTTTGCAACTCTTATGGGATGCATTAGCTCTCATTAATGAATATAAATTAAAGTTTCAAATTACTTACCTACATATTCGCATTGGAAATATTTTATCCTACACTCTTTCAAAGTTAAATAAAGTTGAAGAATCTATGAAACTTTTGGAAGAAGCAGAAGCTCTTTATAATACAATTCCAGAGGAAGATAAATTTGATATTCTAGTATATAACACAGACGAGTTTTTTCAAAATATCCATGAGCCAAAAGAGGATGGTGTTATTAAATTTGAGAAATTAATCACAAATAATTTACAAATCCAAGCATGGGTTTATAATAAAATGAATTTAAGTAAAAAGTTTCTTAGGTATCATCACATCGTTCTCAATAGACAACTAGAATTTCAGGACGGAAACGCACTCGCATGGTTTTACAAATGTGCAAGACTTGGTGTTTACTTCATCAGCAGTCATCGGTTTATGTAAGTATCACTTCATTCAATATTCAAGGTTAAGTTGCTAATTCACTTTGTTAGTGAGGGTAAGCATCATTTAGCTGCGGCATCTATTGTCCTTCGAGAATACGAATTAGAACTGCTAAAACACCGATCTGAACCACATTTTATTCCTGAATGGAACAATCTAAAGAAATATTACGCGGATTTAGGGAAATATTGGTCCAAATATGGAATATTTCTCTTCAATGCATCGCGTCACTTGGCCGTTGCACAAGTGGAAAGCGAAATAGATATAAATGACGTTATGATCACTTCTTTCCAAGATACACCGAGCAACGGCCCCGCACGAGAATGGTTTAATATTAGAAAAAATTCTATGTTTTTTCCATGCTCTCGAAACCCTCAAACAATCTCGAGGAGTTTAGCGAATATTAATAAACAATATCAAGCAAAACAAACTTACAAAAATTTAGTCGGTGATATAAATGAACAGAAACAAATGGAATCTGAGACCGACATCAAATTTACAACTAAAACTGATAATAAACCAGCGATTAACATAATAAATAATATTCAAGAAGAAATAAATAAATTGAACGAGGAAGCTGATGAGAGTGAATCAGAGGAAATAACAGAAGTAACTAGAATGATAATAGACGCACTGGATGACCGACAAAAAGAAGTAGAAACCGGTGAAATCGATGACGCTAATGGTGACCAAAAGAAGAATGATGCCGAAAAAAGTGAACCAGTCATAAAGCAAAATAGTGAGCAATCCGAATCCAAGAAATCATCATCTGAATCATTAAAATCTGCGAAAGAAGCCGCCAAGAAGGAATCGAAAACTAGTAACATATCAGTCACACCGAGTACCTCCTCGAGAAATGAGGACGACTTCGATTATGAATTCAAATTTCCATCTTTAGACGTATCGCAGTTTGCCAATATTCCTGTTAATTTAATTAGTTCCACTGAACAAGCTAGGGATTTCTTCCTCTACATACAGGTAAAAATAGGATTATCATTTTGACGTATTAAAAAATGATAATTAACATTCCGGGACTCTAATGTCCAACTGGTCTAGTGGGTAAGACGTTTTAGAGTCTCGAATTAAACATTTTCTTTCAAAAATTATAATAAATTTAAGTAGTTCAAAGTACTTATTTCCATTTAATATAACATTCTACATACTGTGTGTACCATAAAATTGGATTAAATGAACCTTTCTGCATATATATTTATTAAAAATACAAACTTGTTCAATTCTTCCACTGGAAATTTTTAATTTAGGCAAAAAACATTTATTCATATCCATCTATTTATTCCTAAATCGTACACGCAATCTGTCGCCAATCTTTTATCTTCACTGATATACACTCACTCTTCTAATACTCTTGTCAATCTCTTACTCATTATACACTAATTCTAATGTAAACTTAAAAACATATGTTGGTGTTTTATTTAGGTATATGAAATAAATTACAGATAGCGATTGTTGGGCATATAAACGATTTCATTCGTGTTATTAAACTTTTTACATTTTTTTATAGGAGTGGGTGAAACGCGCAAAGTTTTTTTATACAATTCAAGAACATCCTATCGACTACGTCCAACTAATTTTAGACTTAAACGAATTGTATTATTATATGTCGACGTATGAAATCGATATAGAAAATCAATACGACGTTCAAAGACGCCGCGTTGAAATCCTCGAATGTTTGAGCACCTGTCTTAAAGAAATGCGACCTCAAGAATACTTATTCCTAAGTATTGAGCTATTGCAAGAGCTGGCACAGGCCCAGATTGATTTGCTGATGCTTAATATTCGTCGGTTGACTAACGTTCAGAGTTGCGGAGAGCTGCAATTGAAAGATATTTGCCAAGGGCACAATGACGCTACGAGGAAGATTGATGCTTTGACGGAAATTCAACGACGTTTGGGAAAAAGAGAATCCAAAATGTCTTTGATCGATATGCAATTGTTTGGTACTTAGTTCATGTATTCTGTAATTGTTTGATTGAAATAAAATTGATTGATTTGAATTTGTTCTAAATAATTCTTACCGCAATATTAAATTATTTATTATAGCTTACACATGTAAATAAAACAGGTTATTAAAATTGTAAGTAATTATGAAAAATATATTATTTTAACACATTCTATAAAGCAATTCTACAAAATCGGTATTTGTATTAAATAATTAAAATATCCTCACATTTTTATGTAGTTATAAATTAATAACATTGATTTTTGCAAATAATGTACCTAATTATTTCTTATTACTATATTTAATTTAACAGTCTTAAAGATAAATTATTTACATTTTGTATAAATATCAGTGTACTCTAAATCAACTATCATGATCAAGAACTTGTTTTAAGTCTTCTAAATAGTAAAACATGTGGTTCAGGTATATGTAACATATAATGCACCCAATTAGGGCTCTGCTGAACTCCTAAATTTCTCCATTCAGTCTCAGTCATTAGATGTGGCCGTGGCACATTTTTTGCAAGTTCCGGAGGTAAAATAACGTGCCTGTATTCATACTTTTTGTCAAAATATTTTTCGGAGTATTGTATATGTTCAACTGGCATTATTTTAGTTGTTTTAACAATTATGTTATTGATATAATAATGATAACCTTCTGAAATGGAAAATGTAATTGAGGTTATGAATTTTAAACACACTGTTCAATTATATTACTTACATTTATATTTACACTTTTTCATGAATGCCTCATAGATTAAATGATTGTTATAACTATTAAACAAGTTAAAGCCGTTAAATTTTAAAATTTGAATGTCAAAAATACACTTGAAATGTGTATTAAATGGTACCAATCTTCTGAATTACTTAAATTGATTCAAAATATGACAGGGATGCCAATATTTGGATATAAATGAAATAGGTTTTCAACCAACATATCCTCGTTTAGTTTAATTTATTTTCATAAAACTAACATAATATTGTAACATAACTTAGGAATTATATGTTAAAATACAGATTTATTGTTACTACACGTATATATGTAAAATATAGTTATAATAGTAAACTGTAATCTTTTCATTGGTAACAATGAATTTTCTAATTCTGTGAAGTTGCAGTTATAAATTACCTTGATAAATGACAGCTAAAAATCAAATGTAACTTCTACATAAACACATTCAAATTTATTATTTTACTGAATATGTAAGCATATTAACCACTATTAATACTGTTTAGTAAGATAATTTTATATGCTAACCTATAATTTTAGTAAGTCATTTTCAGAAGATACAAGAATGGTGAATTCTTGGTTACCAGAACCACCGAACGAATCTCGCTGCGACGATGAAATACAATCCGTTGATGATATAATAATTCCAGGAACAGATACTTCAGACACTGAAGATGACGATACTACCTATAACGGATATGAACCGCTACCATTAGGTCCACACGAAGCAGACAATGTTCATGACCACAGCAGTGAAGATGACAGTGATTCATACTATGTTGAACCAACACCTCCAATATTAGATGAGTCTTTACCTCCAATTGTACCAGTTGAAAGAACTCTTGTTCGCGAAGTGTGGTCAAGTCCTACTCCTATTGATATAGAAATGGATTCTGACAAAGCAAATGAAGTTAAGATGGCCATGGCAAACTTTACATTGCCGTCATCGTCAATTCCGGATTGGGCAGCCAACATTCCAGAAGATCAGTGGAAAGAACAGTTAATTAATAGAATACAATATTTACAAGAAAATAAAAGTAAAAAGTAATACATAAATATATATATTTTTAAATTATGTATCATTCTAATGTTGGCAAAATTTTAAAAATGAAATATTTCCTTTAGAAACTTTTCATAATAAATTCCCGGGAACATTTCTGGGAAGGTTTCGCAGGAATTTTTCCCTTCAACATAATCTACTTGTTATATGATAGAAACATTTGATAAACAATTATGTATTTATTTACAATTATTTTTCTACGACCATGCAAAACAATTATTTCTTAAAAAGGGACACTATTGCACTGAGTGCTATAAAAACTTTATTGCACTGATACAAATTTTATTGCATTCATACAAATTTTATTTCACTCTGTAACATAATTAACAATACATATTATTAATTCAAACTATTTATGCTAAAACTAAAAATACAGCAATTTTTAACATTAAAATAATTGGATATTTTTTGAATATTCTTCAATTCCGTATCAACAACCTAATCTTTTTTGAAAATTTGCTCCGCAGTACTTATTTTGTTTCCAACTGATTCCTCTACATACTAGATCCTTCTGCAACATTCAACGATATGTAGCCACCAATCTTTATATCGGTTGTACGCTATTTCACATTGTTTTCTCGATTTTTTGGGCAACAAACTTAAAGTTGCTGTATTTGCCATCTCCAAAAATTCTCTAGAAGTACAAAAATCTTCATCTTCACTTATTTTTGATACACATGCACTTATATTTTTCACAATGTTTATAAATTTTGTTTGATTATCATGGTTAACAAAAAGTATGTGGTTACTAAGCAACAAACACCTACGTCTATGTTTCTGCAACCAAAATATTTCACATATGACAAAATGTATTAATTTACTACTTTTATGAATGAAAATACGGTCGTAGAAAAAATATTGTATATAACTCTTGCAAAAAAGTATATTTATTGCACTTATATTCATGCAGCCCTCGACTACGTCTTGTGTCGCAACTTTTTGCACTTAAATAACTATTCCAAAAAATGTACATAATTCCTTTCATATTTTAATGTGACAGCAGCTATCTAGTTTAATACTAAGTTTTAAAAATCATATTTAAATATATGCGCTGTGGCTATGTTTTGTATTATATGATCGTTTTGAAATGTAAAAGTTTGTGACACTTAGAACTCTATATCACATATTTTGAGTGCACAAAGGAAAGTTTTTTTTGGTATATGCCCAAAAATTAAATTCCCGGGGATTTATCAAAACTTTTTAGAATTGATATTTAATTAGTTTCTTTTTCAGATGGAATGCATTTAATTAATAATTATACTTGTATAAAAATAACTTTACATCATCTGTGATTAAATATTATGAAATTACACTTTAGACTAAATGTTGAACTGTAAATCATGTTTACAATTTCGATCATGATTAAATTTTAAAATGAGATTGTACGTAACTTATAATGAATATTAATAAATTGTTATATTTATGTAATAATATATTTCAAATATACATAATCCACAGGTTTGTAATAAAATATGACATCAGAACACTATCGTATACGATTTAGCAAAATTTAATAAATACTTATTTAATATTATATTCGTTGCTGTTGACCATAACACCTAAAATGCGCATCAGGGCGTAATGGCGGCATATGACCTGAGTAGTTCGTCCGCCAAAGAAGCCACAGACAAAAATATATATTATATTGTGAATTTATTTGCAAAAAAATGGTATAAAATTAGATTATCCATAATTTTATAGCTTTCGCCAACATTCAAGAACAGCGAAGTTATTAAAAAGTTAATCATTTCCGAAATTTCACTGAAAATTTAATTACTCATTGTTAATATTTCTTCTAATTTATTTTTTTCCATAAGATTAGATTTGATTAATATAAATATATGAATAATTAAAGGTACAAAATTTCATAGGAAAACCGTACGGATTTTTAATAGATTACTATATCGAAAGAAATTAACCTGTTGTAAACAGAGTTAGGTATACATGACAGGAAATTCGCATTATATTTTTGGTTTATATTGAACCAAAACTACAATTTAGTAACTGGAAATTCCGGAGAGTTACATTTCGCACAAACCACCAGGGAAAACCAATATTTACGTTTTCGCCTGGAGATGACAAATGCCAATAAAAATTCATTTCGCTGATTTCTTATCACAGTCGCATTCAAATCAGCGAAGGCTGTAGAAGTGTACTTTATAATACTATCTGAATGTGTGTGTGCGTGTTTCAAAATGAGTTACTTTAATGTTTCAATGATTAAAATTGGTAAGTCATTATTAATTTACAAATTCATAAATATAAATAAAATATAATAAAGAATAATATAATTGTTATATAATTTCTTTGTAAGCATGTTACATGGATAACAAATAATATAAGCAAAACAAATTAAAATGATGTGGACTGAATTGCAAAAGAATTTTTCAAAGAAAATATACTAAAAGAAAAATCTAGATTACGTAGTTAAAATTGTTATATAAAAATTAAACAGACAATAGTCAATATTGTACAGCATTATGAAATATATTAAAAATAAACAAGTATTATAGTATATATTTACTACTATTCAACTACTATTGAAAATACGTCTCTTCCATAACATATTTATATTTACATTTTAGTATAAAATATAGAATATTTGTCTGTATATGTATTACTTAAATTTTATGTATTCTTACGTCTTTTTAAATGATATATTATATCTCGATTGATATAATATATATTCCTTAGAATCTCATAATAATTACATATATTTTTCTTTCAACAGTGCGGGTTCTTATTTTTACTTTTGTTTTGATACCAACTACAATATCTTTTGTCAACTGCAAACAAAAACATAATTCTAACATTATTCTGGGACACAGCACACAATTATTTGCAGCCGATTTATTTACGGTAAGGAATAAATTAGTAAAAAGATAGTTTTATATGTATATATATTTTATATCAATTTTCATATATAAAATTTTGCGGTTGTATTTTATCTGATAACTTAACCGAAGTTATCAGCGTAAAAAACTGTATTTTACTAAAAATCTATAAGTTATACATTATTTTGAAATACAATTATTAAGGAAATTAAAATGCCATTATTTTGGTAAATTAACTGAGTTTGTATTTTTTTAATGATTTTCGAGATATTGGTAAAATAATAATGATAATATTTTGTTAACGTATATTTTTCAGAAATTAGGTGATGGGAACCAACTAATTTCACCCCTGGTAATTCAATCTGGTTTATCTTTATTACCAGTAAAAGGACCAGGCAAAAACGAATTAATAAATTCTTTACATTTATCCAATATTAATCTCTGGACTAATGCCTATAAAAGATTTTTGTCATCAATTGATATGTCTAAAAACATTGATATAAAATCAGCAAGTGCCATCTACGTGACAGACAAGACATATTATTTGAAATCATATAAAAAGATGATGAAGAAATACGGTACTAAATTAAAGTCAGTTGATTTTTCAAAACCTGACATTGTTGCTGATGAAGTTAACCAATGGGTGGAAGAGAAAACCAACAATAGAATTAGTGACGTCGTTGATGCTTCTGCGTTAAGTTCAGCAACACAGGCTTTGCTAGTTACGGCTTTATATTTTAATGGAGATTGGGAAAAACAGTTTTTAAAAGAAGCTACTTATCAAGGAGTGTTTTACAGTAACGGACAGGAGGAAGGAAAGATGAAAACGAATATGATGTCACAAACTAATCATTTTAATTTCATAGAAAACACAAAATTAGATGCTAAATTTTTAGAATTACCTTATGAAGATCAGGACTACACTATGACGATTGTATTGCCTAATAAAAGAAACGGCATACATGATCTTGAACAACAAATTAATAAAATATTTGTTAAACAAAATATGACATCACATAATGTTTTTGTAAATTTACCAAGATTTAAATTTGAAAAAAAACTTGAATTAACATCGGTACTGAGAAGTGTGAGTAATTATATCTTCTTCAAATCTGCAATTGCAGATATTTATTTTTTTATCTGAGCTTCTTTGTAAACCTAGTTTACATTGGCGTGCACAGCGTAAAATTAGTGGGGAGCTAACAACATTTCGGATGGGGCCACCAAAAATAAATTATAATTATAACTAACATATTTTATTTCCCGAAAAGATAATTAATATTCATCTAAACATTCATATTTGACAATTATATACATTTATATACTATTCTATATTTTATGACAAGATGAATGTTGAATTCGCCGATAACTTCGTCAGCCGATATTGGATTTTCAAAAAAATTGTTATCGTAAAAACGTTTTGGAGACCTCTTTCAAAAATTCTGGGGGAGATATGGTACACACGACCCCTCCTGTGCACACGCCAGTGCAAGTTAATAATTTTAAAGATCTGTACAAAAATATTGCAGTCTGTACAATCAAGCTTCAAATCTTTAAAATTCATAAATGTAATCTTTTTAAATTTTAAAACATATTTAGAACTGTTAACCTTATAATAAAATTTGACATGCCATAAATTAAGATGATACGAACTGTTGAAATATTCACTAAATATTTATTCATTAATCTAATGAATCATCATGCAATTAACTTTCGCCAAACATCACTTTTGCGTCATACACATTCATAACGTTTTTCATGCAAGCTCACAAACTTAATTTAACTTGTAGCTGGGTATAAACTCAATATTTGATGAAGGCGTTTCTTTTGGATATCCGAATGATAAACTTGAAATTGGCAACATAGTTCAAAAGACTTACGTGGATGTGAACGAAGTTGGTACAGAAGCTGCTGCAGTCATGGAAAGTACGATTAAATCGTCATTAATATTTAAAATAAATATTATTTGCAATGTTGTATTTGTTACAGTTGAAATGGTGTCTCGACTTGGATTTTTCGAAGTGAAATCGTTCGTTGCAGATCATCCATTCTTATTCTTTGTTAGGCAGGAATCATCTGGAGTGATTTTATTCCTTGGAAGATTCATGAATCCTTAACTTAAATAAGTAATAAATAATAAGTTATAATGAAATCTTAAAGTGCCAAATATGTATTATGATTTAATAAAATATCTGATAATTTGTAAAGCTTTGACTTAAGATTGAAATATGACAGTACAATAAAATGAGAACTGTGATATTAGTATGTCCACATTTATATTGGATTATATGAAAGTATCAAGGCTGGGCTTCAAATAACAACCGAAGTACATTTCCGTCGTCGCCACTGCTTTAACATTTTTGACCAGAATGTGATATCATATTTACTTCCACTATCCTAAAAAAGCACTCGGTGGTATTATATTTTGTAATTTAATTTAGAATAAATGTAATTATAAATAATAATAAATAATGTATTACATACAGAATACAATAAAGAAACATTTCCATATATTCACAAATATATAATTTCTATTTAAGTACTAATAATATTCTTACGAAACAAAAAGTACTAATATAGTAAAAATATGCAAGTACATGCATATTAATTTAAAGTTCTACAAATTCTTTAATCAAAAATGAATTCTTGCTACCTATTTCGATAAATTTTATTCTTGTTTGTGCTCACGTGAACAATGAAATATTTTAAAACAAAATAAATTTTATTATCATTTCTTAAAATATATAAATAAGAAATAAAACTATTACAAATGCTGTTTTAAACATTCGTGAAAATAAAGCAAGAAATTGTTAAATGGATTTCAGGGTTTAGCGAAAATTTAAAAAGGAAATTTAAATTTTCACTTATTTTCTATTTTATTATTAATAATTGGTGACGTTTCGGCACATTATTTTGCCCATTTTCAAGCAATAAAATGTATATAAATTAACTTTAAAGTTGCATCATACAATTATAATCACAAAACTAAATTTTCAGTCAGAAAAAATTTGGTTTTTGATTATCATTGAACGATGTAACTTTAAAGTTAAATTATATACATTTTATTGCTTGAAAATGGCCAAAATAATGTGCAATTATTAATAATAAAGAAGAAAATAAATGAAAATTTAAATATCCTTTTTTTTAAGTTTTGCTAAAGCCTAAAATCTGTTTAACAATTTCCACAATTATTATTCGGCTTATTAAAAAAACTAAAATCTTTAACAATTTCATTAATGGCAATTATACTTAAATAAATTAAAATAATTACATGAATATTAAATGAGGATGGTGTAACTGTACAGTGAGATCAGTCTATGAATATTTGAAAGTATGTTATGAAAGTCATTTAATAGACTCGTAAAATAACACAGGCGGGAGAGTGGCATCATAAACCAAACCGCTTTTAAGATTACGATGACTTGAAGGAAGCGAGCAAATCCTAACGGCTTCATCGCCAGTAAAAATCAACTAAATTTTATTAACGAGGCCGTCTCTCATCCTAAACCTGCATTATTATTTCACGTCGGACAAACAAGATCGCTGACAGATGAATTTTATATTCACAAACTTCACACTTCGTTGTTTTATTAACTGGTATTTTCTATCTCCGAATAATGTGGTAGTGAACAAATACTGCATCAAAATTATTGCACAAGTGACAAAATTATAATGGAAATGCAGATATACAATAACATCACGTATTCACATTATGTCCCATCAAATGGGGTTGCACGAACTCTTCAAACATTTACCGCAGGTACATTTATTTATTACACATTTCTATCCTGTTACAACACATTCCCATTTTTTCAACAAGCTTGTTTATTCCTCCCACTCGGAATCTAGGGTTCGCGAAACAAACCTACTCGTATTATATCCATCTATTTATTCCTATTTCGTCCCCATCATCTCTCACACTGATAATGCACAGAATTACAAAAATATAAGATGATGAAGTAGAACAAATCCATTTTAACCTTTCTAGTTGTATGAACAAGTTCCTAATGTTTATACTCTATTCTAATATAACATTGAAGCTCACGTTTTTTATTTAAAAATCATTAATAATTATTTCCGGTACATTATTGCTTTTTTTTATAACTGGTTATAATAGCTAACCAATTTGGTTTGATCTGTCATTAGGGATTTTTTCGTGTCGTAAATACTATTGTTTCTATCGTGACAATATGTAAAATCGCGATCTTGGTGAACTTTTTGCTGTGTGTTTACTTTTGAAGGTGAATTATGTATAGATTTTATCAGTGAATGTTTTTCCTAATACATGGTGTGTCGTTTTTAAGCTTTAAATCGAGAAAATGGTACCAATATCGATGGCTAACATTGCTATTATTTTATGCCTACTTATGTTTTGTTCTGTTCTGTTGTTCTGTTACTGATACATGGCGGGCCCTGGAGTCAATCCTGGTTTATTTACATCGTGCTAAGTACTGAATAATAATTATTCAATATCCGAACACAATCGCCACGCCGGACCATGCACCCTAGACATCAAGACAATACACTACACTCCGCCTAGTTTCTGGCAAGAGCTGGACAGACTTGCTTATACCTTAAATGAAAGACATAGTGCAATGCAAATCAGCCGACGCCACGATACACAAAAAAGTTTAACGTCCAGAGGACTCCACAATTTCAAAGTAAAATCAGTGTTGGGTGACTTTTTTAACCTTTATATTCTACCACACTTTGTTGCTTCTTTCCAAAATGCAGTTCAAGTTTAGTGCTGGCTTTCTAGTAGTTGATTTGCTTTCCCAATTGCTGTTAATTATTTTATGCCTACTTATGTTATATTTAATAATGTATCTGTTTAAAAAATAATTTTATTTAAAATATATGGAGTGTAGAACTTACAAAAGTTTTACTGTTATTTTATTTGTTTGAAGATGAATTATCTATCACTATTTAGAAATAAAATACTAGTCCTTGAAATGTCGTTTGAATTCTAAAAACTACAAATAATACAAATAAACGCAGTTTGTAGTGAAATAATAAATATAAATTGTTTAAAATTTAAAATATTAAAATAATACACATTACATCACTTTATTTAGAAAGGAAATATCGGTCCTGAAATGTCTTTTAAATTCTACACACTACAACTGTTGCAAATAAACACAGTTTGCAGTGAAATAATAATTATAAAAATATTTGATAACTATTTTAAAACATAAAAATAATGTGCATGAAGTAGAAATATCGAATGAAAACAAATTATAAACTTCAATGTATGTATGCATGCTATGTGTACCAGAAATATAAATATTAACAATAATACAAAATACCTTTTGTATACCTTATCGGTTATTTTAGAAATAAATGGTTATTTACTTTATTCAATAGTCGAGTAAGATTGCTGTGGGAAAGTATATTATATCGATTACTAGTCGTTTAAATATTAATAAACACTGTTAAGTTTTCCTATTAAAATTAATTTTTGAAACAAGCAAAATATTGTCTATAACAACTTTGTTTTATGCCATTTTTGTCTTTTCTTTATTTAAAATATACCTAGTAGGAGTTATAATACAAGAAATTAAAACTGTAACAATTATTATAATTTTTATTTTATAAGAAAATAGTGCTCTTATTTTACACAAATAGTATTAAATCATGTTACTTAGGCGCAAAATTTTAAAGTGTCCGTCCTGCCCCCACGTTAGCGAATTTTAAGAAAATTATTACCCGAAATATCAATTAAAATATTGAAAAAACACGGAGATCAATTTTTAGCAGAATCGGATAATAATAACATGTGCCTGTAAGAGAAATTTTACATACTTTTTATGTAAGGTTTTTGCGGTTTCGGAGAACTTTAATTATAATATTTTCAATTTTCAACATTTCGACTTGAAACTTCATATCTATGGATTTTTGGGATCGCTGAACACGATGATTTCAAAATTGTTTTGATAGTTGACAGCTGTCATTTAAACTGCCACCTTTATAAAAATTGCCAATTTAATAAAATTTTTGATTAATATATAAGTTTTTGTGATCACTGAAATATTATGTCAAAAGTAATTTTTGACATCCTATTTGTGTTCAGTGTTAAGCTAGCAAATTTACATAAAGTTGACAGCTGTCAACGGTCATGACAATTTTGAAATCATTATCATGTTCCCCAAGAACTCCTAAATATGAAGTTTCTTGTTTAAATGTAGAAAATTAAAAAAGTTATGAGCAAAGTTCTCAGAAGTCTTTAAAATACTATTTAAGATGCATATAAAATCATCACTTTCTTACAGGAACATTGTCCGATTCTGCTGAAAATCAATCCCCGTAATTTTTTCAGTATTCTAATTGATAATTCGGGTGGAGACGTAACAAATTCTAACTTTGCCAAAATAACGACAATCTAATATTTATAATATACTCAGATTAGTAAATATACAGGGTGATTTAAAATATAGGGACAATTGGCTATCTTTTTTTATCAATTTTAGATCTATAATTTAAGTTGGGGGCGAATGTAAATGCTATATTTTGGTTTGAAAAGGTCCTGAATTCTACTTTCAGTTTCACCGAAACTGATGTCATCGTTGATGAAATTATTTTAAATTAGCTTTAAAGTGATGCAAAATTCTTGCATTTTCATTAGATATTAACCTAGTTTAAAATTTTTAAAATTGTTAAACTAATGCATTATTTATATTTTCTTTGCATTAGGAAATATTTTGACGTTTACATGATATAACATTTGAACTGTTCGAAATAATATAAAACAGTTAAAACAAAAAATGATATGTACCTTAAAAAATGTAGGTGCACTAATAGCCGAAATAAATCTCTACGCCCCTAGCATCTTTCATTTAAATTATTTTTCTTTCAAACAATTTTAAGCGTTTGACAGTAGATAATATAAAATGTTAAATGTCATTTTTTTATTGAGATAATGAAGTGAAGACAAAAGTTTTTCATTATCATAATCCCTTAATGAGAATTTTAAAATGGACTCGTTGCAAGAACTCGGAAACTGATTTTTGTTTAAGAAAGTAATATCTTAAAACGTTATAATTAAAACAGCATGACGGTTGATGATTCGCGAGTCGGTAAATGGTTCTAATTTCGGGTAGTGTTGGTAGTATAGCAACGTCGCTTTGATGATGACTGGTGAGCGATTCCGTCTGAATGTCCCGTTATCTGTTCGCGTTCGCGTATCAGCTGTACCCCAACCCAAGCAACACCGGGATTCGAGACATTCCCTTAATGAAGAGAAGAGACATTAAAGTAATTGTTTGCTGAATCCTAAACCTATTTTCATTGCTATTCGTGAACAGCATATGTGTGGGAAAAATAACATTAACTTGTAAAAGAAATTGACACGATAAGGTTTCAAGCAGGATCATTTCAATATATTTCGGCGACACAATTATATACAGGAAGTTTGAAATGTGATAATCTCACTTTAAAGATATATATTACGAAACAAAAATTCCCCGTTATTAAAATAGTTATTTGTGTATTAAGAGCGTAAAGTGATTCTTTGTTACTCGAACACGGTAAATAGTTTAAGAGGAACAAAGACACTTTACGCTCATGATACACACATCATTTTTTCTACGATTGCATCTTAAAATTATTAAAAAACGTATGAGTACTGTAAATAAATTTGTTCTGACAACTGTCAATACTAGAAATAATTTTTATACAAATATTATAGGTGGCTATGTGAAAATAAACAAAATGTAATTTTGAACATTTGTTTTAAGTTGTTTTTGTTACTGAATTTGTTGCTTTAGTTTGTTAAGTTGTATAACACTGTTACATTTTGTTTATTTTCACATAGCCACCTATAATATTTGTATAAAAATTATTTCTAGTATTTCTCAATTTTCTTATTTTTCTCGAATTTTTTCAGATACATTAATAAAAACTAATACACCGTTGAAAAGAGAAAAAATGGCGGTTTTTATTTTAGTAAAATAATTATAGGTTGCTATTTAAAAAATAAAAGTTGATAGTCGTATCTTGTAAACCTGACTTTATAAAAAATATTTACATCTGCCATCAAATAGTATATTTAAAATAATAAAACTTTCATATGAACCATTTTTTTCTATTACTCATAATAAAAAAGTTAAAGGGGGGGGGGGCGTCTTCCCAGACTCACCCTGTATATGTTACATATAAAACATCGCGATGTATTGAATTATTTTCTGAATACATATGTATCCATTCTGTAATCTTCGTCAAACATTCCTATCATGACACATCAACATTAAGTCCATGGTTTTATTATTTCTATTAAAGGGATATTTTCATAAATCGGACAATAATGCGATGCCATGAATGTCTGTTTAAAGAGATTTCAGTACTCGTATATTAATATTTATTGTGTTATATAGTTTATTATGAGATAGTAAAATCCGCTAATTTGATAATGTAGTTTAGTAGCGAGTTTAATTGTGTGTTTAAACCCATAACAAGTTTCCAAAAGGTAATTAGAACATAAGTTTGGTTTCATATACATCACAAAATGTGCGCAAACATTTATACGCTGAGTAGTTCCGTTCTGTCACGTTTACACCCCGAGTCTACGGGTTCCCTGGGCGTTTCTGGGGATGAACTAGCGCTCCAGGCTTGAGGGATGAACTGGTGCTGACGGTGGCGTCGCCACTTGGCGCATTGCTTGCTCGCGATACCTACTAACCTAACTTGCACGAAGTTGTTAAACTTCACAATCTCTTGCATGATGTGCCGACCTCGCCACAAAGTGACTACCATTTGACAACTATGAAATTTGACTCTGCTAGTAGCTTTAGGTATAATAAAATATAAATCTGCTCATATCAACGAAAACGTCCGAATACTCATTAATGTGAAGACATTTAACATTTGAATTATTTGATTCTATATTAATTTGGGAATGTTTGATAGCGAAAATTAAAAAGTTGTTTTTATACTTCAAGAATAAAATGAAGGGTATTACTGTATACGTACTAATTATAGAATAAAAGGATTTTTTTTAATTCAAAAATTAAGAACATGATTTTTGAAGAATACACTTTTGCCATTGGCCGACATTACAAACATTCATTTATTTGTTGTTGTATAATAAATAAATTGATTGTTTTAGTGTTTACAATTATAATGTAATTATCAATATATTAATAGAAATATCCATCAAACCAGTGGCATTAAACATGTTTACAAAAGACAAAGCACCTTTAATTTTATAAATTTAAAAAAAATTCTTTTTGTTTTATGATTTGTAAGTCATATACCCTTAATTTTCCCGAAGTATACAAACACCCTGTATATGTTACCTATGAGGTAGATAGCTTAGTGGAATCATACACCTAAAAAAAGTTATGTTCGATGATTGTTAACGTAAAATTACTTTGAATATGGCGAAACATATCAAAGTTGATAGTAATGCGATACTTAGTTTAAAAATTGAACAGTAATTTGTTAGTATTCTATAAACATATGCTATCATATGCACTTATGTTATTAAATAATTATATTTAATTAGTTAACATTAAAAACATATATATTAATAATACACAAATGAAAATTAATAAGTAATGTGTACGTGGTAGAAGTTAACTATGAATGAGTATATTAATTTATTTAATATAAAATAATGGATTTTAATTGATAATATATGAACTTTAGTAGGTAATATTGTCATAACTGTAATTAACAGAAGGCTCATGTGCGGTGGGATATAAGATGATTTATTATTAAAATATAATAACAATAATATGTTATACTACTGTAAAATTGAAATTGATCTAAATTAAAAAGAATAGATAACAGTGACGCTAGCGTCGTCGCCATAACATAAAAATATTACTCTAATTGTAAGTGGTTCTGATTCCATTCTATTATAAGCGATAGGCTTCTTGTACTATAATTGGAATTAAGGTCCTTAGGAGTTATAGTTATACGTTATTTTATTAGTTTAGAATTATTTTGATTTGTTTGTCCTTAATTATCTACATTTTATTACTTGATTCTCTATAGTTAAAAAAACATTATTGAAATTAGGTTAATTGTCATTCAGCAGGATTTAATAAAATGGTGCACATATTTCAAGATGCATTTGCGGACTGAGTTTGCTTAGCAAGCATTTTATTTTGATGTTATACATATGATGTTGTTTATAGTTTGTCAATTTATTGGAAAAGATTAAAAAACATTGTTTGATACCGTATTTGTAATTTTATACTGTATATTTGTTTTTGTTAAACTTTATTATAATTAATGAATGCTTGTTTCTGTGTCGTACCAGTGGTAATCAAACCTTTAATTAAGATAATCTTATAGTTTATTTAATTTTCTTTCTGAAATAACTGATAGTCATATACATGTTTAATTATGTGCTACGAACGTTATAAACTCCATTCAAATATTTTTCTAAATAATAAAATAAGATCGTTTATGTCCATATTATACCTTAAGTCTGACGTCACAAAATTTAAAAAATCATTACGGACTAATGAAAAACAATTAAGACTTTCTAAAACTGTACTGTGTTTTCAATTTAGATGAAGTTACAGAATTATTATTTTTTTAATAGTGGAAAACCTTATTGCTTTCCTTGTTATAGAATAGACACGAATTTTTCATGAATTTGGCATTCCATTTTTTGATTCCAGAAACGTTTTTAATGCAACAATTCAGTAGTGAAATTGTAACACATTTATCTATCAACCCAGTTATTGAAATTAATTAAAAAATTATCAATTAAAAGTTTCATATTATAATTGCAGAAGATAGTAAAATATGAGAACTACGAAAGTAACTTTTTCATCCCTCGATTGCAGTTCGTATTTTATTCCGAGAAACTATAAAATGTTAGTTTCCATCATAAAAATTCCTTTCGTTATGAACAAGAACAGATAAATGATCGTGAATGTAATATGAAAGGAAGTACTCGTATTATCGCATTTTAACGACTTTTGAAAACATTATTGATAGAATATTTCCATCAGATTGTTCGCGGTCTGGGAACGGCGTCGCGACGATCAAAGGTAAGAGCAACTATCGATGAAGTCGTTAGAAAGCTTTACGTAGGCAGAAAAATTATGGATAAAATGGTGCAGTACCAATTTCACGGGTTTTAGATAATAACAAACTTTAGAAATTGGGAAGAAGTTTAAATTGTCAGATTCGATCAGTGGATGGTAATGGCTGTTCGACACGCGAGCGAAACTTTTCTCTTACTTTTTTGCTCTGGGCGCAGAATTACTTATGCGACGCGCTGGTACTATCGCATCATATGAAAACTCAGGGCGTATAACTTTTTTTAGTTTGCAATCACCTGTTTTAATATGTTACTTTTTTTGCGAGAAATTAAATCGTTATTAATCTGTGAAAAATCTTATTGAAGGTTTTTATTTGGTTAGTCAAATTTCTATCACATGTCTAGAAACCATTTAAAGAAATATATATTTTCGTGTGTAGTTTTAAAATAAACCAATTGTACAACGAGTTGATCAAAAAATACGAGTAAGTAATGTGCGAATTCAAAATACAAAAGAAAATTATATTTGCAAACTTAAATTTTTGGAAAGAGCAATTGTCCCCTGTGCTTCTGTTGGACCCGCCACTGAAAAAAGACATTGTATATGAACCATTAATGCATGAAATAATGAGTCATGTGATGCATATAAGAATCAACTCAAAAGCGTCAAAGTGTTACAAAAAATGTCAGTTCTAAAATAACTGATCTCTACCAAAGTCCGTTTGGTGAGAGATTACAGTGTGGTTATATAGGACTAGGACGTATGTTATTTTGATTTGCTCATCAAATACGTCAAAATATATACAAAGCACAAAAACTTGTGACAATGACAGAAATAAATAAATATATCATCACGCCTTTTACCCATTACTGGGTGTGGCATTCTGCGTAGCAGATCTCGGTAAGTGATATATTTCTTCGCGTGAATTGCGGTTACCAGTCGTCAAATTACGCCCCCAAAGATGTTAGTAGAGGGGGAGCCACAGGGGTAGATTTAATTTGATCCGAATACTTAAAAGTTTCATAAAATGAATATAATAGTATTTTAGAGCACGTTACCAAATAGTACGTCTTGTTTATTTGAGGGACAATTTTGGTTGTCACTGTCACAAATTTATTATACTTTGTAAATGTATCTTCATTTTGACATTTTGCTTAGCCAATCAGAATCAGAATAAAATATACCCTATCAAATTGCACTGTAATCTCTCACCGAACGAACTTTAGTTGAAAATGAAATTTATTTATACAACTGATAGTCGAATTTTTTACAGTAATGTTATAAATATGCTATCAAGTAAATGAAATTAATTTGAATTTATTAATTTAAATAGATTTAATAAGAAAGTAAATTTATTTTAAACAGGGATTAATGTTTTGTATAATAGGTAATGGCAGTTACTCGCAACGGTTAACGGGTTATTGTTATTGAACAATTTTGGATAGCACAATGATACAATATGTAAATTACCAGACTTTTATGAGTATGATGTTTGTTTTAGATGTAGCTAGTTAGCGAAAATACACAGTACAACAACACTTGCTTGCTCTAGTTCCAGTGTAAATTGTATTAAATCAAATACAAATAGACAATGTCCAAGTCTCATGTCTCCTTCCCGTTACTTACCATCAAACAGTGACATTAATTACATGAATGTTGGAAGCACTATACGAATAGAGCTAGTTTAAGATTTGTATCGAAATTTGCGCGAAAACGGTGCATGCTAGTGGGCCCTTTGTTATCACAGCTGATTTAACTGTCATGTTGAAAGTGCGCCACTGCTTGGCAACAGCGGACATCTACACAGCACCATCTACATCCGGTGCGCAGATAATTGCTAGAAGTTGGTTTGTTTGGAGAATACATTCGTTGCAACTTAGATGGATTAGTGATGTTTACTTCAGAACTGAGTTGTGGCCATTAATTTTGATTAATCAGCAAATTTACCGTTTTATTTCAAAGCATGAGTAGCGTATAACTGGCTGTGTTGATGAGGTATTTGCGGGGTTTATGTGCAGAGCCGTAATAAGAGTAAGTCAAGATCATTGCATTGGACGTACAAATCAAAGAGGCACAGCTGTTGAATTTGTAATTCGTATATGAAAGAACTGGTAAGAAATCAACTACGGTTGTTGGGTCCAGAACATACTTTAACCCAGCAACAAAAAAATCAATCTAAGAAGAGCGCAAACCAGAAGAAGGTCCTCCGCTTAAAGCACGTTCTGTTCCTTCTGTTGGTAAGGTAATGATTACTGTCTTTTGGGATTTTGAAGGAAGAATCTTAGTCAATTACCTATCAAAGGGAACCATAATCAACGCAGAATATTATCAAAAACAGACCAGGAAAGTTGCATAAGCGATCATTACTGCAACAGGACAATGCAAGGCCACATACTACTTGCGGAACTAAGGATGTTTTAAATAAATTGCACCGGGAATTGTTTCCATACCCACCCTGTTTGCCTGACCTGGCACCTAGTGACTATCATCTATTTCCAGAATTGAAAAAAGAAACTCTACGTGGTGTGCGATTTCAGGACTTAAATGATGTAAAGTTAAGGGAGCCATAAACAAGTGGATAAAAGACACCCCTAAATTATTTTTTAGACGTCTTAAAAAACTAGTTTCGCGCTGGGACAAGTGCATACAATTCGAAATTATATTGAAGAATTACATTGTAATACTACATCTTGCATTTCTAAAAGAGACGATTGTTTTGGTAAAAATCAAAGAACCACTAAATAAAATTTACTAATTACATTACAAGACTGCACATCTTGCATATTAAACAAGAGATAACTTGTCTCAACTAAAGCTAAGCTACCACTACCTAATTGTTGTTGTTTTCCCTCGGGCGTGCTGACAAGGGGTAAGTCGGTGAAATCGTTGCGTTGGTTTAAGATAACCGTTCTCATGCACGAGTTTACATAAAAAAACCAGACGCTTAAAAGGGATGAAGTACAAAGGTCAAATTCAGCTCAGACCAGACATGTCAACACATATCTCAACATAGCGCAAACATTCAGAGAAGAAGCCATAAACTCGATAAACAATGTTCGAATGAATACTGAAATTATTACAAACATATCCATTAATAAATATGATAAACAAAACTGTCAAGTCAACTTTTAAAAACATGCTTATGAATTTGTATTTCTTGAAGTTGAATTGATATCTACTGAAAAATCCTAATTCTATAACAAAACTGAATTTTGAATTGTTCCACTTTGTTACACGATAAACAATCACTTTTCGCACTGAAAATGAATACATAATTATTTACTTTTCGCTCGACCGTATTAAAAGTAATTTTATCGGTCGCTGTTTTGCGTATTACTTTGAATACGTAATAGCCTATTTTTCTTAATATAAATAAAATAAATGTATCATCACGCCTTTTACCCATTACTGGGTGTGGCACTCTGCCGCAGCAGTTCTCGGTAAGTAATATATTTCTTCGCATGAAGTGCTGTAAAAAGCCGTTAATTGTTGTAGTAATTATCAACAAAATATTGAGTTTGTTTGTCATTGTCAGTTGTCATGTATACATTAAACCAGGTATCTTTCTAAAGTTTCTAAATTAATAAAAAATTTCAGAGATGTTACAATTACTGAAATTTGTTTTATTATTTTTATCAAAATTTGGTTTATGGTTGTAGAAAAAATAGTGTACGCAACTCGTGCAGAAAGGGTTTTTTTTAACTCACGGTCTTGCAGCATTCGCTTCGCTCATGCAGCAACAGACCACTCATTCAAAAAAACCCATCTTTCTGCACTTGATACGTAAATAACTATTATCAGATGCTGTTAAAATTGATTGAATAATATTTTTTTTGAACTAAATATTCTACCCAAGATCACCGTTTCCATAGTTACATATTTACATGAATATAACGATTTTGATATTAATATTAGTAATAAATTTTGCAGTTATTTAAATAACAAAGTTACATAAAACATATTAACACTTTGAAATGTGTTTGACATGCTTAGTCTTCTGGTTCTGTTATCGCCTCGGCTAAGTTCATTCTTCAATATTCGAAACAGTCATGGTTATCTTCATGGTATAGTTTTCCTAAACTGATAATAGTAATATGTCAGTTGAAAAACCGAGTTAATAAAGTACAGGCAATGTCGTTAGTGATATAAAGTTAATTCTTAGGTAACGGCGTGAAATCCCGCGGAATGATATACGTACGCTTGGTCACTAATATAGTAATTGATTCTATACAGAGCTGACTAAATCCGGATATATATCCAGCTGCTGTAAAACCAACCATAAATATTAATCATACTTTACGATAAAACCTCGAAAACTTTTTAATTTAATTAAAAATTCTACCGGCTATAAAGTCAGCTTAGCTATTTACGTTCATCAACTTGGAGTGCGAATTATGCAATGACAGCATTAGCATTTTATATTTTCACTTCAAGGTGTGAAACTCATTTTTACTCTACCACCCAAAAGACCGCCGTAATTACCTACATATTTTATTTCCATTAGTACCTATAAATTTATGCTTATTAATATTAGTCGACGGAGAAATCACTAAACATAAAAACTGAATTTATGTGTTACTCTGCATAACAATAGGAAATGAATCATAATTGCAGTAGCTAGACAACTAAATCAGCGGTTCCTAATCTACGGCCCGCGAGAGGTTAGAAATCTTTTGAGTCTTTTTGAAATTAATGTTCAGCTAGGTTTAACTATTTTATTAAGATTATTTATATTCTACGATCTTAACTGAAAGTAGGTTTTTTTCCTCATATGCTGGTCGCAAGTATACAAAGTCTCTCCCTAAGAAAGAAACTATTTTTTTCCCTAGGAAGGAAATAAACTGTTTTCTTTTCTTATTATGGTGGATTTCATAGCAACATTCAGCACAATCTTTGATATTTATTTATTTATACAGGGTGTTAAAAAAGTTCCGGGACGGTGAAATATCTCGAGAAATACACATCGAATCAAAAAACAAACAAAACACGTGTTTCATATTTTGCAAAAAGTTATCTAAACACACCAAACACAAATCCCAATTCCCACCACCAGGGGGTGGGGCGGGGAGAAACTTTGAAACCTTAAATGGGAACCCCCATTTTTTATTGCAGATTCGTATTCTGCGAAAAAAAATAAGTTAATTTTATCTGAAACTTTTTTTCCAATTCGGAATAGATGGCGCTCTGTATAAAATAAGTATTATTTCATTTTTTATTTAAATGAGATAAAATAATGATCGTAGAAAACATCATATGTATATCTCAGAAGTTGCTTCCTTCCACGTTATACAAATTTTAATTATTATTATTTTAAATTTGTAGGTACGAGTACTACAAATAAATATTATTGTACCATTTCTGTTTTTTTTTAAATTTATAATCTAATAAAAAGTCTAATAAAAATTATTTTCCGGTCTGCGATGTATTTTAAAATTTTTTGTGTGGCCCTTCTTTCAAAAAGGTTAGTAACCTCTGAAATATATGTACAAAAATGATTGGCATTAGAAGTTACTTTAATTTTGAATAACTGAAGGAATTAATAAATAATATATTTCTGGAAAGAAAAGTTTATGGTAAATGTAAATCATTCAAAGTTATAATGATGAAATTTAACAACTAATTTATAAAATTTAAAACTAATAGATATTCTACAAATTACGAAGCATGGTATAATTTAATAATGTATAAAATAATATACCAACTCTACTAACCAGCCTGATAATAACACGAGAGTTATTTATACTCATGTAACAGCAGCAAATTTACTCATTGTAGTTGGAATATTCATACAATAATTATTTACTGGCAGGTTAGGTCTGATTTTAACATGTAATTAAATGATATTTGTTTAATTAATAATATCAGCGCGCTGCTATTGTTTTGATATGGAACATAAACTATATATTAATTTGTGCTACTCGTAGGTAGCTTGCCTAGTCCATTAAACATGAAAAATAATTTGTTATAATTAAATTATTTGTACGAATTATATTGAGTTTGAGTATCATAATATAATAATAAATAAGTATTTATAAATTAAACATTGTAAGTATCTTGATTTAACTAAGCTTGAAAGCTTGAAGAATCAACTCTTGCTTAAAGTTTTCAAAGCTTAGATTGAAAATCATGTCATTCCCAAGAAATACCTTTTATTTTATAAATAGTAAATTTGAGTTAAATAAAGTAAAGTGACACATTGTTTTTATTAATCGTTCGGCGGCGGCGGTTGCGGCGACGGCGTACAGGTCTAGCGCAAGCGTTCTTCATTTATTCTACTTTGATAATACGTCAATCTCCACTAATAAAAAGATTTAGGATTTCCTTTTCCATTCTCTGTTTTTATAGATTTTTAAATTTATTTATGTTACTTGATACAACAGGAACTTAAACCTAATTATACTATAGGATCTGAATATACTGAGCCGCAGGTGGTAGTATATATAGTTTTAGCTTGAGTGACGTTCGAATGTCATAAAGCTAACTACACCCTATTTTAATCTTTTTCTTTGAGGTACAATTAAATGCTACAAAGTTTTAATAAAAATCACTTAAGTGGTACCTCAAAACTGTTAAAATGTTAAACTTAAGTTTGAAACCGGTTATTTTTTAATCGTTGTACCCCGTGTCAACAGATCCCATGAAAGACAGTAATGTTTAGTTAGTGGTAGTTCTGTCTTAATCGAGATAAATCGTCCCTTCAGCTTATTCAAGATTTAGTCTTGACTTAAATTCTTTGAAGATTTTGTACATACGTTGTTGTTTTTCATCGTCGTTCAATTTCAGTTTATTATTTTACAATCATTTGTAACTTTACCATTTTCATTTCATTTATTTATTCGTTCTTTATGGCACTGTAGTAATTGGCAAAATATTAGTTTGTGTCATTATTAAAGCCCGGATTTTTAGGCAATTGCCTAGATTCAAATTTTAATATACTTCAGGCAATTTCGTTTTTCTATACATAGGTAATATGTTTACGTGTAATGGAAGGTTTTTTTTTCGTGCCTTAGAGCCTATTTTTTCTATATTTTTGTTATTGTGCCTATTTTTACCTTATGCAGCCTATTTTGCCTATTTTTGTTGCCTATTCTAACTTTTATTGAGCAGACATGGTTTATCATCTACTTCGTTGACTAATTCAGCACTCGACAAAGTGTTTCAACCTAACCTATAATATTTAAAATAATCAAGTTGTTCTGTGTGAATTTAAAATGCCGAAAGAAAAAACGTTTTTTAGTCAAAATTTTACGTGACAATTCAATTGTGTCTTTGCCAATAATCAATGGAGCTGAGGTAACTTTAGACGATATGGCTAAATATAAGAACGCTTCTGTCACATTTTGTGATGTCAACCGAAGTTTTCAACTTACAAGCAAGTTCTGACAAACCGAAGACAGTCCCTTTCCGAAAATTTCATAGAGCAATTGCTTGTAATATTTTGTGAATTAAAGTATACTACATAATTTGAATTTGCATAATAGTTAATAAAATGAGAACTCTACATTATTATTTTTTAGATTGCGTTAATTTTTGTTTAAAATGATTATTTTTTTCTAATGAAGAGTAGATACGAGTACCAATATTAGTAAAAGGATTCGTTTTTTTTTAAACAAATTATTTACATTTAGGCTGCCTAAAATCCCGCCTATTTTAGAGTAATTACCGGCCTATATGCCTGCTTATTTGGGTGTTTTTAAGAGCCTAAATATCCGGGCTTTAGTCATTATATTACCTATTTGTTCATAATGTGATGTTATGTAAATTATATTTTGATCACTAATTTTGTATATTTTGATGACGGAAGATGAAAACATAGTAGATTTATAGAATGTAGGTAGAGGAACACCTTCAGAATAATAATCGTGAAATAATAAGCGAAAATAAGTGCGTCTCGACATTGTGGATTGCGAATATAATGAAATTATTTAAGATATTTGCGAATGTTAACGAGCCCTTAGATATCCATCGCTTTATACAATACACAATGGGAATAGAGATGAGTTCATGAAAATGCAAAGGATAAATGAAGAGCAGAACAAGAAGAGAGACACGTAAAGAACAAAGAGGATGACAGACATGAAGGAGACTAGAGCTTCGAAGACGCTCAAAGGGTTTTAAGACACATCGTCAACATCTCAGTGCAAATGACAGACATATTTCGCGCTAACGATGAACGAAAATGAGACTTGTCCGCCGCCGATGGCGACAGTGCTACCGCCCTGTCACAGTGACCGAATCCACAACGACAAACATAGATTACCCAGTTGCTGTTCGTAGCAGTTCGTTGTAGGATAAAGCAAGGGTAAGAGAAGGATCTGCGAACTGCGATCCTCGATCGCGCAGATATTCCGCTTCAAGTATTTGTTTGGGTAAACGCAAAGTCAGACAAACTTCATTTTCATATTATTAAAATTAAAGCAGTGTTCTGTATATCACATATATTACTTATCATAATTATTGTATGAGTTTGAAATATTCATAATAACTGTAATCTTACGATTTACATTTACAAAAAGTCAACAATAAATCATTATTATATTATATTTTCATTTTGAATTACTCAATAATTCAATAATTTAATTCTGTTTTAATGGTTATTTCAGATCTTTGTCTGTTTGATAGGCACCCGCCTAAGGAAAATCCTGCCTGCGCCCTTGACTACGAGTACACTTTTATAAGTTGTTATATGATGAATGTGAGATTGAGAAGAATGTTGTAAAAAGACAGTTCGAACATGTGGAGCATACGTCGAATGAAAAACTGGTGAAAGGTGAGACGACCTAGGAAAAATAAATGGATATGATCAGGCCCGACGAGAGGGGAGGGTAGGTGGGGTAAAATACCCAGGGCCCGTGGAATTCAAAGGGCCCGGATGTGATGCTATTTTATAAATTGCTTTTAATTTTCTGCTATTTCACCAATTTTTTATATTCTTTACTAAAACATGTATAACGAAATGTCTGATACATGTTTGCTACAATTTATTACATTGTATAAAGTACTAAATGACGAAATGCTTGATGAAGGGCCGGCCCCAGTTGCAAATTTTAAATAAATTTATACACTATTCAAAAGTACATTATTACATTGTTGCATTTTTGTTTTTTCTACTACATTGTATTTAACACACATAGGCAAAGGTTCCATACATTTGTGCGTAGTGCTGTTTTGGTATCCCCTGCATTTATCGAATATGCAACTAGATATTAGATAGTCATACAGTGAGTATACAATACACATCGCTGCACCAATTAACTCAGAATTTTGTATTTAATTTAATTTATATTGTTATAACTTTATTTAGATATTAATAATTCTTATTGTTGTCGTACATATATTTATAAATACATGTTTTTTGGTATCTTATATTTAATTAATAAATATTCAAAGTTAAAGGAGGCCCGAATTTTTTTTTTCCCGGGGTCCGCTTTTTCTCTCGGCGCCCCTGGATATGATTGCAGGTTTGTTGCGTGAATGAAAGATTCCGAGACGGAGGAATACATGGCATGGTGTCTACCGGTCTGTATTTCCTGCAAATCCTGAAAAAAGCTTGAAATTGAAAAACATAACTTGAAATCCTTGAATTTATATTTAATACCTGGAAAAAAATATTGACAGTTAAAAATAATTGTTTAATTTAATTTCCTTTTTTTATATACAGAGTATTCAGCGAAATCAATTTCAATTGCCTCCTAATTAATTGAAAAAAATATTATTTAAGTTTTCAGAATAATTAATAAAATGAATTTTAAAATATATATACAGAAATTTAGCCTCGAAAATTTTTAAATGATACATTTTTTACTAAGATAATTTTGGCGAATTTTTAGATGCAAATATCGACTTGGTACGAAACTGCCTGGATTTTTTTTGTAATACATATATATCTTGAAATCCTTAAATCTTCTGAAATTTTATATTTTGAAACTGGTAGACACCATGCACGAACTTGTATGAAATTTCGTGGTGCATGTATACTTTTATATAGGCTTGGTAATCACAGCGAAAGAAATATTTTAAAAAATGGAGTAAGCAAAAACAATTTCTCATATCTCATCCACAGTAAAACAAACTTTATATTAAATGAAAAAACTTGTTCCTACAAAAATGACAATCTAAATGCATGGAGCTAAAGGGAGGGGTGAGGGGGAGTGATCCTTGTTGGGGAGACAGGGACAATCAAAATAGCCTGCTTTCATATGTTACCGCAGCAAGCGGCAATATTAAAATTCTGGCAGGAGGCAGGACAATGGAGGACCGCGGGTCCTGCTTGCCTGCTGCCCGGTACAAGTTGTGATTGCTCGCAGAAACCCCGCGGTGGGCGTACGATGCGAATGAAATTGGCTTGAACGTATGTCGACAACTTGTGCACACATTTTTATATATTTTGTCAAAAGTCAGAAACATTCATTACAAATATTTTCGGTATAGCAGGAAGCGAATCAGTCGAGGTACTTTATAAAAAAGCAATTTAATCTATAATATCGTTTATGTTTACAGGAGTTCTTTAGAACGTAATAAGAAAATCATTCTTTGTTAATCACGCTAATGGGTATTAACGAACATTTCCATCAATGAACTTGACTTATTTTAACAGTCAGTTCATTAATTTTACATATTTTGAATATAATGAAGTTTTTCCTAGTTTTGTTATGATTTTTTCAAATAAGAAAATGGTGTCTTCCTGACATGATGGGCATTTCGGCAAGCTTTAGCGCAATATTTATTTCTTGCTGGTTCTCGGCCAAAAAGCTTAATTCTCTGTGGGCCGTTTGGCTTTGCAGACATGACCTTGCGACCCCTCTGCACTTTCAAAACTACCAACCGATAAAACGATGAAACGATTCTCTGCCTGAACTTCTGTCCGCGACACTAATTGTTCCCTGATAGCTCACTTCACTTGTTCGTTCGTTGGCCAGTAGCCTTCGCACTGCCAGCTGTTTTTGTTTTTAGCCCCTGATCTGATTTTACATGCGTTTGTCATTTTTTATTGGTAGCTAGTGATTTATGATTGTTTGTTTGAATAATGTTGTTTTTGTTCATTTTTGTAATGATTGAAAATATAGGTATGTTTTATGTTTACGGCGAAATAGACAGCAGTTTGTATTTTATGGATTATAACAATTATTTTTACAGGTGGAAGCTAATTTTGTTTGAACAAAAATTTCAAATATGTGTCGGTATATGTATATTACATATGTAAAATAACGTATAAATAAAAATTGTTATTGCTGTAGAAACTTTTTTTAATTTTGTAAATAGTAGGTTTTATAAAAGAGTGTTAGTCTGAGAAATGAGTAAAATGACTTGATGTTTTATTTGTGTTATATATTAATTAGATTTTCCAAAATATGCTAAATGTAAAGGAGGTACAAAGCAAAAGTATATAATTATAAAATTCTACTAATATCTCACTATTACAATAAGTACATAATGAAAATTTTGTTATTTAATAGGATATAATAACAATCCGTTGGCAAATTACGACTGTGGCCAATGGCTGCCTGCGTCAAGTTCATTTTAATACTAGAATGAAATTAGCTTCACAAGTAAATAATAAAAAAAAGGTTTCTTTTCATTTCCCCGAGGTAAATTTCTTGAATTTTAATTACGCAATTTCAAACAAAAAGTAAACGAAATAAATTGCGTTTGAAATGCTTGGCTTACAAAAATGAAAGAAGACAATAAAAAATAAATTTAATTTTTCGCAACTGCGTGCTGTTGCAAACAAAGCCGGAAACGGGTCCTGCACCCGGCAGCGGAGAGCGAAAACACCGAGAAATCGAAGATGGCTAGCGCTACGTCACTTCCCATTTCGACATCAGGAATTACTAAAAACATTTCTTTTACCTTTTAGAACCAGTTCTTTATCTGCTTGTACGTGCAGTACGCAGCTGCAGATTCGAAAGGGCAGCAAACTTTTGATAAAAAAAGTAGTTATCAAAATTGTTATTAAAGAACACTTAAATATTGTTATAATTGTCGGGTTCAATTAGTAAAGTTGCGTCAGATTCAACATTATAAAATTATGATGTTTCATCTACGAGAATAATGTTTTATAGTTAATACCAAAATGCTAAATACGAAATAGAATGAAGCAAAACTACAACAGGGATGAAATTAAAAATACTTCCAATTTTATTTGTATTTATATTTTTAATAATTTATCGCATTAAAAGTTTTTGGTCTTATTTATATATTATTATCGTAAGTGACTGATGACTTTATTGATTTATCATCGGATTATATAAAATTTCATGGATATAAACAATAAACTAGAAATTGCTAGTTACTTAAAGTCAACTGAACGTAAAAAAAAAATAATTATATCATCACGACTTTTACCCATTACTGGGTACAGCACTCTGTCGTAGCAGAGCTTAGTATGTGATATATTTCTTCGTGTGAATTGCGGTTACCAGTCGTCAAATCACGCCTCCCAAAGATGTTAGTAGAGGGGGAGCCACAGGGGTAGATTTAATTTGATCCGAATACTTAAAAGTTTCATAAAATGAATATAATAGTATTTTAGAGCACGTTTAACGTGGTGAAAATTGTTTGCTGGCTGTGAGAATCAAACCCGGGTTCTCAAATCCACGAGCCGATTTGATACCATTGAGCCACCTACCTCAAAAAAGGTTAAAGGTCTTTAATATAAAAAGCCGTAAAGAATAAATTATTTAATTATAATTTTATATTTATTATGTTTTGTTTTGTTTCAAATATGAAATGACTTTTATTTTACTTCATTATTAAAAAAAAAACTTGAACATTTTACAGTAATTAGATTTTTTTTACACATAATAATCAAAAGAGAATATTTTGCAAAACGATTATCAGTTGTCTGTCGTCAGATGTCTTTCAATAAATACCAAATACAGCTTCAGTTCAGAGAATATTACATTTTCATAATATGCTACTTTTCCTGTCACTGTATCTTATAAGCTAAACTACATATAAAGACGCGTTCAACTGCATTACATATCTCGATGTTGATTGAAACGGGAAGACATCTGATTAGTGACAAAATATAAATGGATGAAATGGAAGGATACCTTTCGGGCTGGGTGGTATGCGGCAGTGCGAATTTCCTTATCGGTCTAATGTTGCGAAAGAGGTGTTTGTGAGATAACCATCCCGAGTATTAAACCTTCGTTCCCGCTGATATTAATGGGCGGATAAAACAAAAGTCGAACTTCCGCTCACATACACCCTCACACACTCTCACGCACATTCAGTGGATGCTAAGAGAATTATGCTTTTATGTAACATTTTTGAATGTAGTCTTTGCTCATTCATAATGTAATACGGGATTAGTTTTACTTATTTTTCAATAATGATATATAAAAAATTTATTTGGAAAATAGTACGTGATAAATATTTTAATACGTTATGTAAATTTTTGTATGTTAGATTAAAAAAAATGTTGTTAGAACATGAGTTGGTCATGTCCACCTTACGACAAATGTTTTTCCAAGGGGTACCCCTTGGGATTTTTATGATTATTAAACAAATTCCTCTAAAACTGTTTCTCGTACGAATAATGTAGCCTCGGGAAAGTTGAAAATCTGATTTTTAAAATTGTTTGAAAACAGCAAATCTTCTAGGGGCTATAACTCAAAAACAAAGCAAGCTATTGATATGCGGTTTGAACGAGTGAATTCCCCGTGTCCGAAACTACTTGTATACAAATTTTTAGCTCATTTAAAGCAAATTAACTTTTTTGAAATTTTTTATTATTTTTCCAAGGGGTACCCCTTGGGATTTTTATGATTTTTAAACAAATTCCTCTAAAACTGTTTCTCGTACGAATAATGTAACGAAATTTTACATACATATGTATTTCGACGTGCTGAATCCAATGGTGTAACGTTTATGTCCATAAGTCTTGTAGTTTTTGAGAGAATAGTCAAAAACTGTACGAGGAAAAAAAATTGGCGACAATTTTTCAAAAAAATAAAAATCGCTAAAAACTTGCTTAAATGTCATTTGAAACACGGGGAATTCAACCTTTCAGACCGCATCTCAATATCTTTTTTACTTTTCGAGTTATAGCCTCGGGAAAGTTGAATTGGATTAGAGGGTAAGAGATTGCGTGGACGACTAAAGAATAAATGGATGATTTTGATTGAAGATTTGTTGCGTGGACGAATGATTCTGAGTAATAAACCAGCTTAATTTATCAATCTTTCATTTGATATCTCAGCCTGCTTCTCAATCTTACACTTCTACAAAGTTTAGCTTATACTTGACTGAATGATGAATCAAATAAATAAAAGACAGACGATGAAAAGCTAAAAATAAAATATATTAAGACATAAAAGAACCAAATGATAAGAAACAACAAATTCATCTTAGACCAACTCATAGTTACTAATTTACCCGGATATATTACATACTGAAAGTGCACGACAATTCAGAGAAGCCATAAACTCAATAGTTAATGATTAAGCTTCAGTAAAATAACATACGCATTAATTAATTTGATAAATAAAGCTCTGCCAAGTCATCTTTTGTTATTTCAAGAAGAAAAATAAATAAACTGTAAAATTATCTTAGTCAAGGTAACTTTATTACTGGTACGATTATCTGATCTACATCATTCAATTTGACTCTCCTTTCACTGATTTGTATAAATCTATCTAAAGTTTTAGTATTTAATAACTATTTTATCTAAGGAACGTATTAATTAATTAATAAAAGAAGAATAGTAGAAAGAATACTGAATAGACTAACATGTCCGAAAGAGATGGTTGAAGAAAGATTGCAATGCTCTGACGTCAGACTTAATGGCATTAAACTCTGCAATATCTTAAAAACCAAAACATTTTTGAATCATTGTCTCTAGTAGGGTGTTTTTGGATCTCAATATAAATAATAAATTTACTAGTTTATAGTCACAATACTATAGTGGAGAACCGTATTGTGTTACTTTGTTACACACTGGTCATACACCAACGTTCGCCAGTTGTGCAGATACGATTCAATAGAATTCACAATTTTGTTGGGATAACCTTGACCTTGCCTGTATTTATCAAAGTAATTGTTTTCCTTTAATAAATTTCATTTTCCAACGCTCTCTTAAATCATATCAAATAATATTCACAATGACTTTGGCCGTAAGTCATGAATGAGTGTTATTACAACTTTTTCCCCAAGACATTTGTTTCCGAAAGAAGATTTATGGGATCACAAAAAATTCCGTAACACAAACACACATCTTGGAAAGATAAAAAGCCTGAAGAACATATGAATCTGAAAGTGAAAGTATAACTTTTATCTGTGCAATTCCGCTTTCCGGAGAAGTTCAGGTTGCGCGCTTGAGGTTGAGCCCCGCAATTCCCTGGATGACGTGGCCCGCGGCGAGACAAGCGACAGCGCCGCCACCGCCTCAGATAAGAACACGCGCGCGGATTATAAAAAATTAGATGCCCCATTTGGGTATTCCATGACCTCGTAAAACAACCCCAAAATATGCTTCAACAACTACTAACTTATTAACGCATCGGCATATACGAACACTTTACACTTGCTTTTAACTCTGATTCTTCTTCTTCTTCTGATGGCGCCACAGCCCAAATCGGGCCGCAGTTTTGGCACTGCCGTACTGCCGGTTTTCGTAGTCGAATGCTACATTATTTTAAGACGTATAAGTGACTAGTTTATAGCGCCCGAGTGTGATATATACATGTAACTGTATTTTATATTTTACGACAAATCACACATTGTCGACAGGTGGATTCGAACTGACGAACCTTGGTTCGGGTGACGTCACAGTATGTTAAGAGATGTGCCTTAACACGCTCGGCCACCGCGCCTGCCACTCTGATTATTATTATTATATATATTCGTATATGTATATTTGTAATGTATTAAATTAGTATGTACATTCAAAACAAAGAAATCTGAGAGATGGAAATTTGGATTCAGGGAAGTTATTATTAACTAATTAATTTTGAAATTTTTAAAATTTTTAATTAAAATGTAATACTGAAGTATTATTTTAAATTTAAAATACAAATTGAAGTTGTATATTACATAACGAGCATATAAAGTGTCAGATTACGTGATTCAAGCACACAAGTACTGTAATAACACATAAAAAACGATCACAAAATATTTTTTTAACAATGTTTAAGAGCACTGCTGTTTTGAAACGTTTTTGAAAGCATTGACGATTGAATTAAAAAATTTAGCAAATAAAAGACAGGTGTAAAATATAATTTTCATTTTTGATTCAGTGCCGTCTGTTATTTGGTTAAAAATTAAGAGATATGTTACAGAATACTTCTAAATTTTGAGTTATTATAAAAACATACATAGTTTTTATTTATTTTATTATCTGGGAACCATCTGTTGTCAATCAGTTGAACTCGAACTGCTATGTTATAAATGTGCTTTCATAAGATGTCGTCTGAAAACAAATGTACACTATGAGTACATTATGCTCCGTACCACGAATTAGATATGGACACGGTCCTTGATTGAGCAGTGAGCGTGAATAATTTTTTTAATGTGAGCGGGAGTGAGTATAATTTTATATATACTTTCAATTATTACATAATGCAATTTTGGTTTGTTATGTTAATTATATTAAAAAAGGATACGAAACCAATGTTATTTAAATGTATACTTTAGGTAAATTGAATATATATTTTTTAAACATCTGAAAATATTTCCTTTTTCACAATAAAATTAATTACTCAAGACCGCCTGTATACAAGTAATAGTTAATTAAATTATTAGCTTCAAATAAATAATGGCGTAATATTAAATTTATTTATACATATATAAATATTAAAACTTGATAATTAGTAAATTAACAGTGTACATATTGTATCACTGTCGTGATCCATCGTGACCCGCTGTGAATGATTGGGCATGAGTCAAATTTTAAAATTCGTGAGTGGACATGATCGTGAGTCATAGTGAATTATACGTAAGGCAACGGGCGTAATCGTGACTCTATTATTAACATTTGCTTAACATTTATTAAATTCTTCCTGCAATTAATCTTCGTTAAATATTTCAATCCTAGCTTACTATACACATTTATAATTCTTTCTAGCAAGTCTATTACTTACTCATACTATTTTGATTGATTTATATATAATTTACACCAAAATCATATATTGCGATTTTACCCAGCTTCCAGATTCCACAAAATATGAAAATATTTGACAGATTAAACTGATACGCATATATAAGTTGGCTGATTGAAGACCAATTAGAAGTAGATAAATTATGTAATGTAGCCAGTAGGTAGTTAAAGTATAATTACAAAATTTTAATGTTTAACATCTCATCTTCGAAATAAGAATTTTTTACTATAATACAGGGTAAATGTGTGGAAGTAATAAATGTAGTTTTGGTAATCTGGCAACAAACGACATTTTTCAATAATATTTTTTATTTTAATCGGCTCACTCCTGCTGATTGAATCATATGGATATATTTTTTGTAAAATTTTCATGTTAAATCTATTTTATTTTGCATAAGCTGCTGGATTAAAATTGAATTATACGTGGATATTGAATAAAAACGATTGTTATTGATATGTATTGTTGTTATTTGCAATTTTGTTAACCAAGCTTCAGGATTTTAAAATTGAAATGTAGAATGTAATATTGATTTTTAAATAAAATTTCTTTATGATTATTATTTCAGAAGTGTGTTTAAAAATTTAAAAAAATGTTTCATATAATGAAAAATAAAGTTAGTTAACATAATAGTCATTTTTTTCGAACTAAACTGTATGGTAATATAATTTGGCTGTAATGAGATTTGTTTTTAAGATAATCTTTCTACATTAATATAAACTTGAGTAGAACTACTATCACGACATGAAAGTAATTGCCTTGAAAATGTAAATAAAATAGGGGCATTCACATTTTTAGTTCAATACCCTTTTCCGTATTTCTGAGCCGAGGTCTTTTGTTTCTGTCTCACTCTTTTAAACCCCAATTCATTCACTTGTCGGTCGCATTTTTTACTAGTCTACAATATTTTTCAATGCTCGCCAAAACTTGTTTTAAGGGAATATATAATATTACTAAAACTAATTCAAATATCTACATTTTTCATTAGATATTTTAATGACGTTTATTATTTACATATAATTTTATTTCTGTTACTATCGTTAAAATACGTTACTAACTTTTTCACAAATTCAAATTAGTAGTTCTGATTCCCAATTTTCCAGGAGAATGAAACATTTTGTGAGCAACCTATAGGAACAAATGGATGGATGTGTCTGCAGGTGAACAACATATTCATAGTGATAGGAATATAATTGTGAATGTGGATGAAGGAAAACTGATATGACAGGAATTTACATAAATAAAGAAGAGTCTAATTAACAAAATTAATGCGATGAAATAGTAGCTATTTATGTAATAAGTACATCATGTAGGACTTAAGTGAACAAGTCGTAGTTTATGTTTGAGCAACTGCAGCGAGAAGGTTAAAAAATAGTTTTATGTTTCAATAAATATGATTGAAGGGTTGTTGCGTGAGCGAAAGATTCCGAGCGTGAAGAATAAACGATCTTGTATGAAAAGAATTATGAATGTGGTTGAAGCAAAAGTGGTGTGTCAGGATAGGAATATTTGGCGAAAATTAATTGCGGGATAAATATGATGAATAAGGACAAGCGTATGATTCTTGATTTTAGATTCATTGTTTAGATTTTTCGAGTGTTTATCTGCAATTGTGTGGAGTCCACCTTCAAAAACAAGCGCAGAGAGATGCTCCCTTCCTTTCTTCTTATCTTCTTGATTCATTTTCTGTTTTTACTATAGAGTGTCCAACTGCAATTGTGTGGAATTCAGTTTCAAAAACAAGCGCAGGAAGATACTCCCTTTCTTCCTCATATGTTTTTCTTCATTTTCAGTTTTTACTGTACAGTGTGTAACTGAAATTGTGTTAAATGTATTTTTAAACAAGCGCAGGAGATGCTGCCTTCATTTCTTATAGATTCTTTGTTAGAGAAGTGGGCGTAAGTGAAGATTTACGAAACAGGTGTACAGGAGCGAATGGATGGATGTTTGTTGCGTGATGATGGATTTTGGTTGTGAGAAAAGAAAGAGTTCGTATGGATGAAGTGTTAATGTGGTCGAAACGAGTATCGTGCGTCAGGATGAGAATGTTGACGGGTTCGTGCTACCTCATTTAATGGGATATAGCCTGATGTTATATATGTATGTATGTTCCAATGCCTTGGATGCGATTTGTTTTCTTAAAATAATGTGAAATATTTAGTTATATTTCAAAACGTACTCAGTGCGCCCCCTGCAATAATAGTCTTGATTTGAAAAGGAACATAGTGACTTGTATATTCGCAAATTCAACTGTCTGACATCGTAAACATCTACTTCTCCATTTGCACATTATATAACACGTGCAAGTGATGGAAAAGTTATAAGAAAGAAAATAAATTCAATTTGTAATGACATATAAATTGTACGATGCTTCAGAAATTGTGAAACTGTATATAGACTCAGCTAAGTGGAAAAATATAGCTGTAACTAAAACGGAAACAGATTTTCATGGAAATACATTCGGTACAAAACATTAATATAAATTTCTAGAGCATTTAAATGAGGAGACAACAAGTAACAAAGAGCGACAACCGACAAGCTGCCAGAACAGAAAGTGCTACAGTGTTGCTATTCAGAGACGGACTGCCAATGATTGAGTTGAATTGAGATGTGGGGCTTTTCAAATGAATATTAATGAAACAAGTGTGCAATAATTAATAAAGTTATTTAATTATCCAAATTTCAAATTTGTCTATTTTATGTTTACTTAAATCTACTCTCCATGGTACAGTATTGATTAATTACGGATGTATTAATTGACATATTTCGTCTCATAAAATATCATATTTAAGAAATACATTACATATTTTGATTTAATTTTAATGAATACTAATATTTTTAGTCAAAAAAACTGTGTTAGTTTGGTCGAATTTAGAATAATAACCGGAATTTCGTACTTTCACTAGATATATGATATATAGTGTTTTAAAATTGGTGCGTTTATTCATGGCAAGCTTTAAATTTCACGAGCAATTCCAGCTCTAGTCCGAGCCTGCTCCTTTCTGTCGGTGGATTCAGCATTCAGATCTGATATGCTAAACGCATTTTGACAATTCCGTTCAGGCTACGTGAAAACTCTCTGTTTGACATTTCAGTTTGCTTGCCGTTACACAAAACTAATTTGGTAGTATAATGAAATGTTTTTATTTCTTGGAGGTGGCAGTAGTGCTAGAGAGTAAAGTGCCACCGAAAATAACATGGTGACTTTTCAACTTGGGAGTGATTCCCAACCTATTGTCTATTCCGCCCGTAATTATACATTATTTTGCATGTTATTTCGAATCAAACGTAAAAAGCAAATGTATTGTGATCGCAAACGCTAACTGAAGAAAATGTCAGTAACAAAAGCAACATATATATATATTTACCTTAAAATAAATAAAAAAGAAGGAAAACTTTTATTTCGTCAAATAAACAAACTTACCAATATCATTTTCTTTTATTTTTGGTAAATATCTTAAATTTAATTAAAATTATATCAGTATTATCAAAATTATTTGAAAAAAATTATTTTATAATATACAATTTATTTTTACTTTGCATTATTTAATTTACCGATATTTTGCAATTTTAATTGCACATACAGGGTGTATCTGTACTTCGGGAAAAAGTTAAAGGATATATACTATAGAACGTACTGATCACGGGACAAAAAGATTTTTTTTTAAATCGCTAAAATAAGGATGGTTTACTTGAAATGAACATTTTTCGGGCTACTGGATTAGCATACTTTATTGCATGACCTGCTGCATTTAACTAAATTAAATTATTCGTTACACAACATCAGACAATTATTTCGTATTGTGTAAACAATTATTTGTAAAATTTAAATAAAGTTAATAAAAATAGCTATCAACTATAATAAAAAAATCATCGAATTTTGATGAAACGTCATAAACGTAATTTCTGTGGTCGAGCATGGTAACTTTAATATATATTTTGTAATAAAAATAAATTCAATAACGTAATTGTCAAGCCATTTGACATGGTATATGCTGCTCAGTTATAGCACAGAAAGTAATAATTACTTTGGAAACGTTTTAAAAAGAAAGTTAGTAGAATTTAATATCACGTTTACTACCGAAGTAATCTCAATCTCAGCATCGACAAATTCCCTCAGCCGTAGAGTTTTTCTTTGAATCTACTTCTTATAAGAAAGTAAAACCATGGTCGATAGGATCTTGAATCGGACGAAACAAGCAGTCCCGGTATTATTACAGGGTGCGCGTCGATCGACGTCGGCGTCGGCCAGTGGTAGGGAATTCGAAAGCTAGCGGAGGCACAAAGATGCACTGGAATGTTTGGAATTTCAATGTTAATTGATGTTCCGAGCAGCGTGAAAGGGTCGGAATACGAGAATCTCCCAGTGCGGAGCAGGGGAATACACTTCCTATTCCTGCTTGATTAGATGCTGCTGAAGATGGTCGAGATGGAATGGATGCTCTCGCTCTTATGTGCTTGTATAATCGACGTTACATAAAAATGACGATAATTACTGTTGAGACGGTTAGAGCACGTGGAACTAATGTTGTTTGAAAGATTAGTGAAACAGATGTAAAGAGACGTTCAGTTTTCATATTGGCTATATTTTATAAGTGCAAATATGAAATATTTTATTCATAACCAGTTAGTAAGAAGAATTTGGCAATAAAAAGTTGCCATTTTTACCAGAGAAAATAATAATCATAATAATAAATGCTCTTATTTGGCAAATATTCAGCATAAGCTGCTCTAAACCTTTTGAATTAAAAAATTTCAATTATAAAATATAATATATGGAAAATTTAAATACAATACAACATAGCATAATTGCACATATAAAACAAATAAATGAGTAAAGAATAAATATAAATATTTCAAATTTATGCTTAATTACTAATTTCATTAAGACTAGGTTATATCTAAACTCGGCGCTGCGCGCCTCTCGTTTAACTATCTTAACCCTTAGCTGTAATGAAACTCTTTTCACATATCGTGGTGAAAAGAGTTTCATTACAACCGAGGATTAAGATATTTAGCTAAACCACGAGGTGCACAGCGCCGAGTTTAGCTATTATAACCCAGCCTTAATGAAATTGCCCATCAAAGTTAATATAATATTGTATTACTGTATTTAATTAGAAGGACAGAAAGAAACTTAAATAGGTAAATTTAATGGTACAAATTACCAAAAATATGCCTAGTACATTTCATATGCATGACTACAAGTTATAAATAAATAAAAATATATTATATGGAATACCTTATGCGAGAAATATTTTCAAGCTGAATAAGAAAGGTTATTATTATGAAGGCTAATTAAAACTAGTTATAACAAATTTAATCTTAAATTTGATTCTTATTGCACGTGCATTTACAATTTCAATCATAAAATAAAATAAATAAATATATCATCACGCCTTTTACCCATTACTGGGTGTGGCACTCTGCCTAAGCAGATCTCGGTAAGTGATATATTTTTTCGCATGAAGTGCAGTTACCAGCCGTCAAATCACGGCCCCCAAAGATATTAGTGGAGGGGAAGCCACTGGGGTAGATTTAAATTGGTGAAAATTGTTTGTCGGCTGTGGGGATCGAACCAGGGTTCTCAAGATCCACAGGCCGACTCGATACCACTGAGCCACCTACCCCATAACTAGTAGAAATAGAATAGAATAGTACTTGGAGATGATATTTGGTTTCTAACAAATTATTTAAAAAGCCAAAGCTTGTGAGTTTTTGTACATTTGTGCACCCTCGTAATGATGAAAGATTAATTGCAAAATGAATGTAATTAATGAATGTTCAGTGAATGCTTCAAGGATTTGTGCTACCCCATTTTATGGGATATATGTTATATGCATGTTTTACTGTTAAATTTGATTTTACTTCTATTCATATTTTATAATACAAAAAAGTGTTTGGTTATTTAAAACAATAAATATATTTATTATCTATACTCATGTAGAAAAGTATATAAACCACACATTGTTACCGGCCTATTGTTTAAGAAAATTAATACAATTATAATTGAAAAAGGCTGCAATGTTAATATTGTTATTGTTAATTATTAATAATTTTAAATCGTTGATAATAATTGCTAACAACGCATTTTTTTGCCTGATTAGAATTACAGTGATTTAATCTAAAAACATGTAAGATTTATGAGTGTGAAATTTAATTCTTTTTTTAAATAAAGGATAATCTGGCATCTCGTTGTCTGGAACAGCAGAGCTCGGTGGTTCCAGGCTGCAAATTTGCATAATTTTTATTTCGGCATGTCATTACCTCCGCAAGCAAAGTTGCACAATAAGCAGCGCTGCGCAGCGGACAACAAACAAACAAGAAAGAAGAAAAGAGACTCGGGCGATGACAGTGAAAATCGTTCTATGCGGACTTGTCCAAAAGGTCAAGTTATGATTATTAGTACTGGAACGATTTGTGGAAATAAGAAAAACGGATGTGTTCCAATTGAGAGACTTTGCTTACGTGCTACATATTTCGAATGACAGACTGGTAAAACAGGTGTATGTTGGTGAGACTGAAAGTGAGAGATTGAGGGAATAAATAGATGGAAATGATTGAAGGTTTTTTGCGTGGACGAAAGAAGAGACAAGTTTACTGATGTGTTACGTATAACATTTTACCTGAAACTTATAAACAAATAATACATATTTTAAATTAAAAGAAATATTTGACTTACATATTCAGTCAGTATTTTATGTTGCTAAGTAACTAGACAGTCACGTTTTTTTCATTACCTACCTAGGCAGGCAATATGTTATTTTCCTGACTAGACATGCAAAGCAAAGCTTTCCTGAGTCTTAAAGCTCAGGTAAATGTTTATTTTCCTGTCAGGTAAATAAGTTTTGCGTAAACTTTTTGTTAATTTTTCCCGTGTCTCAATTAGGATTGCTAATTCAATTTATGTTTACTTGATAAAGTTTTTGGTTTTGATTAAATTTTGTATGTGCATTTTTAATCTAAAATAAAGAGAACGAAATATCGTTATATGAAATATTCTCTACCGCATAAGTCAATTGTATGAGTATGTTAAATTTTCGGTATAATAGCTGTGTGTAACAATATGTTGGTGTCAAAAATAATCATATAAATCTCGTACTTATAAACTGTTTGACGTTTTGGACGAATACGTATGTGACGTAGCAGCATTGGAGGTGACATGGTGATGAAGAAAATGAATGCGACGGAAAGTCGTAAAAGAAACGACGAAATAAAGTAATAAAATCATTAATTAAGTCACTGAAATACTAGGCGTCTTCGTGTGGAAAATATCTCGTAAAAAATTAGCGAGATTATTGAAAACATACCGGCCACGATAGTTGAGCTGCTAGCGTAGCGGTTGCTTTATATGTAATGGGCTAGGTCGCGAGTTCGAATCCCGGCTATGGTATGGATTTTTGTGATGTATTTGCAATTGTTAGATGGAAGAACAGACCTCGGCTAAATCTTGCCCTTTACCCGAAATGATTATAAACGCAAAATAAAAAATTTTAATTTTAAAAATCTTTGTAGATGTTTGTTAAGTTCGTTCATAATTTGATTTGACTCTTGTTATATTTTTATTTTCTCTGTAATATACCAACTGTAAAGAAATAAAAATTTATCAAATAATTATTCAGCCGTAGGCATTTGGAGTAACAACATCCGGCTCTATAGTAACAGTCAAAGGGACAAAGTTTTTTAATTAAATAAAGGAATAAAAAAGGTCTTTTATATACGTAATTATGTCGTGTAACATTTTAATTGATTTGACAACGTTTTTATATGTTTCCAACTATTATTAATATTTGGAAGATCGAGCTTTGCTCAGAAAAATACAGGAGATGGAAAATTTAAAATGAAAAATAAAAAACTAAAAAAGATACAATTATACTCCTCAATTTCGAATTTTCGCTCTTATAAATAAATAAATAAATATATCATCACGCCTTTTACCCATTACTCGGTGTGGCACTCTGCCTAAGCAGAAACAATTGATGCTATCGAGTTAATTGTGGTCTCAATTGATTTCTAGGGTCAAATTACGTAGGCCTAAAATACTCACATACCTATATTTTGAATAACTAAATTTTAATAAAATATTCTATCCCATTTTTTAAAAAATATATCATAAATAAATAAAAATATCATCACGCCTATTACTTATTACTGGGTATGGCACTCTACCGTATCAGATCTCGGTAAGTGATATATTTCTTTGTATGAAGTGCAGTTACCAGCCGTCAAATCACGGCCCCCAAAGATGTTAGTGGAGGGGGAGTCACAGGAATAGATTTAATTTGGTGAAAATTGTTTGCCGGCTGTGGGGATCGAACCAGGGTTTTCAAGATCCATAAGCCGATTCGATACCACTGAGCCACCTACCCCATTTTTTTAATGAAATCTATATTTAGGGGTATGTGATCTAGTTAGATCGTTTTCTGCGGCTAGAAACATAGGAATACTAAGTTTCAACGAAAATGGTTTGAGCCGATTTAGAGATTGTTAACACACCCAGACAGATAGACTGACAAGAATTGCTCGTATTAGATTATAGGATAGGAACATCACGAACTTGGAATTGTTTGGGCAGCCGTCAACATAGTCGGCATACTGTAAGCCGGAAGCCGCCGGTGTTCTTCACAGTCATCGAAGCCATTATCACCGCGGACAATTTGTTACTTGTATGTAGTATAAGCGTAAGGACTCGTTTATCAATGTTGAGACAATGTGATAAAAAACACTCATTTTCCAGAGATGTGAAAAAATATATCGAAATCACAACATAAATTATATAAATTATATTACTTGTCATTTTTGATGAGATCTTTTTATTTATCTGACAGATTACATACTTTTACATTTTCCAAATATTGTATAAACATATTCTTAGGGCTGATAGTATAAAGACAGTTCGCCGTGCAATTATTTTTTGCAAATTTTGGAATATTTTTGCGTTGTACATCAACAGGGTGTGTATTTGTACTTCGGGAGAAAAATTAAAGGGTATACACTATAAGACGTACTGATCATGGAACAAAAAAATGTTGAAATTTCGCAAAAAAAATTGCATTGTATTTAAATGCAACATTTTGTTAGCCACTGGTTAATAAATGTCTGATGTTGTGTAATTAATAATTTAATTTAGTTAAATGCAGCAGGTCATGCAATAATGTATGCTAATCCAGTGGCCTTAAAAATGTTCATTTCAAATAAACCACCTAATTTAGCGAATTAAAAAAAATCTTACGTCAAATAAAACAATGAGAAATATAGTTTGTATATATGGAACAGCTCGATAATTAACCAAAAAATAATAATACAAATGTCTCGCGTGATGGCCGCGCGGGTTGATGGTGTGACTCACGACGTAAGGTCGTGGGTTCGGGTCCCGCCCGTGACGGCTATTTACAAAGGACATATCGGCATATGACCGTAGTAGTTGGTCCGATAAATATATATAACAAATTAAAAGTTTACGAAATAATTATTGCAATCAATGTTGTATTTGTATGTGCATAAAAGTACTGACATTTTTGAATTTACATTACTAATTTCTCTGGGAAGGGGGATGGAATTCACCCCGGATTACTCTTCTGGGTTACGTACAGGATTTTTTATAATTTCGTTTCATAATAATCCCAAACTAAATAAATCTAGATTTCCATTGAAATGTTTTGAATAATAGAGAAATGCTATTTTAAAATGTCAACATTTTTGCACAATTATTTTGTTTTTTATAGTGGCTTACTAGTCTTTATACTTTTTAAATTTGCACAGAGAAACTGATTAAGACAATAATTTTCTGATTGCTACAGAAAAGGGAATAATGTGATTACATTTACATATAATACGATAGTCGTAAATAAATATACTTATATATATAAGCACAAATGTAGTGTAACATAATCTAGGTTATATTTATATTTGATATATTTTTCATTCTAACGAAAATAATGATCTTTTGTCATCTTTACGTCATCATAGATAATTTAACAAATAAGAATTAAATAAACATTGACCCTGTGACATTGGCTTAAAATTTAGCATTATTATTAAAACGTTAAATGAAAACAATTGTGTCTATATACAAATCTGTTTTCATAATTAACATGATTCAAAAACACAGAGTATGTTTGGAATTTTGCTTGTAGAGTGCGAATATTATTAAAAACATACATATTTGTGAGATTTTTATTGCACGTCACCTTTCTTACACCGCAATAGACCAATTTAGTAGAGACGTCACGATGGTTCCAAACAATTTATGTTACCTAGTAACGCGTACGAATCGTATATAGCGCCTCGAGTTGAGCAAATATTGCACTAACTCTTTGATTTTAACCGCGGAATACTTTTGCGATTTCTGACACGTTTTGATCTGACATTATCACTATGCACTTGTTAGTCAGTTTTAACTCGTGAGTGAAATACATAGTTGATAACTGAGTTAAATTTTAAAACATGCCCCTGAGCCATATTTAATAAAAATATATTTATTTTTAAACCCTTACGACAACAGACAAGTGAAGTGTTCGTCGGTAATACATTGTTTTCAACAAAGCTTGTGTCGCCATGACAACCGATTGTTTGAAACCGTTGTGACTATACCAAAAACCGGTCTATTTTGAGTGTGCTTTTAAGTGTCGTAGCGTGATCTAGTGGCTTAAATTTACAATAGAAGTGGCGGTAAGTTCAAATTGGCTTCAACTGAGTAGGTAGTGCGAAATACAAATTGGCACATGAACATTTACTATATCAATTTCCAATCAGTTCAAAGAGATGAAAGCGGGTGAATAGCATGCAGTATGGGAGATACAGCATGCAGCGAAGCCAGAGTGACTCAGCAGGGCTCTTCACGACTGCATGAGAACCACTAGCTCACTAGCGCTCTAGCAGAAGTGGATATCCACTGATCCTTTGATAATGCTATTGGAATATCCTAGATTTCGTGATGCATGTATTATCACTTAGGGCCAATTATACTAACCATGGTTACAGTACTGCTAGCAACCAAAACCTGGTTAGTTAAAATCTATTGTACAAGTTAGAGATACAATTCACGTGTATAATCAACAGGATGTAAGCTTGACAGAAGGTTACGTAACTATAGATACGTAACCATTAGGGCCTGTTGTACGAATTATGGTTACAGTATTGTTACTGGTTAGTTAAAAATCTGTTGTACAATGACAGGTTAAGCATACAATTCACGTGTATTTTTAACAGGGTATTAGCTTGACAGAAGCAGTATACAACTGACCCTTAGTGGAATCGTTAACTACTCTAATTGGTGAACTGATATAATTTAATTATTTCGAGAACACGTGTATCATTAGTATGAGATAGAAAAGAATGTTGTTACAAAAGTGAGTGTATGCGGAGGCTTCACAAAATGTTGTGGGGTATACTTTCATTCATATACATTAAACATAACAGTAACATACAGGATATTATACGAAAAGCGAGCCATAGGCATTTCATATAATAATAAATCCCTTTTATATGGCGATAGTTCAGCCGTAGCTGTTCTACCACTTAACCTTTACAGCATTGTACAAAAATGTTTATATTCAAGCATTTATACCGGGTGTTTCTATACCTCTGCACGAAACATTAATGACATATTTAATTTGATATACTGATTATAGAACAAAAAGAATTTTATTCCTAGCGAACATTTTGAGTGTCACTGGTTTAATAGTACATTTAATTTAAAAAAATAAAAATAAGGCATTGCACCAGGTATCTATATAATAACTAATTAATAAATAATTATTTGTAGGCAGTGTTTATATTGTTATTTCATTAGTAACATAATTATAAATAATGAAATGTACTATTAAACCAGTGACACTAAAAATGTTCGCTAGTAATAAAATACCCTAATATTTGCGAATTTCAAAAAAAAATATTTTTGTTCTATAATCAATATATCAAATTATATATGTCAATAATGTTTCGTGCAGAGATATAGAACAGGACAAATTGATTAATTGAAGGAAAACAATCAAAAATAATATGAATTTGTGGAACGTGAAAAAAATTAATTTATTTGGGAGCGTTCGAAAAATACTCATTTTGCGCACTACAGTACACAAAATACGGGTTCAAGTTAGAAAATTAGGAGCGAACTTAAATTTCACTTTTTGATATATATATATATATATATATATATATATATATATATATATATATATATATATATATATATATATATATATTTCTAGTTGAATATGTTACAGTAATACAAAATTTCCCATTTATAAAATTAAGATCTACCTATAGCTAAAATGAAAACTGTACGTCTCTGGTGAGATTCTGTAGACGACCTAGAAATAAATGGATAGATACGGCCGAGGGTTTATTCCATGAACGAAAGATGAGACGAGCTTGTATGCTAGGAATTATTAATGTGAATGAAGCGTGTTTTGGCAGCGTAATAATGTTTGGCGAAGATTAATTGCAGGATGAATTTAATGAATAAGTGGTTACTGAATGTTTCAAGGGTTTGTGCTACCCCATTTAATGTGACATAGCGTAATGTTATGACACTCTGTCGGTGTGTGATATCCATGTGTGTGTATGTTGTGTACATTGCTGATGAGCTGCGCTGCGCTTGTTTGATTTAAAAAGTTAACGCATCGCACGGAAGAAATGAAATTTGCAATTAGTTCGCTAGTCGCACTGCCGCTGCCATATGCACATATGAATATGCAAACAGCCCTACTACATGTTAAATTTATAAATTTAGTCTAAGTTATTTTATTTAAATCACCTTTATAACTAGTAATACTTTCATTAGTTTGCACTATTTATAGTTTCATTATGACATATATATATGAGTGAAATGCGCAATATGATTAGTAAATTAAATATAGAGATGCTGGAGTCGAGATTAATCGAAATTATACTGTATAGTTTCGTCCCAAAATTACAAAATAGAGTTGAAAATCACTATCGGCGTCATGTATTTTTGATACGAAATCGAGTCTTGAAACTATCAAATATTAACTTGAGTGGTGATTATTTGACTTCATACAGCATATTTTAGCAAATTATGCGTCGATGAAATCAGAAAAAAATATGAAATTTTAAAAAGGTGCTCTTTTCAAGTACTGGTACTGGATAGTAGGTATTTAAAAGTATGTATCATTTTTATTTGAAAATATTTTTCGATATGCAACTGAATAAAAATCAACAAAAATAAGTTTTTGCTATAACTGAGCGACTTAAATGATATTGTTTTTGTAATTTAATCGACATTAGTCGCATTCATTTTGTCAATCTCACCTCAACTAAACTCAAAGTGAGACGAGTTGGAATTGAGCTGGGTTAAAGATTTGGAGAAGCAAAAATAACGATAAATTTTGTTGGTTAGAAGACTGTATCATCGGCAGCAGAACTGTTTGTTTAATATTTTTGACTATTTTTAAAATAAAAAATAAATATATATAGTTACGCCTTTTTACCCATCACTGGGTGAGACACATTAAAAGTAAAACATAATCTAGGTTATGTTAGATATATGGTAACATTAAAGTCAAAATTACATTAACCGTATTCTTTTTACGTGATATCTCACTTCATCTTAGCTAATCTCAGTTATCTCGGTAAAGTTGTCCGTTCTATTTCTCTGAACTGAGGTGAGGTGAACTAAGATGAATTTCTCCCCCCTTGCCAATGCTTGGTAAGATTCTCACTTCAGTTCATGAGTGGGGGTTATTTTTTTGAAGTGTTTGACACATCGATGAGCATTGTCAAATTATTTCAAAATGAATACTGTTAATGTTAATAAAAGTGTGAAATATTTACAAAACGAATTTATAAGTTTATAATACGAACAATTATATACTTATAGCAGAACTACAGCTAGGTTTTGAATTTATCATTTAGCATCTAAAGTTGATGTTGTAAAAATCAACTATCTCAGCTCGATTTATTTTAATCTCATCTCATTTGGATAACTAGTGAGGTAAGTTGTTGATAAAAAGATCACAACTATTAGTCAACGTTGATTGGTGGCAACCAACAACTTTTGACAAATGTAATAAAGTAGTTACCGGAAACCGTGCCAACCAAAGTTGAACAACATTAAACTCTGGGGTTACAGTTACGTAGTTGAGAAATGCATTGCAACTGCATTATTTATTTTGTGTTTGTAAGTTATTCACTTATTTAGAGGTTAGTTTAGTTTCGAATTTGTATTTCGTTGTAACATATTTTTGTATGCAGCCGGATCCTCACTGCTCAATTCTATCAATTGTAGTTTCAGATTCTTTCAATCCAATTTGTGATTTATTTTATTTTGTTTTCCACTTTATATCTAGTTCTATCAAACAAGCACTTTTTATACTCATTACTAATATAAAGAACCTTTTCAGTTATTTTAGATATTATAAAAAATTCCGTTCTTACAAACATCTGAACTTGTTTGGTTGTATATATTAGTTGGTTGAAGAAAACTAAGTTGTTTCAATCAAGGTTGTTAGTATCTAAGAACCAAAGTTAACTAATGTAATTTCTGGCTAAATTCACTCTACAGCGAGTAACGAAAACCTATTATTTGCGGTAGTAGTTCAAGCAAGACGGTTTGCAGAGTGGCATACAGAGAGCAATTGTAACATATTAACAACATATTTTATTGGAAAATGTACACATACATATATAACATCAGGCTATATCCCATTAAATGAGGTAGCACGAACCCATCAATATTCTCATCCTGACACACGATACTCGTTTCGACCACATTAACACTTCCTCCCTATGAACTTTCTTTTCTCACAACCAAAATCCATCATCACGCAACAAACATTCATCCATTCGCTCCTGTACACCTGTTTCGTAAATCTTCACTTACGCCCACTTCTCTAACAACGAATCCATAAGAAATGAAGGCAGCATCGCCAGTTAAAAATACATTTAACACAATTGCAGTTACACACTGTATAGTAAAAACTGAAAATGAAGTAAAAAAAGATGAGGAAGGAAGGGAGTATCCCTCTGCGCTTGTTTTTGATACTGAATTCCACACAATTGCAGTTGGACACTCTATAGTAAAAACAGAAAATGAATCAAAAGATAAGAAAGGTAGGGAGCATGCTAATATAATTTATCATACTCATATGTGACACTTTATTATGAATGTATTAGTTGATCCCTGTAACTATTTTTTTTAATTTAAAAAAGTATTATTTTCTTTATAATCTTTCGTTCGACAACTATGTCCTATGTTTACTGTTAAATTAAACGCAGCAATACATTGGCTATCATTTTGTAACCATGGATATGATATATCCCAAAAAAACTTACGGTATATGTTTCTCGTTGTAATCAGCACCTTAATGGATAAATTTATAGTAATTATATAATATGATTGGCTACTACTGAATGGTAGAAAATAGTCAAGGGAAATAGTTTGAAAGGGAGCACCGACGATGGAGTATACCGAAAATAAAGTACGTGGTGAGGTTATGAACTAAATTGTCGGAACTAATATATGCATAATCTTCTGGCATAGTTCCATAGTTTGCTTAACCGATTGATTATTAATTAGAATAGAGTAGATGCAACGCACGTTCGTGAATGCAGTAAAGGCGATGAGTTGACAAAATCCTGCTTCCTGGCTGGCGCAGATTATAGGCGCCGCTCACCTATACGGATATGTAAAATACATAAACATTAAACATACTGTGTGTGCTGACCCACGCTTAAATTATTCCCGACACAGCGTGCGAAATTGACAGCGACGATGTGTGTGTGTCCTGCGCACGTACACGACAATATGGAGGGTGTGGATGTAGAAATCTCTCAGTTCATCCCTGCCATGTCCGGCACTATACTGATATTTTCTCATTTTAATTATTTCTCTAGTTTATGGCATTACATGCACATACATTACAGCATGCCATAGCTCATCAAATGAAGTAGTACGAATTCTTGAAATATTCATTAGATTCATTTTGTAATTAATTGAAGGTAATATTCAAAGTGGTTTCGTTTAGCGGTCAATTTTAACAACTGACGAAAGTAATTGATATATTATATAATTACTTTTAAATTAACCAATAAGATGCTGATTATACTGAGAAACATGCATGTAACATGATTTTCAACAAATCAATTTGTTAAATAAAAACGTGAACCGAAAATAGTCGTTTTAAATTTCACTCAAAGATATTTTTTTTAGGTAATTGTTTGTCTTTTCCACGGCCTCTTAATTTACAAGTTCACTCCACAAAACTTTTCCTCAACTTCGTTTTGTAAAATTTTCAGATTATGAATTCTGTTGTGAAATTAATAAAAATAAGTTGGCATGGAAACAATTAACAATTATCAAATTATTATCTCCTCTAAAGAGTATTATTTCTGATAATTTCCCATTAAAAATTATCACTTAGGTTGTTAGAAAACAATCAGTGTTTGATATTTAAGTCTAATTACAAGTAACATATACTTGTATAAATATCATTTTCAGGGTTTGTTTGTTCTTCTGCAAAAAAAATAATTTGTCCGAATAACGTTAGATATAATGATATATAATAATTATTAAATTAACATTCAATTATAATTGTTTTTATTTATTTATTTATGTTACGCTGTACAACAGGAATTTAATCCCAATTACAGTACAGGATCCGCATTCACCGGGCTGCCTTGTGATAGTTTATATAATTTTTAGCTTGAGTGCGATTCGAATTCGGGATTTCCGGATTAGAATTCTGTTTCGCTATCCACACCACCGTTATGACGAATGTATTATATATATACTAAATGTGTGATCTTTGTTATATAATGCCATAAGGCCTGCAGGAGATAATAACGAGAAAATAATAATCATTATTTTCTCTTCTGCACTAATCAGATTTTGTTTTACACATATATTTTCATTTGTTAACAGTAAAAAATTAGTATCACTTACAGCATATAGCTGAACCGAATTGAGTAATTTATTAATGACAATGTCAAGATAATGAAGGTAAATAAGAGTTTGCTTATAATTTGTTCATTAATTACTCAGACACATCGTATTTTTTATATAAGTTTAAGTCAGTACAATATCTTGCTTGAGATATAGGTTTTATCTCTGTTGTATCCTCTGGATTGCGATTGCTTTTTCCACCCGGTACATGTAGTTTATTCTATGCTAAATGAGTGAAGTTCTTTTGAAAGTCCTCTACAATCTCCGTTCCGCAATGTTGCTGGGTGAGCTGGGACTGGAGCAAGTGTGAAGGTTCATCACTAGGTTGACGAAGCCTCCACCTCCACTGCCGCGTAAAGTCAATGTTTGTTCGTGTCACCGCCCAGGCGACACGATCAAAATTGATTTGCCTTCGTTTGTAGCATCAAGGTCAAAGAGATTCGAACATCCCACAGGGAGAGGCGAAGCGCAGCATAGCATAGCTGCATCCGCGGCTAAATTGCTGCCCGACTTCAAAAGTACCAACGAACCATCGGGGAGGAATATATAACAGAAAATTCAAATACGTCCAACTAAACCAAACAAAGAGTACAAAATACTAGACCCTAGATCGAGGCGGTGTTTTCATTACAACAAGAGTACTTCACATTCACTTTCAGATTCTGTATTTATTTTTACTTAAATTTATTTATTTCTTTGCAATTCTGGAAAGGAATCGCGATTATAATAAAAGAGAGCTACAGCTTAAACACTCATTCAGGAACAGCCATTTTATATATAAAGCGGGTGTCACCTAGTTAATATTTACTTTATTTTTGAAAAATATATATAATGACACATCATTCAATTTGATACATAATGTAGCCTAGGTATCAGACGAGAGATGATAATTTTTTCATTAGTTAAATGAAATTTAATCTGCAAATCTGTACTTAAATTATAATTATATTAATCTCTAATAATTATTATAATTATGTTGAAAACTTAAATTATGGTCATAAGAGTTCAATCGATCTGTCAAAATTTTGAATATAAAAGTACGACAGACTAGAAACATGTCTACTAGTATTTGGTCAAATATTAAACGACGCCACATTTTTATAGTTTTCAAAATTATTTCAAATGGTGAGAATGTTTGACGATGATTAAATGTAACAGATAAAATCGTTAGTATGAATTTAATAGATAAATGTTCACGAATGGTTCAAAGGTGAGACATAGCGGTTTGTTAACGCTGGTGTCATATAATCAATATGTACTTCATTCATGTTTGTCAAATTATGTGTAATGACGGTATATTATTCAAACATATACACAACTTAGGTTATGTTACACTTAATCTACACTTAAAATTATATTTATATTAATTTTAATAATTATTATAATCATATTCGGAATTTAAATCATGGTGAACAGCGTTTAATTTTGTTCACTCAATCTGCCAAAACTACAAAATTCAAATCAAAATATGTATATGACCATAAAAAAATGTTTTTGTTTGTATTATTTGATCAAATTATATGAAGTGAAGTCAAATTTTTATGTTTGTCTTTGTCATATAAAAGTTTAATCAAGTAAATATATTGGCCGTGTGACACAGCATTATATGTATGTAAGTATGATATATGGCGTCACAGAGTTATTGATTATATCTCTTAATTAACGGATAAATCCATCAATAAGCGTACACGTAGCTAATTTCTATAAATTTATTTTTGTTAAAAGCAGGGCTACCATCAAAGAAAAAATGCTAAATTCTTTAGATTTTTTATTCTTCTTTTAGAATTTACGCTCCGAAATCATGTAATTTTGTAAAAATTGTAAGCTTAATAACATTTATTGACATATAACACACATATTAATATGGCTTGATATGTCAAATACTATGGATTTGGCATTGAAAAAATAGTCAAGAAGGGGCCATACCAAAATTTAATTTTGGCTCTTGATATAAATATTACTATCATACTTTTCATTTACAATTTTCTTAAAATATATTCCCGGTTTTTCAATTGTGATATAAGTAATATATGAATAACCTTATATGAAATTCGCACTATATAAACTTCTAATCACAAACTAGGTGTTTCTAAAAACCAAATTATTGCATTATAGTAACATTTTTGTTCGCCAGAGAGAGATTTGTCGTTCGAATAAGTTATGTAAAGATAGCCAAATCGGATTTGAAATTAACGCCTGTTTAAAAAAAACACATCTTTAAAACTCTAAACATGTAAGACGTGAAAACTTCAAATGCATATAATGTAGTAGGACCGCTCTTAAAAAAAAAATAGAAAAATATAACATGAGCTAGAACTACCATCGAATCGATATTTCATTGACATGACTATTATAATGTTATTTGGTATCTAGGCATCGGGTGCTTATCATGTTAATGTCGATCCGAGAGAGTTTCATCCATGTTCTATTTCATTAATATATTGATCAATATATTTTCGTTAATAAATCGATCATTTTTTTTGTTTTATACATGCCGATAAATTGAAAGTTACAAGTAGATCAAATAAGTCAGTCGATTTATCGTTAAGTGTAATACAGCCATAACAATAATATGTCATTATCATCATTACAGGTTAAAGCAATGCAGACGTGATGAAATTATTTGTTGACGTACATGTTTTCGAGTGTTCACAATATTATATTTCGTCTGTTTTGATAAATATTTAAACAAAGAAGCACGTCACAATGCCACAAACATCCTCTTCTCTTCACATTATTTGTAGGTTATCAAACTCGTTTAAATTTTGCTGTCCATGTCCGAGCTTCATTCTATATTGTGCGAGTGTTATTATTATTGGTGTTTGCATTATTAGTTAGGGTGCAGATGCGATGTTTTCGACATATATTTTATTCATAACAAAATGGTTTATGTTCAGTTGAACGGGGTCAATAATTGATTTAATTAAAACAACGAACTGTTGAAATGCGTATATTATTTTTAATAACTTTATATTTGCTAAATGAAACTCTTGTATAAATATACTAATAAAAACGTTTTTGCACCATATTTGTGTTGAATTGTGACAATATAAATTTGAATACCATTAATTAAAATGAATATAGCGGACGAATGAAGAGAATATGAAATAGTATTCAGCCGAAAGGTAATCACAAACACACATAATAAAAAATTGCTTTAGTGACTTTTAAAGAATCTATAAATGTAAGTGTTTTACAAAAAATTTAAGTATGATTGTAGGAATTACAAGATTTTTGTAAAAATTTTAAAGATTATGATAGACTGCAATCCGAATTATCAACTAAATATTCAAACATTTTGGCTGGCAGTAAAAACTCGGTTCTGATTTCGTTTTGGTTAAAACCGAGCAATGGAATTGTTAATGTTACAACACTGTTCATACTGATACAATTTCATTCTTTTTATTTACCTAAAAGTATTGTAGGTGTAATAAATTAATGTAACTACTCGTATAATAATTTGATTATTATTTAGATATTGTACAAATGAATGTTCATTAATAATATATTTCATCAGTTATTGTTTGACTATCATTGAGTGAGCCTCGTGTCAGTAAATTCAGATTTAGTATAGTTTTTAAAAAATGAGTTCCTCCTTCATACGTTAATTACATTGACTGAAATTAAATTATTGAAATGTTGCGAGTGTAAGCGCTTAATACAGCTGTAGCCGGGTGTGAGTAAATAACTGCTTCGTCTGGCCTCAGCTTCGAGCTGGAATAGTAGCATTCTAATGGCATCAGTTTTGAGCTGGAATAATCCGTGGTTGGATTGCAACGAGCAGTTTAAACTGTAGTGGACCGCGACTAGCCACCAACGATGCAGCGATCTGCTTTGAGTTCCAGTGGTACCCTAGTCAGGACACCAACGGTGAAGCGAGCAGTCCTGTGTACCGTAGTAACTTTGATATTGTTACGAACAAGACACGAAAGAATATAGAATGTTATATGCAATGATGGGTCAGATAACGATTTTTATTATCTAGATAATAGATGACAGATAGCTTATTGCAAATTATCTCGATAAAGATAATATATATTTTACGTGTTATCTAGATAAATAGCAAATAAGATATCTGGAAAAAATCGAATAACAGATTCATAAATATACTCGTACTTAAATGAAACATGAAGTAAAGATATGTGGGCAGTGAATTGAAGAATTTAATCATTTATAATAATTATTCTTTTATTTATTTATATATATATATATATATATATATATATATATATATATAACATCAATCACATTGTAGATTTATACTGTATTTTTTTTAGTTTCAAATTTGCAATATTTTCAAATATACAGAAAAATTATCTGTTCTCTATTTAAAGAAAAGAAAAAAAGATAAGATATTAAATAAGTTATTTGGTATTTATCTAGATTTTAGATAACAGATAATATTATCGTTATCTGGATTTTATCTAGATAATCTAACACTGGTTATGTGAAGGATTTGAAATGAATTATTGGAATATGTTCTTACTGTTCTTTAGTACTGAATTAACTTATTCTCTCCAGGTGCTAAATCGTAAGCAAATACGTGATACGAACGGACTATATTTTCAATGTAATTTGGATTTGTTTAGATTTACTGATATATTTTTCGGTACGTATTACTGCGATTAATTGGTATTGTAAGTTTTACGAGGGATACTCCTACCTCTTCTTATCTACCTTTAAAACACCTTTTACTCATTAATGAGTGTGTTATATAGCTATAGCGGATCTTAGTACGTGATATATTTTGCGCGTCAAGTGCGGTTACCAATCGTAAAATTATGGTCTTCAAAGATGTTAGTAGAGGGGGATTCAAAGAGATAATTTTAATAAGGTGAAAATTGTTCGTCGGCTGTGGAAATCAAACCTGGGTTCTCAAATCCTCAGTCTGATTTGATGCCACTGAGCCATTTATGCCATTAAAACATAAGAATACAGTTACATTAATAAATGTTATTTACAAGAGACGTATTCTTTATGAATAAAAAGAGCACGAACAGAGCTAGATAGTTGTCGGAATATTGTAGAATTATTAGATAAAAGTGTAATTTAAAATTTCATGTATTCGAAATGAAATGCTCCAATTTTGTTATGGTACAAATCTTTCTAAAAATGCAATTTCAGTACAGCGCAAAAGAATCTAATAATTGTACAATGTGAGACAAAACTCTATGAAATTCAATTCGCATAGACGTTCATTTTTCAACGTAAGCAACTTAGGAATGTTGTAATCTCGAAATCACGAAAAACGCTTTCAAGTAGCACTTAGCGAAATTAATATCATACTGCACTTTGTTCCATGTAATTTTCCTTTTTTACAACAAAAATCTGTTGCAATGTCCATGAATTTCACTCGTATCTTTCATATCTATTCATTCTTATTTTTAGGTACCCCGGAGGTTTTAATTTGTGTTTATTATACATGAGTAAAAAAATAATAATAATTCAATATATTATTACGCTTTTTATCTATTACTGGATGTGGCACTCTACCGTAGCAGATCTCCATAAGTGATCACGTTCTCCAAAGAATTTAGTGAAGGGGAAATTTGTTTGTCAGCTGTGGGACTCGATCCCGGGTTCTCAAATCCACAGGTGAGATCAAATCTTACTGATTTTATTACTTAATCAAATCAGTGATTGAAGTATCCATGTCTTAAATTCTTTAGTTCGACGATACATATTTTTTGATATTTTAGGTAACGTAAAGCAGAAAGATAAGTTGGTTATTTCCTGCTTTCCGTTTTTTATATTGCTGCTTACTTTATTTTATTATAACTCATTACTGTTTCAAGTATATGCTTAACGTTTCTACGTTACCAATACCTCTTACGTTCTTTTATTATAAATCTAGCTTTAGGCTCGCCTCTTTAAGAGTCAATGAGTTATAAATTAAATTTTGAGCAATACCATTCTTCCCACTAACTTTGGCACAAGAAATATATTATATATGTCAATATGTAATTAATGTTAAGGTTTATTATTTTGACATGAATAAAGAAATAAATATTATAAATAAATTCATAGTTTCAGATTTTAATAAATACGGTAAATATAAAGATAAAATAAATGTAAAACATTTAAGACTAAGAAGTAACAAAAAATAAATTTTATCCCTAAGCTTTAATAAGTTAAAAAATCAAAATAATTAACTAAGCTTTTATCGTCAGTAGAACTGAGTGGGAAAAATCAAGATTACACAATTTGTTTACTTAGTCAGTGGTCAAGATTGAATCCAACACAGTAAAGAGAAAATATCAATTTAAAGCAAACAGACGTGTATTAATAACCAGTAAGCTTAACAGTTAACCCAATTTGGAACTAATTTTCTAAGAAATCAAACAATATGCTCTTAGGTATAGGTATAATCCACTAAATTTAGGTAAACAAAAGGAATACGCCTTTGGAGTTTTAAGAGAATGTCTCGAACAAAAAAGTGTGAGAAAGGCTGAATTAAAGTATTTTTCCCTAAAATCCTTTAGAAACATATGACAATGGATATATACGTTGCCAAACGTGTAAGATAATTTGTAAGTACTATAATGCTTTTATTCTTATTGAAGATTCTGTTTCAGTAATAATGTGATGAAATAATAAAAATATGAGTCCCGTTTTTTCGTCGATACACGAGACTAATCCCATAAAATTTTATATTTAAAACTAATCAGAATATACGAACTCTAAACTCTAAATTGATTCATTAAAAATTATACAAAGTTTCACGCGCAAGTAGAAGTATAAAGCACAAAATTTCTCTGTAGAAACTTTAACTATAAATCCAAATTAACTTCCTGAAGTTCTGAAATAATATTTCCCCTACACACTTTTCCACTCTCGATTCGCCGGCCGCCGGTATAATATCGGCAGTTATTCAAACACTGACATTTTCAATTTCCCATTGGGTGGTATCACTGACTGAGACTAGGAGAACTAAATGGTGCAAGGTGGGGTAAGAACTCTGCATTGGTCGAAATTCGCATTCCGGGTTAAGTTTCCCTGGCTTACCTGACTCCTAACTCTATTCAACAAACTTTCCCCTAAACTTTTCACAAATGTTCTAGCAAACGACGTGAAAGTAAACACACATGTACCTACACAGTGTGGCTGTTATTGTTTACAACATTTTCTAATTAAATATATCATCACGTCATTTATCCATTACTGTGTGTGTTTTTGGGGAGTCCTGGGATAATTCTTCACGTCTCTTACCATGTTAATTTGCTTACATTGTAATTTCAATACCAGTTAGGTATAAATTTTATTCCTAATTTCTGTTTTATAATAATGAAAAGAAGTATTTACATCGTACTTAAAATGTTATGAATATAATGTATATTGATTCAAAATTTAGATAGGTACAGTTTATTTACATTCTTTATCAAATTCTGAATACTTTTCACAAATTAAAAAGGAGAATCAATTTAATAACATTTTGCACATTACTTATGTTATATAAAGCAAAACACACTTGATTTTATAAACAATAATTTTGCACACATACCCAGAGATTTATAGTAAATTGCAATAAGTTAATCAAAACTTTTTTTTTTTGAAAAGTCAAATGACTAGTTAATTTTTACATTTAAAACAAAAGTATGATATTTCCTTAAATTATCTTTTTGTTGATAACAAATAATTGGTTTGGTTATTTAATACCATTTATCAGATAAGTAATGCGGTTGACGGAAACAGGTTGACATTTATTAACTCTAATTACTTGTTACGCTGTTATATATTATCATTAATAAACTAGATATGCTAGTGATAAGGCGATAAGTTACTTGGATGAGTCAAGTTTATTTTATACTCGATTTTAGGAAGAATGAGGAAGTCAAAATGATGTCAATTGCTATTTGTTCAGGAAAATGAACATTTTTCCGTATTAGGCCTGATATTGGTAATCGAGTCGTAGCCAAGTTTTAAAATATACTATGTATGGAAAAGGGTATTTTTCCTGCGTGTTGTCTGTTATTTATGCATCAAAAGCGTTTTGTAGATAATAATAAACAGAGGTCGACGTTATCCTGCCCGAGGGATGGATGTTGCCTGCGTATAAGAGTATTAATCAACTCTTACATTGGGTGAATGCTCTGGGCTTTATGAGCGAGCGTTATAAATCATAATACCCGAATATAATGCACATCGTTATGGAATTGTTTATATACTTCGTATCATAGCAATAAGCAACAAATAATGTTCAAGTGAAAAATAAAATATATGTTTGTCCTTGTACAAACATAGTCTATGTAAATCTTGAGAATTTTCTTCCTTTAACCATGTTTCTGAAGTAGAAATAGTTCAATGTTTATATGACAGTGGTGCACTCGGTATGGTATTTTTTATTTTACGTAAAATAGAATAGTGTATGCAGACATTTACATTGTAATATAATTCCGAGCGGACGTTGAAATCCAACAATCCTGCTACTGTTGAGTGAAATACATTGACCGGATAGACATAAATCTTTCAGCGACTAGAGCGCAAATATTTGTCATTGAAAAACAAACGTGGACGCTGCGGTACTGTTTGTGCAAGATGAACTTGCAAGATAGAAACTACACCTAGTTTTACACTAAGTTTTAGCAAAAGGAAGACAACTATATTGTGATACAAAAATAAAATAAAAGTATCGTCAATTTTCATTTATGCTGGTATTCATAATAATTTGATAACATTAACTTTTTGCTACAGAGACAAACAATAACTCGTAATCTAAACGATACGTTAAATATTTTTATGTTCGACTGCATCATATTACCTTGTTTTACGACACTGTTTACTGTCCATAATCGGGTACTTTATTGTACTAGTACGATAAAAATGCAAAATTGGACTGCTGTCAATGTCACATTAAAACAAAATTCAAAAGAAATATTTAAACACCATTTTCTGTATGTATTATATGTGTCTTCATACAATTGTTAGATATTCTCTTGCATTACATGCAAGATCTTTTATTTCTTTTGGAACGTCTTCAATGTCTTCATCCATCTCAACACTTTTTTCACATTGACAATTTGATAAATAAAGCAACAAATGCATAACAACGAAGCACACTTTGAGATGCAATTAAATGTTTTAAATATAGGTACTGACATAATCATATTTTAAGAGAAAATATTCTCCATGCAGTCGAACATAAAACGTTGTATGCAACTCGTACATAATCGGACTTTATAGACTCGCCTTATTTATTAGCCTCGCTCGCTGCGCTCGCTCTGCCATAAAATTCGGCTCGTCCAATAAAGATCCAAATTATGTACTTGTTACATAAACTACTATTATGAATACGGTATTAGTTGTTTTTTTTTAATACAATTTGAATTTTTTCTAGGGAAATTAGTTTTTTCGCTGCCCTTGTTCGCCATTTGATTTTATAGCGATTTTATGTTTATCATAAATAAAAAATAAATAGATTAATTTATGATGTATAAATCGACCAATAAGTACCTAATAATAATTTTATTTCAATTTATTTTGCGTTGAAAGTAGGGCTATCAACTTCTTATCTTAATATTGTTATATCAATTTGTTATACTTTTTAGTTTTTCGATTCTATTTATAACAGTGACAAACGGAAATCGTGTCTTTTCGTAACAACGGAAAGCTTGAGAACATTTAGAATCATACAACTCAGATTAGAAGAAACATTTTAAATGTTAAATACTATAGAGTAGGCAATGTAAAAGTAACTAAAAATAAAGTGAATAGCACAAGTTGACCAATAAATTGGTTGATTTATCGTTAAATACAATATAATAAAGTAAAGTGCTTCAAATAAAAGTTGGAGAGATTTAAATGTTTTATGTAAATCAATAAACATATTTTGTTTTGAACAGTTTGATCTCAAAAATTAGGTACAAAAGTTTGTAAGTAGGTTGTCATGGAACTTGGAACAAATGCGAATATATACAGAACGAAACAAATATTTAAATGAAATAGTAGAACTTTTGTTTTTGCTGAGACAGATTGTAAATGAATAATTAACTTTTAGAAATAAAATATTACAATATCAAGTATTAAGACAAATATTTGTTTTTTTTTGTTTAAATTTAATTTTTACAGCTATTATTTTGTATGGTGCATATAGTTCAGTGGTATTGCATCGGAATGTGGATTTGAAAATCCTAGGAATTCTATTGAATCGACATTGACATGATAAACACTCATTGCCTAAGGTACTTGAAGCTTAATTACCTTATAATAGTGAAGTCAATGTCAATTTCGATTCGATTTATTCCTGCAGCCGATAAACAATTTTTACTACCCCTGTGGCTTTCCTTCTACTAAAATCTTTGAGAACCGTGATTTGGCGATTAGTAATCGCACATAAATATATCATTTGCCAAGGTATGCTACGGTTGTAGTAGTAGAAAATAATTTACCAAGCAATGCCTTTCTCTAGTAATTACACCATCCTTTGATAAATATGATACCTACTTCAATCAAAGTTGGAGCAAATAGACCTGTGTTAAATAGAATGACATTTTTATAAAATAAGTAAGGAAGTTTCGGGAAAGGTTAGCTCAGTTTGAATCTTCTTCCTTCTCCGGTTCTTAAGAAAATATGCATGAGTGGTTTCTACGCATGAAGGAACGTTGAAAAGTAGACGAATGTGATGTGAACTGAGTTGTAAATAAATGAGGTGAGAATTAAGGCAATAAAGATGATCGTAAAAATGAATGATGATGGTCGAACGGTTTGCATGTTTTACTTACGGTAAAAGCTTCAGAAGTAAATATGGTTATTTTCTTAAGAATTTTCCTCTGGCAGAAATACAACACAATTTATAAAATGAAAACTTTATTAAAAATAAGTAGTTTAATTTAAAATAAATTATTTGATAATGTATGGTAAATAAATCTTAACTTTCTATGGTAAACAAGTGGAAAATGAAATAAAGCTATTGGTAGGAATACATTTTTAACAAAGTTATCGTTTCCTTAGATACATAATATTTATAAAAATGTCCTCCTTGTTCATGAAATGTATTTGGCGTACTTAGAAACAACCCACGACTAATGAAATCTTGTTATTAAATTTTGAATCTTCTTTTTGGTTATCATAAATACAAATAATGACAGTGAGATAAAGGAATCTGCAATAATATTTGATATAAAAAAATAAATAAATATATTATCACGACTTTTACCCATTACTCAGTGTTAGTGAAAGGGGAGTCACAGGGGTAGTTTTAACGTGGTATACATTGTTTCTCGGCTATGGAAATGGTTCTCAAATCCACAGGCCAACTCGATACCACTGAGCCACCTACTCCATAATTTTTGATATCATTTGAAAAAATAAATAAGATCTAAAAATTTAATATTTTTTGTAGTGTAAAATGGTAGGAAAATAGTATGTAATACATGTGTTAAAAGGCCGTTGGAAAATAAAACATTCTTACATACACGCCCTGTAATAATACCCTTTCGACACTTGTATTACAATATACTATATCTCACTAGAATGTTAGTCAAATTAAAATATCTGTTTGTAGTTTGTACCATTGAAATATTTAATATATTTAATTTCTAATCTTGATAATTATAAAAATCTAATTATATGTTTCTGTTCTTTTTCAATTTTATTTTTTCTCTCTTCCCTTTATATTATACTAATTCTGTCTACGCTACTGGTGGGTACATTATATAATAAATATTAATTGATGTAAGATATTTGAGTTAAAGACTCAACATAATAATTACATATTGGCGACTAATTAATAGATTGTAACAGGCAGTATTTCCTTCTACCGTGCCATCTCATTAAATTATTCACATGCTTTGAGCAGTAATAATAAACGAAACGCTGAATGCATTCCCTGTTCGACAGTGTGTGAATAGATTCATTTAGTATGGCGAAGCTTTGCTCGTTCGCGTATTCAATTTGCCCGCGAGAGGTGGCGGCAATGTCGGTGGTGTCGGCGGTTGAACGAAGACGTCTCAGAGCTATACTAACTATATAGACGGCTTTATACACACATGCATGGAATTACACCATACGAATGAAATTTATCTAATAGTTTCTCGGTTTACACTACGATATACTTGAAGAATACACAAAGATTATATGCAAAATCTGCATATCTTTCTTGCTGTCAAATTGTTTAATTTGAAACATTTTTCGCTACTAGTATTTAAATACCATGGGTCGTGAAAGAAGTTTTTTTTAATATTGTAATTTTGAATGTAATAGTTATTTACATTGCAAGACCGTTATACAGAAATTTACAGGCGAGCATAGACAGGTAACGGGCGAGCGCCAGCGAGCCTGTTATCTGTGTGAGCCTGTAAATTTCAATTAACGGCCGAGCATTGTACAATGTTTTATGTGCATTTGAATCGTAATATATGTAAATTAATTGCAATAGTATAACGTAATAACTAAAATGTTCAATCAAGGTAGACTTCGAAAATCTGACAGATTTTGTTTAAACAAAAAATATTTAAGTGTCAAACGTTTAAAATTAGATATGTTGTCATGATAACCAATGTCAACAGCCCGTTATAAATTTTACACGGGCTAGCACGTTATAAGTCTCGTAAACAGTTCATTACGATTCAAATGTACGTAAAAGCTGTTATCAATCAATAAATACACAATTATATTTTTTTCGTAAAGTTTTATTCATACATTATAATGTTTATTTTTAGCAAAAAGCGAAAAGCATGTTTAAAAATATTTTTAAATTATATTTTTATTTATATTTATATCTTTACGTAACGTACACATTAACTCCCTCCTATCCTCTCGTAACGCAGCGTAACGTTACCTGAAACCCCTTCCTCCGCTTAAAGCATTATTTAATTTAAGGACAGCCCTTACCCATTGCTGGATGTGGCACTCTGCTATAGCATAGTTGTGGTTACCATCCGTCAAAGCACTGCTCCCATAGATGTCAGAGGAAGAAGAGCCACAGGGGTAGTTTAATATGGTGAAAATGGAATGATATATTTTATTTGATATATTCTGAAAGTATGCAAAATACTGCACTTTAACCAGAAAATAATCTAGTTATTAATTTTTCAAAATTATGAATCTTTAATGCATTTTTAGTTTATCATGATAATGGCATCTTCTTTATTTGAGGAAACATTTTGACGTTTACTTGATATATAATTTATTTTTAATTATTTCGAACAATTTGAACTGTTTAAGAGTCAATAAAGAGTAAAGTATTTGTTTCTTAATTTACAGTCCAAAAAAGTTTCATAGAAATTTGCCCTCAACTTTAAACTATAGATATATAATTAATTGTAAAGAAAATAGCCCCTTGTTCCTATTTCTTAATCAGCTTGTACAGACGACGAGTGCAATATTATGTATGTTACCTACTAACACGTATAGAATTTACTCATGGAAATACGGATCTCTATCTGCAGAGGATGCTCTGTATCTATAGATATTATTAACTATTCAATCAATTATGGTTTATTATTGGATGTAACTACAAGTTGGTACATAAATTACTTTAAGAAGATGAATATAAAATATGCTTGATAAAAATCATCTATTTTACAGTTTTCTATTTATTTTTTTGTTGAAATATTTCATGCAAACTGATATCTGAAAATGTTAGTAAAGAGTAATCGTCTGTGATGGTTGTCACCACGGAAAATGATTTTTCAATTTGGACTGGTTCACAGTTCGATGATATTAACGACATTATGCAATTGACTACGTATCCTAGTAATTAATTTTTGATACATCACTGACAAATTTTCGTCGGTTAAAATTTCTGATTTAAAACAGAAATCGGAAGTATCGATTAAAACTTCTAACAATGTTTGCATATTTTGAACAATTTGGTTATTTATTCCCAAATCATTTTTTTTTTAATTAATTAATTGTAATAGGAAAAAGTACATATCTTTTAATGTAATATATCTGACACAAATCTATGTCAAATATTTTAATGCTCAAATAAAAATGTCATTACATTTTCTAAAATAGTTGAATTAATTTGTCGCAATGAAAACAAATTATAAGAGCAGTCTCAATTGTACTCTAAAGGTGATGTTTGAATCCCGCAGCCAATAATTTTCGACGATTTCATCGTCATCCCATCACATTTTACGAGTGACATCGACACTTAAAAAACGTGTTAAACGCGCGATGTATTTGAATGCGGTGGTGCATGGTCGCATAGCGTAGTGCCTACGTGATCCGGTGATGGCGTGAATGATGGAAAGCCAAATGATCCGGATGGAATGAAGCGTCGACGAGCATCGGGTATTGCGACGCTCGACGCCAGCGCCATACTCTCCACTCATTTGCTAGTTATCGTTAGTCTGATGGAAATTCGATTGTGATTATGGCGTAATAATTGGACCTATGCGATGCGTAGATGCGGTGTGATGTTTGGAATCTAGTAGCAGTAGATTCACACGATTTCGGGTGCAGTTAAGCGGAGGAAATGACAATTGGTGCCAATGTACCTAAACATGGGCGCCGCCATTAAGCGGCAAACTACCACTCGAACTATTTGAATTCTTTCAATATTTTGGTATTTGTTAGGTTCATAATTTATATTGACTCTCCCATAGCAGATCTCGATAAGTGATATATTTCTTTGCGTGAAGTGCGGTTATCAGCCGTCAAATCACGCTCCCTAAGGATGTTAGTAGAGCGAGAACCATAGAGGTATTTTTTTAATTTGGTGAAAATATTTGTCGGCTGTGGGAATTGAACTCGGGTTTTCAAATCCACAGGCCGACTCGATACTATTGAGCCACCTACCCCATTTAAAACGTTTATGTGAGTATTATCCCTTAAAACGCGTATTATAATTGTACGAATTATTTGAATATTTGAAAGCATATACCTTGCGTTGTCAAACATTTGTAACGGATTTTAAAATGAAACGCTTCAAATAAAAGTGATGGATAACTTAAATCTTTACATATTTCATTTGAACCATTTTTATATAACAAGCAAAATTCGTTTTGAATTGACAGAAACCTATTAAATTAAACCATGACTTGAACTCTGTTTGATAGTTCGATAGTTCAAAGACTTATAACAGCAGTACAGTACATGTAAGTATCCTATTTAATTATAAAGTTACTATATTCGCTTAAGCGGATGATGTTAGGTTACAGTTAATTTTCAACCAATTTACAACAGATACATAGGTTCGTCAAGTTGATAGCCACTATAAAGTACAAATCATTATACATATATTATTCGTTTGGGTTTCATTTGTCGGCCGAAACTAGTTGAACTTTGACAAGTGGTTGGCAATTTCACGCGCAACAACCTCTCATGAAGCACAAATGATTTGTGATATACCAAACGATTGTGTTTCGTTTGTGCTTCAGATATGTTGACTTTAAAATACAGTAGTTCCTACAGACAGGAAATTATTGAACTCTGAATAGTGGTTGTAACTTCATGCCCAGCACATGAAGCACAAATGATTTGTGACATACCAAACGATGGCGTTTTGTTTGTGCGTCCGATATGTTGACTTTAAAAGGTGATCAACCTTAAGATCAGCATTGTTGAAGTTTGAAAAGTGGTTGTCCACGCCGCCGGAATCCAATGCACGCAAATGTGTACGAGCACAAGGAACCATCCCCTGAAACTGTCAACTATGATTTCTAATATAATATCGTAACGATATATTATTGACATTATATAACGTTTCATAAATAAATATTTTGTACCGCTATTTTCTATGAATATAGTGTTCTATAGAACCAACAATATAGTAAGCGGTAGCTAATTTAAATATTTGTTTGTATTTCAAATATGAAAATTAAAATAATATGGGGTAGGTGGCTCAGCGGTATCGAGTCAGCCTGTGGATTTTGAGATCCTTGGTTCGATAACCACAACCGACAAACAACGGCTGGAAACTTCACGCGAAGAAATATATCACTTACCGAGATCTTAAATATTATTTCAATATTACAAATAAAAATTATTTTTATAACATTATTTATGTTTTTGAATGACAAATATTCTTACAATAGAAGAGGATGAACCCCAAAATATTATACCGTATGAACAAAATGATATAAATTTTGCAATACGACTTCAGAATAATTGTAAGATTACAAGAATCTTGCAAACGTTTCATAGCAATACATTATTATATACTCTAATTTTATTACAGATGCAAATGTTTTACTTGCCTAATATCGGGCAAATGACATCGTAATGATGTCAGTATTTCTGCAACAATATTTTGAAATTATAATATTTTGAAGAAAACAGTTTAAAAAATATATTTTCAATATCTTATCTAAAATAATGTACAAACAAATATTCAAAATAATTTTAAAATATGATACCAAAATATGTGATAATAAGTAACATGAATATAATAGGAGTTGTGCCAACTAACTTATGAAGAGATATATCAACATGTAACTAAATACAAATGATATTAATATAGTTTACTGATGACAAATAGAATAACATTTCCAACAAAAACTATAATATCCTTTTTCATAAACAACAATAATATAAATGTGATTAAGTACTGCATTGTTGGAGCGTCAAATGATCCGGAATACATTTTTTCCTTAAAATATATCAGTATATAAGCCGAAAAATAAATATGTCAGTTCATTCTGTTTAGTTGCTTTCAGATAGATCAACATGAAATATAATTTGGTGGTATTCCTACTTGTGGCAGTCATTGCTGTAGTCAACATTGTGGTAAGAAATTGTTTCTAATTAATTCTACATTTGCCATTAAAATGTGGTATTAGTTAAATAAGCATTGCAGAATGCGTAACCTTAAATAGATATAATATTTAATTTTGTCTCTACGTTTCAGATTGCAGAAACAGATATAGATAATGAATCTAAAAATATTCAAACTCATTCGGCTCTTAACTCTGGAAGTAAGTACAAGTATTATAGAAATTTAGCTATATACGAGTAGTAATTAAATAAACTACAAAAATAAACCCCTTTTAAATGTAATTAAATGAAATATTTTAAATATATAAATAACAAATGATATTTATCGATACAAGCAAAGAAATAAATGTTTAAAAGTTCCTGTTGTACAGAGCAACATAAAAAAATAATTATATTGATGAAATTATAAAATAATTAAATGACATGTAGAATTATTTCATACATATTATTAATTATTTCTAAAGTGGGCCATGCCATCATAGTGAATATATATTTCAGCAACTCATCGTCTTAAGAGAGAAGCACCTGAACACCATGGACAAGGCAGATTCCACTCTCATGGACCAAAATCTAACCAGACCCATTCTGAAGATAACCCAGGAGGTATGTACTAAATTTAGTAATGTTCAGAAATAATTTAATACTCTTTCTTTTTTCAGTAACTCATCGTCCTAAACACCATGGACACGGCAGGTCTCATTCCCATGGACCAAAAAATAACCAGACTCATGTGGAAGACAACCCAGGAGGTATGTTCTAAATTTAATAATGTTCGGAAATACTTTCATACTGTATATATTTTTTAGCAACACTTCGTACTAAAAGAGAAGCACCTGAACACCATGGACAAGGTGGATCTCACTCCCATGGACCAAAAACTAACCAGACCCATGCCCACGACAACCCAGGAGGTATGTTGTAAATTTAACAATGTTCGGAAATAACTTCAAACTGTATATATATTTCAGCAACTCATCGTCCTAAAAGAGAAGCACCTGAACACCATGGACAAGGTGGATCCCACTCCCATGGACCAAAATCTAACCAGACCCATGCCCACGACAACCCAGGAGGTATGTTGTAAATTTAACAATGTTCGGAAATAATTTCAAACTGTATATATATTTCAGCAACTCATCGTCCTAAAAGAGAAGCACCTGAACACCATGGACAAGGTGGATCTCACTCCCATGGACCAAAAACTAACCAGACCCATGCTCAAGACAACCCAGGAGGTATGTACCAAATTTAACAATGTTCAGAAATTACATACTGTTTATTATTTTCAGCATCTCATCGTCCTAAGAGACAAATAAACTTATTCAACAGAACAATGCCTAATTTTGATAATATCAAACAAGTCTTTAATAACTCAATGGAGCAGGCTAAAAAAATATTTAATGCTTCATTGTCAAACATGTAACATATGGTTGCTAATGGATCATTCTCTTAAGTGAATTGTAAGTCATAGAATTTAATAATAGTTATTTGTTTATTAAGAGCGTAACGTGATTCTTTGTTACTCGAACACGGTAATTGCAGCGCAAGTCGAAGGATAGAGCTGCAATAGTGTAATAGGAACAAAGACACTTTACGCTCGTAATACACACATAATTTTTTCTACGATTGCATCTTAAAATTATTAAAAAACGTATATTACGAAATATAAATTTGTTCTATCAACTGTCAATATGACAAGTTTATGTTTTGCTTGTATCCCTGGTAACTATTGTAATAAACGCGCATTTAACAGTTTTTTTCGTGCGTTGCCATCGGTGTCGCGGGACAAAGATATTTTTCGATTGTTCAACAGAAAACGTCAACATTACGATGACAAATGAGACCGCAGTTGTCAATTTTCCATAGCAATCGTAGAAAAATATTGTAATTGTGGGGATAATAAAATAATATCTAATTTTTAGTTCGTCTGCATCATGGCAGGAGACATTCAGATGAAGAAAGGAACTGAGAGTTTGAATAAAATTTGCAATTTGTTCGTTTATTTGTAATCGTTTGTAATTTGGAATGACAGATAAAATAAAATACTTATAAATTAAAGCTAAAAAACTAATGACTACAATTTTTTAACTGCTGTTACCTATTTTACATAAACATTATTATGAAAAATAAATCTATTAGTTGGATTTCAAGCTTTAATTGGAAATAAAAAGAGTAAAATTAAATATTAATTTTTAAACCTTTTTTATTCAACTATGAAGGCGACCGACGTTTCGGCCAACATTTCGGCCATTATTAAACAATTTTTAGTATGAATTAACAAGTAACAATTTAAATTTTACAATGAAAGGTAACATAATATTTCTTTGATTTTAATTATGTTACCTTTGATTGTGAACATCGTGTATATCTATTGTCGTGCTATAGAAGAATGTATAATAAATAAATTATAAATACCTTTACTGCTATTTATAATTTCAATAATAATCTGGCTAATAATCATCTGTATTCATTAGTAAATGGCTTCAAGCATAATTAAGTAAAAGCTATAAATATTAGAGTTAGTAGGTACAAATGATTCAGCGCGAATAACATGTAATCAAAATGCGTTTAATTCGTAACGCGTTAGGGGCTGAGCCTTAACTGCATTCCGTGCACTCATGCGTCAATGTCACAATGTCGTGTCACTAGCAGGACACGCTCATCCCTCTGCTGCATGGTGTGCAATCCTCAACCGTGACACGATAGTTGATGGAAAACAGCAGATCGATAACTTCAGTTTAGAAGTTAGTTTCTCAAAATCTAGATCAGATAAAAATTCGCGGAATGAAAATTTGGATTCAGCGGAGTTTTGTTAATCAGCATTTTGAAATTATTAAGTTGGATTATTTAGAAATGCGGCAGGAAAACTAAACGGTTACTACTTGGTGACAAAGCATCTGATCTACGGAAACCGTAGTAAAAATTTAGCGGGATATTTTTAATAAGTATACATAATTTTCTGTGGCTAATTTAGAAATATGACAGGGTAGTCTAAAAGATTACCACTTGATGTTAAATAAGTTGATTTAAATAACTATTTTAGATGTAAGTTTCTCAAAAACTAGGACAAGTAGAAATTTGCGGATTAGAAATTAGGATTTAGTGGGTTTCTTTTAGTAATTTTTTGTCGCTTGGATAGAAATGAGACAAAGAAAACTGACTTTGTGATGAAAAAATAGTTGATCTATAAAAGTATTATGTGTTTTGAAATCTAGGACAGATATAAATTCGCGGTTTGGAAACTCAGATTCAGCGAGGTTCTGGTAGCGAGTATACGTACTTTTAAATTAGGATTTCTGGGTTTTTCATCTAAAGTCGGTAATAAATTTAAATGCAAATTTTCAAGGAACTTTGAGAATATTTTATCCTGTATTTTGAACAATGATTTTACATGATCATATATTTTGGAACTATTGTGTCATATTAACACAAAAATGTGATAAAATCTAATTCCTAATTATTACTCGTACTGCGTACAATAAAAAGCGTTTAATATAAATTCATAGACGACACAAAAATTTGAAGCAAGTGACCTTAATATTTAGAATATATTCCAATGCAGAATTTTCAATAACTTTGTGCTGAACAACACAATTTTCATATTATTGTTTAAAAAATAAAACGTTTGAAACGAATTTGTAAAAATACTAATATATTTTTGATCATTTAAAACGGGCATTAGAAAAGGAATAAGAAATATATGATAAAAAATGTAAACTGCATAAATTTGTAAGTTAAAGTTATTAACAATTAACAAAATTCCACGAATTGTTTTGATAGTTGAAAAATAGTTTCCAATTATTTTTTGTACATTTTGTATAATTGACTACTTATCACAGCCATGGATTTTGCTTTTCTTGAACGCTAAAATTCAACTGCTCATGCTACTGATAGTTTGTGATAGTTGTGGATTGCTACTCGAACAAAGCTTTTATATTTAGAGTGGCAAATTAGTAGCCTACTGGCGACATGTACGTAAGATTGCATTCCACCTCAGCTAATTGCCTTGCCCCTCATTACTTCATCATCAAACATTCGGGTTTTCAACTTTTGATAAAAGTGTCTTTGCTTTGATGTTCCGAGGACTTTCTTCGCAATTTGCAAGCATTTGAATATTAAATCATTTCATCTTTTAGGATATTATGTTACAATAATTAAACAAAATAATTCGTTATATTTTCTACGGATAATTGCCTGTTGAATGACAAAAATAAATCAAAAGTTAAAAAATGTGCTTCTGTTCGAGGTTATTGATTCTATTCAGATACAGTACAAATATAATGCTAACTTGTAATATGATAGAAACAATTTTTTTGTATTCTTAATCACTAATATTAATGAACTTGTATTAAAAAAATATGATTGTGAATGCACTAGCTGTGTGTTAGTTGATATGGTTTGTTCTTATGTGTGTTCGCGAATTGGGAGTGCGAAATTACCTGACGACAACATAGAGATGGATATGATCTCAGATTTGTTACGCGAATGAAAGATTCTAAGTGGGAGAATTATACTAGATCAGGGGATTATACTACGTGGATGTCCATAGGACATAAAAGCTAGAGACGTTCATAGCAGGCGTGCAATGCGGTACACTACATGTTGGTAGTCTATAGATGAGGTGGACATCATTGACATTTTATAGTCTATCTATCGAATTTCACTTCTCATACTAGGAATTAATCTAATACATAATAAATAATTATTTAAAAATTTATATCATTTTTTAACTATTGCTTATCGGGCAATAAGTGTTTTCTAAACGCTTGGGAGCAGACGTGGTTAGTGGTTTATAATGTATTGAGTATTGATATTCTTTAGTTGGAGGCTAGAACAAACATTAGACTTCAATCAAGAAGTACATTCTCAATTTTGCAGTGTGCATATTTGTATTAAGTTGTGTTTTCTGTACCTATATTATTTAGAGATGGGCGAATATCATCCGCGAATAGTCGAATGCCGCGAATATTGACATTATTCGATATTCGAAATTTTCGAATATTAACGTCAGTATAGCGAACATTCGAATACCTCGAATATCGCGCCATATGTTGCCTCAATTTTTGACTAAGTTTTTCTTTATCATTTGTACATAAACTTAAAGCTATTTCAAATTTGTTTTTCGCCAACATCAGCCCGTACGTTTGACCTTAAATTTGAAGTTTTCGTCTTTTTTTGTTTGTTTGTACTTTTTGTTTAAATTTTATTTTATCTTAAAATTTCATTCAAATAATGAAAAGGACATAATTAAATAATTATTAATAATAAATAAATTAACTTTTAGGAGTATTCGAATATTCGAGATCTGATTAATATTCGTGTTCGATATTCGAATTCGAGAAATTTGATATTCGCCCATCTCTAATATTATTATTATTATTATTATTTGATGAAAAGCAAAGCGTATAAGATGAACAATTTGATTAGATTAAGTAACAAAAAATAAAATTTAATAGATGTCAGAATCCGAAAACAAAAAACAAAAGTGTGTGTACGGCGCAGGAATGACTGTCCGATTTGGCATAAATATCAATAAAACACATTATATGCAATGCAATAGATTATTCTTCTGTTTTAGATGCCTTTCCAGTTAAAACGCTAGAAGAGGTACCATGTAGGAAACAAAGATGTAGAAATCTGGTATTGGAGTTGTTAGATTGTTTTCAGATATTTTTCTATATTTTTATTTGTGTTATTATGCTATTATTTTCTATGTTATCGTTGAAAATTTTCATTAAAATTCTTTATTTGTTTATCCATAAATGAAACGATTGTATATATTAAAAATTATGTTTTGTAGCCTAATTACCACTTGAAGATGAAGGATTAAATTATATCACGCAGGTGGTAGTACCCTTAAGAACAGCCTCATCCACAGCTAGTACTAGTTTTTAAAATAAATTTTGAAAGAATATATATTTCACCTAGTACCAACTAAATGTTCCTTCTTATATATTTTAAATAAATTATTTTGTACAACAAAAAAATAATTACGATGAATATTTCTTAGTTATATTACATTCTATACTTCTATATTATCTATATGTATATCCCTGCTTACTGCTTAGATACTATAAAAGAAATTCTGCATGTAGATGACAATTAAATGCAAACTTTGAAATTAAATGAGTATATTAGTTTTAAGAAAGAAATAATAAGATCTTATAATTTCATAATTTAACATGAAAAACATTTTAGAATGATTTTTTCAGGTATTTTATTTAAAAACTGTGTTACTGCGTCAAGCCCGGTAAGCAGAAGATCTCTGGTTCGAATACATGCGTAACCCTAAATTTTCTGTCATAAATTTAACTTTAAATTTATCATCGTCACTGCACTTTCAGTTATTATAAAAAATACTGATATTTCTGTAAAATGTGCCAAATATGATTTCTTTTTGTAATTTGTATCTTTTAAATTTGAACAATCTACATTTTCATTAATAAAGATCTTATAATTTCATAATTTAACATGAAAAACATTTTAGAATGATTTTTTCAGGTATTTTATTTAAAAACTGTGTTACTGCGTCAAACACTATAAAGAAGAATCTCTGCCCGGTAAGCAGAAGATCTCTGGTTCGAATACATGCGTAACCCTAAATTTTCTGTCATAAATTTAACTTTAAATTTATCATCGTCACTGCACTTTCAGTTATTATAAAAAATACTGATATTTCTGTAAAATGTGCCAAATATGATTTCTTTTTGTAATTTGTATCTTTTAAATTTGAACAATCTACATTTTCATTAATAAAATTTGGTGCACCTATAGCGCATCTGTTTTGTTCATAATATTCATGTAAAACTATGTCATTCTTATTCTACGCAAATCGGGTTCATTCGTTTATTGTCGGAAATTAACCGACAGTTTAGATATTTATAAATATTACATTTAATATATTTAATTGATTTTTAATGCTGACAAACAAGATAGAACATGTTCGTAACTCATCTATTATTTTGCATTGTCGAAAAATGTTAGTTCGTGTTGAGCTTGGCTAGTGTAATGTACTGCGGTCGTTTTTTCTGATGTTTTAGTAAATATTTCAATGTGTAAAATTGTTTAAATTATGTGATATTGTATGTGTTCGTGTTTTAAGTGTCGTATATAAGAGAAACATTAAAATAAAAGTGACAAGGAAATGGAATAGACTGTAAACCTGGGCGTAGCTGTTAGCTGGTTCCTGCACAAAGGTAGGAATAATTTTTTTTAGCAATCTTTGGTTTTTTAAATAATTTCTTTTAAAGAAACCAACATTCCCTTTGTACTTATCTGTATTTCTGTTTTCTATAAGTAAAATCGTAAAAGCAAGTGATAAACTGGTATGAACTAAGATCAATTAATTTTTTATTATTTCTTTTAATTTGATTTAATAATAGTAACCTTTCTTATTTGAAAACAGTTTTAGCATTATTCCAAATCAGGCATTTTATTACTCATTAGTAGCTCTTTATTTACATTTATTTTGCTTAAGCTATTTTATTGTTATTACATCAAGTGGCTTCGTTCTTTTTAATCATCGGATTTGGTTGCTGTTATCGAGTAGGTTGATTTCGGTCTCAATAGCCAGTGAATTTTTTCAATTTAATGTCGAGCTGTTTGCATTTTATTTTAAAATATTATTTTTGTTAATAATTCGTGTCTGAAATGTGATGTGTATATTTTTGATAATATCGTCATTAATTTTCTTCCTGTCTTTCTAATTAAATACCGCAATAAAAATATTTTACTGGGCACTAAAATTCAAGTGCACCTACAGCCAAATTGAAGCGAAATTGGTGTGCTAGGTTAGGAATGTTTGTTGAAGATTAATACCACTAATCATAGAATAAATGATATACGTAACTGACAGTGAGTAATTTCTTAAATGCTTTGATCGAATGAAGATTGCGTTTTGTTCGTACTTTATTTGCAAAATAAATAAATTTCAGAACATCCAAAAAATGTTTAAAATTTAGAAAAAATATAATATATAGTTTCATAAATACTTTTCTATTCATAACTGATATAAAAAAAACAATATAAGACATGTTTTTACAATTAAAATAACAGATCATGGCAAGCAAAGATAGACCAATGTCAAAATAATATTTTATATATTTGTAATTCAGTAATAAATAAGATGATAAATATTTGAATTATACAGGATGATGTTCGGTTGTTGCGAACATTTAGATTTAATATGTAAAATTAGTTTTAGGCAATTTCCTGTTCTCTGAGAGCAGGACTATCCTGTACTTTTTACGGAAAAACTAGAGTGCAAAGTTGTTCAGAATTAAAACATGCATACAGAAATGTTCGCAAAAAAAGTTCGCAAATATTTCGAAAACAAAATATTTTACGCAGAATTGACCTGAGTGAAAAAGAATCGAATAGAAAGGGGTCATAATCCTGTAATATTAGTTTTGTCACAGGTGGCTCTGTTATCGCTATAACAAGGTCAACTCAAATAATAAATAAAATATATTGGGTCACATTTTTAATTCGTTTAAACTAATGCTATAAAAAACATTAATTTGCTAAGAATCTGGTAAAAAGTCCCCGTTGAGTAGTATTTGTAGGCAAAAATCAGTTTTGTATGCATCTTTTAATTTTAAACAATTTAGCACTGTACTGTAGATTGTACAGGGGAGCATAATCTAATTTAATATGTTATATCCCTATGTTCGGACCTATCCAGTACGACTGCGTATATTATTGATACGAGCATTGAAATTTTACATATGCATATTCATACATTTTAATTAAAAAATATGAAAAAAAAATAAAAATGCGATTAGAAACATAGTTACCTTCTCGGTATAACGTCATCCTAGTTTGGTCAACTATTTTCACCGCTACTTAAGCTATTTATTATCATTGATTAAATGTGATATTACACTTTATTTCACAGATTTTTCATGTTTCACTTGTCGTTGTAAGTTGTATGTACGCCGTATAGTAACATTAGATTTTATAAATAAGTACTGGATGGTGAGTGTTCAATTAATACTAGCAGTGCATTAAAATCAGAGGAAATTTTGTGTGTCGCTTTATGTTACGTTCCAATAAAGGCTGATAATACATCTGGTAAGGGATTTTTCATTAAGTTCAGATTTTATAAAGAAGATGAAAATACTGTCCCCAGAGAATGAAGTTATGATTTCCATTAAATAAGTATTTCGATACGATATGTGAAGAAATAAAATGGAAGATGGAGGATATAAAACTGGCTTAGTTGGCGGCGAGAGAGGAAGCAGTGTGTTGTGTTGTTCGACGGAGTATAACTCGCGAACGACGTTTCTATAATTTTGTAAAACAAACCAACTGAACGGCGAGGTCACAAATAACGTACATTGCATGTGATTTATAAAGTAATTTTATAAAAGCCTCCGAGGAAATGGAATTCCAGTCTGTTTCCAGTCTCCAGACTGAAATCCATCGTGCTGCAGCAGAGAGGTTCGCCTTTGCCTTATGATTTATCATATTGTTATGTATTTAAAGTTTTTGAATTTTACTTTTGCATTTTCTCTCTACTACGATATAAGTAATAAAAATATCTTACTTTTGTTTTATCATGCTTGGAACTGCAGCTAAAACAAAAAACTTAGATCGTATGAAAAAAGAACATCAAAACGCGCACTTTTCCTATATTATGTTCTGAGAGTTGCCACGATTGTGCTGCCACCGCCGAGAGAGTTCTTCGAGCAGTTTCACAGATTTTGCAGATCTCACTGTGTTTAAACTAGGACGCAGGGCCGTTACAACCCTAATATCGTCAGTACTCAAATTTGAAATTGCCATTCTAAATGATACTGATTTGACAATGGCACAAGATGAAATATTAATAAAATTATTTAATAATCTTTATTATGTGTTAATTCAATGTTCAATTCGAACGTGTTCTGTACTTCTAAAGTAAAATTTTGGTTCTGAAAATAAACTTTTCTGATTTGAAATATACGTTGAATTAATAAATAAACAGTGAAACAGTCCCGAAAGTGGTATCGAGTAAAAAAAATTAAATCTCGATAAGGCGTGGTTTAATAGAATCGTTCGGGAGTTGTGCAAACTAATAGAAAATCCGAACGCGGGATCGTTGTTTGAAAATTAAAATCTCAACCATATTTGTTTATCTGTCCCAGTTTATACATTTATATCTGTTTGTTATCGTGGAAGTGCATTGTCATGCACTACAAAAGCAAAATGAGTAAAAAGTACAAATTGTGCGACTCGCTTTAATGTTACTTGTTAGAAAATTGTCTCGCTGATAAAATGAGTTTGACACCTCTAAACCAAACCTTACCTGAATTACAATTAAATATCTAATTGAATAACCTCTTATTGTAGCACATGACAACATACTGTCACGATAAAAACTTCAGTTTAAATGCATAAACTATACTGGAATAGGAAAACGAACATACGAGTATTCGTGATTTTAATTTTCCACTAACGGTTCCGAATTCGGGTTTTCTATTATTTTGTACAAATCGAAAGTTCCTATTAAACCACGTCCTACTGGAATTTAAAGTATTATTCAATGATCCGCCGTCCGAAACATTGCATAATGATCAACATTAAAAAATATACAATTAGTGGCGATCATTTCTTGATTCGAGTCGAAAGTTTCATTGTTAGAGGAGAAATTAAGAGAGAGAGAGATTGCAAGGACGATCTAAAAATGATGATTTATTGCATGAACGAAAGATTCTGAGTGAGAAGAATAGATGAATATATTGCAAGATGAATCTAATGAATAAATGTTAAATGATTGTTTCAAGTATTAGTGCCACTCCATTTGCCGGGACATAGCGTGATAAATAATACGAATTGCAGAATTTCAATCAATAAGTTTATAAATCACATATTGGTCGATATTTCTGTCTTGAGTCTTTTCTATAATAATAATTTTGAAATAATCACAAATGAGCAAGTTTTAAAGGATAAAAAATGAATAAAGAACTACTAAAAAATCACGCACATAGCATGATATTATGTATATGTAAATAAGAGGCGGACGAAGCTACTCTAGTTACTAATAAATTAGTTTTGTTGAATTAGAATTGTTAGGTGTCTTTCGAATAACTAGCGAATATTTATGCCTAGTAGTAATTAAAATATGAGTATAGCTAGAGGGCCGGGTTTATACTTTATGAGACTGGAAAACTATTATTCAGGCATAAATTGCACAAATTATATTATAATGTTATCTTATTAGATTTATTTCCGAAAAAATCTATGTTTTGCTTTTGCCTTTTGCCTTGTCCTAAAGCCGAACCTGTTGTAAAATAACGGAAACATAGGAAAATATACTTTTGAGTTTCAAGAAGTATTAGTTACAGTGGGTTGCCTTTTGCTTTGCTGGTGATGCTGTGTTAAGACATCCACATCTCCACGTCACATTAGCATAAAATAAAACCACTCGCAAGTGTTCAGCAAGCCAAGCGATGCGGAGTGGAGTGAAGAGAAGCATTCAGGATAAAATAACATATTTTCACGTTATAACTACTGAACTCGGAGTTTACTGCATAAATCAACTGCGATCGTTCATATTAACAACTCGTCAATTTATGCATCGTAGAACTAAATATAATGTTTCCTTTTATTGTAATTGCCTTCTCAAGACATTGGACTAGCTGGATAAATACTTCCCATTCGCCCCGTTACAAAGGCATGGAAATTTCGTTACATGCGACATAAATATACATTTAGAGAGATCAAGGTGTTAGCAGTTTGAGCGTGGTAGTTTTACTTGGCTAGATTTGAATAAATTTACAAAAGGATTTAGTTAGTGACTGTATTAATTTTGAAATTTTTGGTTGGCCAATTAAAAATTAGATAGAAAACATTGAAAGAGTAAAGTTGTATTACATAACTAGTTTAGAAATACGTATCTTGAAAACTAAGTTAAGTACATAAGAATCTGTTAATTAAAAATACTGATTTATTGCGTTTTTATTAGTGAATGCAACTATTTTGGTTGAATAATTAAGAAAACAATAAGTGCAAGTAAACAGTACATAATTATTTATCTTTAAAACAGAGTACAAATGCTAGTTAAATAGCTCTAATCAGCTAGCACTTAATCAACTCGCTCTTATAGAAGGTTTTTAATATTAAATTACATAAATAAATAAATTTTGAATAGTTCAGTTGATGACTACTTTACAAAATTATAAATGGCCTGAGTGGCGATCTACAGAGGACAGTGAGGCCACTGTATTCATGCAAGTTGATTAAACGGATGGATTGCATCCATGCACAAAATTAGAAATAGTTTTAATACGAAATAGAAATACATTCAATGAAATTGTTGAAGTTGCATCCAAAAAGTCAATTCATTAACCTAAAAAGGTTATTGCTAGAATTTGTATGTACTATTCCAATTACTTTCAGCACATACTAATTCATTGTTGCTATATATTTTTCTCAAATTTCTCCCATAACAACTAACCCTTTCAATACCATATACGAAATTAGACTAGGTACTCAAATAAAAATACAAATCAGGTATTATACCAGGTACCTACATAATAACTAATTAGTGTTTATACTTTTATTTCATTAGAAACATAATTATAAATAATTCAATGTACTATTAAAACAGTGACACTGAAAATGTCTCTACATTTTGACATCACGTACGTGACTTTGTACACCAATATGTTTTTATAGCTTCTGATGATGACCCACGTGAGGTTCGAAACTAGTTGAGAGTGATTTTAAATAAGAAGAACGTGTACAAATGTGCGAACCATTGGAAAATGAAGATGCGGAAAACGCTCTCAAAAAATTAGACGGGTTTGGGCAGCGTTCTCTGAGCACAATGTCTGTGTATTCGCTGTTTGTAAATGCAGGCATTTTTACAGATTATAACTTAAATAATAATTATTGTCTAATGTCTAGGTTTTATAAAAGATATTTACTTCCATAGTAAATGTATTTAAATTAACAAATTCGAATCAGTTTTATTTATTTCATAGCATATATAACAGTATTGTTAAAAGTTCGATTGTCATTTGAGTGAATAAATTTTATTTACTTTGGAAGTAAATTAATTTGTCGATTATAACACCGGCCATTAATCGATTTATTTCTTACTGTCAAAATTTATTTGAAAAAGTTGACAAGTGCCATTTGTAAAAAAACAATTGTCTTATTGCTATTGCAACCGGATCAAAGTGTTATGAAAATACCTAAACGACTCGCCAATTTATAGGTGAGAAGTGCTAAAAAAATATTGAGAAATATTGGTGCTCTCGCCGGGACTGGTAAAATTTAATGTACTTCATTTTTGTATATTATATACAGCTCTTTGTTGGGATTTATTTATTTAGTGTCCTGCTTAAATAATAAACTTTTTAAAAATTTTAGTTGGAAAAGATGGGGTATGTTATCTACTTCTTTTATATACGTTAAAAGAATTTATGATATTTATTGTTTATTTCAATTTTTGTATTAATGTTTTATAGTGTTATTTTTACATTTTTTTTTTAACTTTAACTTTATTAGCGCCTGTAAAATACATACGCACTAGCGCTTCTCACGGTTTATATAGCGCTTGTAATGCAACCATTGTTTGTTGATTGCACTAGCGCTAGTAACATTTAACTTATTTGTATTTAGGTATACCAGTCGAGGATTCACTAAGTAAACTATTCACAATTTATGTATTTACTTGTACGAATATGTAAACAGCTTTGTCTAGTACTGGGTAATTAGTGCCAATGTCGCTGTATTATCAATAAACGTGAAACTACGATTTAATATCTGCAAAAAGAAAAAAATATATAAAAGTGAGTATTCAACAAATCCTGAGAAGTTATGTCGTAACAAGAAAACAATATCGTATTGCGCTTGTTATTGCATTGACGTAATTGCTAAGTAAGTTGATATAAAGTTACTTCAATTCTCTGAAGCATAACGAAAAATAATTTAAAGTAGATGAAATAGTGTAAATAACAAAGAAAATACAGTGAATGCAATAGCTTGAATTTAATAGATGAAAGCAATCAGCACAATAGTTAATCACCGACATACGTAGGAACAAAACGAGCGTAAAGCAATAGAAGTCTCTGGCGAGTACATATTGAGTTCCGTTTGTATGTATACTACGGTACGGTAGGAACACCAGCAGCAGCAGCAGCAGCAGCAGCAGGGACCTCACTCGTCCAAGATCACTGGCGCTTTGACGGCTAATCGGATATAGGAATGTTCCATTACGCGTTCCTCAATTCGAAGCAGACTGCAATGCGATTCTGTCTCGAGCCGGTCCTTCCACTTATTTCTGCTCGCGCACTTTATTAAATTACTTTAAGTTTCAAACAAATTCGCGACGTAAAATCATTAGAAATTTAACACTGCAGAAGTTTTATTATTACATTGTTGCTTATCTACTTTGCTATGTTTGTACTCAAACTTATGTATGCTAGATTTTAAATTTTATGATCTCGCGAATATTACAAATTAAAGAAGAACGAAACTCCGTGCTGTGTTTGTTGTAATAGTATTATTTTTCAAGAGGTTTGAGTCTACATTTTAAAACATAAAAAATTAGTTCTATGGTAACTGGAAAGTATGGAATTATGGTAACTATTCAGGGGATATGATAAAACATTACAGACATATAGCTTAATCCAAAATTTAAGTCAAATTATGGTCCTAATGACAGATGTTGGTGGTAATCTGCAGCTTCTTGACACCAAATGATTTTTCCAAAATTATTAATCCACGTCTACATGCGTTACCGCAAACTGCTAAAATATTTGATATATGCATGTTCATATTTGTCAATTATTCCGATTATGTTTGTGTATCATGTTTATTTGATATACATATGACAAGTAAAAAGTGTGTAAATGTGCGTTTTTGTATTAGCAAAATTTAAAATAGCTTTCATACATTTCCAAATTCCACACGGTGCCATAATTTATTACGAGCTTTGCCCAGCATCTCCTATTGAGACTGCAGTTGGTATCTGGATACTGATCTTTTTAAAATACGATTATGAAACTTGATAATTATCTATTAATGACAACCTTCATTTTTCATAATTACTACTATTTTACATTCTATAACCAATATCATTTATTATTATTTCTGTTTTATTTACTTTTATTTATTTTCTCTAGTACGATTTTGCTAACACAAAAATATTATTTTTAACTATGCTGTCAGCAGGCTATCATTATATTTTTCTTGATTACATTACGAATTTTGTTGCGGAAATGGATGAAATAATTGATTTTGTATGTATAGAATTTTTAATTTTCAAAGTACAATAAACAGTTAACTGGGTAGTGCTGGTTATAAGCAATAAATATAAATCCAGTGACTTAATTAAATTGGCGTAAGCTTTATGACGGCTTATTAAATAAACTTGTATATTTGGGAGCACAAGTGCAGAAGGACGACGAAATTTGAATTTTAGTGGCTTATGCGTTTACCGCTTTGTTATTATATCTGGTCGCAGCAACGATCCCTTTGTGGTATTAAAGCAGAGGTTGGTAAACGAAACGGGGGCGCACAGTGCTGCCACTACTGCCAGCGCAGGCCTGCCAACCGACCTCCACCAGTGACAATTATGTTGCAGGAGGTGGCTTACTGCCAACCAGAACGGCCGGCGCTATATACACATGTTCAATAGTAAATTCACAGACACCAATAATCGTTCCTCTACTGATTCCTTACTGTACAATTGAACCAAGATTTATGTCTTAGGTATATTTATATTTTAACTCAATATACAACCTTACGAACAATACCATTTTACGAACATTTAAACACTTTTCAGCTTAACTCTCTGAAAATCTAAATCTAAATAAAAATAAGCAATTTACAAAGTTGTGTTTTTTACATTACTACAGTTACATTTCTTCTTCTTCTTCTGGCACTACAGCCCAAATCGGGCCTGGGCCTACCGGGCACACCGAGCCGCAGTTTTTACACTGGCATACTGCCGGTTTTCGTAGTCGAATGCTACATTATTTAAGGCGTATAAGTGATTAGCTTATAGCGCCCGAGTGTGATACTGTATTTTTATATTTTACGACAAATCACACATTGTTGACAGGCGGATTCGAACTGACGAACCTTGGTTCGGGTGACGTCACAGTATGTTAAGAGATGTGCCTTAACACGCTCGGCCACCACGCATATGTTACAGTTACATTTACTCAAGCTTTATTCGGAAAGTATAATTAGCTTTACAAGATGAGTTTTACATCAAAAGTATAAATCCTAAACGCGGCCCAAACTGCACTGCACAATACATATCATCATTATGCGTGCAAACAACTTATATTTATTTATTTTTTCTAAAGTATTAATTATCATATGATATTGTTTTCATAGGTCATTCTGTATGTATACGCAATAATATTATGTGATATGTAAATGTACAACATAATTTGAATTTCTGTTTAACTTTGACTGAATAATGAGAAGTAATAACGTGACACATTCCATAAAAGCAAAATATCGTTGAAAGCCCTAATCCTAATTCTGTTTTATAAAATATGTGGAAATATTATAAAAATGATTCTAAAACGCGTTCGGTAACGCAGTGAATTTGTAAAAGTAGATTTGTGTTTGATGTACGAAATGGGAAACGCAGGAGCTGACTGAATGCTGAACGCTGAAGAGCAGAACGTGAAAACGAAGCGAAGGGTTGAGTCACTAGATTAAAAATCAATGTGTTCTGTATGAAACATCGTTTCGCCATCGCATTTTTGAATATGAATTAATCATTCAGAGTAATGGATACCCCATTAGCCAAATAAACTAAAGTGGCCACCAGGCCAACAAGTTCGGTATAAATTTACAATCAGGAACGCTATTATTTCATCATCTCCTATAAAATTGTGTTGTGAAACTGATACATCACTTCATTTACAGTTTACTTCAACATAGTTTTCATACCTACTCTTCTATGAACAGTCAACTATTTTATCAATTCATGTGTGTGAGTTCACATGGTTTAGTTAAATTAAACTAACTCGAATGAAAGTATGATTAAACAGGTATACACATATTGATTTCTTGGTGAAATTATGGGCTACATGAGAATAAATTAATGAATATTATTGCAGATTTTTTACGTGAATGAGAGATCCTAAACGGGAGGAATATACAAGCTTATATGCAGGGCCGTCTTTACCCGGGGGTTCAAGGGGTGCGAGTGCACCCGGGCGCAGAGTCCTAGGGGGCGCACACAAGCCGAGCGCTAGAAATTTCGATATTTTATTAAACCCTAACTAATTTCATATCAACGTCATTGCACCGTTTCGTACACTTTGTTAGGTCAAATGCATGCACAAAATAAAAATATAGGCACCAATATTAAATTATTTTATTAAACACACCTCATACCGCTTTCGGCACTTGTTACACCGCTCACATGTGCAAGTTAAAATAGCTCTTATTACTACACACCTAACAATTACCGAAACTGCTCGTCCACGTCCCCGAAAAAGACATTTTAATCACGAGGCTACAGATGAGCCCATTTTAGACCCAATGAAAAAATTTAAAATAAAATTTTATTTTATGTACTTGACACAGCTATCTCGAAATTAAATGAGAGATTCAAGTTGCTAATGGATCAAAATAATAATAATAATCAGAATAAATTGGTACCTATTAAATAATAATAAGAAATGAAACATTACTGTAATTTTTCCGGGTTTTTTATTGAAAAAAAAAATGTGATGATTTTTAATTTGTATAATTTATTGTTTTATGTGTATAATTTAAGAATTTTGAGAAATAAATAAATGAAACATTATAAATTACATTGCGGCGCAGAATATGCTTAAGACGGCCCTGCTTATATGCAAGGAATAATGTGTTTGGATGAAGTGAAAGTGGTATGTCAAAATTGGAGTATTTGGCGAAGATTAATTTCAGGATTGTTCTAACAAATAAATTTAGTGAATGATTCAATATTTTCTGATACCCATTTTCTCAAGACAAATCTTAAAAATTTGGTATTTACTTAATATGTATGTTTTCTTTTTCGAGATACAGTTTCTTAAAGCAGTTGTATAAATGTTATGTATCTGCTGCTATAACTAAAGAAATTCGTTACAAGTATTTTCAGGAGAACTTGAAAATGAGGTTATCAAAATATGCTTATCTTCCCGTTGTCAAAGATTATAAAATTATTATAAATAATAATAAAAATGTACACTAAATTTTCTACCACTATTATTCATATTTCGGAAAAAAATTAAAGACCTATATTATATGACGTAGGTACTAATCATGGATCGAAAAGATGTTTTTCTATTGTTTTACCTTAAATATGATATAAACAAAAATAATGTTAGTAATACCAAAATTTATTTAAAATTTATTATAATAATTAAACAACAAACTACAATTTACTTATTTATTTAAATTATCAAAAAATACCAGTTACAAATTTTGTTATTATCAAACAAAAAAATGACATTTAGTTATTTATTTGTTTATAATCAAAAATGTAACAAACATTTTTAAGAATAGAAAAAATAGAGAACCATCAATAGCGGAATATTCGAATGAAATCAGTATGCGTCACAACTCTACTATGTTACATACAATGATTAGATTTTGTAAAATTTATGAATGTAATTAAAAGCAAATAAGTTTTCGTTTATTTGCAGAGAAATATAAAGGAGAATTTTCAATTTAATATGTGATAAAAGTAGCGGAAGCCTTTTTGATGTGTGCGCACTTGTTTTACTTCTGGCCTTTACCCTATATTCTTTCGACCCTTGTTACCGAGCCACCGCGGCACGTCTAATCATGTGTGCTAACCACATATCATGTGTCAAATACATGGCGGTCCGATGCCTCGGCCCAGGCGTTGGTTACCGTTTCAAAGCAGAAAATAAAGCAAGTTTAGTTCTTTTATATAATTATATTTCACATAATTTAATTCGTTATAACTGATTTTTGTGTACTTAGCCACTGAAGTTCGATTATTATTTACTCATGTCCGATTAATTAATTGATTGTTAACTAACAACAGTATAAATTATATGTTTTTTTATGATTACAACAGAAACATAACAGTTGAAATTTTTAATAATCTTTCAATTTTTATATAATGCCTGGAAAATAATTATTGGCAGTCAAAAAAATAATTGCTAAATTTTTTTTCTTTTTATTGAAAAATATTTCTTACAATTTTTAATAAAATTTTTATAATTAAAGAAATAAATTTAAAAATATTTAGATACAGATTTTTCTTCTCTACAATTGAGATATGAATGAAAGACTGACTTTGCTATGACCCTGCATTGATTTTTTGTTGAAATTTAAATTTTTGAAACTGGTTGATACCATGCGTATATTTATAAATAGTCTACGCTAAACGGGAACTAATCCACCCTAAATATTGGATTTAGAGAGCTTCACTTGAAGCCGAGCTGCCACTATGTACCTATATACAGGATTTTACCTTAAAAATAACCTGTACTTTTTTTGATGAACTAATGACTTTAGAAAAAATATTATATACATAAATTGATCAGGAATAAGGGATAAATTTTTCAGTAGTTTTCTAACGGTAGAACAAAATATATATTTTTAAATGGTAACCTATATAGTTTTAATGCATTAGATAGACGGTTGTTAAATTTACAAAAACATAAATTGATGACTATTGAGTATTAAAATCAATGAAAAATAAGTTAAACTAGGATCATGTACAATATCATAATATAATTGTTTTCCGTGTAGGTCTGAATAAAAAAAAACAAAACTATTTTTTCATGTTAAGTACTGCGATGCAACTTTTGTTGGACATACTGTAAGTTCACCTCTGTATATACTCGTAATTGCAGGGATTATGTTGGTTATAAATTATACACTCCGATAATTTCATGAATACCTAATGAAAGGCAGAGATGTAAGTATTCAATTTTTGCAAATACATTTTCCGCGCACGTTCGTCGGCATTTTTAAAATCCGTTAGTAGCTGGAACTCAAGTTGGAGCATTCTGTGTATATAAAGTATAAAGTGAGTTCAAACGAAATTACATCCTGCCTACATCGGCAGAGAATAGATTCATACGTAATTAGGGCCGTGAACGGCAAAGGGAGGTCACATTTTGTTAACGAAATTAAGAAGTTGAAACAACCGAAGCGAAGTGTCATTTGCATTTTGTTATTCAGCTTCACTGGGCGCAGGCGGCGGTAGAAATGAAGATGGTAGCAAAGTTTTCAAAAAGCAGGGATGTCATACAAGTAAAGACACATCGGATATAGACGATTTTATTACAGCCGATAAACTATTATTTCCAAGTTATTCACTTTTCCTACATATAATTCGGCCTGTTTAATAAACGACAAATGCATTTACTTCCAAGGTAAATAAAATTTATTCATTCACAAAATGTTCTATGATCGCAAATTAAGACAACAAAAAAATGTAAATCTTTATGAATTATTTAAAAAGTAAGGATAAGTTACAATGACAGATACAAGAAGCTAACTTCATCCCGTGCTTAATATCTCAAACCGTGACTAAAACATTCGTCGTTCGACAGCTTGCCAACATATTAAATAACGCCGTGGAAACCAGTACGTTAAATGATATTTTAATAATGGGGGTAGAAAATAGTATATTATGTAGCAAACGTCTCTTTAGTTAGAAGTGTATAACAAACGAGTATCTAAAGAGTTTATAACACGAGTCACATACTATACTTTTTCTACGATCGCAAATTAATATAATAAACAAATTTTAATTTTAGGAATCATTTAAAAAGTAAGATTCAGTTTCGGTAACAGATGTAGGAAGCTAACTTCACTTTATTATTTTATTAGTTGTTACTTTCACGTCGTGACTAAAACATTCGAAGCCACAGCTTATCAACATGTGATTAAGATGTTATTTAACGCCATTGAACTAGTACGTTAAATCATATTTTAATAACGGGAGTAGAGAAAATTATTTAGAACATAGTATCAATTTGACGACTTGTAAATTAACGGCTGCATTCTATTATAGAATTATGTATGGCGCGATCATATTAATGGTATTGATAAGAGTTTCGTATTTTCTCCATATAATTTGTCAAACTATTAAACGAACGAGATGAATAGAAAAAGTTGAGAAGGACATATAAATATATAGTGTATCGTGTCAGTAAACTGGCCCGCCAGAAAATCAAATATGTTATATCTTTTCCACATAGAATTAATTTTTAAAAATTACTACGGTGTAACAACTTTTGTCCAGATGAACCAAAGTCATACCTCTCATAGGTATTTTGTAAATGTATATATTTATGTTGCTCTGAATATACGAACAAAAAAGAAGCAATTTGCGATTACAGCTCATAGAGCTCTATTCTTTAGGTCCCCTGGGATTAAATTCCTGCTTCAGGCACATCCAGAAAAGGTTATAATAATAGCGTTATCCAATATTCTTAATAATAGATATATTCGTATGTATGTATATGTCAAAGACTACGTCCTACATTTGCCCGATCACGAATTTCAAGATCACGATGTTCGACGTTTGCATACATTGACTTCAATCCAATAAGTGACGGCTGTAGAACTATACAGACCCTGCCCGGTATCCTGATATTGACTCCAGGAAATAACCGGGCTGCGCCAACGCAATTTAATATTCATACAACATAAAAACAAACATGTTTATGCTAAGGAGGACAACAGCAAGAAACGCAACTTGGCAACACTGCGGTGATATAAGTATTGTGCGCCTGGACCTGGACTCACTTGTTTATTTACTCCTTGAATATATAACAGTTACATTTGAAGCATCATTAGCTATCTTGCATAACTTCCAGCCGCGCTCAAAATAAAAATAAAAATAGAACCATTATATTTTAGAGCATTCTTTCCTAAACTTTTTTGTCCGAGAACCCCTTTTACATAAAACAACATTTTTAAGGAACCCAAACACGTATTTCTTTTGTTTGCATGAGATTTTGTGGATAAAACTGAGAAATTTTTCAAATATTTATTTGTTTATTCATTTAAAACTAATAAACCATCACAATAATTTTATGATGACAAATATTTCTTATGAAAAAGTTATTGTTTTTTAATACAAAGTTAATGAAGTGAAGAAAGGTATTGTTTAAAATTTAATTTTGGTAAAAATTATGAATATGGGAAACATACATTTTGTTCTTAAAAATATGTTCAGTACAAAAATATTTAGTAAATGTTTCGAAGACCACTTACTCGGGGATCCTGAGAGGGGCGCGGACCATAATTTGGAAAACTATTCTAGATAGTTTACTAGTTATTTTATTGACAATATTGTAATAATAAATAAATAAATAACAACAACGGATATATTGCATGTTAGTTTCCCCAGGTTTGAATACAGTAACAACCTGCAAGTAGTTCAATTTATAACCTTATTTTTATTATCGAAGTTTTCCAAAATAACGTCAGTTAATCGAATCGGGTATCTAAAAAGATTACTGAAGACTGAAAATAATATTACTTATCTCATACATTTTTTCAATTAATGATGAAAAAGTAGATATAAATAAAATAAACATATTATCACGCCTTTTACCCATTATTGAGTATGGCACTCTGCCGTAACAGATCTCGATAAGTGATATATTTTTTCGCGTGAAATGCGGTTACCAGCCGTCAAATCATGGCCTTCAAAGATGTTAGTGAAGGGGAAGCCTCAGGGGTAGATGTTTAAATTGGTGAAACTTGTTTGTCGACTGTGGGGATCGAACCAGGGTTTTCAAGATCCACAGGCCGACTACTGAACCACCTACCCCATGAAAAAAAAGTAGATTGAAGCTATATTTTCTTTTAATCTGATAAATATTCAGGCAAGTGCAAAAGTTAAACGATTTTGATTAGAGATCTAATAACAAAATACAAATACATTTATATTTGTAAGTAATAATAAAGCAAATCTGATCTTCGGAGATAGAAAAGAAGTTTATTTGAAAATATTTAAAATGTTTTGAAAACAATAGCAATCATCGAATGTTTTATTTTTAAATATTTAACTATTTTATGTAATCAAACTTTAGTTACAGTAAATTTCAAGACAAAAAAAATCTTTATAAGGTTAGCAAAGTTACGTTTATAGCCTTCAGACATTACTTTGTTTTAGATTCTCATATTCAACTAATATCACATAAAACTTTTGTAATATAAATGATGTAATAGTGGCTTCTTCGTTTACAATGAAACTTGTAGGAATAAAAATGTGGTGAAAATCTGTCGTCTGTTTTGGGACGCAAATTAAATATTGATCGCTAAGGTGAATGCCGCTTAAGGGTGATAAACTTTATTTGCACGCTGTCAAACGTACCTAAATTATTTTTCAGGATAAATAAATAAAAATATTTAGTTCTGTGCATTGCTAATTAAGCAACCTTATGGTTTGTTCACATGATTATTTGTTATGGCTTCAGTGTTTTAATTTACAGATTAACAATGTGCTAACAGCATGTTAAAAGTTAACAACAAATAACAATGTGATAAAGTTAATCATGTATAATATATAAACGAATCTCAATATTACTAAAAATCTTCATTAAATTTTTAAAAAATCCAGTCCTTATGGCGCCATGATTAAAACTAAAATTTAATCGCAGTTATTTTAAATTTAATATTCTACATTGTAGCATATGACCTACAGTTCCACGGGCAAGTTCACATTAAAGGCTTGAATGTAACTCTCGAACAATAGCTCTCCTAAGTAACTAGTTAAATTGAGGCTTAAATTTGATTTCGACTAGAAACTAGAACGGTTCAGAAATTCAATTTCAAACGTCGCAAATCATCTGTTGTTGGATATTGCAATATTCTCGTTTCAAGAAAGAAATCATGTTCACAAAGAAGAAATGTTTAGTTCATGAAATGACGTCGATAAATTTTGTATTTAATAACTAGGCTTTATAATAAATATTTGAGAAGAAACTTTCAAAATTAACTTTAATAAATTTTCACTTTAAACTTTATTAGTGTAATTAAAAGTTAATGAAATTTAAAGTAGGGTATAATCTTATTTATGAATGTAAAGTCTTGTAAATTATTTCTAAATAAATACTTAATAAAATGAAATTTCAAGTTCAGGGACTTAAAATCTCGTTAAACTAAAATGTAGGTAAGAAATAAGAACAGTAAATTCAAAAAGACTTCGCATTGAAGACAGTCGTACAAGCTATAAGCTGTTTCACGTTAAGTGATTAGATTTAGGTATTGAACTTTGAATTCAAATATATTTCATTTCAATCTATGAATTACTTTTGAACATTGTTCAGATAAAGATCAAATAATAATGTAATTATTTTTCATCTATTTCGCTGCACAACAGGAAGCTATTTCTTATTAAAGAATTAGGGACATATACATATTTATATACGTACAAAAGATTTAAAATTATTAGAATAATTATAACTTAAAAAAAATGATTTCCCCAATTCTTAAAACATGCACTTAACATTTATTAAATTGATTCATCCTGCAATTAATCTTCGCCAAATTTTTCCTATTCGTACGTTCGAAATGCCTAAACCATCACAAAACACATATATACTCTTCTAGCAACATTCTTCTTAATGTGACACTCATCATAAACCAGCATATTTTACTTTCTTTATAATTTCTTCCTTACGCGCTCGTTTATTCCGCAACAAATCTTTAGTCAATCAAATTCATTTATTCCTAGGACGTCCACGCAATCTGTCTCTCTTAGTCTAAGATAAAATAAGAATAAATAAAAAATCTGCAATTAATTTCTTCGATATAATCCGCTCGAACATTTACAATTTCATACTTCAATGAATCATTTACCCCTAAAATGATCAACCCCAAAGTAACTCATACCTCAGCAACACAACCTAATATATTCCATTACACCGAATTAAGCAAGAAGACTATGGCTGGCTAGCCCACGCATAAATATCGAAATCCCAACTGGGCAAAGCTTCGTGCTCTATACACCCGTATACAGCGCAGCGCAGCACCGCACACAGCGATCCCAATTACATTTAACGATGAAAGATTCCGTCGTCGAGAATAGAACACCGGGAACACCAGAACACCACTACACCAACAGCCGTATAATGCCAGTAATAAAGCCGGCCATCGGCACCCGGGTGGATGTGGGTATTTGTGTGTGGATGTCATTTACTTGGGTTGAGGCCGTCTTATGGGGATGCTCGGATGGTGCTGCTTGCAATGCGGTCATTCCTATCTAAACCACTATGAATAGACAATACTTATTTATAACACAAGGATGAAAAATGCAGTCAATCGCGTAAGCCTTTCGGTCCGTGCGACTTAGACTATTTTTTATTTAATTATAAGAAACATTATTTAATCGCCGGAAAGTACTTTTCGTCCCAGACCGAAAAGAGTATTTTTTCTACTCTCATAGTTTTATTTATTTATTAAATATGTATTACCTGTACTATAATAATACTCATTATGATATATATTTTGACCAATAGCATCACAGGTTTTAATGTTTCCATGTCTTCTATGGATTGCTCAATAAAATAGTTATGTTTTAATAACTCAAGGGTAACATTTACTTTTATAATTTCGTTCTAAAATTTTAAAATAATTATGTCATCATAACTATTACCTATTACTGGACGTAGCACTCTGTCCTAGTAGGTATCAGTAAGGGATATATTTATGTGTATGAAATACGATTACCAGCCGTCAAAATACGGCTCAAAAGATTAATTAACGTGATGAAAACAACAGATTCGGACGACATATTTGGCTACCCGATTTCGATTCCCATAGCACGGAATTAAAATTACTTCTGTGGCTCGCCCTCTAGAAACCATGATTTTATGCTTAATAATCGCATTCTTGGGCATAAATATATCACTTACCGAGATCTGATACGTGATGATATATTTATTTATATTTACTTAATATACTTATGTACCTATGATTTGTTTACTATATCTTTAATCAAGTGTTTCAATTTTGATCTTCTTTTTAGTTTGTTTGAATCACTTTTTTTAATTTCCGATTGTTTAGGAATTAAGGAACGTAAAAATTCACTAAAATCAGTTTTCTCGCCCATAGCTAGTGATCTATGCATTTATTTTTCAAAAAGAGATAATTAAATTGATCTACTAAAGTGGCAATTTTTGTTTAATTTAACTGCAATCTCGGTATCCCAAATCTCCGAATATAATAAAATTCCCTACGATATATTGGTCTAAATTTAGTGATAAAAGTTACTATTGTCAAATGTATATAATCTCAGTGTTCGACATAATAACTTCGATAGTGTCTTAAATGGGAATGGTTGAAATAGGAAGTGTCTCCTCAGTAGTATTACAGCCCAATCAGCCTCGCTGACCCTGGTAATGCTACGGGAGAACACGACGCCGACGCCGACGCCGATGCCTGTACCTGCCTCGCTACGCGCGATATTCATTGAAAAGTAAACACGAACATGCGGTTTACATGTACGGTGTTTTACGGTTATACTTTTAGGATGATTCTTCTCGAAATTGAATTGTGTTATGATATTAAATCCTTGTTTTATAACACTGTCATACAAATAAAATTGAACAAGAACGATACGAAGAAAATTACGAATGTTTTTGCTAAGTAAATTATTTGTTTGGGTTTGTGTGCATATTATGAAGAATTTTCTGAATATAATTATACATTTGTATTAAATAATAATTTACGCCATGTACAAATAAATACAAATATTTCTTTCGTAAATGAAAATTAATTTTACTTTACACACTATTTATTTCCATAGTTAAGTAAATAAAATAAGAAAATATTTTTCAGAATTCAAGGATGACATTTATGTCAATAATTTGGATATTTTTGCAGCGCGTTCAAATCGTCCACACTTCAATATATTTATTCGACATAAAAATTATTTATACAACTAGTAATAAAAGCATTACTTTTTACATGAATTTAAAGTTTGATGCACGACGGCAATGGCAGAGTCTATCAATCAAATGAGTAAATAAAAGTTGCTTTCATTAAATGTTGTACATATATATTTTTTTTCAGTACGCCAGTATTTTTGTAACATGAGTTATAGAGAGCAAGAATCAGAATAATGAAACAAAAACAAATGAAATTCCAGAGTTATTTAATGTAATTTTACATTTGTCAAAATGAATTGGATTCTGAAAGAAACTAAACCTGTAGTTTCAAATGTGGTACATATTAAACTTACATATAATTTTTAGCGAAGTGAAAATAATTTTTAATATGATGGTTAATATACCAAAACGATGTACGTACACTACAGAATATAATTTCAAAAGCAGATGCAATTCAAGAACGCAGATAAATAATATTTATTAATTTGATAAATGTAATTTTTACTTTATTGCCTTGTATTGCCATTATTAGTATTGTTCATTAGAAATCATGCTACTTCTTGCATTCTTGTTTCAACAAGCAGGAATACAACGAAATTACAGGTTTATTATGAATTTGAAATAAATTTATATATGCCCAGAACATTTTCTATTTCTTTTTAAATTACACATATTTCATTTTTCATGTTACAAATCAGTAGTCGCTGAATCTAAATGCGACTGGCTAGCGTACTTCAATCATTCATTTAGTCAGCATTATGTCAAATACACAGATCTAGTCAGGAAGCCTGATTTATTATTATATAAACTATACAGTAAAATTCTTCCCGTTGCATCATTAATTTAATAATGTTTATTTCTTTTGACCTATTAACTATACTTTTTGAAATAAGTAGACAATATGGCGTTATTATTTACTTAAACTGACAGATAATGATATTTTGCCAAACATTTATATGTTGTCAATTTGATACAAAATTATTTTATTATATCGTATTTGTCTCCGGAAACTATCTTCACAAATCCTTTCAATTTAAAATAATTATGATTATAGTAACATACATAATTGTATTAATAAATTGTGGTGTTGCGTTGCCAATTATATGGTTTTTTATTTTGTTAATTCATTTTAAACTTCAATTGTCTTTGAAGATAATAGGGAAAGAATATTGGAAGAAATTTTAGTGACAGGGAACAAGATAATGTTTACATTTCTCCTCTTAGTTATTTTGTACACTACTTTACGAGTACTTTAAAGCATCAAATTGAATTAAAACTAAAAATGTGACCAAAGCGGGCGTTATAAATCATATGCCCACTTATTATGCCTCGGTCGTTATGGTATTGTTTCTATACTTCGTATCATAGTAATAAACAGCAAATAACATTCAAATGAAAAATAAAAATATATAATCTAGGATGAATTAGGAAGTTTAACCCCATATAAAATACCTCAAAACAAATCCGAGCAATTCAGATAATAATTTTCCTGGCACCGTAGTTCCCACCGGGCTAGCGTCTGCGCTGTGGGCGTCGTCTGCACTCGCCCATCATCGGCGTCGGTCGGCAGGCGAAACAGCGCGCGCTGGGCGTCGCGACGCCTGTCAGTACAAAGTAGAGTTCGGCGAGCGAGGCGCGTCGCTCCGGCGTCCGCGCTAGTTAGTGGTACCACGGTTACTCCCACTTGTGTTGCGATCTACACTGTGAAGTTTCCAAAGAACTGGAACGTTTTTTGTGCGTTGTTATAAAGAACCAGTGCAGTGATCTGTTTGATTGTTGTCATGGAGACATAATATATGTAAATACTGTGATTGGTGCTGTACGTGTACACCTACAAGGATTTGAAGGACTGCATTCTTACAAAAGGTACAGTAGTAATATACTTATGTCTACGTACATTTAATCATGTATGTCTTACTTCTGTAATTTAGTTACAGTCTCACGAAATTTCGTTGTATGATCCATTAAATTACTGAAACTGACAAGGCCAGCATAAAACTTTAATTAAGTTTATGCTAACTCTAGCACTGTCGAAAAACTTTGAAAACATTTCGACAGCAATTCAGGAAAGTTGAATTTTCATCAGTCGTTTTATTTCAGTGGAATATTTCATTTCTTTTCAAAATTTACGTCAGCTGGCCCCTTTTAATAAATCAGAATTTTTAATGAAGGGTATTAAGATTCGCGACTGTGTTTATTGAAGTGAATATTAAAAAATGCATTGCACTAATTGGTGCTTTCTGAATTTAATTAACTTACTAAAGTATGTATGAAATATCAGAGAGATTTGTTTCCACTAAATAGAATTTAATTTCACTGATAATACATATCTAGACCAGACGAAGAATAGCGAACTTTCATCTCGAATCATAATTTCGACACGAAATGAACTGCGCTTCTCACATTGGATATTTCGCGACAGTTAATAGGCAATATAGTTCAAACCAATTTACATCTTATTTTTTTCCTGGATACAATTTTCATTTAAATATTGATTACAAATATAATAATAAAAGCAGCATAGCGTGGTATATGCAGAATACTTCTCAACTTCTGATTGGAACAAAAACGAGACAGGTTAAACTGACCTAATATTTAAGTTTATTATTTTTTATTAATTATTATTATTAAGATTATTGTAACATTATTGACTTAATCGAAATACAAGACAAACATATATAAATTTTGCTTATTAACCTATTTCTTAAACTCTTATTACTTTTAAAATACTGCTGCGTAAACCGGTCTTGTCAAGTTCCACTCTCCACTGTAAACTTAAACCAAATGGAGTATAGCATAACATGATCGAGAATTTTCATATTCTTGTATTGTATTACTCGTCTCATAGCAACGAATTCTTGATGGAAATGTCATGAGATTTTTCGCCTGAGCTAATATCAATTTCTTCAATTTTGAATATTGTTATTAGATATAGGGTTGGCCAGACGATGTTCGAATTATACTTGGATATGAAATTTAAATTAACAATTAAACTTGAAAGAAATATTTGTAATAGTTGTTGAAATTAAGTTAAATTAAAATAATTATCTTTTTTATACCTTCATAACAAATGTTTTGAATTTTTTTTATGAAAATATTATATTAAATTAGAGGAATATTGACGGGGAAAGGAAACATGATCTATTTGTTTATTTACTACTAGTACATTTATGACAAATTATTCATTATTTTATTCTATAATTAGCGATATAATCATTTAATTTGTATGTAAATAATTTGTTATAATTCATAATTGATTGAGAATGTTATACTTTGTAAATGAATGTGTCAAAAAATGACAAATGTACATAAAAATAACCTATTCGGTGAAGTAAGAATTTTTACTGTGGTTGCTAGGTGATGGTTATTTTACCATCCTTAAAATACTTTTAGATGTAGAATGAAATGTACTTTTCGGCCGCTAAAATAATATTTAAATTTAAAATAACTTTAAAAAAAACATTCTTATAATTGAAAAAAATTATGTATGACACGCGGACGAAAATAATTATTGTTTACAAAATTTCTGTTTCTTTTTCATTAACTGAACTGGAAAATCGGAAATATTATATTTAAGAACTTCAGCTTCGGTTGAAATTTGTCCATATTTTTTTATGATTATAATTTATTTATTTATCCATTTATATTTATATATTAATAATAATTTAGCGCTCTCGAATATATCTAATATAAGGTACCTAGCATAACTTTATAAAAAACACAATTTAAAATTGCTTTAGTTAATATTTTCTATGTTGCATCAATAATTATTGGAAGAAGATTTACCTCATTTATAAACAATCCATATAGAAACGTAGCTTTTATCATTGTATATACAGTGAAGAGAACTGTTCCTTCGTTACACATGACGAACAAAAATGTCACAATATCAATAAATACTCCTTCTGCTTTCTCGATCTTTTCATACGAGTTGCTCTTATCTGTAATCACAAAATGACAACATAGAAAGAAGCGCAACGCAACGTTACGAAAATGACAACGCCCAGTGCTGCTCTCTGCTCTTCTCTTGACAGATAAATTTGACAACTTGCATGTAACTTGATGTTTTGTGTAACATTTAAGCAAAAAAATATTATTAAACATTCCAAACACGTTTAAATACTAAAATTACACAAAAATATTTGGAGCTGTCAGTTGTCACTCACAAACAATATGGCGGTGAAGTAGACTTGCTGAACCACACGATCTCGTTAAAAAAAATATTCGTGCAAGCGTCGTGACTGGTACCAAGTAATGATTATCTGAGGAAATCAGTAGCTAATTACAAAAAAATGCATTTTATTGAAGTTGCAAATATTCAGTATTTAAAAAATTACATTCAAATTTTGGAGATTCTACAGTTGCAAGAGTTATATATATATATATATATATATATATATATAGATAATAATGATTGTAATAGACTTTCATCAAGATTATCACGTAGGTGTACAAATTTAGTTAGTGTGATTTGCCCCATGGCTTGGATATAATACCTTATAATTTATAAATCATATTAGTTTATTAGCATATAATGCGATATATTCAATATTCAATTGTACTAGTTGTGTTGAGGCGGATAATGTAACGTATTTATGCATTGATATGGATTTTATTACACATATAATTTATTAGACGGTAATTTGAATCTAATTGTGTAATTGACTAGCCGTATTTACACTTATCATTTAACGAATTATCTGATCATAAATTTTATGAGACAACACTATTACAATGCTTCATTTTAATATACAATCTGTCTGAATTTCACAATCCTTCATTGAGATCTCTGAAACTATAGTGAAAACTAACAAATTTATGCCTTTGTTTTTAATATTTCAACATTTGACAGAACATGGAGGCATGGATACCTCAGGATGCAGTCGGATTAGGATATTTAGGATGCTAATATTAGATAGTGCACTACATTAAACACTAATGCTTTCTAATGATACCTGATTGTGTCAGTTCGTATGGTTACAAAATTTAAACATTATGTTTCCACGTCGATAAAAACGCTAAAAATTGTTAACATATTAACCACATTTTTTTTGCCACAATATTGGCAATATATAAAAATATAAATACAAGCTTATTCGAACTAAATCATTGGGATTTATTGTATTAAAAAATGGATTAGTAACAGTTATATTTAAAAATATTTCAAATAAAAATTTGTACAATAATCAATATATGGTTCCTGGCAAGACATGTAAACAGGCAATGTCGCAAGGAATCGAGAGAAGTACTTATATTTTTGGGTGGCACGCGATACTGTGAAAAGTATTTTGCAACTTTGAACAAGGAAATTTAATTAAAGGGTGACTGAGTATGAACAATAACTTGTAATTTATTCCTTAACTTTTCAAAGATTAGAAATTCACGCAATAGAATTTTAGATTTTTCTTACAGATTGTATATTAAATTCGTAACTGAGTGAATATGTAGCCGTTGTTATAGTATGGACATATGAAACGTGTGTCGAATGAAAGACTGGTAAAATTGAGATTAAATTCCAAAATTTGAGGTATAAACGAGCTTGTGATTATGGCAAAACAGAAATATATATAGTGAAAAAAACTCTATTTAGTAAAACTTTTTTAAACCACGTTTCTTTACAGCACAATTTTTTGCCTTAAACTGGACAAAGAAACCGTGAGGACTCCAACAAAAAAGAAAATGATGACTAAAGAACTATTGTAATAGGATGATGCTTCGTCAGCAATTTGGCGTTGAAGTATCGAGTTTATAGAGACGTTATCGTGCTGAAGTACTAAAAGAAAAACTTAAACTGCAAACGAACAATTCGGAAAACTTAGTTACTGATCCATTAAAATTTACAAGGTGTGACTGGCACTAAAAGCGGGAAATCAGTTTTTACGCAGCCATTGTCTCTCAAATGATGCTTTGTGTATTTTCCGCCCTCAATTTTTGCTAAATTATTTTAGACAAAAATGCTTTAAATAAAATTATATTCTACTACTTCTATAGTACGCTTGTTAAATTACTAATTATTAATATGCTTCAAAAATTCCAATCAAAATTAGACTCAAGTAAATGCCTAATTTTCTAAAATAGTTAATCACAAATTTTTACGATTATAAAAATAATGTGATTAAGTTTTATAATGAAAGGTTCATTTTAAAATAGCATAATTTTTATTAACAAACCATCAATCATATTTGAAGTAAGGTAATTATAATGACTATTAAAGCTGAAAAAAGGACAAACAAAGAGAAACTGTATTGATATTTAATTATTTCATAATTATGTACAGGAGATTAATAAAATAAATTAGACGCTAATACCCATTTAAATTCCTTTTCTTATTACCAAAAGCATCTAGTATTATAGCACCAAAGTTTAAAACATCACAAATATTAATTAATACGATTTTGAAGAAACACCGACAAGTCAAAATTTAATTAAATATATTTACTGTAAAGGAATAAAATTCAATAAAAAATTATAGACGATTAAATTCCGTATTTGAATCAGTTTCAGCATATATATTTTGTTACTTTTAAAATTAAGTGTAAAGGTTATTTATTTATTTATTTATTTATTTATTTATTTATGTTACGCTGTACAACAGGAAATTAATCCGCACTCACCGAGCTGCAGTGTGATAGTTTTTATATAATTTTTTAGCTTGAGTGAGATTCGAACTCGGGATCTCCGGATTCTAATTCCGTATCGCTATCCACACCACCGTACTGACGGATATATAAATGATATTATTTATATAATTATACCTCGTCTCACCTAAGAACGCAGCATTGTAAGGTACAGGAGGTATTTGATCTTGATTATGAACTATTTAGAATTGAGTTATGCATTAAGTATAATCACAATCATTTATATAAATTGATATACAGTTATATTTTGCAAAGTCACTACTAACTCCCGTGTAATGTGTGCCCTCACATTTAGACGACCGATAGAGATGGGGTGACCGTCGTCGGCATTTCAGAATTCATATAAGTATTATAGAACATTTTATTTCTGCCGAATTTCGCATAATAAACAATGATTAGTTAGAACGCTTCAAAACAAACGCCGCGGTTAGATGTTTATTATATATGGCTAGGGCTAACATTCGACTTAAATCAGGAAGAACAATTCATGCATCCTCAATTTGCAGTATGTTTACCTTTGTTACGTTGTTTTTTCTAACATTTTTTTAACGAAAAATAAAATGAAAAATTTAAGCAATTTGCATAGATTAGGGTAACGAGAAGTAAAATTAAATCATTATATTTAAAACATTTCAAGACCCGGAGGAAAAACAAAACGTCTGGTGTATATTATTCTCAAAATTAAAAATTAACCTGTTAGAAATATTGTCGGATTTGGGATTAATATCAATATAATATAGCATATTCAAGGCAATAAATTCTTGTATTTTAGATGCTTTTGCAGTTAAAATGGCTGGAAGAGTTACCATTTAGAAAACAAAGATGTGGTAACAGCTACTGTGATTGTAGATTGTTTTTAGATTTCGTAGTTACTAGTTCTACTTGCTTTTTTATTATAATGCTACTATTTTTTTATGTTATCATTGATTATTTACATCAATTTTAATTTGTTATGTACATAAAAAAAATAAATATACCTATATTAAAAAATTTTAAGGGGTGGCGGATTAAATGATTGTATAAAGGTAGAAATACCCTTAAAAGTTGCCCTGATATTTAGTAATTTATAATTGTCATTGTGATTTATTTTTCCGAGTTTAAAAAGGATTTCGGTTGCAATGCCGTCAATTGAATTCTTAACTGAGAAAGAGAATAGTAATGAAATGCAAACAAATATAAGTCAAATGAAACATTTATCTCTCATGCTTATTTTAAAATAAATTTTAATAGAAACTAATTACTTAAGTAAAATTAAATGTGGAAATAAACATTTATGTAAAATTAATTAAATCATATTTTTAATCTTTTTGTCTAAACTAACCAGAAAACAACAATAGCAGATACATTACAAATTTAATTGTGTCAATATTTATATTACAATTTAATTACAATACTCCAACTGCAGGGAAAATCTGTAGATAAAATAATTTATATTCATATACCTACAATTTATTATATATCCAATTTATTTACATTAAATACGTATACAAATAAAATATGTTGACCGTGTATTGTAGTAATACTGAAATTATTATAAATTTAATTTAATATTCATAATTTATATACTAAATAAAAATAAAATTAATACTATGATATAATAAGTTTTTCAATATCTTCTGTATAAAATATTAAATAAACTAATTATATTTGAAATAGCTTTTAATTTTAAATATTTCAAAATATATCAAATATTATGATTACCTTGACAGTTTAAATTTCACAACAAGTATTAACAAAATAATATATTTACCTAATTCCGTTATGAAAAGTCCTGTTTTACATCAAGTTTTGAGGTTATGAAATGTCAATTTTTTCATAACTGTTATGTAAGGAATTCTTTACATAACTAGTTACGTAATGAATGTTGACAGTTTGAACTTTCTCAAAAATGTTTGCAAATACCGGAAAAAACTGTTTATTAAAATTTTTAGGATTTATATACATTTAATAATTTTTTTTGGTATTAAACAGTTCACGGCCAAATTAGCAGATTCTTCGATATCAGAAGGAAGGTCTGTCTCGGATTCAGAAATCATTTTCAATGATGACATAAGCTTTAAATTTAAAAATGTTATTTATTTATTTTTTACAGCAAAGCTTTGGTAAATTGATTTATTGATTTTGAAATATACTAAGCTGTGATAAACTTAGAATTTTATGTATTTTAAAAATTATTTTAGCGGAATTAGATAAAATTTTGTACGTAATACGTTATGAAAACGTGATATTGTCACATAATTTGCAAAACTCGCTTCGCTTGTTTTGGCAAATATTATGTTCGTTAAACAATATCAACCTTTTCATAACTGGTTACGTAAAGAACTATTACACATTAAGAAGAAGTGCATGTTATTTTCAAAAGTTGTAAAATTAAGTACGAGGTGAACTTAGGGACCATAAAATACATAACATATTAGTTTTCCCATGACCCCAAATTTTGAAACTAATATTTATTCTTATGAGTGTGATGCTTCAGGAAACAAATAGACTGTATTAATAATTAATTAAACTGTGAAATTAACCTAAACATTATTATTTCCTGGAGTATTTATTCATAATACATATACAGAATGTCCAAAATGTATGGAAACGCTTAAATATCTCGAAAACGAAGCATTCGATGAGAAAGTTACAAAACATGTGTTTTTTATTTTTCTAAATTTAGTCAGGCATATAAAAACATAATAATACGTATGTAGAATGTGGATTTGACAACTCGGATTCGATTCCTACAGCCTACAGACATCTAACTAACATTTTTGGGAGCTGAGATTTGACGGCCGATGACAACACTTCACGCATATAAATATATCATTTACCGAGAACTGCAACGGCAGAGTGATATATTTATTTTATTTAGAAAACTGTGAGAAATTGAATGGTGAAGTTGGTAGACCCGTATCTAGTATAAGTTTTGAAAATATTGCGGACAGAACCAATGTCAATCACGAATTGTCAAGAACCAGTTTTGCGTAAACCATTCAAGTTAAAGTTTCGCAATGATGGTTCAGACAGCCATTGATAAAGTTATCATTTTAGTTACCTAGTGTTGAGAGAGTCATCCTTGGTTGTCGTGGGCGGCGGCAGGTGTCACGTGTCAGCATCACGTGCACGCTCCCACCGTCGTTCGCCCCTTTTCAAGCATTCGGACATCCCGTTCTCGGGTAATGAAAACCATAAAATGACGCTAGGTAGCTGCGTACTCCAGCTCGAGGACACCTTTAATGACTCGATTAAATTTAATTGAAAATTTCTCGCCATGCGCCGAATACAAAAACAGGAAGTCAAAACGATATCACGTTATCAGATCTACGGAAAGTTTCGAGATTAATGTTATTTTAAACACTTTCGTTCCAAGGAAATGATGCCATCAACTCGAGAAAATTACGCTCCTTTCAACAAGTTTTTATGTCGATTGGGATAAAATATTTACGATATAAAGCCATTAGATTCACAGCAATTTACTATCTCTAGCGAAACTGTGATACAAAGTTGAAACTAAAGACATACATCTTTTTACGTCGACGTCTCTCAATGAGATGATCGGTACGATGTCAATTACAAATATATATATATATATATATATATATATATATATATATATATATATATATATATATATATATATATAGGGTGTTTCAGGACTAGTGTAACAAACTTTAACAGCTTATTCCTGAGGTCATTTTGAGCCAAAAATGTCATATGAACGTAGGTCCTATTCCTTCTAGTTACCAAAATACAAGAGGTTAAAGTTCTATAAATAACACGAAATTTTCAAATTTTTTTAATCAAGATACTTTCGGAAAACAAGAGTTTTATTGAAAAGTCATACCTTATTTGTCTTAATTAATTTTATTTATTAATATTAACGAATACGATTTAGAGAACAAAACATAAAATGACACAATTAAATAGACACAGAACAACATAACCAAACATGGAATTGGTTAACATAATATGAAATAAGATAAGAAATTTAAAAAAAATTACAGCAAGTGTTCAAAATGAGCGCCCTGAACTCGTATGCATATTAATATTAATAAATAAAATTAATTCAGACAAAGAAGGTATGGCTTTTCAATAAAACTCTTGTTTTCCGAAAGTATCTTGATTACAAAAATTTGAAAATTTCGTGTTATTTATAGAACTTTAACCTCTTGTATTTTGGTAACTAGAAGGAATAGGACCTATGTTCATGTGACATTTTTGGCTCTAAATGACCTCAGGAATAAGCTGTTAAAGTTTGTTGCACTAGTCCTGAAACATCCTGTATATATATACAGGGTGTATCTGTACTTCGAGAAATAAATTAAAGGATATATACTATAAGATGTACTATCATGGAACAAAAATATTTATTTTTAAATTCGCAAAAAAATTATTTACATATATCGTTGAAATAAGTTTTTATGGACTAAAAAATTACCATTTATAAATAATACAATTTTGTTCTACCGTTTAAGAAACCATTAGTCGAATATAGGGTTTGTTATTGTTGATAAATTCAAACAAATAACATATTTTTACAGTGATGAATTATTCAGACTTATGTTATATTGATTTAATATTGAAAATAGTAGTTTTTTTGTGAAACAATTTAAAAAAGTAAAACAGCGGGAAATTATAGAACATTTTCTATGTCAAGATCTTAGTCGTACTATTATATCGATAAGGGTGAAAATTTGCTATTACGGTCGCGGTTAGCAGCCGACAAATCACGGCACATAAAGTTAGTGGAGGGTTGGATATAGGGGTGATTTGAGCGCTGATAAAGGAATTATTTGATTATTGGTGAACTGTGCCACTGTTACATCGAATACTATAGACTTCTGACCTTTGATGTTACAATGCGATGAGTTACACACTTGCTTGTTTTACAATTCCTATGGTAGACCACGGAAAATATTTTCTTGTGAAGTATACTAGACAATTCAAATTAACAATGGAGGTAAATATTTTCAATATATGATCTTACATATTTATGTATTTATTTACTTATTATTCTGTACAACAGGAACTTTATCCAATAACAGTACCACAAGTCTACAGCATATAGTAGAATTCAAATCAATCAGACACAATCATATTTTCCGATATAATTTGAAGTCAATGAAATTAGAACGCACAATTTCTTGCCTGTTAATTCATAAACGCAAGTTATGTTGTAAAAAATTTTCAAACTTTTCTTTTATTATTTGTTTCAAATTCTCAAAAACGGTTGAGAGGAATGTATAAAAAAATTAGAATAATCATAAAACTGTAGTTAAAAATTATTGACTTCAAATAGAATAATAATTTATTGAGGTATAGATAACTAACTATATTTGCAAATTACTGAATTTTTCATTGCGTTGCTGTCAATCAATTGAGAAATTAAATAAAAATATCTAAATCTTTTTTATTATTATTTAATTTAATGTTTTATAATGTATTTCAATGCTTTCAACGTTTTACTTAAGAAATATGTAAAAAACATTCATGTTTAACTTGTAATAATAATATCAATAAATTTTGTTTAATATTAGTGTTCAGGTGCCAACTTCAGATTTCAGATCAAATTAGACTCAAGACTCACATTAAGTGTCTGTTGTACAGCGTTTCAAAATAAATTAATAAACTTTTTTCCATAAACAAATATATATATATATATATATATATATATATATATATATATATATATATATATATATATATTCCTTTAAATTGGAACCCTACTTTGAAAGCCTACTTTTGACTTGTTATAATTGTAAACATTTTTTATAATTTAACTGATGGCAACACTGGTTCTGGTGTCTGTTGGGAAATTAACAAAAAAACTCATTTCGTTGTAGGTGGTTATTCGACCGTTGCTCTTGGTGATGCCAAATGCTCCAGATCAATAATAAATAGAGTTATTTCCACATGGGTGGCTGGTTGTGGCTTGTGGTGCCGAACAATATTCAGTAAAATAATAAAATTAATAAATAATAATATTTGTTTTGTATTTTTCAATATGCTAAATGTACTACAATATTTGTATACGAGATTTATACTGTCAATGATAATGAGTAATAGAATAAAAACTGTGGATTTGAAAGAACACGAGTTCAATTCCCGCAGCCGAAAAGTTTTTCATAATATTAAAATTACATCTGTGGCTCTCCCACCACTAATATCATTAGAGACCGTAATTTGAAGGCTGTACTGAGAAACATACTTTTATAATATTTAATCTATCCCTGTTGAATATAAACGTTTATTTTTTTGAAATAAATTATAAAATTTGATTGTTTTAGATAAAACATATAATTAGTTTGATACTAATTCGTTTACTTTTAATGTACTTCACTTGTAGATAATTTATGATAATATTTTTCAGTTAATAAATTTTAGATTATATCTATTAATTTGTATTAGTTCTTCACTAAAATAATTTTAAATGCAGTCATTTAAAAATTTATAAATGATAAATTTACTGTAACTGTTTACTAAATTAGCTATAAATAAACCATATTTATAGATAAGAAACAGCGTTTTAATAATATTGCCCTTTAATTAAATATAATATTAATTTTATTTGAATTTACGAGTATCAAGCCGGCAAGAATGTTGTAGTGAAAATAAGGGAAAAAATTTATTAAAATTCAAGCAGTATTTCAAGAAAAAATGTTAAAATAATTTTTCTTATTTTAAGTATAAAAATTAATTTAGTTACTATTAATGAATTCGACATTTTGTTTATAATAGTTCATTTATAAATTATATCCTTGTGCTCTGTGTTATTAGCGATATTATTTCCATTTTGTTATTATTAAATATGGTAGGGCGACACAGAAGCTATAATAATAAAGTAGGATTTTGACAATCTCGAAATGTAAGTATTGTTCAAGACATTATTATTTTAATATTAACAATTTTAGCCCAATATATTCATTAATTATTTAAATAATTTATCGAACGACGACAAAAGATATCCATTTAAAAAATGTCTAATACTTTATTTTGCTAAAGCTTGAAAGGTACTGTAAAAATTTAAGTCAAAATTTATGTAACTTTAGAATTTTTTATTATAGAATTTTCTCTCTTGAAATATCAGTTGTGTGTTTCATAATGAAAAAGAGGAAACTGCACAAGCTATACAATTATGAACGACAGATGTCTGTATATTGAATAATATACTTTTAATTCCATCCACGATTCCAGCGTCACCGTTATCTATTCTTTCTAATTTGGATGAATTTAAAATTTACAGTAATTATATTTTAATAATAAATAAACTTATATACCACCGCATGTGAGATTTATTAGTTAATTATAATTATGCCAGTATTATCTATTAGAGTTCATATATTATCAGTTAAAATCCATTATTTTATATTAAATAAATTAATACACTCAGCATATAATTCATTAGTTAACTACTACCATGTCCACATTACTTAATTAACTAATTAAATATAAGTGCATATGATAGCATATGTTTTTGAAATACTAACAAATTATTATACAATTTTTGAATTAAGTATAGCTTTACAATCAACTTTGATATATACCTCCTATTCAAAGTAATTTTACATTATCAATCATCGAACATCATTAATAATAAAATTAAATTAAAAAACACTAGGTTAGTTTCAAATAATGTAAAGTTTATTTTACAATACGTATTTCGGTCGACTAGACCATCATCAGGTGAACAAGATATGATTCATATCTTGTTCACCTGATGATGGTCTAGTCGACCGAAATACGTATTGTAAAATAAACTTTACATTATTTGAAACTAACTTAGTGTTTTTTAATTTAATTTTATTATAAAATGTTTCAACGAGAACCGACAGTTAAATCTATCTAATTTATCATTAATAATAAACGAACCTTTTTCTCAGTGTGGTAACTGCACTTCACGCGCATAAATATTTCACATACTGAGATCTGCTACGGTTGAGGGCCACACCCAGTAACAGGCGCGATGATATATTTATTGACTTGTATATTATTTTATAATGAGCAACGTAGGTAGCGTACAACACCATCAACAAGAAGTGAAGCCTGGTATATATGTAATGAGTAATTTAGTCCGTCAGTACGGTGGTGTAGATATCGTTGCGGCTTTCGAATCCGAAGATCTCGTGTTTAAATCCCATGCAAGCTAAAAATATAGAACTATCACACTGTTCCTCTTCTACAAAGTAGCATAAATAAATAAGTAACGTTTGAATTATAAACAAGTTTTATTGTTTTATATAAATAGAAAAAGTGTTTACTAAATTATATGTTATTGTGTTTTTCTTAAATAATATATAACTATAATAGTCAGTTGTATCGCTAAAAGTAAAATTTTAAATTTAGTTTAAATAAATATAAAAACAAATCGAATGTTTGACAACAATATTACTTCTTGACTACTTTTCCTTGTTTTTATTTATTTAAACCAATTTTAAAATTTAATTTTTGTCAATGTAACTGACTGTTGGACATTTTCATATATTCATTCATTTTATGAGCAAAAAGCAATTTCCATTAGTTGGTAGAGATGGCTCCACTGTATGAAATATTCAGGAAGTTATAACAAAATCGGAAAGGATTCCCATCCAAACAGTGAACTAATTTTAAAATTCATTTATTTATTAAAATATATAAAACTGATCAACTAACATCTAAGTTACATATTATCTATTTATGTAATAAGTTCGTAAAACCCTATTACGTACGAAATGCATAGAAAGCTTTATGTTCGACTCATCGACTACCTCAGAGGCGATTTGTTTTCTTAAAATATGTTTATGTAAAAAACTTAGTTATATCTCAAAGTGTGCTTTGTTGTTGCGTTTGTTTAACAATGTTATTTATAATTATCAAACTGTCAAATTTATCAAAGAAGGTAGAAAATAATGTTTATAATATCTGAAATCCAAAATCAAGTAAAAGAAATTGCAATAAATGCAAAGGAATTATTTAATTAATTAGGTTCAATATTTATTTTGGACTTTTATTTTTTATATTGACTGAAGACCAATTTTGCTTTTTTATAGTATTAGTCTAATAAAGTGCCATTTCATGGTCAGTAAATAGTGTCATAATCAAGTAGTTATGGTATACCCGAACATAAAAAAAATTATTTTCTGTATTTCATTACATTTAAATCCTACATAAGCAAAAAACGTACTATAAATGAAGTTTCTATCCTTTGTCATAATGTTTATAGAAACTTACATAAATTTTTATTTAAATATTTGTGTTAAGAATATTCGAAGAAAATTTAATAATTTGCGAGTGCAGATCACAGAGATCATATGGGTTTTTCTATATACGAAAAGCAGTTCACAAACGTGGATAGAATATTCGCCTTACAAACTAGAACTATAGAATTCAAATCACAAGAACAGTGCGCGTGTTTCATTAAGAATAATAGTATCCAATCTGTTCGTAATATGAGTGTAAAATTTCCATGTAGATAAAACATTGTGCGGGAAAGACAAAGACAAGTTCATTAGCAGAATTACATTTAATCTTTGTAAGTTCGATGCTGATCCTGACATCCGAGGTCTGTGTCGTCGTCACATCACAACCACTGACACATCTCATCATGAGAAAGCTGACTGAAAATGGACGTGACGTTGACAATTGTGGGAATCGCAATTCATATATTTTAATTATCAAAGTGATTGTTCTGATTGAAAAACAAGTTTATGATGGTAAAATAGAGGGCTAAAGGATTGCAAGGATGTTCTAAAAATATAACTGTAGTTTATTGCCCACACAAAATATTCCGAATGGGAGGTATAAATGTGCTTGGGGTGCTTGAATGATAGGATTATTATTGTGAAAAATATATCCCGATAAGAAAGTTTGATGAAAATTAATTACAGGATGAATTTATGCAGTAATATTTGAGAAAATTGTTGTAATATATAAAATGAATATTAAAATACCACTTGTCTAAGTCTCACAAAAATTCAGCCACCAAGTCGACTTATCAGGTCATCGTCAGAGGCTGGCCAGCACAGTTTGTAACCAGCCTCTGACGATGACCTGATAAGTCGACTTGAAGGCTGAATTTTTTTGAGACTTAGACAAGTGGTATTTTTATATTTTTATTTTATTAACCCTAGTTTCACCAAGGAACGGACAATTAATTTGGTCTTTGTTGTTTTTTATTTAAAATGAATATTACTAGATATGGCACTCTATCGTAACTCAGTAAATGACAGATTTTTAGGCGGTTATCAGCTGTCAAATCACGGTCTCCATAAATGTTAATAAAGCGAGAGAGGTATAGAGATAATTCTTAAATGTGGTGAAAATAAGTTTGTCGCCTGATGTAAGTGAACTCGGTTTCTCAAATTCATGGACCGACGAGTTGATACTGGCCTATATAGTCCATTTGTAGGCGCGGTGGCCGAGCGTGTTAAGGCACATCTCTTAGCATACTGTGACGTCATCCGAGCTAAGGTTCGTCAGTTCGAATCCGCCTGCTGACAATGTGTGATTTGTCGTAAAATATAAAAATACAGTTACATGTATTTATCACACTCGGGCGCTATTAGCTAGTCACTTATACGCCTTAAATAATCTGACTAAAGAAACCGGCAGTACGGCAGTGTAAAAACTGCGGCTCGGTGTGCCCGGCCCCTATGTTCCGAAACGGAATAATGGGACTCCTCATATAGTCCATTATTATATCGTCGGCTTACAAGGAAAAGGCAAAAGTAAGTCATTAATACAATTTTCAAGTGATGATATGCTACTTGAAGAAATATTATATGCAACCATTAAATTAAAAACACTTTTAATCAATAAACTGTGTAAACTCTAAATTGAAGTAGAAAAGATACAAATTCTTAAAACGTAATTTTCCAAAAGTAACATAATTTGACTTAGTCCCTTTTCCTTGTAAGCCGACAATATGTTTTTTGATTGTAAGACTTCAGCACTCTCAATGTATAGTTCAGTGATGAGAACTGAGGAGCAGTGAGCAGTCAACGAACTCGATCTGTCTGCGATGTCGGTAGGGTTGGGTTGGGTTGAGCTGGGCGCTCCTTGTTCCATGTTCTAACTTGGTATTGATTTACATTCATCAGATAAACAAAGCCCCACACATCAGAAGAAGACCAATATTTTATATTTTCCTCTCTCGACAATCATCTATCACCTTTTGATGTATCGGCCCGACTGTAAATGGAAATTCGACGCAGATCATCATTCTCGAGAAATGTAAAAGAAAATTTAAGAATACACTCCGCATACGCAATTTAATGCGTGAAAGCCGTCAGAGTTTCCGATCTGGAACCTTTACTTCGTTGCTTCCTTCTTCTTTTTACTCTTCTCCCGCCCTAATCTCAGATGCTTTTATCGTTCTCATATCCGACATAGAGATAATGTGTATGTAAGTATGTTTTAGGAACGGATATACGTTTTAGACACAAAGATGATAAATGAAAATTTTTTCACTGAATCCAGATAGATTTTCATATTGTGATATACTCTGTACGATTATTTAAAAGGTTTCTAATCAATGTATGTAGAAAAATTTCAATGTGACATGATCCAAGATTAGATGGCTCTGTGATAGAAGAATATCAAAATATTTTACTTATATTGTTTAAACAAAAAAAAAATACATTGATTTGAATTAATCGTACAATGGTAATAATTGAGTTCAGGATAGGCGAAAGGTACAGAAGGATATAAAAAGGTATTATACGAAATCCGATACAAAATGAAATACTAACATATGTATGATTTATTTATTATAGTTATGCCAGAATCAAGTTAGCTTTTGAAGTTCTGATCTGATGTACCCGAGTGTCACACAGAAATTAATATTTATTCAACTTCTCCATTTACAATAGTTATTTTCTAAATTTATCTTTGTTATAATCTGTTTGAAATAGTTTGTAATAATAACTTAATTTACGTGAAATTAATACGTTGGCGTATTTGTGAAATAATTCAAATAAAAGTTATCAAATTTTGCTTATAAGTTCCGTTTTAGTTGTATTTATATAAATATAACCTTTACTTTAATTAACAAATTATTTCTCGCTTCTAAATACTTCATTATCAGGGTGAGCAACTTTTGACTTAAGCTTATCCCAAGAATCGTTAAACACTAAATTTAATAATAACTAATAGAAAATTTTCTTTTCATTTGTGCGAGTAAGTTTTAAACCACTTGAGCACTGCCAATATAGTACTGCCTACTTCTCGATTCAGGCATCATAAAAATTAACTTGAAATTAAACCGTGTCAAAAGATAAATACTTTCTTAATACTAAAATGTTCAAATCAAAAGTCTAAGCTATTTTAAATTCAAATATTTAATAGTTATTTATATACATATTACTAATTGGATATTTCATGTATACTTGACGAAGTATATAAGTAATGAGTATGATTTGTTTTTAAATAGTTAATTCAAAGATATAACTATCAACCCAAAACCTGGAGAAACGAGTTTCCCTGTTTTAAGGCCTAATTGTCACTCATAATCTTAGTTTACTATTGCTTTGCTGTCATTTATATTTAATTCATTAAATATTTAGACTTAAACATAATTTATACAGAAATGTAGATATTATCTCTATACATATTTATATGTCACACACAGCAATTAGAATTTTAATATTTAATGCAAATTTATTTTGTGTTATAAGAATATTTCGTTTAAAATCAAAGAAACATTTTATGTAAAAGTTATTTGTAATTCAATGATTCTAAAAAAAAACAATATTTTTTTTACGTATGGACCTTTCATTAAGTGCATTAAAATTTTGTACAACTAATAAAAATATAAAAAAATAAATTCAAATTCCATATATTTACTCAATGTGTATTGCAATTCAAATAAATTGACATCAGATTATGATTATTGGTTTTATGCACATAAATTTCATTACGACCATAAATAAAACAAAAATTTAAATAATCAGTGTATCAGTTTTAAATCGGTAATTCCTAAACATGATATTTTATTCAACTTTTCTCTGCCACAAATCACAATTTATTTATTCACACTGTTATCAATAGTTACATAACTATGAGTATGACGGCTACAAAAATATAATATTTTTCGATAGTTATATAAGTGGTAAGTTGTAATATTTTGAAAATATCACAAATGTTAATATCATCGACGAAAATACAACGACTGCGAAGCAGGAATTGCATTTTCTAAGGATTGGGATTGACATAATTGTTATTATCGAGTTTTAAGAGAATCATGAATTACCTATATTTAGAAAGAGAATATATTGAATAGGTACTGGTTATTATATTTGAATAAATTCACGAAATTGTTTCCATATACTTTATTAAATTTTTTTATATGAGTAAAAGTATTCCTTATTACCTCATATAACGTTTTCAACTCATATAAATAATATTGTTTCGTTGGAAACTGTCAAATAATTGTTTGTTTATTATTTTTACATAGTTACTCTTGTTTATTTATTTTCGTAACACATGCACAAGAAACACGTTCTTATTTCCTAATTTTAGAGAGAAAAACACTGCTTTTCTCCCCTAGGTAACATGTTTCTCTCCCTAGAGACTACGATTATTAGCTGTTTGCGGCGTTTCCTAGGTAACTAGTTAAGCAACCCATATTTGACATTTGTTCCGATAACACGGTAATTTTTGTGCACTTGTTATGAAAAGTATAATGTGTTTCACGGGAGGGCGCGATTATCCCTTGTGTGAAGTTGGCAAACCGAGACGTAAGCGAGGACCGAAGGGGGAATAATCGCTTGTTTCCCTCCCTTGATGCATAACATACTATACTTTTCCGTTGCTATTGGTTAGACACTATATTATATCGTCAATATAACGCTGTTATGGGATAAATGTTATATTGTCAGTTAGTACAGAATATTATGATTGGCTGATTTTCTTAAGAATTGTATTCTTATATATAATACATCAGGTGTTCAAAATTATCGAATATAATGTGTTGAATCAATACAATTATTCTGATATTTTTGAACGTCCTTGTTGTATTCGTGATGATTTTGTAACGAATATAAAAATAAGTAGGAATCGTTCCATCACGAAATTACATTAAAATTATAATTGAATTAAAATTTTTGACGTTAGTAATGACTTTAGTTTGTTCAATAAACGAGGAAAATAAGACTTTGTTACTATGACGATATGCTTTTTGATATATTTGTGGGTGCAAGATTTAATATTTTTTCGTTACAGATTATTTATGAAAGCAAATATTAAATATACGATTGTTATAGATAATGTTGTCAGTAGAAGAAGTATTGCTGGATGAAAGGTCATAAAAATTAAATTACATTTTTTTTTATTGATATCCATATCAATAATATAATCTTTTATGAAAATGAACAACATTCTGTTTTCAAATTACCTTTGATGGTTTGAGTTAAACTGACAGCTTATAACAAATATAACTTTACGTCCAAGTTTTCATCGAAATATTTAAATTTAAAAACGGAAAATCCTGGTGAAAATACGCTGCAAAGAATCACAAACAAGTTAATTACTAATTTCAATTTTCCGACAGAAGGATGCATGAAATATTTGTTTGCTAATTTAATCTCTTCGTCTGAACAACAAGTTCATGTTGTGTTCGCGTCTACCTTCACAAGAGTATAACTCCAGCAAATTCTGCCGTAATGAATATCGCCAGTGGAACGTTAAATTGAGCTAATTGAACAGGATTAACCAGACACGAAAAAGGCTCGACAAAAATTTAGAAAAGCCCCATCACGTCGAGCGCAAAGACACGGCTCCGGCAAACGGCGTTTTATAAATGCGCGTAATTTTTCAGGCGAATTCTTCGGCGGTGGCCGCTGGGAATGATTACTCACATAATAAATTGCGCTGGGGTTATATACGAGGCGAGGGACACACGGTATACTCGACTACGACACAGTGGAGAGACCATAGACGAAACGCTTGATGTGGAATACACAGGTGAACTCTGTTAATACATGAGATTTTAATCTGACCATTGATTATTTTAATCTACTTTTTGTTTTTTGTTTTTCGTTTGTACATACATAATAATAATAATAATAATAATAATTGATACACAAGTCAAAGGTGAGGTTCAGCCAAGGGCTGTTCTTTCACCTAATCATAGTGCAGGATATGACAAATAAAATATATCAACAAATTTGTAGGTATGACACATTATTATAGTCAAATGTAGCATAGATTTTTAATTTAAATACTTAAATATTTTACTAATCCAAGATAGTACTGATTTTCGGCATTTGTAATGACACAATGCGAATTGAACCGACAAGGGAGCTGCATGAGTAGAAACATCTTATTTCGAGTTATGTAATTTTTGTTGATTGAACAATCTAAACAATTTATTTATGACAAAGTATGCAGCTAATGAATATTAAGAAATTATCATAATAAGACAAAGCCTTGAAATAATTTAAAACATTATCACCGCTATAAAACCAGCTTACAAAAATAAATTACATTTTGAAGATTTGTTTTTTTTTTGTTAAGTTTGAGGAATCCACATTTGTTTTGTGTTTTTATTATTACTTAGAATCATTATTATTGACGTGTCAAAAAGTTTCTTTCCATAGTAATTATTTAGAAACGATACAACTTATTTGCAAACATAACAAAAGTTAAAACAAAAGAGTTTAATAATACAAAATTATAAAAACAATTTCAAAAGGTCCACGTAAATTATTAATGAAACTTATTTTGCTCCCATTTAAAATCGTTTTTAAATCGCAATGTATATTTTTTAATTCTGTCACTTCTGAAGCGATGGTGCGGTATGTTGTTCACTCGTCTACGAGTACCTTATTGATATGTATTAACCTATTCTTACACAACGATTTTCACATAAAAAACTGAGCTTCCCTTAAAGGAAAGGGAAAAAGCCCTCATGTTTTCTTATCGTAATTTCCGTTCAATTTTGAACTCGTCAACTTTGAAGGAAGACGATCCTATACCGACAAGGCAACTGCTGGCTGCGTTCGAAATCCAGCTGAAGATTTAAGACACAATATCTACATACACTCGTATCTTAATGAATAAAACCGAGGAAGTGATATACGAGTATGTATGCACATGGGAATCGAACTCGGGTTCTCAAATCAAGGCTGATGCATTACCACTGAGCTATCCCATATATAGAACGTACGTTTATTAATAAACAAGCTACAGGTCGTGAGTTTAAATTTCGCTTATTTCAATTTATATCTAAAAATACGATTTTATCTAAAGTCTAAATGGTTCGGATTCCATTAGAAGCTGTAGGTCTCATATACTATCATTAGGATTAAATTAATGTTATGTAGATTATTAAATAAATGAATGAATAAGGATACACGTTCTTCTCGATTTTTTCAGATTTGTCTCGCTGTGCCTAAGATATATTTTAGGGAATATATTGTGCCCCGATTTTCAAATACTCAATATTTCTATATATCGTATATTGATCATTCTCGTTAAAATATTGATATTTTTAATGCTAATTAAGAACACAATATTTTCTTAAATCTCTATAATACAAATATATTTTGATTGAAGTTTAAATTCGGTTTTCACAAAAATAAAAAATCGAAAATTGTGACTGCAAAAAAACTAAATTTGTTATTACAAATTACAAGATAACATTGTATAATAATTTACTCTTTTACTTCCGTTATTAAAATGTCATTTAATGTACTGCTTTCCATTGCGCAAAATAACATCTGAATCACATGTAGACAAGCCGTGGCTTCGAACGTTTTAGTCACAGATTGAGATATTATGCATGAGGTGAAGTTAGCTTCAGGCATTTGCCATTGGAACAACGTTACTTTTAAAATAAATTATAAACATTTGCGATCGTAGAAATAATATAGCGTGACCCGTTTTATGAACTCTTTAGATACTCGTTTTTTATTTCAAAAAGCAAATACGTTATAATACGAGTAATATTACATGATTAATCATTTATTTGTTATTATATATATTCACAGTAAAACTAGAGCAATCCTTGCTTGTATTACATTTTCTTGTAAAATTCTTCAAAATATGCATCAGTATAATTTCAAGAAAGGATTCAAAATTTCTTGTAAGATTGCTTATATATCCTTTAGATTTCGTAGGTATAGTAAATTTATTTCAATATTTCTTGCAGCTTCTCTTATTTCAGGTGGTATTAGTTTTTTTTCATCATTTTCCATTATTTGGAAAATTTTCAATCAATTAAAATATAATTTACTGCACACGCAAAGCAAAATAGCGGAATGACAGAGAAATAAATAAAAAAACTTCATAGCACCGCCCGCTGTTTTTTCATCAAATACAATTAGAATAATTGATTATTGGCTATATTTATTAAATCAAAACATTTTTTAGATTATTTTTCACTGAATAATCGGCGATAAAATTATATGTTCAATACGGCTTTAGCTATGAAACTCTAGCCGCGGCAATAAATATCCTATTTTTTGCCGAGTAAACGAATAACTATTATTACAAATAGATGTTTTAAATTAAAATCGCGCCTAGCATTTTTTAAAGATAGCTGAATGCCCAATAATTAAAATGTAATGTAAACTTAGTTAAATTAGTCTCGGTCCGTTTGTTGACGTTTAGGAATATTTAATATGTTCCGATTTGAGTTGTACCGATCTATTGATCTTAAGATAGGTGAGCGTAGAGGTTGTATTGATCAGACGTAAGAGTAATCCAAATACAGTCAAAATGTGTCCTCCTTTTGTTTATTTATTTATTTATGTTACGCTGTACAACAGGAATTTAATCCCAATTACAGTACAGAGTCCGCACTCACCGAGTCGCAGTGTGTTAGTTCATATAATTTTTAGCTTGAGTGCGATTCGAATTCCGTGTCGATATCCACACTCCCGTATTGATGGACTTTTGTTGTGGATATGTAAGAAATTATAACTTAAATTTGAAGAATATTTGCAGTTTAAGTGAAAGATTTCGATTTCAAATCCCGATCGAGACAAGATAATTTTTCATAAATTTATTGTAACCTCCCTTTCTCCAAAACAATCAATTCGCTTGTACTAATATTCCTTTCAGGAGTGTTGAGTGCTCGTACTGCCCCTTGTTCTTCGGCCCCAGCTTGCTAGACACGGCGACGTCACGACTCACATAAGGAAGTGGGTCGAAACTCGAAAAGAAAATAAATTGGGTAGAGAAAGAATGTGGCCTGTTTTTCTTCCACATCGACAAGATATACAGGCCAGTGCAGCCAGCACTCGAGATCGCAGATAAAAATATGCAATAAACGGGCTTTACGAAATTAAATCTACATTTCCACGAGACTGAAACCACGGGTTTAGCGTATCTTTCATTTTCATGGCAAATATTGGTACAGGTTATAATGAGGAAGGTTTTTTTTGGATTAATTTCCTGACAAGACCTGGATATTAAACTTTTTGGCAGAGGTATAAAGTTTCCTGAAATGTCAACTCTTTTTAAAAATAAAATATCAGTCGTAGTACGAACTTACAGAAACTTAATAATGAAGCAACTATTAGTTTGAACGGTGATTTCATTTTTCCGGTAAACGTTTCTAAATAATTTATTTTCAAGATGACAAGAAGTCCTTTTATTTTATTAATATTTAATTGTTAAATAATTGTATATTTCTTTGTATTTCTGGAACTATTCAATGCATGTTTTATGGGGATTATTTGAAACTATATTTAGAAAGTATTTATTTATTTACAGACAGATTTAATTCTCCACAACATTTATTTGAATAATTTAGAAGGCTAGCACTAATTTCCAATGTTAATTGGACTATGGCATACTTTCTGTATACTATTTATAATTTACCTTGAATATTTGGCATTCTATATTTTCCGGTGTCAAACATTTCCAAATTATTGTAGAGATCATTCACTACTTTACATAGTGTTAAAACAGAGTCTAAAACTAAAAATATACATTACGAAGTGCAAAAATGTGTTAAAATCATAGTTTCATTTAAATTTTCCTAAGATATTTAGTCTTGTACTGTTAAGATGATTAACTGAACTACTTAATTATGAAATTAGTTAATCAATCGAGTGAAAAATAGCCAAAATTAATACTAAACCTCTTTTTTAAAAATTCTGCAATTACAGTAATTAATAGAAAACCTAGTTCTTTTATTTATTTGAAATACATTTATAAACTATGATAACAGATAAAATTACAACACTCTGTTGGTATTTATTGTCTTAGTTAATAGAAGTACTGTTTTTCTAGAAAAAAACCTTCATTTTATCTTATTCATAAAATATTATAATTAATATCTCATTAACAATGTAGTACGTTTTCATTTTAATAATGCAGAATTATAATTCCATTGCTCGTATTTTAATTTATAAAATAACAATGAGGACAAGTTTATATAAATACTGCATTTGTATAAAGTTTGCATTATATTTGATCATCATTTTTCCGAGTAAAAAAATACTAAAAATGTTTAATTAGTTTTCGAGCGGGCTGTTTTTGCATGTAAATGCATTAGAGTTGGCGGAGCCCTATATCGCATTCATATTTCTCATCTAAATATAAATATTTAACGGGCATACAGTCCTAGTTAAATGGACTTTGGCGAAAGCGATTCAGCACATTTTATTAAATATGTTGGCGCTGGGCAATATGCAAAGGCCGGGTCACGTGGATGGTTATTTACATTTGTAATTTGATGACAAAGTCGTTGGGAGCGATTATCATGCAAAGTAGTGTCTACAACATTACGACAAGACTTACGTTTATATTCCGTTCGCCAAGAATATCAAATTTGAATATTTTTCGATTTAATTTTGAAAACTTTTTGGTTTAGTTTAAATAGCATTTTTGCCGGCAACTTTTTGTTGTTTTGCGAATTAAAAGTGTAGGATGTCTTTCACATAACATGGTTTACATATTTTATATTTATTTGCTACTTCGTACAATAGGAACTATTTTATTTATTTATTTATTTATTTATACATTTTTCATTTATTTATTTATCTTTGATTCGGATTGTACTATAAGTTGTATTATAATTAGGACCAAATTAATTATTTCAGATTACTAAGTAACTAAATATGTATATATTAATAAAAAAATGTAATTCAATAAAATATAGATACGTACAATAGTATATTGTAATACAAGTGTTGAAAGGGTATCATTCAAAAGCGTATCTCTTAGATGGAGCACGAGGGCAAGCCGGTATTCCATTCCCAGAAGTTATCAAATGATCTTTTTCTATGATAATTTACTATTCTACACTATAATTTTTCAATTTTTAGATCTTTTTAATTTTCTCAAATAATATCAAAGGATGTTGCTGATTCCATTGTCTCACTGTTATTTTTGTTTAGTTTTTATGACAACCAAAAGAATGTCATTCGGTTGACACATAAGTGCAGAAAACAATCATTTTCGTACGCAAATGAGTTTTTTTTTGTCAAAGACACTACAAATATTAAAATTAATAAGTGTCAATAGAAACAGGAATAAATTAGGATTTGAAATGACTTTTTTCGTTACTATACTACTTGGATCGTGAAAAAAATTGTATGTAAAATACTCGGGGAGAATTATGTGTTTCCCTCGATACTTTGTTGCCTCCCTGGCTTCGCCGTCTCGCTACAAATTATACCTCATGAAAAATCTTGCATTTCTGGCTCTAGATGTATAATGTAATATAAATGAAATTTTTAACTTGGGTTTGTATTTGTTACAAGTGTAAGTGTCGTGATTGGGTTGTTTACGGTATGTAATGGTACATTATATTATAAATGAGTGAAATAAGTCATTATAGGTGAGGAGGATAATTGACGCACTAGCACGTAAGCGCGAGTGTGATAATTCCCACGAGAATATGATTTTCATTCACATATGATATACAACGTTTTATGTTACAGTGCCGTATTCTACAATAAAATTAGAAAAAGATTCAATTTAAATTGATTATAGGTGCTGTCAAATAATTGAAATAGCACTGTTGTCAAGGTGCTGCATTTGTATAAATTGTTAGTTGTTTATTGTTGTCAACATTTGTGAATAATTGCTTATCTTAATCATTGAAAATGGTTGTATAGGTATAATGTACCACTAGTGTAAGATAATATTTATATTGTATCTTATATTGTGAGATTTTACATTGTGACCAATAACCACAGTACGAGAAAAAACTATTCCTTTTGTTCCACAGAAACTTATATTTTTAAAAGATCAGTAAGTATATTTTTAATAAACAATGAGTATTTTGGTTAAAAAATAAAAATACAATCCCTACAATAACATGTAAAATTACGTATCCAGTGCACTGAATATCGATTTATATCCAAAACAGATAAAATAAAAGTTCTGTACTACAGCCAATAAAATAGAGTAAATAGAGAAAGGAAGGACATTAATTTAGCAAATACTTGAACGAATTTGAAAAAACAAATCTTCAGCGAGACAATATATCTTGCGCCCGTACCCGACACGAGCACTCGGATTTCGTGAGACAATGTGCATGTTAGCGGACCGCGCCAAAATAGATTTTCATTAGTTGGGCAAAGGCAAACCTACGACCAGGAATTATAGTATGGTACGAGTGCACAACTTGTCAGACAGAGATAAAAATAACCCCGAAAGAAATAAATACTCCAGCGTTAAACGGTTGAACGGAGCATTAAGTTTCTGGAGCATGAAATAGTCGCTCCTGCGTTGGCTGCGTAACGCAGAAAAACCCAGAATCGATGAGGGAAAAAGCAATGAGGGAAGGAAAAAATACATTTACAAATTTACCACTTCTGTATTCATGATATCATTTTTTTTCTTTTATGCCTTTACTGCAAAAATGTTAAGATGTGAAAGAAATATTTCGATTCAGAGATTCTGGTAAAAACAATTTCACAATGTAGCTCTTTCTTATATTTGTTTATCGCAGTGTTTCCCAATCTTATTTTTAATGATATATTTACTTATAAACAATTGGTCCTGAATTCGACCAACTGTTCTCTAATTAAGGAAGATTTTTCATATATGCTTGTTTATTCTTCCTACTCGGAATCATCTGTTCAGGCATTAATCCTTCAATCAGATACATCGTTCAATCTCTCAACCTTAATATCACAAACATACATCTGTTTCACCAATTATTCATTTGACATACGTTACACATACTTAAACTATCTCAACTGACAGATATCCACTTTTCTAAGAACTCAATTCATAACCTCACACGCATAACGTTCATGAATAATTTTGAATTGAATTGTTACTATCAAACGCTGTTTGTTATACTTTTGTTAGAATATAAAGTTTTCGAGTTTCTCGTTCAATCGTTGCCAGCTCTCACATTATTTATACTCTTTTTTTAAATCCAATACGTCATAGCGAAGTGATAAAAGTATATTATTGTTAAAGTAATAACCATAACGAGTGGGTCAAAGAAAATTTTATGACGTTATCTTGGCATAGAAGCGTTTTAGTGAAAAACGCTTTCGTTGTCTGGACGTCTCTTTGCGCTTAAGAAATGTCGTTATTTTCAGCTTAGGAAGTTTCAAGGCTGTTCCCGGTGGCTGGAAGCCTGGCGCCCTTGTGCTCCTGCGCCCTGTAGTGCGTGCTGTGGTTTTATATTATGTTTTCTTTTTCGTATGGAAATACTTTATAGTCAAGTGATTTTGTATCTCAAAATCGGATGGACGTTAAAGTTGCTGCCTATGTTTCGACAATACCTTAATACTAGTTTATGTGCTGTCGACATTCACATAAAATATATTTGTATAACAAATGTTGAAATTGTATATTTATCGAATCAAACAAAAATTGCATCGGTTGCAATCGAGCGAACACAAAAATTGCATTTGTTTGTAATTAACAATTTGTGTTATAAAAACTTTTTTTTAATTTTACAAGATAAAAAATCTACCCCTGTGGCTCCTCCACCACTAATATCTTTGGAGGCCGTGATTTGACGGCTGGTAACCGCACTTCACGCGAAAAAATATATCACTTACCGAGATCTGCTTAGGTAGAGTGCCACACCCAGTGATGGGTAAAAGGCGTGATGATATGTTTATTTATTTATTTATTTATATTTTAAGATTTAGAAGTCTATGAGAAATAAAATATAATAAACAAAATTACTTGACAACCGTAATGTTTTATTCATTAATTAAATGTTATTACTTGTCAAAATAATGAAAATTCTCCTAGGAAAATAATGTTCACATTGTGTTACTTACATGATTTCGCGGTCATAGAAACCTAATGTAAAAAATACGTTATTAGCAACTCGTAGGAAAAGTATATTTGAATGAAACTAATGAATAAATATTCAAGGGTTCGTGCTACACCATTTGATGAAACTCAGTTCGATGCAAATATTTAAAATAAAGAAACTTGAATGAAATAAGAATAATTATGCTATGATTTTGGAGAATTTATTTGAATAATATCTGAGATATTTGTGTATAATAATATTTAATTATTGTCGGTACAGGTATATTTAAATATAATGGAAAAATGCTAAAGAAAATGAAGAAATTAAAAAAAGGAATTGAATTCAAATGAATAATGAATACTGACAAATGCTGAAACATTCCCGTTTTTTGCAAATCAATACTGAATAGGGCTATAAATAAAAAATGATTTTGAAATGAAATTGTATTTTTCAGGTTCATTAAAGGAATATTTAATATAGCTTGCATTCAAAAATAACACGCGCAATAGTTTCCATATTATTCCTCTATGTATTATTATACACAAAGGGGTTGCATAATATTTTTAATAAATTCCTGCTTGCTATTATGAATAATATTACAAAAATTACATTTTCCTCGATTGAGTATAAAAGTCGGTATCAATGATCTAATTGGTAACAGAAATAACTCATTTGCTATGCAAGAGCGATGGAACTAAAATAAAATTTATCTACAAATAATAAAAAATATTTTTTATGTAATATGAAAGTTAACAAGGGATTTGTAGTTTATTCTATTTTTGTTTCGCGAATTTAAATAATTGTAAATAAAGTATAGTATTTGACTCGCATATAATAGTTATATTTTTATTAAATAATACCATTTTCTCTTCCGTTCCTAATAATAACGGGAGAAAAAGTGCACGTTTTAAATATATTAGTGTTACGGATAGAAAATCGAATATAATTATAAAGAGAAAAATTGGGAAACCACCGCTACCATTTGAACTTAGGAGCTATGAACTCTGGTAATACAATTTGATTTCATCAACATCACTTTATACAACCGGACGCTGAAACGTTGTCTTTTATGTAATTCGTAATTTATTTAAAAAGCCATGTTAACCAAACTTTAAGGAGTACATTTGTATTTTTCAATTTTACATATTTAATCCTACAATTAAAGTTTCTTTTTGTTTTAGTTAAATTTTTGCTTAATCTTTTGGAATGAATTTTTTGTCAACTTAATGCATATTTTGGCAAAATCTTGAGTTTTTTTGCGCGCTTATTTAAAAAAAAACTTATTCTTATTTATCCACTCTCTAGTCCAATTTACGAATGTACTGAAATATATACGCAAGTTTGCGAACGATTTCGGGATACGAGCCCTTGGTCTTGGTAACATTTTCATTTTGTTAGCAACGAATTTAATTTGTCAGAGTTAAAAATAATCCGATTTGTTTTCTAGAATAATGTAGACATTTATTTCTTATACAAAATTGTCTAATTTACTGGCGCAAAAAGAAAAAACGAACTAGGAAATTGTATTTCGTACATCAGAAGATTGCATTTCATTTAGATTACAGAATTGTGTAAGTGGTAAACTAAACTATTACATTTGTACAAAAGCAAAGGCAAGATAACACGAATCCCTTGCGACCACTTCCATTCTTCATGGAAATGATTCTCAACCTTATTTCCATCTCCTGTGAGTTGGCCTTCCACTAAGCCAGGTTTTCTTCCCTCTGACCAGGGTTGGCTCGACGACAAAAGCTGAAGTGTGCAAAAGTCGAATAGTTTAATCGCAAAGAAATCATATTCGAGTGGAGAAAATACATATTTGGTTTTAGATAAACTTAACCGCTAGTGGTATTTATTAAAATAATTTACCTTTACTTTACAGTATTTTATTCCCCGTTTTTAAGGTAATTAAGGTAAATCCTCTTGTAAATAGTTCATTACCCTGTTTATCCAATGCCAAACAGTGAGGTATAAAGGTTTTACACACACTACAAATTGTTATATATAATACCATTAGTGACTATGATTTTGCCGGAAATTTTTGTCGTCATGATCACGTCTGCTTGTTGCGACGAAAATCTGAATGATTGCGATAGCACGAGTGTAGATTTTTTCAAAGCAACAAGCAGGAGTGATCTAGGCAAAAATTACCTAAGGAAAATTATACTCACGTATGGTATTTGGCTTGACAATTCCTCGAAATATTTTATTTACTTCAAAAAATGTTACCTGCACTATTTTTAAAACAATATCTGAACTACTATTACCTTGGTAATCAACTTACATTGTTTAATTTTTTGACATAACTAAGCAAAGTCAAATAAAATTCAACAATATTCATCTACTAAAAACAGTTAACAAACATTATATCTAAGCAAAGATTTGCGACAATTTTGACTAGTGAAATTGTCGCTGTAATACTACTGTGATTGGTTCAATTCAGCAAAATAGTGTAATTTGATTGGATGAAAAGTTATGAGTGAAATTGTCAGTATAAAACTATGCTTATTTATTGAATATTCATATGTTATGCATTATAAATGATTAAATACAGATCAAGAGAAATTATCATGTCAAGTAAATATAAAATTTGATAACATTTATATTTATGGGGTAGGTGACTCAGTGGTATCGAGTCGACCTGTGGATCTTGAAAACCCTGATTCGATCCCCACAGCCGACAAACAATTTTCACCAAATTAAATCTATCCCTGTGGCTGTCCCTCCACTAACATCTTTGGGGGCCGTGATTTGACGGCCGGTAACCGCACTTCACTCGAAGAAATATATCACTTACCGAGATCTGCGTAGGCATACTGCCACACCCAGTAATTGGTAAAAGACGTGATGATATATTTGTTTATTTTATATTAATAATTATTTTACTCCATAATAATTAACGTAAAATTTTCTAAAAATGATGGCAATTATATGGCATACTTGTGAATACGGCTCTGTTGTTCTTCGTGATTCTTTTGTTCCATTTCTTAATTCCTTTTCAAGATTATTTTTATCTGGAATCATAAGTTTAGGCCAATGTACTGCTTCTGCCTGTGCGGAATGAGCAGAACGGTGTTGGTCTGTCGCGGATAACTTATGTCTGTTTGTAGTTTTGGTCTTACTTTGGTGATAAATAATTTTTATTTGCACTGTATATATTACAGTTTAAGCACAAGTACGTAGATTATAATGCAGAGACGCTTGAGAAGAGGAATTGTTTCTTGCGAGAAATATTGTTGTAGAAATTGCAGAAGTGTAATGGAATAGTTCTTTTGTGTTGTTTTCACTTCTTGGGCAAGATAAAAGTTACTTTTTTAATTGAATCTCTTCTTTCAAAGTAACACAACTATGGATTCAGATTGCAGGTAGTCTTTTTATTCGAAATTATTTTCTTTTCAGTGTTGTAACAGATATAGTTATTTGTCTAATAAGAATATAAAGTGATTCTTTGTTACTCGAGCGCGGTAATTACAGCGACAACCGAAGGCGAGAGCTGCAATAGTAGATGTACAAATACACACATAATTTTTTCTACTATTGCATCTTATATTATTAATAAAACGTACATTACTGAAAATAAATTCGTTTTGCCAATAGAATAAGTTTCTGTTTTGTTTGTATCCCTGGTAACTATTGAAGCAAGCGCACATTCAATATCTTTATTATTATTTTTCGATTGTTCCATAGAAAACGTCAACTTTATGATGAAAAATTAGAACGTAATTGTAAACTTTTCATAGCAAACGTACAAAAATGATATTTTTCATTTGGATATAAATAAAGATAACCACTTCTCTTTAATTCAAATCTTTATTCTCTTATTCTGCCCCAAAATTATACAATTCTATATCTGATATTTTTTTAACTTTTGTCTGACTGTATGCTCTGATAAATGAATATTATATAGAGAACAACACATAACTGTATATAATACTTTAATAGTATGTTTTTATGTAATAATAATTGTCTATCACGTGTTTCTATATTTATGTTATTATTTTGGTAATTAATTATTTTGCTGAATTTCGCCATTTAATAATAAAAGAAACTCTTTATATATGCAGTAGAGATGGGCGAATATCATCCGCGAATATTGACAGTATTCTATATTCGAGATTTTCGAATATTAACGTCAGTATAGCAAACATTGGAATACCTCGAATATCGCGCGATATGTTGACCTCAATTTTTGACTATGTTTTTCTTTATCATTTGTATATAAACTTAAAGCTATTACAATACTATGAAGTTATTAATAACAAAGATATTTTGTTTCAAAACCATGAAGACGTACCATATTTCAAATTTGTTTTTCGCCAGCTCGTACGTTTCACCTTAAATTTGAAGTTTTCGTCTTTTTCTTTTTTGTTTGTACTTTTTGTTTTAATTTTATTTTATCTTAACAATTTCATTGAAATAATGAAAAGGACATAATTAAATAATTATGAATAATAAATAAATAAACTTTTAGGAGTATTCGAATGTTCGAGTACCTCGAATATTCGAGATCTGATGAATATTTGTATTCGATATTCGAATTCGAGAAATTTGATATTCGCCCATCTCTAATATGCAGTATTACAAATGGAAGAAATAATATTGGCTATTAATTTTTTTTTAAATGTCATGAAATTTGTCAAATATGTAGAAATAGATAATTTGTATTTTTATTTAGTGCTACTTCCAGTAATGGGTAAAAGGCGTCATGATATAATTATTTATTTTATTTTAATATCTCATGGACGTTTATAATACTTCAAAATATCAAGAGTGGTACATACTCTTGCTTGTTGTTGGTAACTTTTTATTGAATTATATCCATTAAATGATATTTTTAAAATGTCGTTATTGCTTTCAATGTAATACTTATATTTCATTTAAAATAAAATAAATATATGTCATTTAAATTTGTAAACAAAAGAAAAAAGTGTTTTTACCGATATTAATTTCAATTATCACAAAATATAATAATTCGTTTCAGTTCTAAGTTTAAACTCATGATATTTGCATCATAAATATGGCATGATCTGTTACTTTTTACACTATTATAAAACAGCAAATAATTCACAATAAATAAAACAGGATCTAGTGAAACAATCTCACAACAAATAAGTATAGTTCTATATTTTAGCTAAAATAACAAAGTTTGCGTGACGCTAGTGCCAGTGTTTTACACGCGCTCACGCAACCAGTCATTGCGCGTGATTATAGCATGGCTCTCGGCACATATGCGACACGAGTTAATTTAAAGTTTGTTGTGATCGGGGCACGCCATGTAAATCGTGCATGCATGCTGTGTTTAGACGACGAGTGGCGTGTGTTTATATACGGGAATGTGGTTGTTACATTAGTTGTCACTGCTAGTATATTGGGATCAAATGTCGTGGTTAAAGGAGGATATTATGCTGACACATTATGACTGTTGTTTTAATTATTGTGTAAGTTAGTTTAACTATAAGTGTATTTCACGGCCAATTGCTTCATTTAATTTTAAGCAGACACAAACAAATACTAAACGAATAAGGCACTTTGTCTCGGGCGCAATCATCCAACGTTATAGTCTTATTTAGAATTAATTAAATCTCTCTCATCCAATCTCCGTATTCTGTAAGTCGATCATTATCTGTTAACGATCGATTAATTAATGACAATCATTATTTTTAATTATTACTCTATAGATTACCATCACTTCGGCATTTTGTGACCAAAATAATACTCTGCTAAAAAAACTGCCACTAATAAAAATATTTCTTTTTAACTAAATTTGTACTAGGCTATGAGTGATAATCTAAAAAGAAGTAGTAATAAAATATAAAAAGATAATATTAACAGATCGATGGATTATTGATGTGTCCAATTAGATAATAAGAGGAATGATTTACTTTAATAGTATCTTTAAAACAGGCGCGGTGGCCGAGCGTGTTAAGGCACATCTCTTAACATACTGTGACGTCACCCGAACCAAGGTTCGTCAGTTCGAATCCGCGTGTCGCCAATGTGTGATTTGTCGTCAAATATAAAATACAGTTACATGTATTTATCACACTCGGGCGCTATAAGCTAGTCACTTATACGCTTTAAATAATGTATCATTCGACTTCGAAAACCGGCAGTACGGAAACGTAAAAACTGCGGCTCGGTGTGTTCGGTAGGCCCAGGCCCGATCTCGGGCTGTAGCGCCACAGATGATGATGATGAGTATCTTTAATATTATCAGTAATTGTTAATATATCTCCGTGGATAATAGTTAATGAAAATATTTTATAACAGTTATTAAACAAATAGTAATACTAAAATAATAAATCCTTATCAACTTTAATAATGTCCGTAGCATATCAACATTTCTATAGAGTATTAAAAAAAAGAATTCTTTGTGGAGAATATAGGGTATATTTTACTCTTATCTCTGACTGGTTAAAAGTGCAAAAGTGCAAGTGAAAAAAAAAATACATTATTCAATTCGCATGTTACTGCAATTATCCATTTGAATGAAATGTTATTAGCCATAACATAGAATAATAGCCTATTCTTTCGGATGATTACGGCCCTCGCTATCATAACATGCTCGTTGAATAATATACTATTTTTCTATAAAAATATGTACTGAAAATAATCCTCGGATAAAAATGAACCAATTCCAAATTTGATTACCATTTTAAAACTACTGCACTCAGAAGTCATATCCGGCTTATACTATATTACATTTTTATAAATATATGACTACAGAATACTCTGCGGAAAATATAGAATAATTTGATTTTGTACTCTGTTCTCTATCTCATCAATTTTTTTTGTCATTTAAATTTTTAACTGTACTCTGTGTCATTGCAGTTTCATAGCGTTGCACAGCATACGACATGAATTTCCACGTTAGTGATTGGCTGATCGCCGAAGCGGATTTATAATGAATATGATAAGTGACATTAATTTGTACTTTACTGTTTGTGTCAATCCACTGTCAGTCAGTGCATTGTTTTCACGGTTTTACTCAGTTTTGTAATTGTGAAGATATATCGAAAAGTATTACTATTATCACAGACAATAGTTTGTGTTATTATAAAGGAATAATAGACATGTTGTTTGATAAAATAATGACAGTTGTCAATTGTCTAAACTAAATTGAGAGTCTGTCATTGTAAATCAGTCTTCTAATTATAGCATTTTAAAAAGAAAATGGATGATAAGAGTTTGCTGCGCAGCATATTTTATGTCCCTGTTCTTTATTAAATATTTACAATAGAAAGGGAGACTTAAACATTGCCTTTAAGGCTTTCCTTTAAATTTCGTGTAAGAGAATAAAAACACGATCTAAATAAGATTTCGCGCAGAAACAACCAGTTGACACATTGCGTTTGTTTACATTCTGCCGGCGGTCGGGAACTACTTTTAACATAAGCGGATTCAGAAAAGCTTCGCGTTGCCGTTGTTCCAAATGATCTCCCGGTCCCTGCTTAACGCTAGCGATTAAACGGGCCGTCATTTTCCTCTTAAACAAACTACCAGCTCTGCAAAGTAAAGTTCCTTAGTTTTTCGTTAGCGACGCCTACGGATATTTTCTATATGATTCCATAAGCTTTCTGAATATAGATCTACCCTCCCTATATTATTTTTTGCTTTTAACTAAAACATTTAACAGACATTGCTTCCTCTTAAGGGTGAGGGTATACAAGACGGTTTGTTCTGTACACAAAGTATTCTGAGTGGAAGTTATGGTATAAAAGAAATTATTAATGTGTATGAAGTAAAAATAGTGTATCAGGATAGAAATGTTTGACAAAGAATAATTGCTAGAAGAATCTAATTAATGAATGTTGAGTGATTGTTTCAATGATTCGTGCTACTCTATGTGTATGTCAGTTGAGACGGTTTGGGCATGTGGAGAATACTTGTGTGTCGATTGAAAAATTAGTGAAATAAGTACGAGATGTCAAATTGGTAACGTTGGTGAAATAGTAGATGAGAGATTATATGGTCGAATAGGAAAGACATTGATGGATATCATTGAATGTTTGTTGAGTGAACGAAAGATACAAAGTGAGAGAAATAAACAAGCTTGTATGAAATATGAAAGGAATTGAATATATTTGGATTCGTATTTACTATGCGTGTAGATACAGTAGGAATGTTTAAGGGATTAACTTACGTCATCAATCGTGAAACCATAAAAATAAGTACTACAATATTTAAGTACCAAACTAAAAGATAATAATTAAGGACATAAATCTTATAAAAGCGTTGTAGGTACAACCACCACATACACCTACACATACATACATGTACACACATATACAAATGAACGTAAACATAATATAATTATTTGTAAATGTTTTAGTCGTTAAGTTTTGTATATTTTCTTTTTGTGTTTCCTGTAATATTATTGTATCTTTATACCTGCTCTTTGTCCAAGTACAGTATTTTCTAAACCTTCCTAAATTTTCCCAACATCTGACATCCGCCTGTTTCCCATAATCCTGAAGTGTCTTTTATAACTCTTTGTTCTCTCTGGCAAGCAAGGCTTGTCAAGACTGACCCTCACCCGTTACTCGCGGACTGCCAACCATACACGAGCCTCTCTCAAGTCACTTTCATAAAGTAAAGAAACATTTTAAAACTCCATTGCGTTATATTATTTAATCGGTTCATTTTTACCTCTATTTCCTAGATACCTCATTGAAATAACAGTATAATTTATTTTTCAAAAATTGGTAATATTGGTGTACATGACATATTTTTTTGCTAAATTGGCATTTATCTGTCAATTGGTTCGTGATTGTATTACATTGAATATTTGTTTAAAATCTTTAGCCGTTTTGTAAATTTTTGCAAAGAAAAATCATATTTTTAGAGAATTTTAATCTACACTAGTGTTAAAAGCTAAACATAGTTTTTTTAATAATATTTTTTGATGAAGTAATTCAATCTCTTAAACATTTCTACTATAATTTTACATACAAGGAAAGCAGGAGCCGCTATGTAGATAAAATATATCAACTTTCTTAGCAACGCCCCCATAGCAACGCATCACATTCTCAAAGCGCTTAACATAATAATATAACAATATTATCAAGTTTACTTTAATGTCATGACGTCAGAGTATAATACAATTAACTCAAATACATACAGGGCGTTAATTACAAAACGAGCTATAGAGTTGAATATGATAAAAACATTTTTTCTTGTGAAAAGTTGCCAAATTATTTATAAAAGAATGATTCAAATAAATGTAAAAAATTAATTTAGCTTCAAGTTTTATAAATATTATTACAGTTTATGGAAATCAGTAAAATTTACATTGTATTATAAACAATTTATTGTTTGATATTTTAACTATCAGATTTAAATTATGGGTTGTGGTTTTCGTTTATTACAGAACATTTAATTAAAGCATAAATCATATTATTCAACGATACATGCTTGAAATAATTTAATTAAAAGTAAAAATTAACAAACTAACCTAATTTTTTTATACCACGATTTTATCCTGAGAGGGGCCTATAAATTCCGGGCAAATGTTTTTTACCCAGTGAATTAAGATCTGTATGTAATTCACATATGATTTTTCTCTGTATTTTTATTGTGTGTCAGAGGCAGTCTCGATTTTTAAACTCCATATACTGAAAGACCTGACATAGGTATCGTCTGCAGCGACAATGTTATTTAAGGAGAATATTTTTAATTGAAATTTATTTAATATTTTTTGGTAAGTAAATACTTACAATTAATAAAATCAAATTTTATTTTATAAATATTTTAATTGAAATTTTTTTTTCTATAATAATTTGTTAACTTTTGCGTAAGAAAAATCTAATTTCCCATGTATTTTGCTAGTTTTTTATTTAACATTGTGTAAATGTTAACGTGACATTAAATTCAAAATCCTTTATACATATATTAAAACAAATAAATACATAACATATTAATATATTTAGTATGTTTTTAAAAATTCATAATAATTGTATAAACAAATATTATATTCAAAGCTTAATTGAATCAAAGCTTAAATGATTCATGATATACAATCATTGTCATTGTGAAATAATTATTGAAAAGCTTGTGGTTTATTTGTGTTTTGTTTGTTTGAATATTAAAATAAATAACATATGATATACTGTAAAATTCAACACTGTGTTTTTACAATAAACATTTAAAAAAATATATGTTTGAATCGGATAACAAATCCAAAAATAGATCATACATTATACTGATATAAATAAAATATAAATATATCATCACGCCTTTTACACATTACTGGGTGTGGCACTCTGCCTAAGCAGATCTCGGCAAGTGACATATTTCTTTGCGTGAAGTGGAAATGAAATTAACTCAGGCGAAGCTGGTTTTCTAATTTTGTTTAATTTAAATTATTTTATTATAAAAGGCATAAAGGTAGTGATACTTGTATATTTATAAAACGATATTATTAAGAATAAGATACCAAACCATATATCGCTGTCGGATTTATTCTCATCCGACTAATAGAACGACTTAGTTAGTTCCAAATTCTCTCGTTAATGTAAATGAAAGTGTAAATCAGTGAAATTACATATTCTTTTAAGATAATTTTTATACTTACATGAAATTTTAGCTTAATTTATCATATTTGCCCTAAATAATAGGAAATTATATTGCTACGCAATTAAAAAAACTTCATTGATGCATCATGAAAACTACAGCTTCAAGTAGTCATGAGCACTTCTTTTACTTAATAATTCGAATATACATGTTTATCTGTATATACCCTTTCGATCGTCGCCTACGTTATTATACAAGATCTGGAACATTGCGCTAGTGTCCAAGTAAAAATGAGGCAACAAATGTTGCAAAATTTAGGCAGATTACCATGGTGATATTGATCAAATATTTTTATATAAAAATGTCAATTCCAATAAAAAAATTTGCCAGGGACATTAAGAGAAAAGAAATATTTTTCCCTATTTTAATCATTCTAATTTTACATACGATAATTATGTAGATAGTGTACGTGTGTTTTGGTACAAATCATTTCGTACAAAATAAATATTGTTTAAATTTTGTATATAATGAAGGTGACAGTCCAACTGTTCGCTGAGCAGAAAGACGCTAGTACTCGTATATAAAATATAAGTATTGTTCTAAAGCCGACCCTGTAGTCTATCTACTGATCATCTTCCTTCACCGCCACCACAACCCCCGATGAGCACAACTTGCAGCATATTTTAATTGGGGCGGACGTAAGCAAATTATGCGTGTATTCGCGCGGGAAGCGAGTAGCGCAAGCAGCGCGCCAAGCGTCAGCGCCAAGAATTAACGAATGGAGTGCGAGGGTGACGCGGGGATGAATACTTAAACGTGGGGCGCATGTGAGTCGCGTGCAAATAAGATGTAGGAAATACGCCAGTGTAGTAGAGTTCAGACAGTAGGGGAACATTCAATAATGAGTTGAATTGTTATTTAATACTTGCATTAAAGGATTTACAAACTTTCGTTAATAGTTATTTACAGGAACCCGACCAACAAAAGTGTTGCACTAGTACGATAAAATAGCAAAATTTTAATTCTGTCAAATCAAAAAATAAAAGTCAAAATAAATATTATATGAATAAGTAATAATTAATTATTTTCTTTTACTCCACTTATCATTCTTCTAAGTTTTGAGACATTATGAACACTTTTTGCCATAACTTTTTGACAATTTAATAATTATAATTAACATAGTTAAACAAAAACAACAATGCATACTTTCAGTTTTTTATATTAACTTATTTGTAAAATGAAATCGATTCTTAGGCAATAAAACATGAAGGTTTTTTGTATGCAATTTGACATATTTATCAGCCTCGCTCGATGCGCTCACTTGGACATATACTATGACACGTTTAATTAAATCCTATATTATTAAAAAAAACTGCAACTGTTCATTTCTTTGCTTTTAAATTAGAAAAGCAAGTCTGTAATATTAGTAATATTTCTAAGCTTTTTAAAAAATATGTTCATTTAGAATCTATTTTCTTGATATAAGTTATGTGGACCATAAATTCATAAAATCTTTGTTTGCCACAACATGGCGGGTGAGTTAATCAGAAAGTCTCATGTCGTCACTGTTTTTCAACTGTCACTGTAGTTGGAATATAATTGACAAATTTAGTATGACTTCATCTATAAAAAGTTCTCCACCCTTCAAATTCTATTAAGCCTATAATTTAATCATTTACACATGCTAAACACATCACCGTTCATTCATCTTATACACTATTCTATCAATTCAATTTTCCATCTAAAATAAAAACCGTCTGGATGAGTCAGTAGCGGCGCCACTGTCGTTCGTTACCCAATCTCATCACAGTTGGCCGCGCATGGCGGCGCAGTGGTGGCGTCGGTGGAGTCGGTGGCGTCGGCGACGTCCACGTACCACGACGCTGATGTCGCTAGCACTGATTTCATTAAATTTTCAACGGGAAACGTCTGAAACGCCGCGCATAACAAATAAGGGAAACTGCTCCAGCAATGGCTTGGTATTTGGCACGCGCACCGCAAATTTGACTAGAGTTTCGTTAAGGTAACCGTACCTACTACGTATTTATCACAAATGTTAAATGCGGCAATGGAAAGAAATTATGGTGGTTGCTCCAGAGGAAATGTTTATTACTAAACGGGGAAATGAGCCATTGTTAACATGGACTCGGTCAATGAACACAAGATGTATACAAATACATTAAAAAAATTATACTCCTAAATAAAACGAATTGTCTAAAGCAGAATTTATTCAGTAAGGTGAAATATTTGATGAAGTAGTATAATTATTACGTGAATTACGTATTAGGAATTGTGTATAAAATAAATTATTTCTAATAATATATTACCCAAGTTAGATATTATTTCCCACTAATACAGTAACTAAATAATTTTTTAAAATATATATATATACACGGTGTTTCACAACTTAGAGCAAAAAATTAAACGGTATATTCTGTACGACGTGCTGATCATGAAACAAAAAGAATTTTTTTTAAATTCGAAAAATTAAAGATTGTTAACCTAAAACATTTTTTGTAGCACTGCACTGGATTCGCTTTCCTATTAAACACAAACAATGAAGTAGGTATCAACTACGAAAGAATAATTACACAATTCAATTATTAGCAGTTATTTATAATAGAATTTTATTTAATTAATAACTTTAACATAATCATCCACCCAGTGGCAGTGGCAACGAAAAATTTTGGACTGGGAAACATGGAAAACAATTTTGCGATTTAAAAAAAAATTCTTTTTGTTTCATGATCAGCACGTCGTACAGAATATACCCTTTAATTTTTTGCTCTAAGTTGTGAAATACCCTACATATATATATTTACAAATTTATGGAGTGTATTCCTGAATGGAATCGCATTGGTTTGTGAATTTAAGAATCTGAGTTCGATTTCCACAGTGGACAAACTTTACACCACATTAAAATATGGCTTCCTCTTCACTATCATCATTGAAGACCTTGACTTATCGGCTGGTATCTGCACTTTATACGCGTAAATATATTCTGCTACCCAGTAATTCGTAAAAGACGTAACAATATATTTATTTTTTCTTGAAACAATATTTTCTATCAGATGAGTTATCTGGTTAACAGACTAAAAGAGTGTAGAAGGGAATACGTTCAAATTAAAATATATTTGTCCAGGGAATTCGTCCTGCATACTACATTTACGTGACAAAATTATATATGCATAAAGTCGGTATCACCAGAACCAGATTAAAGCTAAACTTACTTTATATGAAACCTAAATACTCGTATGTGTACAACTTTCCGTAGGTAATAGTTAAATATAGTTTAAAAGTTTTGCGTGCATATTTAATTTTCAATTGCTTTAAATCGTCTTGAACATTTAGAAGTAGTGAATGTCTGTTACTTTTATAAAAACTGTTTTTCTCTAAAATAATTTAAAAACGTATTTGTAATGAAAGAGAAAGATGCACCAACGCCATTATTTTAGTCAGAGTCTGACTGACCATAAGGTAAGCTATTTCCGAAAGTAGTATATTATTATAAATGATATTTATCATCAAAGAGAAAAATCACATTTATCAAGATGAAGCCCACGACCCACTAAAAACCATAATACTCATTGCACGATGCGAAGAATAGAAAAATAAACCCAACTTATATCAACATTTTCTTTAAAGGCAATTTCGTTCCAATCCGGAATTCATTCTGTGTGAGGCAAATCAATTGCCAGTAAACATTTCATTGAAATAAAAATTCCGTGAGGTTCTTCTTCTCTGATCCGCAGCTCATTCACTTCACGTGCCCTGGAGATGGGCCATGATAAAGTTACAGCTTAATTCGATTTGAATTTAGTACGAGTCTCGGGTGGCCAGGACCAATGCTAGCCATTGGCCAGCTAGTGAACTCAGTGCACACCAAAATATTGCATTAAGAGTACATAAACTTTTCCCTATTTAATTAGCAACAAATCGATTGATAAGTGTTTTACAAACTCGTCTTTTGTGAGTACGGTGACCATTTATTTTTGAGCGATATACTTGATTTAATTAATTTATTTAAAAACCAACTGTTATCTTTTATTATTCAGTTTAAATGAGTTGACATTAAAGACTATTAGGCAAAAGTAATAAATTTGTGACATTTTTAAAATTAAAAAATTAGAAAAAATATCTAATGTCCGTTTTGCACTAATGAAATTTGAATTTTACGTTTGACATAAACTGATAATACTGCATTAAATGTTTGAAAACCATCTTCATATGAAATTTTACTTCTACTTGCTTTTATTCATTTCCCACACAAGATAAAAGTTTCGTTGGTGCAAACACGCATCAGGTTTTTAACCAGTATTTTAAAAAGTACGATAAATAACAAAACATTTCATAAATATTGCAATTAATAAATACAATTTTTTTTCTATTTATTACGATTCTTTTTAAACTTGACCTTAATTCTACTATATAAAATTGTGTTGTAATATACTATTACCGTTTTTAAATGTTTCCTAATTCCAATTGACAAATAATAATATAATTTTCTATTACATTTATTTGTAGCATTTTCTATGAATTTGAAAACGCTTGACAGAATGTGATATACTATAATTCCGAATAATTATAACTATTTTCCTTAATGTTTCTAATTTGTGGCATAATAATAATCTCCTAAACTATACAAAATAAAATGTATGTATACGTTTCATATTGCCATGTGTAATTCGGTACTATAAATGTTTTTGAATAGATTTTTTATATTTCCCATATTTCTATTTATTTGGGACACAATATATATCGGAATTATTTATATATTTTTCATTTAATATGGGTTCATAATGAACTGAGGGATATAATAGTATTTTTTCACTAATCTGATAGATACTTAGTTACCTGATACTGCAGCTAAAGATAAAAATACTGGTTATATAAATAATATAAAAATGATTATGTACAGCTTTATTTTCAAAAGAGGTTCTATTGATTAGGTCATCTAATAAAATATTCTGAAAATATTAGAAAGTTTACATTTTTCCCCAAATTTCAACGAAGAATTGAAAACCTTGGCTCTTTTGCGAGGTAAACTTTAAGTTTACATAATTAAAATCAACACCACCATCTAGAATAGTTGGGTATCCGCCTTTTCCATTTGCTATTTGGTCAGTAACCTAGAACAATATTCCTCAGATTAGAATAACATTTCACGTAAAAATTACCTCATGAAGTATGTTTTACTCACACGAATACAAGTAATGACCTCTTGTCCTATCCCACTTTCAGGGAAAGAGATGGTTTTTTCCTTAATTTGCCAAAATGAACCTTTCACTGAAACAGTTGTTCGCAGCAACACCCTGTAAAAATGTAATTATTTTCATGTAGCTAATTTAGTGCGAGTTTTACATATTTTGAGGTCTAAAAAGATTATGTTTTTGAAGTTCCTGTTCCTTCAACTAATATATTACTTGAAACTGAAAATAAATTCTATTGAACACTCTTTTAGCGTTTGCTTGAGTTAATATAATACAATACAAGCACAACGATTCTTTCTTAATTTAAATATATTCAATTTTTTTTTGGCTAAAACCTTATTGGTCGTATATGATTTTTTGATGTTTACAGTACAATGTGTGAGCGAAACGAGCTTTGCATATTATGTACAATTTAATTTGATTATACGACGTAACTTTTTGGGCTTCTTGAAATATGGGGGCCTTAAGTGACCATATAATATAAGTTTGTACTTACTTCCAATCAGTTTCTACTGGCTTGCATTGGTGAATATTATGTTCATCTCTTTGAGCAGGAATATTAGTTGCTGTGGCTAAGCAACTAATTAGTGTCACAAACAAAAAAACATGAACAAACTTCATATTGTTATGATAAGTATATGTTATAGATTGCCTTATATTTATACGATTTAAATCGTTAATTAATTTTTAATTGCCAAATTATCAGCCAATTTAAATACGAATCGTATAGGGTAACAATGTAATACATTGTCGCAATATTTACAGATAAGATAAAGTTATATTGATTCTTGGAATTTTTTTGCGCCTTTCATGTATAGATAAAATTTGAAGATGAATTAATTTGATAAAAATGTTGGTTGATTGATAAATAATACAATCTATGTTACTACATAAATGAATGAATAAAATTTCAATTCTAGATAAATAAGATTATTTATTGTTATTATTATTAATACACGTGATTTAATATTAATTTAATTTTGATAAAATCAGTTAATATATGAGCAGGTTCTTTATTAAAATTATTATGCGAATGAACAAATTTAATTATTGTGATACATTATTATATTAATAAATAATATTTATTGGTAAAATTTGGTTCATGAATATTCTACACAATACTGATACTTTTTATATCCTCTAAATATTAAAATAGGTATTTCATTTGAAATTTTCATATTCTAGTTATGAAAATGTAATGAACTGTGATATGCTTTTAAATTAAATATAAATATTTTAATAATATATGAAGGCATATCACATGCAGTAGCAACTATAGCAGTGATATTCAGTATAATTTCTTCATTTCTTATATGATTTCTAGAGTAAATTATTTTAATTTATATTAAAGAAAACGGGTTCAAATAAATAATACAAGGAACTATATTATTTACTACTTTATTTTTTTGGAAAACAAAATAAATAAATGCATTGGTTATGAGATATGAGTGAAATGTAATATTAATTCAAAAATAATAGTAAGTCGAGATAAAAATTTGAAATTAAAATTGTAAATACTTAAATTCTATATACAATAGAGAATTAAAATAATTCTTTAGTCGTCCATTTTTGATATATGACATAAACTTATTTTTTTTTAATGAAATGAACAGCTGAAAAGTACATATTTAAAAAGATTTTTTCTTTCCTAATTCAATAAGCTGTGAATTATTAAACGTTAATCAAGTAGTCTAAAAATTTGATTTATATTTGTTGAAGTAAATGAATTATGATGAATTCGTATGTCATAAGGACAATAAGGTTAATAAGTTATTTCATTAATTTATTTATTAGTTTCATCCTTCAAATAATCTTCGCTAAATGTTTAACACTACGTTTAATTCTTATTTACAATTCCTTTCATTTAAAGTAGTTTATTCCTCCCAAAATTATTAGCCTTCAGTCTATCCAGTTATTCCTAGATTGGCTACCTTCAATTTGACTAATCTTTGATTAACATATATTTCACACGAGCAACCATCTCAACTATAAATACGATATTAAGTAAATTTATCCTGCAATCGACAAGCAATCGTACTAGTTCATGATCGACGAATATGAAACAATACATCACGACTATTGAGAAACTCTGTTCTGCATCTGACATCTTCTGGCAGTAGTGACGGCCGCAATTCCCCAGGTACCGGGCATCGGTGACGTCGGGGCGCCGGGACTCGTTCCGCACACAAATTGAACCGACCGGATTAGAGTGCGCTGGCTCATGATTAATCTTACCGCGAGACATTAGACCCTTCATTTCGTAGTTTAATGCTTGTGCTGGCCTCGGCGACCCTACGCAGTGGTGAGTGTGAGTATGAGGTGAGCGACTGAGCGCCGCCCGAAGAAAGCTGTGATGTTAAAAGGTATTTACATACATTATGCCGCAACGTTGTGTACGTATTTTAAGCCTAGGATCTGCCGTGAGCCGAATGGAGTGTGGCAGGAATTTACATGAAATGTGATGTAAAGTGTTGCTGATTTAAGCCATGGTGATTGTGACCCGTATTGGGGAAAAATACTAGCTTCCCAGGAACCTGACCCAACATATACTATCTAAATAACTGTTGTAGTAGTAAGTATTTAAGTACTACGTTAAAACCAGATACGCAAATAATTCAATAACGAAATTTTAAGTTATATATTTTTCGGATGTAACTCCTCTTGTTTATTTTTTTAATGTTTATTATATTACAAGAAAACACAAACATTTATTGTATATGTATTAAAATAAGCTAATAATTAAGACTTTCGTATTAATTTCCCTTTGTGTAGCGTAATAAATTAATTAATTAATTTATCGCGAAATATATTTAATTTCATTAACTAAAAATAGTTATTTCTTTTATCCGTTTTTTAATTTCATATTTACCATTTTAAACTTCCCCGTTATTTTCCGAGTGAAGCTCAGTCTTCCAGCTATTAGGACTAATTTGAACTAGATTGTGATTAGTTCAAAATGTCCAAACGAGGAGAAATTTATACAATACAAAGAATATTGATAGCAGTTTGGCACCCCCGTTATCTGTTTCAAATTTTATGTTAGTGTCAGTATTATAAACCATATTTATTTCTTAAATCACGTTTAAAAAAGATAACAGCGAATTATTTATGGTAATTTAACATTTAACTGTAGTTAATGATAAATGCACATTTAAAAGTTTGATAATTCCGGTTAAATTTTATGTATTTAAATTTTGGTGTTTATATAACATTATTCTAGATGTTATCTTCAAGTTTCTTAAATCTGCTAAAGTCTATCTCATTGTAACTTCACAGTAGATTGCTGTACAAACAAAAAATTATTATAGAACAATTTTAAAGTCACCACAGTTACAAAATTGAGTAAAACCGTTAAAACAATGGATTGACTACAGTGAACTGACATAAATAGAATAATACAAATTAATGTCACTTATCGTAGTCACTGCTGCACTTTTTGTTACATTGTAAATCCGCTACAGCGTTTAGCCAATCATTGACGCGTAACCTGATTCCCCATGTTGTGCAACGCTTTAAAGTTACGATGGGATAGTTATTATATAACGAAATAGTTATATAAGAAATGTCTTAGGTATATTTCCATATATCCATTAGCACAAGTTTCGTGTAAAATTAATTTTGAAAAAGATTTGAGTACATTTCATACAGCAAATTAATTAAATGATATTGAATTATTTGCTATTATGTTATAAATGACAGCCTTTCAACAAGTGATATTAATCTAAATTAATATCGGTGATCCTATTAATACGTTATGAAGCAAATTCAATATTTGTTGGCAGTGATTAATGGTTCCATAAAAATAAACGTTACCTGGTTTCGTAAGTGGAATGGAAACTACAGAAATGTCAATAACTCAAACCAGGAAATAGATATTAAGTATAATCAGAAGAGTTCTCAGATTTATTATATTACAATTTCTACAAGTCCTTGTTTGATTCTAGTCCACTACTATAAAACAAAATTTCATCTTTGCATAGAATCTCCAGAATTCTCCTAAGATCTGTAACTATAAAACCATCAAACGAACATACTGACAATTAAATTAACAAATGGTTTTTAAGTATATTTTTTATGCAATTATTAAAATAGTTTGGCATTTTAAAATAAGAAAGTATTTAAAAAAATAATAACAATGAGTGATATTAAAACTATAATTAATTAATAGTATACTAAAAGAATTAAGTTCAACTAAGAAAAACCTACACTATTAAATGAATTTATGAACTATGTACATACATTTGTACCTAAAAGTTAAAAGCTAAATTAAACTAATACTAAAACTACAACTAACGGACAACATAGAATTATATTTTATATGATTAAAAAATTTACTAGTAAACACGAAATAAAAGAAAAAAATAAAGAAATACAAGTAACAGAGACCAACTGAAAATTTACCTTTGTCTCAAGTTTCACATATCTTGATGAACACCATCTCTTAGTAGTTATATATCTCTGTAACATCAAGAGAGAGAAATGCATGGTTTCTTTAAGATGGAAAATTCAAGCACAATACGAAGTCGAGGGATACAATACAGAGATTGCCACGAAAACTGTACCTTGCACAAAAATGTCCGGCAGTTATGATGTAAATTTTAAATATATATATATATATATATATATATATATATATATATATATATATATATATATATATATATATATATATATATATATATATATATATTCAACAATCATAATATCGAAAATGAGCACTCATGCCATATCAAAGGCACTGAAATAATATTTTAATATTTGGATAAAATCAATATACATATTTATATTATTATTTATAGATTTGTGTGTGGTGTAAAATTTACCGAAAAATATTACATACATATTTCGAGAGAGTTCGCTGGTCTCTTGGGCCTCTCCTCTAAATCCGTCACTGACAACATTCACAAATTTAATTATCGTACAATGTACTGAGACCTAAAATATACTGACCCATGACCGAGAGGATAGCAAAACCTCAGAGTGACGGACATGAATAAAATTTTATTACAAACGAGAGGTATCTTGAAGAACCGGGGCACACTGGCAACCAACATACGTTCCCTGCGTTTACGTGAAAGATGAGGTTGTAAGTAGCAAGGTAGTACATCATTTTCAACGAGGTTCAAAAGGCTTTGTCGCAGGGCGTAAGGCAATAGGAAGAGGAAACTTCCAAATGCAAGGAAGCAGTAAACCTCCCCACTTAAATTATTTCCCTTATATGCTAAATTATCTTATTTTCATTGCAAATAAAAAAGGAACGTACACTTTATGAGAAAACATAAAAACAAATTAAATATACGGAACTTTTAAATCATAAAACAATTACTTTTCGGAGAAATAACTTTTGAAATGAGTCAGTTAATATAGGAGATATAAACGTGCTTATATAACAAGAATTATGAGTTTTATGCTACCCCATTTGAATGAACATAACGTGATTACATATAGACATCCATAACTGAAAGTAGGGAAATTATTATTTTATTTGTCAGTTTTTCCTTATTTATTTATTATTATTTCTGGCATAGTTACTATCTAAATAAAGATTATTATTATTATTGTATATATTCGAAGATTACAGTACTTGACTAAAAAACCTAATACAAAAAAAATATACCTTATATAGTCTAAGAAGTGGAGAAATATATATATATATATATATATATATATATTATTAGATATCTAATAAAATTCGTACAGTAAATATAAATGAATAAATATATCATCACGTCTTTTAGCCATTACTGGGTGTGGCACTTTGCCTTAGCAGATCTCGGTAAGTGATATATTTTTTCGCGTAAAGTGCGGTTACCAGCCGTCAAATCACGGCCCCCAAAGATGTTAATGGTGGGGGAGCCACAAGGGTAGATTTAATTTGGTGAAATTTGTTTGTCGACTGTGAGGATCGAACCAGGATTTTCAAGATCTACAGGCCGACTCGATACCACTGAGCCACCTACTCTATTCGTACAGTCTGAAATAAAAATGAAAAAAATGGTATTATATTGTAAGCCATCAGATTTTTGCAATACCCTGTATATTAGTATTAAACGGAAATACAAATTCCATTTATATATTTTAACTATTTTATGGAAATAATTGTATTTTATTGGGCTGATAACACGTTTTAAATGTTTATTTGATATATAATCTTGTTAAACATATAATTTCCGTAACAAAAAGGAGATATTTGATTGGATGCGTATTCTTGGATTATAAAGGCTCAGCCAATAATCAATTTTTAAATAAACGGATACGCTATTAATAAGTATATGAAATTCAATATAAAAAAAACTAAAAGAATCTTTAACAATGTTCAAAAAGACTTTTGCTAATCAAAAGAAATACAAGTGAATAGAAAAAGATCCATTAGAGGCCAGTCATTATACGTTTTTCAAACTAAAAGATCAATCGAAAGATTCAGGCGGACGCATGCAGCTCGAGCAAGACGCAAGCGTGCATGGAGCGAAAGCGGGGATAAAAAAAATCAGAGATACACACACACACACATCATGATAGAGAGAAAGAGAGAACGAAAGAGAGAAGAATCACAGATGAAGAAGATTGAGGACTGTTGCAACGTTCTAGTAAAAAATACTAAAGCTACCGTTAATAATGCTTCAATAGTTGCTGCCACTGCAACGAATCTTATAAAGGAACTACGACTAATTACTAAATCCATTAATTCTACAGTTGCAGGGATTTTCTGTTTTACTAGCAATTGTTTACCGATCAAAAATTTAAAATGACAAACTGTTCAATGTCGGCGAATTGAAATGTAACAAATTTTAATTTTTAAACAACACCGATGCCCGAAAACCGAATGACGTCCTTGGATTTTTCCATGCGGCTCTCCGTGATTATGTTGTATTAATAAACTTATATGTAAGCCCATCATAAAATATGTCAAAATTTGTTTTTTAAGACCGGAAGTATATGACCGTTTCTATGATATAAATATCGAGACAGAAGTAAAACCTTAAAACATCTGCAAAAGCTGCATCAGCAATTTCTTGGGATTCTTCCGAGCATTATTCGCTGTATTCTTGGTATTCCAATTTAGAAATATAATATAATTTGACGTAAACAAACTTGATTACATAAATTTTCGCTTTTGTCAAGGAATTTTATTTTTATGACAAAGACTACTAATATCTTTAAAATGAATAAGTATCAAAAAAATATGAGTAAATTATATATTAAAATTGCTTTTTTCAATTTTAATCATACTAATGTTGCGAAAAAAATTGTATGTACACTTCCGATGAAACAAATGTACAAATTTCACCTCATGCATTTCTCATCTTAGATTTATTTTTACGCACGCTTTATAATATATTTTTCTGATAGAATGCCGTCTTTCTTGTGTTATATTGCGTTCACTCTACTAAAATGCAACAAAATTGCAATTAGTGAATGATAGATGATATTTTGTTTTGTTTTTTTGTTTACAAACAATTTTCATCGAATTAAATCTACCCCTGCGGCTCTTCCTCCACTAACATCTTTGCGGGCTTTGACGGCTTTTAACCGCACTTCACGCGATGAAATATATGACTTACCGAGATCTGTTACGGCAGAGTGCCACATACAGCAGGTGTGGTGATATATTTATTTATTTTATAATTATTTTGTACGAATAAAACCAAGTTCGGTCTGCTTTTTCCTATCCTGATTTATATCCGAATTTAAATTTAAGGAGAAAAACTTAAAAATATAGAACAAGTTGAAAATTAAATAACTTTTTTCACTTGTTACATTTTTTTATAAAGTATAAAATAACCGACGAAATTATATATTTTATAAATTTTAAAACTTTTATAAAACAAAACTTTATCCCTTTTGTAATCAAAACATAACATTACAAATTAATGATGTATGTTTTGACCGAAACTATGCTATAATAATGTTGAAATTTTATTTTTTTTAGTGTAATTCCAAAACTTTGCCACAAAAATACATCAGCTTTTGTTCTGAACAGAATGTTGTTATCCATCATGACAATGTCACATACAGTGCTCTCTTGATATCGGATTTCACGGTTATTTGCAGATAAACTGTGAAATTTCATCATCAGCTTTTCAGGGTAATATTCATATATTTTTGTTATTTGATTTACTTTATCGCAATTTTACAATAATGTTAATGCGAAGAGATACGCTTCGTCCTCTTCATGTAATTAACAAGTAAATTGGAGAGGAATAAGTGCGAATATAAAAAATATTAAGGTACGAAACATTCACATTATAGTATAGAATCGCATAGAAAAACTAATTTCCCGTGTTAAACGGTTAATGGGATCGTGTTCGGAATACGATGGTGTATGGTGTGTATAAAATTGAGAAGAATATTGTTAGAAGAGGCGGCGTGTTTCAATTGATGTGGAATATATGCCGAATGAAAGATTTGTGATATTGTGACGAACTTGAATTAAATAATAAAGTAATATACAATATCAAAAAAAAAATACATGTAAACAATTCACCTGAATTTTCTGTGATATATTTAATCTTAAATTTATCATCGTCACTGTACCTTCGGTCATGTCATATGACAAAAAATTATACCATATATAATAATAGTTTAATTTATGCAATTAGTATTAAAAGATCCACTTTATTGTACGAGTGGGAAGCAATAAAAACATTTTTAACACGAGGTGCCTACACAATTTTTTTCTGCGGTGGAGTTTTAATCAATTATACTATTTTGATTTGAAGAGTTAAAAGAATTTATTTTGTAGATTAATAAAGGAAATGTGCAATATCTCGTTTGTTTTGAGTACCGTTTGTATTAATAGTGTTATATTATTATTGTGTTTTATTTTCATTTTCTTGCCTTTTGACAAGTCAGTATGGTAACATTACCGTACAGAATACAGCCTACTTTTGTGTATGTAAACATAGGTTTAATATCCTGAAACCGGTAAATATTTTTTACCACATCAGAAGTTGAAACAGCTCTTACTGTCAGGCTGTTGCCTATGTTACTAAACAAGGCCTGGAATGTCACGCTGATTTACAAGTAAAAGTGGAGCAACAAGCGTTGCAAACTTTTGCCTAAAGACAACGATTTTGATAATTTCAGTTAATATTTTTAACAGTGACAATAAAGGAAAACAAAACTTCACTTAATTTTCATAATTCTAAATTTACATACAATATTTATGAAAATTGTGTCTATGTTTATATAAAAATGGACATACGTATTTCCTACAAAATAAATATGGTTTAAATTTCTGTTATAATTGACGCCTCTTGCGGCCAAATTTTACATTCAATGTGTCCCTGTTTTTTTGTGACATTCCAGGTCTTGTATAATAATAATTTAGGTGAAGACCAACCGTTATTAGTTAGTTCTTTGTTACTCTCTCTGTTTTTCGTGGGTGAATGTTGTTTTTACATAAATATGCAGGTAGTATGTTATATAATTCATTCTGAAATCAGTTGAAATGGAAAGGGTTTTCAAAATAAAACAAAATTTAACATATACTTATATTTTTATTACGAAAGAAAACATATGAAACATGCACTTAATTGAGTCTGAAGCTAGCAACAGATCATTATTTTCTTAAACATGATATTATTGTTATAAACTTCACATATATTATAAATGAAGTACGCAACTGTGAACATGATCGTTTGATACTAACTTTCCTAGCAACCATTGCTGATGGGGAGATCTAGCAACTGCTATACTTAGCTATTTATGCTATGGCCTTATTGCGTAACAGGTTTAAAGTATTGTAACAAATTTGAAAACTTGAAATTTACTAAAAAATATAATTATGTATCTGTGTATATATTACAAATTCGATAGTGTAAAAGATTCATAGTAATTTAGTTAAAATGCATAGACATAACAAGACCCACAAAGTCATTCATCATTTGAACAATGAAATTAAAGTAGAGCGTAACCTTATATTCCGATTCCGAGTTGCATCTGTTTGATTAAAAGATGCATAAATTCAATTTGCTCTCTGAACTCCCAGCGTACTTGAATTTCGTAACAAGATAATAAACTAGTGTCAAGTTGGTTTACAAAGTCAACGTAGTATTTCTTCAAAACATCCAACGAAATCATAATTTAATTGACTACGGAATATTTTAGCGTCTATGAAATTTAAGCTCAACTTAATTAGAAAATTTACCAGCGGCATAGTTCTAAAGGAAAACATTGTAACCTGGTTTTAAAGGTTTAACCTCAACTAAAGTTTCACCTATATTGAATTTGTTAAATTGAATTTTTATTCAAATATTATTTATTATATATAATAAAACAGTGAACATGAAACTAATTAAAAATTTTAAGGCATATTTAACCAAGTACAATATATAATATAAAAAAACGGATCTTAGGCATCTAATGTAGGAAATCAAGTTTTCTATTGTCGTTCCTCATCAATAAATTTAGAGAAAAGTGCTTCAAATAATAGTTGTAGACATTAAAATACTGCATTTAAGTTAATCTACAAATATCAGTTTAGTAATTATAATAAAAGTTTGAAAATATTTATTTTATATAGCAAGTAATTGATTAAAATACTATTAAATATTTTGTCTCGTTTTAAAAATTCACATAGATCTAAAATTTATGATTACAAAATTATTACATCTTAGAACCAAAAGCAAAAACCTTGTATATTTGTTCGCATTTTGCTCCAAGCAACCTAATTTTAAAAAAATTAACTACAAAATTTGTTTATTGATATAGAAGGATTAAAACCTATCTTTTGAAGTAATTTTCTTTAGAATATTGGCAAGCAATGATACCGGAAAAACTGATTTGTCACGTTAAATGTTAATGGTCAGCTTTCGTGTAGAATTTAGTATAAATTCTATATTTTGTGATAATTTGTTTGAATTTGGAGCAATTATTTTACATAAAACAAAACTGTCAACATGTTTATATGTATATTGAATTCTTCGATGATAAATGAATGGACTAACAAATTTATTTTTTCAGACGAATTTATAGAATTAAATGAATTTGACATTTTATTCACATTCAATCTACTAATAAATCAATATACTGTATGAAATATTCAAAAGTTTCGACATATTCTATTAGGTGGTACGTTAAAATTCATATTACTCGAACAGATAAATATGTTTTAAATTAGAATCATGTGGAACATATTTAAAATATCTCAGAATAAAAAAATGAGATCTTCCACATAGTTCTATGAACCAACAAATATTTAAATGCAGGATTGAATTTTGTTTTAATTAATCAAATTTATGCGCACATTTTACATTTTAACAATCCTTAACAACATATATCACGCCTTTTACCCATTATTGAGTGTAAGTGATATATTTATGCGCGTGAATTGCAGTTACCAGCCGTTATATCACGGCACCGAAAGATGTTAGTGAAGGAGGAGCCACAGGGGTAGTTTTAACATGGTGTAGGACTGTAGGAATCGAAACCGGGTTCTCAAATTCACAGTTCGACTCAATACCACCCAGCCACCTACCCCATGGTAGTAACAATGAAACGAGTATATGAATATCAATTATTCCTAAAGTAATTTATATGAAATAAAATATAATATTTAATTCTTTGTATCTTTTGTTTAAACATTTATTCCAAAATTATTTAGAAGCTTTTGACGACAAGATAAATTCGAAGTAAGATCTCTTAATCAGTTGCTCATACAGCTTTAAAAAGTCTGTTAACAAACACGTCAGTTGCTAAAATGAATTACAACGAAAAATATTTTATGCGCAGAGAGGTTCTCAATAGAAAATTAATCTCTTTTCCTGTATTTTCTGTTTGCAGTTGAAATTGTCAACAGCAAATGGTGACATGAAAAAATATCATCCCGGCGGGAAAATTATGTCCTCTTATTAAATTTATAGCACAGTTGCCAACGTAATTTAATTTTAGATATATACATTTTTGTGTACCGCTAACACGATTTTTTTTTAGAAAAACTTTATAAAAACGTTGTACGCAGAACAATGTCTGTATGGCCTCGTTACATATTTACGAAAAACGAAAATAAAACAGAGAATATTTTACATTTTACCACATAGCAACAATAACTTAACGTTTACGAAATGAAAGAAGTTGGAATAAACAAATTTAAAAGTCACTTTACGCAAGAAGAACTTTTATCTTTGTCTGATAGTTTGCAGTTTATTTATTTATTCTTCACTTTAATCGAAGGTAACATGATTTTATGGATATTAAAAACCAAGCAACATAACATCACGATATATTTCATTAAATTGAATATTACTAATCTTTGAATCATTAATTGAATATTTATTCAATTAAATTATTCCTGCAATTAATCTTTATCAAACACTTCTATCTTGCATACTACTTTCGCTTCATCCACTTTCATTCTTCTTTTCATACAAGGTCGTATTTTCATTTAAAAAGGAATATTTCGTTAATAAAATATGTAATAGTACATTTTATTATTTATAATTAAGTTACTAATGAAATAAAAGTATAAACAGTACCTACAAATAATCATTTATTAATTAATTATTATGTAGGTAGGTACCTGGTATAATGCCTTATATTTATTTATATTTAATTAAATGTACTATTAAACCAGTGACACTAAAAATATGCGCGTAAAGTTAGGTTACCAGCCATCAAATCACAACCCATCCCAAAGATGTTAGTGGATAGGGAACTACATGGGTAATTTTAATGTGGGGAAAATCTAAAAAAAAATGTTGTCGGCTATGGAAATCGAATCCGTATTTTCAAATCCAAGGGTCGACTTGATACCAATGAACCACATACACCATAAATGTTTCACATTGAAAGTTATAAAATTCAGGTTCACTGTAGTCAAAATGAAAACTACGTCTCTAGTTGGGAAAAGTATATACAATCCTATGACAATTAAGTTATTCGCATATTGACTTGAACGTATTTGCTTTCGTACATTTTTCCTTGTCACCGAAGACTTCGTAATAATTTTAAATAAAAATACTTCAATTAAAATTTGTCATGATCGTGTTATTTTGAAAATAGTGTTCTATGTATTTATGGATTCTGTTCCTTTTGCTCATTTGAGTTAATGAGACTTAATTAAGACCGCGATTGCATTATGAAAATATATATTAGTAATCAACACACAAAATTATTACGGACACATTGAATTCACCTGGCAAACAAGATTTACATCAACTGCATGGAATAAATGATGGAAATGCAAATGAATGAATGTAGTTTGCATAACCAATTTATGCTAATTAGTAATATTCAATAGCAACGACATCTCCCTTCATTCCGGAGAAATATGCATTGGAAGGCGATAGTGATATGAATTGGAGTGTACGTACATACATGCATTCGCCTGTTTTATTACATTTACTGTTTTTTTTATTTACTTGTTTATAATACTACCGTATTTATACTCCTAGTTATATGTAATTCTAAACTGTTTACAAATATTTTTAATTGCTTGTTTGCTCGTCGCCTTCCAAAGAGACGAGCTTAAGTAATCGATACCGTGTTTGCATCATTAGCAATAATTTTAAAAATACTTAGAAACTCTAGACAATTAATCCGACTGATTGACAAACTTTTTCGGTCTTAAGTTGTCTTCATCAAAACTGCTTAGAAACCTATTGTGTTTGATATCATAAGAAATTTTTGAAGAACCACCTTGCGAAATTTTAAAATTCGATTGTCAATTGCTTTACGAAAGTACTTTACTTTAAAATGTTAGCTGTATCTTTTTCATTCCTCTTTAAATAATTCGTAAAACTTTACATTTTATTGCTGTCTTAATTTGCGACCGTAGAGAAAGTAGTATAGGCGTATTCTAGAAATTCTTTAGATATTCGTTTTTTTTATATTCTCGCAACTAGAGAACTTGTTACATAATACACTATTATTTCTCGTGGTAATTTGTTAAGTAGTTTCAAATATTGTTGATTTTGCTTTCGTCCCTTTCATTAGAAGAAACATTTAATAAATTATATAGTAATGTAATTCTAATTCAGATTTTTTCGCATTTATAAATTTATTCGATAATTAGTAGAGCAGAAAATTTTCTTAAAGTATATGATAATGAATATTGTTTTACTAATATAACAATGATTGTGTTCATATATAATTAAAATAATTTTTTATTCAAATTGAGTTAACCGACCTTTTAGTGAGCAGGATTTAATGTAACGGTATACCTCTAGATTTCAAGTTTCATTTTCTGTTCTAAGAGCACGGTTTTAACTTGTTAGAAATAGCTAAAACACCAAAAAACAGAACTTGTGCTACCAGCCACTGAGTTTGCGCATCAGTAAATTTATTTCGACATATCGTATACGTGAAATGCTTCTAGTTTGTGAATTTATTTTAAATGAGGTTATTTGATATCATATTTCTTTTTTTATATTGTGTATTGGGTTTTGTTACACTTCATAACAACGAAAATATTCTTGTTTGTGAATGGTAAACGAAAATTTGTTTTGTTCTCCATTGAATTGTTAAATTAAAACATTTCTATTGTTTTAGGTGAGCTTGGCGTTGGAATAACTGTCAACGGGATCAACAACTGTAAGTACATATTCAATATATATATTTAGTCAGTTTTTATAAGCCGATCAATCCAATTCCCATATTGTTTATAGTGCTCTCATGATCCTCCGTAGAGGTGTAAACTGAGTACTTGTCTCTCTCTTTCCGGAAATTTTGTAAAATATTCCATATATATATATTTAAAAAGAAAATTTTCATTATTGTTGTGAACAGCCATGGAACGGAAGAGGCGCCCTTAGTTTTTAATATTATAATTTATATTTGGCAAAAAAACTATATGAATTTAAATACTGTTTAATATTATTAGGTAACTCAAATTAATAGATATCTTGTATTATAATACCAAGATCTGCTACTGTAGAGTGCCACACCCAGTAATGGGTAAAAGGAGTGATAATATATTTTATTTATTTATATTTATAATACGTATAATCCCGGTTTTTGTTATTAAATTTGTTGCAATTCGGATATTAAGCTTACGCAATTCTGCAAGTTGTTTGCGGCATAACGGCAAGCATACGCATAATAATGATATGTTTGAGTTGTTTAATGCAGTTCAGACCGCATAGGATTTATACTTTGATATGAAACGTCTGAAAACTCTTCTTGTAAAGGTAATTACATTTTCCGGGTAAAGCTGGAGTAAATGTAACTGGAGTAAAAATAAAAAACACAACTTTGGAAATTGCTTATTAGAAAATAGGAAATAAATTTTCATTCCTGTGTTACTTTATTTATGAGTACCTTTTTTCTTATTTTTATATTCTGCGCCCTCTATTTGATATAGGTTCCGCGGCGCTTGTGAACAGCAACCCATATATGTTTTATCAATAAATTCATATTACTACCACATCATGCACGACTAATATGACTACAGACTGTTTTGATGTTAGCACATCGAAAAGGACAAAAGAGGAAATTGTTCACTTTTGGTTTGATTACATTCAGTCATTGTAAAAATTTGTTTATACATTTTAATTTGTATACACTTGCAAATTTAATAATAATATTAATTATTACTTAGTCGCATTTTGTATTTTTTATTACTTGGTTAGTTACAAATGTCGTATATGAGAGTGACAGCTATTGAAGATTAGAAATATTAACCAGTAATGCAAACGTGTCACTATCATAACAAATACTGAATGTTAGTAGTATAATGTCATTATGTATAATATACTGCTCCATGCTATTGCTTTTGCGAACATGAAACACAAGATATTATGGGTATGAGTTAATTGCTTAAATCTTTGAATGCTATTGGCTTGATGGAGCAGGTGGGAGAATTTTCTAACAATGTCACTATATTCTATAATATACGTCTGAAAAAAACTTAAATAAATTAATATAATATTATGGATGTAATTTTTTATCACCAAGATTTGTCCCTATCTGAAATAGTTTCTGCATAGGCCTATGGATTGTGCTATTTTTTTATTTATGTCAGTAAAATAACCTTGATAACGGGCATGCAGATTAAATTAAAGTAATTGATCTAGCGAAATGAATTACTTCAAAGATTTAATCAGTAAATATGAAATAAATAGAATAAAATAGACAAATAAATTATCCTTTTCTACGATTGCTATGAAAAGACAATTGCGCTCTAATTTGACATCTTTAAGTTGACCTTTTTTGTGGAACAATCGAAAAATATCTTTGTCGCGCGTCTCCAATATTAAATGCGCGCTTATTTCAATAGTTAGCAGGTATACAAACAAAACAGAAATTTGTCATGTTGACAGTTGACAGAACGAATTTATTTTCAGTACGTATACGTTTTTTAATAATTTAAAGATGCAATCATAGAAAAAATGATGTGTGTATCACAAGCGTAAAGTGTCTTTGTTCCTCTTACATATTGCAGCTCTCGCCTTCGGTTCGCGCTGCAATTACCGTGTTTGAGTAACAAAGAATCACTTTAAGCTCTTAATACACAAATAACTATTTTCAGTAAGTATAGTATAAGTCAGGTGCCAACTGGCACATTGAATACGCCTGTGATAAATGTATTTGAAAATATAAAATCATCATCGGTTGTCAGTATAATCACAGACCTTCTTAATAACGTGTATTTTGTGTATTATTTAAGTAACCAAACGTAATATTTAGTATGTAATTTATATAATCCATAGAATGTCCAGTTTACGAAAATGTAACTACTGTATTCTTCTTCCTCATTAGTTTCCGGAAGTTTTTGGAAGATATTTACTGAATGGAGTGTAAATGTAAGAGATCCATTATCCTTTTCCATCGCTCTAATTTAAATCCCTAGTATAAAATCAATCATCGCGATTCTGAATTCTGTTTAACGACGTACCGCGTACATGTAGATGGACTAGAATTTTGTTTGATCGATGGAGTATGTATTCAACACAGAAATAAGATATATTCGAGACTCAACGATGTCGCATTGTTGCATTTATTTGTAGTTTTATTTTGTATCTGAAAAGTTATTGAATGACAGAAAATTTACAAAGTCAACGTTGTTTAGAAAACTAAATTTTATATGTTTACATGTTTTTGTTAAATACAAAGTTGTTGAATTAAGTGTATAAAGAAACTTGAACAAATGAAATTATGGATGTAGACAAATTATGGTGTGCTAGAATAGGAATATATGGCGGAAATTAAATATACTGTGAATGTAATGAATAAATATTCAGCGAATGTTTCATGGGTTCCCGCTATCCCATTTGTTTCGATATAAAGCAGTATATTGTAAAAAGGGAGTTCTTTCTTATTTTCGTTTAAAATGAAAAGTAATTGTAAGATTTAATCATTTCATGTGATTTAATTATTTTTTTCATGTATTTGAGCAAATTAATTAACTACCTACTTTTTTATTGTAAAGTAATATTATTTAATTAATATTGAGATTGAATAATCAAAAAAAAAATATTATGACATTTTCTGAGTAATTTGTCCATCTCTGGTTATTAGAGCTAAATTTAAAACAAAACTTTACAGTTATTCGATACATTAGAAGTAGAAGTTGGCGGCTTTTACAAACGGGTTAAAAATAACCGTTTATTTTTGGAAATACTGAAATTCTAAAACTAGTTTTTTTTCAAATACAACAAGAAAGTTAAAAAACTTAAAAATTCCTTTTATAAAGAACAGTTTTATAGAACTGTGGTACAACTGGGCATAAGTGATATAATTTATTTTTGTTGGTCATGTATTTAACATAAAGAACACTTTAAACAATTTGGATAAAGCCCATTGAAAATAAAGTGTAATTTGAGCGTATAACGAAAACAAGTTCTCCATTAAAACCATTCATAGCTCGCGCTGAAGAATTTACATAAATTTTCATACCACTGATTCTTCCACTAATTGCGCCACTGCCTACCATTTTTCGTTGTGAAAGCTACATTAGGATGAAAGAGTGCTTAGCGAATTGCAGAGAACAGCCGAACAGCGCTTGCTAACTACATCAACTTCGCGTTCATTAGTTATGTCAAACTAATGCGGTTGCTTCACTCTCGCACACGCATACCATACTCTGTCTGTTTAATGAAAGTATACAGAGTACGCAGGTTATCTTTACGCGTTGGTGGATTATTACTACTAGTTATATAGTATTTCACGACCTAATCAATCATCTACTTATAAAAACAGACATGCTTATCCTGTCACTACTTTCGCCTGATACACATTAATTCAAGCACATTTTTAAAATTAGGTTATTAGGATACTTAACTAGTAAGGGTAATCACGATATGCCAAACTAGAAACAAAGATACACTTTTAATTTATCGTCATATGCTTACAAATGCTGCCACATTTTTTATAGCCCCTAGAAGATTTGCTGTTGTCAAACAATTTTCAAAGTCAGATTTTCAACTTTCCCGAGGCTATAACTCAAAAACTAAGCAAGATATTGAGATGCGGTCTGAAAGGTTGAATTCCCCATGTTTCAATTGACCTCTAGGCAAGTTTTTAGCGATTTTTATTTTTTTGAAAAATTTTCCAGAATTTTGTTTCCTCGTACAGTTTTTGACCATTATCTCAAAAAACTATAAGACTTATGGACATAAACATTACACCATTGGATTCAGCACGTCGAAATACATATGTATGTAAAATTTCGTTACATTATTCGTACGAGAAATAGTTTTAGAGAAATTTGTTTAAAACTCATAAAAATCCCAAGGGGTACCCCTTGGAAAATAATTAAAAAATGTCAAAAAAGTTAATTTGCTTTAAATGAGCCAAAAATTTGTATACAAGTAGTTTCGGACACGGGGAATTCACTCGTTCAAACCGCATATCAATAGCTTGCTTAGTTTTTGAGTTAAAGCCCCTAGAAGATTTGCTGTTTTCAAACAATCTTCAAAATCAGATTTTCAACTTTCCCGAGGCTGTAACTCGAAAACTAAGCAAGATATTGAGATCTTTAATACGAATCGGCGCGCCTCCGAATCGTACAATATGGAGCAACTTTCGCTACGATTTTTTCGACCAATCAAAGCGCGGTCGGTCCGCCAATCGCTGACGTTTATTGCCAAATAATCAAAATGTAACTAAATTTAATGTTATATATTAAATTTAATATAATTCTGCGATTTCATAAAATATACTATATTTTTTACTATTCAAGTCGTTCATAATATTCCACATTCGTAATAAAAAATTCTAGGGGTGTGCTTGGTAAGGATAAATCTAATAAATACAAGTTCTGAATGAATGTTTTAAGGGTTTGTACTACAACATTTGATGGTATTGTATTTTTATGCTACTCTGTACATCATGAATTTAATCCCAATTACAGTACAGGTTCAGTTATGTTTATATAATATATGAAATAGTTGGAATCGAACCCGAGATCTCTAGGGCTCAAACTTTTACATTGATTCTAACAATTGCTGTAGTTTCAGTACATGTTTGTACATATTTGCACTACAAATAGAACTTTTGTTTAAACATTGTATTTCCATACATACTGCACTATTTCATATTTGCTATGTTAATATATCATACTGTACTATGAAACACTGAGTTATAGTTTAACTATTTAAATAATAAAATTGTAACAGACTAAATAGTACCTAACCTGCATCTGATAATTCAGTTAATGTACATATGATTTAGTTATTCAAAAGAGTATTAATATTTGATTTAATGTTAATAGAAATCTAATCAATATAGGAACAATGTTATCAAGAATGAAAGGCTGAAGATGACATATATTGATAGTGGTAATAATCAGTGTAATGTCATTATTCAAAAATAGATGAATCTAATAATAATAACAATTTTCCTCACTTTATGTAAATTATTATGATTAGTACGTGCATGGCATATAAAATTAAATTGACTAAATTAATAATCAAACTTAATTGCTTCATTAATAGAACGTGATTACCATTCCAAGAACATTAGAAAATCATTGGACATTTACATAATAAAAGTAGTTCTAGTCCCATTGAAACGTCATTACCGTAATGAAGTCAATACAGCAATAATCTCGTCATTTTCGGTGACATTATGCCACATATGTATATATGGAGTTCAACAGTCATCACACGACGCACCAGTGACGTACAGTATTGCCAATCACCCCTCTGTACAGAAAGTTGAAATTTTTGTTTTCTTATTTTTTATGGAAAAATCTCATAACTGCTCATATTTTCATTTAAAACAAAATGAAAGATTCGTGGATGGAATAAATAGATGTTTATAATTGAAGTAAACGAAAGGTTTGTTTGAATAAATACCACTTGAGGTTTTATTTTTCTAAGGTTAAATATGTATTTCCTTCACTTTAACTTGTTTGCTCTGGGGTAAACGACTCGAGCAGTTTGACATTAGCCGATATTACTTCACTTTCGATGTTGCGATGTTATCAAGTTGATTCTATCATCAGTTGTTACCAAACAAAGACGTTCTGGTAAATAAATATTTGTTCGGTGAAATCTAACCCTGGATTATTGTAGATGTTTTGTATGATTATAAACAAGAAAATAAAATAGTCATATTTTTTGAATCGTCGAATTAATTATAGTTTATATGGGGTTGGTGGCTCAGTGGAATCAAGTCGGACTGTATATTTGCGAACCCGGGTTCATTTCCCACAATTTTCACCATCAAAATTATCCCTGGGGCTCCCTCTTCACTAAAATCTTATATATAACCGCACTTCATGCGTAAAAATATATCACTTCTACGGCAGAGTGCCATACTCAGTAATGAAGAAAAGACGTGTTGATATATTTATTTATTTATAGTTATACGAGAAAAAAATATTAAAAGGTATATCCGTCGTCACTGTAATGTACAAATGGAAAAATGTCGAGAAAAATAGACTTATGCGAAGAAAACGAGTTAGAATTATGAGTATGCCAAAAACTCTAATGATACGTAACATACACAATTAATTTCATATTCAAAATACCATACAATTATAAGATTGTAGTTTTTGTTAATATGTAAGACAATACAATGTTCTAATTAATTCAGTGATTTTTTTTTAAATTGGTGAAAATTGGTTCGATCCCCACAACCGACAAACAATTTTCACCAATTTAAAAAATCTACCCCTGTGGCTCCTCCTCCACTAATATCTTTGGAAGCCGTGATTTGACGGCTGGTAACCGCACTTCACGCGAAAAAATATATCACTTACAGAGATCTGCTTAGGCAGAGTGCCACACCCAGTGATGGGTAAAAGGCGTGATGATATATTTATTTATTTTAATTTAGTAAAGTGTTACGGGTCCGTGTACATCATTTAATTTAATGGGCTTAGCATGTATTATATGAGTATATGAGGGTAATCCAATGGCTAGCGACAAAAAATGACTGCTTGATCGTAGTACAATGTATTCGTAGTTTGCGAGGTCAAATTCGGTTGTAAAACAGCCCCCAAGTGAACTTGGTTTCATTAATAAAACAAAATTATATTTTTTTATGTAGGCGCGGTGGCCGAGCATGTTAAGGCACATCTCTTAACATACTGTGACGTTACCCGAACCAAGGTTCGTCAGTTCGAATCCGCCTGTCGACAATGTGTGATTTGTCGTGAAATATAAATACAGCTACATGTATTTATCACACTCGGGTGCTATTAGCTAGTCACTTATACGCCTTAAAAATAATCTGACTAAAACCGGCAGTACGGCAGTGTAAAAACTGAGGCTCGGTGTGCCCGGTCCCTATGTTCCGAAACAGAATGATGGGACATCATATATATATATTTTTATAAATTGCAAAAGTTTGAGTAGAATAATCACACGTCCATGGCATTATCATGTGTGCGCCACTGGGGCACGTGCCCAGATTGCGCAAAATCAAAGCCCTCTTGTTCACTAACAATCATAAAATACGTTAACGTGACGCATTGGTAGCCAATACGTTTAGTCTGTTGACACTAATCGGTACATATTGCGACCCGAACCTAGAGCCCTATACTGCGATTGCCGCCACCAACCAACATCGCCGTCGCCACGATTCGTTTAACATTCATGGGTCCAGCCTGACCGCATTCCGTACCAGAACATGTCTCCCGTTTAACCGGCTCTTGTAAACTGCCAAACTTTCCTGTACCAAGTGATAATAATTGATAAACTAATCAAAGTACTAATGGCGCTATAGATTACAGATACGGCTGTTCGGAACTACAGCCGCCATTACCCAAATATCACGACACTGCTTCTACATTTAATCTGAATTTTATAATTGCAACTAACTTTAACGGTTCATGTAACCTCATGGCTAATACTCGTTTGTAAATATTATATATTTATTATAAAGATAATGGTTTGAATAATCGGACAATAGAATTTTTGTTTGATACGGTATTCTCTAACAATTAGGTTAACAAAGAGAAATAAATTTAGAATAAAATAATTCTGTTTTTATTCCAGATTTAAGTTTGAGCTATTTGCAAAATATAATTTAGAGTTATAGTTATTGCTTCAACATTCTATTAACTTGTAGTGCAATAATTTTTACTTATTTAAGTGAATTATAAACGGAGTTGATATTGGAACTAAAATGGTTTCTTTTAAAGAGTTATAAACTTAAATTTTAAGTTAAAACCAAATAAATAATATTGAATCGGAAGTTTGACAGCAATGTTAACGAGAGTGAAACCAGAAAAATATGTGAACCAAAGTGACATCAGTGTAGCACTGGAAACAGCCAGTTTTGTAGATTTTGTATCTATGAACTGTTATTTAAATCGTGACAAGATGTTTTTTATTTATTTAAATCAATTATGTACAGAAAAGTACGTACCTGATTACACCAGTATGTTTTGTTGTTTTTAAGTTTTAGTTATCTTTTACTAATTTTGTTCGCATTAGATTAAAGGGCACAAATATGTACTCCCTGTTGGTTTATATTTAATATATTATAAGTTTTGTTGCAATTAGCCATTTGATATTTTCTTTACGTAGAATATATAAACAGGCCTGACATTAAGTATAATTATCTTTCACTTGGATAACATACATTAAACATTATAACCGGATATTTCTGTTTAAAGTTTAAAGTTATAATAACATTTGAAAGTAGCTACCGGTAAACTGCAAAACAATAGAAGCAAGTTCGGCAAGAATTACACCGAAACTGTTCAAAGAAAATAGTTTTAATTATTTCCGTAACACGAAATAGTTCTCGCGATGAAAACCTGCATGCTTTCCTCTTCCTTTCCTGCAAACTTTAATAGTGCATCGGCTAATGCATTATGGTACTACTGCAACTTTAATTATTTAACAAGCACGAAATTGCTTTTCACGTGAAACATTCACATGAATGAAGCAGTAATGAAAATATAAATATTCTATTGCGTAAAACTGAGAACCAATATTATTAGTTAATAACAAAGCAGCAGATTTAAGTTGATACGCACATGTACTACAACTTTAGCCCATTGTTTATGAATATACATCTGTAGTCATGCAGAACTATTGCTCAATATATTTATAATTAAAATCTACCTTCATCAATAAATATGCCTGCATGAATAAAAGAATAAGTTGATTCTAGTTTTTATTTATTACTTCTGTAGCATAGCAGTATACATATACCTCAACATATATTTTTGTTGGGTAAAATTTTAACTGGCTTTGGAAATTAACAAAACAGTTACAAAATATGTCTTTATTTTGATGATTTGATTTGATCTGTTTTCATAGTTTTATAATGATATAATCCCTACTAGGGTAAAATCCTGCTACTAGGATAAAATCCCGTGACCAAGTAAATGTATTTACGAGATGTTGTCAATATGACAAACAAAAATATTTTCTTTTTCTTTTATACTATTAGTTCGACACAGTTCGACAATTTTTCCTTATAAATTCATGTTTCATCACTTGGATACAGATAATTAAATTTGTTATTTTATAAACAGCCATTTAAAAATTATATTTCGCTAGAAGTTTAAATTTTTTCTTTCACTAGCGATTTAAAAATGTAAAATATACCTAAATAAAAAATTTATTAAATAATTATATATACATTGCAGTTATTGAAGTATTCAATAACAAATTTACAATCTGGTCGCTAGAAACTCAATATATTCTAATTACCTAACAATATCCACATTCTCGAATATAATGAAGCAAGCTTTAGCATGAAGCAAACGTAATAACTCTAGAGTGAGGATGGCTTCAGATTCTTGGTATGTTCGGAAATATAATTTAAACCGACAGCTTCAGTAACTTCCGTTGCATCTTTCTGTATTCTCCAGGAGAAAAACTTTTGATAAATATTTTGATATATTTCTTGAATAGCTATTGTTTCATAATTGTATCTTCATCTTCCGTTTTAACTTTCTTCATACTGATACATTGTAAAAACTTTTAGAGAACTCACTATTATTCTCTATTTGTAATCCATCTAAAAAACTTACACTCAGCGACTAGATAACCGTAAACGATAAGTGATATTTCAAGCTTCTGACTTCTTTTATAAAAATCTTACACTTAAATAGGAGAAGTTTATTAGGGCAAATTGAATAAACAGTTGTATTATACTCGCGGTATTAACGCCCTTGAACTTCGCCTCTCGCGCGTTTAAATTTTTCGCTCAGTGGTATCGAGTCGGCCTGTGGATCTTGAGAACCCTGGTTCGATCCCCACAGCCGACAAACAATTTTCACCAATTTAAAAAATCTACCCCTGTGGCTCCTCCACCACTAATATCTTTGGAAGCCGTGATTTGACGGCTGGTAACCGCACTTCACGCGAAAAAATATATCACTTACCGAGATCGGCTTAGGCAGAGTGCCACACCCAGTAATGGGTAAAAGGCGTGATGATATATTTATTTTATTTTATTTTTTAAATCGCCTGTATAATAAATAACTATTTTTTGTTATATACCAAATTTCATGTGACCTTTCAGATTTTCTCTAGATACATTTTTATTTTCAAGCACTCTATTTTTTTTTGCTTCTAGCAAAATCATTCGAGCTAACTGATTTTAAGTCTGTTCGGTGAGAGATTATAGTGTTATTATGTAGGACATATTTTATTTGGATTCTGACCAAAAAGTCAACTTGAAGATAGGTTTACTTGGAATAACTCAATTTTTTTGTTTCATATTTTTCTAACTATTGATATTTAAAAGTTTTATAAAACGAGTCTATATGCCATTTTAGAATACGTACCTAAGCAAATTGTATGCTATATTTATTTGAAGGGCAATTAGCGCAGCCACTTTCACAATTTTTTATGCTATATAAACTTGTTTTCATATTAAATGGTCAGTCAGAATTAGAATAAAATACATCCTATGTAACTACACTGTAATCTCTCTCCGAACGGACTTTAGACTAATTCTCGTTTTACGGATTCTGGATTTAGCAAGTAGTTTGCTCTCGTGGTTCAGTGGTATCGAGTCGGACTGTAGAATTGAGAACGTGGGTTCGATTCCCACAGTCGACAAATAGTTTTTCCCACATTAAAATTGCCCCTGTGGTTTCTCATCTACCAACATAATTGGGGGCCATGGTTTGACGGCTGATAACCGCACATGACGCACACAAATATATCACTTACCTAAGATCTACTGCGGCAAAGTGCCACATCCAGTAATGGGTAAAAGGTGTCATGATATATTTAATTTTGTAATTCTATATAACATTTGAACTAAAAAGAGATAATTTCAGTTTTGCTCGGGGATAATTTTTGGTTAATTTTGCGGCAGTTATTTAACTACAAATCCGAGTAGAAATCTAGAATGAAAGTAAGTACTGATTTATCTACACGTAGGTAATTACCTTGACAAATAAAAACTCTACGTGTTAAATCGTACAGAGGTAAATATTTAAATATAACACAGCGATAAAATTAATTTGACACGGTTCCGTAACATGAAACAACCATTAATAACAAACACATTGTCAAGTCTTCTTGAAATTATACACATTCATTTAAATAAAACTTTACACAAGGATCTTAATGGAACATCAGCTATTCAACACGCGCCAAGAAGTTCAAGAAACGACTTAAAGCACAATTATTAATTCAAGAAGAAATACTGCGCGTTGAAAGCTCCGCGCTTGCGCATGAATAATGCTTTCGTTCTTCAACTGCTTCAGGTAATAGTGCAGGATCTTCTATTCACATTATGACACATATTGCTCGTACTTATGGTAAACTTATTCATGGTAACGCGTCAGCGTGATAATATAATGCAATACGTGAGACATAGTTTAATAGAAAGCCTTTGATATTCAAGTACAAGCAGCCAACTCTAGTGAATTTAATACTGAAGGTTATGCTTAATCAAATACACACTTGCAGAGAAAATACAGTGATTTAATTAAACTAAATTAAATTCATTAATTAAATTTAATATACTTTTAGACGGTTTTATAATAGGATTTATTCATTTTAAGCAAACTAAAAATAAATTAAATACTGAAATATAGTGAAAATTCTTATATCATCTATTTCAAATTTAGTGAAAATATGAGCGCATATATATACAGGGTGTTTCAAAACTTAGAGCAAAAAATTAAAGGGTTTATTCTGTACGACGTGCTGATCATGAAACAAAAAGAATTTGTTTTTAAATCGCAAAACTATTTTCCATGTTTCCCAGTCCAAAATTTTTCGTTGCCACTGCCACTGGGTGGATGATTATGTTAAAGTTATTAATTAAATAAAATTATATTATAAATAACTGCTAATAATTGAATTGTGTAATTATTCTTTCGTAGTTGATACCTACTTCATTGTTTGTGTTTAATAGGAAAGCGAATCCAGTGCAGTACTACAAAAAATGTTTTAGGTTAACAACCCTTAATTTTTCGAATTTAAAAAAAAATCTTTTTGCTCTAAGTTGTGAAACACCCTGTATATATATTACATGTCGTCACTGTATTTAATTCACTGTGAGAGAAAATCCAGCGAGGATATGTATACAGAGAATGGTAACAATGGTGGTTACAATTTCTGTTATAATATAATTTGGTCCACCAAAATCCGACGGATCGTAAAAAAACGATTAAATGACCCTTAATTACATCCGCAAATAAACCTAATATTTTTTTCAGCCATAAATCAAAATTTAAACTTTGTCAACTGTTGGTTCAAGTAGGTATCAATATTAAAATAAATTTGTAAACACAATTATTCAAATTTTGCAGCAATATATTACAGTGCTACTACAGAATTGTTATTCTATTTACATACAATGAAATGAAATATATTAATATTAATAATAATATTATAGTCACACATAAACAATTTACATAACAATATTACTAAAATGATATACAAACACAATTTACAAGTTTACTCATCCGATTCAATACTTGAATCATCATTGCTACCTATATGAATATAACATTCGAAATATGAGTATAATACATGGATAATAATGTTAGATTGAAATTTTTCATATAATACGACCTTGGGTATTGGAAGTATTCTGGCAAATATACAGCAATTTCGGTATAAGCATTGAAAGGTTCTTTGTAGTTTTATATTTGAGAGGCTTTTAAACGTTTTATTGCAATACCTCGAGTTTTGGTATTTCGAACTTTATATAATTTCTTATTGTTTTTAATTTGGACATTTTACGAACTATAGAAGTTAAGAGTTTTAAAACGATAAAAAAAAACTATTGAAGCTACTAACAACATTACTGGATATCGTTCGTTGTTTCGATACAAGTTGAAACAAACATTGTTTATGAATTTAATGTCACACGTCTCTATACTCGTATACCATGGAGTTAAGAAATTTATGGAGGAAGTTTACATTGTCAACATGGATAAAGGGGTATGAAATCCAGTGAGCACGGACAAATGTGAGCAATACTTGACTATCGCGATGGGGAAGACAAACAATAAACTAAAATTTTTAAATTTTTGTTATTGGTACAATAAAGTCATAAGTTTTTCGAATAATAAAATAAGTATTTAGTAAGAAATAGTTTTAAAATAATTGAAAAATATTTTAATCTGTAAAGTGTCATATTCCTTGACCTTTGAACAAAACCATTTTATTATTGAAAATCCTTACATTTTCAGATTTGTCTATTAGTTTTTTGATAATATAAAACTATTTACTTTATAAATAAAATTCAGAAATTACTAATGAAACACGATGATTTTTCTAATATTCCGAAGTCGTTTTTCTGTATAATATTTAATATAGTAGAATTATTATTGTAATAATTTTCTCTTTCTTTGGCCTTATATTTATTATTACGAAATATAATAATACATATTCATGTTTCATAAGGAATTCATAACCCGAAATAAATATAAACAGCATTGAATATGAGGGCCAAACCTTGCCTATAGAAGTGAGGATAAATGGCTTCAATCTAAAAATTTGGACTTCTTCCATAAATATTCTTAACTTCATGCTACATATACTCTACATACCTATACTCCATTTGCTGAATAAGTTTATAGACGTCATCATTTTAAGAAAAACTTCACAACGAAAAATTAATTTTATACAGTGATTATAATTGCAATATTAGTATATCTGTTTTTACAAATATTCAAATATTTTCACTGTTTAATAATATCAAGTATTAAGTTACAACAAAAATATGTATTTTATATTTTACTTTTATTGGCAACACTGAAATGTGAATTTACAGTGTTTATTCATAATTATCAAAGAGCGTATTTGGACAGTTTCACTGCTCTGGTGACTATTGAATGAATACTGAAAATACCGAAGGCTTTAGGGCCATAAAATCAAGAACTCATTGCAAATTTAAGTAAATATTAAAAGGCGGAGAAAATCAGTAATGATATGATACTTACATATTAATGTAGCAAGATATGACGTCATCGTTTTTAGTTACCTACTTTTATTTATGACGTGTATAAACTTGTTCAGCAAATAGATGATAGATAAATATACTCCGAATGTGCGAATGCGCATCTTTCCAACGCACGGAGTGAAAATATAGAAAAAGTCGTACGCCATTTTGATGCCTTTTGTGAAGTTTGTTTACTATTTACACAGATATGGCAATTGTAATTTTCGTTTTTCATATATCATATAAAGTCATTTACATTCCTATTCAACATTTGATTCGATATTCACAGTTTCTGTCAAAAAATTTTAAATTGTTAAAATTTAAATAAATAAATCCATTTTAAAGAGATGGAAGTTGGAACAAACGTTTCTAAAACATCATAATTACTGAGTCAAATAAGGCCTTTTGTTTTAGTTATACAGTTATAAATTTTAGATTGACATATTGTGGAGTTAAAATGTGATCACTATTCACTCTGTAAATTATTAGTTTGCAGATATTTTATATTTGCGTATTGGTACTAACAAAATATCGAAATAAATTGGCAAAATTTAGTCTTTCGAATGATAAAATTGTATAGCAGCATAAAAATAAAAAAAAAATAATAAAATGAGTTACCTACACGTATGTATATACATCGTGATTATTATACAGAGGTCAAATTTTTATGAACAAAAGGTTTATGTGTTCCGTTTATTTGGTAATAGTCATAAAGTTTTAGTAGAGGGTTCTGCATCTGCATTGTCAAACCCCCGAAAAATCGTATCGTTATGAATTTTCTATAGCGGCGCACAATGTCATTTACACGTGCCAAATTTACAGCGTTGCCAAACAGCGCGGGTATTTTAATGTTGATTGTTAATTAATCCGAGCGTCCAGTTGAATTGAGCGCGATTTTGAATTCTACGACCGGCAATATATCTGCTGGAACGATGTTTTCACTCCGCGCTTGTTATCAACTGTCAATGGCAATGGTGGTATCGAGGGTAAATGTGGGCGCCGCGACGCTATAGGGAGGGAGATTTACCAACAACTCATGGTGATGGTACTGTCCTATTTTGATTATTCTCAATCCGTATCTCTAAAATAAATTCGCGATAATATTGGAAATCAGATTTTTGCATATCAGGAGTGTACGGCAAACAAGTATTGTACTGAATTGCATATGGCGATATTAAATCTGTACATGCATCTTATTTAGTACAGTTTCAGGGAAAAAACTAAGGACGGGCCAAGGTGGACCATGGCTCTCCTTACGTAAGTCTAGGCATATCCAAAAATATAAATTCAATAACATATAAATTAGCTTTTCCGGAAACATATAAATGGGTAGTAATTACTGTAATAATTTCAATGTCTAGTGCTGCGTGTGAGCGAGCGTACGTTTTTGTTTGTCGCTAAACAAAATAACTAATGTACGCTTCACACATTTAGCAATAATTTATATTAAAAAGGATATTGTGAATTCAATATCAAATGTAGAAATAATTGATGAATTTGATGTTTTTCATCAAAATATATTCTTTTTTACTGTCCAACTGCAATTGTGTGGAATTCATTTTCAAAAACAAGCGCAGGGAGATACTCCCTTCCTTCCTCATTTTTTTTACTTCATTTTCATTTCATTTCATTTTTTACTATACAGTGTGTAACTGCAATTGTGTTAAATGTATTTTTAAACAAGCGCAGACGATGCTGTCTTCATTTCTTATAGATCCGTTGTTAGAGAAGTGGGCGTAATTGAAGATTTACGAAACAGGTGTACAGGAGCGAATGGATCAATGTTTGTTGCGTGATGATGGATTTTGCTTGTGAGAAAAGAAAGAGTTCGTATGGAGAAAGTGTTAATGTGGTCGAAACGAGTATCGTGTGTCAGGATGAGAATGTTAACGGGTTCGTGCTACCCCATTTAATGGGATATAGCGTGATGTTATGTATGTATGTATGTACGAATATCCAAATCTTTTTCTCAAACAACATTATTCTCAATTTCACATCGTAGACCAACGTATAAACTAGAAATAATTAAATTATAATATTGGTATTAAAAAACTGATATCCTATATTAATTGTCAACAAGTTTATCCGTTCATCACTTTATTTTAATGTAAAATTTTTATCTTTGAACGAGCCAGTAGTGGCTGAAACAGTAGGCGTCGAATCTGTGGCATCATGTGCATGTGGCGACTACCGATGTCATATTTCATTGCCTGCGGGGTTTGCGGAGTGGCACCACGGCGCGGGGTTTCGGTTTAAGAGCGCCTATCTTCACAACAAAGTTTACCACTCTCGTCACTGTCAATTTCAACATAATTAAATTCATCTGAAATTTCACGGCCTTGCAACGTCACAAATTTAAATGATCTTAAGTAATATTGTTGAGATTACGAGCCATTAACCTATTTTGCAGTCATCCGGAAAATATATTACCCGTTCTGTTCAGTGCTACATGACGTTTATATTTCATTCATTATATACTTTAATTATGTACGAGGCAAAGGTTAATCAATATGAATTTTACATTTATATGTTTACGAAGATATATGTTCTGAAGGGATGATAATGTTTGTATCGGATTAATGAAAAATTATTATATTTTGAAAATGAGAGCATAAAATTAATGGTTCACTGAAGACAAATAGTTTTAAATAAATTACAATGTAGAAAATAAGTCAATGTTGCTGCTAACAATGTTACCAGTAAATTTAAATTAAATATGTAATTAAGAGTATAATTTGAGATGATTTCAGCATATGGAACGTACGTCGATTGAAATAATGGTGAAAGAGTGGAATGTTGGTGAAATTGAAGGGAGATAAATGTGTGTACGTCGACCTAAGAATGAATTAATATGATTGAAGGTTTGTTACGTGAATGTAATTTCGTCAATTAAGAGATGAAAATAATATTTTTCTTCTCTAGCAAAGCAAGTACATTTTTCTTCAGATTCAGAAGGTATAGCCATATCTATGGCATCTGGAAAACAATGGGAAACATTAGTTAAATGAGTGTACATAGAGCAGTGGTTTCCAAACTGTGGGGCGCGCCCCCATAGGGGGGCGCGAGATTGTTTCGAGGGAAGCGCACTATATAAAAATATTATTGAGGCTTATGAACACATTCTCCATTTACATCATAGCACACATGTGTTTCTAACTCGCGCTCGCAGTAAAATATCCCTAGTTTAACAAACAAAGCCTTAGAAATTTTATTACGTTTCGTAACATCTTATTTGTGTGAAACAAGCTTTTCCGCTGTAGCTGTTTTAAAGACAAAATATCGAACTCGATTATTCGTTGAAAAAGAATTGCGAGTGGCGATATCTTCAATGACTCCTTGGTTCGAGAAACTGAAAAACAAGCGCCCATTCAGCACACTCAAAAATTATGATTATATTGTATTAAATATGCCTAATATAAATTAAATATAATTTCCAATCTTATTACAATTTTATGTTTATAAATGTTGTTACATTATTTTGTTCTATTATTATTTATTTATTTATGTTACTCTGTACAACAGGAATTCAATCCCAATTACAGTACAGGGTCCGCACTCACCGAGCCGCAGTGTAGTAGTTCATATAATATTTAGCTTGAGTGAGATTCGAACTCGGGATCTCCGGATTCGAATTCCGTATCGCTACCCACACCACCGTACTGACGGATAATACTGTAATAAACATAATTTTAGGTTAAGAAAAAAATTTGTTATAACAAATATCTTATATAATAACAATATTTGTTTATAGTACTCATTTTTTTGTATTCTATAAAATAAATTATTTACGATTTTTGAAGTTAGGCTGTTTGGAAACCACTGACATAGAGAGTGGTGGCAATAGTGTTCTTTACTAATGATCACGAGGTATTCTAACATGGTTAGAAATAGGTGAATATTTGCTATAGTTTTTAAGCAGGTCATTTTTCTGTCTATAGATTATAAGTATTTAAAAATTAATGAAAAAGAATATTTTTTGATATAACTGGTCAAGATACAAAATGAGTTACTATATATCGTGTGTTGTTTGGATATAAGCTGGAACAAACATAGCGGACAAGTATGTATATCACCACATTCTATATACTCTCATTCTAATATTTGTGATAATATATCTTATCCTAATTTCTAATTTACTCCTGAAAATTTTGCTCTCTGATAGTGTAGTGTAAGAAAGTATATATAGGTATATATATATATATATATATATATATATATATATTTTAATCCGATGATTTTATTTCATTACATTTCATTTAAAATAACACTGCAAACATAATTAAAATGTTATTAATACTAAGTTCTAACTATGCCAAGATACTTATATCTTGAAATATTTTAAATGTTCTATCTCGGCGAGATAGTAGCGGCGGCGACGGTCTTGAAGTAGGTCTTTGAAGCAGTGTTCCTGTTCCTTGCTCGTTAAAAAAAGAATTTGCTGGGATTATCGACCCATGCTACCTACAGGCGTACAGCCCTTGGCGCGGAAAAAAGATGTCCGAAATAAAGCATTAATCACCATTGGCTGACAGCTGAAACTAATTTCGTTCTTGTAATGCATATTTTTCCATTTCGCAAATTTCATTTCACAAATTAATCATTTCATCCGTGCAAAACAAAGCGAATGAACGAACAACTGATGTTATTAAAGCTTCGTCCAGTACAGCCCAGAACACCACCAAGTAATAAAGAAGACACGCCGTAAAACCATACCCGCTGTAATAAACAACATATCTGTGGTAAGATTCCGTCGCGTTGCGGCTGCGGTTTCCCGGAGAACTCCGAAGTTTTCGTTGTCGGCAGCGGCTCTTGCTATAAACATCCCCGAGTTGTACTGGCGCCTTCGACATTGATTTTTATTGGACGCTCGGTCGAGCGGTCGCGGCCGATGTATGACATGAAATCGCGGGTTTCGCACAAGACGTCTTTATTCTCGCTGCTGTTAGATACTTACTCCTTAAGACCATTCTACGATATATGTGACAGGTCTAAATTTCTTGAAACTTGACACTGTAAGTAATCTAGAGCAAAATTTTAAGCGGAAATAAAATATGGAGAGGTACAATTAAAAAAAAATTAAAAAGAAAGTTAGAGGGAATTTTTGTATTGAAAGTAGTCCACGCATTTCATTTCACTTCTATTATTGACATTACTATAAAATAAAATTTAAATGTTTTTGTACATGTAATTAGAATTATCATAAACCGGTCGTACATATAAAAAATGTGTAACGTTAAACTATCATATTCATATTTTAAAATATGTAAAATTATTGAGTAGATTGTGTCTTTAAGCCATGTTATGATATTCACCTTTAAAACCACGCGCGAGCGTTTGATGCTGCTATATTCAACAAAATTATTGCAATCTAGCATTTATTTACTATAAATACCGTAGTTCAAAGATAGTTCAAAGAACTAGTTTGTAAATAGTCATTAGCATACCGAGAGTGTCTATAATATAATCAATATGTTAACAGTATATTATTGTACATAATTTGAAGTACTGTACTATTTCTGTATGAAAAATAGGGCACTATTACGCCTGAATTTTGTATTAAAATGTAATTAGTTTTAGAAGAATTATTTAAAACTTTAAAAGATTGAAAATATAATCTGTCATCAATCAATAGATAAAATATTAAATGTCAAAACTTAGTCATTGAACAAAACTTTCTTCCATGCTTGAATCCATTCAGCAGAAAGTCTGGCTAAGGGAGAGACTTTTCCTTTTAAATACATTGATTCTGAATGGTACAGGGTTGCCAAATTTAAACTCTGTTCACTCCAAGATTCGTCAACAAAATACAAAAAATCCCTAGTCTCTAAATTTCATGTTCATATTAGAAAATTTGCTAAATTCTCTTATTGTCTTTGTATACAACCTCCGTCAGAAATGTCTATAATATTTATATTTCTCTATAATTGACAAATGAAAATGATTCATGACTAGTGATGTAAGTTGGGTAAATACCCAATGGGTAAGTAAATACAATTTGGGTATTTACCTGAGGTTATATTTAAATACCCAATTGTAAAAATTCTTGTCAGTGTCGAACAGTGTAATTTACTAAGTCTGAACAGAAATAATCTACAAGAGTCTACAATTCTTTTAAAATAAGTAATACATGTCTAAATATATATTTTTTTTTATTTCTGTGATATTATTTTGTATTTATTGTATTTAATAAAAAAAAAATTTTTTAATATCGTATTTTTATGTGAATTCAAATATTTTACAATGATATTGCAAACCCATATTCTTACTATTTGTAATTACTAAATTTATGCTAACGTGTAGGTAAATACCCGAGTATTTACCCTGGGTATTTGCCTAGAAAAATAAATACCTGGGTATATTGCTTCACTATTCATGACAAAAAATAATATTCCTTTCAATTATTCGTACAAAAATGATCAAATTATAATTCTACAAGTTATAACGTTTTCAATTTTGTCAATATAAAGATTATTAAACTTAACAAATGGAAAAAGTTTTCAGAACTTATAATTAATCATTAAAACAGTTTTATTTCCTGAAAAGTACTGAAAAGTCTAAATAAATAATTTGATGGAACAAATCAAAACCTGTTTTACTGATTATTAAACTTAATAATAATGGGTCATTTTGTACACTTGACGAAGTATAATAAATTTTAAAAAGGTTATTTATCCAGAGAAATTAGTTATTAATCTGCTAAACAGAGGATTCCAGTTAAAAGAAATGTGAATTAAATTGTGCACTATATTTTTCTCTTCACTACTCATGGCAAATAGATAGCCGCAATATATTGAATATATGTTTCTGTCAGATAATGATAGATGTCGATAATCTAGAAGGGTGTCTTGATTTATAGCGCCAAGCGACATCTATCGATCTTGCCCAATAAGACGAGAAAGAGACATAACTTAGCTCGGCATTAGCAAGTCCGTGAGAAACGAGCTTTGCTAAATCCACTCATAATTTACCCTTTACCAGGGGTGGGATTCAAATTGCTTTCTGTATTTCCCATTGCGTGGAGACGTTTCCTCTCTGCGATGTATTCCCGTCACGTCGAGCTAATTTGACTCTCGCATAAGCACACAATGTTCATGTTCGCATGTGTTCTGTGCAGCCATTTCACTTTTCAAAAGCTAGGAGTTGCTCATTTTAAAATGACTGTGTATTAAACATTGATTATAAATTACTATCGTAAGCTCGTATTCCCTAACAAGCAAATTTATAAAGAGGATTAAATTTGGGGTTAACTAACTCTATTTTTATTCTAGACCAACATTATTTGTTTTAGAGCAAATAAGAATAAAAAAAACATTGCAGTAAATTTAGGAGTTATTGCTAGTTCTTCAAAGGTCATATATTGTTGTATTTTAATCATGTTTTCACTTTAGATTCAATTGTACGATGGTACTCCATCTTTGGAGGACGTAATTTGACGGCTGGTAACCGCACTTCACGCGAAGAAATATATCATTTACCGAGATCTGGTACTAAACAAAGTTTTATATTCATGTACGTTCATTCACTCATATTTCACTATGGTTCACAATTACTTTCGCTCACGGATTTTAAAATTTAGTTTATGTCCACCTGCATCATATATTTTAGAATTACTTGATCTGTAAACTTCTTTTATAATGACAATATAATTAACCTAATCAAAATAACATTATGTAATTGAGAGCATATGTTACATTTTTCCTCTCTTTCATGACATTAAAAGTGACTCCGCTTACGATATGAAATTTCAAATTTGCTCATAATCACGCAGGTCACGGTGTGACCCATCGTGACCCGATCAAGCTCACGCCTCGTGCCCGGCTCTACTATAATTTTTTTTTACAGTATTAAAAGTAAAGTACTAGTGGATTTAAAATAGAAACAAAAAATAATATTTGCATTTAATCTGTTTGATGAAACTGGGTATAAATGAATATAAAAGGAGAATACGTTTCTCGCTACCATTTAGTTTCTATTTTTTTTCATCAAAATCACGAGTCATTACATACTTGTTTCATGTTTAATAAATTAAATAAAAACGTACTTTAAAGTGTAATTACTGAATCAAATTTAATTATAAATATAATTTTTGAAATTAATGAGTTTTTCCTTGCAAAGATACTTCGTTAATTTAAACCAATTTATTTTACTTTCAATAAAATCATTCTTTTTTCCTGCGACGGTGTTGAAACTTATTACTTTCTGCACTCATGTATCAAAAGAATGACATTATTATTTTCGGTTGTAATAAATACAAAAAATAAAACAATGGAATCCGCTACAATCTTTGATATTATTTGAGAAAATAACTATAAACTAAATAATTTATTATTACGTAAAATGCTAAATTGTGGTAGAAATAAGTGTATTACGTATTGAATGATCATTGGAAAACTTGTGTGAACGCTTTCCAATAATACCCGTTCAACACTTGTATTACAATATGCTAAAAGAATAATTAGTACTTGTTATACCATGAATATTTTACGGAAATTTTTGAAATGTATGTAAAATTAAGAATAAAGTTGTTAGAAGAGTAGGCGTGAGTCAGTTGAAAATGTTTGACCATGTGAAACATACACAGTCTTTCACTCTCAACATCACTAATATACACCTGTTTTATGTCTTTCATTTAACATACCGGACGTTGATGCCGGTTAGAAATGATCATAGAGCTTCAACATGCAATTTTCTGTTCGCCTGTTTATTTTACGGCAAAATTGTGGAGTATTAAGTTGTTATAATTTTTTTGTTTCCTCGCAATTTTAAAAAAGTAAATGCTAAACTTTTGTTAATTAGTTAGGCAATATATGTTTTTTCTTTTTATGACAAATAGGTTAAATGTCAAAAACAAAAATAAGAGTCATGGCTATTGCCTACTATTTAAAAAGAAATACAAATTTATGATAGTATTTTATGCAACAAGTTTATAATGGTAGCTACGAGCTTTTATATATATATATGAATGTCAAACGATAAAACAAAGACTAAGAATTTTTTGAGCAAATCATGGAAATCATTGAAATATGGAAACAGTCATTAGTCTCTATCATACTGAACATCTGTATAGTAATGAAAATCTGGAGCCCAATGAGTATCGTTAAAATACTGGTAATATATATTTTATAAATAAATTAAAGTATTGAAATAGAAAAAATAAACAGATTTATATGTAATTTTTAATTCTAAACTACTTTATATTAGTCTACAGTATTTACCGTACAATAAACAGGAGAGCAGGAAATTGCATAAAAAAATATTAATTTATTTATGTTACTTTATACAATAAGAACTTAATCTTAATTACAGTACAGGATCTGGACTCACCGAGCCGCGTGTGTTAATTCATATATTTTTAGATTGAGCGGGTTTTAAACTCAGGATCTTCGGATTTTGTCACCCCTAACTGGTACTATCTGGTATATCGAATGAAAGACTGGTAAAACCAGTGTATGTTGGTGAAGTTGAGGGTGAAATATTGTGTAGACGACTTAATAATGTAGGAATAAATATGATTGAAGGCTACGCGAACAAATGATTCCGAATTAGAGAAATTATGAATGAGGATAAAGTAGAAAAATAACTATAGTTGGCGAGCATTAACTGTAGAACATACTTTGTGAATAAATGTTCAGGGAGTGTTTCAGGGTTCGTGCTACATTGTTTGATAGGACAGAGCATGATGTTACAACAGCGAATCAAATACCGAAAAATAACATTGTGGTCAAATTTTAAACTTTAGTTAGTTGTGAATAATTATTAATTAGTGGTAAAAGCTATTTGTTATAAAATCCATTTGTTTTATTGATTTACCTATATTGTTGATAATTGATACGTGATAATTTTAATTAAATTTGTTTTTCCATTGTGGCATTTTAAAATAGCATAGAGTGGTTTTAAAATGACCGCAGGTATATGCATATACTGTGCTCTTCACTTTCCACTACAGTTTCATTAATTTCAGATGAATATAGAATTACAATGAATATGGATGTCGAAAAATGAGCAGCTGAAAATTCGACAGTTCAAAACGAAATGTAATTTTCTTAATGTACATTTTAATGAATGTAAATTTAATTTTACTTTGAAAATGATACCTCAAGTTAACCATATTTTTATTCACGGAATAACTTAACAATTTTGCAATTTATGTGTCGGTGTTAGTATTCACAATATTTAGCATTTTATAGTTTTTGTTGTTTGTTTATAAAAGAACCAGTTTTCTCTTCTTTTTCAAAGAGGGTGTGGAAAAAATGAGCATCACGTTTTCCTTGCCAATTACCGTGATGAATGAAGTAACGAATAGCAAAAACTTTGCGGTGCTTTCGCCCAGTACTTTTTTACAAGTTTGTCGAAAAAGAGATAGATGTTCTTTTTTATTCTTTTCTACTCCTACTTGTTTGGTTCGTTAATTTATTTTGTGGGCGGTTTAAACTTCTTTATGTTATTAATAATTTCTCAAAGAGACAAGAATAGAATCATATTTTTAAATATTCTTTTTGTGCTTAGAAAGGAATTCGTGTTACACACGGATAAACCAAAGTATTATACGTAACTTTGAGTTTATAACAGTATTGATTTTACGAAAAATACATTTTATGCTTCAATTAAAAATTATATTTTTTAGTTATTAATACTTTTGATAATTGCAAGATGTTTTTAATTATAACATTGTTCGTATTTTATCCAGGCTATAATAGTCATAAATGTCATTTTTAACTAGAGAGGGGTTATCTACAAATTAAAAAAAAACATCAAAAATCAAACTATATCTAAGTGATGTTAACATTTATCTCCTGTACCATACCATTGTTTAAAAAAATATACTTCTTTAGTTTGAACAATACGTTTGACATTTAATTATTTATCAATATTTTAAATAATGTTTGAAACATTATTATGACTACATTATTACGAAAAATGTTATAATATAAGAACATTGTATAAAAGTTTTAATTACTGAAACATGTATTTTAAATCAAGCAAAAAATGGTCTTCTTTCGGCATTTTTTCGTAAAATTATTATTTGTTCACTTGTAAACTCAATTCGGAGACATACTGTGTATATTTAAATGAATTCTGCAACTAGGAGATATATTTTAAATTCTTAATTTATTTACAAAATTTGATGCTGTTTAAATATATATTTTTAAATTTTACTAAAATGAGAAACATTGGAGTATCGTCAGGTTTTTAACTTAAAACCCTGGAATGTTCTTACCAACTGAGCTGCGATAACTATGATATTCAAATTTGATGTTATTCTAATTTTGCATTCTATTTTTGTTGTTATATGCTGTCTCGACCCCATGATACTCTTATATACTGAAAGATTTGTATATATATATATATATATATATATATATATATATATATATATATATATGTATGTATATATATTTTATTTTTGACATTTAGCATAATATCACGACTGACTGTTTTAAGAACTTGGCTTTTTGAGAGATAATGATATTTGAAATTGGTTGCATTTTTGTATCCGAAGTTTATTGTTAGTACATTTTTTAAATAAAATAAAATGTTTAACCTCATTTAAATTTTGTTTGAAAAGAGAAACGAGTGTCACATTTATTGTATACATGATTTTGACACTAATATTTCGTCAGTGTTTTTATTCTGTTCGCGTGAAATGCGAAATTATACGACAGCTACATAAAACACAGTGGTTCAGAACATGAGCACAAAATGAAAAAGTATACATCACTGCTTACTGCGACTTACAGTAATAAGTATTAAAAGCGCTCGAAATAATAGCCGAAAATTTACATAAAAGAAATATAAATTTCGGATATTTGCTTATCTCGACAGACATTCCTAATATATCTCCTGTTATTATGAGAGCGAGCGAGATAGCTAGAGGGCGGATAAAGAACATGCGAAACATGTAATAATAAAAAAGAAAACCAGGTTCGAGAAAGGATAGCGCCGAGTAAATGATTTCTTGAAGATACTACTATCAAGTCGTTATGAGATTATCCTCTTTAAAACACAACTAACAGTATTCTGTGTAGATGCGTGGATCTCTCGTAAAGTAACTCCGCAAGTTCAGAGTTGTAATCATTTTTAAAATAACTTTCATCTGAATATCATAAACCTAAAACTGAATTAGTACTAAAAAGTTACAACAGACTTTTAGCAAATTATGTCAGTACTTGTTAAGTTATATTAGCTTTTAACACCATTATAAAGTGATTTTGATTTAACTTTGTAGTTGGCCTGCGAGAATTTTGTCCCTTTTCCAACTCTTCCAATCTACTCTGTCCTAGGGTCTTTGTTTGAGATAATATGATGTAACGACGTTATGAATACGCCAACATACCTTTTGTAATTTTTATTTAACAAACAGTATCTTGATATTTTAATTTAAATTTTATATTACATAAAAAATTTAAAGATTTTTCATCACTTTTAAAAAAAGGAATAAAATTCTATTTTGAAGTGACACTAAAAATTTAAATTGAAATTTCATTTATGCTGTAGTAATAGAATCAGCAAGTCAGCCGAGATACTACGTCATGGTTAGTAAAAAATGTTTTAACATGGAATTACCTGAAACGATGTTACTTGAAACGAAAACAATATTCGTATTTACTGTAGATAAGGGCGAATAATATATATATATATATAGTAATTTTTTGCACCGAAAATGAGTATGTAATGAAAACAATAAATTACAAACTTTTAATCAATGCAATCGCCTGACAACAGTGATATTATTTCACTTATTTCACAGCTTCGCCATTCAATTTGATTTCAACCTTATTCTATTGTAAGATAAAACTTTGTATATCATAATAGAGAGAAATGTCATTATATGTTCGTGAGAATTATTACACTTGTATGTCATGACTTATTTCACTCAATTAGTGCTAAAATTATGGCATGTTAATCAATTGATTTTTAATTATTTTCATTGGTAGAAATGCTATTTTTAAATACAATAGAAAGTTTGTCGAGTTCAGCGTAGTAGATTTAGTTTTTTTTTTGTGATGTACCTTCAGTGATTCGTCGATTCCTCTACCAGTTCCTATTTACTTCAATCGCTATATTAATAAATTAATTACATGCCATAGTACGTTTGTTGTTAGAATTATGGCTGAGTATCAGTTGAGAAAGTATGGATGTATTCAATGTATATCGAATGAAACATTGGGGAAAGAGTGAGAGATTACGTTAACAATCTAGCAATAAATAATTCTAGGTTTGTTTCATGGCAAACAAATGAAAAGACAATTTATGATGAAAATTAATGGGAAAATTAAGAAATTAAATTAAATTACGAAAATCCGCATCTTGTTAGGAAAGCAGGCTGTAATAGTGCAGTGGTACAACCATTAGGAACGTGAAGCAATGTGTGCCAATTTGCATGATTATGTTTCTCTATTAGGTAGATTGAACTACCGAAGTATGCTTAGAGCAGCAGCTTTTGTTCTAAATAAGAATGTCGTCTTGTAAATCTGATTATGTCGAAAAAAAATGTGTACGTCGTCGTAATAACAACGTAATTCTAAGAACAATGAAAAACAAGCACGAACACGTCACTAAATATTTACATACACAGTTTTTATCGCAAAGTAAACAATACTGAAAATGTTCATTTAAAATTTTCCTCAAAAAATATAAAAAATGTGATACAAGACAGAAAAATTTACCAGTAAACAGATACAAGAAGAAGCCAGCTTTTGTCTTGTATTATTTTAAAAATAAATAAAAAGAAATAATTATAAATATTTGCAAGAAACTTTATAGTTTATAAGTTTTTCACGTTTGCAAAAGTTAGAGAATTCTTGTATGAATGAGTTTCTTTATGAATGAATTTTATTTTGTGAAATAAAAATGTACTAGAGCAAAAAGTTCAATGCACAATGCACCTCCACCAAATTTCTCAATATCAACTGACGTGGATCAGAAGTGCTTTTATTAATTATTCAATTAAGTCTTTAATAGAGATTTCTATAAATAGACCGTGCAATGACTGGCATATTGAAGAATGAACTTGTCAATAAAGGCAACAGCCGAGGCTGTGTATGCCGAATACATTTCCCGGACGAAGTAAACACAATATTTTCTACGCATCTTTTTCACATTAAAAAAGTTCAACTCAACTATACTATGGTCTTGTTGCATTTGGCTTTTAGATAGTGATTTAAATCAATTCATAATTCAGGATTAGCTGAATCTTTTAAGAATCGGACTATACAAATTTTAAAATAATGTTACAGCTATAAATATGATTCTGTAATTATCGAAATTGTAATCTAATTTTCTATTTAACAACAAAGACAAAATTAATTGTCATCCATACACTTGGTGAAACTAGGTTTAATAAAAATATTAAATAAACCATATGGTTACTAACTGTGCTGGCCAGCTTCTGACGATGCCCTCATAAGGTGACTTGGAGGCTGAATTTTGTGAGACTTAGTCAAGTGTTTATTTAATATTTTTTATAATTTTCTATTTATTGATAAGAAATAATTTAGTAGTTTAGCGGGAGTTGCCAATAAAAAATCATGGCTAGAATCGTTTACGTGAATGATAACTTTTTTGACAGTTGTAAAAAATATATATTAGTGGATAATTTTAATGAAATGAAAATCAGTTGTCAGTAACGAAAATCGAACTCTGTTATTTACTCGAGAGATAGATTCCCTTTTTTTTATCTTATGTCACATCGCAGTGACACACAAAACCGTAATCAGACACGATATCATCGCTAGAAAAAAATACATTGTTCTATTAGATCCTTGTCAAAGATCTGGAGGTCGTCGTGGAAGCAGGATGGCGGTGGACGCAGGATCTCGTCTCTGCTCAGACGCCTTTTGACCGAGATATGGTCCGTTGTTTTTAGTGCGAGCGGCTGCTACGTGCCCTGCGACTTGATTCTTCGCATTGCTCATAGCCGGCGCTGCAGTCGCGTCACGTCCGGTCCCCAGGCACTGCACAAGCCACTCTGTCTATTGCCTGCCAGGGGCATGAACTCAGACCCCCGGGCGAGCTTTTTTCACAGAAACTAAACCCGCGTAGAAAGTTTGCTGAATAAGCATTTCGCGTACCGGCTCCAGCTACGCTTACGAGTATTTCGGATAAAAGAAATGGATAGAAAAACTAAGAATTAATTTAGAGGCTTGTTAGCTATTTACACTGTTGCTTTTGTCGAGGTAACTTGCTGTAATGAACAGCAAAGACCCCGTCAAAAAGTAAAATTTTCTTTCTCTATCGAGATAAGAATGTGGTACTTTTCGTCTCTGGGGAATAAAATAATTTTTTCTTCCCTGAGGAAGAAATATGAAGCCATATCCATGGCAACGGCAAAATAACAGTATGATTTGATATTAGTGATATGCAGGCAGTAAATTGGAATAGAATATATATTGGAATGGCTGATATTACATTTAAATGAAGTATTCCCAAAAAATACGAAACTCTCAAGTCTGCGGGATCAATTTCTCTATTTAATTGTATTTATTTTCTCTTTCCATTATGCATTTCTAATATTTTTTCTTTTCTTGTCCTTATATTAAATTGTATACTAAAGCAAATGTAAAAATATGTGATGTCGACCAACAATAACAAAGATTTATAGATTTAATTTTTTTTAAACTGTCATTGAAGGCTTGTAATATAACATCGTTTATTCATTTATAAATATATGTATGTAAGTTGTAAAATATGTCTTAAAATATAATTTATATTTATTTTTCTTATGTAATATATCAGTAGAAACATATGGGCCACTCCAGTATATCGTGAATTTATTTTAACATGAAATAAGGAATTTGTCATATCATTACGAATTTGACAATAATGTATGAGAGTATTTAATTTAAAATAAAATATAGGTTGTCAAGTTATCATTTATTATTAACGGTTTACTAACTGTAAATAATATATGCAGTTGAAAAAAATGTTCAAATATATATTTTGTTAATACAGAACAGTGGAGATATGGCAACCTAGATTCTCCGATTGATTTATTCTTACTGAGGATTTAAAAAATCTAAAGTATACATTGACTACATTTTGAATTTAAATTTAAATATATATATATATATATATATATATATATATATATATATATATATATATATATATATATATATATATATATATTTCTAAAAGTATTACAGGTGTCTAATGTTTTGCAACTGATGTGAAAGAGAATGAAGTGAATGGTGAGTGCATTTCATTTCAGATAGTTTGGTCATGTGAAACATATATCGAATGAAAAATTGGTGAAATTAATCGATATCGTTAAAGGTTTGTTCATTGAACAAACAAGTTGAAAGTATAATCGAGCTTATACATATAAAAAGGAAGTTAAATATGGATAAAGTACCAAGAAAAGAATGTTTGGTAAAGATTAATTGCATGATGAATGTAATAAAGGTTCTGTAAATGTTTTAAGTATTCATGATATTTTATTTGACGGGACGTAACGTGATATTATTTATGCAATTTGCCATTTTTGTTCCACATGTCAAACGATATAAATAAATGTGACGTACATATCAAATAGTTTGACAATTATTATATTAGTAACTTTGTTTGGGGTAAAGCATACATTGACAATCAACTTATTTTAAAACTGTATTATATTTTTAATGTGATTAATTGCATTATGTTATGAATATATCTTTTTGACATGATTTATAATAAATACGTGCTTTTAAAATAATTAAATGTAATCATTTGTAAATATAATTAATAATATGAAAATAAAATAATAGTTAAATATATGTAATCTGTAGTAGGTACTATTAAAAATATTCGGGGTTATGTTCATCAGCAAAACATAAATATAATTAATCTGTTTAAATAAAATATTATATTCGGTTTGTTCTAAAATTACAGTAACAATTTTGAATTAAGGATCAAGTATATAGAAGACTCATAGGATATGTTAGAAGAATACATAAAGTTGTGAGAGTTGAGAGTGCATGTTTTGCAGCAATGTTGTTTAACTATTTAACATAAACACTTTTGAAGTGCATCCAAATTAATATAATTTTCAACTCAACTGCAACAACAATGCAAAGTGAGTGTCGCGAGCGACTTGAATAATGCAGTAGGAAGGAGAGTGAGAACGCAAGAAGAAATCCGGAGTTATCCGGAGTCATCCGGAGTTAGTTCGGCAGCATTCATCTAATCCGGGTCGCGGACCACGGAGCATAGGCTGCCGTTAAATCAGAAATGAAACTAAAAAGTTCCCTACTTGGCAGAAAGTTTAATCCGTGACAACCATTCAAGAGGCTTCGTGTTTTCACATCGCGCCGTTTATCTCTCGCCTTCATAATTCGCCCGAGGACGGAGGACACAGAACGGAGGACTTTGCTTTTCTAACCGAGACTTACCGACTTTTTTTACTTTTCATATTTCTTATTGTTATATACTATCGTTACTTACCAAAGATATGCTGCAAATTCTTACTACTCCGCAAATCATATGCAACTGATAAAAATCTATTATTATTTGTTTAATGTTGAAAATAGTATATATTATATCTACCTATATATGGGGTAGGTTGCTCAGTGGTATCGAGTCGACCTGTGGATTTGAGAACTCCGGTTCGATTCCCACAGCCGACAAATAATTTTCACCGCATTAAAACTATCCCGGTGGCTCCCTCTCCACTAACATCTTTGGCAGAGTTAACCTCAGTAATGGGTAAATGGCGTGATGATATATTTATTTATTTTATCTATATCACTTTGAAAGTAATATTTTATTTAGAAGAGCTTGGAAATAATTGACGACAGTAACTGACATGCAAAAACCGCATCATGTTGATGAAATTTTCTTTAATGTCATATTCCTCGAGTAGTTTATCTCATAGCGTCGTAGCAATGAAGTTAGAATGAAGAAAATAAAATGTGACCAGAAAGAAACTACACTTTGGTATATATTGACAAAATTTATGGAATAGTTTATTATACATCTAGGAAGAGAAATAATTTGTAGCCAGAAGGCGAGATTCGAGGTCTACGAAACATCTAGGGAAAAATAGCATTTTCTCCCGACCAAAGTAAAACTAAAAACGAAGAAATTAGTTTTAAAATAAGATTTATTCATACTTTTAACATTTACTAATTTACTCGGAAGAATCCCAAGGTATTATTGATATATGTAGCTTCTGTAGCTGTTCTTAAGCTTTTACTTGTTTGATTGTACTCTTTTGTATTTTACATATATTTGACAAATGAACTGCTAAAATAATATAAACTCCCTAGAGAAATAATGTGCACATTCTATCCCGATTTTTGTATCATAGAAACGGCCAAATAAAAATTATAACATTTATATTTATGTTTTTAGAGTAATACATTTAAATATAATTTTAAATATTTGCAAACAGGTCTCGTTCCTGTTTATCCGATGTCAAATAACATCGTCATGAAAATATATTCATAATATATAGATAATTATTAAATACAAATTTATCTCGTTAATGAAACTCGATTATCATACTTTATTTATAAATATAATATTATGCAATAGGTATTTATAGATGCATTATTTACACATAAACGCACACGTTCACCTCTATTTTATTACATTTTCGTAACGAAATTTTGGCGATCAAAATTATTGCTGTCACATTTTATTAAACTCAATTATTACACTGATATTTTGACAAGTGAATTTTTCATAAATGGTCCTGAGTAAATTTTAAAATATCACCAAAACTATTATAATTGTTTTAAAAACCAAATTTTTATTCCATTGTCATCACTAGAGCAGTGTTTCTTGACCTCCAAATATTCCTGTAACCTTTCTTAAATTTTTATTGTTACCATGTAGTCACGTGTCTAAGCAATAATAAAATATGATTTATTTTTGAATATATATATTTATGTAAATTTATAGTTTATTTAAATAATTTATTATGAAGAAGATAAATTAAATTGTGTTAATTTCAAAAATTATCGCGTTCTTCCTGAATTTCACCCTTTGAAAAGCACTGCATTATAGTTTGATTTCGCTAAAAATGCAGTATTAGTACCATAGAAAGTATATTTCCATTATTGAGATTGGCCTGAATAATCTTCAAACTTTAAACGATAAAATTAATATGAAATTTGTAATTATGATCTGTTTTTTGTCTATGCTGTCTGTATCAAAAAGGGACACGGAAGCGCAAAATTCTCAATATTTTCAATATTTTTAAACTGTCAAATATTATTTAAATGTTAAAACGAGCTACGAACGGTTGTACATACATCTGTTAGCAACTGTATTCTTATTGTAATCAAAGTATAAAAATTTGGTTTTTATTGAATTTTTTTTATTTATGAGAACGTGTTTGCTTTTTAACAATTGATGAGTGTAAGCAAATGACATTTAAAAAATTGCGATATTAAGGTGGAGATATTTGGTGTAATGTCCAATTGGCATAAAGTATGATAATATTAATGTAAATTACTTTTACAATTGGTCATATTTGATTAAATGCTATTTATTTTCCTGGGTTGCTTAAAACAGGGCACGTCGGGCAGCATGAAATTAAACGGACTTGTTTTGGGATGACGCTGTTTTTGTAGTGGCCGCCAGGTCCACGGTCCGTGCACCACCACCAACTCGCGCGCCTGTCACTCGCAGTTACATTGTTGTCGGGTTTATTCTTATACGTTGTCAGTTGCTTTTTGTTGCCAGCAATTTGTGAAATTAATTTTAGGTTAAACGAGATTTTATTCACGTGAAGAAACACACCGACTAATTGGTTTTTTCGTCGGTTTAAAAGTTTTAGTTCGTTTACTGTCGATTGATAATGCGGATTAAAAAACTAGCCGAGCGAAAAATTGCTTGAATAATTATGGTCGAGATAAATTGATTTCTAAATCGATATTGTAATAAAAATCTGAAATGGCTTTTACGAGAATAGAGTAGAAAAATATTATAAAGCATATAGAGAAGAATAGTTTCTATTCGAGATGTTTATATAATAATATTATATTTTATTATCGACCTATAATTGCATTTCACTACAAATAAATCATTTAGGTTAATGCTAACAAAGACATATTTGTTGTCAAACCTGTAAGAGTAATGAAAATAATTGCATTTTTATCATATCAAGGGGTCGAGGGATGAGGATGTATTCTTTGATCAGAGATTAGAGTTTGTCACGTTGCAATATGATATCTGGTGATAAAATTTAGCATTAATATTAATATCTTTCTGCTTTCAAATATACAAAAATTTTGCACTTTATTTATTTTTTGTTTTGTTTTTTATTACAGTATATTAATAGTTAGTAATAGAAAGTGCACGGTTTAGAACAGCTCGGGTACACAATGTTCTGTCATATTTTTCTATCATAATTAGAGCTGACACTTTCATACAAATTCATATTTTGTTTGCTAACACATATTTCAATTACTACTTGATTGCTATGCGAATCTAACAAAATATAGTTTATATTTTCAATTTGAAACTGCATAAAATGCATAATTTACGATTTTATAATTATTTGCATATTTTATATTTTTATGCATTTCATGTATATTTAAATAGAATTTGACAAGTGGAGGACGAGCTACAGGGGTAGTTTTAACGTGAGGGAAATTGTTTGTTGGCTGTGGGAATCGATCCCGGGTCTGAACCATCTACCTTATGTTTTGAAGATATTTTTATATGAATATTTATTTTTATCCTAGTTTTATACTTTATACATAATATTTGAGCTTAAATTGTAAATATTTATGATTGGATTTTATATTAAATAAGTGTATAATAATTAATCATTCTCCAATATATAAAACTTTGTTACAAAATATGAATTTTTTATGCATTTTACGATTTATTATGTGAATATTTTGTCATTTTTACGTGCATAACAGTGTTAGCTCTAGTTATTATACTGTCTCCACCCATGTGTTAATCGTGAATATTATAACTAACATCTCTTAAGCTATTTTGACAAAGATTTGATGTAGAAATGCGCTAAGATACAAAGTGCCTCCACCAAATTTCGTATTTCTTCTAAAAAGATGTCGGACACTTCAAGCCAAAGATATTAGTCGAGAAGTTATATGCCGGTTCCATCAGTAGTTTATTCCCAAAATTTATCAAAAACAATTGATAGGCAATTACTGTGAAAGAAAGACATTTATGAAATAAAACTCGTTATCTTTTATGTCCGATACATCAAGAGAGCTGGCATTATATTGTTCGCTTCGAGCGTCGGTGCCTCGGACAGTGTAAATAAGAATATAAACACGCGAAAAAATCACGAACAGCAAAAGAAACAGCAGACGCAGACCCATTAATCCATGGCGCGCTGAAAAACTATATCGTTGCCGTGTTTTTTATCACCGCCGATAAAATAAATTCAGTCTGAATACCGTTCTGCCCGGATTAAATTTCCCCGTTTCCCGGGTAAATAGTTCGCAATCTCTACAGGATCATAAACAAAACGGGCAAATCACTCCGCCAGGCATTTCAAATTCACGTAATTGAGTGGCCGAACCGGACAAAAACTGGCCGCGGTAAAATTATAGTCGTGGCCATGGGAATTTGTTGTGGCTTGCGGCGACTACGACGGGGAGATATCATAAGCAAAGACCAGTGACGTAGTCCAGTATTAAGATTTGTTTTTATTGTTTGTATTCATGCGGACGAAACGAGAAAACAGAATAAAATTATTATAAAAAAGTTGTATATTTTAATTTTTATGTTTTTGTAAATTATTGTCTACAGGAATTTAAGTACTGTATTATAAACTATTTAACTAATATGACTTAAGATGATTTTTCCATTGCCAGTGTAATATTATTTTGATTGGTTGTTTTCGTAAACATTCGTGCATTTCTTTAGATTATTTTATTGAAAATGTTGATGTATTTTATTTTTATTTTGCACTTTATTCGAGAAAAAATTGGTCCTTAATATATTTCAAAATATTCATACGAAGTACGATATCTGCCATAAAAAATAGTATTACTTTTTCTTTTCAAATAATGTAGCATTTTACCAGTTTTGTGTAATTTATTTTGAAACAAACATACCTGTATTACTGCAAGTAATATATTTACAGGCGCGGTGGCCGAGCGTGTTAAGGCACATCTCTTAATATACTGTGACGTCACCCGAGCCAAGGTTCGTCAGTTCGAATCCGCCTGTCGACAATGTGTGATTTGTCGTAAAATATAAAATACAGCTACATGTATTTATCACACTCGGGCGCTATAAGCTAGTCACTTATACGCCTTAAATAATGTAGCATTCGACTACGAAAACCGGCAGTACGGCAGTGTAAAAACTGCGGCTCGGTGTGTCCGGTAGGCCCAGGCCCGATTTGGGCTGTAGCGCCACAGATGAATGAATATATTTCAACATATAATAATAATAAAAAATAACATTAAAAGTACAGAACCTTCTATATATTTAGTCTAGTCGCGTTTTTAGAACGTTATTATAGATTGATATGAATAAAAAATATACTATTTATGATTTCTAGAATGTACAAAAGAATGTCATATATCCTGTATCCCAAGTGAATAGAGATACACTCACAATACTTTTCTTACCATTTCTTCTTATTTGAAATCTTTCGTTCAAGTAATAAACCGTTTATAAAATGTAGACATAGACGTAAAAGTAATCGTAGTAATCCCAGTGGATAAAACCGAAGTAAAACTTGCGTTTCTTAATTAACTAGCAAGAAGTCGTGCGTGCAAATCTCACTGACTTCAAAATACGATTGTGTCTGAGTTGTTTGGATTTCACTATAAGCTATAGGCCCTCTGTATTTTAATTGGGATTAAGTATTTGTTGTGCAGAGTAACAAATAGGCATTTGACAACCGGTAATATAGTGGTGGGATTAGAGTTATGGTATTCGAAACCGAAGATCCCGAGTTTTGATTCCAACTAAAAATATATGAACTACCAGATTGCGGTTCTGTGAGTCCGGGTTCTGTACTGTCATTGGCATTAAGTTTCTGTTGTATAGAGTAGCAAAAATAAATAAATAAGTACATACTCGTAAATATGAAAAAGGTCGAATGAAAAGTTTATGAAACAGTGATATTTTGCTGCCACTGAGGATGAATGAATGTGTGAATATAAGCTGAAATGAATGAATATGATTGAAGATTTGTTATGTAAATATAATTTTAAATTAATATGTCAAACGTTTGTAAATAACTGTGGAAAGGAGTACTTTAAATAAAAGTTATAGGAAATTTTATTTTCTGACATTTTGAATTTGTAATGTTTTTCATAATAGTTATTTGTGCACCAAGAGCGTTATGTAGATGATAATGATCATATAGAAATATCCGTGGTGCATACATGATTTTATTTTTAAGTTTTTTGTAAAAGTAGTTTTACTTACTTAATCCTAAAACCTCTCTACCTTTCGGTGTAAAGCTGTGCGTGTTGGTGTCATTTTCTAGATTCAGTTTCTGGTCTTCTCCAAAAGTTTTTTCATGAGGTTCTATCTTTCATCATTGTCTTGCTGTCTTTTAAGTTTTAACTAATAAAATTATGATTTTATTAATTCGTATAAGAGTGTTAATTAACTGTGGCGTTTCGTTACCAAGGATATTGTTTATTTATTTTGCTTATTAATTTTATATGTTACTTCTGTTACGCTCTCGGGCGACATTCGTTGCCCTATGTGCATTATCATCTATATCCCTTGATGCATAAATAATTATTTTGGTAACTTTTTATTTTGTAATATTGAAACTACTACGCGTATTATAAAAAGTCTAAAAATATATGCTGGTGATTAAATGTCAAACTTTTTTCGACAAGGTTATTACATTTAAGATAAATTCGTAGATTATTTTCCGACATTTTTAAAATTGAAAATTCAGAAATTTTATCAAATAGGTGACGCCAAATAAAAAATTGTTCTGTCACTTGTTTCTCTCAAGCAACTCGTTCCACAAAATATAATAATAACTCGTATACTAAGATACTATTGCAGTCTCGGTACCCTGAAAATGATGAGCCCCCAACACCTTTAAATTTTGCTTAGGGTAAAATACGGTCCTGACTACTATATATACTCGTATTCATAAATGAATTTAAAAAGGGATTAAAAACGCATATAGGTATTTTATGGGAACATGAAGATCAAAGAATCTGCATGGCATCATACCTAGTTTATAGTAGTTAAAAGCTAGAAAGTAAACATCGTACATGATGTAATTACATTCTTCTAGTAGATATATTAAAACGGTCGTTGTTCAGAAATTCCAGGATAGTACGAGCGCTGTGGCTGTGGAATTCAACGAAGAGCATCAGCGTAATTTTCTTGTAGATTCTCCGCACGCGGAGCGCGTTCATATTATTTAGGCAGACAAGAAAGGTAATTTCCGCGGTAGCTGATTTAAAAAATAAAGTGATGAAAATGAGTTAGAGCCTCGTGGAATGACAAAGAAGCACGGAGCTCTCGCGCTGCCTCACCGAACACCGACGAGGATTTGACGGAATTGTAAATGTCGTCAGAGAGTTTTAATAATCCTCCTCTCTCGCTCTCCTGCTTAACAACGCATTTACACGGTACTTTTAGCTAAATTAATAGCGGTGTTTTGAAGCAGCTCTGATAAGCGACTGTTTATATTATTAAAATTCTAATTACTTTTCGCTTCTAGGTAGCTATTGCCAGGCATCACAAGATTATAAAGAGAGATAACAATATATCTTTTATATAGGTATTTGTTTCTTCAGTTTTCATAACCTAATTAATTAAAATACTGTTGCAGGTGGTTTTATTCTCATTTTTTGTGATATCCTTCATATTATTCTTGTTATATTTTCTACAAAATACAAGCTTGTGTTGCAAATTGCATTGCTGTCTTCTTTATGTTTGTTAACCATTAAATTCATTATCCTATCACCATACTGCTCCACCTAAGAATAAACTAGAGATGTTGTTATAAAAAGTACTATAGTAAATTTGGTAACAGGTTACAACGTTGTTGTGTAGAAAGTATTTAATTTTAATTCTGATTGGCTCACTAAAATGGCAAAGTACAGACATGTATAAAAAGCTTGTGCCAGTGTCAACGCTGAACAAATTGTATTGTTTAACATTTTTATAAATCTAAATATAGAGAATGTTGACTTTAGTGGCGACTTAATAAAATTAAATATTAAAAAAGTATATTACTCATTAATGGGTGTCGTACTTTGTCGTACCAGACTTCAGTAAGTTATATATTTTCACGTGAAATGCGGGTACTAGCCGTCAAATCATAGCTTTCAAAGATATTAGTGGATTAGAAGCCACAAGATAATTTTAATTTTATGAAAAGTTTGTCGGCTGCGGGAATCAAACTCGGGTTCTCAAATTTAAAGTCCGGCAATTTCCCACTGAGTTACGAGTATATACCTCATTTAAAAGTGGCTCAGTGATATTGAATCGGTCTGTGGAATTGAAAACCCGGGTTCGGTTCCCACAAGCGTTAAAGAATTTTCATTATGTTAATATTACTCCTGTGGCTGCTCCACCACTAACATCCGTGATTTAAAGAAATATATCACTTTCCGTGATCTACGATGGCAGTGTGCCACAAGAGACGTGATGATTATATATTTATATGTATTTCTTTATTTTACTGAAGAAGAGATCATACTAACTAAGTGCTCTTTCATTTAACTAGATAAAGACAAATTGTAAGATATTCATATTCGCAGCCTATTGAATTCTAAGGTCAAAGAGTCTCTAGTCCTAATTTTAAGCTATTTAAAATTAACAACCTACGCGGATACATTTTATAAGATTACAATTTATTTTTAATACGAGTATGATAAAGTTTACGTTAGTACTTTTCGAATAAAAAAAATATATTACCTTTTTTTCATACGTTTGTTCGGGTTATATAACATCTTCTTCCATTCCAGATAATTTTACTTAAACCGAAAGTTGGTACGATTGTGTATTTATATTTAAAGTAAACTGCATTTTATACATGTTAATTTTACTAAATTAGTTTTTATTTTCAGGCGAATATTACACACATTTTGCGGACTACAGTTATTTGAGTAAGTACTATTATTAATTTATTTTAAATATTTCTGAATAAATAAATCATTTATCTCCTCATAAACCAGCTGTCATTTAAGATTTAATGTCCCCAACTACGGTGGTTACTTAAGGCTTGGTTGAAATGACTTCAAGAACGCAACTAAATTTAAGAGACAACAGCGCTAAAAACTTTCAGTGATGATTTCCTCGTGGATTTCTTGTGCCATCGAGAAGCCAAAGTTGCGAGTACGTGCTGTGATTTTTTCCTTAAGTGTTCATTCGCAGAGGCAATAATAATAAAAATAAAACATTCCACTACGAGCGAAACTCCAGCAGCCATTTTCAAAATAACGCGTATGAAAATTTATGAGCGTAGGGGTTAGTAACACATTTGAAAACTTTTCAATTTTTCTTCCGTTGGAAAAATCGAAAGAGCTAGATAAAGAAATTACCATGAGAAACAGTCGGCCACCGTATTGCGATGTTGCGATTTTCCTGTAGCGTATTTCAAAGTGTACCGGTAGATTTATACCCGTCGTTGTTCAATGCCGCAGACTACTCGAGTTCAAACACTTCACGGAAACTTCGAAACATCGTTTTTCATTTTACTTTTTGCTGTCTCGTACTTGTAAATATGAATCGGCGAGTACGAGTTTAGTTACGTACCACTGCTTTCAAACACTTCGCACCGATTTCCAAACCGTCACAAAAAAAATATTCCTGCACTCTGGTTATAACGCTCTTAAATTACTTGCATATATAAGAGAATTACCTTTAAATACAGATCATGAAGCTTGTTTCATTAAAATCCGTGCCATTTGAGAAGATAATGGTCGACCACCATCAAATGTTTTATGTTAAATACTCAAAGTAAACAATACCGGGAGTTTTTTTTATCAGTAAACATAGGGATATGCCATTTCCATAGTTACAGTTACACAATATTTACTCATTTTCCCCATTTAAATTTCCATTTATATAAAAACGCCCCACTATTTGATCCCCTATTAACCCGGTCTGATTTTGAAAGAGGATAGTTTTATTACTTTGACAACTATAGATGACAGCAATGTTATTTTCCCTATGTTTACTTTTAAAATAAACGCTCTAATGTATTGCTGTCAAACTTTTTAACTGTAACTATGGTAATGATATATCCCTATGTTTACTGATAAGAAAAACTCCCGGTATACATTTGAGTATAAGAAATTTTTATTTTTCAGCAGTTTGATTTTAAGAAATGAATTATTCGAGGCGCAACATTTATGTTTTCCTTACGAAAATTTAAAGAATCCGTAATATGTAAAAGTCTGTGTTGCAACAGGGCATTGAAAATTTAATGAAAAAGGAAATGAATGATAATTTATAAGAAGATAAAATATATAATAAAGTAAAAAAAAATTGTTTTCATTGAAATATTTCAAACAAAGTTCCTTTCTCATTGAAGAAAATTAATTATAATATAATTAAGTTTAAGAAAAGATTACACCTCTTGAAAATAAAAATGAAAATTTTAATTCACTTTCTGGAAAGGCAAAACAAATAATTCCAGAAACAAACGCAGTCTCAGAGATTCTGCGCAAGGTATCTTAAAATTCACAAAGGATTGTGCAAATGCACCGCATAGTTGCGACACCACTCAGATACGATTGCAACTCCAGTTGGTGAAACAAGAGGGCGCATAAGCTAGAGAGAGACGAGCACCCTTCAGGCGAGCTCTTGTGTTTCGTCTTCATTTGTTACCGCAGCCTTCTTTTCACGTTTTGTCACAAAGTAAGTAAGAACTATGGAGACAGCTCGTAAACACAAGTGAAGCTTGTCTGTCATTGGAAATTCAGACTCGCGCGCTGCTCCTTACTTAACTTTATGTTCTGCGTGTTTATAGCGTTATGTAAAATCGCAACGTGGAAATATGCTTCCTTTTGCGCTGAATATGTTGTCGTAAACTACACTACCCGTATAAATAATTCACAAGATGTGATTGCATTGTGATATAAAGTGTAGCAAGCTGATATTTTGATCATTTTTTTATCAAATATATTTTTGTGTATTTTATTTGTTGCGGCTTCAGATAAAATCTTGGCAACACATATTTCATATTTGAAATGAAATAGTAAACAAATACAAAATTGAAATTTAAGCACCATAAGCATAAGTAAATTAATTTAGAAAATAGTATATTACAATACATTGTTGGTAAATAAAATAGGATGAGAATTAGAAAAATGAATATAGAAGAGACAAGTTTTTTTAACCTAAAAATTTTTCTTTGCGCTTTCGTTTTTAATGAAAAATATAATAGCGAAACTAAAGTAACAAAGAAACATCAAAAATTCAGTCAAACATGGATCATTACGAATCATAATGGGCTTGTTTTAAATTGTTTTCATGACAATTATTAGAGCTCGGCAAAAATATCCGATATCCGATTCGAAGTCGGATTTCGGATCTAATCGGATTAGAACATTTTCGGATCAAATCCGAGTCAAGTTCGCATGAAATATTCGATTCAAAAGTCGGATAAAACATCCGATTCGAAGTTTGGATATAACATGTATCAGTTTTTTGGTGCGCCTTGCTTCCCAATTAATTTTGCAGGAAAATACATCAAATAAACATTGTAAAGAATAATATTACGGATTTTAAAATTTAAAACCCATTTTATTTGTTCCGAGCACAAAAAATCATTAAATATTTGTATATTCGTAAAAATGAAAGCTGCCATGAAATATTAAATCAATTGTCTACAAGGATATTGTTTTAAAAAAAATGAGATTATACATATTTTTAGGCCTATTCGATAGAGTATTTTTTTCTGAATTCAACCATGTTTCATTATAAGTGAACCTTATTTACTTGTCTCAGTGACGTTTACTTCTTTTAATTTACAATTTATTCGTTTCAAAATACTAGAATTCGTTTGGGAACTAAATAATTTATTTATTATTGTTTTATGAATTTGCAATTGTTGGTTTGATATTCCACGGTATTAATACTATAGAACAGAGAAATGGTATTAACTTGAGTTAGCGTCTAATCATTTTCATGAATTAGAAATGGAGTTAAAATTAGGACTAAATAGGTGGCTAATCTGGTTTATGAATCTGTCTGTAAATATTTTGTTGTCACAAAACTTAAGTTACTCATTGCTCTGAGCAAAGCAGGGTTCGTAAATATCATGATATTTATAATAAATATCAAAATATCTGATATATAGGCTATATATCAGATAAATATCACTTTTTGGATATTTATTTTTTAATTTTAGTTTTTGTACACATTTAAAAAAACTGAAAAATTCGAAAAATTTCACTTCTCCGGAGGCTATATCTCAAAAACTAAACAAGATATGGAAATGCACTTAACGGCGTTGAATTCCCCGTGTCCGAATTGACTTATAAGCAAATTTTCATACAATTTTATGCAATTTAATATTTTTAATTATTTCCTAAGGTTTTTTCAGATTTTAATTCAATTTTCCCAAAAATCCTTAATCGTAGGATTATTAAAACGAAAATTTACATACATATGTATTTTGACCCACTGAATCCAGTGGTGCAATCTTCAAATGCATATGACTTCTGGTTTTCGAGAAAATGTTAAAAAACCGCTTTTTGCGATTTTTTTGGCGGAAAAATGAAAAAAAATAAAAATCGCTGAAACTATGTTTATAAGTTAACTGAAACACGAGAAAATTAATGCCGTTGAGCGCGTTTTCATATCACATTTAGTTTTCGAGATATAGCCTCGGAAAAGTAGAAAAACTGAAAAATTCGATAAATTTCACTTTTCAGGAGGCTATATCTCAAAAACTAAACAAGATATGGAAATGCGCTCCACGGCGTTGAATTCCCCGTGCCAGGATTGACTTATAATAAAATTTTCATACAATTTTATGCAATTTAATATTTTTAATTATTTCCTAAGGGGTACCCCTTTGGTTTTTTAAATTTTAATTCAATTTTCCCAAAAATCCTTAATCGTAGGATTATTAAAACGAAAATTTACATACATATGTATTTTGACCCACTGAATCCAGTGGTGCAATCTTCAAATGCATATGACTTCTGGTTTTCGAGAAAATGTTAAAAAACCGCTTTTTGCGATTTTTTTGGCGGAAAATTGAAAAAAAATAAAAATCGCTGAAACTATGTTTATAAGTTAACTGAAACACGAGAAAATTAATGCCGTTGACCAAGTTTTCATATCACATTTAGTTTTCGAGATATAGCCTCGGAAAAGTAGAAAAACTGAAAAATTCGAAAAACTTCACTTCTCCGGAGGCTATATCTCAAAAACTATTTGATATTTTTATATAATGGATATATATCATTGCAAAAATATGACGATATATATCAAAATAAATATCATGATATATATCGATCGATATATATATCTTCGAACCCTGGAGCAAAGTACTAATTAAATCTTTGAGGTAACTTTTGCCTTGTTAAGAACCATTTTGTAGAGCATAACCCACATGAGAATTTATATCGTCTGAAATTGAACCCAGATTCAGAAAATCTACAAGCTATTATTTTTAATTCCTTCCTACTTTGCACAACAGGAAATTAACATTAATTACAGTACAGGAGACCTACAGTTTATAGTGTAAGTCGAACTAAAAGGTCGTAGTTATATTTTAATATTTCTGATGAAACGAGAATGCTAGCCTGTGTGTCTTGAATATTGAGTAATATTTTCGTGCAACTGTTTATTAACTATATCCAGATGTAAATCAGGTCAATTTAAAACATACTATAAGTAGTAAAGTTCTTATCACAATGGAGCTTATTTAGTATTGCTGATCAAGTATGCTGGATTCTATTCACCACGGAACAGTTTCACATTTTGCTTGGCTGCACAATATCTTGACTACACTTGCATCGGAGTTGGTAGTTGTTAGTTTTTGTCGCGTCGACGGCGTTTAGACTGGGGCGTCGGGACGTCTCATACATGTCGATGCAGCATTCTAGCATTGCAACGCCAGCTGATTGTACTACAGAAACAAATGAAGTGCTAAGTAAACATTTTACAATCCGAATGTAATACGAAACGTGAAACGTGATGCAAGGATTTTATTCTATATAAATTGCATTTTTCTCTTATCGTTGAAATTGTTCCCTTTGATGTTTTATTAATCCATCACAGTAATTCTTTTGTACAAGTGAAGAACAATTGTTGAAAAGTAGATGTAATATTAGCTTTGGCTTTTGGTACACTATGTTATAGATTTGTAGCTTTCCTATTGAGCGCAGGAGTATGTCAGGGCTTTGTTGTGATAAGCCTTTGACATGTGCTCAATATTGCTCAGTACACTTCAACTCTATGCTTCAGGATATTTTGTTCATTTTCTGGAAATGTACAACACGGAAATATAAAACTGAAAACAGTGAAATAAAAATTCGTTACCGCTGTAACACATTGGCAAAATTACTCATTTACACATTGTCAATAGGACTTTGATGAGATATTACTAATTCAACTTTAGTTAAACTGGATTTATGCAGCAATTTATGAATAATATTAAATAAAAAAATCTAACTTCATAATTAACGTTTTTACACAAATTAACATTTTTAACACGATTTGTTAAAGTTATTTCAAATTGAATTCTTTATCATTTTCATGTAATAATATTTACTTTTACGCTATTTACGAAAAATTATTAAATTAATATTTTTTAATAAATATTTAATTAATTTCAATCAAATTAAATTATAGAAAAAAATATTTAAATGCCGCCACTATTTGAACCTGGATTTTATGATTTCAAGTCATATCCTTTAATCAACTTTTTTGTCCTCCATAATTTAAGTTGATTTACATTAGTTGGTTAAAGTAGACCGGATTTCATAACGTCCCAGGTTTAAATCTTGACGGTATACCAATTTTTATCTCTATAATTTAATTTTAAATTAATAAACATCGACATGGCATACAAAACGATGTGCTATGGAAAAGAAAAAAATAACAGTTTGTCATGCGAAAATAGTTACTTTGCTATTCCATCGAGCATTTTGTCATATGAAAATATGTTGCTCATTTCACAGTGAAGCCTTCAAAATAGAATTTCACTTCAATTCTGCTCTTAAATTTTGTATGACAAAGTATGACTTCTTCTATTCCATCGCACACCGTGCTGTACGCCATATCGGTGTGACATATTCAATAGCTTGTGAGAAAAATTGTATATACACCTTAAGAGAGAATGAGAACGCTAATTTTCCCTTGATGTTTTGTAGCCCTCGTGCATTTCTCTCCCTAAATGTATAATATACTATTATTTTGTTTTCTGCATTTATTTTAATAAAAATTATTTTACGGAAGTACCAACTTCGTTGAAATTATACATCATTGAATCATGTAACTACACACATTGCCATCATGAAAATAATGACTCATTGCTAAACCAAATATTTAACAAATTTTGCATCATAACGTTGGCATACCTGCATAATCAGCATTTTTACTCTAATTTCTGGTGAAATTTCAAGGGATGCGTAAATTATTTTCCCGATAAGCGCCGAGCAAACACGTTAACGTGAACATAGTAGGGTAAGGTAAGGTAACATAAGCACAGCGAAGACGAAGGCGCACATAAAAGAAAACGTCCCCAGTGTCTTGAGATCTGCGGCGGTGGTGACGGCGAAGGAATGCGTATTACCGTCGGATCGCTTCGCAGCCAACTTCACAAGGGTCGATTACTATTATACGACGTCATATAATGAACATCGTGCCGTACGCGTAATGAAGTTATAAAGGCAATAAATTAGGTCAAGCGACGATGTTGGATATCTTTAACGCAGTTGACGACTAAGATATGCTTTGGTTTATGTGGTTCGTTACAAATCTACAGGATTTTATAAATTCTTTAATACTTAAACTGTAATGAAGATAAACGTATTTTATGTATTAATTCTTTTTTCTTCCTAGGAAATATGTAAAGTTTTCTCGTCGATAATTTATTTATAAAAACAATTTAAGATATAGTTCTCGCGATGAATGAATGAAGTTTGTAAAATTGTTTTATCACTTAACCAACTTTAGAATTAATGAAAAAGAATAAATTTGCATGCAAATTTTTAAATTATATAAAATTAAGGTATTCTAATAGTTATGTTACTAGTATAATAAAACCATTATTACTGCAGTATGATTGTGAAGAATTGCACAGGACAAAGTAGTATAATTACTCAAGTGCTATAATATACTTCAGCTCGCATGTAACATACATTTATATACTACTGTTCAAAATTAAATAAAATATATGTTTTTTTGACATTGAAAATGGATATTCTTTGAGAATTGATAAGCTGTGAAATGCTAATTTTATAATCTGGGCTGTAGAAGTTTTGTATGAAAAAATAATATATTTGACATTTAAGATTTAATTTAATAAATATACCATAATTATTAACATCGCATATCACTTCTTTAATTTCGAGTAGGGTTAACATTCCCTCGTCACTTTTCACTATATATAGTAATTTAATTCATATATAGTCACTGCTTAATAAATGCATAACAACCTGACGACTACGATGATGTCGATAACATTAAAATTAATAATACTGTTAAACAATCGGTAAAAAAAGTGTTCGCAAAAAGCAAAAAAAAGCCTTGGTTAAATTAATAACCTCGGCTGCGTTTCGGTTATGAAATTCTAGCCGCGGTAGTAAGTCTGCTACTTTTTTCCCTAGATAAAAAATTTCTTTTTCTTAAAGATCACAACAAAAATAATTTTTTTTTTAAATCTATGAGAATTTTCCCCGTTTTGACCCTAGAACCTTTCACACATTAGCTGATTTATAAGAAATAGGTAAATTAAAATACCCAAATCTATTTTGTTAATAATTATAAAATACATTAGGTAAAAAAATTATTATTTTGCTAGACTGGCAATGAAATATATCAGTATTTTCAATCTGTCGCATGTGAATAATTGTTAATTTTAGTTACTAAAAATGATTGTATAATTTATCTCAAAAACCTCTACTGTAAGATAATAGTATATTTTGTAACAAATTTTATAAACTTTTGTTAGTTACTAAAAACGAGTATCCTAAAAGTTGAAGAAATGAGTTACTATACTTTTTCTACGACCAAAAAATGGAACAATATGGTTATGTTAGAATGACAGAATTGGAAAATTCACTTGACGTTATCAACATGGAAACCAGTACGTGCAATGACATTTTAATAACATATTTCCATTTTTAGTTAATCTATCAAGAAATTAAAAAATGAACTAGTAGATTTCGAGTTTAGTACAACAATTATAATTTCTCCTATTTATCATATGCATGAGTATAATTAATAGTCTCAACTCTGCATAGAACGCTTCTCCTAATCGCGCTCTTCTGCATATTATACGGCAGCCGTGTCTCAATCATCCAAGCTTCAGTAGTCATATTGTGGGCGAAGACCAAAGACCGAAGACGAATCAATGAATTTGGAATAAATCATCTTTGGCTGAGAGAATCCAGCTAGCCTCCGGTTCAATATGCGCTGGTTTGGAATGGGTCCATGTAAAGTTTCAGCACACACAGACCAAGGATTAGATATGTCGGCTTGCTGTAGTTGTTCTCGTATAGCTAACCGCTTGACTTGAATTTATATGTCGAGTACTGGATTACGTGCCCAAAGTTCAATACGATATTTATTTGCAAGAACACTGGAGCTAAGATTGAACATCAATTCTCTGGGCAATGCATTCGAACAAAACAAATGCACTTTATTGCTTATTTAGAAATGTAGCAAAACAGACCGGAAAAGATTCTTATGTAAAAAGTATAATAGTTTCAAATATCAATATCACTAACTTAAACAACATACTAAACAATTATATAATGACATTTTGAAAACATTTCTTCCATTACAATAAAATTTTATGTAAAACAAAAAAAATAATTGTTGATAGTTTTTCTATAAATATTTGATTGAAAATGTTGCGAGATTTCCTTTATCCATGGATACGCTCTTACTTTACTGCTCAGCGAACGGCAAAATCGTATTGCCGCAAACGTCAACTTTCTGCATTAAACTGACAGCTGGAAATATCTACTGTTTCCTCGGTTGTAGAAAACATTAATATACATATAGATAAACTAATAGGAAGTAAAATTTCGGGCTCTTTGATCGAATGAAGATTGTTTTATTCGTATTTTTTTTCAAAATGAAGACATCTAAGAAAACTTCCAGATATGTAATACTAGGAAACAATAAAACATATAATTTAGTAACAACTTTTCTGTTGACAAATGATTTAAAAGCAACAAAAGATGTCCAATCATGGCCATTAAAGATGTTTGTCGAATCGGAGTCATCGGAGTAATTTTAATGTTAATCAGCTTCGTGAATCGAACTAGAGTTCTCAGTTGCTAATGACCTAGCTATCTCATTGCTTTTCAGAAATAATAATTAACAAGTTAATATTGCTTTGAATGTACGGAGAAAAAATAAAAAAAATATTTCGATTGACTACAGTAAACAGAGATCATATCCGATTGATTTTACTGTATAAAGGTTTAGTTTAATCATCTCTATTTAAAGTATTCCTTTGTTAACCAGGCACAACTTATGCTACTGTAAGTGTGTGTAAGTGTAAGTGTTTGTAAAGAGTTTACTATATGGATGCGTGAAGTCGTGTGTTTTAATAATTACAATTTATAGTATGCAATTAATTGATATTACTAACATTCTGCACATTCAAGTCGTTTAATCTCTACCTATGAGTATTTCTATCATACATCTATAATATGACAACAATAATGTCTAGAATTTGCAATATTCGAATGTTCTAATGCTGTTGCTAATGTATTGCGCATTCCATTTGATGCATTATATAATGCAAAATTCATGAATTAATAATGTTGTACAGCAAATTCATATTAAACATATTTGATGTAATAAACATCTGTTCAATTCAACATTAAAGTTTATTTTGTTATAATTTACAACTTGTAAACATGTATATTATTTTTCTTTTAATTCTATTGAAAGATATTTTATTTTAATTTAATAATGGTGTAAAAAATAATTTTATTAAATGAGGAATTTAAAAAGGTTTTATTGTAGAGAACGGAATTTAAAAAAAATTTGATATTCAAACTAATTCGACTAAATCTGAGAGTCGATCCGATCGAAATGTGATCCATCATACGATTCGAGATCCGAAATCCGACCGATATTTGATCCGATCAGCGATCCATTAAATCTGTACAGTTTTTCCTAAACTAAGTGTAACATTATATACTCGAATAAATAGTAATCGTAACTAAATTAATAAATTTGTTGTAAAAAAGAAAGGGACTAATTTTTTTGTAGCGTTATTTTGTATTAAATTATACAGGTTGTCCCAATTGCGTTACCATTGAAATTTTGGAAAATATAAGTGCTACGAAGTTGGTTAAATAGACAAAGTAATTTTTTTAATAACTTTCAAACTGTATGACATTTTAAATTTGTCTGAATGGAATCAGAATCATCCTCAAAACTGCACAGTATTGCCCATTTAACCAACCTTGTAGCTCTTATAGTTTCCGAGATCCCAGCGGTAATCCACATAATTCGGGACAGCCTGTATACATAAGTATTTATAAATTTTATGTAGCGTAATCATGTCAATAGAGTGGAGCTGGAATTTATATGTTTTGTACTCAGAGTGTATACTTATAATCTGCTAATGAAAAATCGGATCGGATTTTTATTTGATCTTTGGATCAGATTCTGTGTTTTAATTCGCTGCGATTCGAAAACCAACTTCGGATCGAATCAGATTCGGATATAGGATGTTTTTGCCAACCTCTAGTTTATTGTAAACAATTTTTTATTGTTAAATTATTGAAATGTAAATAAAACCATACAATTTTCATGGAAACAATCCTCGAAACCAAATCCCTTATTAATTAACGAAAAGAAAGAATTTAAATTACTTGTTTCGTTGAAACAGTCTCTCTCCAGCGAGTAACCAATGCCTTTGAGAGTTCAAGACGTCGATATAAATCAAGGTGGCCGTTGCTTTTAGTTTCAAAGTTAGAGTCAGCTGGAATCATGAAATTGAATATATGGTTCATGTTACCTTATAATCAAATAAGAGATACCTAACTTTTGTTTCTGTCGTTTATTTTTGTTAGGAAAACAACGTATTTGTTTATTGCCGCGTTGTGAATTTGCATTAAATTTAAGTGATACTAACTAGATCACTTATTTGTCAATCTATTTGACTTGCATACTTTATGAATATATTACGATCGCTTCTGTTAGTTACGTAGTTTTATCTGAACTGACATAACTAAGTGGTAACTGAAATACTAACTTTACTAACTACTTAGTATGTAGATAATTTCTTATTTAAAGATAAACAAACAAAAAGTAAAACATTGAGCGCTTTGATCAAATGGAAATGCGAATTTGCATAATGAACCAATATATGAAAGTCTAAAAGGTATCTTACATATGGGGTAAATACTATTTGTAACTGATTTAAATGCAATAAAAGATATGTTTTCATAATTAAAATTATATACTCTCATATAGCAATTCTTAAATTTTAATGGATCCTCTTTAAATATCTTTTTTGCTGCGGACTAAAATACCAAAGCTTAACTCAAGATTTCAATCCATATCAAATGTTTATTTGAAGTTTGTTGTAAAAAGATACCATGTGAAAAAAAAAGTTAAATTGTAGGGAATGCTCTATTAATATAATAATTTAAAGTACTGACAACAAAAATAATATGCAATTTTTTTTTTCAAATTGTGGATTTCAGTTATTTCATTTAAAAAGAAATATGGGAACTGAAGAAAAATATGAACGGAAAATTACAATAAACGTACAATTACATTATCTTTAAATAAATTGACTAAAATCTAGAAATTGGGGTATTTTTTAACTCCATTCCATACATCAAGAAATCATTTATCTTCAAAAATAATATTTATTATTAAACTTTTTAAAAATAATTCTTGTTCGTCTATCTCATAATCGGTTGTAACGATTTTAGTATTCTAATATTATCTGGCCTTAGAAATCGATCTTGCTAAGTCTTATCTCCCGGAAATTCTTATACTACTTCTTTTTAAAAGAAAATTGGAAAGAAAATTCATGATACTTTAGTAATTCAAAATATAGGCATGTGAGTACTGTAGATTAATGTAATTCATTAAGATTAAAATCAACATCCCTGGAATTTTCCAGGTAAAGCTCGGTCTTTCAGATATTGATAGTTAATGGAAACAAATTATTGCAACATTTTTGTGTTTTCTTCAATAATAAATTGTTGTACTTTAGTTATATTTGAAGTTTTCAAGATATAATAAAAACTTTCGCTATTAACATTGCTTTTATCTTTTATCGATCTGCCAACATAAACGTACTCTTACACTACCTGATTATTTATTATCATTGTTAAAATTTGACATATTTTGTAGAAGTAAAGACGAAATAACATTTTAGTGTTTTCCGGGCTTCACTTCTCAATGGCTGTGCTGCATTTACAAATATGTGTGTTGCAGTTGAACTAAGAATTAATTTTAATACACAGTAGTAAATGTATGTTTAAGACTACAAGTAAGTGGTAATAATAATAAACTGAACATTTGACATCATTATACATGACGAAACTTAAGCCATTAAAAACTACTAGACGTCAAGTACATACATTAAACGACCAATAAAACAATTCTAGGCAAGCTTGGCAGAGTTGACGCAGTATCTCTGGGTTTCCGGGTAATTTTCCATTTCCCTCAACGAGCAATCCGGCCCTGTGCTCCACCGCTGAGAATCGCATTATCGCTACCCTCAAAGATGCTCACGGCGGATGTTTCCGTCTTCGTCCTGCAGAAGGCTACGGCAAACAACTGACGCTGCTGCTGCTGCTGCTGCTGCTGTGTAGAGTAGTACAAGTCGTTCTTTATACACTGAGATCTACATACTCTTTGTAAGTACGTCTGTCTGTCTGTACTGTACAACTCCACTCGGAATCACTATATTACGGTGCAGCACACAACACACGTGGCAGGATTCCTTCTATACAGGATTTAAAAATAGTGCTGAATGAGGAATATATCTTTGTAGATGTTTTTGGGTTGCGGCTATTCTACTTTTAACGTTCTTATAGGAAAAACTATGCTGGTACTACAGAAATACTTTTACTATTTTCGGTGCCTGAATAACTACCAAAAGTAATTTATTTATTTTATTTGCTTTTCTGCAGAACATAAATGTAACCTCAATTTTAGCTAAGACAGCCTTAAGTTTATAGTGAAATTGAATTCATTTAGACACAGTCATATTTTTGGACTACAAATTGAAGTTAGAGAGATTTGTTCGCAAGAATTTTTACATGATTGAAGCAAATTATATTTATTGGGCTATGACTGCCGATAATGCTGTGGAAATTTGTTTCTAACCAAATATGTATTTTATTATTGCTCGATTTGTGTATACATGTTGAAACTTAAAAATAAATGTTAATATCTTTATTAACTGATTTATACACAGTTTTAAGAATTAATACATTTAGAAACTAATCTAAAAGACGAACAACTTTCATCTCTTAGCTTCGTTCTTAAAATTAAAAAATCTGATGTGGACACCACATGACTTCCTTGTACGCGTATTAAACTATAGATATTTTTTTAATTGCACATATTTGACATAAAATCTTTTATTTTTTATTTTTTGTTCTAATCCATAGCAAACTTAATTTATTTTAAAAATTAAAAAAAATATAATATTTAAATTTAGATATCTCGTTTATGCAAAAAGCTAATTTAAAAATTAATGTGCTAGACGCAGAATTTAATTCTCTAAAACTTTTATTTGCAGCATTTATTTCTAAAATTAAAATAATACAACTTTTTTCAAGGAAAACTGTTAGCAGCTTCATGTAATGTGCCACTTCCGGTTAGTCTATTTTAACCAAAATCTATTATGTAATTTCCATTGATATAGTAGTCTTATATATCAAATTTGGAAAGTTTTAAATTATATTTGAATATAGTTTTTCATGAAAATCTATTATAGGCTTCAAGTATAGTACCACCTCCGGTAGTTGTATAATGACCAAAAAGGGAGGTGCACAACTAGAAGTTATAACAGTCCTAAATATAAAGTTTCAATTTTCTACGGCTTACCGTTTTTGAGTTATGCGAGATACGTACGTACGTACGTACAGACGGCACTACGAAATTAGTCAAAATGGATTCAGGGAGGGCCAAAATACCTATTTCCGTTGAAATCTGAGAACCGAAAATTTTCGCGATTACAATACTTCCTTTACTTCGTACAAGGAAGTAAAAAGTGCATCCGACCGCACTATACTTGTTTCTGCTAAACTTTTTCATTTAAGATTGGATAGTGAATTCGTCTTTACTGATTTATATCGGAAAATACGACTAAAGCAATCAGTAAAACTTTACTGATCCTTAAATTGTTAAAATAGATGATTAAAAATGAATGTTTCCATGGTGATCTGTTTTTCTTATTTTGCGTCTACGGTTTGTTCTGAAAGTTTAAGATCTCAGGATAGACATTTTCAGAGTGTATTCTTAGTACCTACACAATTTTTTGCGATCGTCATTTGTGACATATTATTTATAATTTAACTAACGAATTTAAAATAAAGAAACTAATTAGCATAAAAACATTAATTTCTTTTTGCAATTTAGGGATCTATAAAGTTTTTCCGATCCCTTTGGTTGTACTAGCTGTTCTATATTGATAAAGACAAATTTTTTTTGGTCTAAAAAGTGATCAGAAAGTACTAATTTTCTAAGCGGTCGTGAAAAATGCTATTATAAATAATTGCTAAATTGACATTTTAAAATTTCTAAATATTTTAGGTTATCCTTATGATTCACTATATTGTTGCGTAACGATTAGTTTTAGTTGTAGGTAGTTTAAATTTAGAAATGTTAATATGTTACGAACAGTGTTAATATAAATGAGTAATATTAAAGCTTACTGGCTACACTTTACAGTTTAAAGAAAATAAAATATCTATAAAATATAAAAATATTAATATAAAAATATTAAAATTATACTTGTCTAAAAGTCTCACAAAATTTTAATATTTTTATATTAATATTTTTATATTTTATTAAACCTAGTTTCACCAAGGAACGGACAATTAATTTTGTCTTTGTTATTTTTTATTAAAATATCCATCTAAATTGTTACAGATATTAGGAAATAGACGACAAACTAATTAGTTTTAAAAAATGTCAATTTTATTTTAGCATGGTTTGCAAATAATTTGATAACAACATTTGATATTTTAAATCTTAAGTACAAAAAATTGGATTATTAAATATTTATGTATACTTTTCATAAAAACTTTCCGCGAAACCCAAAACTTTTCCTTTCAACGATTTGTAACGTTTCAATGAAAAAACTTTTAAATTCTTTCCGTGGCATATTTGAAAAAACACATAAAATATGAAAAAAATATTTATACCTTAATCCCAATCTGCGTTTTGCTTTGTGGCCGCTAGGAGGCCAGCTCGTTATCCTCACAGGCGGAGAAACAAGTCTTTGCCATCGCAGCTGATGAAAAAAGTAAATGAGGTAGTTTCGCTTCCCGCGAAATGAAAGATGCGTGGTGACGAGCGCTCGAGTGCAGATATGAGAAAACATAAAGCAGCGACATTCTGAGGCAAGCATTGTCGACGAGATCGCGCATTATGGTAAGGACTCCGGAGCTGGTTTATCTAAGGAGGCCCCGGATAAACAGATAGCGAGATCGCAAAATGCTATCCGAACAGACGTGGGCTTACATTAGTGTGAGATTACCATGCATACCTGATTAGGGTGAAATTAAATTACTTTAGTTTTAACCATGAATTAGTGTCGAAACCATAAAAGATTCGCCACACTAGAACACCATATTAATAGTTTATTTTAATGGTGGAATCTAATTAGAGCGCCGTAATTTCGGCTGATATCGGCACTTTTAAAATTGAAATTTTTTTAATTGGGTACAGAAATTAAATTTCTATATCAATTTAAAAACAAAATAAGTAATCCACCGGAGTTAATTGCATCTTCATATCTTCATTACTTTTGGAATTATAGTGATTTTTGAAAAGAACTATAATATACATTGAAATACGGTTTTGTCAATGGTCAATAAATTTCAAAACTGATTAAAAATCTTCAATGTCTTTTAACATTTTTCTTTTTTAATATCTCAAAAATAGAAAGAGATATGAACAATAAAATGTGTTCGAGCAGATTTCTCGCCTAAATATTACATATGTATTTACGTAAGGAATTCATTCGTGTTCACAGATTTATATTATCTTTTCTACTTTTTGAGTTATTATCTAAATTTAGTTGATTGGATAACTTGTTTTAAATTTGCAATTATCGAAACATCATAAATTACTTAATTCAAAAACTAAAAGAGATATACTCAACGATACTAAATTTTACGCAGTCTAATTAACGAAGAATAATATTACAAACATAATTTAGATTGTTACTTTCAAAAGTCTTAGCAATTTAGCGCATTATCTTAATTCTTTAATTCTTTTAGTTAATTTAACGAATTAATAGCTTTGTGATAGAAAAATTTGAACCTGAAAATGCTTTCAAATAATCCGTATCGATTTTGGACAGATTGCTGCTATTAATCCAATACAAATTATGTGTAATATAAAACCAGCCTTAATAATTGCAGCTATCAATTTCGTGTCTAATTAGTCTCCAAGTAATTATTAGCAGAAATAGGGATAGTGGAAACGTCTGCACGGCGAACGGATAAATTTCCACTGAATTTCCGTAACCGGACGCGTTCAACTTTTCCCATTTGCTTGGGAAATTCTTCTCGGGGAAGGAAAACAGTATCCTGTTATTATCACCGGATTTTAGCTGCAATTAAATAAAATATATACTCACAACTTTTTTAATTTTATGTTCTTAAATGTTTCTTTTGAGCAATTTTTCTCAGCAAGAGAAGCATGCTAATGTAATTATTAGATCATTGATATTTTAAATGTTTTATCTTTTCGTTTTTTGGTTCGTTTCTAACACCATATTTATTTTTTTCTTTGTCTTCCTTCTATTATTTGAAGGTCCTATTCTATCACAAGATCTACCATATTCAAAAATGGATTATGAAATTAAAATAAAATATTGCCAATAATATTGGTTTAAAATTTCGTTAAATCTACTTGCGTTAAGTGTTATGCCCATATTCATAATACTATCTAAAGAAATGTTTAGTTAACGACTCAAAATTTTGACAGTTCTTTCTGTCATCATACACTAGACTAGTGGTGGACAATTTTTATTTATTGAAGCCACTTGTATGGCGAATGAAAATTGGAATTCGATAGATCAGGAATTTTTCATTTGTGTACCGGTACTGAGAAGAATTCGAAACTCATTCGAACGTTTATTTTATAAAATTTTAAACACGTTGTTTGAACTAATTTAGGATATTCAAATTTCAAAATATATATGCACATTATTTAATCGATGAGAAATTTTACAATATTTTACTGTCTAATAAGCTGCAAAAATATTAGTTGAATATTTGAAATAAATGCACATATAATTTATATTGAAAATTAACTAAGTAACTTGCAAAATAAATATTTTTGTCATTTGAAATGTCTAGTAAATAATTCAATTTTTTTTGTTTTGGAAAATTAGAAATCTCAATATATATTTTAACTTATAAAATTTTCGTTATTCACACAGGAATCTTCAAATTGTCTTTTTCAGTACATACTTCTATGTATTCTATGATAAAAAGAAGTCTATGAAGCAAATAATATTTAAATATATTTAAGTCAACTACTGTAAAAAACTACTACAGCGCTTTTCAAGGTTATGTTATGGAAAATAGCTTAAAATGGACCAACAGAAATCAAATAAACTTCAAAACAATTGGGTGTTACAAATTAAAATTATGTGTGCAAAAGCTTATAGTCTGGAAATGTAGACAATATCTTTGACTAAATATTTGAAAACCTATATTTTAAACTAAAAGCAAAAGATCAAGTAAGAATAACCACTCAACATATAGCAAGATTTTAAAGGTAATAACTCTACCTGTCGAAGACTTTAATTATTTAAAAGCTAATTTGAATTTTAACTTAACAAAAATTATTAGTCAGATTTAAGGAGCACCAATACACGACATTGCACAGATCTAAATTTATGACACTGTACACAAATTTAACGTCAAGAATATCTGTACAATTTGTAATATATTAGAGCTCGATACTTTCCACCCCCTTTTTCGTAAGCTATCCATTCTACACCCCGCTGAGATTCAACCACATAGCAGAACATCTACAAGAGGAAATGTCGCAGGAAAACTGCCGTATTAACTTCCTGCATATAAAAGCCATAAAACATACATATGTATGATATTTACATTTTTGCTGTTGCAACCCTTCAATTCCAAGCATTTGTACTAAACATCTTATAAATAACATGAGTTAGTAAATAAATATACGTATATATATATATATATATATATATATATATATATATATATATATATATATATATATATATATATATATATATATATTCTCAATCGAATGCTAATTGGTCCGGGAAATACTATTTATTTGTCAGTACACATTTCTGTTTAATGCGTTTATGTATCCAAAGCAATCAGTTCGTATTTTTTTTTAATTATAAACCTTTTAAAAAGTGTGGTGATTGTAATATCCGTATAAATATAAAAAAATATTTGCTATGAAACCCACTTAAGTAACCTACAAAATAAATATTTTTGACGTTTGACAAGTTAAATTAGTACAATTAGGTAGTTAAAAATCGATAGTAGATAGAATAGTGTGTGTAATTCGTGTTAAACGTGTATTTATTGCCCTAGTATGTAGCTTGCTGTACGTGTCGTAGGCTCTCTACTTAGACAATAAAGTGAATTATTTAATATTAGTTGTATACATAACTATTTTGTTTTTATAAATAATTTAAAAATATGTACTTTTTTGTCGGATTATTGAAAAAATATTTCATTTTTGGTGTACCTTAGAATTTTAGTAATCAGTGTATAATTGTTTGTCTTGCTAACTCTAAAGTTTATATTAAAGAATATTTGCAACTCAAGTGAGAAGATCTAGATTCAAATCTCGGTGGAGTAGTTTTGAAGTTTAGTTTACTGAATCGAGGGAACAATAAATCGCTATTCATTTATTCAAATAATAATATTGATATTAGTTCTGCGATACACCATCTTGGAAATATGAAAATGTATTTTTATTCACAAACAAACAAAAGCACGAATGTATGTGTGTTCGTGGAATTCAATAAGATACCAAAATAGTCACTGATGCATTAAATTGAAATGGTACTATCCGTGCTCCTGCACATCAGACAACAAAAACCAAACTTCATAATCTCATGTCAAACCATTCAACCGTTATTCCACGTTTATATAGGTTTATAGGTATAGTGTATTGGATAGTTTTGTTATTTCTGAAGTTATTGGAAAATGAATTTCTTATGATTTATTGCAGAAAATATAGATATATACATATAAAACATCTCGGTGTGTTCCATTAAATAGAATATCATGACATCTTGAAACATTCACTGAACATCTATTCATTAGATACATCCCGAAATATTCTTCCCACTCCGAATCTTTTATCCTCAATTTTTCCAACATATAACCGCCTCAGAAATATTTTGTTCGACATTCATTCCATATGCTTAAACTACTTGTATATCAGCAGACACAAATCTACTCTTCTAACATTCTTCTCAATCTTACACCCATCATACACCGTCGTATTCCAAACACGATCTTTTCTGATATATGTTTAATTCTTAACAAAATATAAAAGTATTGTTTTCGTATAGGAGCACGTCTTAGTCTCATTTAAAATATGTACTTAGACTTTTGACAGTGGAGCACATTATGTATGTTGTTTTTCGTTTTCTGCAGTGGAAATGAATCCGGAAAATCCTGTGCAGATGTATGATCACTGCAGCCGTCGCAGAAACACCATTTGTTACTTATCAGAGCACTCGTGAGAAATTAAACTTTATGTTGAGGCTGATAAGAGTTTATAACGCAAGAACTCTATATTTTGTTATAGGAAAAAAACAACAGAAACTTTGACTCTTCCACCAACAAATGGTGTTTGTCTTGTCTTATTTCAGAACTTTACACAAACAAAAATATTTTTTGGTTGACTTTATTGGTTTTAATCGTAAAGTTTTGTGTGCTTTCTTGAATTACTAAAGAGCATGATAAATATGTATACGAGTAACTTCCTTTTCAAAGTTCTGTATTCCACTTGTGTTTTTTAATAAATAATTCACGTATTTGTTACGAGAAATAAATTACTCCAACAAGATCCGTGCATTCAGTTTCAGTCAATTACAATCTTACAAAAATCTACAAATAATACAATTAAGTACAATCATACAAAAATTACCATTTTGTTTTCTCCGTGACTGGGATATTTGCTTAGTATCATAGATCTTATAGTCATACTATGCGATCTATGCTTGCTATGACGCTGATCATCTTTCATTTATATGTAACTAGAATTATTTAAAGTGAAATACCTTAAAAAGGCACCGATTCGAATTAAAAACGGCGGCAGCGGCGGTTTAGTACCTAATGGGCATACGCTGTTATGGGTAAATATATGTTATTGATATTATATGATAGTAGAATAAAATAGTTATTTGCATAACAATTGTCGAACAAAGACGAAGGTTGCAAGTCAGGTGAACACTAAGGCTACAATCGTTTGAGTTCGACAAAGAATTTTCGAAATATCTTATTCACACTATTTTTTGTTTACTCCTGCCAAAAAAAAAAGCTCAAAAATAAAGAAGATTAAGTTTTTGAAAATACATGACATTTATTTATTAGTTCAATTCATTGTTATCTTAATCAAGTGTGCTGCAAAGCATTTTGTGCTGTAAAAGGTCGCTTTCAGTAATACAAACTAACCAGTAAAATATACTTTCAGAGCAGGAAAAAATAAAATAATTGTTTTGTGTGTTTTTAAATATCTTAATTCAGTTGTATATAAAAAAATTGTATGCATTACTACTGTAGCATATTATTTCTATTTTAAATCTAACCAACAATTCAGAATTAGAAACTTAGAGACTACATAATGTTCTACATTTTGATGGTTAGTTATTTACTTATTGAATATTATTTCTATAATTGTCATAAAATATTAACTTTTTCACTAATAAGTATGATAAGTAGGTCATTTTCCACCATTTACGGTACCATAACAAGAACTCTTTTCACCTTAGTAACCTTTTTTCATTTGTGCAACAAATTGTCACTGTGCGCGATAGGTACAGAAATAACTATTACATGTATAATAGAAAAAATTATTATTTAATTGAATTAATCAAAATCAGAATAAACTGTTTAATTAATTTCGTAAAATAGTTACATTGAATGTATTACTATAAAATTAATTAATATAGATTTATTTAGATTATTAATATATTTATTAAATAATCTAAAGTATTAATATTTCATTTACCATTAATGACAAACAATGAAATATTTGTATTTTATATCAATTGTCCACAAAACATGAATTCGAAATAATCTATTAATTTTAATATACATTTTGTTATATTTGTAAATTCAATATATGAATAAATGAACCTATACGTTTATCAGATGTTTAGACAATACGTTATATTGTATTTGATTGTGGTACAAGTTAAAAATATTTCGATTTTATTTATTTATTAAAAAATTTATGACAGATGTTTATTATCAAACAGAAGTATAAAACGTAAAATATATAAGTAAAATATTTTTAATTGTTATGATTGTACAATCCAAAAAAAGATAACTCATTAATATTATTTGTTTTAATGATGTAATAAACAATTCTTAATTATTGTTAAGAAACATGTTTCAAATAAAAGATGCAAAGAACTATTTTTATTTCAAGCATGTTTGTAGTTACTAATTTAGAACCATTTGAAATGTTGAAACTAATACAGCACTGCCAAATTGCTTTCAATATAAAAACTTGTTGTCGTTTTGACGTTTTGTTAGCCAATCACAATCAAGATCAGATACATCTTAACTTGCAATGCTACGTTTTTAGGTGGAGGAGGGAGTATAGCCATGTTTATTTTATAAATAAAGTAAAAGCAATTTCTATTCGATTAAAGCGCCTGAAGTAATACTTGTTGATGGTTTATCTGTAAGCACGTCATTGTCAAGATTTTCTGAAAATTCAATAGATCTATACTTACTGGTGCTTCTGTACTGTTGATTCTTAGATGTATTAAATGTACAAGTAATTAGAATATTAGAGATTATCTACAGAAGATTTATTAATTATAGTCTCGGGTATAAGGTCATAGGTAAAGATTCCTGTTGCGCACCTGGTTAACAATATCAATCATGGTGACATTCCTCCACCACGCCACAAGCCTCACATATTCCTTGTTTACTGTAACCGCAACAAGAGCCACCTGCGATAATATTCGCCTTCGTCTCTACCACCGCTTCCGAGCAGAGCGCCACCACCGCTTGCGGAACGGATATACACCAACGCGGCCATATATTAGTTCGATCGGACATTGTTCCGGTTCCGGTAGCTGCGTTCGTTCTGTCCGCTGCCAAGTGCACGCGCGAGGTAAGGAACCGTAATCAAGCTGGCCCTGAACACGTCACTTCGCTCCAACACGGAGATTTACGGTTGTTCGTCAGCCTAGCAAAAAATTCCACGCATTGTCTTAATCTTACTAGGGATAATGGTACAGGAGTGTGGTTCATGTGAGGTGCTTTACTTCAGAGGAGGAGAATATTCTAACAGAGACGGGTTTATGAGAAGAGTTATTCATTATGAACTAATTAAAAAAGGCTTACCCATTGTTTATTGATTATTAAATTATAATTAAATCGTCTTTCATTGAACACGCAAAGTTATAAACTTTCCTTGTTAAATATGTTTATAAGTTAAATAAATATCGTTTGGTGTACTGAATGTTTCTTAAATAACATTAAGTAATAACAATTCAAGTAAAGAAGTAAACAAGCAATTATAATTTCTTGATCAATGACTTTATTCAATTCAATGGCATTATAATTATTTTTATTAGTTATTTATATAAATAAACCATTTATATATATATTGTAGTTTCTCGTGCTTTGTTTTTATATGTATTGAGTATTGAGTATTGGACTATTATTCATACTTAGAAGATTTCTCGTCTGTAACGTTAATTTATTTGATAGTCTGCTGTATAGGAACTTAATATCGATAGTAGCTGATAGTGAAATTCAAATCACTCAGGCACTCAGGCACGGTTGTATTATACCGGGAGTTTTTCTTATCAGCAAACATAGGGATATATCATTACCATAGTTACAGTTAAAAAGTTTGACAGCAATACATTAGAGCGTTTATTTTAAAAGTAAACATAGGAAAAATAATATTTTCAGCAATGCATTGACGTGTAATAGTCTATAGTCGAAACATTTTAAGTTTAAACAAATTAAATGAATTTAAATTACATTAGCTAAACGTTAGGTATAAATTTAGAACCTCAAAACAATCCAAAAGTTCTTTTGTGTAGAGGTTTGTTCTCAAATTTTTCGTTTAAGAGCTCGTACATACAAATAATGAAAATTTTGGGTTGAACCAGTTCATAAATCGAAAATTATTAAAATGGGGTTCTATATAACTCAGACCACGAGAAATCGAATGGCGCAAGGCGCATCTTCATATCTTTTTTAGTTTTTGAGTTACAGCGATTTTTGACTTTTTTTAAAGCTCAACTTTGAAAGCCCATAAGTCAAAAACTAAAAGATATATTGAAATGCGATTTGAACGAGTGTATTTTGCGTGCACTACTTAACTTGTACAGGTATTTTGAAAATTTTGAAAATTTTTAAATTTGTTTCAAAATTTTTCTTCCTCGATATTTCAAAAACTTGAAAAGATAATGAAAATCTGAAAACACCAGTGAATTTTTGGCGTAAAAATACATAAGTATGCAAATTTTCATAATAAAATTCGCACGGATACATTTTTTATTACAAAAAAACGAAAAATGGCCAAAAACCGTAAAAATCTTAAGGCTAACCCCTTAAGAAATCTTCAAAAAACGGCCATTTTCGATTTTTTGTAATAAAAAATGTATCCGTTCGAATTTTCTTCTGAAAATTTGCATACCTATGTATTTTCACGCGAGGAATTCACTGGTGTTTTCATATTTACATTATTTTTTCAATTTTTTGAAATATAGACAAAAGAAATTTTTTTTTATAAACTTTTCTAATACACTTGACAATAAATTAATAAGTTTAGTTTTAATTTAGATCTTTATATGATAACCTGAATTAATATTCATATTATACACGAAAATTTGCATTAAAGCTATTTACAAAACAAAATTAGGTTGTTAATAAATTTGAAGTTATCCGTAGTGCTTCAAACATCACAGTAGATTATATTTTTTCCACCCTAACACGGATAGTCATAATTATCACTAATTTTTGTGAAGACTGTGTCTGAGTTGTTAGGGTTTTACAATAAGTTGCAGCCTCACTGTTTTAGGTGTTAGTGAGAGTAATTTAAATTGTAGTTTTTAGTTATATTTAACTTTTTGTTATATTTTGTACTCGTAAAAGCTTTGATAAAAAGTATATTCTGTATCACATGGCAAAAACGCTGCAGTAATCAGTTTATAATCAGTAAAAAAGTGAATAATTAAACCGTTGTGCACTGGTAATCCAATCTTAAAAGGGATTTGAGTGCGTTAACAAAATCTCGCCGGGAAATTGGTCGGACACGCGATCGCTCACAGATAGCGCGGAATGCTGATCGGTTGCGATCATGATTTGTGGATATCCTGATAAAATCAGGGTGGCTGCGATCGGCCATCGTGGGCTTGGTGACGCAGGGCTACCACTACCACTACCCTTGCCGACAATCAAATTACAAATTCTTCCCTTCAGTATAATTGGATATAGACGCTATTAATTTTGAACGAGTTAAGTAATTTATTACTGGAATTTGGGTTACCGTTATTGACTTAAATGGAATGTAACGAACACAGCTAATATTCACTGCTTTGAAATGTGGCTCTGTTTCTAGTTATGTTTTGGTAATTTTGGAATTTGATGTGGACTCGTCAGGTTAAGGCTTTTATTAATTAGAGCGGTATCATGTATGATACTGTACATATTTGGCACAAATTGTAGAAAGAGACCACGGCCGAGAGATGATGGCGATGAACTTCAAGAATATAAGAATATGTTCTGCTGTTGAAAAGTTAAACAATACAAAATAAAATTAATAAATCATACAAATGTTGATATAAGTACTAAATTTAGGACCGGATATGACAATCGGGTCAATTATATGTTTCGAAAAGGATCATCGGGATACCAAGATATACGACTTAAAACAGGGACGAATCCCAGAAATCTGGAACGTTTGATCACTCTACAAATGACAAATAAGTAGATCTACACACTAGTGCTAAAAGGACAGAAAATTTCCGCAGGATCTAACTTATTAGATTAACTAACTGTATCTTGTGTCGTGATTTTACTCTTAAAAATGAGTTATATGTTCAAGTGCTGAATTAACATTTCAAAATCTTCAAAAGTTTTAGTTCTTAATATAAATGTTTATGATAAACTAAGCATAAAATGATTTAGAAAGATATGATATCAAATAATATGCAATGCTAAATATTCAAATTGATGGGGTAGGTGGCATTTGACGCGTATAAATATATCATACTGTCTGCTACGGCAGTGTGCCACACCCAATAATGGATAAAAGGCGTGATAATATATTTATTTTAAAATTTTTCGAAATTTATTTTCTGTCTTGAGTTAACACATTGTGAAAAATATTGTGAAACAAATAAAATAAAATATATATATATATATATATATATATATATATATATATATATATAAGAAAAAAAAACAGAATCTGCCCATATTTAAAAAATATATATCTTTAATTAAAGAGTTGCAAGCAAAAAAAGTAATTCATAATATGAGTTTCAATTTATAAGTTTTAAAGCGAAACTTAATTATGTAATGGAGTTTTATGTTTAAGAAAGATTAAAGAGACTTTTTCCAAACTTTTTATATTGTTCCTCCTCATTAATATAATGTAGTTTACTTTAAAATATACTTTAACTAATGGAACTAATCTCGTTGTTGACACATTTTAATGAAGTACTATCTATGTATATTGATGTAGCAGAATTAACAGCATTTCACATTCGTTTGAAAGATCATATACATCAATTAGCCATGCTGTATCGTATAACGCAATTGAGTTGTGAAGTTTATACTTTTGAATGTGATCTAGTGTGTTGCGCTTTCGACAATGAGTGCATTGATAACACTATTATGCAATTAGTGTCGTTACGCTATTTTGCCACTTTATAGTTGCAAGTATTACAGGCTTACAAAGACTGGATGGAAGCTTTAATAACCTGTAACAAGTTAATTTATTGATTGTATTTCATGCTTGTTTTGTTTTTAGATAAATTTACTAGTTTACTAGATCCGAGGTTATGCATTAGATTATAGAAATTAGATTAGTTCGATATCTACTGCCGACAATTAATGTTTACATACATTGACATCATTCTATGTTCCATCAAATAGGTTAACAGGAATCTTTGAAACTATCACTGGACATTTATTCATTAAATTTATCCTGCTATTAATCCTCGGCAAAAATTCCTATCCTGACATACTATTTTCGCTTATTCACATTTGTAATTCGTTTTATAAATTATAGTTGAATCCTGCCATTCGGATTCTTTCGTTCATACAACTAATTTTCATCCCATTTTCCTAGTTCGTCCACGCAATCTTTCATTGGACAAACCATCTGAACTTCTTTTAACATTTTTCTTCATCTCATATTCATTGGACACCAACGTAAAAATGTAAAAATATTATTTTCGTTTTAACAAACAATTTGGCCAGTCAGAATTAAGAATAAATATATTCTATACGATCATATATCAATGCTTAGAAAGGTCTAAAATGAAAAAAGCATAACGCCATATATTGTTTATATAAAACGTAGGTAAATAAAAGTTTGTTTTTTTTTCTAACAAATAAAAACATTTGTTCTATTTATAAATCACAACTCAAACAATTGCTATCTACATGAAACTAGCAGCTACAGAAAAAGTAGTAAATACTGCGAAAAATGATTGTTGGTCTTTGTTTGAACGCCCGCCTCGCGGCATTTTGCGTTCGTTTGCCTACGAACTGCGAATCGCCCGAGCAAGCGCACATTTGAAGCACGTTCACGTTTTATTATATTGTTATTATAAGTCGTTTAGCTGGCGATAAAAACCCGGATATTTACAAACAAAGCCCTTAAAAAGGCCCTTTATTTTATTTTGGCCGCCTGTGCCAGCGCCCTAAGGCTGTGCCCCCCGCCGTCTCGACGCCACTGGACCTATCGCTGCGGTAACTGTCACCCTGAGATTTATTTTTATAGATTTGAATCCGATTTTGGAATCTTTTGCATCTTGGAAATTCAATTTCAGAATACTTAAATATATATCCGTATTAAGACAAATGTACCGATCAAGGTGTTAGCCCGCCAGATTTATTTAAGAAAAAAATCAATTTTGTTAAAATGTTTTTCTGTAATAACTTATCTTGAACATAACGGTATACCTATACCTAAATGGCTGTATTCTTCTTTAACGTATTTACTAACATATGAATGAAAAATGAATTGCATAAGCAACCAGTTGTATTCCAGTAGATACAACTTCTGTCTATCATGGCAGCGTTCGCGCATTCAAATTAAGCTGATTTTCTGCATGATTTGGATTCCGTTATAAGCTACTGTAAAGGTCCGGTTGTGAAGAATCTCTATAAAATAAAATAAAATAAAAATATCAATTTAGATCTCTTAGGATGCTTAGAAATTACGTTGAGTGTAGCCGTAGTAATCGCAAATATAATTGTCAGGACTTCTACATCTATTATTCTGAGTGTATATACCTACCTATAGTTCAAGTTTTTCAAACTTTTTGTTCGTTCACAATACACAACTCGTTGTTTTTGTTTAATTTTTTTACGTAATCTACACTTCCTGTTTCGGAGTATCTATTTTCTTTTTCTTGGTTGCGCATTTGTTTCCTGGCATAGTTTTTAGTTTCCTTTTCGGTATTTCTTTTCTTCTTGAGTTTTTATATATTATGTATAGTACTCTGTTTTGTTTTTGCAGAAGACTTTAGTAAAGTTAAATTAAACTTTATTTGAATAAAACTGATAAATAATAAGATATATGTAAATGATACTACTTACAAAGCTAGCTGTGAACAGGTTCTGAAATGCTGGTTATAAAAATATACAAATGTTTATTTATTTATTTGCTAATCTGGCGAACAGGAACTTAATCTCTATATACACGAGTCTTACATCATATAGTGGTATCTGAACTAATCAAAGTCGTATTTTGGAATGAAATATTGTTTGATAGAAGCAAGTTATATCCACTGGACTATGAATGTATATCATAATTATGTACCTAATGCAGTAAAATAATAATAAAGTATTTATTTTCTTTATGTTTTCATAAGTATGCATATGTATTGTAGATCCTTTGAGGTACAATTTGAATTAAATTGATGTATGAATTTCGCTCTTGATCAAAGAGACACTTGGTAAAATATAGCAAGAAATCCATTTTAAATTGAAAGACATAAGAATTTAAAAAATAAAGTGCACCAATCCACTTCTCGTGGGTCTAAATATATGAAAGTTTAATCAGCGCTGTGCAGAGCAAGCAGGCGTTCAATCCGTCCAATCCATCGAGACATCTGTGGAATACGCATCACCCGCCGCCGCCGTGCAAAGTGGCTAGAATATTAAATTCGTACAAACGTGTGCTGGGACTGAAACAATACTGAAATAGATTTCTATATGATTTTTCTCAAGCGCGGAAAGATTGCCACGTTGATAAAAACTGTTATCTTCGTTTTTATTCGGACGTGAGGGAGTTTTTCCTTTCAATTTCCATTGCTTGGTCGCTCACGCACGAGGAGGAATTATTTTGTGTTGCAGGAGTAGTTTCTGTTGCTACGTTGTTACCCCTGCAAAGCTCTGAACTTTGTTATTCGTTGAGTTAAGTTGTTTTATGGAATTTTGAAATGTTGCCTTAATTTTCTCGAAGCAAGCTCTATCGAGATGAGAAGATTATATTGTTTTATCAAACTAATATTCCTTGTACTATAACTTTACTTAATCTTTAGCTAACAAATTATAAAGTTTGGATTAAATCAGGATATATTTACATTTAATAACCCCATTTCCTAATTTTATTATTTTCGTATACGAAAACTAAGAGAGTTGTTATTTCAAGCAGTACAGCCAGATTTCTTTCTTAACTTAATTCATCATATTACTATACACTAAAAATACATCATCTTCATGGCTATTGGTCTCTCTTTAATCATAATTACAGGCACTGATTGCAACTTATGTTTATCAAATAATAGTTCATACTTTCAAATCTTACTAAATTGAATTTTATTTAAAAAGCTATATTGTATCTGAGTGGTCTAGATTCCACTTTTACCCATAGTAATTGGGATTGAATTTCTGTTGTGAAGATAATTAAATTCACATATTTATTTTCAAAATATTTATATTAGGGAACTTTAAATATTTTAATTCAGTTGTTTTATTCAACAGTCGTTAAATAATTTGCTTTCGCAGGAATCTAAGTCATACATAAATTATTTTACTAGGCAGCATATATTTACTTTATAAATTCATAAGATTTACATCTAACAGTTACTAACATCGTTTTATTTACATCACGATCATATCTTTCGTGTTATCAGTAGATACTTCTGTGACAATTTACATAAGTAAATATTCAGATAAATGAAAGATGCTGATCTTTTAATAAATACTGATAAACCAACCGAATCAGATCTCTGGAAAGCAACTTCATTAAACCTCTTTTATCTTAACAACGGTTCACTAAACAGGTTTGTTAAATAATAAAAAAAATTAGTCAGTCTATGTCTATGAATTGTCATATATCTTTTTTATTATTGTTGAAATCTCCATGCAAAAAGTGCTGTAGGATTTACTTTCTGTTAATTCAATGACGCAATGACGTACGAATTTCTATCTCTTTTTTGGTTTGAAACATCCTGCTGTAATAATTAGTATCTGAGGCCATGAATATGTCTACGCAGAGTTGCGTCAGCTCCACGACTTGGAAAAGGTGGTAAAATCCTCACAAAGTAGATCCCTAACTAATCTGAGTGGCAGGGTACGCTGGTGAGCGTTTCGCTCTTATCCACGCTCATATTTATCATTTTCACTGCTCATTATTCCGGTGCGTACAACGTACAATGCTCGCGCTTCAAGCCCACTCATCTTTCAGTTGGTCCTTTTCTGCTCTTTCTGTTCTGTTCCCTGTTCACTCTGTTCGTGGGCTCGGGCTGCTGGTTCATTTTCACTCCATTTATTTTGCGTACATAAATCCCGGGTTGGTCCCTGGTTGCCCATCTTCCGACATGTCGAATCCGGCGCTCCGCGCACCTGGGTTGTGTTTCACACTCGCTGCACGCCATGCTACCCTGCTACCCGAATACCCAGATAGCCGACATTTCCGCTACCGCAGCAGCTTATCTATGGCTCACCCGCTTGTCCTCGGGGTTTCATGCCAATAAGAACATCACAATATGTTATATCATATGTTGCCATTCATCATTTTTATGCATATAAATAGGAAATTTATTTTGTATTTAATGTTAACACTACAATTTATCTTTTTCTGGTTTCTCAGTATTTTCTCAATCTAGAATTATTGGGAAAAACTACAGATGTTGCAAAAACATACTGTCAAACGGTCTTAAATTAATTTACTGATAATTCACTTCATGTATAAAAACTATAGACATAGCACTTTTATCAATTTGACATTTAATGAACAGGAAACTATTTTTGCAAGTGAATACACCTCTATTTACCTTCATTGCTTTGAAGACGGCGAACATAAATGTCATATTTAATAAATTCCTCCATTCTGAAACTCGAGAATTAATTTTTCACTGACAAAATTAAAATTTTCTTTACTCAAACTTATTTGGAAAAACGACTCGATTTTTTAATATCATTTGTTATTTGTTAGCAAGGTTCTTGTAAATAAAAAGTTTTCGATAACAACTAAACTTCTTGTAATATTAATTGAAAAATGTAATGACTATCTATATTCTGCAACGTAAGATTATATTAATAAATATAAAGACAAAATGTAGTATTACAGTAGAAATAAAATCAATGAAGTATACGAAACATGCGACAATAAAAATTTCGTTTTTTCAGATCAAAAAATCGTAATGAATATAGTGTGAAGGTTTGTTTGTTTTCCGAAACGCAATCAAGAAGTTCCTAATCTGCTCTTGGAACAGAAGTTAACCGAGTGTGAAATGTAAATTCAATTACATTTGGTAAATGGAGAGTGTATTCTGTACATTTGAGTTGAACGCAGCTGCGCATAGTGACAAGATTGCAAAACAAATATTATGCTAATTCTTTCAGGAAGAGAATGAGGAGTTTTTGTTCTAACGCGGCAACGTCTTCAGTACGCTCAAACAATTTCATCGCATTGTGTAAATACCGTTTTACATGGTCGAGAAAATTTACACCCATTTTATTACCTACTGTGAAACGTGCCTCTAAAAACAACATTAAATGCGTGGAATCTGCCTCATGAAACGTTATGCCTTTGTTCAAATTTTATTGTAACTACCTTTCTATCTATACATCATTCCACGGAATTACTAGCTACGTATCTACTCTCATCAACATTGCTACAATAATAGTTTTTACTTTTTATTCTTAGGTGGAACTACATGCAGAATTTTCTCTGTTACCATTAAAAAATTCATTAAATTTTTAATTCGTTTCTAAAAAAAAAAGAAAAATACAGCAAATAAAAGTGATAAAATTTAATTCTGTATATCTTTTATTTTAATCTGTCATCTTGAAACAAATATACTTTCATAAATATTACTTAATTTTTTTTTAATTGTTTTTCAGTTGTTGGATAAAGTAAAACGTTGACATAATTTCTTTCTATGTACTGCCATTTAAATTGTGATACATGTTTTTCTACTCTCATTTTTTAATTTACTTATTAAATTGATACTAATTAAGATACATACATTCATTAAGATACAGATTTTCATTATGATATAGATTATAGACTAATAACTGTATAGCATTTCCATGATTTCCATGAAGGACTAGAATTAAAATAGGAAGTTTATGTTCTTTTGTTTTACATTAACATTTATTCTAATAACTTCAGATGCTGAATTTTGTATTGTAGTGTATGCAACTCGTATATAATGGTTATTAATACACTCGTATGAATTACGACATTCGCCTACGATTCGAATCACTACTATTATAAATTTATTGCATAACATACTAATTTTATTGCTTTAAAATCAGCCATAATCAAAAAAGTAAATTATATTTTATATTCTTTCTTAATATCAGATTACATATTTATACAGGTTTTTTGATATCTTTACGCCAATGAAACTGAAACTTTAAGGTTGACATAAACTGACATCATCGCATCAAAAGGCAGACTTAAAATTACATTTGTTGTTGGTGCAAACTAGTAGTAGATTTATTCATTTTGTAAATAAAATACGAACAAAAAGCAATCTCCATTCAATCGATGCACTTTATTTCCTGTCAGTTTATTTAATGTAGAAGTGACAATAATAACATTTAAGCGTTTGTCAATAATAATAAAAAATTATTATTATTTCTCAATTAGTTGTAAGACTAGTATAATTTAATTGTATTTCATCTGTCTGTATTATTTATAAAGCTGTCAATTACGCTATAATGTATTTAGTTTAGGAATCATGAAATGTTTAGAGATAACGAAAGTTAATTACGAAAGAAATAAAAGTACTATAGCATCTAATAAACGTGGGTCCTATTCTTTCTATGAAATGAAATCTCACAGCAGTGAAATAAAACGAGCGTACAGTCATCTTAATACCACACAAAGGAGATATTTAAAACAAGCAAATCTGGAATGGTACGCCTGCGGGTCGCGGAAAAAACTTTAAATTAGTTTCACTTCGCGGCACTGAGCGGCGCTGACGACGTCGGCGTCACAATGTGTGTTTACCCGCGGTGGCCAGCAACTACCCTGCCGTTATAGCCACCGAGCTGCATGACATGTACCGCTTATTAACATGAGTGGAAAAACTCACTTCCGTCGACACTACTGCTGCCGCTGCTGCTTTTTATTCGAAACGATAAAAGCCCCGACTTGACAAAGTTGCAATTTCGTTCATGTATTGTGGAGTCTAAAGTCATTAACGTCGCTTCAAAGTTAATGGCAAATATGTCTGAAAAGACTGACACACCAATGATAGTTAAAAAAAAAGTCTGTACATGAAATTCAAAGAATAAAGAACTGCATTTTAATTTGAAAGCTTCATGCACAAAATTGTCAACAGGGATGAATTTAAAATAATATTACATAGATAACATCACGCTATCAACTGTTTCATCAAATGAAATAGCATGAACCATAAACCGTTAAATTGGTAATATTTTTCGTACGTGCTCATTTATTCATCCCAATAGAATTCTTTCGTTCATACAACAAATTTTCAATTATAGCATGGATATTGCTTTTTATTTAAACATAATTAGAACCCAATGGATTCAATAATCGTTATTATGTTATTTAAATAAGAAAGTTTTGAAATTTTTCTGGTCGAAATTTTCAAATTTCCCAGTAATTTGTTGTCTTTTAAGAAGAGAAGAGTATCTAGATGGTTTTATATTTTTTATTTAGCGCCTAAACAATATAATTAATTCTCCTAGTAATCCTAACCAATATTCTTTTAAGAATCCATTATATTCTACAAAAACAGGTAATCCTGTTTACATTTCAAAATCAAGCACAAATTCAGCAGTAAATTTGCCAATTAACGGAATTATCTTACCTATGTAACAGAATTAATGATAGCAATTCAAATTATAAAAAGAAAATTTGGGATACCGCCAGGCTTTGAATCTGGAACTTATGTACTCCAGTATGCTTGAAACCAACTACATGTGATTTGTTATGTGTGATAGGCAGCTTCAATCTCATGAATCTTACATATACTGAAATACTTGACACTCTTATTTAAGGAGAATATTTACGAATTGAAATTTAATTAGTATTTTATGTAACAACTTAAATGATAAAATTTAATTAAATTATAAAGAGAAAGATTGGGATGCCGCTAGGATTTGAAATGCATTTTACTTTCATTTGAAACTGTCAGTAAGAAAAACTAATAACTGTTAATCAAACATTTCACAAAGCTGTCAGTGAGCCGTCATTATTTTTTTTTTATAATAACATCTATGTATATAAGGAAACAAAATTCATTATAATAACAAAAAAATGCAAGGGTAAGTTACATACTTTGATCACAGAAAACTGAAATTATAATAATCTAGAAAATAATCATGAAAAATAAAATGTTCGCATTAATATATTGATCGATTAGAGATAATGAATAATTTCACAATAGTGAATTTATTGGAATTTAATATGAATGTCTTTGTAAGCGCTACCCTGTTATTGGTTTTGTTCTGTTAGTTAGCTTAATTGCGTAAATAAAATAAAATGTCCATGTATGAATACCTAGGTATTTCGTAATGAATTTTACTAATCTTTCATTCAACGTACATTTTACATGTTCAAATCATCTCAATAGACAAACACATCTTCTTTTGTAAGAACATTCTTCTCAATTTTGTACACACACCAATGAAAGTTGTTTCGTTGTGTTGTTTGAGTACGGGCCATTTGTAAGTTTCACCTGCTTCCGCAGAAATTGTGCGAGAGTTGCGCGTGATTTCACCGCGAACAAATAGTGTGCGTGGCAGCGGGATTCGCTTATTATATATTGTGTAATTTCGTGTGCAGCTCACAGCGCTTCGTAAATTTGCGGCGGTTTGGCTCTCGCACCCCTATTAACTGTTTAACTACTGCGGTTTACAACCCTTCACCTTGTACGTAAAGGTTATAATTTAAATACACATGTGGCAATTTTCTTGCCGCTGGGAATATTACTTGTCGTGTTATCTTTTCGCAATCTTCGCTAGGGATGATAATTTGAGAAACTTTGTTTATATTCACACGTCGTTTGTGTGGTTAGAATATACTTTAATGTGGGGAATCTTCATTAAATTTACTTAATTACTTGAGAAAATACGAAAATAGTAGGGAAATTCCAGATGCTGCTATGGAAATTTAAGAAAAAAATGTATTTTTTATATGGTTAATAAGTTTTTATTGCAGAATTGTTATTTTTTTATGCATTCCTTTAATTATTTCATGTCGGGTTTTACGTCTTTATCAGTTTTACTGACTTCCAAGTTTCCGTATCCGTATCGTAAACTTTATCACATCGCAGGATTAAATGGCTCGCTTTATGGTTTATGATCCAGTGTAAGTGAGAAATTTAACGCTTTTAAAGAAACTGCGATAATTAAAATACATACTTAGAATTTAGAACATGGCATACTTTACTATTTCATTTACTGATATTATCATATAGTGGTTAACTGAGATACTACTGGTTTGCGATAATTATATAGTCAAAAAAAGTTTTGTAAGGGTAAAGGATGTTCTAGCGAAAAGGCTGGATCAAAACTGTACCGCCACTTCTTCAAATACATTAAATATTATTTCATGTTTTCATTATTGCAAAACTACACATTATTTTGCTCTTTACTTCTATATACAGTGACCAGATATCCCAGTTTTGAAATGTATGTGTCGATGTCTCGATGAATCTTTCGGAACACGTAGTGGTTCAGGTTTTCATATTTGTCTTTAAATTTAGTTCTTCTATCATCTATCAACGTTTGTATTATTTATTTACTTTATGATTGTTGTTATGTTGTAAATATTCTAAAATTATGCTGCATATAATTCTTTTTCCTTATTTCATAAATTAACTGCGCTTGCGCATCCTTCGGGAAATAGAAATGTATGTGTGAGATAATGTGCTATTGTGTAAGATGTGCGTGAGATTGACACTTGAGTTTAATTGCTATTTTTCTGTGATTTAATTGGTACAAATATAAAAGATATTTACCAAATATATTATGTTTGTGTAACATGTTGGTGATTTTGCGAATCAAAACAGTGCGTGTCTCAAAATTATGTATGTGTATTAGAAGTCTGAAAATATCCCGTTTTTATGATTTACAAATCTAATCACTCTATCTCTGTAGCTTAGTGTAGATGCGTAGAACTTAGTTCATCTCAGATGCGTGAAACATGAGCTATGTTTATCTAATAAAATTACAATAAATATTAAGATTATTTTAATAATCTATATTTCTTTGGTAGATTGGTAGAAAATTGATCACTATTATTTGTTCTAGACAATTTTCGTTTCAAATTGCGTTATGTTTGAGTCATAGTAAATAAATAATAGAAATATTTAATAATATTTTATGTGACATCCTTTTTCGCCCACTGACATACCTAGCGCCAGTGTTGGGCTATCTAGATTTATTCTCTGAAATTTTATCTAGATAACGATGATGTTAACTGTTATCTAAAATCTAGATACGTACCAAATAACTTACCTAAAATCTTATATATTTTTTAAATAGATGAGAAATAATTTAACTGTATATTTCAAAATCAAAATAGCAAATTTGCATGAAAAACATATTTTTAGTATCTTTTTATGTTACTTAGTGTTGGCAACATACATTACGTTATGGTGACTACTATATTCATTTTATAATATGGCGATTTAAACAAGTCAGAAACAGCATGTGGTTTTGTGTTTAGATATGTACAAATATAAATATCAATAAAAAAATGAATAAATTATTTTGAAATACAAGAACTATTATTATAAATTATTAGATTCTTGTTTTCATGTTTCATGTAAGTATAATTGTGATTTGCAAATTTGTGAAAGTTTTTTTTTTCAAATTTGTTATTTGTTATCTGAAATTTATCTAAATAACACGTGAAATATCTATTATTTTTATCTAGATAATAAAAATCGTTATCTGACTCAACGCTGCCTAACGCCTTCTATCATTCATCTTGATATGATATTTCACTTTGAAAAGATTGGTTTCAGGTATATGACCGGATAATATTGGTTTGTTTTGAAATTCTTAAATTTGTAATTTTATGAGAAAACTAAACAGTGTATTTTGATAATTGAACGACTAATAGTCAACCGTCTCAAGGATTAACATTATTTGGTTCTGTGATTTAATGATTGAATACATTATGTCTGATTCTAGCTCTTCCGATTTGGTTTAATTTTCGTCGTAAAAGACAGTTCATGTCAACAGGAAATACAATTTAATTTATATGTTTATATAATAGTATTATATTAAATATATTACAGTGAGATTATAACGAATTTGCTTCTATCAAAGACGAAAGCCTCGCAGCATCAATTACGTCGACTGTAGAACAGATACTCGGTCTCAAACGGTTAGCATCCCATAAACGCGAAATGCAAAATGATTCTCAAAGCACAGCACACTCTGATAGTGTGTGGCTTCATAATGTAAGCTTGTCCTATGCTGTTAAAATTATCTTTAGCCCATTTAAATATCTGTATTAGACTAACAATATTTGGAGTTAGATAATTATTACTATTCACCCAGTTATTTAAAATAAATATAGAAAAAAGAAAAATGATTGAAATTGTCATTTAAAAATCTCTACGTTTTAAACAAAAATCTATATTTTATTTTGGCATTCACCATTGTATGCCTCGTATTTTCATTAATTCTGATGCATATTTGACGTGTTGGCGATTTTATTTATAAATGTTTTAAAACGGTGGTGCACAAAGGAAAAGTAGGTTAAGAATTTTCATATTAATTCAAGGAAAATTGTGGTGATGCTATTAGTTATAAAATATAAATGTTAAAGCTTAAAACTCGCAGATAATTGAGATGCGATTTGCACAATATGACACTTTGTCAAAACTTTTTCCATCCTTCATCCGCGTATCATCTTTCGCATGCAAGAATAGTCATTTGTTTCCGGGTAATGAAAAATTCCTTCGATATTATTCATCATCCTCGTTGTTCCTGTTTTCTACTCGCAGCGCAGACAGGGGTTAGTTTAACACACCCCCAACGAAGGAAATTATTTTGCAGTAATATTTCATCCCTGTGCACTTTTCAAAACAAAACATTATTTTTTGCTGTTAATGAAGAGAAATATCCGTGTTTTTTGACGAGATGAGTTATTACATCAGTGTGGTCATGCAAAACTGAGCCGTTCCATTTACTAGCCGGATTTTGAGAGATTTTACAAATAATGATAATTCTTGTTTTGGATACAATGAAAATAATGATAAAATATGACGAATTTCAGTTGTTACTGGGCATTGACCCATCGACTATTGATTATGGAAAAACAGCTATTTTGTTTTTGTTTAATACATATTCTGATGATTCCACATTTCGGAAAACACTGCATTAAATCGTTGTACTTCGAAACTAATTAATCAGAATAATCAACAAATACAAATAAATATATGTACAAATCATTAGCTATTTACTTAATACGGAGTGCGTCAGATAGACAAATCTATCCTAATATGATTATTTCAATACTATTAATCGGGCTTAAATTATTGCAGTATATCTCAATCTTTTTGTTTCTATATTCCTTTTCAATAAATATAAAAATATCAGCCTTCCTGAGTACAATTGTACTAAAAGTACTAACATTTATTATGTTAATTATATAAAATATCTAATCAAAACAAATTTGCTAAATTGCAGTCAATAAAATTGTTATTTACGTATTTCTCACTGTTACCGACGTATTCAGATTACTACTACTGATACAAAAAAGAAAGTAATAACAAAAAAAAGATTATATATATATATATATATATATATATATATATATATATATATATATATATATACCTATATATATATATATATATATAGCAGAATTATACAGGTGTTTCAGAACATCTTCTTTTTTGGTAACAAAATTGATTATGACATCAGAAATAGGATATTAAATTTTATTACACTAACCCATATAAATAGTCAAAATTGGAAAGTGTTATAATTATTCAATGAGATAGTATTTTCGTTAAATAAAATAACAAAGTCATTTATTTAAAATAGGTCAAAACAATAAAAAACAATTATGAATCTATCAAAAAAGATCGACACTAAACAAGTTGTCCTCGTTAATACAGCCGCACTAATAGTCACTCTCTCACTCTTACTCATATTTTATGTAAAATTGATTAAAAGTAAATTTTTTAAAAATTAATAACTTTTTACGACGTCGATGCTTTCTAATTAATTTTAGAGAAACATTCTAACTTCAGCAACTGAAATAGTTACCAAATTTAACTTAATAAAAACTGGTAAAAATAAAATATAACTCCCAATCATTCGGTTTTTATAATGAGTGAATGAATATGGAGTTGAATATAAGCAAATGTTTGATATTTTATCTGTCTAATTAAAAATATTAACAAAGTGTGGGTCAAAATCTGCCACTGCAAATAGTCAAAATTTATGTTCTAATCAGCTGTCAATTGGGTAAGTGTATTGCAACAGTCTATCAAACCCATTCAAATTTTTGTACGAACTATATTATCATAACAATTTTACATTTTTCATGTACCTACGTCAGTGAACTGGATTGTATCTAAATATAAAACTTAAGAACAATATAGCAAAACTTTAATAAAACTCTTTACGGTTTGTAGTAAAATTATGGTTTTATTATAATTTTATGTATGCATACAGTCCGTAATACTCACATGCAACATAGAAATTTACTGTTTAATTTCAGAAACAGGAAATTAAGAAAATAAAATTTATGGTGCGCAGATCTTTACGCGGTTAAATTTGACAACAGAGTATAAAAAGTTTTGAATAGCCTACTATTCAGTACGGTCTATTCTTTTTTGTTAATGAAGAAATATAGTAGTAGTTTTGTAACGTCATTTACTGTTTTCTTTGTTTTGTTTTCATTTCCACATGTAATGCGAACTGTTTGTTTCTATTTATTATTTATTGATGATTTGCTTCGCTTCAAATAACAGCAAATGTAAGGCAGGTATTTATTTAGACACAAATTCTATTTTATTATTGTTATATATACACATGTGTTTAAAATCATATCTTTGAATTCCTGGGACCGTATATTTTTTCCTTATTTTGTCTTAGTAAAATATGAAAAAATTTTGGTTATCTTTAAACTAGAATGTACAACATAAAAGTAATTCTAATTACTGTTCAATGCGACTTATAGTAGAACAACTTGGTGTAGTTGCATTTTTGGTTATAAGTCAGCAAGGTTTAATTTCGTAAATTCTCACTTGTGTGGCTTCTAACCACAGAGCATGGAGCCACAACTGTCCGTAAATTACGTATAATTATACAGTTCATAAAAAGTCCTGTGTTATTGCATAATAAATAAACCGGTCTCTGAATCCATTTTACGAGCATACAGAATATAAATCTGTTTCCAGTTTTGCACAAAGCAATAAAAATATTGAGTGCACACTTTAGATCTGATTTTTATGACTACATTTTTAATAAAACACCAGATTTAATGGCTACATGGTATTTAATATTAAATACAATTAAAATAGTAGAAATATAAAAAAGTAGAGAACAGTAATTTTTAATGTACTTTTATTAATAGTTAATCAGTTTTCAAACATCAACTGAATTGCAAAGCCATAACGCTATAAAATAACTACGGCGTACTTGGAAGATTATGAAAATAAAATGAGTGTGTGTCGACATCACAACACTGTCGACTCCACTGTTGCCAAATGTACCGGCAAAATACACAGTATGCCCGCGGTGCAAAAAAACAAAATACTGAATATGAACGTGACACATCGGCTGAAAAATGAATACGTGTCGGGACGTGGAAATTGTATTAAAACTTTATGAATACTGGAATTTAATTTGCCCGATGAATATCGCTTGAAAAAGCTTGAAATTGCGGCATGTATATATCGTACACTCTATTTCTTCTCAACAAAACTGTTTGTGCATCAATTTTTTAGAAAACATTTACTATAAAAAATGACAAATGAAATTATATATTATTTCATTTTATAATAATCTAAAACATTGCTGTTTTATTTCTTTATTTACATGTTTAATTAATGAGAGTATTTTCAAAAGCTTGATATATCCGTCCTCATAACAATTCGAAATATTGTTTCAGAAAAAAAGCTTCAAAGAAAATAATATTACAAAGTTAAATATCTACGGATATATGAACAACATTTTTTATACCGATAGTATCAAGATCTTTTAAAAACCCGGTAGGAAAAATATTTAACCAGAATTATACATATTTTAATAAAGTATTAAATTTTGTTAATGTAGTGTACCTAAATATAAAAATTTATTTTACTACAATACATTGATATTTATACTGCAAATTTTTAAAATATCTCGTGCTATACCTAGATGATTAATAATTTATGCAATCCAAACATCAATAATTCTAAAATTTAGTAAATTTGTTATTTTTCCGAACTGCCAGTATTAATATAATTCCGAAAGTTATTTGTACTAACTATGAAAATATTACAGTATACAATTATGACATTTTTCAAAATGTGTATAACATGCAGTATATAGTTCAGAATACGTAATTATATGCACCAGACGGTAGAAAAAATTGTTTGAAAATATGCTTATATAAGTGGATAAAATCATTTAAAACTCAAAAAAGTTATTAAAACATGTTGCTGACGTATCTCTTGTAACCCATGTGCATCTAGAAATTCCTCAATAATTGCTAGATCTATTCTAGATCTTTCAGCAAATATGTAATAGGCTCAATGTCTGTAATCAAATTTACTTTTATGCAGGAATACAATGAGATTTATCTTTGTTGAAAAAATTATAGTCAAAATATTTATTTCGAAATTGAATTTTTAAAAAAATTTAGGTATCTTTAACACTATTCAATAGCACATCAATGCATCTAATATCTGTGATTATTTTGTATCGACGTTTACATAAACAGAACTGACTATAACTTTTTACTGTTATAAAGCCTTCTTTCATTGCTGTTGTATATTATATACGAGTATATTAAAGGCATTTTTAAAGAAAATATCTGAAATCCATAAAAAATGTAAACAAGGTTTAACATTTGGCAAATATCAACGCAATGAAATGAGACAGAAGATACACATGCGCTTGCTCTGATACAAGAGTTATTGAGTCACTGGAAGATGTAAAGCTTTTTGAATTGTTTGTCTTTAATAATTAATATTAGCTCACTGAGACATAATTAACATAAAAGAAAAAAAATACTGGGTAAATATGATATTTCTTTACAATAGAGAAAAAACAAATATCGTGCAAGACCACATTGAGGAAGTCAGTGTAATAGTGGACTAATTCATTGTTTTTCTGAATATGGATATATGAAATTTATTCTCACTTAAGCATTTTTCAACTTATAACCAGATAGTAGTACAAATGAGTTTTTGCAGTAAATTAATGACATATTTCCAGATTTCCAATTATACAGCGGTGCGCAATCATGTAGATAATATTTATTATTAAGAAGGAATATTCTGAAAATACATTTATTAGAATATTTTTAACATTTAACGTAAAAACTATGAACAATATACATATAAAGGTGTCTTCTATACGAGGGACACCCCTTAGTTAAATTAGACAAAAGTTGTCACATTAGCAGATTTTCTAAAAAAAAATGCATACATCATTAGATATAAGTGAAAATGTAAAAATAGTGTGCTTTTTAAATAAAGAGAAAAGTATCAAATAAAAATTTTACCTATATATTAAAACTCAATTTGCAATGGAGAATTCAAATTATTTTTGTTGCCACCAATTGCTGATATTTATTTCATGGAATAAACTGTTGAAATTTACATATTTCAAAAGTGTTTTTCTTTCATTTTAATGATACCAAATTTCAACTACCGTTTCTTTTAAAAAAATGTAACTATATCAATAGCGATTTTTTGTCATATGACTGAAAGTACAGTGAAGATGATAAATTTAAATTTACTTTCTATGTGATACTATATAAGAATTAGAATAATTTGGAAAATTTCGCGATCTTCTTAATTTTACATAACCGAAAGAAAGCATTTACTGCCATTACTTAAATCAACTATATTATTTTATAGCATTGATATTGAATTCGTTTATTAATAATAGTTTCTCCTTTGTTTCAGGGTAAGTTCCATAATTATACATCACACAGAAATTCAGTAAGTAGTTATCATATAATCAAAACCACTTCGCCACCAAACTAGCTACAATACCAACAAATAATCTGTTAGTCTAATTCCTTGAGAAACAAATTAGTATCAAAGGGAAATCGTACAATTTATTTGTAATATATTATGGGATATCTCCCGGCAAAACTCCCAGCGTAAGATTTGAGAAGTAGCGGGGGAGTTTGCGATGATTTGTAGGGATTATTCTGCCGCACTGTTGTTTCACTCCGCGGGAGGTTAATTAGCGGAAGACAGAATAGCAGCAGCAACCTCCCACCCACCACTTCGCTATAGCGCCGGCAGCCATTGTTTGCCAAACACTCGCGTAGCCCGTTAAAATATTGTAGCGGTTTCTTGATTTCGATCTGGAGTGTTTACTTATCTGTGTTTCATAATTAACATTTGTATATTCCAATGTACCCCAATTCACGAATGGTACTTATACGCTATTATTCGGATTACCTATCTACCCGGTAGTAGACAAGAAGAGACCTCTGATTGGCGTTAAGAATTAGTTTTTAATTAGGATAAGTTTGAGAGTATTAAATTTATGTAGCAATGCGAATGAGATTAGGAATAATGTTTTTAGAAAAGTAGTTGTTTGTTTACTGAAATGGTTTATATTGAATGAAATACCGTGGACTTACTACCCATATGCTGCTGATACTCGTATTTTATAACAGAGAACAGTGATCACCTTAAGGGAAAACTGATATTACGTCTGTCTCTATTTAATGGTACATGCCACCTAACCTAACTTAATAATATTTTTGTAACTTGACAAGCGTAGTCACTTTCATTTAATTACATGATGACATTGCTTGACTTACCAAATCTGTTAACAACTTACGACAAATTTGTATACGGTAAAACGATATAATGAATAGGCGCAAAAGTTGGCTATGTTTGTTAAACAAAAATAGCGTAAGATTGATTTTAATTCTAATTTCACTGTACATAGGTTTGAAAGGTTTCTGCCGGCCATTTGATGAAAATAACATAAATTGTTTGTACATAATAAACAAGTCCCACTATTACATGCTGTATGTACATATACAATTTTAGTTTAGGATCAGTTTTGCTAAACTCTAGTCGGTTGTTAGTATTTTACTTATCCTAAATCCCTCTGGCTAGGTGCTCGGATATACCTGGCGTGTACAGGGGTCAGCCTTATTTACTGAAATACAAAGTTATTATTAAAATTTTACATATACAAATATTAATAAATATTTGCAGAATAATTAAATTTAGCCTTTTCTAAGTTGAAGGATAATAATCTTTGTTCAGTAAATTTTACATGAGAACAGAAACGGAAAATAACGTGACATTTGATATATGAGCTAAGAATCCTTCTGGAATCTGTTACACTTGACAAATCAAATTATGGAAACTTCGTCCTGGATTTACTATACGAGGAATATTCAACTAGATAACGGTTCTGTGTTTAATTACTTTAGTTACTTTTAATTTAGTTTCGCAACTAGCTTCCTTAAATACAAATTAATTTATTATTACTTATTTTCTTCGAAGGACAGAGTAGTCAGAACTAATTCCCTAAGAAACTGACTTTAACTTAAGTTATGTATAAAAAATACGACATAACTTCTCAATAAATTATTGATTTGTTTAAAATTGCATCTTTGAAAACTTATCCTTTGAAAAAAATAATTTAATTATAAATGTCTAGGATTGGTTTAATTTATAATTTTAATTGTAACATAAATATATCATCACGCCTTATACCCATTACTGGGTGCATCACTCTGCCATAGCAGATGTAGCAGCTGTAAAAACACGGCCCCAAAATATGTTAGTTGTGGGGAACCACACCGGTAATTTTAACGTGGTGAAAATTGCTGTGGGAATCGAACCCTGGTTCTTAAATTCACAGTCCCAGTCCAACTCGATACCACTTCATAATAACAATAATTATTATAAAACACATTTTTATTTCACCTTCGCAAATCGTTAAAATAAATAATGAACGTAAATTGTAGAGAATATACCTATGATCAAATAACAATTATTTGAAGTATTACTAGTTGTTTGTTTTCTTTCTGTGTTCAGCACCCAATTAACATCGATATTATACTAGTATTATTTGTATAGCTACATTTTGTATTATAATCCTATGAATAACAAAAACAACTATACCTGTGTATCGTTAGTTATAATAAACATGGGCGTATATATCTTCTTTTTTTAACAATTCTAGAAGACTGTTTTATAGTAACAAATTGTAAGTTTATAAAATTTGATAACTGTCGTTATTTCTTCAAACAAATACTTATTTACGTAACAAGATCTGAAATTGATACTAACAAATTATTTATGAAATATATTTGTGTAAAATAAATTGTGATCAAATTATAAGATTTCTATCAATGTTCGAGTGATATTAGAGCAGGTTTTTTTTGTAATAATTCTATTAATTATAATTTTTATTTTTATAGCCAAACTTTGAAAATAATAATATATTTCCCATGGAAAATTGTCAGTGTACCTAAATTTATTTGATTGGTTGTTTTCGCATCCGTGATTAGAAAGGGAAACATTTAATTGTATAATTATTACAAATAGAAATTTTAATGGATAATACCACAAACGGTGATAATTATTTGATAATTCTTAGTCGTTTCCATGGCAGCTTAGTTTTATCAATATCACGACATAGAAATTAAGTTGGCATGGAAATACAAACAATTGTCTAAAACAACATCACTTCGAATAGTATTCAGGTAGACTATTTTTGGTTAACGTTTTCATTTAACAAATTGATTTAATTATCGTAACTATAGCAACTAGGTGAAAATAATGCTACATGCATGTATTTCATTAAGCACTTTATTAGTTAATTTCCCAGTAATTATATAATATGATTGGCTAATACAAATATGATAGAAAATAGTGAGTGGTATTTGATTTTGATTATTTATTTTCGCAAGTAGATAAATATTACGTCTATAAATTTTCCTTGAAACAAACAGCTTTTTAAATGTTGTATAAACAAGAATAATTAACATGATAGTTATTTGCAAATTGAATAGCAGATATGGGTTTGAATGCCGGTGAACAGAACACAACACCTCTGGTTTGATACAATCGCGCATTTATACTGCACACAACACTAACATAGCTCTAGTCGACATCATTGCAAGCCATGGTATTAGCTTGTTATTGTTGTGTGGAAATTGCTGATAATGACAGTGGTGGAACCAATCAATATATGAAGTGACGAGGTTCACTATCTCCCCCACACATGCGTGACATTTGTTACATTATTTATTTCATATCCAAGGGTTGTTTGATCGGTGTACAGAATGTCTTCATTAAATTTTGATTAAACGTCATTTTGCTGGTGACTATACTTATTTTTTTTTATTAGTAAATTATCACGGAATGATATTTAAAACACTGAAATAGTAGCGTTTAACGTTTAATAATAAATACCAGCCAATGTAAACGAGTATATAAAATTAGTTTAAGCGTGTTTGTCTTGAAAACTAGTAAACTAGGAATTTAGAGATTTATAAGTTGGATTCTACGAGATTTTATGTATCTTATATTCCAACAGGGTACATTCTAATTACAGGACAATTGTATAATTAATGTAGCACAACCAATTAGAAATGAAAATAGAAAACAGCAAAATTTTGACAGTCCTTCTTTCTATAAACTGTCAATTGAAATTGAAAAACAAATCTTCTAAAGTACGAACTAAATGCTACAAGTAAAAAGAAATACAATAAAGTAGAAATTAAATAATTTAATTAGTAATTTTTATTTAATAATACTAAAAGAGTTAATAATAGTAATAATAATTACATGGAGACCGCTCAGTTGGTAAAGACTATTTACCCAGAGTTCAAAGATTCCAGTTTCAAATATAATTTTCTTATTTAATATTTGCTATAGATATGCGGTAATTTCCAAATAATTCAAGATTTATTACAAATATATTCAAAATACTCTTTGATACTTTTGTTATTAATTCATTTTTTAACATTTTAGCAAATGGTGCTATATTGTTCTTCCATTTTAATGATATAAAATATACACTAGATTTAAAGGTCTTTAAATGTCAATGTTAATCAGCGAATGACTTACGAAATACACGTTGTTCAAAGTTTCTAGTTTATATTTCAATAAATTTCTAGTTTATATTTCAATATGTTATATAATGATAATTATAATGTAATGTATTTAATTAGTGCAATTCTTCTTCGTGTCTGAAATTCAATTAATTCTTATATATTTCAAGTAAATAAAATATTTCTATTATATTTATGTTTATTAGTGTTACTTTAATTAAATTGTAAAGTTGTATTACTTTTACACAGAATTAAGATGGGGTAAGAGTCGTGAAAACCCTATTAGTAAACTTAGCATAAAAGTTGAAAATGCTGTAGCTAGTGCTATTGTATATTTGTAGCTATTTTGTTGAAAATGGCACGATTGTGTGTCATCCCACATATTTTTGACGTTTTTCATTTATATTTTATTCGGCTCGGTGCAATGTTGACAGTCACAGCGTGGCTTTCACCCTGACAGCTGGTGACGGGCGCGCCTGATTGCTTGTCAATGAATGAAACTTGTCTGACTGATCGACATGATAAATTTATTGACCAAATAACACATTTAACTAGGTTAGAGAAATATTTGCAAAATTCAGTTTGACGTTAAAATTTCAATTGCTTTTCCAGTTCCATTTTCAAATCTTAAGTATTATATCTCCTTTAATATTTGGGATGAAATATCCTAGTACTTTACGAAAAAGGAAGAAAAATACTAGAGACGGCTTCACGCATAACAATAACATGAAAACATGTTTTTCACGCTGGGAAAATGAAATGGAAAGACTTTTATTTGGTGATGTAGGAAAAACCACATAGCCTGGAATGATTTATTATTACTTAAAGGAGATAAATATACAGCGAACATAACTTATTCGTATGGAAATTTTTCTTACAGTACATGTTTGCACATACAACAGTTTACACTTTATCTATCTGGATATGTCGTACATACCAACAAATAAAATAATAAATGGCGTCATGAAATAACAATTAAATATAATGGCCCTGAAAAGAAACCTGCTCAAATTGTTGTTTTGTAAAATTTACTTTAAATTTCAACTAATGTATCAATATCAAATTAAATTTTGTATGATTTCATTCAGTTTTTTGCATAAATTAGTATTTTGAAAACATTAAACAGTGGAAAAGGTACGTATTGGATATATCAAAATAAATGAATGAATATAACTCAAGGTTTGGTGCTCAAACGAAATATGATACTGATTTGAATTCTGGGCATCTGTTGGGCTTGTGGTAGTAGGTATGTCGAATGTCGAATAAAAGTTAGTGAAGCAGTTGTAAGTTGGGAAAATAAGAATGAGAGATGAATAAATGTACGAAAATAATGAAAAGTAAAAATAAAATAAATGAGCTTGCCTAAAACGAATTATGAGGTTAGTGCTTCCTATTTGTTAGAACATTGCGTAATTTAAATTTATATACGAGAAATTTGCTGCATCGAGTAAGAGACGTTTCTTGTAAACAAATAAATATTTAATATTTCTTAATAAACTCACCAGAGTGAGATTATGGGAGGATGTCTTTAGCCATAAAGTCATACTTTTTTACAATGTGTTATGAAATGCCGTGAGTGTTTGTTTTCATCTTGAAAACTAGAAATTTCGGCTTTCTCACAATTTATTATAAAATAAGTTTACGCTGTATTACAAATGTGTAAAAATAGTCGAAAATCGCGATTATTAACACAAATCGTACTAGCGGCGCGGTATAACGCATACAAAAACGTTTTTAAATGTTCTCTAACTAATTTTTATTAATATTTTCTATAACATTTTGGAATAACAAAATTTATTTTTTTTACGGACACCCTAATATACCTATATATGCTATTCTATACAACAGTAACTTAATCCCAATTACAGTTCACGGTTCGAACTCACTGAGCCACAGTGTATTGCCGAATATATTTGTAAGTAAATCTAAAACATTTTATAGTGATGGAAGTAAATTTGAAAAGATTTGGAAATAAGAAAGACATATTATTTATCTATTTATTTAATGTACATACAACAACAAAAAATTCATCTGTTCCAATTTGTTTAGTTACACTAGTGATTCTTTACTTCCGATAATAAAACGCGTTCTTTTTAGTACCGCTGATTGAAAGTCGTCGCATCAAACAAGCGTCGTGGCGCTGCTAGCGCGTTGGGACCAGGAATGTGAAATAAAGAAAACCCATAAAAATGTTAGGCCGCAGTTAAATTTATGTTAATGGCGTCGCCTGGCTTCGCGAGGCGTCCCGACCGTGCCACCCCCACGCCGTCCCTGCGAGGGACACCAGACGTGCTGCATGACGTTAACGTGTAAAAAGGTCCCCCGCTTGTTTTTTTGCAACGGCGCAGAGAATTTTTTGTCTCCGTGGCAATGGAGATAAATAGCCTAAAAAAGAACTGAATTATAATTATTAGGAATAATTTTATTAAACTAAGATTTATGTTGAATTTAAATTATAGTCCGAATTATACGCACAAATATATACAGAACTTGTTAGACCGTTACACATACAGTTAACAATTAAAATACAGAGAAGAAAGTGTTCGCGCATTTAAATTTCAATGACTTTAAATTACATATAAAAAATACAACTGTATCTAAGTGGTTCGGTGTCCACTATAAACTATACTTCCCTTGTAATGTATTTAGAATTATGTTTGTAGAGATTAACAAATGCATAAATAAAACGAATTAAAATGTACCTGTCAAACGTGTAGAAGGTTGACAGCACCAGAAGCTTTATAAATGCAAAAATGAATTTTGATCTATTTTAAATTTAATATTAATCTATTTATAATACAAATAATAAACTATTCATGTGCAATTGTACCATGTATAATACAATAACTGATTATTAATAATAGGTACAGCACATGTATATATATATATATATATATATATATATATATATATATATATATATATATATTTACATATACGAGTATGTATATACACTATGGATTGATAACGGAGCCAAAATATTTTTTAAGAAAATCAAAAAATTAAGGGTAAAGTAAATAATTTGAGGACCATAGGTTTGATAGTAATTACTGTTAATAAATTATCTATAATTCGTCATTAATCTGATAATAATGAATAAAAGTGTTTACAATTATAATTTAGTTTTTAATAATTTAAAAATAATATCAAACCACCAAAAATATTTAATATAAGTAAGCCATCTATTAATAAAAAGAAATTATTTTTGTTCAATACATCATATATCCTTAACGTTTGATTAGAAGATTTAGTATCATTCTGTATATGCCAGGTGTGTTTAAATTTCAGATAGATAATAAGTTTGAGATAGCTTAATTCGCGGTTAACTCGTCTTTATCTAACATTTTACATAGTTTTAGAACTTTCTTTAATATGCGTGTTACGAATAACTAAAGCAGAGAGCAATACTTTTTATCGAAATTGATAAAATATGAGAGCTGCAAAATATATTCTTCATTTTGGTAAATTTATAACCTTTCTTCACTCTACTTAAAATACCCTGAAATACCTCAGAACAAAATGATGTAGGTACCTTTGGTAAGAATAATTTCAGCATCGGAAATATAAATCAAAAATAAGCTATCCGTACCGGCAAATCGATATAGCAAAATGCAGAACGTTTACGGGCTCATTCCGCGCCGGAAGTGGTTATTGCATAGGCGGCGTCGCCGTGTGCGTCCTCGCCCGCGCCGCGGCGCTCGTTCGGTATTCAAGGCGCACAATGGCCCTTAACGTCGTTAAATACTTCGACATGTCTCCGGCCTTCGACAGATTGAACAAATTTTAACGGGAAAAAAAGAATAATAAAATTACTGTCAATTTTGAATTTTCTCTTCTCTTATAATTTATCGTATATATTCTGGAAAACGTATTTTTATTTAAATTGTGAGAATTTAAATGCGTACAATTTTGTTAAATAAATATATATTTTTTTAATTATCAATTCGAAATGTGAATAATGAATAAATACATGCTGAGATTTTTTTTTTTGGACCTGTATTGGGATCTTGAGACAAAATCTACCAAGTTGATTAAACTACCAAAATATGTGATGTACACTTGTCAGGCAGAAATTGAGAAAAAAACATTGACCAAACATGATCTGTCAAAACTTTAGATTTCTTTGAAATCTATCCTTTTGATTTTTTTAAATAGCACCAAACATTTAAAACGAGAAATGTCAACATTATCTTCTTCGCTTTCACTAAAATATCTTGCAAAATATTAGAGATGGGCGAATATCAACCGCGAATAGTCGAATGCCGCGAATAGTGACATTATTCGATATTCGCGATTTTCGAATATTAACGTCAGTATAGCGAATATTCGAATACCTCGAATATCGTGCCATATGTTGACCTCAATTTTTGACTACGTTTTTCTTTATCATTTGTACATAAACTTAAAGCTATTACAGTACTTTGAAGTTATTAATAACAAAGATATTTTGTTTCAAATCCATGAAGACGTACCATATTTCAAATTTGTTTTTCGCCAACATCAGTCCGTACGTTTACGTTAAATTTGAAGTTTTCGTCTTTTTCTTTTTTGTTTGTACTTTTTGTTTTATTTTTATTTTATCTTAACAATTTCATTCAAATAATGAAAAGGACAATTAAATAATTATTTATAATTTTAGGAGTACCTATTCCAATATTCCAGTGCCTCGAATATTCGAGATCTGATTAATATTCGTATTCGATATTCGAATTCGAGAAATTTGATATTCGCCCATCTCTACAAAATATCAAATTCTTTTTCCAATATCTCCCAAAAATAAACAACGTAACGCAGCAGATGTTTAAAACAAAGAAACAATATCTTTGGCAACGTCATAGTTGATTAATACTTTTGTACGCATTAGTATAATAGTAATTATTATAAATTAAAACAATTTATACATATTCTAGTGAAACATACATTTTTCCTCTGTGTATTATCATCTACTTGACCCCCTTGGTGCAACAATCTCTATTATATTGTATGAACCATCTAAAAAGTAGATATCAATTAAATTATGTTATACTATTTCTTAATATTTGATATCTTGAAAATGTTAGATTACTTTATTTTGCAAATAAAATACGTAGAAAAAGCAATATCGTTTCGATCAAAGAGTTCTAAGATATGTATTTACTTTCTGTAGATTTATATATATTTACTTGTTATAAAATAATCTAGTAGGTACTCGTACTTAGAGACGAGACGAACCGTATTTATTTGCACTTCTAAAGTAACTCGCTAGATTATATTTGTTTAATTGGTAACCCAAACATCAGCTGTTTTGGTGGATTGGTAGGTTGATCCCGTTCTCTATCTCTTTTTCTTTCTAATCAACTTGTGATCATGATTAATCATTTAGAATTTATGGCATCGTGATTTGTATTTAGTAGGTAAGTAGAGGTTAGGAATATTGATATAAATTTTTAAATTTACTGCTAATTTTTACAACGGACCCTAGATAGATCATGTATTTGAAAGTAACACGATTTAGTTCTTGATCATTTCTGGTTGAACCCAAAGTTCCCAAATAAATATGGCCAAGTTGATTAGTAGTTTTTGTATGTCTACATTTTAGACATAATAATTTTCATGACTATTACATATAGTTATGTAAAGCATCTTTAGAGAAAATCTATCCTCTTTGTGCAGAGTAGTACACAAGAGTGTTGTTATTCGGCCCGAGGTGTTTACTTTGACGGTCCGTTGTGCAGACCAAGTCTTTGTTCCTGAACTCTCCACTCTGTGTTTTCAAAGCGGACTACAGAAATGTCATATAATAGGGTAGTAACAGGTCCTATACTATTATTCTCTTTTACCACAAGCTAGATAATGCACATCATTTTCCTTTATAATCATTGAACTAAAATGCAATATTATGTATTTTACTTAATATTACAATACATTGCTGTTCTGGTTGTTTTTTTTTGATATATTGAAAATTTAAATGACACAATCAAAATTACCTTCGTGTGTCTTATATCGCAAACAAATTCATTTATTTTGTTTTTTCATATACAGGCTGTTTTCTTTAAAACAAACATTTCATTTTTGGGTGAACAAATAACATTAAAGGAAAATGTTATATACATAAAATTATTAGGAATAAGGAGTCAATTTTTCAATAATACCAAACCGTATATTCAATCCATGACGAAGGTAAACAATTAATAAGATAAAATAGAAACATCATTTGTTTGTATTTGTTTATTTTATATCCTAGGTACTTCAATATTGCAATATTATTTTTTAATTTTTCTCGAAGTAATCGTTATATAATCCTATACAATATTTATATCGTTGAAATCAGAAGAAAATTCCTTAACGGATTAAAAAACTATATAGATTACAATTTTAAAATACATACATAATTTCATTCTACCGTTTGAGAACTACTGGTTGAATATGGATTTTTTTATTACAGATAAATTAGCTACTTATTTCTGATCATTTTCATCATTAATTCACCCAAAAAAGCATTGGTGGTTTTACTAGTTCTGTATATATTGCACTATTTTATTTTAAATTTGCTGATGCATTCTTGCATATAGTTTGAAATATGAATGTAATTATACAGGAATCAGGCGGCATGTCTTTTTGTTTATTATGTACAAATTCAACAAATGTGAGAAAATCTCTAAAATATAATAATACAAACAGTATTGGGATTTTTAAATATGAATGCCCTTATAGTGGCCAAAATTAAAACTACGACAAAGGTACAGTTTGCTACTAACCTAATAAATAAACTAAATACTTAAAAAATTAATTAAAATTAATTATAATACAACTAATATTTACAATAAAGAGGGTGCTAAAACAATAATAATTAAGTAATATTATACTAAAAATATTAACTATATATTTAAATTTGTACCTAAAAGTTAAACGATAAATGAAACAAATATCTACTAAAACTACAACTAACGACAACACAAAACTATATTCTATATAAATTCATTAAAAAAACACTAGTAGCAAATATAAAATTAAGAAAAACAAAGAAATTAAAGTGACAGCAATGCAAGGCTTATGGAGATCAACTGAAAGGATACCTTTATATAAAAGTTTGACATATCGTGATTAACGCCAACTATTAGTAGTTAAATATCCCAATAATATACAAATTAGTACTTATTTTTTTACACAGACATTATTCAACATTTGACTATTTTCTTATTATTGGTTAAATTTAATATATTTTGTAGATAACGAAATTATAATATTATTCTCATTTATGATAGGGGACATGCCCATTAGTTGTACTGTACAAAATTTGTTAATAATTGCTAATTAGCCATTGATGTAGGTACTACACGTAGTAATAGATACAACAAAGGGCGAAATGTTGATTAAATAATTGGTACCTATTTTTTCAAAACACACGTAATTAATAGTAATTGGATATGTAAAGTAGAAAATAATTAGCTACGTGCACGGAACTCTAATCAAAATTATGGGAATGTGGATTAATATGTGAATGCTATGTTTCACTTTCGTTATTATTATTATATATATAATATATCTTCTTCTTCTTCTGATGGCGCTACAGCCCAAATCGAGCCTGGGCCTACTGGACACACCGAGCCGCATTTTTTACACTGCCGTACTGCCGGTTTTCGTAGTCAAATGCTACATTATTTAAGACGTATAAGTGACTAGCTTATAGCGCCCGAGTGTGATAAATACATGTAACTGTATTTTTATATTTTACGACAAATCACACATTGTCGACAGGCGGATTCGAACTGACGAACCTTGGCCCGGGTGATGTCACAGTATGTTAAGAGATGTGCCTTATCACGCTCGGCCACCGCGCCTGTATAATATATACAGATTATATATTTATATATTTTATAAATGTTTATAGATAATATATAAAATATTTGTATCAATTCCGTGTATAATTTTATTTCGTAGACCATTTTACAATAAGTGTTGTAGATCTACTTAAAACAAGAATATATGGCATCCCAAGGGAATTTGTTCCAAGAGAGCGCTGTGAAAACCGAAAATAATGCATAGCATATCTAAAAAAATATATAAACATACGTCTTTTTAATTACGAGTTTATAAAATACGAGTATCTAAAGAGTTTATATTGTACTTTTTATACAATCGCAAATTAAGACAACAATTTTTTTAAAGTTTTCTAAATTATTTAAAAATTAAGGTTGTTACAATGATATATATCTGAAGCTAACTTCACCCCGTGCTTAATATTTTAAACAGTGACTAAAACGTTCGAAGCCACAACTTATTAACATTGGATTAAGATGTTATTTAGCGCCATAGAAACCTGTACGTTAAATGATATTTTAATAACGAGATTAGAAAAAAAGAACTTTAAATAATAGTTATAGATAAATTAATTACTATTAAAAAGGAAACTTAAGAACTACAGTGAGTTCGCGAAATTAATTGTCAGTATATGTGCGAGAAAAACAGGAATAGTTGGAGCTAATTGAAATGAAATGAACTGTACGCGTACACACCACACACACATTCACGGACCTGCACGCAATGTTCCGCCGCCCGCTATTTGCATTCAATTAAACAGATAAATCAAAACAACCGCCTATATACTTGATGCTGAACATAGGTCAGCCAGCATCATGAATAAATCATTGTGGTCGGTGCCGCCCCTGATATGAAAGTGACGTTATTTAGCGATTGAATTCGGGGAGTTGTTCGACACCCTTTGATCTCCGGTTAACGTTCAAGCGAACCTGGGAAAATAAATAATCCAAGTTTACGATAGACGAGAATGACAAGATTAAAATGTCGACAACACAATCTTGTATTAAATTTGTGCTTTTTGTATTAACCGTATATTAACCCTTAACTGGTACAGTGGGGTCATCCAAGACCCCAGCAGTTTTAAATCTTGTTGTTTTATGTTAAAACTTGTAGTTCAATGCTTGAGTTCTTCAGTAGCTTCATTAATTGGCTGAAGCAAAGTTCAGACGATCGCACGAGTCATTGCTATAATTAGTTTACGAAATATTAAATAATAAACAATTCTAAAAGATATCTAGTACTCAAAAAGTTTAAATGACATTTCGTAGACACATTATCTGCGAACATTTTGCTGTTTTCTTCTTTACTTAGATTAGTTGTTATTATTAGTCAAATTTGACATATTTTGTATAGGTTCAGAAGAAATTACAATTTAGTTTACATATTTTCTGTACTTCACTTCTTGTCGGTTGTGCTCTACCTATATATTTTAAATATTATTCGGGTATATTTAATAATGCTAGAATAAATAGCTCATCCGGAAATTGTACTTGTACAATATATGTTGTGATTACGAAGCAATTTTTATTGTTAATTCAACGGATGAGTTATCTGCAGCTTTATCACGGGAATATTAAACTGTTTCTTAATTATGTTAATAGCAGACGTATTCTAGGGAATGATAAAATAAGTGTGCAAATTACCGATTTGAAAGTCTGGCAAATTCCAGGGAACACATAGAAATTCCGTACGTGCTTTGCACCCTAAATGCAACATAGTTCACAGCGCAGCTTATTGACGACAAAAGTGAATATTGAACGACATTGTTTCCAAATTCTAATAATTATAATAGTTACATTATATATATATATATATTAGCTCTACAGGCCGTCTAGGCCTAGGGCTTGTTCAACTATTCTTCTCCACTTCTTTCTATCCGTTGCTATTTCTGTCCAGTTATGTGTATTAAGCTGTTTTAAGTCTCCTTCCACTGAGTCGATCCATTTATTCTTTGGTCTTCCTCTTCTCCTTGGTCCTATTGGTCCCGCTCGCAGCATGATCTTTGTTGTTCTTGTTCTGGGTAGTCTCTGTATATGTCCCAACCATCGTATTCTTTGCGCCTTTATTACTTGAATAATATTTGGTTCCCCGTACATTCTCATTACTTCTTCATTCGTTCTTCTCTTCCACGTTTCCTCTGTCTTTCTTCCTCCGTATATTCTTCTTAGGATTTTTCTTTCCCATCTGCTAAGTTTTTCTTGTTCCTTCTTATTTATTATCCATGTTTCACTCGCGTAAGTTACCGCTGGGCGTATGACCGTTTGGTATATTCTAATTTTGGTTTTCTGCGATATTTGCTTTGCCTTCATCACGTACATTAGTCCTCCTGCAGCTTTATTTCCTCTTGTTATTCTTGTTTCTATTTCCTTATTGCTATTCTGGATGTGCGATATCATAGTACCGAGGTATATAAAATTTTGTACTCCTTCAAATTCCAGGTTTGTGGTTTCAGCAACTTGTACTTTTAAGGTTTTACCATTTTCCGGATCCGACATAACATCGCCCATCTCCATATATTTGGATTTCTCTTCATTTATTTTAAGTCCCATTTTGCTTGCTTCTTGGTGTAGCCTTTTTATTACTTTTTGTAGCTCTTTTTGGGATTTAGCTATTATGGCAACGTCATCCGCGTATGCTATGCATTGGTGGTTTTTATTATAGATCGTTCCCGTTGTGATGATCCCGCTGTCTCTTATAATTTTTTCTAATGCTAAATTGAATAGCAGAGCCGATAAGGGATCTCCTTGCCTTAATCCTCTGCCTACTCTGAAAGGACTAGTTGTAGTATCTCCCACTTTTATGACATTTTCTGTGTTTGTCAAAGTCATTCTTGTAAGATGTATAAGCTTCATTGGAATTCCAAGGTCCTTCATTGCACTGTATAGTTTTTCTCTCCTGATTGTGTCGTATGCCTGTTTAAAATCAATGAAGATTGTGTACAGAGTCTTGTTGTGCTCGTAGAAATTCATTTGTGCTTGCTTTAGTACAAATATTTGGTCCATTACAGATCTGTTGCTTCTGAATCCGCACTGATAGTCCCCTATGTTTTTTTCTGTGTAGATGCTGATTCTTTCTTTCAGTATCATTGCGAGTATTTTATACGTCGTATCTAGTAGCGCTATTCCTCTATAATTTTCACACATCGTTTTATCTCCCTTCTTGTGTATTGGGTTCAAGATTGCTCTTGTCCAGCTATCAGGTATTTCTTCTTGTGTCCATATGCTCGTAATGAGCTCATGTATTTTAGAATGCAGTTTTTGTCCTCCATGTTTTATCATTTCTGTTCTAATACCATTTTCGCCTGGGCTTTTATTGTTCTTCATTTTTCTTATCGTCCTCTGTACCTCTTCTATCGTGGGTGGTGTAATTTCTATATCCGTCCAAGTGTTCGCTTCGTTTTCTTGGATTTCCTGATCTATATTTTCTTCTTCTTCGTCCGCTATGTTTAGAAGCTCCTCAAAATATTGTTTCCACCTGTCTGCTTTTTCTTTTTCACCTCCTACAAGTTTTCCCTGTTTGCTTCTACAGTATTTTGTGTTACTTTGGTATCCTAACTTCGCTTTTTTCACATCTTGGTAAAAATTTCTTATTTCTTTGTTTTTGAACTTTTCTTCCATTACCTTTATTTTGTTTTCATTGTATGTTCTCTTCTTGGCTCTGCAAATTTGTTTCGTTTCTCTTCTGGCTTCTTTATATTTTCTTCTGTTTTCTTCTGTGTTGTCCTTAATCATTCTCTCTCTTGCAATTTTCCTGTTTTCACCTGTTTTTCTACATTCTTCATCATACCAACTTTTTGCCTTTTCTCTCTTTTTACTCTTTAGTGTCTTTTTTGATACTGCTTTTATCGCTTCTTCAATTTGCTTCCATCGTTCCGATATAGTGTCGGTGGTTTCAGAGCTACCTAGTTGTTCTTCCATTTCCTCTTCATATTGTTTCTGCTTATCCTCTTTCTGTAGGTTATCCAGATCATATACTATTATTTGTTTCGCCCTCTTTTGCTCTTCTGTTCTTAAACCCTGTTTTAGTGTTGCTCGTACTAAATAGTGGTCCGAATCTGCATCTGCTCCTCTGTAACTTCTTATTTTACTTATACAAGGGAAAAGAGAATAAAGAATATTATAATTAAAGGAATAGCCGTCACAAATGGCAACGAAAAAGAAGAGGTAGAAAATTTCATCTACACTAAACTAAACGTAACAGCAAAAATAAAGAGGGCATACAAAATAAGTAAAGAACAACAACCCGATATTATACTAGCAGAAATGGAAACAAAGGATAATAAACAGGAAATAATGAAGGCAAAAAATAAGTTACGAAACACACAGATTTATATTGATAATGACTTAACGGTTGAGGAAAGGAAAATTCAAAGGGAGATCCGAAGCATAGCCAAAGAAGCCAGAATGAAAGGAGGGAAAGTTAAAATTGGATACCAGAAAATTACTATCAATAATGAAGAATACAGATGGAATAAGGAAGAGGAAGGAGTAACGCCATGGACAAATAAGAAGGATCCTTCAAAAAACTACTAAAAGAGACGTCAACAAGCAGGACCAACAAAGGAACACAGGCAGCGAATAAGGACATGAATTTGAAATCGAAACGACAAGAATTATTATACTTTGGAACTTGGAATGTCAGGGGTACCTACTCGGAAGGTGCTCTCAAAAACTTAGTAAATGAGGCAAAACGATACAAAATAGACATACTAGCCATCCAGGAAACGAAGCAAAAAGGCAATGATATAATTGACGTCGGGGATTACACATTATTTAAAAGCGGAGGCCAAAATCGAATGTTGGGTACCGGTTTTCTTGTGAATAAAAGAATTAGTAAACATGTAATAGAATTTAAACCAATATCAGAAAGAATATGTTACATAAGAATCAGAGGCAAACACAGAAAACTGAGCTTCATAAATTTGCACGCCCCAACAGAGGAAAAAGGAGAAGAAGAAAAAAACGATTACTATGAGGAAATAGAACATATATATAACTGCATTCCGAGATACGACATTAAAATTATACTGGGTGACTGCAACGCGAAAATAGGTAAAGAGGAAATGTACATACCGACCATTGGAAGGCACAGCAAGCACGACGTAACAAACGAAAATGGAAGCAGACTCATAGATTTTGCGATGGAAAGAAATATGGTGATCAGAAGCACACAGTTCGAACATAAAGATATATTCAAAGGGACCTGGATGGCGCCAAACGGAGAAACAGTCAACCAGATAGACCATATATTAGTTGAGGAACAACATGCCAAATAGTTACATTACTACGACGCTATTTTATGTTAATCACGCCACCGAAAGTGGAGAGGTTTTGTTTATGTCAATTTGCTTTAGAAGTGAAGAAAATAAAAATTTGTATTTACTGAGAAATTTTCTATTTGATATAATTATGCAATTAAATTGATCCATTTCTAATCTCGTGTGCGAAATCAACCAATCAAAGATGATTTATACTGCACTAAAGGGCATCAAATTATTAGATAACAAACATTGATTAACATTTAATTATAACTGTTTTTAAATGTCACGTTCAAGATTAAGTTATGAAAATAATGATTAAATTGACAATTGATAAATAATAATTGAGTATTAATAAATAACTTTTAATTTAAGCTCAATTTTAACATTCTTTCGAAGAGTAATGTCATGAATTCATATTATCAATGTTCATAGGATAGTATATATTTAATTAAAATTATGACGTTTATATTAGCCGTTTCCAAGGTAATGAAGGTAAATACTCGTAAAATTTTATTTTTCTACGATTGCTATGAAAAGATGACAATTACGCTCTCATTTGTCATCGTAAAGTTGACGTTTTCTGTGGAACAATCGAAAAATATCTTTTTTGCGCGTCTCCAATGGCAACGCGCGAAAAAGACGTTAAATACGCGCGTTTCCAATGGCAACGCGCGAAAAAGATTATAAATGCGTGTTACCAGAAACTTGTCATATTGACAGTTGACAGAACGAATTTATTTTCAGTACGTATACGTTTTTAAATAATTTTAAGATGCAATCGTAGAAAAAAATTATGTGTGTATCACGAGCGTAAAGTGTCTTTGTTCCTCTTACACTATTGCAGCTCTCGCCTTCGGCTCGCGCTGCAATTACCGTGTTCGAGTAACAAAGAATCACTTTACGCTCTTAATACACAAATAACTATTGCAGTTAGTTCTTTTCCCTGTTTCATCAAGGTTAAACTAACAAATGATATGTTTCTATAAAGAGTTTTTATTCATGAATTAAATTATCTAAAATATCAATCTTTCTTCAAGTAGTTTTAATATATATTTTGTCTTATTTAAAAAAGCGTATTTTTATTATTTTTTGTATAGGATGTACTACAACGATCGTATACCAACCAAAACTGATAAAATTTTCCTTGTTCTTATATATCTGTTTAGGCAATACATAACCGTGAAACGAATAGTATTAAATTTTGTTCGTTCCATCTATTGATTTAGCGCTCAGTCTTACTCCAGTCTCTGTCAAATTCTGCATAGAATCGTCCTTACAAACCCCTCAGAGAAATCAGAACTCGCTCCCAACTCGGCCGATATAAGCGCAAATATGCATACAGGTCCCCGAGGCAACGCTTGTTTTCATTGTTTTGTGTTCGTTTCCTCTGTTCAAAATCTACCTTCGATTTCTAGCAAAACTGGTTTTTTACTTCCTCTTAAAATAATTTATGCTGATCTTTCTAGCTGGTGATTTAATCAGGATGTTCTTTTCTTTTTGTTTCCCAGAAGCTACATTTTTGTAATTTTAACTATGTGGCTCGGATTTTAGTGCTTTTGTTGTCATTGGCAGAGTCAAGTTTCACATTGCTACATAAAAGAATAATATTATTTTAAGCTGGCTTACTTTTAATATTCCATATTCAGTTCTCAATTTCATTCAATATATTACAAGTGTGCAGAAAATAACTTTACAAGTTTGTTTTATTTTTTAAATCATCACTTAAAGGGAAAAAATAATTAACCCTTAAGGGGAGTATATAGTAATCTTAAATTACAAGTATCTAAAGTTTTGGGATCAGGCTGGACCAAAAATATACGTACAATTCTTGAAATTAAAAAAAATATTATTGCACAGCACATACGTAGGTACACTATTTTGCTCTCTACTTTTATCTTTTTGATTGAATGTTTAATCAAATACGAGAAAATTAAATATATTAGGCGAGATGATTTTTTAAAGTTGTAATTGTAGCTTATGACGTCATAAAATGTTCAGAAGTAATAGTATTTTACTAACTTATAATGTTTTTATTTAGAATTTAATTAGAATTATACATTTATAATTTATAATTAAAAAATATAAGTACATAACAATTTCATTTGTCAATAGTTAATGAGATTATTTTGAATTTCTTATAACCTAAAGTTATTTATTAAGTACATAATTTATTTACTAAAAAGAAATATTATATTATAGCTATTTGGCCGAGACCCTTGTCAGAACTCGAGTCCTATACGAATCTCAGGTAGCAGAAATTAAGACGACGAGATGATACTCGAAATCCAGTTGATATCGTGACGACACCAACCCTAAATCTCGTTTTATCTCGTCTCGCTACAACACTATATGCGTATACAATAAAGCTCTGGAAAAACAAAGAATAAAAAAGAGTAGCGTAGATTTTAAATAACTGATATAAGCAAATGTTTTTGAAAGGCTGGTAAGGAAAGTTCGTTTGGTGCAGTTGTGTCCAGCAGGCTGCGCATCCGCCAAAGTTCATTCTGCGGGTCAGCAGCTCACAGATGCACGGGTTCGTGACAGCCACCCCCGCCCTCATACATCACCATCGCCAACTCTGCTTGTATTTATAGCACATCTGCAAACAGTCGCGGCGGCGGCCATTTTACGACACTTACGCCACGCGCATGATTAATATAATGCGCTGCTCGATATTCCGCCTCGAAGATGATTTGTTGGGTTATAAAGGTTCGTGATGTGAATGCCCCAATGTGATAAATCGTTACGCTAAATTGAGATTGATATTAATGTAGTCGTTGCGATGTAAATATGGAGATAATTTATTCGATGAAAAAATCTCGGACCTTTAAACTTTCATCTACATAACTTCCTGATAAATATTCATATTATGAGGATTCAATTTACTGAGGACTACAAGAGCTTATATCAAGCATATTTCATTTCTTCAGCGGTTTTATTTTTAAAACTTTTCGTATGCGTTCAGCTAAATCATAAAAAATAAAAATAATATCAAAATGGATTTTTCCATCGACCGGAGAGAACAAAGGTATTACGAGTATGAATCTTTATTTCTATATTAGTTCCAGACATTACAATTATTAGACCACACAATTAGTTTTTAAAAAGTTAAAAATATTTGGAAATGTCTTGTATTCAATCAATTTAGTGTTTTCTTGTTCTGTTAAAATAATCAAAATGAAAATACCTAAATACACAAAAAAAAAACTTGTAACATTGACAACGCTGAACCAATTTTATTGATACACATTCTTATAAATGTTGCTTATTAATATTTAAGACACTTATTTAACATTTGTTTTTCTTTTTCATTTTTATTCATACTTGTGGAATATTACAATTAAGTTATAAAATTGTGAAACTTTAAATTGCTTTGAAATCGGACTATCCTTGCATGTGAACTGCACTGATTCATATTCAGTTAATTATCATTCCAAATCACAAGATTATATATACATAATTATAAATTATAGCAAATCTCGAGCAATATAATCGGATGAATATTAATTTTTGTTACTACTTTATTTAAAATATATATTTTAATCCTACAGTACAGCAGTCGGCATTTGAATCCCACCATTTTGAAGCTAAAAATATATGGCATACCTCACTGCGGCTCGGTGTGTTCAAATCGCCGGAGCCTGTACTTTAATTGGAATTAAGTCCCTGTTGTATAGAATACGATAAATAAATAAAAATATTAATAAACAGTATAAAATATTATTTATAATTACTTTTCTATTTATAACTAATAATATCGCAGTGTAAGACATCACAATTCAAATAATAATTCATAGAATCATAATGTGTCAACATTTTGCTGTTTCCCGAGCTTCCTAAGTTACTCGTTATAATTGCTCAATTTTGGAATATTTTGTAGACATTTAGATGATATTATACTTTAGTTTAGACTTCATTGAATTGCGATACGTTTATTCTGGCCGTTTTGATATGTCATTAAAATTCCTAGTTTCGAATTTACAGAGCGGGCACGTCAAATAGTGCCTCTAATGAGATACATCGTAAGTAACCTAATCGAACCTAATAATACTGAATGTATAAATAAAACACCCAATTCCATTAAACACATTTCGTTTGATCACATAAACTTTAGTTTTTAAATATTTTAAAGATGTTTTTGTAACTTTACAGCGTGTTCACTTTCTTTTAGATGAAATGAAAATCACTAGATGGTATTTCTTGACGTACCAAATCTGTAAAAAAGCTCACGACAAATTTCTATATAGCAAAACGATGAAATAAAACAATCATAATAAATGAAGTTGGTCTTGGTTTAGAAGCAGCGCAATTCACGGGAGATCAAGCCTGGTAGGATTTCGTCTCTTTGTTTAACTAATCTTTCAAACAAAGAAATAAATAATATATTATACTTTATCTCACCGTAACTTTATAGTTCCACAGCATAGGGAATAAATTTCCACGTTGATGATTGGCTGATCGCCGAAGCGGATTTACGATGTAACAAAAAGTACAATAGTGACTATAACAAGTGGCATTTATTTCTATTTTTCTATTTGTTCAGTTCACAATCAATCAAAACTTTGTTTTTACGGTTTTACTCGATTTTGTGATTGTGGTGATATTTTTGAGATTCTAAGATTTCTGTATAATATTTTTTTGCAGTGTAAATCGGTCTACTATGAAGTTAATGGAAGACAGGCTCCTCGTATGTGTATAACTAATTATTGTTTATTTAATTATTTATGGGGTAGGTGGCTCAGTGGTATCGAGTCGGCTTGTGGATCTTGAGAATCCTGGTTCGATCCCCACAGCCGACAAACAATTTTCACCAATTTAAATTTACCCCTGTGGCTCTCTCTCCATTAATATCTGGTAATCGCACTTCACGCGAAAAAATATATCACTTACCGAGATCTACTTAGGCCGATTACCACACCCAGTAATGAGTAAAAGGCGTGATGATATATTTATTTATTTAATTATTTATGTTATGCTGTACAACAGGACCTAAATCACAATTATAGTACAGGGCACGCACTCACCGAGCCGCAGCGTGGTAGTTCATATAATTTTTAGATTCGAATTCGGAATCTCCGGATTCAAATTCCGTAACGCTAACCATACCACCGTACTGACGGTTAGGAATATTTTCAAAGTAATAATCATAAACTTGGAATGTATCTAACTTTCTACAAATGATGTCGCATGTCGTATTCCAATCCTCTACCCTGAGTCTTGATACTTGTAGTCTCCACGGCATAAAATTATTTAGTAACTTGCAGTGAGTGTAATACCTCGGTGTCACTGTCCGGATTACCCAGTCGTAATCCTGCGCGCAACGTCAGTTATAATTTCATTGTGTCCCCGTTCTAATTTCCACTTCTGTCCCGTATTTACCGCAAATTTGATGTAATTCCATTATTGCTCTTAAGGTTGTCTGACTATGTACAAGAGCACTGCTACTTGCCACTGGTTTGAGTAGGGCTGTTATTTAGCCCTCAGAGATGGGAAAATTAGGACTGTTATGTTTCAAGAACCCTAGTTTATGTTCTTTTAAAATATAGGAAAAGGTGCGAGCAAAGAGAGCTCAGGAAGTGGAATATATAGTATTATGTATATGTCGCTATCTAGAGTTTATAATTAATTATAAAGAAAAACCTAAAATAGTATATTGCACGAGTATAACAATGACAAATTGTAATATTCGTACTTGGCGTAATTCGTCTGCGACTCATTACGCAAACTGTCTTCATTTTACAATAAGATTTATGGTAACTTGTGTTTTTAATACTACATTTGCTATACCGCATTAATTTACTTTTATTTCAAAAGTTTTATTTTAAAAATAATAACAAACTTTCATGACAGATTATTTTTACATTTATTGAAGTTAGGTTAGAGTTAAAAGTCATAATTACCTGTTGGAGTATTATGTTATAAAACTAAATACTTTTAATATTTAATAAAAAAGAATTTTGCAGTACAATAAAATTATAACATAACAAAAAAAAATTGCAATAACTTAACATGTATTAAGCAATGATTTAAGTTTCACATTTTAACATTTTTTTGAAATTCGCAAAAATTAGGGTATCATATTCCTAGCGAACATTTTAGTGTCACTGATTTAATAGTACATTTAATTTAATTGTCCACAAAATAACAAAATATCGCTCAAATATTATATCATTCATTTCTGATCATATTTCTTTAATTTACTTGAGAACAGACAAAATTTAAACAAAAGAATCAAAATGTGTCGTTGTTTTACACCCTAAATCAATTTAATGACACAATTACTTTATTATTGTCTGTGCATATTCTTATGTTTTCCACTAGAGAAACTTTTGAAGCACTCTGTTCTAGTATTACATATTCAATTGTTGTATTGAAGTAGGTAGTGTATAATTGGGTCAATAATTTAAATGAAATATTCTAAATGCAAATAGAGCTTGGGTATTAATGATAAACACTCTGCATTACAGTAGGTAATGTGTGAACAATGTGAAAATTACATACGATTGATTCGCATGTTTGTAAGCTTTACTGTGAATCCATGATTGATACTGTAGACCGCGGGACATTGGTCTGCATGAATGTGATATATGAAGCAGCACTAGCACTATCACTAGCAACGTTTGCATAGTGTGCTATGCTTGCTAAGCGCATGCCTTGCTGAGCTGCGTCTGGGCCACGGATCAATTGCGATATCAATTGGCCTGAACCCGCACTCCTAAGAAACTTTAACGACTTCAACTTGGACCCTCGTTACCGCGCCGTGTTGACTACCAAGGGTCCGCAACCTATCGCTCCCGCATAACAGCGGCAATTTCGACGGCGCCCGACGGCTCAGCCATCTTATGGCGGCACTTAAGTTCCATCGAACTTCCGACGCCGTAAAAAACTACTGTCACGAGCGAACAGCGAACAGCGAACTGCGTACGACGAAACGACGGATCACGCCACACATCGCTTGTTGTTTCCCTGTCACGACGTTTTGATGAAGAGCCAAATGTGTGTGTGTGTGTGTGAAACGATTAATACAGACTAACCTGCTAACCTTCTGGAATCACAGGAATCTCTATTGTAAAACACAATAAATGCCTTGACAACCTGCCTCCTAGGAATTCTTCACTTAACATTGATATAGACAGTCAAGAATACACAAATAACCAATAGATAGATATATCTATTGATATTATCAATATACTGAAATCTAGGTAATTTTAATACAAATACAGATGCTCAAGTAAATCACACTTTTTACCCATTATTGGGTGTGGCTCTTTACCGTATAGCAGATTTCATCATCTGTGGCGCTACAGCCCAAATCGGGCCTGGGCCTACCGGACACACCGAGCCGCAGTTTTTACACTGCTGTACTGCCGGTTTTCGTAGTCGAATGCTACATTATTTAAGACGTATAAGTGACTAGCTTATAGCGCCCGAGTGTGATAAATACATGTAGCTGTATTTTATATTTTACGACAAATCACACATTGTCGACAGGCGGATTCGAACTGACGAACCTTGGCTCGGGTGACGTCACAGTATGTTAAGAGATGTGCCTTAACACGCTCGGCCACCGCGCCTGTAGCAGATTTCGAGTTATATATCTTCGCTTGAAATGCGATTACCAGTCGTCAAATCACGACCTCCAAAGATGTTAGTAGAGGTAGATCCACAGGGATAGTTTTAATGTGGTGAAAATTGTTTATCGGCTATGGGAATCAAATCCGTGTTCTCAAATCAACAGGCCGACTATAAGACTCAATAAAAAGTAATATAATTGTTTATATAATTTTTGAAACAGAGATCATTATTTTTATTCTTTAACAATTCAAAAAATTCTAAAACAAATGACATCAAAATACAAATATAATGGTAAATTTATAATACATTAAAAATTTTGAAATATTTATACTTTCTAATAAATATGTAAGTATTTCACATTATATATATATATATATATCCAATTAAAAAAATCAAAGATGACATCGCTTCCAGTGCGACCGGAATTAAGGTTGAAGATATTTTCAGACAAAAAAGAGGTATTTAACTTCGTCCTCAACTACGTAATTTAAACTAAAATTAATATTAAATTCCGCAGTTCGAACATTGTTACTACACTATTAATCCCATGAACAAATAGGATATAATGAAATACAAGTAAAAGAGTAGGTTTAAACGGCACAAAGAAATCTCAGTAATTCAAGTGTGTTTCCACGGGGAATAAGTAGTCTGGCACACAACCAATATGACCCAGCAGAATCATTTATTCGTGGCGGAAAGCAAAACAAAGCAGAGTACAATGTCCGTAAACTTGTAAAACTCCGTGGACGGGTCCGGGTTGCAGGCTCCGGACTCCGCAGCCGTCACCCAGGGAATTTATCGTAGCGTTTCACCCCCGGCTGTCGGAAATACGGCGAGTTGTGTTTAAATCAGCGCCATAATAACCTGACGTGTCACATGCACGCGGCGGCGGTCGCCGCGACGCCAACGCCGCCGCCATTCGTACCACATGGCCTAATAACGCCAGCGACTCTTGTTGTGCGATGCGAAAGTCATATTGGAATAATACGCCTAGCAGGATATTAGATCGTATTGTTTATGACTCGCTGAGATTTATCTCTCAAAAACAAGGGATATTTGTATATTACCGTTGCTATGATATTTCGATCGCGACTTGTTATTTACTAGTCCTAAATCCATGTTTTATATTAATCATTTCGCCTGCATTGTTTCAGCGCAATGTATGTGTTGCTTGTTTATTTGGGTCCCCAATAATTGAATTTTGGTGTCTTTTGTTTTAACACCAAAATCAATTTCAATTTTCATGATTACACTTGACCCAAATACCAAATTTTTTTTCTAATAACCGTAATTAATTTATGTTTCCATCACAAAATAGTCAAAATTTTGAAAAGTGATTATAATTGCAGCTTTGTTTTATCTTGTTATATTATAGTTACTTTATTGTATTTGGTTTCGAAGGTGGGTATATACCGGTATATACTATATAGAGTTTCAATAATTTTAATGTAATTATGTAGATAGTTAATGTTACATTTACTGGTCATTCTTAATTATAATTGTTGATTCTGTTGTTATTATTTACTTGTTGAATAATCTTTTTCTATATTCATTTTACTAAAAAAAATTGATATGAATTTTCCATTTATTTTCGATATTTTCAACATTTACATTTTTTTGTAATTAAATATTTACAAATTGAAAGTTTTATTGGAATTATTATTTTACTAATAGTATAACGTGACTATGTGTATGGGAGGAAGTAGTAATCAATCTTTCTATAATTTTATATAAATTTGATCGTACCATAGATTCCTATTTCTCTTTAATTTCTGTAATCCACTTTCATCTACAAATAGAATTGATTATTAATCCAGAACGTTCGCGTGATTTAAATTTCACAGCATATTTCCAATTAATTTCAATTCACACAAAATACACAACGATATCTACGACTGCTGCCATATCTGCATATACGTTGGAAATTAATTTTCTCTTAGTTCTGCAAGCGCTTAATTAAAATTTCTTAGTGGTAGTATTATAAAGAATTCCTCTAGATAGATAATTTTTTAATACTATTTTATAATTTTAAAAATAGCTTAAAGTGTAACTTTTATTAAATATAAATAAATAGTGACATCATGGAAATCTGTTTATTTAAATTTCACTATATTAAACATTTATCAAAAACATTTTGAAAAGATTCAGTTTAATTAAATAATGTGTTTCATCGTACTACAAGTCGGAATTCACTCGTTGCCTCCAAGGTTTAATTTAATTTAAAAGTGAGTAATTAGTTGATTAATTTAAAAAAAAACACACGGAAAACTCTTTAGAAACAGTTCTAAAGAACAGAAATACCAGCACTATTTGTAGTATCTGTTGAGTGAAGTTCTCCAGGTGCAACTATAAATTGCAGTATAATGATTGATGTGACAACAAAAACGCAAGAGAAAGTTTTAAAGCGTTCTCCGTAAATCATTCCAAGTACACCATTCCGTTCGGCTATAAATCAGTTTCAAACCAAGAAAATTCCTTATTCGTTTGATTACTCCATCAGACAGAAAGTAAATATTGACGTTGCAGTAAATAGCGGCACTATTTGTATGCATTTTCACCTTTAAAAAAATTAATGAAAATAATTTTTTATTTAGAATTTGTTCACCAGAATACTGGAACACAATTATAAAATGTCAATTTAATTATTTTAATATTTTTAAAATTTTAATTAATTTGATTTAATTAAATATTACTCTACATATGTTGTGAAAATTGCTGCCTGCAGTTGCCTTAAACCTTTCAATAAATTTGGTACCTAGCTCTCACACAAAATGAAGGCTATGTCTATAGAAACCTTATTTAGTATTTTCTTTATAAACAAGTAATTTGTGAGAGAGATAATAAAAAAAACTTGAGATATCGTGTATATAAACTAGTCCACGATTTTAACCAATCATAGTACAAAATCAAATGGTTCCTATCTTCTCCAGATATATTGTTTTTAAACAGTGATCGATTTATGTAATTTTTAGATTTATTCACTGGAAATTTTTATAATAATAATAAAGGTGTCCATCGAATCAAATATTTTAAATATTAGTTTATTATTTAACAGTATTTTAATGTGTTTTTGTTTCATTGATACATTTAAACCATTAAAATAATTAATTATATACATTTGAAAATATTATTATTAAGTTATTTTTAATAAATTTTTGATCAAATTATTTTTATATTTTTGTTTTTATTGACACTTAATATAAATATTATTGAATATTATACTATTTATATTATACTTTTAATGTTCTAGCCTGTACTGCCATTATTGTTTTGATGACAAAATGTCGAAATAAATCTAACGTATTTTGACACCATGTTGCAAATGCTCATGTATTATTAACATATGGTGTTGTTGTTTTTAGCGACATTTTATTTATGATGTAAATTGTTTGATAAGATTATCTTCTCATGTGATATAAGTGTATTGTACATGACAAAAGAAGCTGTGTTTTTTTGTCGAAAAATTTAATATTTATTTAAAAATTTTGCTTTAAAAATAAATCTCTGTTTGAGGGTGACCCTGTTTTTTGTGACACTCGGTATATATCTCCATAAACAAAAATCGGATTTGTTATTTAGGCATTTCTATATATTTTTATTTATTTTTACAGATGATACAGACGTCGTACTTAAGGTCGTCTCTGAGAATCGACGAGCTTAAAATGAACTAAACATTCCTGGTATTTTCATGTGTTAGTAAAGATTGCAATCGTAGCCCGGCGTTTCAAATATCGCTGAATTTAACTGTCCGTTGTTGCTAAATAATAATAATAAATAATGGATAATGAGGAATGAATGATCGAGGGGTATGTAAGCGTGAGGATCTACTAGTTTCGTGTCATTACTTGAACGTTTGCGGCTATGTGAAGCTAAGTAAATAAGTTGGTTGGTAAATGCTGGGTAAGCTTGCGTGATATTTAGAGCGCGTAACTCGTATAAACCGCCATTGGTTCTCGGGAAATGGATATAAATTACGTATTGGCCATCATCAACTTCGGAAGTGCCTACGTGTGCGCCTGACTTTAATCGTACGTGATCTCCTCTTTCACCTTCTTCCACAACTCACATTTTTGCTCGAGCTAAATTTCCAAGTCGAATAAAACCAAAATGATTCGTACTCTTTCAGATAATACCATTTTTATTGACGATTAAATATGAGGGGTAAATCGCGACAACTATCTTTGCATGATAATGTAGAATGTATTTTTTTCACTATTATCATTATTTATCGCTTTTTGATTCATGAATTTATTTTTCACTATCACTTTCATTAAACACTGTTACAAAAATTTCAAATAAAATTCAGATCATAAACACAATATTAAAATGGTAATAATAATATTCTGTCTACTCAGTTTTTGTCGATATTAAAAACAAGTAAATAATCATGTCAAAATGTTTATCTTATTATTATAAAAATTGTTAAATTGGGTTTATTTTAATTGTGAAAAAAAGTATATACACCTCGCGATAGAAGTGTTTTTCCTTGTTCCCGTCGCCTTCTGCTAAAATTTTACACCTCAGGACTTCTTATTAATTTCACATTAGAGGAATTTAGTGCTACGGAATATTGTTTTTGTATATAGATAATATAACGGTATCCCTCGTTATTCGTAAAAATTTTTCGTATTTCATATTGTGTTATTCTCTCTTGTTCAATGTTTTGTAACTTTATTCCATGTTTAATATAATTAATTTATGTTTTATTGCGTTATTTTATGTTTTATTTACACTAATTTGTTTAATTACAACTTGATATTTATTTAAAGCTGAATTTAGAAAGATGTAATAGGTAGAGCTTGAAATAATTTATAATAAAGTAAAGCAAGCAGCAATATAAAAGACACAGAGCAGGTGCTGGCTAATCAGAAGTCAGAATTTTTGTGTATCCTGGATGATGATGTCATCTAGTCATTCTAGTAATCAGTAGTCAATATTATTAGTTGTTGTCTGCCAGATTTGAACGTATACTTATTTAGCTTGGTGTTACATTAAATGTATGTTATCTCGGTTTTGTCCACTGAACTACGATTATCTGTATTTGTATCTAATTGAAATATAAATTTAGAACTAATTTCATGGATAAAAATACGTGGATGTTATTAGATTATGAATAATTGAGGTTTGAGATTTATTATTTAAAAATATTTTTTCCGATATTTAAAGGTAGGTACTGAATAAAGGTAAGCTTCACGAGAAATTGATGTAGACAATATTTTAAAATATTTATAAGAACGGTATCATTATTCATTAGTATTCCGGGAAAGAAATCCTGTAGGTACGCAAATGTTTCTAAAATATGCCCGGAGCCTTCATCCCGGAGCGGCGCTAGGGCGTCTTTCGACGTTCGGGAACGAAATTTGAATTGCATTGGGTTGCTTGTATTGCCTGCGTGTGTGGCGTGAAATGGAAATTTCCCGCGGTAAACTTGTTTTAAAATGCAAATCTTTGACTTACTTCAGAGATTCATATGGGATTTGCAGAATTACAAGCTATACTATACAGCCTTTATAAATGATGATAAACATCCCTGTTCTTACATAGTGCTTTTAATGATATTAACTTTCTTTTTATTTACCTTAGTTTCTGTTTCCTTTTTACTTCAACTTCAGGCTAATGTTCTCAAGTCGGCTCTTTACTGATACTAATGAAGAGATTGTGTTTATAGTATGTACTACAGTGATATTACCGTCAGTTGACGGTTAAATATTTATTTATGTACCAAGGAAATTTCTGTTTTGCAGACTGAAAGGAATAAATAACCATATTTAAAAAAAAACACACACAAAATAATGATTTTATATGTAACTGTCAAACCATAAGTTGCTGATAGCAGCGTGCGCGAAGTATTTATTTCTAATTTTACTACTTCGCGAAAAGTATGTACCTGTTTGGCGCCCGCTGCAATACATGTTGACTTGTTAATGATGAAAAAATTATTTAATTGGCACCGTGATGGTACTGAAAAAGTGAATCTTTTTTAACAGTTGCTAAAATAGTTTATCTACAACTATTAAATAATTCCTTCACTATGTAACTCTAAATGCATCGATTTATTGTTTTCAAACAATTTTCAAAATCAGATTTTCAACTTTCCCGAGGCTATAACTCGAAAACTAAGTAAGATATTGAGATGCGGTCTGAAAGGTTGAATTCCCCGTGTTTCAATTGATCTCTAGGCAAGTTTTTAGAGATATTTAATTTTTTGAAAAATTTTTGCCAATTTTTTTTCTTCGTACAGTTTTTAACCATTATCTCAAAACTATAAGATTTATGGACATAAACATTACACCATTGGATTCAGCACGTCGAAATACATATGTATGTAAAATTTCGTTACATTATTCGTACGAGAAATAGTTTTAGAGCAATTTGTTTAAAAATCTTAAAAATCCCAAGGGGTACCCCTCGGAAAATAATTTAAAAATTTCAAAAAAGTTAATTTGCTTTAAATGAGCTATACAAGTAGATTCGGACACGGGGAATTCACTGGTTCAAACCGCATATCAATAGCTTGCTTAGTTTTTGAGTTATAGCCCCTAGAAGATTTGCTGTTTTCAAACAATTTTCAAAATCAGATTTTCAACATTCCCGAGGCTATAACTCAAAACTAAGCAAGATATTGAGATGCGGTCTAAATGAAGGTTGAATGAATCAAGGTAATATTAAATTTCGTAGAACGTTATTTGTCGTTTGATGATCCTTGACAAATGTTTTTTGTAAGGTTTACTATTTTTGTTCCATTTACTTAAATAGTTGTAAATATAGTATTTGACTCGCATATAATGGTTATGTATATATATAAATACAAGTGTCGCAATATTGCCAGACCTCGCTACGCCTCTTCCACAAATCTTTATTTCTCGACCCAAAATAGTATTTTTAGTCCGATTGAAATATATTATATTTTTATGTGACCATGGAAACGTCATATTTTTTTGTCAAGGCCAAAAATAGCATATTTGTCATGGTTTAAATAACATTCCTTAAATTGCATTCGTTTACTATAGCAAAAGTTGAAATAATAGTGTCATATTGAAGTGGGTGAAAACTAAATAATTTTGACCTAAAAAATGATTGTTTTTAATCCCTTAAAAAGTATTCGTTTATTAAGGAATAGTTTTAAAAAAATAGGCACTAATAAAATAATAATACTTAAAATAGGATTAAGGCAACTTGTTAGGTAAGTCGAAGTCCAGTTGGTGTAACTTTTGTTCATCAAACATTAGTTCACCGGTGCAAATCTCACTGACTTATATTTATTTTTAAAAAAATTTAAACTCGGATTTGTTGTGCAAAGTTGCAAATATATAAATAAAAAGTAATACTTCTTTTTATAAAGAAGTTTAATATAATTTAGATTGAATTGAATATAAGTACCTATGCATGCGTATCTGTATTTTCATTCTATAACTATTTATTAGCATGAAGATTTTCAATTCACCAATTTACACTTGTTATAAAGTTACGAAGAATTCCAATAGAGTTTAAAGTTTGATTCAAGTGCTGCCTACTTATCTGCCGTGAATAGTAGGACGTGGAATTTAATTGGAAACTCTGAAGTGCGTTCCACAAAGCAGCAACATATGTCGTTTCACAGTAATGCGATAACTAGACACTAAGTTACGTAGTTAGCTGTTTGAGAATCAATAACTTCATTGTAAAGGTGTATTGATAAGAACGGAAATTGAATGATGTTGAAAGCGATGCAATCTGCCGTGTGTATTCTTGGTCGATGAAACAGGCAAGCTACAATTATTCGTGATAATGGTTCTTTCAAAAAACATCTTTGTAGGTGAGTGATTCATTGTAAACCGTAGAAACATTATTTATTGCTTGGGGTATACTTATATCAGTTCTTTTATAACTATGTGACTAACTAAAATTAACAAATTATTTAATTATGAAGTAGGTGGCTCAGAGGTATTAAGTTAGTCTGTGGATTAGACAATAATTAATAAATAATTTTCACCACATAATAAAAAAACTACCCTTATGGCTTCCCCTCCACGAACACCTTTGGATGCGTGATTTCACAGCTGGTAACCGCACTTCACGCGAAGAAATATATCATTTATCGAGATTCGAAATCCAACATTGTTTTGTGTGGGATGTCGATTGTTTATCGTTGGTCACTCATATTTTTGTGCCTGATGTCAGGTATTTCACGTTTTTAAGTATGGGAAACATTTACAAAAAAATCATTTTAACCGTATCAAAACATTTTTTTACATGTCAAATTTGGCCTGTAGATGATTGAAATGTTGTCAATTACCAACTTTAGGCAAGAAAAAATTCATTCAATCCAGCAATTTTCAATTGATTTCAACCAAATTTTGTTTACCGATCAGGTCATCTTTTATATGATCGAAACATTTAAATAATAAAATAAAATTGGCAACTTTAAATTAAAAAAATATATTTCACACCATTCAAAAATAATTACATATTAAATTCACAATCATTAAAAAATTGATACTTCTATCACTTTTAAAGAATTTCAGTGCAAAATTTAAAAAAACGTATTTTTAATTTTCGTAGGAACGTATAATGTAAATGTTCGCGGATCCTAGCGTGGTCAACAAAGCCAACTTAATCGCTGGTTTTACATAAGTTTAAGTTAGCGAGATTTAAATGCATGAACTCTTGTTTGGTAAACGCAAATTACATTCACTAAGCTGCTGTGATAGTTTTTGCTTGTTTATTTATGATTGCATATATTTCTCTTTATTTAATTGATTTTAGAAAAGATTGCTGTTTACGGAGGAAGTGTTACATAAATAGACATTTAACGTATAGAATCAATTTATTTGTAAACTCTGATAATAATTTTAGAGAAAGTTTTAAATGTAACTAAATATTATACTTATTTCTCTAATTAGAACAAACTGAACTAAATGTTTCAATAAAATAAAAATATATTTTTGTGGGAATCATACGAAATAAATTGAACGCATAACAAAAAGTTATTATTTTAACAAATAATGTAATATAAATACTTGAATGCAATTTAGAACAATAATAAAATAATCTTAAATCGTTGTTACACTTCTTGATCTAACGCAAAATGCTGCCTACGGGTATTCGCCTATCACGGCCTGTTGCCAGCACCGTGCGTCGCGCCTGTGACCCATGTTTGTATGCTAATAAATAAATATGAAGTATAATTATTACCCGTCAAATTAAATAAATGCAATTTTAATGTAATCAAAATCATTCCACTGCCTACTGTTTTGGTACAGAGCTAACTCTTAAATTAGAGTTCTAGAGAATTAAATGTTGAATATCTTTACCAATGTAAAGCAAGAAATAAATATTTAGATGGTGATCAAATATATTTATTGTCATAAAAATAAATTTAATAATACTGCACAAAGTACAATGTGAGTTCTTTTTGTATTTATGACATTTGTTTGATATTTGTGTTCCAAATAATCCTACAATACATAAATTTCCGTGTATATTTTAGTGAATAGTAGATAATTTATCACATCTACATCCCAATATTTTCTATCTTGATATTCCTCCCTGTTGGAGAAAATTGAATGCTCTCCCAATGATATATTTTGCGGAATATGTAATACATTGTGTATCATATCGCGAGAACAAACCCGGTTATCTTCCATTTTATTTTGTAGATGTTTTTTGTTATCTGAATGAATGTTATCTAAAACAATACACCCTTCGTTTGCGAACAAGGGAACAAAACAACTTTAGCGACAAATAATCAATATTTTTTGGATGTTTTTCAGTTTTTCTAAATGATTTCAATTTATCTCGGAATGTGTGTCACACGTGTCATTTATAAAGAGCCTTTCTGGATTGAATTGTTCGTCATTTGATCATAAAAAGTATTACAGTCAGTTTGATTTTTATTTTATGTATTAAACCATCATTAACTGAAAAATATTGAAGGTAATATAAACACAATAATGGAAATAGCAATTTAACAAACACAAATAGTTGTTATTTGTATACCTAAGCCATGGAATGATTATTTGGAGTATTGAAGAATGAACTTGAGGCGAAAACTAAGGCAGACGATATTCTAAAAACGTTAAACACATTTCACGATCGAGATTTATATAAAATTTTATGTACAACTGCATTATTTATTTATTTATGTTACGTTGAACAACAGCAATTTAATTCGAATTACAAAACGAGGTCCTCATTCACTGAGCCGCAGTGTGGTAATTCATATAATTTTAGCTTGAGATTTTCGCACTCGAATTCCGTATCGTCCACACCACCGGACTGACGAACAAATAGTTAAACTTCGTGGGTAGAATCGTGTAAGTAAATGTTATCTTTTTTGACAGGTGCATAAAATATGAGTCAATGATATTACTGCTACCACCCCCTAGAGTTAAACTGGTTATGATATTTTAATTTAAATTGAAAAGTAGCTATTAATTGCGGAATTATAAACATCAAATTTTAATTAAATTGTATATTTAGCAAGTAATTTAAAATGGCAAACAAAACTTCAATTGAATTATAAATTAAGAAAAAAGCAAACAATAATTTCTGGGTGGCATTTAAAAGTCTGAAATGAGTGCTAAAACAATACTTCCATTATTCCTTTCATCCCATTCGCCGAAAAAACGTAATCACATTGGAATATTAATTTAAAGAGCCGATAAAACAGTCTCCTTAAATATCCCAACAACGAGAACGTCGCGCCGTAATTTCCCTTTCCGACTCGTTGCAAAGTAATTTCTTTGATTCCATTAATAATGAACGACTAAATCGTAAAATATTTTGTGTTCTGATTCGCCGAAAGTCCGTAGCGGGAAGGCGTGGCGCCTTGGACATTATGAATAAATAAAGCGACATTAAGTTGGCTCGGGGTTGCGACTATAAACCTGCTGGTCCGCTATCGATTCCGCGTAACTGCAAACGGACATGGCACTGCACTCGCGGAATAATGCCCCAACACACACGTACCACTGCAGCTTCCGGCGACGCTACTCTACGTCGAGAGCCATGTTCTTATCTACCACCGCAAGAACTCTCAGCTTTACTGAATTTTTAACTTTTAAAACAATATTTTCTACTTTCGATAAAGAGATTTAGATGTTATTCTTTGAAAAAGCAACATCCATAAGAAGTGGTTATACTTACGACTTCATGTTACAACAATTTCCAAAATAATGGCACTAATATGATTGTATTTGATACTACACAACATATAGAAATAAATAAAACCATAATTATAAATCACAACGAACAGGAAGCACATTTTTATGTGTTTTGATTAAATGGCGATTGCTTTTTGTTCGTACTTGCTCAAATTAAGAAACAATGTAACACGAAATTTAGTATCGACATACTTTTCTGTTTAAAATTAATTTAAAAACATAAAAGACATGGTTCGATTTCCACAGACGACAAACAGTTTCACCACGTTAAAATTACCCCTGTGTCTCGCCCTCCAATGACATCTTTGGGGGGGGGGGGGTCATGATTTTACAGCTGTTAATCACATTTTACGCGCATAAATATATTGCTTACCGAGATCTGCTTCATCAGAGTGCTAAACCCTATACTGGGTAAAAGGCGTAATTATATTTTTTTCAACATTACTTGTGCAAATTTATTTCCTCCATTCAATTTAGTTGTGTTAGTAACCGTTTTCCTCACTAGTGGTGAAAGTAAATAACTTTCCTCACTAGTCATGGAAACGCTTACTTTTACAACTAAATTGAGTGAGGGAAATGTTATTTGATATGATTACCAAGGAAACGTGAAGTAAATTTTCTAATACAACTTCTTTGATTTATATAAAATAATTATTAAATTTCTTGTATCGCTAACATAAAAATTTAATTTTCACCTTTAATGTTTAAAAAATATAAAAAGGGCCATTGCAAATCATACTATTGGAACACTCGCTGTCGTTTGTGCTACAAATTTCGTACTCGTTTTTCAATTAAACCCTGTGTTCACTAATATTACAATATACTATTTTTTAAATTTATTTGACATGTGTCCACAATTCAAATGACAATATTTTGTTGTTTCCTGAGTTTACATTATTCAAAGGAAATTACACTTTCATTCTAATATTTTCTAGGTTTCACTTCTCGTTGATTTGCTGTACATTACTCAGAAAACAATATCGTATTTCTTTTGTTGTTAAGGTTTTAAAAATGATACCTCTGTATTATAATTGAAATTCATTTTCTGTTCCGTACAGCGTAATAAAATAAATATTGTATAACACATTGTAAATATAAAACTAGACTCGTATGCAGATTAAAATACAAACAGAATTAAATATTATTTTGTTTTACGAATATTAAAAATGTATATTATTTTAACATTAATTTTAAATGGATAAATGTAAAAATAATACTTTTTTGTTCATTTATCTATTGTTATTTAAAATGTACATATGTTAATTTGTCAGTGACATGTTGTAAGTTAAAATCCATCAAAATATATCACAGTCCAGTTTGTCAGTTACTCACGTAATAGATGTCGGAAAATGTGAAACATTTACAACATGCAAATAACCCGAAATATCATGGTTTGTTACTAAAAGTTATAAATCGAATGTCCAACGCAGGTGAAACTGTTTACTCACATTAGCAGCTCATGAAGTTGGCAGGAAATTATTGTTATATGGTGGCATATTCATCCATTATCTCACAGTTTTTCATAATTTCATAAATTTGTATGTATTATTTTTTGCATATAATTCATCTCTTGTATAAAACTTTATATAAAAATGTCACTGTTATTAGTTAGCACAAAGAAGAATACAGTTTGTAAGTTGACCAAATTTTATTTACCTTCATTGTACTGGAACCAGCAAATATAAATGTCATACAATACGCCTTATTGGTTTTATAAATTAATTTAAGAAAATAAAATGTATTCATTCAAATGAGAATCGATCTTTTGATGATAATGTTATATATGCCATAAAATAAATAAAATCGATTCTAATTTGTTAATTTAAATTCTATGGAAGTAAATTTATTCTGTCCGTAATAAAACCGGTCATTAATTCGATAAATTATCTCAATAAAAACTACTTGAGATATAGTTTTTTTCATATAAAATTTTTATTTTCTTCATTTAAACTTGGTTACTTAGAGATAATATGACTTTAGATAAAAATTAAACTGAGTATATGACTGTGATTCTGTTGTTGGAAAAATAATTAGCCAGATATTCAGCATAAATAAAATTAATTCACACAAATAAATATTAGTATGCGTTATGAATCATATTGTTCGCTTATTATGCTCCGGTCTTATATTCTTCGTATCATGGCAATAAGCAACTTATATTAGTCAAGTGAAATATTTATTTATTAATTTATTTATATATGTTACGCTGTACAACAGGAACTTAATCCCAATTACAGTACAGGGTCCGCACTCACCGAGCCGCAGTGTGCTAGTTCATATAATTTTTAGCTTGAGTGAGATTCGAACTCGGGATCTCCGGATTCGAATTCCATATTGCTATCCACACCACCGTACTGACGGACGGATACATATATATATATATATATATATATATAGAGGTATATTTAACCGTAAGCGCAAAACTCTCCGTTCTTTATGGACGTGTAACATTCTTCCGTAGAAGCTGATCGCATGGATCGTGAGGAAAAGAGCGAAATCCTGTTTAACAAAACATATTTTCTTACTTTTCTCCAAATCTTCCATTCCGCTGGAGACCCGAAAAGACAAGCAAATATTCCTTTAATCATTGTCCCTCATCACGTGTCGTGCTCGAAGCTCGAAACTTCACCAGACGGTCGATCTCCGAAGACCAGGACCGGGGAATGAAGCCAAACAGAGATAAAGGAAGTGAGGAAAAAGTACCAATATCATGCGACGGATCTCTTTCACCGGTGATTGATTGACGTTTAATTGTATCATTTCCAAAGCTGCTGATCTGCTCTGCACCCACGTCGAATGACATGTCACTCTCGCAGAAATGTTACTCGCTCGCGACGTTGCCACATTTGGCACTGCTTCTAAGTAGAGTCCAGTTAAACTTACTGTTCTTTGTGAGAAATATTTCATATTATTTTATACCTGAAATAAATTTTAATCAATATCGAACTTTAAAACTAAAGTGAGATATTACAGTCAATTGTAGTAGCACTGTAATAGAGTGTATAATTTCCAGTAATTGGTAGTAGAATAAGACGATCTATATGCCTGGACTTTAAAAAAAAATATATCTACTTTTCGATATACAATATGTTAAATAAAAGATATTTTAAAACGTGAAAAAATGTGGCTATATATACAGTAGAGTTTGTGACGTCATAGCTCTGAATAGCTCTGAATTTCAAGTATAATAATAATTTCGTCAAAAACAATTATAACAAATTATAAAATAGACTATAGTTTGAAAACATTTTTTTTGATAACATATAGTACGGTGGTGCTGAGAACGATACGGAATTCGAATCCGGAGATCCCGATTTCGTATCGCACTCAAGCTAAAAATTATATAAACTACCACACTGTGGTTCGGTGGGTGCAGACCCTGTACTGTAATTGGGATTAAATTCCTGTTGTGCAGTGTAACATAAATAAATAAAATAAAAATTTATCAATTTATTGATATGAAAATAACTGTGAAATATTTTATCATTAAATTTTTAAAAGATGCAATGAATCATATACCAGCCATGAACAGTAAAGATAAAGTTGACATTATTATTATGGTACCTAACAACAAATTAGTGGTATCGAGTCGACCTGGGAATTGAAGAACCCGGTTTCGATTCCCACAGCCGACAAACAATTTTCACCACATTTAAATTACTTCTGTAGTTCCCCTCCATCACTATTTGTGTAGGCTGTGATTTGACGGTTGGTAACCGTATTTCACACGCAAAAATATATCACCTGTCGAGCTCTGCTACGACAGAATGCCCACACCTTATACGGTAAAAGGCGAGTTGATATATTTGTTTAGTTCATTTTTATTATCACGGTAACAAAACATTAATCATCTCATTTGATACATTCAAAACCGCGCTTGGTATATAAATAACTATTGTTTACTTATATAGCTGTTGTTATAAATAGAATATATAACAACTCACTGACAGCTTCATAAAAGTAGGGTTAAACGTAATAGATATATTTTTTATACAGCAGACAACAACGTTTGCATAAAAATAACGCAATGGATGATTTTACTTGCAGAATATTGAAATGAAAAATTAGGTTTGTCATTAATTATTTATCAATTAATAAATAGATAATAACCCAAATACAAATTAAAGAGTTTTGTTCGGTGATTATTTACGATAGGTTTTGAACAACCATAATGAGCCATCCGCTTTAATAAGTGTCAAAGAAATAAGTAGACAAAAAACGTTAGAAACGCTGTTATGAACGTAATTATATTAATATGTTCCGAGCTATTAATTAACTACGGGGAATAAGTAAATATAACTTGTAGCTTCAGAATGTAAATACCGCAACAAAAACCTATTAAATATTAATTTCAACGGAAAATGCAATTATAACTTGTTTTTTTTTTAAATGAAGTATAAAACTGTATAAAACATAATTTAATAAAAGATTTTTTCAAGAAAATAACATTTTTGTCATGCTATATATTTTGCTATCAAACGTTTCTAAATTATTTTAGAAGAGATACTTCAAATAAAACTTTAAAAAACGAGAAATATTTGTTGCAGAAGTAGTCACGATTGCTTGAAAATACTTTGGTGAAATTGAGATTATTTGAATGACCCAAACATTAATGGATAAAGGTTTGTTGTGCGTAAACAAAAGATGAGATGAAATTGTGTGAAAAGAATTATGAATGTCGATGAAGAAAATAAGAATATCTGGCAAAAATTAATTGTAGAATGATTCCAATAAAGACATGTTTAGTAAATTTTTCTCGAGTTGAAATGTATAAATATTTTTAAACTTTGGAAAAAAATTAAAGGTATATATTATATGACGTACTGCCTATAGAACAAAATTATTTTACGAACATGGTTATATATAGTTCGGTGAATCGAACGACCCACCATAGCGTTTTCAATTCTATTTTTGAAATGTTGAATTATTGACTTCCCTAATTATTTAAGGTTAAACTTTGTAGAGGAAAAATTTCTACTACCTGAAAGCGGTAAAATGACGGATATTAATTGGTAATATTCTTAAAATCATCAGTGCTATGAAATAGCAAAATAAAAATATATCATCACGCCTTTTATTTTTATATCACCCTTATTTACCGAATTATTTTTGTTCTATGATTAGTACGTCATATAATGTCCATATATCAAAATACAAAATATGTATGAAAACATTCTGTATCTATGTTCATTTATTGACAGTTATGTTTCTGAAATGAAATGAACTGTGTTTAAAATTAAATTAATATAATAAATGCACTCGCGTGAATTTGAGTAATCTATCCATTACCGACGTGAGTACCCATCGTCATACAATTCAATAACACCAAAATTTTGATAAATGATACGTAGTAACCCACATTCAAAATCTACTCGCAGAAGATGATCTCCAATCTCAGTACGTACTTCAGCCACTACATTGATTAATAATTACCGACAAAGAAAATAATTTAATGCGAAGGTAACTACGTGGAACGTAGTAGAAAATGATAAATCAGTAATTATCTCTAGTGGTCACCATGGCCTCTGTGATAAGCGATGGCCGAGAGGTTGCGTTGCCCGAAGCTAGCAATTTATATGGAGGGCGTGTCTGTGATAACACCACACGTGGATAATTTACCCGCTCGTAGATCAGCCGGACTATTGTCTTTAAATCAAAATAATTTAGAATTTGGCGCTCCCTGAGTTCATATACAACACGTAGATGTTACTGTATGCCCGTTATATCAGTGTACCAACATACTATATCTACAAATTTAAAGATGTTTAATAGTGATGACATGGTAGAATTTTATTTAATTTTGTGCAAAATTATATGATCTATAATTTCAGTATTAAAAAATTGCATCTTCTTGCTTTAAAGAAACACAAATATATAAATTAATATTTGTGTGAGATAAAAATGGGGTAGTTATCTCAGTGGAAGCAAGTCAATATTATATTATGTTCGTCAAACATTATCAACCTTTTCTTAACTGGTTACGTAAATAACTATTACCTGAAACTGATAAGAAAATAAACATTTGCCTGACCTTTAAGACTCAGGAAAGCTTTTCATGTCTAGTCAGGAAAATAACATATTGCCTGCCTAGGCAGGTAATGAAAGAAACATGAGTGTCTAGTTATTTAGCAACATAAAATACTGACTGAATATGTAAGTCAAATATTTGTTATAATTTAAATTAATTTAAAATATTTATTATTTGTTTATAAGTTTCAAATGTTATACGAAACACGTCAATAAAGCGTCGTACAGGATTCGTAAGCTGTTTCAAGCCTCGCTATCGTTCGGTTTGAAATTATCTACTCATCCTGTAATTGAACGCTTCCCTGGCTTTTTACGTAAATAACTATTTTCAGTCATTTAATTGATTCAATTCTTCTTCGCCGTCGCGCATCAACTTCTCTCATGAAAAAAGTATTACTTTTATTACTAGATGTACAAATCATTATTTCAATTGAATTTTATATTTTCTTCAAAATGTATACGAATTTAAAGATTTGCACATTAAATATTAATTAATTGTAGATATCGTCCAATACTGATTACAATAATTCTCTGACATATAATATCAAACTAGCAATTGCCTTTGGCATACCATTCTTTCTAGTTATATGTAACAAATCAGTTCACATATTATGTAATTCGTAGTACAAATACGTGTTTCAGATAAATATATTCTACAAACATTGCATATGATTACGTAGATGATGTGTGGTAATTACAAACGTGATTTTATATTCTGTTTTCAGTAATTATTTATAAATTTATGTTAGGTAAATATTAATAACAAAGATTTATTAATCAGATTTTTAATCAAATATGTTTACATTACACTCGTTTTGTACATACACACATATAAACGTTATATTGATGGTGAATATACACAAACGTTATATGTTTTATTTGGTACAGTCATCATTATTTTTCAATTCTCAATTTTGAAAAGCACATTGACTTGAACAAAGTTATGTACATATATAACATCACATTATGATTAAATAGAGTAACACGAAACATTAAAATATTCACTGAATATTTCACTCGAAAAATTTCAACCAATCAGGTTACAATATTTTTTTAATTTCGACCAATACTCGAATATGTCAATTTGACAACACTAATGAAAAATGTACACTTGTTTAATAACGTTTCTAAGAAAATTGTTTTATTGCTTACACCACTTGATAAATATATATTTTTATCTAAAATTGCATTGGACGTTTATCAAGTGTTAAAGATCTGACAACTGACGTTTATATAACAGTTTAAATAAATATTAAATTATAATAAAAATAATTTAAAATATCGAATGTGAACTTTTTCTCGGGAAATATTCTACCAATATACCACTCGTGCAAGTCAAATACAATCAGAATATTTTCGCTCGTGCACGTTCGTGCACTCGAGAAAATATTCAGGTATTTGCCTTGCACTTGTGATATAATTATTGAATATTTATTAATTAGAATCATCCTGTAATTTTGCTTCATCCACATTTATAATTCTTTCTTTCACCCTTAAAGTTATTATATGGTAGTTACGTAGTTATGTCAAATCATCTAAAGTTTTAAATGTATAAAAGGTAAGATAGCGAGAAAACTGAAGCAAAATTATACCTCACATCTTCAAATACGTTCAAAATAAAGAAAATTCGTGTGGCTAGTATTGCGCACCATTTTGCTCTTTACTTCTATAGTCGAGTGTACAGATGTACTATTTGTGCAAAACAGGAATTTTGTTTTCCTATTAATCTGATAAATATTACTTAGGTAACCTTTGATCGAAGATGAGAGAAAATTATGGACTTAAATCTATCTAACAATATTTCTTCTGTTTTGAAATTCTTAATTTTAATAGGAAAACTAAACAGTGCCTTCGATAAATCGTCGACTTGTTGCCAACTGCATTAATTTAACTAATATATATGACAATAGAAAATAATGTATAAAAATATATATCGTATCCCATGTAAATATTTTTAATCGAAGTAACAAAGAGTAAAAATATATGACCTAGTTAGTGTTGTTGATTTCGGAGAGAGAAAGGGAACGGATGAAATACCTCTGGCCCCGTGCCGCAGCCACTGGCTTACCGCAAGGGAATAAACCCATTACGGGTATGATTTCCCGCAGAGGAGGCGCCTCCAAAAGTAGGTTTAATATTGAACGCCATCATAAAAAGACTTATCCCCACGAGACAGATAAGACACAGTTTGCTTGTGAGTTGCGCGCTTAAAAATTTAGATGCGTGAATAAATTGGAGACGAAATCTCGTTATGAAAAAAAGATATGGCTGCGGAAGCTGCTGGCTTATCGATATAAATAAGCCCGCCTTGCTGCGATTTGTCGAATTTCTGCCAGTTTCTTCTGATTGAAAACAATTTTCGACGAATTTCTTCGTTGATATTCATTCATATATAAAATGCGAGTGCGTCAGATTTACAGGAAACATCGCTATCGACTCACTGTATTCAGCAACGAATCATCAAATAGTAATAACAATTCTTGCATGTTACTCGATACTACAGATTGAAAGTTTTCAGATAGCTATTCAAATATGTTTTATTTCTAGTTGAAATATAAAACCTTTTCTCATTCGAATAATAATAAACAAATACACATATGATTTAAAATTTTAATCAAAACGTTTATTCTTGATAATGCCTATCTTGACCTAGAGCAAAGTTTTTCAATCCTTTTTTGTCTCACAGCACACATAAACTAATTACTAAACTTCTACGTTATCCCTAAATATACATATTAAATTTATTCACCATCTGACAAATATAGTTATTTGTGTATTAAGAGCGTAAAGTGATGTTTTGTTACTCGAACACGGTAATTGCAGCGCGAGCCGAAGGCGAGAGCTGCAATAGTGTAAGAGGAACAAAGACACTTTACGCTCGTGATACACACATAATTTTTTCTACGATTGCATCTTAAAGTTATTAAAAAACGTAGGTATACGTCTAAAACTAAATTCATTTTGTTAACTATCAATATGACAAGTTTCTGTTTTGTTTGTATCCCTGGTAACTACTGAAATAATTTTTTTCGCGCGTTGCCATTGGAAACGCTCGACTTTAACGTCTTTTTCGCGTGTTGCCATTGGAGACGCGCAAAAAAGATATTTTTCGATTGTTCCACAGAAAACGTCAACTTTACGATGACAAATGAGAGCGTAATTGTCATCTTTTCATAGCAATCGTAGAAAATATATATATATATATTTGTATGATTTCACTACTTTTTCGTAAACCTTTTTGTCGTTTTTTTCAGCATTCTGTCAAATTAAATATTTCTGCTAATGTTCTTTTCCGAATCTTTTTAGCTATCGTTATTTTAATTTTGTGTCGCTTAGTTTCTTTTATAATGATATATTTTGATGTCTGTGTACCTATTATAGATATTTTTCATGTACTGTTTTCTTTTTATCACTAAACCTAACATCATTATTCATACTTTATATTTTTTAATATATTAGTAAAGAGATAAATAACTTGAATTCTGTTTCCGTGATCAAGAAATTTCACTACAACTGAGAATGTGCCTCCATTAACACCTTTGGGGCTGTATTTATTTAACTATAGGAAATTAATTCCAATAAAGGGAACCTAAACTTTGTAGTAACCATTTGAACCATGTTTAATGCGTGACCTCAGATTGTGTCACGATAGCACTATAACCTTCCTTTGATGATTAAAATATTATTATTAAAAATAATTAACATATTTAATATATATGATATTTTGAAATAAGCAAATGTGTAATATTAAATAATTTCAATTTTAATAAATGACTACATATTATAATTAAATCTGTAGACATCACTCGAATAAATATAACATTATAAAATTAATTAATATTCAAAACTGAAACTATAACAAAACTAAATTAAATTAAAATTTTGCAATTATACCATAAATTTTATTACAGTTACAATAACATATTGACATTGACTCGTATTACTACAGCATATAATATTAATTAAACATAATTTGTGACATTAAAATGAGCTAATCTATATTAAACATTATACGGGTGGATAAACCTAGTATTGTGTTATGTATTTTGAATCAGAATTGTTTTATTTGCAAACAAAAATATCTACAGTGCAAGATTTTTTAAGCACTCAAGTATAAACAAAATATGACACATTCTCTAATTAATTAAAATCGCGTGCAAGTTAACAAATATAATATTTACATACATACTCATCTCAAATTTGAATACTAGCCTGTCGACAATTTATATTCGGAAAGTACGGCATATTTTTGAAGAATGATTAATGTATTTTATTTTGTAATTGTGTGTTAAATAGTTATTTATGTAACAAGTATATAAAGTCCGATTATGTACAAGTTTCATACAGGTTTTAAGTACTCCTGTCCCTTAGGCGATTTATTTTCTTAAAATGTGTGCTTTGTTTAACAATATTATTTCTAATTATTATACTCAAAATTGTAAAAAAATGGAGAAAATTGTTCGTAATGTCTCAAGACTACAAGAATCCTAAAAGAGGTAAATGGAATTGCATTAAATCCACAAGAAGTAACTAATTAGTTAATTAGGTTTAATAATGATTTTGATTTTTATCTTTTGACTTTGATAGAAGTCCAATTTTGCGATTTTATTTTACCAACCCAGTAAAGTACTATGTTATGGCCACTAAATTGCGTCATAAATCACGTAATTATGGGTGCAGAATAATTTAAAATATATTATAATATCGATTCGGACTGATTAATATGTAAAATTATATATTATATTATTTAGATTATTGTAAAAAAAATGTCTGCAAATATGCAAGACTTAAATATTAATTCATCAGTTAAACAAATTATGAATATTTCATTTTGATAAATTAATGGCAGCTGTAAAATTTTGTAACTAGATTAAAAGTATATTTTTATTAATTTTTTTGTTTAAAAAATGCATAAAAATTAAAATATATGTCTATATTCACTTAAGACTCTCGTAAAATTTTCAGCTGTGATATCTAAGGAAAAAAAACTGCCACTACTCTTAATCATCTCTATTCTTACACTCTAGTGCGCAGTAAAAGAAATAAAGAAAATTTTCTGCAGATATTTCCAAAATTATGAATTCATTTGATTACTACAACTTCAAAGGCAGGGAACAATAATACTTAATGATGACTGCTTTGTATTCAATGAACTATATTTCGTTTCTACGTTAACTAAAACATAACCTGATAAAATCATGGACTAGTGCACTAGTGCATTGAAAGACCCTACTTAGCAACAACAATATTACATTGAAGCTCGAACAAAGCCCGGTGAAAAGTGTGGATCGTGTAATAAATGTTAAGGTTCTAATTTGATTATTATGTTTGTGAATATATGCGATATGATATTACTACGTATCATATCGATAAAAATCGTCGACAATCGTCGAGGTAACTGTTGAAGTGATAAATGAATTTTGTAGTTTCAATCATATGATTTATTTTGGAATGCCAATTAATAGGCCAACTCATATTTTCTCTTTCAATGTTTCATTTCACAATCATAGGGCCATTTTACATTAATTATATTTTACCATACGATAACAAAATTGTTAATTGCCCTTTAACACGAGCGATATTTTATTGTAGGATAATTTTACCGCACGGTCGCCGTGGGAAACTTGCCATTGCATTCACTGTATTTATACTTATCGTATAATAAAAAAAAAACCGTCTTATAAAATATCGCTCGTGTGAAACGACTCATTAGCATATGGTTTAAAGCAAAATTAAGTTGCAACTTACTAACTAAATATAATAATAATACAAACAAATATTGTCTAATAAAAAGAAAATAATTATGTTAAGTTTTTATTTACATTTTGAGGCTACCTTAATGAGCAATATCCTATCAAGGTGTACTGTCAACTAAGTAAATTAATATTTCTGTTTAATATCCGATTCGATATTTATTATTTAAACAAACCTTAAAATTGTTTTTTTAAAGGAATATATGCAGGGTGTTTCTATACCTGTGCACGAAATTTAATGACATATATAATTTGATATACTGATTATACATATATCAAACAGATTTTTTTTGAAATTCGCAAATATTATGGTATGTCATTCCTAGCGAACATTTTTAGTGTCACTTTTGAATTCGGAATTTTGCGCCGCTTTTCCATAACTAATAACATATCCATTAATTCACTGTTGCTATACATTTTTCTCAAATTTCTCCCACAACAACTTACCCTTTGAATACCGTATACGAAATCAGATTAGGTACTCAAATAAATATAAAAATAAGGCATTACACCAGGTACCTACATAATAACTAATTCATAAATGATTACTTGTAGGCAATGTTTATACTTTTATTTCATTAGTAACATAAATATAAATAATTAAATGTACTATTAAACCAGTGACACTAAAATGTTTGCTATGATTGAAATACCATAATTTTTGTGAATATCAAAAAAAATATTTTTGTTCTATAATCAGTATATCAATTTATATATGTCATTAAAGTTTCGTGCAAAAGTATAGAAACAATACGTATTTTCACAATTAAACTGACAATGAAAAAACAAAATCTGTGAATATCTTGCCTCCTCCAACGCTATCTAGTTCATATATTTCCTGTATTTCTCGTAGGTTGAGCTGTTTAACAAATAATGAATGCTTCTCTTTGTATTCTGTCTAGTAAAATGGAAGTCAATATGTTTATGAACCACACAAAGAACAATTAATTCGCTTCATCTACGGCAGTAATAAGTAGCTTCGTCCATTATAAAATAATTAGTTAATTTCTGGTTAAAATAAAACGAAGCCACTCATCTCGTCAGCGTAATAAGAAATAGTTTAGTTGGAAGTTAGCGTCGTCCCATGTGTTTGTACGTCATCACTACATGATTTTGCGGCCGGGTGCCTGGCCGAGCTCGGCACTCATCCCGGCATAGTTCCGCGTGCTTCTTATCTTTGCAGCCAGTGCCGCCGCATAAAGTACGTAAGATTCATGTAAGTTGGCAACTCTGCTCGCTAGCCATCAGCGCTATACACCCCACACTGAATTAACTAACCCTACGACTGAGTATCACCGCCCTGAAAATGGAACCTAATTACGAGTAATTACGACGAGAGATGAAAAGAATTAACTACATCTTACTCAAAGGCATTTTGTTAGATATTTTTATATCGTGATAAAGTTAAGCTAAGTTTACTCCATACCAAGGAACTTGTATCAGAACAAGTATCAGGTTTTTTATAAGAGTATTTTTTTAAAATGTCATCAAGCATTTTACCCATTACTGAGAATGGCCCGCGTCCGTATCAAATTTCGGAAACAATATATTCATAATAATGAACATGTCTCAGAATGTATGCGAGTATGAAATAGAAAAATTTATTTTGTATACAAATATGTTTACCTACTTATATTAGGTATAAAGCATGAAACAACATTTACGCAGAAGTATGCTTGTTCTGATATATTTTGTCAATCATTCATCAAGTTTTGAATTACTTTTGACGTTATATTTTCGTAAGGGGAAGTATCCATATCTTACACTCGTCGATTGAACTTGTAAAACATATGGATTAAAATCTATTGAAAACTGCAGAACTGCACAAATGAATTTTTTTCGCCTAAATTTGGCAATATTTAAAATCAGATATAATATCTTGATCTTCTACAGTTCGTACTTAACCTATAATAGTAAGATATATTAAAGAATGAATTTTATAACAGATTTTTTTCGCACGTGTCCAAGTTTAGAAAACGGGCCATAGGTGAGTTTTGTAAACTTGGACGCGTGCAATAAAAGTCTTATAAAATGAGTTATTTATACTATTTTTTCTATTTTGCGTCTATCATAAATTAAAGTTTTTAATAATATCTGCGATATTTTAAACCGAATAAATTTAGGACAATTTCTAGATGAAATGTTGTGATTGGTAAATGTTATTGGTATTTATGCAGTTGTCATCCGCTACTACCAACCGACTAAAACTAAATGTTGCCTATCGTAATGAACGCCCTTTCGATACGCAATTGGGTTTCGTAATGACTTCCTTATGAACGCAAAATAGAAAAAAATAATTTTAAAATCGGATGAAAGCTGTATATGGTATTTGAAAACAAACGAGTAACCGAAGACTAACGATCGGCATACATACATACATCCATCTGAACTAAAATCGGATTTGTCATCTAGGGATTCTATATAATTTTTAGTTTAACTATTACAGACTCTATACCGATCACTTAAGCTCGTCTCTTTGAGAATCGAGGATGTAGAAATTCCATAGAAAAGTTATAAATTGCCTAAATTTGCTTTCGATAATTCACTGGCTTATGCGGTACTAACCAAAGACTCCCTAATTCATGTGCGTAAAGTGCGGTTTTCAGCCGTGAAAACGCCCTTCTAAAGATATTAATAAAGCCACAGAAGTAGTTTGTGGGAATCGAATTTGAGATATCAAATCCATAGTCAAACGTGTTGCCAATGATTCATATTTAGTAATCTATTAATGGAAAATTTAAATGTAGCAAAACAATTTTGTATGTACCTGGATTATCTTGTGAAATATAGGTAATGCTTCAACAAAATAAATGTACTGAAAATTGCTGGTATTATTTGAAAGTAATCTCCTAATGCTCTTTGTAAAATGTGCGACTTGACTCAGTTGATGTAGCGATGTGCATTTATTTAACCAATATCTGCGTATCGTGATTACTTACCGAGATTACTGATTCTAAACGCTAAACTCGCAGTTTACAATGATCGCGCAATGCTGCTGCTACTGCTGTTGCACGTTTAACGTTAATAACGTAGATTACTTCCAAATCGCTAGTTACAAGTGATGGTTCGAATCCCGAAGGATTAATTGAAATAAGTTTTGAGCTTAGTTTATCAACGCAATTTGTATTGTTGCTAAACTATCACAGACTGAAACTGAATTAAATTTTTTGTATTACAAGTAATAAGTCGTCGCTCAGTTTTACCAAGCAATAGTATGCGCGTTCGAATCTCGCTAACTTCAACTGATATTTTAGAAGTACATTTGTATCTCAGTTGTCTTCATTGGGATACGATTATCGGTATTGTATCACATATAAATTTGAGTTATAAATTATAATATTGACAAAATAAATATAATAAACAGTACAGTTATTCAACAAGATTGTCATTTCTTGTTTGCGATCTGAAATATCTTATAAGGGTCAATGCGTATGATCGACAAACCTATACGCAGAATCGCTTGTCACTATATCTATTTCACTGCGTTACAATACCCTACTCCCTAACTCATTTCATATTTGTAGCTATTTTGAAGAACTTGTAAATATACTTCAGAAATTTATTAGAATGTTTGAGCAAAATAAAAAATTGGTCCAATATTTTTATACGAAAATAAACATCGCGGCAAATTCTAATGTGATTAAATGCCTGTGCAGAATAGTAAATAGATAAATAAAATTAATTTATCATGTAGCTATTTTACCTTTCCCCATGTGTTGTACTCAATGAATATATTCGACTTTTGAAATGTTAAATTGAAATATTTTCTTTTGTTTCAAGTGAGCTTGGATTGGAATAACAGTCAACAGGATCTAAAACTGTAAGCACATACTTTAATTAATTTATACGAGTATCTAATTTATATAAAGTTTATCCAACAGTAAACGCACATTTTCTGTTTTATATTTCCCCTTGCTGCACTTTATTTATATCAAATTTAATAAAAAAGCAAATGGACAATTAATTTTGTCTTTGTTTTTTTTAATCAAATTTATACTTCGTTCATTTTAATTAGCTATCAAAAAGTTTAAGTTCTTATATGAATCAAAATATAGTATTAACATAATAATTCAGGTTCTATACAATTTTCGATGTGACATTTATATCTGTTTAAATATTCATTCCAAGAATAGGGACATAAATAAAGATATTGGTTTTAAAAGTCTTCTAGAAATATGTCTAAAATTGATATTGACAAAAATATGAGTTGAATTTCTTATTTACTGAGTTTTCGATTTTTGTTGTCAATGTTATCACTAGGAGATATGAGGAGTTTACAAGAAGTGACGTGTCCCGATATAAAGTTTCTAAAGGAAAAGATAATGAAAGTTCTATGTTCACTTCAGTTTTGACATTTTGTAATAGTATTTCTAGATCAACTTTCTGAAATATAAATAAACGATGTGCAGTAATGAAAACTTTATAATTGAGTTACGTAGAAATATCTTCAAACGAAAATTCTTAGATTGAAAGTAGTAATGGTAGAAAATCTCGTAATACGATTGATTAATAAATAATGTTTCGGTTTTATCTTTATCCAAGCTACAATTGGAATTTCTATTATCAATTAGATATATTGATACGCCATTTTAATAATTTTTTTTTTAACATATTTGAATTTGCATGTGTCCTGCTGCTAAACATTTAAAATGGAGCAAATTACTTGAAATAAAAATGGTAGAAAATTGAATATCCCAAATCATTTGCCGAAACTATACGATGTTAAATTATCAAATAACTTACCTCTTTTATAATGCTGTAGTAGCTCTATATAAATTGAAAATCAACGATACTTCGTCTAGTTCATATAGACTGCAATGACATGTAACACCAGAGACTGAAGTTCACAAGACCAAGTATTTCATATCAAGTAAATGACGTAAACGCAGTATAACTAATTAGTAAGTTTAAATGAAATATGTAGATCTGAGAGAGTGATGAGTATCAGAGAGTTTGCCCTCATCACATCAGCAGAAATTGCGCAACTGAGATCTCCTGTGTCTTCGCCCATATCAGACATCGGTGTTGATGCTGGCTCTCGCCGGAAATAATCAAACTGGAGGACGGGTCATTGACTGCGAGGAGCAAGACTGTATCTTGAAATTCTTACATATGAGTACAAAATTTCACGCTATATCCCCATCAATTCACGCTACATCCCCACAAATTCATGAGACATTAATTAAATTCATCATGCAATTAATCTTCGCCAAACATTCCTCCCCAGTTTCGCTTCATAACTCCTTTTCCACATTCACACATGCTCGTTTATTCCTGCCACTAAGAATCTTCTATTCTCGTCACAAACCAGCCATTTATTCCTGTGGCTTTCTAACAACCGCTCACCATTAATTTCATCAATAGCATCTCTTTCATTAATCTTTATTCAACATACGTGTCACAAACGCAAATTATCTCACTCACTTTTTAACAATCTTCTCAATTTCATAATCAACATACTACAAATAAATTTACGTAAATCGGTGCCAATGTTTCCACTTGATAAAATATTTATGACAAACACAACAATGTGGCTTCACTTCATACAATTTAATCAAGTAATTCAAATAAAAGGTTCCTTATTCTGTCAAACATTTTTAATTAACTTTTTTCATTCAAATGAAATAAACAATATTATACTTTCATCACTATGGTTTAATATGTTAGAATTTTTGAAAAATCATGAGCATTCGCCGGGATTTGAACCCAGAACCTTTCACTCGCTAGGTGACAGCTCTACCACTTGAGCTACAAATACTCGGCGAGTATTCATGATTTTTCGTGCATTATAATTTAGTTGTTAAGTAAATGTAAAGTGACATCAATTCGTTACAAATCAACAACTGTAGTATGCAACGGCCAACAGCCAAGGAAGAAATAGTTTAAGATATATATATTCGACATCTCTGTATTTGTAGCTCAAGTGGTAGAGCTGTCACCTAGCGAGTGAAAGGATCTGGGTTCAAATCCCGGCGAATGCTCATGATTTTTCAAAAATTCTAACATATTTACTGGACTACTATGGTTTAAGTTTTCGCCATTTCTATGAGAATTTAACAGGTGAGAAACAACAGAATTTGTTTGAAAATGAACCAATAAAATAAAAGCTATTTTGATAATATTCCACTTGTGAAATTAATAAGTGATAATTTTTCACAGTAATTAAATCTCCTTGGTTTTTAATAAAATAAATGTTATTTTCATAAACGTCATTTGAAAAAAAAATCTATCAAAATGGCAAATTCGCGATGGGGAATTGCCTCTACACAAGAAATTATGTTTTTGGTGAACGTCTCTCGCAAAATATAGGTAATACGTAATATTATAATTGTCAGATAATATTTAAGCATAATTTTAATTTCGTTGTTACGGAAATAGCAAATACAGCTCATGCTGCACACTCCCTATATTTCCATTTACATAACAACTCATAATTCTTGTCAAAATATTATCGGTATTTATCATATAACTTCTATTAGTTATCATGATTATTAGGATTTTAATGAATATAAATATAATTTTAAGTGCAGATTTACTAGCAACACACCGAGATTCTAGATTATTTTTATGTAGACGGTCTTCACTCTAGTGAAAACAATAATCATGTGTCTCTTTTTTATACACCGGATGAATGATATGACGTCATTATATATAATGAAGTAAATATTGACCAGTAGACTTTGGCTTTATGTACTGCTACGCTATTTGATATGACGCATACTTTTACCGTCATTGTATGTACAAAATTTTATGGCGATTAATCTGGCTCGCTAATGGAACAAGCTGATCCTATCCAGGAGCGGATTATTATATTTTTTTACTTGCGAATTATATAAAAATAAACATATCATTACACCTTTTACTCATTACTGGGTGTGGTCGGGACAAGATTGATCTCGTTAAGCCGGGATTTCTAAGACCTCTTTACTTAAGTGTATTTAAAAAAAGAAAATATAAATTCTGTACTTTAATGAAGAAAATAATTGAACGAGAAATGCAATTTACTTTTTTATTGGATGACGTTGACCGAAAATCTATTCCATTTCACGCTTTTCTCTATGCAGACGAATTAAATAGAAATATAATAAAAACATAAGTAGAAATTGTACTTCAAAGATGAGGAAATGAACGACGTTGTATTGACTGTTAACCGATGTACGAAGTGAGTATCCAATAGCGAGTACAAAACCTCGCAGTACAAAGTTCACCACGACCGGAAGCCAAACGGAAATCCTGCAGTCAGACTTCTCTATGCACACCGTCGCCCCTTTGTTTTAATCTTGTGCACCATTTTCATTGTTTTTCTTTGTCCCATTCGTAGGATAAAGAACGAGTCAGCACAGCAAGGCTCAAAAGGCGTTGTGCTTTACTGTGCTTGGCTGTTGTCAAGTGCATTATATCCCGTTCTCGTCTTGTCAGCATATCCCGCTCCTGCTCTCTTGATCTCCTGTCAAAGAGATTTTTAAATTTTATGAGATTATAGCACCATTATTTGTAGTTTAAACAGGGATTATAATTAAAAAGGATTTTTGTACTTTATCATTACAGTTACCAATACCTATGTATATCCGCGCTGAATTTAATCAAAATTCACTAAAGTATTATTTTTTATTTCTGTACAGATTAACACAAAATAAAATGGAATGAATAGCAGAGTAATTAAGAGTTGGTTTGAAAGTACTGGACACAAATTCGGCACCTGTCAGTCATAACCTAATCCGGAAATTGCATGAATTAAAGTAAAATTTCGTCTGTTTCTTACAAAGTATTCAAATATGACAAATAAAATAGAAAGACAAATATTTTAATTCATTTTAATAGTAACTAAATAAAAAATAGTAATTTTCAATATTACTGTGTAAACCTAGTATTTACTCATGAATTGATCAAGATCCGCGAGTGACTAAAGATGCTTTACATATATGTATTGTACAATATTTTATTTATTAAAGAAAGAATCAGCAAAAATATCATCCGTCATCCTTTACGTAATTTGGAGGGAGAGGATTTAGGAATTGTAACGAAATGTTAGATAGATAAGGGCTGCTGGCCATCATACGTTGCGTCACGTAAATTGTATTTTAATTTTTTTACGTTGGAAATAATATGGTGACTTTTGTTTTGTACAATAGATGTTGTTTACAGTAATTCATATGCATTTTGATCAGTCATGTCATTTTACGCCTCATTCGAAATAAAAACATAACTTTTGGAACATTATGTGTTTTGAAAATTGGATTTGTATTTTTGTTACGTAACACAAGGGGAGAGGTCAACGATGTGTGACATAGAGTGACAAGGGAAGGGGCAGAGGTGTAAAATCTCTAAAAAACGCGTGACGTACTAGGTGAATGGCCCCTAAGGAAGAGGTCCAGTGGGTCCGGATCCCCTCCGGAATTAATTGACATTCAATATATTTTGTAAACGATATTGAAGCGGGCTACAAGAACTAATCCCTATACGTACAGTCGAAATAATGCAATATTTTCACAATTTTTGTAACTTATACATTTACAATAAATGTTTGGACCTTTCCGAATAAAATCCTCGCTATACCACTGGAAAAAATGGTCATTTTCTTTTGTTTTTAAACATCCCAGCAATCCACATTTCTCAAAATATTATTCTGCTAAGAATAAACAAGATAAAATCTCAAGTATGATGCGTGTTTCAGTTAGAATGGTGACGTAATTCCTCTGATTAGAGTAAATTCTAATTACTGCTGGTTTCCATTTTATTCCACTGCTCTGAACTCTATACTCAACTAATTAGAAAATTAATTGCTTGTACTATTAAACTACATATTAGTTATTCATTTATGCAATTTGTAGTTTTGTATTTAAATTGGTGAGGTGTCTTGGGAAATAAATTTAAATTTTGGTATAAGTTGCCTCAATAAATAACAGATATTTATAAAAATATTGAGAAATTTCGTCGAGATTCTCAATTTACTCTATTTAAAATGACACATATTTTTCGTCCCGTCTTATCTCGTCCGCATTACTATTAAAAGCTGAACAATATTAATGCAATACAGTAGTTTTATACTGTATTGCATTATTATTTATTTATTTATTTATTTATTTAAATCACTACCCAACAGGTAAAACCTAATAATAGGGTTGAAAAAACTTATGTAACGTTACACAGAAAATGAAGCGAATATAAAAGTTAATACAAGTTATACAGAAAATTACAGAAAAATACAATTAATTGTGAGACATATAATTTATAATATTCTTATAGAAACAAGCGTAATTAGTTGAGAAGAGGTCAACCTCAAGATTCAAACCATTAAATAAACTACACATACGAACTATGGGAGATTGCAGAAGCAAATTTGTTCTTGCAGGTGGGAGGTAAAACATATTTTGACTTCGAGTACAAATAACAGGAACAAGAGAGTTTAAAAGATATAGGCAATTCGAATCATCTATAAAATAATTAATTAATTTATAAAGATACAAAACAGATGAAATGCTACGTCTGACTGCGAGAGAATGAAAGCTAAATATATGCAGCAATATTTCATATGAAACACGATGATCAGGATATGTACCGATTATTTTATAATAAATAAACTTCAAGAACTTAGATTGAACTGAATCGATAACTTTGCTGTGACTGTCATAGATTGGATTCCATATAATGGAGCAATATTCAAGTTTAGATCTTACAAGAGAGTAATATAAGGAAAATATAGCCTGAATGTTATGGAAATTGCGTGTATTACGAATTATGAATCCTAACATTTTAAAAGATGATGATGATACATTATGAATATGGTTAATGAAGGTCAATTTGGAGTCAAAAATCACGCCTAGATCTCGTATTGAAGAACACTTAGTTAAACTTGTGCCATTAATTTGGTAATCGAAATTGATTTGTATTTTTTTGCGAGTATACGTCACAATTTTACACTTGTCAATATTTAGATCTAGTTTATTAAGATGACACCAATTAACTAGCAAGTCAAGATCATTTTGTAATATTAAACAGTCGTTCGGATCAGATATAGAAGTAAATAATTTCAAGTCATCAGCAAATAATAGAACATTACTTTTAAAAATAGAGGAAATATCATTAATAAAGAGAAGGAAAAGAAGAGGTCCTAGATTAGAGCCCTGAGGGACGCCAGAAGTAGCATTAAAATAGGAAGAATCATGGCCGAGAAAATGAACAAAAAATTTCCGATTTTTAAGATACGATGACAACAACAAAATTGTGGAAGGAGATAGTGAGTAAGATTGTAATTTATGCATTAGAACGTTGTGATCTATACGATCAAAAGCTTTAGAGAAGTCTGTGTATATAGTGTCAGCTTGCAAATTATTATCTAAAGCAGAGGAAACAAAATGAGTAAAATTACTTAAATTTGTTGAAGTTGACCTCTTTGGCATGAAACCATGTTGATTGATAGATATTTGACTTTTAGTTTGATTGTATATATTTTTATGGAGTAAACTTTCAAAAATCTTACTGAAGTTCGACAAAATAGAAATGGGTCGATAGTTTTTAACATTTGTAGACTCACCAGATTTGTAAATTGGTGTAACACGCGCATACTTCCACACATCAGGAAAATCATTAGTTTTTACAGCTAAGTTATATAAATGAAAAAGTGCAAGGGATAGAGGATAAGAACAATCTTTAATTATCATATTCGGTACTAGATCCGGACCACAAGATAAATTGTTTTTAAGATTTTTTATAGATAATTGAATTTCATCTCGAGATAAATTAGGCATGTTAGGAAGAGAACAGGAACCATTAGATAAAGGATCCGTACAAGACGGAGTGTACACACTATGAAAATGGGATGCAAATGCTTCTGCAATATCCTTAGGTCTATTGAATACACCATTGTTGAACTGCATACTTGATGGAAAGGGTGACCTTTTCTTTTTGGAGTTAACAAAGTTCCAAATTTTTTTAGGATCAGTGGCAATATTAGACTCACATTTATTTACATAATTAGCATAAGATTGTTTTATTGCAACTTTAATTTTGGAACGAAGTTATTATGGTACAGATACAGATTTACCACTTAAATATAGCGATACACTAGGTCATTTATTTTGTTACATTTTTGATGACGTACATCAAAATACATTTCTACTATAGTGGAAAATTGTTCGTAAACACACGTTACATAAAATAATTTTTATCGAAAATAAGATTGGATCATTTCACAGTAGAAACATTTTTATAACAGATGTTACAGTCATTGTTATCTCATAGTTTTTGCCCGACTTTACTTAGGTCATCCCTTTTTGTTACAACGAAATTAAGTATTTACGTAATTATTGATTATTGATTTAGGGAGTTATCGGATTTCTAACGTTAGTTTACATTCATCTTTTCATAAGTGAGGTAGTGGTCAGATAGTTAATAATTGTGTTTGATATAGTTTTGAGAAATATTCAAGTCGTTGCACATATTCATTGAGTTAGATAATGGTGTTGTGCAGATGGTGTAAGTATAAGCCTGTGGAAACTAACGAAATACGAAAGGATATCGAATTTTATGTCACTTACTCAATTTGAATCTCTGTAGTATTCGGAATAATGAATTGAGGTGTGTTCTAACTGAGCTTTAGGAGCCTATTTAGTACATTTTGTCTAGATGCTAAAGCGTGAACTTTCTTTGGGCAGGTAATTTTTAAAGTGCAATGGGCTTAATTTATGTAAATTGATAAATAATATAATAATAATAAAAATTGTCAACGGCCATGGCATAACTCGTTGATACTGATCCAAGCGATAACGCGAGTTAAGCAACGTTGCGCGCGGGGTGTATTTGGATGGGTGACCGTCCCGAGAAACCTGCGTTGCTGTTGACTAAAAGACCTAAAAACGCGGATCAGGGCGTAATGGCGGCATATGACCTGAGTAGTTGGTCCGCCAAAGAAGCCAAAAAAAAAAAATAAAATAATAATTTTTCTTTGTTTCAAGAAAAAAGATATTCTATACAAATAGATTGGTAACATTTTCATGTGAACATATAATGTATGCATTATTTGAGTAATTCCAAATTACAAAAGGTATTAGACATTTAGTGCAAAGGCTCTCAGCTTCGCGGCATTCTGGAAGAATTTGGCGATGTCAATCATTGGTGAGGTACTTGCATTTGAGATTAGACTTTGAACTAGGTTTTCTGAAACATTTGGCGGTAAGTGTTTGGTAATGTATGCATCTCGGATCGGGTTGTATATCGGACAATGAAATGTAAATTGATAAATAACGCCTCTGCATTTTATTTTATTTATGTAAAATAACTCCTCAGAAAGCAGATAAAACAAAATTTTCTGAAAATACATTATTAAGGTAATTTCACGATCTTATACTAACAAATAATATTATTGAAAATAATCCTAGTTATGGTTTATCCGGAAGCTAACTGCAAATATAGCATTCTGTTATTGTTTTGCTAACAGGGTATTCAAGCATGTGTTTGCATTTGTAGTACATTGTTTGTATACAACAGGCCGACGTAGCTACTAGTAAATACAATACCTATAATCATCACATATACGTACACAATATTCAATCACAGAATTGAATAGGTAAATAATTCCTAGCTGAGATGCAGAGACAAACTACTACAAATCAATTTGCTTATCGAATATTATACTATTAATCATTTTAATGTAATAATCGACAATTGCGTTTATTACATTAAAGTATGGTAATCAATGTTTTATTAGAAGTATTAAGAAATTGAGACAATAAATTCTACCTCTCATTATTTTCAGAAAAACTTAAAAAGGATGTCATGAAACCTAAACGTTTTCTTTTGATGAAATATTTATTTTTGTTGATTCTTATTTTATATATATATATATCCTTTTTGTTCTTGTTTATTTGATTAAAATATCAATGTTTCTGTGCACTGATATTCATAAAGATACTAATTATTTTAATGTCAATATGAAGGTCAAGTATTTGATGCATCTTATTTACATTTTTATTTATTTGCTGTGTCTGTTTATAGTGGAAGCCGATCCTCTTAGATACGGTAATATTTTTTTGATATTATAAATTGAAGTCAGTGAGATTTGAACGTACGAACTCTTGTTTGTTTGACCCTCGTTATATCCATTGGGTTATTTTAGAAAAATATCTTTAAATAAATGTTGTAGAGCATAAAACATTAAAATAAAAAAAAAACAGAATTAATTTTACATTTCTTATAACGGCAGAAATTAAATTGAAAATGTTGAAAATTAGCTTCAAAATAGGGATAACATTCTCCAAAATTATGGGAAATTAAGGGAAGTAGGAAATTATAAAAATATAATTTTACATGTTAAAGTCTTATGTTCCGGTGTCGCAGTCATCATCCTGTATATAGAGTGTTCCATTTACTTGTACCACTACGAATAACTCTAGAAATATGCATTGGATCAAATCATGTCTCAAACCAGAAGTTTTATGATTCGGAAAGGGACATCTGATTCTGTTAAAATTCCGCCTCCCTGAATTCCAGGAGGTGCGGAAGGAAGCAACTTTGTAATCTAAAATGGAAACCCCCTCATTTTTTATTTCTACACCTAAAACAATTCTAGTGTCATCTGTCAGGAATAAAAAAATTACTTTGAGTAATATTTACTTAATTTTTGACAAACTAACCGAAACTGCATTCAAAAATGAGGTTCCCATTTAAGATTACAAAGTTGTCTCACTTCTCCGCATCCGTGGGGCGGTGGGCGGGGGATTTTGACAGAGTTGGATGTCCCCCTTCGAACCATTAATCTTTTAATTCAGGACATTTTTTGATTCAATGCACATTTCTCGTGTTATTCGTGGTGGTACATTTTAATGCGACAGTCGGTACACGATTAATCGAGTGTTTAAAGATTTAAGTTTTAATATTTGTCTGCACAATTTCGATTTTCTTCGTCTCTCCAATTATCGATGAGAGTACAGTCAAATCTTTCGTTCCATTTTGTGGTTAATATAAAATCTAGTGCACGTCTCGTTTTTACGTAAAATTTATTTCACTTCGTCCAATAGCGAGAACTGAACAGAGAATAGACGATTCCATGCAAGTTGTTGAACACTGAATACAAGTTGCAAGCACAAGAGACAGTGGCTACGATCAGAGACGAACTTAGATTAGTTCGTGGTAGAATTGAGGGTTTCGAAATTACGCGGTCGTTCTACGAGTACATGCGGGGATATGATGTAAGATGTATTACAACAACTGATTTCATGTGAGAAGCAAAATCTAGCTTGTACGCAAAGAAATATTAATGTGGAATAAGAAAGCTATGTCAGAATAAAAATGTTTGACAATTGTAGGACGAATCTGATAAATAAATAAGGAGTGAATGTTTTATTAATTTGAGAAAAAATATTTATGGTATATATTATATGACAATATAAAAAGAATGTTATCAAAATTCGCAAAATTAGGGCAGGTTACCTTGAATAACCATTTTTAGTGCCACTGATTTGATAGTTATTTCTAATATGATAATAAATAACTGTTGTAGTAAATATAAAACGTGCCCCTGATTTTTTCACCGAAATATAACATTTTGTGTATGTAAAAAAGCGAAAGTTCTTTCCTTTGATACCAGCTCAGTAAAGTAGGTTCTTTGAAAATATTTTGTCGCCTATGCATTTCTGTTTGATTTTGTGTAAGCCGCCCCTGCCTACCTCTACCTCTACTCAGCAAGCGCAAGTTGGCGTATAAGGGCGACAAAATGGCGGAAGCAAGTTTCATTTCTGGAGCGCCACTGTAATCGTTCCAGTTCCAGTTCCAGTGCATTTCTATTGCTCTGTTCAGCAGCCAAGGTAGCGTGGAGTGAGTTCTATCGCCATCCAAAGTTCTGGAACACGGAAGAGCTGGATAATTACACTCGAAAAGGATCTCCGTGATGCGAATTTACTCCTGTAATACATATGTTAGTGTTGAAATTTTCGCACCGTTTTACTGCAATTGTTCTTGTAATTTCACTGGGAGTGGACGACTACTATGACGTCAGCAAATTATCAAAGTTTGCAAATAACTTTGCGTTTCATGTTCACACTATAATACTTCACTCTTCTTACAAAAAAGTAAAATGTGTGATAAATTAACTATCAAAAAAGATTTTGTCCACCATGTTCTTTTTTCACAATATTACTTTATCGGACATTGCCACTAGCAGCACTGTTAAAACAATTTTATCGGATGTTACTAATGACAACGTTTGTTAAAGCTACCAAACAAGTTATTTGGTATTTATTTATTTATTCTTACCGAGATCTGCTTAGACAGAGTGCCACACCCAGCAATGAGTAAAAGGCGTGATGATATATTTATTTATTTATTTATTTATTTAAAAGATAATATAATTGTTATCTAGATACAATTTCAATTTTATTTAGGAAACCCAACACTAACTATATTTTATTTCTATCTTGTGTATTTTCAATGTTTCGTTGGTTTTTTTATTGTAGGGGTTTTAAAAATGCGTAGTGAATATTGGATAAAACATGGTTTAATTCTGCTAAATAAAAAAAATTATAACGCGTTCATCGTTCATACGAGTATATCGTACGCTAACATATTACTGGGCTCTGATATTGCAAAGCTGATTAATGTCCAATGAAAAAAAAAAAACAAACAATGTTTATGAGAATTATTATCTACTTTTGCTTTATCGATGTTGTTAATATCTACACCTATAGCGTTAACTTGAATGCATGTTTACATACATCATCCATACGTTGTCAATTGCAAACTTTGATGTTATATACTGCTTTGTATACTTCCATAAAGCACTATAGAAAATACATTCACCTGATGGCACTTCATTTGGATGTGCTGGAAAATTTTGCAACATTTTACAAAAATACTGCCTAGAATCGTCATACCAAATCCTCTTCTATAAAATAAAATATTTGTTTTTATATAACAAAGCACCTTTTACCTCTATTCAAATCAATAAAACTAATCATACTTACGCAGAAAGTCTAGTTGTTGAGCAGGGGCCTACAGTCCATGTGCAAATGCTAGGGTGTGAAGTGACATCCTACAAATATTTTAGAAATTACAAAATTAAAATGAACCCCTACTTCATTTTGTTTTTAATATAATTTTTTATTTATTATAAATACTAATTAAATTGCAATTACTAAATATTAGAGATGGGCGAATATCAAATTTTTCGAATTCGAATATCGAATACGAATATTAATCAGATCTCGAATATTCGAGGTACTCGAATATTCGAATACTCCTAAAAGTTAATTTATTTATTATTAATAATTATTTAATTATGTCCTTTTCATTATTTGAATTAAATTGTTAAGATAAAATAAAATTAAAAAAAAAAGTACAAACAAAAAAGAAAAAGACGAAAACTTACGGGCTGGCGAAAAACAAATTTGAAATATGGTACGGCTTCATGGTTTTGAAACAAAATATCTTTGTATTGTAGTATTGTAATTGCTTTAAGTTTATGTACAAATGATAAAGGAAAACATAGTCAAAAATTGAGGTCAACATATGGCGCGATATTTGAGGTATTCGAAATGACGTTAATATTCGAAAATCTCGAATATCGAATAATGTCAATATTCGCGGCATTCAACTATTCGCGGATGATATTCGCCCATCTCTACTAAATATTCTACTTAAATAACAGTCACTGCATGTTTGATGTTTTTAAAAGCATTTATCTTAGATTTTTTTGTTTTTCAATCTTTCTAGTATCTTTTGCTTTAAAACATACCTGTCTAGTAATAATTCTGAAACGAGAAATCACAGATGATAATTATGTCGTTTATATTTGAAATTTAAAAAGACTTACGTGAAATTATTTTTTTTTAATTTACTCATACTTATATACATATTAGATCACGATAAATTGAGTGAAGCAAACCTGTGCTATAGCCTGTTAAAATTACAAATATAAAAAATCTCTTTAATTTTGTAGTTTTGAGCATTTAAAAAATATTAATATCGCATTATTTCAGTTGTACTTGTATGTACTTCATGCATAAAATGTGGAAATTAAATTTTGAACGAATAATTTGTAAACTGCGTGCAATTTGTTACAATATACACAGAACCTATGAAAATAAATATCATTTAAATTTAATAATTAAATTTATTTCATTCATATGTACAGCAACACAAAATGAAATTTAGTATCCTTTAGGGTATATAAATTTGAGAACTGCGTATATAATGATTATTAGTAGAATATCCTTTTGATAAATTATTTACACGCTCGCAAAACATAACACATGCGTTTAATCATATGGCAGATTGCGGTGGAGTTTAGAAATTTTAATATCCCCCCTACGCTGGGACAATTAGACTTAATGGATAATAATCCATTGGGATGTTAACATTGTTAACGTCCAATTCCCGTAACTTCCATTTAACATAGTTACGGGTCCTGCAGCATTCGGATACGAATTTATTATCGCCCTATCTTGTCCACTGGTCATTCCGAGATATGCATATTTATGCCGAGTGTAACTCATACTGTCTCGAAGTTTGTGCCTCTGTTCGTGTCGTCCGCTAGTTTCCAATTTCATTTAAATTGGATGGAGATTCAATCTCTATCTCTACATGTACATAGCCTACGTTTGTTGTTTCGTGTTTCTTACTTGCCTACGATTTCGTTTTTGTTGTGTAATAAACACCAATGGCGCAAGTAATGCGAGAGGGAGCAGGTGAGGGTCTAATGAGAATAATTTAATTTCCTTTTCTCTAAAAATGTTAATATGCACACAAAAAAACCATGAAAATTATAGCTTTGTGATATTATTTTCCCAGAGATATTATGATCGGTGTTTGTACTCGTATCATTGGCAATAATAAAAATATTCTTTAGATATTCTGCAGTCCTTAGGTAACGAATTCAACTTTTTTGTACCTATATGTATACGTACACTGGAATATTCAGTCGCGCGCTATTTTTGCCCCTCCTCCTGACCGTGACATTTGAAATTTTATTCAATATTTCCAGCTTTTTTACAAATACATATAAATTATGTATTACTGAACTAATCGATAACCTTCAGATATCAACACTTCCAACACTGGTTTTGTAACAAATTTGGAAAAATTACTATTTTTAAACATTATCTATCATTTCTAAGATCTAATACACGTTTACATCAACGAACCATAAATTTAAAGTTTGACATAAACTGACAATAGCGCATCAAATATTTGACATCAATGTAAATAATGTCTTCATTATAATATTTTACTTCGATTTGCTTTTATTTATTTAAGACAGACATAAAATTTAAGTTTTTGTTGGTGCAACGAGAGTTAATGTATCAGATAAAATTGAGTGTGATAGATTGCACGGACGACCTAGGAATAAATAGATGAATATGATTGAATGTTTGTTGTATTACCGAAAAATTCAAAATGAGAGCAATGAAATGAATTATGAATATGGACGAAGCAAAAGTGGAGTGCCAGACTATGAGTGTTTGGTGAACTTTTATTGATGAATCTAGTTGCATAAATGTTTAGTGAGTAAATAATAATTATAAGTTATGAGTATACCAGTTCTGCAATCATAGTTATCAAAAGATTAAATATTTTACCGCGAAACGCAGCTTAAAGAAATGTTACAAATCAAAGTCGTCTTAAGATTCTAAAAACATCTCATTCTTAATTAGATCTAGAACCGAATTTGTGCTGATACAAAAAGAGATAACAAAAGATAAACGAAAAGGTAAAACTGCGGACTACGTGTAAGCATTTCGTGCAAGCAAACAAGAAGCACTTATAATTCGTTTTCTGGACACAAACGCGGTCAACGAGCATCAAAAACTTGGCCTGTTGAGGGGATAGGAGAATGTAATTTCTCTAGTTGTGCGTGCAGGAAGTTCCACGCCTACCCCGTGATACCAGTATACAGCGCCATCTACAAACAACAATACTCGGCTTATGGAGCTTGGGCGACCAGGACGAAAATTTCTAAGTGGAAAGGATTAAGAACACGGATTTTGTCGGTGATGCTGCTGCGAAATGCGACAGAATTTTTAGTAAAATAATTGCAATTTAGTTAGTTTGAACATTGATTTTAATTTTGTAAATTAAATTAATTAATTTTGGATTATTAATTTACGTAACCTCTTAGCAGCTGTTTAGACGATGTAATTTTATTAAATTCATTATTATATAGATTGATTGAAAAAGTCTTAACAAATGGATAACTTTTTAATTATTATTCTGATCAAAACACTTTTTTCACATATCTGACCAGCAAACAATTATAATATGAAATTGTACATGGACTTAACTGAAGCCAGTTTTCATTTATTTTAATACTCAGTATTTTTAAATTATATTTTAAATATGAAAGAATAATATAATTTATTTTTCACATCTGTATGTACGATGGCGATATTACTGGTTGTGGCACTCTCTCGTAACAGGTCTCGGTAAGTGGTATATTTCTTCGCGTGAAGTGCGGTTACAAGCCGTCAAATCACGGCCCCCAAATATATTAGTGGAGGGGGTGGGCACAGGGGTAGATTTAAATTGGTGAAAATTGTTTGTCAACTGTGGGGATCGAACCATGGTTTCTCAAGATCCACTGACCGACTCGATTCCACTGAGCCACCTACCCCAATTAAACCAATTTAAAACAGTCTCTATTAATGTCAATTTGTATTTTAGTTCAGGGTGCTATACATGTAGATACTTTCCCTATCTGTATTGCTGCATTTGCATGATATTATATTGTTAATTCAGTAATTCTCTGAACAATTTTGTAGAGTATTGCACGTGTCTGTTTGAATTTGCGGCTTCAAACATTTCAGTGACGTTACAAGTAAACAAATCAAACACTTGGTTTCACTGAAATACGAGATTGTTGTTAGCACATGAACTACTACGGAAGTGCAGCAAGCGTAGATAAGTGTATTTCAATAGATGCTCGCTGTCTCAGCCCACACTGATTTAATCTGAAATGCTGTAATCTGAACGGATACAAATATATATCTTTTGCAAGATATATTCTATCTACGATCTACAATTCGATATAGTAATAGTTTCTCATGTCAGATAAAACCACGGGACTAACTGAAATGAATACAAGGTAAACCTGGTACAACATTACACTGACAATTCGTGACAGCTTGTCAGTAGGATTCTTTGGGTACTCTGTTTTCCTCGCTGTTTAGATATATAGTAACTATTCTCAAGCTAACTTTGTGATTGGGCAATAATAAAAGAATGATTATGTACGACGTACGTAATTATAGAAATGTTTCTTGTCACAGAGGTTATTAAATCTATTCACAAAGGTTACGTATGTCGTTATTCTGTTCACGAAATAAGTTAGCTGAAGAATACAATATTAAACAACCAAACGTCAAAGACCTCATATATCGGTAATCTAAGGTTTTTACTTATACATTGTATATTAAATTCCAGTGCTTATTCGAGACGATTGATTACAAGTAGTAGCAATGTCATCTGACTACTACAAAACACACTAACAAGTAAAATAAACTATACTGTCTTACAACGTGATGAATAGGGCCTAATAATTCAAAATAGAACATCACGAATATCTTAATATTCAAATGAACACACGAATTGAACTTCTAAAAAGGTAGATTATTTTAAATTGAGTTTTAATCAGTTAATCTAGTAGTGAGAGACCAAGTAAGTGATCTTTTTCAGGCAGTATAAGTTAGATCTGATGCAAATGGCAAATGCAATGCGTTTCAGTTCTTATATCAAAATGATAATCCTATACTCTATTTGATTTAAGATTGCAAAAGCGACACCATGTTTAAACTGACCTGTTCAAGTTGTGAATTTTTATAAGTATGGATTACTTTATATTATTGTAATATTATTTTCTTAATTGAAATAAAATACAAATATATTATAATATGCATATAAATCTACTTCTTATAGTTTTTAATCATAAAATGTTGCTGCATAAATCTGCAAACTTAAACCATATAGACTAAAACTCTATCCACACACATAATACAGATTATCTTACTTTAATGTAACAAATTAGAGACAGTAATTAAAATATTTCGAGTAAAACTTTTATTAATTCCTAATTTTTATGTTACAGTGTGATAGTTTTGAAAATATAGTTAGTAGTAGAAAATTTAAAAAAATAGTAATGTGAGCGTTCCAAATGTTACAGTATATATTTACAAATTCACAAAGAATGTATTGATTACTTACAAGTTAAATTTAACTTTCTTTTTATATAAAGTTCAAAGAAAAGAAGACAGATGTTTCAATAGACAATAACAGGTAACTTTTTTGTCTCGACATTCACTTTGTCCGTGAACAATTAATAAATAATTGATGAATAACTATTCTTGAAACATATTGAAATTAATCAAAGTCGGAGTCAAAATGATGAACAAGAATAATTGCCATTTACTTTCATATTACAAAACCATCCCCGTGACAGCTCCAAAAACATTCTCTGCAAGTTATTACCAAACTGACGAGGCGGATTCAGCGTTGCCACATATCAAACAACAGATCTTACGGTTTTATCTCCCTTACCAACGGTGATGCAGGAAAGCAAGAGCGCCTCTTCCTGCGAACAATCGAACTGCGCGCGCATTAATCACGTCATCATTGTGCGACGTTGTCGCTATTTGTTTACGTGCGAACGTCACATCATATGACATGCCGTGTTTTATTTGTGCCATGTTGCCAAGTTGACGTGTGCATTATCCAGCGACAGACGAGAGATATCAGAGATGAATTTTATAACATTGGGAGCGAGTTTTTATGTAATTATTATTGAGATTTCATCTCATCATTACATTGAAAATGTCACGCCGTAGCAGGTCTCAGTAAGTGATATATTTATGCGCGTGAAGTGCAGTTACCGGCTGACAAATCACGGCCCTCAAAAATGTTAGTGGTGAGGGAGCCATAGAGGTAATATTTTTCAGCTGTGGAATCGAACTCGAGTTCTCAAATCTACAGGCCAACTAGATACCACTGAGCTACCTACCCCATAAAAGAGAACCTCTGTAAATTAATTTCCTTCATAAAAAATGTTGTACTCGAATTTTGAAAGTTTATGCTTTTCCTATTCGCCTGTTATTAATAAATGACAAGGGAAATCCAGCGTAATGCTTAGAGGGAACCTTTGTAATCTCTTTACTTTTAGAAAGTCTGTTTATTTGAGGAGTTAAGACTAATTTTCTACAAGGGTCGCGAAAACAATATTTTGTTTAAATATTTAATGTATTTGTTGCATGGCTATTGTTATTTAACAAAAATAAGTAGATCTCTTAGAGCCGATAGTATAAACCAGATTTAAATTTATACGTAGTTCAAATAGATTCTTAACCAATGACCTAACAAAATTATGAACGTAATTATGGATACAAACTGTTTAAACCACGTTGAAAATTTAAACTTCCTTTATACTATCGTTGTATTCCCTATATCAGTTGTTCATAACAAGGTAATGTGCAAAGTACAAACTTTCATAATTTTTATCTAAATAGCACAAACCTAACAGTAGTAAATAGATTTGCAGAGACTCTTAGTGTCACGCAGTATTCTCCATTCAAAACTTATATCTAAACAACATAAATTTAGCACTAATTCCTCATATAAAAGGTTTTTTTAAAGTAAAGAGATTATACAAGTTTTCTAATAGTGTAATGCTGGATTCAATAGTTAATAACAACCCAATGTGAAAAACATAAACTTCTAGAATCAAACGTGAACTAGCATAAACATAGTACTAACTATACACGCATTTTTGAGATAGACGGCCATCTAACGTGAGATTCCTGATGTTAATGAAACTTTTTGTTTGATTTATCTTGTGTAAGTATTGAAATCGTGCGGCAGAAAAACGCTGAGTATAAAAGACTTTCTTATCATCCGGTGAACGTTGAAGACAATCCAGAAAATGTAGAACTTCCTGTCCGCGCGATAAATAAAAGTCAATAGACCAGCAAACTCCAGTTCCCATTAATCCAACTATAACGAGAAGACGAGAAGTAAAAAAGCCGCAGTAAAAAGTGTAATTAAAAGCCATTAAACTCTGAACTATACATCGCTGGTTCTAATCTGTATTTCCATTACCAACCGACTGATACGAAATTCCCTAATAATCATAAAACTCGGTGGTGTGGTAGGAATTCTAACGCTACGGTAATGTGACCGCAGAGGAATATCTCGCGTGGAGTTCTCGCCGTCACGGTGTAAATCTGTGGGCGTGCATGTAGCACCTTTATGTGGTAGAAGTCCTTATTCCCCCTTCTTTCCCCTTGCTTCTTCTTTCTCTTATTCTTCTTGCTCTTGTTGCCTGCTTAGGCAAATGTAGCGTTGAATGAGTACTATTCTCGCCTTTCGCCAGTTGCGCCCGAGACTTGTTCGGCTATTGTTTTCGTACAATTGTATTATTTGTATGTTTTAAAGATTATTGTACTCGGTTAAGTAACAAGTTACTTTAAGCTTGAGCTTCTACAGAGGAGTTTTGTCACAATATACATGGTTTAATTTAAATGGAATATCATTTTTATTTTCTTTACGCTTATTGTAATCACTTTCAGCTAAATTGTGAAATCGCTAGTATATAATTAGTTAAAGAATATAAAGAAGAAAGTTGTCGGGAGACAGTAAGACAGTCAAGAAGGTTTGGAAATGTGGAACATATGATCGAGATTCTTATAGACAAATTTTTATTTATGAGAACTTGATTGTTTGATAAGAATTGAAATCAATAAATCGTAAGATTGGAGATGGATACATTTTATCTAATATCAAATTGTTCGAGTCATTTTACTTTAAAGCAATAACTTTGAATGTACAAAATACAAATTTTAAAAACTAAACCTCGTGTGGCATTTATTGAGAGAATTTACCGAATAAAGTATTTCATTAAAATATTTTATATAATAATTTGTTGCTCTGCACAACAATAATAGTAGAATTAAATAAAACTTTATTCACTCAAACAGTTTTTATTGCTATTTGAAAACTGATGAAAGTGACGATAAATGCATTAATTTTATATAAATTATCGAAAAAAAACATTGTGAAGAAGGTGTACGTTGGTGAAATTAAAAATGAGAGATTATATCGACGACAAAAGAACAATTGATGAAGCGATATTTGTGTTAGGCCCAAATTTTTTAAATCTAAAAAAGCCTAATCTAATTCTGAATTGTAGTTTAACTAATTTTTTCCTAGTCCGATTTTAAATAGTTAATTCAAATCACTCTGACGAAAACCAAATGATAACAAAAGTATGTTAGAGTTTATTTCAACACTTGAGAATATAGTTTAGAGTAATTTGACTAATGTAAAATTCAGGATTAGCGAAATCTTTTGAGAATGGAGCTGTAATTGTTTACTCTGTTTTTGTAACAGTAAAAACTTATTTTAAAATGAAATAAATTCAATAATAAACATTTCATATGCAATGTAAAATTTGTTCACTTTTTAACTAATGAACATTCCACCTAATCACGATATAGTTATATTTTGGTTGTAATTTCTCTAATATAATAGAAATCACTTTCACGATAAAATCATTATAAAATAAATTGAAATGTTTTCATAATTCTATATTATGTGTTCGTAGATATATAATTAGAATGAGATAAATACAAAACGAAATTCATTGTTAATAGTATTTATTACCAATGTAATTATTGACCTGTAGTTACATTGTTTTATGAAATCTGTTGTATTGTGCCAATTATAATATCGTTAACTGCAACTGCAATCAGTGATATAGTGATTAGACTAATTTAATTATAAATTTATTTCATTGTTTCCATAATGAACCATATTTAAAATGAATATTCACATTCTAGTTACATTGCATATTTGTTCGATGAATTTAAATGCTGATTAGCACAAAATGTTAATTATTTTCAAAACGTTTTTACGAGCTTAATTTATTCAAATATTAATAGATCGGTACCTGAATAGTTTACTATTTAAATGAATTGATATAAATAAATCAAAATATAATTTGTGCTATTCATTATATAATTGAATCCAATACAAATATTTTGTATTTATTAGCTGCTGAACACTGGATGTGATTGGTTCTGTGTTTTGTATCATCAGCAATAATTACAAAAAAAGTAAAAAGTATAAATTACAGCTTTTTAAAATATTGCCAACTTTTGGCGGAAAAATGTTTTTTGTTAGATATTTTTAGAATTTATAATAGTTTAAATTTTTATGGTGCATGCCAAAAAAATTTATTCCCTAATATAAATCTAGGTATATTTAAATTAAAAAATTATATATAACAAATTAAAAGACACGTAAAATAACTTTAAAATCGAATTATAGCTTTTTATGTTACATTATATTTTATATATTGTATAAATCAATCACAGGAGAAAAATACATATGATAATTTTAAAGATTTTGTAAGTTCTGTAAATAAAATTTATATCTAAATTTAAAAATGCTGATTGTGAAAATTTTCACAAAAATATATTTATAATAATAGATTTCGATTAAAATGAAATGATTTCTAAATTTTAAAATAAAATAAATATAATATGGTTCTAATGTTAAACTTTTACAGCCACCTAAACGCAAAACGCAATTAACTTTTAGTAAAAAAATAAATATATACATACGAGTATATAGTACAAATCCTTGAAACATTCACTGAAAATTTATTCCGTAAATTCATCCTGCAATAAATCCTCACCAACTATTCCAATCATGTCACAACTCGCTTCAATCACATTCATAATTGCTTTTATATAAGTTCGGATCATCTTTCGTTTATGTAACAAATCTGCAGTCATATTCATCTCTTTATGATTTATTTCTGTCATCCATACAATCTCTCACCTTTAGTTTTATCAATATACACACACCCAGAGGCGTATCCAGGGTATATTTTCGGAGCATTAGGTTTAGGTAGATTACAAACTGAAATATAAAAGTCAATTTTATTTTAGGAATCATAAGTTACGACGGTTTTATTTTAATTAGAAAACAAAACAAAAATTTTTAGTGTAAATTATTGTTCAGGTTAAATGTAGGTACCGCTAATCTTTACATTCTTTCTTAATTACTTTTTTTATAATTTCACTCTGATGTATAAAGATTAAGGATATCTACGTAGAAATAAATTTTTTAGCAGAAGACAGAGAGGAGTGGAGAAGGATGACCGGACCATGACAAGTCCTAACATCTAATACTGATCTTGGGCTACAAGAATAGTATTTTATTTACCAGTTAGTTCAGTTAAATCAGTTGAGAAAGTTTAGTTGGATAAGACATTCTTTATGATAATTACAAAATTTAAAAACATGAAGTTGGAAATTAATTTTTACACGAGTTTCTCTCTAACCCTCGTAACAACAAACAATTAAATAAATTAAAATTCTTGAAGTTTTCAACGTTTTCGACAATTCAGTCTTGGTCACTCTATGAAGAATGAGCACAGTTTTTCATTCATTTTCATCACCTCTCATTTATTCGTAATACAATTATTTATCCGTAAGCACTCTTTCCTTCCACATTCTGTACGAATATACACAGAAGCTAAAGTAATTTTGTCATTATGGCGTACTGAATTATTATAGCGCGGAACACCATAACTGGATTAAATGAGTAGTAATTATAAAGAATTTAAATTATCAAAGAAATGTAACAGCTATTTTAATACAAAATGGATAAATAATGATTGTTGATTGATATCTAAAAAGTTCAAAACAGAAAAATTACCTATATTGAAAAGTTATAACAAAAAATTTAAATTTCGGATTATATTTGACCCGAATTGAGTACTCTGAGGACCTTTATACAATTTATACAAATCAATACACTTTAATTGAAATTGAACATGGCATTCTAAACTTATTTATTAACTGATTTCTATAACCGGTCAAATTTGAGCCATTTTGATACAAAATGAGAAAGAATATTATGGTGTTCTGAGTTAAATGACCAAAGTAATTAATTCTTTTAAGGAGATTAAATAATAGTGAAAATGTGAACTGAATCAAGAATCAAGATATATTTTCACCATGTGTAGGTGGCTCAGTGGTATCGAGTCGACCTGTGCATTGTGAACTATGTTGTTATGTGGATTGTTTAACTAGCAATTTTTACACCCAAATCAAGACTACAACATTTTACATACCGGAAGTTTTTTTATCAGTAAACATAGGGATATGCCATTACCATAGTTACAGTTACAAAGTTTGACAGCAATACATTAGAGCGTTTATTTTAAACATAGGGAAAATAACATTGCTGTCATCTATAGTTGTCAAAGTAATAAAACTGTCCTCTTTCAAAATCAGTCCGGGTTAATAGGGGATCAAATAGTGGGGCGTTTTTATATAAATGGAAATTTAAATGGGGAAAATTGTTTAGAGTTGTTACAAGAGAGAGTAATATTGAGTAAATATTGAGGAAGTGTGGTTCCATTTAATGGAATATAGGGCGATGTTATGTATGTATATATGTATGTTTATATATGAACTACGAACAATGCTAAAACATAATAATATGATAATTTTATATGCGTGTGAATAGGGAATTAATATTGTTAATATAGGCTTACAATTATAATAATATTATAATTAGGCTTGCGAGTTCAATGAAAAATATGGAGATTATTGTTGTTTAAAATATTACAATATTGTATTATTATTGATACACGAATCACAATTGAATTTACATCTAAATATGATGAAAACAGTTGTTTTATATATAATATATAATTGAGACTATCAAGCAATAATGATTTTCAACTTACGAATATATCTAATATAATACAATTATGTTTGAGTGATTGTGATTCCACTAGAGGTAGAGCGATATTTTTGTTTGTTGATATCAATTTAAGAGCTATGTTTTATAAAATCATTATTAAGTCAAAAGTGAGAGGGCAAAAATAAAAATACCTATAACAATATCCCCAATGAGAAACATGAGATGACTTACCTCTAAAATAACATAATGACATTTGACAGTGAAAAACAATATAATCACGTCTTTTATTCTACAAGGTGTGCCACCCTGTCGTAGCAGACCTCGATACAGGATATATTTATACGCATGAAGTGCGGTTACTAGCCGTCAAATCACGGCCCCCAAAGATGTTAGTGGTGGGGTAATTTTAATGTGCTGAAAAGTTGTAGATATTTATAAAATACTGTACATGCATAATTGATTTGTTTCTTTTGTTTCAGAACTAACAGAATATCTCCTCGTAGCAGTGGTAAGTAGCTATTTGAAATAGTAATTATTTTTTAATAGATCATAATATGTTTTTTTATAAAGCATTAATAATAATAATATATGTGCCAAGGGCATTAAGTAGATTATAATGAGTAATAAGTATTACTCCACTATGGCGTTGCCAAGGATATTGTTTCTGTATTTTGTTTATTCATTTTAAAGATCAGTTGTTTCTTTATTTTTTGAGATAATGGAGAAATCATTTAATATTTTGGAAGATACTTTAGTAAGAGCAAAGAAAATAATGTTAATATTTCTCGTTTTAATTTTTTGGTGATTTAAAAAAATCAAATGGTTAAATTTCAAAGAAACCAAATGTTTTAATAGATCGTTTTAGGTCAATGCTTTCTTTACTGACATATATATGCCTGTACATCATATATTTTTTCCTTTAACATCATCACCTACAACATGCAAACAGTATAAACAGTATTATTATGTAATAGTAATAATAACATATCACTAAAATTAACTTATAATAATCAATAATATCATCTGATAGTTCAGAAGATAAGTTTTCAAAATAGTAAATAAGATTGAGTACTGTGTAACCAACTCTACTAAATTTTCGTATAATCCGAGTATTTGAGACTATCGCTACTAATTAAAAGCAACAGCAAAATAGTTATTTGTTAACACTACTTAAACGTTAAATCATAAAATTAAATTAAAGCTAACAATCATAATGCCTGCTCATTATGCCTTGGTCGTTATGGTGTTGTTTATATACTTCGTATGATAGCAATAAATAGCAAATAATATTCAAATGAAAAATATAGAATATTTATTCTTGGTGTCGTTCCATAAAGTCTGAAATTTATTGTAATTATTTATGTAATGATAAAAAAGCTTAAGAAGAGATACAGAGTATGCTAATTCAATTATTGTCATTTCCTTGTTTGAAGTCCGGTAACAAACAATTTTCATTTTATGAAACATGAGGCAATTTGAATCCCACCAATATATAACACAGCGCCCTACAATGCCAACTCATTATCCTGTAGCAGTGGTAGATAAAATTCAGCATTAATTTTAATATTCGCACCAGTTTAATAACAAAAGATAATCAAATATTCAATGGAAACCGACCCCCAGCTCTGCACGGAGCTTGTTCGCATTAAATGTGGATTTTGCTGTTTTTATTTCCGCTAATAAAAATGAAAAAAATAACCCTTTCGCTGACTAATGTACTACGTCAACATGTCAAAAGCTGGCCGATTCACGGGGCTGGCTCAGTGCTTGTGTGCTTGCCATTAGCTTTGTTGCTTTCCCGTCGCAGCTTTCATGGCGTTGCCTGCACAGGGGCGGCGATGAACATATAGTCATTTTAGGCCATTTAAAGTCATCCCATTTAGTCAAATAACTTAATATAATAATACCAATAATATATTATTACGGTTATTACACAAGTATAATTTAATCTATTGCCTGATTTAAATGAAAAATTACATTTTCTTTATCTTTAGTTTGGGCACACGGATCGTATGTCGAATGAAAGATTGAACTACAAATATACGAGCTTATATAAAGGAAATTATGAATGCGGATGAAGCACGGTGTGGATTACTTTCAAAATTAATTTAATGAATGCTGAACCTTTATACTATCCTAATTTATAAATATTTTATTTGAAATACATATTTATAAAATAATATAGAAAAATATGATTTTTCCATAGAAAGTATATGTCTGTACATATGTACTAGTGTTATATATTATCGGAAAATGTGTACTATAAATAATTATGATTCTGTTGCTTTTGTATTTCAATTAACATAGCAGTTCTAATTATAGGATAGGTATTACAGTTGTATAGAATCCTGATTGAATCGCTTTCCAGTAGAATTATTTGAAAGTGCTGTTGATGTTGAGTAGATCTAGTAACTTCAGTAATTGCTATGAGGTTATGAAGAGAAACATTTCTATAATATATCTACTGCAAAGGAATAGTTAATAGAGATTCAACTAATAGTCTTTTATTATACAGTGTATCAAAAGTTGATTTAAAACGAGAAACAGGTTCTTTCAAATTATGTCTATCCGACAAACAATTATGATGTGATATTGTATGAGATTCTTGTCATGAATTAAAGTTTGACATGATTCATACAATTTTATTTTGGCATTTATATGCATAGGGTCCATATATTTTCTATGCCAATAATATAGACGCATTGTAACAACTCTGGAATTCTTAAATAGCTTTGTCTGATTTTATTATGGATTATATAATCACTGACATATACAACCTTATGTGATATTATTAGAATTTCCGTCATTTTACAAGTAACACATATAAATTCCCTTTAAATGAATAAAATTACAAAATGAATTTAGTCCATCTCTGTAATGCCTGCGAGCGAAACCACTGCAGGCATGTCGAGTTTTTCGTATCAGTTTAATAGAACTCAAATTGGACGTAAAACCGCATATTTTTCAGTGATAACGGAAGAAAAATTGAATGTCATTTGTGTACGGTGAAAAATTATTCATGTGCTGTTCAGTTTCCATCAGATTCGTTCACTAATTAATCTAAAACTTTATTTTTACTGTCGGTGGAGTTAGTTTTTACTGACATTATTGTTAGTACTTCAACTGATTTCGATACGATATTCAGAATTACTACTGGATTAATTAGAAACGCTATGTCATCATCAAATGGGGTAACACGTACCTTTGAACCAATTCCATGAACATTTATATATTCATTCTCTAATTAAGATTCGTCACACTTTCCTATCTTAATTTATTTCTTAAAAGCTCGTTTTATCTTTTGTGCATACAGCAAACCTTGACAAATATTCAATTATTTATGTCTAGGTCATTCGTGCTATCTCTTTGGGTCAATTTTCAAATAATTTTATTAACATATGATAAAAGAATCATAAATGCACGATATTTATCGTATATTTTTTTACACTTAAATTCATTGAATGTAATGGCAGATTTCACACTACAAAATTATCGTACGATAACATATGAACCAGTACGTAAGCTTACCGTACCTACGATTTTTCATCGTACGGTAAAATATCGCTCGTGTAAAATAGACTAAAATGCATTGAGTGCAATAGCAAGTTTCATACAGCGACCGTGCGATAAAACTATCGTACGATAAAATAACGCTCATGTGAAATGGTAGTTAAGCTTACCGTACAATTTTTTTATAGTACGATAAGAAATCATCCGATTATATATTGCTCGTGTGCAACGGTCTTTGCCCTTAATTTCATCAACATATATCTTTTTCAACAATCTTCAGTTTTGCTTTGATAGTCAAATTTTCATAAGCTGTGCATTCTAAGCAAAATTAAGACAACTAAATGATAACTAGAAAGAAGCGTAACGTGATATTACAATAACTTTATCTGGACGCTACTTAATGTCACTAGTTTATTCTATATACCTGAGCATAAGAATGTATATTCCGAAAAAAATAATTGCAAGGTCTTGTTTTCTAATTATAATGTCAGAAACGACTTCTCTGTCTCACTGTAAATTCATAGCTTTACACAGCGTAGAGAATAAATTTTCTCGTTGATGATGGGCTGATCACTGTAGCGAATTTTCAATTAACAAAAATTATAGCAGTGACTATAACAAGAGATATTAATTTGTATTTTTCTGTTTGTGTCAATTCATTGTCAGTCAATACATCGTTTTCATGGTGTTATTCAATTTTATGATTGTGGTGATATAATTTTTCACTTTTTAAATTGATATGAAGTTACGTTGAGATATAGATCATAACAGGATATTTTAAATAAAGTATCATCTATTGCTGTCTTGGTAAATTTAACCATTTATGATGTACCAGTTTCTCTTCTGTGGTTACGATATAGGCAAAGAAAGAACGTATATTTCGTTTGGTGTTACGGTGTCATGATTTATAAAATACTCGTAAAGTTGATAATTTTCAAACCATTTGACATGCTATATACCTGGGTATTTCTGGAAAAGTTCAATAATATCTTTATTCTGTTGTTTGGCAAGAGAGTTCTATATATATATTTAAATGTAAGTATTTGAAAAGTTTTCACAAAACACAGAAAGAAAATTTCAATGAAAGACTGAAACAATGGAAACACTTATTTAATTTTGTCAATACTGCGTCTTTAAAAATTGTATTCAAATTTTAACGATTCTTATGGATCTTTCTTGGCGAAAGTTTTAAGAAACAAAGACGCGCTTTCTAAAGATAGGATAAAAACAAAAAAGGGAAACTAACAATGAAATGTAGAAAGTTTTATAAAGCTTAATCCAATGAACTGGCAGTATATATCATAAAAAGAAACGAAGTCGGGTTGTATGGAGACCACATTAAAACTTTTCATCATAAACAAGTTATGTCGTAAGGGATTGAGAATGTTTGAAAATGAGTGAGAACAGAAGCGAAACTTCGTGCGCACATTTCGTAAGAAACCTCTCAAAACTTAGCGAAGCGGAGCGCACTTTCTGATTTCTAGATTAAACGTTGCTGCCCGTTTGTCTTTCGATAAGTAAGCTCATATTTACATTGACACATAAATGCAGCCGTAACCCAGTGAATTCAACTTGCGTCTCCCGCTTTTAAATCTGACTGACTTTAGAGTTAAAGAGAACAAGTTGTCACATATTACCACGCCAACATCAGTCAGCAGCTGTAATTAGTTTTCAATCTGTATACAATGTATACTACTACATATTTGTATTTTTATAAGTATTCACTGAAAATTTCATTAAGTCACAATTTGTTTTTTAATTACTTGTCACAATTTTTTTTATAAGTAAGTCATTATACTTGTACGCATAGTTAACACATGGTGTTTTTACACTTCGGGGAAAAGTTAAATTCAAAAAAACAATTGCACATTAAAATATTTAAATAAATACTTGTCAAAGTTTCACAAATTTCAGCCTCCAAGTCACCGGCCAGCACATTTAGTAACCATAGACGCGTTTCGCTCTTTGGAGCTCATCAGTATGGTATAACCAACTCCTCCACAGAGAAACAAGTTCACATAAAGAAGCTGTGACGAAAACTATGCCAGCAAAGATTATAAGATCTCTAACAGTCGGTATCATGACATGAGAAGCTCTATCGAACCTACAATACCATCTGTTCACAATATTGACAATAATTTTTTTTGTTTGTTTGAATAATTGCACATTACTTGAAGCAAACATTATCATACTACTGGATTGATAGGTTACAGTAATTAATAAAAACTAATAAACAATCAACATTGAAAGAATTATTTCACAATTTCAATTAATTAAATAAATTTTAATGTTTACTAAGTTTTATTCATTAATGTAACCTATCAGCCCTGTGGCTCAAAAAATATTTGCAAATAATATTTTTGAGAATATCGGTAACAAAAAACTGCATTGTAATCATTAAAATAGTTTCTCCTATATAGTTAAATCAGTGTTGTTAGATACCTCTAATGAATCGAAATATAGAAGTGCTTATACATCCTGTCCCATGTAACTCTTTAAGTTGCAAACCTTGCACTCCTTAAACCTGATTGACTTCAGCTTACAATACTAAAAACCTGACGATGTCTAAGTGGTTTACTATAAACTGTGGGTTTCCTGTACTGTTGTGATTCAGATTGTGATCCTGTTGTGCAGTGAAAACTCAATAAATAGCTAAAACGTCTTGACTAATACTAGGACAATGATAATATTTTGATTAGATCGTATTCAAAATTCATAACCTAATGTTAGGTATCCTTTTTTTAGTTTTGATATTATTTCAGTTTACCTACCTATATGTTCGTAAAATATTGTTATCAGTTAAATTGATCACGGGCAACGCAGACACAATAATGAAAATGACATTGAATGATGGACATGAAGGATAATTTTTGCGTATCAAATTTAAAATTGTGAGAGACAATACGTTGAAAATTCCTGCGTTTTAAAGGCTATGCATTAAACATCTAGCTTCTCTTTATGTCAATAAAGAACGACAGAAATAAAATTTTATTCTCGCATAATATGGAAATATTCCTATTTAAATAAAACGCCAAATAGCCCAACAGAAGGACTTTATGTCGAGAGTTTTCCATTTCGTTTAAGAAAAATTTACAGCGCTGATTGGAGTTTTCACGCGGATATAAAGTTACGGGTTACGACTGAGCGTGAGCGTGTTGTCGTTTACTTCACGAACCCTAAATGGACATTCTTTTATGAGCGCAGCTCCTATAGCTTCTGAAACTTACTCAAACTGAAAGAAAGAACACTGCAATTCGACACTTTTTTTAAATGATTAAAAAGGTCGATTTCAACGTTTTATTTTAACTTAAGTTACATTTCAGAATAATAACCAGAAGTTAGAATGATATAGCCAGATGTAGACATACTTACATAACATCACGCTCTGTCCCATTCAATCGGGCATTCACTGAACATTGATGCATTAGATTCACCATCCTGGAATTAAATTTGGTTCGTCTTTCGTTCACACAATATATCTTCAATTTCGCACTTATCATAGCTTGTATGGAGTAATAAATAAATAAATTCTTCCATTTCTTTGATTCTCTCCTGCACGATGTTCATCTGAGTGGTAATAACAATTCGATCAGTTTAAAGAATGATTATTACATTCTGCCTGAATCAGCTCCGGTACATAAAAATGCTTGTCGTCGACCGAGCGTGTAGAATGTGATATAAAATCTTGGACGATCCTTATAATTTCATGCTGATCCAGCGTTTCTCTGCGACGCTTTGTGCGCTTAAGGATCTGCTGGAGACGTAAATAACAAGATTTTTTATTGTAGTCGGGAGATCGCGTGTGGAATATATTATGACTGATTTAAACTTGAATTCGACATAATTGTTTATTGCCGTCATTCTCTTTTTATTAATGCTGTATGTAGAACACTATTTTTATTACTCTGTTTGCATGTTTTACTACTTGGATTTAATAGTAAACACAAGGATTTTGAAAATGTCTTATCTTATATTTTCATGTTTTGCTATATCAATGTTTATTGATGTTTATTTGCTACGTTGTACAACAGCAACTTAATCCCTCTTGTTCATAGATGGTAGATGCAAATTATATTAACTGAGATATCATTTCCCATTAATCATTAATTTAATTTTAGTTTCATTCATATATTTTAAGAGAACCAGCAAATATCTCGCTTATTTACCAACTTAGTAATTTATTTCAAATAAGTTACATGACTTTGTACCAACATATAAGCAAATTGATGACGGAGGTACATTAATGACAAAGGACCGTAGTCAGATTGTATATACAGGGTAGGCTCAATATCATTTAGAACAAACTGAAATCTTAAAAATATATCAAGTATGTATTTAAACAAAAAATGTATACATTTAGATTATAAAATATGTCATAAATATTTTAGCACATAATAAAAGCAAATTAAAATCAGCAAAATAACAAAATGTATTTAATTTCACATGATAAATCTCTATATCCATCCCTAAAAAAATTGTTGTAGTTATAGGTTCGTTTGGTCATCAAACTTTCTCAAAATTAAGTTAATGTCTAGATTTTTTGTGCGATTTCATTCCAATGCAAGACGATACAAATTGAAAGTAAAGCGTCATGTGTCATATTGAACCTTAACCCTAAAAAAATTTATAGATAATAAATGTCAAAAAATATCTCACAAGTTTCGTTATCAAACAATAATGGCTCACTATTCTTTTTCCGATTAAAGTGCACGCCATTTTATTTTTAATCATGTAAAATATGGATTATTTTGTTTGAAAAGAAAACTTGTACATTTAAATTTGTTTAAGGTTATATTAATTACGAGTAAACCGGAAATCATATCATGACTATGCCATCGGTTGTCAATTAGCTTACATGTTGCTTATAAATCACGTTGAAAGCTGTTTCAAACGAAGTAGCAAAGTTTTATTGTAAAGTTTGTCCGATAATCGGTCGGCAGCGTAGAAGAAATACAGCAAAAGGAAAACTATTTTTGCAAAATTATTTATGAAAAAAGTTGAAAATAGAGCGCAAATATGTAATAGAATTCCTACAGTTTTAAAGAAAATAAACAAAAATTTACTAGAAACGGGATGAGTAGCACAGCTTAGAGACAAGTATTATACTGTAGATTTGAAAACGGTAGTCGACAAACTGATTTTCATCGCATACAAATTACTTCTGTGGCTCTTCCATTATTGAAATTTGTGAAGACGTGATTTGTTAGCTGGATGAGATCTACTACGGAAATACGTGATAATATACATATTTATTTATTTTACATATTAAATTTATCTTTGTAACTTCTCTTTTACTGCCATTTTTGGTGGCCGTGATTATACGATTGGTAAGCGCACTCATGCGTACGAAATATATCATCAAGATCTGCGACGACAAAGTGTCATCCGAACCCAGTATGAATATTTATTATTAGTTAGAATTTTTTTTACGAACTTTACAAAGTTAAAAGCATATAAGATATTTTTATTAGTTCAAGTTGTAAAGACCCAAATTGGAAATTTTATCAGCTATTACGTGTATCCTCTTCATATGAATATAGCAAAAGTTAGGGCATAGAATAGCCGAAAGTTTCGAAGAGTATACAGCAATAATTAAACTTTGAAAATGATTGAAGAAAAAAGTGAAACTTTCTTTAATTACCCATATAAAAACAAATTGGGTTCGAAATGCTTCTTTCAAGGCTTCCAGAAACTCATTTCATTCAATTTACAACTTCTCTCGTTTTCTAATCACTGCTTACGGTTGTTGTGAGAAATAAAAATTCTGTGTTTTATCGCGCCATTTCATTTCTTCTGAACTTTCAATTTAAAGAGGCAATAAATAATTATTATATCACATTGAGTCATTAATTATTTAGAAAAGGATTTGTATAAATCATCAAAGGGTAATCTTCTTTACGAAATATAGGTAATTTTGTTCTTTAATTATTTCACTTGAGAGGAAACCTTTTGTATCTGAATCAGACTGGCAAATAGCATGATATTATATAAAATACGTAAAATTTATTGAATATCAAACATTTTCAACCGAATTCCATGGCGTAAATAACTCGGTGAAAACGTAGCGCCCTGTGAAAATTGTTGATTGTTTTAATGTCATTGTTGAGATAATTTGAAACAGATGTATGTTGGAAAAATTAAAGGTTAGATTTGCGTGGACGATCTAGGAATATGAAATTAAACGTTTGGCGAAAATTATTTGCAGGATAAAGCTAATGATTGAATTTTAATTAAATGTGTCGAAAGATCGTGCTTGGTATGATGGTTTAGTGGTTATATATTTGTGTGCAGCCCGAATATATATTGTCTCCAAAATTCACGCTTTCTCAGTAAAAACTAACAGAAAAAAATTGCATTAAAATAAAGGCTATAATTCAGTTTGATGAATGAATAACACATAACCCGCCAAACATATTTTCCGTATTTTGTTTTTAAAGAGAGCAACGCTAGTGTGTGTTGCATTGGCGATAAATCACCACGTTCGTTTTTTCGCTTTAATAAGAAACTTACGTTTGTACCGGCGTAAATCAACCTCGCACGATGCGTGTTTTTTTAACCTCTGTCTCCCTTGGCATCGCGCGCGCTCCCCTGCGTAAGACAGCGTCGAACTAGACGATCCTAAGGAAAAACTTCCGTTTCCGCTTTCACACGAGCGGCGGCGGTCCCGCGGCGCCGGTAATTAGTTCCGTAGTTCTGTCGATGGCCCTTTCGCTGCAGGGTAAACACGAATCGGTAGGAGTCCTAGTCGTAATTAGTCTTTTAATGAAAATATTTTCTGTAAACACGCTTGGACTGTTGCTCGTTAGATGTTTTATTTTCTAAGAAAATATTCGTTGCTCCTAGAAGAGCTTTATTTTTATGATAAAATTAGGTTTCTTTATTAATTCGCAGAACAGATTAATGATATTATTACGTTCGCGAACACTGTGCTTTTCGTCAAATTAGTTTTCTTGTGATAAACCTAACTAACAGTACTATCAACGGGGAGTGAACAATGGAAGTATACGAATTAAAGTATTATTTCGTTCTATTTCTATAAAATATGTCTTGTACCTTGTACAATTCTTTCTTTTTATTTTTGTTTTATTTATGGATTACTATATTATTTTTGATCAAAATCTCAGTTCATCTTAGATTAAATCTCTTTCTGTTACAACTTAGCTTTATCTATGCTTCATTACCTGCGAAATAAACTCAGAAGAAGAGGTAATGTTGTGCGAAGAACTGTTATATTTTTAGGTTATTTGTATATGAAAATATATTCTAAAATCGTAACTAAAACAACGTTTCGAGCTAGAATAATCTATAGTTAGATTGCAACAAGCAATTTAAGCTATAGTGGAACGTGACTAGCCACTAATTATGCAGCGAGCAGCTTTAGGCTGTAGTAATGCCTTACTCAGATTAAAAACGGTGCAGCGTGTACCCTTATGTGCTATAGTAACTCTGATCCGGTTACCAACAAGATACGAAAGGAATTTTAATGTTATGTGACTCTGGAGTATTTGAAATGAATGATTTGAGGTGTGTTTTCAAAGAACTTTAATGGCTAATTAGTATATTCCTTCCATGCTTAGGTAACTTTGAACTTTCTTTGGACAAGTAATTCATTGAGTTCAACGAATTCCATCTTATGTAAGTAAGGTGAGTTAAATTAGTTATCCACATCGCCCTAGTATTTCATTCGCCTAAAATTTTCAATAGTAATAATACATAGAGAAATTTTAATTTTAACACTGACAAATTCAATGGAAACCCGTACTATAATGTAAGTTAATGTGCGATATCGTTTAAAAATATTCTTATATTTGTTCATATTTGTCGTTTTGCACATAATGTCCGAACAAAAAAGGTAATGTCTATTCGATCAATGTGATTGAGAGTACGTTTTCGGTCGCCTTATTTTTTCGTTTTAATGATTTCTCCATACTGGAAAACAGGTAGAGATGCACGTACATTATGTCTAAGTCGTATTCCATTTGTAACTTGGCTCACTTAAATAAGATAATCAAAACAAGCTGAACTGAACAAACTAATTCACTTTGAGAGGTGAATTTCTTAGATGAGTTATTAGTAAAACTAGTACTGAGAAGAGAGCAAAATACGAGTATAGCAGTTAAATATAAAAAGATGAATAAGAAATCTGTTTTAGAAATTGTAAGTTATATCTGATCCAAATGGAAAATGAAATACTCCTATTGACAGCGAACTCTTTGCAGGAAGCTAAATCTGTTACAATCTTTTAAAGATGCATCTTTGTGAGTTAATTCAATTAAATTGTTTTGTAGTTTGCCAGTCTAACATTTGCATGAAAAATAAGAGAGCGTAATGTGGAATATTCAGTAATAATTAACTTGAACGTTTGGGCAAAATTAGCAAACTTGTCATGAAACAAAACTGTTCAGTTTAGAATAAAGTGTCTGCAGTGAAGTTGGACAACTAGTTACTTAACTTTCCGCACAAATTACGACGAGTTTTAATTTTATTTTGTTAGTTTGTAACTGTTACTTACCATCATGTTCAACTGAAGTAAATGAAACTTTTATTTCCGAAACAATCCGTAGAAAATATTTGATTTATTTAATTTAAAAACGAAATTTTTCTTATTCGTAGATCTTTATCTGTACTCGATTCTTATATTAATAACTACCTAATTTTTTATTGAATAATTATAGATAATCTAAATTTCTGTATTTTGTGATCAGAATAATTTACTCTGGCATTAGATTACATATATGCTGATATTTAAATTAGTTTGCTGATAACTTCGTAAAAAGTGTGCTTAAAAGATAATGATCATATTTTATATAAAAACTTCGTACGAGAACAAAATGCATAACAGTAAAATATAAATAACAAAATAAATTAATGGCTGTCATTAATTTATGTATCGATTAATTACATAAATAAATTCTGAGACAAAAATTAATTACCATGACATAAAAAATACATACTATTGGGAAAACCAGAACTAATGAGAAAATCTGTACTATTTTGTTTGAATATTATTTGCAATAATTTTTTTAACGAATTTACCAAGAAAATGAAAAGACGATAATTACGGAGATTCAAACTTCAAACGACAAATGAATTGTAAAGGGATATTCCAAACAAGAACAGCTTGTTTCCACATTTTACTCTTTAATAACGTCCTCGCAAATTGACGACGTACCACAATTCACGATTTAATAATCTTCTCATTAAAATTTACTCATCCAAAATATAAATAATATACAAGTTAGTTTACTGTCATTCACAGGTCATAGCCTAGTTGTTATCAACATAATAATTAATTTATAATAAATTTCCAGGTACATGAATGAATAATAATTCCCGCAATTCACTTGCTCCATTCATATCACCGCTAAACATTGCATACAAACCAATTGGTAGCAATAAATATTTGAATGGTTATGTCTCGCGAGCTCTGTTGTGCCCTTTGATTTAGTTCGCAATTGATATTGGTCAGTTCGTAGAATCTGTAAACACACTTTAACTTTATTTGTGTAAATACGTCCGCTAGTTGGCCACATTTGAAACTTGGTCTTGAGACGCAAGCGGCAAGCAACTTGTACTTGCAGCAAGATAAATGACAATAGTTGTTTTCAAGTTTACTTTGTGTAACTATTGTGTACGGTAGTGTATCGTGTATCATGTTCGAAACATGTGCAAGTGTGCACTAGTTTGTCGTGGAATTGAAAGCGAATAGAATTTAGCAGTTTTCTTCAGATTATGCACTTGAAAAGAAAATAGATGAGGAACTTTATCAATTTTAAGCATTCTACATAATTCGATTTTAAAAATATGGCTACTTTATATTCAGAAACCATATCAAGAATGTTTTTTTTAAGCTTGAACAATCATAATAACGAATGCTTACCTTCTCTAAATCTCCATTATTTTTGTCTTGAATTGTATCAAAACAAAAATTATTAATCTAAAATATTATTTTTTAAATTTTGCGTTCATAAAGAAGTCATTACGAAACCCAGTTGCATATCAAAAGTGCACTCATTACGATACGCGACATTTTGTTTTAAACGGTTGGTAGTAGCGAATGACATATTGAACCTATCAAGCTAAGAACATCAAAATTTCAATACAACCTCAAAATCTGAACAATTGCATAAACGTCAACAACATTTCATATACAAATTGCTCTAAATTGACTCGGGTTAAAATATCGCAGATTTTTTAAAAATTGTTATTTATAAAAAATCCAAAATTAACTCATTTTATAAGACTTTTATCGCACTTATCCTTTAGAAAATTCGCCCACGGATCGTTTTCTAAATTTGGACGCGTGCGAGAAAAACATGTCATAAGACTCGTTCGTTAATATACTATTTTTTACTCCTGTTATTAAAATGTCATATAACGTATTAGTTTCCATGACGCTAAATAACATCTTAATCACATGTTGACAAACTGTGGCTTCGAACGTTTTACTCACGACGTGAAGGTAATAACTAACATTAAATACAGAGTGAAGTTTGCTTTCTGTATCGGACTTTGTAATATATCCTCACTTTTTAAATAATTCATTAAACTTTAAATTTCGTTTTTGTCTTAATTTGTGATCATTGAAAGAGTATAGTATAGGACTCGTTTTATAAACTCTTTCAATACTAGTTTTTTATACACTCGTAACTAAAGAAAAGTTTCTAAAACTTATTACATAATATACTATTATCTTTTTATCCAGGTATAATTTTTATTGTATTTGTTATTACAATTTGTATAATTCTATTAATGGTTATGTGTAAGAATAGCGTTTACTGAATATTGTCGTGTTATTAAATAAAACATATATTTAAAATTAAATTCACTTTTTGTTTTATTTAAAATTACATCAACGTTTTGGTATACTGTACGTATACCATCATAACGATTACATACATAAATAAACAAGTAACTAAAACATATAACCAATATATTAAAATTTTTCTATTACCGGCAGTGATACTTTTTTTAGTTCATAGCCATCACAAGTATTGAAATTATTTTGATGTTTATTGCTTCTCTAATAAGCATCCATAAATTTTGGTTTGGCGACAATCTTTGTTTCTTCAAAATCCGTGTTATGAAAGAACTCAATAGTATGCGTATTTGATTTAAACTATGAGTTCTGAAAGATTTTTCCCGATGTTAAAACATATATTAATGACAGCTGTATCATGAGTTGTTTAAGTACATTTATATATGAGATGATTTGACTATGTGACATTTAAGTTAAATGAAAGAAATATATGATTAAAAGTTTATTACGAGAACAAAAGATTCTTGAAAAGAAAAATGAACGAGCTTTTATGATAGGAATTATAAATGTGTATGAAGTGAAACTGGTGTACCAGTGTAGAAATGTTGGACGAATACTAATTGCAGGATGAATTTAATAAATACATATTCAGTATCTACATTTAATAAACAAGTAACATGTCACGAAAAGAATTCTTAAGGTTGCAATTTACGTCTGCAGTATATCTTCAAAACTTAAAGAGAAGCGAATTTAAATAAAAGCGAGGTACCTACGTAGTCGGTAGAAAAACGATACTTCCTACGAAAGGAAATAAAGAATGACAGATAAATATTTACACAATATTTCGTGAAGATTCCTTCATATTTCATATTTGATCGCGTCCTTGTGCGATCAGCGACGCGACGATTCTCTTTAGTGTTTATACATCGTGTGCATTCGACTATTTTCTCTGCTATGGAAAATAACTGTTATCAAAGTGCAAGGCTGAGCCTTGGAAACAAAATGGTGATGTGGAAGAGAAACGAAGATATATGTATATCCATAAATGTCTATTTATTTACTAACAGTACCATTCAGATATAAAATAAATAATTCTGTTTTGAAAACAACTGTTGTCTTAGATCGTTTAATAATAGAGCTTACATCTGACTTAAATTATATATATATATATATATATATTCATATATATAGGTTGAATCTGTACTTCGGAAAAAAATTAAAGGGTATATACTATAAGACGTACTATCGTGGAACAAAAAGAATTTTTTTTTAATTCGCTATATTAAGAATGGTTTACCTACTTGAAATGAACATTTTTAGGGTCACTGGATTAGCGTACTTTATTGCCTGACCTGCTGCATTTAACTAAATTAAATTATTAATTACACATCAGTAATTTATTTGGTGTTGTGTAAACAATTACTTGTAAGAAGATATAAATAAAATTATTAAACTAAAAAACATGCTTAATTTTTGCCGTTCTACAATTTTTAATCGATGCATATCAATTTTTATTTAAAGATTAAGTTAATTTTGTAAATAATCAAATTATTTCAATATTTGTAAAATCTGGTCTACTCTAGGTTAAAAATAATGATTACAGAAATATCCAAAATTATGTACTTGTTAATTAAAGATTGTGATAATATACTTGTAACTAAATAAAAAAATAAATATATCATCACGCGTGAAGTGCGGTTACCAGCCGACAAATCACGGTCCCCAAAGACGTTAGTGGAGGGGGAGCCACAGGGGTAGATTTAAATTGGTGAAAATTTTTGTCGGCTGTGAACTTTGTGTTCGAATACATTATAAACTTACTTTATTTTCTGTAGCCTATGACATAAAGAACAATTAATTAGAATGTTAAAAGAAACTAAAAAATCATTTCTTTACTAACATAATTATCCTATAATTGCGCGCAAGTGGTCCAAAAACACTGTGACTTGCCCGTAGCTTAATGTGATACAGCGCACTGGCATATTAATTAGATATTTGTATTCTTTAAAAGTGTTAATCAACTATAATTCTCTCTGATAAAAGTGTACCGAACAGTAATTAGAAATTAAACTCTGTTTCAAAACCAAATAAAGGGAAACAGCTCTCTAAGTACCAAACTTAAATCTCAATGAATAAACAAAAGTAGAACATTTTAAAACAGGGTAGGTAAATATTTTGTTTACATTATAAGATATTTATGAATATTCATTGCGTGGTTTGGGGCATGAGCATCACCAAGCCATGCGCGCTGCCGTAGCGTAGCGTTGCGTGTTCCAGTCTTCTCGTTTTTTATTCATACAAGCGTTCCATTGCGGCACTCCGGGGATTCTTATAAAAATAATGGTCACCAAACATCTCCCGGGACCTCTCGCCGGACAATATAGCACTACGCACAATATAAAAATACTCCTGTTCCCGGCCACAATCTACCACATTTCTTCTGGACCTACGTGCACTATTCCTCCTTTCTCTGCTTGTCTATATTTCTTCTATAAATGATACGTATTACCATGAGAAAATATCATATCCGGATATATATTATGGTTTTAAGGGTGTTACGAACGTTCTTGCCCGTTGCCCGTTGCCCAACCGAACGACCTCCTTTTGTTTGTTACTTATTTTCAGAAATATTACATTGTTTCCCCGTTTTATTATGTCTGTCCGACAACGGAAATAACTTCCAATATACAATACTTGAATTTAAATAAGTCAAGAATATAGAATCAATACTTTTACATCCGTATTCTCTAACATAAAGTTAGATTTTCGTAATAAAAATATTCCAATCATTACATTTCATGAACTAATTAAAGATCGTCAGAATAAAGATATATCATACTTATACAGATAAATTATGAACATACTAGGTATATTTTAAAAGATGTCTCTACATTTAGCACATGTCTTTACTTAATTCATGCAATGTTATGATTTAAATCTTCTTGTTATGGTAATATGATTGTAGGTAGTTTTAATGAAGCCACGCCTTTTACAGATATTCTGAAATTGAATTATCAAAAGAAGTGATAGTGTAAATGGTAAACGTATAGAAAAGAAGATGAACATCATTATCACGGGCAATTAACAAAAGGAGCGTGAAAATATTTACAATAGCACCGAATATTTTGAACTTGACGTTTGTACGTAAAATCCCTGGATAATATAGTCAAACCATCACAATATAACCATCACAATGCATTGGTCAAATAATATACATACACTATATCGTATAAAATGGGATGATAGGAACATTTAAAACATAGAATACATATTAATTAGATTCATCCTGCAATTAATTTTCGAAAATATTTCTATCCTAGCACAAAACTTTTGTTTTCTCATCATCATCATCATCATCATCACGCCTTGTACCCATTACTGGGTGTGGCACTCTGCCTAAGCAGATCTCGGTAAGTGATATATTTTTGTCGCGTTTTTCTCCATGTACATAATTTCTTTTATATAAGATTCTCTCGTCTTTTGTACAACAAACCTTCAATCGTAGTCGTAGCCATTCATTTATACCAAGGTCTCAGATTTTGCACGCCTCAGTATCACTAACATGCACCAATTTTACATGATATACGCAAATCATCTCAATCAGTACACGTCTTTTTACAACATTTTTCTCAATTCCACACTATCTCTAATTTATAATTACAATAATTTTCTTATACTATACTATCATATCCTTAAAGTCTTAAATTTTGGAGTATTTTATTGAAAGGCTTTTGTAGAAGAAAATTCAAAGTGAATGACAATAATAATATGCATTATGTATTCATTCAAAACATCAAAACAGACATAAATATAAAAAGTTTCGACATCAGTAGCCTATTGGTGCGGCCATGTCAGTATCTCCGGCGTCTTCGCATCGTCCATAACGCCACTCCACGTTCTCTTACAAGCGGATGAAGTGTAAAGAACTGTCAGACGCACGAAATGACAAATTGACGGAGCTTTGATTTATCTGTTTATTCTTCCGCTGTTTTTAGTGACGCGCTGTGGGTTCCTTAACTAAATCGCTTATCCATCAATTACTTGTATCAGGGACGTGCCCTTGTTTCGTCACGCGGCAACGGGAAAGCAGAGTCCCATTCGTTTATCGCGGAATCGAATTACGGTCCATTTGAACGATCAGCTCCGCAATGTGTTTTAGGCTTTCTCGCTGTAGATTTTGTTACCTTCGGAGATTTTCACTGCAAATGGACTTGTTTGTTTCCACCTGCTGCCTGTACCTTTTCCTACACTGAAAACTATTTAACGACGACCATATAAGCTATGTTTTCCACTCTCAATATAACCACACATAACGTAATATAATTGGCGTGAAATTGTACCTTGTTTCTACCACTATTAAAGAATACATTCATTATATGTTTTTTTTTTAATAGATAATGCAGTTTATTAATTCCAGCCGTAAATCATAAATGGTTATGGATATTGCTATGACAACGTGAGTAATAGTTACTTATATTACTAGGACGTAAATCTAGTCTTTAGTCATAAACGGGACCGAATTAAAACATTGAACTTAGCAAGTGTTTTATATTCCACGAGTGACTAAAGATGCTTTACGCATATGTATCATATCATATTTTATCTACTATTGACATATCCTTTAATTCTGAAACATTCATTCTTATATTAGGCATATTCCATTTATCATTTAGATCTGATCTAATTTATATTTACTGAATCAGTTCACTTATTTATTTGATTAGCTTACCTTGTTTGCTTTATTCTTAGTACTAGATTTACTGATTCGGATTCTGCTTGAAGTAATCCTCCTCAATAAATTCTTAGTTCAGTTCAATTTTTCATATTATGTAACTTATGTAATAAATTTAACCTAGTGGTAAATGGAATGCAACTTTCATTGTTCAACCATAGTAAATAGTGCTGGATAACCCATGATTAATGAAATCTTGTCATTAAACAGGACAATGCCTTGAACACAATGACAGGTTTCACTCGGCGACCATGAGTTAAAATAATAAATATAATAAAAATACGCACATGTGAAACGGCAAACTAGTGTATCGTACGGTAAAAAAATCGTCCAAAAAAATATCGCTTTTATGAAACGACCCTGATGAAATTAAAACAGTCAGCTAAAAGTAAATTTCACACATGATTGTAGACAAAATTTGAGATTGATTTAATGACGCAAATAAAATGTGATATTCACGTCTATAACCTTTAATATTTATGATTTTCGTCAACGTTCTCTAGACCTCAGAATGTAATTACAGTAAAAATACTATAGAACTTGCGTTTAATATATATATATATATATATATAAATAAATAAATTTTTTAAGATGTCACATAATTCAATTCGGTGAATCTAATGAAAAATTTCTGAAGGTCGTAGGTTATCTAGTTTAGTTTGCGAGAAAGAAGATAAGTATTTTGTAATTGTCAAGGTTTTTTGAAAATTCTGTACTAGTGCATTATTAATTAGTGCCATATTTATGTAAGTACATAATTATAAAGTACTACTCGTACCACGCATATTCGTATGTCGAAGTACAATAAATGAAACACGGATTGAAAATTAGCATTTTGTTTCTTTCAATGAAGAAAACCACGGTTGACTCGTTTCTAACTAATTAAAAGCGAAATAAAAGTTAGAAAATTTCGAAGTTGTTCGCAAACATTTGTTTCTACCGGCACTCACTGTTACCAACTGAGAGTTTAAATTGTGCAAACACGAACGCGGCCCACGGTCCAGTGGTTTCAGCGGTTTGAATCCTCTAACTCATGTTTACGTCGAGTGCAGCTCGTCGACATTTTGTTTTTCAGCCAGTGATAAAACAAGAGGTAATCTTTTCATTGGACAACAAAGTATGGGGAAACCGATCCTGAATATATTCAGTGCTGATTAGTTTTGCATGTAAATGCAGCTTTATGCAACTGGGTCATTCCGCGTTTCATTGACACATAGGATTGATACTGATTACTGGTTTGCGCGTTTGTTGCTGTATTCAATTATGTGCAGAGAACTGCGATTTATTTTTTGCTAAATGTTTTATAGGATTGGTTTTGATGTTTCATTTGATTGGCTAAATTTATGATTTCGTGCAGGTATTTATATTGCTACAAACATAGGCTTATACTTCATTTTTAAGATATAGCGTGATTGATTGATTTTGGCAGTTAAATCGTCTTACATTTGTGTTTCCTTAATTATTAATTTAGAGAGAAATATACCATACGGATCACCAACTTTGGATATGTTACATAAAAATCGCTGCTGCACGCTACCTGCTTTTTAATATTATGATAAAAAATATATAAATACTCATTACTGGGTGTAGCACTCTGCCCGCCATTTTATTTTTAAATAATGTAATATATGGATTATCTTATAGAATTGTAAAGGAAATTTGACATATTTTTCAGATTTGTAAAACAAATATAGTAAGTTCCATCTGAAATTTTAAAGTTTTTATTAATTACTAACAAACCGGAAATGATATCATGAATCAATTAGATTACATATAAATTAAATAAATAAATATATCATCACGTCATTTACCCATTACTGGGTGTGGCACTCTGCCGCAGCAGATCTCGATAAGTGATATAATCCTTTGCGTGAAGTGGGGTTACCAGCCGTCAAATCACGACCCCTTAAGATGTTTGTGAAGGGAGAGCCAACGTGATAGATTTAATTTGGTAAAAAAAAATTGTCGGTAGTGGGGATCTCTATAAAATATGTAAAATTTAAACAATGATAATAAATAACTTAGATTGAGTTGGCGACAGTAAAATGTTGATAGATTTTTTTCTTTGAAAACTTATTTCAATTGTGAAAATATGCTTTCTATTGCTTTTAAATTGGCTATATTATATATTATACTATTCTAAGATATCATTTCGAGATTTTTTTTGATTTGTTCATATTGTCTTTTATCTGAAGACTACACTAGCTTTATATTGTCATCTCGACGTAATTTGAATTTTATTCTCCTTTTTTTTATTTCTTTTAAGTTAAGCTTATGACTCCTCAAAATTTGAGATTTGTTATACGACTTCTATTATTGTGTTTTTAATCAATTTTCACATTGCACGAGCTACTAGCACCTGTATCATAATTTTAAGTGCCTAACACGAGACATACTTGCTGTTATAATTCTGAATATCTAGATCCAGTAAAGTAGGATTAGTCTAGTTTAACAAAACAGAGTTGCAAATTATGTATGTGTTTATTGTATATATGTAGTGTACACATGCTGATTCTCAGTCACACAGGTGACTAGTGATATATCAGAGTGTACTGAGCGTAAGTCGTAAACCAGAGTATAATCCGGGTGAAAACTACAGCTACAGCAAGCTTAATACAGACTACAGATTGCGGAGTTCAGCCAAAAATAAACTAATTTTGACTAAAGCTTCATTACTGCTTATAGTATTATAAATTATAATAGTTATTAATTCTAATAATATAATGAGTAATGCCATATATTATATTTTGAATTACATTACCTTTCCGACAGCCTATCTTGCCTAAATTATTTTTAAATTAATTCGATAACAGATACGAAGAATTCAGTGTTCTATGACTCTTCTACAATATCTTTACACCATCAAAATGTGATAAACTAAAAATTACTAAATATTTCTAACGTTTAAAAATTTACATTTAGTATGTACATTATAAAATAAAACAATAAATTATTTTATTCTAAGTTAACCTTACATATATGTTTATCTTATATGCTTGGGTTGGTAAGACGTATGTTTGATATTTTGAATATATGTTTACATTTGTTTACTTCGTTACATATTATGTTATTCAATAATCACTAAAAAAATAAAATGTTTGTCACATAAAATAGCAATAAAGTACGTCATTAATTTCATTAATTTTTTACTGATGAAGTGAATTCAATTATTTCATGGAAAAAGCATAGTACTTTTACTTATATAATTTTCTCCGAAATAGACAGCTAGATGATATTAACAGCACTAATATTATTTGTTGAAAGTATATATTTAAAAAAGTTACAATTGTTACAATGACCATTATTAAACAAAGTACATTTTGTCATTGTAACACGTGTTTTTGATGTTATTTTTCCTACCTCACAATAATTTACATTTTATCTCACCAGCCGCGATATTGTAGTTCATATATTTTTTAGCTTGAATAGAATTTGATGTTGAGATGTTTTTGTTGCCTTTATCATATTCGTTTGTACATAGCATAATTTCCTTGAAGAATAATATTTTACTCATTAACAAGTTGGACTAGTAGGATTAATAATTCATGTAAATAAATTATTTCAAAGCGAGAATTACCGGCTACTCCGTAGTATAATAAATCCAGTGTTTAGAAAACAATGGTTAGAGACTTTCGGATAGAGAAATTAGCAAAGTTTGCGTAGAATGATAAATGATTGCAACAAGTTTCTTTGGACTATGCAAAGTTTAGTATGTGTGGAGTGTAGGGCATTTCTCACAAAGTTTTCGTATTCCCTTAACGCTATTTAGCATCTTAGGTAAGTTGTTCTCTAAAGATACGATCAATACAAACATTTGTAATTTGAACCTCGTTTAACAAAAAGCATTTGACGCGGTTTGTACACAACTAATTACAGATTAATGAACAATATCTTACCGCGTAGCTATATGCACACTGATAACTTTATAGAGGTTCATATATAAGTTGTACATAATAACATTTTCAACAACTTTTATTACAGTAATTTTAAAAATACTGACAACACGTCATTTCACAGCTTAGGTAAATAATACGAGTAACTATTACTTTTTACAAACTATAAAATTTGCTACTTTACAAGTGTACAGATATTTTTGTAGAATATGTTTTGTTTAGCAACCAATTCTGTAGAAATAATTTGTAAAGTGTTTTAATCTTGAATAGGTATAGGTTATGTTTATGTCTGATCGGAAGCAATTTATTTGTTAATTAATTTAGTTATTGTCCTCTGGAAAAACAATCGATAAAGTGCTTAAAGGTCGTCCAGAAATTTTGCAAAATTTAAACAAGCTTTGGCTGTGAAATTAAATTTTATTTACAACGTAATTATTTATATGGGAGCGGAGGTAAACCAGACGATAAATTCCGAACGCGCACCGCTATTAGAAGAATCAATATTCAGTGTGTGCAGCACCGCCGACTGTATAAACTATAAATTGTGGGCGGCAAGTGTCGGCGTCGGGACGCCATCGCCGTCCCCCTGCGGAACTGCTAAAGGAAATAGGTTAATTTGCAACTTCAGACAATATCGCATCGTACTCGGCTTGCTGGTCCCGGTGGTTTCTTTCACTGTTAGCAGCTAGTTGTAGAATTCTCATTTCTACTCTAATTTCCGCACATTTTATGCTCGCTATTTTACTAGAGATATTGTGTCTCTAGGGACGCAGATCGTCGTAACTTTTGACTTTAATCGTTATATGAATTGTAGAATGTCCGCCCTTGTTGGTTTTCAGAAAGGAGTTCTATTGCTTGGAATCTGTCTCCTCATTTCAACAATCTGTTATTGTTATTAGCACATTATTTTCCTAGTTGTACAAGAATAAGAGTAGGTACATACATCACTTAAAAATTTGAATGATAAATCTGTAAGTTTCATAGATCCCAAAATCTGTAAATCTGTAATCTGTAAATAAAATAAAATCACATCTAGATTTATTAATGAATAGACAATATTTAATAAAATAATAAGTTCCGTTGCGATTTTTATAATCATTTACAAATTTCCGGATCTACAAAATATGGATTTATACAAAATTCCACCATAAATTATAAAGCCTTTTCAGTTCTTATTTTAACTTCTTTTTCAATTCATAAAAGTGTTTAGTTGTTGGCTAAGTAACTTTTCGCTAATACTATTTTTAATTTTATTTTTAGTTGCGTAAAATGTCAAACTACCTGCGTTGCAAATTCACAAAACATGATTAAACAAAAATAAAGGTAATAATATTTACAAAAAAAAAAATGTACGTTTATTAAATTTATCCACTTGCGTCGAGGACAAGAGTTAGATTGGAACTGTACGTAAAAACTAGATCGTTGAAAGTACGTGAAACTAGAAAAATATCAGATGCAATTAAAATTATAAATTTATGTATTAAATTTCTACGCTATTATTTGTTTAATGTAAATTTAAGTTATATAACAAAGCATAGTTATTAGATTGTCAACTCAAAGTTAACCTGTGTTAGTAAATTAAAATTTTTAATTATTCTCTTACAAAACTTTCGTTGTATCCATATTTATAATTCTTTCATTTAATAGTTATTTGTATACTAAGGGCTGAAAGTAGCTGTTTGCGGTCCGAGACTAGAGACAATGTTGTACGAGTGTAGCGAGGGTTACAACTAGTTGAAATCTGCAAAGATACTTTCAACCAGAGATGTGCACCATGTTTTCTAAGATTATGAATTAAAAATTTTTAATTGCATTAATAAAAAAATATGTAAGTAACTAAAAAAAAACAATACAAAAAAAAAATGTAAAAATTTGATATTTGTTGTCTGAAAAATAATTTGTATACGACTGAACAAAAGATAAACATTTTCCACTGTCAGTTGAGAGCAGAAAGTTGGCGTTTTTGTCGCTTGCCCAGCAGTATAGTAATAATCGTATCCATGGATACATGAAAATTGTTAACATTTACAACTGAATTTTAAATACAAAAAAAAACTAATAATTTTAAATTCTTTTTCAAGCGTTTCTAATTGAAAGTAGAAAAAATATTGTGTACACAACGAGCAGAAAATAGTATATTGCTGTTTACGCATGGAAAGTGTAGCCGAAAGCACAAATCATGCAAGAACGGTAATAGACTACTTTCTGATCTAGGTACACAAATAACGTAATTATTGCAGACTGTTGTCAAGAGCTCTAAACTAATAGCAACTGTCTACAAAGATCCCGTTGCTAATATCAACGGTCTACAATGACTCTTAATCTGAAGTTGTTCACTATCTGTTACCAAATTATGTTCGGAAAGCCTACTTTTTTACTGATTGTAGAAAAACACATTTATTCGTTCCACTTGGAATCTTCCGTTAAAGAAGCAATTTTTATTGATTGTATTCAAGTTACATTAGAAATCAAATCTAATTACAGTAAAATATTTCTTCTCACAAATACAATAGTTATATGAAGTGTCACCTTCAATAAGAAATACTCCCGTAACGGATATTCTGTTTCTTGTAAGCCGATATGCAGCGACATCGTATCACCTTGGTATGAAGAATTCGTCAGTGGGTGGCGTCTGGCGCAGCCCCATGCCGCCCTCGACCCTCGAATTCGCGAGCAGCACGGCTGAGTGCACCGTCGCAACGCCGTCGTCGACGTCGAACCACCAGCGTGAATGTGCTGCGAAGCTTGTTGACCTATTTTCCTATTTCGCTAGAAAATACCAGAACTACATCGAGGAGGAATATTTCAATATTTTTGTCTATGGAGGAATTTGCATCTTGAATTCTTTTCTTAATTCCCACTCTACAAACAAGGAATGCATTCTGATAATGTTTATAGGAATTTGTTTTCTGAACGAAGATCTACATTCATTTAATTTAATCAGACAAATTCAAGTTTTATTTAATTTCATAGACAATGATCTTTTTATTACCTTATTTTTAATTTCTTTCTACAATTCAAGCAGGTCATTTTTTTAAGTATTAATTTTGTTTAGCTAATTAATGGTTCTGAATATTTTTCTCTATTTATATCTCTTTAATAGTTAAGCAAATGCCTTAATTACCTTGTATTTAATGTAAAAAAAATGGTAGATATGAATAAATTATACGGAATTTGTCTATACTTCTGCACGAAACTTTAATGACATATACGAGTATAATTTGATATACTGATTATAAAACGAAAAGAATTCCCAAAAATTAGGGTATTTCATTCCTATCGAACAATTTTATTGTCACTGGTTTAATAGTACATTTAATTATTTATAATTATGTTACTAATGAAATATAAGTATAAATAATGTCTACAAATAATTATTAATTAATTAGTTATTAGATAGGTACCTGGTGTAATGACTTATTTTTATTTGAGTACCTAGTCTGATTTCGTATACGGTATTGAAAGGATAAGTTGTCGTGGGAGAAATTTGAGAAAAATGTATAGCAACAGTGAATTAGTGGATATGCTGTTAGTGTATGGAAAAGCGGCGCAAAATTCCAAATTAAACCAGTGACACTAAAAATGTTCGCTAGGAATGAAATACCCTAATTACAAGAATTTAAAAAAAAAAATTTGTTGTTTAATCAGTTTATCAAATTATATATGTCATTAAAGGTTCGTGCAGAGTTATATAAACATCCTGTATACATAGAATAGCATAACTGTTCATTTTTAATGACCCGTTAAAAATTTTAAGCAATGAAAATTATTTGCTCATTTTACTATGGTGGTTGCCATTTATTTATTTACAACAAACTATTTCCTCAATACATAACAAATAAAATTTAACTTTGTATTTCAATATAGAATAAATGAATATAACTATTATGAATATTACATCACATCTCTTTTGATCTACATTAATCTCGTTAAATTATTATTTATTATGCGGTAACTACTATACAAGCTAGACGAGAAATGGCCAATTGTTTTCTCGTCTTGTAGAAGACAATACGAGACAAGAAATATAATAATTCTCTTCCAATACGTTATACAGTGGTATGTAAGAATACGCAGCCTGCTAGTGGCATCAAACATCCCCAACTCATCATATTTCATCGTCATACAACAAATTTTCATTCGGTGAGTGTTAACATCTGCACGTGCCGCACTTTCAAATGTCGTTCGCCTCGTTCGTGAACCGCGAACGGATCTCGTAATTTCGCCCATTTCCTACATCATTTCAATAGATGCTGCAGCGCTTGCAACCTTGCATATTTCCAGTATTAAACGCAGCTGAATGCGAAGAAGTAAATAAAAAAGGTTTTCATATAAATGGTGGAAACATTCTATGAGAAATATTGAAAGATGTGCGAGAATTCGTACTTTATTTAAATACAAAATAGATTATCCTATCTTACTAATATGAATTCATTCGACAGAGCAGATATTTTTACAAAAGTTTGAAATATTATTTAAAGTATTTTAAATATAATATGGAAAGTCTTCGATAAACGATAAATATCGTTCCAAAACTAAAGTGTATAGTTTGATGTGTACTCTATGTTCTTTTCAAAATAGTAGGGTACAAACGACATAAATTGTGCACCATTTACTAGTTAGTTACCTAGGTACTTTTATTGTAATGCTTGATAATTAATGTTTTTATGGAAATAGATACAAACTTTGTAGGTAAATTATAAATTAGTAGGTATGGTAGATGACAACAAAACAGTATTATTAGAAAATAAATATTTCTTCATTTGTAAGGTAATTATAATTTTAAAGCTTAAGGTTGTAATCATTAAATGTTTTAAAATTTGTATAAAAACATCGAGATCTGATACTGATTTCATAATTTAGGTATGCCACAGTTTCAAATGTAGCGTTTAAGTAAATATAAGTTGCACCGATATCCCGCAAATAATAAGAGTAACTTAATAAAATAATGACCAAATGAATGTATGAACATTGCTGTCAACAGTTGAATTCGATAATCTTTTTACCTAAGTGATATTTATAGGATGGAGCTATAACTGGTCATTAATTATTTACCTAATTCTGTTCAAAAATACTAAAGAAATTTTAATAATATTACTAGTTTAGAAGTAGAATACATACTTTAGTTTTGGAAAGTACCGCTAGTATGCAGAAACTAAGTGGGTACATGTAATTTTTGTAGCCAAACAAACCGGGATATATTGTTGCTTTTCTAAAACATCAGAGAAATAATATAAGTAGCATATATGTCTTGTGGAATTTACCAAATAACAAACATACGTCCAAGCTTCAGTAATTGAACATCATACATGTTTGCTGACAAGAGAAGGTGGTACCTCTCAGTAGTTAAGTTTCTACTGTGCACGAAGTCTTGAAACTTCAGAAGAAAATTCTATTACCATGACTACAATAGAAGCGCAAGATCGAAATAGCAGGAAAATAGGACATCGTTATTAGCATATCTATAGCTAACAGAACACCTGCAGTATACAATTTCGCATTCCCAAATAAACAGACAAACTGCATTGCCAAATTAGTTTACCTGAAATTACATTACAATTACAAACCAAACTTGAGATTAAGTTACACTCAGATTTGACGGTGGAATGTTATCGCGCCAACCATGACCGAATTACTGTAGTGCTTAAGTACTTACTTAAAAAATAATAATAACTAATAATTTTCTACTCATATTATACTATTTTTAATCCTGAATATTTTTTTAGTAATTAAAAAAAAGAAACTTCCACGAAATGAAAACTTTACTGTTCTATTTCTTGTATTATATAAAGTACACATTCGTTCGCTATTATTTATGTACCACCATATTATTGACTTTCTAAATAAGTAACGACTAGTATATTGGTAGTATTATATTATTATATCCCTTCTTTCTGCGTCGATTTCAATTGATAGAAAATCAAAACAAATTTATAACGGTGTTCAGTACGATGGTCAGTTATGTAGTGAAATAACGCTCGGTACGAGTATTGCGATACATTTGTGAGATTCGTATAGAATTATGTTACTATTTTTTTGAATTTTACACTTTTGGAAACAGTCCTTTTGTGATGTGCTTCAGCTTTTTCGTCGTATTTGCCTGAATCTCAGGAATCGTCTTAAATCCTCTTCCTTTTAAAGGTCTTTTGAGTTTGGGGAACAAGACAAAATTACAAGGAGCGAGGTAAGGTGAGTAGGGTGAATGGGGAAGAACAGTGATCGACTGTTTGACAAAAAAATCGTGAGTTCTGTGGGCTGAATGGGCTGGAGCGTTGTCGTGATGAAAAAAATCAGTCACGACTTCTCCACATTTCTGGTCTTTTCCGCCGGATAGCGTCTCGCAAACGCTTAAGAACTTCTATGTAGTAAGTCTGACTCACAGCAACTCTTTGCTCACTCAAGTCGCTTATTCTACAATCTACCAAACGAACAAAACATACTTCTCAAACAAATGCGAAGCTAATTAACCCATACTGGCTTGTAATCAGCTGATCTTTACGAAGAAGGCGACACCAAGCGGATTTCCCTGGAAACCTCGCAAGTCAAACAGTCTACGTATTTTTTGAACAGACCTCGTACATAGAAACTGTCAACAATTTCAAGCAAATTTTAAAACAGAGAAACTGCCAAAGATAGTTTTTCAATTATTTGTCAAGCATTTCTAAGTAGCTGAAAAAAACGTTGTCTTTTTAATTCTTATATATTAACAACATTCTTTTCATATATCTGACAGTATAAATACATTGAATCATCTAATAGTTAATTAAGATTTTCTGTTAAATTCATAGATTCGGATTAGTACTGAGAAAGCAGTGTCCGCTCTATAAACTACTCCGGTTAAATTAGATTAACGTTATAAAAGATTTCACTCTAAAAACTCAGAAATATGTAGTTGTGATCGCGTTGGTAAAGGACAAAACGACCCCTCGTTCGGCACTTGGGCACCCAGGGCGCTAAGTGAATCCCCCCATAACGATAATGAGGTAAACACGTGTAGAGGCACGTAGCTCGAAATATGCGCACTCCAGAGACAGAGACTCTTCGCTCTTCTGCAGATGCGTCGAGGGAGCACAGCGACACCACTTCAGTTTTTTGCCTCCGGTGGCAATATTTATACGGAACACGTGCAGATACGCTGTATTCATTAAAACTGCCTACGGCTCGGAAACTTTCGGATGTCTGTTTCAATGTTTGCGTGTAATTTACAGTTGTATGTACATTAGGATAGTTGAAGAATTTTATTACGTGCATCTTTACACGGGGCGTTCACCGTTGATATAACTTCGTAAGACAGAACACATGAAGTTGAATACATGGCAGGAATATACTTTAGTAATATTTTTCTTTCTTCTTGGATACTTTTATAAATTATGTATTTTAGTTAACTTGTTGTTAAGTATTTTATAAGGACGGTCCAAAAAATAAATGTATTAGAGAAAGAATACAATAAGAAATAAGAGCAATTTCACCAGAAGTTCTAGGAGTTTTTATTTTAGACTGGCAAACTGAGAATGATGGTCATTTTAAGCACAATTTATAAAATATTAATTTCTTTTATTAGTATTATTATTAAATTAATACATATAATTTTTTTCTTATTCATTTAGTTTCTTTTTTGCTTACGTGTCTAATGATGAAAAGTATGACTTATCTATAATTCTTTTCTCTGTGAATGATTGAAATGTCATGGCGAGAATGAAGGTAGTCTCTATTATTTTTCTTCATTTTATCACTAGTATGTCATGACAATTAAAATTAATTTCCGGTAATGTAAAATTGCATTTACTCAACCCAATTTATTATTTATTTTTCGAATATATCTATATATTCGCAATCATAAACCCTCAAAATTATGTTTTAATTATTTACGAGTAGATTACCTGATTATTTCAGGAGATATCAATATTTCTTACTCATTTTACATCCTGTATAAATAGAGGATATTTCCTATAAAACACCCAGTGCTTTTTCAGGCAAACTAATGACTAGAGACAAATGTTAAATACATGAAATGATGGAATAAGTTGCTAATTTATCAGTAATAACAAACCGTATATTTAAACAGTGGTTCTCAACCGATAGATATTGATATTCAAGTTAAAAAATCATATCTCTGTGTCACTCTTTCTCATTACTATACGATAACATTTCACTTTTTTGGAAATCTTTAACATTGATTTTTTTTTAAATTTGTATCTAAAATGTACTTACAATATAATATCAAACTGGGAGTTTGTATTTTTACTGTTTATTTTTTGTTGATAGAATCTTTGTTTAATTTTGTTGACGTATTTATTACACATACCGAGCTCGCCATTGACTAGATGTTAATAAAGATATATTATTACTATTATTAACTGATAAGTTTAGCTAATAAAAGAAAATTCTACACGTTGTTACTTACTGCAGACAAAATAGAAAAATACCACGAAAAACAAATACATATTATATCTCTCCGTAATCTGGATTTGAAATTCATTGACTTGTTTACATTTCCATATTTATTTTCTCATACACTTATTCCATGAATAAATATAGGAATTTTCGAGATACAGCTTCACTTTCGCATCATCTTCGCATACGATATGCGTAGCTGTCCGCACGCTGGCCACAGATGATGAATGGCCGCTGGCCGCTTCAGCGCGCTAATCCGTCATCGGGGAATCACGATGTGGCCGTGACCACACACACGCTCATAAGCTGATTGAAGGAACGAACGCACAGCATGCAGAAAGCAGGAATTACTAGTCTGGAGATTATTGATTGGATGGGAAATGCCGAATCGACGGATTACTTTTAGATGCAATTACATAAGTACGGACATTTTCTTCCAGGATTATTTATATAAAAAATGAACTAATAATTGAAAGAGAGATACTTTAATTATAAGATTGGTAAAATTGAGGCAGAAATATTGTGTGGTCGAGCAAGGAATAAATGAATGGATATGATTGAAGGTTTGTTACATTTCAAATGCAATCATATAGAACTTACTGAGATCTATTTTAAAAACGTAACACTTGCAAATGCATGGGTAAAATGCCGTAATAATGTATTTATTTTATTTGTTTAAATAAAAATAATCACCTTTGTCTAAAGTGAGACTTTTACGAGCTCGGGATAGTAAAATAAATTAGAGAGTAATCTTCATCTGTCATGTAGGAATAAAATGGGTATATCCATTTCTAGGTCTGCATTTGTATGTAAATGAAATCACTAATGGTACAGGCTGTTTGTGCTAATTAGGGTGGGATAGTCATATGTCAAGGGGAAAAAGTTGTGAACCCTGTGAAACGTGACGTTAATACTAGTTATAAGTGGAACATTAAAATGCGCATGCGCTTTTCATGCATGTCGTAAATTTTCACGTGCTGCTGTCATTTTATTGTCGCAACAATGTGCTACTTTTTTATGGCACTCAAATAATTTCAATAAACCACCACAGACCTAGTTTTACATATTTACATTCATGCATTCATCATTGTTGTCAAAAAACGAGTATTTATATTTATTTCATAGCATTTTATTTATTTATTTATTTATTTATGTTACGCTGTACAACAGGAACTTAATCCCAATTACAGTACAGGGTCCGCGCTCACCGAGCCGCAGTGTAGTATGTTATATAATTATTAGCTTGAGTGAGATTCGAACTCGGGATCTCCGGATTCGAATTCCGTATCGCTATCCACACCACCGTACTTTTCGAATTATTTTATGGTTGGCATTTTACTCATAAAATTGGATTTTTAGTATTATAACATAAATAAGTAAGTATTAAAAGACATAACGTCACTCTATTTTTGAACAAAAAGGATAGCATGAGAACCCATGCGCTGAATATTTATTCGTTAGATTCATCATGCAATTAATCTTTGCTAAACATTTCTATCCTATCACACCACTTTCACTTCCTTCTCGGAATCTTCGTTCCTGTAATCCATTCATTTATTGCTATCTATCATCCTCATTTTCACTGACATGCTCTTGTTTTACGGTTTTTTTATTCGACATACATACAACATAAGAAATATATTTCATTGACGAAAAATAAATGATTCAAGTAAATATTGCTTATCAAACAAATACTTTTTTTCATTTAATTGATCCTGTAATTAATCTCTTCTAAACTTTTTTGTCCTGTTACACCATACAACCAAACTTCATACTAACTTCTGAGACAACAAGATAATTTATTATCTCCTATGTCATCTTCCAAAGCAATACCTGGTATAAAACTTGGAACTAGCTTGAACTAGTAGCACTAAAAGAAATTGATCATGAATATACAAACGAGTACATCTATATTTGAAAGTGCTTGAGCACAAATGGTTCTATGATGGATTTTGATCTTTGTGGACTGGACTGGAGTTGCAGAGATACAGATACTGTTACCAGTTCATGTCGAATATTGCATAACTGTCAATATTTCTGAAGTATAACTTAATATAATCTATGTCCCTGAATATACATCTTCGCTATAAATGTAGTAAGGCCCAACGATCAGAAAAATGGACTCTCAACGTATTGAACATTTTTCCACTTACAAGAGTTCACGCGTATCTAAAAATATTCGATTGGGTGTGAGTTGTTCGGATTTCACTACGAGCTATAGCCCGGTTGTACTAAAATTGGGATAAAATAAAATAAAATTAGAATTGTGCTGGGCTTTCTACTTGAATTTTCGTTTTTCCACCAGGCTAATTCAGCTCTGTGCTTTGGGTGCGTATGTGGGGAATGTATGAGAAATAAAAGGTAAAATTCCGTGCTCGTGTAATACATCTGGTATTAGCACTGTCGACATTGTTGAATACATTAAGCACTATGTTTGTAATTCGAGTTAATTACTGGAACATAATTCGTTGATTATACTGTTGTTTATAATGGGGGGCTTTCCACCGCATTTACATTCGCAACTCTTATAATTATGCAGTGAGCTGTGAGAACAGTTGAACAACTGCAGGATCTGAATTATTTCCTTCTACATAATTCACGTTCTACACATGCGCTGCTCCTGAAGTTCCTGTTGAAAATATGCTTTACTTCACGACCGGCTCTGCCTGAATAATTGCGCGTCGCACATCGCTGAGTGCACCCAGCTACCAGGAGCGGCAGCTAATGCCTCGACACTGCCACCCCCTTCTTGCTTCTACCTGCCTGCTACTAAACAAAAGAATTGTGGCTCGCTCGTCAGCTAGCAATTTTTCACAATGTAAGTACACACGATTTCTAAACCCTCCGAGAGAAATGTGTGGCTAGATTTCAAACAAATTACGATTGGATAAACAAAAACAAATTACTTTCTGGGTATACATTCTTGTTACACAATACTACAATGTTTCGTGGTTTTATAAAGATTGTTTGTAGTAACAAACACGCTTTAAGGTTTTTGAAATTTGGTCACTTGATTCACTTATATCAGTTCACAATTTGCTACACAGGTTTGTTCGGTTGCTATGCTACGCTATATAAAATACCAGTCACACTTGTTACAACTGAAACTAACCCACCAGACGTAGCCATTATTTCTTAGTGGCCCGATTAACATTTTTATATAAAAACATAAATAACTTTTGCAGGTTTTCATTATAAGTTTAAAAAAAAATTATTACTCACCATCATATTTACAAAAGTTCTCAAATCCACAGGCCGACTCAATACCTCTGAGCCACCTACCCCATACAGATTTATAGGTAAATACCCGAGAAATAGAAATATCCCGTATTTGTCAAAATTATATTTAACATTAGGAATATTTTCACTAAACAGTTAGAAACTAATACATTGAGTAAAAAAAAATATATTTCAATAATCTTAGCAAAAATTTCTGCAATTGAATAAGTTTATTTCACTGATAACATTTCAAACTACAGAATTACTGAAAATTAAAAGAACTACAAAGCTTTTCATAATAAGATAAATACATAAAATAATAAAACTAGTTTGTAACTATTAAATATTTAAATACCATAAAATTTCAAAAATAAACACTTACATGAAGAACTTTATATAATATATTTATAGGGATGAAAAACATACTTTTCTATATGCAACTTCAGGCACAGAACAATAACTTGTGTCTTCTAAAACTACAAGTACATCACATATTTTATATAGATATATTCTATTTATAGCACAGAAATGGTAAATTTCTTCTGGATGAGCAAGTTGAACTTTTTTCGATATGATCACGATTTTACGCAAATTCCTGTAAATATATTCTTTAATATCAATATATTTAGGAAACTTGTTTATTGTTTTGTATATATTTCTCATTCTTGTAATTATAATTGATAAACCATAAGAAACAGTGGAGACATCTATAAGGACATGACAGCGCCTGACAGTAAGTTTTTTTCAAATTAAAAAAAACCTGTATAGTGCACCGTGGATTCACTAAAAGCACTTGACTAACAAAAAATGAACAAACTTACAAATCGAAGAAGGTGGATTACTTCAAGCTGAATCAATAAATCTAGTGGTGGGAGTAAGATAAGCCTGCTCTCAAATACAGAGAACTAGCAATTATTCTTGTGCCCGAGAAAAATAAAACCTGTATTTCCCCTCCCCCATTACAAATACATGTTATATATTTCTGTATTTTATTTAAAACGAAACTTAATTATTTTTTAAATAAAACTTATAAATAAAAAAAATTCAAAAACAATAAACCAAAGTTTTCATGAATGGTATAGTATATGGTGTCAATTATTATTAATAGTTAATTATGTACCTCGAGCAAAAAGTAGTCAATTGTCATGCAAGAATGGTAGACACTTTCAGCACGAGGTGCATACACTATTTTTGTATGACTATTTAAAAGTTGTTTTTGACAGTTTTTCTAGTTTTACCATTAACTGTTTTCATGTGTCCATTACGATGATCTGATCGATCAAGAAAACTTGCTCATCGCTCGTGTGCGGAAAATAATATTTTTCACATGAATAGGTGACAAATACATGAACAATATGCAGAATAGTATACTTTCCTTCACTGTTGTATAATATACACCAACTAAATTGTGTCCAGAGCAAATGTCAAATAGAATGAGAAATGAATGGTCTGGTTCTGTTGCTATTATTATATTAGTAATGCATATTTTGCATTTATTTGGCAAGTGAGAAGACTATTACTTTATCATAGCATTGATAAACTGAACTTAAGTCTAGACTCTAGCTTTTTGTTTAAAGCTTTCGCTAAAAGCGTTTAAAAATCGAGAAAAACGAGCAAGTCTACTAATATGTATATATGCAAATCACAGAGAAGGAACATTATCAGTAAAACATCAACGATTTGTTTTGTTCGTCGCACACTATTTTCGCAAGCAGTGCACATCTAGCTAGACTAGCAGATCTTGGCAGATAGCAACGGCAACACAGAGAAGAAAGAGCGATATTTGATGCAGAAACGTCTCGCGAGATTCGGGTAACTTCCCTCTGTTGTTAAAACTCTCATTTGCCAAATCTAAAATCAATACTAGATGAAAACACTGAACGGGATCTTATCTCGGAGATACCGCGAACGAGAACGTTCCACTGTATATTAAGGCATGATTTTTCGCTTGTGGACGAAACCCAACAAAGTTTTTGGCTATCATTTTCTCATTATGTTCTTTCACATGGAATATCTACTTTTCGCCGGCCGTTACAACTATCTTAATCCTTTCCGCAAGCTGCGGCTGTTATTTCACTTTTATTAACTTGAATACAATTATATTGACGTACTCTGAAATAGACTTTCACTAGAATATCAAAAGACAACATTTTCAAAATAATCTCTATATCATTTTATTTTATGTAGTTACTACTTTACATAACAGAAATTAACATCCATTTTCTGTAATAGGGTCTTAACTGTTAAAGATTGTTAAATAAATGACAATTTTAATTTTTATGATTAGTTTACAGATTATTATAGTTTTGGTGTTCTGTGACCAGAATAATTTTCATGCAATTAAATTTTTTTGTTCGAGCAATCAACATGTTTTAAAGAAGAAAGCAAAATATTTTTTTTTGAAACATTGAAATTAACATATTGAGAATTAATGTTAATTCTTTAATTGATATCTCATTGAAATTCATATCCATAGTAGCAAAACAAAAAAATAGTCTGAGAAAGAAATGTCGAATTTGTTATTTGAAAAGTCGAGGAAAAGATATGAAACAGTCTACAACCATTTCAAGGAATGGTGTGAGTAGAAAAATGTGCAATAGCATACAGCATATTTCCATATATCCTAAAGATTCAAATCATCTATATTTTTATCAGAATATTCTATATGCATGCTTGATTTTAAATAATATTTAGTTTGTAAATTTATACTGTCTGTACTAAAATGAGTTTTATTTAAAACATTTTATTATAAATTAGTAGATTTCAAATAGTTTTAAAATAAAATTATAGTGAATAAGTAATGTTTAGGATTAAAATTATAACTAATATAAAATTAAAGTTCTTATATTATTATGGTTAGAAAAGTCCTATGTACATTATTATAAATTAATACCAACTAAGTTTTAGCAGAAATTTTACATCATAATCTGTTTTATTATTTGAAAGTTGTGAAAACTTTTATCAATAAATATGCAGGATTATGGATTTAGAGTTGACGTTAAATTATGTAGCAGATAAGTATTATATACTTTCTCACAAATGAAGTTTACTTCTTGAATAAAACTTTTCTCATTTTTTACATTGCCTCGCTGAATTCATCTGAAGTGCTTTTGATGGTGCAAATTTTATTGCAAGCTCCATAAATATTTACACTATCTGTCGGATGGTTTGTACTTCATTTACAATGTAAAAACAAGTAAATTGCATTGCACAGGCATTTGATATTGATTAAAACACCTTCTATTTATTTACATTTCAATTACCAGCGGAATGAAAAGGCAAAATCTAAAAGTAAATTGAAAACTAGCAAAATGCAAATGTAACAATTGTATTCCTCTGAAAAGTATCAGTGGCTATTAAAACAAAAGACAAAGATCTCTGTATAGTTTTGCAGAAGCTTAGATTGTTTGTTTCATTATAATGATGAAGGTCAAATATTGTTCCTGCAAAGAAACGAGCAGGAATAATAAAGCCATATCCTTTATTGTTAGTTTTATAATACTCGTACGTTAAATTGAAGTACAAAAGTCATTATTTTCTTTGATAGTGAAATACAATAAAAGTTCATTTCATCTCGATAAAGAATTTGTTTTTGTCAAACAAGATATATGTTTCTTTTTTGACAATGAGATGGTTTGGTGATTTGAAACATATGACTAACAAAAGATTGCTGAAACAGATGTATGTTGGTAAATAGAGTGATAGATTGGGTGGTCAAACTAAAAATAAATGAGTAAATATGATTGAAAATTTGATACGTAAACGAAAGATTTCGACAAACTTATATGCGCAAAATTCTGAATGTAGATGAAGAAAACGTGATTTTATAAGTTAAGAATATTTGGAATGGATTATTGGCAGGATAACAATTAATTTAAGGTAACCAGATAACAACATATCCTTGATTTGGTATAAAAGTCCGCCATGCCTTTATTAACAGTGACACGACTAAAATATCGTTTTTACTCCTGTTGCTAACAACGATGGGAATAAAAGTATATTTTAGTCCTGTTAAGGAAAGAAAAATGTGTAGCAAATTTATTACGTGACTTTAAATAATTGCTGATTAATGGCGCTACTATAGTAACTACAATGGCTTAAATAATATTGAATTATGGTTCATTATTCAACACGATTTTTTATTATTCTACACTTTTAAATAATGAACCATTTTATTTATCTAAAAACGTACATATTATGAATATGTTACTTAATGCTAGAATAATTCCACCAATAAACATAACGTTACATCACATGAATTGGGGTAGCATGAACCTTTGAACCACTCACTGAGCATTTATTCATCATATTTACCAAGCAATCTATCTTCGCCAAATATTCCTATCCTGACACCATTTTAGCTTCATCCATATTCATAATCCTTTTCATAGTAGCCCGTTTATTTCTCACACTCCGGATGTTTAAATCCGAAGTCTTATTTATGAAGTAAAAGCACTACCGTGTTGCTAAAATGTCCCAATAAATACATAATTAAAGAGGTTTTCAATATTTAAACTTAAAACTGTTAAAAAATTATATTGGAATATAAATTTAATTATATTTAAATAAGCATTATTCTAATTGAAGCTGTAGTATTGACTGTCTAAATGTTGAATGTGACTACAGCAATATTCATAAACAAAAATGAGAAAAGTTCGCTGCAACATTTTACGAATATGTTCACAATAATGATGAAAATGTTACGGCTCTTACATATTCAACGATGCATGACCTCGCGTGGAAAACCGTTTCAGTAGAAAAGAAAAGCGAATCATAACACAGAGAACACAATAACACTTTTGTTCAGAAACAGAATCGCGAATCTAGACGTAAATCGAAAACACAATAAAACATATGACTTGTAGGCGTTCCGAACAGGATACTGCATTGTGAACCGAGCAGAAATAGAGAGTAATCAAAGGAACCATTCTGAGAAAAAATTATATTTGAAACACAATGATGATAAACCGGAGTCAGATTCCTAGTCAATATGGAACATTTTTCATTGTCTGAGCGGCGGTGGCGGAGACGGTAGCAACGGCGGAGCCTCACTGTCATCGCGTCGGTTTCTCGTTAGGCTCTCGAACATAAAAGACAGTTACAAATGGAAGCCGCGAACGCACATAAAGAAAAACTTACTAGCAGATAGAGTGCAGATTCTTAACTGGGAACGCACGGAACGCTACAGTGAATGAACTGCTACTGAATACACACGCTGAGTGCTAGACTGACAATTAAATTACTTGCATTTCAATGAAATATTCTAAGAAATCATGTCTGTAAAAAGTCTATGTCATCTTATTTTTTATCGAGTCATTCATAACACTTGCTCATTATTTACTTTGTACTTACTCGTAACTAGTAATTTTATTTACTAATCGAATTTAGTTTTGCCTTAATTTTATGCTTTTACGTAGGTGGCTCAGTGGTATTCAGTCGGCCTGTGGATTTAATAACCCAGGTACGATTCCCGCAGCAGACAAACAATTTTCACCACATTAAAACTACCTTTATGGCTCCCCTTCTACTTATATCTTTAGGAGCCGTGATCTATCTGCTGGTAACCGCACTTCACGCGAAACAATATATTACTTGCCGAGATCTGCTACAGCGTATATTTATTATCTACCGTTCAAGAATTTGATATTTATTGTTCTGTTTGAAAGGAACTAAGTATTTCTCTCTCTATTTTGTGTTTATGTCTACCTATAGTATGTATTTTATCGAAATCATTTATATTCACAAAACAATAAATTGATTGATGTCTATGTATCTGTCAACAGTTGTAGGTCAAAGGTTGCTTTAATTCAAATTATAATAAAATGAATTTATGACGTCAATCTGTGCTTTTTATTGAAAATTTATAATAATACTCATATTTTACTTTTACATTGGAAGTAGGAGATTTATTCTCCCTCGCCTGTTGCAGTTCTCGATGCGTTAAAGCTGTAAACCATGCTCGATACAGAAAATATTACTTATATCCATTGTAAAGTAAAATATTACTTTTACCGCCTGTATAGTATTCTTGATAAGTACCAAATATATCATGCGTCATGTATTGCCCTACGATGATAAATAAAAAAATTGACATTATTGTCATGGTAACAATACAAAAATCATCGTAAATAAATACTTTATGTCCGTTTGCATCAATGAAACTTCAATTTTAAGTTTGACATAGACAATATCTTCTTGAATATTGTGCTGCAATGATTAACCTGTTCGTATATTTTACTTCAATACGTTTATGTATTAGTCAGACTTCCAATTTTAGCTTCATTGGTTCAAACGAGCATCTCAGATAAGCGAGTATTCCAAAAACTTTAAGACATTCGAATTTAAATAACAACAAAGACAAAATTAATTGTCATCCAACACTTGGTGAAACTAGGTTTAATAAAAAATTTAAAATAAACACTTGTCTAAGTTTCACAAAATTCAGCCTCCAAGTCACCTTATGAGGGCATCGTCTCTGCTGGCACAGTTCTGCGTCACCAGCTTCTTCACGTGAACTTTGTTCTAGGTGAAGAAGTGAGTTATACAATACTGATGAGCTCTAATAAGAGCGAAACGCGTATATGGTTACTAACTGTGCTGGCCAGCCTCTGACGATGCCCTCATAAGGTGACTTGGAGGCTGAATTTTGTGAAACTTAGACAAGTGTTTATTTTAAATTTTTCATTCGAATTTAGTTTTGACTGTTGTAGAAAATTTTTGTAGGTATGCACTCCGATCGATAAATTAATATACAGATCTTTGGCTGCGCGTTTCAACAATATCTTTCAGTTGAAGATATCACCAGCTGCTCGTATAACAATTTTCTTTCTTAATTAGGTACTTTTCAGCAAAATATGAACCAATTTGTATATGAAGTGTAATCTTTAAAACAGTAAAATTTGTCTCAAATTTAATTCATTTTTAAATTTTTTCCTTTGACACCATATAAAAAAGGGCCTCATCATTGAAATCCTTAAAATTTTCTACGTAAGAGTGAATGAGTTTATTGATTTAAATTACTGAATAAACTTTGTTTGGTCAAAAATTTCAAATTCCAACTTCGCATATACATTCAAGCGAATTTGTATTTCGCACAAAATATTAATGTTTCAAAATATAAATAATGAAATGTGTGCGTTTAATATTAATTTAGTATTTGTGTTGTAATTAAAATTTAATTGCTGTAGACAAAATACATGGTAATTGATTTGTCAGCTAAATTTGTTTACAGTAAAATATTATTCTAAAATTATTGTTATTTAATTAATTTTCATATTTAGTGCTTTTTATAATGATTTCTATAGGAAATATTATTGCAAAAACATGGTGAATATTTAACGGTTTATAAATCAATATACCCTACCAAATCATAATATTTATTCACAGTTAATAATTAAATGTTAAAATGGCATAAACATAATAACCGTCGTTAAATGTTGTAGCTTTGTATATACAGAGGTTGTAAAACGTTTTTGTTTTTATGGGAGAAAATATGGACTTATACCTGGTAGTATAAATACCTGGCCAGTTCATGTCATGTTATGTCGCTGTGTTATGTTATGTCTGTTGACTTTGTCTCCCATGGTGCCATCTTTACATTTTATACTCATTTAAAAAATATAAGATATTTTGGTTTAACAATACTATATAAGTATATAAACAACTCCATAACGATTATTATTATTATTATATGTGAGCATTATTATTTACTTTGCACATATTCGTAATTACTAGTAATGTCTTTTATTAATCGAATTTAGTTTTGCCTTTATTTTATGATTTTACTTAAGTGGCCCAATGGTGTTGAGTCGGTCTTGAGAACACGAATTCTATTCCCATAGTCGACAAACAATTTTCACCAATTTAAATCTACTCCTGTACAATTTACCAAGTTGACAGTGGTTGTTATAAAAATAATACGAAACAAGCCCGTCATGATTCACTTGAATGTAATTTCTACGTTCAATAACACTGATAGCGCAAAAAAAACACTCGACCGTTAAATGCTTTACAACAAGACTCCTGTGGGTCCCGTTTCTTTAACTTTTTTCCGTCCTGTTATGAGGCACTTATCGATCTTTTTTTGTAATATATGAGTACTATTTCAATGAATTTTAAATAGTAGAAAAATAATATAAGCCTCTCGAATAAAGAGCGTCGTTTCTGCTGTTGCATGGTTGTTATTCTAAGGTGCACCTCGACTATCAATATATGTAGCCGGCAATAGATTTACTCGTATTTTCTTTTCTGGGCACACAAATAATTATTACGATCCTATATTTGAAATAATTTTTTTTGACAATACAAAAATTAGCAATCTGTCGAGTATTCTAGAAACTAACGAAGAATCTTTTTTCTTTATTGAAACTTTAAAAAGAACATCGATAAAATAAAAAAAAAATTAATGAAAAAAAGTTCTTTTAAAACTTTGTTATAATCTCATAGAAACATAATTTCGAGTGAATGCTGACAATAACTGCAAAATGACACCTTGCATTCAACTAAAATGAATCAAAACAATAAAAAAGAACACTTAATTTAAAGATCTGCAAAGTTCACAAAATTTCGGAAATAAATTTCCGTAACTGCTCCTCATAAAGTGAATTGGTTTTAAAATAAAGAAGGAACAAGTCTGAATTACCTGGTTGCAGTTTCTTTCTCTGTAAAACTGCGGTATCTTGAGCTCTTGAGTTCTTCCTTGTTTCACCGCACGGCGCCACCGTCGCTGCAAACTCGTGCTCGAGCCTTTTTAATTTGTTTAATTCTTCTCAGGTTTCAAGATAATGAAATATTCTTAACAGCCTTGTTACGCATTCTGGGAAACTGTTAAAATAGGCGTTTTAATTATTTATACTTAATTATTAATGTAATACTGTGACTTACGTCGTTACGTTACGTTGAGCCTCCAATTATACGTTAGACGTATAATTATGCTTAAATAAAATGAGATTTCTTTTCAAATTATTTCAGAGATATTTCTAAACAGCTTTGACCGCTTGTGTTATATTTATTTCGACGTTTTTACATTAATTATATTTGGTTTATGCAGGAACATTTATTATTTACACTAATAAATAATATAACATCAAACCTTATAATGTAGTATTTATGCTAGAAAATTATTTTGAGGATTAACCTAAAACCTTCTAATATTCCAAACGTAATGATTTATTTTTAAAGATTTAACACGTTTCTAACCGCAAAATTATAAAATATAGACATAAGATTACGTTTGATGTATATTTTTCCAGCAGTACGATGGTTTGGGTAGAGCTACGGTATTCGAATTTGAGCTTACGAGTTCGAATTCCACTTAAGCTAAAATTATATAAACTAAATACCGCTATTGGGTTTAACTTCCTATTGTACAGAGTAGCATAAATAAATAAATATGTTGCTGCCTTGTGTTACTTTTTAAGACTTAAGTCAAATATGAGCGTTCCTCTTCTGTTTAGTTCAATTCAAAAGTTAATCATTCTTAAAATATATAAATATTTATTTTTAATAATTTTTTTTTTGCTTAAGCCGAATATGAATAAATTATTGTTAAATACATATCTAATTGAATTTGTCAATCATACATACATACAGTCAATTTGAGTCAGTATTGAACTCCTAACAGTTTTTCCTTACAATCCGTGTAGACAATGTAGTCTACTATTACACTTAAATAGTCTGTACTTGGCAGTTTTATTTCTCGTGTTTTCATTTCTTAAAGTTTGTATTTAAAGTTTTAAAGTCACATATAGTCCACGTACAAAATTCTAGATAGTTGTTTATCGGTTTATCCTTGGTTAAAATACATTCAGTCGTTCAGGAATGGAATAAAAGTCATCATGGAGCGAATTTGGAAAGGAAATCAGCGACGGTTTGAACGTGAATCATCTACGAGTCCGGCGCAGCACGTTTTGGCAGTCAAAGACGTCGACGTCGTCTACTACGCGACGGCAGTGGTGGCGTCAGCGTCGGCGGTGCGAACGAGATAAAATAAAGTAACGGAACGTTTTGCAAAGCAGCGCCATGTCCGCAAGCGTTCTATCAAACTGAAAAGCTACACTTTTCCGCGGCAGCTGAAAAGCATTCATCAATCTCTGTCAGTATTTTTCGCAGTCATAGACTCTCGCTTAGTTGTGCACGTACAACACCGCTGCGAATTTCTTTCGCATCACTAGCCGCTCAAGTAGACACGAACTTTTACCAACATACGTTGGGCGCTACGCTTCCCAGCTGTGCGGAAATGGCACAGAATTATCGCTAACTCGCCCAAATACATGGGATCCATCATTATATCAACGACAAAACGATTTCATACAAAATCATTCCACAAAAAAGCGAAACGTTAGGGTTTTTTCGAATCTCCAAACTTCCTTTATCACACATACAGTTTTTATGCTGCTATTGCCACGTAAATTATTTTGCACAAAAATATTTAAAATCAAATTATATATATAATTACTTAATAAATTTTATTTAACATACTTTACAACAGTAAAAATATATCCAAATAACTTGTTTTTATAAATGAAAATAGAGTTTTAACTATTTACAAAAAAATAGAAATTTATTGCATTATAACAAAATAAGATATGTTGTCGAATTTAGAGATACGATCTGTGTTTAAAGCGCCTGTCTCTGAGTCATTAGTTGCGTAAAATGATTGATCAGGTTCCTGTAATAGACTGTATATTTAGAAATGCATGCCAGAAATTCCAGTTAATATTTGTTGATTAAATTTCCAGAAATTTGAAATATGAAATACATCAAAATGGTTTCAATTTTATACATAATTCTCATGCAAATTTAGTGCATACTAATAGAGGCGTTAATATTAAATTCGGAATTTCATTATTAATATATTCTTTTAAAGTTAAAGTTATTATTTATTGATGATTTACCTCAGGTATATAAATTCCATATACAAATGTCACGTTTGTCAATTTGACGTCAAGTAAACAATAATGAGAACAGTTTGGAAATGGTTAAACTTTTGTTTATCTTAAATACCTAAAAAAAGTGAATGTAAATTGATAAATTTTCTCATTACTTCAGGTTTACGTTTCCTCAACTCAAATTGTATTTGCTTCAGTTTATTTGGTTACTTTGAGATAAAACGATTTGAGCAATTTGACTTAGATAAAATCTATACACTTTGTCCTTGTTTTTTCTTGATAAATGCACTCGTCAGTTGTTGCCGAACAAACAGGTTCTAATAAATAAACATTTGTCAAGTGAAACTTAAACCTTTTGTGCTGTTACTTGTGAAAAAAATTCTATCAATCAAAATTTAAGAAAAAGAAACAGGTTATTTCCACGGTTGAAACAGGCGATCTCTAAAATAAAGATGGGTATTCAGCTTACTGTATCCTAATTTTTTATTATTTTAATAACAAAAAAATTAAATTAATTCAATTAAATCTATAGTACAACAGCAACTTCAAAAATTCGCCTGGTTATATGTACACTTTTTACAAAAACAAGTGTATACATATATAACTGGTAAATTGATTAACAATGTATACGAATCATTCAAAATAATAATGGAATTAAACATCAAAGTGAACCAATAACACAGTCATGTAATTTGAAATGTCATCAAATTGTCAGAGAATGAAATATCAGTTAAAATGTAAAATATTCTGTTTATCCTCTTTATACCATTGTGACGAATATAAGATAAACTGAAAAAAATAAAAATAATAGCTTCAATTAGCTACTACGATTCTCTGTGATATTTTACGCAATAAATGTTTTTCTGTCAGTTAGCAGGGGAATAAAAGTTTGTGACAGTCATCCCATGATTCACTCTCAACAAATCAGAACAGATTAGTTGCTAGAATATAATTTTTGTTGGGAATTAGGGAGAATTGTGCATATTCTTGGATTTATTTCCGACAAGCTACCTGCATAAATGTGAAATATTTCATTAAAAGTAAAAATAATTATCATTCTAGAACGTGACACTATACCATATTAGGTTGTATTAAGTTGTAGAGATAATGTCAAAATTTATAGATTTTAGGAATTTCATATATACATACACAATATTCCATCAAATGAACTAACACAAACTTATTAAACATGCACTAATAATATAGTCCTTAGATTTGTCTATTCATCTTCCTGTCGCACCACTTTCTATTCATTTGCACTCATAATACCTTTTTGTACTTTGCGTTCACAATCGATCCATTATTATATCGAAAACAGTTTATCAATGAAGGCTATTGTTAAACTAATTTTGGTATTTTATTTTGTAAGATTGGTACTTCTATACAGCCATACGGTAATTTTCATTTCAAAATGATAACCTCAAATATTTTTAAATGTTTAAAAATTACCAACAACAAATAATTGTTTGAAAGTTGTAGACAATGGTAGATTATTAATAAAAGATAAATTTCGAACTTTCATTGTCTTTATTTTTTAGAAATATATAAACACAACGTTTCGATTGATATAATCTTCAATCGTTATCAAGTGAATATTCACAATGAAAATTCGAAATTTATATTTTATTAACAAATAATTATTTTGTAATTATGTAAATTAAATGAGAAGATCAATGTAAAACGATATTACAATTTGGCAAACTATAACAAACCCGACAATTTATAGCATCAAAATATCAACATCTACATATTTTTTACAAAAATTACTATCTATACAAGAAAACAAGTTAGAATTTTTCTCGTGCCTTAAAAATTTCTAGCTTATTTAGGTTGAAAAAGTCCAAATTTATTCAGCAGCGTTACCACACATAAATCCCTAGACTGTAGTTCGATCTTTTATCAATTGAAATTATAAAATTTCGATTAAATAGATGACGCAAAGTAAAAAAAATAGTATATTATACACGTTTTATACAATGTATTGTCAAAATCGTTTCTTTGGAGCACTCGAAATACTTCATTCACACAACAAATCTTCAATCATATCTCTCTATATACACAATTCCTAGGTTGTTCACAGAATCTATCATTCCATATACTAAAACTATCTCAAATGATCACTATTCCAACAAAATTCTTTTATATTTTTACATTTATCATACATGAAATTAGGAATAAAAGAATTGCAATATGATAAGTAGTTGCCGGACAATTTCTATTTACACTTATTTATATCTTATTGACTTTCAGTATGTAACGTGTGTGAGGTTTTGGCGAAATTATTTAATAAATGATACAACAGAACAAAAATATATTTTATTGCTATATATTTCTTGACATCATTGTTTGTTATATGTTCAATATGCACAGTAAAAAGTGACTGTATATTATTTGTAAGTAAAGAAAGTTGCAGAAGAAACCGACGTAACATCCGCCATTTTCTAGATTCGTTTCCGGGCAGCCAGTGAAATGTAGATTTATCAAATTGTCTGCAAAAATGAAATTTTGTGTGGTACGTGAAATATTTCACGCTGTAATGCCGTGAGACAAGAAAGACTTTGTCATTTTTCATATTGCTCACATTCACATGACTTTGCTAGAACTGGAAATATATATCAGAGTTGAAATTCGCTTTAACCAAACCGAGAAATGAAACAAAACTACTATTTTGTATTTAATATATTGTTACAAAAAAACTTAATCGTTGGCTTCCTGTAAACGATTCATGGGTTGTAAATTTCCCAGTGCCCGCAGTTCCATCAGGAATTGCAAACAAACAAAACCTTCGCGTGTAAAACTTCAGTCTTTTATTTTGTATTTTTGTTGGCACTTGCAAGTGCTTTTATACTCACTCCGGCTAAACTTTAAAGCATCGTCTATTTCTAATAGCATTTATTCCTAAGTCGTTTACACAATATCTCACTCTCAATTTTATGAAGTTTGAATGGATTTTTTTTATATTTGTATTTTTTTCAGAGCACACAATAAACAGAGAATCTTTTCAGAATTATTTTTGTTTTTCGTTGATTTAAAAATAGCGATTACATGGCATATAAAATATCAGATCTTGCAAAAAAAGATTTATTTCTGTCTAGTCATCAAAGAGCAATATTTCACAATGTGAAAAAACAACAGACCAATACATGTTCATGACATCCTTAAACGGTATCGTTGTCGAGAGCCGGACGTGGCTGGCGCCGTTAAAAACGGCCGTAAATCGTGAGCGGAAGTGGTCAGGATCAGGATGATAAATACACGTAGTGACCAGTTGAGTGGCAGCCTAAGTCCAATGGATACTGATACTTCAGGGATGTGTGCTGCGAGCACGCCCTATCTGCACAGGGGCGAAACAGAGTTGAAAATAGGGGAGCACATGCACCTCGAGAATGCAATTATTATATAAATCAAATTACACACATTTGCAGTAAACAATCTGAATATAGTAAAATTATTGAATCAGCCGAGGTATGTCATTAAAATAATTAACTAAATCTATAACGCTGTTTATTACATAACTTCGCAAATAAAATACAAATACTATAGTTGATTGAGCATGCTATTTTGCTAAATGATCGATTTTAATTTAAAAATATTATCAAAAGATCGATCTAAACCGATTTTCAATATCAAATCGAAACAAAGACATTAATTTGATTTTTTTATTTTTACAGCTCGCACACAACGCATATATTGTCGTAATTCCATTATTTACTATAACGTTCCATTTTAAAATTGAAAAATCGATTTTAATTCATTATATTTTTTAACAACATTTAAAAATCCATTATTATTTTAAACTTATGTTTTCGATCAAAATATTATTCAAAAGATCGCATAAGTCGTTAATTCGATTTTTTGCCCAATCTTACTTTCTGCTGTGTATTCCAACCTACCAATTAAGACTTTATTTATTTATTTATTTATGTTACGCTGTACAACAGAAATTTCATTCCAATTACAGTACAGGGTCCGCACTCACCGAGCCGCAGTGTGATAGTTTATATAATTTTTAGCTTGAGTGCGATTCGAACTCGGGATCTCCGGATTCGAATTCCGTAATGCTATTCACACCACCTGAATTCACTCTAACTTTGGTCACAGGATATCAATGGAAGAAAGAATATATAAAACTGATGTATTTAATAACAAATATTTCATTTCGTTAAAGGCAGAGCTTTGTTTCGTAGCAAATATATTATTATGTTTATATGGATATTTTTACAAATTTTGTCACCACACTTGTTTAAAATTTAACGCCGTAGAAATGAAAGAAACACATTTTTTTGGACATGCACTAAACAGACATGTGTAGTAAGAAGTAATTAGTATTTTCTTGACCAATGATAATTACAATTACAATACTGTCAACCTTGAAATTAAAATTACAAATAAACTTTTTAAATAAAATATATATTGTAACATATGAACTATACAAAATAATGTAAACATTATTATACCAGAGTACAAACAACCCCGAAGTTGAAGGGCTCCCAAAATACATAACAAAAACTAAAATTAAAAATGTATGCACTATATAATAACAATACGAGTATATCTTATTTCAAAAAGATCAGAGTTCAGGTATCAATTTCAGACTCTATTATGTACATGTTTCATCTTAACAGGACGCAATGTTTGAACTCTTGTCTTGGATGTAAAAATATCTTGTTACGGCTCTGGGGTTTACTCCTCTTCTCCCCGACGCTATGATTGATTAAAAGCCCGTGCGCGCGCACCCACACCACCTCAGGGAGTACGTTTAAACTGGAATATATTCATGCTGGGAGCTACGCACGGCAGCAGAATTTACACTTCGTTCTCGAGTCTCTTTCGCCTCATGGACAGGTGAACTAGGAGCGTGTTCGCGGTGTGGAATTCGTTTGAATTTTGTAGGCTGTGTTGTTTCATACTAATTAATTTAATGGGTGCCTTCGATTACAATAACAATTGCAGACAGCTACATCTACAATTGTTCATAGTCCGTTTTATCATTTTGAATATATTTTGACAGTTCAATAAAAAATAAAAATGTTGAGAATATGTCACAAAGCAGATATTAAATCCGAGTATATCAATTGCATTTTCACCTACACGAGAAGATTATATTTATGTGTAGATGGACATGTAAATATCGTGAATATAACCGCGATTGTAACCAATTAGAGAACAAAGTGAACTGTGTCCTATATTCTCCACAGATAACTCTTTGTAAAAAATGAACTATTTGTGGTTTAGAGAAATTTAAAAATAATAAAATTGCCGACAGCATACCATTTACCTATGTCAGTATCTGAAATGCATGTGTACGAATATTTCTTTCCGTGAATGTACCTCCATACAAAACCAATATCGTTATTTAGGTTTAGGATTGAACTATAAATATCGCTTTCAGTTTGACCAAAACAAAGCATTGTTTGAAAGTTGTATGCGGCGTCGCCGGCATCGCCAGGTAAAAGAAAAGCGCTCCACTCCAGTCTCTCGGGTATATTTCGTGACGTAGCGGCAGCACTCTCGGATCCTTTTTTAATTTACAGTTTATCAAGTTGTCGTGGACGTCTTTAAGCGTAGAAAACGTGAAGAATGCCTTGCCAGCACTAACAGCACTAACGCCACTCCATCTTGTTAGTGCAGAACGGCTGATGGCTCGCAGGATGTTCCCGTATATATCACTGTTTTAAATAAAGGCTCAGTGATTCATTAGAGGGTATTAACATGCTAAAACAGATTCGAGATAGATTTACCGGCCTCACCCTACAGACCGGTTCATTATTATAATCCCTTAACCCTTAGGCAAGCTCACCTTTGCCCTTATCTCTGCGCCAAAAATGTTTATCCGTAATTATTGTACGGTAAAGAACGATTTGCTTGAATTGCTCACAAGTAAGACATTTTACCTATTAAACATGTGGTACTTTTTGTAATAATTAGGTACTACAAATTTTCATTTAAAAACTGACTAGTTATTTTATACAATGACTGTATAGTTATCGCCTGTTTTACATTCTTTTACATTTTTACGAAAAAGATAACCAAAAATAAATGTTCAATAATTGTTTTAAGATTTCAAAAACAAACTTTATAGTAGCAGTTGATTTTACTTATATATTTTTTAACTTGTGTCATATCAATAGAATTGTATTATTTATATTTTAACGAAAAATATTCCTAGCATTAAATAGCAATCCAGATAATGTATATTTCACCAAATAATCAACAGTATTACATATACTGAAAATGGCATTTTGTTAATGTACCTGGAACATTACCACAATGATATTGTAATCCGTGCTGTCAGTATATTTTAAAGAAATTTATTATAAAGTAAACTTGTTCAATAATAATATTACGTATAATTCTTCGTGATGAAATAAAGATGACTTTTCTATTTCTGCAACAGCGTATATATCTTTTTGGACCACATATTTTTAATATCTACATAACGATGAAATCCAAAAAAGCACGCTGTATAAAATTTAGTACATGTCATATACACAGATGTTCGCACATAATATATTATGGATTCAGTTTACGTACTTCGTATCTCGAGCTATTATTTATTTTTTAAAGTTAATAAAATAATAATATATCTCCAACAATTTTCCGGGCTATAAATTATATGAACTTTGAAAGTTCAGAATATTGCAAATAAATCTTCTGAAGCACAAATATTCCATTTATTTTATTAAGAGGAAAATTATATAAAGAGGCACAGCCCTATATAAAAGCATATAAGTATTAGGAAAAATAAAATAAAATTCTTCCTTGTTTTATAAAATAATAAACATTTGGATCCATCAATCAATCGCTTATTGACAATAGCGAATTCAGATAACTCTGGTGAAATTCATTCGAACAGACGTTATCACTGAAACAATCACAGAATATTCATTCATTACATTCAGCCTGAAATTAGTCTTTGCAAAACATTTCTATCCTAGTACAATACTTTCGTTTCATCCATATTCATAATGTCTTTCATACAAACTCACAAATTTAATTTAATTAAACTTATGGCTGGGTTTTATCTCAATATTAGACGAAGGCGTTTCTTTTGGATATACGCGTGATAATCTTCAGATTAGCAACATTTTGCAAAATATTTATGTTTACTTCAATCGCATTCATAATATCTTTCACAAAAGCTAGTTTATTTCTCCATGTGTGGCTCTGGCAACGTGGTATCAAAAGAGAGAAATTTCCATGTAATGTAAAAAATTCACATCAGGTTCAAAGAACAACAAACATCAAGCAAAGTTGTCCCCATGGTAACTAAAAAAGTGGGTACATTCGCTTCGATAGTGCTGGTTCGAGTTAGCGCTGGAAGAGACCGACGGGCCGGAAGTGCGCCCAGCAGATAGAACTGGACGCAATGTAATGGTGAGCGACAAGCGTCCGAGTAAACACGATTAATAGCACATCGGCCTTGAGTGACCCGTTTTTCCATCTACGTTCGCTTGTGCCAGGGAATCAGAGCTGGATTTCAGCGTTTTACATTTTCTCAGCAAGTACATTTGGGAACATGGTTATTCAGATATAAGACTTAAGAGTTTAATATGTGAAATTAGATTTTCTTGACACTGACAAAACTTTCCCAAAATATTGTAAAGGAAAATGCTTTAAACAAAGAAAATTAAATTCTATGTTTTATGAATTATAGTCAAGTTGTTGAAAGATGGGAAAAATCTTAAGGTTGAAAATACTTTGGTATAATAATTTAAGCATGAGGAAAGTTTAGCAAATGATGTTAATTTCCGTATAAGTTAAGATATCTAAAACTGAGACAGTTTTGTGCATTAAAGTTGGAGTAAGTTTATTCGAGTTTTATAATCTCTGCAGGCAATATAAAACAGAGTTGAATGTTTGTTAGAATCGATGCTATGTTATAGAGAACGAAGGTGGTGCCGGTTCTGGCGATATTCAAACCGATCCGGGCCGACGGATGCAAAATGTGAAAACTTCGCGTCAGGGCACACTTCGAATGGTTCTTTCAGACTCTGCTCCGTGATATTAATCCAGAGGTCCTCGCAATCGCTTAGAATTGTAAATGATCATTTGTTTCTCATGGCCAACTGGGACCGAAGCGGATGGTGCAATCAATTCAACTCGTGTTCACCGGCCAGAACAAATTAATACTTTTTGCAGTAATAAATTTTAAACTTTAGTAAATTTATTTTGGGTTTGGAGGTTTTTTTCTCCGCGTGTGGTGTGCTAACGTGATTATCCCGTAAACAAACACGTTCCGAATTGGTCAAGTGGCTCCCACGTTACCAACCTACCTGCATAAAACAACCAGAATGTTTAATTGTTTCATTAGTGAGATCTGAATGTTTACGCTGCGGTATAAACTCGGTGAATTTATGCGCTTTCAATTTAATTCTGATTTTCAGTAAAAATTTTACACTTGTTTTTCAGCGCCAGTTTCTACAATGTTTATTTTTCAGATCCCATTATTTGCTCTACATTAATATTGCTATGTATTTTCATTTTTTATTAATTTAGATTAAAAATTCTACGCACCTGTCACAATATTTTAAATTAATTATTTAATAATTTCATTTTTCCGCATTTTATTTAAAACCTGATTTTTATACGATTAATATTGTATTTTATTTGTTTAAATAAATTGAATATAAAATTTGAGAAAATATTTGTTTCTCCTGTTGCAGATGTAAGGAATCGTCCTCGATCCAGGCGCATCCGTCCGCTTAGCATGGCATTCCTGTAAGCTAGGAGTAGAGTTTGCGCCATGTCCTGGTGCCCTAGTGTGGAGTGAGCGGCGCGTGATGTGGGCCTGGGCGCTCGCGGGCGCGTTGCTGCTGGCCGCGCTGGGCGCCGCGTGCCCGCCCATGTGCTCGTGCAAGTGGCGCAGCGGTAAGGAGGCCGTGGACTGCTCCGACAAGGACCTCATCACGTTTCCCGAGTCCCTGGATACAGTCACGCAGTGGCTCAACTTCTCCGGCAACAACCTGCAGACGCTCGGCCCCGCTAAGTTTCAGAAACTCGGCCTCACCAACTTACAACGCATCTATCTCGCGCGCTGTCGGCTCACCGGCATCGACGACCGCGCCTTCGAGGGCCTCACAAATCTTGTTGATTTGGATTTGTCGGAAAACTATCTCACATCCATTCCGTCAGAATCTTTTCTGCATTATCCTTCGATAATGAAGTTAGTGTTAAGTCATAACCCCATTTCAGTGATACACAGGGAAGCTTTTAAGTATGCGCCCGCCCTGCATACTCTTGAACTGAGTCATTGTGAAATCGAGTTGATTGAGGACGGTGCGTTTCTCGGTGTAAGTGCTATCGAGTGGCTCAAATTAGACGACAACAAACTCACGACTATTCGCGGACTAAGTATCCTGCCAACAACGTTGCACGGCCTAAATCTAGTGCGGAACAACTGGCAGTGCGACTGTCATATGTTGGACTTGCATTCGTGGCTGCACAATTTTGACAAAGTTCCAATGGACATGGAGCCGGTGTGCTCCGGGCCGCCACGACTCGCCGCTAGAGAAATACGATCAATAGACGTGACAGACTTTGCGTGTCTGCCAGACGTGTCTCCCACCACGCTGTACCTAGAGATAAGCGAGGGCAAGAACTTGTCGCTGCAATGCAAGGTTAAGTCGCTTCCCGAGGCACACGTATCGTGGCTGTTTCAGGGCCAGGTGCTACAGAACGACACGCTCATCGGCCCCGGCCTGCATCTGTACTACTACGTAGAGGAGGGCACCGAGGATAAGCGCAGCGAGTTGTTCATCTACAACACAAGTCCTGAAGACAATGGCACGTACACATGCCTAGCGGAGAATGCGGCGGGACGCTCGCACGCCAACTATACCATCCGCATCGTCGTCAAGGAAGAGCCGCCACTCGAGGAGGAACACTTTCCCTTCGAGTACATTATCGCCATCTACGCGGCCATTGTACTCATAGTTTTCATATTACTAACTATTATCATAGTGTCCATAATCAAATGTAGAAGAAATCGTAGACGTAGAAAGAAAAAAGACCGCAATAAAGAAATCGCAATACAATGTCCGACGACGAGTGAAAAGTGTTCGGTCATACACGAGAATAACGAGGCGAGTGCGGAGCCAGTCAAAGTAACAGGCAATGTCATGCTCACCGAAGCTCACCACGAAATGGTTATATTCGCAGCGATGAATCCAGATGATATATTAAATTCCGTGACCGCTGCATCGTGTTCAACGCAGTTCAGAAGTCCGCCTTCAATGCGAAGTTATCAAAACGAACAAAACCCTGACTTAATCAATGACACAGAAACAGTCGGACAGAGCAAACGTCGCGAGTGTGACGGAGAAGAAGATCACGAGCCCAATGGTCCAAGCAGCTACCAGGAGACAATGGATAACGTGATCGAAGAGATGGAGGCAATAATGAAGCCTCCCGCGATCCGGCAGGTGCACTGGAAGGATCTACCGCCGCACCCTGCGCGTATGGGTAGTCGCGAATTATGTCAGCACACCGCCGACGTGCATCTCAACCCTGGTTGTCTGTTGGACGCCGAGGGCTACCCCGTGGACTTCGGTCTGCCCAAAGTGCTCATCCGGCCGCAGATGCAGAACGGGATGTTCTACCGGACACTGCCGCACAATCGAAATGCCAAACGAATATCAGCTGCTAATCCAGTCAGTAGGTTCTCGCGAGAAGCTGAGTTCTTATCACTAACATCACAGCAACCCGCATCTTATGAGCACTACTGTCCCACAGATGTGAGGTACACAGTGGACGGGTACCCCAAACCACTGCCAGGTGATGCCCTCTATATGGATGGCAGCTATTCGGAGAGTAACTACATTCCATCACCGCCAGAAGCGTACAAAACCGATTCACCAATTTCGTTACCTGGATGCACATCAACATTACCGCGTCCTGAAGGGCCGGTAAGCACTGCGTGGCCGCCGTGCTTGCCGGTAGGGCTGCACATGCCGTGCCGCGAGGAGAACAAGTCGAGCTATGCGAAGAAGTGTGCAAGCGCACAAACCGCAAGCAGTCGGAAAAACTCGATGGACCAGAGCACGGAGACGGAGGCGGGCGAGGCGGCAGCTGTGCAGGCACAGGCTGAGGCGGCGGCCACCATGACAGAGAGTCCCGACGAAGGCTATGTGGGCGAGGGCGTCGAGGCTGTGGACATGTGACGGCAGCGCAAGGGTGGCGAAGGCACTGACAACTAACTGACTCAATCAGCGCGACGTGCGGCAGACTCTATGTTACGTCTTATTGTCTAGCTGTTCCCTTTCTGTGTATAAATACTTAATGTATTCCAAACTAACCAGGGTATTGATTAACTTAAGGTGAGACGTACGAAACGCAAGCAATAGGAATGCAGTAATCAACTGGTTTAAATAAACCCAAATGTATCGATGTTGACCCGTCTGTTGATGCATTTGATGTGTACCTCACGGTCGCATGTCACTCGAATGTTAAACTTTGTATGAATCCTAATGTAAATAGATAAGAAGACGCACTCAAGTCAAAACATCACACTCCTTCGAAACAGAATATATCATTTACCGTACATTACATATTCATGTATTACACATATAAAACACAAGTACTACAGATAAGTGTGTAGACTGCTATAGACACAATATTTTCTTCCTACCATATAAACACAACCTCTGTTTGTTGAAATAGAAAGATATTATCAATTTATTTACGTTATTAATGTACAGGTAAAATAGTGTTGATATATTTGGTAATAAAACAAATATTTATCAAATACATCTTCAGTTTCTTTCATTATTTCGCTCACACCACTTCTTGCCTTTTCAGAAGTAGTCAAACTGTGCTAAATAAAACTAAACGTTCAATTTAAAAGTAAAAAAGTACCTATAAGAAACAAAGTCACTTAATAACATGAAAAAATATATGTAGAAACGTTGTCAGCATATTGATCGTCAAGGCAAGGCAGAATACTGTTTACACTGAAGCGTATTTCGTCTGCAGTTTAACAGTATTGACTTTGAACCCAGCTGAACATCAGTTTGTTGCATCAGTGACGTTAGCGTAAAGTTTCCAAGCCAATGTGATGTTATATATGGATAAAGAATGAGTGTTACATCAGTTTCCATTCTTTTGAACCCTGGATAACTTGATACTTCGAAAGAATATCAGACAATTTTACGGGAATGCAAAACTAGAGTGGTTTACCTTTCACTACACATGTTTTCCATAAATAAGGTGAGCATAAATCAACTGAAAATTTGAACTCATTATTTGTTTCATTATTTTTCTTATTAAGAAACAAATAATATCGTCATTATTACAAGCATACAATTTTTAAAAAAACTTAAAATTATTTTTCTTTAAAATTCGTAATAATTACATTTTAATAGAACAAAGTTTTGAGATTCAGAGAAGCTTGAAATATTATGCAAATATTATTTTATTTTCTCTCTTTTAAAAGAATTTTAAATGTATGCACATATTTTGTTGAAATTATAATTCAACTTTTTGTCAATATTTTTAACAAAACATAAATTCATTGAAGAATTTAAATTAAAAAATTAAAAACCGTTTTTAAACAAATCAAACATAATTAGTAAATCACAAATAGATAACTTTTTAATTTTTAATACTACTTGAATATTTAATATCATTCTTATCCCGCTATCAAATATATCTAAAGTATTTTAAAGAATTAAATTAACTACAGTAATTAATTACCACTTAATTACAAAAAATATACTTTGCTAAATATCCGGGTTTTTTCAATACATACGTTAATTAAAGACTTCGTTCTACTATTCTACGTTGCAATTAATATTAAACATATATGAGTATTGTGTTTTTCTTAACTGATAAATGTATGTATTATATTCATAAGATAAAAATATAATATATGTCTCTTCATCGTGGTCACGAAGACAACTTATTCAGTAGTAGTAAATATATGCATTTTAAAATGCCTTACAGATCGATAAAGAAGTTTACGATAATCAAGTGACAGTTTATTCAAGATGGCGTCAATATAATTTACAGCGTAATGTCAGTGCATATATTATAATATATTTGAGTGAATATCCTAAACTAATTCAGTAATATGTAAAAATAAAGGTATATTATTAGTTCAGAAGTGAATAATATAAAGTTTAGTGTGAATTCCAGCAGAAATCAGATCCAAAACACAGCGACTTCAGTGCAAGTATCAAAACGGGAACCCAGCACTTCAATCTATCAATAATGGTAAGTTTATGTATTTATTTAGTATCATTCTTTTATTAATCTTGCTGAAAAGACTATTAATATTAATTTTGATATACTGATATACTTACAACTGAATTAACTTTTTTTGGTATGTTCGAGTAAGAACAAGAATATTTTAAATAAAATTTATATTAGGATCTGCTTTTCATGCAAAATAAAAAGAATATAAATTTAGCTGGTGTGCAGTAGAGCGAGCCTCAGTATATTAATGCTGTGAAAACGTGTTAGGTTGATAAAACACAGATATTATTCATATGCAGAACTTGAAATTCAACATGTGCAACCCATTACCTACCTAGACTTGCCTGTGATATCTTCAAGCAAAAACTTCTACCTAAGTATTCTTTTACAAAACTTGGAATGCATACGAGTATTTACAATGATAAATACTGCATCCTGAGTAGCTAGTCCGAATACATATTTATTTAATTATGTATGTATACTCGTATAATACACAACTAGTTTCAAACAGTAAGAATGGGATAACGCAAATAATGTAGGATTAAGATTTCTTTACTGAAAAGATGGGAATTAAAATCTTTTGTTTCGGATTTTATTTGCAAAATGAACAAATGTAAGAATCTGTAAAATTTATCTAATATTACAAAACAATATAACATAAATGTTAGAATATTAAATATTAAAAAGCAGTATGAGAGCAGGTACTTACTTTTCTGTTTATAATACCTTTAAAAGCAATATGCCCAGCATAAAGCGATGTTAAATAAGTAAAAAACCATTGAAGTATATATTCACAAAGATATTTTGTGATTGTTAAAATTATATGAATTTTAAAAATTTCTAAAAATATCTGCTACAAATTAAATAAATTAAAGTTGACATCATTAAAAAGAGAAAAAAAAGCTTGTAAAATATGTAAATGCAATAAATCCAGTATAACATATAGTTTAGTTATATACTTACTTTTCTGTTTTTGCAATTCAAATAACAGCTAAAAGAAACAAAATTTGGTAACATTTTGTTGTTTTTAACGTTATTTAGATTATTCATTATCATTGGTCAAATTTGATATATTTTTAAAGAGTCAGACGAAATTTTACTTTAGTTAGTTTAGTTTCCGGGCTCTACTGTGCTTCGTTTGCATTGATTTCAAATGATATTTCTTCCTGTTTTCTCTTCTGTCATATTTTTTTATTCAATTATTGTTTTCTAGTTCACTTTCTTCAGCTAGACTATCTCGAATTTTCTTCTATATTCTTCCTCATTTTCGATAATTATACTTTAGTTTTTTGCATCCATTCAAATGATTTTTAAATCGTTTCTGAATAAGTCTACTTATGGTTTGTTTGAATTGAGCAATTTGGAATTCTTGTTTGCGAGAAACACTGCACAGGTTTCATGGAACGGAAATCGTTTTTTATCTTCAGGGGTTAATGATGTCTCCTACATTAATTGCGGCATTGCTGGCGGACTGATCGAGCGCGATCTCTATATTATCGCTGCTTCCGAAGTGCTTACATTATAAACAGCAGTCGACCGAAAAATTGGAAGCCATCCGGGGCAATTAACGAATCAATAATTGCTTTTCAATGGACGAGCTCAGTGCAAAAACCAGCTGCCATTATAGGAAGACGGACGGCACCAGATTCCGTATGACACTTTTAAATTTACCACTCGGACGCAATGATTTGTTGTCAGATAATGCTTTGTTCCGGCTTCCGAATTATTCATTCCGTAGTGTTCCTGTTCGGGGAGATTTTACAGAATGATGTACGTACCAATATATATAGAAATTAACGCGATTTTCTAAATTTAGAACACCTCGAAATATATTTCTACTAATTAATTAACTCCTCTAAAACGTAATTATACTCGATGTTAAGGTATTCGCGATTGACAATGGGAGGAGTCATCCTTTGTACGACAAATCATTGCGGAATATTGGTTATACAAACAAATATTTTTTATTTAATCTATAATAATAATATACAAAATTTACTAAATTTCAATTTTTCCACTAATATCAATATTTACATTACTATGACAACGCGTATTTTGCGCATTATTTTACACCCTAGCGCCCAAAATAAGTATGTTGCGCACTGTTTCGCATTTTATATTTTAGAACGGTAAAGTAAATTTGATAGATTTAGCGGCAAAACGAAATTAATTTTATTACCAGATATTACTTATATATAGCAATTTATCAAACTCGAATAACATTCGACAATCCAACTATGCTATTGAACTATAAGCATGAGAAATTAGTTTCGAACTGTTGTTATCAATTTTCTAAAAATATCAGCTAAGAACTATTTTTTCCTTCAAACAGTTTGAAGTTTAAATCGAACTATATCTCTGAAACTGTTGAAATCGTCAGCGAAAACACATGAAAATAATTGCTTATACAGTGCTTCTGCTCGGAATAAAAGTTGCTTTCGTGATGTGAAACCTGATATCGTGAGCATTCAAAAGTAAATCTGGCGTCAGTCCTGCAGCAAAACTCCTCCAGTGATCCTTGATGTACCCGGCTCTAATTCCGCGCGATAAGAAGCAGGCTGCGACGATCTGAAGTCAGTATCCCATCTACTTCCGCTTCCTTTCCCCGTGACCAGCTTCTCGAGGAGCGTCGGGATAATAGTACTGTAATCTCAAGACAAATATCTGTTTCGCGTTGCTCCGGTTAGATGTCGCCAAGGTTGTTCTTTATCGTCGCGCGCTCAAATTAAATCAATGGAGGAAAATGAGGACAAATTGTTTTCGCGCGTGCCGAGCCCGCTGAGAGTTTCCGACTTCCGTTAGGTGCAAATGGATGTTGGTGTTGGATGGAGGCAAGGTGAGCTGTGAACGATTTTTGTTTCGTTTTGTTTTACGATATACATTGTTCTGTGTCACTTCTTCTTTGCTCTCGTTTTGTCTTCACACTTCACACCTGGCAATACATGTTTTATTGTCAGTTTATAAGTGGAAACAACTGTTACTTTTACCAAGTGTTGTTCATTTCATCACTGTTAGAAATAAAGTTAAAATCGTGACGTAGTTAGTAATGGAACAAATACAAACAAATAAGTATAAGCTGGTTAAATAATAATCATTCAAATTCCGAAAAACTTAATGAACTGCTAACTAACAGTTCTCAGAATATTTCTCTCTAATGCATGACGTCAGCTTTATAAGCTCTATTTTGTTCTTTATACCAGTTTGCGAAACTTAAATTTTAAATTTTATAGCAATGTAAATGTCTTCAAATAATATTTTACTTTGATTTGCTTTAATTTATTATAGTTAAACATAAATTAAATGATAGTATTAATAATATATAAAATAAACTATATTAAAGGATCTATTTACCTTTTCATATTTGTGGCGTATCACAATTACACAGCAGAATAGATGTCATACATTTTATAGCTATGTTAATAGCTATTATTATTAGTTTTTTGATATTTATTAATTTTAAAATTATTAGTCTTTGACAAAAAGAAAATCTTGATAACAGCAACAATTTATATAAACTAGTTTGTTTATGTTAAATTACTTCATATTTATCCATTAAAATACGAATAACATAGCGAAGAACCTTCAGGAGAATCTCAAGAAATTGTTGATGCAGTTTTTGTAGTTGGTCTTATCCGTTTCATTGTCGTCTACTGTATTTCACATATAAACTGTCAAAACAATATAAACTCCCTAGAGAAATAATGCGCACATTATTACCCTAGGGATAAATTATTTTACTTCTTACACTTTGAGGGCTGTCGTTATAAAGCTTTATATGCAATTCATACATAATCAGAACTCTACGGGTCGTCCAATAAAGTCCTGAATTATGTACTTGTTACATAAATAACTATTATTTAGGCACTCAAAAACTGTAGATGCATCCACGCCGAAATTAAAACTCGACTAGTAGGCCGCATAAAAGTTTATGAAGAGCTGCACCTTACACAGACCTGTTCGAAATTTTAATTCTATTTTGCATGTCATCAATGTAGTGATTTGATTCTATTGCGAGTTTACTTGAAATCGTGTCGTACATATTTATTGGTTAGCGAAGGAATTGAATCGCAATGAGTCTGAAAGCGAAGTAAACTCGGTAAGCTCGGGTCTTATTGCACACATAAAGTGTGTAGATTCCAAGTAATTAGATTAGGAACAACTGTATGTATGGCGTAATGCTGCAGTAAAGCCCGCGCTAGCAGTAGGTACATTTGCCGTGGTCCGTAAGCCGATCAGGCCCGTCTTGCCTTAAGTTTCTGCCAAATTTAGCTTTCGATTTGAGAGGAACAGAACCGGAATACGGAGTAGTCTAGATCGCGTTATTAACTTGGAGGATTATATTGATCTGCAAACGTATAAGTTGCGCTAAGTTTTACTGTAATACCATAAAAACAATACTGATTTATAGTTTATCACTTTGATATTTTATATAAATGAATAGATTACTCCATTTTACAAAAGAAAACAATTATATAATATCAAAAATATATGTATAATGTTATTAAAAGTGAATATGTGATATTGTATGTGCCGATAGTGGAAGTTTGCATGACGGGCAGAATGATTTGACTGCATGCGAGGCACATAATAATACATTTACCTCCAATAACATTTTATATGTTTTCTTTAAGCATAAAAACTTTAAAAAGTACTATTTGAAAAACGTTTCACATCAAAAACATTTGCAGATTGCATTTTCTATGGATACTTATTTTTGGGGTAGGTGACTCAGTGGTATCGAGCCGACCTGTAGATCTTGAGAACCCTGGTTCGATTACCACAGTAAAGAAACAATTTTCACCGAATTCAATCTCTGCGGCTCCTCCTCCACTAACATTTTTGAGGGCCGTGATTTGACGTCTGATAACCGCACTTAACGATTATAGGTAGGACACAAATTATACCGCTACTCGTAGAAATATTAATCGCATTTGACCATCGGAAATATAATATCTCTATAATAATATAAGTGGTTAGTATAATTCCATCGAAATAAATGTCACAATCTTTCTTACTTCTTCCAGTTCCTATTTGTAGGAGTATACATACAGCCTAAATGATGTTGATCCGCTGCAGGTCTGCGATTCACGTCACCTGCAGCCGATGTCAGGACAGGAAATGAGGAGAAGGAGCTACCCTCATTCTCATCACTCCCGAGGGACACAAATAATGTTCCCTTTCACTGGCGCCCGATTCCTCTAACACACTAACGTGTCCGCTGTCTGCCCTTTGTGAAACCAATGTACTGCACCTCTCGGAAACTAGTTTACTTCTGTGAAGTGCAAATTGAAATTAGTGCGAGAAGAACTAGTCACTTTTGGACTGGAAATCGTACATTATTTTACAGTGGACATTTAAACTCTTTTGCTATAAAATAGTAATATGCTCGGTTTATTCGAATTTAAGAAATAATACCTTTAAAGTACATACATATTATGATGAAGAGGATTAAATTGAGTGTTAACAAACTCAATTTTTTTCAGACTGAAATGAATGAAGTGAAGTGCCTAGTGTTGTATACTGTGTTATACATTGTGTCGTGCCTTTTTAAAATTGTTTTTAACATCGTGTCGGTCATAATGCCTCCCTCACTATTTTGAAGTGTTCATAAATTAAATTTACTTATAGCTAATGGTATTAGATCTAATAGACTATGCTCATTTATACAATTGGAGATATTGTTTTGTGTTCTAAATGACAAATTAGGTTGTGTTTTGCTCCCTAAAATCATTGAATACATTTCAATTATTTTAGTGAATTAGTAACGAAGAAAAAATGAAAACTAAATCGATATTAGCGGGTAATCTGTATTATGAACTAAATAAAACAAAAAAAGATATGCAACTTTCACCATTCAGCATACTTTTAAAAATTAGAAAAATGATGTGTAATTTGTTTTTATATCAAACTAAATCATATGGCCTATATTTTATTATTTCACGTCTAAAAACATTTTAAAACAATTTAATAGTTATTTATGATACGAGTATAATGGTTAAAAGCGATATAATATGAGTGAGTGGGGAAGTTTACGGAAGTTATAACACGTATATCATACGGTATTTTTGCTACAAATATCGTTTTACATTTTAATTTATAAATAATTTATTTTATTATTTTTGACAGTTTAGCAACAAAAGATAATTTCTAGTAATGTAATGAAACACGTAGCCTATGTATTCAATAAAAATTGGATATTTTGTGGAATTATATATTTGTATTAATTGTATATTATGAATAACGCATTATCAAAGAAATTGAAGAAGCTGTTTTAAAAACAACTTTTAAATTTTTAACTACAAAATCGAAACAGCAATGTGAATTATCATATGACATATTTATTAAATGGTGCAATGAGATGAAACTTATTATCCGAAAATATACACATGACGTAAATATAACTAAATGTAATAATTGTACCATACATGTAAATATATGAAAAGAATAAATACGTTACAATAAATAAATAAAATATGTTTGGCCACATTTTTAAAACTACTTTTGCAATAGTGCTATAAAATAACATTTTTAATTTGCTAAGCAAGCATTAAAAGTTTTCTTTTAGTAGAGTTTGTAGAAAAAAATATATTACATTTTGCTTTCAATAAAAAATAAATAAATATATCATCACACCATTTACCCATTACTGGGTGCGGTACTGCCGTAGCAGATCTCAATAAGAGTTATATTTCTTCATGTGAAGTGCGGTCACCAGCCGTAAATTCACGGCTCCCAAAGATATTACTGGAGGGAAAGTCCCAGGGGTAGTTTTAATGTAGTGAAAATTGTTTGTCGGCTGGGGTAGTCGAACTCGGGTTCTCAAATCCACAGGCCGACTAGATACCACTGAGCCACCTACCTTAAGTTCTGTTTTATTTAGTTTATGTTTGTATTCCTGATGAAAGGGCACGTTTTGTACATCGAAACGTTGATATTATTTCAAATACAACAGAAGTTCAACCAGAACAGTATTTAATTTATACTATGAGTTCTGAAACATTTTCAAATTACTCTTGAGTTTCCTCCACCATAAACATCTTAGGAGACTGTGATTTGACGGTTGGTAACCCACGTTACATACATAAATATATCACTTACCAAGGTCTGCTACAACAAAGTGCCAGTAATGGGTAAAAGGCGTGGTGATATATTTATTTATTTTATTTTATTTAAAATATATTTTTGAAATATATTGAACATATAAATACTCGTAAGAGAAAAGAAATAAGTAATATGTCTCGTATTATAAATAAGTGCAATGAAGTAATTATCATATACCAACATTAAATGTAAAATTATTAATTATATACTGTGTTCATCTAGTTGGTACTAGTTGATTTTATTTATGTAAATTTTAACAACGTTAAGTTTTTATGCACGAATAATGAATGTGTTATTTTTATTATAGCGTTACCTACTTATTTATGCAAAATATATATGATGGTTACATAAGATATTACTAACCGCAATTAATATCATTTCATAAAAAATGCAAATGTAGCGAATATGATTTTATCATCCAACAAATTAGAAACTACCGGTTAAGTTATGAGTTTTATCGCTCTGTTACTTTTAATAGCATTACGAAAGTTTTGATTCATAAGACAATTAATTAATTAGTTCCTTTTATGCAATTACGCATATTGTAACAAATAGCAGCTGGAAATAGAAACAATCGGATGGCTTTTAATTTGATAACTGTATAATTTAATTACCCACAATACTAACTGTATGAAACATTTTAAAAATAAACCTATATTTGACAGATTTTTTTATAGAAACAAACTTTAAAAAATAAAAACTAGTTTGTATGTCATATAAACTCGTATTGTTCAGTTCAGTAATTTACAATCATTTAGTTTTATGATTGTTTTATGCAACTACATGTATCATTGAAAAACTATATTAACTTAATACATTTAAAGAATTTGAAATTATCGCTCAACGGTATCGAATCGGCCTGTGCATTTCTGAACCGGGTTCGATTCCCGCAGCCGACAAACAATTTTCACCACGTTAAAATTACCCCTTTGGCTCCTTCTCCACTAATATCTTTGCGGGCCGTGATTTGACGGCTGGTAACCGCACTTCACGCGAAGAAATATATCATTTACAGAGTGCCACATCCAGTAATGGATAAAAATCGTGATGATTTATTTATTTATTTATTTATTTTACATGCAAGGAGATGGCAGGCTTGCCTGGTCGACAATTAATTCCTCCTTTCAACAGTAAAACTTGTTTTATTCTGTAATTGTCAAAAAATGTTTTTTTTTCACTAATATCGGTACGTGAAGTATGTGGTTTTTTCATTATATACATTACCATGACAACGCGTATTTCTCGAACTATTTTTAACCCTAATGCGCAAAATGATTATTTTACGCACGCTCCCAAATTACTACTTTTTAACACATCAATAGTACCGAATTTATATTATCTTTGATTGTCTTTCCTTCAATTAAACTTAAATAAAACAATATTTACTGTATTTCGACCTGACGATGTCGACTAAAAGTGACAAAAAAACACTCATTTCGCGCATATAATATAAAAATAACTATTATCGTGCAAGTAATGTAATATACTATTTCGCTGTTGATATTACCTACTTTAAAATATTACTTACCGTTCTTGGTACAAAAATAACTATTATTTATTGTTCTATTATCATTATTGAAAAATATCGTAGATAATTGACATACAGAAAAATTTATAATTTATTAAAAATTTCCTGCTGTGTTGCATAAATAAATATACAGCAAATCTACGTTAAGCTATGTTGTCACTTAGGAACATGTAACAAATTCATTATATTTGAAATAGATTACTCGTTTTAAATAAGAAAATAAAATGTTACAATATAAAATAAATATGAGAACATGGATAAATTGATATAAAAATAGACTGAAAAACAAGAAGCAATCTGCATCAGTGCAAGTATTTTTATGTAAATTCTTACTCATTTTTTATACCTCATACACATAAATAAACATGTACCTACGAATCGTAAGTATAAATAATTGTATCTCATACACATATTAATGTATATGTTGATACAAGTTGTTTCATGTGAACGTAGCTTTAAATACACAGGTTGTAACGAAATTGTATTATGATTGTTGAATGTGATATCTGCAATTTTTTATGTTGTATAATCCATAGCTTTATCGACGTAAATGGGGAAATATGAGTAGAAAATACAAATGGGTGCAGATATCATGCGTAACAATAGGCATAAATTCGAACAAATCATTGCAAGATAAACTATGAGTTTACCAGCCGGCACCAAGATTTAAAACCAGACTCACACAGCGTTTCTACAAAAATGTTTCAAAACTAAAACCCTAGAATATATACGGCAATTTTTTCACTTTTTTCCGGGTGTAAAAAGTTTTATAGTAGCGATAAAGAGCAGCGCACTCGAGCGTAGCGCGTTAACCAAAAGTGACATCGTTCATGGTAATATCTTTTCATATCGACACTGGCATATTTTAGCGTGAGGCAACATCGCAAGTGTGTTTTGTGCCGAGCTCTCGTTTCACTCTTTAACAAATCATGTGCAAATATCCCCGTATATCTGTCGAACTGCCACGGCGCGCGCCAATGAATCTTCGGTCCATACGTGTTACGTCACACAGCCAATCGGCAATAGCTCCCAGTGCCGCTTCGTCGAACAGGACCAAACAACACTATTTTTGTATTTGAATTTTGCGTTGAATTTTATTTACATTTTAAATATTTTCTAAGAAACGAACAACGTAATTGATTGACAAGTCCTGTAACATGCGCACATATGATTATTTTTTAATAAGAATGTTATTAGAACAATTAGTGTATGTCTATTGAAATGCAAAGTATATTAAGTGACAGATTCATTGATAAAATGGACGTTCTACGAATAACTGGATGGATATGATTGAAACTTTGTTGTATGAACAGACCCGACGTATCTAAAATATCCGGTCTTATTACAATAGAAATGTTAATCTAGAATGAAATGTATACTTCTTGAAATTAGCAGGTATATTACAACAATGAAGACCAATTGAATGGCTACAGCTAAGGGAAATCGGTACATTTTGTGATGGTTTGGATGATATTCAGCACGATTATCAAATGCCTTCATTCCGTGGTCATGGCGCTAGTTTTAATTAAAGTCTTGTTACGTTGATTACATTTAAAATATTATAATAAAATTTAGTTTATAACATTCAGCAGTGAAATTCAAAACAAATATACGTCAGATACAAAATAAATCTATAAACAGTCAAAACAAAGCATACATGTTAGTCCTGAAGATATTCGATGTAATATACTAGCCATTGCAATTCAATAGGTCTTCAGTGCATGTAGGTTCCATGTAGTACATATTTCAGTGATCTAGATGAACTGAATGTTCAGTATATGCATTATTTTAGACATATTCCTATTTTGAATACAAAGTAAGAAAGATTCTGAGAAATATGAATAAACGAACGTGAATGAAAGGAATTATGAATTGGAATGAAAACATCTTGTAAGCGGCATGCCTCTAAGTAATATTGAATCTAGGGGAGACTGACAGACTGAAACTATGGAGGTGCATATATTTCAATGTTCATATATCGTTTATTATTTTCTTTATTGTTTGGATAAATAAAACAATGACAAATATTTTATTTTTCACTTAAACAATAATTTGAAGATAGGAAAAATAACAGTAGCTTGTTGCTAGGATTTCTTGGTTTTTATTTTGAACAATAAATTACATACGATGACATATTGAACCTAAATTGGGTTCCTTTTCTTGTCTAAAATAGAAATCAATATCTTTAATATTTTTATCAATTAACAATGTACAAGAACCAACAGAAAGAAATAAATAAACGTTTTGACAAAAACTTACCGATTAATAATTTAAGGAATGACACCTTCCATGATCAAAACTGAATGCTGAGTAATTAATTACAAAGAAGAAGAGTCATTTTTTTCTAACAACTAAATTTAGGAGAACATCAAGTAGAACAATTTTTTAATAAAAAAAAATATTTTAAATAAAAATTGGTCGAATGAAAAAAATTGATTAAATGATAATTAGTTTTTTTATTAAGTGCGCGATATTGATCACATGAATAAAAATTGTCACTTTTAATAGAACACAAAGTAAACGTCCGCTTTGTTCATGTAGCCCGTTCATAACGCTCACTCACGCAACTTCACAGTTGATTAATACTCGTATATGTATTACTAGAATCATAATTATTACAAATTAAATCTAATTCTACATATTCTAGTGATAAACCAAATCATATATGCACCACGGATCAGAGAGACTCAGACTAAATACCATGGCCCTCTGTATATTATCATCTACCTAACGCCCTTTGTATATAAATTAATATTAAATTTGTGTATATGGAACAGTTCGATAAAGAAAATAATAATTATACAAATTAAATTTTAGGAAATATCTATCTGCAATTAATATTGTACATACATGCAATTATAAAAAAGAAACGTATTTTAATACATATTACCAATTTTACATTCTTGGAAAGAAGGAATTTTCACTTCACCAGAGAAAGGTTTCTCATCCATGGTCGCTGCTCGCAGTTTTTTATTATATTTTTTCCGCAAAATTATTACATCGCATTTAGTTTTAAATAGTTTAAAATAGGAAGTACTAAATATGATATAGGTAATAAATAAACTCAGTATCACCCTATTTATTTTACCATGAAATAAATACATAAATACTTGAAATGTCAAGTTGGCTCACCTTTTGGCAAGAGGGCACTGTGCTTGTTTCTGGTGTATTAATTTTTATAGCAGCCTCCCAATAAATATCCTCACTAGCTACCACTGTCGACACCCTGAGCCCCCACTGTAAAACATTCGACTGCGATGGGCGACGCCTTTCATTGCACACATTCACATGACATTACGTATGTGTGAATGTAAGTACTTGACGCCAGACGTTCGCTAGTCGCTACCTACTTCGTTTTTATTCACTACCACTGCCGACGTGAATACTGTAATTAATGTGTCTCGCGAACATCCTACATTTTGTGCAGATTTTCACGTAACTCTTCGTTTTTAGATGAGATTTAATACCTCCATGGAGATTTTAATTATCATTAACGTAAACATATTTCAAGTTTTAATTTCTTATTATAACCTGGATGTGTTTTTGGGGTCCTAACTGGATGTAAAACATACAAATAGAACGTAGAGATCTCTAAAAGCAATAATCGTTCGCACTAACCATTTGCACAGTTTGTAGTAAGTGTCCATAACATGATAACGATCGTGTTCGATAAAGTGTAATGTTCGGGATGAAACAACACTTTGCAATAATGATATTTTAAATGTCTATTGCCGTTACAAACTTATAGAACAAATATACATGTCATAACAATATATTTCATATAAAAGCATTCATATTATCAGTACGAGAGAGCCATTTGAGTTGAAACTATTACATCATTTTTATTACTGAAGTTATGTATACGAAGTCTGTTAGAAAAGTATCCGACGTTATATTTCTTTGTCTGTTGCTGGTAAGCAGCATTTGAGTGAGGTAGTCGGTTTTTAATTGCAAGGAAAATGACGGAACGACTGGAGCAGCGTTACTGCATCAAATTTTGCCAGAAACTGGGCGACAGCCAGTTCGAAACCTTTTGGGTTTCGACGATGAGTCGACTTCATCTTTATATTTAAAAAAACATGGTTCAGATTCCACTATAAATTCCGTGTATTATAATTAAAATTAAGTTCTGGCTGTGCTGAGTAGTAAATAAATTAATAAATAAAAGAATAATTGGCAACGGCGATGGTAGCGTGCGTTGGTTCCCATTGACTCGGTTACCACCTTGGGACAACCCATAACTGTCGGACTCCGCATGCCGTTGTCATACCTTCGATAGTCAGTCCTCTCCATAATAATAATAATAATAAAGTAATTTTTAGAAAACACCGATATTTTTTTATATATAATATTGATTGGGATGTGAAAGTTGGTGGTGGTGGAAAATATTGGAGAAATGAGAAAATTATTTAGCTTTAATTTCATAATCTCCTGCCAATAAAATGCGGCAGAATTTGACGCAGAAAAGGTCTTTCCACTCAGATGATTGCAACAAAATTTTCCACTCCAAAACATAAAATAATCAGCGAACCTAATACATTTAAATTTCTTATGCAGCGCATAATTCCTCCGCTATCTTCCTTATATCCATCTCGGTGATTCGTGACTCCGTAGATTTATTATCGGTTCGCCCGGTTCATTCCCGGTTCGCTGTTTATCGGTTCGTAGCGCGGCAGAGGACGGAGAGCCTACCCCCGCATAGATCAATACGCTCCAAATTCCGAATATACCGAGTGTTGTTTGAGATGCGCTGAGAACGTTGAACGTATCTCACCGACAAACGATAGACAAGATCAAATAAGATGGAGCATCATTAATATTTAATAAGATGTTCAAGTACATTTTGTACTGATATACTAAGAGTGGGAGATGACAGCTTTTTAAACAAGTTTACAACTAATCGGAAGATATTTCTTTTCAGACCGAAACTACTTAATCAAATAATTGATATGTTATTATAGAAAACAACAAATACATAACATAATTATTAAACTATAAATAAAATAAAATAAATATATCATCACGCCTTTTACCCATTACTGGGTGTGGCACTCTGCCTAAGCAGATCTCGGTATGTGATATATTTTTTCGCGTGAAGTGCGGTTACCAGTCGTCAAATCACGGCCCCCAAAGATATTAGTGAAAGGGGAGTCACAGGGGTAGATTTAAATTGGTGAAAATTGTTTGTCGGCTGTGGGGATCGAACCAGGGTTCTCAAGATCCACAGGCCGACTCGATACCACTGAGCCACCTACCCTATTTAAACTATAAATAAATCTAAAAATTGGGTGACGTACAGTTAATGATAAATCTACTGAATTGTAATGTTCTAATGTATCGTTCACTTTAAAAATTTCGGCTGACGAAACAAATTTTGCTAGTGGGTCCAAAAATTCGACGAAAAAAGTCTCTCCTAACCTTTTTAAATTAAATGTAATTTCTTAATCAAAATTTTATTTATTTTCCACTTATATAAATGTATGACATTCCACTCTATTAAATGGCAATAACAAGTATTTTTGCGCTTGAAGAATTAATAAAAGAAAAGCCTCATCGATAATTTTTATATTGTAAGAATTCCAGTTGCCCGCTGTGGGATTTTTTCGTATTTCACAGTTCGATATGTGACTACGAAACTATTTACCTCATATTTAAATAAATAAAAATATTTTAGAGCATGTTACCTGACAGAATATAAATGTAAACAGCACTAAAATAGTAAAACCATTTAATATTCAGCAGCAAAAAAGTGTGAAGTTTCTCGTATAATTCAGAACTATGTAGTAGGTATTAATAAATGATATTCTTGAACCGCAGCAGTGCATAATTCATAACTCCACAACAACGACGCCACCGCGTGGAGTTTCCGCGTAACAAAACATTGAGCGCGGTTACAAATTTGCGGTACGGCGTTGAGCGTTGACCCAGGAAGTTGGCAAATTGTCGCCGGGCAGCGCGGGTCAGCCCGGGTTGAGTCCAACTCGGAGTTGTTCGTTCCCCAGCGCTCGGGGCTCGGGGCTTGGGCTCCGTTAGGATGACAATACAGCACCCGCTGGAGGTTTTTATTGGAAAGGACAGATTTGTGGCTTCACTGGAGCTGGAGGAAGGTCTGGGGAATGTTTCTTTTAGGTTTTAAACTTTAGAGTTTAGAGGAAGTTGTACTCTGCTCTACTTTACATTCAGTGAGGGAAGTAAATGAATATACTGAGCAGAGTACAAAAGAAAACGTAGACATTCAACCATGCTATTATTTATTATTTGTTCCAATTGTAAATCGACTTCCATGAAGGTAACACTGGTATATAGTCTGTTCGGTGAGAGCTCTAAACCAATTTTATAATTTCACATATTTTTAAATATAAATATACAAATATAAGATTTTATGTGGATATCATCAAATTTAATTTTAATATGTTAAGATTCAGATTAACAGATGAACATTTAAAAGCGATTTTAAAATTGCTGGCTGCCACACATATGAAACACGAGATTGAGAAATTATTAGAAAACCAAAAAATACGTCTCATAACATTTAATTGAATGTAATATTAACACATTTTTGTAAATTTTATATTTATTATTATATTATGATGCAGAAGAAACACTTTAGTTTCCATTGTTAATAGTAATTATAATTTGATTAGATGTAGTTTTTTAGAACAGAAAATATCGACAACAAATTTGAACATTGTATTTCCAATATAATAAGCTGTGTAGTGATTGGCCCGCAAGCAATTTTTCAATCAAAATGTGGCCTACCAATGAAAATGTTTAGCCTTGCCTGTGTTATATATTTATTTTATTTTTACGTTTTTCGTAGCTCGATCATTACTTGTTGCCGATCTTATACATGATTGAAAATCGTTTATTTTTCATTATTACATTAGTCACCATTTTAAAATTTTATAATCAATTTATTATTTATATTTAACCTGTACCCATTTCTCGCTTGTATGATGTTGTTATTATAAAATTTAATATCTACGAGTACTTTTAATTGGCCAAATAAGTCTACAAAACTTGTAAAATTGGAAATGATGATTAGTTTTGTTTCTCGTCATTAACTTCTTTGAGAGCCATGAGGTGATAGTTGTAATTATAGTTCACATTTAAAAATATAGTTAAAATTACAACAGTGTTCGTTTCCAATAAGGGCAAAATTTAAACAAATGGTTTGAGACATTTGTCAATTTTTGTAACTAAAAGTTAACGCCATATATTTAGTAATTAATTTAATACTCAATATTTGATCGTGCACCAAAATTTGCCAATAAAAAAAAACCTTCGAGAGCCATACATTTTTCATCATGGTATATATACACTTGCATATTTTTCCATAAAAAAAAACCATTGGATTCCGAAGCCTTTTATTTATTTAATATATAAAATGCAGAATCTAAATCAATATATTCATGAAAATTGTTAATTGTTTACAGTAGATATTCAAAATTATTATTAATATTAATATAGTGCGTAATTAGTACAGTTTATAAAGTGTCAGAAGTGAAAAGGTATTCTCTGAAACTTGATGTGAATAATAATGAACATTTAACAAGTGATTTCCACATGAGATTAGGTTCTATAGAGTAAAGATATAATCCCCTGACAAGCTAATGTAAAAAGTCTAAATTGAATTTCCTTTCGTGCAGGTTGTTCCGCGTTCTTTTATATCTGAGTCTAAACTGTGATTTTTATCAAAATCTGCTGTCATCTCTTCCGTTAAAATATTCCTTTCTCTTCGTGATATCCTGTTATCTTCCGGAAATGAAAAAATGATGAAACAGAATTTCTGTAGATACCCGAATATTCTCTTTAAGCAATTTTCACTTTTTCCAGGCTAACTTCGCTGAAGAAATTGTATTTAATTATACACGCAAATTGTTAACACGCGACGCAACTGTTTTGTGTATTCTAGTATGATACCGAAATTAAATACTTCCAAACTCTAAAATTAATATCTGGTTTGAACATCAACACAACTTTCTTAGACGTTTGTGTATTAAAATTATTTTTGTTTATTAATTATATTAAATGGCTTGACACTACGTCATTATATTCTTTCTTTACACTCATTTTGATCAAATATGATTTGGTTTAAATATTCATTTTAGTTTTGTAACTTCTACAGATATTTTTCTTTAGATAAACTATGTAAAAACTGATTCTTCAAAATGATTAAATTTGGAGTTAACTTACTCAAATTAGGTAGTGGTATTAGGGCTACATACAAAACAGAATATAATTGAGCTTTAATTTAAAATTATCGCTATAGCTCGGTTAATATTTCGTGAAACGTTATATTTACTAACTACTTTAGAACCAACGCATATCTATCGACGTGACCTTGACAGTTTAACGAGATGTTATCCAAGCTATAAATACAAATACAAATTATCTTTATCTATTTTACGAATTTTCTATTTTCTGAACTTAAAACAATCCACCTCTGAGGTGCAGTATGTATTATCTGTTGTCATTGTTTTGTCTAGTTATGATTTAATGAATATCTAGATAACTATAGTTTATCTAGATTTAAAAAGTAGTTATTTTTATGTTTGTCTAGATGAAAAATGTTGTTATCATTACTTATAATACTGGTTTTTACAAACAATTGCTTTATTTATCAATAAAATAACAAATATATGCTCCATTATAATTTCCGAGTAATGATCCCATTCATTGTGCTATCAGAACAACAATTGGTATTTAAATATGTAAAATTAAATATAATTACACATAACGCGTAATCTAGATGGTGTATGAAAAAATGACGGTCCGTGAATGGAGCAGCTCTCCCGCTTCCGGGTAATTACAGATAAAGGCAATTGTAAACAAATTGGTGCAGTATATATTCCCGAGTCGACTCATTGTGTACGCGGCATTGGGACGGCGGCGTCAGCGGCCGAGTGCCATAAAAGAAGAAACAATTTCGCGTAATTGCAAATGTTACCCCTTTTTGTTGTTACCGTTTCTTCCGGAGAAACGAAAGTACGAACACGAGCAAGCAGGAACACGCTTCTTCTATTGGGATCAATAGTGGGCTGTCCTGACGCCCCCGCCCTGACATTGACAGCAAGGACGTCGACGTCGCCCGTCGCCGGCTTCACAGAACAGCGAGATCGGGTTCTTCAAGGAACGCTACAAATTTTTATTAACGAAAGCGGTTTAAATCGACGGAGTACTTACTGACCCTGAGTTTGGTTTATGGGTGCGTAGGAATACTTACTTTAGATTTGTGTCTAAGTTTAGTGTTATTTTTTTGGTAAGGCTGTAATTTAATTGATGTGAATTGAAGTGTGGATATATGAAGGAAAGGTTAAACGTTGCTCGTGGCCCCACGTGCCATTTTGTTATTGAGTTAACGTCTTACAATTGCAATTTACGTATGAATGAACCTTATCGATTTAAAATAATACCGGTTGTTGTATCTTTAGGAATATATGTTGCATGTATCATCAAGATCTCTTGTGTTCACATCTCACAAATTTATTTATTTATTAAACATAAATACTCAACAGCACAAAGTTTCAATTATTGAGGATACATAAATTATAATTATCAAAAAATAAATTAAAATTATAATAAATACAAATATAAATCATATGCCATCTTTATATTAATCATTTCTGGGTGTGGCCTTCTTTCATAGTAACGTTTGTCGATTGCGAGAATTGAATTTAGGCTTTCACATCCATTCCAACGTATGACCATTCAGCTAACTTATATAATAAATATGATACTAATATTTAATTACAATACGTACATACTATTTCAGAATATATCAATATTTTCGTAAGTAAGAACCGTTTTACATGAACGATATTTTATTATGGTTCACGTCGATTTTTATTTTACTTTTCTACACATTCTAAACATTACGATAATAATAGAGAAAACAACAAATATAAAATATCATATCAAAGAAAAACGTCATTATTTACAGACTATTTGGTACATAATTGCCTACGCTCGAGAGGATCAACAAATTTACCTGAGATATACTCATTGAGGGTCGTATTCAAATATTTACTGATTTATTAATCAAATGTAAGTTAAACTAATATAATATTTTATACAAATATATAAAATTTTATTAAAAGCAAGTTTCCTGGATCAACTAAAAGATGCATTTAAACGTACCGTACAATAGTTTTATCGTACTATAAAATATCACTTCTGCAAAATGGTCCTATTACCACAATAGATTTATTGGATAAAATTTTCGAAAACATGGTTGCTTATTTGCAACTGACGAGAGCAAATGACATGAAAAATTGCGACACCGAAGGTGAAGTGATTTTGTTTAATATCAAATTGCTTGAATCGTTTTATCTCAAAATAAAATTTGGAATAATTTATTAAAACTTTGAAGTTACCACGGTAGGTAATGGAATTTTTATACATAAGATGAAATCTCATTATTAATATTATTGAAAATAGTTCATATACATCTTATAAGACACACTTTAACTATTTTTTTTTGTAGTTTTAATAGAGGGTATAATTTTCTGTTACTATTACATGGAATTTTGAACTAAAAAACAAAACAACATACGCGTATCATCAATAGAAATATTTTATAGAAAAAAATAGAATTATATCTCAGTTGTTCGAATCTACGATAAACTGTACTTTAAATGGGATTAAGTTCTTAATCTACATACTAGCAAAATAAAATATAGATACTTGTGTCGCATTAAAAGAGTGCCACAGGTAATGAATGTTGGAATTTGTAAATATTTACGAAATACATTTGCAAAAATAACGTTCAATGGCAATAATGTGTATTTAGTAGTTGTAATTTTTTCCCGTAACTGTATTTCTAAATTTGCACGTTAATAGTTTTGGAGCTTGAAAAGTTTTGAAATATGTGTTACAATATTCCAGCGTATTTGCATTTCATTATTTAGTTTCATGTAAATTGCATCACTTTCACATAGCGTGGTGGCGACAGCGCCACACCTAGCCGCTGGCCACGGCGCGCACTAGTAGGACACATCTCCGAGCTCATTTACTTGCTCCATGTAGGATTCTGTAGTGAATATTATGCAAAGGTACCGCGAGGATTAAAGGAAGAACGCCTCGCCCTGTACGAAGATAAATGTACGTGGCAGTAAGCTTTTTTGCAGCAAATTCTTAACTGGTGGCTACATAAATTTACAGTAGGAATATTATTTATGTGACAACCGTACCTTTTATTCATCCTCATATATTACTGAAGTTTTTTCTGGTCAGCTCTTTATGTGCCAGCCTTCGTTACATGACGCTTACATACGATGTGAAAATTCATAAAATAAATAGTTCGCTACTTTTTGTGTGTCCATTGTTGTGGCCTGTTTCGTTTTTCACCAAAGCTCCATTTACATATTTCGAACTTCTCGCCCACGCGCTGCCTCACAATACGTCTATCATGCAAAAACCATTCAAATGAAACTGCTACATACATTATGTCCATTTTCCCATTACTGAGCGAGTCTGATTTGCGACTGCAAATTTGATATCTGAATGGCACAATAGCTAAAAAGATTTAAATGAAGAAAGAGATATTAAGATTCATACTAACCAATATCATCATGCTTTTATAACAATATATTTAGGTCTGGTACGGATTTAAATTCATAATTATCTTGAGATTATATCCACGGTCAAATTAAATTGTCTGTATCTATGTAACATCTACATTAATTTCTTCCATACTAATGTATCAATAGAATAGAACTGTTTATATTTGAAACAAGGCAAACATATCTTACAATCAATGAAACAGACGGAGATGACCTACATTTGTACAAACAGGCAGATTCATAAAGCAAATTAGCGCTATACTATTTCTTATTTTGTTTTTATATCTTAAATACTGGGGTAGGTGGCTCAGTGGTATCGAGTCGGCTTGTGGACCAAATTAAATCTACTCCTTTGGCTCTCCCTCCAATAACATCTTTGGGGGCCGAGATCTGCCCCGGCAGAGTGCCACACCCAAGTAATGGGTAAAAGGCGTGATGATATATTTATTTTATTTATTAAATACTGGTCACAGATTTAAATTCGAAGAAGCTAAAATTTTACATTATGAGGTAAAAAAATTAATATTAGAATCTCTATACATTAATTGAGAACCAAAATACAAAAATTCAAGCAAAGCAGTAAATAGTAAGATTAATTTTGACAATGTTATAAAAGATTTAAAATCGTTATTACAAAACCATTAATTCGATTTTTCTGTCTTTTGATTTTTTTGAATTTTATGCTGTGTTGTCAGTTAATTGAAGTTTTTGCTCTTTCTGGTACGAGTTAAGTTTTAGTTTATTATATTGAATTTTTTTTCTGTTCGACGTGTTTTTTACTCTGTTGACGAGAGCTTTTACAGCTAAATGTATTTATGCCTGTACTTTTTGTTTTTTTTAACATACTCAATGGTAATGACGTTTTGTTATTTTTGCGTATATATTACTTTGTTATATTATTTTCTTGTATTCTTTATAGTCGAAGAAATGTTTGACCAAAGTAAACATTTCATAATAAATGATTATATTTCATTAACCTGCAAGCACTCTCCTACACAAAGAAAATATTTTGCAATTTCACGAAACAAGTTTATTTTATCTGAGTTAAAAGAATATTAATTTGTATCAAATTTCATTCATTTTACGAATATGTTTTAATTTTAAACAGAGTTACAGACAAAATGTATTAGCGCTGGTCCACTTTATGAATTCGCCTACAAAATAATTCATTTCTATTAGGTGTAGTCCACCGCATTTTTTGTTAAACGAAAACGATAACAAACAATTCGTTTTCATTCCATATATTAAAATTATTCGTCCTTCGTTTAATAGTATACGAAAGTTAAATATATTGAACAATTTCTTCGTCGTCGTCTTCAAATATGTCTTTGAAATCTATATCTATAATTGACAATTTCTGCTGTTCAGCTCTAACTCAAGAATAAATTTTGATCTATTGTCAAATAGGCCGACTAAATTTATTTTTTGGTTAACACATTTAATCTTGGATTATATTCTAACTAAAATTAGAAATACACAAAATTTAGTTTAAACTACGAATACATTTTATTCTATGGTTGAGTAACTTTAATAGAGTTAGGTAGTTCTTGATCGATCCGGTCAATAGAGCCAGTTCAGCACTAAATGAGAAAGATCCGGGTCGCGACTGGAATAAAAAATATCTGTTGGGTAAATATAGCAAAATGAGACAAAATGATAGTAGTGTTTTTCATATATTACTATACAGGGTGTTTCAGGACTAGTGTAACAAACTTTAACAGCTAATTCCTGAGGTCATTTTGAGCCAAAAATGTCAAATGAACATAGGTCCTATTCCTTCTAGTTTTATTGAAAAGTCATACCTTATTTGTCTTAATTAATTTTATTTATTAATATTAACGAATACGATTTAGAGAACAAAACATAAAATTACACAATTAAATAGACACAGAATAATATAACCAAACATGGAATATGAGACACAATATGAAATAAGATAACAAATTTTTAAAATATTATAGCCTTGAACTCGTATGCATGTTAATATTAATAAATTAAATTAATTAAGTCAAATAAGGTATGACTTTTCAATAAAACTCTGGTTTTCCGAAAGTATCTTGATTAAAAACATTTTAAAATTTCGTGTTATTTATAGAACTTCAACCTCTTGTATTTTGGTAACTAGAAGGAATAGGACTTATGTTCATATGACATATTTGGCTCAAAATGACCTCAGGAATAAGCTGTTAAAGTTTGTTACACTAATCCTGAAATACCCTGTATTGTTAGTTTTACGAAAAAATAAATATTAGTATTAGAAAAAATTTATTTAAAAAAAATATGTTAATTCATATTGTTTCTTAGAAATGATTTATATAGTATCCATACAACTAAAAATATCCTTGTGCGGCTAGGTTCTGATTTTATAAATTTAAACTATTCCATCTGATGGAACATAAAATGTTAATAAGTATGCATGTTTTTAATTTAATTAATTAATAAATTTAAAGTGCCTTTTTGATCTCAGCGCTTTGAAGCAAAAAATATAGAAGTGGAGAGTTAAAAAGTAGTGAAATATAAAAATGTGTAAATGCGTATTTAAAATGTGGGTAGGGATGATGGATGAGAACGATAGTTTCGCCTGTGTTTTGTTCATTCTAAGTCTCGCGCAAGAAGCGTCAGAAGCTTGCTTGGCTTGGCTGCTTGGCGCTCGGCAATCAGAAGGCTTTCCGGAAATAATAAATTGCATGGAATCTCGCAGCTGCGAGGGTTAATGGAATTAAGTTAGTCGTCGGGCCTTTCTTAATCAACGCGGACATTAGTCTTATGCCATTTGGAAACGGCAGAAAACCATGGGTGAAATAATGAGCAACGCTGCTGACTCTCAACTCTAACAGTACTGCATTTAACATCAGGTCAACGCGTTAAGCCACTCTTCTGTTAACCTGGACCCTTCCCTCTTCACTTGACGCTTGCCTTCACGGCTTGCTCTTCCATTTGCCATCTTATGTTCTTGATGAGATTTTATTCTCTAACGGGCTTGAGAGGGACTTTTTTATTTAATCTTCTGTTCGTCTCAAATGTACTTACGACGTAATTATTCAATCACAAGTACAAGAAATATACTCGAGTATTCTGTAGCTCTATAAAAAAACTCAAGCATGCTGGGTAACAAAGTAATTCATTAATTTTGCGTTGACCAGCTTATAAAGAAAATGGAACTATTTTGTCTTGTTGCACTTAATTGGAATTTGAACACAGTTATTCAAACGACAGGTGCACTATGCATGCTAAACTACTAAAACCAATAATATAAATCTGAGAACTATCAAATGAAGCAGTTGCTTCGCAATGACTTACCGCTTATAAACCTAATACGTTTATTATTCATTTCGAATGAAACTTCAGTATTAAGCTCATATATTGTGTTTTGTTCCGAACACCTATGTTTGTTTAATTACACCTTTGATAGATGCAAATTATGTTCACTATGCCACGGCTGCCTGTAAATATAACATTCTGTTATGTTCCACTAAATAGAGTATCAGGAACTCGAAAAACATTCATTGAATATTTATGCATTAGATACATCCTACAATTATTACTTTTCGTCAACAAGAGTCAAGTCTACAACTTATAGCTAATTTATATTAATAATTTAACTTTTTTTTTACTTCATTTTCAATTTTTACTATACAGTGTGTAACTGCAATTGTGTTAAATGTATTTTTAAACAAGCACAGGAGATGCTGCCATTTCTTATAGATTCGTTGTTAGAGAAGTGGGCGTAAGTGAAGATTTACAAAACAGGTGTACAGGAGCGAATGGATGAATGTTTGTTGCGTGATGATGGATTTTGGTTGTGAGAAAAGAAAGAGTTCGTATGGAGGAAGTGTTAATGTGGTCGAAACGGGTATCGTGTGTCAGGATAAGAATGTTGACGGGTTCGTGCTACCCCATTTAATGGGATATAGCGTGATGTTATGTATGTATGTATGTAACTTTAAGGTATTTTTGTAATTTATTTTATACCAGACAGGAATATAGTAGTAGTTATTTTGATAAGAATGCTATTTTTGTACAATTGTAATCTAATTAGTATAAGCTATAACAGATTCCAAAACACTTTTGTAAATATATAAAGTAGCTAACCATATTTTCTCTTCAAAATTAAGCTTTTAATACGTCAAACATAACGAACCTAAGTAAATTTATATTCCCAAAGTAAATTGTTACATTAAAACCGGAACTACCCGCACGTAACGAATGTGTAAAAAAAACAAAATCAAGTTTTTTCCAACACATGTTAAAACATGGAACATTCTATCTGCAATTGCAATGGAATTGTTGAGTTTAAAGGCGATGTATGGAGTGGCCGCGAGAGGCGCTTCAGTGTACGTATGTGCTGTTGATAAAGATGTTACTACCACGCTTTTAATATCCACGTACAGGGTCGGACGAGCATGGACCGGAAAAAATTAACTATCTATCTTCTGGAGTAAAGAATCACATACGTTTTCTTTCTTCTATTTTTTAACATAAATCTTTGCAAATTGTTTTGTCCAAATCCTTTAACTGAAATTCGGATACCCGATTGTACCCCAGACAGTTAAATATGAGTGCTAAGAATACCTTAAAATTATATAAAGAATTTTTTCGCATTTCATATAATAATGCACTATATTTCTATACTCAAAATCATTTAGTAAAGTACTACTTTTCCACATTGCAACCATTACTGCATAGCAACGAATTTTGCATGTGAAGCTCAGTAAAACTCATTTTTATTTCCTGAAGCTTCAGTTACCGTTCAGTAGTTTTTTTTTGCATTACTTTTTCCATTGTCAGAATTTTTTAAACAAAATAAAAATACATCATGTCTAACTTTTAAAAGGGGCCGCATTTTTCATGGCGGATGCGGCCCTGGTCGCGCTGCAGGCGTCCTGCTGGCATCCTGCTGGCGCCCTGTATTTCTACTGCATCGCTACGTGGATTCCAACTACATTGGCTTAATGTAAACACGATTTTTAAACCATTTGTGATATGCATTATCACATTACAGTGCTATTATGTTGCGTTCTTTGTAATTTATACTTGCATTTTTTATACTTTTGACTTTGAACGCTAATTTGTCTTGTATTATTTTTGCTTTAAAATGTCTTTTTTTATATATTTTTGTCTTTCTATTCATATTTATGCAGTTTATTATATTCTACTTGCTAAATAATATATTTTTTGTTTTACCATTTTCCTTTTACTTTGTATGAAATATTTATCTTGTAATCCGGAATAATTATTTGTATACCAAAGGTTGTATAATGAGTCTAGTCAAGATACTTTTAACCAGAGATGTACACAACATTTTTTTGTACGATAGAAAATTAAGAATAAGCGATTTTTAATTATAACTATACAAATTTTGAAAAATGAAAATTATATTTAAAAATTACATTTGTAATCTACAAAAAATCTTGTTGCCATTACCAATGGTCTGCAATTATTTATATAAAATAAGTACATCATTTACAACCCATTGCCATTTTAAAAAAAAATCGTAATTATTATTACGCTAACAATACATTAATCTACATACTTGACAGATATTATTTCAAAGTATTTAAGATATTTTGAAATATTTTTAAATTAAATTTAAATGTATTTCAGTGCCGTGCATACATTGCAATGAATATTTTTATGCATTTATGGAGCAGATAATAAAAATATAAATAAATTGCATACATCGTCTACAGCTGTAGTTAAAGTTATGAAATCAAATAAGATTTTCAAATAATTTTCTATTATTATTTATACATAAATTTAATGTCTACAAACTTATTACAATACGTCCAAGTAATAACTTAATAAGTATGTGTAATATATGTTTCATTTGTTATAACAGTAATAGCGTGTGTCAAAAGATCAGAGTTCAGGTTTCTCAATTGAGTACATGATTCACCTTAATAAGAGATTGTTGAAAGAGTTATTTTGTTATAGTGTCATATTTTGTTACAGCCTTGGTCCTAGAGTTACAAGTAATTTCAAAAATACTTTCCAAGAAAGTTCTAATTTCTCATTTTCAATTCAATAATGAAAAAACTTGTCGGATTACATATTAATATCACAGTAACAAATTTGTTTTTAGCAGATTCTCCAGTTTTATTACAAAGAACTAATTAACATTTTCTGTTTGAGTAAAGGAACAAGGCGCCTCAATCACAACTTCTACTTAATTAAAACTGAAATGAAAAAGAATTCCAGTTGTGGCAGTGCAAGCTGTACCCAGACCATTTAAATTATTTTAGGCAAAGAAGAATATTAATGACTTTGCATAAGTGCCGTTTGCGCGAACCGTTTGAACCGATACCATTGAGAGATTTATGCAGCTTATTATGCGAATATTTCATAATGATAAACAATAGTCAATAGCGCAATGATAAAGGAATATACATCATTGTTTGTTCTATATTCGCATATATTTCAATCTAGTTTAACAACAATTCAAACTGCAATAGAAATACTCGGGACCTGAATTAAATTTGCTAATTATTTATTTATCATGTGCTACCAAACAATCAGTTCTAAATATTACGCAATATGTCCTAATACTATATATTTAAACTAATTAATAGAGAAATAACAATGCATACGTATCGATTACACTGCATGTACATTCGCATTTATAATAAATTGTATTGATTAGGTAATTAGCGAAGATAAGGTATTTTTGGAGTGTGTATATGAGATTTTAAAAAACATGTTGTTATAAAAAAGTAAGGGTCAGTTACATAAGCTAATTGGGCCTTATGAAACCGCAATGTTCCATAGAAAAATTGTAGGAATACTATTCTTACGAGATTTATAATGGGGTAGATGACTCAGTTGTATCGAGTCGACCTGTGGATCATGAAAACCCTGGTTCGATCCCCACAGTCGACAAACAATTTTCTCAAATTTATATACCTCTGTGGCTCCCCCTGCACTAACATCTTTGAGGGGCGTGATTTGACTTCCGGTAACCGCACTTCACGCGAAAAAATATACCACTTACCGAGATTTGCTATGGCAGAATGCCACACCCAGTAAATGGGTAAAAGGCGTGATGATATATTAATTTAATTTATTTACATATTGATAATAACAAACTTCTGACATAAATATTTACTTGTTCATTAATATCCACAAAATCTTTGCTTAACACTGTTTTTGTTTTTATTTGACGAGTTATGTAATAGTATTTAGTGAAAGTGTTTCAGAAAATTGTACTCCTACAGAAATTAAGGAAGACACAAAATGTACAGTGCAAAATATTCGATGTTGAAGACGATGCTAGTAATTCAAGATAATATTGGCATAAGCAAGTTCTCCATATTAATAACTTTTCTTAAAACGAGATCAAGTTTACCAATAAAACAAATAATAACTTTCTAATTATAGTTTTATTTTCCATATTTAAGATGTTAATGTTTATTGAACATACAAATGATTAGTAAAAACTATACGGGGCTAATGATATGCCGGGTCAGATGTCAGATCAGATTTCGGACCGACGGATGTCGGATGAAATTTAGAATATGATTGTATTTCGTAACGAATGACGATTTGATCTTGGATTAAATCGAATCTGATCTATTTTTGAATCGAGTCAAATTGGCTCTGTTTTTGAATTGAGTCGGATCAGCTTCAATCAAATATTAAAATTGTCTAAAATGACCATTTCTTATACCAATCTTTACCTGCCCGCTTGCCATTTATGTCACAGTGACATTACATATCACTTCTACTAATTTTTAATTTATATCATAAATAAAATAAATAACTATATCATCATGCCTTTTACCTATTACTGGGTGTGGCACTCTGCCTAAGCAGATCTCGGTAAGTGATATATTTATATCATGGAAGCTATAAATAAATCAACGATTTAAATAATAAAAATAAATGGATGAAATTTGGCATGGAGGTAGTATATTATTAGTAGTGTTAATGATTAAACTTTGGATTCGCTGAATGCAGCCGTCAGGAAATATACAGATTCTAACATAATTATCTCGCAAATTGAATATTAATAGTTTCTACAAAATGAGTATAACTCAGTTGAAATTTCTGATATGCCTCAACGAATACGATAATGTCAATATAAACAAGCTAATGAATTTGAGAGTGGTCATATTGTGGATATGCGTGAGGGCGCTATATCAATGTGTGATATAGCGATTCATATAAACCAAAACATTTGCATGATTTCACGCATATGGAGACGGTGGTAAAGAAATAAATATATATATAATAAACGCTCTAATGCATTGCTGTCAAACTTTGTAACTGTAACTATGGTATTACGATGATGTGATTAGCGTTACAATATTTGAATCTAAAGATCCCAAGTTAGAATTCCACTCAAGATAAAAATATATGAACTACCACATTGCGGCTCGGTGACTCTGGACCCTATACTTTCATTGAGATTAAGTTTCTCTTGTACAAAGCAGAATAAATTAATAAATAAAGATTTCAAATATCTATGCTCGCACATTTGATGTCACATAGCTTAATGTTATGTATGTATATTAGTTCCAGATAATTTAAATAGGACATTCAGTTAAAATAATGGATAGTTTTTCAATATAACGTTATATTTCATAAATGGAATATGGTATAAATATTCGCATAATGTTTGTGATTTAGATTAAAGTGTAACTCCTGAAAGTATCTTATGCTTCATATTATATTTTAATTTCGCAACAAGATGAAATTAATTTGGGGGAACTTTTGATTCCTTTGTGTACCTCATCAATGGATCCTGGATGGTGGAATTCTCTTTGCTCCTCGTTTTGCCATTTTGGTTCGATTCGATTCGGCGGTGAATTATTAAAAATCCTTTTTCCTAAAAGTGAACCGATCAGAAGACCATAATAATCTCTTAAATTGAAATTAATAAAAGCCCAATTTGCAGAATTTGTAATTTGACTTGCTTATTCCCGAATAATTTTCTGGCGATTTTTTGTTCTTATTGTAAATTCAAGTTAATTAACTTTAGTGTTCGCGATCAGCTTTATTGATAAAATCAAATTAAAATTCTTTAACTTGCAGAGAACTGGGTCGATTTTCAAGTTGAAATTGAAATCTTCTCGAAATACCCCCAATGTAGTTTTGTTAATTTGTTATTTCTCAGACACACACAGACATTCAGACTGCTCACAAAAAAGCGGATCTATTTTAAAAAATGTGTATCTTTAAAATTATAATTCCCGGTTCCATCACAGATACTTCAGAATATCTTATTTTTATATTACTAAGAAATAACTGTCAGGAAAATTTTGACAAACGTTAAATAATCGAAGTTAAAATTACTATAAAAATTTAATCGGTGCAATTTCTCAACAGTGAAAGTAATAATTATATTTATTAAAATTTGGAGCTCAAAAATTTATTTTAAATTGGCTATTATAACCAAAAGCAGGTGCGATGGCCGAGAATGGTACTGCACATCTCTTAACATACTGTGACGTCATCCAAACCAAGGTTCGTCAGTTTGAATCCGCCTGCTGACAATATGTGATTCGTCGTAAAATATAAAAATACAGTTACATGTATTTATCGCACTCGGGTGCTATAAGATAGTCACTTATAACTACGTCTTAAATCATTTGACTGAAGAAACCGGCAGCACGACAATGTAAAACCTGCGGCTCTGAGTGCCCGGTCCTATATGTTGTAAAACGGAATGATGGGACGTTATTATTATTATTATAACCAAAATACGTTATAGATCTAAATTTTAGATCAAAACTAGACATTTATTTGACCATTTACAAAACATTCTTTCAATGTACTGGTATAAAGAGAACAAAATGAAGAAATCCTTTAAAATAAATATTTCTTTGCTAAGCTAGTTCTAAGGAATAGTACAATTGGGCAAAAATCCAACAGCTACTGAAATTAACCAAATTAAATTCAATTCAATTCTCTGTTGTACGATGTGATGGTTATCATAAATAATTAATTATAATGTAAAATTGAATATCTTGTGCGTTTTTAAAATAATTGTGCTATGCTAATGTTTTTAAGTGTGACTTTTTTTTTGAATTATTAATCAATGGTAAAAGCTACTTATGGATGTCGAACGGAACAAATACTTATAACATTTGTTTGGCAGTCGAAAGAACTTATCTATAGTTGAGGTATTTTCTTGAAAAGTTGTCAAACTTTTTAAGAATAAATTGAGAATATATATGCGCGATTCTTTTTCTCTTCTCATAGTGAGTCGCCAAACACATCTATCTACATGCCGAGCTGAATATCACGTAACGGATGAGTTCAATCGTTCAGTTCACTGAAACTTTTCAAAGATACACATCATCGGAAACAACTTCGCATTAAGAGTTGCTATTTTCCAATTTTTACAATCAGTTCGAAATACCGAGTAGGTTACGTAGCACTCGTCAACTCTTCTTACACCATTAAAATTTTCCTAATTTGTTGATATTATAAATAAAATTTATTACAAAATTTTGAACCTAATGTTAGTTCAATAAATTTGAAATTTTCCTACAAAAAAATATTTTTTTCTCAAATGTTTTAAAACTGTTTGACTGCGAAAATATACTAATGTCAATCATTATGCAAAACATTCAATCAGTAAGCATAATTTTATACCGATTATTTTCATAATTATATTATAAGCCAATCAGAATGGTTCATTTTGACAAAATCCCTGTAACATATAGGCAATCGTTTTTCATACCGAAAATTTTAACATTTAAATAATAATTTATAACGTAAAATAGTGAACTCAGGTAATAATCAATCGAATATAAATGGGGCCATGAATTTATTTGGTAAAATTTCTCATAATTTAAACAACTCGTGTCAAAAATGACATAATTAGATCTTGACAGCGTAGCTGTCCGTTTTTCACAAGAACTATTCGAAATTTAACTGATATATTCTCGATGTAGTACCTCTGATAAATAAAATCCCACTACTAAAGTTAAATCCGTGTGATTATATTCTGTCAATTTGACACAAAATTATATAATTTTATTTGTTCTATGCTTTTATTTTGACACCATATTATTTTATTGATCTCGGGATATTATCTTATCAAATAGAACATAACTTCTCAGATTTTTTAGATAAATGTTTTGTTTTTCTTGTAGCAAATTCATTTGATAAAACTCACATTAGGTAATAGCCTTATATCCTTACGAGTTTCATACAATATTTTTTCTACTCTTGGTCTAATAAATACGAAAGAGTGTTTTCGAAATTATGAAATTTTGACATATTAATGACAGTTATAAATTCAAAAAATAAAAGAATAACACATCAGAATTCGTCTACCAAGATATCTTAATTATTTTGTGTTGCTATGTTACCTCATTATTTCACTAGTTAAATAATGCAGTTCATTACCTAACTCAAATAAGTGAAATAAAACGTCTATATCCTAACGGAAGTAGAAAAAATACAATATCCTACGAACTCGGGATTTATCATGCAGTTTGCTAGCTGCTAAGTTAAAAAAATTGTACAAAATAAAAATCAGGAAGTCTGATACTATTACATGTTATAAACTTAGTTGGCTAAAGATTCCTATTACTAGTTTATCTCCATATTTGTGGTTTAAAGTGGTTAAATTTATATGTAAACTTCAAGTAGACTTTGTGCACGACATGAATTCATAGACAGTTGCCGATGTGACAAAATGGTTATCGTGTAAGCAAGAAGAGTCGCGAATATGAAATTCTAAAAAATCTGAGACATGCATAATTCAGTGGACGCAATTTCGATCTCAGTGCTGCGGGTGCCGGCGTCAGTTCCCGGTTTCCAGTCCCGGTTCTCGGTCCTGGATGCCAGTTGCGTTCATCAGCCTGCGAGACTGGTTCATACATAACCCATCCAGAGTTCATGCGGGCCTTGTCTCACCTCGGCTTTGTCTTTGCGAAATTCTGATGCACATTTACACCATTCCTATTTTGACCTTTTTTTCTTTTTTCTGTAACATCTATAGTTTTTGTCATGAATATTGACGGATTAATGCAACATTTTACACATGCCTTCCTGTTATTTGTCAATTACAATTATCAAGTTAAAGCTCTAGAAAAGGTATCAAGTTTATCAATAGCAAACAGTACCAGTAATACGTAAAATGTTATTTTTATTATTTAATATAGACGATCAGTATGGGTATCTGCTATTCTTGTATACAAATAAATGTTCTAAACCCTTCTGCTTTATCTAGAAAGTAGATATTATTGATGGATTTTAATAATAAAGATACAATGAGGCCGTCCTGTGGATTTCATTACCAGTGCTGTTTTCACTATTATTGCCCCACATTTTTACTTTACCACAATTCAAAAAAAGTATTCTTAATTTAAAATTTATAGCCTGAAGTGGTATAATACCCATAGCTTTTACTTTTACATTGCCAAACTTCTTGATTTTATTGTCGAAACCAATGCCATTACCATTACCCATTCTCCGCATTATAAACTATTCACTATCGTAACACTAATATTTTACTTAGAATAGGTGTAATAGTTTCGGAAGGTATATTCATTGCAGCTCTAGGTCTCTAAATAAAAATATAATCTTTAAAACATAATCTCAATTTTAAATAGAAATTTGTCCCGCGTGATGGTCGCGCGGGTTGAGGGCCTGACTCGCAACCATAAGGTCGTGGGTTCGGGTCCCGCCCGTGGCGACCATACAAAGGACATATCGGCATATGACCTTAGTAGTTGGTCCGATATATAAATTTTAAAAAAAAATAGAAATATTAACTTCCCTACTTTCAGGAAAAGGAATTGTTGGCCCATTAGCTTCTTTTTTCGCATAAAAAAATCACACAGGGAAACGATCAAAGTTTTTATCCTTTTAGATATTTATTTATTTAATAAAAAAAAGTGTCCAAGATAAATTACGTCAAAAGTGCTGTGGATCTTGAGAACCCTGGTTCGATTCTCACAGCCGATAAACAATTTTCACCAAATTAAATCTACCCCTGTGACTCCCCCTCCACTAACATCTTTAGGGGCCTTGATTTGACGGCTGATAATTGCACTTCACACAATGAAATATATAACTTATCGAGATCTGCTACGGCAGAGTGCCACATAGACTAGAACAAATTTTCACGCGAGAATAAGAGACATGATGCGATAGAATTTCAAAGTATTGCACAATTATTGAAATAATTTAGTTGTCTTTTCTTATACTTTTTACTACCTTGAAATATGGATATCCTAATACAAAATAAGAATATGTTTTCAATGAAACAAACTACTTGACAGCCACCGAAGGTACTTGTGACGTCACAAGTTTAATACAGAACTTTAAAAAATCATCTCGCCTTATATAAAGTATTTTGTCACCACGTTCTCACTGAGCGTTATAGATTTTCATGAAGTTTTATAAATAACATTTGGTGGAGGAGCCCATTTTGATGTACGTCAACAAGTCCTTTATGTAGCCCGAATATTCGCGTCTATTCGATATTAATTGACAAAGTTTCCATGGCTGCTTAGATTCATAGTTTGTAGGAAATTTTGTCAATATATTTTAATTAATTCATATATTAAATAAAGTGTGTGAATTGTAGTAGTATTTTCAAATACAGTTTGGTAATATAATTGTTTTCCGAACTAATTGAATGGATTAGTTGAATGCTTGTTGCGTGAACGTAAGATTTCGAGTGGAAAAAATAAACAAGAATGAAAAATTATAAATAATATAAGTAGTGTGGGATGATTAATTGGATGATACATGTTTCAAGGGTTCGTATTATCTTATTTGTGTGAGACATTGCAAGATATAATGCATGTATTCACATAAGAGTATTCTGTAACTACCTGAAGTTTCATTATACGGTCGATTAGAGAATTGGAAGTAATTGTAATTAGTCGAAGTGGGAGAGATTGAAATGCTCACCTCTGCACCTCAGTGTTGATGTTGACGCACGATGGTGGGTGTCGGCCTTGTGACGTGGCTGCACACGCGGTTTGACATTCGATGTATTTGTATTTACGCCACGTGAGCAATTAGGTTTCAGCGTTTGCGCAGCGTGCTTTGCGTTAACTTACTCTGCTTCGAAGAATACCCTGTCTCCCTGTGCCGGTGAGGCTGTCGAACACCGAACAGGATTTTAAATTATTTATGGAATTTTAAATTGCTGCTTTCAAGAAGAACAAAGTTTTGTTATGTTTTTTTAAGTGTGTTAAAGACGTCGCTGGAAAATAGGTTGGAAACTAAAATTTTACTGGGAATTGATTTTTCCTTATTATGCATTGTTTTTCGATAGTTTTTCTATTATCTATCTACTTATTTATTTATTTATGACTCTACAAAACAGGAACTTCTGCATTGCATTTACATTGAAGAGCAGCCATATCTTATCACTCGAACGTAGGTGTAATATTTTTTGTGAAAAATTATTGAATAAAAAATAGTATATTGTATTATTAGTGAAGAAAGGGTTTAATTGCAAAACGAATACGAAAGTTGAAGCACGGGCAATGACGAGTTTTCCAATAGTACGAGTTTTGCAATTGCCTTTTCCTACGTATGTTACATACTATTTTTTTCAAAATTAAACGAGATACCTTTTTACGTTTGCGATACAAAAAAAAATATTTTGACATTTTTTAAAAAACACGACAAAAATGCAGTTTTACTGTCTTGGCTATGACAGTGTAGCCTCGGAAATAAATCTACTACTTTTTAGCTTCGTTAAACAAATAACTATTTGTTCATTTTCACATCTTTATAATAAATAATATAAATTTCACTGGGTTTAGATTTGAACTAGGAGTAAATATTTGCTACTTGTGTTTCATAATTGCATTTTAGATTTAATATTCGTCACTTAAATTTTATAATTGCCACTAGAAATTAATATTTGTTATTTGAGTTTAATACTTGCCATTCAAATTTATTATTTGTCGCATGGATGTAATATTCCACAAAAACCGAATAATGGCTAGCTTGTGTTGGTGGGAATTTTATGAGCTTAGGGTTTGTTTACTAAAAGTGAGATCAAAGCGAACTAAAAATAAATTGCACTAAAATTGATTGTAATGGCTTATTTGTGTTGGTCATAGGTGCTACTAAAACTGAATGCTTGCGTTTAGCATTAAATTCAAATTTTCAAACCTAGTGGCAAATAAAAATTCCAAAAGGATTTTAAAAAATCATAACGCATGTATTAATGACTGAACGATTTATGTTTATTTCATTTTGTTTTCCTTTTATCGCAAAAAATAAAATATATAGCATTACACTTACAGCAAATTGATTAATTATATTAGTATTTACATTCTTAAATTTAAATTTTTGCATTAGAATATCTTTTATTTCTTTTAAATAGTATTATTATTTTATATTTTAAACTGCAGCACTAAATTTTTCTGCATCCATTCTATCCAAATTATGATAAAATTTGCACATTAGACGCCACTGCTTAGACAAGTTACAATTGACATTGACAGTTGGACTGAAAATAAAGCATTCTCTACTTGATTTAATCTTTTTAATGAATTTTAATTTAATAACTCTTTTGCGAGTAAATGAAACATCAGAGGAGAATACAAAAAATTGTTTGATACTCCTTCAATCCTCCTTATTTACCATGTAAGCGTTGGAAGTACACTTATTCTGTATATCAGATTGAATGATTTACTCGACTCCATTTTATAGTCGATGTTATTTCTATGCCAAAACACTTAAATAGTTATAAAAATCCTTCACAGTGTATTTTACTGATTGAGTTTTTCCCAATTACAGAAAAGTTTTCATTTAAGCAAGGATAAAGACTGAAGCTTTTTACGTCTAGTGCATAATTCAGATTCCATCATCCCTTTTATCCCTGATTTTCTGACTTCATCCGCATGGAAGCGGTGAACTAACAGACATTGTGCCAACATAAATGGATTGCGAGGCCGTGGGTGTCAACAGATTCTTCACGAGGAGAGAGTTCTAGTGTTTCGACCAGAAAGATCACACTTTGTGGCCATTACCTCGCTTGTTTGCTTTCTGTATCATCGACTAATTATACACTTTATCTGAAGTATTCTTGAGAGTGATTCGAAAATATTAGGGTACGTTTTAATTATTAACGTACTATTAAGGGAATATTGAATATTTGAAAATGATTCTTAATATCATTACATATTTTAACCATCTACGTATGTTGTCTGCGCTTGCAGATTTGAATAACTTTTGCATTGTTTGATATCAACCATTATTTATAGCACTCCCAGATGTTAGTAGGGATCATAGTGTGTGCAACTGTGCATGTTGAACGTATAGCGAATGAAAGGTTGGTAAATAAGTGTATGTTTGTAAAATTGAGGCTAGAAATAAGTGATCGGAGAGATGTAAAGATTTTTAACGTGAACTAATGATTCCGAGTATGAGAGATAAATGAATTTATAGAAGAAAAATTTGTAGACTAATTAATAGATGAAAAATTAATAAGAGTCACAATATCTTGTTAACTTGTTTTTTTATCAATTTTATATAATTAAATCCAGAATTTTAATATACCTTAAACAACTTCTGTAGTTTGCAGTTAACTGAAACTTTCTAAGATCTTTTTAACTTTATTCTCAAGTAACTTTTACAACTTTTAATTTATTCAATATTTGCGACATGTTTATTAAAACTCGTCCAGTGAATCCTTCCAAGTCAAGTCATTTATTTTTGCCTTGTTCACAATAATCCCCATGTCATTATTTTATCATGATGACAAACAATTTATCACTCGTAACACATAATCTCTTTTTGGAAAAATTCGTCCGGATCGCGTTGGGTGTTTCATCTCTACGACTTCGGCTCCATCTCTGGTTGTAATTTCGAATGAGGAACGACGTCCGAAAATTGCCTAGTGCGCTACATAATTATCTGTCAAGATTCAGTGCCCGACGGTCCGAGACGGCGACGGGAGCGACGGGACGGTGGTAGAGCGAAGAGGCCCACCGGCTGCTGTGAGTGAGGTCTTAGTTGGCGGTGACCATCCATCATTGTCGCCCTGCTGTCTCCTTCCCGTTGTTTCTATCGTGATTCTTTTGTTCTTCATTATCTGCTTCACTCGTAGATGTCACTCGCTGTGTCTTCATCCAGTTTGCACTGAACTTGCGACACATACTTAACGATATACCATCAATAGAAAATTGAATTATTACCTAAACAGGTTATGTTCCAATCTGTAAATCTGTGCGTCTCAAACGAACAATAACTAGTCGGATATCTCCCGGTATATGATATGGTTAGAACTGGTAACAGATACAGAAATAAAGCTACAGTTTATTCATTTAACTTGTGGCGACATTTAGTAGAAAGATACATTTATTTTATTAGAATTTTTAAATTGATGATATCAAACGGATGACAGCAACTTTCAAAGCGATTCTACAACACAACTTCTGATCTGTTTTACATTATGTAAAACTTGCTAGAATAAATGTATAGCATACAAATGGAGCTAGTTTGAAATAAAATATCAATAGATAAAACTAACAACTCACTCGAAACTCATTCACTCATTATTAATCTGGATGGAATCGTTTAGCGGAATTTTGCGTGTGCTCAACAGACACGGCACGATACATAATTTAAAAATTACAAGCTAATAAATAATGCATGCCGACGAAGCAATCTTTCAAAACGTAACGTTCATAATAGCAGTGGATATTGTCACAGGTTAGGAACAGCGACAGCGACACGGACATTTGTGAGTAGCACAGCAGCCAACGTGATGAAAAATAAAATAAATGAATCACATGTCAAGAGAGTCAGATATCAACGGCGACGCGCAAGGTGGCGAAGAATAAGTGATGGAAAACATTTTTATATAAAAAGTTGTATCTATTTTATTTTTCTTATTATGCAGACTATAGAGTGTATTTTTATTTGGGTTTCTTATTGGGATCTCGGAAACAAGAGATACAAAGTCTGATAAATTACTAAAGTAATGTCATTTCAGGAGGCGATTAAATGACGTGTTAGCTTTTTCAAAATAATGCATAGATGACTAAATAAAAGTGAAAATATAAATTCAACCGGTTTCCAAGTTTTCATTCGAAACGTTTTCTTTTATTATTTTTAAATAATGACGTCTTCCACAAACTACTAAATTATTATATTAAGAACTTGCACAAGGCACAATCAAAATTTAAAAAATGTTTGACTACCGTTAATTCAGAGCATTACGGTCATTCTTTAACCCTTTATCTCACTCATCTTGTCTATTTAGAATTCTTTCTACTCTCCATGTATTCTGTCGTCGTCTAACTAAGAGCTAATTATGAGATTATTGTTCAGTTCACATTATTAAATACATATCTAATATGTTATTATTTCTTAATGTTTCTTAGGTAAAATGGTTGTTAAATAATGCCTAGTTCTAAACATTGATTAGGTTTATACAAATCAGTGAAGGGAAAGTTAAACTGAATGTTATAGATTAAGAAATCATGCTAGTGGTAATTAAACATTTGACTAAATTAATCTTATTTTAAAATTTATAAGATAATAATTCACTTTGAATTAAAACCAATTTATTTTGAACTTCCATTATCTTTATTAGTGAAAATACTTTGAACATTTATTACAAATTTTTGCGCTATCGAAGCTTAGTGTAATCTTACTGTTTATTTATTTTTCGTTCTTAAGTAATTGACATCCATGCACATTTTTAATTAATTGCCACGAAAATTGAATATCTAAATGATAGAGTAGATCATTTATTTGACTACAATTATATGCGAGCTCGACTGTTTGAGATTTTCAATTTCTTAAGTCCGCGGTAATAATTTGTTATTTTAAATTATTACAGCTTAATAAACAGCAATTAAGACATTCTTCAATTTTTTCAATTGAGATGAAGTTTAAATTAATAGTGGAGGATCCTATTTTAGCTCCATAATAGTAAGTCATTTCACACGAGCGATAAGTATTTTTCCGGGCAATTGTTTTATCGTACAATAAAAAACTCATACGATAAGCCTAAGTACATTGATTGCAATAGCAGGTTTAACACAGCGCCATTGCGGTAAAATTATCGTACGATAAAATATCATTAGTGTGAAATGACCCTAAGAGATAATGAAATAAGTTTCAAATAAAAATTATACATATTTTTAAGGTACTACACGCAATAGTTATTTGTGTACGTATCTAGGCCGCGAAATGATCGATTATGTACGTCGAAGAAAAGTTAGATAGCTGATGCAGACTATGTTCTGAACGTACCAAATCATTTCGCGGCCGAAGTGTACACACATTTTTTCATACTGCATAATGTTTATTAAACAATTTAATTTTGAAATCATGGTTATTATAAATATGAATATGTAACCAAGTAGAAGTTTTCAGAAAAACAACAAGTTGTGTATTTATCGATGGCATTCTGTAATCATGTTTTCATTGGGTTAAAACAGCCTGCCAAGGTAGCTGACAGCCCGGTAAAGAATTTTTGATGGACTGTTGACAAAAATTGTGCGCGTAAATGTCAACTTTGTTTGACAGTTGTGTGAAAATATTTTTGTGACAAATTTTCGTAATATAACATAAATTTGTAACTCTTCAAACCCCTATCGCTTTTCTCTTGCGTACGCCCCTGATTTAAATACATTTACCAACCCATAAATCATGACCCCAGAAACAAATTACTACTGATGATTGATGGTTAGTTCATAGTTTTATGAAAGGGAATTACTATAGTTGACTGGGCGTGCATAACACATACTTATTATGAATATTAAATACTTAAGAAGGTGAGTTCGTAAGTAAGTTAGATGATGATAATTGCCGCTTGTCAATACAAATAAACGACGTAGGTAATTGTTTCTGTACAGGCAATCAATTTTGTACACAGTAATTCAGTGTTTAATGTATTGGCAGTAATGATAAGTCTTCCACCTATATAGTATGAATATCGCATCTGTCATCGCTGAGCTTTGAGTACTGATTCTCGATAGCGTGATAATATCTTGCCTAATGACCAAATTCTATCATAAACAAATGACTTGATTGTCAAGAAAATTAACACAGAGTAGGTACTGCAAATTAGCATAAAATAAAAAAACACCATTTAACGCATTCTTCTCTAATCATTATTCATATACCTAAGCCAAAAATGAGGATGAATCGACATTTCGAGTATATACACCAAACACATTTCACAAACGTGATGTACACACTTGTTTCTTATACAATTAAAAATCGTTTTCATACAAATGTTTTTGTGACATTTATTTCCATCAAATATTTGATAGATTGGGACTACCATGATGTGGTGAAGCCGCCGCTTCAGGCCCCACTTTGAAGAAGCCTCAACTTCTGAGGAAAAGTAAACTGTCGATTTTAAAATGCTTATGGAGACTTTAATTTCTGATGTTATGGATTTTACTATTCAAATCGCATCTAGTTAGTGACTATTATTAAATATAGAGGATTAGTCTCTGAATATTCTAGATTATAACAATCCAATTGACATTTTTGCGTAAAATAAAGCAAGTTACATATATATATATATATATATATATATATATATATATATATATATATATATATATATATATATATATATATATATATATATATGCTAACTTGCAATGCAATAGAAATGTTTGGTACCGAAATTGTCTTACTTATTATTAATATGATTTATCGTGCAATTATCTTCGATAACCATTCTTATCCTAACATACAACTTTTGCTTCATCCACATTCATATTCTACTTATACAAATTCGTTTATTCCTTGTTTCGGAATTTTTCTCCAAAAACCTTCAATCATATCCATCCAATTATTCCTGGGCTATCCACATAATTTCTCGCCTTTAATATGATGAGCATACACTTGTTTCCTGAATAATACCATTATCAAGTTATTATAAAGATACTATAATAGCTGTCCTTGTTTATTTGAACGTGTAATGAAGTTTGACGGAAAAATTACATTATTTAAACAAATAACAAAGCATGATTTTACTGTGATTCTCTTTCGCTCATGTATAACATATATCTCTGCGAAAGAAAAAGAAGTCCCGGGTCACACGCGCTTACCTAGCGGGTCGTGAAATAGAACATTTCAAGTGGTAACACACCTCTCCATGTGTCGTCATCATCAATTTACCGTAGTGTGAAGGCGTCGGTTGACAGTTCCACGTCGTCGCCGCTAGAGAGAGCTAATGAAAATTTCAAGGCTAATCCTACCGCGATGTAAATAAACAAGGGTCGCCAGGATACCACTGCAACTGCGGCTCGGCTGTCACTTGTTTGTTTAAGTGTTGAATTCGTTATTGACTATTTGCAATGTTTAGAATGCGGTTTGCACTCCAACTGATGTGTGCTGCCGACCGCTAAAACCCACATAAACGGACAATATAATAGAATACAAAGTTTGATCAGTCTAGTCTGAATTCTGATTAGTTCGCTACAGAACCACTAACGTTTCTCCAATGTTTAACTATTTAAACTAATGTGCAAATAAAAATATGCATCGAACTTATCGACTGGTAGCACAAGATCTGGTTTTGCCTGTTTTAAGAGCAGTGTATTTGTGTGTTTTAGCCAGGGTTCGAAGATATATATCGATCGATATATATATCATGATATTTATTTTGGTATATATCGTCATATTTTTGCAATGATATATATCCATTATATAAAAATATGAAATAGTTTTTGAGATATAGCCTCCGGAGAAGTGAAATTTTTCGAATTTTTCAGTTTTTCTACTTTTCCGAGGCTATATCTCGAAAACTAAATGTGATATGAAAACGCGCTCAACGGCATTAATTTTCTCGTGCTTCAGTTAACTTACAAACATAGTTTCAGCGATTTTTATTTTTTTCTATTTTCCGCCAAAAAAAATCGCAAAACATTTTCTCTAAAACCAGAAGTCATATGCATTTGAAGATTGCACCACTGGATTCAGTGGGTCAAAATACATATGTATGTAAATTTTCGTTTTAATAATCCTACGATTAAGGATTTTTGGGAAAATTTAATTAAAATCTGAAAAAACCAAAGGGGTACCCCTTAAGAAATAATTAAAAATATTAAATTGCATAAAATTGTATGAAAATGTGCTTACAAGTCAATTCGGACACGGGGAATTCAACACCGTTGAGCGCATTTCCATATCTTGTTTAGTTTTTGAGATATAGCCTCCGGAACAGTGAAATTTTTCGAATTTTTCAGTTTTTCTACTTTTCCGAGGCTATATCTCAAAAACTAAATGTGATATGAAAACGCGCTCAACGGCATTAATTTTCTCGTGCTTCAGTTAACTTATAAACATAGTTTCAGCGATTTTTATTTTTTTTCAATTTTCCGCCAAAAAAATCGCAAAAAGCGGTATTTTAACATTTTCTCTAAAACCAGAAGTCATATGCATTTGAAGATTGCACCACTGGATTCAGTGGGTCAAAATACATATGTATGTAAATTTTCGTTTTAATAATCCTACGATTAAGGATTTTTGGGAAAATTGAATTAAAATCTGAAAAAACCAAAGGGGTACCCCTTAGGAAATAATTAAAAATATTAAATTGCATAAAATTGTATGAAAATTTGCTTACAAGTCAATTCGGACACGGGGAATTCAACGCCGTTGAGCGTATTTCCATATCTTGTTTAGTTTTTGAGATATAGCCTCCGGAAAAGTGAAATTTTTCGAATTTTTCAGTTTTTCTACTTTTCCGAGGCTATATCTCGAAAACTAAATGTGATATGAAAACGCGCTCAACGGCATTAATTTTCTCGTGCTTCAGTTAACTTATAAACCGGGTTCGAAGATATATATCCATTATATAAAAATATCAAATAGTCTATAATAAATACAGTATACCTCTCATTATTACTTTCATTAATTCTGTTAAAATTATATTCTAAAGATAATTCTTACTTTACTAGCTTTTGACTAACTTCACATCAACGACATATATCCAAATTGTGTGTCATTTGTGATGTCATTAACGGCAAAGTCTGAACCATTTCCAAAATTTTTATTTGGTACTCATTTTAGAAATACAAATACAAAACTATCAATAAGTCAGAGTGGCCAAATAAAAGTACATTTATTGAACTATGTGAACAGTTACACACTGCTGTAACAGCAACAGCAGGGCTGGAACGATATTTCTCCACTTTTGGCATTGTCCAATCTCAATTACGTAATCGTCTCGGTAACGCCAAAGCCGGTAAATTAGTTTTTATGTTTAAATATTTAAACCAAAAAGAAACTACAAAAAAAAACTAATTTAGATTGGATTTGGCCAAGTGAGTCTATCTGCAACGCTATGTTCAGGAAGTTCATCAGAAGATGATGATTTGCCCCTATTTAGGATATAGGATTATTTAAATATTCTTACTATTCTTAGTACTATATAATATTTGTGTATCCATTCAATGTATATTTACTTTTTTTCATTACCTATGTTAATTTTTTATTTAGGAGTAATAATTTATTTTGTATTTCCTATTGTGATAATAAATGTGTACAAAAACTAAAATTAAAAAATAAATATCCAAAAAGTGATATTTATCTGATATATATCAGATATTTTGATATTTATTATAAATATCATGATATTTACGAACCCTGGTTTTAGCTATATCTCTAACATGTTAAAACCGTGCTCCTAGAACACCCAAAAACAGAGCTTGTGCTACCAGCCATTATTTCTATTTTATTATAAAGCAACGATTGAAAAACGAAATAAAATGTTCGCTAAAGACAATAAAATTTACATTTACCTCTTATTTATTCTACAATGTACATAAAAGATAATAATAATAATAGCTGTTCTTATTCTTCCGCCCTTTGTTTCACCGTTACTTACAGTTCTTATAGTTTTGTTGTATATCGCATTGTATTTTTTATTTACAATGAAATTATTGTTTGTTCATATTTAGTATTATTTTAAGTTTAAATGCTTCTCTGACATAAAAATATACAATACTATATATTCTACCAATTTTACTACAAACAATATTTTTAAAAATAAATTAGGAATGTTTGACAGAAAAGAATAAAGTTAAGCAACTGTTAGTCTCAATTTAGAATGCAACTTCCCAGTACTGTCCCAATCTCTTCCAAGACAATTCAGGGCACACACATCGTGGTATTACATTGCGGAAGATTCAGCATCAGGTCTACCATGAGCTTGCGTTGTCTGGGCGTGACGCTATCACTCAAATCGTTCCAAATATGATGTCCACGTCTGTGGCGACGCGACTGAAATTCCAACCGGCTGCTGTCCGTTACACCTGCGATTAGCACGCGCAGCACGTTTCACGGGGGGAAACTAAAAGCCTAACATTGCACGAAAACTTTTGCAGCAAATTGCACCCACGAGTGTGGACTTCGCGCCCGCCGCGTGAAATAAAGAAACGACCGGATGGGTATTGGTAGGTATCTATTGGGATGAGTAGCACTAAGGGTGGGGATGAGTTACAACTTGTAGGATGTCAGGATTTAAGAAGGATTTGTTATAAATTCAAAATTTTAGCTCGGATTTATAAATATTACTCAGAGCTTGATGTATGTATTTATTTAGGAATCTTTGCTGACGAAAAATAAAGATAATGAAAATATATCATTTTGAACTAAGTCCGGGGCACGGTTTTCAAAGTGGTTCTCAAACTTGCGTATAAATACCTAGCGAACAGTTCAAATACATTTACAAAATATTTTCACGGTTATGTTATATTTTACAGTACATTCGTAAATTTGAACGTATGCATATATTTATATCATTCGCAAGTGAGAAAAATATATGGCAACATTGTATTTTCTATCATACCACAGTAATATTTATGTTATTTTGTTTGTGTAACTAGTTTATAAGTGAAAAGTTATATGAAATACAGATATAGTGAATATTAATGTACGTAAACAGTGCGCAGTTACAATCGATGAATAGAAGAATTTTTATTTACATTTATTGAATAAAATGGAAAATTTAAAAACTGTAAGCTGCAATGGAGCAGACTATTATCAATATATTTTATCATAACTTGTTCCACTTTAAAAATAGTTCAATACACTTTTTGCTAACTTATTTATCTTTAAGTATATACGCTAGTCAATGGAGCAATGAGAATTTTGTCTTAGAAGAAACCGAATCATAAATAAATATATTATCACGCCTTTTACCTATTACTGGTTGTGGCACCCTATCATGGCAAATCTCGGTAAGTGATATATTTTGCGCTTGATGTGTGGTTTCTAGCTATCAAATTAAAAACTTAAAGATGTTAGTGGCGCGAGAGACACAGGCCGTCACGATTCCACTGAATTATCTACTTTATCATAATCATAAATAAATGACTATATGTTTTTTATGGTAATACTAAATTTCCTACTTAACAATGTCTTGTGTTTCCAGCATTTATCAATATTTTTTGATATCGTAAGTTTCTCGTACTTTTGTTTTTTACCGTTAAAATATGTTCATTATTTAATAAATTTAAATTTTTTGTAGACTTGAAAAGGGCCATAAACCTTTGCCGAAACGTCGTCGGACAGTTTTTAAATAAACATCTAAGCAAGTAATCTATTGATTCTTTCTTTGCGTCTTTGTTATTGTTATCAGAAAACTCTATAATAGATATCCTATATCTCAGACATTTCACCAATGCACTATTTGCCAAGAAATTGATTACTTAACACCAAATTTTTATTTGTTTAGTTCGCATTATTTCGGCTTTATTATTCTATTTTATGTAAGTTTTTTATTACTTATATTATAGTTTGACATGGATTTATCGCCAAAGTTATTTTGAAAATATTTTTTATTATTGCCATAAATTTTTCGATCCAAATACTGAAACACATTATGACATCGCAAATGCGTAAAAACATGAATTAACGTTCAATTTGTTACATAAAAATGACGTTAGCCAACAGCTAAAACACAGGCGTAACGAGTGCTCGTATAATGACCCCCTATAACCCGTGTGTTTAAATTGATTATGGAGAATTGAATTATCGATTCAAGCATGGAAATAACTTGATTATTTTAATGATGTTAATGAGCGAGCCGCTAGAACGCTCTACTGAATTTGTTAATTTCGCATCATTGTAACTTGAAACTCAGATTCATCATAACTGTTATCTCACATATGTTTTAAATCATTTTAGGATTATAGGGGAAATAATCTAATACTGAATATTTATTTTATATTTAATAATCTTTTAAAATGTTCATTGCACTATGAGTAATTAATTAATTAATAAAAAACATCACATCCTAATAAAGACAATTGCATTTATATTTACAGTTTCAATGATAAGAACTACTGAAAAAATCTTTGTACCTATGTAAATAAATATCTAAGAAAATTTAAACGATACGACAAGGAAATAAAAAATAAATTATAGTACGTTTTATATAGTATGATGTCTTACTATCATCGTTATTAGCATTTTAAAAACAGGAACATTTTCCTCCCTTGATGCATAACATACTATTTTAATATTACGTATACGTAATAATTTCAACGTAATATTATATACATTTTTTTTATGCTGAGTAAACAATTATTCAAATCAAAACTCACCGTATTCTCACGTACTCGACTTTTTTTACAAACACCGCACCGAATGAATATACAGAATATTTACTATCTGCAAGTGTTCGAATGATACTGCGGTAAATTTTATCGTTTGTCCCCGACATATTTGCTTGGTAGGCACAGCGTGCTTGAATAAAATTCATCCTTCAATAAAATAAAAATTAAGATATGATTGGTACAAAAAAAAATTGTTGCATCTCTTTCAGTAGTTTTGGAGGATCAATCTCCAATTGGCCTTACGAACGAACAACCACTTGATTTTTGATTTTTGTTTCTGATTCGTTAAAATCGCAGACAAGTCTACACACGATATTTACGCATCCATCTCAACATGTTTTATTTATGTGCTTAATTTTGGGTATAAAATATCTTTTAAAAATTAATACCATGCCAGATAAAAAGATGCCAAGTTCAGTGAAAGGTATAGAAAAATGATAGTCATTATATTCTGCCAAATATCAAAAATAAAAACATGAATTTATAAACTAGTCACTATTATAAACAGATAGGAATTATTTATGGGGTAGGTGGCTCAGTGGTATCGAGTCAGCCTGTGGATTTGAGAACCCGGGTTCGATTCCCACAGTCAAACAAATTCTACCACGTTAAAACTACTGCTGCTGCTCCACTAACATCTTTAGGGGCCGCGATTTGACTACTGGTAACCACACCCAGTTATGGATAAAAGGCGTGATGATATAAGAATTATTTTGTTTTGATAATATAATTGTTATCAAATTTTGTAGTTACACCCGGCGAGTTATAAAATTGGGAAAAATCTGATAACTTTCAATATTTTAGCTACATACGAGCATTTATTATTTATTTAATTTAACTATTTAAATAAGTATATTTTTAATATCAAAAGTATGAACCTTTGGCACTTTCAAAACATTATGAAGAAGCATTTGTACGTACCTCCGGCCGAAAGATAATTTACATCTTTAGATCGCGTAAACTTTAACTCTCTATAGAAAAATAACTATTACCGTTTATTGCTAAATTATTCTTATATACTGTCTCATCATAATTTCATCGCATTGCATAGCTTACAAAATAAATTTCTGCTCCGGTGATCGGCTGATCGCTATAGTGGTTTTACAATGTAAGACAAAGTGTAATTTGTATTATTCTGTCAGTTGTCACGATTTTACTTATTTTTGTAATTGTGGTAAAATTTAGTTTTTAAAATTTCTTTGTACTAATTTTACACTGTGTATATCGGACACTATGAAGTTACAATGCGACAGCGGATAGTCACAGAATTAAAAAAAAAATTAACTATGGGTGAAAATTTATTTTTTATATTAAAGATGTTAATGATTTTTTAACTTTGTGATCTTAATTATAATTTTATGTAAAGGAATGTGATACATTGTTGAAAAGGGAATATTTCGAGCAATCAATTGCAGTAAAAAAATATCCCTTTCTATTTAAGAAATTACTACTTTAATTCCTTCAGACCACATCCTCCTAATTATTTTATTTTTCCGAATATACAATTATGGTTATGTTCATTTCGGTTCAGTTATAAAACTAAAATTAAAAAAATTTATATTTTTCATATATCTTTTTAATAATTTATATGGTTATATGGCAAATAATTTTTATTTGACATTGGTTAAAAAAGTACAATACTTCAAAAGATTTTTATGAAAAACAGTTTAATTGTACGACATGAAAACTGCGAGATTTAGTACTAAAATACTAAATGTGGCAACACTGTGTATGTCGATAAATCAAAATTCAAACAAACTCAAAACATCTGATTGCATTTGTTCAACAAAACAAAAAATCCTCTCTCTGATTTTCATGTCTGCGATTAGAAACAACTAGGAAATAACATTTCCTGAGAGTGCTTTGAAATAAATCCCACATTGGCAGTTGTTTGTGCGTGGTGGGGTCGGTGGCGGGTGGCGGCGCATGGCGGCAGCAACGCACACGCAGAATCAAGGATTCAGCGTTCGTATAACTCAAGGCATAGGCGCCATCCATCTCACGCGCTCCGAGTGATTTATCGAATCCGAGCGTCGGTTCGCACCGGCGGCGGCGACGGCGGCAGTGGCGGTCAGGTGCCAGGTGGGGTCGAATGATTGTTACAGTTTTCATCACTACATGTATACTTGTAAATGAATTTTCAGCGTTTTCAACTTCTGAAACCACAAAAGGTTTTCATATTGTATTTTATAATGATTAGACTGATATGTGTAGTTAATTAACCAAAATGTCATCAATCAGCGCTTTTCAAATTGTGAATCAATATGAGAGCTGGCAATATGATAAATTATCTTCTTTTTTACATACATACATATATAATATTAAGTTTTGTCCCATAAAATGAGGTAGCACAAACGCCAGAAATATTCACAGATTATTATTTATCAGGTATTAGAATAATCCTGCAATTAATCTTCGGAAAACATTATAGTCCTAGCATACTACTACACTAGTACACTAGTCTCACATTTCGTTCAGGATAGAAACGTACAATCGTGTATGTATCCATGTATTTTTCACTATTTAAATGGCAATTTATGCAAGCAAAATCTTTGAATACAAAATACAAATGAATGTCACTTTTAGTCACTACTGTGCTTTATGTTATATTGTAAATTCCCTGCGATTATCGGTCGATCGCCGGCGTGAAAATTTATTCGCTATATTGTACAATGCTATGAACTTACAGGGAGACATAGTGTAGCAACATTTTATTGTTTACAACGCTACCCAGGTTACGACGAAATTACAATTTAGTTTATATATTTCCCAGGCCTCACTGTACTCGTACATATGTTTCATATTAAGTGAAATTATTTCAAAATAATCAACTAGACATACATTTTATGTATTCTTTCTTTCTAATGTAGGTACTTTCTTCCATTTAAAATATTAATAATATTAATAAGTGGCTCAGTGGTATCGAGTCGGTCTGTGGATCTTGAGAACCCTGGTTCGATCCCCACAGCTGACAAACAATATTCTACCAATTTAAATCTACCCATATGTCTCCCCCTCTACTAATATCTTTGGGGGCCGTGATTACACGGCTGGTAACCGCACTTCACGCGAAAAAATATATCACTTACCGAGATCTGCTTAGGCAGAGTGCCACACCCAGTAATGGGTAAAAGGCGTGATGATATATTTATTTATTTATTTATAAAAAACCAGTTTGGAAGAAATAAATTTTAAGCGAAATTAAATTAATTCCATAAAAATATGAAGTGAAGCTTATTTATAAACTTGACCCTCGATATTTTGCTTAAATTGAAACCCTACATAAAAATTAATATTAATCGAATCGGGATCTCTCGTCTACACTAAAACGAACGCAATAAATTTTTGATCGGACGTCCGACGGTTACAAATCCAATATTCAGTTTCAATATTTGCCAGTAAACGAAACAAATCCTAGTCTATGGCAGCGGCTCTTTTCGGTTTTAATAATCCCACGCCGCTATTCGGATTACTCGAAATAGGGAAGATTGACACAATAAACGGAAGCTTGACCGTTTGGTTGACGTCACTGACTATCTAACATATACATAATCCGGCTGATTACACCAGACAAATCTTTTAAGCCAGTTAATCATATTCCCTTTATTAACTACTATTTTGTTTGAGGATATTTTTTTATTAGCAAGTATTTCACGATGTGGTACTTTAATCTGTTTTGTTCAGTATTTAATTTACTTTTGTTCATTGTTTCTTGATCGGATAACTAATAAATGTTCAGTATTATTCGTATAAATGTCTTCTTTATTGTACAATTTTATAACCTTTATTGGCGAGTTCAATTCGAAATAAAACCGGTGGTAACTTTGATTTGAAGTATTTTTTCACATAATAATTTGGGAACAGTTGAAAGGCAATTAGTCCATTAATTAATCATTATTAATAATGGTGTTCTGTTAGACAAGTGAATAGATATTGCATCAATAAGTAATACATGTAATTTATTTATGTGAAATTAAGAATGAAAGATCTGTTGCTTGTATGAAAGATGTATGAAATAAATTATGAATATGAATGAAGCAAAAGTGGTACGCACATTAATGTTTTTATGCTACCGTATTTAATGGGACATAGCGTGATGTTATATATGCATAATCCTATTACTTCTAATATTGATGCACCAACTAATCAATTTTTAGTGGCATGTATTCAAATATACTAGCAACTATAGAATCTCATAAAACTGTCGCTTTCTCCAACATTTCCAAGTCTCTCACCAATTCTCAATTGACATTCTTCACAATAACCCCTGCTGAATATCTTGATCACATGTCTCTGTATGGTGTCGGCGTCGGGACGGAATCAAATTGGCAGCACGTCCCGGTCTCGGGCGTCGCGGCCCTCGGATCAAACATAACAATATAACGCGGCGGTTAGACACGCGTCGCACATACACTCCTTGCCGAGACGCCGAGCGACGCTCTCAGCGTGGCATACATCAACAGCAACAGCGTCGTGAGACCTGCATTCAGATTGTGATGCGCGGTTGTGGTTGTTCTCAGCCAAGTGACATCAATTTTCCCGTATCATGCACCACAACTGGGAAATCAACAATAATATGCTAAAGAGCAGATGACGTGACTGTTTACTTACAATGATTGGTATTGTTGTTTATAAATTAATGAGGATTTCACAATTGCTATATCGAATTAAACATAAATAATATTTACAATTTGTTTGTTTAATTTTGAGAGAATTTTACGGATTTGGAATCGTCATCTGCAGCCTCAGTATCACCTTCAGGCAGTTTATGTTCTTATACACATCACCAGAGCAATAATAATCGTGGTCAACATGGCAGGCTTTATGATTTCTTTTTTATATAAACTAAGAGTTTATATATTCAATGCTTCTAGTCAATAACGTCATTAGCACAAGCAAATATCCGACTATTGTGCTTTTGTATCTTTTACGATGAATGTATACAAATAAATTGTAAGTTTTTATTTGTACACTATTCTATTAGACAAATGAACTGTCAAAATAATACAATATATGTATACAAATAATGTGCATATTATTTACTTATCCTGATTTTTGTATCATAGAAACAGTCAAATACTGCCGGTCGTGAAAAATAACTGAATACATACTTTTGAGGATAAAGATTGTCGCCCACTTGTCTGCTACAGCTGACGCCGGATCGTGCAACGCTCACTTGGCAGTCACCGATCCACAGCGTGTACAGCGTAAACTGTCAAATACGGAGTAGCAACGATAGAGGACAGTTGTAACGAAGACGTATTTGTGGTGGCAAAGAAGAAGAAAATAAACAAAAATGAGAAAATATTGGATTCATCCGATAAATTTAAAGAGGAAGAAATATGGAATTTCAGCATTCGTCCCGTGATCTGTTAAAAGATGAAAACCAATATTTTCGAATGAGTTTCGAGAAATTTACTGAGCTTGTTAATTTGCACTGACACATGTAGAACATGAAAATTTGACAATGCGCGTATCCGCATAGCTCCGGACGATGGTGCGTTCACTTATCCAGAGCGGCACAGCGTCATCCGTTTTTTGCCGGATAGGATCTCAACTCGACAATCCCATCAGCACCGTGCTGTGCCGTGCCGTGTTGTATCGGACAAACAGCGCCATTTATTTGCATGTGGGCGACAACCTTTATTCGATTAATTACAAATATTGTTCAATATTTTCACCTTTCAGTCTTCCACATTTTCCAGCGCATTTTGGTTATCATAGATAAGACAATTAAAATGATCTCAAAAATAAAAACCTAACGGATTTAGATCTGAGGCTCTAGGAGGCCAAACCACAGGACCTCAACAACTAATCTACCTGTTCTCAAAAACTGATTTAAATGTTGCTGAAAGCTTTCCCGCTAACGCACATTAAAAGGTACATCGTCAAGTAACTCCGAAAGATTATTGTGCAAAAACAATAAATAATTTTGCCATTTATCCTAATTATCAGAATGTACGGCCAGAGTAACATCCCATTTATAATGTCAACCCAAATATTTATTAAAAACCAATGCTGGAAACTACCTCTTATAACAACATATAAAAGTTGCTCCATTAGATAATATTATGTATGAGGCAAAATTATATTGATGTAAAAGCCATTCATAAAACGTTAGTCGATGATAATGGTCAGATTCTGTTAATCCATGAACACGTTGCAAATTAAATGAGTGATGAATTGAATTCCCTCAAAATTTGCCACACTGCATAATAAAATACTCCTCCTAACTCTAGATATATTCTTCGAGTACTAATAGTTAGATCAGCTTCTACTGCATCTATGAAACCATTTTCAACATTAATGCGTTGTCTTTGGTGGCCACCGCTTCTCTCATGATTAGGTCGCAAACACCAGTGTCTCCAAGGCGTTGGGTGATCCTCACAAATAAACGATGATTAGGTTGCCGTCGTTGGGGAAAACGTTCTGCATACAAACATTGTGGCAATAGTGAATTTTGCCCTGCTTCTCCATAAACTAACAGCGTATCCACTAACTCTTCTTATTACTATAGTTTAGTTTAGGTACATATATTTCATAGTACCTATATTATAATACCAGATATAAATATTTTGTAGTATTCAGTTAATTAGTATTTTTATTTAAAAGCCTGATATTTCCAAGATGATAATAGTTGTGCTGATGTTTAAGAAGATTACGGCTCCAGTGATGATGGTAAAAACACCAGCTATCTATGCGAATATGATGCTAAAGCTACAGGAGATAATTCCAGATACAATAATTTCTTCTATAAACATGAAAATAATGTGTTAGTAACAGATAAATATATACAGAATAAAGAATATTATTCTGTCTGTTTTAAGTGTGAGAGCAGTTATATAAATGAAAGGCATATCTAATTTCTTAATAATACTTATTTGCCTTCTTTGCGCATGTATAATGACCTATGTTATTATCTTCTGAAAATTGTATATAGATAAATAACTTTGTTAGATCTTTGTTACACGACATTAATAAAGTTGTGCGTAATATGAGAAGGGCTTCTTGAATTTCATTGACGTTTTCCTTTTCTTTCTAAATTGTGGGCTCGCTTTAATAATTTAATTTGTAGATGGATTCATTTTTCAACCATATTATTATTACATTTTATTACTATACGAAAATAGGATTATAGTAGTAAGTAAATAAATTACTAAAATAAATATCAAACAAACCCTGCTTAATTATTTTTGAATAAAATACTTTTCATAACTGTCATAAAATTCAGACTTTTGTATTGTTTACTTAAAACTAGATTTAGACAGGTTCATAGAGGAGATACAATTTTGAGTTAATTAATTCAAATTTTATTTCGGATTGAAATGATGTTAGTGCTTCATAATTAGGTTGTATTTTATGTCATTCTAACACTTAGTACCATAATTATAAGTTATTTTTGGGAATTAGAAACGGAGTTAAAATTTACACTAAAATGATATTAGCGGCTCATCTGTTTTAGGAAAATTATATACGTAAAAAGTACAACTTTTTTTGTTGACTAGCTAAAATCGCAATGTAAATTGAAATATCAATAAAATATTCTAATTTTACTCACTACATTTCAAAAACATTTATTTTATAGGATACGTAATTAAGTATGATTCGTAGCAACTAAAAACGCACTTAAAATGAGACCATAATTACTCACTTTTCGCACGATCGTAGCAATAATATTTTTTCACGACCGTTTCTATGATACAAAAATCGGGGCAGAACTAAAATATGTAATCCCTAAGGATATAATGTGCACATTGGTCCTCTAGGAAATTTATATTATTTTAACAGCAAGCTATCAAATATATATATATATATAATACAATAGAGTACAGTGAAACAAATAAAACCTTAAGAACAGCTGCAAAAGCTATATCAACAACTTCTTGAGATTCTTCCGAGGGTTCTTTGCTGTATTCTTATTATTCCAATTTAGAAATGTAATAATATAATTTGAAACAAATAAACTTGGTTACATAATTTTAAATAAATAAACTTGGTTACATAAATTTTCGTTGATCTTAAGGAATTTTATTTTTTATGACAAAAACTACTAATAATTTTAAAATTAATGTCAGAAAAATAGGAATAAATTATATTTAAAAATTATTTTTTTCATTACACACATCTTACACAGGTTGTGGAATAAATTATATACATTTTAGAGAATTTTATGTATTCTTCTCCCCAGATATATAAGATGCAATTATTTAAATAATTTAATATGTATCCAAAATAATTATATACTTATTATATATATATATACATGTTAGACAACAAAATTAATCAAAATACGAGTATATGCGTCTAGAAAAGGCAAAAAGCATCTCCATTTTCTTGAAAACATACATAAAATGCAGAGAAGGGCATCGCACAACGCTTGTAGATTGAATTTAAGACAGATAAAGAATTGCATGAAGCGACACGTCACGTCCGTATTTTCATTACAGAGGGAGGAGCAATTCGTCAAAGGGTTGCGTGGATTTTTAGGAGTTGTGGGGTTGATCCTGCTTTCTGCGAACTACCCGGGGCTCCGAGCGAACGTTTGCACTGTTTTACAACCCATACACGCACAGATTTGCTGATTAGTTTCACTGTTGCAGAAAATGTGTAATCATTGTGTTGAAACAATGTTGGCAATACTGTGGGGAACCATTTAAATTTAAATGTCAGAATGATTTAATTAATTGTTTAATAATCGCCTGCGAATTCCTATATGTGATTTATCTATTTGTTTTACATAGTATTCTTGCTGTGCAGTAACAAATTGTAATATCATGTAAAAAAAACATTAAAATAACAATTAATAATAATAATTATTAATTAATTAAACCGGTTTGAATTTTCCGTGCTTTAATTAACATATACAGGGTGAGTCTGGGAAGACGCCCCCCCCTTTAACTTTTTTATTATGAGTAATAGAAAAAAATGGTTCATATGAAAGTTTTATTATTTTAAATATACTATTTGATGGCAGATGTAGATATTTTTTATAAAGTCAGGTTTACAAGATACGACTATCAACTTTTATTTACTGAATTTGTTGCTTTAGTTTGTTAAGTTGTATAACACTGTTACATTTTGTTTATTTTCACATAGCCACCTATAATATTTGTATAAAAATTATTTCTAGTATTTCTCAATTTTCTTATTTTTCTCGAATTTTTTCAGATACATTAATAAAAACTAATACACCGTTGAAAAGAGAAAAAAATGGCGGTTTTTATTTTAGTAAAATAATTATAGGTTACTATTTAAAAAATAAAAGTTGATAGTCGTATCTTGTAAACCTGACTTTATAAAAAATATCTACATCTGCCATCAAATAGTATATTTAAAATAATAAAACTTTCATATGAACCATTTTTTTTCTATTACTCATAATAAAAAAGTTAAAGGGGGGTGGGGGGCGTCTTCCCAGACTCACCCTGTATACAAATTTTCAGAAAAATTGGAAAAAGTTATAAAATTTACCTCGGATGAAGAAGTATGTAATATGTTTCGTTTTTGTCTTATTTATTTACTATTTAGTAATTATTTAGATAATGATGATTTATCTTTTATCTGTTATTTAAAGATATTTTCAATTGTTATCTCTAATTTTATCTAGATGAAAAGAAATAGTTATATATCTTCACAAAAAATATTATTATTTGTAACGACACTAGCTTTGTTGTTATTCATAACTTATCTTAATTATCTTATTCATTCCAACATTAAATGTTATAGTAATATTATTTTGAAAGTCAATTTTACGAACTTTCAGCGAGAAAAAATCTAGTAAAAACATAATTCTTTTTGTTTCTGTAAAAGTTAATGTGAATATGAAGTTTGCACAAAGACCTCAGCTTCTCTCAGCCACGTATGTGAAAAGCAATAGTAAACTGAGGCGTCCGGCAAACTTCAACTACTGCCTCTCAGTTTCGTGATGTGATGCAATGCCCTCAGAGGCATCTTTAATTCTCGCGAGTTTCAACAAAAGTATAACGATTCCCACCGCGCAGAACTTTGACCATCGGGTAATGTATAAACTTTTATATCTTCACATAAATATTGATATCGGCAAGACGAGCGATCGCGTGTAAAATCACACGGCTCGGCACGGAGCGGTTCACGACGCGGTTCACGGCTGTAACTGATCTGGCGCCGTACGTGTATTTATTTACACTTTTCCTCCTTGATATATTGCTACATAAATTCTGAACTGTACCTCGTGTTCAAATTTATTGCTGGAAATTTCAAGGTTAGATGCTATCGCACCGCCGAATCTCTGCAATTGCTATTAAAATTTAGATCAGAAATCGATTTAAATTTAATGATTTCTGCGATGTATTAACATTCCAATTTACATTGCTATTTTAACTACCTAAACTAAAAAGTTTTAGAATTGCTCTATTTAAAAATATAAAATGTATAGTCAATATTGATTTATAAAATGTATGTTGGTGAAATTGATGGCGATATATTGCATTATATTGAGTATCAATTTTACTTCCAACTAAAAGCAGAAGTACACTATTTTATTTATTATTGAGCAATCATTCAGATCAAAATGTTAACAGAACTGCCAACATACCACATGTATACTACTATTTTCTTGACAAATATTGATTATCTGTTAGAATAAAATTAAAGCAAATAAGTGTTTTTTTAAATAGCTACTAAGATTATATGCTTGTATGTTATCGTCGCCTATGTTACTTACTAGGCTTGGAATTCCACGCTGGTTTCCAAGTAAGCAATCAGTACGATATTAAGTCTTCTAACATATAATTCTTTTTTTCATTTTCATAATTCTCATTTTATATACAATAATTATGCAAATAGTGTGTTTGTGTAAAAATAGACCTACGCATTACCTACAAAATAAATATTGCTAAATTATTTTCAGAAAAAAACGCCTCTTGCGGTAAAGTTTAGCACTCAATTTTCTCCTGTTTTTATTTAGGTGACAACTAAGTCTTGTAAACTAATAATGTAGGGGACAATATTGCACACACATTTTCATATCACACGGTTACCCAGGGTCATAATCCTTAAACTACAGATATATAGAATACCTGTCATAAAAATCTCAGTGGTATCGAATCGGTCTGTGGATTTGAAGAACCGGGTTCGATTCACACAGCCAACAAACAATTTTACCACCCCTGTGGCTTTCCGTACACTAACATCATTAGGGACCTTGATCTGACGGCTAATAACCGCACTTCAAGGAATATATCACTTACTGAGATCTGCGACGGCATAGTGCCACTCTCAGTAATTGGTAAATGGTGTGATTTATTGTATCTTTTTATTTTCTTTCATAAAAATAGAAGTAATAATACGTTGTGTTTAGCAGAAGAAATATAGATACAATAAAAAGAAAACTTAAAAATAAATAAATTCTACGAGAAGCGCCACTTACATGGATAGCACGGCACCGGTATTATTGTTTAAACAATAGTGTTATTAAACTCATCTCACATCGCTTCTTGTCAATATATTTACATAAAAAGCAAAGTAAAAAGTAAAAATAATGTTTAGTAAATTTTCATTTTAGAATAAAATAAGTTTGAATGCTGTAAACTTTACATTTTATTGAAGAATTGAATTAGAGTAATTGCTTGGAAATGTTTGTGATGGAATAAAGAAATGTTTGTCACTGATTGCTTTAATTAAATGATCGTCGTGACGATACAGACGGAAAGTTGCGCAGAAGTTTTGTTAGAAATATGCGATTTATTTGTAGATGTTTTTGCAAGTTTATTATTTCCAAACTTGTTGCATTAAGAAACTTTTTGGATTTAATTTAGCGAGGAATAAATTAAGTTGAAATGTAATCTCATTGCGAACTTTCTTTATTATTTAATAAGAGAACTCTACGTTTCCAAACTCATTTAAATGAGTCAGCAATATCAAATACTCGAAAAAATATTAATCTCAATTCGGATTTTCATTTTATACTAGATTAAATCTGACAAAATGCACATTATTTTTATTAATAAAATCATTTGTATAACAACAAACAAAAGGAATGTGTAATCATTACTTTGGTCCTTTGAAAGGGAAACATCTCAATGAAATTGTGGCAGCTAATGGGAGCAACATGGGCGTATGTATCTTTTCGCCCCCTTGTGTTTCTCTGGGCCAATTTACATGGAACCAGTTCACAGGACCAACATAATTTTGTAGCCTTGTACTTCTCTACTTAGCTATAGTTTATTTTATTTGATTTCAAGCTCACATTCAGTTTCAAATAAAATAATAACATTTCTCACATAAATTTCAATGTATTATATTAATTTTGTCTTTGTTGTTTTCAAATATTTATTGTTTACTTAAATAAATTAAACACGATTTCTCAAATATCTTAGTAATTTGTGCTAGGGCAAGTTGACGTGGATTATTACATCATTTTGGCGAGTGCCAAAATTCGGTAGCGCCAAAGTTGCCGCCAGGATCTTCCATTGGACATTGATTCTCCAAAAATACTGGAACGCAACAATATATTTTGTAATAAAAAATTATATTCCCTCAAATTTTATTTAACTGCGCGTTGAATTTTATTCGAACGCGCTGCAGGTAACAATTACTAAAGCCTAGACAGCGAATAATGTTGGCAATCTACGATAAAATTGACCGCATAGGTTTAAACGAAGAACAGCACTTGTGCAAGTATATAAGACATATGTATGTGGCACGGTAAACGAATCGAGGATAGAATATTTGAACCACACGGACAATGTCTCACGGTCATTTGAACTGTCTTGAAATTGCAGATAGCATATATTATGTGTATTGTAAAAAAGTACTTAAGTGAGAATATAGTGATGTTAGTTTTAAATAATTTCGTTTAAATAGTTGATCCAATCAAATGATTTAAGACGCAGTTATAAGTGATTAAACTATAGCACTCGAGTGCAATAAATATGTAACTGTATTTATCGCCAAATCACACATTGTGAACAGGCGGATTTGATTTGACGAATCTTGGTTCGGGTAATATCACAGTATGTTAAAAGATGTGCATTAACACGCTCGGCCACGGTGCCTGTGCCATTAGAAATCACTTGATCTAATAAATGAAAAAAATATTAAATATATCATCACGCCTTTCCTGGGTGTGGAACCCTTCTATAATAGATCTCAGTGTATATGCGTAAGTGCAGTTGTCAGCCGTCAAATAACGACTCCCGAAGATTTTAGTAGAGGAGAAGCCACAGGGCTAATTTTAATGTGGTGAAAAGTTTGTCGGCTGTTGGAATCGAAGTTATGTTACTATTGAGCTATTATCTAAGCGATTTTATTCAAATATTTAAAATATGATAAGTATTTTTGAAATAAAAATATACGACAATCGGTAAAGTCCATTGGGGTCTAGAGATGGTTAAATTACCGCAATGCTTTGATCCAGTAATTTAAATAAAGCGTAGAATAAAAAATAAATAGCCATGTATTGAATATTTATACAGATATATGAATAATTTATGACTGTATATTTAATGTATATCAGAAAAATCGTAAATATTTTTCTTTCGTCACTATGGAATCTCATTTCATCAGCTCCAGGATAAAAAAAGGGAGGAAATTTTAATATACATCTCACGTGACCAGCATCAGGGAATGTCCTGTGTAAGCACAGGCCAGAGAAATACTCGGCAGCAAACAGCATCCAACAGGACCGGTCTAATGAAAATCAGTCCGAGAAATGAGTATGTTGACGGAATTGTAGAGGCGAGAAAAATTCTGAAAACGTGTACAACTTAGGAATAAATGGATGAATATGATTAAAAGGTTGTTGGGTAAATTAAAGATATATTTTGACAGTTCAGCTGTCAAAAATATGTAAAATACAATAGAGTACAATAAAAAAGTAGTTTAGAGTATTGTCAGTTTAATAAGTTTATATAGGACATCTTTGTTTTTAAGAAGAAAATGAAGGCGTCGACTTACTCTGGTACTGGTACGACTCTGGTATCCAGCATCCAGCTCAAGTGAACGGATAGTATGATTCAATTCGAAGCGGTTGCTGTGTAATTCGATCGAATAAATCTAACTTGATTCTCGATAATTCTTTGTTTGTGGATGCTTTATCGTATTACTTGATTGTGTTTCGTACGGAAGCGGACGCGGGTATATTTCAGATGAAACAAATCTTGGGCAGCGTTGCCAGAGGTGATACTCCTTCTGCTGCGGGAACGTGGTCTACATAGATATGAGTGTACGTTCAGAAGAGTTGCAAATTACTTCACCGCACGGGACTTTATTGCGATGTTATTTACATAGAGAAGAAACGTGGGTTCACTTCAATCGAACACCATTCGATTAAAATTTTATTTGTCTTTCCCGTTTACATCAGCCCGGGTAAATATGAATTACAACTGGTTGCTCACTAACACAACCATGCAAATATTCAAACAGAAATAAATATTTATATCTAGGTCAAACTCAGTACCTTTATCAGGATTCAGGTAAAAATGCAATAGATGATACTGTGATCAAAAACCTTTCACGTCTATTAAATGTCAACATGTTTGGCAGCTCTATCAATAGTAAGCTTAAAATTATTGAATTTGCACTACTAATAAATGACTATTAATGTGCAACTAAACCATGGGAATTACTATCACATTAAGCTTAAAATGTATTTAACAATAACAAGTATAAAATTAAATTAAAAAATACTAGGTTAGTTTCAAATAATGTAAAGTTTATTTTACAATACGTATTTCGGTCGACTAGACCATCATCAGGTGAACAAGATATCTTGTTCACCTGATGATGGTCTAGTCGACCGAAATACGTATTGTAAAATAAACTTTACATTATTTGAAACTAACCTAGTGTTTTTTAATTTAATTTAATTATAAAATGTTTCAACGAGAACCGACAGTTAAATCTATCGAATTTTTAATAACAAGTATGTTGAAATTTGAAATGGAACAAATAAAATATATGAACGAGTTAGAATTTAACCTCGAGTTAACTTCGCTATAGAATTGCCAATTTTTTTCTGTGAAATATAGTACCTCATCACAAATTAAAAAGTAGGTATGTGGAAGAAAAATATAGTATGTTAATTAAAAGTGGATGGAAATATATGTAGTTTTAAAAATATAAGAAATTTTTTTTTAAATGTGTATTATTTTTCTTCTTACGTTATTAATTAACTTACAGTTGAAAAAAATATTACACGCATCATACACTGAAAGTTTAAATTTATATGTATAATCACAGTCTTGCTCTATTTCTATCTTCCCTCCACTTCTGATTTATCATAGAAAAAAATCTTTTTGTAAAAGCAGAACTGACGGGAATAGAAAGAATGAAATTATTTTGAACAAATTTGGAAATGCATTATCTATCTATTGAAAAACATACTACCATTTTTGCCCGGTATTTTTATCTATAAAATCAAGAGTTCTTGATTTTCCTGTAAACCTAGTTCAAAATATTTATTTAGGACTAGACATCAACCATTTTAATATTTAGTTAATTTTGTAAACCTAACCTTTCTATAACAAATTCATAATAGTTAAACACCAGACAATTTTTTAAATTAATAGTTTTGACTTTATCGATGTTTAAAACATATATTATTTTTGTGTATTAAATTATTTTTCAACAGTAAATAATACATCAAATCGAAATATAATATAATACAATATATTATCGTACGGTTGGGAACCGTACTTCGCTGTAAGGGTTGGTACTTTATTTGTTAGATAAAATGAAAAATTTACATAAGGAATTTTACGAGAAAATTTGCGGGTTTAATAACTATTAGTAAAAACGAACTTCAATATTCAGTAACGCTACTAGTTGTCGCAAATTGTTTTTTATTTTGTTATTTTCTCTGTGATGTAGCTGCTGCTATTTACACAAATTCATATCAAACGTACCCAAATTCAGTCTCTGAGCTTTTGATTATTCTGTCTTTGAAACATTTGACGTTTGTCGTTTGAGGTTTCCAAAACAAGAATTGAAATGTGCAAAATACACAAACAAACACACAACACAGAACATTACGAACGTTTAGTTTTTACAAAGTGTATTTACAATGTAAACATGAATAACTGATGTTTCTAAGATCCGCTCAATTTGTATTTACTGAAGATGGAGTAACACAAACGCTTGACACATTCATTGAGCAATTATTCATTAGATTTATCCTCAAATCTACACCAGATATTATTATTATTATTCCTGATAAATTAATTTCGTTTTATTCATACTAATAATAGCTATTTGTAACAAAGTGAAAATTCAGAATTTGATTTTATTATAATCGAGACTTTTCACTATCAACTCAGTTTCGAGAGATATGTTGTCTTGAGTATCTTTTTAAAAGTTTGGTTGACTGAATTTGTTTATAAAATGTATTCATTTATACTTCACATCGTAGGCTCGGAGGCCGAGCGTTTTATTACACATCTCTTAACATACTGGGATGTCATTCGAACCAAGGTTCGTCAGTTCGAATCCGCCTGCCGACAATGTGTATTAAATATAGAAAATACAGTTACATGTATTTATCACACTCGGGCGCATTATTTATCGAGTTTATGACTTTTCTAAATTGTCGCGATTTGCTTAACATATATGGGTAAATTAGTAGCTGCAAGAACTAACGCAATAATATCACCTCTTACCCCTTGTAAGCACGATCCATGCATAAACAATAACATTAAAATCATCTCTTGTTTGAGAACATGAACAATTATTAACTGAAGTAATAATTTTTGTTTACACATTATTGCTTGCCATCGTCATTCATTTGCTTAATATCTAATACCTATTAATTTATAAATACTTCTGTAATGTTATTTTTAAGTTTGAATACATTTTATTTTATATGAAACATCGTTTGTCTTTTATTTATTTGCTCTTGTTCAAGAAGCTCGATTGTGCCTCCCACTTGGTATCATTTGTTTACGCAACAAATCTTCAATCATATCCAATCATTTATTTTAAAAAGGCTTCAACTCTGTGATGGAAACCTTTAAAAATATTTAAAGATTCTTTAAACATACTTGCCTTTAAATTTCGTCAATCATTCTGGCACGCTATTTTCATTTCATCCACACTCATAATTACTTTCATACAAGCTTGTTTATGCTTCTGTTCCTGTCAAATCTTTAATCATATTAAACCATTTATTCTAAAAACAAACTCATATCTCGAACTGCATGATAGAACCTTTAAAAAATAGCTTGTACTAATACTAATAAGTGTGTTATTTAATTATAATCAAAACAGCCAACTACGAGGTCACAGCTCTAAACTAAACAACGATCAATTTAAATCTGTTTGTAGGCAACACTTTTTCAGTAACCGTGTAGTCGATTTGTGGAACAGATTACTAGATTCCATTGTAAATGCCAATTCTGTTAATATATTTAAGAACTCTTTAGATTTATATTTAAAATCTGTAAACTTTGATAATGTGTAACATCGTATAACTTTTTTTGTAAATCTTACTTGCTACTACCAATTTAATGCCACGCTTATTTTCTAAGTATTTATTTTGTTCTTTAGTTTCTTTAAGTATGTATACTATGGTTTATTATGTAAAATACTACTCATGTATCTTTAGCAAAGCTTTATCAGCTCCGCTGTCTGCTTTTGTAAATAATAATAATAATAATAATAAAATTTTGTTGTTTCCAATAATGTGACTACATAAATAATTAGTATGCTAATACAAATCAAAACAATGAAAAACCCGGTAGAGTAATTTGTTCGATGGTTTTATTTTTCTGTTTATCAGTGTGATAATCTAGTTGTGACGGGCGGTCATACTGATAATTTGCATACATATCGGTTTGATTCATCATCGGTCGAGTTAATGTTGTGCAAAGGGCCGGGAAGGGGTGAACGTCCCCCGCGGGACCTTTAGCGGCGGCGCAGAAACCACGCACCAAGAACCACTGAGATATCATAACAGTGCGTAGACACCGCGGAATGCTCACGGTAGATGAGTTACAACTAATCCAATTATGATGTTCCCTTAGACCGCACAAGCCGGCCGTCGGGCCACCAGTGTCGTACGGAGAGAGAGATAGAGGAATCCTCACGTGCTTTTAACGTTTTTTAATCTAATTTGTTAAATTTGTCTCGGAGGATTAAACTTAGTCGGGATCATGTTGTTAACTTTTATATCCTGACGTGCTTTTATGAATTCATACATGATGTTTCAAAGCGCAGATATACTCGGACTCGGCATTCTGTGTGAAACATGGAACTTACCAAAATATTACATAGGTATCATTGTAAATTATTTTCAGATTATAATTTTATTTGTTCTCCTTCATGAAAATTACCGACTTAACATGATTTTGCTATACACATAGTCGATGATTTTAGAATTACTAGTTGTGCGTCACTAGATGTTGTTTTGAAATGAAAGATTAGCGAAACATATGTACTTATATTGATGAAATTGAGAGATTATATAGATCAGGGGTGCTCAACCTTTTGATAGCTAAAATCACCCAAAAAAATTATTGTCTGTAAATCGATTTAGTATTTAATTCCCGACTAGTTTTTTTGTAATTCTTTTCCTACCCGCATTTATTAAGGAAGGATGTGTTAGTTAATTATTAAAAAAACTATTTTTTTTTAATTTTAGGTTCAACTCAAAATGTTTTACTTGTTTATTGTCAACATGAAACATTTGAAAATACCTTGCTTAAATATTAAATAATAATACAAATATTAGTGAGATAGTTGAATACTTTGTCACGGCCATTCTTACACCATTAGATACGTGAGTATTGGTAAGTCTGTTTCTGTACTTTGATTCTACAATATTCATGGTTAAAAATGCAGACTCGCATAGATAGGTAGATCCAAAAAGTTTTGAGTATGGAAAATATAAACAACTATCGACGCAGATACTCGTCAACTAGAAAATTTACGCCATACACAAACACTGTAGAGCCGGCGATGATGTGGTAACACGATTAACAAGTTGTGAGTGAAATATCGAATTCCAATCGCTAAATATCAACTCAGTTCATCGTGGTGATCGATTGAATAACCCTGATGTAGACGAACTAAGAATAAGTCGATGGATATAGATGAAGATTAATTGTAGGATAAATTTAATAAATTCAGTGTGTTTTTTTTTAAATTAAAAATATATTATATAACTTACTTATACAATAGAAAGATTGTTATCAAAATTCGTAAAATTAGGGGTGATTTACTTTAAGTAAACATTTTAATACCACTGGTTTGGTAGTTATTTCTAATATATTAATAATTAAATTATAATTAAAACAACACTACTATAGTCAAGTTATTCATTGTACATCAGATAAGTAACTGTTTGTAGTGGCATTAAAAATATAAAATTCAAGTAGCATGTTCTTAATTTGGCGAATTTGAAACACAAATTATTTATATCTACCCTTTTTTTACTCGAAGTATAAAAATATCTTGTATATGAGGAATTAGAAAAGTTGTTTAACACTGGCTATATCTCATTAACATAAATATAAACAATATGTACAAATTATATTTATTTTAAACATTAGAGAGTATTAAAAGCTTATACAATGACGGGCTGGACAATAGGGATGTTGAAACTCCACTATTAAAAAAGACTACATTTTGAAATCTACATATTGTAAAAAAACCTTATTTAAAAAGTAAATATTTTATTATCAAACAAGTAAAAAAAATCCCATAAACAAAATAAGAAACAACATTTTTATTATTTGATAACATAAAATAAATAAAAATACAAATTATATTTGATCCTAATAATGTATTTTGATGCCGCAATTTTCTTCTCTACTCTCGCAGTCATGTTTCTCGGTTACTGGTTCATTGACGAGGTACTTTGCATTATCAATTAAATTTTTATACCAAATCAAATTTTCATAATCCTTCCATAAATCTCCATTAACTGACTAAGTCGATTAACTTTTGTTTTTTAAAGAATGATCTAATTTCATAGAAGGTAGAGCAATCAGTAAACTTATTTTGCCTTTTTCCTACATAAAAGAAAATTTTCTGGAATAGTTATTGTTATTGCAGTTTGTCTCCATTTAATTATTTCAGTATGTCTCTTTTTATTAGAGATTTAAAAAAATATAAATATGTTATTTAAGTTAACAAAAAATATCGGTTAATACTCATACTTTCATATCATATAATTGCCAGTCAACTTCTCATTTGTTATCTTTACCAACTTCTTAGTATAATTCCCCGTAATTTTCTCTTGTCTTCTTAAAATTATTTCAACTCATCATAAACAAACTAAACATCGAATCTAAAATCAAGAATCATAAACGTATCCTTATTCATCAGATTCATCCCGCAATTAATCTTTGACAAACAATCCTATCCTGACGCACCATTTTTCATTAACCACATTCATAATTCCTTTCATACAAGCTCGTTCGCACTTATATTTATTCATTTATAGCTAGATAGTTCATGCAATCTTTCACCCTCTATTTCACAAACATACACTTGTTTCACCAATCTTTCATGCCCAAACTATCTCAACTGACTGACAACATCTTTTTTCAAACTCAAATTATATTTGAATACATATGTAACTTTGAACTAAGTTTAGTATATGATGCACAACGTTTTGAATCGTACGAATAGCACTATCAGATAGAGCACTTCTAAAGCATCCAACGTAATCACTAACTTTTTAAAAAGTTTTGATGAAAACTTCGTTTTGTAGAACAACACCTCATATATTTAGTGAATGTTTCAAGGGTTTATGCTACCCTATTTGGTAGTATGTATGTATTTGTTACAAAATTTAGTTCTTAACAATTTATACATTTGATGACGGAAAATATACAATATCAAATATTACCTTAAGTAGGTAACTAAGAGCTCTTAACATATTTTTTAACATTGATTTATTCTAATTGCTACGTTGTTATAAATATGATAGTTTCTGAAGCATTACTGTAATGTAATAGCTTGCTCTCATAGCAAAACTTTAAATACAGATGTCTTTCCACACAATAAAGTACAGTATCCCGGGCATTGAACTTAATACAAATAACAAAATTCTTGTCGGTACATTAATTTCACAATTACACTAATGCATTTGTTGCAAGCACATCATAGATCGGCATGAAACCATTACAGCCACAACAAACAGAGTTAAATAAAACTAGCAATGGTCATCATGTGGTGTATCGCGTAAACAAAAGTGCAAAATGCACTACTTAATGCGGAGCGCAGCTCGCGAAGCACTGAACGGGCAACGGGCCCCATAAAACTGTAGGTTACGATTTCCGACATTGCATCTCTGAAACGGGCCCCCGAGATATATTGCCTCGCGTGCTAAACCGACATTAACAGTTATCTATGGTACGCGGTGAATTATTGTCCTGATATCTAACAATGTTTTTACAATGAGCGCGTCGTTGTATAGCAAGCAGTGTTGGCATCGTTGTAGCACTGCTGTGGTTTGAACCGAAACCCAGACAGATATCTACGTTAAGTTGCATGTATAGATTATCTTAACCTGTTTACCAAACCGGAATTTAGATAAGCGGTGAAAAAACGAAGATAATTTGTCGGAATTAGTCGTTTCTTTTATCAAATGCCTTTGTGACAGAACGTAGAGGGTTGGGTTTTACTTTGATGTAGTCTACTACGCGGTTTCGGGAACTTTATTGAAATGTTTCATCTGTCGTCACATAGATACGAATTAAAATGATGCAGAAGTAAACGATTCAACTGTTAAATGTTTCATTATATGCCTTATTGTACTAGTCATTTGTCAGCCTTTATAATTAAATTCTCAACTTTACTGGTCGTTTAACTATTTGATATCTACAGTTTACATTCGTAGTAAATCTCGTTTAAATAATATGCAAAATAGTTATTAATCAATGTGCATACGTACAAAAATTGGTGGCAAATTGTAAGTTACAGTCGACCGTAGAATAGCTATAAAAAGTTAACTGTTGAGCTCATTTTACATGACTAAATTTGAAACATTTATGGAACAATCTAAATTGCGTAGTAGCATACAGCAAATTATTTCAAATATCCCATTCCTTCATTATTACATGAACCATAAGGTACGATCTCAACCTGCGCATGTTCCTACATAATTTGATTGTTCAAAATCTTTTTAAACTTTATAATAAATGAATTTGACAAATGGATTACAACTTATATAATACAGAATATTATTACATTTTTGTTAAGAATTTGATTAATTTTTAGTTTCAAGTTTCAGTGCCAAAGTTAAAGCTTTGGAAAACTTCGCTAATATATCACATTCATACTATTTTTACTATTCCTAGATCTGCAGAACCTCACATCATTATTTCTTTTCAACTAATTTGTAGATAACGGCCCAAAAAAGTTTGAAAACTACTGATTTATACTATATATTATTCTAAGGTATGTTTCTCGTCAATAAAAATCGATAATTTTATTACATAGAACCTTACATGAAACAAGTCTGTACAATTAAAATTTAATTAAACGCTTCGAATCTGGTGACTTGAACGCAAAGTGCGCATGTGTTGTAAGACAAATGGCCCCTACATTTTAGTTTGTCAGCTCATTGCTAGTGCATATTTCCGCCATTTTAATCATTAAAATAAATGTAGAACCAAAGTATAGTTGAAAATAGTGTTCGGTAGTGTTTGTGACAGTGTAGTGTTGTGTTTGTGTGACTCTGTGAAGATGCTGTCCATCTGGAATGGAGGAAACTAGGACAGAATTTCTTAAGGTATGTCTAGATTTTTTTTACGGTATACTAGTAGTGACTACTTTCATACATTGTTAACATGTTTACCTAAACTGCATAAATAAGCATCAGATCCGATGCTAACAGCAAAAGAACGTCTCAAGTATAAATGATTATTTTACATTCACTATTACGTTTACTACTTCACACACAGTTTAAAATATTTCATTTTTCTAGATCAATCAGTGGCTTTATTTGAACTAATATAAATGAAACAAAATGGCAAATGGATTGCAACTTATATAATACAGAATATTATTACGTTTTTGTTAAAAATTTCATTAGTTTTTAGTTTCAAGTTTCAGTCTCAAAGTTAAAACTTTGGAAAACTAATATATCACATTCAAACTATTTTTACTATTCCTAGATGTGCACCTCACATCATTATTTCTTTTCAACTAATTTGTCTTCTGATATTATATGACAGACGAGTGGTATGTATAAAATGGAAAGCGTCTTAATTGAAATAATACTACATGTAACAGTAAAAAATAGTATATTATGAAATTAGTTTATAATTTCATGAATTCCAAAATATTGAATTATAAACGAATTTCATATATAATTTTATCGTCGAATTTACAAAAATTTAATTTAGTTTTTATTTGCTAAAATAATAATTACTCAAGTTTACAAAATTATGACGTATTGTTACAAAACATTATTTGTTACCCATGACGACTGATGTGATTATTTTTGTTTTGTTGTTGTTTATGTAATCAATATGACAAAAAATTTCAACAAAAATTGTCTCTCCGCGGAGATTCGATATAAAACAAAGATATATTAGTAAAAGCTACTGAAGCGGAATTAACTTTAATTCCAAAGAAATTTGAAGCAATATATGTAATGAATACGATAAAATTTGGAATTTGTTGAGAGCAAATAACACGACGCTTGTTACCGAAAAGGTTGTACTTACGTACTTTTTAGATCAGGTAAATTGTTTGTATTTAGTCTTAGTTTTATTACTTTTGAAATAATTATACCTTCATCGTTATGGTGTTTATACTAGAAATTGAAATGTATGCTTCGGATAAAAGACAATATTGATATTACAAATTTTTCTAAACTGCTCGGTTTGTTATTCACCAGAGAAGTCTACAATATTTTCAAAGAATAATTGAGAATATTTCTTATTCTTTTCTATATCCAAATGACAAGTACTTACTCATGATGGTAAAAAATTAAATATCGCAAATTATTATTATTATTATTATCTGGTACCTCAAATTGTACTATTTATGTAAATATAAATAAAAATGAATAAGTTTTGCAGTTTGTTTATTTCGGCACAATGCCGTAAAATATATTATTATGCAAGATTTTCTCTCTAATAATGATAGCATTATGATGTTAATAGACAATAAAATATATTTACGAACAAGTACTTATAAGAATAAGAAAACTAATAAATAACGTTTTGTTTAGAAAATAGAACGTACGGAAAATACAATAGTTCCTTTAAAAGTAATAACAAGAATATCTCGGTAGTTTATTTTTCTTACCGAAGACCAACAAATAGTAAATAACCGATACGTACGGGATAAAGTAAAGCAAAGGCACTTAAAGCAGATAGCATGATCTTTTCTATAAAAAGCGAAGAAATATGGACACAAAGATAATGATTTAATGTGTGGTACTATACGGGTCCTTGCACGGACTTACGAAAATCCATCACGGGATATAGTCGAGTTTGAAATAAATACCGTTATTTCTCATACGTGCGGCTGACGTGCTTGCACTCGGGATTTTAAACCACTCTCGGTGGTCCTCTTTGCGCCGAAATTTCATATCGATCGTCGCGGCGGCGGCGGCGACGACGCAGGAAAAACTCGTCCGACACTGCCATTTATTCGCGACGAACTGACGCTGACGTCCTGGACATATCTAGCTTGTTTAAATTCACGTTTGAAAAATCAGGATGCTTATCGTAATTGATTAAAATTTATCATTTAAATCAGCCGACACCCTGGCCGTCTCTTTGTCGTATATTCTACGCATTTTTCACTGAATAAAATATGTTTATTAGCTCTTTTTTATTCTTTTTAAAAGTATAAAAGCACTCCAGTACTTTATTAAATTCTGATGGATATTATTCATGCTATTTATTTTCCTCAAATGTCCTAACTAAATTTTTTATTCCGGGAAAAGTATTATCTTCTATAATAATAAAGGCAATTGTATGGCACCAATTTATGCAACTTTGGCTTGTTTCTAAATTTTTACATTTTTTAAATGCAGTTTCACAAATGCAATTCTGTTAATAATGATTATTTTCAAATTATCTTGAACATTTTGCTTCATATATTTTCCAATGTTTAATATTCCTAAATTATTTTATAGAATAATGTTTGAAATAAGGGTGCAACGACACAAGTGCAAAATAAATTTTGTTTAAACTAATCCAAAATATTATTTATTATTATTTTTGGCATCGGATATTTTGTAAGTAATTTTGGAATATTTCTCATAAGTTGCAAATAAATTTCTATAGACGGATAGAGATAGAGAGAGAGACTGATATTTGTACACATGTCTAGAATTTTGCATTCAAATCAGGAAATAAATATAAACAAAGGATGTACTCGTATGTATTATACCGTAACAAATAGATTTCTAACAACTTTTAAAATACAATTAATCATGAAATGAAAGTGATAAAAAAATAACCAAGCTATCTCATCTCATTGCTTGGTGGGTAAACAAACAATACTTCAAAAGCACAATTGTACAAAAAAAGCTTGCGTACTAAAGAGGCGGACCCTTGACAGCTAATCAATGTATGCTTAGTGGGATCGATGTGAAAAGAACTGTGAGACCACATTGAAAAGTATTTCATATAAAAAAACGGCTTTGTTTTTGGGGCGAGCGAGCGAAGCAATGAAAAAACCCATTTTCTTCTCGGTTTTTACAACCGGTACCGCTTAATCTTAAAATCCCTGCGTCGTGCGATACTTTCGCTGTCGCCCTCGCGCAGCTGCGGCCCGGACGCTGGCAAGCGACATCTACCCGCTCGGAATGCAACTAACATGGAGATATCTCACCAGGGTGACATGCTAAACAGATATTATAACACTTCAACATCTCAACACATTCTCTTTTACTGGTACGAATTCCGCGTTAATGAGGACTTAAAATACATGATAAATTATTTAATATCGTTCTTTCTTGGATATTTTACTAAAATGAAATGAAATAAAAACTGGAGAAAATTAAATTAGCAGCAAACCAATTTCTTGTGGATATATACACAGGAACATAGTCCCAATTACAATAAGGGTAACCTAAAGCTTGTAATGAAATCAGACAATAATATTTTTTTCCTACGACAGCGTGAAAGGTATTCACTTTCCGCACTTATTGGCGTGCGTAACATTATAATTATTTTTACGGAATGACATTTCTGTTTTTGGTTGTCATAAATATAAAAAATGACAAAAAGAAAATTCAATCCGGAACAACCTTTGATATTATTTGAAACAATAAAATAGTTATTTGTGTATTAAGAGAGAAAAGTGATTCTTTGTTACTCGAGCACGGTAATTGCAGCACGAGCCAAAGGCGAGAGATGCAATAGTGTAAGAGGAACAAACACACTTTACGCTCGTGACACACACATAATTTTTTCTACGATTGGATCTTAAATGATTAAAATGAAGAAATAACTTTTCTTTCCAATTATCTTTAAAATTCTTGTTCCCACCTTGAAAACAATTAGTGATATCGAGTTAAATTATTGGGTAAAATTACATAGACCTAAAAACTCAAATATCTATATTTTAAATAATTAAATTTTCATGAATTTTCGTCCCTCGTTTGCGATTGCCTAGCGCCCTACCTAGTGTTAATCTGGCACTGCATATTCCACAGCATTAAATTCATTAAATGTGAAATAAATAAGGTGTAAAAGTATCAGTTTATATTAAAGTTTCATTTTGTTATTTTCTAAGTCTCGTGATAACAAAATTTTAAAAAATTACATTATTGGACTATTGGACCAAAAGGAATAGGATCTATATTTTTAGTTAATCAAGATGACCTCAAGAATAAGCTATTCAATTTTGTTGCACTAGTCTTAAAACATTCTTTATATAATTAAATTTGCATGATGATATATTTATTTCATTAAATAAAAAAATGCAAATATACAATATATACAACAAAAGTTCTTTATTTACTGACAATAATAAAAAAATTCATATAATGCACATTACATCTACGTACATATGAAACATTGAGTTGAAGAGAAGCTATTATAATGAAGTAGCAGGACGCCATTATATATAATGCTCGAGTATGAAAGAAGACTAGTCTTGGTCGAAATGAGGTTCTTGACTTGAAACGAGTGTATGAATGCAGCAGCAAAGCACTTGCACTAGTAGTTAGAGTAGACATGGTCTATGTAAAATTATGGCATTGTATTAAAAATGCACTTACAGCTAGGATGTTATCTGTAGTATTCCACTTTTATAAATATAAACTAGTTGAATATCATATGTGATCTGACTGTTCTGTTTACTATGTTTTGTCATCAATATTAGAAGATCAAATACAATTTTGACCAGTTTTCAATCACATAATAATGATGCTTCAAATTTATTTATTATAAAAATTTTGGCTTCCGGTAAAACGTCGAGTGTTGTGACAAAACAGTAACAAATCCTCCGAAAATGGTAGAGAAAAAATTGATTGCTGTAATAAAAACTTAACACATATAAAAATATATATATATATATATATATATATATATATATATATATATATCATCACGCCTTTTACCCATTACTGGATGTGGCACTCTGCCTAAGCAGATCTCGGTAAGTGATATATTTCTTCGCGTGAAGTGCGGTTACCAGCCGTCAAATCACGGCCCCTAAAGATATTAGTGGAAGGGGAGCCACAGGGGTAGATTTAAATTGGTGAAAATTGTTAATCCTCCATTTTAGCTTGCAAACTAGCTTGACATTCTAGGCCTTTTATGTAACGTAGACGACGGTACATTGTACATTGCCGTAGCAACGATAAGCATACAATAGCAGATCTGTAAATATATAAGTGAAAGTAGAAAAATTATAATGTTGCTACCTTGACACCTAGTTTTTGCGATTATTAAATGATGAAATGAAATGTGTTGATTGACACAATTCTCTAAAATGAATAGATGAGCAATTGTGGTGGCAAATTTGATTTCCCATGTTAAATGCCTATGGTCCGCTTTTTATGTATACAGTGTTCCAAAATTATTGCAAAAAATTAAGAATATATGTATACTACTATTACTGATTAAAATGCAAAAAGATTTTTTTGGAAATTTGCAAAAATAATTGCACATTACTTGAAGCAAACATTTTTCGTGTAACAATAATATTACAGTAATGAATAAAAACTAATAATCATTAAAATTTATTTGTTGTGTTACAGTTTTTTTTTTATATTAAATGTTTGTTAATTTTTATTCATAATTATAATCTATCTGGCCAGTAGCACTAAAATTGTTAGGCCAAAATATTAATCTTGCAAATTTCGTAAACATTCATTTTGCGTTATAATCAGTACATCTAATAATGTATAAGCTTAATTTGTTGTTTTTTTTTGCAATAATTTTGAAACACTCTGTGTAAAGTTATCTATTTAAAAAATGTAAAATGGATCGTCAATATCTGTCTGAAATGTAGTAGGGTTCAGTAATACTCGCAGCGTCTGAAGAAAGGAAAGATAGCGTGAAATTGCCGCAGAAATGATGCCAGAAGACTAGTCTAGCGACACATAAAACCCTTTTATTGCAATTCTAGCCTATCTAGGTGACGGCGTCGACCGTCGCCGCGGCGGCGTAACTCTCAGCGGCAATCGCGGCTGTTCGCTTCTCTCATACGACGCCTATCTAGCGTCCGCGTCGCGACTTCTCGCTTTCAAAGCGAAACAAAAACACGCGCCAGGCTCAGTTTCGGCTCTTTGTCACTGAATTTATTGTTTATGCAGCTGTAAAATAACTGGTTACGTCGGATACAGGGAACTTACTTTTTCTCCCTTTGAACTTGAAAGAGTTTATGGTAGATATTGAGGTTGGAGTATTCGGGAATTAAAAGGTCTGAGCTTATTTTTTGTTTTTTGTATTAAATCATGTAATGCTCACATTAAAATTTTAATATAGCAAAACCTATCAAAAATTATTCCATTGTACTTTAGTCATAAATTCAGAGCAATATAATATATTAATTAGTAAGATTTACAAACATATTATATGTATAGCACCTACTTATTTTATTTGCTAATTTGCAATTTAAATATAATAATTAATTGTGAATGTTCACAATTAAAATGAATGTAACTTAGATTACTTAACTATCTGTTGATCAATTTTACATTTTTTCTAGAGTGATAATAAAAATTGAAATTAGTTCACTTTTGTCCCGGGGTCATCATCGGTTGGTTTTGCTATTATTTGGTATTCGCGTTCCACACTGTTTTATAAACAAAATTGTTGATTAACAAGTCACAATTTAACTCACATAAACGCGCAATCATAATTGTGTTTACTTCATTTTATACAAGGGTGGATCATAGCATAGGTAAAAGTTGCAAGTTGCCAAAATTATTCAGCAGATACCTGCGTACGTATGTATGATACCCCTTTTAGAAGTGTACTAGAAATGAATTATATTCGATAGTAATTTGAAATAGTTGAAATCAGCGAAGTTTAAATGTGCGAACTCTCGCTCGTCAATATACTTAGTTTTGTATGTTACGATTGCTACGAATAATTCGTTCATTAATTCAATAGCTGTTTTGTTGTCTTTTAAGTTTGCTTTAATACCTATCTGAAGTTTTCGAAATTAAAATTTCTGTCTAATATTTTATTTTTGTCCTCAATATTTTCTCCGTTTAATGTTTTCCTAAATTTTATAAGACTTATCTCAAATATAGCACAGGAATTTATAAACAAATTATTAAACAGTAACCGTTTGATTAATTCTCTTTCTAAAATAATATAATGTATAATTTTAATAATAGTTATCGCAACAACAAAATAAAGCTCATGTTTTATACAAGTAGTGCATGCCGCGTGACTCAGTTGTATTTATTTATATTCGGTCACGTGTACTCAGCCACAAGAAGTAAGAAGCAAAATAATATGCATTTACGTATGATGTATAATACTAGCAATATGATTTTTTTTTAATTTTGAACGTATTTCTAGGAATGAGGCGGTATCAGTTGATCAAATTATCTCATTATCTCACCCTACTTACAAAACTCTAACTGGTTTGCGAAGACTATGTTGATCACTTTAATATAAAAATTCTTATTGGTATTCGCTTATTATCTATATTTGTATGCAAATTTTGTATATATTATAAAAATAATTTAAATTGAAAAATCTTATTTCATATGTAAGTTAATCGAGTGCAGTCATACGTCGCAGTCAATATTTGTTTTTAAAACAAAACTGAAATCTCATGTTTTCTTTCATCAAACAATAGAAGCTGAAATAGAATTTGTTCGTAGAAGACGATAACCCGGAGCCAGACACATATTCATCACAAGTACAGTTTTACCGAGATCTGATCTACGATCGCGCAGATCCCCGGGCGACGTCGCAAATCGAGGAATTTTTTGCCGATGCGCTTCTCGAATATTATCAGCTTCTTCAGGTGTTCAGCGCGCCAAGCGTTCGCCAAGCATTCGAGCTGCTTTGGCAGATAAGTGTGACAAACTTGTGATAAATTAGTTGAACGATGAAGTTTCCTAAAGTAAAACGCTATCACATACAGTTATTAATAATGGCGCGGCGGAGGAAATTACTTGCACGCCTCAAATGTTCACAGACCGTATATTAAATGTGAATTTTAATTGTGTCGTTCCCGAAATGTCACGTCTACGTTATAAATTATGAGCGGATTACCGACCATTTTCAGCTAGGGGATTTTATTTTATACGTTACAGCTATGACACGTGCTCCAAATTTTGTCCTGTTAAAATTACATTTATTTTGCAAACGTACTTTATCATATTCATATTTGCATGCTTTTTCTAGAATATCTGTTACGAAATAAAAATACGTACAGGTATCAAAAGATTAACTAATTTTAATTGTGCGCAAATTGTTACGTTACAGCTATGACACGTGCTCCAAATTTTGTCCTGTTAAAATTACATTTATTTTGCAAACGTACTTTATCATATTCATATTTGCATGCTTTTTCTAGAATATCTGTTACGAAATAAAAATACGTACAGGTATCAAAAGATTAACTAATTTTAATTGTGCGCAAATTGTATGTGGGTTATATTAAGGGTGAGTGAGTAAGTTGATGATATAGAAATTAATGGATAGATACACTTGAAGGATTAGGATTATTGCGTGAAAGGAAAATTTGATACTTGATTGATTTCATGCATTTTTATTTAAATAATTTGGGAGGTAATGATTCGATATTTCATAATGTTATTATTTAATAGTAATGTTATCGGATTAACAAATTTTATCTAGATAATATTTTGATATGTGTTATATATTGTTATACTTGTAAACAATTATAATTTATCTTTTATTTATTATTTAAATAATTTATATTATTTGTATCTATTAAGTTAGCGATATTAAAAAAGTAGTTATTATCTTAGTCTAGATGGAAAATATAGTTATCTGTTATAAACACTGTTAATTAGCTTGTAAATCACAGCAAATTACAATATTCTACATGAAAACATAATTCGAGTAAATTTGCTAGAAAACACGTAAACAATAGTGTGAAAACCAGAGTATCAAGTTAAAAATGTAGTAAATAATGTGTCTGTCAGTTCTCTAACCAGTTCCGCTTAAATTACAAAACAAGGATCTCCAGTCTAAAATGAACATCTGAATCGGACGGAAACAAATCGTAGTGGCTGTAAAGCATTGCAGATTTTATTGCCAGTCGCCAGCAAAGTTTGTTTTCGAATCAGATATGCAAGAGGGAATCGCAACATGGAATGAAAGCGCTCTGGGGACCTCGGGGCTCGAGGAAAAAGAGGTCGGCTTTCGTCTCTGGACGGAGTTGTTACAGCTTTCGTTCTTGTTAGTGCTGACAGCAAAACACTTGGCATTTCCAGACTAATATCGGCAGCAAATTGGTTTAATCTGCCGTGAGCGCACCTGTGTCCCACGGCGACCGGCACTGAGCTGACTCCGTGTCATGCCCTCGCCTGCTAAACTTGCCGCCGAGTTCGGAACGCCGGAAACTCCGACCGTCCGGACGCTCCAACCTTGTCTCCTCTAAATAATCCATGTGTTAGAGTTATGTTATGTCTAGCCTCATCAAATTATATATTTTTAAATCTAACCACTCAATTTTAACGCTGCATTTGTATTCGAATCAAGAAAAGAGATACAAAATAACCAAGTCGATAATGTTACTATTACCATCAGTTTCACCAACATATATGTGCTTCTTTTATTTGACATTCGTGCGAAATGTAACTTTCTTCTTAATTTCACACGTTTCTGAGAGATGCAGTATCTGTTTTTGATACTAGCACAATTAGTAACAAAGTTAAACAATTTGTTATAATTAGGATATTTCAAAATCAGCTCAGTTTCTAGAGATACAGATTAAATGTTATCTATACTAAGAATCTTTTAAAAATTCAATATTTCGCAATAAAGAAAAACTCATGATCTCGTACCTATGCATAAATGAGTATAACAGCACTGTTTACATTGATAATAATTAAAAAAAAACATTATTAATAATGTTAATAATAATCTGGTAAATAATAATATATGTCAAAATAAGAAACAATAACAATATTAATAGTTAATGATGTAATAATACGAATAACATATTTAACTACGAATTTAGAGTTTAAAGAGATTTTATATGAGGTAGGTGACTCAGTGGTATCGAGTCGGCCAGTACATCTTGAGAACCCATGTAAGATTCCCACATCCGACAAATAATTTTCACCAAATTAAATCTACCCCTATTACTCCCCTTCCACTAACATCTTTGGGGGCCGCGATTTGACAACTGGTAATCGCATTTCACGCGAAGAAATATATCACTTACCGAGATCTGCTACGACAGAGTGCCACACCCAGTAATGGGTTAAAGGTGTGATGATATATTTATTTATTTTATTTAAAGAGATTGGATATTCTAATACAAGGTGATTTAAGAATTAAGTTGGTCCTATATCGAGATGTATATATTTTAAATAAATTACTTACAATATAATTTCAGTTTTACATAATTGTATTTATTTTATTCAATTATTTATGTAAAAAAATAGATGTTAGGATAATTATTTCAATGAAGTTTATTTGGTAAGTGATATTATTTTACCGTCCGTAATATTTATTGACATTACAAGACCAGAAATATTTATGTTTTACTGAGTAAGTAAGCATATTGGAAGCTAGAGATTCCAGTAAACACAATTTTAGGGTTTATTACGTAATTTTTGTTTTCGATCGTCAGTGACAAATTATTCATAGTGTGACAAATGAATTAAAAATATTTACGTAAAATAAATAAACTGATCATCATGAAAATATTTATTTTCTAATCTCGTTTTACAGCCACTTAAGATTTAATGAAGTTAATGTTTTACCTTAATGTTTGTTATTCTATTTTGTACTTTCTTGTTTTAATTACATTCTTGTCTCAAATGTAATATGATTTACACAAAACAAATCACCGTCTTTTATTTATTTATCTATTCTTCATCGTATGGTTTATTGCACTAACATCAGTCAGTAAATAATCCGCTCTGACTTGCTAAACAAGCCTTTAAGGACAGAAATTTATTCTTTAACTTTTATATTTATCTTAAATTAAAACATGAAACTATTTGATATGTGCCTTGGTAAAATTAAAGTGCAAATGTAAATAAGTAGGTACTTGAAGGTAGATATCTGCTGCTAATATATTAAATGATGTTATTTATTGAAGTCATTTAAGAAATTACAGTGCGGAAAAGATTCGTAAAGTAACCAACTAACAAAATTATGTTTCCACTATGTTTTGCTAGCTGACGTTAATTCTTATTGACAGAGACGCGGGCTGCACGAGTCGAAATTGTCGAATGAGTGCGCACGGAAGAAATCGCAAACTTTGAGAGATATTTGTTCTGTTGTGGTTCGGCTATAAATCGAACATATTTTTCATTTGTAATATTGAATTTTGTCCTTAAATTGAAAATGTTATTCTGTTTCTACAATTTTCAGAAATTTAAGAATGCCTTCATAAATATATTAGTACCTACCTTTTCCACTATCATATATTGCTGAATTATTTTAAGTTATATTCTACAAATAGAATAGGTAAAAAATCTTCATATCTTTTATTACCATGAGTAAATTGCAAGCCTTAGGTGGAGTTACTAGTTGGGATCTTGTACAGAATACATTTGTGTATAATAAATAAATAAATATATCATCACGCCTTTTACCCATTACTGGGTGTGGCACTCTGCGCGGGGCAGATCTCTGTAAGTGATATATTTCTTCGCGTGAAGTGCGGTATGATGAGAGTGCGATTTAGAAGATTGTTGTAAAAATATAAGTGTGAATTAAGATGATTTAGGTATTTTAAAAGTATGTCAGTGAAATTGAGAATAAGAATGGATATGCTTATGAATGTGGATGAACCGATAGGCATGTTTAACAAAGATGAATCTAAAGATTAAAGACTCAGTAAATGTTTTATGGCTTCTTGCTATCCCATTTGATGTGACAGAGTAATGTTAAACCGGTTCACATCAAGCGAACAAAGTTGAACATGTACAAATACAGCCGAGTACGAATAAGTACTAAGCAAAACACGAACAAACAAGTTCCTCAATATACCGACAGTTGGTGAAACACGTTCGACAGACGCAACTTTCAATATATGTATTATTTAAAATAACAGACAAAATATACACTTCATTTTATAACATCATTGTAAAATTTATCTAAAATTAAATATGAGATATTTGTTTATTTCTTCTTCAAGTAAAAAATGTAGAAATCTTATTTGTAATACCGTGGTTGAAGTTTCAATGAATCAAACAAGTTAATACATCCGTTTGAAGATAGAAAATGTACAATACTGTAATACATGTCAAAAACATCAATATCACACTCCGCAGTTGGAAGTGAACTTTGAGCGGTAAAAATAAATTGAATTAAAGCATGTTTCCAATTTACTTTATCCGCGTCAAGAATTTCATCTGGCCATCGCAATTGCAGTACAGCGATACAAGCAACGCACAATGTCACCGTTTATAGAAAAAAGCGCGCGAGCGGTTATTGCGAGTGTTCGAACGACGTCCAGAACCAGATCCTGCGCAGTATTTGTGGAATGCGAAGCCTTGGGCGATGACTTCTGGTTCATATCGGAAAACTGATGACATAGCAAATGCACGTGACTGCCCACAATGATGTTCGTAGTTTGGCTGATGTCGACTGGTACTATTTCTGGAGCTTTGTTATCAAGCATACCTACAACTGAAGTTTCGAAACCATTTCTACATTGTTAGATTCAGATATAAAGTACTGCAATCTACTATTTTAAAAAGAAATGTACGACATATTAAATGGCTTGACTATTATACGCAATAATAAGAGAAATATGTTCTTAGCTTCTTAATAAATATAGAAATGTAAATCACAACTATATTTTCTATAACAAACAAGATTAATAACTTAATATTGAATTTTTACCATCAAGTTCATTCCTTAGCTGATAAAGTTTATGGAGCTACAAATATTCTTTAGAAAAAGATCTTTAATATGTTAATTAATTAGAAAATATGATTCTAGTTAATAAGACACAAGCCATTTCACAAATTATGCCATGTATTTTAATCCTATATAGTACTCAATATACTGATTATGAAACAAAAAGAATTTTTGCAAAAGTTGCACTTTACATTTTAGTTCGAGAGTAATTTCTCAAAAATTAGTAATGAAATTATATTTATAAACACTACAATAGTTCATTTATTCATTATACAATATAAGATAAATGCCTATTAGTAGTGTTATAATTATAATTTAATTATTAATACTTGTGTAGTACACAAAACAAATTTAAGCAGAAGAGAGACGTCATCAAAATTTGTAACTAGAATAATGACGTCAAAGACGGCTACGATTATAGGATACACAAAAAATTAAATGCAATGATTGTTGCATAAATGTATAATAATTTATTTAAATGCTTTGGGCATTATTTATCAAATATATAACAAACAAATCACAACAAAATTGTTAAACGACATTGCGAAACAAAATGGAGTGAGAGTCGGATACAAATGTAAACGTTTTCAAAACCAATAGGTACCAACGCATGGTAAAGAAATTAAAATTTCTTTAAAAACATTGGCTGGTAGCACAAGCTCTGTTTTTGGGTGTTCCAAGAGCACGGTTTTAATATGTTAGAGATAGCTAAAACACCCAAATACACAGCTCTTAAAACAGGCAAAAACAGAGCTTGTGCTACCAGCCATTATGTTTTAATTTTAAATGTAAATATCATTATCGTATCTTCAGATCTCACTTAGATCCATTTTTTACTTATCGGATAATGTGCCGATTAATTATGAGCGGGATAAATTTAAAAATATCACATCGAAATCATAGCACAATTAGTAATAATTACACTGAATGCCATTTTGTGATGCGATATTTTTTCAATTATACTGTCTATTGTTATCAGAAATTTAATTTGGAGATGGAAAATCTGGCCGTGACTGATTTAAAACAAAATAAAACTTTGTGTTCATCTGGTGTTTAGATTTCTGCTTTGCCGTACTATAATTGGGATTAATTGATCCCGTTGTGTGAAAAGTTCAACATGAAATTTATGTGTAATAAAAATTCCTAAATAAAGTGCAACAAAAAGCTATTATCTTTTTTTAAAAAACGCTATTATGACGTCTGTCAAATGTCCAAAAAGTAAAATTTTACCGTAACATTCTAAATTCATTAATTTAACCGGACACACGGTACACAAAACAAAACATAACTTTCCATTTCATGCAAAAACTTTTAAAAGTCCTGCGTCCCAGGCGACAAACGACAGCGCTCGTCGCAGCAGTGGCTGGAACTGGCAGGTCGTGTCCGGCCAGAGATGGACATTTGTCAGCGCCTAATGGCGTCGCCGTTTGTCCCGTAATGGCGTGAGGCCCGAGACGTGCGACAGCCCTATATAATGACTTCTGCCCGCAGTAGTGTTACACCACAACAAAAACATGTTTACATCTGCCAGCTGATTCTTCACACTCGAGGCTTCGTAAGCTTCGAGTCGATCTCTTTGAAGTTGAAATGTCGAAGGCTTTGATAGGGTATCACTATCAACTTTACTCGCTGATGGAGTTATATTTTTGTTTTTATTTTGTTCGAACAGACTGTTTACTAGCAAATACTTTGCAACCGCTTGTCAATGCTCGGATAAATAGACAGATAATTGCAAAAATATCTTATCTATAACTGCTGACATAATTTATGTAATTCAAGTTAAAATAATGTAACTAGATAATTATATTACTATTTAATTAAAAATGACAGCGTCCTTGATAAATATGGAAAAAATAATAATTTATGGACGTTTGAAAAGCGAAAAAAATAGTTAACAGCTTTAGTTAGTTGTCTTTAATCGGTGTATTTGCATGCTTTGTAGATAGGATGATAGAGACAAAATAAATTAGGCATATCTTTTCTAGTATCTCAAATAAATTAAATGGCGTGTCATCTTAATTTACTCTGTGAATATTTAATTAATTAATTAATTAATTTTCTACTTTGCACAGCAGAAAATTATGAATAATTAATTGAAGATTTTTAAAGAATAAAATTGAAAATCGGCTAAAGAGCCAATTATAGCATAGCTTTAATAAAAATTTAAAATTCGATTTCTAAAAATTGTTCAACTAGTAATTTGTGAAACATAGTCAAAATAAATCTGCTTGCACTAATGAATAATCTGCCATTAAAAGAGAAACAAGTTTCCCGGCGCGATTTTATGATCGAATTATCAGTTAACTCAGGTTGATAGATCCATTTCATATCCGTTCTACGCTCATATCCGCCATAAAAAGCAAATTGTATTTTCGCTATTCCATCTTTCGCGTGTAAAGAGGCCGACGTGCGAATTACGTTATTCCATTAAATAGAGTTATCTCTGAAAGAAATGGCCTGCTATTAGTTTACAGATAAATTAATTCTCGGCACTTCCCACACACGTGGGGAGACTAACCAACACGCATACACGCTCTGCACTCACGGCGATGTGGATGTAGATTGTCGCGGGTTATCGCTCGCATCGCCAGCTACTTCAGAGAGGGCGGCACCCTTAAATATCTCATTCGTTACGTCTACTTCCCTAACATTATTTGTTTACGAGAATGTAATGAGAACAGTACATGAACGACATTAAGATTTTTAATAAAAGTTCATTTTGAAATTTATAAGATTGTTTTAAGAATTTTGAACGAAACACGCCCAAAGTGATGGAATATATATATATATTGCCGACATCAGTCAGAAGCAGTATTTATAGCTATTCTTTTAAGAAATCTGTAACTAAAAAACTGTTTTATATTAATAGTCTTTCAACTTACATAGTAACCAAATTAGGCAGTTGTCATTAAATTTGATAGATAATTAAAAAAGAAAAAAGAAATGTATATTGTAAATAGAACAAGTACAGCTAAAACTTATTACAATTCAATTAGTTATTTTGGCTATTTTTGTCTATTAAACTGGACATTGCTCCAGTTTTATTTAAATCAATAACAGATTGATGCTTTTACCATTTTAGTATTTAAGAAACAAATGCCGAATGAATACTTAATTTGGACGTAGTGTGACATACTTTTGCATACGAGTGGCACATAATCTAGAAATGCCACTGTTTGTACCACGTTGGTATGAATGTACCATTTAATAAGACTTCGATTAAATTTAAATAAAGTTTTAAAAAGTATCATGTTGCATCATGTCACTCCAAACATCTTCAGGTAAACTGGGCACGGTATACAATTTAATTTAAATCATAAAATTGTTAATTGTAAGAGTAAAGATGTAAATAGCTAAACAATATATATTTATAATTTTTTTAAATAGAAATGATATATCTGTCAAAAAATGTATAGCTGGATTTCTACAATTTAACTCGAATCATAGATTTTGTTTTATAAACCTCGTTTAAGACACGCTGCAAATGAATATAATATTTAAATTCAACTATAAACTTCGCTGAATCTTTGTCTTTAATACATCAAATGTACTTATGTGACATAAAAATATGATAAATAAGAATAACGTAAACATCGACCATATAACACTGACTAAAAAGGTTGAAGGAAAATAAAAATACTGCCGGTATACTAATCAAGTGTGATACAGACACGTATGTGTGTAATGTGTGATGATGATGGTTAGCAGTGAGAATAATGCGGAAGTGTGTGAGAGAATGAGGAGGGGCGTGTTACGCGTGCGGCATGGTCATTCGTTGTCACTTAGTGGCGGGGTCCTCAAAAGGCCGCTTATTCAGGGCTAATGGTTCTCGGGGTGCATTAACAGAACATAACTCAAAATCAACGTGGCCATGGACGACAGCTGGTATTATGCCCAAGACAAATGAATCCTAGTGAAAATTACTGAACATTATTTACCGCCTGACATTTAAATCCATAATTTTCTTTTTGTGATCCTTTCTATTGCACCGTTTCCCGTTTCGTTCAGTTTCGTTCTTTGCTGGAGAACGAAGAACGGCGACCAGCGACCGACGACCGTTCTTGCTGAATTGAAGATATATCGCTCGGCATTTTATTGAAAATGTACTCACAACGAAGAAAACAATTTTAGAATAAAATGCACCTGCTGTATTGCAATATACTTTAAAACTTTCATCGATACATCGAACCTAAACATAACATCAAGAGTGTGAAAATAATTAAATTTGCAGACCGGTAAAGCAACATTTTATATACAAATAAAATAAAAACGATCAAAATTAAAATTATGACATTGAGAAGAACGTTGCTAGAAGAGTGTAGTATCAGCTGAGATGAGTTTGGCAAGTGGAACGTATATGTCGAATTTGTGGAAAGGAAGATAAGAAGATACGTTTGAAAGTTTGTTGTGTGAACAAAAGATTGCGAGTGGGCAGAATTGACGAACTTGTATGAAGGGAATTATGATTAAGTCAAGATAATGAATGAATAAATGTTTAATACATGTATAACATATATAAATTCTTTGATTCAGCCCTAAAAATACGAGCATTTATACTCAATGAGTAACTATTTAACCTGTATATACGACTCACTAATCTATTTAAAATTAATTTGTATCACACAATGTTATAGAATGAATTGTAAACAATATATTTATATAAGGAAATATTCATCCAGTTGCCATTCCATTTGTATTAGAAATTTTTCTAAAAGCAAATAAACTTATTATTATTATTATTACATGTTTTAAGATTCAATGCTGCATCAATTGCCGGTACAGCGTGATGTATACATATACAGTTTGGTTTGAACGTCCCCAGGCACAACTATCTATAGTATGGTTAATAAAAAAGATTTTCATAAAATTTTTCCTTTTCACTAAACAGTTACAGTAGCGAAACTTTTATCCTTGAACAATTTTCAAAAGCAAAAGCAAATACTTGTTAAGTTACCACACATTATATTTCATTTAACCGAATTTTTCACTCATAAATATTTATTAATTTCAGGATAAAATGTATGAGTATAAAATATTATTTATAGTAACATCAAAACAGACTGGGGAAATTTCCTTTATAAATGTAAAACTTATCTGGTTCGGTTCGGTACGATGTTTTCTTTATTTCGCGAACTGGTTTTTTGGCGGTCCGCCAAATGCTCGCTACTACGTATTTTTACGCTTTGGGTTTTATTAGACAATAGTCGACATTCACAAACATTCATGCCACAGCCAGGATTCAGTACGAGATTTTATGTACGTTGTTATACGCTATTAAGACTGCATCGTTGCACAAAATTATAACTTCATTGAATGGCAATACGAAACTGAGATTAAATTTGTCGCAGAGAATTTCAATCTTGCAAATAAGAATTATACTTATTTTCAGTCCAGGAATTTTTATTTCTTAATATATCATGTATTTTTTCTGAAACACTAGTCGTACTTGGAAGGTATCTATAAAATAGCGTTAATATCTTTTATTTTATTTAAATTGTATTACTTTAATAGTATAGTAGGAAAGCACCATTCAAGGCAAGATCTCTTTTCTTACGTACCACATATTATTTTTTCTTAAAAATATACATTTCTCTTTTATGCCCGATTGGACCATAGTCATAAAAATTCTTTAAATTTGCTTAAGGAATACTAAAATGCTGAAACGATTTTTTGAATTTTGCAAAATATTATTATTTGTAGAATAGGAATGGTAAGAAAAAAACTACGTAGTGTTTGGATAAATTGGCTTGGATAATTTTATTAAATTAATGAATTGGACGACGTTTTGGAACTATGATTGGTTCCATTTTCTAGTCTAAAAAACACATATCGTTCCAATTTATAAGATGATTGATGGAAGTACTAACTTACCTCATAAGTATAACAATTATATTGAGCTAAAATATAAGATGTTTGAGAGTAGTGCCTTTTATCAGCTTGATTGCATTAATTGTAATTCTACGTACATGGAAGAAACGAAATAATATGTCCACAAACAGAGACATCAACATAAAAATCCATTTAAAAATGCTAACAATAACCACAGTGAAATTGCTAAACATGTTTTAAATCAATCACCTGGATTTATATAATTACAAAACATTACATTCTGAATCTCACAGATAAAAACGATAGTTTCTAAAAAGTTGTTATATTAATTTGATTGATAACACCGTAGGTATATATCAAAACAGACAACTTGTCGTCAAGTAATTAATACAAAATAAAAATCAGTTTACATAGAAATCCTTGATATTTATTTGTATTCACATTTATCCGTAAAATAGTGATTCTTTCTTTAATTTGTGGTCTTGCCGTTAGTTTGCTATGTTTGAATTGTACTAATTTTTGTTCGTCTGTAAGCGTACGGGTAGTAAATGGATGACAACCCATACCTTTGAACTCCACGTGCCGTTATATGCCTCTACAACGAGCAACCGAGACGACACATATATACGAGTATAAAAATTCTTGAAATATTTGCTATTTAAAATATAAATATTGCTTATGAGTATGGATAAATATAAAGTCTAAAAAATAAATACAAAAATACCATTAAAATATTTGTATTACTTATTTTCCTTAATCGTGAAAATTACTGGAGAAGTTTAATTAAAATTTGACAATTATTCAATTCCTTTCAAAGTATTCCTTAAGTATATTAGGTAGAACGAAAATAAAAATAGGAAATTTTTTAAAATAAATATGTCCTTGACTAGTAACAATTAATTAACAAGAAATAATGGCGCTAAACTGAGTATTATTAATTTAATGATCGATTCTTGCAGCGTTAAATTTTTGATCAGGATGGTAGTTCTAACGCGGAGAGGACGAGTGCGAATAGTGTTTGTCAACGTAACTGGGTATACAGCTAAACACACACTCACACGTGCCAAATAAAATTGATTGAATACTAAATTTCCACGCTTGAATAACTGTTGACAAACGAAATTCGAAAATGCATCAATCACGAACATGAGAAACCGAATTGATGAATTTACAGATGTGTGAAACGAAGCACGTGCTCCATAAAACATGCTTCATTGTTAATTTAATTGGTATTTTATCGATTATTTAAAGCAAACATTCATTCTATTTTGCGTTGTGTAGGTATAATATATATCGGACTTGCAAGATATCATCAGCAAATAATTCGTATGATAACGAATGCCCATATTCAATGCAGCACTCTTTTTATACTATACAGTATTTAAATAATTAATCTGCTGCGGCAGATTTCCACACCCAGTAAGCAAGTTGGAGAGTAGGCCATTTTAATATGTTGTCGTTTATTGAAATAAAAGTTAGATTTTCGTTTCCACAGTACGGTATGTTTTAACCAAATAAAAATATAAAAATAATTTCTGTGACAAGCACGACGGTTCTGATGATATAAGCCTGATATGAGCATGGACTTATGCATCACAGAGCAAGTAGATCAAAACTTTCTGCTCATTCAATTGTTAACAAGTTCAGAACTTAAATTTTCAATGAACCGTTCAGAGGCAGGAATCAGACTAATGTTATTCACACCTCTTGATGCCAGGCGACCTCACGGGTGATGCTCGTGATACCCCTGGTCAGTCCACGCAACTATGATTGCCTTGGTTGTTAAGGACTATGAAAACTCTTCGCATTCTAATGTCACTAGAAACAGGCCCGTCGAGAGGGGGGTGGGGGGGTAAAATATCCAGGGCCCGTGGAATTCAAAGGGCCCGGATGTGATGCTATTTTATAAATTGCTTTTAATTTTCTACTATTTCACCAATTTTTTATATTCTTTACTAAAACATGTATAACGAAATGTCTGATACACATTTCCAACAATTTATTACATTGTATAAAGTACTAAATGACGAAATGCTTGATCAAGGGCCCCAGTTGCAAATTTTAAATAAATGTATACATTATTCAAAAGTACATTATTACATTGTTGCATTTTTGTTTCTTATATTACTACATTGTATACAACACACATAGGCAAAGGCTCTATACATTTGTGCGTAGTGCTGTTTTGGTATCCCCTGCATTTATCGAATATGCAACTAGATATTAGATAGTCATACAGTGAGTATACAATACACATCGCTGCACCAATTAACTCTTACCGAACTGTTACCATATTTTAGCCTCGATTTTAGTGCGCACAATAAATTTTACATTTGAAGACTTCAGTACTACGAAGAAGTATTTATAACATACATATATGAAGGTAATTAATAATTATTTGTAAATGAATATAAAGTTTTATAAAACATCTGTTTCTAACAGTATTAATACTTTTTAACTCTTTTTGTAGATTCTGCCCTTACATACTTATGCAGACATAAATTTGTAGCAGATAACGAAAAATACATTTTAAACATTAAAAATGAGTTACCGCCATAAATCAGGTGATTTTAAAGTCATCCGAATTTTTCTTTCATAAAAATTTAACTTTAAAATTATCTTCATTACTGTACGTTCAGTCGAAGTCATATGTTAAAAATTAGTTCGTGGAATGTTTCCCTATAAATCAGAACTGTGTCGCTGTAGACGAAACCCGTTGTCAATGCCTATCATAGATATAGGAGTCTTTGGGATCGATGCTACGTTAGACACTATGAAAGAAGAATTCGGTTGAAGCCATACGTCCGACACAGGTGACGTGGTGTAGCGGTTAACATCTCTGCCCGGCAAGCGGAGGGTCCCTGGTTCGTATCCAGGCGTCATCCGAATTTTTCTTTCATAAAAATTTAACTTTAAAATTATCTTCATTACTGTACGTTCAGTCGAAGTCATATGTTATAAATCAGGTGCTTTAAAACGAAAAGAAAAAGCTGCAAGGGAAGAAAACCAAGCAAAACCATACATATATTTATAAATATATTTTTTTTGTATCTTATATTTAATTAATAAATATTCAAAGTTAAAGGGGGCCCGAATTTTTTTTCCCCGGGGCCCGCTTTTCCTCTCGGCGTCCCTGACTAGAAATGTAGTGATCTTTATTACAAGAGATGGTATTTTAGTATTACATTGTCCTTCGTTAATATAGATTTCAAAATTTGTTTTGTATAAAATGCTTTCATTTGAGAGTACATGAATTTTGCATACTTTACCAAAGTTTACTACTTAGGTTATTTTAATTAAATAAATAAAATAAAAAAATAAGTTTGATTGTTGTAATTTAAAATATTCATAACATTCGTCTATGCGAGTTCATCCGTTCATTATTAAATGTAGAGGAAAGATTACAAATCCAGTATATTTCTTATAAAGCAACATTATAATACGACATGAACTACCTATTTATCTGTATTGTATCAGTTCACTGATGTAGAAGAAATTTAATTCAAAAACTGTTTACGTCTTTTATACTTCGTTTTGCTGCAGTGATGTTTTTCTCTAATTAAATCTGCTGCAAATGAGTTTTTTTTCTCATTTCATTTACTTTGTTGCAAGAGAGTTGTAAAAAGTAATTGAACAACGAAAAGTCTATCTACTGCTAACAAAAAGTAAAATTTGCATGCGATGGAAGTTTAGTATCGGGTAATTAGAAATTACTACTGAAACAAGCTGTCTTTTTTGTTATTCGGAATTTTTTCTATTCTTGATTTCATTTTTATATCCGTGTTAATTGAGTAAATGATAAACTTTTCATTTTGATATTAAATATAATAGATTTACTTTCATTTTAAATTATATTTATTGTCGCTTACATTGAGAATGGGGTCCTCGACTGTAGTCACAAAATAATAAATTAGTCATCTAAATGATTGCTTAAAAACTCGGTGGTACAGTCGATCAAAGTTTTAAAAATATGATCAGTTTTTAATGCCATAAGTATAATGTCAGAAAATTACGATCTTGTCTTATCCCTCTCTCTTGCACATCTAGTCTATTCAGAATTCTTTTTCCTATTCATGTCTTCGGTCTTTGTCTAACTGACAACTAGTTTTAAGGTTATTGTTTTGCTTACGTCATTATACAGGTTGGTGGAGGCGAAGTGCGCCTTTTCATTCCAGGCATCTTGATATACATACTTTGTAGTACTGTCATAAAACGAAGTAATATGAACTTCTCTGACATAAAGAATAACGAATAACAGAAGTAATAATGAAATCTTAAAGTGAATATTGAATGTTTTAGTAAAATTAGAATAAATTTGTAATTATTATGAAAAGAAAGCAGGACTTTATTTAATTTAATTATTGAATAAATTATAAACCAAAAACAACTATATTAATTTAACTACAATTTATAATAAATATTCAAACAAATATCCTCCTTCTGTCAAATAGTAACCCAAACGATTGTAAAATCCAGTTCAAACATTATTTAATTTGCTATAGAAGAGTGCTACACTCAGTAATAAATAATAGGTGTGATGATATATTTAATTTATTTGTATTTTTGATAAAGGACTAAAATAAATGGATTTGAAATATGGAATAAGCTTTCAGAACTCAAATATAATTAAACAATTTTTGGTTAAGTTCTGTACAATTTATTTAAATCGGTATACAAAAAGTGTACCACCGTCAGGAAAATGAAAATAATATTAATTTTATTTAAATTAAAATAATATTACGACGGTAGACGTTTAATGTACCGAAAAATCTAATTATATAAATTGTACAGAGCTTAAACCAAAATTAGATTTAATTATTTGGATGGGTTTGAATCAAAGTTTGCTATACCTACGAAATTATAAATATGTATGAAATAAAAAAATGTACTAATGATGTTTAGCGAAGATTAACTACAGGAGCTAATAAATAAATGTTGAGTGAATGTTTGTTTTGGGATATAGATGATATATAAATTTCTAAAATAATGAACAATATTAATTTTGCATCTATTTGTAATAATGAAGGTATTAAAATGAAATGACTCAACATAATGTGCTGGTTTAATCGTATTTAAAAACAAATTGTCTGTGTCATGTTTGAAGTTATTTTCTACATGTTTTGATATTGTTTTATCTATTATATTATCTAGATTAAAATAATAATTGTTAACTTTATCTTTATCTAAATGAAAAATATTGTAATCTGATACAACACTGAATAGGATATAGCGTGATATTATATAGATATGTTACACACGTACTTAAAAGAGTATTTTAAGGACAAAAATAAAATGAAATAATTGTGTATGATTTCAATATTATCTATATTACCTAATATTTTAAATTAAAATATATCTCGGTAAAAAACGTACAAATAAAGTAAAAGAAGGACTCGAGGTAGAAGTTCTGCTTTAAGATTTATAGCATGAAGACAGCCTGGCAAAAATGTTCACAGGCACCTAGAGCGTTAATTAATTAACTCTTCATTACTGGCGGATTGTCAGTGCAGCGACGTTGAAATTGAACGCGGCTCACGCTAATCTACCAATTCAATAGTTTTTCACTTCGCGCATCTGCAAGTGAAACCGGCTGGGCTAAATTAATTATACCGCCTATAGTTTCTGCGCATAGCATTTTGTCTTCATTTTTATAGAAACCGTACTTTACAATACAATAATTATACAAATTTTATATAGCTTGAAATTAAATAGAATAAATAAATTCATGAAAGTTTAATGAATGTCATGTACAGTGCAATCAACGGGAGATGAAGCTTAGAAAATATGTGGACTAAACTGGAATTTCATTTAGGTAGTGTTGCAAATAGAAAAATGTTGATAGATTTTGTTTCAATAAACTGTCGTTTAATTGTTTGATTGCTTCTTCAGTTATAAGTAGATACTTAAGTAGTAAATTATGTTTTATATTAGTTTTAAATATTAGATAATTTTTATTAATTTCTTCAGATATCTTGATATTACAAATAAAGTACAAAATTATTTTAGAATCAATTTCTGGAAATAAATAAATATTCGACCATTTCAAAAAATATTTCTTTACCTAGGTTATAGAAAATGTTTCATTTTCCTAAAAATATGGTTTCATATAATATTAGAAAGTAATAATTAAATACAATGAAATAGAACATGAAAGAAGAAAATCAATACATGCAGGTTTTTGTTCACGTGACAACACAAATTCTAAAGCTTTTGTTGTAAAATTTTAATTGGATTTTTCATATTGTGCTCACAATAGAACCTATCATCGACATGAGAATTACTCTATTATAGTGGATAACCGCTATGAATATTAAACCCAAAAATAACCTGCAAGTTTGTCCAGCTTTGTAAACTTACATTTCATATTTAAATCAAATGTTTAATAGCTTACTTCCATGTTTATTTTCGTAATGGGCAATTCAGTTAAGCTTTTAATTATTTGCTACACTGTCTGGCAAAAACTTAATTCCAATTACATTACAGGAGGCCTACAACTTCTAGTGAAATTCATACCACTCAGAGTTATATATTCTGGATATAATTTGAAGTCAATGAGATTTATACACACGAGCTCTTGCTTGGTAGACATAAATTGTATTCACGGTTGACACCTTTTGGTCAATGTTAACCCGAAGATTTTGATTATAATAAAAGTGTATGTGTATTTTGTCAAGATAAAGAACGAGTATCAATTTATGCAATGCCATTTACACGTAAATAAATAAATCATATTACATTAAAAAATAAATTCTATTTATAAGCAAAATGTATTAAACTACATACTATAGATACTTATTCTGTCATTCATTTTAACAATTTTTCTGGTCTCCTTTTATTAAAAAATAATGAAACTCTTTGCAATTCATATAATTCAATATTATACAAATTTGAGCTTAAGCTTTACTCTTGTGATAATTCTTTCATTATTTTCGAAATATTATTATTCAATTCGAAGATTTTTCTTATAAAATCAGATCCCTGAGATTTGTACTAAAAACCGAATTCTTTGGGTTAAAACCAGTGGTTATATCCATTGGCCGACGATTGTTTGTAATGGCACTTTTGTCTAAACTTGATATTATTAAATTTGATCTTATAATTTAGTTTTTTTATTTGTAATAAAACAAGTGAAGTATGCCGTGCTTATATTACATTAAATCAAATTACTTTTTTCTGCTACTCTAATAATAAAAACAAAGAGAAACCACAGAAAATTATAATTTTAATATTGTCATGACAAAGGATAAAAATTTAATTTTACAGAAAAATATCTTTATACATATTTTTAATAAGATAATCAAATTTGCGGCATTATATCAACTTTAATCTGCTTAACAACAATGAAAAAAGTAATCCACAAAAAATAATATCGCAAACATTCTGTAAACTGGCAAGCTGCTACAGCTGCGGCATCTATACAATCTCCACGGTGGTTGTACTCTATGTTCTGCTCTATGTAGTGGATGGCGGCTTCATCAACATGTTCAGTGCATTCACGGTGTCGCGCCGCCGGTATGAAGTGTAAGCAAGCCTGCCAACGTAGACTCAGCAACAGCTAACGAGGTACTTTGTAAGCACGATGAGCTTACTTAGAGCTACCGTCCTGAGGTCTTTGCAACGTCACACTCTACCATAGCCGTCCTGATTTTTCCTTCCCTTCAGCATATGTACGAAACTTAATTATATTATCTTTGGCATTGTTTTATTTCAACCTTTTTACGCAACGTTATTTTTCCATTCCTGTCATTGTTTAGTAATTATAACGCTATAATTTAATAAATAATAAATGTTTCAATTTCCACTAGGTAGATGCTTGTTTTTAGTTAAACATCCTTTGGTTACGCGTGATGCAAATTGCAAATTCAGGAGGATGATAAAATTAATTTTGTAGTAATTTATATTCTGACAGAATAGTCTGTTGTTGAAATGAATTATATAATAGTAAATTCCGGAATAAACCAAATTGTTGTTCTACATTTTATTTGCTGTGCATCGAAACGGGAAATTAATCTCATTTACAGTACAAAGGAACTTCAGATTATAGTGGAATTAAAACCATTCAGTTACACTTACATGCTTAGTTCTAAATTGTTGTCAATGAAATTTTAACCTACAAACTCAAATTTCTGTTGAGAGACAAAAATCCGCGAAAAATATTTCATAAATTTGAAGTTATTTTAAATTGTTGTTAGATACTTCATTTAAATAAAACACAATGGTAATTACATAAACCTGTAAGTTATTTTGTTATAAAACTTACCACAGAGAAGCCACGCTCACTTTATTTATAACAATATTTTTAATTGGCAATCTATGCTAAGCGATACACGATCTAGTGGCAAATTGAATTTGAAAATTTTGTATTAAATATTATTGTCAGATTTAATATATTACTAATTCAATAAATTTTCTGTATATTAATAACCAGTTACCGAGTCTTCACTTAATTTTGAAGGATCGTCAACAAACAAATAACAAATCGAATGTTACATAGCTATCTTAATATTTACTAATATGATATTTGATCTTGATATTGATAATTGAATTTTCATTAACCGCTGTTTAATTCACCATAAAGATGAGTAATGTTTATTGTTCTGTGCCTGGTTGTAAGAATATGCTAAAAACGTATAACTTGTCATACGTTCACAAAAAATATATTTAAAGAAGTTGAAAATGTAGACAAATTTTAAGTCTGGATAATAAAACTTAAAATTGGGAATGTATCCAAATTTATGAAGGTTTGTTTCTTGCATTTAAGGATAATGATTATTTTTACAGAAGTGAATTTTTTCGTACTTTTATATCTGTTTATTTAAATATTAATTTACAATGTTGATATTTAATATTTAAATCAAAACACAATCAATCTATTTCTTTTTGTTTGGGATATCGCATTTATTACAAACAAACAAAAATTTTTAATCTACACATGCAGATTCTAATAAACAAAAATATGTACAGAAATTCGTTATTTTTGTTGTTATTGCCATTCCAAAAAAACTACACACTACAATCTTTCAGCATAGTAAACATAACAAAACTAATCGATTGTTGAGAGTTTCTATAAATATTTTTAGCGTGTCTGTTTTTTATATATGTCAAGTTAAGTTGGTATATCGCTAAATTAGATCGGTACGAACTACTTAGTTCACTTATTATATTCAAATAATATTGTTTTTTTTCCCTAATGTCCGCAACTTTCATACAATAGCAAATTCGTCTATACTAGACAGAATTAATAAACAATCGACGAAAATACCAACAAAAACGAAGTTACAAACAAAAATAAGGTAGTTACAAATTGTTTGTGTTAAAAGTGCATAAATTAATCGAATGTCAATTTTGTCGAACGCAGGTGACGACTATTTCAGAGACCGCGGAGTTTATAATTAATGAAATTACAGAGCCCAGTTCGAAACAATTTAATCAATAAAAATTTCTAAAAAATTAAATAGGGCGAAATTAATTGGAGCTATAATATAATACAGTAAATCCCGATTATAGTGATCAATAATTATTTTAATCAGTACCAGCAGCTTCATCTTCATGTATTTACTTTAACGGTATATATAGTTCGCTACTTCCGCTGAACAAAAATAATTTTCTCAAAATTAGAAAATTTTGTATCAGGGTTTATGAAACGAACAGTTTTGGGTCAATGTCCTAGATGGTGATATTAATATTTTGTTGCATTTCTAATTTTACAAATGAAAATTTATAATCAAATTCATTAATTTGTTCTACGAATATTTTCTTATGTAACTAATTATTGAAAATGTATTTCTCCAGGAAGCTACCCCTTATTTTGCCAATTTTAAAATAATTACATTTAGTACTTGATCGCCATAAATTTTTTAATAAAAATAGTCACGAATTAAAATCATATAACTAATGTTGTTGAATAATAAATAACTGTAATTCTGATGATGTTTTATAAATTCTGTTAAACTGCTTTATTTTACTATAATATAAAATAAATTCATAGGTTATTCAATACGGAATTACGTGATTAAATAATTCATTATTATTTTTATTTAAAACTATACACTTCAAGAACTATATTCTCAATTTTGCGAATTAAAATGTATAGATTCTTAAAGCTTTTTCTCTTTTTTTAAACACTCTGTATATTATGCAAACATATATTTATTAAGTCATTTAAGTATTATTAATCTCCAAGTTAGGAGATGCAATCAGGAAGCGGGTTACGCCGCCCTAGCTCTTGCGGCGTCGCCGCCCATGCGTTCACCGCACCGCCGCCAACGCCGCCTCCGGCGGCCGCCGCACACAAGCTGTTACGATTGCTGAATTATGCAGGGATGCATATATTTATACAGTTTCTTTTGTGGAGCGAAAGTCGGCTCAGAGGATCGCAAAAGCATAAATTCCTACGAATTTATACACAAGTTTAATGGAGTTTGTTTGCTAAATGTCTCCTAAATATTTTTTTATTGGGAATATATTTTTTCTTCATCATACATATTCTAATGAAGGGTAACTTTTGTGAATATGAAATTTGTTTCCGTCGTTTTGATGTTTTTTTGCATTATATACATGCGAATGAAAATATTAAATTATTTCTTTTTTACATCAAATAAAAATATCTGTTTATCTATTGTAAATTAATTGAACATTTTTGTAAATGATATTAAAATGAATCTTGTCATTTTCAGTGTAAAACAATATAAAGAATGCATTTTTTTAGTCATAACATTTTTCTAAATAAGTTTCTTGCCTACACTTAATAAAAATCAGTTAGATAATTATGAACAATTTATCACAAATTCCGATCGTAGATACAAAAAGTATTTAACACTTGTTGAAAATATACTTTACCTTTGCAAACCTCGACTAGTTCTTCAACCTCGGTCTCTAAAGGACTACATTCAACATTTGGTACAAGTAAACAAATAATTGTTAGTCGGCTGCCCCTCGTCGGTTATAGCGAACCTACCTTAACAAGTCTAGTAGAAAATAAAACCAATCGGGAGTGCAAAAAAAATGAACGTTATCAATCTTACCCAAATATGCACTATTTTAATCATCAATTAAGCAAAAGTAAATAGCTCTCTATTAGTTATGCCGCGAAACGAAATGAAATGAAAAATAGTTACTTTATGTCTCACCTCGAAAATTCGATTTTCACTACAATTTTGTGATGTCACCCAATATATGCGATCGGCAGCGCAGAGCAGACATATAAAAACGTGTCAAAGTTTGCAGGTAGCAAAGTAATACTGTATTTATATTTATAAGTTATGTAATTAAGCTACACTGTCAGAAGCTGCATTGTAAACTTGGTTTAAACAAAAGCAAGATAACTGTCATATGAAATAATTGACATTCAATTGACTTTTATCCAAGTTTAAAATTTAATTTTTGGTTGAAACTGACCTAATTTGCAAAAAAATATGCTTGAATTGATTTTTAATTCAACATTTATTCAATACATTTATAATAGTTGAAAGTTAAAAAAAAATACTGCATCCTAACAGTTTGTAGATCACTACAAGCCGTTGGCCTTCTACCCCTGTACTGTAATTGTGTACTTGTTGTGCATAAACTTTACGTATAACAGTATGTGTATTTTATTTATTTGGATGTTGCAAAAACATTTCGATTGTTTTAATTAGATGTTAAAAATAAAACGAGATCTCAAATTTTCATCTCGAGCTAATCTTACGGATATTGCTTTCCCTTGTTTGAAGGATTTTGAGAAACAATGATTATCTCCTCTATCAATTCTAACAGGCTCAAGGACTGATGCAACTTGATCATCTTCAAAGAGTGATGTTTCGTAACTTGCTTTTACAGCAACAAGGCGTACATCATAATTTCACCAAAAAGGCAATATTTTCCGACGAGATTTTTAGTCACAACTTACGTATCTCCCATTATTGGTTTACACAAAATCCCCATGTTGTTGTTAGAAGCAATTTTCAGCAGAGATTTTCTTTAAATGTTTGAGCTCGGATTCTAAATGGAATTTTATTTGGTTAATTTATTTTACAAAATCGAATAAATAAACACGTTTCTTTTATTTTGCAAGAAAATTGCAGGAATCAGTCCAGTGGCAAAAAAATGTTAGATCCAAGTAATATGTAAATATTTTTCGAATTTCGAAAAAAAATAATTTTACGTTACAATCATTTCAACTAGTATTATATTACCCTATTTTTTGCAATAATTTTTAAACAAACTGTATATTTTTACAAAATTACAATCTAAATTATCTGAACAGGTATTTAAAATCTAGTATTCTTGTCTACTTTTTGTAATAATTAAGATAAGTATTTGCAATGAGTAAAAAAAGAATTCCAATCCCGTCATGTCGATAAAACTCAGGAGATAAAAGTCCCGGAAAAAGGGTGATGGACGAAGAAAACGAAACACTATTGAAAGCGGAGAAAACACAATTTTCCTTCGCATCCAGGTCGGTAATTTAGGAAAATCCGAACAACCGCGCGGCTACATTCAGATTTCCAATTCTCCATCTACCCGAAAGAAAAAAGCAAAGAAAGTAAAGGAAAAAGACAGGAATAAAAACGAGGGCGCGGCTAAAACGTGTATTATCTGTCTACGTTCACAGGTATTTTGGAAGCGTGGAGTCTCAGGTGTCCGATTCTTCGCATGAGCTCACATGCCCTACAAAATGAATGTAAAAAATTATATAAATCAATGCCAACCCGTAATGGAAAAGGAGCTTAGTTGAAAAGTATGATGTATCGTTTCTGCGTGCGTCGGTGGCTGTGCTATCAGCAGTCTTGACCGCCGTTGTTTCAACTTATCTGCGCACAGTGGCAACGTCAAGTCCCCTCTATGTTCACCGCTATGAATATTCTATTTATATTTTGATATAAAGTTCCAATGCTGCCAACGACAAAACTGAACGTTGTCAACAGTTCGAATACGTGATAACTTCAAGAATTCATATGTAAAATACGAGAAATTTTTCTTTTTAGTCGCTTTGCGCACAAGTGTTTTGATTTGTATTCTGGTTACAAATATATGTCGCTGATAAAGGCTTTTATGCGACAACAAGAACAAGACGCACAATAAAATACATTTTCTTCCTTTTCTCCATACAAAACATATAAGAACTTGAAATACATTCTCACAATCAGCAACTGATTTTCACCAAGTTACAATTAGGTATGTTACGTTACTGATTTCGTATACTATCTTGGAATAATAGATGGATATAATTGAGGATTTGTTGCGCGAACAAATTTCCTTCGCAAAACTTCATTTTAGTGCTCATTAATACTAATTTGATACTTTATATTTTACTATACCCAATAGAATAAAGAACCACAAAGTTTCGAGACATTTCACTTCTGCAAATAGAAACATAAAATATAAATAAAAGTCATCGATCAAGACAGTAAATTGAACGACACCTGTCAAAATTCGTCCAGGGTTAGCGTCTCGCCGTCATGTCATGGCGCAGTGACAAGGGACAGCGGGGTCGAACTTAAAGCGTGCATTTCACCCCAACCTATCTTGACTATTCACAATACTTTTTCACATTTCGCTATTTTATTCATTACTGAATATGGCACTCTGTTACAGCACATTTTTCTAAGATATATATTTTATACACAAGATGTGTTCTTACAAACCGACAAATTAGAATTCTCAAATATTTTTATGCTAATTTGCGGTACTTGGAACTATAATGTACTAAGAGAATTTCATTTTCAATTTAAGATAAAAAACAATAAAATTTAACGAACATATTTCATTATTGTAAATATTAAAATAATCATCCTATTTATCAGATATATATTTTTTAATTAATTAATTTATTTTTTAATTGTTATTTATTCATTTCTTAATTTATTTATTTTATAATTATTATTTATTTATTTTATAATTATTATTTATTTATTTTATAATTATTATTTATTCATTTCTTAATTTATTTATTTTATAATTATTATTTATAAATGTTTTTATTTATTTATTTTTAAACTATAGGTATTTTTAAAAATAAATAAATGTATCGTCTCGCCATTTACTCATTACTGGGCGTGACAGTCTGCCGTAGCAGAGCTCAATAAATGATATGATTTATGCGTCTGTAGTAGGATTACCAACCGTCAAATCACTGCCTCCAGAAATGTTATGGTAGGAAGAACCACAGGGGTAATTTTAATGTAGTGAAAATTGTTTCTCGGCTGTGGGATTCCAACCCGGGTTATCAAATCCACAATCCGGCTGAATCTCCTACCTCATAGTAAATCAAAAGTGAAATTTTGTTCGTTCTTTCTTTGAGTAAAATATAATCTTAAATATCTACATTTTAATTTTTTCTGATAGTTTCATTCTATTCTATTTATCTTATTAATTTAGTAGTACTAAAATTAATGTTTTTTTACGATTACTACACTATTGCAGCTGTAGCCTTCGGATCGCGCTGCAAATACCGTGCTCGAGTAACAAAAAATCACTTTACACTCTTAATACACAAATAATTATTTAGATTGAGTGCTCGCAACTGCACACAGGTCACTTGACGAGCTAACGTTGTTTTCGACTAAAAACTGTTTTATATTCGATTGTGGAAAATATCCGTGACCAGAGCAGAATGAGTTGCTCGAACTACAGTCATTTATTTCAGTACAAATATGGCGCTGATCATTACAAAAATTTATAACAATATTAGTAAAGTGTAATGACGTCACAGAGCAAATATTACTGAGCTCTTAGAACGTGCCATCGAGTAACACCTTGCGTGCTTGTTGGTTTCAAATATGTACGAGTATGGTATCAGAATATGAAAATAAGACTGTGACTTTCTCTGATTTCTACCATATTTGACACACCTTTCCAGATTTGCAAAAGCAAAGCTAGCACACAAGGTAATATGGTATGGTGATAAATTGATCTTAGTTCTTTATTTGTGGTCGCGTTGGGCGTGTACGAAGTGGTTCGTCTTCCTACCCAGTAGCGGGGTTATTTTGTGTTCTGTTGACCTGTTCGGCGTCCTGCAGCGGGCTATTATTCCGCCTGAGGAAGCCGCGGATAAAGGGAACAAACGTCGACATTCCAGCCGACCCGGTGTAGCTCTTTATGCAAACATGAATCCAGGAGCCAAGTACGGCTGTTGTCATCGTTTGGGTATCAATATGATTGTCGTCATTTCCTACGCCTATTGTCCCGCATCCGCGCCTTCTCTCACCAACCAAACCCGAGCCCCGTTAACGGTTTACCGCAGTTTTGCTAATATTATTCCACTACGAAATATGTTCATTCATAACGAAGATGCTCGTTTTAATCACTTGATTTATTGATTTGAAATATTATTGGGTTTGCGAGATTGAGAAGATTCTTGTTTAAAATTGGTGAAACAGAACTATGTTCCTAAAATTGAGGCAGAGATTGCGTTGAAGAACTAGAATGTTAGTAATAAACGCACTTATGAATATAGATAGAGCGAAATTGTTGTCACGATAGAAAAATTTGACGAAGATTGAAAGACTGGGGAAGTAGATATATTATTGAAATATTGCGTGGGCAACTTAGAAATAAATGGATGGATTTTATTGAAGAAATATATCGTAAATGAAAGATTTCGAATGAGTGGAATAAATTATCTTATTTGAAAGGAATTATGAATGTAGATGTAACAAAAGTGTTGTACCAGAATTTAAATATTTGAAAGATTTCAGGATGTATCTAATGACTAAATATTTTTAAAATGTCTCGTGATTTGATGTTATGAGAAAAACATTCATGTTGTTAAAATTAAAACCAAATATGCATTACAATGCACTCACCGATAAATGAAGTATGCAGTTTCACCTGCAGCTCTGCTGGAAGCAGTTGTAATTGCAGTGCGGAATTTAAATGCGCGCCATTGATCTGCGACGCCATCAAGTCGCTTCATCTGGAAAATAACCGGTGCGAATTAATAATCAATTTGGCGGCGCTGTCGGCGTCGACGTCCGCGATCTGTCGCGTCGCCGACGCCGTCGCTGGATGATTTGAGCTTCCGCGCACGTAGCTCAGCAGTCCGCCGCGGGACTTTTAACTTCCCATTGTTTCACAGAAATTTTTCATCGAGAGCCAGAGTAACAAAGCCGAGGTTCTTTTGTTCCAGCGCACTGCGAGCTGTTTCACTTCGTTTGCGGCCCGGCGCTAAAAGTTCCACAAATTTTTTATTATTATTTTTGAAACGCCCGTTATAGCAACCAGGAAATTGAAGATTTTCTTTCTTATCAGAACTAAGTCGAGTGAAAACAGTACTCATTCAAGTATTGCCCTACATGCATTGGCAGCGAAACTCTCTTTAATTTGAGATTTTTTAATAATATGGACATGTAGAGACGAGAATTGAAATTAAAGTACAGTGTGGAACATAACATCACATTTCATGGAACTCTTAAAATATTCACTGAACATTAATCCAGCAATGAATGACTATCAATATCAAAAAATATCATATTTATATCACAATATAAATTGGGTACATCATTATTAATTAATTAATAACAAACAAAAATAATCTTATGACCAACCATAAAAGTTTTCGTACCACTTGCAAATAAAAAAAAATATAAAATTTTCATATAAAATGGTATGAATATTAATTAGGATTATTTTAAACAGATTCAAATTAAAACTAATCTTATTTATTGAATGTAAAATATATTAGAAAAAGTAAATAATTAAAACAAATAAGGAGAATTTAAAATTAATTTAATTCTTAAATTTTTTTCTTGTACTTTTTAAATTCATCTCGACATTTCAATTTTGTTTTTAAATAACGTATTCTAACATAAATACGTACTCTGAAAAACTGTTTACTTTTCTCGAATATATTACAGTTATTAATTTGGTATCTTAATTTCATCGATAAATTTGTAATTACCAATTTGAATTGTGGTATATGATTATATTTATAATTTAACGTAAAATTGAAAAATATTAAAAAATATAGGATGTTATAAAATAAGAAATTTGATGCCATTTCCGATTAAACCAAAAGTGATATATTTATCATTTATAGATAAAAATGGCACATATGTTAAATTTACACATCAATTTTCAATTAGATATATTTATAAACAAAGAATTTAATAAGGGTGCCCGGCTTTCTGTGTATACTCGGAATATTACAGAATACGTATATTAATTAAACGATTTCTGGGCGTTTGTAGTGTTATTTCCATTAAATATAACTTCAATTGCACACTACTCTCACTTCAGTTTCATAATAATTCAAACCTGGAGCCGAAACGTTGCCTAATAAAAAGATCTAAGACCTGTAATCCAACAAAAGTTATTGATTTCCAAAATTATTTATGTTATAACGCCTTCGTAGTTACAAGTCTTTTTGACATAAGCTGAGCAAAATGAAGGCAGTGTATAAAAAAGAGTATCCAATTAAGACAACAAAAAATATAAAGTGTTATTAATTCTCTACTTCAAATGTACAGTAAATTTACAATGACAGATGCAGGAAGGTAACTTCAACCCATGCATACTGCGTCAGTTGTTAATATCAGGCCAAGACTAATACGTTTGAAGCTGCAGCTTATCAACATATGATTAAAACGTTATTTAGTGCTATAGAAACCAGTTCGTTCGATGAAATTTTAATAACAGGAGTTCAAAATAATATATTATGTAACAAGTTTTACGAAATTGTCTTTAGTTACGAGCAAGTACCCGAACCGTAACGAAACCTGAAACCGAAACACGCAGAGACATTTTTATTTTTATTAAACCGCAATCGACAATTGAAACCGGAAACTAAAATAAAAATTTAATTGATTCTGTAACTGAAAACGTAAATTTAAACCGATATAAATAACTTACTGAACTGAAAATACTAAGAATACGAAGAAGAATATAAGTTATTAGTCTCTTTACAGTTATAATAGGGCTAGTAACACTAGATATGAATGGTAGTGCGAAAGCAAAATCGACACTATGGCGTACATAGAAATTATTTTTGAAGATTGCAGAAAACAGAAATTCATATAATTTTAGAAAATTAGGAAGAAGTTACTTAAAAATATATACTGTAATTGCCCAGTGCTATTCATTTATGTATTATTTGTTTGATATATGGTGTATTTATTTTAAAAGTGAAATAATGTGTTTATTTTGAATCGAAATTCTAAAGTATTGTAACCAAAAAATACCAAAAATGTAATATCACCGAATGTTATAATTTAAAACACAGAAACCGAACCAAAATCTTTATAATATTTTCAAAAAACCGTAACTGATAAACGAAACTCAAATTTTACTGATATAAAAACCATTAACTGTAACCGAACCCCAAAAATTTTGGTTTTGAGTCGATGGTTATGAATATATAAGAAACGAGAATATAAAGTGTTTATAAAACGAATCACATACTATGACCTCAAATTAAGGCAACAAAACAATGTAAAGTTTTATTAATTATTTGAAGAGTAAGGTTAAGTTATAATGACAGTTTCAAGAAGCGAACTTCATCTCGTGCGTAATACATGAGTTGTTAAATGCACGTCATGACTAAAACGTTCGAAACCACAACTTGTCAACATGTAACTAAGATGTAATTAAGCGCCATGGAAACCAGTTACGTTAAATGACATTTTATGCTAGTAAAAAAATATATAAAAACGTGTTTACCAAGATTTACCAAAACGCAATTGTATAGAAAATTTATTTATATTTCTCCAAAGCATTATTTTCAAATGGTGCTAATACATTTGGAATAATTGCAAGTACATTGTGTTCATATTGCTAATTAAATAGTCAAGTACGAGAATAAATTTACAGTCTAGATGGTTCATGTAATTGCGCTCACTTTTTGTTTTTGCATGTTATATTTAACGTCGTTTTATTGAGCAACTATCCATCTCTACCCAGACTGAAATGTATTGTTCTACGAGTACAGAATATTACGCTGTAATTTGTAGGTTGCATTATACGCTATATTGAAACATTCATCAAATTTAGATGTACATAAAAGGCAAGACTTCAACACATAATTATTAAAGCGAATAAAGTCATACAGTTATATCTATGATTCACCGGATATTAATAAATGATTAAATATTGGCGTATCATATACGAGTAAATGTCAAACCTACAATATTTAAATTGAAGGGTTGCGTTACACAGGAGGTTGATTCTGTATCTTGCGTGAGCAGTTGCGTGATTAAATTTGCGTTAGTACAATGTATGACGTCACCGATTCTTTTCTGTTGTCGAGCAAGTTTAGTGTTGGTAATGGTTTTGAAACAATAACTGTCAGTTGCAATCACATGTCATTGTTTGTCATACGCAAAATGACAAGAAAGTAAAAGACACACATAATGTTAGAATGAGACAGGTAGTGTCGCAAGTAAGAAACAGGAGCTACGGAAGTCACGCATCTATATTTGCGTGTCTCGCAAGAAGTGACGTCATACCCATTAGTTCTTTAAATGTCCGATAGTTGGTTTACTATATGCATGTGACATATCTGTGTTAGTATGGGTGCCGCAAGTAGTCACGCAAGATACCGAATCAGACTCCAGAACAGCAAAATGAAATAGAAATTTGTTAAATATTTTACAACCTCAATACTAAATACAATAATGAGAAAAGTACTGAAAGGGCAATTGTAATTCAAATATAAACTGTGGAAAACATGTGGCAAAAACTAATTATGAGTTTCAAACAAAATCAAACAGAAAACGGAAGCTGTGATGTAAACACAAATATCTACGTTAATAAATTCTCCGTACACATCAAAGTGTTAACAATCGTATATATGGAGCTAAAGTGAAATCAGTGTCAGATTACGTCAGACTTATTGCGTTCCAACAAACAGAAAATTAATTACAGCGGTAATCGGTGTGTGGGACGCATTTACAGATCGATGCACTGGAGCACGCATACCGGTAACGAATGGTTAGCCAATCGGTGGTAAACCAAACCGATGTTTTCCTACTGGTAGCACGGTCTTTCCAGGGAACAAACAAATTGTAATTATTCCATTGGACATACTTTTGTATTTGTAATATATTAAAAAAAAAGCAAATATTGCTATGTGAAATACTTCAAAGAAAATTAACCTGCTACTACAGAGTGTTCAACGTGTTATCGGACTAAATTTTAATCACAGGAACGTGGTTGCTTGGTAAAAATTGAGGAGAGCAAATTACATCATAAAAATCGCGACACTGAAGCTGGGTACATTTTGTTTAATGCCAAATTATTCCTACAAATAATTAAACCTCTAATGGTGTTTATTGGAATAATTAACACAATGAAGCATTTTATTAAAATTATGATATTTATATAAGTCGTTTTCAAGATAATTCTCTTCATTGTTTATCAGATGTCAAGTAGATAAAAGCGAATTTTATATAAAGTTTTTATACAATTATTATCTATATTAATAATTCAGTTTATATAGGTTCCATTATTCCCCTCATTAACATTTATTCATTCCTTATTCATCAATACAATTCTTTATATCTTTGGCGCCTACACTATTTTATTGAACTTAAAAAAAAAATACTAAGAAAGAATAATTATATTTATAGAAATTAAATTTCTTCACAATTATTTCGAATTTTTAAAAACCTAATTATAGTGGGTGTAGAGTAGTGTTGCCGCTTCTCGGCGAGGAAACGTCTGGGTACTGAAGTAGTTGAATTCTGGTTGTGACGACGAATCGGATCGTTTTAATTTCTGTTGCTGGTACTGGAGTTCTAGCTGTTGCGACGATTCGAATTTTTTTTCTGTATGTACTTAGTTTTATGTACCTTGTAGATGATCAAGAGTTTTATTCGGGGACTTTATTTGTACAGCACTCTTTTTGATGTTTCGAATAGCGGCCTTTAACGGTTAAAACTGACGATTGTAGGTTTTAAACAAATTTTTATTCTTTTTTAAATTTATGAACAACTCGAGGTTATGTGTATCATACCGACTGCGCCAATTAAATTTGTTGACACTTATTTCGAATTTTTAAGAACTTTATTTAGTAACAATATACAAATATAACAGGAAATTTGATAGTAGAAATGGATTTTCATACGTTTGATACGAACAAACGAGATCTGTAAGTAATATCTTATTCAATTCTAATTTTTTTTAAACTCGGATTTCAAACTGACATCTGCGGCTGTAATGATACTCATAACATTCCTAGGTATGATAGTAGCTATTATATTACCGTTCAAATAAAATAAATATTAGTTAAATTATTCATGTACAATCATATATTTACTTCCCGTAATACTTTCCTGTAATAGCATAATCATGATCAATATTTATATAAAAATTAATATGTCCAATAAGTTTGTTTGGCCCATAAAACAACTGATATACCACCTTGATTTTATTCCAAGGTAAATTCATATTTGATGGTATGAATCTGGCGTCAAGTACGAGATCAGTCACTTTTGTTATTATACCCTAAAATGTATTTCTTCCTTAGTTACTGGCAGTAAAATATTTTTATTTGTTTTACCTTTTTAATAGGACAAGAGTCAGGTATAATAGAACCTTTAGGTACTATGTTACTAACAACTTTTAACTCTGTACTAAATATATCACACATTTTCGCCTGGATATTAATTGGCGAATGATGATACTGGTTGTTATGTTCCACTAATATTACCAGCTTTACCTGTAAATCGATAACATACAGAGTGTTAAATAAAAAGCTCAGTGGTATTGTATCGGCCAGTGGATTTGAGAACCTGAGTTCGATTCCCACAGCCGACAAACAATATTCACCACATTAAATCTACTCCTGTGGCTCTCTCACCGCTAACATCTTTGGCGGCCGTGATTTGACGGATGGTAACCGCATTTCACGCGAAGAAATATACCACTTACCGAGATCTGCTACGGCGGATTGCCTCACCCAGTAATGGGTAAAAGGCGTAGTGATATATTTATATATAAATTAATTATATATAAATTTTGGTTTGCTAATTTTCAGTCAAAAAGATATATTTTTTAATTCGGAAAATTAAGGGCAAGGTTCTTGAAATATACATTATACATTTTTAGTGCCACTGGTCACACATTTTTAATGAAAATAATAAATAATTATTTAATTACGTAACTGATATTGAATAATAAATATATTAATTTAATTCTAATGTTTTACACTTCATGACATCAATCAGCCATTGGAATAAAAAGGCATGATTTAATAATTTGATGAACTGGCTGCTCAATTTTAAGAACAAAGAATTATTACTACAGAACAAAATTGTTGTGAGAACAAAGTTTCCAAATGGAAAAAAAAATCGAGCTTGTATGAAAGGAATTCTGTCTATATAGATACACGGAAAATGGTGTGCAAGAACAAGGATGTTTAGCGAAAATTAATTATAGGATGAATCTAATGAACGAATGTTCAGTGAATGTTTGAAGGATTCGTGCAATCCCAAAAGGTTTAGTAATATATTCGACGATACCATTGAGTCCTCGGGTAGATCTTCATAGACGTATATAAATTGAGAAAGTCCTTTCACAGTCCTAGATAGATGTGTAATGCTAAGGTTCATATAAGTTAATTTTTCGTCAAAATATACTATTTCGGCTCTATCCCATGTGAAAGAAGCTTGCTATAGTTTAAAAATATGTATATTTTATATTTTCATAAAAAATTTACAATGTCAAAATTCTGCGATTAATTTCTGCTGTCAAACATTTCTAAACTTTTAAATTCTTTTTAAGTTTACTCTCCCACTTTTATTTTAAGCATTTTTGTTTTACATAATTTAGAAATATCTGACAGAATGATAGATACGCATATTATTGATGACGTGATTGTTAAGATTTTCTGAAAATACTATACATACCATTGCAGATGTAGATGAGATAAATGTAGAAACTATTAATACAAAATTATGATCAAATTTCATCTTGTACAGAAACTAAAACTAGCAATAATAAAACTAGAAACAAGCAATCTAATTCATGATCCATTGAATAATTATAATAAATGTATGTATACTTATATTGTTTTGCAGATAATGGATCAATTTTTAAACATATTTCCATCCTGTACATTCTAATGTCCAGAAATAAAGTTATTATGAAACAATAAACAAAATACAAACAAATTTAAAAATACCAAACATCATTATAAATTGTATAGATTACAGATGTAATTTGATAATACGTAACAACAAAATTCGCATGTCTAATCTGGTTTATTTTTTATTTAGTTTAGATTATATTTTTCATACATAAAATTACGCTCTGTTCCTTTAGATTCATTGTGCAATTAATCTTAATCAAACATTTCTACATTTGTTTTGCTTCATCCGCATTCATATTTAATTCAATGCTACATGACATATACTCAAATCATCACAACTGACATATAAATGTATTCTACCAACGTATACCTACCTAATATTTCTAACTTTCAAACGACTAAATGGTCTCACCGAAACTTTTAGCTTTGTTTAACAAAATTGTAAATAATTTTGAGGTTGACCGCAACATCAGAGCTGCTAATTTTGTAAAACCAAAACCAACCCAAACAAATTAACGATTCCATGTCGTTACACGAACCAACAAATACTAAATTAAGTAAGTAAACCAAACCCAAAATTAGTTAAGCACAAAACAAATTGCAATTCAGCAGGTCAGGGCTGATAAAATGTGAAAAACCCGCCCACGCGATCCGGCACGCACATTGGCAGTAGAACGGGGTGATGAGGAGAAACCGTACTCGCTGTCTCTGTAGTTCTGTTTCTACCATTTGCTTCCGACCGTAGGCTCGCCTTACCCATCATCAATAGATATTTTTCCAATTATTTATCTCTACTGAAAAGTTGAATATATTTGCGTTTGACACATTGCTCTTAGAATAATATTATGATTTTTCCAGCTGGTAAATGAGCAAATATATTATTAACTTTTATCGTTTGGCAATATTCTAGCTGTCCTTTTTTGGCGTTTTTTATTTGCGATTGCTAGCTAACGCGAACTTTATTATATCTTACATTAAAAATATTAGTTAAAGTTATCGCTATAAATATGCTAGAAGATCGGAGAATATAATCGTCAGTTGCCATAATGTCACTATATGTCATCATTATTGATAACAATTATTAGTCATTTAAACAAGTCCGATTATTGATTTTCCGGGCGCGAAATATATACTCTGTTCTTTTGTATTTACATAATATTGAAGTGGCATTCTGGTTCGTGAAATTTTCAATTTTGAACTCCGCTGATAATGGTAGAACGAATTGCACTAAACTGTGCATTTTCTATTACTTACAATAAACACTTGTGGCCCGGCAAGTGCATTTAATAACTATGAATAGTAATTGAAGTTAAGTTCCTATTGTGCAGAGTAACAAATAAAATCAATAAATAAAAGAATATGTTATATTGTAATGTATTGAATATATTAATACTTATGGAAAATGTAATTGCGACGGAAATAAGAATACATTAATAAGTACTAAACTTTTAATATACGTTTGAGAAGCAATAAAGCTACAACTAATTTTAAATGTCTATTTTTTATATTTGAAAAAATGTTATTCATCATGATACTTATGCATGCAAGTCAGGAAAGTTGTAGAGCTGAGAAGCATACCAAACTACAATGTCTCGAACACAATAAAATGCATGCTGTAGAAGTGCAATACATTCAGTTCAACCTTGTAATTTTGTAGTGTCGAATGCACCACTTTATTTTGTGTGGTGATGCAGGACACGCTATAGTACTACATCACATTCATGTTCATCATGAGAAGAACTTTTAATAATGGTGTTCGTGGAGAATGGTTTACAAAGAATTAGTCTACAATAATTAAACACCGACAATTTGTCCAACTTTAGTTCTGGAGTGGAAGAAATAAAGTAGAATGTATGGTGGAATTTATTAATGTAGAGAATATTAATTGCTGGATGAATCTAAAGAATAAATATTCAATGAATGTTTTACAAATTTAATGGATCAAAAATATATTTTCTTGCATGTTGATTATGAAAGACGACTTTTAGAAACGGTAAATGCTACAATTTCATTGGTTTAATTTTACTTTCTTTACTATTTTTATTTATTTACCTCCTTGGAGAGAATTAAATAATTCTAAATTTTTATCTCCCTAAAGACAAAACTGCATTCAATATTTACTTTTTTTATAAAATTTTATTGTACTATCGATGATTTAATAAAAAAAGAATATAGGTATTAGCTATTACAGAATTCCAGTAAAAATTGCGTTTTATAAATTCAAACCATTTCTCGGAAATAAAGCAAATTTATTACTTCTTAAAATATTTTTCTAAAAGATCTTTTTCTAATATAATTCTGGGTAATCTGCGTGTCCCTGTAAACAAGTTTCACTGCTCAGTCTCACTCAACAAATCTGCATTCATTTACGGAGATATCAGATGCAAATTCTGCGGTTTAGTTCTCCCCCAGCAAAACACTGCAGTCAATAGCGATAATCCCAATTCTAGCAATCTACGGACTTGTCATTCCGGCGGGGGATATCATCAAGTCTCGAAGGGTGCTCTGCTACGAAGCGGATAGCAGCCACCTGCGCCCCGGGGAGACCTATCTTCACTCGCCTGTTTTCCCTCAATCTCGCATTGAGTTATGTGTGCAGCAATTCATTTCCGAGCCGTTAGTTCTACCCGAATTCTGCTAGGTGGCTCTACTGAACGCCCTTGTACTGGAAGATGTAACGGACTGTGCAGTACTCTTGTTGCGAGCTTCATGTGCTCGTTAGACTATAGGATTTTCAACAGATCTTGACACATCGGGAGCAGAAATGAACGGATATTTTCAGCTGTCAAATGTCTCTTAATTATTGTCGAGAATTCTTCTTCAAATTTAATTACGTACTAATTTTTTATATTTTAAGCATTTTTTACTTGAACAGATTAACACCGACAAATAGACTAGTAAAATGATAATCTGCAATTAAGCAAGAATTCTAAAACATGATAACACATTTCCGATTTCTTAAAAGATAGATACAAGTTGTGTTGACAAAAAAATAGAAGTACTCATGAACATTACTGAAAATACTGCTTGTTTTTAAATAATTTAAATAGATATCATTTTAACCCAAATGTGTACAAGCGGAAAACAGATTCATTTTTTGCTTTGTATCAAATTATTTCTATGAACAGTTTAAAAAAATAAGGTACTTATAATATGGTGAAAACACTTTTCATCTTTAACCTGTTTTCAGGTTTACCAGTCTATAAGGATGCATATTTCAAGATCTTTTTTTTATAGTTCGACTTCCGTCTTAGTTTATTATTCAACGTGACTTTTATTTGCTATTGTGCGTCAGTGAGCACGTGAACTCTAATTTATATATCAACTACACTGACTTGAAGCTATGAAGTATAAAAAAGGTGGCAACTGATAACATCTGCAAACTTAGCGCCGTATGCAGGTCAGTGATAGGTCGAGCTGACATTTCTATGTGCACTTGAAATCTGCACGTGTGTGTGTGTGTGCATGTGTAAGGCGCTCGCTTCTCACATGTTACGTTTTAAAATGTTACGATAATGGGGTTATCGTACACGACGCGGTGCTTGCTTGCTGCTTGCCCACCTATAACTATGAAAGTTTCGTGATATTCTAGTTCCTGTTATAGCCAAAAGAGAAAAGTTTCATCTCGAGCAGAAGCTCAAGAACTTTATTTTAGGAACTACGACTGTGTTCTATACATAAAATAGAAACAGTGATATAGGTATACTGACTTTATAGGAAAGAGTGTTTCAGTTTTTTATTTACATTAGATCATATCTAGATTTCGTTTACATTATGTTCAAAATATACTTTCACCTTTTTAGAGTTTACTATGTTTTAAAACAAACTTAATTTTTGTAAGTCAAATTCTACAAAAGAATAAAACCAAAATTGTTTACATGATATTTAAAGCTGTAACATGATATAAGTGTAAATATAGTCAATAGATCAGATTTAACTTACAATTACTGAACAAAATCATTTATTGAATTTAAGTGTCTTACTTCGCTCTTCTTCTTCCTAAGACACTACAGCCCAAATCTGACGATGACCTCCACATATTCCTCTACCATTCCTCCCTAGTTAAAGCCGCGGTTTTTCAGTTTCTGATTCCAAGTAACCTCGCTTATTTCGCTCACTTCCTACTAGTATTTACTCATTCATATTCACCGTGAAGTAATTTAGCTTTTTTATTTAATTTAATTTGTTACATTGCGCACGAAAAACTTAATGACAATGATAATTCCAGCAGTTCTACAGATTATGATGGAATCCAAGCCAATCACACTCAATCATGTTTTCTATATAACTTGAAGATGGCGAGATTTAATTGCATGACCTCTTACTAAGTCACAATTTTTTTCTTGTTTTATCCGCTGGACTACGATTACTTATTTTTATGTGAATATGTTTATTCAGTTGCATCAACAAAAGTTAAATTAAAAAATTAATAAAAGCAAATCGAATATTTGACTGTAATATCAGTTATTTCACATGAAAAGTAATTTGAATTTTAAATTTTGTTGGTACAACTGACCATTAGATATGTAGTTTGAAGTAAAGTTAGTAATAAATGAAATATGGCTAATATTATTACTTACTACTTAACTATGAAATGCATTATCCAGCTGGCTTATAAACTAAAAATAATTTTTTAAAACCAATATTATATTTCAAGTTCATTTTAAAGTTATATATGTATGACATGTAAAGTAAAGGACTTAATTGAAATGTAAACAAATATTAGATTTTAATAAAATATTAAATAATCACTCTAGTTAAAGTACGCAATACAGAATAGTATTTTAATGTAACATATCTTCAAACTAATAAATAAATATAATTTCTACAGATATATAAATTATTCGTTGAAAAATATAGCCTACGGTATAAATATAATATCAGTTGTAAAATTATTTTTTATAAAAACAGAACGTTTTCAGTATAAAGTTTGATTTTTTGTTACCTTGAGGGTTAATTAATTTCATTTATGCATACGGAACGTAAAATTAAATAATGCAAATTACTGTCAGAATACAAATTTGATAAACAAAATAATAATATACAGCGGAAAATAAGAATAAAAAAATGTAAATGAAAGTACACTGAGAGAAAAATTTTAAACAGTAACTCAAATATTAGCACGTAAGGCAAAGTACATAAACAATTATCTAACTGTTAATTAAAATATTTTATAAAATATTTTTAATTAAAATGATTGACGAGTATTATTTCAGTAGCATGGTTATCTATGAACTTATGCAAATTAATTAAATTTTTAAGATATCCACAACCGACAAACAATTTCCACCACGTTAAAACTATCCCTGTGAGTCCCTAACCACTAACATCTTTGGGGCCGTGATTTGACGGTTGTTAACTGCACTTCCAGAGATCTCCCTTGGTACTATCCTGGTTAATTAGTCGCCCAGAATTCGTGTTCATACTAGCGGTCTAAATATCAATACAAATGAATTGATGAAATCAAATTGATTTTCGAAAAAAAAGTTCGGACGATAGAATTTCAACCTAAATGTAATACAAAGAAAATGTATCTATTGAATTACGAAATCTTTTATCAAACGATATTTCAACAAAAATATCTTTTTCGTTTTATTTAAAATGATGACGCGACAAATGTAAACAAAACTGGAGCACGTAAAACTGTAAACTGCTGCGTGCGTTACAACGTTACAACATAACACAGCAGCATCCGTTCCGTGATGACTATATTTAAAATTCTATTCTCTCGCCCTAAATTTACTACCTCATTTTAAATTGGGTAGAAAATATTACACGTTATAAGGCACAATGATGCACAAGAGGGCGGCTCTCGAACCGCCGTTGCGTTTAAAATTAGATTTACGATTATAACAGTTAGAATTTTTAACCTCTACTTTGCACGCGGTTTCCGCGCGATGCCCCAACCCCAGGACCGGACGTACAAGTAAGCACACCTTAATTCTACCAGGGTACTTTATAGAAGCGAAGTTTCAGAACTTATTTAATATCTATTTAATTGTAATATTAATTTTATTATATATAAATTATTTATTAATTATTAGTTGCACCATTTTGCAACCGCATCAAGATATTTTGGAGGACACATTCTTACAAAATATTTATTTTTAAATAGTCACATGACTTATGTACCGTCCGGTGAAAGAATATATAGGACATATTTAATCGTGATCCTGGCTGGTAGATAGAAACGTAAAAATTAGGACTTGTTTACAAAAATAAAAACTAATTTTGTTGATTCACATTTATAATAATATAAACTTACATAGCAGCTTTTGTGTCGAAGAAATAAATATGTAATAAATGTATACTTTGTTTATTAACTACTACATTGAACTATATACTGTAGGTACCTACTTCAGCGACATTCATAATTCTGTTCATACAAGCTCGATTAGTCATCCCACTCGGAATCTAACGGTCACGTAACAAACCTTCATTCATATCTGTTAGGAGTAATGAAGTAATAGATGTAGTGTTACTTGTAACATTATTATTTATGATATGTCGATCTCAGTAAGGACCATTTTTAAAAGAGAAACAAGCAAATGACGAATCAAAAATAAAATGATATATAACATAATAATTTAGTACATTTACAAATAGAGCAAATATTGAAAACATATTTTATGTTCGGCTGTACCATAACTATTTGATTTATAGCACTGACACTGTGCAAAATTATCAATTTAATACTCAAAATAAATATATACTTAATTAATTAATTCTAGTTTATTTGTTGCAATTTTTATAGTTTTTTTTGTGATATTATGAGCACATTTTCCTACCTATTTTTAGACAAATTTGATAGTTTATTAATTATAAATAACACTATTAAATAAAAGCAATAACAAAGTATAGATTTAGATTAAACTAGTTTTTTTTTTCACATTAACATAATTTAAGAAAACGAGGCAGTCGAACATGCAGCTTTATATGCAACTCGTATATAATTGTACTTGATACATAAATATAAATTATATATGTTTTACGGTTGGAAACTAATTCAAAGAAAATATTTTTTCAACATTAGCTCTATTTAAAAAACTTTACTATGTAACTTAAAATTTTGTTTGTTTTGACTTATACAAATAAAAATATTTTAACAAGCTACACAGCAGGTTGCATTTCGTTACGCTTAACAAATATGCAATGATGTCTAATTTCTACTTCAATCACATCCATCCATTTATTTCTAGTTCGTTCTATTCAAAAGAAAGTGAAATAAAATTAATCGGTTTTGAACAAGTATTATATAACATTTTTAAGGTTGCTTAACGCCTACTTTTATCTAGATCCGGCACTGTTCTTCCTGCTGGAGTTAAGCCATAAACAACGATCCATGAGCCTCGCATCGGATTACAAGTTGGCTGAAAAGTTGCCACCAACTTTAGAATTAACTGTTTTATTTCGTTCAGTAAGTATAGCCTGATTTTAAATTACTTTTATGATGCTTGACTTCGGTTGAACATTTTTGTTCATAACACTTCGGATGCTCTGATTAAATTATCTGCGAAATATACATAATGTGTGGTATTTGCTATGAAGTTAATTAATATTGTGTGGAAATTTACTTGTCTCGTGTCTCGTGTAATTGATTCATTAACACTTTGGAATATTCTCATCTACATAAAATGGAAAGGATAGATTATGCTTGAAATATTGATGACTATAAATAATCGTTCATTACCGAGTCAACATATTAGAAATAACTGAAAGCTACAATTTTATTTAAATTGGACAAGTTAGAACAAAATATAGTTCGATTCACAAAAAAGATTCAGCTTATCCTTAATTTCGGTTTAGTCAGATTAAGCTAAAGGACATTTGAAAAAATCATAGGTACAGTTATTCTTCGGGTAAGAATAAGGGTAGCAAATATAAAATTCAGCAATAAAAAAATATCCAATAATATATTATTATATTATTATTAGTGTACTGCATTAGTTTATTTTCTTATCATAAATTGAAGAATTTATTTGAATATTCTGTAGGCATAAAACATTTATTCCATTTGCTACTTGGTTCACTTATACCAACTCTATTAATACCAAATTATAATTCTAAAAATATAAAACCTTCTTGTCATGAATATTTGTAAGCTTCTTCTTAATTAATAGAACTTTATCATGAATGACACCGGAGCACTTAATTAAGCTAATTAAAGATTATAGTTACATTTCATTTCCATTCAAAAACTATAGAAATACCAAAATCTCGAAATAAGAAGTAAACTATTACATTTGATTTCAAACTAAAAGTTTGGTGATAAAACTCATCCTTATTTAAATTTTAATTAACTGAAGCCAGAAAGAAGCATATACAGTTAATGATACTGAATTTAAATTTTAATTAAATAAATATGATGCTCGACAGAAAGCTTTTAATTTTTTTCGTTACTTAGCTAACTAAACTATGTAGCTAGGACAGTTAAAACTTTAAGTTGAGTCAATAAATCTAAGTTGAAAATCAGTCAAATATAGTGATCAATTAGTCATCTGTTTTAGTAAGTGTAAGTTAGCTCGCATATATAAATTAAAAATGGAATACGAATATTTAACTGCAATTATCTAATTAAAAAGTCACCTCTATGAAGTCTATTTCAAAGTGCAAGAACTGAAATTAGAAAAAAGATAAAGCCGTAAATTTAATACATAGTAAGTAAAAATCAATATTAAAATAAAACAAAAAATATGATTAAGGCTAATACTGTACATCCTACAAATAATTTTTAAGTGCTCATTAACTATAATTATTATCAGTGTAAAATGTACTCGATCCTTTGCTAAGCTCTTGGTAAGTTATTTTCCATTCAACGTCAGTTACTCTTGCAGGAAATTTATAGGAATCTTTAACAAGTAATTAGCAGTAACAGTAAAGAGAGAACTAGAGTACAAGTACGTTAATTAGGTGTATTTTGTGCAGGTAAACAAAAGGAAACTAAAATCTCGTTCCCTTTCTTTCCCAGCTAAGTAGATGAAGGTGCTACACTACTCGCACTCGTCTGAGATACGTTCAATTCGCGCTATCTGTATTGCTCTATGGTCCTTTACTTCGTTGCTCCTGCTATCGAGTTTCTTCTTCGTCTCCCAGTTTCACAGTTTTGTTTGAGCGTGCACAACTTTTCAAATGAACTGCTGGTCTGTATAAACACACCAGGATTGGCATCCTGATCCTTTTTATTCAAGTGGATCGAAGTCTTTTTGCTGCTGACTGAAAAAGATGTTTCCTCGCGTCATTTTGACAAATTAATACGCGCGTAAAGATGAACATAACATAGTTATACATTAATTTCTTAAATTTTGTCATTAGAATGGTAAACAATTTGAATATTAAATATGATTTATTTATTCTGCCACCTTCAAAGTAAGTACCTACTTCATTACATTACATAGTGAATGAATTTAAAGAAAATTTTAAATATACGGATGCAAAGAAGCTATGAATTTAACTATATAAGCCAATGAAATAGTTGAACAATAGGTAATAAATAAAAGTCAAATGGTGTATAAACTAAATTTAATGAAAACCTAATAATTATAAATGTATTTATAAATTAATATTGCAAATTAAATAATTGAACGACAATATTAAACATTAATTTATACTTTTAGCCTATTTAAAGTTTTGAGCAAAAAATTATTGCATTTTATGCGACTTTTTACCATTTTGTTCTAAAATACTCGTATTTTAACGGATATTCGCAACTACCTGAATCTAATCTGGTCTAATTCCCTGATTACGTCTTTCTGTTAGTTTTTGAGATATCTCTTGAAAACTCCTTTATATGGGAAATTTTATTCAAAAAAAGATAGAAAATAAAAATTACTGAAAACATTAGTATTCTTCAAATAAAATACGAGAAATTTAATGGCATTGGTTGCGTCTTTATATCTCGATTAGTTTTGTGAATAATCTTCCTCGAACTGTTCTATATTTTAAAAATTGAATCATTTAAATAGAGGGATAAATTTGCTATGGTAAAATAAAAAATTCTTTTCTTTGCGTGTATTTCACATAAACAATGCTATCAAGTGTAAAGAAAGAATACAAATGAGATTAGGGTCAAACTCTAAACTGTAAAAGGTAAAACTCATAGCCAACTCGGTAACTTAATTGTAGGATGACAGTTTACAGTGAAAAAGAGAATATGGAACTACAATTGCGGAAACGAACAAGCGAAGCGGACATTGAAAAATGAAACGGCGACAAAACAAATGGTGAACGAGAAGTAAACAACGCCGCAAACAGGAAAGAGCAGGTAAAAAATGGCGGCGAAAAGTGGAAGTGGGCGAGGCTTATGCGCCAGAGTTATTTGCATCCCTAGTAATTATTTATAATTAATTACTCATTATTATGCGCGGTTTTACCGCACAGCTAATAAATTTTTCCAATGCAACGACTTATAAATGTAAATATCATTGTTGCCTGGCCATTATTGTTTGCGACAAACAATGTGCTGAAAATGTTCAGTCATTCTAGAATCTAGATACTTATGAGGTAATACGAACTTAGTTTGCAAAATTAATTGTCATGGAACAACATAAAATGCTCATATTTTAGCTTAATTGACCAAATAGACATTTAAAATTAAATGTTTTTTTCTATTTTTCTAGATTTTATACCTGCGTACACAAACATAATATCTCGCGAAATATAGTACGAAAACGCACCCTTCATATATTCGAATTCACCCTGTTAAATCAGTCATGTGCAAACTACAGCCCGCGAGCCACATCAGGTCCGTCTGATACTTGTATACGTCCCGCGAACGGTATTTATAAATATCTTAAATCATTTCAATGATTTGAATCAAATCTTGCAATGAAACAATTTATATGCACATGATTGAGTACAAATCTTAAATCTATTTGAGAGCAAATTATTTACCAAAAACTTAAATGAAAAAAAACAGTCACCGAATGTTTCTCAAGAAAAATACAACTGCTACATTAGTAATTAAAGAGCATTATTAAATGATTCTTATCGTAGATTTGATTGTTTGCATCGAAGGCACGTGAGAGTGACAGAAATTTTCTCGGATTCTTTCGTGAAGAAAACAATAATTGCAATTTTTATGGGAATTTAAATAAAGATAAATATGTAAATTTACGCATCCTGCGATCAAATTAACACATACTCCTATATATATATGTGTCCATTGTCGGGCATCAAATTATTATATATTAAATATATAAAATTATAAAAGTGTTTCAAGTTCCCCAACAGCTGTTTTCACCAATAGCCGCAGCCGAATATAAGTTAGTTATGTATGTACAAATATATGAATTAAGCTGTTTATATCTGGATAAGAAATAAAATATTGATTGTATAATCAAATAACTGGGCTACAAGTTGGTATTATGTGAGTAAATTTATGAATGTGTAGAGCAACTTTTCCGATAAGAGAAACAGACTCCTCGTATGTAAGTATATTTTTAGCAATCTCTCTGCGCCACCCAAAATCATGTTACACCATATTCTCACAAAGTCACATCTTTCCCTTCGCACACTCGAGCACTGGTCGCACGGTCGTCATACTTAAACCCTTTTCGCCGTCTGGGACTCGACGGAGCGCGTGAAAGTAAACCTAGAATCGAGAAATCGTCCGGGGGCCGCGCGAGGACATTGATAAACTCCCCGCGGGCCGGAACCAGAGATAAGTTATGGTACGGATTGACGGGGTTGTGCCCCGGGCACGCCGCGTATCGACCACCAGGAAATTGTATCACTGTCTGATGTCGTTACGAACCCGATGCCGATGTGATGGATTTCAGGAACAAGGCTTTGTTTTCCTGCGTCAGTAAGTAATGCGACATTGGGACTGTGCGGAGAACAGGAATTTCACCTGGTACATGAACTAATAAAACGGGCGGTGGATGACCATGCCGCCCTTCTCATCTTAGTTTTTTATGTGTTTGATGTTTTATTAAATTTTTATTAAGGTACGAAGACAAAATTTAATGTCTGTATTATTTCTTTGTAAAATACTAGCTAGTAGATCGGTAATTACTAAATTGTACAGGACTATATTAAGGGGTAGGTGATTGTGGATTGTCGATTCCCGCTGCCGACAAACTATATACCACATTAAAATACCGAAAAATATTGATTATACTAGTTCATAAGAATGCAATATGCACAGGAAGTTTTTTTCTATGATTGTGACAGGACTGAATACTCGTAAATGTAAAAATAATAAAAATCTTAACGCTAAAATTAATATGAAATTTGTAATTTTGCTTTTTCTTTCTTATTATGTAATCAAAATGCAAAATGCATAAAATATGTTTTAATAGAAAGTATGTGAAATTTGGACGAGACTATAGAAAACGTTGAGAATAGATTTGTTATTAGAGTAGGAGAGTAAGTTAAATAGTTATTTTAAATGCGACATTTTCTTAATATTAGCATAGAATAACTCATTCTACAAGGATTTATACGGTGACTTCAGTCTGACATTTTCAGTGTTTAAACTTTCAAAAATTATACAATTTCCATATGTTAAATTGAACATGTAACGATTGCAGAAACATCTCCTGGTAACTATATTCTTATTGTAGTCGAATTATAGTTTTCCTATTAAAATTAAGTTAGAATTAAGATTTTCGAAACAAGCTAAATATTGTCCAGTAGTTTAAGTTTGCCTGTAACTTTATCTATTGTCATTTCGTCACTTTATGAAAGATCGTTTATAAGAAGAGTCTCAACTGACCTATGATGCTTCTAATATTTTTGCAATATGAACAGTTTGTTGGAATGAGGTGAGATTCTTCAATAAATTTTAGACTTTTTAATAACTGATTGTGGTCTAATAATAATGATTTGACAGCAGCGTTTAAGGGACATGTTGTTTGATTTTGGTTTATTTATTCTACAAAATAGGAACTTCATATTTTATAATCCAAATCACTCGAATACAGTTATATTGTTTGATAATAATTAGACCGTAATCTGATTTGAACACATAAACTTTCGTTTATGAAATGTAAGGTAAACTTCGACTATCACTGCTTTTAAACAATATTTTAAAATTATCTTGAACATTTTGTATAATTATATGCTCTTCTTTGTCAAATTTTGCTAAACAATTTTAAACATTTAGAGAAAATTCCATCAATTACAAATATGACTCCCAATATTTTCATAATGACCACAACGTTTATAAATGTATCCAATTGGAAATAATGTTATGTTATTTGGAATATTCAAAACTGTTTTGTATGAAATTACATTACAAACGACAGGGATTTTGATATGGCAGTATAACCAGCTTATAAGTTTCATATACATTTATGTACTTTCGTGTTTTTATTTTTTATGATATTTGTATTTTGGTATTGATAAACAATATTTATGTCTTAGGAGTATCTACCCAAACTATTTAACTCTTTTGTTTTTGTGTCAGACTGGAAATGCAGCATACTACGAGTTATTATTTATTAAGGGAAACATCAAAATCCAAATTTAAGAAGAGTTAAAATATAATATATTGGCCACAAAAGCAATAAAATTCATATTGATTTTATCTGTACAATTTTATCTCAAACTTCCAGTGGCGGCACTAAGATATAAGAATTGGATGGGCAAATTGCCAGGAATAATTTTGTTGATTGGACTTTGTATCATTTTATTTAAAATACAGGTAATAACTTCAAAATAATTAATTCAAAAATCTAGAGGTTTCGCAGCTATTATTCCTGAATAAATAGTCCCGTAGCAGACCTGTATCGCATGTTGTGGCTTGAGATATGCCATCTTGAGTTCAAAAACGTAATTATTCAATTACTCATATCCGAGTGAACACACAATTTTTTGTTGTCGCTACCATTGCAAACCTCACTTCAAAACTACAGCATCATTGTCCTCACAAAAAAACCTTCAAAATAATTTAAAATAACCAGTACGCAAACCAATCCTCTTCAATCCTTTCTCGCAGCCGAGTATCAGAGAGTCAATACATTAAGCCAGTGCCATAAACCTTGTTTATTACGAACATGAAAGCAAGCCAGAGTGCGCGGGTCTCGGTGCTGCGATGCCGGGAATCGCGGCTACAGCACCCGCGGTAACACCCAGGCATGAAGCCGAGATTCAGCGGGATGAAGAGTCGGGTGTTTTGTGTTGTGTGTGAGAACATACACAGGAAATAACAGTGATGGATTATTGTGGTTTGTCACGTGACACACATGAATTGGAAATTCGAGAAGGCATTGTTCAATAGCCTGCCATATTAATTAGAATGTGGTACGACACAATGTATCCCAACCAAAAATGAAGAAAGAGGAAAAACCCTAAATAGATGTTCATAATAACGGATATATTTTATTTGATATTTTGATCATATCTAACTTACACTTATTGAACTACATCACTTATTTATTGATTTGGTTCCATCGCTCTCTTTTATTTTAGTACTAGATTTACTAATGTAATCTCTAGTACTTTATTCAGTTAAGTTGTCATATGATCTAATTTATATGAGCTGATTGAGTAAATGTCACAGCGTCTAAAACCGCTACATCGACATCCCACAATGTCGACAAGTCCACAGCATAGACAAACCATAGCGTCGTCAACAACTACCACTTCAATGTTCTTAGCGTATAAATCGTGTTCTTATAAGTTAGCTTTGCGTTGCCATTCCCGCTGACAATTAGTATAGAAAACATGTAATAGGTGGCGCTGATTATTACAATGAACCAAATGAATCGACAACAAATTTCAAGGTTTTTTAATGTAATATATAACAACAATATTAATATATCCCATTAATAGTAATAGCTACGTGAAAGTAAATATGATTAAAAACTTAATAAATACTATATGAAAACAAATGCAATACATTTTATTATTTATTGCTTTTACAATTACATTACATCAAAGCTAATATTATATTTTACCGATATAATATATAATTGAAAGAGTGTAAACACAGAATCATTCTAATTTAGTTATTGTATATATAATTAAGTGAAATATTCTTGAAATTTTATAAATAAAAATACAATCTCATTTAATAGTTTTACTTTAATAGCTGTTTCTAAATTTGAAATATAAAGAAATTAAATCAAACTAAAATAGAAGCATACAGTGATAAGTATTATTTTAATTTAGTTATTGTCTATATAAATGAAGTGAAATATTATTTACATTTTATAAATAAAAGTACAATCTCATTTAATAGTTCAATAACATATAAATATTACATTTCAACAATTAAATTTTTAATAAACGGCTTTAACATCATATTTGAAGATAATTTTTAATAAATTTTCTTTAAAATCACAATAATATTTTTGCATATCTTTAGATTTTAGCAGTTATAAATTGTATTTCTATTTCGAAAAGTGTGATATATATATTATTTATTATTATTTACATACATAAATATTATTTTTTATACATGCAAATGTGTAAAAGTATTGATTTGGAAAGTATTTTCTTTATTTTATATAAATTTATAAAAGTATTTGATTTGTTCAAACGATAAATTTGCCGAAATGAATATGTTTACTCCAGAAATTTAGTCTTTTATAATGCTGTGTTGTTGAGTGTTGTTGGATAAATAATTGTAGGTTATAACAAAATACTGGTAAATAGATAACTAGAACATTATTCTAATATTTTCGATAGATATTTGTATGTAAAAGTAGTGTAAAATGTACTGTGTAATACATAACAGCTACAAGTATTACGACATCATAATAATGCATTTAACTAGTTGGTTTTACCAATTGTTAATTATTATTTCAAAACGTCGGCAGTCGTCCACTGACCGTTGTGCACCATGTGGTTTATGCGTTTCCTGTGGATTCGACTGCTACTGGAAGGTAGGAAGGAGCCATGTTTATTATCGATTAGCTAAACAAAAGTTAGCGGTTTCAATAAAATACGATTGTGTCTGAGTAATTGGGATTAAGTTGCATATCCAATTAGTAATTGCTATTAGCAATTACAATTAATAGTAACTGTTTATTCTTTCTTCCAGGCGTAATCGGAGAGAAATGTGACCACTGGATATTCATCCACAACGACATGAAACCCTTCGTTGAAGAGCTATTTTGGACCAAGCTGACATCTTCGGGCCCAGCCTGAGAGAAGAGATTGAAACCTGCAGAACAGGGGTCGAGGAATTTAAACAGAATGAGCTTCGCCAGAGAGTTAGCTCTAGAAGTGCAAGCGAGGTGCGTCAACAACTCACTATTGACGCCCGTTCAGGTACTTTCCTTTTCTTTAAATACATGTTGTCAAAGAGAGTGGTTCTTCTGTTTTTCAATTTTAAACATTAGTCATTGAGAGATGGCGGCAGCTGTCATACTCTTATTGCATTCCTGCGCTAATTGGGAATTGGCTCAGATAAATAAATTGAAAATAAATAATATGTTTTTTTCATTTCAGACAGTGAGACATTATCAGTTAATATTAAAGGTAATTACCTAAATTTTTTATTGTCTTCCAGAATTATTGATGTTTGAAGTAAAATTTGGATATAAATAAATTGTTTCCAATATGTAGCATAGGAGTTCTAAAAGAATTAATATTTGATCATTTAAAACAATTACCTATTTCTATTTGAAAAATAATTTACATATAAATAAATAATACTCGTAGGTTCACTACTGTTAAATTGTAATTTATTTGAAACTATTTCCTGCAATGCACACGGAAGAACTGTTTTTCCATGTTAACCGTTTATGTACACTAATTAACCATCCTCTAAGAATACTCAAAACATGAGTTCGTAATTGGAGAAAATTGATTTAAATTACTATTTTCAAAATATTATTTGTAATTGTTTCTAATTATATTTTGTTGTATTTGCTAGTTGCGGCTGTGATAAGAGCCAAGGTTTCCATTTGGTGATTACATCAAATGCTGAAAAGATTCATCAGCGAAAGAATCAACCAACGCAGAATGTCGTCAAGTTCGCTGGACGCAGCATTAATGTAAGAAAATTATTATTTTTAAATGGGTTGTATTTAACCGGGTACCAAATTTTCAGCTCTAAATAATTCATAATCGGTATCCAAAATACTAGAGTTTTCAGAGTTTTAGAGTTTATCAATTTAAATATCAAATATTTAATTTTGCTCTTGCCATATTACCATTTAATTTTCCGGGAAACTTATTTACTATTTTTGGATATTAAAAATTAAATTTAAAGATTGATTAGTATTTTTGATGTCCAATTATTAATTATAGTATTCATTTAATTATTTCAGGCTATCAAAATATAATTTTGTTATAGTTAAAATAGTATATTATACATCTAAAGAGAGAAATGCATGAGTTTTCATGACAAAACTCTGAGGGAAAAAAAGCATTCTCTCCCGAGGTGTATACACTAGTTTTTCAAGACCTAAGTAAGATTAAACACGAAAAAAGTCATTTTAATCATTAGTAGTCTTCAAAATGCAATACTTTAGCAAATTCGAAAATTGATTTAGATATATTTTTGGTGATTGGTAAATATATAACTAGTAAGAACAACATTGTTTTTATTTATTATTTATGATACAATGATTTCGGTGCTAATTTAAAATACTCCTTTTTTAAATTATTAGGGTAAAAGGGCTGTTAAGAACAATAAACGTAATGTAATGGGGAATAAGTGGGTGAAATTGAATGAATGTAAGTTTGAAATGTAGAATGTTTGGGATATAAGTGGTAAAGAAAATGAATTGATGAATGTAATACGTGTGTATAATATGTGTTGCTACGAAAGGCGCTAAATGAGGTAAATGCTGATAATGTTGTTGGAATGGATCAATGAATCTGAAGAACAATTGAAAAGAATTATTGTAAAATATAAATGACGTAGCAAATGGTTTAAATCTGTTATTGAATGTTGATAAGTGTAAGTGTTTGGTCAGATGACATAGGACTGATTCTTAGATAAATCTGATGAGTGGATGTCAGGTGAATGTTTCAGGGGTTCGTGGTATACCATTAAATAAGATATAGCATGATGTTATGTATAATAATTATCTTTATTGTTTGTTTAAATTACATGATAATGATTCACTTTAAAATTATAATTACAATACTTTGGTAGCTCACAGTTTGATATTTTTTTTTTAATGATAACGTTTGCAGTATACATAGAGCATGTGTCATTATCATAGTTACAGTTAAACTGATTTACAGCAATGCTAATTATCCCTATATTTAATAAAAAATTTAAAAGCTCTTTAATACATTGCTGTCAATGTCATTAAACTGTTATATTTCAGAATTGTTTATATTAGTGAAAAAAAAAGTATAAATTATACAATTGTTTAATTCTAATATGAGTCTAAATATCTTTCCGATTTATTTGCTATTTCTTTTAATAAACTGCCTAGCTTAGCAGCTAATAAAAATATCTACAAGTATTATAGAACTGCAGGATGCGCCAGATCCTGATTTATTAAATATTTTTATGTTTAAACTTGAATATCTCAATTTCAAAAATAAATACCTTTAAACTTAAGTAAGTAAAGTATTTTATTCTTTGATGTTCTTATTTTATCATAAAAAAAGTTAATTCTAGTGATATTTATATGAGCAATGACAACTAAAATGATGTGTCTGTTGATCAGTACAACTTTACAAATTAAAAATTTCCTAATAACAGTTGTACAAAATCGAAGTTTGTGACATCGTTTTTGACAAAACAGTCTCACAAAATTAGCTTTGTTTATGCATTATAGGTAAACATATTTGATACGCTAATAATTACAAAATTGCAATCGTCAATATTTTGATTTATTTCGAATTGCAGGTTTGACGAACAGCTCCAACTACACTCGGTCACCATCGAGGGACGCAGCTTTGGCATCACGCAGCAGCAGCCTGAACGTACCCGGCCCGTGCCCGTCCCTCTGTTCGTGATCCGTGATCGTGATTGTGACGAAACGTCCGTGCGTCTCTGGTAGATTCGTAGCACGACTGTAGTCAATCTCCTTGCTTGGTTTGATAAGGTTTAACAGTACAGAACACATTCATACTGGCACAGTACTTATATCGTGTGCGACAAACTTTTAGAAAATTAAAATTTTCCTGCAAACAATTATAATAGCAAATTGCATATTACTATAATAAATAATAATCCTATTCACACACTCTTTTAAATACTGTTTACTGCATTTTAATGCCACAAATTTAATAAATAAATAAAAATATTTGTAGAAAACATAACGAATTGGAAATCGCAAGACGTATCCACATATATTACTTAAAATAATTTTGCAAATAATTTTGGTATTTAAATTTTATATGACAACAATTTATTTAATACAAATTACTTTATTTATATTCCAGAAATTAATAATTTTGTTATCTATGTTCTTTTCCCGCTTATTTGCAGAGAGCAGCACTATCAATCTCATATTGTAATTTGCTATAAATAGTTTCGCATATAGACTTATTTAAATTAATTTATCTAATTTGTAGCAACAAAATGGAACACTATGTATATTAAATAAGATGCGTGGACAAGTCTAGTGTTACCATATGTAATTTAGTATCATAATTATTTGGCTTGTAAGAAATAAATTTCCCACGGCTATGTTTCTTATGTATATGAAATAAAATTTGTAGAATTAGGTAAATAATTTCAGGTGAACATTTAAACATTGAAAATTTTAAAATTAAAATACAAAATGAGGTATTCGCTGCAAGAATAGATCTCAGGTTCTCATTTCCATAGTTGCGCATATGGCGTTACATATTTTGCGCGGTCAAACGTTACTGAATTATTTTATTTAAAATTCTTTGTTTCTTTTATTTGAAGTATTTTTCTTTAAATAATCTAGAAACATTTTACAGCGAAAAATATGTACGAAAATGTATCACCACATATTACTGTGCTGTCATTGGCTGAGAAACAGTCCTCTCCACTGTTCCACTGCTCTAAGAGTATAAATACGAGAATTTTGAAATTTTCAATTAGGATACGTTTTACATTGAAAAATATATGTCTCGATATGTATCACACATGTCTATATTGTCTTATTGGTGCAGAACTTACTCCTATCACACTGCTCTAAAGATATAAATAGGAGCAATTAGAAATTTTCAAAGAGCAATTCAATTTGGGAGCAGGGTTATGTTCCTATGCTTTGTAAATGTTTACTCCACAAACACTTGGTCCACATATTAAATATTTAAAAGTATGTTCATTTTTGTTAGTTAATTATTATTTAAAATTGCTAACATTAGATTAAATTATTCAAATAAGAAGCACATTTATCTCTTCAGAAATTTGTTTTATTTAGTAAGAATAATAAATGTTCAATATTTTTCTTGTATTTTCCTCGGTCCTGTAAAAAAGTTGCCTAAGTTTTGTGGTCACCTTCAGCTATGTGCTCCAAGTCTAGACCAGATTTAGTTGATCGCAATATCAATATAGGATTAAAGTAAATTAATTTTATTATTTAAATTATTGTTCAGAATTTTATTAAATAAACAATAAATAAATATATCATCAATATAGCAGATCTCGATAAGTGATATATTTTTGCGCATGAAGTGCGGTTACCAACCATCAAATCACGCTCCCCAAAAATGTTAGTGGAGGCGAAGCCACAGGGGTAGTTTCAACATGGTGAAAATTGATTATCGGCGGTGGGAATCAAACCCGAGTTCTCAAATTCAAAAGCCAACTCGATTCCACTGAACCACCTACCCCATTACTTTATTAATTATTGTATATAATCTTATAATTCACATCTCTTTATGTTTATTAGATCTTGGACTTAGTATCGTCTCTGTAGCCCACCTGGAGCACAATACTTGTCTCGGAGACGCTGAAGACTAAAACAGCATCACCATCTTCTGCAGAGTCTTCATTAACAGCAGCGTCTCCTAGATTACACGCAAGATTCTGAGTCCTCGGAGCAGACATCAGCTGCACATGTGAAGTAGAACACCTCCAAAAATCAAATAACAACCCCAAACAATATTGTACTTGTAATAATAGTTTTAATAAAATATATTTGTATAACTTAAATACAATTTATTACACATTACCTACTTCAGAATTGAGGTAAGATTTGTATTTACTACCCTAGATTTGAGGTAAGATATTTAAGATCATTTTCTGCAGCTTCAACATCATCTTGAGCTGTTATTATCGTGGGCACCTTCACCAGAGTCGCCATCTTCTCTTAAAACATCCCAGAATGACAGCACAGCCGACGGAGCGTGAGTAAATTGATTGAATATTATTTATAATTTTATTTTGTTCATAATTATTGTAAATTTAAAATGTAATACTTTGTTTTTATGTTTATAAAGCCCCCACGGAGTTGGAAATCGTCCCCGTAGCGAACATGGAGCACGGAATTCGTCTTGAAGCCTCTGATGTCATCAACAGCGTCATAACTTTCTGAAAAGTCCCCAGAGTCAACATCGTCTCCTAGATTACTCGCCACATCTTCGGAGTCGATATCAATTGTAAACGTATACTAGAAGACCCCAAAAATAAAATAAAAATCTTAAATAATATTGTTAACCAACATATATTGTATTTGTAATATAAATATTAATGTCTTTTATATGCAGAATATTGTCAATCATTTTATATTGTAATATATTATACTTGTAATATAAATATAAATATCTTTTGTATGTTGTTTTAAAATAACAATAAATGAATTTAAAATAACTTACAATCTTTTATTTATTACCATCAACCATCAATACATGAATAAAATGATAGTTTAAGCGCCAAATAGAAATCCAAGATGGCCTGTGTAAAAATATGACTGGTATTCTAATGTAAATTCATCGTTGAAATGCCGCCAAAAAGTATCAGGCGAGAGAGCTTCTCAACATTCTGCTGCCCGGATACAAAACGGCATATTCCACTAATGTAAATTCATCATTAATTTACCGCCAAAAAGTAACAGGCGAGTGAGCTCCTCAACATTCTGCTGCCCGGATACAAAACGGCATATTCCGGCGTCGGTTTCAAGTGCTCTGTTGGTGTGAGTCTTTGTATGTATTGGTGTGAATTTTTTTAGGTAACTCCTGAATATTCTGGTCTCCTGATACAAAATTCGTGATTTTAGCGTGTTTCTTTTCGAAAAATCGCAGTTGTAGACACCAACACATAGACATACACAAACACACCAATACATAGAAAGCGTCACACTGACAGAGCACTTGAGACCGACGCCAGAATATGCCGTTTTGTATCCGGGCAGCAGAATGTTGAGGAGCTCACTCGCCTGATACTTTTTGGCGGCATTTACGTTGTAGATACCAGACATATTTTACATTCCAACAGCCTGTCTGCCATCTTGGATATTGTTTGCCGCTTAAACGATTAATTTATTCATGAAGTGTTTGATTGTGGGAGAAGGATATTATGAATAGAAAAATATACGTTATTTTAAATTCATTTATTGTCATTTTAAAATAGTATACAAGTACAATATATTACAATATAAAAAAATTCGATATTATTCTGTTATTATATGAATATTTATATTACAAGTTATATTTAATACAATACATGATAGATGACAATATTTTTTGGAGATGTTATATTATTTTTGGGGGTCTTCTAGTTGATGTGTGGGACTTTATGGCTGATGACGTCTCCGTGGATTCTGCAATAATCTTACGTAGAATCTCTGCGACAATGCTGACTCTGGGAACTCTGTAGAAGATAGTGACGCTGTTGATGACATCAGCGGCTCCAAGAAGAGTCATATGCCCTTGGTCAGCACCAGTCCTAAAAAAAAGAAGTGGGATTTAAAAAAAAAAACAACGAGGTATGTATAAATATAAACAAATTTATTTGTTGTATACAAGTGTTACTAACATTTTATTTTAGAATTATTAACTTTATTTATTTAAACAATACAAACTATTTTTTAAATAGATTAATTTAGAATAAGACCCTTTAAAACATATCTATTCTTGAAGTATAAGACATATTGCAATACAATGTATGTTTTCACAAACAACTTATTACAATATTTCTTATTCTTAACGAAAAATATGTTTTAAACAGAGTTATTCTAAACTCTCTATTTAAACCATATCTATTATTGTTTTTACATATTTAATTACAATAATATTATTTACTTATTTATCTTAAATCATAAAAACTATATTTTAAATTCAATAATTTACAATAAATCTCTTCAAAACACATTTATACAGGGAATATTGTAATAAGATATATGTTAACTTATTACAATGGGGACCCTATTTCTTATTCTTAAAACATAGATATGTTTTAAACAAAGTTATTGTACACTATCTATTTAAAACATATTTGTTATTATTTTTACATATTAAATTACAATAATATTATTTACTTATTAATTTTAAACATTAAAAACTATATTTTAGATTATATAATTCACAATAATTCTCTTCAAAACATATTTATCGTCAGGACACGCCATCAAACGTCAAGTCCCCGTGGCCATCATCTTCATTTGTAGTTCCTCCAGCTCGGCTTCCTCGTGCTCAAGATTCTCCATAGACTTCTTGCAGCTGTCCAAAGTCACCTAAATGAACACAGAGCCGGTGTCAAACATATCAAGTATTTCAAAAACTAGTCGAGTTGAAATCAAAAAGTAATGTCTCTTGTGTTAGGATGTTATAACTAATTAATTAATTCAAAGTATAATAATAATCACACCTTTTACTCATATTGGGTCAAATCCCGGCCCCCAAAGATGTTAGTGGTGTAAATTGTAGATTATTGTTTTAAATGATGATTAAATAGTAATTTTAAATACAATCCAATTTAAATATTGTAAAGAAAACTTTTATTTTAAATATTGAAAACAATTATTATGGGTAAAAATATTTGATTAACTTTATTTCCAAAATACAATGACCGCTAGTGAAAAAATACTATGAAGAGAGATTAATTTTAGAAGAAAAATACTTGTAATATAAGTGATAGAAATATAGTTGCTGACAATGTATCAAAACGTTTCACTAGCTAACAACTTACTAGCGTTATCATTTTCCATGATTATTTTCAAGAGATGTGGTATGAACACCAGCTCTGATCAGCGTTTTGTTTGCAAGTGCAGAGCTCGTGCTCGTTGCATGATGACACAACTCACAACCACTGTGCTCATTTTTCTTTTTTCATTAATTATTATAAATTGTTATCGTTATATTTTTGATAAAAGTAAACAAATTTTAAACGTGAAACGTTTATACTTGAAAAATTTATCATTAATGTGTAAAAGGCGTGATTTGATTTATAAATAACTTTCTCACCAATGCCAGAACATTTCCGTCTGATTCCGGCTCCAAGTCGCTGTTGATCACGTCCTGGAGCATTGACAATAAACAGCGCCACATAATGTAAATGTTTCTGATCTGCCACGTAGAAGAAGATCAATCCATTCTCTTCTCTTGCTGCCGACATGAAGAGTAGGTTTCTGAAGAGCGATCGTCGTCGCCACCATTACCACATTGTTTGCTGTCTGAAATGAAAAAAACATATTATTTATTTTCAATTTATTTATCTGAGCCAAATCCCAATTAGCGCAGGAATGCAATAAGAGCATGGCAGCTGCTGCCATCTCTCAATGCCTAGCCTAATGTTTCAAATTGAAGAACAGAAGAACCACTCTCTTTGACAAAATGTATTAAAAGAAAAGAAAAGTACCTGAACGTGCGTCAGTAGTGAGTTGTTGACGCACCTCGCTTGCACATCTAGAGCTAACTCTCTGGCGAAGCTCATTCTGTTTAAATTCCTCGACTCCTGTTCTGCAGGTTCCAATCTCTTCTCTCAGGATGGGCCCGAAGATGTCAGCTTGGTCCAAAATAGCTCTTCAACGAAGGGTTTCATGTCGTTGTGCATGAATATCTAGTGGTCACATTTCTCTCCGATTACGCCTGGAAAAAAGAATAAACAGTTACTATTAATTGTAATTGTTAATTGCAATTATTAATTGGATATGCAACTTAATCCCAATTACTCAGACACAATCGTATTTTATAGAAACCGCAAACTTTTGTTTAGCTAATCGATAATAAACATGGCTTCCTTCCTACCTTCCAGTAGCAGTCGAATCCACAGGAAACGCGTCATCCACCTGGTGCACAACGGTCAGTGGACAACAGCCGACGCCAGAGGTGAAGCTGAAGATAAACAAGACATATTCCATCTTTTCACACATTTTCTATTTTATACGAACGATAAGCTACAAGCACTCAGCATTCGCCGGTGATGAGCACGGAATGAAATAGTCGTTTTGAATCTCTGGGCGGTCGTAGTAACCTGCTGCATACACAGGATACGCAACGAGCTCCTAGGTTAACGGTCATGGCGCAACTAAATACAATACAATGACCGCTAGTAAAAAATAATATTTATGTATGTAAATAATAATAATAATAATAATAATATATATAAATATGTATGGCAATACGGAGGTGTGGTTTGCGTCTCGGTTAGTTACAATATTTGAATCCGAAGATTTCAAGTTCGAATTTCATTGAAACTAACATTGCGGTTTGGTGAGTATAGACTATAGAGCCTGTACTGAAATTGGGATTCAGTTCTTGTTGTAAAGAGTAGCATAAATAAATAAATAAATTATGTATGCTAAATAGAAGGTAAATGAAATATAGTTTGTTATAAACAATCATCAAATAACATATCGTTTGTTACTGTTAGATACGGAAATTAGTCTTCAGGGCATGAGTTTATTTACAGAATAAATTATTTTACTTTATTCCAAATCTCAATATGTTATTCTATAGTTAATCTTTTGTATAATTCTAACAGAATATTAGACTTAGAACAGTCTTCGCTTAAATCATGTTTGGCTAATAATTCGATCGATTAACAAAGATGCGATTAATTTAATCGCCTTACAAACAAAAAATAGCACATAAAAATGTTACTTAATAAAATTTTCATAATTTGAGATGATTTTTATTTGTTTGACATATTAGTACATATGGGTTTTTACATACATACATACATACATACATACATATATATATATATATATATATATAACATCACGCTATATCCCATTAAATGGGACAGCATGAACCCCTGAAACATTCATAGAGCATCAGTGCACATCAACATTCTCATCCTGACACACGATACTCGTCTCGACCACATTAACACTTCCTCCATACGAACTCTTTCTTTCCTCACAACCAAAATCCATCATCACTCAACAAACATCCATTCATTCGCTCCTGTACACCTGTTTCGTAAATCTTCACTTACGCCCACTTCTCTATCAACGAATCTATAATAAATGAAGGTAGCATCGCTTATGGATTTTTAGGAAATAGAATCCTAAATAGGCAAAATATTTTCCTGTTTTATGTTTAAAATCTCCGAAAATAAGTTCTGAAATTTATATTTAAATATAAGGTTATGAGATGTAATCATTTTAATTTTATTCATTCTTTTTATGACTATAACAATTTTTTTCGATACTAACTACATTCAGCTTGTCGCTTATTTGTTAAGAAAGTGAAACGCTGCATATTACAAGACGCAAAAAGAGCATATTTCAAGTAGTTAGTATTCTTCATTGTTATATTCGGGAAATTCCACATTTTCTCTCGTATATACTTTACTTAGATTACCTAGAAATAGAATGGGAACGCTTGTTACTCGTACACGATGAATATAAGTAGCTGCAAGATTGATTCCAATTCCAAAAATAAAAATATTTTATTCTAGCGAGAATTCATGAAAAAAACCTCCATATATAAAAAAAAAACTCGTATTTAGGTAATATAGACAAAATCAATGTGTAAATAAAAGTATTTTATCCAAAATAAATGTTTGTGTATGAAACAATGATATTATAGACGTAGAAAAGTAAGTAATAATACTAAAATGCCATCTCTAAACATCAGTTTATTAAGAACTTTATTAGGTTATTGAAAAGTCAACCATAAGGATAAATATTTTTATCTTGTAATAAATTTCCTAAATTTATCCGTCTAATAAATCAAAAATAGTGCATCATAAATGATAGTCAATATAATTTTTATAATTAGAGCTATGATTTCGAACCCATATTTTTAGTTTGTTATTAGGAACGATGTTATACCGGCTGTAAATCTTAATACGTATTATCATTACTAATAGCTTCCATATTTGTTTTTATCGAGCATATGTCAGAGCACATATTACTAACGTAAAACAAATATTTGTCAAAGTAACTGCGATCAATTTAAATTACTACAAATAATACCTTATATTATTTATCCTTATCTTTCATATATAAAATAGTACAGCAAGCTCTTAGAACATGATATATATATTAGTTTCTCCTCCATACCCTACTGTTCCGACTTCTGAAATAAGCAGCGAAAAGGGGTTTAGTAGAAATGAGATATTTCAGATTTGCTCCTAAAGGTTTGCGCTATGGGGCTGACTCAAACATTTTTTGTATAAAGTATATTTTTCATGTTGAAAATAAATATTAAAACTACCATTTTTCAGGTGTTTTTTTTTTTAAAATAAATTTAAATGCAGTAGAAATTAATAATTATTGAAAATAATTGGTCAGCCCCATACATTTATCATTCTATTATACTGTGGCATCAAGTTTGAAGTTATAGCTTCATATTTACGAGTGTAGTTTGATTTCTACTAAACTGCTGTTTAGCGTGGCACCGGCAATCACCTTAAATGAAATAAAAGAAAAGCTAAGTAGTTAAAATACTAAAAACAAAATTATTTTAAGTGAGGAGATCTTAAAAATTATTTATATATATATACCAATAAGTTTAATTTATAATAATAATAAGAGAATTTAGTTTAAAATGATCAAATCAGAAAATTGTTCTGGAATTAGCTTCAGCTCGGATGATTTACCTTAATAACGTACAATGTTTTGGGTTTAAAAATAATACCCAATTACCGCGAAACTAATCATAAAAAATTGATTAAATTTCAATATCAATTAAAGTGGATCAATTCTCATAAACCGTGTAATGTTCTAAATGTAAATGACTAAAAATATTTTGTTATTTTGTGCGCCTGTTTTTTTTTGTTATCGAAAATGGATGGTATCCCCTGATGACTTAACGATAAGCTTTTCCTAACGAATTATTATAGACTAGACTGTGTAAAAAGATAAGATTCGTTCTCATTTTCTTTCTTTGTCCGGAACCTGGAACTCTTAAAGACGGTAGACTCTTCAACATATAAAATAATATAAATATATTGTACTAATATTAACCTATTTATTTATGAAGATAGGTATATAAAATCAATCCAATTTGAAAGCTTCACGTTTCAAATTTAGAAACAGAATTCAACTTAACTAAAATTCATAACTTTTAGTCTCATTTGACTAATAGGAAACGCGTGAAATTTTTCAAAAAGTGGTATTATTTAAAAATATTATAATATAATTATGAAGAGTTGATATCTCCATTCAAGCATAAAAATAAAGAGCAACTTTTTGTCATTCATTTGGAAGTATACTTAAAACGTAAAAATTTGTATGTGTTTATGAACTTTTTGTTTATTTCATAGAACGCGCAACATATAAATACTCGTACATTTTTACTGTTTTAGTCTGCACTTTTTGATGGAAATTATTTTCTACAAATACAGTATTTATAGATTTTGTAGTTACTAATTCTAAAGTATTACCTACGATGTTTTCATAGAATTTAAACATAGATTTGTTTAATAGTAATACATTTATTTTATGCTTTTTGTTCATACAGAGTCAAATTGGTCATGGAATAATAATAAAAGTAACGAACAAAGCAAGATTAAGCTTAAAATTTCACTGTTCACTTTCGACGACGTCTACCGAGATATTCCGGTATCCCGTCGACGCAGTCTAGCCCTAACTTTAAATCCAGAATATTGTACATTCACTAAAAAAGTAATTAACGTTTTTTACTTTTAAGATAGGAAGCATACTGCTCAAAATGCTGTGTAGAAGAGGTCGTTTTTAGAGCAGTGCGTGGCATTCGCATCCGCACGTCGCATTTCTCAATCACAGTGGCCGAGTCTTCCACCTCGATGTTGTTTGCTGGATCTTGGCGGAAATTGCGACGGGAATTGGAGAAGACACGTACCTCAACAGCGCCACCTCGCGAGACCGCCGTCCCTGCTTCCCCGGCCCATGAAAATTCATGGGGACCTTACTACATTATCTAGCACACAATCTAGATTCCTACGTCTCTCCAGATAACAACTAAATTTGATGATTATATGCGAAATATAATAGGAACTCGCGCGCACATCAACTCGTTGTTCACCTGTTTAATTACAATGCTAAGTTGGTTTAATGTTTATGGATGAGCTCGGTGATATATCGCGTTATGGTTCGGAGCGCGAGAGATCAAATTGCACTAGTTTCGCCCACTCATCTCTAACAAACAAACACATTCACACATACCTTGTTGTATTTGCCATTATATTTTCATATATACTTTTTTAATCAGAGAAAATAATCATTCTTATTATTTATACTTTTAATGTGTCTGAAGTTGCTCCAAAACACTTAAACTTGTTTCAAACAAGAAATTATTGTTCTTTTATTTATTTATGTTACACTGTACAACTTACAGTTCAGGATCCGGATTCACCAAGCCGCAGTGTGGTAGTTTATATTATTTTTAGCTTGTAATGTATATACTTTTGGAAGTTGCAAATTGCTTTGTAATTGTAATAAAAACAATTTATTTACGAAAATAACTTCAAAATTTAATTTCCCAAAAATGGTTAGAAGGTACGAAATAACAAAAACAATTATTTATAAAAAGATATTTCAGCACTTTAGAGGCAGATAATGCATGATATAATGTTATCCTCTCTAAATTTTTACTCTCAGGTGCAAATAATTGGGGAAGATTATACTACCCGATTAAAAATTTAAAGAGTCAAATATAGATACATCAGGAACTTAGTTTAAACAAAAAGTTTTTTTAAAGAAATGTCAGGGAATTTACAATTTTTCTTCCAGATTTGTTAAGAATTTTTTTAGCTTGGCAACTTTAACTCTTTTAGCCCGTTATTGTGTGTAGGCTACATATTACATTTTTTTATTTTCATTATCTGCATGATACAATTAAATATAATATACAATAAGAAATATATATTTTCATGTTTCTGCAATATATATTTTATCAATATTCCAGATATATTTTTGACACATATTTTACGGTTAAGAATTCTATACTTGAAATTTAAAACGAATATATTGTTTCTTAATATCATGTCAAATAAAGAAAAACCTTTCATTAATAATAAAAATTTATATTTTAATATTTTTGTTAATTATTTGAAGATTTACTGTTACATTTAAAAATAATTAAGTAAGAAGTAAATTTTTACTCAATAAAAACGCCTTTAGTTTTTATAACACGCTAGAATTTGAGTATAATATTAGGGCGTAAACGTATACCAATTTCATTATTTGCTTCTTTGAACAACAAGAAATCAATTACAAAATAGTCGAGGAGGCTACAGCCTATAGCTGAACTTAACATATATTCAATTTCATTTTGTAATTAACATTCCTATACTTTCATCCACATTTTATGCATATTAACAATTTCTCTCATACAATCTTGTTTATTACCCCTCGTTTACACAAGATTCTTTCAATAATAATTTTTAAACAACAATATCTATTAATTTATTCCTAAGTTATCCAAGCAATCTCTCAGCTTCAATTATATCAGTGTTTCATTTGACATACGTTCCTCATGGTCATACACACCTACTCTCCTAACAACATTCTTCTCAATCTCACATTCATCATATTCTAGACACGATCAGGTCTTGTAATCCTCCTTTAATACCACAATTTAAGAGATATTACTTAAAATAAAAGGCGCGGTGGCCGAGCGTGTTAAGGCACATCTCTTAACATACTGTGACGTCACCCGAACCAAGGTTCGTCAGTTCGAATCCGCCTGTCGACAATGTGTGATTTGTCGTAAAATATAAAAATACAGTTACATGTATTTATCACACTCGGGCGCTATAAGCTAGTCACTTATTCGCCTTAAATAATGTAGGATTCGACTACGAAGACCGGCAGTACGGCAGTGTAAAAACTGCGGCTCGGTGTGCCCGGCAGGCCCAGGCCCGATTTGGGCTGTAGTGCCATCCGAAGAAGAAGAATTACTTAAAATATTTATATCATTTTCTTATTTGCAATATTAGACCGTGAAAGTATATAAGAGTTGATTGCAAACATCAGCAGTTAAATGTTTTTTCCCTCGAATAGAGTAAAAAATAATAAAACAATTTGGTGGAGGTTTCACGTAATCTAAGCCCTAAGCGCAAACAACAAAGCTCTCAAAGGGAAACGTGAATCGTAACCTTAATACCCTGCTGGCCTATTCACTTGTAGGTCTGGTATTTAGTATTTACAAACTTTAATGTAGGTACAATTGTTTCAGTCACTTATGGAGATCACGAGTTGATTATTCAAAACAAATTTAAATAATTCCTAAATACATTTCATAAAAACTTGAACTTATCAACAACTTGAATTTGATGATAATAACAACCAGAGATAGTATTCTAAACCGGAACTGAAAAAAAGTCAGAATCAAACTAGAAACCGGTACTAAATTTTGAAACAGATGTACCAATAAGGACGAAAAGACACTAGAACATATTAGTTACGTCAAAAATAAATTAATCGTAAACTTATATTATTTAGAAATTGTAAGTTTAGTTTATTATTGTATTATTGAGGTACGTAATTTATTTGATAAATAGAATAATATTTTATATACAACTACTAAATAATACTTTCATCTAACTCTAGATAGCTGTAAATATTACACTTGTGTATTATTATCAAACTTCATATTGTAGCACGACTAGTCGCTTATTCGCTCTAGCCGAATGTATGATAATGAATAGACAAATAAATTGTGTAGATTAAAATAAATTCAGAACAAAAATAAATAGAAAAATTTACAAAATTACAAAAGTAATAGAAGTTAAACAAAACATATTAAATGACGATTTAAACAAATTGACAGAAGATGGCAAACAACAACAACGTATGAACTTAAGTTACTACATGGCAAGACTACATCTTGCCAATCCAAAAGCTAAGCTACCACTAACTATTTATTGTCCATAGGACGTGCTGACAAGGTGTAAAAGAGTGATATTGTAACGTTGATTCAAGATAACTGTTCCCAGACCAACGCACAGCTAATAATTTACCCAGATATGTCATCACATAATGGTTAACAAGCGCGACAGTTCAGAGAAGCCATAAACTCGATAAATAATAATCGAAGAATACTGAAATTATTTACAAACATATCCACTAATAAATTTGGTAACTAAAACTCTGTCAAATCAATTTTTAAAAAGATACTTAAGATAATATTTAATTTGTCTGTATCTTTCGACGCTGAGTTGATAGTGAAAAATCCTAATTATAACAAAAACCAATTCTGAATTGTTTCACTTTGTTATAATATTTCACGCCCAATTTCCAATCAAAAGCAATCAAGTATTTTCTCAGGTTTCAAACATTTGATTTGTCGTTTGCTGATCCATAACAGATATAATTAAGGTTATGTTTTACAATTTTTGTTCCGTGTACTTAAAGCATAATATTTAACTTGCATATTATGGCTCCATGCTTATTAAATATTTTGTTTTTCTAAATGCATTTTAGTTTTTGTATATAATACGTTCACTATAATCTATAAGAGTAAAAAATACTGTTAATTTACTTTTACAAAATAATAATCTTTTACATGAAAAAAGTTTACTAAAACTTATTGCAGTCTAAAAATTGAAAACTAGATAAAAACCAAAACATCTTAAAGAAAACTAATTAACCGAATCAAATTTTTGTATATAATCCGAAACCTAAATTAAAACCTAAATTTTATTTTCACGAAGACCAAAACCTAAAACCAAACCGATAATTAATAAGGTTACTATCCCTGCTAATAACGCCAATGAAATACTTATACTTATAACATAGACAATCTTACGAGTAAGTCTAAATTTAATTTTTATAGGTGTTTTCGGTATTTAACGATTATGTAGACAAATACTTTAAAACATTAGTTGTTCATTTCATTTAGATACATACAGAAACAAAAATAGGTAATAAAATCTATATGCATAAACATTGATTTGTTTAATTCACTGGTATACTAAATAATCCGTAAGTATTCAACAATCAGCATTTCGTATAAACTGTTGTACTGTTTGAAAAATCACGTATGAGCAATTGCAAAAAAGTTATAAATGAATCATCCATAGTTCATAAAAAACTAAATTGTAAAATACTTGTATTTATTAGTAATGTACCATTCTTTTATTGAATATGTCAATTATTAATCGTAGTAGATATAGCAACTAAAATATTACACTTTATAAATTATATTGCTTTTTCCTAACGATCAATTACTTTTTTATTTATCTACGACAGTGTAAAAAATATACTTTTAATTGACTATTTTGGTCCATAAAATTAGTGGTAAATAAAAGATGTCATTAATTACGGATTACCAAGCAACGAGTGGTTAAAATTACTTTACGCACTGTTTACTATGGTTGTCAAAATTAGCTCAATGAAATAAGAGTGGATTGTCAGTATGACATTTATGTTAATATTTTAGATAATTTTATTAATCTTGTAGGTCATAAATAAAATATTGAGTGCTACACACACGTAAAGCATCTTTATTCACTCGCGGGTAACTTGAATCCGTTTGTGACTAAATACCAGTTTTACATACTAGTATCGTAAGTAACTATTATATAATTATGTTGATCTGCATCTGTTGGTATTTTTTATGTTATTACAAATGTTGAAACTAGCATTGTATATTATGATGAAAAAAGATATACTCTATGAATGAGTAGTAGCAGTTTTTACAGCAAAGATTGAAAGGGAAATATAATTTTCTGCGTTCAAAATTAATTTTTCCAACATAAGATGGCACCACTATCACGAAATTCTGATCTTGTTACTTTAATTCATAGATAACGCAACTTAATAATATATATAGCAGAAATAATCCATAATATTTAATTATTGTATAAGTGATTTAAAAAACAGTTATTATTTTACTGAATTTAAATAAATAAAGCAATACAAAAATATAATTCAAATGTTCGACGAAGGATGGCGGTATTCAATAGAATCTCAATTGAGAAAGCGCACGCGTCATGAAAGCTCAATCAATAATGTTCTGCGGCCCGACATCTACCAGCAACCCTGCAAACTTAATTCAACCCTCTTCTGTTCAGCCTGTAGGATTTGGATCAGAGAAGGCGATGGGAGTTTCAGGAAAGTACAGAAGTATGACTCGCATGAAACTATATATGCAAATTTATGCATATATGTATATGCAGTATACATATAGAGATTAATTTTAAATAACAGTCAATTAATGCAGTAATACAAATATAAACATATTAATCACTGAAACATTTTGTATTAGCTTTTAAATTGCAAGTTAAATATTTACATATATATTTATTCAAATTTGTAAATATCATAACTTGTTTTTCAGTGTTTTTCTAATCAATACATTTTGTTTCATATTTAGAAATAGATAAATCGTTACCGAAATAGAAATAATCTTCTACATATTTACTGTGACTTAGTACGTATAGAATAGTAGATAGAAAAGTATGTATAAAAATAGGACAACTTATTTGTTATCACTTATCATTTATTTATATTATTAAGTTTCTAATATCATCTCAAAAGTTAGTGGATATACTGTGATTTCGCAAGAGAAGTAACTATTTCTTGTCTCATCTCGCCACAAAAATGTACACTCTAAATAAAGGGCACGAATTTTTACGAATTTCAGAACAAATTCGTTTTTAGTCTATAATCAGTATAACAAATTATATAACCCATTAAAGTTTGCTTCGAACATTTTAATTGTTAAATTTTTACAAGTATATCAAAAAGTTAAAACTAAAACGAGATTTTGAATCTCAATTCTTGTCTTTAATTTCTCGTATAAACGAGACGAGATCTCACATCATCATGCCAAATGTTCAAAATAATTGCAAAATACTTTATTTCACACTCCCTCGTATACAATAGTGATTTCAATCCGAAAAATGAAAGTACTCATATCCAAATATCAGACTGCTTCTTCCTTACCCGTACAGAAACATTTTACTCGTACCGTAGAAACTTATATTTATTGGACTTACTTTGTAAGTAACTATTATATTGAATGTAACGGCACACAATACCAATATTCATTACAATAACTGAGGTGTGAGGTTGTTGATTGTGATTCAGTGTAAAGAAGACATTCCTTTGAGCTTTTGTTCATACAAAAATAAATGTTTCTTATTCTAAAATGTATAGAATTTCAAGCAATTTCATGAGGATATAATAAATTGTATTAAAGTTTACGCCTTCCAAAGAGACGAGCTTAAGTGATTGATGCGGTAAACAATTGACAATAATTTAAATTTTTTATAGACATAGAAATTCTGGATAAGATTCCTAGGTGACGAATCCGATTTTGAACTCAAACACTGGGTCGACAAGCCGTTCGCTCTTTTTTTGTATGTTTCTAAAATTCCACCTTCTTTCGTTGTTATATATTTTCGTAAAATTAAAATAAGTTCAAATTTGATTTGAAACAGCTTTTATTTGCCATATTTTTCGAAATTATTATTGGTTAAGTTGTTACAAATAATATATTAATAATTTTGAGAATCGTTTTTATTGTAAAACATGTGAAGATAAAAAATTATAAAAATCATAATATAAATTTCGAGTATCTATGACTCATAGTTGAGTATCCAAAATGACACTTAAGCGATCGTCAGTTGTTTCCTTGAAAGTTATTCAAAATATGAACAGTTTGGTATAAAATTGAAATACTTTGGTAGAGAATATTGTCTGATATAAAATGAAAGCACTCATCTAGGAGTATTATCTAAACTTATAGTCGGAAAAGTACTATGATTGTTAACACAGATTTTTCTTTTAATAATCAAGTTCCACATATCCCATTAAATGGGGCAGCACGAACCCCTGAAACATTCATAGAGCACCAGCACATATAAATAACTTCTTTTTTTTTTTGAAAAATTCTATTTCACAAATCCGAACTGATGTAAATGTTCATGCTATAAATATATGGATACTTATATTAATGGTTTTAATTATATGAAAGATTGGTGAAACAGGGGCATATTGGTAAAATGAAAACAAGTTGCAAGGGTACATGCTACCATGTTTGATGGGACAGCGTGATATTATGTATGTAAGTAACTATTAAAACTAACTATCCGTTTCTGACCGACACCACAGAAAAAGTCTAAAAACAAAAGTTCGGTTGAGTTCCTCTAGGGCGTGGCATTTATACGATTCTCAGCGAGTGGGCGGCGCAGGATGGGTGTCGAAGCCAGGCCCGCTGGACCACTTGTCCATGTTCCCAACTAACTGCGGAGGAACTGCTGAATAGCGCACCGCGAGAGGTGTTGAGAGGACACGTGACGCGTGACCGGAATCCGCTCCAGTTGCAGCCGTTCTCCTCCGTTCCTTCACAAACAGAAACGTGCAGGCTATAACATTGCGGTCACCCGAAATGAGCTACTTCCAGCGAATCATTCGGCCCGTATAATATCCGTGTCCCGATATGAGCTCAAAAGATATAAAATATGTACGCCGTGCGGAATACTAACAGCTCCCGGACGTGAGATTGATGCGCGTGCGTGCTCTGCGGCTGCCTTCCCCCACCCTTGACACTGCTGCCACAACTAAACAAACTTTCTCGTGTTGTTCGCCAAATCTCTCCTTCACATGACACGTACCACTTTTCTTTCTTCCCATGTGCATGAGGAAATCTTCAGAATTCGCGTATTTATATTCTTAAATATGATACGAGCAATATTTTTCACATTTTCAAGCCACACAATTTTTTCAGAAGGACGGAAATTTTTACGTATTTATTTACTAACCATCGTAAGAAATTTAATTTTTCGCTGTCTTAAACATTTCTAATTTATAATTCATCTCACGAGTAAAAATTATATTTAAAAACATTACATTTTCAGTCTAACGTCGGAGAAACCTATTTGCAGGTATTATTTACCTTCATTATCATCAGCAGCAGAACTAGTAATAAGGTAAAGGATGTAAATAGAAGATGTTCAAAGACATAATATACAAAGTCTGCTGTACTGAGTTGGGTACTTTCCCGACCATTACCTTAAACAATTTACCTCCATGAGGGCTTTCATTTTATATCAGTCAGTATAATTTCAACAAATTTTGGAAAAAGTTGATAATCGCTAAAATATCATTTTAGATTTTGCCCATGGCCTTCAATTCGATACCAAACTCGATATATTTTGAATAAGTTTAAAAAATCAATTGACGAACGCTTAACTCTCATTTTTGACACTCAACTATGAGTTACAAGGACTTTATATTATAATTTTTATAATTTTTGTCCTTCACATATTTATAATAACAGCGATTTTAAAATTTATTATAATATTAATACTTATACTATTTTGATTATATCGTTTACGAAATAAATGTATAAGGCACATTAACAAAATTATCCACTGTGTTTCGCTAAGAAACTTAAATATAAAGTTTAAATCCTAAATGTTATCTCAATTTTAAGTTATCCTGTTGTGTATACAGGATGTTTATATACCTCTGCACGAAACTTTAATGACATATATAATTTGATATACTGATTAGAGAACAATTAATTTTTTTAATTTGCAAAAATTAGGGTATTTCATATCTAGCGAATAATTTTAGTGTCACTGGTTTAATAGTACATTTAATTATTTATAATTATGTTACTAATGAAATAAAAATATAAACACTGCCTACAAATAAACATTTATTAATTAGTTATTATGTAGGTACCTGGTGTAATGCCTTATTTTTATTTTTATTTGAGTACCTAGTCTGATTTCGTATACGATGTTTGTTGTGGGAGAAATTTGAGAAAAATGTATAGCAACAGTGAATTAGTGGATATGCTGTTAATGTATAAAGAAACGTCGCAAAATTTCGAATTAAACCAGTGACACTAAAAATGTTAGGAATTAAATATTCTAATTTTTGCGAATTTAAAAAAAATCTTTTTGTTCTATAATCAGTACACCAAATTATATATCTTATTAAAATTTCGTGCAGAGGTATAGAAACACCCTGTATACCGAATTTTCGGATTAGTAGGGTTTAAAATGTGAAGATTCATCAAAATGTCAAGATCGAGAATAATTACCATGACAATATTTTCCTTATTATACTTGTATAGATTGGTACAGTAAAAGCAATCTGAAGTTAAACTGAAAAAAATGTTTAGTTTCGTATCACACCATATGAGAAATCAAGTCACGAGTAATGGCGTATCTTTTTTTATATCGCACAATGTTGCTCTAAATGTACGAACATATTTTATGTATGTCATATACATTTTCAATCTTGTTCAAAAAAGAATCTGCGAATGTAGTGTGTTGCAACGTTATCACGGGTTCACATAATTGACAGGTCATTTAACATTTTAAGATATTTAGGTACAAGTCATAAAGTACAGTTTTACGATGGCGTAAATAAATTCCCCTAAACATATTCTATGGGACAAGAGCCTGCACAGTTGTTTGTTTCTGAAAACAGTCTAGAACTTTATATGAAACCTAAGCGAGTATAAAACAGTCAAGAACAGAAGAAGCACGGTCTGGCTCTGATAGCTTCTTATCTACTTTTAACTTGAGATATTTCCGTGAAAAATACGGAGCTATCGAACCAAGTCTGGATAAATTGAAAGGTTTACAATATTGAATTTTACTGGAATATAAAACAACTGGAAATTCGGCCATGTTTATCTTTAGATTACGGTTTATTTATTGTTGTCTGTTGTTCAAATTGTGTTTCGAATTTACATATGAATAAACTATAGTTCAGTATTCCAGGATTGTTATAAATTTGTTGTCACTGCGAAATATATTGTTATTACTTATATTAGTTATATAATTCAATGTCATAAATCATTACATTCAAATGTATATACTCGTTGAATATTTAACAGTATTAAATTTAATTTTAATGGGACTATGATCTGCATATGTTACTATTTTCAACTATTATATTTAACTGTTATAAAGAAAAATGTGACAACATAAATTTTACAAAATATAACTACTTGCTAGGAACATACATACATAACATCACGCTTTCATTAAATATGTGGTATGCATTCATGATACGATTCACTCAATTGCAATTAATTTCCATATAACATTTCTAGTTTGACTTCATCCACACTTATAGTAGTTTGTTTATGTCTCCCAGTTATCATTCGTTCCTATAACATATCTTCAATTAATCCACTGATTTATTTTTCGCTCGTTCACGGGATCTCTCACTCTAAATTTCTCCTACTTGTATCTATTTAGTAAGCTTTCATTCGAGATATATTCTGTTTAATTAAATCATTTTCCATTCTATTACCAAAATTTTTCTCATGCACTCATTAACTTATTGCGGATACGATTCTTTCTTGTATAAAATAATAACTAACTAACAACTATTAAGAAAATATGTATCACATATTAATTTTAGTCAGTGCATGATTTAGGTATAAGCTACACAAGTTATATCTTAGGGCCTCCATTTTTTTGGGGGCCCCATACAAAATTGTCCGAGTGAGCAAGTGGCATACTTGGCACGGACATTGAGAATATGGACTTATAAAGGGCTCCATATCTCAAATAGCTTCGGGTCTAAATCCGGCCCTGAATTTAGTCAAACATGTATTATGATAAAATGCTAAAATAAAAAGTGCACTTTTTAAGAAAAAAAACATCCGTAACATTAAATGGGCATGCTAAATCACACAGAAGCTTGCTGAATGGCTTATGACTATACCATTGCTTTCATTGTCAACTATTATTTTCTTACACTTTTTCGGAAAATAGAAAAATACTGGTTTGTTATTTTTATACGTAGATGAATATATGAAATAAATTGTGACTCCCCTTCCCACTACTATAATGTGCATAGAGTTGATTTAAAAAGCTGTAGATGCATATAACATAAATCAAGCGTTTCCACAATAATAAATAACGAAATATCAAGATTAGCGAAATGAGCTATCAGCAGCGGCTTAAAATATCCGTACAATTGACTCTCGGGCGATAATTCGGCGCGAGTGCGAGTTCACCCCGGAGTCGATGTCGGCTCCGCAGGCAGCGGCTGCGGCCGGGATTTACAGTGCCACCAGCCGAACTCGCTTGCGAGGAATGTTACAATTGAGAGCGGCATGATACATGTACTGCCACAAACAGAAAATTCCAATAAATTTCTACGGAATTCGCAAAACTGGTTACAAATGGCTCCGCGAATAATGATTTTTTGCGTCTTTTTAGTGCGACTGCAGAAGGGACTGCATTTTAAATTTAATCCTGCGCTTGTCATCTAGTGATATATATTTTCGCTAGGAACTGCCTGTAATTAGAACGGAACTTTCTGTAGATTGTCAAGATCTATGATTTGAATTTTAGATTGGAATTCTTTGTTCAAATAAATTTTGGTAAATGAAGAACATTAATTGGAATTTTAGTTTTAACTGAATGATTATATGTCACTGCATTATTTATACCGACTACTAATTACTTTGGATCACAGAATTTAATCTTTTGCATAAATATTCATATCGCTACGAGTACTTCATATTGATTATTGAACACTATCTTAATGACTTTGCTACATACTTCTACATGTAGTACAACACTCACCCTCGTTACACATCAATATCTACCACGCGTTAAAAGTTTTACATCTTCTCTACAGACGATTGTAAATAATAGTTGAATAGAAATTACTATCAAAAGAAAAAAAACTAGGGTGTAACCATAAATCATTGACAGGTTTATATACATTTTGTCCCTGGGCTAAAATATTTACAAAGCACTTTAATATTATTTTCAACAAATGACTAGTTTACGAACAAAAAAATATATACTTTTTTACAATAGTTATATCCACCGAAACACATTATCTTCTATATAATTTTTTACATATTTGTTGTGAAAGTCATATAAAAAGTGACAATTTTGAAAATTGTGATAAAAGTAAAAATTATTGGAGAGATGAATACTACATTTTAATTGTCCTCATTTTATTATTCGTATTTACTGTTTTTATTTATATTCTTTACATCTGTGAAAATAATTTTTATCACAAGTAATATCAATAGATCTCCTGACCTTATCGATAAACTTTTGTTTTTTGTTTTTGCTTAGCAACAACAAGCACGAGAACAAACTGCAAGGTAAAATTCTAAGCCGAAAGGATGAAAGATTTTAGTAAGGCCCGGTTGCATAAAATTATATCAGCTAATCACGTTGATAACTACGCGTAAATGTTCGACAGTTCAATATTTTAAAACGTTATAATTTCTATAGTGTGCATTAAACTAGTAACTTTTTGTTACAAATATTATTTTCAAACTATTATATAACTCACAATAAGCCTTTGAATGCCGATATGAATTAATTATAATATAAAACCCAGAATATATGTAGAATGTGATGTCAGCCATCTTGGCTATTGTTAACATTTAAAATGCCGTTAGCGAACAATATAGTTAACATCATTTTATGTAACCGGGGCCTAATTTACTCGATTGATTTTGCTACAAGGAAAACATTGAGTGCTTGGAAGCAAAAAAATATCTAGAGAAAATCTGAGAGGTCGCGTGCTATGTGGTAAGATAATTTTCCGAGATAAATAAAAGAAAATAATATTGTGTCAAACTGCGGGATTTTACCCTAGTAACGGGTTTTTTCATAAGTAATATACCGAGAACCAAGTATTTATCAGTAACATGTCGAATAGTTGTTGCGTTGCGTGCAGAGTGTCAAAAGTGACATAATTCGAGACAGCATACCTGGAAGGATTTAATGTCATTTTTGACAAGAGTTGTCGTTTGTACAAAGAAATTATTAGAAATATTACCAAATAAATTCATGGTTCGAGTTATATTCAGTTGATTATTTCCAGAATTCAAGTTTTAAATTATTGATCAATGTCAACATTTTCAATATCAGCAAACGGTTGCAATGGTGCAGAGATTTTATCAAAATTTTATTGCTGTAAAATCGTCCTCTTGGTGCAAATTAAGCATTTTGATTGGCATATAATGTAAGGAAGGAAATAATCAGTAAAAAAAACTTTGCTTATTGGTTGAATTGTCGATTGTTATACATTATGATTGGTTGAAAACAAGTCTAGAGAATCTTCGTAAAATCAATTTAATATCAATATGCAAAAAAAAAATACGAAAAACAAAACAACGCCTTTTCTAGATCTTTTTACATTGCTATACGCTGGCATATAGCATAATTGACATTGCTGTTAAACATTTGACTTGCTTTAATTTATTTAAACCTAGTTAAAAACTTAAGTATTGGCGGCGCAACTGGTCATATAATAAACAAATCTATTGGCAAATATTTTACTGAATATGCGTAGGGCAAAAAAGTGATCAATTAGAATGGAGTAGAATATGATAATATAGGGATGAAAGGGTGGAAAAATTGTTATTGAAAAGTGCATTTGAAAATCCAGCAATAAATTGAAAGTAATCTTGACAGGACCCACCATAATCGCTTAACCTTGCAACATTACGACGAATTTGCAAGCTTAAAAGTGCGATATATCACCCGCGCATGCATTAAAATTTATGCCGGCAGTTTTTTCAGTAGGGCATAAATAACGGTCAGAAGTATCCGATATCCATGTTAAAAGTCGCGTTCGGATATCGCGTTCGTCGGGACGAGGGTTTCCTATTCCTAATCCTAACCGTATCGTCACGGCGCTCGATCGAAGGAGACATTTCAATTTCAGCCCAAAGTCGAAGTTGATCTACATAAACAAACTGCCGAAATCCCGCGAGTCGCGTTGCTGCGTGCTGTGCGCTCTGTGAGTGCGTTGTGCGTCCTGTGCGTTATTGTGACATATTCGAGATGGAATGGATTCTCATAATATATCTGCATGCGGTTTATTTTAATTTTATGGCACTTTAGAGTAAGGCGGGGTAATAAATGAGGTAATCGCGCACGGCAGACTCGAGCAGCTCAAGTCATTTGGGGAGAAATGGACTTTTCCACCAAATGGAATTGCTCCAAGCGATAGAAATTTCACAAGAATTATAGAACACTTATTTTTTATCATGTCAACCATGAATGATTATTCAGGTAGTACGTACTAAAGTTCCTATGTAAATCTAGACATACTTTTGTTAATACTGTAAGTTTGGCCTCACATTCATATAATTAAATTTGGAACGTGTCTATAATACGTTAAGTTAATTTTGATGTAAGTGAGAATGAGAAAAATGTTGTTTAAAGAGTGGGTGTGTGTCAGTTGGGATGGTCTGGCTCTGTGAAATGTGTATCAAATGAAATTGAGAGAAAGAGATTGCGTGGACGATTTAGGAATACATCCAACGATTTTTTGCTTAAACGAAAGATTTCCAGTGGAAGTGGTGTGCCAGGATAGGAATGTTTCGAGATGAATAATTACATTATGAATCTAATGAATAAATATTAAAAATTAAACACAATAATTGCTTGATTTATTCATAATAAATTATACTTAAATTAAATACAAGAATGACGATAGCTTCATTCTATCAGACATTATCAGAACTTAGCCATTTTCCTGAAATCCAAATTGAAAAAATCCAATTCAAGTAATATAAGTATGTATTTTATTTTCGTTAAGATTAAATTCTCCCACTACCTAATTTTTAATTTCAATTCGCTAATTTTATTACTAAAAATAGTATAGACAATATAATTTATAATAAATTAATTTTATATTTCTATTAAGAATTACTTTATTTTAATTTGATTTGTTACTTGAGAAATTTGACTATAGAACATTTCTGCTATTATTATTACATTCGTTTGTTTCCCTAATTGCAATCATTTAAGATGTCATATAATCGGATCTCGACAATCCGAACTGATTGTGATAGAGGAACGAAAGAAAGCGGCTTATCATTTATTCGGAGATGGAAACGTTAATATTATAAATTTTAAATAAATAAATATTCAGCTAATGTTTCAAGGATTCATATACGAGTATCATTATAAATCACAAAACGAAACAATGTAGCTATTTCAATTTTGCAACTAAATAATAACTGAATAATAATGATGATAATAAGCTTTAAAGAAGTTCTCAGAAAATACGAGCAGAAGTGTATAAATAGCGAGCTTAGTTCAGTTTTCTATAACTATTGAAAAGTCGAAGAAGTAAGTTTAGGTCTGTATAGTAAAAAGTAAATAGCTAGCATGGATAACGAAGACGGAAATGGCTAATCATATAGAGCGTACAATGTCGAGAGCGCCATTCCGAACATTAGCGTTCGTTCTTCCAGATCAAAAGCTCCGCTTGCGTATCGAACTCGTCGCAAAACGCGTCGCCGTCGCCCGCATCTTTCACCGAGCTGTCGTTTGGGAGGAAACTATTTTGTCTTCGTTTCGGGGAATATCGGAACAGTTCGTCACTTAAAAAGATTATAAAATCTTCTAATCCCGTTGTCGGAGAAGAAAGATTGCAGGAATCCATCTCACAGTTGATCGATGATGTATTAACGTGCGCAAGCTATTGACAGTTTCAATCCTGTTACACAGTGTTGTATGAGTTTATCCTTCGTTATTTGAGCATGACTTAATTCGAACCGGTAAAAAGGAAACATCACATGATTGATATCGTTACGCTGTTCCGGTCCCGCTTTCTTTAGACTCGTTTACTCGCTGTATATGTATGTGTGTGTTTCTGTAAAACTGGGGAAATGATGCGGCAAATGAAACTTTGCGTTCAACACCGGTTTACTTGGATTACATTTTATTTATTTATTTGCTGCTCTGCACAATAGCATCTTAATACAACCTCATAAAAGTTTATTGAGAAAATAAAAAGAAAAGAATAAATATTGTCTTTCTTCAAGTTCTTATTAAATTTTAAATTTTAATGACGATCTTTTCGGATATTTTTTCACTATTAAAGTTTTTTTTACTAATTCACGCAACACAGCTTCAAACTTTCCTTTATCGTAAATAGACCCGTAATCTCTATATTTTGTAATCAATCTCACGCCTGAATTAATGAGTCTGCTTCTTGCAAAATTTAAATTCAACAATTTCTCTAATAGTGTTGTAAAAGTTACTTGGAAAATCGTTTCTTTCAGGTATGTATGTCCTCAGATGTAAACACTATAAATTCTCGCGTTTTTCTTCTTCTTCAGTGTATTGTACCACAACGTTCAATCTTAGGCCCTTATTCTTTTTAATTTATGTGGCAGCCATGCCTTCAGTATTTAATTTCTATTCTGTGCATTCATATGCAGATAATACGCAGATTCTTGCATCTGAAAACCTTCAGATGTTAATAAGCAGTGTAAAATTAGAAAAACTAGTTTCATGGATTGGAAACAATGGACTGGAGATTAGATATGTTGTATATGTAAATTGATAGTAATTTACATTTATTATTCTAAATTTTATAAAAATCGCAAAATAAAAATTTGCTTGTAAATAAAACTATAAGTACCAGTCTTTTCCTTCAAATATCTTTATGGTTTGTCTATTTTATATGGTCGAATCTTCAATTACATTCATCTAATTAGTCTATTATACACTCTTTTCACCAGTCTTTCATAACTGAATCATCCGAAAACCCGATAAAAACATCACAAATATTCATACGCTGGAAGAGATTCTAAGTAATATCTACGATCAATTAGCCGCTGCGCAGATCTCTGGACTATCGTGTCCAGTTTTTTTCTGAATTCCGAATAAAGTTTAATGATGTATAAACATAGTCATGGCATTGCTTCATGAAACTCGAACTTGTTTTATGTATAGAGAGAACAAGCAACAGCGCATAAAACTATTTATAGTTTGTAGAGACATAATTTATTCTGTTTTATATCCCGTTATCACACGTACGATGATACAAAAGACAATTTATGTATAATTCGTCTAAAGAACAAGAACACTAAACCCTTCTTCACTTTACATACACACGGTAATGCAAAACGTGAGTTTTCTGAATGTGACGGCATTAACTCGTTTGTCGCGTTTGCGTTGCCTGCTTTCTGTAAGTCAACTATCTGAGCATGCTCACACATAACTCCTGCTTTAATGCATGCAAATGTCGCCCTAAAATGTTCAGACCGTACGCTACACTATGCTGATTTTCTTTACAAGACTTCTAATTAACCCAAATAGTTCTACTTACACTACATATTTACTACCTAGTCATTGCACATGAACTACGTTTTTTCTTTGGAAATTGATTCAGATTACTGTATTTCTATTTTTTCTTTCTTTAAAATATATTTTATTATTCTTGGTGACACAGGGCGAATCTAATAAGTAAATGTACAGTGAATGTACAAAGACTTGTGCTACCCCGTTTTAAGAAATTTAGCGTGATGTTAAATGTACGTAGATACTTGAATCTGCAGTGGTAACATACAGTCTCACAGACCGACGTAATATATTTATTTTACAACTGCTTTGTTTTTAATGTTGAAATCGACTGTTTACATGGGTGTATTGCAAAGTACTTTGCTAGGGTAACAGTAATGAATTTTACTATAAATAAAATTTGACAATTAGCAGCCTGACTCCAGAAAAACTTTAACTAATCCTGAATTTAGGATTATCTAATCTTATTTTAGTCCGATTTTAAAAAGTCAATCCAAATCACTTTCTGGAAATTAATTGATAATAAGATTATTTTATAGTTAACATTATCACCTACAGTATTCATACAAAATAAACACTATTATTATGTAATAGTAATAATAACATCACTCATTTTAACCTTATAAATATCAATAATATCATCTGTCAGTTCAGAAGAGAGATTTTCAATAAATAAGATCGAATACAGTGTAACAGATTCTCCTAAATGTCCGTATAATATTTGACATTAGATGTCGCTACTAGTTGAACATAACAACATAATAGTTATTTGTGAACACAACTTGTGTGTATACGTTAAACATCAAATTAAATTAAAACAAAAAATATGAACAGAGCGGGCATTATGATATATGTCCGCTTATTGTGTCCCGGTCGTTATGATGTTGTTTATATACCTTGTATAATAGCAATAAACAGCAAATAAGGTTTAAGTGAAAAATAAAAATATTTTTGTGAAGAGAATATACATAAATATAAATATATCATCACGCCTTTTACCCATTACCGGGTGTGGCACTCTGCCGAAGCAAATCTCGGTAAGTGATATATTTTTTCGCGTGAAGTGAAGAGATTATATATTATATTGAATTTAGTTTTTAATTCATTTATTCTACGACCCTAATCGAAAGACTGGTTTTATTTCCTCATATGCAAATCGAAAGTAGGCAATTCTCTGTCAGCGGTAAAATACAATTATCCTCTCTAGCGATGAAAGAGACTGTTTTCCCCCTTATTTATTGTTTGTTTCATAGCACCCGTCAGTACAATCTTAGATATTTATTTATGCATATATCGTAAATATTTTTTAAATTATATTTAAATAACCTGAAAGAATGGTCGTTGATAAAATTATATGTATACCTCTGGAGTAATGTGTTATTTCTTTCCATGTGTGTTAATTAAACGTCACCCGTGGGAAGAAATAATACACTTTCCTCCTACGTAATTCAAATAGCTATTTCTTATTTATTTTATATAAAGCTTTAATAATACCTATTCCGTAGAGAGTTCATAATGTTTATTTCACATTTGTACTACTAAAAAAGGACGCAAAAAGTATATACGGTCCATGAAATCGACGTCACCATTAATGTTACTATAATGTACGTCGCCGCTAACATACGCATATGATCAAGTAAATAAAATATTCGTACATATAAACTGTATGAATAATTTATAATATAGAGATTCAGTATTTCTCTTTGTCATATCATTAGGATGAAATACAGTAGAGTCTTATTCATACAAACTCATTACGATAAATTTGTATATATGTTATCTGTCAGCAAGACTTGAGTTGTGGATGAGCAGCAGCACATGTTTTTCAAACATCCAGTATAGTAAGCGAAGTCCAGTCATTAGTTAACAGCAACGACAAGCCGGGGCTGTAGCAGCGTTAAATGCATAATGAAAGTTAATTACCAGCACTTCGAATGATGGTAATGCGTTCAGCAAACAAATTTGCAATGCGCTTCAGTAAATGGGAATATGTTTGTTTAATAACATCAGTTTTATTTATGTTATTCTATACATTTTTCATTTTCATGATTTAATACGTTAAATAGAATTTTATGAATGTTTTATTGAATTCATAGTTAAGCTTTAAAGTTGCAAGTGCAATACATTGTATATAACTTTTTATAAATTCTCTATAATAACTGATATTTATTATTCACTCACTGTTGTTTTTAATATTCAATACAGTTTCCAATGAAATTTTTTAAAACACAGTTTACATCGTAATTTTTTAAAATGCAGAAATAATTGTAATTTTTTACATACATAAAGGCAAATATGTTTCTTTTAAAATAACCAGTAGTTTTTTAAACCAATTAATGAGTAAAATTATCAGAAATAAGGAGTAAATTTGTCAGTAATAATAAACTCTATATTCCTACTATAAACATAAGTAAGAAAACTATCTATCACCTGTATCATTTGATTGTATTTGTTTCTTGCATAGTTTATTTCAATATTGTAACATTATTTCTAATTTTTAATACTATTTTCATCTAAAAAAATTTTATAATCCTATAAAATATTTATATCGTTGAAATCGAAAGAAAATTCCTCTATCTAATGGACTAAAAAATAATGGCTGGTAGCACAAGCTCTGTTTTTGCCTGTTTTAAGAGCAGTGTTTTTGGGTGTTTTAACTATCTCTAACATGTTAAAACCGTGCTCTTAAAACACCCAAAAACAAAGCTTGTGCTGCCAGCCTATATATTTAAAAACAATACAATTTAATTTTACCGATTAAAAACCACTAGTTGTATATAGTGTTAATTATTACTAATAAATTAGTCCATTATTCCTCATCATTTTACATAGGTATATAATTTTTTTCTCTAAAGTTATTAGATTCATACTACAATTTATTCTTGTCAAACATTTCTATCATGGCACAATAGATTCGCTTCATCTACAATCATAACTTTTTTCCTACATGCTCCTTTATTTTTCACATTTCTGAGTCATTTCCATATTCCACCACTCTTTGATTCGGTATACCCGTGCGTTTTACACAGCCAAACCATCTCAATTGACACTCACCCTTTTTTATCATCATGCTTTTTAATATCATACATACGAGTATCATACTCGTACAGTGTACGACGTACACTAATATTAAATAATCATAACTACACAATTCAGCAGAAAATATACTAATTAGATAGCTCAATATTTCTTAGTTACGTTGTATAACATCGATAATTATTGCATTATTAAGCGTGTTTTGCGAAACCCAAACCTTTGCGTATTTCGGTAACAAACGAATGATGAATAGAAATCAATATACAAACAAGTAATTTTAATGACATTTGGTGAAAATTTTATGAAAATGTAGCTGATTGATTCAGTATATAATCAGTAGTTATACAACAAGAGATAATAACCGCATATACAGTTAGAAGGACGAGATGTGTTTTTTTATAACACATCGAATCTGTAAATTGTATATTTAGTTAATTTTCGAGGCCCCAGCTGGTTATATTGAGACTATACAATGAATCAATCAACTACATTAAACAGATTATTTATTACAAGATATATTAAATAAACAGTTGTTATGGATAATGTTGTCAGTAGAAGTATTGCTGGAGGAAATGTAAAAAAAATAAAATTACGTGTTTGTTTATTGACCCATAGATACGATTAATTTCTCTGTGACCGAAATACGCAAAGGTTTGTGTTTTGCGAAATTATATACAATGTTATAAAGTGTAACGAAGGAAAATTGAGCTATCTTATTGCCCTATTTTTTATGAATTGTGTACTTTTAATACACACAATTTTCGATGTCGTTGTTTTTCCTATGCAACAGATCTCTTCCTCTTAATTGTATATTCGGTTATTTTTAAAGCTTTTATTGTATAATTACTTATAATTCAACTCATGTGTAAAAACTTCATACGAGTATATGTAGAAATTTAAGTTTTTAAAATCGGATATACAAAAAAATAACTTGCTGCTAATAGATACATTTTTATTTACTTTCAATTCAATTTTAATAAAATACGCTATTAAAATCCATTTAGAGAGGATTACAGCATAGGACGCATTTTATTTGATTCTGATTGATTGACCAAAATATCAAAATGAAGACATAGAATAACCATTTTTGATAGAAACAAAATAATTGCAATAAAAACACATGATGTACAATTTGATAATATTTTCATTTTATGAAATTTTTAAATATTATCTATAAACATATATAAAAATATGAAACAATAAAATTGATACAGCTTTGTCGCTGTTACAAGTGTTTGTGTTTTATAAACATGTCTTCAATTTAACGTTTTGGTTAGCCAATCAGAATCAAAATAGGCTACATTCTATAGAATCACATTTTAATTTCTCACAGAACAAACTTTAGTTTATTATCTGAATAAATACCACTAGAAATTTGATATTAAACAAAATCTCTCCATGTACATATCTCTCTTTATTTGTTACAAAGCAACAATGTTCGAGTAAAATATGCAAATAATAAATAACAAGTAATAATGAAACTTGTATGTATGGTGACGCTAGGACACGAAAAATATTTTGGGTTTCAGTTTAATAGAACATGCTGTATAATCCCGACGTGTTAATGTACATACTCACAGCACAGCCGAATAATGTTTGCGTATATGTGGAGTTTTAAAATATTTGTGAACGTTCCGCTAATTTTTCATTGTTTGCAGCCGGCGAGTATTTTCATAGCACCCTTTGCGCACGTCGTGTTTTCACAATGGTTAACATGTGGATTGTTATTTCAGTTGTAGCTACAATATGGCACTTTAATACGTGTTCAACAGAACAACGAATACCTAGAACAAACAGCATTGCATATTATGCCATCTAGTTTGCTGGAATTCCAATACCCTAGATAACAAAGCAATATAATGGAAAATAACCAACGGCCAGCTGTTCTTGATACTCTTTAGGAAAAACTGAACCAAAGAAAATGTATTAGTGAAAAAATTCGCACAACTGTTAATAAATTTCGAAAACATGATTTGATTGAAAATTTGTTTCAATTTTAAAATTTTTACAAATACGATTTCTTCATCCATGCCATCGAGCGTATTATCTCCTTTAAATTTTCAGTTATAACGATTGTTTCTTTTGAAAAAAAAACAACTTTAAGCGCCAGTTTTACAATATCAGTTTACTACACTATTGTAGTTTACTAAAAGTTACTATTTTATCACATGATAGTTAAAATATAACATGCAGTTTATTTTTACTCGTAAATTTGGTCGCAGTTAATTATGTCTTTTTACTTTACACCCACAGGAAAATACCTCAAATAAAAGTAGAAAATATATTACGGATGTTTCTATATAAAACACATTTTATTTGGGTATTTGATCAGAGTATAAAGTTTAATTATTATTTGTATATTCATAAAAATACAGGTTACAATGAAAAAAATAAACAATTACCTATAAGAATATCGTTTGGCGGACAATGGAAAACTTTTAAATACTTATTATAATTTTTATTACCTACTTATTTTTTTATAACATAATGTTATAAACTAAAATAACTTTAATTAAAGTTTGTAATATAAGAATAAAATAATAATAATACCAATAAAATAGTAAACAGTACGTTTATTTTTTTGCAAAGATGCAAATTCCGTGAAAGAAGTCATCATTTTTCAGGTTTTCCCTTCTTTGCTCGTGATTCAATATTAAAATCAATTGTGTTTGCCAGTAGACAATTGCTAATTTTTTTAAAGGCAGGCTTTATTTTTGCGAAAATTACAAATATTTAATTAGTATTTGTGCTCTGATTAAATATATAAATGAAATGTGTTTTATATAAAAAATCCGTTATTTTATTCTCTACAACCAAAATATTTTCCAATTAAATTAATTGGGAACCAATGCGCAAACGTAATTATTACGAAAAATACGATAATCGTATTTTATTTAAATCGCTTTACGTATTAGATAAAACAAAGAGAACAATTTACTGCAATATTCAAGAAATAAGTAAATATTTCGTTAAATGTGTAGTATTTTATTAGTTAGAAAAGCATTTGACTTCTATTTGTTTTTTCATATTCTGATGCCAATTAACCACACCACTTTTCTTATTTTCTATTAAATCTTCATGTTTTTAAACTAAAGGATTTAGCAGTTGCTACTATTGTCACATCTTTTCTATTCGATGAATCTCCCTATAAAATATTTCCAAGATTGACGGAAATTAGCAGAAAATTTTAATGTTATAATTAATACTTACATTACTTCATTTGATATTGACATAAAAATTGGTTATCTTTCAACAATTTTACTAATTAAAGATTACAAATTTAAAGGTAACCTCAGGCGATAAAATATTACAGTATAATTGCATTGAGTGTATTTTATTATAATTCCGATTGGCTGACCAAAATGCCAATGAAGGCATGTTTACATAGCATACAAACTTGTTACAGTAACAGCTGTATCAATTTAATTATTTCACATTATTGTAAATGTAAAAAGATAATATTTAATAAAATATAGAGCTTTTTAGAACATTAACAAAATTGTACGTCATTTAAAGTTAAATTTATGACAGATGTTCATTTTGACATTTTGGTTAGCCAATCAGAATCTGAATAAAATACATCCTATACAACAAGTACTGTAATCTCTTACCAAACTAACTTTAGTAGTATAATAATTAAATCTAACTGAAGCTAATAACATACTCGTATCTACCATATTGAGGCTTAGTGACTCTGGACACTTTGATATAGTTGGGATAAAGTTCCAGTTGTACAAAGTAGCATAAATGACTAAATACATACAAATTTTTGAAAAGTTAACTTAAAGTATTTTCAAGTTGTAATTAACTAATCAACATATTTAATTTGTGATTGTAAAACTGATTCTCAGAGGCTGTGACTAAAAAACTATTAGAAATATAAAATTACAGTCACAGTACAAAATTTATCGTGGTCCAGTTTTTTTACAACCAAATTTCAAAAAAATATTCAATATCAATGAAAGGGTTTGTAATTTTCAGAATTTTTGATTTATGGATACAATTTTTAGAAGAAAAATGATAATATTTTTTAGCAAGTATCTTTAAACCATAAGATTTTTTGTAATAAATTTATGTATCAACTTTTTGAATTATTTAAAAAAGAAAAAATGCTAAAATATCAAATAATATTCTAAAGTCAGCTAAGGAAGAGTAATAAATTGATGAAAATTGCATCTTGGTATCTTTGTCAGTTTTCGTAAAATTATGTTTTCAAAATGAAAATTCGCTGTAACTTAGAAACCACAAGGTTACGAAGATATTTGTGCTTATCGATGTCGAATTTCTCGTACTAAAATTTTATAGATCCAAATATTTGAACTGTTTTGATTGAAAATTCAATGCCAAATAGAATTACAACCTTCAAACGAAATACATTCTTGATTTCTTAAGATATATGAAAATGGTAAAATTAGAGCAGTTTACAAAATTTCACTGCATTGTGATCATTAATAGTTTCATTCATAATTTAGTAAATTTTCAACTAAGGTCGTTACGAACTAGACTCTACAAAACGTCCAAAAAATATCTTGATTACACTTTTCGATTTTCAGTATTTCACGTTTCGCAAGCCATTACAACGTCATGTAAGAAATAATGTCTATAAAATAACGCGGTATTATTACTGAGATACGTATCTCCGAAGAGCTAGAGGAAAAATCACTGCAGTAACCTAGTTTCTAGCATGATGGCCCTACTGACTAATGGAACACGGTTCACTTCCACTAAATTTGCATGAAAATTATCTGGAAGCGTATCGGACACACTCCGGCAGCTGCAGCCGATGTTAGAACGCTGAATTATTTCAATGCCTGTTGGTAAGACCGAACTGACAGCCGGCGGCCGACGTGCATATATCTCACTCAAGTGCGAGGAGAGTGCGGCCGACCAGAACCAGTACTAGCACCAGTATCACCACCATGCCATACCCAATGCACAGACGTATTAATCTGCGAAAATAGACGTTTATTTGATAGCATTTCCAATCTGAAGAGATGCTCAACAATCCCCACATTGCGATGTGATTGCTTCGCATAATTCATTGACGCTGTTTATGATTAGCTCTAGTAATATTCTAAATAAGACCACGGGTTTACGTGAAACTTTAAATCGGATTATCTGAAATGCTACGACAATATATAACGTATAACTCAATATATTATAACTAACTAATTAAACATGTTAACAATATACAACTAAACTAAAAACTTGTTTAAGAAATACATATTTACATTTTCGATTAATAGTATAAAATATGTTGTTATTTCATGAGGAATATTGAGAAAATATACATTGTGTGTCCTTTAAAACAATCAGTGCTTTTTTATGCGAACCGATAGATTATTAAAGTACTAGTTTGTAACTATTAAAAGCATAAGTACTATAAAAGTTCAAAAATATGCCAAAAAAGTAATATATTACATTTCTAATAATGAAATAAATCACAATGTGTCAATTCAGACACAGAACAAAAACATATCTTTTAAAACTACATGCACATATATTTGTACAGATAAATATATTCTATCTATGATATAAGAATTGCAAATTTCATCGAAATAGACAAGTCAGATTAACATGATCCCGATATACACATATTTAAGGCAAATGAATGAAAAAATCTGTATGTAAAAGTTATGAATACTTAATTAAATTTTAACCCTTTGCACTCCGTTATCGCCGCATTTGCGACATTTCGTATGTTAGGAATAAATCCGTTGTCGCCGCATTTGCGACACGCTTGTTTATCTCACTCAGCGCTCTTAAGTCTTACATAATCAAAAGTGTTTACGTTTGCATTCCAATGTGTGTGATCTGCATTTGTTTGGAGTTACTGGTTCCTACTATTGCTTATTAGGCTGGAGTGCAAAGGGTTAATATATTGATGAACTTCAATTCAAATTTTTGTATGATGTATTTGTCATTATAATTCATAAATTGTAGCTATAATTGATGGGCTATATACTACAGTGGAGACATTTTCAGAAATATGACTGAGTGTTATTTTCAAATTGAATAAATCTGTGTAGTAGACAGTGATATATCGTAAGAATTTCTAAATTTAAATCTCGTAACATGATAGAATGGTTGAAGAAAAATCATAAGTATATCTGTGAAATAAAGAGTCATATCCTTCCACGTTATATAAATATTGAATTGCAATTAATTACTTAATTAAGAAATATATTAATATATTGACAATAGTATTTCGTCATAATTACATCGGCAGTATGAGGTATGCAATTCCAGCTAGTATTGTTCTTGTTATATCAGTTAGAGACACAGGCTGTCTAGGACTATTGTCGTACTCACCATCATCGCAAACCAGCGAGGACGCCATTGTTTACCGCTCTGAAGCGACATTAATTTGATGTCAATATTGAAAGGACACCATCTCCTCAAATGAGGATACCGTTGGTTTAGATGGGTAGTTAAACTCTAAAGGACATAATAATTCCTAGAATTTGCTTAATCGTCTGTTGAACCGACATTTATCGACGAATTATCGCCAATAATATTCAATCAGAATAATTCTGATACAGATTGCTCAGTATTCGAAAATTTAAAAAAAGAAAGCTTTATATTCAATCAATAATATTTCTAAATAAATAAATAATTTTTACCGTACATGATAAACAGATATTACGTACAATCTTTAAGTAGCTAAAGAATGGTAAAGAGAATATTATAGAGAAAATGAAAATTAACATCTCATCCTGAAATATTGGATACTTCACCTACAGTTAAATATTTCTGTTTCTTTTAAATATATAAAGTAGTTTGTACGTGTTTAATTTAGAAAATAAGTTTAATAATTCTATTTAATATTTATTGTATATTTTGCCCGTAAAAAACTATAGTAAACTTTCGTCCAAGATCTGTCCTTCGTACTATATTACAAAAATTGCTACTGATCCTGAAATTTATGTAATCACATATCTAATTTGTACAATTTTGAAAGATCTAACTTTAGAGAATACCATAAAAAAATAATTGGCAAAGGGGCTTCTAATTCTATACTCCACTTACGAATATACTAGACTATTTACTAGATAAATAAGTTTAAATTTAATATCGCATAATAAAGCAGATGAAAAGAGAAAAGAAAAAGCTGAGAATATTTTATTTATTTGGAACATAATTTCTTGTTTCCTATTTATAAAATGCCTTTGAACGACTGCTTTTCTTTACCTTAGGAAATTTAATAATGAAACAGTAAAAAATTAATGTCATTTAAAAATAAAATGTAATACTTTTTAATTTCATTTTTAATGATGTTTTAAATTTATAACGAGTTAAATATAATAAACCTTATAAATTTTCAGTTAGTTTTTGTTATTATTCACTGTTGAAACACTTCGTAATATTTCTTTAAGCCAGCATAAAATATGTCTTTTCGTGCTTGTTTTACTGCGTTCCAACGTGGTTTAATTGCGGCATAAAATATGCATATAATATACAACGTTATGTATATAATCCGTGGTAAGAAAAAATGCTTTAGAAATGTTTTATTTTCGAGAGCATAATTTATATACTCGTGAACATGCCCGATAAATGGTTAGTGCCGGGATAAAGATAATCTCATATTAAATCAAAATTGCCTTCACACAATGTAAAAGATTTCTAAGTATAAATTATTTATGGCAAGGAAGATTAATACCTAAGCGAAATATGCTACAATCTTCATGCTTTCTTTGGACATATAGAAAATAAAAATGATAACTAATTTTTGAATAATTTATTCATTGTTAATATTAATTAATTTTTAATTATGTTACAATTTCACATAGGTATATGATACATAAATGTATTATCATGGAATGAATGTAACTAACATATGTAGTTTCGTCAAACGTATAGGCGAGTCGGTATATATAATTTATACACTACACATGAACCGTGCATAATTGAAACAGTTAGTATGCTGCAGTGGTCCGCTTGTCAGTATTATTCAATGATAACCATATCACTGTAAAGCAAAACGAGTTGAATGAAAATGTATATAATTAGGAGGAATACGCTGAGGTGTATGAGCACCGCAGAAGGTAGTGAAATATTTAACAGCGCTGGTAAATCTACAGCTTGTGAGTTATTGTCACCGTCAGAATCGAATTTGCAATGCAACAGTTCCGCGACTATTCGAGGTTCAATTCAACCGCAGCCGCAGCACAGTTTATATCAATAGGATTGTCGTTTGGCCGCTGCAGTAGTGACTGTCATTTCGACCATTGCAACTTTGACACTAACTAAAAATGATCTCACTTCGATCTCCACAAATATCGTGAAATTGAGAAAGACAAATAGTGGAAGCAACCTAAGAATAAATGAATGAAAATGACTGAAGGTTTGTTGAACGAAAAATTACAAGCGCAATGAATAAACGAATATTTTTGCAAGGAATTATGAATATAGACGAACCAAAATTGCTCTATTAAGACACACATTTTCATACTATTTGACTCTTTCTGCAGCTGTAGCTTGATTAAACCCAGTGCGAATTTAGTCATGCGGCATTCGATTAAAAGAGAAGTTTTATTTTCTAATAAAATTGCAATAAATTTTATGATAATTGTTAATAATTTGTAATATTATGGAAAAAAAAGTATCACTGTTTTTTGGCCAATGAAGGTGTTCTGTTAAATATTTATTAGTATTATTGATTTAAATTAGAGAAATTGTATACGAAGAAAAGAAAAAAAGTTGAAGACGAGCTTACAATATTCAACATTATTTTCTGTATACAGAAAATTTTAAGTTTGAATTTTATTTGAATAGGAAAACTAAACATTGATTTTCGCCATTTGAACAAATAGTAGTTAACTGCTCTAATTACAAGATGTATCTATAAATGTACAGTAAATATTTTAGTACTATCCTAAGACAGCAGAATTGAAAATTTGTCGACAATTACGTCATAGAATATGTTTTTCAATATATTTTAAAGTATTTTGATACGCTATCAGGATTTCAGATAATCACGCACTATCAATCCATGTAATGTAATGTACATTTATATCTTTCCTTGGTGTCTGAACTGGGAAAAATGAATTGGTCAAATTGTGAGTGGGCAAAGGGGGAAGACAGTGCTGATGGTCGGTGGTTCACTGTAAAGCCGTTCAAGTGAATTGGCACTGGCGCTCGCAGCACGGAAACTGCAATAAATTACCGAAGGGAACACATCTGAAGTTCCTTTGCACTGCGCGTAGTTATTTATTTTGCGATGAGAAACGGCTAATTAGCAAAGTTGGCTGTGAAATGTAGTTCCACTCCCTACCAACTAATATTCTGATTGTTTTTCTTTGAACTCAAACTTCTGCTTTGTTTACACAACTTTCAGTTTAATCTTTAAATTTCTTATTCTGGAGTTTCAGCTCTCTATCTCCTACTTTGTAAGTTATTATTTTTTATATATTTATGTGTTTTTATTTTGTAACTTTTTCAAGAATTCTCTTATGAATTACATGATCATATACGAGTAGTTATTGGTAACAGCATATAAAATATGAACGAGGTAAATAAGAATCCGAGGTCGATTTTATCAGCCGGGAACTGATTTTCTTTATACAGTCAGATTTTCGTAAAAAGAAGATTACAATCATCAAATTGTATGAACTAAGTAAAGACCGACCGACGGAAGAAATATTAATAACAATAATAGCTACGTATACTACTCGTACAGAGACGTAGGACCCAGAACTCACCTTAGACTATATAAAATAGACAAACTATAGAGACATTTATTGTGACGCCAACATATTCTGAAATGGAAGAAGGAAACTAGCCCTTATAACTTAGTTTACAAATGTTTCTAATCTGCATTATTTGTTTAAATCATATTTTAATTTTATCACGTGACTATTATAAATTTCTACGAATGTAATATAAATAATGCCAGATACAAACTATACTAATAATAGATCACAGAAAAATGAAAATGGCGTAGATGGCTCAGTGGTATCGAGTCGGCCTGTGGATCTTGAGAACCCAAGTTCGATCCCCATAGCCGACAAACAATTTTCACCAAATTAAATCTAGGTACCTCTGTAGCTCCCCCTTCATTAACATCTTTGGGAACCGTGATTTGACGGCTTGTAACCGCACTTCACGCAAAGAAATATATCACTTACCGAGATCTGCTACGTCAGATTGCCACACCCAGTAATGGATTAAAGGCGTGATGATATATTTACTTTATTTCAAAAATGAAAACAAAAATAATAACTCTATGGGGTAAGACACAACTACTTTAAATATCGGTATTGCAACATTGTATAACTGAGCATAGGGAATTACAGGTCTAATTCATGCAAATGTAATAATTAGACGCTTTCGCTCTTATCATAAACTTTATACTTGCGTATTAATAGCTACCATTATAAACTTGTTGCATGCCATACTAATTATGCGGAACCAATAGTTAAAAAATGATGATATTAAATAACATGATTTTAAATTAATCTCAACAAGCTTGGCATTATTGAAAAGAAAAAAATAAATTTTTCATTTTTTAATTTTCAACTATTAGTTCCATTAAAATGAATGTTTATTAATCCCCAGTTTTTGTAGCGACAGATATGGAGTGAATTTTCCGTAGAAAAACTATTACAGTTTCCAGTAGCGATATTCTATTTAGAAAATTAGATCAGAGGATAAGTGAGATCATTTCTCTAGAAACACAAAGACGGCTTGAAACAAGACGTCTGAATCATTTGACGGATTGTGAGGCAGAGCAAAGGAAAACAAAAAAAACTAAGGGGACAGAACGACAGCCTACAGCGAAGGGGTGTTTCGTGGCAGGGTGCGTGAACGCAGCACGATTAAGGGATGAATCAAAAGATATGGGGATGACGTGCTTAGACTGCCCTGCTAAGTGATTCACTATAGAGGGTGGCACCCCTGCAAGCGCCACGATTGGCGAATGTTTTTCTTAGCCGCACTTGTCATTTCTGGTAGATGTTCGATATTTTTCTTCCTTGATGGTTCGTTCCCATTCGAAGGATAACTCTGTACGATACCATTTCAGAAAATAAAAGTGGTTATAATCTTTATTGTGTTCGATAGTAAAGGTAAAATATGATAAATGGTAGAACGTGATGGGAAAAAGATTGCTTTGTCTTTTATATTCATTTCTAGGAAGTAGAAACTTTAAGTAATCTGCATGATTAATTTAAAAATAGTAATTAATACATAACTTCATTACGCAAGAAGTTGCGTATTTAAATTTAAGAAAATAAGAGGGCAACTTATGTCTGGTTGTACCACACTGTTGTACTACTGTTCTTTAGGAAAGGGATATTTATTTTTATATGATACTTAATTTTATTTTCCTCTATCCAGATTTTATTTAAAATTATTTAGCCCTCAATCATTTAAAGAGAAAAATTAATATCGAAACTATAATAAATATAATTAATTTTAAACTGAATTATAAGGATTATATGAATTCCGGTCAAATGATTTAAATCAACTAAACTATAGTCGCCATGTTAATTTTAAGTAAATATTTAAAAATTGATGAAATTAAATAAATTATAAGAAAAAATTGGAATACAGCCAAGATTTGAATCTGGAGCCGTAGTTTAATTGGTTTAAATCCTGGCGATTTCTCAATTTTTCTCATTAATATTTAATTTAAAATCATCAATTTACTTAAATATTAATGAAAAATGACAATTTTTTAAACCATTTAGAAATTACGGCAGAAACTGCACTGATTCCATTTTTACAAGAATTTTTAATTTTAAGTATTTGAGTTTTGATTGACAGTTGTTTCTTTTGCCCGGTTGCATAAAATGTTGTCCGCTTATTACGTTGTTTGTTAACTACGCTAAAAATTTGAATCGGAATAAAAATACGCATATAAAAATATTTGACAGTGCAATATTATAAAACGTTATAATATGCATAAAACTAATAATTATTTGTTACAAATATTGTTTTACCATTGTTATTAACACACAATTAACATTTTAATGTTGATATTAATTAATTATAACAAAAATCAGAAAACATGGTAAATGTGGTCGTTTTGTCTATTGTTCATTTTTAATATACTGTTAGTTAATAATATAGTTAACGTCGCTATATGCGACCGTGCCTGAGCAACATAAATAAAGCCTTATTTTTAAGTAGTCATTATTTCACATTTAATTTTAAGGAATTAAATGTACGTGATGCAACATTTAGGGATTTTAAAAGTTGAAGTTTTATAGCCTCTTTCAAGAACGCCTCCTTAACCGGACAAAACTTACAGCATCTACATTAAGTTATAAATGCAGCAAGTAGAAATAATAGAAAACTACTTTTTAATTAAACTGTCGCAGAAAATAAACACGTCTTATAAAATTTAAGAGAAATATTCAAGTCAGTGTTAATGGAATTCTGTTTGAAATAGTAATTTACTTCTAATAAGAAAAGTTTCACTAAAATAATTTCGAGAACATAAAAATGTAATTCAACTAATCTGATGAATTTTTCATTCAAAACTTGAAGCACATTTTCGCTTCAAAACGAAGCGCGATATTTCACACTCATTTAACTCAAAATTAATTTTGAAAAGTTTTTCGCGTGTTCAACTACATTTTCAACTTTAATATTGCTGTAAGTTTTACGGCTGGCCACTATTCACCGGAACGAAGCAGACGCTTACATTCACAGAATATTCATTGTTTTCATTCTAATTAAAATTAATTTGGTTTTACCCAAACGCATGAATTCATTTAATTATTTGGTTGTTATTAATATTATAAACAGTGATAAATTAACCATAAATGTTATAAATATACCCAATAACAACTATCGGAAATTTAATAAACAATGCGTGCATGGATGTGCGTTGGATGCGTGTATTCGATTAATTACTAAAGGTTATTATTATTATAACACACAGCTTGGTTATTTCGTAAATTTCAAATGGAAATTTTTAGTAACAGACCATGGTTTTGGTGTTTCAGGTCAAGTACCAGTAATTTTTGCTCCTGCATATTTTTGACGTTTGTTAGCATGTGAAATAATGCAATGGGCATATGCAAAATCTCTGAAAAATTAAAAATAACAATTGTCGTTGTAACAGTACCCAGTTATTTGTACACTGTCAATTTCAAAATATGATGAACAGAAACAGAACTGACATCTATAACAAAATTTGGTGTGAATGCGCTCCCAGTCATTATAAAATATGGTTATCAAATGTAAAATTTATGAAATTTTAACCGTTTTGTAATTTGCATTAAATATTTGGAAGATTACGAAATTAAATCCTTCTATCTTATAGTTAGTTTCACCAACGAAACGAAACAATTTTAAGTGTGTCTTAATTAAACAATGTATACTCGTGTCTTTAATTACAATATGACCCAGGATTATTTTTTTAAACTTTTGGTCAAATACAAAAATATGATGCTGTTGTGAGTCAACTAAAATATCAAAAGTGTAGATACAGGAAAATTAGGTTAATTATTAGTATCAGCAAGTTTTTAACTGTAATTTGTTTGTATTGATTGTTGATAGTTACTCCTATTTTATTTGATAATTTAACTTCAGAGTTTGATGTTATAGCATTCAATATTGTATAAGTAAGTATTTATATTGTTAATTACTTGTAAATCCAGTCCATCCACTATGCACATTCTATTTAAAAATATTTCATTTTTAATGCTAGCTCTACAAAGATATTATTATTAGTATTGTGGAGCTGAATATGATTATGTAAATTTTTACAAAACTTCATATTCTTGTTATCATTACAAATTTAGTTACACAAAATACAAGAACGAAAACAAAACCTTAATTAACAAGGAAAACAACGGAGTACAAGAAAGACAAAAGTAGACATTTTTTTATTTGACGAACATGCAACCTTGCTACATACGGTATAGAGCGTCGCGACGGGCGACGTCGCTATCTCCCTACAGTGGCAAGCCTCTTGCACGAGCAAGATCCCTATTGACAACAGGATTACATTTTTCACGTGACAAAAGAGCCCTCTTGTTTATCTTAAAAGGGATTACATCTATACTCATGTAAATTAGTTAAGGGCAATCTAACAGGGGTTTGCACATGCTACGCAAATTATGTATTGGGGCGCTATACGTTATAGCACAGATCAGGGCCGGATCTAACACAAAAGGTGAGATATAAAAGGTTAAAAATATCGCGTTTTTGATAGCAAAAAAATTATTTAAAATGAATTTTGGGTGTGTACCATCGCTTCGTTCATTATATGCTATTCACCGGACCAGCCAAGTATATAGGATGTTTTTTACTTCAGGAAAACACCCAGTTATGGGTAAAATGCGTGATGACATACATATTTATATATCATCACACCTTTTCTCCATTACTGGATGTGGCACTCTGCCGTAGCAGATTTCGGTAAATGATATATTTCAACGCGTGAAGTGCAGTCACCAGCCGTCAAATCACGGCCCACAAAGATGTTAGTGGAGGGGGAGCCACAGGGGTAGATTTAATTTGGTGAAAATTAGGAACCGAACCCGAGATATCAAATCCACAGGCCGACTCGATAATAAATATATATCATAGAACAATTCGCAAAATTAACAAGGCCCTTAATGAGTCATTTATCTGGTGATGTATAATGAATAAATTGACCATTATAGTGTTTATAATTATAATTTAATCATTAATATATTAAAAATTATCATCAAACCATTGGTACTAAAAAAATATATTGAGATTAAACAAATCTTAATTTTGAAATTTAATAAAATCTTTTTCTATGATCATATACCTTTAACTTATTATCCCGATATATAAAAACAATCTATATTAAGGAACGTGAATGCGAAATTGATTTAGTAGCCATCAATTCAAATTATTAAAATTTTAAGATTTGTTTTAAACAAATTATTGTAAATTAAAATCAAAGAAACCTACAGTAGTATTTGTATATAAAGTCCCTGATATCATTGGTTTATAGAAGAATAAAATTGATGGCCGAGCCGAAAACCAGGGCAGACAACATTTTCATTGCACCAAACGCATTTCACGGACGATGTGTATACAATATTTTTATGCAGCTGCAAAAATTATTTTAAATCAGGTTATATCTATAAATATGATTCAATTAAACGGTAACGTTGTTTGGCATCTGTTTCCAACAAATATTTGTTGTTAGAACATAACAAAAAAAAAATTACATTTTGTAAATATATTTATTTGTATATACTCGTCCATGCACGCTAGTGTAATAAAATTGAAACAAATAATTAATATTACACTATTATTTATACTTTCTCTGTTTTATAGCAAATTAAAGATTAAGTAATAACAAGAAATTTAATAATATAATAAATTTCAGCCGAGCGAGTTTTGTCGAAAATGTATTTTTTTATTTAAAATTCAGCGTCAGTATAAAAGTCATACCTTTTATTTTGAATATTTTAAAAACAAATGCACTTTCACGTTTTTTATCTATAATCTCTTTTAAATATTTTGTTGTGTCGAGGTAATTAATAATTAAGTAATAAATTATCTAAGTTATAATAATCTTCCTAGATCCGGCTCTGTTACTGGTTCTCCACTTCTCTACCGCCGGTCTGGGCCCAGTGTGTTATTATTTAAATTAACTGCGCATGTCTCCCCACTCATTGATTAGAAGGAACATTACAGTCGTTTTAGACAAATACATTTACATACATGCCAAGTTTCAGCAGAATTTATCTTTGGTTAGTAGTTAAAATGACACAATTTATTGCTTGCAATTAGTTTGTTGTCTGATTCTGCATAGCTCACGCGAGTATATTTCAATTTAGAGCTGTTTAATCATTATGAATTGATTTAAGCGCCGTTGTAAGCATTACGTAGAACATGACAAAAAACAAGAACACTTCTTCAATCACTGAAAGAAATATTCGAATTGTATATTTCATGATTTTTATTGAATTTAACATCTCATATGTGACTAATTGTACTTGCAATGAAATTAATCGAATTCTGATATCTTCTGCCTTAATATACTAGTATAATTAAATATCATAAAATTTTGTTATAAACTTACATTTTTGATGATTTCTTCAACTTGTTGAAACTGAATTCTGTAACAAAAAAAGTCATTAATACGATTTTAAATTGCAGCAATTTTTAAATTTTATTTATTTGCTTTTCTGCACAACAGGAAATTAATCCCAATTAAATTTCCTCGGCAACTACTCTAGACTCTAAGGTCATGACTTATGAGCCGCAATTCCTTGAAGAAGAATAACAAACTTATTCGAGGTCACAATTTTTTTTAAGAAGTTCTCGTATTTGGTAATATTAGCGTTATAAAAATTGTGGTCAAACATTCATAGTTCTTTATAATAACCACATATATAACTGGGCTATAACTGCCCAGTTGTCTATAATCAGATTCCAGATAAATATAAAAAAATTTAATATAAAATCTTTTTTCCAAAAATTTAAAGCCTCTCAATAAGTATTATTAAGTCTTGATATTCTTTGATCAGTTTGAATCATATATTTGTTTTGTACACTTGTTTATATCATTTATTATATTTACTCTGTATATATTGAGATTTATTATGTATTCTATTACGCAATACAATAACTGTAAAGGTTATTAGTAAGAGCAGCCTAGGCTGAACTTCGCCAAATAAAATCGTTTTTCTACGATTGCTATGAAATGTTGACAATTACGCTCTCATATGTCATCGTAAAGTGGACATTTTCTGTGGAACAATCGAAAAATATGTTTTTTGCGCGTCTCCAATGGCAACGCGCGAAAAAGACGTTAAATGCGCGCGTTTCCAATGGCAACGCGCGAAAAAGATATTAAATGCGCGCTTATTTCAATAGTTACCAAGAATACAAACAAAACAGAAAGTTGTCATATTGACAGTTGACAGAATGAATTTATTTTCAGTACGTATACGTTTTTAAATAATTTTAAGATGCAATCGTAGAAAAAATTATGTGTGTATCACGAGCGTAAAGTGTCTTTGTTCTTCTTACACTATTGCAGCTCTTGCCTTCTGCTCGCGCTGCAATTACCGTGCTCGAGTAACAAAGAATCACTTAACGCTCTTAATGCACAAATAACTATTTATTATTATTATTATTATTAAATAATTAGAATCGTAAATGATAACGTACATAACACAACCATATCACTACAGATCTACGTCTTGGCCTTGACAAGTCCTACCCAACCGTACCTGAAATTCGAACGAAATGTGAGTGACAGAGCTCACTGATCCCTACAATTAGGATTTAATTACAAAAGATATAGATAATAAATACTGTATCACGAAACACTTAGCTCAAGTGCCAGTACGTAATGTCATATGCAATAGCATCGCCTGGAAATGCAAATTCGCTCGCATACATGCTCGAAAAGAATAAATGTATAGTGAATACACGCACCATATTCGATGTTGACCCACCTGGTCTTGCATCACAATCACTAAAGATACGCATGATCTCATAACGTAAAGATATAGATCCGTATGATTTCGTATCGTAATGATACGAATTCGCATAATACCATCATCATCTGTGGCGCTACAGCTCGAGATCGGGCCTGGATCTACCGGACACACCGAGCCGCAGTTTTTACACTGCCGTTCTGCCGGTTTTCGTAGTCAAATGCTATATTATTTAAAACGTATAAGTGACTAGCTTATACCGCCGAGTGTGATAAATACATGGAACTGTATTTTATATTTTACGTCAAATCACACATTGTCGACACGCGGATTCGAACAGACGAACCTTGGTTCGGGTGATGTCACAGTATGTTAAGAAACGCTCAGCCACTGCGCCTACCATAATACCATTGTGCGTAATACGTTGACCATTTTCAGTTCTCGTTTAAAGGATATAAATGATCACATTATCGAAATATAATTGTAGGCTAGATAAATGTTGAAAATTCCTAATATAATAAAAACTAGTACCGCAACGTCAACATTTATAAATAAACGTAAATCTATATTAAATACTGTAAAAACGTAAAATCCTAAACAACTCACCTTTTAAACAGTAACTCGTAACAAATACTCGCACAAGAATTCACCTATCGCACTTTTTAATTTATATTATTCACCCGGAGATTCGTTTACTCTCGTAGACAAAAAGTAACTGCCTAACAGTCGGATAAAACGTCTAAACCATTAAGAATTGTGTAACTATGTAAAATAAATTGCTAGTATATTGCGTCACACTAGAAGTTCATTACATAAATGTACTAAATAATATAAATAAATAAAAAGATGTATTTTAACGAAATCATCTGAGTTCAATTTGAAATATTGATAAAACTGAAACTAAAATAGATTATATTTGAAAATTGTCTGAAGCTATTCTATTGAATTAAATAAAAAAATTGTTTTAGTCAAGGTTTGTCTCGAATCTTTTTCTTCTCAATCGTCAGTATGCATTATAAATGTTTTTATTATTATTGACTTTATTTTAGAGCGTATGGGTATTGAAATATAAAAAGTATTAAATTCCATTTATTAAAATTGAAAATACGTTCAATTTGTAGCTAAGGAAGGGAATCACAAATATATAAATTACATACATTTTTAAAACAAAACCAACAACACTATACATTTTTTAAATACATCATATTTATTTCTAAATTTGACAGCCGTCAATGCAATCAAGATTATGGAGTATAGGTTTTCCAATTTATGGGACAGGATGTGTAATTTTCTATATTTTGATTCACCAGAGACATCTAACGGCACGAAACAATAGTACAAGCAATAGTATTTATTTTGGTAAATAACATACAAATGGCTAATTTCTTTACTATAAATTTTAGAGTTATAGTTTAAATTACAAAGTTACGAGTAAACTTATTGCCACTTTTTGATATGAAAACGTTCAGAAATCTACTTCCAGTTCCTTCGGAAGTGATATTATCGTTGATTTTTTAAATGGAACAGTATATATTATTATTTTTTTCTGAAAATATTTTAAACTAGCTTTACAGTGATGCCAAATACGTACATTTGCATTAGAAATTTACTTATTTATAAATTTTTCGAAATTTGTCTTCTCTGTATAAACATATATTTTCATGTTTATCGGAAATATCATTTGTTTGTTTCTTTTTTATTAACTGTCTAAGTATTATGAAAATATTATTTGAATTTAAATTTTTATTAGTAAATAATTATTTCACACTTTATTGACTCTTCAATTGAAAATTGGAATTCTGTATTAAAAATCAAAGATGACATTGCTTCTTTGTAAATTGGAGAACTTTTCATATTTATATTTAAACTATAAATCTAAAATTTATAGTAAAGTAAATAGCTAATTATAGCTGACTGACTACTGACTGTGGCTACCCTTAACACTGATATAAATCGATTCGATAATAGTTACTCTAGTGAAAATTGTCATTGTAATATGGTACGGCAGTGATTGACTCAATCCAGTAAAATACTAGGATTTCATTGGATGATAGATTATGAGTAGAATTGTCAACCAAGAATACATAATTCGTATAATACTGATTGATCCATTTGTATACAACATGCATGAAAGGTATCTCGGCTTGTAAGATTTTATTTAATTTTATTTTGGTGGGTCGAAGCTCTTGTGATATTCTTCGGGTACATTTAGACATCAATCATCGCGCGTTGAAGTCTGGAGCAGTGAGTGCTGAGAGCACTAGCGCCGGATCACACGTCACGTCACCTGCTCCAGCGCCGTTTGTCAACGACCTCGCCGGATATCCGGACAAATCATACGTCCTCTCCAACGACAAACTGACGAAGAATGACAGATCTCTTGTGTGCCAGCGACAAGCGCGCTTTTACTTAGAGTCAGAGATAGGAACTACAGAATCAAAATGGACTGGTTCAAGGTTTAAATCAAAATGGTGGAAGAATGGGACTATGTCAGTTGATATGGTTTGTGCACATGGAACATATGTCGGATGAAAGATTGGTGAAATTGAGGATAAAAGATTGCGTGGATGACCTAGTAATAAATGGATGGGTGGTATTAAAGATTTGTTGCTTTCACGTAAGGTGAGACGAATGAATGTGAATGTAGCGCCATGATACGAATGTTTGGCGAAGATTAATTGAACGTCTGTTTAGTGCAACAGCGTGATTTTTCCCTAACGTAAATTAAAAATGTTTGGCAGCGATAAATGTATGTACATTTCAGACTAAATTAAAATTAAAAGACGATTAAATCTGCTATTGTATTCTTTTTAAAATACTTATTTTTTGTTTATCTAAAACTTTATTTTTGTGTCTGCCATTATTTAAAAATATGTATTCATACTCGTATATTCAAATTTTTTTTGTCAACCTTGTTTCTTAGAAGCTTATTTATAATATAATCATTTATAAAAGACAATTAATTTAAAAGTATTATCGGAAAGAGCCTTTTGTTGCCATTCTTGCCCACTCTACGATAAAACGATGCTCAAAACTTCTTTTTCAACATTTTAATTGTGTTGGCGTTCTACATGCCTTTGTAAATAACAACGACAAAAGAATCCATCAAATGACGTTGCTTTTAAAGCAATAGTATACATTCCGTGTTTGCCTTTTTTGAGTCTGGTTCGTAAAAGAATGGACCAGATTTCTAAAGTTTATCACAAGGGAAATGTTTGACAATATCCAAAAAATCTCCTAAGAATATCTTATTAAATTTATAAAGAATAAAAAGATATAGATTAAATCAAACAAATAATGTCATATTAACAGTATCAGCTCATTAAAAAAACTTGAACAGATTTATAGGATTAAGAAGATAAATCGTATATCTAACGTACTATTACTCTTTGTCGCATCAAAAGGGATTGCTTAAATACTTGTGAAATTTATTTAAATAGCTTGATACACTGCTCTTAAGATAGCAAATGATTTTGTCATTTGTAATTACCCTGAAATGTTTGACATATGTAATAGCACCAGAACATTCCAAGCTACAGTCTTAGTCTTTGTCTTAAAAATAAACCTAAACACAAACATAAAAGTTTGCAAACTTCAAACTTTTGTCTTTGTTTTGTTGTTGTATAACATAAAATAGTTTACTTTGGTTTTATTTCTTGAATTATATATTAAAATAAAAATGGTAACAAATTACACAAACTAATCACTACCGTTTACTAATGTTCCATATTTTCAAAATATGTTTTATATAATTTAGTATATATGTTTGTGCAACAGCTAAAAACGGTTCAATGTATATGACAAAGACAAACAAAAACACTGATTTTATTAAGAGCACTAAATAAGGTTTTAGATTTATCATGAAATTAATCTTTTATAAGCATTCTTATCCTAGCACATTGCACATCATTCACATTAATAATTCGTTTCATACAAGGTCGTTTCACCTTTCATTGGTGTAACAAAATTTCAATCTTATTCATCCAAATATTCCTAGGTCGTCCACCATTAATTTTACGAATCTTCACTATCTCAACTGTCACGCACCCACTATTTAAATAGCCTTTTCAATCTTACATTTATCGTACACCAACGAATTTAGAGTCGATTATACCAATTTATATTTTGTATTTCTACGATTTATGTTACTATTTGTTGTTGATAACAATCAGAATATAAATATATATGCAAAAACAAATAAATAAACCGACAATATTTATATGTCTAGAGGAAAATGCCCATTTATAGCAACGTGCACTATATTTATTACTCTCCGTTTTAGCAAAAAACTTCACTGTATACATGTAACATAATATATTTTGAATGTTTCATGTTAACTGATACAAGTATGTTCTTTGTAAAAGCGATTATGTGTTATATTTAAAATGCAAAAATAATTCGCGTGACACATTTGAACTGTCATTTTATATTTAACAAATGGACGAGAAACAAGAAGGATAGTTTTAAATATTCATGAGAAATGGAAATTTAAGGTAACAATAACACGGTACTAGTTAGCACGCTAGTGACTCTTTCTGCCAAGGTGACAGATTACCACATTAACCAACATTCGTAATAATTATATTAATTTCGTTTAATTGCATAATCATATGTAATTTGTTAGAACTAACGGTTGCCAGTTTTTATTCTGAAAATTTATGATGAAAGCGATAGCTAATTTACGGAAATTAAAACAGGATTAATTAACTACGACACTTCCAGCAGGACTGGATTCCATTTATTAAATATTTATAATGTATAGTTAACACTTTATATTTTCCACTGTCAAACGTTTCTAAAGTATTTTAAACAAAAATGGTTCAAATAATAGATTGAGCTGCAAATGTTCTTTAGTTGAACTTTAGAAATATGGATGAAGAATGGGTGGAGTAAGAAAGTGATTTTGCGTGTGCTCAATTGTCTATTAATATCAAGAAGACCAAGCTTCGCTCAAGTTTATAATGAAAAATAAGAAATCAAGACATAGATAAAGAAATAAATTTTCTTTCCTATTTTCTTTTGAATTGAATATCTCGAAAACAATAATTGATATCGAGTTCATTTTGGCGTCAAACGATTTCATTGGTAAAATAACATTGCTCTAAATTACTTACAAGCCAATATTTTAAGGATCCAAAATATTATGAATTTTCTCTCCAGCTTTCTTTAAAAATAGCGTATTAAATAAATTTTTCAGTTAGATGGTTTTTTTAGACTAAAAATCATTAGATTGTCAGGGTTCATGAAAATCCTTAGAGCCGATTTAGAGATTCATATATTTTACTTACCAATCAGAATATTAGAGTTATATTTTATTATTTATTATTCCAGATAGTTTTTAAAACAATGGATACTGTCTAATTAGTATCAGTATTTACGAGAGGGTTAACTGAATATTTTTTTAAAATATATATAGTTAAAACTTAACAAAAGAGAAAACCTTAAATAGTTTTAAAATTCGTGTAAAGTTTTCTTATACCAATACTGACAGCAAACAAAATTGTGGAAAAGGAAGAATGGAAAATCGAGCAAGTTTTCAGGAATAAATCATCCAGAATTAGGAGCTTTGCAAGTATGATGAATTACCGCTGAATGTGTACACATTTGCCAAGTTAAAAAAATTTAAATAAAAACGTTCATTTTCTTTCGCCTTCATTTCCATGCAACCGTCAGTATTTTGTAACTAAGAATTGCAAATTCTAATTTAAGAAACTTTTTGGTGCTCTCCTTGTCTGTTATATTTGTGGGCGTTTTAATGCTAAATATGAATTTGTGAATAATTTATAATAAAATTTTACACGCATTTCTTATGCACGTTAAGTAGCTATAAATAATTATTAGGAAAATTATTGTACACAAATTTTGTTTATAGATTCGTTTTAAAATGTTTATTTTGCGATTTGTAATTTTCTCTTACAATCTAAGATATCAGTATAATAGAATCTCAGTAAAGAAAGGATTCTTGAAGTTTGTATACGTAATATTATTTGTAATGTGTCTGTAGATAAAATAAAATGGTAAACAGACTTTTCAATTACATTTGATTTCTGATCACGTTTTAGGCCAACATAGCAACCAAATTTCATTTAAATATTATATAATTTATATCTGTGTCACATTGTTGATTGCCACTTCTGCGAATTGAATTCTAAATCTAATTCAGCGCCCTTTGTATTACCAGCTTGCGGAATACACAACCTCCACATTTTTAAATCGTTTAAATAATCAATTTAAACAGTAGCTACAATTTAGATTAATTGAATTTTATTTTGCATAAAATAGGACGTAAATGAATTTACAATTTGTTTTTAACAAACAATATGACATTTTCAATGTAAAATTTGCAGCAATTAATGTAATTTAATTTATATAGATTTAAATTTTCATTATATTCTTTTTATATTTTGATGAACAGTTTTAGTATTTTGCAATTCCGTAATTAAATCATGATTATCATTCTGATTTAAAAGTACAAATGCTTTATTAGGCACTTGTCTTAATTTTAATATTTTGATAGCGAATTAAAATTGATTATTTTCAGCTAGACGTTCTATAGCATATTTTTTCTACTTTGATCAGGAAAATGGAAAATGAAATATTTTCATTTTGAATTGGTCGTAGGTAAAATACTGTATTTAGCAGAAGGCAATCTATTACCGCTCGCGACTAAAGATTGTTAATCGAGACGTAGCCGAAAGCAACACCCATGCAAAAGCAGCAAGAATATTTTTTGATCGAGGTGCACACAATATTTGAAAAAAAAAATTAAATCTTTTTTTAACCTCGGGAAATGATACTTTTTTGTTTGTTGCTATTGGGAACAGACGGAAATGTTATTTTATGGTTTGTTGCTACTGGAGACAATCGTGAAAGTAAAATAAACGTTTATTTACTGATTTTAACTTACATAAAAAAGTAGTTCAGATTTCATAATAAGCTGTAGCCGTTCTATTCTGTCATTAAGTTTTTGTTATTCAGAATAACAAATAAATAAATAACATCATGTTCAAAAACACGAGAAACAAAATAATTGTTGTTGTCCTGATATAATTATGTAAATGAGAGAAACAAAGAAAAACATATATTTTGTAGCAAAAATAATTCAGTGGAATAATTTTACAAATGTAACTGTTGACAGTATAATCACAAACATACTTGACAAATACAACAATTGTTTTGACTAAATTTGATGGCATGTACGAAATACCTAGCTTAAAGAAATATCTACTTGCTAACAAATATGTGTACCTAAATCTATCACAAACTTCACAGAAACAGCACTGCAATTAATTGCACATCGCACACAAGCAATCGGATCGTATCGGTGCATATGCAGTACGGTAAATTGATAAGCGGCAGTTAATTTGATAAACATCAAATGGCGTTCCCATGCAAATGTACGCGTAACTAGCAATCGCTACCGATTGACGCGCGAGCGGACTGGTCAGAAACATGTCCTGCGTGCTATTATCACTAGAATACGGAGCAGTTGTTGATTAACGACACGTTCGTGTTCTCATGGCAATGTTATCTCACGAATTAGGTAATGTTGTTAAAGATGTCACAGTGATCGTGTTTGTGATTATTTGCAGGGCGTAGGGTAGCTGGGTACCGAATATCTACAACAGGGAATCGTATTCTATTAGATAAAACGAAGATAAACTTGCGTCTCAAGAAAGAAATCTTTCCAAAAAATATGAGTGTGTTAAACGATGAAAAACATGTCTTGACAGTTGCAATTAATTGTTTTTGATTATTTATTTATGTTTTTGTTTGGCAAGTTTATTGCGAGATAAGTCTAAAGAATGAATATTGAGTTAATATTTCAAAGATTCATACAAGTACAATTCCATTTGATGGGATTAAAATTTATTATTTATTCTTGTATTTTGTAGTCGGTGGGCAACAAAAAGATATGTCCAAGTAGAAAAATCTCGGGGAATATATCTTTCGATATATTTTTGGCCTAGGCTGTAAAAATGATTTCCGTAATGCATGTTTTGCTATCTAACAACGACTGTGACATACCAGCATAGTGATTGTCTTCGGATCGAAAACACACCAAAACAGTATATTGGCATCTCAGCATGTATATTATAGGTACATACTACTTTTCCTAATATGTTACGCTACAAGAATTTATGAATTTTTAAATTTTATTTTAATTCTTCAAATAATATCAAAGGTTGTTGCGGGTTCCATTGTATTACTATCATTTTTTGTATTTATTTGAACGGAAAACAGTAATATAATTTTGTTGATACTTGAGTGAAAAATTATTACTGTCCGCACACAAATAAGTACTTTTCGCATTGTTGGAAAATGTGCATTATACGAGTACAGGTTATCTAATTTTATTAGAAATATCTGAGTTATTTATAGATTTAGCGATTTTAGCCACATAAAATAATTTATACTACATTATGCGTAATAAAAAATGGCGGATATAAATCCTTGATATCGCCATTTCTCGTTTCCGAGTAAATTGAAATTTGATATTTTAAATAGAATATATTACTGTATTTACAAATATGAAAAATATATAAAATATGCTGTATTTTAATGCTAAATAATCCATATGTTGTATTATTAAAAAATAAAATAACGAACTTTTGAATGATATTACACTGAACGCTAAAACAATAGGTACTGTAAAAACAAAAACAATTATTGAAAAAACCAAAGTAACTCTCAACAATCAGTGTAAAATACATTACCTTTTTTAGTATCAAAGAGGTCGCCATTTTATTTTTTAATTATGAAATGTTTCTTTCAAATTATATATTCCAATTGAAATTTCAAAATTGATTGTCTTCCTCGGAATCCGTTAATGAGACCAAGGATATACATCCGCTTTTCTGGTTAGCTAACAATGATTATTACGTACTGGAATAATACATTTTGCGGATCGAACAAACATCGGAAAAGTGACATTTGAAATAAATGTTATGTATATCAAAATTATCATCTACTTGTATTTGAAAAATGTTAATAGTATATGAACAACTGTCTATCTTGACATAATTTCACTGCAGTATCAAGTGAAAATGTGGGTCAGAAATGTATACTTCAATTGCAAAATAACTATATATTTACTTTGTACATCAACGCGTGTACCAGGTTCAAAGAAATAGATAATTTATTTACAGAACCCTTTATATGTCCGTAAAGAACATGCGACAATGAACAATTCTCAGAAATATTTTCCTGCTGTAATGGAGAATCCTTTTCCAAGGAAGTATTTATGTACATATTACATTCTTCAACTTTTTACGTGAATTTTAGTTTTTCTAATGTACGTACTGCACGAGTGGTTTGTTTAACTTGAACCTTTTTGTTTGCCTATGTCTGTTTTGTATCAAACTGCTCACGAGAAGTTATAATCTTCTTTGAGTTTTAGTTCTTACTCGCAGCGCGCTGCGTTCAAGTTTCTCAAATTTTCATAAAGTTTTAAACTTGGTGTTAGATGAAAAAATTTGATATGGAGATATAACTTTTAACAATAATAGTGTAATAATAAACATTTCCTCAACAACAAATAGTTAAATGAACTAAAATTGATCGACATTTTATAATAATGCAATCTATTCCAGTTTTTTTAGTTGAAAATGGTTTATAAAAAACTAAACATCATAACTAAAAATTAACCTAAACATAAATATGCGCTCAGGTGGTACTACATTTTTTGTGCTACACTAATTCTTTTTTCATTTAATTTTATTTTTTTGAAAATGTCTCTAGTTTATTTTCAATTTAAAGTCAGTGTATATACCTTCTATTCTGAAATACTGTATTATAAATTTTTAACATATATGTATATTATTAAAACTGTTTTATCAAAAGAATATTTTTAAAATCCCTAAAAATGTTTTGAGGGTATCTATATAGGAACCAGTAAATATCTCGCTTATTTACTAACACAGCAATTTATTTTACATAACAAATCATACAGCAACATGTAAACTAATTTATGACAGAGGTACAAGAATGGTGTAATTTCTGTGTACTTGTAATTAATATCTACTTTGAAATTTCAAATGAAACAATAGTATATTAAAAAACGAGTTTTATAAGACATGCACTTGTCTTTTAGAAAACTCGACTATGGCTCGTTTTCTAAACTTGAAGACGTGCGATAAAAGTCTTATAAAATGAGTTATTTATACTATTTTTTCTAATTTGCGTCTTCTATAAATATAAATTAAAAAAAAATCTACCATATTTTAAACCGAGTCAAATTAAGGAAATTTGTATATGAAATATTGTAGTTGGTAGCTGTTTATTTATATTTTTTCAGATTTTGAGGTTATATTGAAATTTTGATGTTCTCAGCCTGGTAGTTTCAGTATATCAGCCGGTATTACCAACCGTCTAAAATAAAATGTTGCATATCGTAATGAACGGCCTTTTGATATGCAACTTGGTTTCATAATGACTTCCTTATGAACGCAAAATAGAAAAACTATATTTTTATAAATTTAGAAAATACCTCAGTTTTTTTGCAATCATATAAAATAATCTATAAGCTACATTATTAAAAATTAAACAACTGGTATTTTAATTATGTCCTAATCGGGAAAACCTATGATTCTGCCTCGAAATAAAACGATGGTAATATGCTAAATGTTTACCTGTCAATAATCAGTAATTATTAGTACCATTATTATCAGAAAGTTTTAGTGTAATATCTAATTAATTAATTATAAAAAGAATTTACCTAACATAGGAAAAACTGATATGCTAAATGTGTATTTAAAAAATAAACGCATAGCTGTAGAACATTATTGTTAGAAATATCTTTTGTTTTAAAACAGTGTTATAAATTTATTGATGTTATTAAATGTTGCTTATTATAATGGATATTTTCTGAACGCTTGGAAGCAGATGACACTATTAAGATTATGGATTGTTCTTACGAGGGTCGTTCAATAAGTCCTTAGAAAAAAGTAGAAAAAACACTTTTTTTGGGTAAATTTTTTTTTCTTTTTCTACATAATCTCCTTTTAGCTCTATACACTTCTCTAATCGTTTTTTAAGCCGTCCAAAAAGTAGGATTTCGGAAGCTCCTCAAAATAGGCTTCCGTTTGGGCGATGACCACCTCATTGGACGTAAACCTTCGTCCGCCAAGCCATTTCTTTAAGTTTGTAAATAAGAAAAAGTCACTGGGGGCCAAATCTGGTGAATACGGTGGATGTTGCAATAATTGGAACTTTAATTCCATAATTTTGGCCATCGCAACTGCGCAGGTGTGCACACGTGCATTGTCTTGATGAAAAAGGACCTTTTTGCGTTTCAAATGAGTACGTTTTTCTTTTATTTCTTCACTCAGCCGGTCCAATAACGACGCATAATACGCTCCTGTTATCGTTTTTCCCTTTTCCAAATAGTCGATGAAGATGATTCCGCGTGCATCCCAAAAGACCGTTACCATAACCTTGCTAGCCGATTTCTCCGTCTTCGCCTTCTTCGGAGCCCGTTCGCCTTTAAAAATCCACTGTTTTGACTGTTCTTTTCTTTCTGGAGTGTAGTAATGTATCCAAGTCTCATCCACAGTTATGTATCGATGCAGAAAATCTTCAGGATTACGACGGAAAAGCGCCAAAACAGCCTCCAGTCCACCACACGATTGCGTTTATTCTCCACTGTGAGCAACCGCGGCACCCATCTTGCCGAGATTTTTTTCACACCTAATTTTTCGTCCAAAATTAAAGCGACTGTGCCTTGTGATATGCCTGTAGCCTCAACTATTTCGCGCACTTTGATTCGTCGGTCACTTAAAACCATATCGTGGATTTGGTCAATCATTTCGGGGGTAGACACTTCTACAGGACGTCCGGAACGATGTTCATCAATTGTGAATGTACGGCCACGTTTAAACTCATTCACCCAATTGTAAACAGTTGCAAACACAGGAGCAGATGTGCCATGAACTTCATCGAACTCAGCTTTAATTTCTTTCGGCGTTAAGCCTTTTAAATACAGATGTTTAATCACCGCTCGAAACTCACTTTTATCCATTATTATAAACAATCAAAAGTTTTTTACTACAATTGACAACAACAATGAAACTACGTGACGGCTAAAGCTAAAACTCTTACAGTTGACTAGTTAGGAGTGCTGCTTACTGGAAAAAATTCATTTTCGATACTACGAGCACCATCTCTTGGATTTTCTAAGGACTTATTGAACGACCCTCGTAGATAGTTACTGATTCTACTACTATTTTATATGTTAATAATTACATCAAGATGTTTGTTTTGTTATATTCATTAATAAATACGATTGTAAATATTAAAAACTGTGTATCGTTCCCTAATTATTACTTATCACGCAGGGGGCAGAACTCCTAGAAACCGTCCAGAAGAAAAATAGTTTCCCCCTTGTTGAAACAAATAATACAGAAATTACTTATTTTATTGAAAATTCTTATTTAGTAATAATATACTTAAAATCATTTATCTCACAATTTTGATTCAAATAAATAAAATATTACTTTTATTGTCTTCTCAAGATATTTTCCTTTAGTGTTTTTAAAAGACGAATAAATCTTTTTTGAAACACGTCGTAAAAATATTATGTCTAACACGAGAGGAAAGCGCTTTCCCCACTTTCGTTCGAATACTTCACTTGCTATGCTCGTAAGGCAAACCACTCTCCTCTCTGCTTTCACAAATACCTACAATACCTAGCTAATTTCTACGTGTTGTACATAAGATTTTGTCTATACTATGTTAAGTATCGTTTAATATCTCTTAAAACATAATTTTTAATAATTCTTTAGTGTAGTTGACTGATTCGTATCTAGAGAAGTTTCCATTTTTTGAATTAGTGGATGCGTTGAAAACTAATAATGAAATCACTGGTAATTATATTATGAACATCTTTAGAGATTCACTCAATGAACTACGATTTATCTAATATAATTTTATTACGAACTAGATACTAATACCTACATATTACCACTTTAGAATGTCGCGGAAATCTAATAAACTCATATTAGTTACCGTCTCTCGTATCGTCGCTAATATCAATAAGAAAATGTACAGGGCAGTGAATATCACAAAGGCGTAGGTAGTAGTTGATGTGTGAGACGTCTCTTAGTGCTCTTGTGTAATGGAAACGGAAATCATAAGGCAGTGACGCCTTGAGATTCACATGTCCTTACTTAATTATTATAATTTGATTAAATCTTAATGGCCTTTGTCGTAGATTTAACTTTGAGTGCGCACTTGACAGAAGGAAAGGGATGGTATAATTTTATTAGGGGACGAATTTCATAAGTGCTTCTATGATATCACACTCAGGAAATTATCTATATTGCGCTTGACAGAAACCTGTACGACATTCTTCTTTTATTCGATAAGAGAGGGTGTGTGTCAATTGAGCTTGTTTGAAGATGTGGAAAGTATGTCGAATAAAAGATAAGTAAGAGATTGCTTGGAGATACTAGATATGTATATATATATATATATATATATATATATATATATATATATATATATATATATATATATGTAGATTTGATTCGTGAAAAAAAATTAAGCAAGCTTAATAAAATGTTAATGGTGAGCCAGAATACGAATGTATATGGCGACGATTGATTTCAGGATGAATTGAATTAGTAAATATTCAGTGAATGTTCCAAGTTATTCTGCTATATTATTTTATGGGTCATTTCGTGATATTTTATATTTACAGATGTGTTGATTGCAGTCCAACATAATCGTTTAAATTGTAATAAAACTTAGAGTTTTAATATCTCACAAAATTTTGTATATATGATCGAGGATAATACCACAAGAAATTTAAGTTTCATTCATTAAATGTTTACTTAAGAGAACTTAGTTGCTTGTTAACAAATGACGAGAGCAATTGACATTAAACAAATCGTGATACCAAAGGTGAAGAGGTTTGTTTGAGTCGTTTTTCCTCAAAGAACCCAAATTCAAATTAAAATTTTGGCTGACAAAAAGTAAACCCCGAGTGGTATTTACTGAGAAAAATTATCGAATGAAGTATTTTATTCAAATTATAATATTTATATTCGTCGTTTACTTTATAAAGCTAAATAAAAGTTCGTTTCCAAACTGATAAAAATGATTTTTTATTCTTTTCTATGAGATGCATTATCTTTGAAATCAATTAAAATTTCCTTGAATATATACGACTACAATGCATTGTGTGATTTCGTGTTTAATAATTAACCTTTTGCTTCAAATTTAAAAGATTGTAATTATTTTCTCCGAAAGACGTCAGAAATTATGTATGAAGCTAATTTTTCAAGATGAAAAAGTTGTAAAAGTCATTATGTTAAGCGGAAAGGAACAAAATTATTTCTATCTCCCAAAAAACACTTTGTTTATAATGAATGACTTTGTCTACAATGACTAATCCCCTTGAATGTTTTTATTAATTAACAATTCAAACAAACCTTGTGCCCTTCGAGAAGTTCTCGCTCCGCAGCTACTGCAGAACCCATGTAATGCCTAATTGAATTTTATTGTTATTGTAAAAGTGAAAATTCTCGATTTCATTATGACACTGTGTAACAGGCTGTTTGAATAATTTAATAAGTGACGCGAAGGACAGACTTCCTGCGGAAGCTGTGCCGGCTAACAGCTTCCCGAGTAAACTTTGTTTATCTTCACTAACGTCTTAAACCAATTCCAATTATGGCACCCAAATAGAGGCGGGCCAAATTCGTTTAGCACTACAAAATACTTGACTTGCGTAAATGTGAATGGGGACGGAGAATGTATATGTGTTTAACTTGCTACGTTCTAATTAGCACAACCACACTAACGACTAATTACGTTGTCATTCTTTCATTTTAGAGGTATATTTGGAATATAAACCAGAGTAATCGATTCAATAGTAGACCTGGAGAAATATATTAGACAGTTTGATAAATGTTCAAGATCATTGTGTTTTATGTTCAATGTTTTGTTTAACTAAAATTATGGTTAAAAAAATAACCGTAACTGATGTTTATTTTTAATATATATAAATTTTGATCTAGATTGATTAGACAGTAATTTTCATTATTTTTAAAACATGGAAAAGAAAATAAGTCTTTCATTGCATGAAATAGTCATTGACGTTGCTCATAGCACATAACAAAATAGAGGGAAAGTTTGAATAAAATTAGAGATATATGACCCAAGTTGAAATACCGGCGATATCCCAATTCTTCTCATTATAATTCAATTTAAATTTATTAATTGTAAAATATTTACTCCAAATACTAATTAAATTAAAATAACTAATTTCAACTTTCTTGTTTTGTGTTATCTCATGGTAATCTGTAAAATTGTCAGTTTTATTTGACGTAAATGAATGAATCATATTTAATGGTTTAATAAATATAGTTTTAACACTAAATATTTATTTTATTTAAAGTTTTATCCTAAAATTTACTCGCATATTACAATTTTAACAATATTTTTCCAATTTAACATTAAAAGATAGACTATGCAATAGCATGATATGAATAATTCAAGTAATGATGAATAAAATGTTTGAAATTAAATATGCACAATAATTACTTTTATTTCAATCATTTTCCTAAAATAGAATTAAGAACGTTTGACGACTGGGAAACAAAATTGGTCAGCTCTTGGTTAGTTACCATTAATCCGTAAATTACGTTTTTTGTGCTATATTTCGTCAAAAGTATACTATTTCTGTCTTTTTAAATAAACAATTTAAAATTATAGTGTTTTTGTTTCATTATTAAAATAGCTAACAGCATAGGCTTGCATAGAATATTTTATTTGTGGGTGCCAAATATAGTACCTAATAAAAATAATTTTATATAATTGTAAATAATTACAGGAAATATATATTATTCCTTTTCTAACTATAGATATTTAACATCGATGACTAGCTTTTTCACCGAAATAGCTCGTAAATTACTTTTAAACATTCAAATAATAGTTGTAGAAATTTAAAATCTGTATCCATTTCATTCTATTTATTTAATAGCGCAAAAAATATGTTTAAAAGTTACCAAAAACGTCGTTTTTATAATGGATACCCACATAATTTAAACAAAATACGACAAAATGTTTTATGTTTAAGCTGAACTTGTAAAATTTTATTTTTAAAAATTCTCATAATCCTTAAATTATGACATATCTTAAAGAACATTAGATATTTAGGTAGCTGTAATATTTCCAGACATGTTTTTATTCTGAATTGTTCATGTTCTTAATTTAATATGTTGCCAGTGTATACACTGGATTTTAAAAATCTCCAGTAAATTAATCTAGTGGTACAAGACCTAGCAGGATATTTTCTTTCTCCATTTTTCGTTACGTTCTGCATCAATTCTTTGTTTAATCTACAACTGATTTGTTCTCTTTTATATAGTCTTAAGTTTGTAGTCTATTTAGACATTTAGTCTAAAAGCCAGAGAGGTGCACCTGCACCCCCTTGCAACCCTTTCGCGGTGCCCACTCATATGTTTCTGGCTAGCAAGAATGTTCGTAGAGAAGACAATCCTGCAATATATTATGTCACTGCCGATGTTTAATAAAGGTGCAAACAAGCTGGCAAATTAATTTACGCTGAATAACATTATCAGGTAGTTCTCTGGAACAAGTTAAGAAAATTCGTGTGCGAAACAAGCGAAGTGAACTGTTTATTTGATAAAATCAGTAACGTATTCGGTTCGGTGGCTGGTAGCTGGGTAGCTTGGGTAGTAGCTGGGGGGCCGGGGCCATCAGCCAAATCCTGCCGACACCAACGCCGCCAAGCGTTGAGCGGAGAACGGCGTAATTAATTACTTTGGAAAACGTCACTTCCTTAAACACCTTCAAAGGCATTTCGTTTAATAAGACTTTCACTTAAGCGGAAGCGATCGAGAACGCTTTTATTTGCTGAATTAATTAAGGGTCTGGCACTGATAAAGTATTTTAGATGTGCTCAACTGATACTGATTTCATTGCTTGTTTCGCAGTTATAGCGTTAAGTACTTACGCAGGACACTTCATAAATATCATGCTCTACTTTCATTTCTAAAATCAGATATGAAACTCATTATTTTATCATTTACAAAAGTTAACTTTATTTGTGGCTTCAATTAGCTTCGTCACATTCATCATGGCGCAGAAATGTAGTAAATGTTGAACGTGGATGAGAATGAATGAACAATGTGTAATTGCTGTGTAAATAAAGTATATGTGAGGTGTACGTCCTGATTGTGTTCGAAATATGTTTGTATATAATGAGAAGAATTGTAGAAAAGTGGATGTGCGTCAAAATTAATTTCATTATTAAATGTTAAGAAGCTATTAAAGGACAGAAACATAACAAGGATACAGAACGATAATAAGGCCAATAACATTATGCGCAGCAGAAGTACTAACAATGGCAAAAAATGAAGAAGAATAATGGAGAGAAAAATAATGAGAACAATACTGTGGCCAGTGAAGACAGAAAACAAAGAATACAGAGCAAGGATGAATCATGATATAAAGCAAGAATTAGAAGAAGGTGACATAGTGAGGAAAATTAAACAGCAGAGAATAAGATGATTAGGACACGTGCATAGAACTAACAACCAAAACCCGATAAAAAACATGTTAGAATGGAATCCAGAGGGAAGAAGGAAAAGAACAAAACCAAGATCAATATGGATAAAAGATATAGAAGACAACATAAAAGCAGCAGGAATTAATAACTAGAAAGAAAAAGCTTTAGAGAGAAAGAAATGAAGCGAAATCATACAGAAAATTTAAATTTAAAGAAATGGAGCCTGATTCTCTCCATACCATAGGAGCGACACAACTCCTCATGGAGTGTTAAGCCATGATATATATTTATAATTACGAGAAACAAATAGAATGAACAGATTTTCTGTCACTCAGCAAAAGTATGAAATCTGTAAACTTTGTGACACATTCTTCATAACAGTTTGTAATTGTAAAGTAATTTAGTGGCAATCATTTAAGATAATAAAAGTTACAGAACTAATCCTCGTTAGTCCAGTGAAGATGGAGAGTCCTTTATCCTCTGGATAATCCTAACAATTTGCTTCCTTGCTGTTTGCGGCGGCGGTCGCAACTATCCCCCACCGCCGCCGTCTTATCGCCACTGGTCAGCTGCACTAAGTGGTCTTATCAGCGATCGGGGAGCTTATCACTTGCTTAAGGGTTTAAGTCCTCGCCTGCCACACTCGCTCGAAGATTTATTTCATTTAGATTGCATTTGAACACAATGTGTGTCAGACGCTGGCTGGTGGCGTTGTTAGCAGCTCTCAGAGAAGAAAAGAAAACGTTTAAATTCATTTTCGGCTGTTTTTCACCCTGGAGATACTTATCTACTCAACTATTTCTCAGACATATATAACATCACTGAACATTTATTCATTACGTCGATATTGTTACACTATCAATATTTACTTCATTCTTTTTTATCAGTTCTACTCGTATGTACTCGTATGACAACTATGACCATATTTTTTGTCTTTACTTACTAGAATGAAGACTGTAAAACAAGCATGATCTAGGGTATACTTAATCGGTATTTAAAATTATATTTAGGGCCGGTTTTTCAATCTCCGGTAGTAATGCGGACGAGACGAGATTTTTATCGAGTTTCGTTTGATTTTGACTACAAATTTCACGACATTTGTAAATTAAAGGACGAGACGTGATTTACATGTCGAGATTCACGATTCTCTACATTTATTTAATTTTTTTTGTTTATATTTCACATTTAAATCTACCCCTGTGGCTCCTCCTCCACTAATATCTTTGGGGGCCGTGATTTGACGATTGGTAACCGCACTTTACGCGAAAAAACATATCATTTACCGAAATCAGCTTAGGCAGAGTGCCACACCCAGTAATGGGTAAAAGGCGTGATGATATTTTTTATATATTTTTATATTTAAATGTAACGTAACAACAAAAATAGGTGTCCACAAATTTGTGGATAATTATTTTTGATATTCTAAAATGGTAAACATTAAAAAAATTTGTAATTTACTCAACATATAGTTACTTTTAACAAAACTTTTAATATTGTACAAGTATTACAAGCTTCCAAATAATTAAATATTGTTACATTTATCCCCAGGGACCTGAAGTACAAGTTATTAATTTTTTTTATGCCTCATATCTAGTGATTTCTATAACTTAAGTCGTTTAAATTTTCAACAAATGTTTATTATTTCTTCACTGCAGATGGGGTAACTTTTATTATTTTACATATGCAAATAATTTTAACTGACACACACCCTTCTAAAAACCTTGGTCCGGTGTCGCAAGCGGGTTCACTGCAGTAAACGAGCGCGTCGAATCCTTCTGCATGAATGGTCTCTTTTATGCAGCAAACTGCTGCGACAATCAGTTGTATTTAATATTCCTTCGAAGATAAAAACCAGAAAAATTGCGTTTTTACTAAATGAAGAGAAAGAAATAAAATAAAAGTAATTTTTCTTCTAAGAAATATAGAAGGAATTCAATACATCTAATATGCATTTATGTGGAGATACTAATTCTATTAATATCATATCATCTCTTGAAAATTAGTTATATTTTTTTAGGTAAATAAACATAGATATTAGCTGACTGCACGCATCATTTACACTCTACTCTGCCCTCCTAAGCAATTACGCAGTATCTAAAAATTTTGGAAAAATGAGCTAATTAAATAGTTTTTGTAGTTTTTGCACAGGATCTACTATTAATATTAGTAAAATATCTTTTTAACTCATGCAATATCTACATCAAATATTACGATTCCAAAACAAAAAAAATCAATAAATAAATATATCATCACACTTTTTACCCATATTGGGTGTGGCACTCAACCATAGCAGATCTAGGTAAGTGATATATTTCATCGCGTGCGGTTACCAACCATTAAATCACGACATCCAAAGATGTTAGTGAAGGAGGAACCACAGGGGTAGTTTTAATGTGGTGAAAATTGTTTGTTGACTGTGGGAATCGAATGCGGGTTCTACCTACCCCATATAAAGCACAAATAATGCAGTATACATTTAGAAGATACTGCATTGATTTAATGTTTTATCTGCTTTTATTTCTACACAGATTTAAATATGGCATTCGCAATGAATCCTGTTTATTCATTATATGCATTTAGTACCTTTTAAAATTTACTTTACTGACAGTATTTTAAGAAAAAGAAATGTGTCTGTATGTTTAATTAAATACTCAAACTTTTCTATAAATAAATTATTACAAACATTTCTAAACAGTAGATTTTTGTAAAAAAAATTAAACATAATATGAAATATCGTAACTGTAACATTTGATGAGAGCAATTAATGGAAGTAAAAGGTAATATTGTCTCAAAACTATAATTTTGTTGCTTATTGCGAAATTGTTTTAGAGAGCAAGGTAAGTGCTCTAGCAAGCAGTCAGAACATCGGACGCAGCAGCACACGTTTTGTTGCCAGCGTCGAACGCAGAAATACGACCAGGTACATATAAAACATGGACACTAGGTACTCTGTGGTTGTTTTATGCGACCGTCGCATAAAACAGACCAGGCTTTAAAGCTCACACTATCACACTTACCCTTAAAGAGCGTTCTAAGCATTTTTGTTTACAGTCAATATTTGAAGTAAACATAAGTTTCATTAAATATTTGTACGAATTTTAGAAAAAGTTGTTTAACACATATTATTACAAGTTTCTTGTTTTTAAATTTTCTAAAATTCACATTTAGTTTTTTTATTATTCTTGATATCTAGGAAACAGATAAATGTAGTTATATGAATATGATTTTACAATATTTTTTTTTATATAGGAAAATTTGTGAAACTTTTATTTAGTGATAGGTTTATCCCTATTAATTTTAGAACATAAGTGTAAATTAAAGAAGTTTAGAATTAAAAATTGTATCTAATGAGTTCAAATTTATTGACATAAGATGTCATAAAATAAAAGTTACAATGTGTTGTTATTTGTAGATTGCCATGAGAAATAAAGCAAATAACTTTTATTCACAATCTCTATTCTTAACCTTTTAAAGGTTCCTAACTGCTATGATAATCTCTTGGGTGAGAAATAACAGATTTATTTCATAGATGGGAAATGTTTATGTAGTAACACAGTCATAAATTTTCAATGAAGTAAGGTAAAAACAAATACAATATTGCTGTCAAATTATAAACTAACAAGTAAAATAATAAAAGTTCTGATGTAACTACCTTTGGTGAAGAAAATTCTAAGGATTATTTTGAAGGAACGATGACAAAAAGTGTGAGCTCAGCCTACTGTCAAAATTGATATTTACGCGCACAATTTAGTCCACGAAATTCAACTGTAAACAGTCCGTCATTAGTTATTTACGTGGCCAGATTAGTAAATTAATTTTTACACGAGAGCTGAAAAGTTTGTGCGGCGAGCAACGAAGGGGAGAACCTCCTTAATCGAGTGAGCCCAATAAAGACTTGTATTGTCAGTGTCAACATTTCGTGAACTATAGAATTAAATAAGTTGAAATAATGTATTTAACGTCCGATGAAGATTTTTGTTCACTAATATATTTTTTTGGCAAAATCTTTTTTACAAAGATCTGTGCTTATTTATCCGCTCTCCAATTACCATACACCAATGAATACAAATAACAAGAACAAGGGACTGAATTTTTGTAAATTTCCCGAAACTGTTTTGCTAGAAAGTAATGAAATAATAAAGGTGTTTGATAATTAAACATTGGTTTCGAGTCCTTTTCCCCTGTGAAAAATCATTCAGCCGGTTTTGATGCAGACTGGCATCATATGCTGGTGATGTGCGATGTTTTATGGAACTAATAAAGCCAGCTTATCGCTTTGCAGAGAGTTTCAACCATATTGAAATGTAAATATTTCTCGTCGAATGCTTTGTGTTGTAAATCTGGAACATTCCCGCTGAATGTATTTGCTATGTTGAATTTTGTGGGGTCATGTGAAAGATTTGCACATTGTATCAATGTGTCAAATTTGTACATTTTCAATATATTATTTATACTGCATTTTAATATTGAGTCTCCTTATTAAATTATTTAGCCGGTTCTCTTGATAGATTTCCACCAACATCTTTAGTTGTTGTATAGAGACTACGTCACAGGCGAATAATATCGGAAGTAAGTTTCTGCAACTATTATTTTCTTAATTACTTTACAGCAGTGCTTTTTAAATTGGGCGATATTGCCGTACATCGGTGGACAACAGGACGACGTTAGATATGACAAGGGGTGTTAGGCATAAAAGAAGGCGAATAAAAGAGGCGTCGTAGTAAATATTAAAATACGTATTAATATTATAACTTATTAGGTAATTAATAACAATATCCATGACTTCATTTATGTAGTTGTATTTTTTTTGCGAAGTGCTTTACTTTTTTATAATTCATACACACATAATATACATGTGACCAGAGTCATATTTACACTTTTCAGAGTAAAGATTTATTTCAGTTATTTTGCTCTATTTTATATTGATGATAGGGCTCGAAATGTACTAGAGCAAACCGACAGTGGTGGCGCTACCTATTCTGGGCCTCCCCTGCAAATTTCAAGTATATCCCCTGCCTTTTAAGAATATCATCAAAAAGTAAAAATTCTATGATATGTACTGATATCGCTAATAATTTTTAATTCATGGTTGCCTTGTAAAAAGCTCATTTCCTCCTTACAGTCGGATTATCATCACGCCTTCAATCGCATGTGTTTCTATAATCAGTATATCAAATAATATATGATGTCATTTAAGTTTCGTGCAGAGGTTTAAAAACACTCAGTATAGTGTTACCAGTTAAATATAAAATATAAGTATAGAAGAATTGATCATGTTAGAATAATAATACAAATTCTAGAATGCTTTAATAATTTTGAAGGTGGCGTGGTGACGACACTCAATAGTAGAGTAAGTGGTACGTGAAGAGCCCTTCGTTGATGATATTGCAGCTATTACTCATACCGACTGACATGACTTATTCGAGTTACTGTTATTTCCTTCTCCAACTTTCTAATACTGCATACCACTGTTTCATTTCCGGTGTGCGAGGAATTACAATTAAAGTCACGGAAACACGCGGGACAAGGACAACTGTATAAAACGTATACTGTAGAAACTAATAGAGCGACGAAATCAATCGGTTTGGGATCTCGAGTATTATAAGAGATATCAAGTCGAGTAAACGTTAAATGTACTAACATTTAAGAGGCGATTTTCATGATGTTTTTGATAGAAAAATAAAAGTAAAAATAAAAAACTTAATGTTTTAAACAATTTAATTTAAAATGTAAATAATTTGAAGACATATTAAAAAACACACTCAAATATTCGTCTCCTTCTCCACTTTTGCTTCATTTTTGTTTATAATTCATTTTATAAGTAAGTATAGTAAAATTAAGGATTTATATTGTGATCTAAGAAAATATATTTTTTTTTAATTCGCAAAATTAAGGTTTATTTCACACGAAATAAATATTTTCAGTACCATTGTTTTGATAGTTACTATTTTTAATATATAAAAATAAAATAAATAAATATATCATCGTACCTTGTACCCATTACTGCGTGTAGCACTTTGTCGCTGCAGATCTCGATAAGCGATATATTTATGCGTGTGAAGTATCTATACGTTTAACAGCCACAGGGATAATTATAATATGGTGATAATTGACAAATAACTAAATTATTATTGAAGTTTCATTTAATTTTTTTTTGCTATTTCGCGCAAAACAAGTCGGGATACAAATAATACTTAGAGAAAATATTTGTAAATGTTGGTTTGAAAAAATATATAGTTTGACTTTTCTTCACAATGTTTATTTTTCACAAGATGTACATTTCGATTGCGATGCAATCATCATCAGTTGTATAATATTTGTAAATGGTAATGCGTCCTTAAAAATTTTCAACCAGTCTTTCACGCCATAAATTTCACCAACGTATAATGAATCTTTCATTCGCCATATCTGCCATATTAGTAACCCATCTGAACTGACTCACGCTACTAAAAACATTCTCTCAAGACGAAGCAGATTAAAATTTGAGTGCACCTATTAATCAATCCATAAAACAGCTTACTATACGTGAATATTCTCAAGCCATATTCATCATATTCCATCATGAATTCTCGTTAACATCATACATGCACACATGCATGCGACACATGCGCAGTACCTGCAATCACCCCTAGGTATTCACGCTCTGTAGAGTCCGTCGCTTGTCTTTGTGGAAACTTTGATTTCCTGCTTCAATCAACTGCCTCCTGGTATTTCTTTCCTTGGTTCATAATGTCATTTAGCGCTGCACTCGTCCATAAATCTAGTTAGGCTGAGCTGACTGGCATATATTCACAGCAATAAGATCGAAAATATTAGTTACGGGTTCTGATGATTTAATTATTTATGTAACGCTGTACAACAGCAGCTAAATTCCAATTACAGTACAGGGTCCGGACTCACTTAGCCGTAATGTGATATTTTAGCTTGAGTACGATTTGAACTTGCGATCTTCGGATACGAATTCTGTAACGTTATTCATACCACTGCACTGCCGGATTTTTGATAGACTTATAAACTTATTAGTAGACATAATTCAGTGAAACAAAATCGAATAAATTTTGTTATAAGTGTCATTTGTTAACATTTAATCCTTTTTTATAACCGACTTAAATGGGCACCGCAGCGTTGTTATTTTTGACGCCCGCCTTAAATATCTCACTGATTTCTTGAGTTATATTCTCTTGTTGATATAAATACGGAATTTAAAAAAACCCATAAATAAAAGTAAGATATGGTGATCTGGCCGGCCAGTTTTTATTGCCGTGTAATATCATTTAAAAAAAGAAGTTAAATGTTAATAAATGGCACTTATGAAACAACACGTATATTTTTGCATATTGATTATGAAAGTAGTATTTTTACTAACGAAAAATCCTAAAAAGTGATGCATTTTCCAACTACTTAAAAAAATCATGAAAATAGTAAATCAAGTAAATGCTACATTCTCATTGGTTTAACTTTACTTTTTTTTGTCACTATTTACATATATTTATTTATTTTCTGGCAAATTATTTTTAAAATTTCCTACATGACTGCTGAGCTTACTTGAGAGAATAATTTATTATGCTACGTACAATATATGATTGTTCATGAATTTTGAGTACTACATTGTAATACATACAAATGTATATATCCCGCTATATCATATTAAATGGGGTAGAATGAATTTTAGAAACATACACTTCATTAGTTTTATCCTAAAGTTAATCTTCGTCAAATATTCTTATTCTGGCACACCATTTTTGTTTTATACACACACTCATATTTCCTGTCGTACAAGCTCACTTATGCCACTCGTTTGGTATCTTTAGTTGGTGCAATATACCTATTAATATAATTCAGTTATCCACAGTGCCGTAACAAGATCTAATTTACATGAATAATAATAAAAGTTAAGTTCCTTCAACATAAATAAATGAAATTAAATAATAACACAAACAATCATCAAACAATATACAGATTGTTTCATAACTTATAGTACATGTACTGATTATGAAACAGAAAGAATTTTTTTAAGTTTGAAAAATTTGTTGTTCTATGAAGTAAACATTTTTAGTGCCACAAGTTAAAGAGTGATTTCTAATATGATAATAATTAAATTATAATTATATACACTACAATAGGTCATTTATTCTCTATAAAACATCAGATAAATGTGTGTATTAGTTCTCATTAAGAACAGATTCATTATTATTTTATGAGAAAATATATTCATTTTGATGTTATCTACACAGACATGCACTTCAAAAGTTTCACAAATAATATAAATAATTAAAACAATACATTACTAATATAGAACTTGTTTCTCTAAAATTTATTATTAATGAATATAATTAATTTCTGAAAAATGCGCATAATCGCCTAAATTCTGCTAGGGGGATGAGCGCACTCAGCTAACCCTTCCTTAGTTACGCCACTGGATATTCACACATTAATTCCCAATTTTAAAAATCTTTCATTGGACATACGTTACACATGCCTAAACTATGAATCTCTTAGAAACGTTGGGCCGCCAGTAAAAGGGAAATGAAAAATTTGGAGTTGATTGCAAAGTAGTTTGAGAAGCATTGTCATAGAACAACAATGAAGAGAGTACGATCACAACACAGCCATTAAAGTGCATCCGCTAGTGTCTGATAAACAAGCACTTGCTTCACTACAAGTTATTCAAATAAACAAAATGCAAATCAGCATCTAGTAGCAAGTGGTCGTACGGTAGAACGTGTTGGCGAGCGCTGTGCGCTCCGAGGTTCAGTTACAGCCGCCACACGGACACACAAGAAAGTAAATTGATACCGTGGAAGTTACAAAACCCTTGTGTGAGTTGAACACGTTTCGGGCGGGGAGTGGACAACAAGAAAGTCTCACGGAGGATTCAAGCTCGCCGGTCGTCGGTCGCTCCGTTAGTTTCCGCACTTGGATCGCAGGGATTTTAGTCAAAGTTTGTCGACTGTTCGAGCCGCATACAGACGTGGCCGTCGCCTTCGCCGTCTCAGATCCTCTCGGGTCCAATACCAGCCCAACTTGGACTTGTTGTTACGTTATTGTTACCTCGCGTATTGTGCGTGCGTGCCTGCCACCACCCCTGCTTTATGAACCCCTCTTAATTGCCTCATGTAACCTATCAAACTTCACTTGTTCACTCACTAGTTACAACTTTTACTTCTGTTTACACAATACACTACTAATACCGACTGAGATTTCATCTTACTTTTTTTATTGAAACTTTATTGAGATACGTTATTAATTCTCTAGTAAAATAATATATTATTACGTCTTTTACTCATTACTGAATGTAACACTCTATGTATTTATGTAAAACTATACTAACGTCTCTTGCATTTATATGGTCTAAAACACCCTAATAATTTTTCACAAAATGTAAACAAACTTGTAACAAAAAATTTACCTACGTAATAAAGCTACTGTCGCATATGTAGATAAGAACCAAAATCCAATCTCAGAAATAATTATTTCTAAATCGTGACATTCAATTCATTCATATCAAATCAACATCAGCATTGTCGACAACAAAAATATCTACGTCACAAAATCTTTAATATACTAAATCATATTCTTTAAATCAAATATTAAATTTATTTGTATATAATGTATATTAATGTACAACCATATAAATAGCAAATCAACAAACTTTATTAAAATTGTCTCAATCAAACGATTAAAGTATGTGTAATTCGAAAGGCGAGTAGCAAGAACAAAAAAGGAACGATTGACTCTTCATAAGAAACAAAATTTGTATCTTTTTCCCATAACATAATTTAGTAATGTTTAACAATAAGAAATATACATACAATCCAGAATTCGCCTCACAATTGGTATCTTTTTGCCGTTAAATGTGCACAATTTATTGGGTTTTGAGTCATAAAATTTATGTTTTATTAATGTTATGTTATTAAAAAAATTAGTAATGTAAAGTACAGGGTTTACTGCAATTTGAACTATCAGACTTTCGCAGTTTTACTGTGAAAACGCTAATCGCGAAGAAAAAAATTTTTTTTTGTATCAAAATGATTATAAAGTGTGAGTTCATTAAGAGTGGAGAAAAAAGTAGGTTCTTGAAAATGTAATAATAGGATGTCGAGGCTTTTCATAATGACGCGACAAGGTCATGAAAATAAATAATAAAGAAAGTAAAAAGGAAACACGTGTTAACAAAAGCACAAATGTTAGAAGCTGCTAATAAAATCATATTAAAAGGCAGCGTGTCGCTTAATATTTTGCGGGGATGGCAACATGTTGACAGAGAAATCCCCTAGCGAATTCCTAAACACGTGCGAGACCAGTGCGGGATCTCCATAAACAAAACTCGGCTCCCGCTGGTACTTTTAGCGCTGTTCACCCCATTTCTGGATTTCCCGAATGCCTTAAACCGCCACTAAATTATCTGCAATGAATAAATGAAAACACGACCTGCGGGAAATAAAACCAAATATGAGCGGCCGACCACTTGAGCCGTATTGATCTTCGTTTCCTTCCGGTTTTCCGGTTCATTCTCTTTCCCCAATTACCGTCACCGTTGGCTCCTTAATACAACCACCCCGCAGCGATAGTAGTAGATTGAATTTTAAAATAAATTGATACACACAAATCAATATTTCCCACAAGCAAACGTTTTGGAAATTAAATATTCATGAATATGTTTATTAATTATCTTGATTGAATGCAATATTAATTGCATGTTGCACATTTTATATAACATTGTTTGAAATAGATATTGATTTTGACATAGTAATTATGAAATTGTAATTATAGGGTACAGTAAATATATCGCAACTACAGGTGCTTATTAATGAATTGCATAAAATTTTATTTAAACTAATGAGGCAAAAATTCTTTCATTATTCACTTTCTAAAAAAATACTACATAAATTAGTAGTATGGAATTTGGAAGAATATGTAGGTTAAGTTTTTTTGTTTACGGCAACATTAGAATTATAAGAAATATAAAGTTGCTTAAATTCCCTAAATAAAACCATTAAAAGCCGAGTTTAATGATTTGATTTGTAAAAACATTACATAGGTGACAAAAGTACAAATGTAAAATCGATAATTTTGTTTCAACAATTTTAATTCAAACATAGATATAGAAAAAAGTTCCAAATAAAAAAGGTACAAACTTTTTAAATATACTCAGTGGCATAGGCAAGTTTTTTATTCTACAGATTTTTTTCAAGATGTAATAAAACTTGATTTTTCAATTGGAAGTAGTACTTAAAAATATCTGCATTAAAATGTGTAAGTATTTTTTCTGTTTTCAACGATGCCAAGCTTGCTATGATTTATGAATTTGATAATATTCGCTAGTAATTTTAGTTTCATACATTGTAATTTATGAGCCTTAAACCTATTTTTGCAAATATTGTTAATATTTATTCTAATATTTAATTAACCTATACGGAAATCACAATTTATGAGATTGTTATAATATTTACAATTGATACAAACATTCATGAAGGTTAAAAATAAATATTTACATTATTACCTAAAATAAATAAATAATAACTGTAAATAAACGGTTATATTACATGTTTTTTATTCTATTAAAATATTTAATTTATACAATAAAATACTAGTATTAAAGTTAAATTCAGATAAAGTTGGACTGAATTTTTATTTGTAATGTTCTGGTTTTTTGTGTACAATTGCTGACAATTCAATATAAAATTAAAATTTCTAACCGACACTACCCGGTTCAATTTTGGTTGCATTATTTTGTAATGAAATTGACTTTAATACAAAAATGAATTTTTATTTTATTTTTTTTTAATCTTTAATACACGCTAACAATTAAATTACATAAAATAAATTTTATGTAATAAATATTGTGTACTGTAATTATTTCTATGAAAACAAACTATTATTTATTTATTTATTAGAATCTGCTAATGTGAAATTAATTGCTGTATTTTGAATTTAATTTTATAGTTTAAATGTTATTTTCGCCGTTACTGTTGTTAAATAGTTTGAATTGTTCACATGTACCATTTAGTAAATATTGTTATTAATATTATAACAATTAAAATTGTGATGTTGGTTCTCAATTATAAAATACATATACACGGTTTCGAAAGTATTTATAGTAACAATTTTTTGTATACAACAACCTTAAGCGAGAAAATTTGTTTAATATAAAAAATTCCACGTCACCTCTGGGTAATTGTTTAAAAATGTAAATAAATTTACTTTGCAACATGATATCGACATATTTTTTTGTAGTAAATCACATAGTGTAAAATATTTAGAACACTAAAATGTTGTATCTCATTATGCATAATGTATTAGTTTATAAGTTATGTATCTTTAAAACTGTACTCTTGTAATTGGAAGTTTTTCTTTAGTTGTGCAGTATAAATAAATATTATTATTAATATTTTGCACTGAAAATAAGCCTCAACAAAAATATTTAGTTCGGATTCCTATTTGGTGTTTGCATTCCCTGAACGGAGAATTCAAAAATAAAATCCCTACATGTTCGTTTTTTTATTGGCAATAAAATTGAACGATATATTCTCACTAAAGCAGTGCACAGTGCTGCCATCTCCAGTGTGCAGGGGCGGAATGGCGGTGACGGCGGCGGCGGCAATGACTGAATTATGCAAACCAAGTCATTTAGGGAAGCATTTCACTGTTTAAATAATTTACCGGCCAAGTTTTTATACAAGAGCAATTAAAAGTTTTAAACTTAATGAGCGAACGTACACTGTTCAGTAGATTCAGTATAAATATCAAAAATTTAGAAGACAGCGCCAGTCCTTAGACTAAAGCCGTCAAATTAATATCACGGTATAAAGCATTGGGTAGAAAGCTTTACCAAATCGCGTTGAAATTATAAGTATTTCACTCTCTTGATGGAAACTTTGACTTTCAGATCTAATTTATGCACCCGGCTATTGTTTTATTAAATATGTACCAAGGAAGCATACACATTAACTTAATTTTAATTTACTTCACAAATTGTATTTAAACGAATTGTAAATATACAGCTTGATAATGAATGAACTACTTATTTAAAGAGACAGATATACTAATTTTATTCAGAAACAAAGTTCACTTACTTATATTTGCAGCTGCCTCATATTAGTTGTAGTTGTTAAACTGCAGTTTGTTGATCACCCTGTAAATACAATAAATTTGTTGGTAAAAATTTGTTTAGAGGGGTGAATTAATAAGATTCTGATTGTTGATTGTTCAAATAAGAGTAAAAATATATATAGTTGTCACCTAATTAAATTTTGTCGCTGACCGGCTCATTTTTAACGACCTGTTAAAAATGTTAACTAATAAAAATATATACGGACTGTTAAAACTTAACAGGAATAATACTCTTATATGAAATTTTAACTGGCGTTAAAAAACTAAAAGAAAAATATAGAATATGCAGTTATTGTGTCAGAAAGTTGAGTTTAAAAAAATAATCTTAGATTAAGGCTTTAAATATGGTTTATTCAAAAATGAATGATGGAGTTGTTAGCTTGGTGGTAATGAGTCGACCTATGGTTCACCTCCCTCAGCAGATAAACAAATTTTATCACCTCTGTGGCGTCTTTTCCACTAACATCTTTAGGGTCGTAATTACGACAGCTAGTAACCACACTTCACGCGCATAAATATATCACTAATCGAGATCTGCCAAGGCAGATTTCCATACCCGGTAAAGGATAAATTGTGTGACGATATTTTTATTTATTCTTCAAACTTCAAACAACATCCGAAAAAGAAGAGCAAAGAGTGTAAATATAGTTGATTAAGCAAAATATTAAAACTTGCACTCTTTCAGAACAAGAACAATATACATATAGGTACCTTTAAAGTAGTACACATTTTAGATTCTTTTACCTTTAATCCACAATTTTTGTGGTTTTTGTTTGTTTATTTTGAGTTACGTACCATAAGTATATTCTTCATATAAAAGTAATTTATTAATAAACTGTATTTAATATTGATCATTTTAGATTAAAAAAATTATAATTTTTAATATCTGCGCCCATTTAATTTTGCTATAGCAATTATGGCAGATAGCACATTTGCTTATTTCTGTAAGGAAATTGGATTTGTACCTTTTTTAATATCTGTCGAAACTATCGAAATATATCAGCTAAGAAATTACTGTTCATAATTTATCCGCCTCAAAATAAAAACCTTCCCTGTATAGAACCAATTATAAGACCAACGTTTCCTACAGTGAGCAATGCATCTTTTCACACAAACCAAAGCCTGTCTTCGTGTGCAGGATTTGAACAAAACTGTCATCGTGTATCCTGTATCGTATATCGTTTGAGTAGTGGATGAGCTATCGTCCAATATGCCTGTTTTTATTGTCGGACGTAAGAAGCGGCCCGGGCGGATTGCGGATGATGTATTGCCGAAATCCTCATAACGTAGTTTAAGTAACGCCCGTCAGTTATAAATATCCTGTCAAATTTTGTGATATGTTTAATTTAATCCTTGTGAATAATGCGCGTGTCACGCAAAGATTTTAGTCTGTTGCGGAAACGTCACAGAAACTGCGGAAATAAGAACTCGGCGAGACATGAAAAGTTGAAACGTACACTACAAAAGGAAAATGGTACTGGCAATGCTGGTGTAAGGTTTGTCTTGTGTAAATATTATTAGTAAGTTTGCAGTCAACTTTATAAGTTAATAATACAATAAATTATTCTGGAATCATTTATGTAATTATAATAGAAACATGACATTTTCCGAATACGTTTTTTTACTTAAAATTTTTGTATCATATAGTTTTGTTTCTGCTATCAATCGTTTATACATTCATAGGGCTAACCCATTAAATGGGGTTGCACGATCTCTTGAACCATTTACTAAACATTTATGCTGCTATTAAACTTCGAAAAACATTCCTTTCACTTCGCTTCATCTACAGTCATAAATTATTTTTATACAAGCTTGCTAATTTGCCCCACTCCGAATATTTCATTCAGCATTCAACCTCCAATTAAATTCATCCGTTTATTACTACATCATACTATAAATTTCACCTAAAATAAACCTCTTTGAAAGTAACGAAAAAAAAATGGACTTGGCAAATTGATTTATGAAAATTAATATTTAATGTACTGGTTTCTATGGCGCTAAATAATATCCTAATCACATGTTGATAAACAGAAGCTTTGAATGTCTAGTCGCGGCATGAAGTTAACAACTGACACATTAAGCAATATATAGTGATTAACAATATTTAAAAAAATCAGAATGACATTTATGAAATTATAAACGCCAAATTGTTTCAATATAGCCACCGTTTAACAAATGCATAGCAGCATGATGGCTATGATGATGCCGATATCATTAAGAATATTAAAAATAATCACAAAATAAATAAAAATTTCAAACAATTATGTAGATATTCAACACGACGAAAAAGCAGATTTACAGTCTTGGTTAGATTCATAACCGCGGCAGTAAATCTACTACTTGTTTGCCTAGTTAAACAAATAAGTATTTCTAAAACTGAAATTAAATTATGTTTCATTACATTCAAAACTTCTAATTAGAAAGATATATCATCATCATCATCATCATCATCATAAAGCAAAGAAACCATTTAAGGTAAACATATGAAGAAAAAGAAACAGAGAATTATGAAATGTCAAGAAATATCGAGAATATGAGAATATAATAAGACAGTAATTCATATTTGAGAGCAATAAATTTAAAGCAGACTCCGATGTATAAGGGCGCGTTGTGCCGACATCTATATGGGCGTATTACAAACACGCAGCCACACCTACTCGAGCATCCCATAAAAATACCGTAACAAATTGAGAATAATCTACTATAACCAGCCGAAAACTCCGACGAAATATAAAGTTTCCGTTATGAAAACCGTCATTCTGGCCCTGTATAGCAGTAATACTAAACGATTTATGTGCGTTTGGCGCTGAAATTGATAAATAGACATGTATGTTGTGCACGAGGATGGTTTAGACTGCGATATCTTTTACAGAAGCTTTGTTGTATCCGCAAGCAGCCCGGAGCATAGCGTGCATACGGACGAGAATCGCTCGGCGTACAGATTGCGTATACACAGTGATAGATGAGCCGGTAGAATCGAAGAAGTCTTGGGGCTCCCGTTAAATGATCAATCGCGCCCCCTACTACGTCACGACCCTTCATGTCCTCCCACACCGTCTCTAGCCCTTCCGTAAGCCGTCGACGACAACTACGAGACCGGCCAACTTTACACATAAATTGCTAACCGCACCAATATAAATCAACGACACATGTTAACATATACAACTTTGCACAAACTGCACAAATACGAAGGTTCTGTGAAAATGAAAATAAATTCTTCGTTCGCCCCGTAGAATGTAGAAAAAGCCTGTACCGTAAGATGATTTGTGGCTCTTTTTATTTTTGTGCTTTTCAAGTTGCGAAATCGTGTGTATTTCTTATGAAATGTTCTATTAATGACCTTCCTAAACGCCCAGTTATCTACTTCTTAAGACGATACACAATCACATACAAAATTTGGTACCAAATTTGACGAATATAATATTTGTCAGTAAATAAACTATTAGTGATGATTTGGTTACATGGAACGTACAGAATACGCAGCAGCCTGCTTAGAGCTACCGCAGTGAGGAGTGTACTTGGTTGAGCGTATTGTCTGTCTGCTTCTAAAATTCTCTGTGCAGCGCTTATACTATTCGCTCTGTATGTCGACTGAAATATTGATGATTTGGGGGAGTGAATAATCAAGGAATAAATGAATGGACAGTTTACAGCGTGAACAAATGACTCCGAGCTTATACGAAAGGAATTATGAATGCGGATAATAAAGCAGAAGTGAGGCTCCAGAATAGAAATGTTTGACGAAGATTAATAACAGAATACATGTTCAGTGAATATTTCTAGGATTCTTACTACTCCATTAAATGCAAAATATAAAAATGGAATCATCTGGATGTCAAAAAAATAAGAATATAGCTGTGTCGTAATTACAATAAAATGAGTTGTACAGAAATACAGAACATAAAAATACAGTAAACAAAAATGTTATATAAAAACTTCCATTTAGAATACATATACTCACATGTGTACATATAAACAAAATGGTGTTTTAATAGCGCTTTTCGCAATGTGAATATTAAAACATGAAATTTCCATTTTACTAATGAAATGCGAATTCTGTTACTGAAATGAGTAAATTCTATATTTACATTTACGTGCATCAAGAACTAAAGTTAACAATTTTGAATTAATTTATAATGGAAAATTAATTATATTAAATCTTCCATTATTATTAATTATATAGAGCTTTTATTTTTTTTATTTATTATACTATACACAAAGAAAATTTAGCATAACTACTATATTTTGTAAAGTTTGTTTATTTTGAGGATTATTTAACATTCTACCATCGCCAAAGTAAAATAAAATAATAATAATATTTTGTGCTATATAATTATTCTAAATTATTTTATAACAAATACTAAGAAAAATTAAAGTTACTTTAGTTTTTAAACCTTTGTTTAAGCATTTTGCTCTAAAATAATTCAGGAATTGGAAATAAAAAGAGAGTTTACGTGGAACATTAAAATTATAATAATTATTCCACGAGTAAATTGCGTTGCAAAGTTAAATTTTGGAGCATTTAAGTAGATTTTGAGTATCGGTCTTGTAGGCAATGAAATACCGATTAACATTCAGATCAGATAGCACATCCCTAAAAAGTAGAACTTTCTACGACGTGTCATGTCAAATGAACCAATAAAAGCAGCGCGCAGCAACATCGGGGTGCTGGCTCATAATGAAGACGTCAATTTTAAACTGATAGTCAAGGGATCGACGCTCGACGTCTCGACGCCAGGTCAGACCGCAGGCAGCGCCGCTGTCTTAATCAAGTGCGGAAGACATCTTTTGGTATTCCGTCCGGAGTGCACGAAGCCCGGCGTGAAATTAGTCCGGCTTTTCGACTCATATTAATTTATGTCCTGTGCATATAAATGACCCCGCACTTCATTTGACAGAGAACATTTCGCTGATGTCATAAACACGGCACCGGTAATGATTTAAATGCGCTGGAATATATCGCAATAATTATTTCTCGAGCGGTGCCTTCTTGTCTCTGTTGGCCACTAGCAGGGATAACGGCATCAGCAGCGGTGTTAAGTTATCTTGAATCCTTGGATACTAGATACAAAACCGAAGCGTTTGCTTGCCTGACCTTTGTATATTATGCCTTAGTAATTATATTAGTTATATAATTTAATATCCGGACTGAAATAGAATTATCTAGACCCTTTTGATAATAGAGTTATCCATTCAAATAAATTTATTAAACATAAATTATAAATTTGGTACTTCGAAAAATTTATAAAATCTGCGCTGCGATTAAAATGGAAAATGAGTTTGTCGTTATGATTACTTTCCTAATTACTTTATATGAAAAGGTTTCAAATAAAAGTGAAAATTTAATCTTGTAACTGGAACAAATGCAAACAAATGTGTAACATTTCTGAGAAATATATATATATATATATATATAAATTTTTAAACTTGATTTTAATTAAATGTGAAGAATGAAACATGTAAATTGATTTAAATACCCTTTTATCTGAATCTTTTTCTTTGAAAATAACCAGGAAAATTAAAAAAAAAAAACAGAAAGCCCGTAGTAACATTAAAAATGTGCAGTCACTATAATTAGATTAAGTATGATGGAAGTATCCATATCTTAAGATCGTCGTTTGATGATATAGATACCTTCTCTTGTGATATAATTGCACATTACTTCAAGCCTTTGGACTGATTAGTTACATTAATGATTAAAAATGAGTCAACATTAAAATTTATGTAAGTTTTACATGATCGTTTCACGATATCAACCGATTTTCATCATCAGTAAAAAGTTACTAAACTGTATAGTTAATTTATATGAGATAGGATCATTTTATGTTGTGATTGTTGTGTATACTGTAAGCCAAAGTAAAATATATCGACAAGAGATGTTACCAATGTAAAAAATATGTAAACCAATGTAAACATACAATCAAATTGTCGTTCATAAATATTACCAACGGGATCATAAACATAGTTTGTATCCATTTCTGTAACATATCAGTCCAGTGGCATGTAAAATTTGGGAATTGACCGAAAAATATACTCAATACCTATGTAGACAAAACATAGGAAGCTGAGATTTTTGAAGATAATTTAATAACTGTCACTGTTAAAATATTTTAATTTTATTAGTTTGTAAATTAATTTTACATCTTTCATTAATGTAGTTTACATAAAAAAATTGAAAGAAAAAAAATTATAGATATTTATTATGTAAAAAAAATTAAAGTATAAAAACATTTTTTTGCCAAGAAGTTGACAATATTAAAAAAAATCATAATGTCTCAGTTATCTACAAATCTAAGTTGACGTGTAAAACAAATGTTAAAATCGGTTGAAAATTGTAGGAATAATTTGGGGCATAAAATAAATAGATCGAATGGACGACGTACATTCACATAAACCAAAGTCAGATTCGTCATCTAGGAACCTTGTCCAGGATTTCTATATACATAAATATTTATAATTTTTCCCGATAAAACAGATATCTTATCGATCTCTTAAGCTCGTCTCTTTGAGAATTGACGAGCTAAAACTGAGGTAACCAATTCAACGAGGAGTCTCAAATAATAACAGGCAAAGAATACATGCAGTTTTAGTCCAGCCGATAAAACTTACCAAACAAAAGTTCGCGCGTATAAATCTTACTGACTTCAACACCTTATACCCAAAACATGCGATTGTGTTTAAGTGGTTCAGACTCCACCATAAAATATAGACCCTCTATACTGTCTTTTGTGCAGAATAGGTAGTAAATAAATAAATAATGTGACGAATAAAATTGTATGGCAATAAAATTCAGATGATTGTTTTATTGTAAATGTCATTGAATTACTTAATTCTACAGGAATCTAAATTGGCAGGTGGAAACCGAAAGTAATCATGGTGAATCTGATGAAACCAGCAAACCAAAAATAAAAATGTAGTTGATCAGACAACGCCGCCCAGTGCTATAGTTTAGCAATTAACAGAATTCGTTCGACGACTACCACCACCATCACCGCTGCCATTCAATCGCCAGTGGATTTAATTATTGCCGGATGCGTTGACAGGAAACGTGTGTATTGGACTGTTGAACAATTGTTTTAAAATCGATTGACGCATTTATTTCGCGTTCAATTGATATACGTAAATCAGAAAAATATTATCCGTAATAAATTTCGAATTCATGCACCCCTCAGAATTCCAGGTTGAACAACGACGCAATATTAAAATCATTTATACAGATTACTGTAATAATTTCAATAAAGATTTTAACAAATTTTAGTAGGATTAAAAAATGAAGGTAACTAATTCTCTTTGTGCGATATATAATTAATTCACGTTCAATAAATCTAAATCATAATGGAATTTTTTATATTGACCTTAATTTGAATTTTATATTTTCGTTTTAATTTTTTTATAATTCTTTAACTTGTATATAAACAATTAATTATAATTTTATACAAAGAAACTATTATTTACGTAAGAAAACAGTTTTACATTACTGGGAGAGCAGGCATATTCTAAATTATTCATAATTTAGCATAGGAATGTGAAATATTTACGTAAAATAAATTAATTGATCATTATGGAAACATTTATTTTCACATCTTTTTACTTCCTTGTACGAAGTAAAGGAAGTATTGTAATCGCGAAAATTTTCGGTTCTCAGATTTCAACGGAAATAGGTGTTTTGGCTCTCCCTGAATCCATTTTGACTAATTTCGTCATGCCGTCTGTACGTACGTATCTCGCATAACTCAAAAACGGTAAGCTGTAGAAAATTGAAACTTTATATTTAGGACTGTTATAACATCTAGTTGTGCACCTCCCTTTTTGGTCATTATACAACTACCGGAAGTGGTACTTTACTTGAAGCCTATAATAGATTTTCATGAAAAACTATATTCAAATATAATTTAAAACTTTCCAAATTTGGTATATAAGACTACTATATCAATGGAAATAACATAATAGATTTTGGTTAAAATAGACTAACCGGAAGTGACACATTACATGAAGCTGCTAACAGTTTTCCTTGAAAAATTGGTATTATTTTAATTTTAGAAATAAATGCTGCAAATAAAAGTTTTAGAGAATTAAATTCTGCGTCTAGCACATTAAGAATTTTTAAATTAGCTTTTTGAATAAACAAGATATCTAAATTTAAATATTATATATTTTTGGATTTAAAAAAAAATAAAAGATTTAATGTCAAATATGTGCCATTAAAAAAATATCTATAGTTTAATACGGGTACAAGGAAGTCATGTGGTGTCCACATCAGATATTTTATAATTTAGAGATCGGTAAAATTTTATCGATCCTTCTGGTAGTACTTTCCGAGCTAGATCGGTAAGGATGATTTTTCCGGTCTTAAAAGTGATCAGTGGTATCGAGTCGGCGTGTGGATCTAGAGAACCCTGGTTCGCTCCCCACAGACGACAAACAATTTTCACCAAATTAAATCTACCCCTGTGGCTTCCCTTCCACTAATATCGTTGGGGGCCGTGATTTGACGGCTGGTAACCGCACTTCACGCGAAGAAATATACCACTTACGAGATCTGCTTAGGCAGAGTGTCACACCCAGTAATGGGTAAAAGGCGTGACGATATATTTATTTATTTATTTATATAGACAAAATTATAGTTTTAATGTCAATCGACAAAAAAAGATGTTTACTGAAATACTATTGTCGATGTTAATCAGTAAATATTAAATGTATTTAAAATAATGTAGGGAATTTAATGCAAACTACAGATTGAATTTTTCTGTGAAATTGTGTAACATATTTTAAAATTAAATTTTTTGTATGATTAGCAAATAAGTTTATATGTGTTATATTTCATTAATGTGACTCTTTTATTTGAATCCGTTGCATGAAATGTCTAATAGCGAATGTTGAGTCAAGTTGTTGACACATTTTCTGCTCACACGGACGCTGATGCCGACGCTGTTTTCAATAGCCGTAGAGAATCTGAAAGGGTCGGCGTTCGTTCGGCATCACGTCTACTCGCCTATTTCTCACTTTTGCTATTTTCGGCGCAGCTGTGCGACCCTTTAAACTTTGTCGAAATACGTCAACACAAATTATTCCCGCTAAATATATGTCCCTCAGCGTTTCCGCTCGTTTTCAATAGAGCGGACGCGAAGATTGAAGGCGGAATAAGAAAGAGCAAAGTGTGTTGTGTCCACAACTCGCGCTCACAGGAAAACTTCTTTTTCGATTAGGAAAAGTTTTTTTTTGCGAATGCGGGTGCCACAAAACCGTGCTTCGCCAAACGGACAAAAACCTAAGCTGTTCTTTCTCTCCAGTCTCTCTATACAGCAGCGATAAAACATTTTTACATGAAGGTATTATTACACAAAGAGTTTTTACTCTCACTACTTCTGTTTTAGATTCATTTTTACAATAAAATATATACTTGAATTTAAATCAACGAACATTATTCATATAGAAAATTATGAGGAATTTAATGGATAATTGCTATGTTCATATCTAGTTCAATCTAGAGATATACCTATAGAATAACTAGAAGAAAAACCTAGAAGACATTTTTTTTAATTCTGCTATTTTTGAAGTTATATTTCAAAAATTTGCTCGAGATATAAAGATGTACTCAACAGCGTCAAATGCCGTGTATTGTAACCAACTTCCAAATATGTTTTTAGTGGTTTTTTATTTTCACATTAATAGTACATTATATGTGATGTCATAATTCCTCCGAATAAATAACACCATTTCATATACATTTTATCTTACAATAGCGGTTTTTCAAAATATGTTAAGTTCGAAAAAGATTCAAACTAATTTGAATGGAGATGCTGTCAAATAAGTAAAATCATTGTTGTCAAGCTGTTGGATTTTTATAAACTGTTAGTTGTTTGTAGTTATAGAATAGAATATATCATCACGCCTTTTGCCATTACTAGGTACGGCACTCTGCTGTCAATAAGTGATATATTTCTTCGCGTGAATTACGGTTACCAACCATCAAATCACGGCCCCCAATGATGTAAGTGGCGGGGAGCCACAGGGGTAGATTTAATTTGGTGAAAATTGTTTGTCGGTTGTGGGAATCGAACCAGAGTTCTCAAGATCCACAGAACGACTTGATACCACTGGGACACCTACTCCATTGTTATAGTTTGTAGTTATCATGGATTTAATTAAATATCTTTGTCACATATGAATAATTGCTAATATAAGTCACTAAAAAGGATTGAATAATGTACATAAACAATCGCTACTGTCAAATAAAGAATGTTCTTTAAATTCATCATGGATACGCTGTTTTTACAAAATTAGCAAAAAAACCACATCTACGATATCATCCTCACAAGCATCATCGTCATATACATGAAAATGATGTATCTACTATGTCTATGTCAACTTCCTGACATATAAATCTTCCGTTAGATGATAATCGTTTATATTAACGATATTAATTTAAATCATATAAAGATTAAATTTCCAATAAAATCTAATATTTGACATTTACCTTAATTTCGCTATTGATTTTCGTATAACAAACAAACATAAGGACTGCAGACAACTTTTTGCTGCCTAAATACAAATAAAAATAATTGCAGAACAGTGGAAATAAACAAACTACACTAATAAATATGTAACGGCAATTTTTTTGTAATATGTGACAGTGTTTCCATGACATTTTGATATTTTAAAGTGATTAAAGTAACAGTTCAGTCTGGGAAGTTAAAAAAAAGTATTTGTACGATATCTGCAAAACTAGATATAATGAGCACTCATATAATTAAGTAATAAATCACATAGAACCACATTTTAATGTAAATTCCGACTGAAGTATTTCAACGAAAAAAATTAGAATAAAAAATCTGATTATAAGTCTGTCGCACATAAAGTATTCAATGCTGTTGACTAAATCTTCGTATTTTATTTCTATGATATAGCCTTCGGAAAAGCAGATTTTGTTTTACATTTTGTACTATAAAAATGTATTCGTTAATTTTAATTAATACATATTCATACATAAAGAATTCAATGCCGTTAAGCAAATTTTCGTATTTAATTTTTAAGAAATATTTTTTTACATTTCATACCACAAAAATTGTATTCGTTAATTTTAATTAATAAATAATCTTAATTATGCAGTAAACTATCACGAATGCACTAGAAAAGTTGCTATTTTTGTGTCAAATATAGTTTCTTAATCTAATTAGAGTGACTTCACACTTTTAATGTTACTACGGGATTATATATATCCCTGAAAATTTTCAAAGAAAACGAATGAGATAAAAGGGTATTTAAATCAATTTACATGTATCATACTTCACATTTAATTACTATGAAAATTAGGTTTAATATTATATATTATACAAAACAAAACAAAAATGTTATTAAAAAAATAATAAAGAATATATTTCTTAAATGTGACCATTTTAAAAATAATTGCTTTAGAAGATTAAAAATAATGAATATCTTTTAAAATGCAGCGTTGTATTTAGATTTTTATTTAAAATTTCATTGTAACTCTTTGTAAACTTTTATAAATTAGTTTAGAGTAGCAAGTGCTGAAACACAATAATGAATACTGTAACTAGTTAGTTTTGTTTTGTTCCCTGCCGCATCCGCTCGACGCTCGGCGCACGCCACTGGTTTGGTGTCTCTTGGCGTCTGTACTTATTTAATGTTCCGGGGACCTGCGGACGTTTCGCTACACTAAATTGAATTAGAAAGTTGGCCGACCTCATATTTATGCAACAACAGGGACTGGACTATTTGTTCACAAAAGACATACCTATTTAGCTACGCTCAAACTTGCGCATATATAATTCACCCGCAAGCAAACAAAATACTTCATTCAATTCATTTGTTGATTTCTAATACACATACAATTTCTTTCGAATTTCAAATTTATACTATTATAACAGCCCTAATGTGTATCTTAAACCGTCTGAGCATTAGTTCAAATACACAAAAATTAGTTGTACTGATAAATGTAAAAGTTGGCACTATTTTGTCTTCGAGAGTACATTGTTTTTGGTTAATTTAGTATAATATTTAGCACTATATTTTTTAGAATAGATAAAGTGATAAGAAAGTTACATTAATAATTCAAATTGATTCAATCTAATCACAAAAATTGTGAGTGTGATAAATAACAATGTCATTATTTAGTTTGCAAGCATACTTGATTAAATTAGAATTCTTTTATGATGACAAATTAATTCTGTCCAGAGCTTGTTTTACAAATATTGAGGCCTGAAGCAATAATAATTTTGGAGTCTCTGCTCCTTCAAGTTATATGTTACTCGAAACTTACACATCTGGAGTCAATTTTGATTGAATAGTGAAGTAAAATAAATATCGAATAAAAATATAGGTTCATAAAATTGAAGATACAAAATTACGTAGATGACCTAAGAATAAATGGATGGAGAGGATTTGTTTCTTGTTGAAAGAGTTTATATGAAAAGAATTATAAGTGCGAATGAAGTGACAAGATGTGTAAAAATAATAATGAGCCAAGATTTATTGCAGAATGAATCTTAAATTAATTATTATTTTTTTAATCCAAACGATTTTTTCGTCTCTTTAATAAGCCGATTGACATAATTTTAAAAATTGTTTAAAAGATTTCAGGCTTTAGCAAAATAAAAAAAGGAATATAAACAATTCAAATTTCCATTTTATATTATTATTATTGATTGGCGACGTTTCGGCACAATATTCTGGCAAATTTCAAGCAATAAAATGCATATAAAATAAAAAAGTTACATTACTGAATTTTTAATTCAGATATTTTTTGAAAGGATAAATCGTTGTACACCTCCAATCATCCAGTGTCAAAAATAATAATAAAAATGAAAAATACATGTTTAAATTTTTTCCGGTAAAGCCTAAAATCCTTTAAACAATTATGAAAACAAATAAATAAATGTTTAGCATATGATTTTAGGCTTTCTGCTATCACAAGAAACTGATAAATTGATTTAATAATAATAATAATTTATTTTGTAATTAGAATCAATGATTGATTTACAGACAATCACAAATAATATTTGGATCAGATAGATCACTACGCATAGACGTTTTTAATATTTATTATCATATGATACCTCATCATACTGCCCTCGCTAAGATATCCTTGTCACATATGAAATATGTAAACATGTTAAACATCCTTGTTCGCACAAGGATAAGAGAATGTGTGTATGACGGACGTTAGCATTTACGAGACTTTAGTGTTTGCTGTGTTCTGTCCACGCGTAATTAAGTCATTCCCAAGGGAAGTACAAACAAGACACGTTACCTCGTTTATGTTCTCGGCTCTTCTTTCTGTCCGCAGCCATATTGAAATACGTGCAAGGAAAGAGCTACATACCACTATGACCATCGTCGAGAAACAAGAAAAAAGCTTGTTCTTTCTTATTTACAACTATGTAACATGCAATCACCGTAATTCTCCAACCACTGTAATATGAGAGCTTTAATACCACACTCATGAAAATACCAAAGGTGCTTTGAATAACTTTTAAAAACTATGAGGTTTTATTTAATACTACAGGAAATAGTAATTTACGATAAAAGTAATGCTATACCGTGAGTTTATTTTAATGTGAAACATGGAATTTGTCATATTCATGGTTACGAATGTGACACCAATATATCAGAAGTTTTATTTTAAAATGAAACAAAGATTATCAAGTTAACATTTGTAGTCGCATTTTGCTATCTGTTAATAATATATGAAGAAAATGTGCAAATATATAATTTCTTCAAACCGAACGGTTTAGAAATAGAATGGCTTCCAAGCTATCCCAATTTAGAACAGGTGGATTTCTTTCTACTGCGGTTTTTAGAATCCAAAGTAAATAAACATATTAAATTTAGAAGAATTGAAAATTAAGATTCAAAATATGTCTGGAAGTATTATAGCTACCTAAATATCAAATCTTATGAATGTGTTTTATGCCCGAATAGGACATTGTTTGTCAGTGAATGGAGAAGTTTTTTACACCATAAAAAATATTTATCGTTCCTCAGAAATTTTTCGATTTTCCCTCTTTCCACCCTCAAGGGGGTGGGGAATGAGGTTGAAATTTGCAAATCAATTACAGTTTTTTTATGGAGAATGCGATAGTGCATACAACAATGGGGGTTTCTATTTAAGTTTTTGAAACTCACCCTTATCCCGCCAACCAGGAGGGTGAGGGTATATTTGCATGTCATGCCAGAATAGATTTAAAAAAATAAAAAAACACGTGGTTTGTAACTTTGTCATCGAATGCTTCGTTCTCGAGATATTTAAGCGTTTCCAGATTTTTTAGACACTCTGTATCTTAAAATAACTTTTTGGAATATTGAACACTAGTAAAAGACTCAAAATAATTTTAATGCGATTGTCAATTGTATTTCCAAAACTTGTTTAAATTAGGGCGAGTATCAAATTAAAGTTCTCGGGCACCAATGCAATGTCAAGTGTTTCGATATATAAAAAGGAGTCATAGTCATAGGATCGAAGCTAATAATCGTATAACTCGAATTGAATACTGTATCTTTTCCACGTCCATTCAACAGGAATTTGTCGTAGTTGGAGAAATAACAAATTTTATAGATTACATGATAATAGTTATATTTTAATAGTTTCTAAGCAAAATTAAAATAACACTACAAATAATCAGAGCGCTGAATTACTATCGCAGAAACAATCTAATTGGCTTAAGAAGTTTTGAATATTGGTTCATTATTCAACTTTTTTCTCAATATTTTGAATTTTTTAATAATGCACCATACCTATCTAGAAACGTTCATAAAATAAATATATTAGTTACTCGTCATGGAAATACTCTAAACTATTGTTATAGTTTCAGTTAATCGTTTACAATAGAGATGGGCGAATATCATCCGCGAATAGTCGAATGCCGCGAATATTGACATTATTCGATATTCGAGATTTTCGAATATTAACGTCAGTATAGCGAACATTCGAATACCATATGTTGACCTCCATTTTTGACTATGTTTTTGTTTATCATTTGTACATAAACTTAAAGCTATTACAATACTTTGAAATTATTAATAACAAAGATATTTTGTTTCAAAACCATGAAGACGTACCATATTTCAAATTTGTTTTTCGCCAACATCAGCCCGTACATTTCACCCTAAATTTGAAGTTTTCGTCTTTTTCTTTTTTGTTTGTACTTTTTGTTTTAATTTTATTTTATCTTAACAATTTCATTCAAATAATGAAAAGGACATAATTAAATAATTATTAATAATAAATAAATTAACTTTTAGGAGTATTCGAATATTCGAGTACCTCGAATATTCGAGATCTGATTAATATTCGTATTCGATATTCGAATTCGGGAAATTTGATATTCGCCCATCTCTAGTTTACAATTGACATGTAAATTTTAGTTAGAAATATTTTCAAATATTTAGGGAAGGATGCGATATAAACTCGTAACGCTTTTGACTTACATACTAACACATTCTGTTATATTTTTGATAACGCAACTTTTCAAATAACTTGCATTGAACAGAATATAACAATATCAAAGAGAGGAAATCTAAATCCGTGATAGTGCAGGCTTTCTTGTTCATTACAGCAGAGAAACATTGGCATTCAACGCAGCGCGGCGTGCAATCTTATCTGGGTCTGGGCGAACCTGGCGCGGATTTGCGACGTGCGTATCTGGGTCGTTGGCGGCAGCGGCGGTAGAGGAGGCGGTATACGACGGATTTATTGTTTTGCCCGGCTAATTTTGAATGTTTGACGAATGGCGGATCCCTTGCTTTGCCTCGCTGAAGGGTTGCGGAAGTTTGGTTATGTTTTGTTACCGCCGGTTAAATTAAAATGACAGATTATTCCGAGATTAATGTGAATTATGTTTTGTCACGATGAATTAGAAAGTTTTTAGGAGTTGTGATGTTGCAATAATGAAGATATCGGGTGTACTTTGAAATTTAATTAATTCTGAATTTGTAATTAAGATGATACCGACAAATAAAGGTAAGATAGAATGAAATTTATGTCTTAATGTATTATGAAATTTACTTAAAATAAAATACAGTTATGTCTTATATAACCCAATTTACATAACTTATTACTAGAAAGAGAGCCTTTTTTTCCTTTTAAAATATTTAAAGCAAACATAAATTTTGCTTAATTTCATATGAATTACACAGAAACAAGTTATTTCACAATTCTTATTAGATACATGCTTTTTTATAATTTTTATGCTTATTTTTTATTTTATAAATTAGCAAAATCTTGAGCCTTTATAAGCACTTTTTTATTAAAAAATACTGTTCCTTTTTATCCGCTCTCAACTTTTGACTTATGTTTACCAAGGAGTCTTCAAATCTCGGTGATTTCAATTTATATAAAAATTATTTGACTAGTGGTTCGGATTCCATTATAAATTGTAAGTATAAAAAAATAAATTATTGGTTATATCATTCCTTCTAATTGGGTGTGACATTCTATTGAAGCAGATCTTGCTAAGTCCATTTTTGCCGGCCGTAAAATGATAACCCTGCAAAGTTGTAGGTGAAATGAAATTGACTTGCGTTTTTGGTTATCTTTAAAATATGTTTCTTGTTTAAATGTTCAAACGTAATTATAAAACTATATAATAAAAAAAAATGGATAATTTGCTGAAGTTTAAAATTGCTTTTAGCAAAGCTGTTTTCCACTAGAATATTTTTTATCCGAGTAATATCTGACTGATGGTAATTGTATTCATGCCTTATAAATCACATACGTTTTATCCTTAAATTACGCCAAATGGAATTTTCGTGTTTTGTTCAATTACTTTAAAAGTAACCCTAGGTTAGATTCCCAACATGTGGTAGAATATTCAAGATAATATAATTTCTAAAGATAAAATGTGGCCACGTACTGTATTTGAAATGTAGAATTTCTTAGTAAAATGTATGTCCTACGTACCTGATTCACAGTTGAACGTTTTCAGTTGAATCAAACAAATACCTCTAATAAAATACAAAACTGAATCAGAAAATTGTTTCCGTTATTGAATAATTCAATAAGGCCACAATCACGGAAAATAACAAAAATAAATGATATAACAAACATAAATTCCTTGAGCTGGTGTTCCCATCAGATGCGAAGTATAAGAAAGTTATATTATTAAATTTCCCCCCGAATCAATAGTTGGAATTGTCGACTAAGGTTGCGTTTCACATCCGCGCAAAAGGTTGTTTGAAAAAAATTGGTTCCATGGTATCAACGAACTTTTCTGCAATAAAATTTCCCAAACTTTGTTATAAAATAAGAAATGTTTTCGCAAAAAGCGACAAAAGGCGAGATGGAAAGTTGAGAGAGAACGTGCCGAATATCAGCTCATATAGTGACGCTCAATGCCCGTGTCCCTCAACATTTAATTTCACACCCAGTTTCGCCAACTTCACGAAACTTAATGGTACTAAACCAAAAGCGAAGTTAATCAATAAAAGCTTGAACCCGCACCCTTAAGTCGCTCTGCTCCCCCGGCTTCCTCGTTCCCCGCAGAGTTTGTTAGCGAAAATTGTGCCGTTGACAATAACTCGCGCACGCGAATGTACTGCAGCTATGCCGCGATCCAAAGCGTCAAGGGCTGTTTCGTTTGTTCGAATTATTGAATTACAAATCGTCTCCGCCTTCCTGCTCCAGCCACTGACGATGTCGTTATGTCACATCGAATAGAAATATTTTTCTATTTACTACCCATCTTAGTTAGCTCCTCAAACATTCATTCATACTTATTTTTTAGCTATTTGACACACCAGGAATCAATCTGATTCTTTCAGTCATATTCTTTTATAAAATTTGAAGTCAACGAGAATGCCACCACTACCTGTATATGTAAACATAACACAAGGTGTTAAGAACAGGGGTGATGAGCTTGAGGTAGAACGATTCTTTAATTAATTCTGAATCCACATGCAAAAAATGTGTACGGCTCTTCGTAACGCCACACGAAGCCACTTAGTTTTATGAAATATCATTTCTATTTATATTCAAGAAGAATTGTGTAAAATTGCATTAATGTAACTAATCGTTTAATACCAATACTTCAAATTTTCAACTCTTCCTCGGCACTATTTAATAAAAAATTAATATGTACGACATTGTTGTACAAAAGAGTTTGCAATAAAAATAAAAAATAATTCGTCAAATTTTATGTTTATCAGATTGATTTGCATAGCCAACTGATGACTGTATATTTATTTTATGCCGTGTTTCCAAGATTACATTTCTTTTAAATAATTCGTATGGCATTACGAAGAGTTGTAAAAATATTTTGCAATATAATTGTTTTCTCATAATTAATAAATTAATCGTTTGTCACACATTTTCTCAATATGCTGTGTAGTATTTTCAAAATAACTGGTACATAATAGGTATATTTATTGTGGTGCTGCCTACATAAGTTTCTAAATATAAGGTATACTTATACCATCAATCGTTTCTAAATTATCTGTTACATTCATTGAACATTTTTCACTAAAATAATTCAAACTCTAACAAACATACGATATTAGAGCTATTTCACAACTTTCAAAAATATTATTGAGAGGAGAGCTACAAGGCTCAACTTAATGTGATGAAAATTCAGATTCTCATATACCAGAATGCTATTTGTTAATCGCGTGGAAACTAATATATATATATATATATTTATTTATTTATTTATTTATTTATTTATGTTACGCTGTACAACAGGAACTTAATCCCAATTACAGTACAGGGTCCGCACTCACCGAGCCGCAGTGTAGAAGTTTATATAATTTTTAGCTTGAGTGAGATTCGAACTCGGGATCTCCGGATTCGAATTCTGTATCGCTATCTACACCACCGTACTGACGGACGGATATATATATATATATATATATATATATATATATATATATATATATATATATATAATTACGTGGAAACTAATATATGTATATATATTAAATAAATCATCAAACTAAATTGAATAACAACAAAGACAAAATTTATTGTCATCCATACACTTGGTTTAATAAAATATAAACTAGAACAAAGTTCACGTGAAGAAGTGAGTTATAAAATACTGATGAGCTCTAATAAGAGCGAAACGCGTCTATGGTTACTAACTGTGCTGGCCAGCCTCTGACGATGCCCTCATAAGTTGACTTATAGGCTGAATTTTGTGAGACTTAGCAAAGTGTTTAGTTTATATTTTATTTAACTAAATTGAATTCGAATATGGTAAGACGAAATTCCGAGTAATTTAAAAAGAGTATACAGCAACATTAGTAAGTTATAAGGGGTAAAAATAAACTGTAGACAGAATTAATCATAATCTCCACACGGAGATTAAGTGAAGCTTATGTTCACTGACCGTGAAGAACATTACAAAGCACTATAACGCGATTCTGCGCAGCGCGCTGGCGTAGGATGCGGTGGACAGTGGCAGACGGCGGTGGATCAGGCTATGACTGTGGTGAGAGGCGCAGGGGAACATTTAATCATGTTGTTAACTGTTGGCACCATTGCAAACTCTACAAAACATATGTTACATAACATCATACATGTACAAATACGCCGGTGCAATCTGTTGTGGTACTATGCACACACTATTCGTTTTAATTTTGTACGTAAATCTCAACACGTGAGTGTATTAAATACATTAAAAGAACTATACTTTTTCATGTAAAAAATATATTATTGTTTTCATGAGATATTTCAATTCAGGTGTTCAATAGAGTATATTGCTGCCCTAGTGCAAAAAGTTATGTCGCTCGTGACCCAGTTTCTCACATTTAAAAATATGGATAAAAACCAATTTCTATGATTGCATTTGTATGTTATATTTTTCGCGACGGCCCAAAAATGAATCCTTGCTAATTACTTTTTGAAGAGGCAGATCTACTTTTACCGATCTAGATCGGATAATACGACCATAAGATTCGGTAAAACTTTACCGGTTCTAAAATTGCAAAAAAGATCAGAAAATTAATATTTCCATGGTAATCAGTTTATTTTTCATCTATGTGACAAGTCATGAATAATTTGTTAATGATCGCAACAAAATATATCTTCTATGACCTTAACCGAAAGTTGTCTTTTGTTCTTTCATATGCGGGTCGAAATTAGGAAATTATCTCCCAGAGGGAGAAAAGCAATACAATGATCATAAAGAAAACTCGCTCTGGAAAATTCTTGCTCACTCAATAAAGTATCAATAACTATAACTGGGGACAGGTTTTTTACAGCGAATTTTGACGATTCACACGTTATGAAATAATTTTATGACTAAATATTTCTATGTAATTCTTCGAAGCATCAAACTGATTTTTATTAAGATGAATGAAATAATTATAATATTAATTTAGTACAAAAGCTTTCATATTCACGTTTAAATATATTAAATAAATATATCATCACGCCTTTTTACAACATTACTGGGTCGTAGCAAATTGAATTGCGATTACAAGCCATCCCTAAAAATTTTACTCTAGGGAAAGCAACAGGGATAATTTTAATGTGATGAAAATTGTTTGTTATACCCGGGTTCTTAAATCCACAGTCCGACTCGATACCACTGAGCCAAATACCCCATAATTAAAACAATTATTGATTTAGGCTCTGTAATAATTTATTTAATTTGATGTTTCGGTCAGATATTCTGGTTTCTTGTGTCTTTGTTAGTATTTACTTGTTACTTCATTATTTATTTGTAGTTATATTTTCTGACGTTAGGTTGAAATTAATAAATTATTGCGGAATTTAAACTAAAAATGTTTTATTTCATTATAATATTCACTTCAAAATAGTTTACTTTCCTATTTTACCACTGTCAAATTGACAAACGGACAAGTGGACTTTTTTACTTGAGGTGAATTATATACATAATACGAGTATTTTCAGTAAAATATAAGTAGATATTTCCAAATTATTGCAAAAATAAAAATTAAAGGGAAAATATTATTTGATATACTGAATACAACGCAGAAATAATATTTCAGAAATTTGCAAAAATAATAGCATATTACATGAAGCAAACATTTATCGTACCACTGGATTTATAGGTGATTGTAATAATTAATGAAGTAAACATAAAAATTTATTTAATTAAAATTAACAGTTCTTTCAATGTTTAATGTTTACTCATTTTTATTCATTACTGTGTAACCTATCAGTCCAGTGACATAAATTTGCTTGTTTCAAGTAATGTGCAATTATTTTTTTCTGAAATATTAGTTTTGCGTTATAATCAGTACATACAATAATGTATATATTCATATTTTTTTACAATAATTTTGAAACGTTCTGTACAATTCAATTTCACTAAAACAAATTGTTAAAACTTGTAATGCCATTGTATAATTTTTTTAAAAAATGCATATCTTTCTACATATACAACAATGTAATACTATGTGTACATTAATTACTTTTCATGAAATAAAACATTGAATAATATAATATTGTTCCTTACTTTGAGAAGTTAAACAGCTACTGAACACATTCCACGTTGCTAGTTGTCAAGATCAGCAAATCTTAGGATTCTAGCACAGTCTATTCCACAGCACTATCACTTTAATGTTTTTTGAATATCACACAATTTTTAACATTAAAATATTCACAAAATTGCTTACAAATTGCCGAACACTGTGTTTATGTTCGCAGTAGATACTAGATTAGTCGATCGTCGAGCGAGCCAACGTTTTACAACGTTGTACAATTAGTTAGGCTATGCTGTAACTTGTTCGTTAGATAAAATTAAGAATATATAAAATTTTAATTGAATGGATTCTAAGATCTTTCTTAATATACGGAAATACACGAACGATCCCGATTTACGTACGATTTAAAATATGAATGAAGGTCAACTGAATATAATTAATAATATGAACAAAATATGCATTGTCATTTTAAAAATTAACTTAAGGTAAATAAAATTTGCAAATAGTTATCTTTCCATGTTTATCCAAAATTATACCAATACTTTCAATTCTATGCAAAGTCATAAACAAAAAAAAATTTCTCACTTTGACAGTGAACAAATAGGCAGGTACTGATTAAAGCTTATTTCCTTTCTCTTAGCAACCCTTTAAAAAAATTAATGTCATTTGAATTATTTTACCGGGTTTTATAAAGGACAGAATAAATTTCCTCTTATAGCAAAGGTATTTAAGAAACAAATCAAGTACCTACTAGAACGTAAGAAAGTCAACTTTCACATTTTTTTCATGGAATATGGCTTGAATTTTATTAAATATCAATTAAAAAACAAATGGAAGACGACATTTCGTGCCCATTCTCAAGTCAAAAATATACATAAAAATAAACAAAGCTCAAATTTATATATTATTGTAAAATAAGTTAAACAATATAAAACTACATACTGGTAGTGAACGTTACCTGAGTCAACAAGCGAATGACACAGTGTCAAAAGTTCGGATGTCATTTGAATGAATAAATTTTATTTACTTTGGAAATAAATTAATTTGTCATTTATAAAATAAACAGGTGTACAGGAGCGAATGGATGGATGTTTGTTGCGTGATGATGGATTTTGGTTGTGAGGAAAGAAAGAGTTTGTATGGAGGAAGTGTTAATGTGGGCGAAACGAGTATCGTGTATCAGGATGAGAATGTTGATGTGCACTGATGCTCTATGAATGTTTCAGGGGTTCGTGCTGCCTTATTTAATGGGATATAGCGTGATGTTATGTATGTATGTATGTAAAATCGACTATTAATGTTATTGAATTAGATTTTCTTCTGATAAATTTCAATTTAATAATTCAACCTTGTTATCTGACAGCAATTTGACAAAAAAAAACTGTTTTAAAATAAAATTACTCCACCTACGATATCATGAATTATTAAAACAGTTTTTCTTGTCAAATTACTAGGTAACAAGGTTTCAAGATAAACATAAATTTATCCGGGAAAATAGAAAGCTTTTGTGTAATTATAGTAGACAAACATGATTCTATATGGAGATTTTATACATGAGATGATTTATGATTAATAACATATTTGAAATGTGAAAGATGAAATGCGATGCTCATGACTGAGATAAATTTCTGCTACCTAATCGCAATTAAAGTCGCATTAATATATCCTGAGTGCTATTCTGTCCAAATTCCACTGTGTTCTCCTTCCATTTCCTCACTGCAGTATTCACGGTTTTCCTCGTTTGCTCACAGACACGGAATATGCATTTATAATTGTAATTAAATTAATTATTCCCTAATTACTGGACGATATTAATTATATTTCTGAATTGCTTTCAAGATTTTGAATCACGACATCAAACATAATATTCTATATTCATTTACCTTTTGCCTCTTCGTTATTGAGTTTACATGTAATTATACGAAGCGTATTTTTACTACTAAAAATAAAATAAATCAATATATCATCACGCTTTTATCCATTAGTGGATGTGGCACTATGATATAGCAGTTCTTGATAAGTGATATATTTATGCGCGTGAAGTGCGGTCAAATCACGGTTCCCAAAGATGCTAGTAGTAGCAAAAGAGTAATAAAAATCTGTAAGTCGGTTCTGGAAATCGAGCAGGTTCTTAAATCCACTGCCCAACAGTTTTTCATAGCTAGAACAATACATCCAAAAATAGTACATAAAGACGAAACTTACGAGTATTTGGGAATTTTGGATTCATCTTCCAAATAAATAAATAATCTTACTAGTGGCAGTTATAAAAATTTGTGATATATTAAAAATCTAATTTAATATTGCTAAACTCTATTTGCCTAAATACAAATCGGCATGCTGTCAATTCAAAAGGAATAATAAGGAACATAAGTTGATTTGAAATAGATAGAAAACTGAATAAATTTACTAACTCAGAAAGCTTCTGGGACAGTGATCAGTTCAACAACTGTTCCGGTTCTCTTAAAACGTGCCAATTACACAAAAATAAGAATAAAGAACGTAGACACTTGATGTAGTTTCGCAAAATTTTGTGAAACTACATCTAGTGTCTACGTTCTTTATTCTTATTCATAATGTTTCACCAAGTGCCAACGGCTCATACTTTTGAAATTACACAAAAATAACCTATCGGGTTACTTTAAAATTGCTAAATAAACGCACTTAAACATGTAAAAAAGAACGATGAAATTATTCATCATTTCAATTTGAAATAGAGAATAAACAATAAATGCTGCAAATAATGTAATTCTGTTTATTATTCCAATGTTATATCAGTCCCGTTTGACTTTATATACAGTTTATTATTCAAATTACAAATAACGTACTAACAACTGTCAGTATCTGCATGTCAAAATAGCATACTAATTCAGAAAGCACGTCATTATCCTTTATAATTAATTTAGTTTATGCTGAAATATGGAAATTACATAGAGCCATAGAACTAAATACCATTTATATGCTTTTATATGTTCTGATAACTATCCGTAGATTTACACAACATTATGCATTATTATTTCATTTTCTTAACATTCTCTAACTACTGTCATTGATGAATTAATATACCAAATGATTAATATTCTAATACACTCAAAAACAAAACTATACTATAGATACTTTGATGAAACTATCAGCTATAATATCCCATTGATGATAGAAAATAATTTTTAATTTATATCTTATTTATTAATACTAGAAGGGAATACTGGTAATTAATAATGAGTAAGCAATGCTTTGGTATTTACATTTTTAAATCATAACGTTCACTGTGGTGAATATTTGTCTAAATATCCTTGTAATGCGTTTAGGGACATATCGTCCCTTCGACTCTAAGTTTTTATTTCATGTAACTGCGGAAAATAAAATACTGGAATGTGTAGCACAGATATTTACCTCATCTTTATATTATAATGCCCTTTCTACTAAATAGTTGAATTTCTATTGTACATTCTGTAATTTTTTTCGTGCTTAGGAAATAAACTATACTCGTAGTACGAAAAAATTCAAGAGAGAGTAAACGAAATCCCCTCGAAAATACAAAAATTTTAGAATCTAAATGTTTCTAATCACACAGAGAAGAGTTATATTTAAATATATACGATGAGAAACTAAATGACCCTAATAAAATCAATTTAAAAAAAAAATAAGTTCCGCTGCTTACGTAGTTATCTTTAATCATACGAATCAAGAATAATTTAAAAAATTGCCACGCTATAGGGAAGTCCAATAAAGGACGATTAAGCTGGATTTATAATGAAGTAAGAGGTAATGCTGTTTATTTTTTTTAACGTAAGCGAATTTGGTGATTTATACTAAACGTACAAATTATTACCATCAATCAATCACATGCTATAATAGAATTTCGGCATCTTTCGTTTAATTTTGATATTTCTTGTAGGAACTTCGGTACTAATCCGTCAATTGTATATCATTAGATAATTAATATCTTTCGACGATTTATGTATATCTACTAATTATATAACTCTATTGATCTATCAGGTGACCAACTCAAGAATTATGTAAAAATGCTGACTTCTGGTTGGCCAGAGGTAGAGTATTTTAGATAAAACAAAGAGAAAGATGAAAGTTGGTTATCTCTTGCTTTGCATCTTTTACTTTGCTGCCTATTATACTTTCTTATTAATCATTACTAGCTGTAATACACTCCAAACTTTTTACGTTACCGATACCATTCGCGTTATCTCCTGCGTTACTGCATTATAGATTTAAATTTTAGACCCTTCAACGGAATAAACATTTTAAATTATTACAGTAGTTTATTAGATATATTTTGTTTAAAATATAGTAGTAAATTATATTGTTAAGTCTGTTCGACTCAATAGGGATATCGCCACATTTACCAGTTAAAAATCTCTAGAAATTCCATCCTCATCAGAGTCCGCCGCCCTCAGAGTGACGGAGCTCGTGGGCAGTGAACCGCAGCATGACACGAAGGCATCCACCATCCACTCTGGCTACTTGGCCACTTGAAACAGGAAACGGAAAGGTTTGCCGGTCATTGGCTTAATGGCGGCGCGCTTGGCCAGCGCTCCAGCTCCGGAGCCGACTCCGGCTCTCGGCGGGCTAATTGTCGGGCCGGGCCACACGGGAGATATGCCGGCTAATGGAAATGCTGCCGCGCGAATTTAACAGCGCCACCGCTACTTGCAGGAGACTGGAGACCGTCTGCTGCAATTACCTACTGAGTTTTAAAGATTTTTTTGTAGATAATCGTGGTTGGAAATCTACGTACGACATACTTAATTTAAATTTTATGCTGGACTGTTTAAGAATCGTAGATTCTAAAAATAAAACTACATTATGGTGTAGAGTATCTAGTGCAAAATGGAAAATTTAAACTAAATTACTGAAATCTTCAAGTTTTGTTCTACGACAGAGACTGACATAATTATGAGTTCATCACTGTGGATTTCGCGGTGTCACCAATTTAGCTTTAATTAAACTGGAGCTAGTAATTAGTCTTTAAATAAATTGAAATATTAGGCTTAATTTCAAAATAACTTGACAGAATAAATAACGACGAAATTAATCATAATTATAATAAATTTACAAATGAAAACAAAACCAAAAACATTTCCGATATACAGGGAAAATTTTAAGGATATACTAAGTGTCCTAAAAAAAGACTCACCCCTAAAACATTAAGTTAATAAACAAAAACTAAAATAAACAAATTTTGGTATTGAATTCACGACATAACTTTATGTTCAAATATCTCTATTCTAAATTCGCATAACTAATGTTCATTACTTCTTTTTTTTATAAATGCACAAGATATGAACGCAGTCATGTATTTTAGAAAAAAAATATATTTTGTACTTAACTCAAACTTTCCCGAATTCCCCTATCATTGACAGCTACTTTGAACTAGGAATTAACGGGGGTTACATTTATTGTACGTAACATAGATCATTTTACATTATTTTATAGTATCATTTAAGCACATTTCAGGACTATAAAATATTGTTTTATTATCACACAGTTATTAAAATTAGTTCATTATCGGGATTAATTCTATCCGTAAATGGTTAATGATCGCATAGATATCGTGGTCAGGATATTTTGTATTTAATGTAACACAGTGTATTATATTATTCTATTGTATTTATTCTCGACCTGAGTAAACATTTATATGTATTCGCATCAGTAAATATATTACATTAAATAACGTGTACTGTTACAATATATACATACAACATTTAATAAATAACTGTGGCACTAAAAACGTACACTACAAAAACTATATTCTAATTTTGCAAGTTTGAAATACTTTCTGCTGCATGGTGAGTATATAATACCCTTAAATTATTTTCCTCAAGTATAAAATACTCTGTATATGTAACAATATCCGTTTGTTTAAATCATTTGGTCTATAGAATTTGCTAAGTATTTTACTATAAATTTTTAGAAATTGAAGAACAGATGAGAGAATAGAATTATTTTAAATACATATATCATCACACATTTTATCCATTACTAGGTATGATATTTTGGCGATATAGGTGTCCATAAATGATAAATTTTGCGGATCAAGTACGGTTAGTGGTCGGCAAATCCAGATCTCCAAAGTGTTAGTGAAGATGTCTCACAAAGTCTAAATTGGTGAAAATTAGTTTTTCGATTATGTGAATCGATGAATATGTATATAAATATTAGAAACCCTTTCAAATAAAAAAAGATGATAAATGAAATTTATCAATATTCGGTTCCATTTTTATCTAAATTTGTAATAACTATTATTTATTCTCTGTATATAATAAATTCATTTTATTTGTTTTACTTTATACATTAAGTTATTTTCAAGAACATTCAACAATCTTAGATTGTTACAGATACCTATGTTTGTAATTTTATAAAATTGATCTTGCAGTTTATCTTTGGCAAATATTTTTGTCCTTGCACACCATTGTCGCTGCATACAAATTCCTTTCATATCAGCTCGTTCATCCCTATCATTCAGAATTTTTCATTTGCGTAACAAACCTTCAATAGTGTCCACTTATTCCTAGATCATTCGTACTCTTTTAAAAACTTAGGTATAGCTGTTTCTACAGTATTTTATTTGATTTACCTTCCATATGCCCAAACCACCTCCACTGACGCACATTCTATCTTCTAAGGACTGCTGTATAACTTTTTTAAGGTTTAATTTTTGCAATACAAATTTGAAGTAAAATTAATTCTAAATGATAGTTGTAATTTATGGTCTAATGTAATATATCTTATATACCTTAAAAATGGAGCTTGAGATCCATAAAAAAGTATATCTATACTAAAATAAATTCATATTTGAACACATTATATATAAAGGGGAGCAATAACGCATAACAGTAAACTCATAACGATGATCGAACCCCATAAAAATAATTCTCGCGTTCTCGACGCACAATTAGCGATTAGTAAGCCACGTGCATAGCAGAACACGTGTCGAGGGCGCAGTAAGATATCACGCGGCAATATCACCGCAGCTGGCGTAACTCCGGGACTCCAGGACTCCGGAATAATCCGAAGCGGGGTCCGTCTGACCGATAACTCAGCTTCCCAGTTCTCGCCTACGAAACGGCCGCTTTAATCTTTCGCAACCGACGCTTAGAAATGTGGAATAGGCTTTGGAAACACGGCCGTACTCGATGAAATATGTTCCCACCTTGGGGGAATTGTTTTATGAAATTATTACCGACCAACTTTTCATTCGGAAAATATGGTACAAATTAATTGCGCTATAATAGTCAACTGGAGATTTGTCATTATTGTTTTCAATTTCAATAAATGGAAAACATCAACAGTTTTGAATATTCAGAAACCCATGTTGTAGTCCAGCTAAGCTAAGAAACACAACTAAGTCTGAGTGATTCGGATTTCACTATAAACAAAAAGCAGATTGGGAACACACCAGGGAAAAAGTAAATGCTACATTTTCGTTGGTTTCATATTATTAGTTTACATTTATTTTTATTTATTTATTTCCTAAAGAATTTTAACAATTTAATAATATACTATGAAAGTTTTCGCATCTCACATAATAATATTTCATTTTTCTCTCCGTAAAATTAATTTAATATTAATATGCAATACAAAGAGCTTTTATTCAATTATTTTATTGGCACAGTTTTGCATCATCATCGTACATCAGATTTACAAATTTATAAATAAAAGTATTACTTTTATAACTAGTTTAACAAATAACTATAATAAAATTACTATCAATAAGAACATAATTAATGACAATTAAAAGTGACGGGTACATCAATTAATCCGAAACTAGATAAAATTGTAAGAAACAGTAGCAGAAGCTTCACGTAATTAAATCCAGACACTTATAAACAAATAAAGAAAAAAATAAAATTTTATTTATTTTATTTAATTTATATATCGGACCAACTACTAAGGCCATATGCCGATATGTCCTTTGCATGGTCGCCACGGGCGGGACCCGAACCCACGACCTTATGGTTGTGAGTCAGGCCCTCAACCCGCGCGACCATCACGCGGGACAAAATTTTATTATATTTATATTTATTTTCGTTTCGAGTTCACTATTTAAATTACCGCTACACTTTGATGAGCGAAGTAATATAGCTGCTCATTATTGCTAACTTTTTATCTGAAGAAATAGATAAATAGAGAGGCGATAAATAGATAAACTAGTGCCATTTTATCCGACAAATGGTGTAAAATTCATATCAATTGTAGATCAAATAAGTGAATTATAACCAAAAGGAACATTTTTGTAATGAAACGCTACTTTGAAGATTGTTATTTTGATTATAACTCACTTATTTGATATTCAATTGTTTTTAGTAGACTGCTATACCTGTTTTTTATTTTTTTATGAAACTACATGATAAACTACAAGAATCGGTGAAAACGCAGGCTAGTAAATTCCTTATATTACCTAGAAGATTTATATCGGGATTGTGATGTCACATATATGTTTCAGTGGTACTTCTTTCATTCAAAAAGTGCAAATAATATACTATTTAATTATTGAACACAAATCTAAATATGTTAAAAATAATATTTTATAGTAATTGAAAATCCAACAAAAGAAAATTATTTTAATAGCACATACATACGACAAACAGTTTGAGATAATGATGACGTCAGACAAATATGTGGAAAAGAATTGTCAAACATTTTTCAGTATCAAATAATAAAATAAAACCGATTTTCATGAAATTGTATTTCAGTGTCCGCAGAACTAGGTATCAAATACGTGAAATAGAATTCTTATTCTACCTCTTGATTCCGGATCTGTATTCCTGAGCCCTAACTCTCCTGGAAACTCTCTCCTCTCCTCGTTACTGGGTTCACGCTAACGTATAATGCCATGCTGAATATTACTACGCTGCGCGTTCTATAAATGGGACAGTTTCATTAGGTAAAATTCGCGTTGACGCCGCTATCTGCTCCGTATGATAAGTTCATTACGGTGCGCACCACTGCCCCCAATCGGCTGTTGGAGACGGTGAACGGGAGACGGGGGACAGAGATGGAGACGTGAGACCTCCATGTTATGTTAACAATGGCGGAACAAGAGTTATGTTTACTGCGTGAAAGTAGTAAGACTACATGTGAAGAATAGTGAAAGAAAGATATTAAAATAATAAAATTATACATTACATTTGCCATTTTGTTCAGATTTAATTTATATGAAATAGATCACTTGTTTGACATTCTATACGATTGGCCTACTTCGCTTTTTTGTACTAATTAGTAGAATTACTGATTAGGATTCAGCTTCTTAAATCAGTTTGTTCATTTCAGTTAGTTACATGGTTCTGTCAGAACTGTATATAACTAAGGATATCAGTTTTTCCTTGCGTAAAAATGTGCAATAAATAATTATCTTTGTCCGTAAGTACGGTGGTGTGTATAGCAATATGGAATTCGAATCCGGAGATCCCGAGTTCGAATCTTACTCAAACTAAAATTATATAAACTACCACACTACGGCTTGGTGAGTGCGGACCCTGTGTTGAAATTGGGATTAAATTCCTGTTGTACAAAGTAACAAATAAAAAAATTAAAATAAATAATAATCATTAATAAATAGAATTATAATCTCATTTCTGGAAAATTTCGTGTTTTCGGTAATTCAAAAATGGATCAGATAAAGGAAGAAATTCTTTGGTGCTTTAATCAAATAGAGATATTTTTTGTATTCTATTTCAGGGTTCGAAATTAAAAATATCACGAATTGGAAAGCTACAAAAATATTGTGCGACTAAATGAAAACTCACTTCTTACTTAATACACTTTTAATTCTTATAAATAAATTTACACTTTTCACTACAGTTAAAATAACCTCTGTGGCTCCTTCTGCATTCACATTTTTTGGGGCTGAGATTTGACGATTGGTAACCGCACTTCATGCGCAAAAATATATCACTTGCCGTGATCGCTTTGGCAGAGTGCCACAGCTAGTAATAAAAGGCGCGATTATTTTTTTTTATATTTAGAAATTTATTTTCAAACAAAAATAATAAAACAAATAAAATAAATTTCAGATTCCAGAAAAAAAAGTTATTTACCACAGTTGCAAGAACTTTAAATTTGCTCGGGTACATTTCAAGTTCTTTATTTGCAAAATATATTTAATTAGATAATATAGTACTCGTACCTACTTACTTTTCGGTTAATGTCTGATTTAGAACAACTTTTACAAGAGTCGAATAAACATCCAATATTCCATTATATTTGAAATAATTCATTTTATAATCTGTAGATAAACCGTAATACAATTTTTCCAAGAAATAAATATCATTATAAATTTATACATTTGATTGTACCAGTGTTTATTCAACTGTTGTACAAACGGTCCTTAAAAGTAATAGAAGCCATCTTTACATAATTCAAATGATAGTTAATAGAAACATAGATTACATATTATCATTAGTCAAATTAATAGTATATTCTGAAAACAGACAGCGATGTTACCATGGTTACAATTTTACTGTTACCATGGTAAATAAACAGAACATACCGCAAATATTTTAGATGTTAGCGAAACAGTGAGTATAATATTGCTTGTTTTGAAAAATAGGTACATAATCTTGTATATTGTAATATGGAACCGACATGCAGTATTGTTTAACCTGTCATGAAAGGAGAGTAGATAAAGCTTAATTACAAGCCTGGTTTCTTTTCGTCCGCAAATACCTAGCTCTAAATTAATGAAAAACTCGTACATTAACATACAGAATTGAATAATACTGGCGGCTCCAACATTTTCAAAGGATTAAAATTTTGTGGAATAAATTCAAGTGTACCCTGATGAAAACCGAAGGCGTAGAAAGCAGGGAAACTGAAATGGAAAGTTTGTGCCGGAAAATGTAAGGGCTTTGCAGAGCGAAATGAGAAGCAACGTAGGTGTATATGTTTACTGATCGCAGATATCGTGGAGAACAGCGATTGTTCTTTTTGTTAGCACTCTCGCAGGGAATGACTTCTAATTAAAATGTGACAGGTCATTTTATATTCCATTCAAGTGTGTTGCTGTCTTAATTAACCGAGCCTTGTCGCAGCCGACTGAAAGAGAGCTTGTTTTCAACTGGAATACATTAACTTGTATTCGCATTTCGACTACGTTTCCAATGAGCTGCACTTGAATGCTTTTATGTTTGACTGTAATTAAAAGTAATTGATGCATTCCGATCATGCAATATTATTCATTTATTTACTTGAACATTTAAAAACAAATACAAAATTGGTACTTAACGATATTACCGGATTTCATTGTACTCCAAATCAAAGAAGATCAGCAAGACATTGTGGTATGACTTGGAGAGAAGCCGTCATGTTGTTTTTATTTAAACTCTTCTTTGTTTATAACCAATACACGAACTTCAGGCCTTTGTAATACCAGATAAGCCAACGAATTATTAATTTCTAAATATACAACCTGTAACTTATATATTCTAACTAAAATTTTCAATCAGTTAGCTAATAATTTAAAATCAATTTCCAATTTGAATACTTTCAAAATATAAATTAAGGAAAACCTCATAGAAAATTGCTTTTATTAAATTAATGAATAACAAAATTGCTACTTTTTAATGTTATTTTTATTTAATAAATTTTTTAATGTGCTATTTTTTTTGTTAGCCGGATAAATTTATTAGGAAACTTGTTAGGAGTTGACACTATCAGCAGTTAAGCTATGAATTTAATATACCAACTTCATACAGAGTGTTTTTATATTTCGGAAAAAAAGTAAAGGTTATGATGTACAAAATTCGCAAACTTAATAACATGATCCTTGGGGTGTACATTTTTAGATTTATCTGATATCTAATAAATCAATTGACTATTGTTGTATTTATAATTATATTTTAATTATTAATATATTGGAAATAAGCACTAAACCAGTGGTACTAAAATGTTTACTTAAAGAAAATCACCCTTAATCTTACGAATTTTGAAATAATTATTTTTGTTCTACGATCAGTTGATCTTTTGTAATGAAGACTTGTTTAACAGAACCTGAACAGACTCTTTTTTTTCATGGTCTACTAATTTTCCGGGAAAATATTTTACTTTGGTTCTAATTCAATTACCCTTTAATAATCATGTATAACAAGTAAGGGTTTACCTTCAAGTTATGTCTAGTAATGCAAAAAAAACAAAACAAAATTATAAGATTTGATATCATTTTCATGATTTGCTCTGTGATTAACAAAATTGTTCAATTACAAATTGGCAAAATGTTTTTATTTCAAAATACCTAAAAAATTTGAAAAGGAATATTATAAACTTGGTTTAAAAAAAAAACTGAAATAAAGGAATCTAGAATGAACAAATAGACAACCTATCAAACTACATAACTCGTTCTCTGTTGCTAATCTAGTATAAACAATAGAATATCAAGCCGAAAGTTATACTCATATGTGTATAACTTGTAAAGAGAAATTGATTTAGAATCTTATTTGGCAAGAAACCGAAGTTAAATATTTTTTCGGAAAATTAGTATGTCTTAGAAAGAAAAATAGTTTGCGCTATTTTATAGATCAGGTTCATCAATAAACTGTTTTGTATTTCTAATATTTCAGAATACATAAACTGGACAATGAAAAATCAGCCAGTCTGTATACGAACCTTCAATTTTTTCTCTAAGTATAGAAACAAGATAAACCAAACATTGCAGTATCTGTACCACAGTCACCAAAATAAAGAATACTTTGCTGTAAAATCAGATTGTAGAATTTCTGGCTGGTTAGTCGTAGGATTTTGGAGGCACGACGAGGTAAAGGCCGCCATGCGGTATGTTCGAGAATCATTTACCACAACCGTGACGGCGGCGGACGACGCTAACAAACCGTTCACCTCGATACCGTAAACGAGTCATCGCTTGCGGAGACAACTGGCCGGAAAATTGGGGTCGCCATTGAGCACAGATAACTCTACCCGGACTGCCCATAGTCCGGAGCGCACGGTCTGGACTCCGGACGTTGCGACTCGTGACTCGTGAATCGTGATGCTGATACTAGCACGTCAGTGTCGCGAGCACACTTTTAAGCTGAGAGGTGGAAGTTTTTGGAACATGTTTATTTATTCTTTTTGAATCATGAGTTGAGAAGAAAATATATCGTCGAGTTACTGCCAAAAGAAATACTCCATTTTTGAAAACAAATAAAAGTAAATAAAAATCCATAAAATATATACTAACAAAACAAGAAAATTTTAGTAAAATTTTTAAGTACAATAGGCTACATGTTTAAATCCTTCTCCCCCTCCCACTGAGAATAAATAATATAGCTTAAACTACAAATAATATTTTATTATTTTTTATATTACTTTCCATTTCTAGTGTACCCGTTACGCTGAGCGATATTAGCAGCATAATATTATTTAGTAAGTATATTGGATGAAAAAATTGAGAGACGGATAAGTAAGATAAGTAGTAGCCTTTTTCGACAAATTTTGTGTGTGCTTTTCGCTCTTTTTACCTCTACTTCGGCTTTGGAAAAATGTCTTCTATTTTCTAGAAAATTCATTTAAGAAAAACCTTGCTCACTTTCATCCGATAAATGATTCTACTGGATATATTTTGATTCTACTGCATATTATATTCTATTAAAGATACGTTTGCAAGTTTCTAATTTTTAATCCATATTGACATAAATGACTTAAAATACTGACCTGATAAAGTAAAATTACGATATTAAACAATTTGTTTTCCAGAGCAACTTGTTTTTTTTTTAATATTAGCCATTTTATAGCGTCTGAAATTTATACCAAAACTTATGGGGCATACGTTATTACAATAAGCTAGTGCCATCATTCAAAAAGTCATACAATAAATAGAAAATATGGCCTATAGTCGGTTTCATCAACAAAAGTTAAATTTTAAACTTGGTTTAAATAAACAACATCACATCGAATGAATGACAGCAAAGTCAATTACGAGTGTACCATTTCAAATGTAATTTTGTTTTGCTTTTATTTATTTAAACCAAGTTTAAAATTAAACTTTTGTTGGTGAAACTGGCCCCTGGAGTTATTAAATTTATAAATTATTTAAATTTTTTGTCGGTACACAACATTTGTGCACCATGGTCATTAGTACTTATTCAGTCCACAGAGGCCACGTTGCGTATGTATAAATAAAGTTGTTTGCAAAACAAATATTTCGTTTTTATTATATTACATTTTATAATAAATTCCAAAATCAAAATTTAAAAGCATGGTGCGTCACTTCTGGTGTGCACAGGGCATCAACGTCAAATGCTTCAGCATTATGTCCAAACACTAGTAAATCATATCCTATTGGTTTCAAGTTGATAAATAAAATAAATATATCATCACGCCTTTTACTTATTACTGGATGTAGCATCCTGCCGTAGCAGATCTCGGTAAGTGATATATTTCTTCGCGTGGAGTACGATTACCAGTTGTCAAATCATGGCCTCCAAAGATGTTAGTGGAGAGAGAGCCACAGGGGTAGATTTAGTTTGGTGAAAATTAAAAAAACAACAAAGACAAATTTAATTGACCATTCACTTGGTGAAACTAGGTTTATTAAAATATTAAAATAAACAATGTGAGACTTAGCTAAGTGTTTATTTTAAAATTTTATTGTTGAAAATTGTTTGTCGGCAGTGAAGATTGAACCAGGGTTCTCAAGATCCACGGGCCGACTCGATACCACTGAGCCATCTACCTCATATTTTTCAAGTTTATAAGTCTGATAAGAGACCGTGGCCGGAAAAAAATCTGAGCTAGTGAATATTGTTTGGCACCGTGGTTGTTGAAAACGAAAAAATAATACTAAGATGGGGCGTGTACCATGGCACTTTACGTGTTAACAAATGCATAAGAAAGACACAGAATCATTTTCATTCATCTCAATCCAAAACTCAAAACATGTGAAATAGAGTGAAATCCCTCATTGCGAATACTTCTTTTAATCTGATTCAAATATGAAAGAACTTTTTCTATCAAAATCAATGTATTTCAAGTGGTACTTGTCTCAAATAAGTTTGAACAACTGTTTATAAAACATGTTATCTAATATATCGTTTGTGTATTAAATTTATCCAGATATATCCAAATGTGACAATATGAATCTTTGAAATATTAATTGAGCATTTATTCATAATCCTGCAATTAATCGTCACCAAACATGCATACCCTGGCACACCTTTACGTAAATATATCTCGCAAATATTAAACTTGCCTAAACAAATTATTACTTACATATTTACATACACACCAAAACTACTATTACAACAAAACAAAATAAACCAAATTTAGTACGCATGAACCTAAAGCTTATTATCTCCCATTGTTGTATTAAATACACAGTCTCGCTATATTTATCCAAGATTTCCAGATAAACTGACTTGGTTTACTGCGTCAAACGTGTGTGAATCCACAGTTTCGTTCCCGTTTTCTCCCGACGCAACTTAAAAGAGACGCGAAATGAAAAAACCCAACACATACGATGATAATCCAAAGAGTTTTATCAATATTTGCCATCTAAACCTCTATAAATTATGCAGTGTTTGTGCTACGTTCTTGCGGCGTGCGCTTAGCACACCAAAGCGTTGCCCGAAGCTAACGTTATGTAACGTTGCGCTTATGCGTTACTTCGTTTTGTTGTGTTTAAATTTTCTCTAATTTGTGGCTAGTTGTTATTGAGCTACTTAAAATGAACGTGTATTAATTAACGTTATACAGTTTTAGAAAGTTTTAATTATTAAGTATTCATTAAGCTATAATTTTTTTATACTTTTGTGACTTCAGACTTAAAGACATGTGGACCTCAAACATGTAATGGAACATAAAACGTTACTTTTAAAAGAAATACTCGTATATAAACAACTGCATTAAGCGGGCAAAATTGCGGTAGCAGGCTGTACGACTTGAATTCTTCATATCACCTTGACATCAATTTAAAGACAATATGTGTAACAAAGCAATGAAAATAAACAATTAATATGGAAAAAGTTGATCAAAGGATGAATACAGACAACAGCCAGAGAGCTCAGTTTACACTGGGAATGAAAACATCCTTTGTGCAGGCTTTTACAAATGGTTTCAGCTCATTAATAACTGGTTAATTATTCACGTAAGCAATTTCTTCATAAGAACGTGCGCCGAGAGAAGAAGAAGAATACTCAACATACACATACTTAAAGCAATGGTGAAGACTACATCCGCAAGTCCTGATGAAATGCTATAGAAAATCATGTACAATACGTCTCATCTCGCTGGACAGCTTTTCATACAAACTGTTATTCATTTTTAAATTGATTTTTTTCCACGTTTAATAGAATTGGAAATGGGTCATTTAAACTTTGACTCTCAACTACATACCTACTTTGATAAAAAACACTCAATGAAATTTTTCAATAAAATGCAGTAACGAAATTGAAAAACTAAAATATATCTATATTTGTTTAATACGAGTATTTGTACAAAATACTGTAATCTATACTTCAAAAGATCTCTTTTAAGCGTGATTTTAGTTCTGTTTCATTTACGGTTATTTTGGAGTTATTGGTAAAAAGAATAAAAGCTCTATAGAGCTATATACGAATTATATATAATTCGTATATAGCCTAAAGATTTAGACAAAATTACACTTTAATTAATTTTCTGGGTTTAACTTTTTATTTACCGTTACTTGCGCTATATTAATATTTTATTTGTCACACGGCTCACTTACATTAGTTCAGTTAAGACCACTGGACTATTTGAAATAAACAATCTGGTTTAGGGTTGTGCATTTGACCAGTCAAATATTTTTCGGTCAATTGACCGACTATTTGACCGGTCAATTGACCAAGAAACATTTAATAAAAATCACAATTAAAATTGTAATTTATCTATATAGTACTGTTTACTACATCCAATATTACTAAAAATGAAAAACCAACAACAACAAATAAACAAAACCACATAAAATTCAAAATAAAGTAAAAGACGCAATGAAATGAAATAATATGTATTTATTTTATTTGTAAAGTAAAGTAAGCAAATTCTCCAGAACCCAGAATACCAAACTAGATATATTCATGTAATAATAGTAAGTATCTATTTCTATTGAACAACAGATGTCGTGGCGGTTCCATTTAGATTATTTGACCGTTTTTTTTTTGGCCGTCAAATATTTTTGGTCAATTGACCAGTCAATTGTCCGGTCAATTGACCACGGCACAACCCTAATCTGGTTACTAACTTAGAAAATCTAGTACATAGAAAGCAAAGTAATAATTAAATATATTGAGCAATAAGTAATAAATTGTCAACGGCCATGGCACAACTCGTTGATACTGATCCAAGCGATAACGCGAGTTAAGCAACGTTGCGTGCGGGGAGTATTTGGATGGGTGACCGTCCAGAGAAAAACCCGCGTTGCTGTTGACAAAAAGACCTAAAACGCGGATCAGGGCGTAATGGCGGCATATGACCTAAGTAGTTGGTCCGCCAAGAAGCCACAAAAAAAAAAAAAAGTAATAAATAATTTGTTTGAACTGATTGTTAATAAGTTTGTCGTATTATAAATTCAAGATAATGTAATATAAAAATATTGGTACCTAGTAAAAAACAATGAAATGCATTTGGTCTTGATGACATATTGCCGAAATAAAAATTATTTAAAGTGACAGATACTAATGACATTGGACACCTGATACAATAGGCCTGGTACGCAGTGGTAATAGGTTGTCACCAGCTCAGGCCGGAATGTGTTATGTTGGCAGAAATGCGCGTGCGTATTCCACCCCCACACCCACACAAACGTATGATTAATAAATGGGCCGCTCGTAAATCATCTCTGAATACACACGCAATTAAACTTTGTATCCTAATCTTGCTTGGCGCTGACAAACCGACAAACCGGCAGTCAGCCAGTGTTGAAGCGCGTGGAGTCGTTCGCATAATTGAATTAAATCAAAGCTAATAATATGAACTGATGATTGACACTGATGCGTAGCTGGCTGTGCGCCCCATAGATCCTATTATCGCGAGGCAATTGCATTAATTGCTGTTTACTGTTAGCTCTTTGTGCGAGGGCACAACCGATGCCGACGCTTTGCGTAGTTGCGTCACTGCGTTCGCTTGTTTATTAATATGGACGGTACACTGTATGCAGTATTTAACTTATTGTTGAATTATTAGGTTAATGTGATGTAGAAGGCAGGTTTACTATGTGCATATATGATATTTAAATGTCAGGATCGAAATCAATAAGTAATATATCATCACGTCATTTTACCAAGAACAAATTTACAGTGACCTACAAGCTCTCCTTCAATTTCATCAATGTAAAATTTGTCTAAGTTCACTGGTGTAGTCAGAACTTCTAATTAGGGAGGATTTAAAATTTAGAAAAAATAATCCCTCGATCTCATTGAAGATTATAATACACACTTGTCCAGAGTGTATACCGTAAGAAGGCTATCATTGCTAACTTTTTAATTAAAGAGATAGAGAGAGCTTTAAATAGGTAAAGTAGTACCATTTTATCCGCCAAATTTAAGATGTAAAATTTAAACAGTTGAAAAACCAATAAGCGGTTTCTTTTATTTGTTACATTAAAATTACATTTGACTTTTAGCTTTAGAAGTTAAGCTTAAAAAAGTTAGCAGATGATATTAAATGGCATTCCAATAAAAAAAAATTATATATATATATATACATATATTCGTAGTAACTCGCTTATTTGTCTTCAATTATTATACTGTTAAATTTATCGTAAAAAGGACAGTACTTTGCCCATTTAACTGTTTCTGCATGTCTTCAACCAAACTTCATAGTTAGAAATGGTGAGCTGCTAATTTCGTTCACTAAACTGTAGCGGGAATATATGTGGTATACTAGAAACGGAAAGTATAAATTTTTATTTTTTCTGGCATTATTTTCAGATACAGTTATATTGCTGATTCTTAATGGGTTGTGATTCAGTCTCATATCCTTCGTATACGCGCCAAACAGGAATAAGATTATTTTGGAACGTGTTTCTCACAAAAATCTTGATTATGTCATTCGAAACGCACGCTCATTTCAGAATCTCAGAACTTTAATCTATCTATCTTAACTTTAATTATTATTTGCAAATCTGGAGTCCAATTTACAACAAATAAGTTGAATCTTTTAAAGCAAATCTGAAAAAAGGTATAAAATTTAATTATATTAAGCGCTGCCAAGCTTATCCTAATATTGGGTTTAGTTATAACAATTCCTTGATTGAATTCGGCTCTTTATCTATGGGTTATTGTAGATTAATGAAATCCAATTTATATCTATTTAAAATTATTATTAGTAATTGTAGTTAATTTTTTAAGTTTGATTTGCAATTGTTTAATTTCTTTTTTGTTCTAATTTGATATTTACTTATAAATAAATAAATATATCATCACGCCTTTTACCCATTACTGGGTGCTGCACTCTGCCGTAGCAGATCTCGGTAAGTGATATATTTCTTCGCGTGAAGTGCGGGTACCAGCCGAAAAATCACGGCACCCAAAGATGTTAGTGAAGGGGAAGCCACAGGGGTAGATTTCATTTAGTGAAAATTGTTTGTCGAATGTGGAGATCGAACCAAGGTTCTCAAGATCCACAGGCCGACTCGATACCACTGAACCACCTACCCCACTGATATATATTTATGCTTATATTATTTGTAATTCTGATTATCGTTAGTATATATATTTTTCACGGATATTATATTGCACCTAACTAATTCCTCTGTAATTCAGATATTTAATCCTGTAAAGTGAATTATTTTAAGTAAATAAACATTTATTATTCAAATTTTAAATAAGTACAAAACTTCATTTTTTAAATTTGTTTCTGTATTATAATACGAGTATATTAGTATCTTCACCACATTTCACACATAAGATAGAAAACAAAATTTAATATTTTATAATATTCTACGAATAAAAAAAGAAATTCAGTTAGCATATTGAAAAGATAGTTTAAAAAGGTGTTGGCTTGTGTTCTAGATCTTTCGGATTTAATTACACTTGTCATATTTCAATACTAAAAATAAAACTAGCGGTTACACTGAACTCCGTGAACCTTAATAAAAGATTCACAGTCATACGACAATTTACAATCAATGAAAGTATCCATATCTTAAGCTCGTCAATTAACCAAGTATGTAATTTTGAATATTAGAAACATGAGTTTTTTCCTTCTAAAGTTGGTAATATTTAAAATAATTGAAATGTCTTGATCATACACATGAATGAACTTATTCTCTAAACAAAATTATGTAAAAATTGATTGAAAATTGCAAGATAGCGAAATTTATTTTTTTGCCTAAAATTGGCAATATTTTAAAACAATTCAAATTCGATTAGTAAAAAAAATTGGTTCAAATCGATTGAAAAGGAAGCGACCGACAACCTACGACTAAGGTAACAAAATACATACGTAGGTCTATCCACCTGAACTAAATTGGAATTCATAATCTAGGAACTCTGTCCAGGATATCTACATGCATTTTTTTTATTTTTGCTAATGATACAGACACTGTACACATCACTTAAGCTCGTAACTTTTAGAATCGATGAGATAAACAGGGTTCGAAGATATATATCGATCGATATATATCATGATATTTATTTTGATATATATCGTCATATTTTTGCAATGATATATATCCATTATATAAAAATATCAAATAGTTTTTGAGATATAGCCTCCGGAGAAGTGAAATTTTTCGAATTTTTCAGTTTTTCTACTTTTCCGAGGCTATATCTCAAAAACTAAATGTGATATGAAAACGCGCTCAACGGCATTAATTTTCTCGTGCTTCAGTTAACTTATAAACATAGTTTCAGCAATTTTTATTTTTTTTCAATTTTCCGCCAAAAAAATCGCAAAAAACTGTTTTTTAACATTTTCTCGAAAACCAGAAGTCATATGCATTTGAAGATTGCACCACTGGATTCAGTGGGTCAAAATACATATGTATGTAAATTTTCGTTTTAATAATCCTACGATTAAGGATTTTTGGTAAAATTGAATTAAAATCTGAAAAAACCAAAGGGGTACCCCTTAGGAAATAATTAAAAATATTAAATTGCATAAAATTGTATGAAAATTTGCTTACAAGTCAATTCGGACACGGGGAATTCAACGCCGTTGAGCGCATTTCCATATCTTGTTTAGTTTTTGAGATATAGCCTCCGGAAAAGTGAAATTTTTCGAAGTTTTCAGTTTTTCTACTTTTCCGAGGCTATATCTCGAAAACTAAATGTGATATGAAAACGCGCTCAACGGCATTAATTTTCTCGTGCTTCAGTTAAGTTATAAACATAGTTTCAGCAATTTTTATTTTTTTTCAATTTTCCGCCAAAAAAATCGCAAAAAACGGTTTTTTAACATTTTCTCGAAAACCAGAAGTCATATGCATTTGAAGATTGCACCACTGGATTCAGTGGGTCAAAATACATATGTATGTAAATTTTCGTTTTAATAATCCTACGATTAAGGATTTTTGGTAAAATTGAATTAAAATCTGAAAAAACCAAAGGGGTACCCCTTAGGAAATAATTAAAAATATTAAATTGCATAAAATTGTATGAAAATTTGCTTACAAGTCAATTCGGACACGGGGAATTCAACGCCGTTGAGCGCATTTCCATATCTTGTTTAGTTTTTGAGATATAGCCTCCGGAAAAGTGAAATTTTTCGAATTTTTCAGTTTTTCTACTTTTCCGAGGCTATATCTCGAAAACTAAATGTGATATGAAAACGCGCTCAACGGCATTAATTTTCTCGTGCTTCAGTTAAGTTATAAACATAGTTTCAGCAATTTTTATTTTTTTTCAATTTTCCGCCAAAAAAATCGCAAAAAACGGTTTTTTAACATTTTCTCGAAAACCAGAAGTCATATGCATTTGAAGATTGCACCACTGGATTCAGTGGGTCAAAATACATATGTATGTAAATTTTCGTTTTAATAATCCTACGATTAAGGATTTTTGGTAAAATTGAATTAAAATCTGAAAAAACCAAAGGGGTACCCCTTAGGAAATAATTAAAAATATTAAATTGCATAAAATTGTATGAAAATTTGCTTACAAGTCAATTCGGACACGGGGAATTCAACGCCGTTGAGCGCATTTCCATATCTTGTTTAGTTTTTGAGATATAGCCTCCGGAAAAGTGAAATTTTTCGAATTTTTCAGTTTTTCTACTTTTCCGAGGCTATATCTCGAAAACTAAATGTGATATGAAAACGCGCTCAACGGCATTAATTTTCTCGTGCTTCAGTTAAGTTATAAACATAGACAGGGTTCGAAGATATATATCCATTATATAAAAATATCAAATAGTCTATAATAAATACAGTATACCTCTCATTATTACTTTCATTAATTCTGTTAAAATTATATTCTAAAGATAATTCTTACTTTACTAGCTTTTGACTAACTTCACATCAACGACATAAATCCAAATTGTGTGCCATTTGTGATGTCATTAACGGCAAAGTCTGAACCATTTCTAAAATTTTATTTGGTACTCATTTTGGAAATACAAATCCTTTAATATGGTGGAAAAGTGTAACTATCAATGAGTCAGAGTGGCCAAATAAAAGTACATTTATTGAACTATGTGAACAGTTACACACTGCTGTAACAGCAACAGCAGGGCTGGAACGATATTTCTCCACTTTTGGCATTGTCCAATCTCAATTACGTAATCGTCTCGGTAACGCCAATGCCGGTAAATTAGTTTTTATGTTTAAATATTTAAACCAAAAAGAAACTACAAAAAAAAACTAATTTAGATTGGATTTGGCCAAGTGAGTCTATCTGCAACGCTATGTTCAGGAAGTTCATCAGAAGATGATGATTTGCCCCTATTTAGGATATAGGATTATTAAAATATTCTTACTATTCTTAGTACTATATAATATTTGTGTATCCATTCAATGTATATTTACTTTTTTTCATTACCTATGTTAATTTTTTATTTAGGAGTAATAATTTATTTTGTATTTCCTATTGTGATAATATATGTGTACAAAAACTAAAATTAAAAAATAAATATCCAAAAAGTGATATTTATCTGATATATATCCTATATATCAGATATTTTGATATTTATTATAAATATCATGATATTTACGAACCCTGGAGATAAATAGCTGATACTGACACATACAAAATTATCAATATGTAATCGCACCGAGATTTGTGCAAAAGCAAAATGCTACACCGAGAAAAAGATAAAATATAAATAAATAAATATCGAGTGTAGTTATTAGCTATCAAATTACGGTCGCTAAAGAACATAATGAAGGGGTGAAAATAAGTATACCGGCTACGGGAATCGAACTCGAATTCTCAAATTCGAATTCAGTACCACTGTTCGGCACATTGTTACTGAATCATAAACAAGTAGAAAGACGTGATGATATGTTTTATGTATGAATATGGAACAAAAAGCTTAATGAAAATAAATGTAAATTTGTTTAATAATTTCTCCGATTACAATTTGAAATTTCCTGGCGCGAAATGCAAACAGAGTAACGTACGTAATATAATCAAACGCCACCACAATTTAATGTAAGCTAGTAATAATATTAAGCCATGCGATGTGTAAATTAAAATTTTGAAAAATGTCAACACGTTAATTAGCGCACACGTATTCGATTACATTCTGTTGGCTTCGTGAACATGCGCTAACGTACCGCGTTCGACGTTCCACAAGGCTGGCCACTGGGATCGAGGGTGGCATCGGTGGCGGCAGCGGGCAGCGAGACAGCTCTGCCGCCGCCAAAACCTGCCTGCGAATACTAATTAAAAGTTGATTGCCTCTCGGATTACAAGTTACGGGAATGGAATTCTCGGCCTATCTCTGGTCACAACTTCCACAATCCGGGCTAACCGCTACTTTGTTCTTTGGGATCATTTCTACGTTGAGTAGTTTCATACAACGAGATGCACCAATGTTTAACACTTACTTTTAGTAACCTTTATTAGTTTATTTATTTATCATTTAGCACTACAGGAACTTATTCAAATTATAACAGGATGCTTACAGCTTACAATGGTATCTGAACCACTCCGACACATTCATATTTTTTTGGATTTAGAATAAAGTCAGTGAGATTTGAAATCGAAACTGCTACTTACGAGACGAAATTTGTAATAAAATACGACGGGCTGTAAAATAAATAAATACATGAATATATATTATTTATTTATTTATACGACCTTAATCTAAATTTCAGTATAGGGTCCTGACTTACCGAGCCGAAGTATGAGAGTTCATATATTTTTCAGCTTGAGTGGAATTCGAACTCAAAATCTTGCAGGTAATCCCGATCATTTTAAAAGGATCTGTTACAACATTGGCAGTAAATGACAGTTAATATAATATATATTTGTGCAAATTCTTCTGTGATATTGATATAAATATTACCTTTACTAGGATATGTATATCCTTTTTTTATATAAGTTATAAAAATAATTCCATCAGGTAAGTAACAAAGGAACAGTTATGTTTGAACAGTTCGTCTATAAAATATTGTTAGTTTATGAACCTTAAAAAGTTTGTGCACTTCTGATCTTTATAGTTACTATATTATTAATAATGTATAAAATACCGGATCTAATTCAACTTTCATAATTTAGAAACTTTATGATTACTCCTTGATTAGATTCTATGTAAAGAAATTTCTCAAAAAATCTATTATAAACTTTATAACTCCTAACCTGAAAGATCAGCTTTTGACCCGTATTTATTCTAAATTTTTACTCTAATTGAACATCACGAAATTCATACAATTAGTTACTTATGTAAAATTATACATGGGTGAATAGACACTGTCGTAATCATCTTAATTCGCTTCATTCAAAGCAGTATTCCAAAACATTCTACTTGTCATTTTTATGCACTAATCTTTTTTCATCTTCTACTTCCCTCATTCAGAGTATACTCATATGTTATTTATGATTTGAAATTCACAACAATTTTATATGAATATTATTTGATTTTTTCTGTTTTTTGTTGAATAACCCTACTTTATTTTTATTTTACATTTACTCCTTTTATCTTTTGTAAGATGTTTTACTTATTGTTAACATTTGTTTTTTCATTGCTTATCAACACTTTATTTTGATGAGCAGTAAAATAAAATAAAATAATTTGTAACTACAAAATATAAATTTCGTCACATGTACTTTGTATGTTGTATGGTATAGTGTGATTATTTATGAATAAATACACGTACGAATATATCTTTATTATTTACAGACACTAAGTCGATTTTCAGTAATATTTTAGGTTCACAAGCTAATTCCGTAAAACGTCAACAAACAATTTAATCTTCGCAGAGACTTAAATCTGTGAAACGAGTTGAAAATTAAACTCTGCCATAGGTAAAAGTAAGATCGATAATTTTAAATACTCGGTTTAATTTACAGGATTTACTGCCTTTCCCAAAATAATAATTATTCATAAATTTAATAGGTGTTTAACTGAAGAACAAAAGCAGATTCCAGCATTATCTAAACGCAGCAGGCATCAGCCGTGATCGCTTTATCAAATGTATACCATCTCCATACGTGCTTCCGGTCGGTTTCACCGCCACGTCACTCACACAGAGGTGGAACAATAGCCGGGAAAAAGGGCAACTCTATCTGGAGCATTATCTGCACTGTAACATGGGTGCTTCTACACAACCGCATTAAAACTGACACGTGGAATATACATACATTTAAATAAGATCAGTTCATTACAATCATAACTATTCTTCGAAATTTCCGGTTTGCAAATTAAAATTTATAGTATAAATTTAGCAAATGTTTAATAGAAACTTTTACCTTTAAAAGTAGCACTGGACCTGAAAATAAAAAATAAAAACATTAATGTTAAACGAAATAAAATTAAAATTCATATATCTCATTAACACTCGGAGGTCAATGAATTTTTAATACGTGTGTATATATTATAAGTTGATAATGTAACCATCTTTGTATTCTTTAGCATTAGTGCTACTTAGATCACTTAAATCAGTTCAGATAAATCAGATCACATGACACATGACTACCGTATGCAGGTGAATTAGTAACACTGAATTTATTACACGAAGTAAAATGAGCGAGTAAGGTATGTATTCAAATATATAAGTTCTGATTCAGTAAGAGTAAGTTAGATCTGATTCAAAAGACAAATGATTATGTCTATTATACATATAAAGGAATCAATGTTAAAAATAACTAGTGAAATTGCAATAAGTGAAAATAATAACCTTTTAACTGTATTATTTTTTCCTCATATGTTGATGTTTATACAAAACACTACACATACGTTTTTTTAAGTGGTTAAAATTATTTAAAATAACTACATTCTCTACTAGTGAAACAGAACTATTATTGTTTTATTATAAACTAGCATTAAAATAACTATAAATTCGCAATAATTCTTTACTAATACACTGATATGTTATTTTAAATAGTAATCATCTTTAATGTCTAACACATATACACAATAATCACAATAGAGCATAATATTGTCGTCTATAAATTAAGTTAAGAAAATAGTTATTGATGTTATGAATCTAGAAATTATTTTTTACGTTACGAGTAAGATTATTCCGTACAAGGCGACGAAGACATCGAATCTGGAATTTCGAAATGAGTATAATAAAAAATTTAAACGGGTATATGATGTACGACGTTTATTTCATATTGTGTAGCATTTAATTCTTGAACATATCCTTATCTTGACAGTGACATTTAATAATAATTTTAATTAAATATGAATAACTGTTTGTTAACTAGTAACTGCACAAACACTACAGTAATATTTGTTACAATACTAATACTATAATGTCTCACTTTACCGATTTATATTACTACGGTATATACAGTAATATTATACAGTATGAAAAATAAAAATATCTCTAAAGTAAAAATTATAATAAGACACGATTGTGGCTGAGTGGTATGGATAATACTATTCTTCTGCTGTCAAATGTATAGAATTTATTTTTATATTTACAATTATATTACAATTATTATATAATATATAATGAGTCCCATAATTCCAATGTCGGAACATAGGGGCCGGGCACACCGAGCCGCAGTTTTTACACTGCCGTACTGCCGGTTTCTTTAGTCAGATTATTTAAGGCGTATAAGTGACTAGCTTATAGCGCCCGAGTGTGATAAATACATGAAACTGTATTTTTATATTTTACGACAAATCACACATTGTCGGCAGGCGGATTCGAACCGACGAACCTTGGTTCGGGTGACGTCACAGTATGCTAAGAGATGTGCCTTAACACGCTCGGCCACCGCGCCTACACAATTATTATAGTTTATATTAAAAATATTAATTAGTAATGTGTCAAACGCGAATTAAAATTGGGATTAAATTCATATTCAACACAATAGCAAATACAGAATTACTTTTAAAATAAAAATACTGAAAAAATTATTAAAATCAAGAGAATTATTGATTATATTATTAGAGAAATTGAAGTGTGTCACGTATTATAACTTTCAATTTCACTTTATGCAAATTATTCATGCTAATATTACACCGGTAGTTCAGGACCCGTATGTCTAATGTTTGTATAAATTGGGCGTTAAAACTATAATGTACATATTAGCTAATGCATTTGTTTGGTGTTATCAGAGCCGGATTTTGGCTTAACCCAGTGTCACATGATTAATATTTACTTCATTCTTGTTTATTTAATTATATATAATAACATCACGTTATTCTATTTCATATATAATGAAGACTAGTGGCGCATCATATTTGATTGCCAAATGACATTAAATGTATTTGTCAATAAAAATCTATGCGCCTTTGTTCAAATTTATAGAACTGTAGCGTTATAGAAAATTACAGAATAGCACCATTGGTGAGACAGATAATCATTATTTTCATTAGAGTTAAAACTATCAAATATAAATATAATCTAGGTTATGTTGAATTTTATTAATCTACACTTAAAATTATATTTACACTAATTAAAAGTCTAAAAACTATTATAATCATACGAAAATTTAAATCATGATGACCAAAGTTTAATTCTGTTCATTTTGTCAAAATCAACTTTCTATTTAAATTATTTGATCAAATTGTGTGACGTAATTTTTTGTTTGTTTGTCATACAAAAAGCTTTATCAAATAGTAAAAACATTGACTGTATGACACTGGCTTTAAACAAAAAAAGCTACTGTATAGGGTCCGAATATTTTAAGGCACTTGATTATGAAAACAGTACGAAAATTAGGGAATATTTTAGTCCACAGTAATATCCTAAGGCAGGGTTTTGCAACTTTTTTGTCTGATGGCACTCATATTTTATATTATTTCAACTATTTGATGAAAAAAGTATACATTTTTAAAAGATTTACAAAACCAAAATAGTTATTTAGTGTTAAAAGTGTCACTTTATTGCACGTGCAGTAAATCACTTTTAATGCTAGTTGCATACACTATTTTGTGTTCAACCGAGTTTGAACTAAATATAGTAATTTTAATAATTTAAATATTAGAACATTTATTTTGTAAGATGCGTAGTTAAATTTATTTCGTAGCAAATATTTTATTACGTTAATATGGATATTACAAAATTATTTGTCATCACACTTGTTAAAAGTTCAGAATTAATATTTAACACCGTTTATAAAAGATACATAATTTAATCCGTCCCAACATTCATTCTTCTACGGAGGCATACAATCTGAATGCATTCGATATTATATAAACGCACTAAATAGAAATGTGTACTGAGCACCAAATATTGTTTTCCTGACCAATAAGGTTTTGAACGAATATTTATGGTCACTTTGAAAGTTTACCACATTATGAATACGTTGTATTCATTTGTAACAAATCAATTAAGAAAAATAAATTGTACTGATGTATCAAATATTTTTAATATTATTTGTGGCAAAGACTTCTTTTTATCATCGACTACACAAAAAAAATGAAGTCCTTAATTAATGTATGTATTGAAATATTTTGCGACCGAATTCTGTGATATAAGTTTTTGTGATTGAACTCAATAATGTAAAATTAAACAAAACATATAAGGCAGTTGTAGCCTAATGATTGCCATACAAGAGTTCTCTCATTGACTTATATATGTAAAAAATACGACTTAATATGAGTGGTTCAGAATCCACTGTCAGGTGTATGCTCCTTGTACTGTAATTAAGTTTCTGTTGTAATAAAAATTAAATAAACAAATAAGACACAAATTTTGCTTCTATCGCTTGAATATAGTACTATATTCCAAATATTCTCAATCCGGTTCTGTGTGCTGCAGCCTATGCCCGCAGTATCGGCACCACCACCACCATGGTGAGTTGGGGGTGCGGGGCTCATGTGTAATAAAGGGGCGGGGTCTCGGTCGAACGACCACTTTGCATACAGATGAGCACAAATTGAAATTGTAAAACAGAATAGTGTAACCAGTGGGTACAATCAAATTACCGAATTATATGGCATGTATTTTTGTCAGCCATTCCCTCACCGAAAGCGGTAATTTGTTTTAAATGGGACTTGTAGTTACCACGGATTGAAAGGGGTGAGACGGAATGGTTGCAAGCTACCCTCCAACAATCATTTGATATATTCAGAAAAATATGTTGTTGACTCTTTTGGTATTAAACGATTTTCATTAGAGATGGGCGAATATCATCCGCGAATAGTCGAATGCCGCGAATAGTGACATTATTCGATATTCGCGATTTTCGAATATTAACGTCAGTATAGCGAACATTCAAATACCTCGAATATCGTGCCATATGTTGACCACAATTTTTGACTTTGTTTTTCTTTACCATTTGTACATAAACTTAAAGCTATTACAATACTTTGAAGTTATTAATAACAAAGATATTTTGTTTCAAAACCATGAAAACGTACCATATTTCAAATTTGTTTTTCGCCAACATCAGCCCGTACGTTTCACCTTAAATTTGAAGTTTTCGTCTTTTTCTTTTCTTTTTTGTTTGTACTTTTTGTTTTATTTTTATTTTATCTTAACAATTTCATTCAAATAATGAAAAGGACAATTAAATAATTATTAATAATTTTAGGAGTATTCCAATATTCGAGTACCTCGGATATTCGAGATCTGATTAATATTCGTATTCGATATTCGAATTCGAGAAATTTGATATTCGCCCATCTCTAATTTTCATTGTTCAATTTTTAAAAATTATTTTATAAAAAAATACTACAAATAAAAACTGAGAAGTAACTTATCTGTTATTTTTATTTGCAGCATTTTTATCTAAAATAATTAAGAAACGCAGTAAAAAATATAAAATTGATACTAAATGTTCAAGTTTTTTTCTCTGTCGGACTTTCTCCTAACTTTTACCCAGTGCTATAACTATAATTTCTTCGCCGGGCTCTTTTTGAATAGTTAAACAAAGTTTATTATGAATGTTTAAAATATTAGTTACTAGTAGTAATGGAAGATACACAGTTGAGAGCAGCTCCAACATATTTTGGTGTGACTGGCTCTTCCCATGTGTCAATCGCGAATCGCTAACCAAAGTCTCCTGTAGCAGAGCAAATACTACATTCAGAAAATAGTAAATATAGTGATGATATTTTATTATTATTATGGGGTAGGTGGCTCAGTGTTATCGAATTGGTCGACTCTCACAGCCGACAAACAATTTTCACAACGTTAAAAACTACTGCTGTGGCACCCTGTCCACTAACATTTTTGAGGGCTGTGATTTGACGGTTAGTAACCGCACTTCACGCCAGATCTGCTAGGGCGGAGTGCCACATCCATTAATGGGTAAAAGGTGTGATGATATATTTATTTATATTAGTTTAGAATGTATACATGTAATGTTCAATATCTCCCTTAAACTGAAAGTAAGTTTCAATCTACGTCATACATAACCCATGTCAAGTAAACACACGATGTTGCTCGACGCATCCCCGCGGTGTTTTCATATTAAGAGGCTATAATGTTATCGTTTAATCTGCGCTGCGACAAGATTCTGACTAAACATATCGGACAGCAGCGGCGGCGGTGGCAGCGGAAGGTTTGAAATGCTCTCTCGGGCGTGTCCTCAACAATAGCGCCCTACATCCCTGGGGTAATGATCCACACCGACCTGATACACGGAGAGATATTACACTACAGGAATTCAGTAAATATTCACTGATACTCTCTATACGAAACAAGATCAATCGATACGTATTAGCCGCATTCCACTTGACATTTCGATCAGATTTAATTTATATTTACTAAAACAGTTCGCTCAGGTTACTTATTTGTTATTGAATATGATTTTACTTCCACTACTTTATTTATTAATTCAGACTAAGCTTAAAGTAACCCATTTTTCTATATAAATCAGTTTGTTCGGTCTAGTTAAGTTATACTACCTCATTTATAATCCTAAGGTCTCTTATAAACTAGAGGCCGGCAAAAATATCCGATGTTCGAATCCGATCCAATTTATTTTTATTTGAATTCGGATTTTGAATCGGATTAGAACTTCGAATCGAATTCGTATAAATATCCGATTAGAATATTGGATAAAATATCCAATTCAAAGTCCGGATGTAACATGCAAACCGAAGTTTGGATAAAATATTTGATACGAAATTCGGATGAAATATTCTATCCAAAATTTTCATTCGCAGCTTTTACATATACATTCAGAATAATTAAACATATATATGCCAATTCCACTCTATAGAAATGATATCGCTACGAAAAATTTGTAAGTACTGATATATTATAATACAAAATGATTAAATAACAATAGAATTATTAATTTAGTTTCATCCATAACAGTTATTTTTCGTTCAAATATTCAACATTACAGTTGTTTACATATAATGAAATGAAAACAAAATCATAATTCTTTTCTGATGGAATAGATGGAAACTTAAAAAAATAAAGATCATCAACAATTTTTAAATAAATTGTGTTGCAGTATTTAAACACGTGGTCGATAATCAATGCGAAGTAGATATCAATGTTGAATATCAAGTAAATAGGTGGATAAGGTTTTTGTTTGATTCTTAGACAGGATTAATCCGCGTTTTTCGGCGTTATCAATCTCTCTCGCAGGGCAAACACCACGCTCCTGTTTCTGCTCCTGCTTCTCGCTGCACGATCGTTTCGTGTTTTTACCTCCGCGCCGCGTTGCGCCGTTGTTTTCGTTTTTTTCTTGTATTTTTTATTGTTTGCAGCGCGCTCGCTCGGCGTCTTTTTTCGCTGCACGGTATTAAGGTCCACTTTCCGTACTTGAGTGATTGCTCGGCGGGGCTGTAATGGCCGCGGACGCGGACACTCGAGTGTTTCGGGAGTCGTCCACCGCCGTCGACGGCAGCACTGTCGCTGGAACTTATCCACATCACGCTGACTAATGATTGCAGGCATTAATTAAACTTGTGGCATGTGATGTTGTGGGAAGAGACTCCGACCAACCTTGGTCTACCTTTGTTTTATACTAAAATGTACATTCTATTTCTCTGTCTCTGTCTGGTTAGTTGTTTCTGGCATTCTCACGCCGTTGCTAAATGCCGCGCTGCAGTATCTCCTGACGCTGCTCGTGACATGTGATATTTTTCACACGTATTCACACCCGCCATCTCGCTTGCTAAATACGCGACTGTGTACTTTTAACATCTACCATTTGTTATTTCTTAATAGCGCCCGTTTCTTGTGCACATTTTTCTCATCATACTACTCCTGCTAACTAATTATTTAAATCGTATAGTTTATCTTACTCTAAGAACTGTATGTAATATTTCAGTCTATTTTACTAACCTTTCGTCGTTTACTGCAATCATATCTTCAATCAATGCTAAACTCATATAGAATATTTATAATACTTGTTCACTCTTAAGTACAGTTTATCATTGCAGAAACGAAGTGACAGGTAATACATACATCTTTCAAATAAATATAGTATTGCATTGAATTCATAGAATAACAAAAAATTATATTGGCATTTATTGATTCGATATATTTTTATCTTATCTGACACATAAGTTATCTGCATAATCTTTATAATTCTTCAACAAATAATTTTTATAATTTTAGTACAAGGGTCAAAATATTCTAGTATTGTTTCCCTAATGTTAGTGTATAAAATATTTAATTTACTTTCGCTTATTTTATCCTCAATAAGAATAAGATTCAAATTTACCCTTATCCATCTCACAGAACAAGTGGCAATTGGAATACATTTCTTATGCTATTGAATTTAAAAGAAAACAAAATAATAGCTTACTTATTATAATGATAATTTTAGCTATTGTATAAAATACATAACTATATTGTGTTTTATTTTTTAAATATTACAATATTCATGCATTTCGTATGATAAATATGTTTAACGCGCTCGAGTAATTATTTAACTCCTCAAACCTCGTCACTTAGATAAAATATGTATTTGAATGAGACTTTTATTATCTGATAAATGTACTTTATGAACAAGATATCATATAATTTAAATGTAGTTGTTACCACAAAAAAAGTAACACCTCTGGTATCGCTCGTGAGCTTGAAGGCAAATACTAAACAATTAACCAATCCTAAACCCGTCAACAGATTATTCCTCGGGGATAGACGGCTGGAGTGCTTTGTGCTTGCGAGCTTTTTACCAACTTTATTATTGGGCTTTTAAGCTCCGCGCTTTAATGAATAAGGCCGGTGCCGGTGTATTTTTCTGATATGCTCCAACAACGGAACTCTGACCGTGTTTTTGTACACAATGTAAGCGTGTAATTGAGTATGAATTAATAATTCTTATTATGGCTGTGTAAAGCGTAATGGTATGGCATTTAACTGTTTTTGCGATTTATATTTTGGAAGCTTTTATCGTGATTTTCTTTCTTTTCGAATGTACACACAGCTTTTGTTCTTTGTTTGCATTCCCAGTTTTAATGCATACTTTGTGATACTGAAAAGTGAAAACTGAATGTATAAAGTCAACTCGAGCTGGGGTTATGATTCAGTTAATATGATTAAAGCAGCCTTTTTAACATTTTGTTAATTTTAAACCAGTCACGTTTCAATAATTTACATAATGAGAAAATACGCTTTGAAGATAAAAGATTGCGAGAACGATCTATGGATATAATAAATGATTAAATTGTTAATATAAATAAAATAAATAAATATATCATCACGCCTTTTATCCATTACTGGATGTGGCACTCTGCCAAAGCAGATCTCAGTAAGCGATATATTTTTACGCGTAAAGTGCGGTTACCAGCCGTCAAATCACGCCCCCCAAAGATGTTAGTGGAGTTGGAGGGGTAGATTTTAATTTGATGAAAATGTTTGTCGGTTGTGGGGATCGAAACAGAGTTCTTAAGATACCACTGAGATACCTACTGCATTAAATTTTTAATTAACAGTATTAATAATAATTTATACGTACAACATACACTACATATTTGCATTAACTGTTTTGATTCACTTTGGTTTAATTGAACAAACAATAACATCACGCGGATTTAGAAGACTGCTAAAGACATAATGGGCATCACCAATGACATACAAAGATGACAAAGAAGATTACAAAACTCAACAGAACGCTAAGGTACTGGAATACCATGAAATACAAATGTGGACTGCGACTTTTTAGTAAGTTAGGGATTGTGTGTATGACGATAGTTTATAGTTATTACGTTATGTTTTAAGACAAGTAAAGTTTCACTGGTTTCAACTTATAAGTGGTTGTAACTCCACTGTAAGCTCTATGTCCCCTGTATAGTAACTAAGATTTTATCAAATTGTGCTCCATACAAATTACAAACGTAAAAATTTGGTCTCGGGTGGTGTAGAATGTTTTATATTTTTATTGTTTTTGGGAATGTAAAGGTAAGTGAAATATAAGTTATGTATTATTACGAACCTAGATGAAAGTATAATGAGGATGCAAGTATGAATATACAGGGTGTTTCACAACTTAGAGCAAAAAATTAAAGGGTATATTCTGTACGACGTGCTGATCATGAAACAAATGAATTTTTTTTAAATTCGAAAAATTAAGGGTTGTTAACCTAAAACATTTTTTGTAGTACTGCACTGGATTCGCTTTCCTATTAAACTCAAACAATGAAGTAGGTATCAACTACGCAAGAATAATTACACAATTCAATTATTAGAAGTTATTTATAATAGAATTTTATTTAATTAATAACTTTAACATAATCATCCACCCAGTGGCAGTGGCAACGAAAAATTTTGGACTGGGAAACATAGAAAATAGTTTTGCGATTTAAAAAAAAATTCTTTTTGTTTCATGATCAGCACGTCGTACAAAATATTCCCTTTAATTTTTTGCTCTAAGTTGTGAAACACTCTGTATACGTATAGATACATAAGTTATTGTTACGAAAAAGCAGATAAGCATAATTTTCCTAGACTAAAGAAGGAAGTAAATGTTAAAATTCAAGACAGAGATATCTATTTCCTGTGTTTATTACACACTTTAAACTTGTTTAGCTAGTTAAATAATTTATAAATTGGAAGTAAGATTCCTATCGAGCAGAGTTAATAATTAATGTCGAGTAATTCTAGCATAATGGGCTGCGCTGGCACTACAAACAACAGTCACATATAAAATAAGCTCATTTTTATGAACTCATTTTCAACTATCGCTGCCTGAAGTAATTTTCTGTTAAATCTTACTAATTACTTGCTGTAAGTGTGAACGTTCTCTATTAAAAATGCGCTTTCATCAACCATAGTGTCACAAACTCCCGTATGTGTGTGTTGTGTGTGGGGGCTATATAAGGGGTGCCGCCCCCACCGTCACTTTGTCACTTCCTGCAGCATTATGTCGTTGATGGATCACAGTCGACGCGCATACAACTGTGGAGCGAGGGTGTGCGCCCCGAAATAAAAAGCTCGAGCCTCGAGCGCGCGATCTTGTCACGCGGTTCTGGCTCTCTAGCTAGACGCCGTCATCGCGGTCATATTCTGCGCCGCCGACTAGGACCGGATTAAGAAAAAACATTTTTGTTGCCATTACACTATGTCCCATCGAATACAAACTGTTAACATATTTGTTGTATTCAATAATAGATAGATAGGATATGTAGAACTGGAGATTTGAGAACCCGCGTTCAATTTCCGTAGTTGATAAAACTTTTCACCATATTAAATTTATCCCTTTGGCTGCTCCTCCACTAACACCTTTGGGGACCGCTGTTAGACAATTGGTAATCGCATTTCACGAGCATAAATATACCACATACTAAGATCTGCAGCGTCAGAGTGTCACATCCAATAATGAGTAAATGGTAAGACGAGAGGTTTATTTTGTACATACTCGAAGTTAGAACCATAAGAGATTTAGTTTTAAATTAAAAATTTCATTTTATTAGAAATAATAGTACTAGTCCTGATTATATCGATACATTTTTGTTGTGCATAAAAAATATGCTTAACATCAAGCAAGTGAGTAGATTGCATAATAAATATCGAGTTCGCAGGACGATAGATTTTACTTGTCAATTTGCTCGAGCGATTCTGCAATAAACAAAAAAGTTCTAAAGATAAAAATTTATTTCGAGAAAATTTGAGTGAGTATTAGTCGAGGGAAAACAACAAAAGTAATTTTGTTGTAAATATTAGTTATTAACTGTAAGAATTTAATTTATTCGATGCTATTCTGCTATTAAAGTTAGCAAATAATATTTACAAAATAAAAAATTTCCTAAAATGTATTTTCTGTTTTTTTTCTGCCATGATTTGAAGATAATATAATTTTAATTGAATATTATTTTGATAAATACGTAAGAAGAACTTTACTAAGAAGATATTAATAGAGATTAAACTTGCGAAAGTCTAACTGGAGTTGAGAAGTGGAGAATTATATAACGTGGGCGATGTAACTCCTGTCCTGTACACTCCACCGTTTGTGGTTTTATGCGCAGACAGTGATTTTGTGTTGGACGAAGAGGGCTATGTTTTTTTGAGGACGCGACGAATTTGCTCTTACAAATTGTGCAAATTATTTCATGCTTCCGCTCTTTTCATTAACGTCCTGACTGCGGCAACGTAATAAAGATCCTCCCCAGCCAGATAAAACATGCTTTATGTCTCTTCTGACTGTTTATAGAATCTTTTCTTGCTCATTAGCTCCCGACACAAAGTTGCGCGTTTTGTTTGCAATTTGTATCTTTTTCCTATTTACTACTCAGTCTCTAATTACTTCTTGTTTATTTAATACTTGTTAGGTCTGGTACCTGCTCTTCACATTCATCTAACAACATATATTTTCTCATTAGTTTTCTTTTATGTACTGTGTCTCTAAAAAAAAAATATCGACCTAATAATTTTACTATTGACTTCCACAAAATTGTTTATTTAGGTATGAATATTTTAATTGTACAAAATTAAAAACGATAAAAGGCCAATTCCGAAACAAGACAGACTTGGAGACAAGTTTAATAAATTTTCCAGTATAGTATTTTGTATATTTAGTAGGTATTAGGTTATAAACATTAGATATTTGCTATACATATATCAGAAAAAGTTGCCAGCTCCGGATCGAGCTATTTAGAATTCTATAGCAGAATGTAGGCGATAATTTTGATATCGCCAAATTGTTATTACATTCTAAATAATTCTGTAATAGAAATAAAGTTTGTTTCTTTTATATACCCCATGATAACTATCGATTAGATTAAACTCTATTATAGAAAATTATAACTTTTAGTTGACTGATGATAGCTATCCGATTGTCACAAATAGAATTTTATATGGCGCAGCCCGGGGACAGTTTTTAGTTGCAATATAAAAAGAGAGAATGTAGATAGAGATTAAATGCTCTTCTCTTTTTTACAATTTGTTGGGTATACCTCTGAACTCTGATGGAATACAATAATTGCTAGCTATTTGAAAAGCAAAAGAAATAAATATAAATATCTAGCAAAGCAAGTTATATACACAAAGAGAGTATAGTTAAAAAGGTTTAGTTGTTAATACTATTAGTATCATTCGTATTTTACCATTAATTATCGTAACAAAACTCGCATCGTTTTGACAAAAAATAGTTTTCTATCAGACTGTAACACAGGTGAAGTTAAGTTTATCCGATAAAAGTGATTAGGGTCATTGATGTTACGTAACCACTCAATGAGATTAGCGTCGTTAGCTGAAGTCGGAGCGGGAACTAGAACCCGGATCTAGTTACACTGACCGGAGTCGGAGCGCTCGTGGCGCGGATCCAACCTGCAGACTCCGGGCGGCTAATCAACGGCGAGCTCCGGATCGGTAGTTAAAACAAATATCATTCATGTTACGACCGTCAGCACACGTATATGTGGATAGTATCAGTTACGTTTCGAAGAAAATCGCGACTTGAAAGTTCATAGAAAAACTTTGCTGTTGTAAAAGATTTTCACACATAACATCACGCAATATCCCCTAAATTAAGGCAGCGTTCATCCTTTAATTATTCACTCTAAATTAATAAATTAGATTTTTCTTGGAATTAACTTTCACCAAACATTTTTATTTGTGCGGTGTTTTCTTATACAAACAAACCCTGCCTAAATCAACCCTATGCCGAGGTTTTAGAGGAACAATTTTTTAAAATAAATATATAAAAATGTCCACTGTTTTACAGTGACTGGTTTCCAATAGTACGTCATAACAATGGGGGAAATTGTTGACGGCTGTTGACATTTAAAGGGTTATACTACAATTAAGCCTTCTCGATTGTCCACGCAATTTTCACCCTCGTTTTCATTTTTAAATAACAACTGAAACCAAATATTTTTGTTTTGAAAGTGGTACTTTTATAAATATTTTCAAAATGTATTTTTTGTGTTTAAAATTCGTCTTGTTGGCAGAAATACCTCATATGCAACAAACAGCAATAACTAAGCGACCATTGCGAAATTATGCGTTCACGACCATACGGTCTGCATATTTTTCCCATTATCACTGAATAAGAAATTCTGTCTGCGGCCCCGGTCCTCAGAGACTTCAGTTTCATAACGAGTCTCTGGCTTTGGCAAATGTGCGAGCATATTTTTTTAATTAACTCACATATATTAAAATGAAAAAAGTTAACGTAGTCATACGACGTGCATATTGCTGCTGGGGATTCAGTTGCAACTCCACGTACTCGTCTACGTATTATTTCTACGAACTGCACATGCAACGGACATATTTCATTATAGTTACTTTCATACTTGACTCGTAGATGTAGATTATACATCGCTTATCTCATTAGCCTGCAGTCACACTTCATTGAATATTTGCATTTGACACTGTACAGTTATATAATTAACCACTACATTGGGATATTTTAGTCATCGAATGTATAATTTTTGTTTACACAGATTTTATTGTTATTTTCTATTAAAGAGTATCATCAGGGCTGAAGGCAGCATCAAAACGATGATCTGACCTGATCTCTTTGGCATAAAACATCATTATAATTGCAAATGAAACTTATTACGTATTGTATATCACTTTCAAGTTAAAACTTCAAAGGAGTGTAATAAACTAGACAGAATTACAGTTTATGTACAATTAATAAAAGAAAATAGACTTCCAAAATTAAATTGAATTTCTCGGATTTAGTAGTAACTATTTTATAGTAATAACAATAATAATAATAAAATAGTATAATTATAATATGGTCCTCTATGACTCTAATTTGAATTTGTAACTTATAAGAAAAAAATTAATGGTATAATTTTCTACTATTTTACGACCATAAGAAACTCTACAGCAAATGAATGGAAAAGTCGAATGTTTCATCTTAAAAATATTGCAAGTAATTATAAATAGAAGGAGCATAGTTTACTGTAACGTCGAAATATTTACTCCGCTCATATGTCAATTACAAATTACTAATTACATATTACTCTTAGATATTAATTGCGTTATTGTGTGGAATTTACTGCTGAAATATTTATAATAATTTACACATATTCTACAATATTTAACGAACGCAACACAAAATTTTTACTTTCAAATATCTCCTTGAAATTTTAAATTTAATTCGTGCGTATGTTTAATGTTGCATGAGCATGTAAAATATGTAATTACTTTCATAGAATTTTTAGAAATTATTAAAAATGACATCATCCAAATATGCTTACCTATTTCTTGCTGTCAAATATTCCCAAATTATTTAGTTTTTCGAAATTTTAAATATAATTTTGTAAGATTTAATATGTTATGAATATTTCACAGTTTTAAGATAAATGCACAGAACTGTTTATGTTCATACATATATAGAAACAGCATTTTTCACATTAAATGAGACACTATTAATAGATTCATTTGACAATTACTAATTATTTATGTGAAACATGAATATAAATAAAGGAATTATAACATTATATTTTTAATTACATATAGATTGATACGGATTAACAACATTAAGACCTATATGGCTAGTGCTCAAGTCGTCTATATCTTATTAAATTTCGAGAAATAAAAGTAAAACAACCGAGCGAAACAAACTGCTTTATGACGTTCTGCACAGACGATTTCAACTAAATGTAAAGTATATAAACTGGAGCATCAGTTTTGGAAATTACATTCGTTCAACAGTCCTGGTACAAGCACCTAGGAGGTTAGCGAACTAAGAAACACCACCAAGTTTATAGTCATGCAATTCTTGGTAAGTACAAAAATTACGCCAATTACTACAATTACGACAGTGTCAGTTTCAGTAACGGAGCAGTTAATTTCAATTTAACTAACCTTTGTTACTTCATTAATCTATAATTAAGAGCTAAATTTACTGTTAAATTGAAATTATAAATGTGTTCTTTTATTTGTGCTAGATCGTTGCTCTCGGAGTGTTGGCAGTAGCAAAGGCCGTGCCAGTACACCCACAATATGTCACCCACTACGACTACCAAATTCATGGTGCAGTGCCCCAAGAAAATCGTGAAATCCTTCATGATCGTTTAGAACACTTAGCCATCAGCGAGGAAGCTCATTACGGCAGCGCCAATGTTCCCCAGGACACTCCTGAAGTAGCCCTCGCTAAATACGAACACCTTGCTGCTCATTCCGGTCAAGGTCATGTCGCTACACCCGTCGACACCCCTGCTGTACAACTCGCCAAATACCAACATCAGATTGAATACAATCAACATGCTGCAGGTCAAGTAGCCGGCCCTGTGGATACCCATGAAGTAGCTATCGCCAAGTATCAACACCTGGCTGCCCATGCCGGACAAAATCATGTCGCTACACCCGTGGACACCCCTGCCGTTCAACTCGCTAAATACCAACACCAGATTGCGTACAACCAGCATGCTGCAGGTCATGTGGCTGGCCCTGTGGACACCCCTGAAGTAGCTATCGCTAAATACCAACATCTTTCTGGCCATGTCGCTACACCCGTGGACACCCCTGCTGTTCAACTCGCCAAATACCAACACCAGATTGCGTACAACCAGCATGCTGCAGGTCATGTGGCTGGCCCTGTGGACACCCCTGAAGTAGCTATCGCTAAATATCAACATCTGTCTGGCCATGTTGCTAGACCCGTGGACACCCCTGCCGTACAACTCGCCAAATACCAACACCAGATTGCGTACAACCAGCATGCTGCAGGTCATGTGTCTGGCCCTGTGGACACCCCTGAAGTAGCTATCGCTAAATACCAACATCTGTCTGGCCATGTTGCTAGACCCGTGGACACCCCTGCCGTACAACTCGCCAAATACCAACACCAGATTGCGTACAACCAGCATGCTGCAGGTCATGTGTCTGGCCCTGTGGACACCCCTGAAGTAGCTATCGCTAAATACCAACATCTTTCTGGCCATGATGCGAGACCCGTGGACACCCCTGCTGTCCAGCTGGCTAAATACCAACACCAGATTGACTATAACCAACATGCTGCAGGTCACGTCGCCGGCCCTGTGGACACCCCTGAGGTTGCTCTTGCTAAATTTGAACATCAAGCTGCTTATGCTAAATACGCCAGTGGTCACGTACCCACGCCAGTGGATACCCCTGAAGTAGAACACGCTAAGATCCAGCACCAGATCGCTTATGCTCAGTATGCCAGCGGACATGTTCAAGGACCAATTGACACCCCCGAGGTATGTTACTGTGAAACTGTTTGTGGCATGGTAAATTTTCTCATCACATTGGGCTGACACGGACCCCTTAAACATTTACTCATTAGATTAATCCTGTAATTAATCTCCACCAAAAATTCATAATTAACCACTTTCGTATTATCCTTGTTAATAATTGCAAATAGAATAGTTTAATAATTATTTTCTAAACTATATACAAGACCTGAAATTATGTTACAAATGAGCTAATACGAACCCTTAAATTAATCACTGCACATTTATTTTATATACTTATGCATCATTTCTTCAATCAAATTCATTTATAATTTGCTAGATCTCTTACCAGTTTCAGTAATCTACGTCACTTTATTATAGTTGAAATAAAGTTCCCCCTTATTGCAGGTGCAGCTCGCCAACTACAAACATCAAATCGCCTACGCCCAGCACGCCAGCGGTCACTTGCCTCGTCCAGTGGACACCCCAGAGGTACAAATCGCGAACTACAAGCACCATGAAGACTATGCCCGTTATGCTAGCGGTTACGTCGAACAGCCCTTGGACACTCCTGAAGTAGCTATCGCAAAGGTTCATCATCACGTGCAATATGCTCAATACGCCAGTGGACACGGGCAAGGACCAATGAACACCCCGGAAGTTCAGCTTGCTAACTACAAGCACCAAATTGCGTATGCGCAAGGGCCTGTGGATACCCCTGAAGTACAGCATGCCAAATACCAACACTACCAGGTTCTTGCCAAAGGGCACACATATCAAGATGGTTATGGACAGCAACACCATCATCAGTGGTGATAATAGGAAATTAATTATGTACTTTATACTTACTTCATCTATGTAAATAAAATATAACATTTCGAATTAGGTACCATTTTGAAGTGTGAATTTTTATAGCAAACTTTGTTATATTTAAAAATAAATAAAAATATGTTAAATTACATTTTTGTTTTACTTTTGTTCGAGATTTTGATAAAGTATTCCTTCTGAATATAAATTAACTGATGGCGGATTTCTTGACGAGTTAACTTAGTAATGTCGAGATTAAAAATAATTTACTTAAAATTCCATCATGCTTATTATTTATGTGAAAAAAGTATTATTTTATTACATACAGGGTTCAATTTCACAATTTACATATATTTTCCAATAATAAATCAGTGCAAACCTAAATATTTTACGTTCAAATATCTTCTTGAAATATTAAAAGTACGATGTATGAATTAACAGGTAATAGCAGGAGTCTTGAAAATAGAGACGACATTGTGCTCTTTACTGGTTTCCCTTCGCGACAATATTACTAATGTCACTTGTTTCAAAATGTCAAATGTTGTATCAGATATTATACTTTAAAAGTATTATGGCTAGAAATAGAAACTGATATAATTGCTACTGAGACCAAAAATCTACTGTACCTTAAAACAACGATATTACTTTACACAATAAACTACTATACATATAAAATAATTTTAAAATATTATTGAATTTCAGAAATATGCACTCACTTTAAGAACTTAATATTTATTTTTTATACTTATTTATCAAAAACTTCATATATGAGTACGTTTCTAGTGATGAAATAACTCGTATACTTTTGCAAATTTAGGCACGGAATAACAACTACATATACATACAGGCATTGTTTTACAAATTTCTAAAATACGGGAGATCAAAATTATTTTTTTTTGTTTATTTAAGTCTACCGTATTTTTAAAACATAGGGATATATCATTACCATAGTTACAGTTAAAAAGTTTGACAGTAATACATTAGAGCGTTTATTTTAAAAGTGAACATAGGGAAAATAATATTTTCAGCAATGCAATTTGAATTACTTTAAATTACATTAATTAAACGTTAGGTATAAATTTAGAACCTCAAAACAATCCAATAGTTCTTTTGTGTAGAGGTTTGTTATCAAATTCTTCGTTTAAGAGCTCGTACATACAAATAATGAGAATTTTGGGTTGAACCAGTTCAAAAATAGAAAATTATTAAAATGTGGTTCTATATAATTCAGACCACGAGAAATCGAATGGCGCAAGGCGCATCTTCATAACTTTTTTAGTTTTTGAGTTATAGCGATTTTTGACGTTTTTTTAAGCTCAATTTTGAAAGCCCATAACTCAAAAACTAAAAGAGATATTGAAATGCGGTTTGAACGAGTGTATTTCTCGTGCACTACTTAACTTGTACAGGTATTTTGAAAATTTTGAAAGTTTTTCAATTTTTTTCAAAATTTTTCTTCCTCAATATTGCAAAAACTTGAATAGATAATGAAAATCTGAAAACACCAGTAAATTTCTGGCGTGAAAATACATATGTATGCAAATTTTCACAATAAAATTCGCACGGATACATTTTTTATTACAAAAAAACGAAAAATGGCCAAAAACCGTAAAAATCTTAAGGCTAACCCCTTAAGAAATCTTCAAAAAACGGCCATTTTCGATTTTTGTAATAAAAAAATGTATCCGTTCGAATTTTCTTCTGAAAATTTGCATACCTATGTACTTTCACGCGAGGAATTCACTGGTGTTTTCATATTTACATTATCTCTTCAACTTTTTGAAATATCGACAAAAGAAAAATTTTGAAAAAATTGAAAAATTAAAAAATTTTCAAAATACATGTACAAGTGAAGTAGCGCACGAGAAATACACTAGTTTAAACCGCATTTCAATATCTCTTTTAGTTTTTGAGTTATGGGATTTCAAAGTTGAGCTTTAAAAAAAGTCAAAAATCGCTGTAACTCAAAAACTAAAAGAGATATTGACATGCGGTTTGAACGAGTGTATTTTTCGTGCTCTGAACTATATAGAAACATATAATAAAATTTTGACTTTTTGAACTGGTTCAACCACAAATTCACATCTGCATGTTTATATGAATTGAATAAATTTGTATAGTGGAGCGTGGTTATAAGGCAATATTTTTCAGACACAATTAAGTTGGATCGATAACCCATGTTAAAATAAAAAACTGAAAAACAAATCACTGATTATCTTAATGTGGAATTTGATTGTGATTAGTAGTTTATAAATCGACTTAAGATCCCCATAGAAAGTTGTTAAATTATTTTTAATACATTTTTAAATTACTCGGACAACAGTAAAATAAAATATTTATGTTGATCTGAAGAATGTAAAATATTTTTAATTAAAAAAAAAAGTATATTCTTTTATTATGTAAAATAAATTTTGTATTTTCGTATAAATAATATAAGTTTGAGGATAATTATTTCTGTATCGTGTTCTAAATTAATAATATACCCATATTTGACTTGTGGCATTCTGCTGTAACATATCTTGGTAAGTGCGGTTACTAGCTGTCAAATCACTACCCCAAAAGATGTTAATGAGGGAAAGCCACAGGGGTAGTACTAATTTGGTGAAAATTGTTTGTCGGTTGTGGAAATCGAATCCGAATTCTCTAATCCACAGTCCGATTCGATACTACTGAGCCACCTACGTGTTCCATATTTATCATTTTTTATTACTTAATTTTAATATGTATGTATATAATTGCTCCCTCGACAATTTTCGTTAACTAACTACATAACTGTTATTTGCATGTAATAATTTGTTAGAATTTTCCATAGAGACACATTAAAATCTGGTCCCTTTAATGACTGACATCTTGTGATAAAAACTCAGAAGCTGGACACAGGGTCGTCGCTTTATATAGCCTATGCAGCCACTTTTTATATAACACCGTGATTAAAAGTAATTTGTGCTTATATTTAATGTTGCATCAGCACATAGAATTTATAGAATTTTTCGACAATTTTAACCATGACTTCATCTAAAGTATGCATGTTTATCTTATCTTCTGTCAAACATTCGTAAATTATTTAAAATTTAATCATTATTACATAATAACTCGATAAGTATTTATATTGTTACAAATGCAACATTAGGCCCTGTTCTTTCAAATGGTCCACTACAAACCCTCGAAATATTCACTAAATATTTATTATTTTTGGTTAACTGCGCAATTAAACATTTATGTCAAATATGAATATGAATGAAGGAATTATAAAATAATAGTACTAATTATATATAGACCGATACGGATTAGCACCATTACGACCTTTATGCCTATTAATGATTTTTGAATTGGCCTATAACTCATTAAATTCCGAGAAATAAAAGTGAAACAACCGAGCGAAACCGAATGCTTTATATCGTTCTGCACAGATGATTTAGTCAAAATTTATAGTATATAAACCGGGGCGTCAGTTTTGGAAATTACATTCGTTCAACAGTCCTAGTACAAACACCTAGGAGGTCAGCGAATTAAAAAACACCTTCAAGTTTAGAGCCATGCAATTCTTGGTAAGTGCAAAATTACAACAGTCTCGGTTACAGTACCAGAGCTGTTTATTTCAATTGAACAGTCCTTTGTTATTTCACTAACCTTTGTTACTATAATTGAGAGTTAAACTTAAAATATTTAAAAACATTAATTCAAATTATAAATCATTAATTTCATTTGTGCTAGATCGTCGCTCTCGGAGTGTTAGCGGTAGCGAAGGCCGTGCCAGTAGCACCAGAATATGTCGTCCACTACGACCACTTGATCCATGGTGTAGTGCCCCAAGAAAATTCTGATGACCACTTACAACACCTTGCCATTAGCGAGGAGGTTCATTATGGCGGCACTCAAGTGCCCCAGGACACACCAGAAGCAGCCCACGATAAATACGAATACCTAGCTGTCCATGGCGGACAAGGTCATGTCGCCACACCCGTCGACAACCCTGCTGTACAACTCGCCAAATACCAACATCAGATTGCATACAACCAGCGTGCTGCAGGTCAAATCTCCGGCCCTGTGAATACCCCTGAAGTAGCTATCGCAAAGTACCAACATCTGGCTGCCCATTCTGCACAAGGTCATGTCGCCGCACCCGTGGACACCCCTGCTGTTCAACTCGCCAAATACCAACACCAGATTGCGTACAACCAGCATGCTGCAGGTCATGTGGCTGGCCCTGTGGACACCCCTGAAGTAGCTATCGCTAAATACCAACATCTGTCTGGCCATGTTGCTAGACCCGTGGACACCCCTGCCGTTCAACTTGCCAAATACCAACACCAGATTGCGTACAACCAGCATGCTGCAGGTCATGTGGCTGGCCCTGTGGACACCCCTGAAGTAGCTATCGCTAAATACCAACATCTTTCTGGCCATGTTGCTAGACCCGTGGACAACCCTGCCGTACAACTCGCCAAATACCAACACCAGATTGCGTACAACCAGCATGCTGCAGGTCATATGGCTGGCCCTGTGGACACCCCTGAAGTAGCTATTGCTAAATACCAACATCTGTCTGGCCATGTTGCTAGACCCGTGGACACCCCTGCTGTCCAGGTGGCTAAATACCAACACCAGATTGCGTACAACCAGCATGCTGCAGGTCATGTGGCTGGCCCTGTGGACACCCCTGAAGTAGCTATCGCTAAATACCAACATCTGTCTGGCCATGTTGCTAGACCCGTGGACACCCCTGCTGTCCAGCTGGCTAAATACCAACACCAGATTGCGTACAACCAGCATGCTGCAGGTCATGTGTCTGGCCCTGTGGACACCCCTGAAGTAGCTATCGCTAAATACCAACATCTTTCTGGACATGATGCGAGACCCGTGGACACCCCTGCTGTCCAGGTGGCTAAATACCAACACCAGATTGATTATAACCAACATGCTGCAGGTCATGTCGCCGGCCCTGTGGACACCCCTGAGGTTGCTCTTGCTAAATTTGAACATCAAGTTGCTTATGCTAAATACGCCAGTGGTCACGTGCCCACGCCTGTGGATACCCCTGAAGTAGAACACGCTAAGATCCAGCACCAGATCGCTTATGCTCAGTATGCCAGCGGACATGTTCAAGGACCAATTGACACCCCCGAGGTATGTCACTCTAAAACTATGTGCAGTACGATTGTCTCATCAAAGTGGAAGAGCGCGGGTCCTTTAAACTTGTTTTCAACATTTACTCATTAGATTAATCCTGTAATTAATCTTACACTAACATTTAAATTAATTCTGGATCATTTATACAATTTATTTATTTATTTTGCAATTAATCTACGACAAATATTTTTGACTTACATTTTCAGTCATATCCGTCTATTTATCGTTTGATCTTTTACCTGGTTTATCAATCTTTCATTTTCCTTACAAACCTAACAACATTTATCTTTATCTTATCTCAACGTACTGTGGATGTAATAAAAGTTCCCCCTTATTGCAGGTGCAGCTCGCCAATTACAAACATCAAATCGCCTACGCCCAGCATGCCAGCGGTCACTTGCCTCGTCCAGTGGACACCCCAGAGGTACAAATCGCGAACTACAAGCACCATGAAGACTATGCCCGTTATGCCAACGGTTACGTCGAACAGTCCTTGGATACACCTGAAGTAGCTATTGCTAAGGTGCACCATCAAGTGCAGTATGCGCAATACGCCAATGGACACGTGCAAGGACCAGTGAACACCCCGGAAGTTCAGCTGGCCAACTACAAGCACCAAATTGCGTATGCTCAAGGACCTGTGGATACCCCTGAAGTACAGCATGCCAAATACCAACACTACCAGGCTCTGGCTAAAGAACACACTTATCAAGATGGTTATGGACAACAACATCATCAGTGGTGATACTAGAAAATTAATTATTCTTATTTCACCTCAATATGTATTTTATCCATGTAAATAAAATATAACACTTCGAATTAGGTACCATTTTGAAGTGTTAGTTTTTAAAGCAGTCTTTGTTATATATAAAAATTAAAAATAAAATTTTTAATGAAACTTTTGTTTTACTTTCAATTGAAGGCTTGTGAATATGTTTGAAGCGATGCTTGTGTGTCAGAATGAGATATTAGACAGTGGCCGATTCTTTAATATATCTGATGAGTGGATATTCTGTGAAAAATTTAGTGATTTGTGCTACCCTATTTGATACGACATAGCGTGATGTTATGTATATATGTATGATAAAGTATCTTTCCTAAATGTAATTCATAAGGGCTTGTTCTTAGCTAACTAGATGTTGAATACCAACATCGCCGTCATTTATGTTTTATGTGAAAATAATAATATTATTCTATTACATGCATTAGATTAAAGAATGTGTGTATTTGATTTGATTTAAATTGGCTCACTGAAACGTCCTATTGAATACATGTTTAAATGGCGTAATTAATATATAGACAGTGACAAAACCAGACCAATAAATGAATCTATATAACATTTCCAGATTGTACATCATAATTGTTTGGAAACAAATTATTATTCTGTCGCTATCAATAGTTTTTTATGTTGAATAAACACGTTTTGATATTTTGGTAAGCTAAAAACTATGACATTTGACATTTTGTTCGTTTTACTGTAGAATTGCGTTTTAATTATAAACTTTGATTTTGGCGTATTCGTTTTCATGCAATATACCCTTAAAGTTATAATTTAGCGACAAATTAGATGCCAATAAAATTGACACAATGTTTGTCGTTTTAATTTAATGAAAAAAAAAGAAAACAAATAGTTGCAGAGTACAGTCGCATAAGTTATTCATTTTAATTAGTTATGAAAATTTTTAAATGTTCACAACAAATGTATATAAAAGTATGGAAAAAGTCAGGATTAATAATTAACCATTTACACAGTTGTTTATAGTTACGGTTTGTTATTTATTAAAAACTGTTTTAATGTCTATAAAACTATTTTATAAATTTAAATAAAGTTTCTTTCACAGATATTACAAAAGACATATCTACATATGTACTTATGCAGCAATCTTACGTCAGGCAAGCTATTTGCATTTGATACATTCGCCTCTGGTCAAAAAAATTGTCACTAAATATTGTTGTGATTCTTTTGTCAAATGTACATAATCGTCGATTTAGTTATATGCAAGGCCTGGGAATATCACGCTGGTTTCTAAATTGGAATGAAAAAACAAATTTTTTGTTATCAAATTTTCGTATATAAAATTATTTAATTTTGTTTCTTAACTTTCATAATTGTAATTTTAAATAGAATAATAGTGTATGTGTTTGCATATAAATATACCTACGTATTGCCTATAAATTAAATATTGCTTAAATTATTTTTGGAAGAAGTTTAGTATTCAATATATCTCTGTTGTCTTGGTGACATTCCAGATCTTGTATAATAACTTAGACGATTTTTTGTTTTGTTGGCATATTTAGAATATTATTCATTTTGTTGTTGTTTTTATTAAAGTTAATTGCGTTATTGTTTGGAATTTACTGCTAAAATTTGTATAAAAATTTAGACATATCCTACAATATTTAAATCAATTTATACTTTCAAATATTTCCTTGACATGTTAAAAGCCGATGTATAAACTAACTGGTGAAAACAGTGACGACGTAATGGTTTTTAATGGATCCCCTTCACGGTCATGTTACTTGTCACCAGCATATCACTAGTTTTGAAAATATCAAATGTATAAAATATTAAACTTATGCCTAGAAATAGAAAATGTACTGTCACAGTATTAGTAGCATCAGTAATCCGATTTCATACATTCTTATATGCAAAAAACGGACGATTTTAAGGAAACTAATCATTATAAACATCATATTTACTTACCAAGTGCACATTATTGGGATTAGTATCAGTCGTATATCAACAAAATAATTAAAATCTTTATTATACATTTGTCTATATCTGCGATATAAAAGAATTTTATCATTCTAAATACAACTGAAATATATTAGAAACTTTGTTCTAGGTGAAGAAGTAGGTTATACCATACTGATGAGCTCTAATAAGAGCGAAACGCGTCTATGGTTACCAACTGTGCTGGCCAGCCTCTGACGATGCCCTCATAAGGTGACTTGGAGGCTGAATTTTGTGAGACTTAGACAAGTGTTTATTTAGATATTTTATTATTAAACCTAGTTTTCACCAAGTGGGCATTTAAAGACAATTAATTTTGTCTTTGTTGTTTTTTATTTTATATTAGAAAGGTATGAATTTATGATTTAAAAGTATCACAATTTACAAATACTAGGAAACAGAAATTCATTAAAAAATTATAGTATTGTAATAATTTTAGTCGAAATAACTGCTATTGAACAAATTAAACTCAATGTTAACATTTCAAACTATGTAATTATTTTATATTAGAACAACTACATTATTTTACACAATAAGATAACTGTATAATAGTTACAAGTGTGTAAACAATGAGTCTATGAAATGAATTCGTAAGTTTTGATCGAGCGTAGGAGGTACGAAAATATCCGAATGAATGTCAAAAAAACAAGTTTACTTACTAGTTAAATACAAAATTTTATCTATGATCAAAGTTTATAATATAAAAAAAATATTTTGTTGTTTTATAACCAGATGTTTTTAAAATCGTTGTATCGTTTTGGTACCTATACTGTTTTCCTGTTCATCGGAATCACTAAATTTCACTTGTATTATGTTACTTTTACTTTATTTTATTATTAATATATGAATATACTGATAAAAACACAACCTTTTTTACTAGTTTCATCTGTCAAATTACTGTTGGAGATTAGGGTGAACTTAGTCACGAATACATTTGCGTATCATGAAATTCATTATACCGTCGTAGCGATGTAATAATGAAAAATTTTGATAAACGTCAAATTTTAACATTTTTTACGATTTGTAAAGTGTTAACTTAAAAGATGGTCGTAGATAAAAAATACTAGTTCTAACTATTTAAATAATATAAAATTACAAAAATATGCACCCACGTCAAGAACTTCATATACGTTCCTAGTGATAAAATTAATTAAGTATCGCACCCCTACTTCAATTTTGTCCTGAATACAAAATAATAATAATGTCTTTTTTTATTTATTTATAAATTTAATAATACATTATAACTGAAACTCAGTAACAATTTCTATTGTTTTAAATTATGCATTACAGCCATAACTCAAAATTATATATTTTCGTACTTGTGGCACTAAGGGTGCGATATGTGCAAATTCAGAGACACACAAGTAACTTGTGTCTTTTAAAACTACATGTCCATATATGAGTATTTATAAAAATTAAATTTATAGCATAAAAATGGCAAATTTAATCGGAATTAGCGAGGCAGATCTTTGAAATTACAATCATTTATACATACGAGTATTTAAGAAAAATTCCTACAAGAAAAAAATATAATAATAAATAGTTTAATTTTAATATATTACATTCGTTCAATTTTTGTATGCATTATCATAATTTGTAGTTGTGGTGGTTACAAGTTACAGTGAAGACATCAACAAATACATAAAGGCGCCTGACTGTGTTTTTTTAAATTAAACAAACTTGTGTAGTGGACCGTGGTTATAATGAAATATTTTTCTGACATAACTAAACTAAAGGTTATTGAATCAACATTCTATCCATTCTATCCATATTTTTATGTAAATGGTGAGAAAATAATATCATCAACAAATACATTTATTAGATATTTAGTATCTTATTGGCAAGATGATTTAGTCCAATTCTTCAAAAAAAATAAATTAGGAATAATACATATCATGTCGTTCTACTCATTCCTGACAAAAACATAACTCGCAATTTCAAAATAACTTATTTTTTTGCGTAGGATATAATTGTGATATAACATAATATCCTTACAGAAATTGGTTAAATTACTTTTAATACATTTTTTATCTACAGGTACAACGATACTAATATAAAATATGTATCTTGGAATCATATAATTAAATTTTATAAGATATTAAATTTTATACATAATTCATACTAATATGATAAAAATTTAAATTTGTGCAAATACATTAACAGACTATCCAATCAAATAGTGTACAACAGATTTTTGAAACAATATTCACTGAATATCATTAGAACTATCCTGCCATTATTAATTATTTCTGTGAAATATGAATAAAAGAATTATAAATTAATAGTTTTAATTACATATATATGGATATGAATTAGCAGTGTTAAGAACTTTATGCCTATTGATGATTTTTGAATTCGCCTATAACTCATTAAATTGTGAGAAATAAAAGTAAAAGAACCGAGCGAAACTGAATGCTTTATGATGTTCTGGTCAAACGATTTCAACGAAATATAAAGTATATAAACCGGGGTATCAGTTTGAAAGTCACATTCGTTCAACAGTCCTGAGGGTATAAGCACCTGGGAGGTTAGCGAACTAAGATATACCACCAAGTTTGGAGCCATGCAATTCTTAGTAAGTATAAAAATTATTACAATTACAACAGTCTCGGTTACAGTACAATGTAACAAATCAGTTAATTTCAATTTAACTAACTTTTAAAATATAACTATTCCTTGTTATTGTAACTGAGAGTTAAAGTTAATATATTTAACATTGTTAATTGAAATTATAAATATTTAATATTATTTGTGTTAGATCCTCGCTCTTGGAGTGTTAGCGGTAGCGAAAGCCGTGCCAGTACACCCACAATATGACACCCACTACGACTACCAGATCCATGGTGTAGTGCCCCAAGAAAATCCTGAAATTCAGTTTAATCGCTTACAACACTTAGCTAGTAGCGATGATGCTTATTACGGCAGCGCTCAAGTTTCTCAAGACATTCCTGAAGTAGCCAAAGCTAAATACGAATACCTCGCTGTCCATGGCGGACAAGGTCATGTTGCCACACCCGTGGACACCCTTGTTGAACAACTCGTCAAATACCAACAACAGATTGCGTACAACCAGCATAATGCAGGTCATGTTGCGGGCCCTGTGGACACTTCTGATGTAGCTATTGCAAACTACAAACACGTTTCAGGCCATGTTGCTAGACCCGTGAACATCCCTGCCGTACAACTTTCCAAATATGAACACCAAATTGAATACAATCAACATGCTGCAGGTCATGGTGCCGGCCCAGTGGACGCTCCTAAAGTAGCTATCGCTAAATACCAACAGCTTTCTAGTCACGTTGACACCTCTGCCGTTCAACTCGCGAAATACCAACACCAGATTGCGTACAACCAGCATGCTGAAGGTCAAGTTGCCGGCCCTGTGGATACCCCTGAAGTTAAATACCAACATCTTTTTGGCCATGATGCGAGACACGTAGACACTCCTGCTGTTCAGCTGGCTAAATACCAACACCAGATTGCATACAATCAACATGCTACAGGTCATGTTGCCGACCCTGCAGACACTCCTGAAGTAGCTATCGCTAAATACCAACATCTGTCTGGCCATGATGCGAGACCCGTAGACACCCCTGCTGTCCAGCTGGCTAAATACCAACACCAAATTGACTATAACCAACATACTGCAGGTCATGTGGCTGGCCCTGTGGACACCCCTGAAGTAGCTATCGCTAAATACCAACATCTGTCTGGCCATGATGCGAGACCCGTAGACACCCCTGCTGTCCAGCTGGCTAAATACCAACACCAAATTGACTATAACCAACATGCTGCAGGTCATGTGGCTGGCCCTGTGGACACCCCTGAAGTAGCTATCGCTAAATACCAACATCTGTCTGGCCATGATGCGAGACCCGTAGACACCCCTGCTGTCCAGCTGGCTAAATACCAACACCAGATTGACTATAACCAACATGCTGCAGGTCACGTCGTCGGCCCTGTGGACACCCCTGAAGTTGCTCTTGCTAAATTTGAACATCAAGCTGCTTATGCTAAATACGCCAACGGACACGTGCCCACGCCAGTGGATACCCCTGAAGTAGAACACGCTAAGATCCAGCACCAGATCGCTTATGCTCAGTATGCCAGCGGACATGTTCAAGAACCAATTGACACCCCCGAGGTATGTTACTGTAAAACTGTTTGTGGTACGATGTTAAATTTCATCAAATTAGGATGGCGGGAACCTTTCAAACATTTTTTAAACCTGTAGTCATTCAGTTCCGCCAAATAATCCTAATTACCCACTTTCGTTTTATCCATATTACTCATCCTAAATAGCATAATTTAATAAATACTAATACTAAACTAAAGGCCATTGCCATACATAATTAAAATATATAAATATCATCATATGGGCTAACAAAAACACTTTCTTTATTCATTTTTCAATTAATCTACGTCAAATATTTTTTGTTCACTTCCTCAGTCATATCCGCTTATTTATTGCTGAATGTCTCATCCATTTCACCAATCTTTCATTCTACTCAATATTCTGTTTTATATAATCTCAAAATACTATGATTGAAATAAACGTTCCCTCTTATTCCAGGTGCAGCTCGCGAACTACAAACATCAAATCGCCTACGCCCAGCATGCAAGCGGTCACTTACCTCGTCCAGTGGACACCCCAGAGGTACAAGTCGCGAACTACAAGCACCATGAAGACTATGCCCGTTATGCCAACGGTTACGTCGAACAGCCTTTGGACACACCTGAAGTAGCTATTGCTAAGGTGCACCATCAAGTGCAGTATGCGCAATACGCTAATGGACACGTGCAAGGACCAGTGAACACCCCGGAAGTTCAGCTTGCCAACTACAAGCACCAAATTGCGTATGCGCAAGGGCCTGTGGATACCCCTGAAGTACAGCATGCCAAATACCAACACTACCAGGCTCTTGCCAAAGAACACACTTATCAAGATGGTTATGGACAACAACACCATCAGTGGTGATAATAGAAAATTAATTATTCTTACTTCAATTCAATATGTATTTCATTTATATAAATAAATCATAACACTTCGAATTAGGTACCATTTCGAAGTGTTAATTTTTATTGTAAACTTTGTTATATTTAAATACTAAATAAATATATTATATAACACTTTGTTTCTCTTTCGATATTTTGAGATTTTAATAAACTATCCTTCCTGATTATGAAGTAACTAAGGATCTGCATGATAATGAATTAACTTAGGAGTTAAGCTAACTCAAAATTAATAGCTGAGTCGTACCAAATTCTAACTTTGTTGTTATTTATATTTTAGCAGATGAAAATAATAATATTATTTCATTGAATACAAGACTCAGTTATACTAAGTATACCTTAGTAACGTAAGAATAAGTGAGAGATTACAGCATGCAGATATTTGACTCGATTCTAAATCGGCTGAATGATTATTTGTTTAAATAGCATAATAAATTAGTCACATTTCCAACTCTAAACCAATAAATGAATCTAAATGTTATTTCAAAATAAATAAACAATTTATACGCCATAATTAATTTTTAAAAAACAATGATTGCTATTAATATCAATAGTTTTTATGTTGTATAAATATGGTCTGACATTTTGGTTAACTATAAACTTTAACATTTGATATTTTGTTTATTTCATTGTAGGTGTAGGTTTGCGCTTCAATCATATAACTCTGATTTAGGAGAACTCTCTTTCATGCAATATACCTCTATATTTTTCATTTCATAACCAATTACATTACTTGCCACTAAAATTGACACAATGTTTTGTCATTTTATTTTAGAAAAAAATTTATCAAAGAGTAACATATTTGCAAGTAGTGTTCATAAAATTATTTTATAAATTTAAATAGAGCTTCTACCATTGTAATTAGAGAAGAAATATCTCCATATTTGCATTAAAGTTTATATTATAAATATTATTAGTAATGGTAAGTATGTCGGATGATATAGAAAAACTCGTTCTATCAAAATGTTAATCGCAAAGGTTCGAGAGTAATACCGAAATAGATGATAATTATTTGACAATTGTTAGTAGTGTCTATGGCAACTTATTTCTATCAATTTCTGGAGACAAGACATCATCTGAAAATTCCATGACACAAAATTGAGGAAAATTTTTTGAGATAAACAATTCCCTAAATAAATTCTCGCTTCGAGTAGTATTTTGGAAATCTATTTTTGGTTGACGCTTCTATATAACAAATTGATTTGCTTATTGTAAATTCAACAGATAAGTGAAAATCATTCTACTTGCATGCTTTTCGTTGTAATTAGCACCTTATTGTTTTTTTTTATAAAAATAATATATTATGATTTGCTAATACAGTATGCTAGAAAATATTCGTGGATATATTTGAGTTATCAGTTTGACATTTACCAACTTTATAGGTGCTTATTTGAATTGCAAATAAAAGTAGAGGGAAATTAGTGACATGGCGTAATGATATAATGGTAATAATGAAATAGCGTAATAATTAAAGAATGAAATTTTATGTTGGCACATAACGTACTTCCGTAAACAATTCCGTACGTGAGAATATTACGAAAATAGCGTGCATACACAAGGACATTAATTTCAACAAATATGGTGTTTATTAGCGGTGCCATCTGCGGTGCCGAGCGGTTCATACTCATGTCCAGAGTATTTAAAACCAGCTGGTCGAAACACCACGCCGTGCTCCTTTTATTACTGACCAAATAATATCCTCGAAAATTGTGCAAAAAATTTATTCGAGTAAAAAACTAAATTAAAAATTATTTAAATGAAAACGTATAGCACGCGAAGGTACAGAGTGTAAATAGCCATAAACAACGGTGTTATGCGCTGTAACATCAAATAAATTCGCATTAATAAAATTTAATGGCAGGAGCTGCAGCAACCTAACGATAATAAAAACTATCGTTTACACTGCAAAATGAGCAGCAGCCCAGTTGCTGCATCGATAAAATTTCTCGATTATTGCGCAAAATATAGCAACAATTTTATTCCTAAGTATTTCATTCGTCTTAATATACAAATTCCTTTTGTTTCTATTTCATAATAAATTTTAGTGTTTATGTACATTATAATATTTGTCGTCAATAAAACTATAGTTCAAAAACTCAACAATATACACTTGTTATATATTATTATTAATAATCCTAGTTGGATCTTTTTCACACTTTTCATTATAGGCGAACCTTATTTACTTGTCTGAGTGACGATTACATCTCTCTAATACAAGGTGTGTGTATACTTAATGATTAAACTTTTTAAAGGTATATCTTACATGATGTAATAATAATGAAAATATTGAACTTTTTAAAAAATTCGCTGTAATAAGAGCGGTTTATTTCAAGTATACATTTTTAGAATTACTGGTTTGATATAGTTATTTATATGATATTAATAATTAAATTAACAACAAAGACACAATTAATTGTCATCCAACACTTGGTGAAACTAGGTTAATAAAAAGTATAAATTAAACACTTGGCTAGGTTTCACAAAATTCAGCCTTCAAGTCACCTTATGAGGGCATCGTCAGAGGCTGGCCAGCACAGTTGGTAACCATAGACGCGTTTCGCTCTTATTAGAGCTCATCAGTATGGTATAACCTACTTCTTCACCTAGAACAAAGTTTCTAATATATTTCAGTTGTATTTAGAATGATAAAATTCTTTTATATCGCAGATATAGACAAATGTATAATAAAGATTTTAATTATTTTGTTGATATACGACTGATACTAAAAGCTACGCAATAGCTCATAAGGTGACTTGGAGGCTGAATTTTGTGAAACCTAGCCAAGTGTTTGATTTATACTTTTTAATAATTAAATTATAATTGTAAACACTACAAACCATCATTATATTGTATAATAAATTCATTAGTATATATAATGATAATTTACTTATTAATATATTGTAATAAAATGCTAATTTCAGGAAAACCATCCTTAATCTTGCTGAGTTATTAAGCAATCTTTTTGTTTCATTATCAGTACATCATAAAATATATATTATTAAAGTTAAATCAACAAGTTCAGACACATTGGCTGGTAGCACAAGCTTTGTTCTTGGATGTTTTAAGAGCACGGTTTTAACATGTTAGAGATAGCTAAAACACCCAAATACATTGCTCTTAAAACAGGCAAAAACAGAGCTTGTGCTACAAAGAATTGTGTATATTATTTGTACTATTTAGTTATTGTAGATATAAATTTATTTAATAATTTTATTTTTATAATTCCAAATAGTGATTACATATGTAATATTATTTAAGTTTTCCAAAGAGCCAGATTTTGAAGTACCTAACTAATGAGAAAATACTAGTTTTTGAAATAATAATATTTATTATATTTGATCTCTTTCGACGTTGTTATATTGACAGTTAATGATATGAGTAATTGACGTTATTTGTATTAAAAAAATTTGACTATAATTTATAATGAAATGCATTCTGTTGTTTTTTTCTTTGTTACTTTTTAACCATTCAGACGTCGCTGAAGATGAACCCGTTGTAGGGATCTAAACATCCGACGATAATAAACAATTACGTTTTATTGTTTCTAAATTACTGCTCTACAAACAAATCTTTGTTTAATATAATTATCCTAATAAGGTTAACCAATTACATGAATAATAATTTTGGTAAATATTATATGGTAGAGTACTAAACTCGACAATGAGTAAAATTTAATCTTTGGCACCGCCACTGGATCCATATAGTACCTTATTATTCAGAAAGAAAAATCATCTACATAATTATCAAAATGAGTTTCATTTCCTTCTTTAATTTACAAAAATCAATAGTTAAGCAAGGTGTATGAAGACATTAACTTTGTAGCAGTAGCGACAGCTTATCATGTGGTTCTACCTATTGCATTGAAATAAACTCGGGTGAAACTAATCTTAAAAGCCATGTTAGTCGAAGCAGCGGTAAGTGACAAACCGCGACCCGGTGACATGCGATTGTGTCATTAGCCGATTCTGGACGTGAACGACAAACTGTAGGCTTATGTTTATCGGGACAAGTCACAAGGAAATGGTGGAAATATTTACAAACTTGTAAGATCATTTTACTACCTTACTCTATATTATAATACAAACATATCAATTCTAATATGAAATATAGTTTTCGTTCAACATTATTCTACTGGTTATAACTTGAAAAGCGCGATATGGGATTTTTAAGATGAAATATCAATTTCTCCTTCATAACTTCTTGCCAATTTATTTTACAAAAAAGTGCTTCAAGAAAACGTTGTACATATTTAAATTATTCATCTACATAGGTACACACATTTTGTTTTTAGTAGTAATGTAACCGTAAATTAGATAAAAGTTTTAAAAATTATTGTTTTTAATTAGTTTACCATGGAACTGGAACAAAATTAGAATGTATTTTGCTCTTGAATGAATATTTAATATATCTTAATTTTAGTATTTAAAATTTAAATAAAATTTGTTACAATTTCTTTATTTAAATCCGTTTCGGTAAGAGATTACTGTGTGGTTGATTATGACGAATTTTGTTCTGATTTTGACTAGCTGAGTAAAACGTTAAAATGAAGACATATTTAAATAGAACAAAAGTAACACTACTAATTATTTTCCAAATATGTTCGAAAATGCTCTATATTCATTTTAGAAACTTTTAAATCTTATTTATAAACAATATCAACATTTATCAAAAATGTGAAACAATCAAATTGGTTTAGCGTTGTCATTGTTACAAGTTTATATGTTGCGTAAACATGTCTCCATTTTGCCGTTTTGATCAGCCATCCAGAATAAGAATAAAAAACATACTGTAATCCTTCACCGAATAAAATATAATCATAAATTTTAAAATGATATACCTATTATATTTTCTTTTTGTTTTTTTTTTTCAACTCAAATATTACAATGTTAAGTATAACACCAAACATTGTTGTTCAAATATCTTGGCTACAAATTATAAAAATGAAATAACTTTTGAATCTTATTTTCGTAAGCTAAAATTATTATTTGAAGAATTACATTACTTTGACATGTCGCATTACAAAGAGTAGCATGAAACTTTGTAATATTCATAGAATCTTTATTCATTAGAGAAACATTCCTGTCGAGTTATCCGCATTCTTAATTTCTTCCATACAAACTCATTTATTCCTCTCATTTTGAATATTTCGTTAACGCAACAAACCTTTTACCATATTCATGTACTGATTTTTTGTCATATGACATAACTGAAAATACAGTGATGATGATAAATTTAAAGTTAAATTTATGACAGAAAAATTCGGGTGACGCCTGGATTCCAACCAGGGACCCTCCGCTTGCCGGGCAGAGATGCTAATCGCTACATCACGTCACCTATGACCAACGTATGGCATCAAACGAATTCTTTTGTCATAGTGTGAAACGTAGCATCGATCCCAAGACTCCTATATGATAGGTATTGACAACGGGTTTCGTCTACAGCGACACGTGTCTGATTTAAAAGAATTCATTCCACGAACTGATTTTTTGTCAAATGACATGACTGAAAGTATTCCTGAGTCGTCCGCACAATATTGCAACAAAAAAATAAAAGATACAGCAGATCTATGAAAATAGAATTCAATAGCAAATATTTTAAAATATTTGTAGCTACTGTAACATTCACAATTCTCCTATATAACATAAATATCAATGTCACATAACTTGACTACTTGTCACCAAGAATATTGAACAAACTCCCGTAAGAATTTCAGGTATGATATTGTGAAGCATTTATATTTAATCGGTTACCGGTAACGGAGTAGAGATCCACATTCCATCCTATATCCGATCGACAAAGGCGAAGGGTGATATTACCGTTCCATAGGGAGATAAGTAAATAATTCGTGTGCAAATTCTCAATGCAGCGCGATGGCGCTCTTCGTCGTTTTCCACGTGGACAACTGCTGATATTGTCAAGTTGTCCCGGAATTTGCGAACAGAGTTGGACAGACTATTATATATCTAAGTATTTGTGTACATGCTTCATTTGTTGCTTGGCATTTTTGTTATTGATATCGATGCAAATATTTATTCAAATTTTTATGTATACGGCCGATCTAGTGCAAATTCTGGTAAGGTATATTTATTAAACTATGACAAACCGTTTATAAAAATTGTATTGTATTCATTACTTGGTACTTGACTCATTTGAATTAGTTTAGATAAAACCACGTGACACACTTAAATGAACAAATAGATTGAAGTGGCATCAAAGATGTTTTAATCTGACATATTTTGTTTTACGAGTACTGCAGAGTTTTTCAACCTTTTTTGTCTCACGGCACACATAACATAATTATTTAAATTCTACAACACGTCAAAAAATATATTATATTTTTCGACAATCTCACCAAAAATATAAATTTTTGATTGATTGACAAAAACAAAATAGTGATTTGTGCAATTAGTGTTAAAATTGCTAAGGTCTATTCTAATTTTATTTTAAAGGCTAAGAGTAAGATACATATTTAATTTTTCTTGATAGAAAATATTTCATTACATTTATACGGATATTACAAAATTATATTCCACAGTTGTTAGAAGTTCATAATTCAAATTAAAATAAAAATAAATAAATAAATATATTATCACACCTTATATCAATATCGGGGAAGGTACTCTGCCGGACCAGTTGTCAAATCACGGCCCTCAAAGATATTACTGAAGTGAGAGCCACAGGGGTCATTTTAATGTGAAAATTGTAGGTCGGCTGTGAGGTAGAAGCCGGGGTTTAAAAAACAAGAGTCCATCTAAGCATCCATTAGTTACTACGGAAGCATACGAACTAAATGCTATGAATCAGTAAATGCACTAAACAGAAATGTGTACTGTCAGTAGTGTAAAAATGAGGTCCTTCAATTAATATATGTATTAAAAAAACCTGAGGCACACCGGTTGAAAAAGTCTGTATTACTGTATTTAATTAGAACAACAGGAAAAATATAATTTTAATGGTATAAATTATCTAAAATATGCACATCGCATTTCACATAAGCGATTTTATGAGTTGTATAAAAAATAATTTCTTTTATGCTAAAAAGCAAGTTCAACATTCTAGACTCCTTTTTCTTGAGGACATTTTGCTATTTGATATCTGATACTTATGGTTTAATATGTGAAACTATAGCGAGATTTGGATTTCGCATACTTGTGTTTTTTGTACTGACAAAGAAGAAAAAGATATTTTTTTACAAATTATACAATACCTTACATAGGGGACTCTAAAATATGAAGAAGTGAAACGGTCACTCATATGTTTCATGGTAAAACAAGCACTGCACGCAATCTCTCATCCTCAGTTTAATTCAGCATATATTTCATACGCTCAAACCATCTCAGCTGCCACACATTCACTTCTTTGTTCTCATGTTCATAGACTATCTAACTTCGTATTAACAAAATATGACCAAGATGTAAAAATGTAAAATAATGTCTAGAATCTCTCCTTTGCTTTGGGTTGGGTTGGTAAAACGGCTCTAAAGTTGTGTAAACGTGGCAGAGGAGGTAGTTAAAAGAGGTAAATATAACCGAGTGAATATTTAAGCACGTTATGTGAGCTGAAAACAGATTTGCAGCATTACAGGGAAAGTAATTCCAGCGGCTGGAGTTTCGCTGGAACACTCCGAGTAGCATGGAGCAGCACCGAGCACGCACCTCGTGCAATTTCATGCTCCAAAGCGCTGATGACCCCGGCCTCAACAGCGGGTAACAAGATTGTAAAACGACGAGTTCTACCATCGTGGAATTATTTCTCAATAACTAACTGGTTATCTTGCGCTCACAATGACGTCATAGTTCAATAGCAGGTTCCGGGGCTGAGCACCCGGAATCTTTGTGAGTAAACTTATAATGCTTCTTTAAATTAAATTAGTTTTGATTGTAATAAAAATTTTCACATACCATTCTCAGAAGGAGTAACTAACATTTTCTAAAACTGACGTACATATATAATATTATACAATACCCCATTAAATGGAGTAGAACGAACCCTTGAAGTATTCACTGAACATTTATTCCTCGTTAAACATTCCTATTCTAATTAACCTCTTTAGTTTGACTCACATTTATAATATCATTCATAAAGTTAATTTATTTCTCACATTCAGCATCTTTCGTTTACGTAACAATATTATAAATCGATTTGAAAATGGATTTTTTTGGTTGAATAAATAGGAATCTATTAAAATTTTCATCTGTGTACATGACAATCCTAGCTTTCACACATTTCATAGTGAAATAATAATGCATTCGTATTTCACGTATTAAAATTCTTTTGTCAATCTCAAAAAAAGTATTTTTTAATTATATTTTCACGATAGGATATATAATTTTATAGGTTAGAACTTCAATAAAACAATGCCAAAAAATAGTAATTTCAACATCAGAAACGAAAAAGAGTCGGTATATAAAAACAATGAACCCTTGAAACATTCACAGAATATTTATTTATAAGATTCATCATGTTATTCGTTAATGCATATTTTATTTCTAAAAAATAAAATCATAAATATTGATTGTTGATTCTTTTTAATATCTTTACGGTTATGTCTTTAAGCTACACATATTCTATATGCTCTGTAACACTAATTAAGATAAACATTTTATATAAATCAACACTAAATTACTATAGTATATTGTGCAACAAGAATGAATATGATGCCGATATAGCACAAGAACAAATTTTCAGGTTTAGTCCCGCAGAGGAAGTGCCACTGTATCGTATACTGTGCTATGAATCAGCGTGCACGACCTATGTGTACACCTGGTCTATGCACAAATATTTATTTAGCACGATACGCGCCCGACGCGCTCGTTTCGTGATTTTTATATTTTTTATATTAACTAAATAAATATAAAAGTTGAAATTTAACTAAAATATAAAGTAACCATGTTATTAATTTTATTCATGTTATATCTGAAATATTTCTAAGTTATGCATCGCTCACCTAACGAACAACTGAATAGTCAGCTCGGCTGACTAAATAATATAATAAATAAATAGATAAATTAATAAATATACGCATATTTTACCAAATTTCACATTTGAGTACAAATTCTGAATTGTAACCAAATTTCTATATTGCAAACTTGCCTGCTTTAAACATTACAGTTTACCAAATAACACTGCCTAATGAATTAAGAAAAGAATACTTGGACATGATTCCAAAATTTAGAGGTGAACGCGAACTTTTACCTTGATTCATTGAAATCTGCCAAAAACTAGTTACTAAATTTTATATTACAACAAATCCTGCAGATATCAAGCTTGTTGATATATTCCATTTGGAATTTTCCGTACATGTAAATTTAGATGGTAAAAAATTATCTTTATCTTATTTGGATTAAAAAAAGGTAATCGTAGTCCAATAGATACAGTTTTTTTTTACATGGGAAAAATGCCAAATGAAAGCTGTGACTTTAATTTCTATAAAATAAATATAGGTAACTATTTACAAGTGATTCAGAGTATATTATTAGATACTGGAGGATTAAATTCAGGTTATGCAGAGTAACAAATAAATAAATACACTTGCTGGTATAAACTATTATCTTCTGAATTCTTACTTAAGTTTAAGTTTTCGTGCGGTGACTACTTAACTGGGGGCGTATTTCAGGTCTGAATAGTTTAATGAGAGGCTCCATAAGCAGGTGATGGGCACGTGGGTTAGTAATGAAGTTGTTCTTCGTGGGATTACCGCCACAGCCCCTCTTTTACCCTCGTGCTCGTCAAATTTTCTCCCTAACCACAGCTTCAGATGTTCAGACGTTCTGACACTATAGTGGATGGAGTTCTGTGCTGGGTTAGATATTAATTATTATAATTATATATACTAAGTTACCTATTATATACAGACTGGTAACTTTTCGTGTTCGTCTTTTGTGCTGATATTGTAACATGATACATACTATTTTTCTTAACAACATGGATTATTGGGTAATTGAATGAATGGATGTTCAATAAATTTAGGTTAGATTGCCTTAAAGTTAGGTCTTGTTTAGCTACATTACATGTTTCTTTTTTTAAATTATTTAACGAAATTAAAGCAAGGTTGACTTTTTTCAGTTGTTTAAATTTGCTTCGCTCTTTATTTAATTCCATTTTTTCTTTACTTAGATTAAAGCAGTACATCTCAAACTTTCTTGGATTACCGCCCCGCTTGGTTGTAGTTTTTAATAGTAACGCCCCATGTTTCGTATATGTAGGAGTCTCACCAAAAAAAGTAAAAACCTTTTTTACTATATCAATAGCAAATACTTTACAGTTCGAAGATCATTTTCGCTGCAGGTGTCATCCATTTTTTTTAATTAGTTGATAACTTTTTGTAGGCTTGTTGAAAAATAGTATTTAAATATACATATATATATATATATATATATATATATATATATATATATATATATATATAATGTTTCGGATGAAATGATGAAACCGAACAACAATTTTAACATTTTAACGAACCGAAAAAACATTTGCCATAATATTACTAATCCGAATAATATTTACTACAATATCACGAAACGGAACACCATTTCGGTTTGCATCAATTATATCAATGAGATCTGTTATTTTACTCTTTTACAATTGCAAAATTCTAGGGTTAAAAATGAAGAGAATATTAAAATTATGTACAAGAGTTTTAGAGTTCAGCAACTCCAATACAACGCAGCGTCATCAATTGTATATTTACTATCAGAATGTTGAAGAATTTAATGCGAAACTAAATGATTTAATTACAAACTTGTCTCCTTCGAACCACGACATGTTTGCATTTACAGAAACCTAATTAAACAGTAGTGTTCTAAACTGGGAACTGACTGATGCTTCATTCTCAATTTATCGCAAGGACAGGAACTTTGATCTGTGCAGTGTTACACGAGGTGGTGTTGTACTGCTGTCTGTAAAATATTTATTAGATCATCTTATCTACCACTGTATAATTATATTGAACTATTGCCAAAACACGTTGATCGACATCAAGCCCGCCCCTATTTACATTATCACTGCTTTGTCTTTGAAAGTTTTGTCGACTTCCGTGTCTGATTTGTGAGATCTAAGTCAGACTTCAATAGTTTTTGTGTAAATATTGTTATATATTTTTTGTTTCTTCTAATTACCCTGTATTTGAAAAACATTTTAACAACTTATTTTTTCAATTTTCTTACCGATACCTGATGATGCCTACTCAGTAGTCAAAACTGATAATAATATAAATTCAATTAGAACAGTGAGAATTAAGACAAAGGGATCTGTATTTTTCTCACTTTCCTTTAAATTTTCTAGATGTAACCATAATTTCAACATTTCTTATACTTATACAAACAATTTTTTTGTTATATTTTTGACAGTTCAAAAATCAATTTCAAATTATTTCCACAAAAAAGAAAATATAAATATCAATGGTAAATTGATAATGAAGTAGTAGATTAATTTTGATTAAAATGAAAGTATTTGACATCACTGTAAAACTAATTTAAAATACTTTCAGAAAATATAAAATTATATATTATTCTATTTTAAAAATCAACGATGAAACTGGAATTAGAACTCATAATCTTCTCACATCAAAAAGTGGAATTTAAGTTCACCCACAACTTTATAATTTAAGGTCTACAATTGATAGTAAAACAAATATTCATTTGTACAAATTTTTTTCAATCATCGTATATATGAAAGTATTACATGTGTATGAATGAAGTGAAAGCTATTGCGATTTCTAAAGAATGTGCTAAAGAGCTAAAAATACAAATTGTAAAGAGCACTGAAAATTTCCGAGTAGTTTATATATTGTGATATTTACACAGTTCGTTCGTGACTACCAACTGTGCAGAAAGTCCAGGCCATCTCTCTCTATTCCATGCTCACGGTGGAGGGTGCAACAAGGACGAAGAGAAGCTAGCTAGCGGTGACATTTCATTTATAGGCGTCTGATTTTTGTGTCAAATTCTCGCGAGAAAATTGCAGAGTTCGCCTTCTGAAGAGTCTATCGACAGCAGTGTTCAACTACCGCTGCCACCAGGGGCGGCTTTGATTTTTTTTGCAGTAAGATACAAATAATCTGATAATCTACATTTAATCATAATAAGAATATCAGGAATTAAATCACTTCATTCAGATAAAATGATGTTTTGGTTCTGATTGAAACCATATGTACAAGTAAATGATCAAATATTAGATTACGTGTGTTTCTCGGACTCTTCTTGTTTGAAATGTTTGTCTTATGTTATTTCTATAAGTAAATTGATTAACTCTATTATGTTTCATGTTAGTAAGCCACCACTATTTTTAATTTTATCGTTTGTTTATAATACTGATTTAATTGAAAATCGTAGAGAAAACCTATTTTTAATATCGTGAAAAAAAGTACATAACATGGATTTAATTTTACTTTTTAAACTAATATTTTGACAGCTGTCATAATAATTCAAATTTTGTATCTCAAGTAATAGCACTAGACCACTATATTTTATCGATAAATTTTTGTTTTGAACAAAATTTATAGATTTAGCAACAAGCATTAGAGCAATCTGCATTTTACCTTAATGTTACTTATTTTATAAAATAAAAATAGTAAGGATGTATTTGAAGTAATCTTTTAATTGTGGGTTATAAATAAGATTCAATTTAAAATCTGTCGGAAGGTAGGGTAAGTAATTAGCTAAATGAACGTTGAAATGGATGAGAGTGATCGATCTGCCGTCATTATAAATCAGAGTTCGAATGTTGAAAGTAGCAGTGACGTTTGCGTTTAAGAACCGCCACTGTGAGGTTGCGTGACGCCGGGAGCGCAAGCGAGACAGCACTAGTGGGTGGAGCTCCCCATACTCATACTCACACTGCTCACTGCTCTCCGTGACAACTAACATGGCAGCCCGAAAGATTACCGAATATTGGATTTTTGACTCTTTCATTTTTATTCCTTCAAGTGTACTGCAGAGATGAAGCGCCTCAAGAGAATAAAATTCAAAAATTCACTGCAAAGATGTCATAGAAAATTGGCTCTAAAATTGGTTGCCGGAAATTTTCTTTGCGATGACAATGTGCCCGTGAAAAAGAAAAACGACTGAATGAAGATATGGATATGGTGTGAACGAGTGTTTCCTATTCTGTGTCTTCCGTTCAGCGCTCGTTTGATGGCCTGCCGATGTCGAAACGAACAAACGCAAAGAAGGATGGAAAAACTCATGTATAAAAGACTGCACTTCGACATTCTCTCTGCCGTAGTTATATGTAACACATTTGTAAACATATATATACTGATTTGTAATTAAAATCTACTCATCATCACTTACTTCATTTGCTACAAATGGAACTTGTAATTTACATCAATTCTAATAAACATAGGAAAACGGTTTTATACAAATTATATATGTCCGCCAAATTATGAAGTGATATTGTGTACTATGGGGCGTACACAGAGGGTGTCCTGATGTCCTGATACCCTCGCCTTGAAGAAATTCTCAATTGTTTTATGACAATCAAAACGTCTTCTTAGCAGGGCTAACATTTACTTTTTACCTATTTTTTAAAGTAATGCATAGGTAAGGTAGGTATAGTACATAGATATATAAACACTATTTATCTGGTTTTCTATAATTAACAAACAGAAAACATAATTAACATAAGATAAAATAACGAAAAATAAGTCTTTGGTATTTGTTAAAAAAAGATACTCAACTATTTAAAATAAGAATCATAGAAATACAAAATACAAATAGGACGGAAAAAATAAAAGCTCAATTATTTTGTTTATTATTGTAATATTTTTCCAAAAATAAGTTAAGACTAAGTTAAATAAAAGCACAATGAATTAAATCCAAAATTTAATAACCTAAATATTTAAAAATAAATGCGCAATAAGAACAAACAACACTAGTGCATATTCAATAAAGTCGAGACGCGCTGGGCTGGGACGGTAAAATACATAAACGGTCTATCAGAGCAACCGAAGACCCGAAGGCACCTATTGATAGATATTATGTGAGATTTGTTATAATAGTCCGTACGAATACAAGAGATAAAAGTCATGTAGTTGTCCAAAACATATTTTTACATTTTACTTTTTCACTAAAACCTATACAAACTTTTTAATTTGATAAAATCGGTGATATAATCTGAATTAATTTTTTATTATTTAAGTTTGAATATTTTTTACCAGGCCTCAGTCCGAGCCAGCTCCCTGCTAGTTACTGCCCTACTTTACAGTGACGTACTGTCACCGCCAAGCAAAAACATGTGACATGCTGCCCATGTGCACTAAGCTATAATAGTAGCTAGCTATTGCTTAGCTCTGGTTAGGATTAATTGCAGAAAAAATCAAATGAATAAATATCCATTGAATATTTCAAGAATTCGTGCTCTCCATTTAAGAGCGTGATGTTATTTATATAGGAGAATATCATCATCCGTCTTTTATTTGTCTCACAAAAGCTATAAGCAGAGAAATGCAGTTTTAATTCCAGAATTCACCACGACCTCAACAACTGGAAGTGTAAACCAGCAAACGAGGAAGTAATGTGGCAGATATTCGCTGTACTAATGTGATATTTATGACGTCTTTATCGGATGCGACATCAGTGGCGCGATTCTTGGGCGGCGAAGCCGCGCATCATACAAATAAACAAGTGTCTCTTAACCACTGCGTCACCGCTAGGGAAAATTACTTCTCGTTACAGGTACGACGAGCTTAAAAATTGCAAATCGCCCCTGACGAGAATATATTGTAGAGAGGGCAAGGCCGAGGGTGACTTTATGACACGGTTGTATTATTTATAAATGTGAACACAGTTAAATTCATACGCTACAAATTCATTTTTCATGTTACTCGCATTTGGCACAGTTATTGTCAGACACCTACATATCGTACTAATCAAGAGTCATCAACACTAAATACATTTAATTTTATCTAGTGTCAATCCATTTACCTTCAAATATAATATACTTAATGAACTTTCAACTTGTTACAGACACAAATAATTTTGAGAACATAATTAAATTGAAAACTATCTACTTCAACTTCTGAAATTTACATCATAAAATTCAGAATCTTCATGAAGTAAGAATTTTACAATTAGGATACAAGCAGATAGTTATTTGAGTACTTTACTTTCCACATATCTAAAGGATAAATTCGTTATTATGAAATATAAATATGATGTCAAATAAATTATCTGTGTCATTTCTATAATCATAATCAGTTATCACATCAATAATGATTATCAATCCGGTTATAAGGACGACAATTAAAACAATTTGAAACTGCTGAATAATAGCACTGCAAATCACATGTCCCATGCAGACATATGCCGTTTATGTTTATTATATAAAATATCACAATTTACAATTAAAATATAATTTAATAGTTGCTTGTCAATATATAACATACACAAAATCACAATATATCACATCAAATGGGATAGCATTAATCCTTGAAACATTCACAGCACATCTATTCATAGAATTCATCAAATAATCATACATTTTAATTCTAATACACCATCCTCGCTTCAAACACTTTCATAGTTTCATGCAAGTTCGTTCAGTTCTTACGACATACGTTCCACATACTCAACTTACTCACGCCTACTACTCTAACAACGAATCTATAAAGATGAAAAAGAAAGGGAGCTTTGGCCAACCTTTGTTTTTGAAAATATATTTCACACAATTGCTGTTAGAAACTCTATTGTAAGAACTGAAAACGAATCAAAAAGATAAAAAAGAAAAGGAATGTAATCTTGCGCATTTATTAATAAAAAGTATTATTTATTTTAAATAAATATAAAAAATATTACTTTCAAATTATGACAGAAATTATTAGGTACTTATTAGTAATAGGTACTTTAATAATTTATTTATCATTTAGAATAAAGTTTTGCATCAATATCCACGAGAAAGATTCATACGATTTTAAGTAAATTTAGGGTATAGTTATAGTTTTATCAACTTAAAATATAAGGTGTTATATTCTTTCTTGACAGTGAACGGAAACTGAGTTATTCGGCACCTACTATTTCCTATGATGATCAATATTTACCTCATTAACGTTAGTCATATTATACATATATGATAACACCACTTTTATGAGTAGGTGTGATGTAAAATTATAACTAGATGTGCCAAGCGATAATTATTTCATAACTGCAAAGTGTCAAACATGATTATAAACTAGGTTTTGTTACATTTAAACTAAATTTGAAATTATATTCAAATTCTAATAACTATTATAAATTATTATTGAAAAGTTGAATCTTGGTAATCAGAGTTTCATTTTGTTTACATAAAATAAATGACATGATGTGTCAAAAATACAAAATTCAAATCAAAATATATGACAGAATAATAGTCGTTTCTATTTAGAATATTTGATTAAATTATGGGAAGTGATATCATATTTGTGTGTTTGTCATATCAATGTTTTATGAAATGGTAAAACATTGATCTTGGGATAGCTACAATTACAGCAATAGTTTACCCTAATAGCAAATAGTATTTCCGCATTCATACTTTTTCATGACTGAATATGTCTTACTACATAATTTATATTTATTTCCTTTTAGAGATTCTCTTATATAATATAATTTTTGGATTACATGAACAAACAATTCAAAGATATTTTTGCTTTAATCAGAAAATATATTAAAATCATATTTCAATCTTTTTATAGCTTTCCTAACGATATTTTGTTATTAAAATATATTTCTAATCTACACCATCTGTTGCATATTATCCAAAGTATACAATAATGTTGTATTTAATATTATTCATCATCTTCTTCTTCTTATGGCACTACAGCCCACATCGGGCCTGGGCCTACCGGACACACCAAAGCCGCAGTTAATACACTGCCGTACTGCCAGTTTTCGTAGTTGAATGCAACATTATTTAAGGCTTATTAGTGACTAGCTTATAGCGCCCGAGTGTGATAAATACATGTAACTGTATTTTATATTTTTACGACAAATCACACATTGTCGAGAGGCTGATTCAAACTGACGAACCTTGGTTCGGATGACGTCACAGTAAGTTAAGAGATGTGCCTTAACACGCTCGGCCACCGCGCCTTATATTATATTATTCATCATATAAATACAGTAGTTAAAAAAAATTATATAAATTATTTTCATTTTAAATTAACATAAAAAAAGATTCTATAATTACAGTAAGAAACTAATCCACAGTTTTTGGGTATTATTTCTTCTATAGAAATATACAGTGTCCATCCAAAACCCGAACAAAGGCTTATAATATGTGATATCAGCACATTGCTTTACAGGAAAATACTTCAAATAAAAGTTGTAGAGAAAAAAAATACGGTTTTTAAAATATAAAATATATTTCTTTTGTTTAATTTATCAGAGCGCAAAAATTAATTAAATATTTGTAATATTGGTAAAAGTAAAAGGTTGTCATGAAAAAAATAAATAATTGAATACTGTCAAAAATATTAACGTTAATATTGAATCACGGACAAAGATGAAAAGAAAACCTACAAATATTATACGGGATTTGCAACTACTATTATTTCATTAGTATTGTTATTAATATTTTATTCATAAATATGCAAAAGTCTATTAATTTCATTATAGTTTATAACGTAATTTATTTTCTGATAAAATCAGTAGATGATGCAAAATACGAGAATAAGTATTCAAAAGTTTTTCCCTTTGTCGCCAAACTATATCCTTGTAGACAATTGTTTTAATTTTTCCATAGCAGCCTTTATTTTTACGAATATTGCAAATTTTCAATTAATTTTCTGCGCTCTGTTTAAATACATGAATGAGTTGTGTTTTATGTAACAAAATCCATAATTTTATTTGAAATATTTTCCTATAAAATTAATTAGGAAGCAATGCGCACCAATAAACTGATATTCACATGTTATAAACCTATGTTCAGGTTTTGTACAAACAATGTATAAAAAATAGCCATTCCAGTATTTGTTTTATCCCAACTTACTGCTTTAATATGAAACTACCTCAATTTCAAGGTTATAAACTTTACGAATAAATACATACTCAAGTATGGTTGACTAAAGTAAAAATATTTGCGTGCATAACAGTAACAAGATGTTATTACAAGGCTGATGGGCCAAACTAAAACACAGTGTCGCAATATTTTAAGTTAGTACGCAGGTCTCATACGCACCGGGGACATAAAGCGAGCTTAAAAAGAGATCAAAACAAGCATCGCGCGTGCGAAATGACACGTAGCAGATAAGCTGGAAATATGCACGCGCCAGAAGAATGAAATTAGGTGTCGTGGTACGGCTGTGGCGTCGCGACGTCGCGGTAACAGGAAGGGGAGAGTGTCATGACGCTTGACATCACAACCATCACAGCAGAAAAGGATGATGAAGAATTCTGACACGACGAGAGATTTTAGAAAAGTAATGTGCTAAAGACTATCGACATTATTTATTTACTTTAGACGACGATGAAGTTTATCCAAATCTATTATTATTGACTTAAGGTACATAATACTTTTTCCCATTATTAGGCATTAAATTAGATTTAAAATAATATCCCAAGTGTACAGAAATATTAGTCGTCTTTTTTACACTGATTTTTTATTGTAAAATCCGCCTAAGACTTTTTCCTTCATCTTTTTTCATTTTAAGACTCTAAAGATACATTAACATATTAGATTATTAATATCTTTCCTATGTCAGACTTAGTTTTATATTGTATGGTACATGTTAATTAATTTTAAGTATGTTATTATACTTTTGGTATTGCTTGCATCATTCTTGAGGTTCTTTAGTTGGTTTTTAATATCGTGTTGTATTTTTTTGTCGTGATGTTTGGAGCACTTGATTATGATGTGTCCGACTGTCATGAGGGTGCATTACGCAATTTAGGGTCTGTTGTCTTGAGAATGTGTTTATGAGATAGTTTGGTATGACCTATTGTTAAACTAGTTATAATTATTTGTTCTTTTCTCGTGCCAAAATGTTTTCATGTATCCGTGCTTGTTTTTATTCTTCTAAAATTAGATATTTATCAACACTAACTGAATATGATTTCTGTGTGCTTTAGACGAAAAATACTCATTTTTAGTTTAACTTTCACAACAATAGAGTACATTTTTATTTTAAATCATTATTGGGTTTTTAAAAACCATAGCAGATACAAAGTCGGTTAAATAAGAAAAAAGGTAGATTGATTGAGTCCTAGTACGAGTAGATAAATTAAATCGTGAAGATTTCATTCATTTCTGAGTATAACAGGATTACAATACACTATAACAGATTTTGAAAATATATTTTTGCACTTTAAATTACATCAAATCATAACCTCCGCTCATTTGTAATTAACAGTTTTTTTAAATAACTGAAGCTAAATATAAAGTAAAAATTAAAAAAAAGTAAAAACTCCAGTGTCGCAAAATTGCTGCGATTTCATTAAATTTGAAAAGAAAAAAACTAAAGCAGAGAACCTGTCAAGTTCAGGAAACCCATTGAGTTTTCCATTAATGGATTTTGATTGCATTAAATAATACCCTTTCGCAATTTTTATTCATCTAAGTATTATATTTCTTCAGATAGTTACGAATATTTTTAAATTTCTATACATATTCATGAGTTATTTCTTTTATAAATTAATTAATTAATTTTTCTGAACAGAAAAGTACTTGAAAACACATTTCTATTTCCTAAAATTTTCTGTATAAAATTTAGAAAATATTTTACGTAGAAAAACCTTTCTGCTGTGAATCTGATACTTAAAAAATTAATATCCATCTATAAGATCTGTCCTAAAAATATTATATAAATATTCTTGTTTCTCATTTCAAGCTCTGCAGATTTTTGCTTCAGTGAGATTTACTTATAATATTTTATATATCAAGTCAGTCTGGGCCGAGAAAGTCAAGAGCAAAACTAAATGTCGGGCATTTGTCGCGACCAGATCACACGTACTGAAATTTTACGTTCGCCATTATGCAAAGCACGTTTTCTCCGCGGTACACTCCATCATTTTTATGTTGGCTGAACTGAAACTGAAGTTTATATGTGTATTCGTTCCATGTCAGCCAACTTACAGTTAAAAATTACTAACCCTAAAGAAAATAAATAAAATTAAACTAGATATTAGTATTATCTATGTTGCTAAAATTTTTACTTTAAACTATTTTAAATTAAATTCATCCTACGATTAAACTTCGTCAAACGTTTCTACCTTCACATTTTTAATTCCTTTCATATGAGATTGTATTATCTTTCTTCCCCGCAACAAACATTTGGTCTTTTTAATCCATTTATTCCTAGGTATTTCAAGATACTTCAATACTAAGGATTTCTTAAATTTGATCAAGAAGTATTTATATGTTGCACGAAATACAATTAAACTATTCATGTTGTTTTATGTTGCTAACAAACAACCTTCTGGCAAATTTTGACACTTAAATTTCAAATATTAAAAAAGACTACTAAAAGTGGAATTGATACAGTTTAAATCACTATTTCTAAACAGTGTAAGTTATAATTATTATATTTACAATTGTTTGGGGCTCATTTGCTATATAACTCCAAAATGTAAAAATATCTCATTTGTTTTGATTCTATTGAAAAAAGTATACAGTTTTGGAGCCAGTGGTTCATTAATTATTTATTAAAATCATTTAATTTTGTCAACCTAAAAATACCTTGGAAGTTATATTATAATTTACTACAGTTTATATATCAAATTTAGCCTTAAAATTGTTTGTTAGTACATATATTATGCAAAATACTTTTTCCAATTAAATTTTAAATCAAAACTTGAGTATTTCTTACAAAAATATAATTAAGGAACATGCAAAAATAAGTATTCCTTTGCTAGAACTAGTTTTAAGAAACAATTGGTGCATACTATACATAGGTATATCTGACAATTACTTTACGTTTGAAAAATTGTAAAAAGTATTCTAAGAACATAGCTGTAGATTGTGAATATAAGATGATCGAGTAATTCTGTAAAATTCCGCTATCTTTAATATAAGAAACGTGTTTGCATCGTCTTGCTGCATATCATGCATACTACATCCATTAGCCTCAATATTGGCACTTTTCTGAGAAGAGTAAATTTTTTACTGTGTACACAAGTTGCTCGAGAGGCAATGAATAATAAATCTCAAGGAAGACGGGAGTCGGGTCGGGGAGTCCCATCCGACCGGGTCACTGCGATTATAAATCGAGTTTCCAAGAATTTGTAATAAAACATTAAAATGTGGCCGGTGGCGTTGCAGCAGGGGGTTGCATGTCGGGCGAGACGCCGCGGCGGCCGACGTCCTGGCGCCCGACGCGACGCCTCGATCTAACTGTTTTCTTGGAACTGGAAATCCAACATGGATGACATATGTATTGTGACCAGATGTTCTGTTGTTCACATCTTTTGAATAATTCATTATCTTAATTATCTTCTTTTACTTTTATTCCTTTCATTTTATACTGACTTGATTATTTTATTTCGTTTTATTTTTATTATCTCATAACCTTGCTATATTATTATATTTTTTTAATTACTATAATTCTCATTAGGATTTAATTCGACATCAACTTTATTAATTATGGAAAAGATAAAATACTCCAAATGCGATGTTACGGCACAAATTTACTACAAAATATTGTTCATTTTAATTACATTTGTAAATCAAAAATACTCCACTATCCACTTTGAGCTGTTGTAATTGACATTACATTCCAGTTGTATATAGTAATATATTAAGAAATAGTTATTTATGTATTAAAAGTGTAAAGTGATTCTTTGTTACTCGAACATCTTTATTACCGTGCTTGAGTAACAAAGAATCACTTGACGCTCTTAATACACAAATAACTATTTAATAAACAAAGTAGTCTGTAACTTTTCTAGATTGATATTCATTTTAATGACATTTCTAAGGTAATAATATTCCACTATGAACTATTGTAATTGGGATTAAATTCCATTTGTATAGAATTACAACATGAAGCTAATTAATACGTAAATCACAAAAGCTATATTATTTGAATATTGTTTATCTGAACATAGTAAATGCAGACGACATTTTCTTCTTGATAAGATTTAAATTTGTATGGTTCATATTAAAAATAATTACAACAAAGTAGAGTTGGAAATTCTGGTGCAATCAAACATAAATGAAACCATTTCTACAACGACAGTGCGCTTCCGCAAAGTTCCTCGCTGGCGCACATTGTCCTCTTCTCTAAGCTTCGCTAGCAAGCATACCATTACAGCAGCTTCGTCCTCGTCTCCTTAGATTTTCCATGCAAAGTGAGGACTTAAAAATAAGCGCACCAATCTATCTCAGACGTAATTCCCAGGCGTAACAAACTGAAATAAAATGTACGTAAGTCGTGATGTAGAGGCTCCGCTCAGGGTAATGAATATCAATGTGACTGCGCCCTCCTCGGTGACATATGTACGAGTAATCAAGACATTATTGAGGGCGAGAGGAAGGGTTCTATCTACCCTCCCAGTCATATTAACTACGTATTTACCTGGGGGTATTGTTTGCAAATACTGATACTAGAGACCGGGTTCCCGGGCTGCTCTGCTGTGGGTAATAATATTTTATTAGCGTGCTAATTTAGTTTGTTGTTTCGGATTGAAATTGTTTGCGGTATGAGATAGAAATCAGTTTAATTTCGTGTTAATTGTCACGTTTCTTGACCGTATACATTATTTTGTACATTCGGAGGTACATTATGATATATTTAAAAGAATGGTTTAGGATTATATGAAATAATTTTGAATGCAAAAATTATAGTCAATATTTTTTAAATTATTTTAAATATTTTTGTGAGTTTGGCATGGAAGAAACAGGGAAGAAAACTGCTTGCAAAGTGGATAAACTTTTATTTACCATCATTACCTTAAAACAGTGAATATAAATATCATAAATTTAATAAAATCTTCTATTCGGTATATTATTTAAGTAAATACCACTTGAAGTCTATATTCAATAAATTATTTACCGAATCGTTTGTGTAACGATTCACTGAATTTTTTATATCTTATAAAATTAACTATATAAAATTGTTTGTTAGTAAAATTTTAATTTACTTCTCTCAAAATTGTTTGTTTTGTGCTAAAATGCTTCAAGCAATTTGACATTAGACAAAATCTTGTTACCAACTTCTGTCTAGTATATAAAATGTATCCGATAAAAACTAAATCTTTGATAAGTCGTGGAATTATCCTCGAGAAAATATTAAAATATGTGGGGAATTTCATTTTCTACATTTTGTCAGTAGAAAGCACTTAAATGATGTTAAATTGATTTTTCTTCGATTTGTCAAAAGTGACAATTTTTGGTTAAGATATTTATACGAAAGTTAATCTGTTCAGATATATTACAATTCATAAAATATTTTTCTACGAGTACTGTTCGACCGCTAAAATAATTTCTGCATCATAATGCTTCTTTAAAGATAAAAAAAAAAAACTGTATTATACACGAACAAAAATGCTCATACTGCGACCGGCAATTGCATGCATTCGTACACAAAACTGCATTTTTCGTCATAAATAACTATTATTTATCACAATGTTGAAAACAGCATTAAGAGTATGTTGTGACTTGTGATGTATCTGCAAATTCTAAATTAAATTGATTAGGAATCAATCATTTTATTGCTCACAAAGCATATGATGAAAAAACAAAAATATAAAGCTTCAGTTCAAATCCTATCAATGATACTCGTATATTTATATTAAAATACGTATATTTCATCTAACGACAAAAAGAACAAAAATATTCTCGTACTAATTCGAAAACGGACGGTATTGAATATAAATATTATTTAGTATGCAGATTCATTTATCTCGGATTAAATTTCATTAGAAAATAATAAAAAAATATATATTTTACTATATTAATTCATTGTTTTTCCAGACAATAATTTATTAGTATTTTCGGAAAATAATTGGGCAATATTCAGTACTTTTCTCTACATTAATCAGATCCTCTAAAAACAATAAAACAAAGAAGAACTTAGTTTAATTATTAATTACACCACAGGCACTTACTGCCATATTCATAAAACGGATTAGGGCTAATACCATTTATAAACTTTACTATTTATAAACTTGTTTCGTGAATTGGAAAGATAGTTAAAAACTAAATAAAATAGTGTATTAGTGCTAATCCTTTTTATGAATCTGCCTGTTATATACCAAGGATTCAATCAATTTACTTTAGGCAGAGTTTTTATGTCACATAGTATGTAGATATCAATGTAGTGGCAACACTGATTAATTTCTGACTAAATAGTAATGTATAGTGAGTAGTGTTTTCTTGACCAATGAGGATTCGATTGAAGCTTTATGATTAGATAGATCTTTAAACCACACTATGACTAAAATGTATATAGGTATTTGTAACAAGTCAGTTAAGAAAAAAAATGAAGATGACTCAAATATCGTGATGGTTCATTGGATGTTTACAGTTGCTGAATAGTTTCAGAATATACTATAAATGTTCCATTGAAACATTTCTCTATTTTGTGTATTAAGACAATTTAACGACTTAATATTTTAGTGCTCGCAAGGTCTCAAATATTAAATCAAACAACGAAATAACGTTCGCAGCGCCGAGTAGCGGCAACGCGCGCAGAACAACTAAACCAGAAACAATAAATTCAACGTTAGAACGTTTGTGTTCAGTAGTTCGTATATATCCAGCGCTTTGTCCGTGCTGGGCGAAGGGTGGGGAGGCGACAACGTTCGCAAGCAAAAAGAAAGGAGAAAGCGACGTCGACGTCACCGCCGGCACCATTTATCATATTCCAGCATCGAGGATAACGCGCCCGCGACAACTCCAGAAGAAACAACCACTCATAGTTAAATGTCATCCTGGGATAGAAAAATGTTTGGGTTCCATTTTGTTTAAAGTGCAACTTCAGATGTCCATCTCTGAAGAGAAAAAGTTTCTGACGTATTTTATCCCCACCCTGCTGTGAACTGTGTCGTGGAGATGCTCTTTATCCCATACTTTCTTTTTTTCTTAGACTTACTTTGAAAATGTGAGTTTTCATGTTTATTCTAGCCATCTCGATCTTACTTTTGAGCTTTTGACGAATTGTTCATAGCTCACCCATATGTGTAATATTTGTATTTAAATAAAATTGTGAATTTTACACAGTAAGACAACAATAGATCTTGCTCGTAAATCTACACAAAAGGATTTACAGTGATGTATATCTGTAAATCATTATCATTCTCTTTATTAAAACAAAATGGTGATCATAAAATTTTCCTCATCTAAAGTAGCTTCTCTGACAAAAGGGGTCCCAATTGTCGCCAATAATTATATATAAAATAAATTTGAAAGTCTTAAATCTGACATATTCATTTGTCACATATATTATAAACATTAATTTTTATTCAAAAATATAAAGAAAATTTCTGCGATCAGTGAACAAAGTAAGCTTTTCAAACATCATTTGGTGACAGAACAATTGTGGGACAAGACTCTTTTCGGATCATTACTATAGGCAAGTAAATGCAGTGACAGATGGAGTTTGTCAACTCTCTACTCGTTGCAGTGCGGTATTGAAAACACATGGTTTTATGCCTTGTTTTATATGTAATATATTATGTGTATAAAAATTTATATTTTATAAAATGACGGTGGAGGTTAAATCACAATCTATCAACACGGACGAAACGCAACGGATACATGTGAACGCGACAAATTGGAAATCTACTATAAGAGTCAATAAAGAGTAAAATATTTCTGAAAAACAAATGATATATCAGGTAAATGTCAAAATCTTCTTCTAATGGCACTACAGCCCAAATCGGGCCTGGGCCTACCGGACACACCGAGCCGCAGTTTTTACACTGCCGTACTGCCGGATTTCGTAGACAATGCTACATTATTTAAGACGTATAAGTGATTTTATATTTTACGACAAATCACACATTGTCGACAGGCGGATTTGAACTGACGAACCTTGGTTGTCAAAATATTTCCTTTAATAATTAAGGTAAAATGACAACACATTATAGTTTTGAAAAATTAATAACTAGATTAATATCTTTTTAAGTTGCAAGTATTTGATATCACTGTAAATCTAATTTAAAATACTTTCAGAAAGTAATACAAAATATGTATCATTACATTTAAAAAGACCAAAAATAGAATTCACAATCTTCTCACATCAAAAAGTGACATTTAATTTTACTCCCAACTTTGTAATATAAACTATAGATCTAAAATTGATAGTAAAGAAAATAGCCATTTGTTCCATTTTTCGAATAGTTTTAATGCAACATTACAATCAAGCATATAACAAATTTTTATGGAGTAATTTAAGTTCAATAGCTTAAAATATCATTTTTAAATTACAGCTTTTTCTATGTATTATCTGTAGTTACAATAGTTTGTAATGATTTCCAGCGACATAAAAGAAATTGTAATAGTTTCCAAATGAAACATTACAATTGTCACACAATATTCACAGGAGTGTAACCAAGGCTTTATTTTTAGTATCTAGTTATAAAGTTTCATATAGGTAGGTACATGAGTCCTCGCCTCGAATAAGAGCAAATAATAGAAATGCGCAAATATCAACACGAGTTCAACAACTGTCGTGTTGAGTTAGTGTAGCCTCGTATGAAACGTATTTGCATATCCATTACCGGCATTTCGTGTAGGTGTATAGTGAGTGTATATGTGTCTCTCAATTTGCATGGAAAAATAAGGAGGCCTTTGTTACACAACTCAATTTTTGCTTTACAACAAATAAATTGCTTTTTATATTATCAATCAACTTTGATATCAATTTCAAGTAGCACACGGTAGACACATAAAAAAACCTATATGCACAAATTCAAATAAAAAGGTATTCGTTCAGAAACAATAAATATATATCTACATATATAAGCGTCATTGTATATCAATTTACTGAATATTTTTTATTCATTAAATTGATACACTTGATACACATTTACTACTTCCTATCGGAACTTTTCGTTCACGCAATAAACCTTCAATCATATCCATTTATTTATTCCTAGATCTTTTACTCTCAATTTCACTAATATATACTTGCTTCACCTGTCTTTCATTTTACATATTTTCTACATGTTGGTTTAATCGGTTAGGATAAAGTAACAGATTAATATCTTTTAGATAAATGAAAATTATTATATCATATTGCTGTATCAGCTGTATAAATGATTAAGGCCTCACGCTAAAGACGACTTCACCAGCCAACCGAAATAAGAAAATATATTTCTTATTGTTTTGAAAATCTTTATTCTCTAAATTATTTTATATTAATTATTCATAATAGTTATTTATAACACAAGATACGAAAAGTTTTTTTGTCCGCATGTAATATACTATGTTTTATTCAAGTGTAATGAAATTATTTATTCACTATGTACTTATTTTAAGTGCAAAAATTATGTTTATCACACAGCGTGAAATAATAATTATGTATGTATATAATTAGTAATGAAACCAGTACAATGAGTGAAAAAAGATGCTCTTATTATATGTTGTACACATATTTTTTTGCATATTAAAAATAAAACTTAAAAAATATTTTTACAGGTGTCAAACTTTCGATAGCTAAATTATTAAATTGCAAATCTTCTAGCAAATAAATAAATAAAAATAATAAAATAAAGTAAAATTTAACCAATGAAAAAGTAGTTTTTTACTATTTTAAAAATAGTTGAAAAATGTGTTACTTTCTACACGATTTTTCGTTAAAAAAGGTGACTTTCATGATTAATATGCCAAAACGTAATTAAATAGTTGAAATAAAACAAATTACGTAACCTACAAAATGAACTCGTTTGAAGTTTGAAATATAATTAAAAAATTTAGTACAATTATTTAAAATATTAGCGTGTTAAAAAATTGTTTTTAAACGATAAGATGCAAATAAAATTTAAATACATTTTTACATAAAATATAAAAATATATTTATTAAACTAAAATAAATTAAATATTAATTGAAATTTTTATATCTTCTTAATAATAAATTAAATACAAACATTTTCTTCATTCTTTGATTTTATTGAAACTGGACTCCTCAACTGTAAATGAGATTAGTATTATCTGCTTTCAGATATAAGCTTTTTAACGTCGTTTGAACATTAACCACAGTTTGTACACCACAGATACAAATAAAGTAAAGTTGTATGCATGGAAAAGCTTTAATTTTACTGTCAACTATAAACAATGTATTGTGTTATCTATACAACACTTTATAAAATGAATACAAAACCAGCGCAAAATGTTCATATTATAACAAACAAAAGCATCAAATTAAAAACTCGTGAATAGTTTGTTGTTCATAATCAGGACGGCAACACTGCCGTCAATAATGAGCGTGGTAACATCTAGGCGGCTGGGATCGTGGTCAACAACCAACAAAAAACAACACAAGAAAAACAAAACGATGTTGCCTCCAGGAAAACACAAACCGTAACAGGAAAGTCCACAAGATCTTTGTTTAATAAATGTTACCGTACGTAAGCAACGTGTTTTACACGCGTGCCGGTCATTTACTTGATCAAGATTTACTTTTGTTTACATGGATTACTCTTTCATTCCTTTTTTATTGATTTTAATCCCTTACTAAACACAGAGAAGATAGCTGTAAATAATGGATTAACTACTTGTATTTATTTTGCAACTGAAATTTGTGATAGGATTAAATGCGCTAAAGCATGATTCGGAAGTACTATTATTTTCTATAAAACTCCCTTCTCTCATAACTGAATAAGTAAAAAATTATGATTAAAACCAGGTTTGTGTGATTAATTCAAAAATTAAAACAGCACATGGATATTAAATGGATCTTTGACAACGAGCAATCGAGATGGCATCTGACCCTGGCAGTTGAGTTAGTTTGAGACGAAAAAGGTGTTATGTGAAAGAGATAGTGCTAAACAGATAAACCAATAAGAAGTAAATCCTTAGGTGCTTTGATTGAATAGAGATTGCTTTTTGATCATACTTTATTATTAAAGATATGTAATATTAAAAAAATGTAACGTGTAATTTCATCATCTGTGGCGCTACAGCCCAAATCGGGCCTGGGCCTACCGGACACACCGAGCCGCAGTTTTTACACTGCCGTACTGCCGGTTTTCGTAGTCGAATGCGACATTATTTAAGGCGTATAAGTGACTAGCTTATAGCGCCCGAGTGTGATAAATACATGTAGCTGTATTTTATATTTTACGACAAATCACACATTGTCGACAGGCGGATTCGAACTGACGAACCTTGGCTCGGGTGACGTCACAGTATGTTAAGAGATGTGCCTTAACACGCTCGGCCACCGCGCCTGTAACGTGTAATTTAGTACCTACTTAATTTTCTGTTCATAACTTTTCAAAAAGCCTAGGTAACTCATTATCACTGGTAAAATTGTACATATTTTGCAGAGCTTCCGTTGCAACGTTGGTTGTGTTATACTTGTATTTGTGTTATTTAGAAGAAAAGACTTATGTTAAATTGTATCTTTTCAATGAAGCGTGCTTCTGTTTGAAAAATTCACCATTAATGCTATTAATCTGTAAGTACGGTCATGTCCGCAATTCAATAAAAGCCATACTAATAAACAAAAAAACACACAAACAGCAACATTACATCAGCAGCATCCCAAGTCAGCCACAACGAATCACGCTCCGTCTGTTGCAGACCGCAGAAACCAATTTGAGCTGTGCGTGTGCTGTGCGTGCGCACGTTCACACACGCAATGGAACTAGTGCACGTCCTACACTCGTCACAGCGTCGAGAAAATATATTTCTTCGCCGCGATGCCAAGCGCCGACCATCACGCCCGTGACTTGTGTCTGTTGTGTTTGTTTTTTGTGGTTTCGCCCGTTGTTAGACGTACTATTGCGTGATATGAAACCAAGAAACGTAAACTGGATTAATAATATGAAGGACTAATATTTCGTTATTTGATATTTATATCCTTAATATTTGCGAAATAAAATGTTATTAAATATTACTTGGGCATGAGATTACACGATAAATGGCAAGCTTTTACTCATCTCAATGTTTTAATTGTAAACGAAAATTAATTATAGCTCGATTAATTGGGATGTCTGTCGGTCCAAAATCATTTCACATAAATTTTAATTTATAAAATACATATAAATTTCGTTGTACCACTATTACCTAAACTAAAGTTTGGTTAAATGGAACTTTTGGTGAGCATTTGAAGGACTAATTATTAAATAAAAATAAAATATTTGTATCACATCTCGACATTTATTTCAGTTTCTAGTGTTTGAATTTCAAAATTTAATTTCTTCAGCTTGCAAACAAATCTCAAAGTGGGTTAATACCTACTGGCTTAATAAGTAAAACTTTGGTTAGAAATAAATTACATTTTGTTGAAGCTATAGTAAATAACAAATGATTGTGGTTTTCCATTATTTTGAATAATCCTGGGTAACTAGTTTTATTGATCGTGCAGCGTTAAGTAACGCTACCTCATCGTAAGTACGCCAGAGTTAGAAAACCGAAAACTAATTACACCGTTTATCTTCTCTATTAAATTTTCATGGTAAAGGGAATGAACATTGCTAGTGATGTTCTGGCGTTACAGATACTTGAATAAGACAAGGAAAATGAACTTTCAACGAAATTAATGCTTGCTAGAATACTTTACTCATTTTATTAAAACCTCTACAATTTTTTCTCAATCTTTTTTTATAAACTAATTTATCCTATGACCCGCTTTCATGTACTACCTGTATATCGTAGCTATATGTATAATTCATTTTTTTTATAAAACGTCTAGTAATTTTATAAAGTGCGGAGAGATTATCAAATTGTCGCTAACTTAGTATTATTGCACAATCTAACTAGTCGTACATTTTTTAAGTGATTCGAATAAAACTCAATGTTACAAAAAAAAGTGTGTCTGCTTTAAAATAACATAACTGTAGACCCCAGTATTGTAATTTATGATGTATAAAGCAGCAAATTAAATAAAGAAATATACTGAAGTTATGATTTTGGCTCTTTAAAAATAATGATACTTTTAAATTGTTGCAATTTTGCTAAAAATTTGACATGTGCCAAAATACACTTAGCACACTGCAATATGTGGATATTATGCACAAAAAGGAATTGATTCTTAAAATACGTGAGTTATAAATAAATTACATGGACGGTAATTGAAATAATAGATTAGAAAAATGTCAAAACTCCAAATGAAATTCCCAATGATACCGCGCACGATTTGCGTTAACACCTTTACGATGATTAACGGAACAAAAAAGGTAATAAAACTGGCGTTCCCGAGCTCTCGGTTCCAGCTTCCACTGCGACCACTTGAGCCCAATATATCAACGTGGAATCGAATAAAAATGATCGCCGGGCACTTGCAGATAAATCGCAAGCGATAAGGCTATTAATTACGCAACGGATTGGCACGTTGAAACAGCACTGGTAGCAGGGGAGGATGTTGTAACTGTACCAAGGGTGAGTCATCCCCGGTAATACAGAATGAAGCGCGATTTTTACACATGAGAGAATACTTGCAAACAAACGAACCGTGAAAACTATGAACGAGAACATTCAGTGAGGTACGAACGCAAAGCTACAAATCGTATAGTTCTTGTCTATACTTAGTAGTCTTTTTAATATAAATTGGTGAAATTGAGGGTGAAAGATTGTGCGGAGGACATTAAATTAAATTGTTGGATATAATTGAAGATTTATTACGTAAAGAAAAGATGCCGTTTGGGAAGAATAAACAAAATTTTCAATGTGGATAATTCAAACATTCTATATGGTTTCAGTTATTTATTTAAACTACATTTAATATTTAAGTTTTGTTGGTACAACTGGCTATCAGAAATATAATCAGTTGGATTTTTAGTTGAATAAGTTAATTTAATGAATCTCAAAATTGCAAAACTCTTATCAAGAATCTCGATTTTAAGCTTGGTCTTGTAAGAGCAGAATTTGATGTTAACTCGATATTCTCTGTAGATATGCAATTAAATTAATGAGTATGTAATTTCACCGAAATAATTATTTGTTCTTTAAATCACAATAGTATCATTGTATCAAAATACCAACTTTCAATCAAATCCCTCCATGACTGAATCATAACTTTTAATTTGATTGAACTCATTGGAACCGCGAATCCCCATAAGTAAACGAATCCTGGGGCGGTTGTTTACTTATACAATTGTACATAATAACATTGTGGGGTGAAGGAAGCAATTCGTTGCGGCACGTCCGCAAAGGGGAGTACTATATTTGCGTCCGTTGACTACGACAGCAACGACGCCGACGACGACGGAAGAGTGCTTGGCACAGTTTGAACCGGCGACTGCGTTAATCCCTGCGATACTTACCAACTCACTTTGTGCAACCCTCTGTTTCGCTCTGTGATGTTTTAGATGTTTCCCACGGGCGGGGTATTAGTATTTTTCGTCGAGGATCAGCCGGAAATTGGGAGATTTTTACGCAATAGACAAGTGGATTGTAGGAATGGTTCGGTTATCACAATTAATGCATTAACATTTTTCGTTGTTAGAGAAGTGGGCGCAAGTGAAGATTTACGAAACAGGTGTACAGGAGCGAATGGATGAATGTTTATTGCGTGATGATGGATTTTGGTTGTGAGGAAAGAAAGAGTTCGTATGGAGGAAGTGTTAATGTGGTCGAAACGAGTATCGTGTGTCAGGATGAGAATGTTGACGGGTTCGTGCTACCCCATTTAATGGGATATAGCGTGATATTATGTATGTATGTATGTAACATTTTTCATAGAAATGGTTGGGTTTATTTTTAAACATAATGAATGTGCATAAAATGAAAATGGAGTGTTAGGATAAGAATGTTTGGCAAAGATTAATTGCCAGGCGAATCTAAAATATAAATATTGTATTTATTTATTTTATTATATTTTATGCTACTCTATATAACAGGAACTTAATTACAATAGAAGATAGTTTTTTCAAAACTCGCTTTCTGTAAAATTTTATGATAGAAATGTGTAAAATTTTCGTTTTCGAACTTTCCAGTAGTTCATTTCATTTTATCAAAACTTGTTTCATTTCAAAGAGTATTTAAATTAGCTCCGGATTTGCAAAACCCGCTTTATATTAATTTGAGCGTTTTTTTTTTTCATAACTTGCTTTATACTATTTGACCATGCGCATCTTCGTATAATCCCTTAATAAATAGTTTTAATTATTTTCAGCTCCTCAATTACAGTACAGATTCCGAACTCGTAGTGTGGTAGTTTATATATTTTTAGTTCGAATACGATTCGAACTCGGTATCTTCGTATTAAAATATCGTTATGTTGTCCATACCATATTACTGTCGAATAATACTAATGCGAAATAATTTTCAGTTCATTACACTAATTATGCTAAACAAGTAATTCTAATTGTTAAACATGATATAAATAATAGAGTATTTCTGTAAATCCCATCATTTACAGTATAAATCAATTAACACATTCGTTAATGCTTCATATTATCGGAGACTGAACAATATAGTGATATTTCCAATTTCAAGAGATGCTTACATTTTGTTATATGAAAATAATGATTGTAATCGGATATTCTTTTTCATGATTTATTTGAAATAAATTAGCTAAACATTTGTTGACCTTTTCAATTTAATATAAAAAGTTATATTTCTTTAACTTTACAAGGCAGAATTATTGAGCTAAATTTATTTTTGTCGTAAGTAGTTTTTTTTACAAATAAAATTATGCTGAACGTTGATCTGCTAGTTTCATTTTATACAAGAAAACATATTATGTTCTAATAAATGTGATACCTTGAGACATTTACTGAACATGTATATCTAAGAATAATTTTGTAATAATATTTGTCAAATATTCGCTTCGTCCACATGTATAAAGACTCCATAAAAAATAATATTTTTGTCAATTTAATATCGGATAAACAGGGACCAGGATAATTTTTATTTTTTCATTACCTTGGAATCTGAAGTTATGCCATTCGGTAAATTATCTCAATTATAGATGCAAGATGATTTTATTTTGCACAAAGTATAATTTAAATAAATTCCATTCGGCTTGCTTACACATGTATATAAAGTACCTCCTTAATTAATAAAATCATTCAAAACAGCGACCTTCAAGATATTCTAAATGCAAGATCCATCGTTGAAGAAAATAAAATTTTGCGTAGACTAGTTGAAGAAATGGAAGAAAAACAATATACCTACTAAAGGATAACTTCAACAAAGAAAATAAAAATATAATGATGAAAAATACAAAATATTTAAAAGATCAAGTAAACGTACTCAAATTTAAATTGAATAACTATAAATATCTAGCAGATACCATTCATTCAACTACAAGTTCACCTTGACTGGAAAATCTAACAAATGCATGTTCAAGTATGAATAGAAATTACTCCAAATGAGAATCAGAGAAAACTGTCAAATAATGATAACAATGTTAATAATACAAGAAATAAACAAAATACTCTCAAAATAATAGAAGCAAACAATGTAAGATATTCAAAAATAGTAAATATAAATAATAACATAAATAAACTTCACTAAAATCGATAATTAATTGAACAAGTAGAGTAACTGAAATATCAACAACACTGAAAAAAATAATTTTATTTATTAAAACAATTTCAAATACTGTTTCTGACATGTGGAAGTTTATAGATGAATTGCTAGACAATAAACAATATAGGCGTGTAAAGGTTGGTATTAAAAGAACAGAATATAATGCCATCAAATTATCAGTTAATGTAAGCGAAAATGATATTGTAATCAACACAGAAAACTAGCCAGAAGGCATAACAGTTAGTAAATATATTGTTTGGAAGGGCAGTCACGACGAAACAAAGAGATAATTCAATAAAATCACTCATGTCCAGTTTTGTAAAGGACAGAATAAATTTATTTCCATAGTAAATGTTTTTAAATTGCCAGATTTAAATCAGTTTTATTTATTTTATTGAATATATAATATTACTGTCACAAAATCAATAAATTTTATTTATTTTAGAACTAAATTATTTTGTCATTTATAAAATCGGGCATCAGAATATTAAATATTAAAGTTAGAAGTGCGGAATAAAAATTAGAAAAAATCGCTGTATTTCTCAACAATACAAATTGCGACATAGCTTGCATAATAATATCGAGACTATAAAGTGGTAGAAAATTTAGTTTTGTGTATCTTTTATTTGAAGCATCAATCTTTAAATTAATTAAGGAATGTTTGATAGCAAGAAACCAACTTCAAATGTTTGATATTGGCGTCTTTTGTTTAGGAATATTCTAATACAAAAATTCATTTCATATGTTTTTTCAGTTAATGAAAATATTAAATGTAGTTTTGCTTTGCTGTTACTTGGGTAATTCGCAAAATGTTCCAATAAGCAATGAAATTGATTTACGTGATGCTATATAAACTCCAAGTAGTTCGGCGTAGCAGCATCAACACGGCTTTGATTAATCCACGAAATGAGTAATATGAGCAATGCCGTGACTTAATTCCCCTCACTTTGAGGGCAGTTCCGTAGTTGGAGATCCGTTCCGTCGTAACGGCTCGAGATAGCGAACTGCGGGAAACCACAAGTGAAATATTCAATCGACAAGCGCAAGATCATTGAATTCTCTAAATGGATAGAAGCCGACTTTTATGGATTTACGAGGGAGGGAGCTTATCGCGCAAACAATGCAATTACTGCATTCGATCTGATTGCATCCGCAGACAGTGAAGGGGAAGGGTGAGATGTTGCATTATGGAACAGAATAGAAATAATTCGATCCGGATCAATGGCAGCTGAGCGACGACAAGGGATTATTGATATAAGTACAGAGATACCAAATTAAATGAAACACTACCAAACCACCCAACAATAAAGGCATTATTTCTTTATTTGAATTGTTAGTGAGCCATATATCAGTGCTAGGAGAAAATTACAGATAACTCATAAATAAATAAAAGGGAATTCATACTATTCTTTACTTTAGTGAACATTTTTATTTAAACTGGTTTTAAAAGGTATTTCAAATTAAATTAAAGTACACAAAATCTGATAAGACTGTTTGTAGTGTAGGTCAGTGGCTCTGAAAATATACATTTCAATTACCAAGTTCTTAATTTTGTGAATTTCGAAAAAAAATAGTTTTCATATAATATATACCCCTTATTTTTTTCCCAAAGTATAAAAACAGTCTGTGTATACCTCACTTATCATAATATAATTTAAAACAAATATGTTTATCAAGCGTATATCTAATAAAGTAAATAAAACAATAAACTCAAAATTACCTGTCGTTAGACGAAGACAAAAGACAAAAAGTTGAAAACATTATGATTAAACTAGATTGTGAGAGAGACGTTCAAAAAAACTCTTATACGTCAAAATTAAAAGCTCAAATATTTAAAAAGCCAATAATATTTTTGAAACTTAGATCGTCTCTGGTATGCAATTTTTCAATTTAGTCTTAATATAAATTAATTTACTATTTTATGACTATTGTGAAAGATCCCATTGTGATAATCTATAAAATAATCACAAAATAGAAAAAATTGGCATTAATATATCATTTAATTCCAGATAATAATCAAGTAGATTAGGGGCAATTATGTTTGCAATTTACGTATATTGTGATTTCGATGGTTTTTAATATTTCATTATATTTTTTTATTAATGAATCTGACCATCCATAATTTTACTATAGTTGCATTTCTAAATATAATGCAAGGTTAGTTAGAAACTATGTAAAATATTATCGATTTTAACCATACCCTACATTAATAACAAATTAACTAACCAGGTCCCCGAGTTCATTAATATTCACACATCCTTGAGTTCAAAGTTCATAATCAATTAACCCATACGTTACGTACAAAGAACATAGCACACCACGCAAAACACGTTCAACTACCCCCTACACTCATATCTATCCCGATAACATCTCTAAGCCAATTACCAGCAAGATGTTCTAGTGCTTTTCACGCTAACAAAAAATCACTAATTGTTTCATATCATCGATTAGTGGCGTATTAAAGCACTGGGGATTTCATGTAATTGCACCGTAACAAGCAGCTAAAAACATTACGCGAGCATGAGAAGTTTAAGTGCAGCTGGCGACAGCGACAACAAGCACAAGAATTCACTTACGAGTGATTGGGGGTACGGCAGAACGTGGAACTGCACTGGGATATTACCGCTTTGTGTTGTTCTGGATTCCATCCTATTATAGCTGCGCTTCTTCAGGATAGGTACTAACATAAAGTATAATGAAATGGACCATTTGTACAGAAAATATCACAACTATGAACAGTAATAGTAAAATGATTTGGTAAAATAACTACAAATGAATCAAATTTAAGTGTAAAGAGAAATATTTGAATACTGCTAGGATTTGAACCTAAGACTATACTATTCATATTTTATTACAATTTTTCTCTCTATTTAGTTAGTGTCATATACTGCCTCGATCCCAAGACACATAACAAAATAGACAAAGAGAAAAATTATAATAAAATCATTTGAAGTACATGGCAACCGTAGCTTAGTTAGTTTAAAGTATACGACAGGGATCCATAGATTTCCGGTTCAAATCCTGGCGGTATCCCAATTTTTGAGTTTATAATTCAATTTTATTTCATCAATTATGAAGTATTTTCCTAAAATAGTAAATAAAACTAGAACTTTTATTGTAAACACAGAATTATTAAAATAAATTTATTTAATCAAATGAATATCACAACGTTACTAGACGTAAATATTTTATCTAAATATGACGACAGAGCCTTGTTGGAAGTTTTCTACGCCATCATTTTGGTTCTGACAACGCAAAAGCAAAATAAATGATGTTTTCTTCAGAGGTACTGAAAATATTAAAAACTATACAAACTTCAGAATTGCCCCAATATTTAACAGTCAATTATGATAAAAAGAAATGGTCAGGATGTTCTGCGAAAACTGTGCCATCAGCAAATTTCATGGGAAATAAGTTTTTCGCTGTTATTAGTTCTCTGATTAACTTCACATGAAATAGGAGTTGAAGACAATTATATACTGCATTTATATCAGTTATTTTATTACTGTTATATATATATAACAGTTAATCATTATACAGTAATTTATATTTGTTCCAGTTTCAATATGATGATATCAGTATTAATTTTTGACAGATATCAAAACTAAATTTAGAACTGATGAAATAAGTAAAATAGGATGTTAATTTAATTAGATGCACTATTATATTGTGTACAACGTTGACTTGAAACCTTAGCCTGTAAAATAATCAAGGAATCAATGAAATTGTAACATTATATGTATGTATTCTAATGGATGTAGGAGTACGATGCAACGATAAAAACCACTACATTTATATACACTACATCTGTCACCCTTGTTTTACATAATAATAAAGATTCAAAAACATCTAGTCATTTTCCGTGCTGCAACATTAAATCCAGGCGGAAATTTCAAAACAAGACCAATAAATCATGCAGATAATTTTTCATGTCAATGACCCTGCAATTTAACCCCCAGCCACGCGTTTCTATGATTGAAACGCGGTTGGGGGGACCTGTCGGACACATGCTCCTCGTTTCCCTTCGAGCGAGCGAGGGCCCTCACCCTCCATAACAAGATCAAATGCAGCACCCCCATGTGCGAACCACTCACCCAAAGAATTTTCTTTCTGGACTTATGTTCAAAACTCTATTGATTTGGGAGCATTATAGAGATATTCTTAGATAATTGCATTGTTTTTTGACTAGACAAATACAAAATTTCTGTGAATTCATAATATACAAAAATATATTTTTGGTTTTTAATTCCGTTTATTTTATTATAATATCAACATTTCGATGCATTGAACACACACTTTCATCAGGAAGAGTAACATAAACTAGTCACCAAGACAAGTATGCTAGGTAATTCGAGAAACGATTGAAATTCAAAAACATCCTAATAATTACAATAAAGGATGAAGGTGTAGAATTGAACAAAGCATGCGTCTTTAATTAAGAAATTGAAATTTGTTGTAGTTTAGTTACATATTTTGCTTACTTATTTATGTAACCAGTACTATCAAAACTTCGATATTTTAATAAAATAAACAAGAACTATAAACCAGCCGTGCATTTTTATATAACAAAAAGTATGTGGCCAATTTTTTTGTTTTATATTAATATTGATTAGAAAGAATATATTTGTAGTTTTTGAGAAAATTATTATTAAATAAAGCGTGACATCCTACCATGAGTGGCCATAGGGAGAGAGAGACATATAAGGACGTGGCCATTATCTGTGATGTCTCACTGGCAGATCAAATGTCAAAAGAACATGTTCCACCTACCGCATGTCGAGCGCATTCTATTAGCAAATATCTAGGTCAACATATCTGATGTCACAAGTCCATGGATAATATATTTTCGTAAAAAATAATAATAATTAAACAATATAATATTTTGGAAATGTATTAATATTTGATCATAGATAAGTTTTTAGATATAGCATATATTACTGTAATGGGCACCAGTTGTGTTCATCAAAATACATTTTGTATTTTGTACGTATAAAATATTCGTATTTCAAAAGTTAAATCATGTTTCTTAATATATATTCGATATAACTGATAATTTGAGATGTTTTACTAATTGCTTGTAAATCCATGCGCTGTTCAAGAGCTTCTAAATTAAAAACCTGAATTTAATAAACTCAAATCGTTAAATTTAATTTGAGCCCAATCAATTAAAAACAAGTATTTCGGCGAAGTCAGCGACAACTAAACATCTCAACAGAGACTTCACCCTTCTCCACCACCCTTAACATTAAAAGTTCCGTGCACAAAACCCCGAAAATTTTCCATATACAAGTTCATTAATTAAATTGTATTATACGGTATTCAGTAAAACGGTAAAACCAAATTAAAATCGGTCCCCACGGTCGGGGCGAGCTTGCTAGCGATTGAAAGCGACCGGCGGCCGCAGGGACGTGGTTAACATGCAACGACCCTCCTTTGCGACGCTCTCACCACCGTCGATGTAAGTAGCGGCGTCGCAAGCACTCGCTGATGACTCAGCAATGATGTATTAATCACATGCACAGAGCCGAATCATGCGACTTTATCCCCTGACGCTTTATTCTACTACTATTAAGGAAAAATAGAAACGCTACAGAATATAAATTATCATGGTGATTCACTGTTATTCTACAAAGCTTGTTTTTTTGTAAACTAGCGCCATTTTAAAAGACGATTTAAATGATGATGTGCATTTTTTACAAAATAATAATTGGGTTGATTAATAAAATTAAAGTATATAAAATAATTTTAGTTAAAATATACTGAAAGTTAAATAAACAATAGTTGCCAATATAAAAGGCAAACACCTTTTATTTGTATCTTGAAACGTACTTATGTAAATATCTTTCTGCAAAAAATTTGTAAGTATAAAATAAACATATAATGTTTTAAATAGAAATAATAATTAAAGTATCTATTTTTAACAGAAGAGTGAGTGTGTCACTTGCTGGTTTAGACCAGTGAACTATTGCCCACTTAAGTATAAAATAAGTCTATAATGCGCCCCTCCGCCATCTTACTGTTGTAAGAAGAGATGTTGATAACAAATATATAAATTTGTAACTTACCAGCAAACGGCAAACCAGCAAACTTCGCATCTGCAATTACAAAATTATTGTCAATTGTAACACAAAGCTAATTCTAATTAAAGTACAAAATTTGCACGATTGCAATGCGAATAGATCAATTCAGTGACATAGCAATTAATTTCATGTAAAGCACTCATAAATTACTGTTTTATTAAGCATGTACTAAGATACTATCCAACAGTATGGTGACATTGTTAAAGTTACGAATTTGAATCTGAAGATTTCAAGTTAGAATCTCACTGAAACTAAAATTAAATGAACAATTACACTGCGGTTCGGTGAATACTGTAATTGGAATTAAGTTTCTTAGTACAGAGTAGCATAAATAAATACATAAATTTATTTATTTATTTATGTTGCTTTGTACAACAGAAACTAGAGCTGCTAGCGGAAACCGGACCTCTCAAATGCAATCCTATTTTTTGAATATGAGTAGAAGTCATTCAAATTCAAACTCACAACCTTTTGCTTCTTAATTAATAAATGTAAATTTTACCTCAGTTTTATCACTGAACTACGATTTTCTATTGATCTTAGAAATATTAGTAATATTTAATTAAAAACTGTATAAATAAATACAACAATATGAATGGTATTTCATTTACCTAACTTGTTTCTTTGATGTTGTTTATAAGGTAAAAAATTGGTCGAATGCATAAACATAAATAAGTTCACCATTTCTGAATTAAATTTCAATTTTTTTTTCATCTTTAGACATAAAATATGTATAACGAGTTTTGCAAGCGTCTCAGGTTAAAAATTCCATAAAATTATTCTTAATTTTACCATTTTTAATTACTCGTACTCATTAAAAAACATGAAAATTATAGCACTTTTACAGACATGAAAGAGACCAAGCAAAAGGAAGTATTCATCTTTTCCAGGCTAATTCAATTACAATTTTACGTTACTTCGTAAAGAACTACTTTTACACCTCCTAACTTCATAATTCGCTATAAATAATGTAAAGTTTTCCTCGAAGACATGCAAGTATATATAATTTTTCATGCAAATCAGCTCGTGCACATTTCGATAACATCCACATTACGTATGCAACAGATCTTAAAATTGAAAAACAATCATCTACAACCACAAAATAAATATGTACTACATAGAAACAACACTTCTAGACGCCAAACAGCTAAAATCGGAATATGATTGCTATGTGCTACAGTTGCAAATTGCTTCTTAAATTAATATTTAGTTATAGATAGATTTACGTTAACATGATTTAGTTCATTCTCTAATTTCTTTGTTTAAATCAGATTTAAATGTAATTAAATAAAGTAAAACTGACAGTAAGTAAAGCAATGGATATATGTAACTAAATATTTCGTCTGATTTTCTATAAAATACGAGTATGTTACATTTGCAAATGATATTATGCTAAGCTACAGCCAAGGTTGTGACCATTATTAGGCAATTACATTATAAATTACAGTAAACAATTAAATTTGATTATATTTTAATAAAAAAGTTTTTTAAATAAGTTTATGTTAAGATATACAACCTCAACAGTCAGTTAGTAAGTAATATATTTTGATGCCTATTACACTATACAAATTTCTGGATGTGGCATTTCGCCATAGCAAATCTCGGTAAGTAAGTAAAATCACGACCCAAAGATGTTAGAGGCGGGGGAGCCACAGGGGTAATTTGAATGTGGTTGTTTGTCGGCTGTGGGAATCGAACTCGGGTTCTCAAATGTTTTCCTTAATATTAGTTATGTTTTATAGGTTTCTTCAAAGATATATTAATTTTTTTAATAATCTACGATATGAAATCTCTATTTGATTAAAGTGCCCGAGGATTTATTCTCTGTCAGTAACTATGTCCGTCAGTACGGTGGTGTGGATAGAGATATGGAATTCGAATTCGGAGATCCCGAGTTCGAATCGCACTCAAGCTAAAAATTATATAAAAACTATCACACTGCGGCTCGGTGAGTGCGGACCCTGTACTGTAATTGGGATTAAGTTCCTGTTGTACAACGTAACATAAATAAATAAATAAATAAATAAATATTGTTTACTATGTTGGTTAGGTTATGTAACTGTCACTTGAAATTTTTTAATTATTTTCTAGAGTAATAGTTAAATTTGCTATTAGTTCATTTTTGCTCGAATCAATTTTTTGGTAGAAACAAAATCTGCCAATCTTTTATGTTTCGTGCTCTTCCTAGGCTTATCAATATCATTGATCAAATTTGAGCTGACGTATGTTATTGTTTGTTCTCAACGTTCTGAAAAGATTGTCACTTTTATTTATTTATTATTTATTCAGTGATAGAACAAAATTGAGCAAAAAATCTCAAAGAATCGAGTTCACGCAATACTAACCTGGAAGAAATAATTCGTGTTTCATAGTGGGAAGTTGGGGTGAGGTAATTCCGTGCGTAGGGGTAATAAAAATAAGAGAACAATGTTGGAAGGAACCGCTCGGCGTCCGGCCGAGGAAATAACGAGGGAACATGTTGATGAATCGCACAAGGAACAGAATGAATTTGGTGCTCGGTGTTCGGGTCGCAATGCCGGCGCCAGCGCTGAGTACACTCACATGACCTTTGCGAATAAAACTGAATGGGTCGCCGATACTTTCCTTTGTTATTCGAGAAGAATAACGGTGCAAAAATAAAGAAAAACGTTTTGGAAATAGAGAAATCACAAGGGAACTTATTCAAATGTTACAATGGATATTCACGTGGAATTAGGCCAAGAATATTAAATCAAAATAGCTGTATCGTTCTAGTTCTTTTAATGTGATGCATTCAAGAAAAGACATTCTTCAGTATTATTGCAGTTTAAAGTTCTTTTACAAGGAACATTAAAGAATTCTTCTTTTATAGTTTTTAGATATTTAAATTTAATAAGATAACGAACTAGAAATATGTGGAATAAATGGTTGAAGGATTGTTATGTGAATTAAAAATTCCAAGTAGAAGGAATAAATATAGAATAATACAGTATGAAAGAAATAATGTATGGGGATGATATAAAAGTGATTTACTAGGATAGGAATATTTAGCGAAGATTTAATTCTAGTTACATTAATTTGACATAGCCTGATGAAACGAGTGTATGGATTTCAATCAATATCATGAATAATATTAATGTAATGATTTTTGACAGTAAAAATTGCCGATACCATGCATCTATTTGAAATGTATATAATAAATTAGGATATTAAAATGAAATCTGACAGCTGTCAATATGGATACGCGAGAGATTAATATATTAATTTGTGTAGGTATGAACACCGGTCTCATTTTGTTCGGCCAACGTTGAATGTAATTTATATTATGTGTAAATAATGTGATCTAATGAAATAATACTTATTCGATACATGTGTTTCTATGTTATAGCACGATGAATAAATTGGTTACTGGTCTAAAATAAAATGAATTTATGACCTAAATATCGGAAATTAAAATCATAAATAATAGGCGAAATTTGGATCAATGTGCTAAATCAGAGTCTTGATAATCTTTGCCTTTGAGTCCCTGTCGACCATTTGTATAATTAAAAACGAAACTTTATGCCATTATAGAACTTCATTCATACACAACATCACGCCATGTTCTATGTCTCATCAAATGGGGTAGCCTAAAAACATTTGTACTTCTTTTTACTTCCTTGTACGAAGTAAAGGAAGTATTGTAATCGCGAAAATTTTCGGTTCTCAGATTTCAACGGAAATAGGTATTTTGGCCCTCCCTGAATCCATTTTGACTAATTTCGTCATGCCGTCTGTACGTACGTATGTACGTACGTATGTATCTCGCATAACTCAAAAACGGTAAGCCGTTGAAAATTGAAACTTTATATTTAGGACTGTTATAACATCTAGTTGTGCACCTCCCTTTTTGGTCATTATACAACTACCGGAAGTGGTACTTTACTTGAAGCCTATAATAGATTTTCATGAAAAACTATATTCAAATATAATTTAAAACTTTCCAAATTTGGTATATAAGACTACTATATCAATGGAAATAACATAATAGATTTTGGTTAAAATAGACTAACCGGAAGTGGCACATTACATGAAGCTGCTAACAGTTTTCCTTGAAAAAAATGGTATTATTTTAATTTTAGAAAGGAATGCTGCAAATAAAAGTTTTAGAGAATTAAATTCTGCGTCTAGCACATTAAGAATTTTTAAATTAGCATTTTGCATAAGCGAGATATCTAAATTTAAATATTATATATTTTTTGTTTATTTTTTAAATTAAGTTTGCTATGGATTAGAACAAAAAATAAATAATAAAAGATTTTATATCAAATATGTGCAATTATAGTTTAATATGCGTACAAGGAAGTCATGTGGTGTCCACATCAGATTTTTTATTAAATTCATTCTGTAATTAATTTGCCTGTGGATTTGAGAACCCACTAACATCTATAAGGAGGCGTGATTTTACGGCTGGTATCCGCACTTCACGCAAAAATTATTATTTACCGAGATCTGCTACGGCAGAGTGCCACACTCAGTAATGAGTAAAGGGCGTGATGCAGGGTTCGTAAATATCATGATATTTATAATAAATATCAAAATATCTGATATATAGGATATATTTTCCCAAAAATCCTTAATCGTAGGATTATTAAAACGAAAATTTACATACATATGTATTTTGACCCACTGAATCCAGTGGTGCAATCTTCAAATGCATATGACTTCTGGTTTTCGAGAAAATGTTAAAAAACCGCTTTTTGCGATTTTTTTGGCGGAAAATTGAAAAAAAATATAAATCGCTGAAACTATGTTTATAAGTTAACTGAAGCACGAGAAAATTAATGCCGTTGACCGCGTTTTCATATCACATTTAGTTTTCGAGATATAGCCTCGTAAAAGTAGAAAAACTGAAAAATTCGAAAAATTTCACTTTTCCGGAGGCTATATCTCAAAAACTAAACAAGATATGGAAATGCGCTCAACGGCGTTGAATTCCCCGTGTCCGAATTGACTTATAAGCAAATTTTCATACAATTTTAAGCAATTTAATATTTTTAATTATTTCCTAAGGGGTACCCCTTTGGTTTTTTCAGATTTTAATTCAATTTTCCCAAAAATCCTTAATCGTAGGATTATTAAAACGAAAATTTACATACATATGTATTTTGACCCACTGAATCCAGTGGTGCAATCTTCAAATGCATATGACTTCTGGTTTTCGAGAAAATGTTAAAAAACCGCTTTTTGCGATTTTTTTGGCGGAAAATTGAAAAAAAATAAAAATCGCTGAAACTATGTTAATAAGTGAACTGAAGCACGAGAAAATTAATGCCGTTGAGCGCGTTTTCATATCACATTTAGTTTTTGAGATATAGCCTCGGAAAAGTAGAAAAATTGAAAAATACGAAAAATTTCACTTTTCCGGAGGCTATATCACAAAAACTATTTGATATTTTTATATAATGGATATATATCATTGCAAAAATATGACGATATATATCAAAATAAATATCATGATCAGAGATGTGCATCTACGTGTAATCTTTAATTGTCTACATCTACACGTAGACAATACGTCGACAATTCTAGCGGCGTAGACAATGTAAACAATGTAGATAATGCATCTGACAGTTGTAAAATTCAACATAACCTAAATTTATTCCTTTGTAACTATTACATGTATTCGTATTCGTGAGCTCGGGTCATTATCGGTCTTTATATAATAAAACTGAAAAAGCAAGTGCTCATACATTACTAGACGATTGTCTGTCTTGGGTCTTGGGCGAACTGTCATATTTTTAAAATCGATCAATGCGCCATCTCACCAGACAGAGTTTTCTTTGGCGCTATTTTTAACAGTAACCAGTTGACAAATTTTGAACGTTTCGCCCAACACAACTAATTTTTTTTTCATGTATTCCCTATAATAATAATAAAAATCTCTACCAACTTTTAAAATTCCCTAGTTCTAGGGATACAATTTTAATATGACTTAAGTGAACACAGGTGTTTTCATTGTCTACATAGTCTACACTGTATACATGAAAAATGAAGACGTAGACTACATGATTGTTTACACGTAGAGAATGGCGTAGATTACTTGCAGTAGACTACACGCACATCCCTGATCATGATACATATCGATCGATATATATCTTCGAACCCTGGCGTGATGATATATTTATTTATTACCATCCTGGATCTGATATACCAGTACCATTTTTACTTTATCCGCATTCATAATCAAAATCTTTGATAAAAGTAAGAAACGTTCAATTATATGTATTTATTAATTTTTATAAGTGCTGCCTAGTTAATTTTTTAAACACTAAGAATAAAATTTTCTTATAATCCATTAAAATGCCATAGCCTTAATTAGAAAATGTTTCATAAATTATTGTAGAAAATACTGCGGTAAGATAAAACGTTATATATTACTAGTGAGAATTATCATAATTATTTAACAACTTATACCAATGCAACAGCTTGACAACAGTGATATTTCACTTATTTGACAGTATCTCCATTCAATTTAGTTTGAATGGTTTCTTATTTTATTGCAGAAAAATTGCTACTGTAAGATAAAACGTTCTATATCACGCATGAGTAAAATGTGATTATATGCTCGTGTAAATTATCAAACTCGCGTATAAATACTTATTTAAGTTAATTGTAATATAATATACTATTATTTATTAAAATAAATACGATTAAATACACATACAGCTATATTTACATATTTACTTATATTTTTAATGAAACAGAAAGTTTTCAAACATTACTGTGATTTAAAATATTATTTTGTTTATTTATAATTTTTCAATTTATAACAATCTAATAATACAAGGCTTATCCAAAAGGCGCAATATTTAAATTTTTTCATTTATACACAAAATCGAATAAAATATACTCTCATACCGACAAAAACTTAATTGATATTTATTGAAAAAAGAAGTTATTAAAATTATCAACAAGACAAATGCATAGAAAATTTAAGTATCGGCATGTAAACATCAAATATGTAAAATTGGCTGCGATTTTATTGAATCGTAGTCAAATGAATCATACCTTCTTCACACATAATTCTATAATAATAGGTTGTCTACGCTATCTCTTATTGTTATATTCCCCAACGTACGTTCCTTTCATATGCCCAAATTATCTCAACTAACACAGAAACAGGGCCACTCTTGTAAATACTTCATTTCAATAAATAATGTATTATATGAATTACGTTTTAATGAATCATCACTTACAACTTATAAAGAAAATAATAGTACTTTCAGAAATAATGTAAAACTAATGCTGATAATGTGTTAGCAGAATGTTGTAATTAATTCAGTAAAATAACAATATTTGAAAAGCATGTGTAAGAACAGAAATAATGCATGTCGTATCCCAAGGCTATTTAATACCATGATACTAGAGAGAAATATATCATTACATCAGAAACATGTAGAGAAATACGGAAAAATTTGCATGAAGTTACGTTCCTCTTTGAAAAAGCTACGCGAAGCAGGAAGTGAATTTTTTGCGATAAGGTTAACAAGTTTTCTTATGGATGTTGTCGATAAAATTATACGTGTGCACTTATTAAAGTCTTGTCGGAGTACCGCCTTTTCCAAATTTTAATTTCTGTCGCCAAAATGCTGCGGCACACGCAACGGTACCACTGGAATCAATATGCGAATTTAGATTTAGATTTCTTAACAGTTTGTTCTTGTTTTCATTTTTCTCAAGTACTACGTAAATTCACATAAAGTTGAATTAACTACTATAAAATAATATAACCTCGTAATTCTCATACAATAACTTTTATATTTTTATAATAGGATCGAACATTAGTAGCTATTAACGTAAGTAGGAATGTTATGAGTATTATAACAGCCGCAGACGCCAGTTAGAAATCCGAGCTCGCAGAGGAAGGATTTTAAGACATCTAAGGGCTGTTATGACTCATAACATCCGTGTTTTGTTCAATAGTTTCAGAATATAAACACGTACACGGCATTAATAAATATTATTTTTTGAAATTCTTTCATGAATAATGTCATTGTCATCATTTTAGTAGGTGATCATGTAAGTCTGTGGTATGTATGGTTTTATTTAACGCAATGGTTACAATTGTTTTGTGTCATATTTATAAATAATTTTTTTACTTAAACGTCATAACGTGGTCATCTCTAATTTGAAAGACTGTACAATTAATATATATTAATGATACGCAGGAGAAGTAATATTTCTATTATTGTTGTTTTGAGTTCCGTTTGTATTAATAGTGTTAAATACTAAGAACGGGCCTCACAGGTGGATTTCGTTTTTTTTTTAGTTATTAATATAAATTTTAATATTATTCTAATATTTTACATTATACACATTGCTATAAAGAAATTAAATATTTTTAAATAATTGTATTAAAAAAATATTATTTATATCGACAAAAAAAAACTAATAAATAGTTATATTATTAACATGAGACACCTACTTCGGAAATAAAAATCTAATGGGCAGAGCTGTTATGTTAAAGAATATCCATAATTTATTAGTTTAATGTGAAAATTATAATTTTTTTTCATATTGGGTCAGTAATGCGTCCCTTACTCCAAACTTTACGTCTCGCCACTGAGTTAAGCGATTAATAACGCAATTTGAACTTCATTGTTTCAGCAAAACACCTATAATTAAATGGCTGTCACATTTACATGATTCTGCCAGACGTATATCATGCAAAAAAATTAACTTTGCTCAGTCTATTTTGTCAAATGTTTTATTCATTTATATAATTTAAAACATTTTACTCTTTATAAATATGAACTCTGTGCATATGGGGGCCTACTAAGATTAGACGTAGGAAACAATACTTCAAAAAGGAATGGACCGTTGACGCAAGACGTCAAAAACACTAATCTGGTTGCATGTTTATATTTAATTTTCTACAAGATTATTTATTACTCCCAATCAACACTTCAAAATTCTTTTAAAACAAATATTGGATAGTACATTGTACATTGTAATTCATATAACCTATTGATGTATTCCTCAATTTAAATCAGTGACGAGACAGATAGACAACGATGGTAATTCAAAACATAAGATCACGGCAGCGCCTATCCACATTGGCCGAGCCTCCTGGCCTAGAAAGGTTAGCGTAGCGCGTGCCAAACTTTTCCGCTGCTCTTTTACGAGACAGCGGCAGCGGATCTGGGTTACCGCCGCACATTTTAACACAAACTTTACCAATAAACTGCGATATGCAAAATGGCAACCGCTTCGAACCGCGCTGATTTTACTTAATGCAGCGTGAAGCAACCCTAGTGCCACGCGCACCAAGAAGTATTATTGCATTTTTAAATATTACTATTTATATTCTAGCAAGGAATATTAGAATCCGCAATGCCAAATGGAATCACAGCTGTTCCCTGCTTGATAATTGAGAATGAAAGATTGGCAAAAGAGATACATAATAGTGAAATTGAGGATGATTTAGGAATAAATGGATATAGGGAAGAAATTTTTAATTACAGAATTAATCTAATGAAGCTCAATGGTATCTTGACGGACTGCGGATTTGAAAACCCGGGTTTGATCCCCGCAACCGAAAATTTTTTCACCACATTATAATTATTCTTATTGTTTCTCCTCCACTAACTTCTGTGGGGGTCGTAATGTGACGACTGGTAACCACACTTTACGCGCACAAATATATTATTTGTCGAAATCTGCTACGGCAGAATGCCACACTCAGTAAAAGATAAAGGCGAGATGATATATTTATATGAATTTTTATTTAAATTTTAAAAACGAACAGAAAAATACAAAATACAAGTTAATGAGAAAAGGAATATAGTTACTTGTTTTTTAATATTTATCTTTTATACACATGATTGTTGATATCTAATGACAAATAGTAATTCGTATTAGTTAGTAATAATGGTGAATTATTTACAACATTGTAACGTCCAAATTTTCGTTGTGCGATTTACGGTTTAGACTTAAACTAAGATCATTTTGCCGATTGACATTAAAAATGGGCATTATGACAAGTGACAAGCTATGAAGTGTTACTTTTACAGCCTAGACCCTAGACTATGAAAGTGTTAAGATTTAATTTAGTAAACATAAATATAACCGCATGCCGCTTTAACCTCGGATAAAGTTAATATTCCTTTATCACTTTCCATTGTATATTGTAAATTTATTTAATATACCTATAATGAATGATACCGTTAACAAAGAGTAGAATGACATTTATGAAATTATAAACGTCAAATTTGATTTTACATAGCACCCACGTAGCAAATACGTACTGACATGATGACGACAATGATGCCGAAAATATTAAAATATTGAAAATTAATCACCAAATTAATATTCAATTGGCAAAAACAATGGTGTTCAACACGGCAAACAAACAGATTTACTGTCTTCGTTAGATTCATAGTCGCGTCAGTAAATCTGCTACCTTTTTGTCCAGTAATAACTATTCTGTGGAGAACATTAGCGGAATTTCAGTAATTTTATTGAGAGGGGCAATATCTGAGTCTTTATATCAACTTTATTAGCCAGGCTCGTGTCCACGATTTTTGAAAGAGGAGGGAGATTAATAAAGTACAAAATTTTAATTATTTGTTTTATTCATACTCAATTATTTTTAAATGTAAAGTAGTTTGTAAATTATTTTAAAATTTACAAATTATTGTAATATAAATGACATACATTATTATTTTAATGAAAGATTACTCTATATTTTACATGGTAAATATCAAGAAATACAATATATAAGTTTTCAGTTTGAAGTATAGAATTCTTAAATGTAAAAGGAATTTAGGAAATAACATACACAGAGCTCAGAATACAAAATATCATATAATATATTTAGCATATATTGGTAAGATTATGTACACAGGTAATATTTAAAATTTATATATTTATTTTAAAATGCAATTTTTTTTATATTTCCTGAAAAATATTATTTTGTTTAAATAAAATTCGTGGCGAAAATCCAATTGGTTAAACTCTTTAACATTTTAACCAATAATTTGCTAGTGATAATCCAAAGTTTATATGAGACAACTGCCTACCTTTCCCCTCTCACAATTAAATTATCTGAATGGTGTTGTAATAAACTTATTTGAGTTTAAAATTTAGGTTATTCTAATATTAGAATTTATTACGCTATCATTAGTTAAATAGCTAGTCACTATTTTGCCATCATAATTATACCATCTATAAATCCAGTGACAACATTATGACAGCAGTGTGTATTTAAGTTATTTTGTTCTCTCTCGTCGGTTATTTTCACATCACATTAAAACAAAACACTATTATGAAGTTCAGCGTTATTACAAATTACAAACAACCAGCGTAACACTATTTCAACATCATTACATTCAGCATTAACTTCATTAATATGCAGCGTTATAGCGACATAAATACTTTGTCGCTTCGCATCTACTGGCTTTATAATAGAGGTGATGGACAAATACATCCTTTGGTGCGAATTCTGCGATTCACATGGAATTACACTTTAGCAAGTAATAAACAATACATCAAGTAAAAAATATTATATGTAGGTAGCATTATATTTACGTTATGAGGGGTGATTTTATATCATTTGATTGGTGAAATCACAATCTTTCATTGTTGTAATATTTCATTACTAGAATCTTTTATTCTTGTAGTTTTTTATTACTATAATTTTTCATTGTTGTGATTTTTCATTATAGAAGCTTTTCACTGTTGTAAGCACTCGGTTATATTGGTTAATTTTTTCTTTTACAAAATATTTTTTTTTATTCTTTTTATATTTTTACGGTGTAATAGTTCTTAAAGCAATAAAATATAAGAATAAAGAGCAACCTACAAAATTTTATAAAGTAACATTCTAATCTTTCATATATCTATGCTGTCCTAGTTAAGGTTACTAAAACAAAAAAGTTGTTCGTAACCTTATTCATATTCGAGTACAACTTAAAGCTGCTTGCTGTATCGTTGATGATCAGCAAAGATCACTACAGCTCTAAGCTGTTCATTGCAAATCAACCACGGTATAATCAAGCTCAAAACTGCTATGTACTTACATCTGATCTCAACCGCACCAAAACGCTAACACTTGTAACATCTCAACAATACCATAATCTAACAGAACTTACGCATGACAGGAGAAACTCATCTCTAAAACTTTCTTGAGTATGCCCTGAACCTCTATTAAGTAGGTACTAACACAACCACATCTTACTGCTACTAATCACATTCAATGAGTCGATGAAACTATAAGTATAATAACAAAACGAGATCTAAGTAAAGATTGGCCAATGAATGAAAATAATTGTGATATTTATGTAGTTATTACCAAAAGCAAACAATGTATGACGTCTATCTATAACTATCAGATAATATTTTAAATCTAAATATAATGTAAATAAAATGTATTGATTGATTTAAATATAGAAATTAATCATCTATAACCTTCCTGGAAGTCAATTTTCGTGAAACACATTGTATGTCTGGATTTTATTCATAACAAGCAATGACAAAACAATTAATTTCATGTAAAGCACTCGTAAATTACTGTCCGGTAGTACGGTGGTATGGTTAGCGTTACCGCATTCGAATCTGAAGATCTCACATTAGATTCTCACTCGAACTAAAATTATATGAATAATTACACTGCGGTTCGGTGAGTTCGGACGCTATACTGTAATTGGGATGATGTTCCTGATGTACAGAGTAGCATATTAGTATATTAAAGATTGAGTTTTATAACACATTTTTTTTACACACGTCTAAGTTTAGAAACCGAGTCAGCGGCTCGTTTTCTACAGTACCAGTGTGATAAAAGTCTTATAAAATAAGTTATTTATACTGATTTTTCAATTTTGCGTTGTTTGTTAAATTAAATTTAAAAAAAAAACCTGTGATATTTAAAACCGAGTCAATTTAGGGAAATTTATATATGAATGTTGTGGTTAGTAACTGTTCTTCGCATTTATGCAATTTTGAGGATATATTAAAATTTTTATGTTCTCAGCTTGATAGGTTCAGTATGTGATCCACTACTACCAACCGTCTAAAACAAAAACTGGGTTTCGTAATGACTTCCTTATGAACGCAAAATAGACAAATAAATAAATAAACTATCAATATACTATTCAATACATCTAAGATACCGAAATATTATTATATTATTATTAATTTACTGAATTGACATTGGATCAAGTCTAATTTACTCTAACTGTTACGAATAACTTTTTTTGACTCAGACTGAGTTTAAAGTAATCTATCTCCTTATATCAGATGACTACAACTATTCAGTATAGTTGTTTCTGTAGCCTGATAATTTTGAGAAAAGAGTCTGTATAAAAATATTGAAAGCAGTGGTTTTTTCAATTTTTCTTTACGATAAACATGTGTTTGAAATTGAACATTTACATGAAAGCAACCTCTTTTCTTTCCCATTGAACAGGAAAGTGAAAAGGAAAGAAGAAAACATTGGCACTAATCGACAAGGTCCAACCAGCCATTCCATAAAACGAAATCGAATGTAGATGAATCGATTAACGTCCAACTGATTGAAAGTCATATGTTCGCGAAAGGGGCTCGTTTCTAGAGCAGAGGGACGCAGATTATCCACAGAATAAAAAAGAAATACCATCAAAAGTAATACCCCCAACGCGAACATTGAGAAAACCCACAATCCACTCGAACGCTGTTTCGTTTCGTTTGTGAGATATGTTGTTCCCGCGAGCTGCGGCCGATACGGAAAAGCATACATACCGAACGCATTATCAAGAAAAATATGAACCCGTTACCGAAACGACATTCGGGGTGCGCGCGGCCGAGAAACACTTTACTCTCATTCGCGCTTCATAAATCGCGGACAAAGGCAGCCAATGCACTTGCGCATGACACAGACAGAGACAACGCATACTTCTTTCTACTGTTGTAATGAACTGTGGAACTATTTCGATTTACTTTCTTCATTTCTTCGAACTTATATTACCACTAACGGTTTTTCGATATTTCTTACCAAATATAAATACGAATATCATCTACTTATTACAGCTTACGGATGAATTAAAATCACACAGTCATATGCTTAAGACGTATGTTGAAGTTAGATAGGTTTTACTTCTCAAACTCTCGCTTATAAAGTCTATAATGTATCCACTGGACTACAATTTATTTGCTTATTTCCGGTATGTTAACAGTTCCTGTATAATGTTGCTTCGGATCAAACTTTTATTTGAAGTATTCTTTTTTTAAATTAATTAGGAACGTTTGCCAGTGGAAAATATTTTCGACCTACTTTAAATAAGTATTTGTTTTTGTTTGTGATGGAAAATTTAAGTGGCGTCGGGTGTGGGGTTGTGGGTATTGCTTTTAACAGATTTTGTATATCAGAAGCATTGCCGCTACCGCTAACCAACCATTTTCCGTTTGTTGTGAGCCAGTTAGATTGCTGTTGCTTGTTTTAAACTACTTATCTATCTATGGCTTTGACTCAAAGCAGAAAATCCGTGAACCGCGAGGCTGACACGTAACTTATAATTTGTTCCTAACATATCACTGCAATAGGATTTTGTCCTTTGAGATGTTTTCACTCACAATAAAAGTCAATAGGATACAATCATCTTCATGATTTAGTAATTATGTTATATAGGGTTTATATCACATTAGTAAACTTTGTACATGTATATATTTTTATAATTTATCTTCATTGAACATCCTTCTACTAACACACTTTTACATATTCATCATTGTTTTCATCCAAGCTCATTTATTCCTCCCACTTATCATCTTTGATTCCTAGATCACCCACACAATCGCTTACCCTAAATTTCACCAACATACAGGATGAATCCAAATATATGGAGAAGATTGAAAGCGTAGCTAGTGAGACTCAAAAATCTTTACCTTAATAAACTTTTTCCAATAATTATACAAACAAAAATTCACAACAATATCAAGTTGTGTAAGTCCTGTACAATTAATATTAATTTGACGCGTAAATTATAAAAAATCACAGGTACCGGGCCACCAAGAAGCATTCAGACTCTACTTGCTATGAGTATTAATTGGAAATAGAACTGAATATCAAACAACGCGACTAAAATAAAATTATTTAAACTTTAATAGAATGGAAACTAAATTTTCGATTTCACTGGGCCACTTACCCCATAGTGTATATTGCGAATGGTGCAATAGTGGTCTCAATTTCTATTGTTCTAGATATATCATCACAAAACATTCTAACGTGCAAGATTGGAAAATAGAAAAATCCTCTTTTTCTGTCTCTACAAACATAAACCTGGAAAAGTTACTAAAAAAGTTACTAGATGTAACATGCCGATTATGGATACAAGTTGTAACAAACATGGCGAACATGTCTGTATATCATTCTACACATGGTGAAACTATCTCAATCGATAATGTATTTGTTGTATAACACGATCATTTCTGCTGCGCCTGGTTGTTCATTTAAGAAGGTGTTTTAAATTGAAAGTGGAGCCTCGTTTCGCCTTGTCTGAGAGAAACGCAGTCGTACACTAACCCGGAGTATCTCTGGCGAAACGAGGACAATTAAGAGGCATCAGGACGATGTAACAAGGATAATTTTTAATTACGGTCTGAAAGCGTTGATGATTCAGAGATAATAAACTTGGAAGAATGAGAGTTTCTTTCGGTCGGGGCACTTCTTTATAACCCATTTTACTTTGGCTACCAGCTCAAATGGAGATAACAAAAGAATTTATAATTGCATTTTTAATTGTAAATACGAACCCTGATTACGACGTATTTACATAGTAAATTGCAAACAGAATTCAAAGGGATTTTATTTTAATTCTCTTAATAGAATGTTTTATTTTTCTTCAGCAAATAAGGATATAAAATTTTACATTACAGATCTTTTATTCATTGCAAAAATTCTTATTAAAGAAATTGCTAATATAAAAGATGGGAGAAATAACCAGAATGTATCGATCTTCATTTGGTATGTTGCTGTTGATTTGAAATTGATTGCTTTGCTGTCTCATATGAGTTTTATGAGAGACTGCTGATTGTTTTTCTTCGTACATTTTTTATTACTAAAATGTTACGAATCTTAACTTCTTCATTTATGAAGTGCTCTATTCATTGATATTTTATTCAAATGTACCTACTTGAAAATGTCCATTCAAAATGAATACTGTATAAAAATAATTATTTTAGATTTGGTTATGGCGGATCTAGGCTTTGTTGATTGTAGTAGCGCAACATGGGTAAAACACAAATAAAAACAAATGTTTCTGGTTTAAAGTCAAATACATTTAAATTAAAAATTACATTTTTTCTAAGACTAGATAGTAAAATTGTTACTTCATTTTCATATCCGTCAGTACAGTGGTGTGGATAGCGATACAGAATTGGAATTCGGAGATCCCGAATTCGAATCTTACTAAAGCTAAGAATTATATGAACTACTGTAATTGGGATTAAGTTCCTGTTGTACAGCGTCACATAAATAATAAAATATAAATTGAACATTAAAGTTATTGTTTTAATCTATTTAATTAAACTTATATGTGCGGCACATAACAGATCAAATTAATATAAAATGAAGCATATATATATATATATATATATATAAATTGAAAACACAATACAAAAAATAAACTATTATTTTTGTCTGTAGGTATATTTAATTAATATCTAAAGTAGAAATCATTTGAAAATTCTTATAAAACTTGTGCCCAACAAGATATTTAGAAGTCGACGTCTATGTTTATGGCAGTGCTCCTTTTATCTCTAAAATTACACGTGACTGAACACTATGGATACAAAATACTTCGGAAAAAGGTAAATAATAAAAGAGTCTCGTAGCGGTAGTACACATTCAAAATGTCATAAAAATCAAATAAAATTTAAAATTAAAAAATTCGAATAGAGCCCTTGTATTAAAAAGTCCTATCTAAAAAACTTTCAATTTTAATAACTCTTTTTTAAAGAACTTAGCGAAGTCTGGGCATATTCTTAGTTTGGAATTTTATATTTGAACATGAAAGCTTATAATTTGGTTCTTTACCGATATCGAGTTTCAATTTACTCGGCCGGCAAGGCAGAACGTTGCCATCGCGGGTTTCAATTTTCTTCGTGGCGTGTGTTTCACTCTGCCATGACTCCGCGAGAAATGAGTTTTCTAATAGCGGTTTACCCACGTAATCCCCTTCTTCTCCATAACATTTTAATATCACGAAATAAAAACACCGACCCACGCCACGCAGTGGGTGTCTTGCTGCCGCCAAATTGTGTAACAAGGGACAAATTTAAAAGTTATGTATTTTAAAATTTAATAGGAATTTCATTGATGTTGTAAAGAACGTGCATGATATTGCAAATGAATTGAGAACGTTTAGCTCACGGTTTTTCTTTCACTTTTCCATAAAATTGTAAATTTACAAAAATTATAATATATTATCTTTTTAGTTTGTCGACTTACAAATATACTAGCTGAAATATCGGTACTGAGTCTGTTTCTATTTTAATAATAACATAAAAATTTTGACATGAATATTTAGTTTTATAAATATCTCTTTAGCTACGAGTGCATTGTTAGATTTTGATAATATATTCTACTTTAAAACGAAGTTGTAAATAAAATATAAATATATCATTTTCTACTCCTACTTTAGACGTAATCGCGCTATTATATTCTATCGACTAGCCAATGAAATAATACGCGACCACTTGCAAATCAAATAAAGTTAAGACGATGTTTTGTGTACACTAAATTATATTGAAACATAATAGAGTGAAATAGTAAAAAATCACACAAGTATTTGCTAATTAAAATTAAAGTTATTACGTTATTAGATAGATTCACTGAATATGGCATACAATAATTTATGAACAAAAATATTATTTACTATTGTTACTAATTACAAATTTGTCATTGTCTCGATCAAATTCAAAAAACTATTAATGAATAGTTGTTGTTTGTTGTGTAAGGGGCACGAGGCTAAATTTAAAAAACCAGACTCTTGCAAGGGATGAGGTACAAAGGTTAAATCTATCCTTGATCAACGCCCAACTTCTAATTTACTCAGATATGTCAACATATTTCGTTTTAGCAGAGCTCAGCAATTCGGGGAAGGCAAAAAGTCGATCATTAATTATCTAAGGAATATTGAAATTATATAGTAACAAATCGCATTCTCATTTGATACGATTTCTTCAGATTTGAGTATTTTGTACATAAGTTGGTATATAGTTCTTAGAAGATTTTGTTCGTTGGATTTGGTGCCAAATCAGTAAATTACATGAAAATGTTTCTTTAAAGGATAAGCGTTTCTTTATGACGACAATAGTTCCAGCAAGCCTTGTTTGAGAAGCCCTTAAATCTATAAAACAAACATTGTAAAGTATTGCTCTCACTCTCTCTCCAAATGCAATTGGTACTTAGAAGGCTATCATCAACTGGTAACAATTTTAGTAAAGCAAGTTGATTTTTATTTGTTATTAAATTGAGTGATTGTGAAATAAATATTGGTTGCGTTGTAACGGATAGAAAATGAATTGATTGTAAATAATTTATTGCGTCTCTTGGATTATATAGGGTTACAGATTTAAAAATAGACTTACTATTTGTTATTTAATTTTGTTTTAGCGGAATTCGTGTTGTTTTTATACCATACAGTAAGATCTCGCTGATTGTAGTCGCGTTGTTTTCAGTCGTTTGAATAATATTCATTCCCATTTTCAATTAAAAATCTAATTTAAATACTTATTGGTGGTTCTCTATTCACGTGATTATTTAAGAGTTGCGTGTTAAATAAAAAAATTGTACATAATTTACTCTGGTTGCAATATTATACACTACTAAATTATATACACAAAATTCTGCCAAGTCAACTGTAAAAAAGAGACTTAAGATATGATTTATTTAGTCTATATCTCTTGAAGCTGAGTTGATAGTAAAAATCCGAATTTCTGAATGGTTTTACTTTGTTTCAAAGCTTTACTGTTACAGATCTTGGCGCAAAGTAAAAATTATGTACTAAGAGCTAAGATTGTAACAATGTAACCGTAAGCGGTACAAAATTAGTAAAGTAAACGTTATGAATTTGACGAGTTCGCAAAATAACTACTTCACTAGTACAGTGACAATAATTCAAGCAGCACGTCAAAGTAAATGATAAATTTGTCAGAATTGTGTATTTAGCGTGTAGCCAGATAGTAACAACAGAAACTATAATAATCACAACATTCGTACAGTGAATACCTACCTAGCCTTGTTCATGTCGCCTTCGCCAAGTTGCAGTAATTACGACATTCCACTCCCTCCCGGCTTTCGATCAGGTGAACACGTTCATTTGCAACCAAAGATAATATAATTTAGTTTCGCTACAAGTAGCGCTCAGCATTGTCGCCTGGAATTTGTATATATCGAATCTCCAATGGTTTGAAGTACTAGTAACTTGTCAAAACAGAAGATTAATTCATAATGTTTAACAACTCTAGACAGACGCGAACTTCTCGTTCCATTCGAAATGCGAAGCAACGTCGACAGATGCCAGAAAATTTATAGAGATGCGCGTGCAAATCTATCAATTTGTCAACAAATTGCAAAATAGGTACTCGTATATGAAATGCTGAGGGAATTATTTAAGATGGTTTGTGAAACATATGTCGAATAAAAGATTAGAGATGTATATTGGTGAAACTGAGAGCGAAAGATTGCGTAGAATAATTGGAAGGAAATGTTGAAAGGTTTGTTGCGTAAATGAAAGGTGAGACGAGCTTGAACCAATGGAATTTGAATTTAAAGCATTTGACGTTTGAGTATCGAAATTTGCCGGAACGTCGTGTCTTGGCAAGAAGGAATCTCGTAGCCAACGTGCTATGTTTAATTTTAAGGAAAGAATTGTACTTCAAGTATAACTGGGTATTAATGTTTCAAGTGTTCTTGCCAGCATATTATTTAACGGAACACCTTGGTCTTAAGATGTTCACCAACTTTCTGTCTTGTGCTCGTTTCTTCAACCCATTCCCTCACATTCTTCAAGTCACCGAACTGTTTCCTTCTCCTTCTTCCTCTCTTACGTTTTCCGTCAACCATTCCTTGTACTGCTGCCTTCAATACACGATTATGAAGCTGAAAATTACCAGCCCGGTTATTTTTTCTTCTCATTAAAATTTCCAATAATCTTCTATTATCTTCTACTCTTTGCAGTATTTCTTTATTTCTTATCCTGCCCGTCCACTAATTTTCTCCATCCTTTTCCAAGTCCACATTTGAAAAGATATTTCTCTTCTTGTCTGCCTTTCTCAATGTCCAAATTTCAGATCCATATAATAACATATACCACACGAAGGATTTCGTAAGTCCATATTTTTAAATTAATCTTGCTCTTAAGCAATTGTTTCAAATTATTTAATGCTGTGTACGTATGTATGTATGATATTTTTTTAAATATCTTCATATGCAAATATACCTAAACAAAGATAAATATGTCCAAAATCCAAAATGTATTCAAGTAAATTAGTGTTAAGTAAATATAACAGTTTTAAATTTTAAATTTGGTTAAAAGTTATAAATTGAAGTCCTAACATTAGAATTCTAGATTAATTTCTAAAACGAAGAAAATAAAAATGTTTTAAAGATTTTTAATCTTATCTTGATAATCGGAACGGCAGTTTCGTTCGTTGCCTTTCGTAATTTCCGATATCATGTTTAGTTATGAACTGCGAGTCCAATCGATATTAAATTAATTAGAGTTCGATCCTAAACCTTCATTTGAATTATAGATATTACAAACCAAACAGGAACAAAAGTCCGACAGCTGTAATTAAAATTAATGGTATATCCGGTATTCAATTATTAAACAGATCCATGATATGGAAAATTTGATTTTGATTGGTGGAACTAATTATAAAAATCAGTGAAGAAGAATGTTGTGTCCAAGCCGACCTGCGTATCGGTAATTGCATTATTTGTTTTATTTTCAAATTATTTCAATTTTATTTTTGTGAAACTTTAATTTGTATATTCGTCAAGTAGTTTAACAAAGTTCAAATTTCATATTTGAGAATATTTATTCATAAAATGCATTCAGACATATTACTTTCGCTTCATCCACATTCATTACGCATTACTGGATATAGTAATCTCCCGTAGCAGATGTTGATAAGTGATATATATATATTGGCGTGAAGTACGGTTACCAGCCGTCAAATAACGGCAATTAAAGATATTAGTGAAGAGGAGCCACAGGAGAAGTTTTAATGTGGTGAAAATTATTTTTCCGATTGAAACATATAATTTCTTTCCCACTTATTTGAAAATTTCGCAGATTTATTGAAATTAAAATGAAACAAATTGACAACATTATTTTATGTTAACATGGATATCTCATCGTTTTTGGTCTTAAAACCAAAAATAGCATTTATTGTCACATTCTATGTAAATGACACTTTATATAATAATTTAGAATTACCCCTGTAGCTCTGCCACCCCTAACATCTTTGAGGATCGTAATTTGACGGCTAGTAACAGCACTGTACGCGCAAATATATCACTTATTGTGATCTGCTAATAGGTTAAAGACGTAATTATATATTTACTTATATTACCAATAATATCAATTAAGACGTAAATTGAATTAGTTAACTGAAATTTTAATCCTTTACATATGAAATTAAAATGAAAGAAAATGTAACATCTTTTTGCAGTTACTGTTTTTGCACCCCTAACTAAATGGTGTGCGGGACAAATGCCCCATTTACGTTACCCTAGTAACCCTCAAATCGAACGCGCCATCTTCTCATTTAATAATCAGTGTACTCTATGTGCTGTATCTGATCAGCATTGGGCACTGAACCAGCTGAAATTATCACGCACGTAATCTTCATGATTAGACGAACATTTCAATTCGTAACGTACGTCAAATGTTCACCTCACGACAGCTGCTTATGTATTCACGTCATCGTAACACTCTGTTAATAATTCCCGGTCAATATCCAATAATATTAGCACGGTGGAATTATGCGGCGTAGGACAATATCAAGAGTATGTGCTATCGCCTCCAGTTAGAGGAACTTGTGAATTATTTCTGTACTGCTGAATGAAATTATTTGTGTTTTATTAGATAGTGCTTAAATCGAAGGGTTTCATAAATTCGATAACATACATATCCCAACTAAAATCATCATCACAAACCTTTGAAACATCTACTAAACAATTAATTAATTAGATTTAAGCCTTTCACATATCAATAAATATGCCTTTTATTCATTAAAAATGTAATACCATAAAATCTTTCTGAATAGTTCGGAACCTTGATTGAGTTTTACATATTTAAAGTAGTAGTAAAGTAGTAATTACAATTTTCTAATTTAAATTCAAATTATTATTCAGTAAATATTTTTACAATCGTACATCAATTAGCGTTCACTGGAAGGTTTCAATTTGGTATTAGAGTAGTCGGAATTGGAACTAAAAGACAGATACGAGTATATCATTTCATCTAATTTTCTAACATTTATACTATAATATATTCATCATCTTAATACCAGGAAAAATTAAAAAATATAAAACGTTATACTAAGTTTCAAATTATTTTAATGTACAATTAAAATCTATAAACTAATTACAATACCGGTAGATTTTTTTTTAATATATTAAAATCCGGTTACATTCAGGTATTTTAACTATGTCATTAGCTAACTGCTTGTTAATATTAACATGGCCAACACCAAATTTGGACATTGAAACTCATTGTTCTTTTTAACAATTGTTAAATCATTGTTATTGAATGGGAATGTAATTTTATAAACCAAGGGGTGTACATGTTTTTACTTATTTACATCTTTACTCCTTTTATATCCTATGGTTTAAGAAAAAAATTGAATCATCGGATTTTTCAACAATTTATTAAATCGTTAAGTTAATGATTTATAAAATTTTGTCAGTGACCTGATAATTTTTCATGTCTATCATAAATCGAATAAAATAATGACATTAAGTAAGTTGTTGTGAGTCAATACGATAACTGATAATTTGTGAACGTTTTCCTCATTTAAATTTGTTTGAACATTTCGTGCAATTATTTTCTCGCAAATATTTAAAGAAATCAAACGGTAACGTAGAGTGGAATCGATTAAAGGAAAATTAAACACAAATTTCTTTACTTATTTAGAATAAATCCGGCACCTGGCACACTTTATTATTCAAATTAATCTCATACAAAATTCAAACAGTCATTAAACGAGCGCAATTTCGCAAATTTCCCGTTCGAACGTAACGAAAGGAATGATAATATTGAAACGACGCATATTCGGAAAGCGCCATACTGATATTAAAATTCCGTTCCGATATAAGCGTTGTCAATAGAATATTTGTGAGCAATAGCGATTCGCGTCACGGCGCGCCCGCTTGTAACACCGGCGTCGGTTAGCGTCGACGAGGCAAGGCCTCTTGCGACTAACACGTGCCCTTTTAGCACACACATCGCACCTCCCATACATACACACACATATACGTGTGCGTGAGCTCAGTTCTTCGATAAAAACTATATTTACGGCAATCAATTTAATCTGTCAGGTATACTATTTTAAAGAAAATACATATCATCGTCCCGGTTTATCTAAAACTGAGTGTAATACGAGCTGTATTTCTTTATTTGTTATTATATATAATACAAAATTAACCTCATTTACAGTATTTTTACTAGAGATGGGCGAATATCATCCGCGAATAGTCGAATGCCGCGAATATTGACATTATTCGATATTCGAGATTTTCGAATATTAATGTCAGTATAGCGAACATTCGAATACCTCGAATATCGCGCCATATGTTGACCTCAATTTTTTACTATGTTTTCCTTTATCATTTGTACATAAACTTAAAGCTATTACAATACTTTAAAGTTATTAATAACAAAGATATTTTGTTTGAAAACCATGAAGACGTACCATATTTCAAATTTGTTTTTCGCCAACATCAGCCCGTACGTTTCACCTTAAATTTGAAGTTTTCGTCTTTTTCTTATTTGTTTGTACTTTTTGTTTGAATTTTATTTTACCTTAACAATTTCATTCAAATAATGAAAAGGACATAATGAAATAATTATTAATAATAAATAAATTAACTTTTAGGAGTATTCGAATATTCGAGATCTGATTAATATTCGTATTCGATATTCGAATTCGAGGAATTTGATATTCGCCCATCTCTAATTTTTACCCATTAGTAAATATTCGAACTTAACCAAATTATTCTATATTAGTCTTCTGGAAAATTGATAAATTTTTAATCTATAATCCTTTAAAAAATAATGATGTACTCATACGTTTATAAATGTCAACCCAAATTATATAATTATTGTTATACTTATACACAAATATATCCGCCAAATATAAATATATAAAATATTCTCACAGCCGACAAATAATTTTCACGGCATTAAAATTGCCTCTGCTAACATCCTTGGGAGCTGTGATTATTTATTTTTATTTAAAACGAAGATCCTAATATTTAAAATATATTTACGTAAAAAAGATCAATTAGCGTCCAATGGAATGTTTCTTTGTATAAATAATGCTAGAAGCAATATCCATTCAATTGTGGAGTTCATTTAAAAATGTGCGTATTATATGAAATTTGATTGTACTTGTACTGAAATTTAGTTTAATTTGATGTAGAATTATTAATACATTCTCATAAAGTGTAGATTTCTTTCCAAATACATTTGTAGTTATTTACGTTTGTTACTTATTTAATTGATATATCTCAATCAATTTAGAAAAATTGATGAAACTACAGATGTTACTGGAAGATATGTAGAGGAATTTTGTTTGTTTGTTATGCAATTAGTACTGTAGCGATAGGCAAGACAAATCATAGCACAATTTTAAAACTTTTTGGAAGATTTGGTCGAGATTCTGGATAAAACTGTCCATAGATACAATATATTATAATACAAATATTATAAAAGATTTCATGACGTAATTTAGTTGTTAATTTTAAACATTTAATCTTTTGATTAGTTGGACGGGCCGAATTGAAATTTAAAATGCGATCCAACGTAGTCATTTTTCTATAAAAATCTGAAATTAAAGACCTACCATCATTCCTAATTAATATACCGTCCAAAAAGGATGAAGTTTTATCGATTTCGACTTCGATGTTAAACTATATATGCTTACTGAATCGGTAAAAATATTTTTCCATTAATTGGAATGATGTCAAAAATATCATCTACATACAATTTCAAATATGGTATTTGAAAAGGTATTGCATTAATAATTGGATTTAAAGCTATTGTCATAACAAAATTCACAAAAATTATAGATGCCGGATTACCCATAATACATTCAAATGTCTGTTTATATAATTTACTGTCAACAACTATTGTCGAAAATAAATTCAATTAAATTTTTGTGTCAAAACCAACTTCTACCTAACGGGTATGTGTACATTTTGCTATAATATTGATATTTATTTTGTAACTTACTGCCGGTCTTGCAAAGGACAGAATAATTTAACTTCTATAGTAAATTTATTAAAATTAACAAATTCAGATACATTATATTCATTTCATTATATCTATATATACACTATTTGATCCCCTATTAACCCGGTCTGATTTTGAAAGAGGACAGTTTTATTACTTTGACAACTATAGATGACAGCAATGTTATTTTCCCTGTGTTTACCTTTAAAATAAACGCTCTAATGCATTGCTGTCAAACTTTTTAACTGTAACTATGGTAATGATATATCCCTATGTTTACTGATAAGAAAAACTCCCGGTATATATATATACCGGGTGGTGCTCGGTGAGTGCGAACATAGGAATTTAACATGGGATATTAGTTTTATGCAATTTCCTGCTCTCCTGTACATTTTACGGAAAAAAACTGTAGAGGGAAGATTTGTTCAGAATTAAAAGTTACCCATGAAACTGTTTTTACATGTTTTATTAAGTTTTTGGTTTAGCCGTAACATTAAAAATAAATTTCGAAATTTCTGTTACTTTGTAGTAATAGCCATGACTTTTCTTTTATTTTTATGACAAATGCGTTAAATGTCAATTTTTGATGTTTATTAAAGTTAATCTTATAATTTAAATTAAATCAAAAAAATCACATTTTTTATTCTTTGAACAAAGTTTTATTTTCATATTTAATAATAAATCAGTTTCAAGTTTATCAACAATTTCAATTTTTTTTAAAAATTTTAAATTACAATAATTTAATGTGAAATAATAAGTAATAATTGTAACAATATTATTTAATATACCTACATAAAAAAATAAAGAAATTACAATAAATGTTCAAACAAGCCACCATTTTCAGCAAGACAATAACCAAGTCTATTGTAAAACGAAGTTCTAACATTGGCTAATTGCCTGTCAGTAATATTATCACATTCTTCGAATATAGCTTGTCTTAGTAAATCTAAATTTTCGTAGTGTTTAGAGTAAATTTTACTTTTAAGATGCCCCCACAAAAAAAAATCGCAAGGAGCTAGGTCCGGAGATCTTGCAGGCCAATTTATTCCACCACCACGACCAATCCACCGATTAGGAAAAACCAAATCTAAATATTCCCGCACATTTATTCCATAATGAGCCGGGCACCCATCCTGCTGGAACCAAATATCCTCATCTACTGCAGCTGCCTCATCCAATGCAGGACCTATATGATTTTGCAGAAGTTCTAAATACATATCAGAATTTAAATTTCCCATAATTTCAAATGGTATAATCCTGTTCTTAAAAATTCCAACCCAAATATTAATTTTCTCAGGATATTGGGTACCTGTACACACAGTTAAATGATGATTTTCTGTGGTCCACATACGAGTATTCTGAACATTTGGTTCATTATTTAAAGTAAATGTACATTCATCTGTAAAACAAATCGACGAAATAAAGTGCTGGTCCCGATTTGCCTTTTCTTGCATAATTTCACAAAATCTACTTCTAGTTTCAAAATCAGCCAAAAGAAGTTCTTGATGTGTTTGAAATTTGTAAGATTTATATCCATGTGTTTTTAAAATTCTCAGAACTGTTGAATGATGCAAACCACATTCAGAAGCAATATGTCTTATGCTGTACCTTGAATTTTGAGATATCATAGCCAATACCAATTCTTCATTCACTTCGTTATGACGTATTCTGTTATTATTATTATTGCCTTCATTACCATCGGTCACAGCTACACTAGCTGTACTCTCAAATTTTGTAACCAGTTTTGAAATTGTTGATACACTTGGAATTGGTTTATCTTCATATTTAATTGAAAATAAATCCCGCACCCTCCTATAACTATTTCCTCCATAATAATTTTTAATAATGAAGACACGTTCTTCGTTTGAATAAACATTCATTTTATAGCTTACACAAAGATTTAATTTAAATTATAAGATTAACTTTAATAAACATCAAAAATTGACATTTAACGCATTTGTCATAAAAATAAAAGAAAAGTCATGGCTATTGCTACAAAGTAACAGAAATTTCGAAATTTATTTTTAATGTTACGGCTAAACCAAAAACTTAATAAAACATGTAAAAACAGTTTCATGGGTAACTTTTAATTCTGCACAAATCTTCCCTCTACAGTTTTTTCCGTAAAATGTACAGGAGAGCAGGAAATTGCATAAAACTAATATCCCATGTTAAATTCCTATGTTCGCACTCACTGAGCACCACCCGGTATATACAATCTGTAAGTTTTCTCAAAAGCATTTGTGCCGGACATGTTAACTTTCGATCTCCTTAGTGAAAATAACAAGCGAAGTGTGCTCTGCGAAATACAATAAGAGTTATAATTTGTTTGTAAGAATAAAATTTAGAAAGTTAAATATGTGACTGTGTTTTAATATTTGCCTAGAATCTGAATAATATAGCAACGAGCAAATCAAGCAATACAAAAATCCATTTATAGTTGTATACTTTTTTTTTAAATTTTTTAACAACTGCTGCTCTGACATTCGTAATCCCGAAACAAATATATTACTTGCCTCGTTCTTGCTACTCTACACGATAGGAACCAAATTACAGTAACTTATAATGATATCAGAAACTCTTACAAAAGCTACAGTCTTTTTATATAAGTTGACACTTGAGACATTTTAGCACGCGATCTCTTGTTTGCAAATTATATCCACTGGAATACGATTACCTACCAATATTGAGATAAATTGACAGAATATTGATTTGTCTAATAAATGCAAAAATATAACATAGCACAAATTGTATAAATTATGTGTATATTAACAGTGATTTGTTGATACAATGTTGTTTCATTCAACTATTTTGTTTCTGTTATAATAATCTGTGTTATATATAAGAGAATACGTATAAATTATATTGTTGTTAGTACACGTTTACCTTACAATCAATTGATAAATCGGGCATTATCATTTTATTATTTTCATATTTGCTTCTCTGCACAACGAGAACTAAATCCCAATTATGGAACAGGTACAGGTGTTATGAAGCCATTCGGATATAGTCGTATTTTTTATATAAATTGAAGTCAGCGAGGATGAAACTAGCAAAATATCGCTTTTAGATGAAAGTTTTATCCACTAGAGTACAAGTTTCTGGCAGAAATAATATTTTATTGGTGTAGAACTGCGATAGAATGTATGTGTAAACATTTTAGAAAGATACGAAGTCGTTAGTCATACAGTAAAACTTAACAAAGAAATAACATCTTGTTCAGAAAATGTAAATTTGTTGCGAAGACTCGGATTTCATTTGACTAAAGTTAGTTCGCATTCACTGTGGAATAAAAACATAATTACATATAGCATGGCGGATTTCTCCAGGAACTCGCAGAATTTCACCGGCCGTGCTCGCATTCACAACAATAATTAATTACAAAAGACAAACAAAAGCAGTGCGTGGGTGGGGGTAATTGTGACGTCTGGTCGCGGTGGTCGTGGCGAGATGCTCGCCCGAGCACATCAAGCAGTCCTGCCACCGTGACGTATAAAACAATACACAGTCGGGGTAATTACACGCTTTCCCCGGCCACGAGCAGGATTCGGGTGTAGGTATGTGGAATATGAACCCATGTCGTACGCCTTCTGCACATCTAGTGGCCTCTGGATGATATGTTTTGTTGTTTGCTATTACTGTTTTTTCAGTACTGCTACTTATGATATCTACTTATGTTGACATATCTCTTTTGTCTACATCCCATAAGGGATGTTTTTTAATACTTGGGACCGTTTATTATACAATACAGAGCTGTAACCTTCGCAGCGCGAGGAGCGGTTAAGCCGAAAGGAGCCCATGGCAGAAATAAAAACATTGTTATTATTTTGCACAATTAATTCTGCAATAAATACAGTCATAATATTTTATATATATATATATATATATATATATATATATATATATATATATATATATATATATATATAGATATTGGCGACATACTATAAAGCATTTTATTTCAAATATATATTTTTGCGAATTTATCAACAAAATTATAATGTACATTTTTACAATTTTTTAGCAAGTCTTCAATTAAAAAAAAATGCTAAATATGAACTATAACGGATTTATAAATATTTTCAGTTTCACATACATATAACATACAAATTTATTAAAATCATTTTCATACAATTATGACATTCAATATTTTTTCTACGATTGCTATGAAAAGATGACAATTACGCTCTCATTTGTCATCGTAAAGTTGATATTTTCTGTGGAACAATCGAAAAATATCTTTTTTGCGCGTCTCCAATGGCAACGCGCGAAAAAGACGTTAAATTCGAGCGTTTCCAATTGCAACGCGCGAAAAAGATTATTTCAGTAGTTACCAGGGATACAAACAAAACAGAAACTTGTCATATTGACAGTTAACAAAACGAATTTAGTTTTAGACGTATACCTACGTTTTTTAATAACTTTAAGATGCAATCGTAGAAAAAATTATGTGTGTATCACGAGCGTAAAGTGTCTTTGTTCCTCTTGCACTATTGCAGCTCTCGCCTTCGGTTCGCTCTGCAATTACCGTGCTCGAGTAACAAAGAATCACTTTACGCTCTTAATACACAAATAACTATTGTTGGATAACAGAAGATCTTCTTTTTGCTATATATTTCAAGCGTAAATAATAGTACACTATTTTTCTTGTTTAAATAGTAGGTATTGTAAAAGTCCGGAGAAATGATACACTATTGGCATCTAGTGATCAGTTGGAATATAATGTGTATTTATATGATATGTACCTATCTGTCTAGTAAAGGTAGTCTAAATATAAAGCATTTTCTTTATATATGTTCGTTTCATACCTGTCTCAACATATTGTGCCTCCAGGGCAATGAATTTAATAACATAACCTATTAACCTTCTACCGTTTAAGACCGGTTCAGACCAACAAAATAATATCCATATAGATTAAAACAATATGTCAAAGAATGTTAAATGCAATTACTTATATATTCAGTTAAGTTTTGAGCGTTAATTTTTGTCAGTGATATTAAATTTATGATTATGACAAATGAGCGATTCGCGTGAGGCAATTTGATTATAGGTGGCCGTAGCTGTACCCACACATAGACACTTCACACGCATGGAACACGTCCGTCCTACGTTCAAGTAGCTGTGTTAATTAAACGGTATACGTCTACGGCACACAATTGCAGTTTATTAAAAAGTCCTCGGGGTTTCACACTTGGCACTTGAAGTGTGTGAGTGCTTCATTGTGTTTTAGTAATCAGCAGCAATTAAATTGACTGGGAAATATACGGGTTAGAACTGTTATTACAATCGTTATTTTTTATGACCTGGTTTAAATATATTAATTGGGTATTCAATAGTGAGAATATGTGTTGATTATTAATTTGGAATTAATTAATTATTTGAAATATTTATTTTTTGTTTATTTCAAGTATGTACTTTTCAATCGTTATTTATACACCAAGGGAGGAACATAATTATTTTGCGGACCGAGGCTAGACATTGTATATTCTAAATCACATCTTTTGGCAAAACGGTAACATAGAGAAACAGTGTTGTAAAATGTTTCCTATAAGAGTAATACGTTAGACAAGAGAAGAAAATACAGAAACGGCTTTTTTTTAAACTTATTTTTATCAAGGAAATATTATAAAATAAATTTTAAGTTCGGTCCTGCATGTGTATAGTAACATTTTCATCATGTACCTGAGTCTTTGAGAGAAGTAATAAAATATTCTTCGTACTTTCCTATTATTAGCTGGATATTATTAAAAATGCTTGACTTATTAAATTTATAACATCATTCTCCTTTTAAAAAATAGATAAGCACTGTATTTTTTTGTCTCAGTCCAAACGAGTTCAATAGCATTTAATTCGCAGGAGGCAACCTGAGATTTAATAGGCTGCATATTTAGAATGTTTAAATTTTTGTACAACTTCTGATAATTTACTTATCAAATAATACTAATACTATTCTACTGGCCCCACTTAAGATTTGCAACCCTTAGCTTTGCATAATAACATATCATTATGAAATACTATTACTGTAAAGAAAAGTGTTACAACCTTGAAAAATAACTGATATACTAAAAACAAGTGTAGGCAGAGGTTACTTACATAAGAAATTCATTCCCTATGTCTGCGTGTGATGTCCAATATAGCAGGAGCGTAGTGAGGGCTGCAACTAGTCGAGGTCTGCAAAGAAAGATAAACAAATTAACTGTTTTTTCTATGATCGGAAATTATATTTAAATTTTAATTAATAAAAATTCTGAATACAAGTAACTAAGAAGGCAATACAAACAAAACAAAAATGGAAAAAGAATGATCTACAATTGTTCTCTTTCTGTCCCAAAACAAAGTCCGAAAAGCTTATTTTTTTATTGAATCTAGAAAAAAGTATTTTCTAGTTTAATACATTAAAATATACCAATTTTGTAGATTTGAATTTAATTTTCTATTTGAAATACATTTACTGATTTGAAATACAAGCCCTTGTGCAAATGGAAACTACTTATGTACAGATTCCCCTGTATTGTAATTACTGTTGTGTAGATATAGAGAGTACCGAGTACTAAATAAATATCTAAATTAATTATCATGTAATAATATATATTGATTTAATTAAGAAGGAAGGCTGCAGTTATCTCTTAAATGACTAAAAACAACTTAATGGTTTTAAACAGCACTCGTTATTTAAATTATATAATTATAAAAAGCATTTCATGATTAAAACTTAACACAGTTTTTGTGTCCATTAGCTTGTTAGATGTCAACATATCTTAAGTTATGAAACAATGAAGAAGCAGGTAAGCTTTAGTAATGTTCCGCATCATTTAAAGCCAAAATGGCCGGGAGTTAAGGCAGCTGGTGGCCTCGGTGGTGCTGGTCACGGTGACGGGACATAAACAAAGAGCTTGCTCTCATCTCGGAGAGAGGCGGAGAGAAGGGGGTGGACTCTCACCACACACCGGAAGTGGTCTACCAGCGGTGTCATTAGTTTGTTTTGCTGCGCTCGGTAACTTCTTTGGAGTCCCGGAGATAATTATTGCTTTATGTAACGAACAGAATCTTGAGAAGCGACCCTGATTGTCTTCGGTGAAATTAGATTGTTGTAGCGTTTTGTAGATGTTTGACGCGAGCGCCGCCCGCAGCCTTTGCTAATATTCTCGGATATTAGGACACTAACTTGGCACCGTAGAAATCGCTCTTAAATGGAAAATTATAGGTTAACTGTCATCTTTTTGTGTGCTTAGTAGATCTAAGAATAATTGGCTGGTTAGATAAATTACGCAATTTATAGGTCATTTGTGGAATTTACTAAAATACCTACCACAATTTTAACGAAAATAACTATATTGTTTCCCAATATTTATAAATTTGATTTATTTTTATATCATATATCGCTGTAAAATGCCGCACTTGCATTTATTACGAGATCCAGCAACCAATTTTTGAGAACTTCTGTTAGTAATGTCCAGCCCTTAAAGCTATAAAAAAATTTATAAAATATCGGTCTCACTCTCTCATCAAATGTTAACGTATCTAGTTCAGTGCTTTGCAGTCCTCTTTGCGTCTCATCAGAAAAAGTAAACACCTTTTTTGTTCTCACCATCAGGGTTTGAAATGAAAAATTTCACGTCAATTCAAAATTATGGTTTGATTAAAATATAACAAAAGCAACATGACCAAAAAATGCGATTCAGTTCAAAGATTATTTTCGCTGCAGGTTTCAAGCAATTTTTAAAACAGTTGTTCATTTTTGTCGGTCTGTTTTCAAATAAAAGTATTGTTTTAAAACATTCCATTATGAGTTTGAATGAACCGGAGCGGAGAATTCTAAATGTTTTTCAAAATCCCGAACAATAATTTTAGTAATATCACGAAACAAATTAACATTTATTATAATTTCAAACCAAATAACTGAAATAATTGTTTACTCCCAAAAATGTAAATGCGCTCCAGGATATGTCTGAAAATTATACAAATACGTATTACTATTTATTATACTATATTGATTTTTAGCAAAAAGTACAACTACATAAAAAAAATCATATTTATAGCTACTAATTGCACAAATTAAAAATAAAAATATTTACCAAGTTATATTAAGTATCTAATAAGTCATTAATTAATTGGATAATTCAAACGCTCCACAAAGAGCAATATCGTCTATAAACCCAGATCTAAATGATACTACGAAGCCTCTCGAATTTAAACAATCTGTTCTAGTAAAACACATGTGGAATTTTTAAATATTATTAAATTGAATTATTGTGAAGTAGATATTGTTTTGTATTGTATCGGATTGAAATTGAATTGATTGTACATTTATTGTATCGTCTTTTGGATTATATCAAACGACGAATTTAAAAGTAAAATATTTTGTATTATACAACTTTCTTTTCATTTTATTAAAGTTGATATAATTTTGTTAAGATACAATTCGTGTTGAGTTTATTTTTAACCATTCAGGACCTAAATTTCAGCCGTTCGTAATCGCGTTGTTGTTCAGTCGTTTACATAATATTCATTCCCATTTCTTATTAATACTCGTAACAAGCCAAGTCTAAATATTTCTTAGTTTCTTGGCTACCCGCGTAATTATTTATTAGTTGCGCATTAAATTAATATTAATTGTTACAGCGCCATGTAACACTGGTGAAACAATTGTATTTTGCATGAACGACGTAAGATTAAATGGATGAATATGACTGACGGATTGTTGCGTGAATGAAAACTTCTGATTGGGAAGAATAAACAAGCATATATGCAAGCAATTATGTGAATGCAAGGGCGGATCCACGGGAGGGAGCATAGGGGTCGTTGCCCTCCTTTGGGTTAGTTGTTTGGTTAAGATTTTGTATAAGTTTCATTTGTTTCATTAGAATTTGGAAGAAATAGAAGTCACATGTCTGAAGATCGTCTTGCTTTGATACATTTGCATCAGAACATTTCATTAAAGCCTGAAGTAATATTAGATAGATTCGCTAGGTCAAAAAACAGACGTTGTAATATAGTTATTTAACTTCCGATTGTGTAGGTACAGAATATACAACGGTTTAGAAATATATGTATATCTTAAATCCGAAAATCTAAATGTCTAAAACTCTTTTTCTTGTTTATCGAAAAAAATTGTCGGTATGAAAAAAGGGTAATTGCCTCCCTCCTCTTTATACGATTTCTGGATCCGGATCTGGATCCTAGATCTTGTGTGGATGATGCTAATTTGATAAATTACAATAAAAATATTTGGGTGAGATGAATGAATAAATATTCCGAGAATGTTTCAAGGATTTTTGCTATAGTCCCGTTTAATAATAATAATGAAAATATAAAAACATATTTTCTTAATAGAGTTTTTAAAAACAGGAAAAATTTGAAGATATATTATTATTTACAAAGATGTCTCTTTTTTATCGTCATAAAGAAAAAAAGAGGAACTGTTGTAAACAAAAAATTGAATTTGCATCTTGTTTAAAGATAATTGCAGTACATAAAGATTTACCGATCGATAGTAGAGTATAATTCCTTCATTAACCACAGGATATAAAATTACATGAATTAGTCATATCCTGTGTTCAGAAACAATGTATAATATTTCTAACTGCTAAATGGTCATTGTGTGTAGGTAGTTTCCGCTCGTATGTGATACTAGTCCTAGCCTATCCTATGCAAACAAAGCACATATTGTTTATCCAAGTGAGACGAAACGTAAAGACAACCAGACGGTCTTCGACGGCCCGTGATGATGATGACAACGTCGCTGTCGCACACCGGATGCCGCTGAATCAACCTATACAGATAATTGGTCATCTAAGTTCAGCCAGTGTGACAGACATGTTGAGTTGACTCCTGCAGCGCTCTGTAATCCCGATTCACTATGTGCTATGTGTACAGACTGTTGACTGTGGATAGACTACGTGTGGTATATGGCTTATCAACCGAACTAGCTGCTGCAAGTAGAGGTGAGCGCGTGACTAAATTTTACCTCGTTCTCTAAAATTATTTTTAATCAATAATATTTACGAACACACCTGCCCACAAATTACATTTTTTACTCACGCCCAGATTCGCACGGCAATACTAATTCTAATGGCGAGAATTTAAAATTTTGAAAGAATAATCGCAAAGTTACAATACCATTATTTTTGTTTATAACTCATTTATTTACCCTACAATTTTAAACCATTTAATTTGTTAAAAACTGACATTAATTTGCCCATTTATCTCTCTTTTTTTCTCTTCCATTTTCTCTTTCTGTCTTCAAATAAAGAAGTTAGCAATGATGAGCTGCTTATAGCTTTGCTCATCAAAATCAAGTAGCCATTGAAATATTATATTCAAAATGAAAAATAATATAAATACAGAAACCTTCTTATTTTGATAATGAAAATCTTCGAAATTGCATTTATTAAAAGATGTAAAAATTAATTTTAGTGGATTAATTCTGAATAAAATGCAACAAATTAAATTTAGTTTGTTTTCTACTGACAATAATTATTTTTGAAATAAATATATCATTACGCTTTTTACCATAACTGCGTATGTCACTTTTAGCAGATCTCGGTATTCGATATATTTATGCGCATGACGTGCGGTTTTGAGTTGTCAAATCACGGCCCCCAAAGATGTTAGTAAAAAAGGAATTACAAAAAAAAATTTAATATAATATCACCGAGTCAACAAAATTTATTTGATCGCCTATTTTATTATCGGTGTAAGTATTGAAATTTTATATAAGCTAAATTAATGTTATCAAGTATTTATTAGAAATATAGTTATTTAAACTGACATATTTTTAATCTTTAAAGCATTACCTACTTTCAAAATAAATACACTCACGCATAGTCACGCACAACTGTTTTTGTTTGACTCACGGTCACGCCCATTGACGAATAAAACAAAAATAGTACACGCTCACAAGGATCATATCGTGACCTGAAGTAATCCGAAAAATTCACTGCCCGCACTTCCCTCTACCGGCAAGCTATTGGCTACCAAGATAATTAGAAAATCACTAATCAAATTAAATGAAGCGAATTAATTTATGGAGAAATATAAGTATTTGATTTAGGTCTTTGGTTAAAATCGCGGGCAAGCTTACATATACAATATTTACATATCAATCTCGTTTATTAATTTACATATGAAAAATGCAAAATTTTCTATAAAAATGGGCAATGTGATATATTTTATGATTCTGTAATTAAAATATCTTTATTAAATTGATTATCAAAATATAGCATTGAGGTCTTAATAGAAATTATATAAACTTCCATTTATTGATAAAATATTTATTTACTTATCTGATAGCTAAGTTATCTTTATTCCTTTACAAACGAGATGTAAATGATAGCAAAAACATTTATAGACAACTCATTTTCTGCGTTTAAAATGAAAACTGTTAATTATTTATTTGCCTTTAAATTTGTAATATTTAATGTACATTATAAACAACAAAGAAAACAGCATATTGTTTAAAGTAATAATTTAATTTAAATTTCTCTTTAACTAGACCATAAAAATAACAAAATAAATTTCTCAAGCGCATCTTCAAGATAACGCATAGAAAAGAACTAGAGCAAAAAAAGTATTTTTGAAAGTGTACTGCCATTAACATATTGTGCGGCACAAAAAGAAATGCGGTGAAACTGCAGTTGTGAATATAGGAATATCTCGGTACTTGCGCAATTTAAAAGCATTCATATGTATATCTCGGACATTAACTCACGCTGTAAAGAATTTTATGATGATACGCTAATTCATGTGATAAACATATAGAAATATTACATATCCGCAGACTAATGTTAGTTCGCGCAAACATATTTTAAATTACAATAAATTATATTGCAGACAGATTATTAAAAAATAATTGATAGAATAAACAGTATATTATACATCCGAAATGCATAATTTTTGTCGTGGTACAATTTGTAGCCAGAGGGCGAAAGTCGAGGGACATATAGCATTTTCTACAGTCGTATATATACTATTTTTTTCACGGTTGAAGTAAGATTAAAAAGAAAAAGTAATATTAAAAAATAATTTATTTTCAGACATTTATTCATTTTAAAATTATTAATAGTCTTTGACGTAAAAATTCCTTGTCAGCAGCGAAAATCTATATAAATAACTTTATTTATGTCAAATTATATTATATTTTTTAATTGATATACCAAGAATACAGAGAAGAATCCCAAAAAAATTATTGATGCAGCTTCTGCAACTGATCTTAAATTTTATTTGTTTCAATGTACTCTATTTTATTTTATATAAATTTGACAGCTGAACTATCTAAATAATATATATTCCCTAGACGAATAATGTGTACATTGTTTTCCTAGGGATAAAATATTTTACTTCTGTCCCGATTTTTGTATCATAAAAACGGTCAAAACTTCCGGTCATGAATAAAGATCAAAGCTGAATCTACAGTGCAACACCATGCCCCAAATTTTACCAAAGGCTGCATTTTATTATGGTGGTATCGAGTTAATTACATTGTTATTTCCATAATTTATCAATGTAAGCGATATTGAGGGTTATACAGGCTAATTAAATGTTATCTTAAAAGTTGCCTTGACAGAGTTTGTATAATCTAATTTATTAGTGCATATATTTATAATAATTTCAATGTTCCTTACATTATTCATTAATGAATTTATGGTTTCTCTAAATGCTTAGACGATATGTGTCTACATATCCTGGCAAATTAGTAGCTGTGCTTTGATCTTGGATTATTTTAACCTTTGCTCTCACCTTTTGCAAGCGTTCATGTTTTTTCATTTAACATGAATTCATATATGGGTACGGTTATCTTTAGACCAACACAACGATACCAGCATCTTATCCCATGGAAAACAGTTAATTAATTGTAATTTCATATTGACCGAAATAACTTGTTTCTTAAGTCTTGTCATGATCAATTTGTAATTTATTAACTTACAGACCGATTCACAAAAATGTTTTGTTAATTTTGGATCGGCTAAACTTATTCTAATCCTTTTTACAAAGGTAATCAAAATTATTTTTCAATATTCAGTTGTAATACTTTTTAATATTCACTCTTTGTTCTTGTTTTAATATATTTTATTTTAGAAAATTTTATCTTTTGTCTTCTATATGTATATTTATTTGATTCAAAATTAGTACGTCTTATTTCATTGTCTCATTTCAATTTGCTCAAGCTCGTTACATTTGTATTGTTGATAAAATTGCGATCCAATTAGTTACAATATTTAAAAGTTTAATTGAACACTTTTTTATCAAACATTTATAAATATGTGAATAAAAAATTGGTTCAACTCTCTCTGTCCCAAATTTTGGATACTATGTCATGTTTTGATATTTTAGTCAGCCATTCGAAATGAAGATCGAATACATCCTATTACAACCCAACGAATTACAGAAAAGCTGTTAATTAACATGTGATATTGAAAAATATTAATACTTTTCTAATACAACATCAGACTTATTAAACATTTATTAAACCGGAAATAAATGTTTCTATCTGACGTCTTACGTTTTATATTTCAGACAACCGTAAAACCAAAAACACTTTCTAAGGTAAATTTGGGGAATGAATTATTTTTACCAGAGCTTGCTTTAACAAATTGACAACTAGCTATTTAGAGCTCAAAGGAAAAAATGCAGGCGAGTTCCTTCCTCATTAAAAACTGTGCCATCACGCATCGCGAATTCACAATTCTTCCTTGTTCCGTGACGTTTCCTGCTTTCACAGTTACAATGACAATAACGGCACCCACTGTGATCCTTGTTCCAGAACTTTACGACACTGGATATCTGCCCAAATAGAAAGAGCGTCATCAGTTCTGCTATTGCTACACCGTAATATGAATTAGGGACGACGCTGAAACAACTGTTATTGTCAAGCTTTCAGACTATTGTCGTATTTTTTACTGTTAATCGCGCTCCGATATCGTCACTTCCTACTTATAATTGACATATGATTATTTTATTTATTGCGCATCTAGTTCATAAATCAGGGATATCTTTAATATGATTTTGCGTCGTCCAAAACTTAATCTCACGGTCGATTTTTTATAATTATTTGCCACTCTACACAATTAAAACTTAATCCCAATTATTGCCGTATTTTTTATATATAAGTTGATGTTTATTTGAACTTTTCCGATATGTACCTGTTTATTTATTTATTTATGTTACGCTGTACAACAGGAACTTAATCCCAATTACTGTACAGGGTCCGCACTCACTGAGCCGCAGTGTAGTAATTTATATAATTTTTAGCTTGAGTGAGATTCGAATTCCGTATAGCTATCCACACCACCGTACTGACGGACAAATTATGAATTAGTTTATATTATTTAGTAAACTTTGCATTTTTTTCTCGAAAGCACCATTCAAAAAACCTTCTACGTTGACTTTACTTTGAAAATATAATCAACATTATATCTTTTATGGTGTTCAAAATCTCAATAATCTTATTTCTTCATTTGAATTAAATGAAATTTTAGTGAGACATTATATTAATAATGTATTTATAATCAGGGTTCGTAAATATCATGATATTTATAATAAATATCAAAATATCTGATATATAGGATATATATCAGATAAATATCACTTTTTGGATATTTATTTTTTAATTTTAGTTTTTGTACACATTTTTTTTGTAGTTTCTTTTTGGTTTAAATATTTAAACATAAAAACTAATTTACCGGCTTTGTCGTTACCGAGACGATTACGTAATTGGGATTGGACAATGCCAAAAGTGGAGAAATATCGTTCCAGCCCTGCTGTTGCTGTTACAGCAGTGTGTAACTGTTCACATAGTTCAATAAATGTACTTTTATTTGTCCACTCTGACTCATTGATAGTTACACTTTTCCACCATATTAAAGGATTTGTATTTCTAAAATGAGTACCAAATAAAAATTTTGGAAATGGTTCAGACTTTGCCGTTAATGACATCACAAATGGCACACAATTTGGATTTATGTCGTTGATGTGAAGTTAGTCAAAAGCTAGTAAAGTAAGAATTATCTTTAGAATATAATTTTAACAGAATTAATGAAAGTAATAATACTGTATTTATTATAGACTATTTGATATTATTATATAATGGATATATATCTTCGAACCCTGTTTATAAGTGAACTGAAGCACGAGAAAATTAATGCCGTTGAGCGCGTTTTCATATCACATTTAGTTTTCAAGATATAGCCTCGGAAAAGTAGAAAAACTGAAAAATTCGAAAAATTTCACTTTTCCGGAAGCTATATCTCAAAAACTAAACAAGATATGGAAATGCGCTCAACGGCGTTGAATTCCCCGTGTCCGAATTGACTTGTAAGCAAATTTTCATACAATTTTATGCAATTTAATATTTTTAATTATTTCCTAAGGGGTACCCCTTTGGTTTTTTCAGATTTTAATTCAATTTTACCAAAAATCCTTAATCGTAGGATTATTAAAACGAAAATTTACATACATATGTATTTTGACCCACTGAATCCAGTAGTGCAATCTTCAAATGCATATGACTTCTGGTTTTCGAGAAAATGTTAAAAAACCGCTTTTTGCGATTTTTTTGGCGGAAAATTGAAAAAAAATAAAAATCGCTGAAACTATGTTTATAAGTTAACTGAAGCACGAGAAAATTAATGCCGTTGAGCGCGTTTTCATATCACATTTAGTTTTCGAGATATAGCCTCGGAAAAGTAGAAAAACTGAAAAATTCTAAAAATTTCACTTTTCCGGAGGCTATATCTCAAAAACTAAACAAGATATGGAAATGCGCTCAACGGCGTTGAATTCCCCGTGTCCGAATTGACTTGTAAGCAAATTTTCATACAATTTTATGCAATTTAATATTTTTAATTATTTCCTAAGGGTACCCCTTTGGTTTTTTCAGATTTTAATTCAATTTTACCAAAAATCCTTAATCGTAGGATTATTAAAACGAAAATTTACATACATATGTATTTTGACCCACTGAATCCAGTAGTGCAATCTTCAAATGCATATGACTTCTGGTTTTCGAGAAAATGTTAAAAAACCGCTTTTTGCGATTTTTTTGGCGGAAAATTGAAAAAAAATAAAAATCGCTGAAACTATGTTTATAAGTTAACTGAAGCACGAGAAAATTAATGCCGTTGAGCGCGTTTTCATATCACATTTAGTTTTCGAGATATAGCCTCGGAAAAGTAGAAAAACTGAAAATTTCTAAAAATTTCACTTCTCCGGAGGCTATATCTCAAAAACTAAACAAGATATGGAAATGCGCTCAACGGCGTTGAATTCCCCGTGTGCGAATTGACTTATAAGCAAATTTTCATACAATTTTATGCAATTTAATATTTTTAATTATTTCCTAAGGGGTACCCCTTTGGTTTTTTCAGATTTTAATTCAATTATCCCAAAAATCTTTAATCGTAGGATTATTAAAACGAAAATTTACATACATATGTATTTTGACCCACTGAATCCAGTGGTGCAATCTTCAAATGCATATGACTTCTGGTTTTCGAGAAAATGTTAAAAAACTGAAAAATTCGAAAGATTATTTAAAGTACCGCAGCTAAAATTGAAAATGTTTATGAGTATATGGCAACTAATGTCATTTTGCGCAAGACGTAGTTCATTCAATAATACTAGTTTAAATATAGGTACACTTCATATTGCGAAACCATATAAATTAAAAAAACAAGTAAAAACAGAACGAATCAATATTCAATTCCATTTTCCAGTTCCCGCATTTCACATAAAATTTGTTTGAGGAAATATCCTTTTCTGTATCATATATACATTTACGACGTGTTTTCATGTTAACATTATTATTCTCACAACTTGTTTAGTGTATGCACCCGACAAAGATAAACCATTTCACTCCCCACCTACTTGCATCTCTGTCTGCGTGGATGCACAAACAGGGAATAGCAAGGATTTATTCTCTGAAAGCAGAAAAGCCCACGTGTCGAACCTTTGACGTCACGTGACACATGTAGCGCGGCGCACGTGGATTGACACATGTTTGAGATGTGAGATTTAAACTGCAGGAAGAGAGTATTTGTGTATGTTCAATCGAACTGAGCCAATAGGGGGATGTTGTAGGGTGATGAACATATATCTTTTACTCTCTGAAATAATTTAATAAGAATCTTAAATGTTACACAATAGTAAATTTATTTGGCAAGTCTAATATAATTTATTTAATTAATAGAGAAATAGAAATAAAATTAACATTTTTGGTGGCTGTGATTTGACGACTGGTAACTGCACTTCATGCAAAAAGATATATCAGTTACCGAGATTTGCTATGACAAAGTAACACATCCAGTAATAGACGTGATGATATATATGTAATTAACCGTGTATCATTTTTCAATTTTAATTATTAAACTTTTCTTACGTTTAAAATGCACTCTTATATTTATTAAATTTTCGCTGCCCTATACTGCTAAATTATTTTAAAGAAAATCTCAAATATATCTATTTGTTTATCTAGTATATAAAGTAATCGTTACTGACACGAAGGAAACAATTCCACAATAATGCTGAATTTATACCCACATTTTATAATTTAAGAATTACGAATAATACTTAGTTGTACCACTTCGGTTTAAAACTAAGAAAAGTTTAAAGTTGCTTTATATATTAAATTAATTTGTACCGTTGCACAAAGAAAATCATTTATTACATTGAACAATTTTATTTATTCTATTGACATTGTTGTTGTGTTTGAGCGTAAACTATTGCTTGTTGCGACAAAAGACCCAGAATCGAGCGCATGCTGTTAAAATACCTTACATTTAATCACACACTCTGGATTGTAATTTGGATTAAGTTAAATTAAGATTATTGTGGTCGAGTAACAAATAAAAAGAATTAATATAAACATGGTTATGTTGTAAAAGTTTAATTTGGTTTGGCTATACGTATATTACTTCGTTGTTTGGCTGTTCTGTAGAACCGGACAAGCTTTTTACTGACATTGAGACATATATGAACTAAAGCGATACAATTAAATCAAATTCTTTAAAAATTAAATCAACATAAAGTGTCTATTAAGAACAAAAAAAATAACGTTATTAACCAGAATTTAAATTTCGATTATACCGTTTTCGCTTTTGAAATAAAATCAAGAATTTAGTTTTGTTTCTGTTTGTGTTCCGAATAGATATTTATTTTTTTGGTTATTTTCCAGTGATTCTATGTTGTCATTCTCAAACTAGATTTGAAAAATTAATGTGGTTGATAATACCGGGCTTGGTTCTAAGTTACTTTAATAAAATAGTAAACAATTTTTTGTTTGATTTTAAATGAAGTTCTGTTAAGTGGTACATTTAAACCGAAGGGGAGCAACTAGGCTTAAAAAATTTAAGATTTAATTTCAGAACTAAACTAAAAGGATGGACAGCTGTCATTTTTTATCGTAGTTTGTTTATATATCAAGCTTAACCTTGTGATCTATATTTAAATTTCGGTACTGTAACAGGTATTAAATTCCTGTTATGCAGAAATAAATAAAGAAATGAATATCTATATATTCCAGAAAATCCAGGGGCAATTGAAACGAATTACCCATATTTCCAAATGCCAAAAAAGATTACGGCATCGTCACAGTCGAAGCCAACGTGTCCAAAGAAATGATTTTACCGTGGAGCAAACATCCTCATGTTCATCCGGCGTGAAGCAGTAATGCTATCGAATCGGAGTCGGAGACATGACAAACAAGCGTACACTAAACGTTAAACGCCGCCACTGCAGAGGAAATGTCGAATTACGTTCCGCAACTTCGAACAATCTTATTTCGTATTGTAAACGTGTGGTGTACGGTAATTCCTCTTCTATAATCGTGTTTGTGTTGTCAGAACGAATAGTTTTCAAGAGTTTGTACAGCCAGATGAGAAAATTGCCACAAGAAATGCATGATGGAGATATCAAGGATAATGATAGATTCTATTCATTTTTTTGTTAAACGTTGAAATATATATATATATATATATATATATATATATATATATATATATATATATATATATATATATATATATATATATATATATTAGAGATGGGCGAAAATCAAATTTCTCGAATTCGAATATCGAATACGAATATTAATCAGATCTCGAATATTCGAGGTACTCGAATATTCAAATACTCCTAAAAGTTAATTTATTTATTATTAATAATTATTTAATTATGTCCTTTTCATTATTTGAATAAAAATTTTAAGTAAAATAAAATTAAAACAAAAAGTACAAACAAAAAAGAAAAAGACGAAAACTTCAAATGTTGGCGAAAAACAAATTTGAAACATGGTACGTCTTCATGGTTTTGAAACAAAATATCTTTGTTATTAATAAATTCAAAGTATTGTAATAGCTTTAAGTTTATGTACAAATGATAAAGAAACACATAGTCAAAAATTGAGGACAACATTTGGCGCGATATTCGAGGTTTTCGAATGTTTGCTATACTGACGTTAATATTCGAAAATCTCGAACATCGAATAATGTCAATATTCGCGGCATTCGACTATTCGCGGATGATATTCGCCCATCTCTAATATATATATATATATATATATATATATATATATATATATATATATATATATATATATATATTTATACTCAATTATAATCAAAAACATTTCAAATCCATTATGTAAATGATAGTTGCTATGGATATTTATATATTTAATTATTTTTTTCTCCGCTGAAGTAAACGAAAAATTTCTATAATGTCGGCCTGTGTATTGAGAAGCCGGGTTCGATTCCGACAACCAGCAAACAATTTTCATCGCATTAAATCTACCCATGTGGCTCTCCCTCCATTAACATCTTTGATTATTTATTTATAATGTATAATTACACTTTTTATTACCCAGTAATGGGTAAAAGGCGGAATGATATATTTATTTATTTTATTTTACAAAATGGTTGTTCGTAGCATTGAGTAATGGATCCATATTGTAGATTATTTTTAATTTGTTACTTTTCCAGAAAGTAGCACCATTTCTGATATATCTTTAAATTTTTCGCTTCACACCAATTATCAAATCGAAATAGCCCTAGTTAATGTTTCAATATCTGCCGGTAGACTTTCAACAGATTCATCAATTTTTTGACAATTTATGTAAACAGCGTATTTTTTTACATAGCTAACACAAACAAACAATTAAATTTAGATGAAAATTTAATCAATCTACTATCCCAAAAAAAAGAAAAATTGTCAAATTTTAAAGACGCAAATTTTACAATAATTTTTCTCATATCTTGAAATTAGATAAAAACATTGTACGATATACTTATTGTAATGTATTGTACAATATTCTATGGATTATCAAATGGGAACTACGACCTCGTTTGATATTTTTAGAGTCTCATATTGATATATGATATATTACAATAGTTACAACGTAAATATCTATTATCAGTTGCAAAAAGTAACCTTCCTATTTACCCCCAGTCAAAGTGACAAAATTGTGGTGTACTTGGCATTAAAGTGATATTATCGTGAAAAAATCGTACAATTAGCTTAAATGTATTGAATTCAAAACTAGTTTTCACAAGGTGACCGTGAGGTAAAATTATCGTACAATTAAATATCGTTCATGTAAAACGGCAATGAAACTTATTGTAATTTTTTTTTATCATATGATAAAAATCGTCTGATAGAATAATACATGTGTGATTCAGCTCTAAAAGGAGTCACTTTTTGACATTAAATTATGAACAGATATTTTAAAACAATAAACTAAACAAAAAAATTATTACGAAAAGATAAATAAATAGTAATTAAAAATGTCTCACAAATAATAACCAGTTGATAACAAATACTTATAAATTATGTTTATTGCTGTGTCGGGGTTTATCCACTCTTCATAATATATTTTTAAATATAAATGTGACTCTTTTGTAACTGCACTTTTCTAATAATTAGTGACTGTATTTAATTTTTTTCATAGCCAATAGTTTTTTTAAACATATTACTACGTATTTTTGTTAGTTCGTTCTTTATGCTTATTTTATCTACAAAATGGATAAATTATGCAAATACATTTTTCTTAAGACTCAGTTCTACAATATTACTGACACGTTTCATCGTATATAAGAACATCACTGTCGGATGTCTATATTTTTATTATATTCATTTTCACCCTTCACCGAACTTATAACAATATAATTAATTGTAAGCACATTCAATGAAGAATATGTTTAATTTTATTACATATATTTTGGAATTGTTTTTTTTTTATAATTCAATTTTTGCTTACTGTTTCTATCTGTATGTAAATAGTTATTTGTTTAAGTAAGCAAAAAGTGCTGTGTTAAATACTAGGCAATTGTTTAAAATTAATATTAATTTTGTGATTATTTTCAATATTTTAAATATTATTCGTATCATCGTAGTCATCATGTTATTATGCATTTGTTTAGTAGTGGATATGTAATAGTATGTTATGCATCAAGGGAGGGAAACAAGGGATAATCGCGGCCTCCCGTGAAGCATATTATACTTTTCGTAACAAGTGCACAATAATTACTGTCTTATCGGAACAAATGTCAAATAAGGGTTGCCTAACTAGTTACCTAGGAAACACCCGCAAACAGCTAATAATCGTAGTCCCTAGGGAGAGAAACATCCTACCTAGGGAGAGAAAAATAATGTTTCTCTCTCTAAAATTATTGAATAAGAACGTGTTTCTTGTGCATGTGTTACGAAAAAACAAATTTGATGTTTATAATTTCATAAATGTCATTTTTGTATTAGTGACTATTGTAAATCACTGTATATTAATAAAATTTACAATTCTTATCAGGGTTCGAAGATATATATCGATCGATATATATCATGATATTTATTTTGATATATATCGTTATATTTTTGCAATGATATATATCCATTATATAAAAATATGAAATAGTTTTTGAGATATAGCCTCCGGAGAAGTGAAATTTTTAGAATTTTTCAGTTTTTCTACTTTTCCGAGGCTATATCTCGAAAACTAAATGTGATATGAAAACGCGCTCAACGGCATTAATTTTCTCGTGCTTCAGTTAACTTATAAACATAGTTTCAGCGATTTTTATTTTTTTTTCTATTATCCGCCAAAAAAATCGCACTAAGCGGTTTTTTAACATTTTCTCGAAAACCAGAAGTCATATGCATTTGTAGATTGCACCACTGGATTCAGTGGGTCAAAATACATTTGTATGTAAATTTTCGTTTTAATAATCCTACGATTAAGGATTTTTGGGAAAGTTGAATTAAAATCTGAAAAAACCAAAGGGGTACCCCTTAGAAAATAATTAAAAATATTAAATTGCATAAAATTGTATGAAAATTTGCTTATAAGTCAATTCGGACACGGGGAATTCAACGCCGTTGAGCGCATTTCCATATCTTGTTTAGTTTTTGAGATATAGCCTCCGGAAAAGTAAAATTTTTCGAATTTTTCAGTTTTTCTAAATGTGTACAAAAACTAAAATTAAAAAATAAATATCCAAAAAGTGATATTTATCTGATATATATCCTATATATCAGATATTTTGATATTTATTATAAATATCATGATATTTACGAACCCTGATTCTTATATACGTCATCAAAGGTTAAAGAAACGGTTGTAATTATATTAAATTAAATCATAAATGTCAAATTTGTTATTTTTCCATAGGAACACTTGGCTGTAAAAGTAACATTTCGCAGCCTGTCATTTGCCAACAAAAATTTACTTAATGTCGACCGGCGAAAAAATATATTTAATAAAAGTATCTATTTAATTATTCAAAAATTTTACTATTTATATCTGCCTTTTCCCAACATTTTTGTATCACTTTATGCTTAGTTTGCTAAATCTTGAGCGATTTTAAATACATTTTACTAAAATAAGAAGTGTGCTAGTTTATCTGCTATCTAATAATAACATTCTCGTGTTTGTACTAAATTAAGTTACAAATTTTGATATACATTTCAAATCTCATTGTATCTTTGAACCATCCTATATCAAGCAGAACGTACCTTAGCAACCATTGTACCCCACTTTAATGTTCCCGAAAACCGATAAATTAGCGGACAATATTTGCGTGCCCTGAATGTTGGTCAACAGACGGTCGATGGACCAGTGGCCCTTGGTCGACATACTTGTGTTTCGCACGACAGTTGCGATGATTTGCTTTTGGCTTTCGGATACCCCACCTCCTGCCAGCACAGCGACCAGTGAAACAAAGCACTCGTAGGGTTTCCAACAAATATTTAACCATGACGCACAACATTGTTAATATCTAAATGGAAATGGGTTGAAACTGGTTGATTTTTCATTGTCCAACTTATATCTATTGAAATATTAATGATACAATAATAAATTAATTATACGACTTGTTTATTTTTTTGCAAGATCTACTCTTTTTCCCGGAAAATATGTAACTTTTTTTTAATATTCTAAATAAATTTCTCTTTACGATGATGTATTAAAAGTAGGGGTTTGCCTCATAGGTTTTAGCATAAATTTTAAAAGATGTCAAAAATTAATTTTATTTGCAGTCATGAAACTGAAACAAATGCAAATAAATATGTAATGTTTAACTATGACATACCTAGTTTAAACTTGATTTTAACAGTAATTAAATACTTTAAACATTCATTTGAATATTTGTCCTATAAATTAATTGTTGAAACAATAGTAACAATAAACTCTTTTCCTAGTTTTCATGGGAATTTGTATATACTTTTTAACTTATAAATTCAACGTCTGCGCTTCTTAGATATGCATCCGAGATAAATGCTTCACTCGTCCTTGTTACGACTTTACTACTAAGCAAATTTTCCCGCGTGAAAATCTGGCTGATTTTAACCTATATCCAATATGACTGTGACTGAATGGATTCGAATCCACTATAAGCTGCAGGTCCTTAAAAAATTTAAATTGATAAACTATTTATGTGGCTCTGCGCGATATAATTACGACTAGAATTGCAGATCTTGATAAAAGTAAGTAAAGATTAACTGATAATTTATTAAAGCACAAATTTGTCTTTTTTCTGATGTCATTATACAGCTCAGAGCTCACGAAACCCGATCCATGGCATACTATGAAATCATGCAGCTATTTTCCAAATGACTGACGATTACTTCAATGGCTTCTCGACTCTACGTTCGTAATTCGTAACTCTTCAATCCAATATTTGAAAATTGATTCCTTTATATTCATAGTTACAGTTTAATCTTTTAATAAAATGAAGTTATTGAATGCTATTTAAATTGCAGGTATTTTAACTTTGCAAATGACGTCATAAATGTGCGTTTCTAAACGTTCCTAAATAATTTTAGATAAAAATACTAGAAAGAATCGGGAAGGTGACTCAGTGGTATCGAGTCAGACAGTGTATTTGAGAAACTGGGTTGGATTCCCACATTAAAAATACCATTGTGGTTCCCCTCTAATAACATATTTGGGGGCGTGATGTGACGGTTGGTAACCGCACTGTACACACAAAAATATATCCTACCGAGACCTGCCACGGCACAGTGCCGCACCCAGTAATGGATAAAAGACGTGATTAAATATTTATTTTTATTTATTTAATTTAAACTTATGTCACTGTGAATCTGATACCAATAATTTAAATTATCGAAGCCAGGTATAATGTCGTTAAGAAACAATAAATAATAAAGAACATAATAAAACATCATATCATTTATTTTCAATTTTAGGCTTTCCAGCTAATATATAAATAAATTGTTTAAATTCTGTAGCTTCAAGTTGCATTTAATTTACCGAAAACAATTAAATTTCTCATGACGTTAAAACCCTGCAAATCTATTATTTATATTTTTGGTTTAAAAAGGAAAAATAAATTATTCAGAAGTTATTCAATAGAACCCTCGAAACTTCACTGATTAAAAAATATAATAAAAAGTGGAAAATAAGTGAAAAGCATTGACCGAACTTTCGTGGGTTAAATATTAACGATTAACAGAAACCAATGAAAACGTTGGTCTTGGTACTTAAGTAATAAATGGCACTAACGATAATGGCCAGTACTCCACGTAAGAGTTTAAAACTCGAAATGCAAATGAAGTTCGCTCGCCGCAGGCCCTGGAGTCTGCAGTCCGGGAGGTGATTGTTCGACTGGAAACCCGGAAAAGATACACTTGGCAAGTAAAGCGAAGTGCAGTCATGTTGCTGTTGACAATGCTCTAATAAGTACACGCGGCATTAACCTTTAACAATTAATTTCTTTGCGATTGAGATTCGAACACTGACAATTTCAAGGTTTTTCCTCTGGTTTAGGGCAAAGGATTCCTAGTATACAAAATTTGATTTGCGCTGATAGAAGAAGAAAAATGCCGTTTTGTATTAACAGTAGTACATAGTTCGCATGTTTTAAAATAATTCAGTTTCTAATTTTGTACTTTACTATGACTTATGATTTGCTAATAATAAAAATTAAATATATCGCTTGATCAAAATTTTATTTGAGAGCTCATGAATAATACCCCTCCGTTTTAATCCAATACTGAGTTAATGTTTTGCTAATACTTTGAATTATGAGCACAGAGATTTCAGCACGTTTTGTACTGTGGGATTATTAGTGAATAATTCTCCAATATGTAATAGAATCTGGCAATGTGAATAAATTAGAATATATGAGTAAATCGACGTCACGTACACATACAGAGCAACAACGGCGGCAGCAGCAGCAGTACATACACTACACTAAAATGTTATTGCCCGTGCAAATTACGTACGTGCTTTGATATACCATTGCAATCACTTAGGCCTCATATTACCAGCAACTTCCGCTCGACAGCGTGTCTGCTAATCTTCACATGCAATGTTGCCAACTTGTGAACTGTTATAACTGTCAAATGTGCTATACGTTGTTCGTGGGAAAATCACGCGATGCTACAGAAACCTAAAAATATCGAGGAAAGTGGCTACAATTATCCATAAACATGCTGAAATTTAAAGACGGACTGGTTAGGAAGATGGATCGCCAAATACGAGAACAACCTACATTCAGTTTTATTATTTTAGTTTACCACATAAAAAGTATTTACAAAACAATTATCTTTTATTTGAAGCATTTTTCTTTAAAGTAATTTATACCGGGTGTAGACTTGAAACATGTAGCACAGGATATTAAATGTTATTTTCTTTAATCTGATGATTGTTGCTTCGCTAATTAAATTAAAACAAAAATGTTAAGACAAAAAATATTAAGTATTAAATATTGCGCAATTTTTTATGCAAGAATAACAAACAATCGAAATATGGCAACAGTGAAATTATATATATATATATATATATATATATATATATATATATATATATATATATATATATATATATATATATTACAAATGTTTAATGGATTTTATATTCAAAAAGTTTTCCTGCGATATTTCCCCTAATATGTACTTGGCTATGTAGTTGGATTTCAGCGGGGCGTACAATGGACAGCTAACAAAGAAGTGGTGAAAAGTTTGGAGTTCTAATCAATAACAAATTGTACACATATTATTGACATAAAATTTGTTTACAGTGGCTACTCGAATGTGACTAATAATTTTTATTTCGTTGAAATTCAAATTAGCTTTTAAATAATTGAAGTTTTCGATAGGTAGAATAATATCGTTAAAAATCTTGTTGTACATTAAGCGAAATATTTTTGCTTTTAGTTTAAAATCTAAGTTTTCAACCATGTAGTCTAACATAGTAAACTTTTGCTGGTTCCAGATTTCTAGATTATCAGTTTTTGCACAAATAATTTTAACTTGTAACATCCAATTGTATAGAGGTTTATTTGATTTATTTTTATCCATTTTGAGCAACATTCTTGGAAAGCATTTAGGATTCATAAAAAGAATTATTTTACATTAGTTTGGTATAGATTTTAAAATGTATACTTCTAATATTGTGTGTTTCTGTTTTGACTATGTAGTTTGGAGTCAATTTAGACATAGGTGAACACATTTTTAAAGAATCCTACCAGAATTCTTTCAATTTCGTCTATATATTGCAGCGGCGTATAAAATTGTAGTTAATAGTCTTATAGAGTTTCCCAAGAACTCATTTGTGCTTTTGTCATGAGATTTTTTTAAGTTTCTAGTTGCAATTCGTCCTTTGCTGATCATATGTTTCTTTAATTTTTTATGTAGTCCAGAATTTATAAATAGGATCCTTAAATACGGGTATTCGACCGTAATATCAATATCTGTGTTCTGGCAGATGAAATTGACAGTTAGTTAAGGTACTCGTCCTATATACAAATTCATTATTTTATTTTCCTAAGGGTTAATGTTTACATTATTTAATTTAGACGTTAACCTTCCATGTATGTCAAGTAGAAAATTATATAAAATGATGAGATCATCAGCGTAAAGACTGAATTTTGGAATTTTAATAAACTTTTCAAGATGTTCTATTATTTTAAAATCTAGGTAGATACTACTACCACTATTCTTTAATTATTATATTATTATGTACAATTTTAATTCTAGTAAATTTGATACTGAATATTAATTTAATGTTTTTATAAAAATAAAATATAAACTAAATACTTGGCTAAGTCTCACAAAATTCAGCCTCCAAGTCACCTTATGAGGGCATCGTCAGAGGCTGGCCAGCACAGTTAGTAACCATAGACGCGTACTAACTGTGCTGGCCAGCCTCTGACGATGCTCTCATAAGGTGACTTGGAGACTGAATTTTGTGAGACTTAGCCAAGTGTTTAGTTTATATTTTATTAAACCTAGTTTTACCAAGTGTATGGATGACAATTAATTTTGTCTTTGTTGTTATTTAAATGTTTTTATTAGAAGTGCGACATTGTTTGGCTGAGATATGCGTAAAATATGTTTAATTCGTTGTTACATAAATATTTTCCAAGGTTAAATGAAATTTATTTTAGATGATATTTGATTTATTCGCAAAGTAATATAATGGCAAGTAATATTTAAGTAAAATTACTCAAGTTTATTTCGCTCTTTTACTATAATAATTTTAAATTTTATTACTTTATTACACAAGGATACTTTTAATGTACTCAGTATTGACACCACACTTCTAAAACAGTTACGGTGTTAATTCTGTATTATATTATTTATTCTATGGTTAAACCATGATATTATCTCGTTTAGGTATAGCGTGATAAAATATATATAGTATCTCATTAAGTGAATTGAATTATTTAGTATACTTATTGCTTATACTGTGATTAATAAATAAATAGTGCACTACTATTATATTACCTACATTGCGTGCAGCTAGATATGTAGTAGGTAAGTACTATCACAAAATATAGCACCGGCGATTCCTAGAATAATTTTCATTGTTATAAAATATAAATAAGAATTGCAGTATATTAAACTAGTAATCTATTTTCAACAAATGCTATTTACCTCAGCAATAAATACTTCAAAATTTGCTTGTTTTTTGATACAACAATAATACTAATGAAAGTTAAAATTAATAGTTGAAAACACACCTAATTTATACGGGAATTTTTTTTACAAAACTAAATATATCACACTTCATAGTTTCAGTCACATTGATATTTATAACAAATAGATTAATTTTATAAAAACCTAGTTTATGTGCACTAATAAATAATAATTTCCTTGTATCTTATCTGAGCGTAAGATATAAATTAAACGAGGAAGCTATTTAAATCTAAACGGAAACAAATAGTTAAACTAGTTGTTCACATTCTTTAAAGAGTTAACGAGCACTGCAGTAAATAGAATAATTTCGTAACAAGTTAATAATGAAACAGAAGTAAGTTACTAGTATTTTCTTTTACCTTCGTATAGAATAGTGATGTACAGAAATATTACTTGCAATCCTGGACAATCTATGGTTTATCAAGTGTAATGCCTCATTTTCATGGTGGCTTCACTGGTTCTATCAATGTAATTGCTTTAATTTTAAAATGAAGCAAGTTTTAAATCCACGTCACCCAATGCTTTTATAAATTTCGATATTATTTTATCAAATGTCAAATATGAGGTAAGTATCGTGTAGCTTGTGAGTTTTTAGAACCAGATTCCCGTAGATGACAAACTTGTAGTTTCCACTTCACTAATATCTTCGAGGGCAATGATTAAACTATTTGAAAAGCACTTTTAATAATAATAATAATAATATTTATTTACTGTAAAGCAATAATACATGCACAGTACGTCACATAATATAATAATATAAGTACAAATTTACATACATCAAAAAACAAGATAAAATTACATAATACCTAATTGAAGTATAAAAATTTCACATTTTATTTATAATAAAAGTTCAGAAATGTGTATCTGTCAGATACTCGTCGATGTTGTAATATGATTTAGCAATTAATTTTTGGAAAACAATATTTCTAAATTTTTTTACTTCTAAATTTCTTATTTCATGTTCTAATTTATTAAATATTTTTAAGTTTATGCTGTTTACTTTAGTTTTTTTTAACATAATTATTGGATTAATCAAATTGTTTCTAGTGCTGTATTCATGAGACTGACCGTGAGTTTTAATTCGAGTGGCAGCACTGATTTTCACTTTGGATACTGTGCACTGTCAGTGGTAGGAAATTGCTTCTTTCCTGTTTTGTATTTTGACAATTTCATATTAACTATAAACATTGTAGATGAAACCTTATAAAAGTTCATAATATATGAAATAACGCAATTTCCTTGATTCAGCAAAGCACCTATGGACACTTTCCTTCTATGATTTAATTTTATATGATTTTATAGATTTTTTTTACAAATTAATATTATTTACCAAATGATAAATTAAAATTGCTTAAATTTAAATTATTTTCATATCTCTAAAAATATATTTCTATATACGATATACATACCAGTCTAGTTTATATCTTCTATTATCGTATTTAAAATGTCTTAAACTGGATTTCCTTCGACAGTACGCTAAGTACTCATTTTCTGCACTCAAATGTCAACAGAATAGTATTATTGTTTTCGGTTACAATAAAAAAAACAAAGTGAAACAATTTAGAAATCGTCTTTGTTATAATTACGATTTTTCACTATCAACTCAGCTTCGAGATATACAGAATAATTAATGTAATCTTAAGTATTTTTTCAAAATTGACTTGACACAGTTTTGTTTATCAAATTTAATTTCAGTATTTCTTATCATTATTTAACGAGTATGGCTTTCCTGAAATGTTGTGTGCAACTTAGACGTTATGCTTTAATATATCTGTGTAAATTACTAGCTGTGCGTTGGTTTGACATAGATTTGACTTTTGTACTTCATCCATTTCAAGAACCTAGATTTATCATTTTATCACACGTTGTGATTTTTAGCTTTTGTTGAATATGCAAGATGTAGTCTTGCCAAGTAATTTAGTAACTTAAGTAACTAATAGTTTGTTCATACGTTGTTGTTTGTCATAATCGGTCTATTTGTTTTTATAACTTACAACTTTTATAACTTTTGTACTTCTGTCATTTTTACCATTCTTTTATATCTAAAAATTAATTAACATTTGTAGTGTAAAATATTATATTATCGTAGGAAAAATAATTATAAAATAAATATATATACAACGCTATTTATGGAATTCCGGAAAATGTATATTAGTATATTCCAAAAATTTAGGTGCAAATATTTACAATAAAAATAAATTTTCCCTCACACCAAAGTCTTCGTAATATATAAAATATGTTCAAGTAATAAATATATAACGTATTAATGTTTTATTTCAGATAACACATATTTTTATATAAACAAAGAGCTATTATAAGAGAAAAATTTTTATCTCAAAAACATTGAAAATGAATTTACAGTTGTACTTATTTCTCTGCATAGTTAATACAGTGTACTCTGCTAAAATATTAGCTGCGTCCATATTTCCATCCTATAGTCATCAGGTTGTATATCAAGGAGTATGGATAGAATTAGCTCTTCGAGGCCATCAAGTAACTTCAATTACTTCAGACCCCATTGCAGATCCATCTATTATAAATTTAAGGGAAATAGATGTATCCTTCATATATGATATTTGGAAAAAAGAGCGCTCTGCAACCAATAAAAAACCCATGGATCTCATCGCTAATGATAACGAAGTCTTTGCAAAAATATCCAGAAGTATCTTCAAGTTTCCAGAAGTTCAACAACTGTTTAAGAATTCTAGTTTTGATTTGGTGATTGTTGAGTGGATCTATCCGGCGTTGTTTGGATTAAGTGCTATGTTTAAGTGTCCTTTAGTGGGTATTAATAGCATCGATCTCCTAGATACTCTAAGTAGTGATATTGGCATCCCGGTGCATCCAGTTGTACATCCTGGTTTTATGTTACCTTTTAAAACTGCGACAACAATTTGGGAGAGATTGACTAGCGTGGAAACTAGATTAAAAATGCACTATTTATTTGAATATAGTGTATATCCAATTAGTAATGAGATTATTAAAACTTATATGGGTTCAGGATTACCATCCGTCAAAGATATTATACGAAATGTTAGTGTAGTGTTTGTGAACTCCAATTTTCTATTCTCTAAACCAAAAGGAAATTTGCCAAATTTTATAGAATTTTCTGGACTTCATATGAAAAAACCGAAACCTCTACCACAGGTATCAATATTTTTATGTTAAATATAAATAATTTATTTTGGTTGATTTTTTTATGTATTTAAATATCACGTTTTTCGAAATGAAGAAAAATAATTGAATATTGAAGTGATGATTTTATATTTCGGTAATGTTATTTCTCCGCACCGCTAGTTTTGCAATATTTTAATTCTAAAAATGACAATAAATCTTACCGACATATAAAACAATTACCTCTAAATTTCTACTAAAATAATATATTTTATTTTAAGGAAATTCAAACTTTCTTGGATGGTGCTACCAACGGTGTTGTATATTTTAGTCTTGGCTCTTATATTAAAAGCCACATGTTAACAAATGAGTTAAAGACAATAATTTTAGAAACATTTAATGAACTGCCCTACAAAGTTTTGTGGAAATTTGAAGATCAAAATATGAGTGTAGTATCGGAAAATATAAAAATATGGAAATGGTTACCTCAGCAAGATATATTAGGTACGGCATTATCAAAGTGATTAACATAGACATTTTCAGAAATGTTTGTATTATTAATGCGTCAAACGTTCCGAAATAATTTAAATTAAATCAATAATATTTTAAATAATTTAGGAAAGATCAATAGCGGGACAGATATGTAAATGTTTGATGGTGTTGAAAATATTTTGAAAATACAACAATATAATTATTATTTTCAGCGCATAAAAATGTAAAAGTTTTTATAACTCAAGGAGGACTGCAATCTACGGAAGAAGCTATTCGAAAAAGAGTTCCTATGATTAGTATACCTTTCATATTAGATCAACCCAAAAATTCTGAAACAATGACCAAATTAGGAATATCAAAATATGTAGATAAATCCACAATGACAAAAGAATCTTTCAAGAAAGCTATCTATGAGGTTGCAGAAAATGCTATGTAGGTTAAAAAATATTAAATACATAACATCGAACATTTATTCATTTGATTTATGTCTTGCAAAATTAATGATTAAATTTCACCAAATATTTCTAAACTGACTCAATACATCAAGTGTCTACGTTCTTTATTCTTATCAATACTTTTGTTTAATTTTATTTATAATTTTCAGTTGAATTAGGCGAAATAAAAATAAATGTGTCTATTGGCTTGCATAATGTTTTAAATAATTTTAGGAGCACAAAAGATTGGAAGAATTAAATGTTCTGTCATTTTTATTAGTAGTATTTTCTTTAAAATATATTTGGAAAATTTAAAAGCAGAAAAGAGGCGCATATGTTAAGCGGCTGATACATAAATAGTTATTTTATTAAGTATTTTTAGACAGCTATCTTACATGTAGGTTCATAAATTTCAGCATTGAAAAACTCGTTGCTCTTGTTCAACAAGTTAATTAATTTATTTTATTTTCACTCTTACATTTTAAAATATATTCAAAGTACTCGGATTGTTTTGTTAAATATTGTCTAGATGAAAACACAGCTTTACACATGACAAGAATAAAATTTTTGAATAACAATTTATAATTAAAAAATATAGTGTGCACCTTGGTTGGCAAAAATTTGTTTTAACCTTACAGTTTTTGCCTCAGTTGCAAACTTCAGATTCGGCGAAAAAAAAACTTTTATAGCCTTGTTACACAAATAACTATTACATATTATGTTACTAGATACCGGCAGAAAGTAAACGAACTAGCAGATCTTCTAGAAGACGAACCAATGAAAGGTCTGGATAAAGTCATATGGTGGATAGAATACGTTCTACGTCACAAAGGCGCCCCTCATCTTCGAAGCCCATATCTAGATATTCCATGGTACCAGTATATGTTACTAGACATACTTGTATTTATTATCTGTTGTACAGCGACTGCCCTCTTCATGATAGCGTGGTTATTGAAAGTCACTTTACGAATGGCGGCACGGATGCAGAAGCAAAAGGGCGAATAAAAGCAACAAACGAGATTTAAATTAACTTTCAATGTATTGTACGGCGAAGGAAGTTGCACCTGCTCCTGAGTTGTGTTGTTTTTGTTTTGGCAGCGCAAACGGAAATCATTACAGACTTGGAATAAGCAAGATGTGGAAGAGGTCAATATATTGAGTCTTGAAAAAATGCAAGAGAGGTTTTTCGATGCTTTTAGCAAATATTTATTAATTTGTAAATAAAATATGTAAAGGAAGTACTGGTTACAAATAACGATTTTAAATAAATAAATAACTATAAATATATAATCACGCCTTTTACCCTTTTGGGTATGGCACTCTGTCGTAGCAGATCTCGGTAATTTATATATTTATGCGCGAGTTAAGTGCGCGTACCAGCCGTCAAATCACAACCTTCAAAGATGTTAGTGGAGGGGAAGCCACAGAGATCAGTTCAATGTGATGAAACAATTCTAATAATTAAAAATGAGAAAGATCATCTTAATTTTTGGACATATAAAACATTCAATATTCTAACAACATTCTTTTCAATATCACGCTTATAATATGTCTGCGTATTCCAAAAATATCAAAAGTATCAGTGGCGGTAACTAGGAAGGGGTTAGCCGAGCTCGAAATTATATTAATTAATGAGAAATTTTAAAGAAACAAGTTGGAAATAATATGATAACATCAGAAGAAATATTTTTTCTCATAACATCAAATTTAATTTGTTCTTAATTATGTAGACGGAGAAACAATGATATTAGTAATTAATAGAAGATTATAAATTTTTATTCAGGAAGCAATTTTGAACATTTATAAATTTATTGTAGTTTATAATTTAATTTTATTTATTTTATGTCAAAAAAACTTTTATTATTATTATTATTTGTTTATATTTTGTATTTATTGTTAAATAAATTTTGATATTTTTATGGCGTTTTTTATTGACAAAAACCTGCTTATAAATTAGCCCTAGTTACGTGAGTGAAATGAACGAAAAATATTTCAGTATAGATTTAGCAATAACAAAGCTATTTACTAATTTTGTTAGGGTACAAGAAGCCGTAAAAAAATACCAAAACTAGTAAAATAATTGAGGTATAATATTTTATTGAAATATACCCCATATACTATATTCCGTATAGTATTTCCGAATTTAATTGTTTGACACGCAATAAAATCATTTGAAACCGATTTGGATCCGTTTTGTTGCCGGCAGTTCAGCAAAGATATTCGGATCTGAGTTTATCATTTGTGGAATTCCGCAGCGCGCGAGGAAGAATGCCAGGTATGCATGCCGCTGCCGATCTCGCCGCGTTAATATAGTTTGCGGTAATTTACAAACTTCACTTCACAAACTTTGTCATTAATTCGACGTTAAGCGGTATGATTTTTGTAATTAAACTTGAACTGAGCAACTGTTTGCGGGATTCGTGAAAATATGTTTGTTCGCGGTCCCTACATCCGCTTAATGAAATAAAAATATTAGTAATTGTTTTCAATTTGCAGCAAATTACTAACTGTCATGAATTAATTTGGTTATTTCACGCAAAAGAAATAACTTGTTTTGGTTACACATATGGCTTTTAAACACTTTATATTCAAATTATTTTGAACATTTGATATTCTTTCATTATAATGATGTCGTCAATGAATATTATGCCTGTGTCAACATAGTCAATTAATCATTTAAAAAAACTTAAAAATGTAATATTGCCTCACATAATTTGGCAAATAAACATACTCTATATACAAACATTTCTTATTCTGTTATATAGTTTTTAGATGACCACATATGAAAGTAGCCATAACATCGTCCAAAATTATTGCTGAAAGTTGAAAATATCATATGCTATAAACGCACACATCTAACAGCAGTTTGATTTTAACAGATAGTTCTCGAGTAAAAAAATAGAATAAACGAAAATAAATTGAATTATTATAATACGAATCGAAGTTTTGACACTTTCTTTTTACTTTGTTTGTCGGCTGTGGGAATCGAACCAGGGTTCTCAAGATCTACAGACCGACTCGACACCACTGGGCCACCTACCCCTTTATTCAAATATCTATGTTAACAAGTTACTAATGATTAAAAAAAATCTAAAGAAAATAAACGAATTTAATTAAACACGAGCTTAAAACTATATTTTATGCATTGATGCTAGAGGCAACTTAGATATTTAAATAAAGAATTTATTATATATGATTGAATTCAGAATGTCATGTAGAACCTAAAATTTGAAAAATATACAGATTGTTACATTTAAAATAAGAAAATTTGATCACTTCCGATTGCACGAGAAATATAATATTTTCACTTCATATGTAGTTTGAAGCGCTTTTTGATGTATTTTCTAAATGTATAATATTAAAATTATTGCTTTTACAAAATTTTTTGAGGGTTGAGCTTGTTTTTTTGGGAATCCTGATATTAAAAACAAATGTTTAATTTTAAACTAGTTATATTTATTTAAAATTAACTTTTGTTGGTGCTATAAATTGTAGGCTCCGTAAGGTTCTAATGTGCAAAGTAGCAAGTAAATAAATATACTATATATACAAGCTATACTAATTTATTTCACTTAATTAACGGACGTCCCTGTTTTTAATGATTATTTGTTTATGAAGATACAATAAAGTACATGATACAACTTGTATTAATTAAAATATGTCAGGTAATTAATAATTACCTATTTTATAAGTTAGTAACGTCAACGACACGTGTACCTTTTTGTTGCATTTTACGATAATTTCTAAAATGATAATCATTTAATTGTATCCGGTGCAGAGGCATGAAACTTGTTCAAGTGAAGTCTGTGAACCGTGGTGCAATTATCAAGTAACAAGATGCTGAGAGCGCAGGGATGGAAGAGCCAAAGACGCGAGACGCGACTCAGACACCTGCGCTGCTACAGCGGAAACGAATCTCTTTTATTTGCTTCTTTCGTGCATTAGTAATTGGCTATGAGATAAATTGTGCCCGCTGCAGATACTTAACTGTTTTGGCTACGAAGCAAAAGTAAGAGTATTGGAGCTACGTTTTGTGTTTTTTCGTACCACTGACTTAATACTGAAGGTAGGCGAAATATGAAACTAAGTTTCCATAGTATAAATTATGGACGATAATTTCCCTTGACCTTATTTAGTATTAGAGCTACGCTGTGTGTTTTTATACCACTAACTTAATACTGAAGGTAGACTAAATATGAAACTAAGTTTCCATAGTATAAATTATAATAATATCCCTTGACCATTTTTCAACAAATCATAATGCAATAAATAGAAAATTCAATCGATAAGTACAGTTTTATACTAACAGTTTCCCTTGATCTGTTTTCAACAAATCATAATGTGAAATATTTAAAAATTCAACCAATAACCACAGGTTTATAGTAATAAAATCCAGTTCTAGGATTAAATCACGTCACCAAAAAATTATGTTTATACACTATCGATTGGACACAATATTATTTTATTTTACTTTTGTCGGAAAACTAAATAACAAGTGAAATCTCAGATTTTCCCTCGATTACATTATTTTGCTTGTAAAATAACTCGAGAAAACTAACATTACGCAAAACCTCTAATCCTTCGGGATTAACAACAAATTAATTATTTTAAAATGTGATGACCATCAATTTTGAAATTGAATATTGAAACTCATTGTTCTTTTACAACTTGTTAAATCATTGTTATTGATTTGAAAATGAAACCAACCCTAAATCCTGAAACGTTGTTATCTTTTATGTATTAAATAAATTAAAATTCAGTTGATTACAGAGCTAAGTTATTCAAACAAAAAGGCGTACATATTTTTACTTGTTTACAATTTTACTTTTACAATTAAAAAATATATATTTAAAATTATGGATTAGTCTTTTATAATATAGTGAAAAAGTATTTTTTTAAATAATATGAATCAATATTGATATTTAGGAATTGAATAGTGAAGTAATCAGGTCCGCATCTACTCTAGTTTATTATTTATTATTTTTGTAACGAATTACTCTTCAGATTCTATGAATTCACTTCTGAATACAACACTGATAAATATAGTTCCCCAGTAAAGTATAAATTATGAGAATATAAGTTAGAGAAATAAACCTGGTTATTTTAAATGAACTGTGTGAAATATCATTCATTTTATTGACTTTCCGTAACACTGGCACGTGTTTACGAAATCAAACTGTAGGGGTCGCATGCAATTGATGGAGCAAATGAATGCAACGTTACAAATCGCTGTCCCGCATAATTGCACGACCCGATAAATTTCACTGCAGTTAAACAATCCGGCAGCGGTAGAGGTGAGAGGTGGCATTGTTCCACGGGGCTGTGCCCTGCGCCCCAGTTTCATAGAGGGGCTCTACTAACTCTGTTAGAGCTGGATGCTGTATTCATTATAATTGGCTTTCAAGAGAACGGTTATCGCGCTCAATATTTCGTGAATAGGTAGCTACGTTTTTATAATTAGATTTTTTGTTATTTATTTTAATTGTTTTTATGTTGCTTTCGATCCTTGAATAGGGAAGTAATTCATTACTACCGTAATGTATCATCTAGATCTGCCAACCCCAGATATTTTTAACTAAAAACTATTTTCGACAATAAATGACTAAGTACATCTCGTAGATCGCGAGAGGCGACTAACTAGCATTTGTCTAACATCATTTTTCAACTATTAAACATTCTTAAATTAATTTTGATAAACGTATCTTTTATGTCAAAAAGTTAATAGCAATAAACCTAAAAAACGATTACATAAAATACACAGCATAAATTTACAAAGGATATTTATCGGGTTAAAATGATGGTTTTTCAGATTTTCTATTTGACAGCTATTCTGTGTTTTATTGATACAAATGGTAATGATGACACACGAATGCATCCGAACATAACTAATTACATACCGTAACAGTGATGAAATGATATTTGGCCATATTCTATGTTTTTTATGTTATGTTATGCTACGATTCTTATTACAACTAGAGAAGATTATACGACTTTAAATACATTTATATTTTCTTTACGTTATGCTATGATATGTTATGTAAACTCTAAATCCGACATTACGTTTGAATAATACAATTAGTTAAAGCTAGTTATTCGCCTTTTACCGGTTATTTATACTAGCGGTCATAAGTATAAATGTACCTGGAACTATCTTTCTTCCACAATTAATTCTTTGTAACATTTATAAACAAATAATTAAATTACAGGAAGTAACAATTTGATGGTTGCACTTTTGCGTCTTCAACGAGAGTCCGCGAATTCTAACCAAAATATAGGCTAAAATAAATAAAAAATTGTTAAAATCTGTTACCAATAATTTATGATCGCGGATTTTGTATTAGCAATATCTTTAACGAAACATCTTAACTAAAGAATGAAAATATAATAAAACTACAGTCGCAAGAATTTGTTTTAGTCTAGTGAGCTTGTTATGATAACGAACGTATTTCAATGTTTGCATGTTCGTGTTCGAACGTTAAGTGTGGACGCACCTTTAAATTATGTAGAGCGTTTGAGTACAAGTGGGAAAATGTAAAAATGTTCATGAAAAATGTTACATGTTGCAAGTTGGGCAATAAAATTGTTATTTAAGATTTAAGTCGTTCAGTGTTTTATGACAAATGAAGTATAATAACTTTTGGCAATAATCCGCTCCTGTCGCACTTTCCAGTCGCATTGGAGGCAGAGAGAGGAAGAGTGAACAGTGAACAGTGTTCCTGTGCCGCGCATAAATAACCTCGCAATGGTCGCCGCCGACATTTCTATAAAGTTCTGTGCCAGGGAAGCGATCTCGGCTCTCCAACAAGTCTCGTGAAATTAGTATAATGATGGCACCAGGCGATGGCTAATACAATAGGCAGAAATAACGCTGGATTTCTAATGGGCTGACTTTAATTATTAGTTCTTGGCGGATCCGATCCGTACGCGAGAGCAACGGAAGCAAGCCACATTTCCTCCTGCGAGCGACAGAGACATCCGAACAGTTGTTAGATTGTCTAATGTCCTCCATTTTCAAACCCCATCATCTAGATTGGCAGTGAATGCCGAGGCCTAATGATTTCCTCGCAAAAAACTTCGCCTGCTCTACCTCTGTCGTTCCAAGACTCTCTCTTAACTTAATAACTGTTGAAATGGGGTACAAGCGCCCATTCAGACCGCACGGACACCGTTTGTCAATTCTACTACCCAAATATTTTACGCCCACCTAGTTTTAACTGCATTTTCTACGAAGCAAGAAACTCCTTTATTATGCACTAATCATCATTGTAATAAAGATTATTTTCCCTTCTAGTTATATATACTTTTCTAAAATAATTCATGTCAATATAGTATTTTCAAATTACGAGAAACATTTTGCATCTGATATCAAACGTTTCCAAATTTTTGTGGATAAATTCAAGTTACAGGTAATTAAATTTTCTTTAATTTTTAATTGAAACATGGTCCCTAAAATAGTTTAAAATATTTAACGGTAGAAAATATTAAATATAAAATATTGAAGCAAACTTATTTGAAGTATATAAATATATTATAGTTAAGTTTGTATTTCATTTGAACAAGCAGTAATAGCCTGTAGATCTCCGTGAAGCAAGAATTCGCGCGTTGAAGTCTCGCTGTTTACAAATTATTCAGAAAAAATAAAATTTTGTCATATTCTACTTAAGCTATAGCCATCATATTCTGTACATAGGATTAAATCTTTGTTGTGCAAAATATGAAATAAACAAATAAATAAATAAATAAAACTTATAAAAATCAGTTCACATATTCTCAAATCGACACATTTCTATACAACTATTAACTCACATTAAATATCTTGAGATTTATGTTATTTTAAAAACTATATTACATAAATGTTGCTATGATGCGATGAAGATAAAAAAATAATTGTCAAGCAATTTGATTTGACATGGTTTGTTGTATCATCACTAGTGTATATTTTTAAAGTAAAAAAATACAGTGAGATTATTTGGTGAAATTAAATGCAGTACGGCACTGGAATACTGAAATATGAATGCGTATAATGACTGGGCAGCCGATGCGATGCAAGGTAAAACAAATTATCCAGTGATTAAAACGATTCTCGTCTTCATTACGGGAGGACAAAAGAATTATTTCCAGGATTAATGCCATTAAAGAGAGGAAGTGTCAACAGTTATACCCGGCTTGCCTCTCGCCGCACATCATAGTCATGTTGCTGCGAGAACAAGAGAGTCGAGATTAACAAGGAATTGAAATCAAGTTTTTGTTATGACAAAGTGAGTTATACGAGTGTTATATAATTAATACACGTTTCTTTCAACGACGACATAATTAAATTGCCAGCAAGAAATAAAAATTTAAATCCGCACTTTGAAATTAAAGTGATTACATTTAATGAAAGATTACTGAAAAAAACTATGTATTTATAAAAGTTAGGGTGACATTTTACGTGGACGTTCTAGGGATAAATAGATTATATGGTTGAATATTTGTTGCGTGCTATGAACGAAAAATTTCAACTAATAAACACAATAAAACGAATAAATGAGCTTATTCAAATTCAGTAATTTGATAAACAATTTTTTTTTAAGAAAAGTGCGAGACTAATGTCTTACCGATATCTGCTATAGCAGGATCAAAAGATTTTTGCGGTACCGACGCACTTTTGAATAATCACCGGTCTTCCTTTTTGTCACGAACAAATGAATTTACTGATATAAGCGGGAATTTTATTGGAAACAATGCAATATAAGGAACATAAGCTCGTAATGATTCATACCGGTCCTCATTTCGTTGCCATATTTTTCAATAAAGTCAATAACGCAAAAAAAAAATTGTACAACATTCAATCGTTAAGACTCAAAAATAAAAAAAAAAGTCATACAGGTTTTAGGGTTAGAGGGTTAATGAACTTTATGTTTTAAGTATATTTGATACAATAAATTGATTACATTAATTCTACAGTGTAATGATTTATTAATAGAATAATAATGACTCAATTCATATAGTATATAATAAATAAAATAAAATAAAAAAATAATTCAGTAAAAGATTAAAAATGTGATACTATTCATGATATTTTATTTCTCCTATCTCAATTCTGCAAATGAATATTCAATATTATTAGTTACAATACAAATTTATATCTTGTTATTTGTTATACCTATATATAAATATATTAAATAGGCCAGAATATATGTAACTTAATATTAATTTTTACTATTCAATATGGATTCATTATTAAATTGAAATTAACAATTCCTTTACTTGTCACATTAAAACTATGCTAATGAAAGATTTCAATGTGATACTATTTATTCATGTTTAAATTTTTCATAGTCAATACTCTAGATAAATATTCAATAGTATAATTTAAATTTCATTGTTTGCCACAGATATATTATAAGCCAGAGCATATATGATTTTATATCAGTATCCTATTATTCAATAATGATACATTTTGTTTAGTATTGTTGCTAGCAGTGGTGGATCTAGGGGGCAGGGCGATAGTTTGATCGTGTTTTCTTCCAATAACTTTCAAGTCTATGGGTTAATTTAATTAATATATTACGGGAGAGGAATATGTTTGCATTAGGAGCCTTGATTTATTCAATTTATTTAATGGATATTTCAATGGATAACCCATAATCTTCAGCATTTTATTTTACAGAAAAATATTTCAACATCTAATGAATATACTGTTGATACATTGTCAAATTTAATAAAAATACAAATAATTCCGTCTTACGGATTTACAACTGTGAAACGGTGAAATTTTTTTGACGTGTTTTAAAAATATTAATTCATATGATGAATTTATCGTTAAAATTACGATTTAAAATATTAAATCAGTGTATAATCATATTTTTTACATTAGTATACTGCAAATATTATTCTATTCAAATTACAATACAAATTCATATTTCGTGATTTGCCATAGGAATATAGGACAGAATATACTCGTAGTGATTTAATTTGAATGCATTGTTTAATATAAATAAACAAACAATTATTTTGTTTATAATAGCTGCAACACATGTCGAGTCAAGTAGTTGAGTAAATTATACGTTTTACACATTAAAAGAAAATTGTACAAGATAATGTTAAAAAGGAATTAATAATGATTATTACAGCGGTTGATATTAAATATACCTATAATATAACCAATGTCACCGTATCAAAAATCATTCGAAAAAATTTATAATTATCATTTATGTCAATATAGTTAAGAACACAACTTGTATATATATATATATATATATATATATATATATATATATATATATATATATATATATATATATATATATATATATATAAAGAAAAAAAAGAGTAGAAGTACATTGTTTGTAAACAGGTATTCAAAATACCATGCTGTGCCGAATATGTGACGCAAATAATCCAAAATTAAATACGTCAGACTTATTTCAATAAAAAGTATTCAACGCTTTATTAGATAGGTACTATAATAGTAAATATGACAAGACGATTAACTGCAATAAATTGAAATAAATGCATTAATTACTATTCTTTGGAAGTTTCCTACAGAAACAGAAAAAACTAATTAAAGAGCAATGCAAAAATCTTCAGACTAGGTATCAAAAGGATAATAGTTTTAAAACCATTGACGAGATTATATATCTGAAGACAATTTGGTATTCAAATTTTGTAGAAAATTCTATTGTACAAATTGAATTATGAAACCAATTAAAAAAATAAACTGGATCCTCTGTTTCCAAATGTAATTATTGCGTTAAGAATATTTTGTACAATTCCAGTGACAATGGCACAAAGTAAGTGTTCTTTCAGCTGCCTATTTAGGATGAAAAATGTTTTACAGTCTACAATGTGCTAAAACTATCTAAACAATTTAGGATTACTATCGATTGAAGCGAAGTTAGCTAAAAAAATATGATTTGTTTCTGGTCAACTCGATACCACTGAACTACAGGTAAGATAAAAAAAGAAAATTGTGGACAAAGATGAAAAAAGTAGCAATAGGCAAAGTTGTAGGCAAGAATAAAACTACGTATTGAACAATATTTTTAACTAAACAATATTTTTAGGTAGTTGAACCCACTTTAAATGCAGCAATTATATAAATAAATTCTATAATGATGCAATGTAAGAATGTATCTTTTATAATGATTTATTAATATATTTATAATAACACTATTCATATAATACAATGATTATTCTATTCTAGTTACAATAGAAATTTATATTTCATGATTTGCCATAGGTATATAAGATAGAAATGGACGTGATTTTATTTATATTACCTACTGCAATACTAGGTTCATTATGACTGCATTATTTAATTTAAATAAAAAAACTATGTCTACATTTGTCATTTTGTTTATAATAATTTTTAAACATGTCGAGTCAAGCAGTTGGGTAAGTTAATATTTTTTATAAATTATAAAAAGAAATGCATTGTTCAAAATATTATAGGATGATATTAACAATGAACAAATAATGATCATTAAACGGGTGGATATTGATTATATTAACAAGACCTATGGTGATGTTAATGTCACTGTATCAAGAATCACTCGTAAAGATTTTGCAGTTACCGTTTATGCAAATATATATAAGAACATAACTTCAAGTATTTATGTAATTATAACTTTCGCGCGATTTAAACATTAAATAGGAATTTGCTTAAAAATATATTTTATATTACAGTTAGATATTCAAGTATATTCAATGTACAGTAACACGTATAGAAGAGTACCACTTACAATTACTAAGGAAGATGTATGCGGTTTCAATAGAGATAACAAATATATTCAATATTATGGTTTAGACCTTTATAATGAATTTTTAAAATTAGGAAATATTCCGACTTCATGTCCATTATACGCTGTAAGTAATATACAGGATAATAACCGACCATAGGCGTTCAACATGGAATACATAGAAAAATGCTTCAAATAAATATTGTAGGTAATTAAATTTTGAATTTAAATTAGCTTTTTAGTTTTTAACAAATACTTCATAGGGATAGGCATGGAATTGAGACGAAATTACAAAAAATTGTAATTGTCAAAAGAGTTTGTTTCGCGTATTTGGTTCAGACCGGAATATTTTCTTGGTGACAAACCTTTCAAAAATACAGATACAAAATCACACAATTGTTTGTAATTTTGTTTCAATTTCATGACCGATCCAGTACTGTGTCCGTTTTCAAAACATTATAAGCTTATTTTTTCAGTTATAAAATGTCACAAATTATATATGATTACTAATTTAAATGTAGAATATAATACTCTAGAATATTTATTTGAAATAGTTTTGTCTAAATAACTTGAGAACTTTTGCGCATGGAAAAACTAATTGTCCATATTATGGGCCTATGGCCAGTTTTTTAATTAACACTCTATATACTAAACTTAAGTTTTAAATTTGCCGATTAGTAAAGATGTCTAAATTTTGCAAGACACAAGGGCGACTAATCACATGAGCAGCATGTTGTTTGCAGTAGATAATAATAATAATATGAATCGTTACTTACAAATCATAAAAACCTAATAATTAATGATAGCTTATTTGTTTTGGTATCCTTTATTTTCATAACCGTAAGGAGAAAAACATATTTATACATTGCAATTCGAATGCTCGTCATATTAATGGCGCTGGCCTTTTTGTTACGTTTTTTTTTCCTCCTCACTACTATTCTAGTTATTTTAAGAGTTTATCTGACACACAAGTATAAGTGTAGGTGGCTCAGTTGGATCCACCACATTCAAACTAGCCCTTTGGCTCCCACTCCAATAACACCTATGAAGGCCGAGATCTGCTACGGCACAGAGCTGACCTCTGTAATGGGTAAAAGGAGTGATGATATATTTATTTATACAAATATACGAGCGTTTTTAAAATTTACAAAAAGGTCGCCTTGCAAATTGAGTTGAAAGTCATGTGAATTTGATTTTTTTAAATCAACCTTAAAATTTAATAAGGTATTTGGAACATATCTGGACTGTTTCAGTAATTTAATTTTATCAATTCCACTTGATTTTAATGATTATTGTTCTTTTTTGTTTGTGGTACAGGATTTATATTACTTAAAAAATTATATTTATGATGCAACAAAAATGCCTATTCTTCCATGGAAACAAATGATGACAGAAGTGCATTTATATCTCGACAATAATATTACACTTGCAGCAACAAAGACATATGTAGAAAATAATCAAGAAACACATATTTTATTAGGATAAATATAATGTAATATATAATATATATATATATATATATATATATATAACATATAGGTATATAGTACTTATGTCAAATATGTTGTAATACTATATTAATGAGAAAAATGGAATAAAATTAAATAAGCAAATGTAATAGTCTAAATTACTAAATACATCATATTTCATAAATACCACGTTGCAATTTATTTATTTTTTTATTTGATTTATTGATTGATCAAAACAGGCAATCGCCCAAACAAAATTTCTTATAAAAACTACTTAAAGTCTAAAATATAATCTTTGCCTAGAGTTACGAATCTAGTCAAATTTATAGCACCTAAGTCGAGGTCGGTCTCGTTAGCAACTCTGCACATTCTCCATAGAGGCGTATTATATAGTATGGTGGATCCAGCGTGCGGAACAAAAAATTGTCTCCCGTTTTTATTACGCAACTGTTGACTAGGAATACGCCAGACAATACGTGATAGTAATTCTGAACATTCGATCTCATTAATAACAATTTTAAATAGGAAGAGCAAATCGTTGTATTTTCTGGTGGATTCTAAAGAGTATAAATTTGTGGCACTGGCTATATGAAAGTAAATATGAGTGATTCTAGGTGAGGGGAATTGCAGCTTTCAGGAAAAGAAAAAAAATTGTGTTGGGTGGCTTCAAGTTTGTAAGAATGAATTGCATATGAAGGATTCCACATCTGCGAACCATATAATAAAATTGGTTTCACCAATGACGAATAAAGACAACAAATAAGTTTGCTATCATTGAAGTCGACAGTCATTCTCCTGACAAAGCCTAAAGTCTTGAGAGATTTGTTCGAAATATGTTCAATATGTATATCAAATTTCAGTTTGGCATCGAAATAAATACCTAGATCTTTAAAGCTTCTGACTATTTCTGAAGGTAATCATCTACATTGTAAGCAAAATTCATGGGAAACCGCAACCTAGAAAAGCTCATAATTTTACACTTGGAAATATGTAGCCGTAGTCGATTTTCATCATACCATACAGATAGAGCTCCCAAGAATCGTGAAGAGTAAAACAGTCCTCCACTGATTTTACTTCCTTGAACAACTTGTGGTCATCGGTAAATAATAAAAATTTACATGAAGTTAAATAAAACATCAGATCATTCACAAAAATAGCAAAAACAGTAGTGGACCCAAATGTGATCCTTCCGGCACGCCTGAAGATACAATTATACTCTAGATGAAGGATTTGTATTACACACTTTGAATTCTATTTGTAAGATAACTTCTAATCCAGGACAGAAAGGACCCATGCAAGCCTATGTTGTACAATTTTTTCAATAACAATTTGTGATTCATAGAATCAAATACTTTAGCTGTATAGATTGTGTCGGCCTGTGAGCCTGCCTCAAACTTTTCTAGAACATAGTGTTGAAAGGCCAGAAGGTTAGAAACTGTTGATCGTTTACGCCTACATGAACTGTTCATCAATAAATACGGAAGTCACCAAAGTAGTCAATTTATCGGTAATAATTGACTCGAATAGTTTAGGAATGGTGCTGAGAATGCTTATCGGACGATAGTTTGAAATATCATGTTGATTTCCACATAAACACATATATGGAAAAACATGTTTGCTATCATTTAGGAAAAATCTCTAAAAATAAACATCATCATATCTCACTAATGAGATATTAAATTATCAAATAAACCTTTAGAGATGAAAGTTGGGGGGCTGGAATATAGAATCGAAAAATCCCCGAGCAAAGTAAAAACAAGGCGAAAAGTGCATGTGCTCTAGTTATTTAAAAAAAAACTCAAAAACAGCATAAACTTCGACAAACTTAACTGCATAATGCTAAGAGGACCTATAAGCACCTATTTTGATCAAAAAACTTAATATCTATGTTACATTTTGCCAGATTTTCTTTTATATAAAGGAATAGGGATTGAGCAGATAATGACTCCGCTGCCGTATAACCCATAAATCTTTCATACAGAGTACCATTTAAATAATATCTTGAAACAATAGATATTTGTTCTGTTTTCGAAATAGCTTTCGTCTCATCCATCATTATTGCAAAATATTCTTTTTATATCATTGCTAATTTCATTTAGTATTTAATTTGAAATAATACTCAATAATTCATTTTGTATACTGTGATGTAAATATTTTGCATTTTTCTGAGCATTTAACAATCGAGATTGCAAAAATAAATTATGCTTAGATACAAAATGCAATAATTCAATAAAATTACTTCTATTAACACGAGTTTCACTTTCATTGTCACCTCTCAATGGAAATCCCCGCACAGCAGCAAACAGCAAAACTTCTGCAATCAGTTGTAAATATTCTCGGTTTTCTTACACCTGTTTCTGATGCATGTTATTAATTTGGGAAAGGACAGACTCGTGTTTTTGCACCTTATTGAAATGTCATTCCATGCCACTTCACAACGTGTATGTTGATCACTTACTGCGAGTTTTAAAAAGCCTGAATCTTTTACCATTGCTCGTTTCCAGTTTTTGAACCCGATTGTCACAAATGGTTTATTTGGTTCATATGCTGCATTCGATAAGAACCGGCAAGAAATACAAAACGCAGAATCGTCTAATATACTATATTCCAACCACTTATGATGATGGAACTAAGACATTTTGAATCCTCGCCACTTGTTGTCAAATATTTGTTGTGGGTACTTGGATAACTTCGTCTGTACTGGTCCTATTGTTATACTCTGCGCGATGTCTTGAGGACCAACGACAGTTTTTAACACCTGATTGAACATCACCACACTCACTATTGTCACTATTACTTGCTGCAAAAACTGCGTATTCAGCATACGATTCATCTGCATCTGCATCCTTTTTGTCTTCTCATTTATCTTAGTCCTGGATAAGTTCACTTCTTGAAACAGTATCATTTTCGCCTTCTTCACTCATTGATTTTTGTTTTTTACTGTTAGTAACTAGCCAATTTATAATAAACTTCGTTTTCTACTAATTTTATAAATAATTTTCAACACAACACGTCCGTACCGCACTGCTACAATTTACAAATGTGCGACAAATAATGTTTACTCGCGTTTAGTTTTGTACAGTATAAACCTCACCCAAATATAAATCGACGGCGGCAAGAATTGCGAGTTATTACTTGTCTTTGCGTACGCCTAGGAGTAAAAATATACTTGATAGTTTTATTATATTCATTTTCTTAATTATTTATATAAAAAATATTAATATATTATATTAAAAGAATCTAATTTCTAGCGCGTTGGTACCCGAATAGGCACAACCTATTCTCGGGTGGGCAAGCGCCCACTAAAGCTGTACCTGGAACCGTCTCTGATTTCGGTATTTCAACAATTATTAGTCAACCGCTTTAAATGTTGTAATGATATAAACAAATTCTATACTAATGCAATAAAAGAATTCATCTTTTATAATGTTTTTTTTTTAATATATTTATAATGACCCTATTTATATAATACAATTATTATTCTATTCCATTTACAATACAAATGTATATTTCATAATTTACCATATTTTCAACAAACAATGTTTTTCGGTATTTGACCAATTTGTAGTCAGCCGCCTTCAATGCTGTAATGATATAAATATATTCTATAATGATGCAATAAAAGAATGTATCTTTTATAATGTTTTTTTAATATTTTTATAATAACCCTATTTATATAATACAATTATTATTCTATTCTAGTTACAATACAAATTTATATTTCATAATTTGTCATAGGTATATAAGATAGAATGTCCGTGATTTTATTTATATTACCTACTGCAATACTAGGTTCATTATGACTGCATTATTTAATTTAAATAAACAAACTATGCTAACATTTATCACTTTGTTTATAATAATTGTGAAACATGTCGAGTCAAGTAGTTGGGTAAGTTAATACTTTTTATAAATTAAAAAAAATAAATGCATTGTTCAAAATATTATAGGATGATATTAACAATGAACATATAATGATCATTAAACGGGTTGATATTGATTATATTAACAAGACCTATGTTGATGCCAATGTCACTGTATCAAGAATCACTCGTAAAGATTTTGCAATTACCGTTTATATAAATATAACAAAGAACATAACTTCAAGTATTTATGTAATTATAACTTTACGCGCGATTTATACATTAAATAGGAATTTGCTTAAAAATATATTTTATATTACAGGTAGATATTCAAGTATATTCAATGTACAGTAACACGTATAGAAGAGAACCAATTACAATTACTAAGCAAGATTTTTGCAGTGCATTAAATAGAGATAGTAAATATCTGCAATATTATGGTTTAGACCGTTATAATGAATTTTTGAAATTAGGAAATATTCCTACTTCATGTCCATTATATTCTGTAAGTAATATAAAGAATGTTAATTCAATAACCAACCATAGGCGTTCAACATGGAAAACATACAAAAATAATTCAAATAAATATTGTAAGTAATCAAATTTTGCATCTAAGTTAGCATTCACATTTAAATTTTAACATTTCGTAACTGAAAAATTAAAATTTAAAGTTTATAACAAATATATTATAGTAATAGGCATGGAATTACAAACCATTTTATGTCTTGAAAATTTTCTTTGGTAGAAAACTGTTTCATACTTTCAAAAATATCTCTTATTGTACAAAAATCACAAAATAAACATTTTTCTACGATTGCTATGAAAAGTTGACAATTACGCTCTCATTTGTCATCGTAAAGTTGACGTTTTCTGTGGAACAATCGAAAAATATCTTTTTGCGCGAAAAAGACGTTTAATTGCGTGCGTTTCCAATGGCAACGAGCGAAAAAGATATTAAATGCGCACTTATTTCAATAGTTACCAGGGATACAAACAAAACAGAAACTTGTCATATTGACCGTTGACAGAACGAATTTATTTTCAGTACATATATGTTTTTGAATAATTTTAAGATGCAATCGTAGAAAAAATTATGTGTGTATTACGAGCGTAAAGTGTCTTTGTTTCTCTTACACTATTGCAGCTGTCGCCTTCGACTCGCGCTGCAATTACCGTGCTCGAGTAACAAAGACAAATAACTATTTTGACAGGTACAAAGTCACACAATTGTTTGCAATTTTGTTTCAAATCCATGGCCGATCCAGTGCTGTGTCCATTTAAAAAAAAATTATAAACTTAATTTTTTCAGTTATGAAATGTCACAAATTAAATATGATTGCTAACTTAGATGTATAATTTAATACTCTAGAATATTTATTTGAAATATTTTTGTCTAAAATAATTTGGCAACTTTTGCGCAAGGAAGAACTAATTTTCCATATTATAGGTCTATGGCCAGTTTTTTAATAAACACTCTATTTACTAAACTAAAGTTTTAAGTTTACCTTAAATGGATAAATGCCGGCTTGTACATTTTACACGGCACAAGGGCGACTAATCAAAAGAGCGGCAGGTTGTTTGAAGTAGATAATAATTATAATAATGTGAATACTTACTTACAAATCATAAAATCATAAAAAGTAATACTTAATGATAGCTTATTTATTTCGGTATTCTTCTTTTTCATAAGTGGAAAGAGAAAAACATATTAAAACATTGCAATTCAAATGATCGTCATATTAATAGCGATGGTCTTTTTGTTTTCCATTATTTACTTTTTTTCCACCTCACGACTATTCTAGTTGTTTTAAGAGTTAGGTGTAGGTGGCTCAGTGCTATCGGGTCGCCATTTGGAATAGAGAACCCGGGTTCGAGCCAACAAACAATCTTCACCACATAAAAACTAGCCCTGTGGCTCCCACTCCAATAACATCTTTGAGGGCCGTGATTTAACGATTGGTAATCGCACTTCACGCGAAGAATTATCTCACTTATCGAGTGCCACACACAGTAATGGATATTTATTTATATATTTTGTACAAATATAAGTGTATTAAATAATTACAGGAGAGCGTTTTCAAAGTTTACACAAAGGTCGCCTTAAAAATTGAGTTGAATGACATGTGATTTTCATTTACTTGTATTTACTCGTATTTAAAACAACCTTAAAATTTAATAAGGTATTAGGAAAATATCTGACCTGTTTCAGTAATTTAATTTTATCAATTCCACTTGATTTTAATTATTATTGTTATTTTTTGTTTGAGGTACAGGGTTTATATTACTTCAAAAATTTTATTTATGATGCATCACAAATGCCTATTATTCCGTGGCAACAAATTATGACAGAGGTGCGTGTATATCTCGACGATAATATTATACTTGCTGCAGCAAAGGTATATGTAGAAAATAATCAAGAAAAACTTGTTTTATTAGGATAATGTAATATATATATATATATATATATATATATATATATATATAGTACTTTTATCAAATATTTTGTATTGTTACTATGTTCATGAGATAAAAAGGAATAAAATTAAATAATTAAATATAATACTCTAAATTTCATATTTTCTTAATACCACTTTGCAAAAATAATATTTTTTCCATTGATCATTCATTAACGGGTTTCATTATTGTATACAAAATCATAAGTTAATGATCCCTATTAATGCATGATTTTTATTAATGAACGATTATTTTGAATTCGCGCAACACATGTAATATAGCAACTATTGATTAGCACTAAGTTCTAGCAAAATGCTAAACTGAATTAAACGAAATAAATTTGATACTTCTAGCTAAATAATATTCACGTTAAGTGAACTGAACGCATCCCCATCCACTAAAACCGTTCTGATGTCAAAATATTTCTGACAGGTACGCAACTAACCTAATATAATTGTCTGCGAATTGCGATGGACTTCGATATAATAATAATAATAATTATTATTATAATAATAATAATAATAATAATTTTATTTGGCAAAATTACAGCAAAAGCTGATCTCCCATCGATAAAGATAATCCAAACAAAGAACAAGAAACGCGTGCTTATGTTAGTCAAACGCATCTAAAAAAAGGCAGCTGAGTACAGTGTTTCAAAAAAAATAATTATTTACATATATATATATATATATATATATATATATATATATATATATATATATATATATATATACCACCGTGTGAAGTGTAGTGGTCAATAGAGACACTAAGTTTTAGATTTAAGGAAATTGTGCCCCTATACAGAAGCAAATTTCAAAGAAGGGAGGAATGTAACAATTCTAAGTCAGCACAATTAAGACATACATATTAAGTAACTTCAATAACTGGGTCATGGTGTGACATGTAATATCTAAATATTATAGTAAAGTGTAATACTTATTTTGCTGACTTAGCATTGTTCCAGTATACATATATAAGGAGTGAATATTATAATCGAGGATAGATAGTGAGAGGGCTGACCGATTGGGCAGCAGAAAAGAGTGTAATAGAATAGATTCAACACATCAAGAGTGTATCGAGTAGTGCTGTGGTATAACGTATGTAACAACTTATTTATTTAAATATATTTATTTTTTTATACTTTAATACTTGCGTCCTTCAATCTGACAAGAACCCGTAACAAATATTATTTGCTAACTCTGGTCATAACGAGGAGGGTTACACCACTGGCGGCAAACAATTTTCACCACGTTAAAACTACCCCTGTGGTTTCCCCGCCACTAACATCTTTAAGGACTTTGATTTGATAGTTGGTAACCGCACTTCTCGTTACGAAATATATCACTTATCGAGATTTGCTACGGCACAAATTTAGATATGGAGTAGAGTTCGTCGGTTCAGATTCTCAAATCCACAGGGCAACATGATACCACCTACATTTGATAGCCATGTGCATTTACAATTTTATTTATAGAAAGTAAGAATGTCGATAGATACAGTAAGAATGCTTTTTTTTAAAGAATTTATTTTAAAAACTCAAGATATAATGAATAACATCAGCGAATCTTGAGATCCTTGGAGATCTACACAGTACTCGTATATGCATTCTGCTCTATTGTTCATTAGCAGTAAAGTCATTTAAAAAATGTAATTAAAATATGTATACATTTCTTAGCGGTCGTCTAATTTCAGATAATAAACGAATGAATTTGATTTACTCAGAATTAGAATAACAGTATTTATGTGAGCCTGAACAAAACAGGGACTCTTTGTGTGTACAAAATTGTATTAATGTAAATGTAAAATCTTTTATGTTGTTGTGTTTTCTAATAAAAAAATAATAAACATATGTTTTGAATACCTTAAATTAAAGCTGTGTAAAACATCCTACACTAAACCTATATATGTCCACCAGCTACAAGGATGAATGAAAGACATCGTTTCGTTAGTTTATTCTCTTGTCGCGAATTGCGAGTTCGTTCAGTGCCATCGAGAACATCGCATTACCAAGCTCTGTAGAATTACTCTCTCGTTTCGCTACGCTTACTATGCGTTACCAGTAATTAAATCGCATACTGGAAGGAATACTTCATTGTAGCTAAGGATGAGATGTAATTAAGATCAGATGATAAGTAGATTGTGTATGGAAATGAACGAAGAGACGAGGTATCTGTAGGTCTATGAAACCTGCAGGACTGATGGTTGATGGCTGACGGCCTGACGCCTGATACAGGGATGCACTCATTCTAATGAGAAAACTGATATTGTCTTTGATTTCTAACATAATTTATTAGACAATATTAATAATAACATAATTATTATCATTTATTTACATTTCTAGTTTAATTGCCTATAAGTAAGTAGTTGATTATACTGATATGTACATTCGTTAATCAATATTTATTCTTAAATTAAAAGTGGGCACAAAAAAACTATTTTTTTAAAATTTGGATATATTCCTACTTTATGTCTATTAATACTTAAGTTTTAAATATACCATAGCAGGCGCGTACGGATGTGGTGTGCAAGAGCGGTTAATCAAAAGAGGCATATTTTGAGGTAGCATTAACTTATTTATTTTTATATGATTTTCTTTTTTTATAACTGGACAGAGAAAGGTATATTAAAACATTGCATAATCCAAATGATCGTCATACTCGTATTAATGGCGATTTTTTCTTTTAAATAAATATCTTCCCATGATTATTCAAGATGTTTTAATCATTTATATGATACTCTAGTAACAGTATAATGAATAATTATGGGTACAGTTTTTCAAAACTTACAAAAAAGTTGCATGGAAATTAAATCGAATATTTGACAGTAATGTAAGCTACTTGTATTTATTAAAATTAAAAGAATATATTGACTGTTTCTGTGTTTTCATTTATAAGTTTTATTTGATGTTAATAATTATTGTAATTTGATGCTTGTGATATAGAGTTTATATTACTTCAAAAGTATATTTATGATGCAACAAAAATATTTATTTTCCCCTGGGACAGCAGTGCATGTTTATTTCTAAAATGATATTAAACTTGCAGCATCAAAGGTTTATATGGAACATAACCGGGAAGATCGAATTTTATTGAGATGAAAATGAAATTAATATAATATAGATAAATAGGCAAATTACCTGCGATATTTGTCCCTGTTTCATATATTGCTTATTTTTTATTTATAAATTTAGTGTCTAGTAGAGGCGTAAAGTTTTCATCTAATTTTATAAGTGCTTAAGTAAAATATTTTTATCATCATACAAGTATTGAATTAGAACAACAGAATTTTTTTTTTAGCTGATGAGATGTAGACTAAATTGTTATTGTTGATTTAGAATGAACATATTTCTAGCTTCAATTACTTAGAATTAATTGTTATTTTAATTGATAATTGTCTCAGCTATAAAAAATATAGATTGACTTTTGGTTATTTAGTGTCTGCGGTAGGTTTTTGTTCTGCCGACAAGATGATGCAAATTATATTCCTTCCAGAAGGAACTGTAGCATAGTCATTGATAAAGTCGGGGATTTACACCTAATACATCTCCCCGTAAGTTACTCAGCACCCTTCTGGTTGCTCCGAGCTAAGTTAGTTGAAGTCTGGTTTTTTATTGAATCTGGTCAGTAAATTGCTAATCACTCGCCGAAACTAGAAATGCTTTAGTGATTAAAGGTCAACTCATCATCTCAAACTATTTTAGTTTATAGTTTGTTGAAAGTTTTATGTCATAAGTTCAGTAGTAATTAAATTATATTGCTGTAATTTAACTACGAGCAAGTGCTCAAATACTGTATTAATTTTAGTTTTTTTATATAGTTTTTATAATAAATAGTGTTAAACTCAATAGATGACTGTTTGTGATTCTTTTGGAGAAAGTGTACTTGTCTAAGCTACCCTAGTGTTGTGTGTGTTCATCATTCGTTGACACTAAGATGACTTCAATACGCACCAGCCGCGGATGACTCCTGACCAGCCAGCCATCATCTACAGCTGTTAAGGTTGGTTGAAAGTGAGTACATTTTCCCTGAGTTAATATACGATATCCCTTCGTCTATCATTTTGGAGATAGCTCTTTTAAAACGTTAGAACTATTATTGGGAGTGTTGCCTTTAATATTACTTAGGCTCCGCGCGAATTAAAGCTGTTGTGCTCTCTTTTTCGCGTCACTGCCAAAGTGACTTTTGAACTGCCACGTACACTAGATACTAATACAAAGCATTTACCTACCCTTTATTGAGTGTGGCACTCCTCCGTGGCTGATCACGTGAAGTGCGGTTGCCAATCGTCAAATCACATACCCCACAGATGTTAGTGGAGGAGCTAGAGGGGTAGTTTTAATTTGGTGAAAATTGTGGGCTGTGGGAATCGAACCTGGGTTTTCAAATCCACAAGCTGACTCGATACCATTGAGCCACAAGTAAACTTTAAACGTAGATGAGATAAATGGACAAAAATAAAAAAGTGGTAATAGACAATATTATAGGCAAGCTTAAGCTGTTAAACAATATTTTTAACTAAACAGTGTATTTAGGAATTTCAACAATTAGTAGTCAACCGCCTTAAATGGAGGAATGATATAAATAAAGTCTATAATGATGCAATAAAAGAATACATCTTTTATAATGTTTTATTAATATATTTATAATGACACTATTTATATAATACTACAATGATTGTTCTATTCTAGTTACAATACAAATTTATATTTCATAATTTGCCATAGGTATATAAGATAAAATGTCCGTGATTTTATTTATAGTACCTACTTCAATACTAGGTTCATTATGAATGTCTTATTTAATTTAAATAAACAAACTGTGCCTATATTTGTCACTTTGTTTATAATAATATTTAAACATGTCGCGTCAAGCAGTTGATTAAGTTAATATTTTTTATAAATTAAAAAAATGAATGCATTGTTCAAAATATTATAGGATGATATTAACAATGAACATATAATGATCATTAAACGGGTTGATATTGATTATATTAATAAGACCTATGCTGATGCCAATGTCACTGTATCAAGAATCACTCGTAAAGATTTTGCAGTTACCGTTTATGCAAATATATATAAGAACATAACTTCAAGTATTTATGTAATGATAGCATTACACACGAATTATATATAAAGTAGGAATTTGCTTAAAAATATATTTTATATTACAGTTAGATATTCAAGTATATTCAATGTACAGTAACACGTATAGAAGAGAACCAGTTACAATTACTAAGCTTGATTTTTGCAGTATATTATATAGAGATAATAAATATATTCAATATTATGGTGTAGACATTTATAATGAATTTTTAAAATTAGGAAATATTCCGACTTCATGTCCATTATACGCTGTAAGTAATATACAGGATAATAACCGACCATAGGCGTTCAATATGGAAAACATACTTCAAATAAATATTGTAGGAAATCAAATTTTGCATGTAAGTTAGCATTCAGATTTAATTTTTAACATTTTGTAACTGAAAAATTCAAATTTAAAGTTTTTAACAAATACAATATAGTAATAGACATGGAATTGAAACAAAATTACAAACCACCTGAAATTTTTCTTCATAAGAAAACTGTTTCATACTTTAAATATCTGTTATTGCACAAAAATCACAAAACAAATTTTTTTTCTCGTACAAAGTCACACAATTGTTTGCAATTTTGTTTCAATTCCATGACCGATTCAATACTGTGTCCGTTTTCAAAGATTTATGAACTTAATATTTTCAGTTATGAAATGTCACAAATTAAATATGATTACTAATTTAGATGTAAAATTTAATTCTCGAGAATTAATTGATTATTTTGAATATTTTTGTCTAAAATAATTTGGGAATTTTTGTGCAAGGAAAAATAGATTTTTCATATTAATGGCCTATGGCCAGTATTTTAATAAACACTCTATATACTAAACTTAAGTTTTAAATTTCCCTTAAATGGATAAATGCTGGTTTGTAAAATTTGCACAGCATAAGGGCGACTAATCAAAGGAGCAGCATGTTGTTTGAAGTAGATAATAATAATAATATGAATCGCTACTTACAAATCATAAAACCTAATACTTCATGATAGCTTATTTGTTTTGGTATTTTTTATTTTCATAAACGAAAGGAGAAAAACATATTAAAACATTCAATGATCTTCATATAAATGGCGATGGTCATTTTGTTTTTCATTATTTACGTTTTTTTCCTCCTCACCACTATTCTAGTTGTTTTAAGAGTTTATCTGATATACAAGTATAGGTGTAAGTGGCTCAGTGGTATCGGGTCGCCCTGTGGAATTGAGAACCCGAGTTCGATTCCCATAACTAACAAACAATCTTCACCACAATAAAACTAACCTTGTGGTTCCCTTTACAATAACATCTTTGAGGGCCGTGATTTAACGTCTGGAAGAATTATATCACTTATCGAGATCAGCTACGCCATACTCAGTAACGGGTAAACGGCGTGATTATATATATATTTATTTATTTTTTACAATTATAAGTGTATTAAATAATTACAGGAAAGCAAAGCAAAGGTCGCCTTGCAAATTTAGTTAAATGCTATGTGATTTTGATTTACTTGTATTTATTTAAATCAACCTTAAAATTTAATAGGGTATTAGAAAAATATCTGGACTGTTTCAGTAATTTAATTTTATCAATTCCACTTGATTTTCAAGATTATTTTTACTTTTTATTTGTGGTACAGGGTTTATATTACTTCAAAAATTATATTTATGATGCATTAAAAATGCCTATTCTTCCATGGAAACAAATTATGACAGAAGTGCATTTCTATCTCAACAATAATATTACACTTGCAGTATCAAAGGTATATGTAGAAAATAATCAAGAAATGCATGTTTTATTAGGATAAAGATAATGTTATATATATATATATATATAGGTATATAGTACTTATATAAAATATTTTGTATTATTATGTTAATGAGAAAGAAAAGAATAAAATTAAATAAGTAAATATAATAGTCTATATTACTAAGATACAACATAATTCCTAATTTTAAACAATAAAATAAATTATATACCTCATTTTTTAAATAGTTACGGCGGCTAAAATTAAAATAACTTTTCCTGCAAGATGTATTTTGGCAACGAGCATATTTTAGGCTTATTAGTAGTAATAAGTCATGATGATTCTTTGCTTCTGGAATATTTAAGATAAGTCAAAAAAGCAAGATTACAAGTACATTGTTTGTCAATAGATATTCAAAATGAATATATACCATGCTGTGCCGCATATGTAACACAAATAATCCAAAATTAAATAAGTCAGAATTATTTCAATAAAATATATTCAACGTTCTATTAGATAGGTACTATAATAGTAAATATGACAAGACGATTAACTGCAATAAATTGAAATAAACACATTGATTACTATTCTGTGGAAGTTTCCTACAGAAACAGAAAAACTAATTAAAGAGTAATGCAAAAATCTTCAAAGTAGGTATCAAATAGTTTTCAAATCATTGACGAGATTATACATCTGAAGACAATTTGTTATTCAAATTTTCGAGAAAATTCTATTGCACCAATTGAATTATGAAACTAATTAAAAAAAATCAACTGGAATCTCTGTTTCCAAATGTAATTATTGCGTTAAGAATATTTTGTACAATTCCAGGTGACAATGGCACAAAGTAAGTGTTCTTTCAGCTGCCTATTTAGGATGAAAAATGTATTAGTCTACAATGTGCCAAAACTGCCTAAACAATTTAGGATTACTATCGATTGAAGCGAACTTTGCTAAAAAATATGATTTGTCTCTGGCCAACTCGATACCGCTGAACTACAGGTAAGATAAAAAAGAAAACTGTGGACAAAGATGAAAAAAGTAGCAATAGACAAAGTTGTAGGCAAGAATAAAACAATATTTTTCGGTAGTTGAACCGCTTTAAATACAGTAATTATATAAATAAATTCTATAACGATGCAATGAAAGAATATATCTTTTATAATGAATTATTAATATATTTATAATAACACTATTCAAATACTACAATGATTGTTCTGTTCAAGTTACAATACAAATTTATATTTCATGATTTGCCATAGGTATATAAGATAGAATATACGTGATTTTATTTATATTACCTACTTCAATACTACGTACAATATGAATACATTATTTAATTTAAAAAAACAAACTATTTCTACATTTGTCATTTTGTTTATAATAATTTTAAATCATGTCGAGTCAAGAAGTTGGGTAAGTGAAATACTTTTTATAAATGAAAATAATTAATGCATTGTTCAAAATATTATAGGATAATATTAACAATGAACAAATAATGATCATTAAACGGGTTGATATTGATTATATTAACAAGACCTATCTTGATGTCAATGTCACTGTATCAAGAATCACTCGTACAGATTTTGCAGTTACCGTTTATGCAAATATATATAAGAACATAACTTCAATTATTTATGTAATTATAGCATTACACACGAATTATATATAAAGTATGAATTTGCTTAAAAATATATTTTATATTGTAGTTAGATATTCAAGTATATTCAATGTACAGTAACACGTATAGAAGAGAACCAGTTACAATTACTAAGCATGATTTTTGCAGTTTATTATATAGAGATAGTAAATTTTTGCAATATTATGGTTTAGACCGTTATAATGAATTTTTAAAATTAGGAAATATTCCTACTTCATGTCCAGTATATTCTGTAAGTAATATAAAGAATGATAATTAAATAACCGACCATAGGCGTTCAATATGGAAAACATATTTGAAATAAATATTTTAGGAAATCAAATATTGAATCTAAGTTAGCATTCAGATTTAATTTTTATCATTTTGTAACTGAAAAATTTAAATTTAAAGTTTTTAACAAATACATTATAGTAATAGGCATGCAATTGAAACAAAATTACAAACCACCTGAAAATATTCTTCATGAGAAAACGATTTTAAAAATACCTCTTATTGCACAAAAATCACAAAACAAACTTTTTTGACAGGTACAAAGTCACACAATTGTTTGCAATTTTATTTCAACTCCATGGCCAATCCAAAACTGTGTCCGTTTTCAAAGATTTATAAACTTAATATTTTCAGTTATGAAATGTCACAAATTAAATATGATTACTAATTTAGATGTAAAATTTAATTCTCGAGAATATTTAATTGATTATTTTGAATATTTTTGTCTAAAATAATTTGGGAATTTTTGTGCAAGGAAAAATTAATTTTTCATATTACAGGCATATGGCCAGTATTTTAATAAACACTCTATATACTAAACTTAAGTTTTAAATTTACCTTTAATGGATAAATGCCGGTTTGTAAATTTTGCACAGCATAAGGGCGTCTAATCGAAGGAGCGGCATTTTGTTTGAAGTAGATAATAATAATAATATGAATCGCTACTTACAAATTATAAAAACCTAATAATTAATGATAGCTTATTTGTTTTGGTATTTTTTATTTTCATAATCGGAAGGAGAAAAACATATTAAAACATCAAATGATTGTCATATTAATGGCGATGGTCTTTTTGATTTTCATTATTTACGTTTTTTTCTCCTCACCACTATTCTAGTTGTTATAAGAGTTTATCTGACACACAAGTATAGGTGTAAGTGGCTCAGTGGTATCGGGTCGCCCTGTGGAATTGAGAACCCGAGTTCGATTCCCATAACTAACAAACAATCTTCACCACAATAAAACTAACCTTGTGGTTCCCTTTACAATAACACCTTTGAGGGCCGTGATTTAACGTCTGGTAACCGAACTTCACGCGAATAATTATATCACTTATCGAGATCAGCTACGGCAGGGTGCTACACTCAGTAACGGGTAAACGGCTGATTACATATTTATTTATTTATTTTTTAGAAGTATAAGTGTATTACATAATTACAGAAGAGCATTTTTAATGTTTACGCAAAGGCCGCCTTGCAAATTTAGTTAAATGCCTTGTGATTTTGATTTACTTGTATTTATTTAAATTAACTTTAAAATTTAATAGGGTATTAGGAAAATATCTGAAATGTTTCAGTAATTTAATTTTATCGATTCCTCTTGATTTTAATGTTTAACTTTTTGTTTGTGGTACAGGGTTTATATTACTTCAAAAATTATATTTATGATGCATCAAAAATGCCTATTCTTCCATGGAAACAAATGATGACAGAAGTACGTTTATATCTCGACAATAATATTACACTTGCAGCAACAAAGACATATGTAGAAAATAATCAAGAAAAACGTGTTTTATTAGGATAAAGATAATATTACATATATATGTATATTATAGAACTTATGTCAAATTATTTGTATTAGTATGTTAATGAGAAAAAAAAGGAATAAAATTAAATAAGTAAAAATACAAATCTAAATTACCAAGATACAACATAATTCATAAATACCAATTTACTATTTTATTTTTATTGATCGTTCATTAATGAGTTTCATTATGGTATCGTAAACCATAAGTCAATGACCTCAATTAATGCATGATTTTTATTAATGAAAGATTCTTTTGAATTCGTTCAACACACGTAATATAGCACTAAGTTGTAACAAAATGCGAAACAGAACTAAACGAAATGAATTTGATACTTCTAGCTAAATAATATCCACGTGGCATTTCTATAAAATGAACATAAAATATATACTTTATTCTAAAAACGAAAACACCGCTTGTGCTAACAAACGTTAAGTGAAATGAACCCATCCGCATCCACTAAAACCGTTGTGATATTGTCAAAATATTTCTGACAGGTACGCTACTAACCTAATATAATTGTCTGCGAGTTGCGATGGACTTCGATATGCCCATCGATAAAGATAATCCAAACAAAGAACAAGAAACACGTGCGTATGTTATATTTTCAGATTTGCTAGTAAACACACTTCACGCATGTGCCAATCTCGTTATCAAAGCTACAACATTAAAAATTTGTTATGGGACAAAATAAGATTTTCTCGAAATTAAAAAGGTACGATGAACGAAAAAAATATTGTAACTAACTCAGGTATTAATAGTGAATTAATAATAAACAATGAACACGCTCACTATGCTCTCAGCATACGATTCATCTGCATCTGCATCCTCTTTGTCTTTTCATTTATCTTAGTCCTGGATTAAGTTCACTTCTTGAAACAGTATCATTTTCGCCTTCTTTACTCATTGATTTTTGTGTTTTATTGTTAGTAACTAGCCAATTTATAATAAACTCCGTTTTCAACTCATTTTATAAATAATTTTCAACACAACACGTCCATACCTCACTGCTTCAATTTACAAATGTGCGACAAATAATGTTTAATCGAGTTTAGTTTTGTACAGCATAAACCTTGCGAGTTATTACTTGTCTTTGCGTACACGTAGGAGGAAAACATATACTTGATAGTTTTATTATATATATTTTCTTAATTATTTATATAAAATATATTAAAATATTATATAAAACAATCTAATTTCTAGCGCGTTGGTACCCGAGTAGGCACAACCTATTCTCGGGTGGGCGAGCGCCCACTAAAGCTGTACCTGGCACAGTCTCTGATTTCGTTTTTTCAACAATTATTAGTCAACCGCTTTAAATGCTGTAATGGTATAAACAAATTTCTATACTAATGCTATAAAAGAATGCATGTATTTACAATACAAATTTATATTTCATAATTTACCTTATTTTCGACAAACAATGTTTTTCGGTATTTGACCAATTAGTAGTCAGCCGCCTTCAATGCTGTGATGATATAAATATATTCTATAATGATGCAATAGAAGAATGCATCTTTTATAATGCTTTTTTAATATATTTATAATGACCCTACTTTTATAATACAATGATTATTCAATTCTAGTTACAATACAAATTTATATTTCATAATTTGCCATATTTTTAACAAACAATGTTTTCCGGTATTTGAACAATTAGTAGTCAGCCGCCTAAAATGCTGTATTGATATAAATATATTCTATAATGATGCAATAGAAGAATGCAGCTTTTATAATGTTTTTTTAATATATTTATAATGACCTTATTTATATAATATAATTATTATTCTATTCTAGTTACAATTCAAATTTATATTTCATGATTTGCCATAGGTATATAAAATAGAATATTCGTGATTTTATTTATATTACCTACTTCAATACTAGGTTCGTTATGACTGCATTATTTAATTTAAATGAACAAACTATGCCTACATTTGTCATTTTGTTTATAATAATTGTTAAATATGTCGAGTCAAGTAGTTGGGTAAGTTATATACTTTTTATAAATTAAAAAAATATATGCATTGTTCAAAATATTATAGGATTATATTAACAAAGAACAAATAATGATCATTAAACGGATTGATATTGATTACATTAACAAGACCTATGCTGATGTCAATGTCACTGTATCAAGAATCACGCGTAAAGATTTTGCAATTACCGTTTATGCAAATGTAAAGAAGAACATAACTTCAAGTATTTATGTAATTATAACTTTACGCGCGATTTATACATTAAATATTAATTTGCTTAAAAATATATTTTATATTACAGATAGATATTCAAGTATATTCAATGTACAGTAACACGTATAGAAGAGTACCAATTACAGTTACTAAGGAGGATGTATGCAGTTTCACTAAAGATAACAAATATATTCAATATTATGGTTTAGATCATTATGATGATTTTTTTAAATTAGGAAATGTTCCTACTTCATGTCCATTATATTCTGTAAGTAATATACAGGATGTTAATTAAATAACCGACCATAGACGTTCAATATGGAAAACATACAAAAATACTTCAAATAAATATAGTAGGTAATCAAATTTTGTATCTATGTTAGCATTCAGATTTAATTCTTAACATTTCGTAACTGAAAAATTCAAATTTAAAGTTTTTAACAAATACTTTATAGGAACGTGCCTGGAATTGAAACAAAATTACAGACAATTGTAATTGTCAAAAGAGTTTGTTTCGCGTATTTGGTTCAGAACCATTTTATGACCTGAAAAGTTTCTTCGTGAGAAAACTGTTTCATACTTTCAAAAGTATCTGTTATTCCACGAAAATCACAAAACAAACTTTTTTGACAGATACAAAGTCACACAATTGTTTATAATTTTGTTTCAATTCCATGGCCGATCCAATACTGTGTCCGTGTTCAAAAAATTATAAACTAAATATGCTTGCTAACTTGCACGTAGAATTTAAATATCTAGAATATTTATTTGAAATATTTTTGTCTAAAATAATTTGGGAACTTTTGCGCAAGGAAAAATAAATTGTCCATATTATACACCTATAGCCAGTTTTTAATAAACACTCTATATACTAAACTTTAAATTTGCCTTAAATGGATAAATGCCGGTTTGTAAAGATGTCTAAATTTTGCACGGCACAAGGGCGACAAATCAAAGGAGCGGCATGTTGTTTGAAGTAGATAATAATAATAATATGAATCGCTCCTTACAAATCATAAAATCATAAAAAATGCCGCCTAGCAAATTGAATTGAATGCCATGTGATTTTGATTTAAATCAACCTTCAAATTTAGTAAGGTATTAGGAAATATCTGGACTGTTTCAGTAATTTAATTTTATCAATTACACTTGATTTTAATAATTATTGTTATTTTTTGTTTGTGGTACAGGGTTTATATTACTTCAAAAATTATATTTTTGATGCATCAAACATGCCTAATCTTCCATGGAAACAAATAATGACAGAAATGCATATATATCTCGACAATAATATTACACTAGCATCAGCAAAGGTATATGTAGAAAATAATCAAGAAATACATGATTTATTAGGATAAAGATAATACATATAATATTATCTGTCAGTACGGTGGTGTGGATAAAAATATGGAATTCGAATCCGGAGATCCCGAGTTCGAATCTCACTCAAGCTAAAAATTATATAAACTACCACATTGCTGCTTGATGACTGCGGACCCTGTACTGTAATTGGGATTAAGTTCCTGTTGTACAGCGTAACATAAATAAATAAATAAATAAATATATGTATATAATGGTATATGTTATTTGATATGCTGATTACGAATCAAAAAGAATTTTTTTTTCAATCGCAAAATTATTTTCCATTTTTCCCAGTTCAAAATTTTTCGTTGCCACTGGGTGGATGATTATGTTAAAGTTATTAATTTAATTTAGTTCTATTATAAATAACTGCTAATAATTGAATTGTGTAATTATTCTTTCGTAGTACGTCAATAGGTCAATTTATTATTTCTTTTGTGAATGATACATACATAACAGTGTAAAAGAATTGGTGATTTGTTTTAAAAATGGATAACGCGAACGGATTTAGTGATAGTGAATTAGTGGACATAGTGCTAGCATATGGAGAGGCGAGACAAAATGCGAGACTAGCAGAACGTATTTATGCGTAACGTTTTCCTCAAAGACGGCTTCATAACCACCGTATGTTTGTTGGAATTACACAATGCCTGCGTGACACAGGATCTTTGCGACCTAATCGTGGTAGAGAGGGAGGCCCTCGCCAAGTAAGAAATCGTCACATTGTTGAAGATGCAATTTTAAACGCCGTCCATGCTGACCCTACAGTTAGCACAAGAAAAATATCACGACTTTTACATGTTCCACATTCCAGTGTTTGGAGAACTATTCGGAATCATGGTTATCATCCGTACCATTTTCAGAGAGTGCATGGACTACTACAAACTGACCATCCAGCTCGGGTAAATTTTTGTGAGTGGCTTCTACAACAACATGCCCTAAATCAAAATTTCACCTTGCACATAATCGTCTCTGATGAAGCAAATTTTACGAGAGACGGAGTTTATAATTTTCATAACTCACATCACTGGACAATTGAAAATCCGCATGTTATTGTAAGAAGCAATTTCCAGCAGCGATTTTCTTTGAATATCTGGGCTGGAATCATAAATGGAACGTTACTTGGTCTCTATGTTCTACCTAATAGAATGAATGGTGCAAATTATGTATCTTTCTTGCAAAATAATTTGCCGGAGTTATTGGAAGATATTCCCTTAAATGTACGGCAGCATGCATGGTTCCAGCATGACGGTGCACCACCGCACTTTACACGTAATGTGCGGCAATACTTAACTCAAACCTTTGAGGATAGGTGGATAGGATGTGGTGGTCCTGTACAATGGCCTCCTAGATCTCCGGATCTAAATCCACTAGATTTTTATTTTTGGGGCTATTTCAAATCATTAGTTTATGATATGATAAGCTTGCAGCGTGTCTTTAATTCACCGTGCTGCATTATGTATGGCAGAGAATGGCAACAATTTTGAGCAATTTTTGTAAAAATTATTCGAATTGCATGTGTTTTATTTATTTTGACATGTCAATTATTTTGAATACATAATAAACTATTATTATCGTTTCATTAAAAATAATTAAATTTGGTTTGTTTATTTTACTAGTATTATGTAATTTAAATTGTTGATTACCTACTTCATTGTTTGTGTTTAATAGGAAAGCGAATCCAGTGCAGTACTACAAAAAATGTTTTAGGTAAACAACCCTTAATTTTTCGAATTTTAAAAAAATTCTTTTAGATTCGTGATCAGCATATCAAACGGTGTAATATCACAAAAAATAAACATTGAATCAAATAAAAAAATCAACATAATCACAAGTAGCCACAAGCCTTTCATCGACTCAATGCTTGAAATAAATTTGCAAAACGATTTTATAAAATAAATGTTATTTTATTACTTTATTGTTTTTTGGGATGACGTGTAGACCTCGAATGAACTATGATCCTCGAATGAACTATGATCCTTGGGGGGACGGGTGCTAATATCATCCTTATTAGCCCTTCTAAAAAGTAATATTACTCTAGTGTGATAGCTCAGTACAAGCATGTCGGGCTGTAAATTTAAGAACTGAGTTCAATTCCTAATGCCGACAAACATTACTCCACGATAAAATTACTCCTGTGACTTCCTTCCCTCTAACATCTTTGGGAGTTGTGATTTGAGTGAGACTTAGACTAACTTGAAGTGTTAAACGAAGAATCATTAACATTTTTATGAGAAATTAGCCAAGAATGTCATCTTAATACGTCTATACCTCTCCAGTTTTGTAACAGCTGGGAACCGAAGTCCAACAGGGCGGTAGGTAACCTGTTTGTCGACTCTACCCCACATCCGGCACTGTGATGCACTGAATGACTCGATGGAGGAATGCGGTGCTCACACACACGCACACCGCGGCATACCTGGCGGCCAGACCTCTGCCCCATTCATCTCGCTCTCGTCGCACTGCCCCATTAGCGCAGCCAGAACCAGAGTTATTTAGTCGAGGGAATGTGTCGTAGGTGCGCCCCACAAAAGAAGCACCAGGTAGAAGAATGTGCTTTGTTTGTGCACACAGAGATTTGCTAACGGAAAGGTTTTCATATTGAACTGTAGTTGTTATTATTAAATGGTATTTTTCTTAACATAATGAAGAATAATTTGGGAATTTGTAGCAACTACTAACAAAATCAGCATGCATAATTGTCTCTGTCAAACATCCGAGCAATATTAGAATCTCTAAATTAATTTAAAGAAAAGTAATATAAAAACTTTAAGATAAATCATGGCTATAATTAAACCTGAAGTTTGCATCTCAACAATGATCTTTTTGATATAAGATATTAATGTCATTATAATTCAAACAAATTTGTATTAAACTTTTTTTAAGTTAAAGGTTGCAAGTATTGTAATAAATATGAAAAACTAGTAGATAAAAATTCAAAATTTCTCAAAGAAGATTGAAAGAAATGTAATTTTATTCATACCATAGTATATTTTTGTTTCAATTCATTCAGATAATTTTGAGGCATAAAAATGTGTAAAATTACTAAATTATCGAGTTAAAACAGAAAATATTTCGAAATATACTATATTTTCTAATTAGGTATCTTCCTCATAATCGGTTGCAATAATTTTGATCCAAACTTTGAAATAATTCTCTATTATTATTTACATGTTATGAAATCTATTGCAATACTTTCAACTTTTAATTTATTTACAAAACATCATATAATTCATATATAATTAATAGTAATAATATATGGTTTGAAAAAGATCAGATGCAATTTGGGGCATTCAACTTAATTCTATTATTAGTGGCTGACAAACAATTTTCACAATATTTTATTTGATGACTGATAACCGCATTTCACGTGCATAAATATATCACTTACCAAGATCTAATATGGCAGAATGCCACAGGCAGTAATGAGTAAAAGGCATGACGATAAATTTAATTATTTTAAATTCGAAACCATCAAATGACTAGAAAATAATTTTAATTTAATATTATTTCATATAAGTTGTATAAACACTGTTATGTGCTTCTTTTCTCCCTATACACAGAGGAATAGAATGAAGAATAATAACCTAATTCTTGCATATATGAGACTTGTTCCATATGCATAAAGTAAGAAAATATCAGTAGCTCGCAGAGCATCGAATATTTAGAAATCCTGTTTGTGTTATGGTAATTCGCTTTAAACCCAGCTAAAGTCCGCAACGTGTTTAGTCAGCCCAGCACAGCCCGGCTCTAGTTTCCTCTGAATATTTAGAAACTAAACTATTTTCATTCTCGGGGCTATTTTATAGTGAATGTTTGCAAATCTAGTTCATTTCAGCGGCACTGCGGCACTGTAAGCGGTCGGGTTTGCTCTGCGGCACGTTCATTCCGGACAAACTGCCTTTCTTAACCTGCTGCCTGGTCTCCGGCGCCCGCCAACGTTCGCCGCCTATGCGCTAACCACAATTGGCTATTTTTAAAATTCTGTTTACGCTAGGGTTTATACATAGTTCAATTTTCTGATTGATCTTTGTGCAGTAAACTAAACGAGAAAGATTTGTGAGAGCTTAAAGAAACGTAACAAATTTAATTTTAGAAAACCTTATGTAAATATTTTCTTCAATTGTAAATCAAAGTTTTTATGTCAATGAAAAGGTATTGTGTTTATTTTCTCTTTGGTTTGATGACTAATAAAAAGGTGTAGTGTCGAGTGTCGCACAGCACACCGTAGGCGAGGCTTAAGGAAACATGACACTGACTCAGTGACTCATATCTTGTTATTTGTCTACACACACACACGTCTACACATGTGTCTACTGTCTACAAAGCGAACATGTTCAAACAGGAATCGGATTTTATTGTGATGACGCGAATCTGTAGTTATTTACATACGATTACGTTTACTTTCATAACATTACCACACATTTCTCTTTGCTATTAACAACTCTTGGAAATATGCTACAGAGAATATCTAATTGGATATATAAAAAAAATATAATAAAATATATCATCACGCCTTTTACCCGTTACTGGGTGTGGCACTCTGCCGTAGCAGATCCCGGTAAGTGATATATTTCTTCGCGTGAAGTGCGGTTACCAGCCGTCAAATCATGGCCCCCAAAGATGTTAGTGGTGGGGGAGCCACAGGGGTAGATTTAATTTGGTGAAAATTGTTTGTTGTCTGTGGGGATCGAACCATGGTTCTCAAGATCCACAGGCCGACTCAATACCACTGAGCCACCTACCCCATTAATTGAATAATTGGATAATAACGAATAAGGTAGAAAAGTGATGCAATGAGATCTCTTTTTTGACATTTTGATTCAATTATTCCAGAAATTTAAGATGAGAAGATTTTAATTCTAGTCTCGATTTTTCGAGGTTACCTCGAGACGAGAATGAAGATTCGAAATTTCGTTTTTTTTTAAACATACATTTTAGTCAGTTGAATCAACAAAAGTTAAATTATAAACTTGGTTTAAATAAATAAAAGCAAATCGAAAATTTTGCAGCAATGTCAATAATTCGTTTTATTTATTATATTTATTTAAACCAAGTTTACAATTTAAGTTTCAGCGTCATAATATGTATAGGAGATTAACTAATTCTAATAAAATTCAATATTAGTATGCTATCTACAAGCTTAGACACGTTTATACATGTTTTCTGCGCTGCGGATCACACATATTGGGGAGACGTCACAAAATTTTCCAAGAAACCGAGGCACTTGATTTGAAATTGAGACAAGACAAGAATCCTTCTGTCGAAACAATATTAAATCTCGTCTCAATTTTTCTAAGCGAAACTAAAGTTTACAAATAATATTATTTCTCATCCCCTGAATTATTATTTAACAAACCCTAGAAATATAATTGAGTTGTGAACAATATTTTTATACATAAAGAATAATAAGGAAAAAAAATTAAAACTTGCAAATAATTTCATTATATTTTATTTCCCAAACCCTCCTATTCACACAGATCCGTCTTTAAATCTAGACAAAATAGTCTAATACTGAGGGCCTTGATTTTCAGAAACCCCCCAATGCCCCCATTATTAAACATTAATTAAAGTTGCAGAAACACGTGTTGTATTACATAATAATATTATAATTATGTCTACAGCTTTTAGTAGAAAGTGAAATTTGAACCACTCAGACACAACGGTATTTTTTGTTGGATATAAGTCGAAGTAAGCTAGATTATGACGTAGTTATCATAAAAACATAAAACAAGCACATTATGATTCGCAACGGTACTACTCGTAATTTGACTGCCATTTCATTATTTTAGTTCCATTACAAAAAATTTTAATGATGTCGATTTTTTTTTGCTATTGTAATATATTATTACATGTTTATAAACAGTCCTGTCAATAAATGTTTGCCCAGGACTCAGAAGGATGTTAAGACGGCCCTGTATTCACAGTGTACATCAGTACATCACACAAAATTATAATTCATCAAAAGTATAACAAGACCATCAATTAGCCTCTCCCAGTTAATTAGTCGTTCTGAATATTAGCAGGTAGTTTTGCGTTTTACCTTGAACTGTCATCATATCTAGCATTCGCAGCTCACAGACTCACTAATACCACGCCAGCGCAGTTCAGCACGCGACTTTGATTTCATTCATTATTTATACACAGCGAGCCGCTACTCACTCACATAATGACTTGATTGTCTATGTTTAGATATCCGGCTGGTTGATGGTTTGAAGAAAACGAAAGAAACAACATCATTTATATTATTATTACTTTCGCAAATATGCAAATTATATTTGTGAATCACCCATCCATGATGACAATACATTCTTTGCTGATTTCACACACATTTTGTTTGTGAAAATAATGTTACAAAATATTTTTAAATGTGTCATTATTTAAAAAAAAACATAATTTATGTAATTTGATAAAGACAACCAGTTGATAAATCCTATTCATTTATATTTACCTAAAAAGCCAAATAAATACCTATTGGCGATGCCAATCTAGCACACGCCATCTGGCGGATAAATTTGGAACTCTTCTATTGTTTTCATATTTGCTCACCTATATACAAAATATCTGATGTGGACACCACATGACTTCCTTGTACCCGTATTAAACTATAGATATTTTTTAATTGCACATATTTCACATTAAATCTTTTATTTTTTGTTCTAATCCATAGCAAACTTAATTTTTTTTTAAATAAAAAAATATATAATATTTAAATTTAGATATCTCATTTATGCAAAAAGCTAATTTAAAAATTTTTAATGTGCTCGACGCTGAATTTAATTCTCTAAAACTTTTATTTGCATCATTTATTTCTAAAATGAAAATAATACCATTTTTTTCAAGGAAAACTGTTAGCAGCTTCATGTAATGTGCCACTTCCGGTTAGTCTATTTTAACCAAAATCTATTATGTTATTTCCATTGATATAGTAGTCTTATATACCAAATTTGGAAAGTTTTAAATTATATTTGAATATAGATTTTCATGAAAATCTATTATAGGCTTCAAGTAAAGTACCACTTCCGGTAGTTGTATAATGACCAAAAAGGGAGGTGCACAACTAGATGTTATAACAGTCCTAAATATAAAGTTTCAATTTTCTACGGCTTACCGTTTTTGAGTTATGCGAGATACATACGTACGTACGTACGTACAGACGGCATGACAAAATTAGTCAAAATGGATTCAGGGAGGGCCAAAACACCTATTTCCGTTGAAATCTGAGAACCGAAAATTTTCGCGATTACAATACTTCCTTTACTTCGTACAAGGAAGTAAAAAATGATTTATCTAAACTATTAAAATAAATAGAAAGGTTGGAGTATTTGCAGCTTGAGCTCTGGCATCTATTTTGACATCTCTAATAGTAAATAGAGAAATATGCGCTACAAGTTATATTTTAGATGTAATAACAGGTCGGTTTTAGCTACATATATTTAACATGTTAAACATACGCTCTTAGTACATCTAAAAACCAAGTTCGTAGTACCACCAGTGGTTAATGTTATGACACTTGAATGTAAAGATTTCGTTTTTAGATTCCAATTAAGCAAAAAATATGAACTAATAAACTGCGGATCGGTGAGTCCGAACGATAAACTGTATCTGGGATTATATTTATATTGTACAGAATAGCAGAAATAAATAAATAAATATTAAAACCGTAAATAATGTTTTATAAAAAAGGAACCAAGACAACAGATGGAAAGCGCTATATAACTCAATTTTGAAATGAACTGAATAAATTCTCCTTAATTTAAATAATGAAGTCGAGTGCTATAATATTCGTAAAATAAATAAAACATTAAATTTCCGACGTTGTACCCCTATTATAGAACATTACCACATAACGTGCGCCACTGGTAACTTCAACGTGATTAGGTTTGAGGTTGGAAGTACCCAGGTAGCAGGTAGCAGCATACAAAGCAGAACTCCACTAGCTTCACCGGCTGTTAGAAGAACGTGTCTATAATTTCACGTGCCGGCGTGCCAAGGTATGTATTCTAATGCTTCCTTTACAAAATGATATTTCGTATAATGTGATCATTTTACAGTGTACTTACAAAAAATAGATTTTTCCTTCAGATGAAACCATAAAAGGTAAAAAAATGCTTATAGTGATCTTTACTTTAATTAATTATTATTTCATTAGGAAATCAGAATTTTTAGATAAAATATTAATTATACAATTATTGTATTAAATAAACGGAGCATACGTTAGAAGAGTGGGCGTAAATGAGTTGAGATGATTTGAGCATGTGAAGCATATGTCTAATGAAACATTGCAAATTAGTTTTACCTTCCGTAAAAGTTACCAAAGTAACAAAAATGCTTAAACATAATAGATGTATGTAATTAAATTCTGTATCCTATTCTATAATCAAATTTAATTTTTTGTATTTTACATATAATCGAACAAGTCGAAATGAAATATTATATATACTGTACCATTATAGGGACTACCACGAAACTAAAATAAAATTATAAAAATTGCGTGGTATTTAACTATCAGAAGTATCTTTGACAATACATTCATCCAATTGATTCTAATTTATTAATTTAAATATTTACATTTACTATGGTAAAGTAAATTTATTCTGTCCTTCCTAAATTCAGGTATTAGTTAATAAATATTTTGCTTGGAGTTAAATAATTTCAAACATTATTTATTTAGTAACCTTATATTTAAAATAATTAACTTTAATCAAAATCATATTATACACAAGTTAAATCTGACATATGTCAATTTCAGGTTTCATTGTAGAAATAATAGAAAAACTATTCAAATTTCAAATTAAATTTTTCGATTACACAATTTCAAAAAAATCTAATTCAATTATTGCGATATATACAGAATTTAATTTTTCATGACAATTAATTGAATGATTTTTGCCTAAAATAATTTGGCAACTTTTGCTTAAAGAAAACTTATTTCCCATGTTAAATGTCTACAGTAATTAACCTTCTGTATATACAAAGATAGGACGCCAAAAACGAACTTTTAATTCAATTTTTTTTAAATTGTTGTATTTAAATGGAATACAAATTTACTGAGAAACAGATCCCGATTGTTAAAAAAAAATTAGTTAACCTTATTCTACTTCGAGATTAAAAAATGTATCCAAATCACATTCTGAAAACGGATTTTAAAAAGGTATATATAAACCGTTTTGATAATAATTAGCTTAATTTGATTAAAACAAAATTTAGGATCAACTTTGTAGTACAATTTTGTTTTCATAGTACCAAACAATAATTTTTTACAAGTTAAATGCTACCAAAATGTTTTTATACATATTTTTGTATGTTTCATTTAATTTGGATTAATTGTGTTGTGCATACATAATTGCATTTTTCTATTACTTTTACTATTATTTTTGAGAAATTAAATCTTAATTCAATCTAATTCTCGGTGTGGTGGTTGAGCGACTTCGAGCTTAGACGACTCCTAGTTGTGACATAGGACACCCATGCAAGTGTGTATGTTGTTAAAATGCCACAATAATTGGCATTTAATAATACAATCTGTATTCTATTTTGGATTAAGTTTCCGGGTAATATATAAAAAGATCCATGTTCATGTGCCTTCAAAATCAATTAGGCAGATTAGCAATTACACCCTTGGTGATTGAAAAAATAATAATTTGCGTTTCACTATGGTGTATTTAAATGCAAACAAAAAAGACGAATGTTTGTTATAAAGATTTACATGTTTTTGAAATTTGTTTTGGGTGAAAAGTTAAAAACATTCATCACGTTATTCCACCTATACAGTCCAAATCGTTTGCTGAACAAATAATAAACCATGTGTAAAAATTATCATTTATTGAAATCTGCTTGCAGCGGATTGTTATCCAGCTAATGGTGAAGCGTGACTATGCTGTCTATACAATGAAAACATCCGAAGCCTAAAGCTGCTAATTTTTATTAAAATTCTTCAAATACATGAATTAAATTCTGAATGAAAACTGACATTTACATTTTATTATACGTTTTATATGTTTTTGTGTGTACTTGTTATATTTAGAGATCATTTTCAAATAAAAAAAACTATTCATCTAAAGACCGTCTTCGTCAATTTCTATTAATTCAAACATTAAACCAACAGTTAGCAGTAAGTTACATTTATTATACAAATTATAATAATTAGATTATTTATAGATTTAATCGACGATTAATTTTATTTAAGTTTATTTTAACAGCTACTTGAAATCTGCAGAATAAAACATTTGATCGATGAACACGGCTCTGTCACTAACTAAAATTATTTTAAATTGCTTTTTGTTATTTTATAAGACATATACAGAATGTTTCAATACTTCAGGAACAAAATTAAGTGGCAAATATTACATGTTGTACTAATCATAGCACAAAAAGAATTTTTTTTAATTCCCAAAATTACATACATATGTGTAGTTTACCTGAAGTAAACATTTCTAATGCTATTGGTTTGAGAGTTACTTGTAATATATTAATAATTAAATAACAATTTTAAGCAATACAATAATCATTTTCATTATAAGATAAATACCTATCTTTATTGTTTATAATTATAATTGAATTACTAATTCGAAAGAACTCTCAAACAAGTGGTATTAAAATTGGTAGTTCTCATGAGGTGTAAAGAATTTTGCGAATTAAAAAAATTCTTTTTGATCCGAGATCAGTATATAATGTGGTATCTGTCTTTTTGTTTCTCTCATTAGGGCCGTTTCACATGAGTGATATTTTATTGGACAATTTTTTATCATACGATAAAAATAATCGTACGGTAAGTTTAAATGCTGTATCACACGAGTGATATTATATTGTACTATAATTTTACCGCACAAAAATGAAGTAATGTAATAATAAAAATGTTGAATGATAATTAAAATAAAAACAGAAACTGTGTAAACCTAAATAAGTTGTTCAATTTTTTTCTGAAAGAAGCAAATCATTTCGTGGTTCACGTATATTATACATTGTACATATGAAAAGACAATAATTTTGATATTTACCTTAAGCAGGTATATGCTACCGAACTTGTTGCACGTTGTCCACTGCCAAATAAGCATAGTTTTAATTCTAGGAACACCAAACTGTTTATTCCACCGCACTACCACTTATATTTTAATATGCCTTCTTTGCACGACATACACATACTCACAATATCTCACAATTTAAGTAATTTTATATTTTTAAATATGATAAAATATTCACTACTATTCACTACAAACGGACGCGTTGTACTGGACTAGCACAGCACAGAGCAAGTCAACATTTATCATTTGTAAAATACTTAATTAGTTATGCTGTAACTTGTTCGTTAACGTTACGAATGATTTTAAAAATAAATAAATTGCAATTGTACAGATCTTTTAGCTCACAGCTTGTAAATCAAATAAATAAATATATCATCACGCCTTTTACTTATTACTGGGTGTGGCACTCGGCCGTAGCAGATCTCGGTAAATGATATATTTCTTCGCATGAAGTGCGGTTATCAGATATTAGTGGAAGGGAAGCCACAGGGGTAGATTTAAATTGGTGAAAATTATTCGTCGGCTGTAGGATCGAACCAGGATTCTCAAGATCCACAGATCGACTCGATACCACTGAGTCACCTACCGCACTGTTTGTGTATGAAAATAAATGAATAAACCTAAGTTGCGTATTTTTTTTTAAATGGTGCTAAAGTTAATATTATATTAATATTTTGAAAATGAATTATAAAATGTTAGAACAGTAGATATAGTAATAACAATGGGTTGCTCACATGAAATATTAGTGAAATAGCTTCATATAATATATTAACGGCAAAGCACAAAATTCAAGCAATGTACAAAGTTCCAAATGCAAAATTTGCATGATGGTAATGTATTTCACACTTTGCCGGTACATATGTACATTTAGTTAAAAATAGTTGGACGACAAAGGAATAAATGAATGGATATAACTGAAGATATATTGCGTGTATGAAAGAGTCGAGCTTGTATGAAAGAAATTATGAATGTGAATGCTTCATCGAAGTGGAAATAATGTGCCAGGATAGGAATGTTTGGCGAAAATTAATTGCAGAATGAATCTAATGAATGAAAGTTCGCGCTACTCTGTGTACGTATGCAGGTACAGATACCAAAATAAATAAATTCATCTGTTTAACCAAGTGTTAGACTAAGATACATCCGTTCTTAATTATTTATAAATTATTAGCTGTGAATACTAATCAATTTTTTTCTACACTTTTATTTGGAAGAAATAAACAAGAAAGATAATAGAGCGGACATCGAGATGAAACAAAGCGCGAACATGTAGGCTTGCGCCGTGATTCCTCGGTCCCAGGTCAACACAACGCTCAGCGTATGATCGCCGCGTAGCTTCACGTCTCACGGCCACCGGAAACCACGGCGACTGCTCCTCGACTCCTCCGCCACGTCTTCACGGTTGACCATCGCACATCGCTGCAGAGACAGCGGCGTGGGCCTCAAGAGACTTCGATGGGGTTCGCTGCGCGTCGCGCTTCACCGGATACACCGCGCAATGAACACAGCACCGGCACCGGCCGATACCTTGGGACACAAGCTTGGAAGAGATTGGAAGCGACAAATTTACCACACTAGGGAATTGCTTGTTCACACTTTATTTTCTGTGAAGTTACACCAGACAAGAAATCATGGAGAAATTATTTGGGGATGAATCAATGAAAATCTTGCTAATTGAATTCAGATAATATATTTAATATAGATTTGGAAATGATTGATGCCTTCAACTGAATTGCATTACTAACGATTTATTAGTACAATTTGTAAGTTGACCGCACGACGGCGAAGCCGGTATGTATCAATTAAATGAATGAAAAAGATTGTTTCATTATCGTATTGTTTTTCATATTGATATTAGATTGATTTTAGAAAAATAAAAATTTGTTGACTAGCATATTGTTAAATTTTAAATGATCTACCAGAAAATGAATAAACAAAAATTCTCGATATTTTCTTGAACTTTCCTAGATTTAATAATAATAAAATTCTCGTTAAGAAAATGTAAACGACATATTGAAATGTTCTGTATTTAAATAAGTTATGTGCTATAAAAATTGTAATTGATTGATAAACATAAGAAAGTTTTATCTACAAATAAGAAACGAAAAAAGAAAATTTTATAATGATTTATATTACTTTACTTTTCAAATACTATTTAATTTCTCGCTACTCTTTAATGATCGAAATTAGTAGTCCACCTTTTTTTTTTTTTGTTTTCAGAGATAGAGTTAAATTGATAAATTAGTACATATTTTCGACAAATTTAATGGTGCAAAATTCATAACAATTGCAAATCAAATAAGCGAGAGACATTTTAAAAATAATACGCCATATTGTAATTAATACCATTTAATAATTAGGATAGTATTACTTTTAATATTGTAATTTAATATAAAAATTGTAATTTTAGTTATAACTTACTTATTTTATATTCAATTATTTAAAATATACGCTATTAAATATATATGATAAAATTTCTTTGCTTATACTGTCCTTCAATCTCTTGAACAAAATAAGTTTGCAAAGGTGTGGTACGAGTACATATGAAATTGAGCGCTAATTCTTTCACGCCACCACTTTTCGATCTCTTTATATTTACATTTATTTCAACAGTAATTAAATGAGCTTCAGCTGATTTCTCATATGTCACTAATAATATCAATAAATATAATTTAAATGACGCAACTTTTAACACACCAGTCTAATCTTACTCACGCGTTCAGGATGTATAATTCGAACCCGTCGTTCGTATTGTTGGTTTCGGTAGTGTTGTTTTCTCGCTCGAAGCACCCCGTTTCGAGCAGGGCGGTGTGAACAATGTCACCTGTGATGTCATCAGCTTGGTATCCCAATGCCGGCCTGACAGCTACAGCCCCATTCACCTGACGGCCGTGTCAGGCATCCTCAAACTGTGAAACGTGACGTTACATTCACTCTACACAGGAACAGTTCGTGGAAAGATGTATCTTTTGTATGCTGTTACTTCTTAGAAAGATTACGCACAAGAAAAAGTATTATACGGAAAAGTTTCTTTCATTTGTTTGTGCTGCAAAGGTACAGTTGGTAACTAAAATTAGTTTTACTTTAGTAATTCATTCATACATTAATGAAAATACAACTTTGGAATCTGTTTTACGCAAAGGTTGTATTTTAAATAATTTTAGAGACATTTGTTTCTAATGTTTATGTAGTCTTTGATATTGTATACAATGAGAAGGATGTTATTAGATGAATAGGTGTAAGTCAGTCGAGATAGCTTGAGCACGTGGAATGTTTGTTGAATGAAAGATTGGTGAAATTGAGATTGCGTGGAAGACGTAGGATACCTAGGAATAAAGGAATGGATATGATTAAAAGTTTGATGCATAAGCGAAAGATGAGATGACCATTTATGAAAAGAATTATAAATGTTGATGAAATATACTATAGCACAGGAGAAGATGTCTAGAAGGAGTATAATATTCACAAAATGAAAACATTTTAAAAAGTATGTAAATAATAAATAAAATAGCTATTTGTGTATTAAGAGTGTAAAGTGATTCTTTGTTACTCGAGCAAAGTAATTGCAGCGGGAGCCGAAGGCGAATAGTGTAACAGGAACAAAGAAACTTTACGCTCGTCATACACACATAATTTTTTCTACGATTGCATCTTAAAATTATAAAAAAACGTATTGGTACTGAAAATAAATTCATCCTGTCAACTGTCAATATGACAAGGTTTTTGTTTTGTTTGTATCCCTGGTAACTATTGAAATAAGCGGGCATTTAACATCTTCAACATCGATAAAGATATTTTTCGATTGTTTCACGGAAAACGTCAACTTTACGGTAACAAATGAGAGCGTAATTGTCAACTTTTTATAGTAATCGTAGAAAATTAAATATTTCTAAATGTATTTAAATTTTAAATGGTGATCATATAAAAATATATTAATAATACCGAATTTATTTTTTGCTTCGTTGTTAGAGGAATGGGTATGAAATCTGACATGTAGAACATATGTTGAATTAAGGATTAAGAAAACAGGTGTAGAGGAGTGAAGGGAGGGATTTAATTGAAGATTTGTGCGTGATGATGAATTTCAAGTGTGAGGAATAAATGAGCTTGCATGAAAGGAACTATGAATGTTAAAATTGACGAAGACTAATTATTTGATAAATCTTCTATAAATGTATATATATATATATATATAGTTTCATCACTGGTTTATTTCAAATTATACTATAAATATGAATAAAATGTCGTAATATTTTGATTTAAATCGGAAAACCTTGATATACGAATATATAATCTTTTCCATATTGAAGGTTGTATTTAGTATGTTTTTCTTCCCTGACTAGTCCGTCTTTCCGTGTTACAACAGACGGATATTTCATATTTCCGTGAAATTGTTTGCATAGTATTTTAAAATAATGACTACTTGACTTGCTATCTTCACGACTAATCGTTTCTGTGAACTGTCCCATTCTGCACCAATCGCAAAACAGTTTCAATAAAATATATTTAATTATTTCTCCGAATATCCACTTTGCAATATTTATGTCACCAGTTAAGTACAAAACCTAACGAAATGCAGAATGCGTTGATAATTTGTACAAATGTTTCTGAAACTAATTATAAAGACATGCGCGTTTTTAGAATTCATTCATTTTGTTTAAAAAGTAAGTGAAGCAAGCCTCGCCAAGAATGCGTTACAATATAAAAATTATTGGTAAATTATCATATTTTGATGATGATGGTTTTCCTTTTATTTTGATGAGGCTTTACGTTTTAAACCCAGCTAAACCAAAAAAACCTAATCCAAAAAAAAATCGGTTTGACCGTCTGTCGATCTGTTTCTTTCTGCAAGCAGGATAATTTAAAACGTGGTGAGATTTTTGATTGAAACTTTATATTTAAGTGAAAAACTGAAATTAAATTCGTTAATGGGCTATACACAGTCAGTGGTTCCATAACTTTGTTGTTGGGTCTTTTAAAGTTTCTCACAAATTAGCTAAACATATTTGTCATTGTCTTCACATTTCAATGATATATGTGTACGTCTATGTGACAAGAGCTCTTTTTGTTTTTATTTAACTATATTACAACTACATTAAATGGATGTGTGATAATATAATTTATTGGAATTGTGTTTGATAAGAATGGGTAATATGTAATATATAGAACTACATCTGTTTCCAATAATCTATATTGAAAATATACTTGAACCTCGGCTTAAATATATAATTAATTACCCAAATTTGTCACTAAATATTTTGTATCTCTTTAGGATTATTTGTAATTTATAATATTTTTGAGTTACACCATGTAGATAATTAATAAACGCCAATGTAGTTCTGCGGTGTTTTATTGCGTTTTGAAGCAATTTTATGGTTTAAATTATATTCTGAAAAATATTGCTGCACTCATAATTACATTATGTTCGCTCTGTATTTAACCGTAAGCATCACATGGCTTCGACAGCTAATTGTGTATCACCTGTAACAAATATGCCCATTTATCTAAATACTTTTTAAATCAATGCTCTTTGGTAACAGGTTAAACAGTAATGATTTATTTTTTGAAATTGAGTTTCATTTTCATTATAAAATTAAAATGATAAAATGCAATTATACGATAACAGTTGGCGTTAAAATATTAATAACTTTTCGTGGTGAACAATAAATATTTAAATCCTTAATTAGGTTGCTCATTTCCTGTGAGGCAATTCTAATTATAACAAATTTCAAATTCTAGATAGGGGCGTATTAGAAATAAATCTTTCACAAACTAAATTATTTCATCCATACTGTATATAATTATAGGCTTTAAGATAGGTAGTTGTATCTCAAACTATCTAAATCTTTGCAAGTGTAAAGAGCGGGTAGCAAGAAAGCTAAACCAAAATTGTACACCCATTCTTTACAATACATAAAGAAAAATTGAAATAAAAAACATTATTTTGTTCCTGTAGAATTTTCTTTCAATACAAACACATATGTCACTCACTTCCTTTCTTATGTTTTTAGATTCGTTAGAGGAGTAAGCGTAAGATTTGAGATGTTTTGAATATTTTTAAAGTATTTCGAATAAAAGATTTTTGAAAAGGTGTCTAGGAATGAATGGATTGATGTAATTAAAGGTTTGTTGCGTAATGACTTATTCCGAGAGTGATGAATAAATGAGCTTGTATTGAGGAAACTATGAATGTGATTGAAGCGAGGATGGCGTGTTAGGATGACAATGTTTGACGAGGACTGATTATTTGATTAATCTGATGAGTGAATATTATGTGTATGATCTAGAGTTATGTTAAGTTTATTTATTTTGTTCCTTAGATGCAGAGTATGAGTATACATGAGCAGAAATCTATATATCGGAATTTTGGAATCGTGTGATACGCTGGATCTGTGTAGATAATAAAATTTGTCACAACTATTTTGATTTGTTTATTAAATTTTTCTGTTATATTTGAGTTCTAATTCATACAATTTAGGTAGTTATATAAATTTTGAACAAAGTGGAAAAAATTGTGAACAAAAATGAAAATATTAATTTGTGTAACAAGTATATTGTCACACGAATATGAATTTAGATCGAATGAACCAAAAGCAAGTTCCACAACTACAATTGTAATTATTTTAAGATGTCACTTTTAAGATTAGTATAAGAAAATAATGTTTAATAATTAAATGTGATGCAGTATGAAATAAAACATTGTACGTAATGCGTCCGTTAGTAATTTTTACGTTACTCATTTCGCAATTCCAGACTCTGTTCCTTCATCACATCGTCTGGAAACATTTTATTCGTACCGCAAAAATTTATTTACCGGATTTATAACGTATATAACTATTACGGTACGAGTCAGATGTTTGAAATTACGTAATGTGTATCATAAAAAAAATATTTTATATTTTTTTCGCATTTAATTGTTAAACTTTATGTCCATACCTTGAAAGCGACATCTAAAATGAGTATAATTAAATGTCAAAAATTGTTTGTTACTTAGCAACTTCCCGGCACAATGCCGTAATATTTATAAGTCTTACTTTGCCGGAACTAAATCATTTCTGTAAATATAGAAATACTACACAGTATGAAATAAAGTAAGATTTATCGCATGCTTTTGTAGAATTTTTGTATTTGTAATTAATTTTGATACGAAAACTATTGTATCTTTGTATATTAGTAGCCGTAATTAAAATTTCAAGTTAAATTGTGAACTCATTTTCCTTAAATTTTGAATTTTGTAGTTTAAATCCGGACCTGAGCATATCTGTTACACCTTGAAGCGAGTGCAGCATCAGTCCTTGCTTCCTAGGAGCGTACAGTGTATTATAACCACGCATATCGCCATCATCATCTTTTACTGGATGCATCTTGCCTAGCTGTTCGTCAGGATGAAAAATGTATCACGTGAAGATGCGTCTGCCTGGCGTCGCGGCGTCTCTCTTTACCTTGTCACGTAGAGGTGGTGCTGGCTCACTTCAACAACAAGCGCTAGAACAGGTAGCGTAAGGCTCCACTCGGTTCACCTGCACTTTCAACATGAGAAAACCGACTAATTAATTTGTGTTACAGTCGTTTCACTTCACATCCTAATCTAATTAAATGCTAAATTCAATTATATTTTGAAGAATGTGGATTGTTAGGCAAATATTTTTCTTTTCAGAGGACTGAATACATGCATTGTTCTAATTTTTGCAGCCTTTTGTTGTAATTAACGACAACTATTTAAAATGAAGCTAATTTTAATTGCTTATTTTAATTTATACAATTTTTACCCCGCTTCACATACCAATTAAAATGTATCTTTTAAATTAAGTCGATGAAAATATTCATATTATGTAGTAGTGGGAACTGCAATTGTATAAATTTGCCAGATTCGTATATATCTAGGTTACATTTTCAGATACCTTACCTGAAAAACTGAACGAGAAATTTAGATGCACTCAGTGATGATTTATAACCATATTTTCAGCAATTTTAAATTTTATTATTTTTAAATAAAAAAAAAATAAATAAAAAAGAGACGTGTTCGGGGATATACCTCTATAGTGATATACAAATGCAAAATATCATTAAAGATTTGTACGAGAAATACGAGTAACATTTTTAGATATCCAAAAAGTAAACATGTCTGAAAATATGGCCAAACACGAGGATCTCAGTGCCGTTGATCGCATCTTTACACTTGGTTTAGCTCTTGAGATTCCTTTATTATTTATACTCAACATGTATTAATATTTTTTAGCAACAGTAGCAAATTTTAACTCACTATATATTAATAGTGTAATGTAGAAATATCAGCGCAATATAGATATTTGAATGAAAGTGTCTTGAGTGACATTGTTTTAAGGGTAGAAAAATTCATTAGGTGTATGATTGTAACAGATAACAGGGCAGTTCCTCTTTTTCCTTTCATGATCGAGCGTGTGGGATGTGAGTGGAAAAAAATCAGTTCGGCAGCGCGAAGGTGATGGGAAGTGGTGAGACGGTTCTTGGTGCGGCCCGGGGGCCGGAAGCAGGACGCAGAGAGCAGGGGAGTGCGGCTCGCTGCCCGAAGGGGCCGACCGAATGTACGGCGCCACGATCTCTCAGTCAATGTGCAGACGTCTGCACGCGAGGTGCTTGGTGCAGTATCGCGCAACCGAGAGCTTCCGAGTGTGCGCACCGCACCGCAACGCTCTGTGCGTCTCAGTGTCTCGCGCGCCGTCATGTGACGAGCTCATCGTCCTACACGCTGGATATTGTGGTGTGGATAGTGTGAGTGACCTAGTGCCGAGTGTCTGTGAAGATGTCGCGGTTACGGTGGTTTTGTTTGTTGTGCTTAGTGGCGAATGTGTACGCCAATCATAGCCTCAAGGGCTCGTGTCCTTCGGTGTGCGCGTGCAAGTGGAAGAGTGGTAAACAGGCTGTGGAGTGCATGGACCGCGCGCTCATTACCGTGCCCGAGAATATAGATCCCGAGTCTCAGGTGCTTGACATGTCCGACAACAACCTGCAGATCCTGCCCCGCGAGGCCTTTAAACGCGTTGGACTTGTTAACCTGCAGAGAGTGTTTTTAAGGAATTGCCGAATAGGACAAATTGATGACAAGTCGTTTAAAGGGCTTTCAAATCTCGTCGAACTGGATTTATCACATAACTTACTCACGTCAATTCCATCGGCGATATTTGGAGACATGTCATTTTTACGTGATTTAACGCTAGCGAACAATCCCATTCAAAAAATCGAAACAAATGCCTTTTCGAAAGCTCATAGTCTCATACGACTTGATCTATCGAACTGCGATATACAGAACATCTCGCCGAGAGCATTTGAAGGTGTTGAACACATCGAGACACTGAAACTGGGTGGAAACAAGCTTATAGAATTACGACCGCGAACTATTGAAATGCTGCGGCGATTGCATAGCATAGAACTGCATGAAAATCCGTGGCAGTGTGACTGTAGGATGCGAACTATAAAAGAATTCATTACCCACCACAATATTCCGTCACCAGTTTCGCCCTTGTGTACCGGAGGGCCAGAACGGATCATGGATAAATCTTTCTCAGATTTGCACATCGACGAATTTGCATGTAAACCGGAAATTCTCAATACTAACCGATACGTCGAAGCTACGACGGGCGATAACGCGACCCTAGTATGTCGAGCATCAGCTGTACCTGCACCAGAAATTAAATGGTATCAGAACGGAAGGCTGCTTGTTAACAATTCAGTTTTTAATACGTTTCAAAAGGTGTACGTGTATACGGAGGGACAATTTGAAAAGAAGAGTAAATTAGTGTTGACAAATTCCCAAGAAACAGATTTAAGTGAATTTTATTGCGTGGCGGAGAACCGTGCCGGCAGTGCAGAAGCAAACTACACGTTGCACGTCGCGTTGCGCAGCGCGGGCATGTCGACACTCGGCAGCGGACAAATCGCCGGCCTGAGTGCAGCACTCGTCATCCTTATTCTTTTTATTCTCCTGGTCATTTTAGTGCTCTTAGTACGGATACGAAGAATTCCTTTCACGGAAACTAAAACCCCCGGCCAAATCGAAATAGTGACTGTAGTAAATGGCACAACCATGGGTAATGGCAAGTCAACAATAACAACTCCAGTATCTAATATAGAGACATCATCATTCATTGAGAGGAAGCCCCCATCAGAATTAAATGTGACATGCACGAACCCAGTGCAGAAACCTCCCCGGCTCGCCGAGGTGCCGTACTCGACCAGCCACTACAACGGCAGCGGCAGCGTGATGAACCCAGGCCCATGTTACGTGTCGCCCTCATCTGCCTCCGGTAATAACCCGGACCTCATCAACGATACAAAGCGCCTGGGTAGCGGAGAGATCCCGACTACGACGACGGAATCAGTGACAGCGATCGTGGAGCCAACTGCGGCACTAAAGTGCGATGACACAGACACGACTACCACGACCTTGGAGCGGCCTGGCAGTGGTGAGTACAGTCGCAACGGCAGCGACTCGCTGTACCCGTCCAGCATGTGGGAGGGAAGCAGCTCGTCAGACATGTTCACGAGGCGCGGTGAGGGTGTGGGCTTCGGATATGATGACAAGACGCCCATCATTGGTGATAGCACCAGTGCTGGAGGTTCAGAGGATGACGTCGGCGAGTATTGTAGCAAATCGTTACCACGAACACACCTGGCACATGTGAACGCTGGCTATCCCGCGGATTACGGCCTACCTATTGTGGATCCTGGGAAGCGAGACGCTCCGCCGCCACCGCCGCCCAACGCTAAGACGCTGCGCGTCTGGCAACGGGGCGGCGTGCCGGTACTACCGCCCGTGTCTGCGCTCAAGCGCGCCTTCAGCAGCAGCCGCAACTCCCCGGATGAGGGCTATCAGGAGGGCTGCGGTACCGACGTGTAAACAGGTTGAGAAGCCGATGACAATACCAAAGAGTGTGATGGTTCCTGAGTGGAGGCCGCACGATGGACAGACACGTCACGTACGTTGCTCAACGGTTCGGGACTCGGACCACCCTCGGGCTTCCGGGTGATGAACGCGCCTCACTTGTACATATTTATCTATTCATCTAAACCAAACGTGTGATAACCCCCCAGTGTATCTCTGTGCATTGTGTTCCGTACTCTGCAGGCTGCTGGTGCGCGGCGCTGGCGCTGGCGTCGACAAGTGCGCATGATTCGCGGGTGTCGCGGTGTCGCGTCCTTCAAGCAAGCTGCACAATGCGAACGTTCTAGTGCGAACGGAAAAGACTGATTGTTAAGTGACTTTGTACATATATCAAATATACATATGAAAAATGAAGAGAGCGATGAAGGTACTACAACGTTAGAACTTTTAACCATTGTTTGATTATCGTTAATATTTCCATTTGCTTTTCCATGTTATTTTGTTACCTCCAATGACGCACTACCATCACGTTATATAAATATCTGTCATACTTAAACTATTGGAGCGGATTTTATGGATGGCTTACTCTTAAATTTCATTATTTACATTTTAAATATCTAAATTTCAGTTAATATTGTTAAAGAGACTCTATAATGATATTTTTCACTGTCAAACCTTTCTAAATTATTTTAAAGAATAATGTTTCGGGAGAACTACATATATTTCCACATTTATTTGAACTGTTAAAATTGTTTGCCAGGTGATAAATGAAGTAGAAGTCAAATCTAGCGAATAATATTTACAAAAAAAATACAAATTTATCCATAATACAATTCGGATTGCATTATATAATAAATGGATTCAGCCGTGATTTGCAATGCAAATTCTAAACTATTTTGGCTACCTGAATCGCGCTGGTGCTGACAACTGGGTAAACTCGCAGCTGGCAGAATTCAGAACACAAACGGAAGAGAGAAAGCTTTTAAAAGGGCGACTTGTGCTCGACGCTCGAGGTAGTTGAAAGATTCGGCAGCAATAAATAATTCGATGTCGGTAGGTGCGTGCGTCGCCGGACTAATGCGGGGCTATTGATTCGAGCGCGACACACCGCCCATCTATTACGAACGCCACTGCAGGGCAATACATATGTACTACGGACGTTAATGGGCCCGATGTTTCAGTCCTACTTACCCGACCTAAACTAAAAGCAATATACATCGCGTCTAAGACAAATTATCACAACCATTCTTTTCTCTTATTTTTGTTGTGATTTTAGCTAACTATTCATTTACCTATTTTTATACCCATCTCTATTTTTATTCCAATTATAATTCCATCTAATGACATAATTTTTCCGTCCGTTGTAATTGCTTACTGCTGTGGTATGTAATATAAAAAAAAAATGTTTCATTTATATTACTCATACACTATTGAAATCTCGAGAATTATAAAAAAAATACAAACTGGTAAAATTTGCAATGTAGAAAGAGTTTTTTTATTATTATTTCCAATAAATAAACAGATAAATAAATAAGAATATAACATAAAGAATTAAAGTTCCTTTTTCAAATTGACACAACACTGGCAATTTAACCGATTTTTAGTTCACTAGATTCCAATAGTGAACCAAAATATAAATATTTACAGTCTATAAACTAAATACACAAATTATGTAAAATATAACAAAGATTTACGGATCTATTGTGTACTGCCAATTACGCCAAAACCAGATATTATATCATTGTGTTCTGAATGTGTGTTCTATATTTACATAGGTTGTCACAATAAAAACTAAAAATTGAGGTATATATTGAAAAAAATCTGTTGATATTCATTGATACATAATTTAAATTAGGCCTATCCAGGATCCGCTCCATTTATAGATTTGTTCACGTATCTAGTTTTGTTAGAATTCCGTGATAAAAAGTATTTGGATATAGAAAAGATATTTTTTTCTATCGATGCACAATTTTTTTAACTAAAATTTATTTAATATGTATTTTGATTTTAAATTTGGTTTAAATAAACAAAAGCAAATATAGTATTTGACAGTAATTGTTACCTATAATATAACCATTAAAATTATGAGTATGTTTGTACAATTTAGAAAATACACGTTTTTAGTAACTTCAAACAAATAATTTTTTATGATAAATAGTGAGAGTAGAAATCAATAATAAAATTAAATGCATTTTGGTAAAAAAATTGCAGCATGTTAGGAGTGTTTAGTATCAAGGGATTCTAATTTTTGTAATAATTATTTGGAGTATGAGACGTACAGAATTAAACCGAACTAGAAGACAGTTGATGTATAATTATAATTTAATACATGTAATTGTTCAATATATCTTTGTTTCAATATCTAATACCGTGTAATAAATCAAATATTCAACATATTTCGTGTCAATATGCAGTGTGTACTAGTAAATATATCGAACATTTTAATGCCAGATGTCAGACTGTTTTGTGTTTTATATTAAGAAGAAGTCAGTGTTTCAATCATGTTCTGGTATAATCACTGTTATGTACTCTTCACTCGAATAGCATTGATTCACAGATTGTTTATTTAAGCGATGAATGTTCTTTTTCAAACATACACTCGTGAACAGAACTAACGGCAAACGAACATTGTTTTTGTTGATATATAAATAATTTATTTTTTAATGATGGAATGATTGTGTATTATAGTGGTTCGAATAAAACGGCGTCCAAGTATTGTATAAATTAGTGAAGATAAATCTAGTTTTTTACGAATAAAATTGGTGGTAATAAACGTTCGTTCGCGAGTGTACGCGACCGTGTGTGTACTGTTTCGTCTCATTCCGATTCGATTCGAAAATTTGATCAATAATTTAAAATCTTTTGATAATGCATAAAACTGCAAAAGCATTAAGTTCCGGGTTATATACATATATATATTACCCTCGCTCTTAAAGAACATACTTCAAGATAAATATAATTTTATTTTTATTTAAATAAGTGAAATGTTCAACGAATGAATATTTCCCTATAGAGAGTTTCTGGAACAAATAAGGAAGGTACGAAACAGTACGAGGCCACGCGACCGAAACGGGCGATGGTACGCAACACACGGATAAACCCAACACTAAGAAATGCCCTTTAACATGTACATATCTAGAGTAGACAAAATGGTGTTTCTATATAACTTTAACAATAATTATGTAATTAAATCATTTTCAATGTCAAAATATTACCAAACTACATACTGTCTGTGTAAAATAAATGCAACAATAATGAAATGATTCAGTATTCTTAAATGTTACCAAGGTTGTAAGGAAATATGAGGGTGCGTACTTTTTATGAGAATACAGGATGTTGACTTGTAACGGATATTTATAGTGTTTGGTTTTTTACATCCCTTCTTATCCTACTGACTTGATCCCTTATTTTGTTTTTTGTATCAATGCAAGTGAACTCAACAGAATTTATCTCTTTATAAGGTGATGCATTTTTATGTTGGCCCAGTACTTGGATCTCGAGAATCATAAGAGCCAAAAAGCTAGTTAAATTACCAAAGTAGTAACTACTTGTCATAGGAAGCGATTTTCCGAAATAATAGAAAAAGTACACTTTTGAACAGTGGTTGATTCAGGTCCTTTTTCTGAGCCACTGTAAAAATTTTAATATTATAAATATTTCAATATTCAATTCCTTTGCAAAATATGATTTTTATTTATTTATTTGTGATTATTAATTTTCATTCAAAATTATCTGTATGACATTACATGTCATATAGTATATATTTTGATTTACTTTTAAATATGTAGTTTTTTCAAAAACATGCATAGATCACTAGACATGAGTGAAAATGAAGGAAATTACAATTTTTTTCAATTAATTAATTTCAAAAACAGTAATAGATAAAAATTTACAAATAAAATACTTTGTTTCGGCCACCCACATTTGAGATTATTATTAATTATATATTTAGCTAGCATTTTTAGAAATTATTATTCATTAGTAAATATATCTTACAGTAGGTCACCGAATTCAGACAACAATTAACTAAACAACTTATCATTATGATTGTTTCTATGATATATGAAGTCATCATACTTTGTTTACTTGAGCAAATAAAAATCAAATTAATAGGTTACCTACATAATTAACATTATATAATTTATATTTATCAGTCATATTAATTAAATCAAGCAAACTTGACATCATTATAAAAAGACAAATATATGCTCATTCGATATTCATTCTATTTTTAAAAAAAATCTGTGTTATATTTGAAAAATGGGTGACTAAAAAAATATTTTCACCGAATTCGTAGCTATTACACTGTTTCAAACACCAGTCTTAATCTAGTATCCGTTTGCATTGCTGATGATCTCTACAGTAACCGCGACAAAACTTTCAGCTTACCGGTAAAATTTCGGTACGCTTTCTTTACCATGGCAAAACTGTAATCGTGGTAAAACTGTGATCTCGTTGCGTATCGTTTTCGGAACATAAGTTTCTTCAAAAACAAGGACATTATTTTAATAATATAAACCAAAATATTCTTTAAATAATTTAATTACAAATGTAATTAAAATTGCTGCCAAAAATGGCAATTAGGTAATTTAATCAACTGTATCTTATAGTATCGAGTTTCAAGTACATTGAGCCAAAATGAAAATACAAGCTGAATGCAGTTTATTTTTAATGTGATGATGTTCAAGTCCTGATATTCGTACGGTTTAAGTAAAAAATAGTAGAAATGAAGAACACGTTATACAAACATAACATGTAAATGACAAAGAAGGAGATATATTTACTTGTTATTTTTTTATTTGGAAAACAATAACGTGAACATTACAAGTAGAATAAACTGTATCTATATATCACATTTTTAATAAAAACAACAAATTCTGTCGACTTTACATTTGTATATTTATTTTTTTTCTAGTGCACGCTTTTTTTTTGTAATTAAATTTACAATAAAGCGCCATATGACACGTTCAAGTTTTTGTGTGTAGGTATTTCATTAATTTTAAATAGTTAATAAAAAGTCGATTTCTTTTTTGTGATTCATTTTAAAACCATTATAAACTCTATTTTTTGTTTTCTTTAATGCTTATTTCAATAAAAAGAATAGCCACTTTGAATTCATTATTGCCTAATTCAAATCGAGTTTGTATATATATATATATATATATATATATATATATATATATATATATATATATATATATATATATATATATATATATATACAGAAGATCATGTAATGCTGTGATTACTGAGAAAATGTAAAATATGTAATGAAATTAATGTGAAAAACTAAACGTGTTATATGGTTTTTATAGTAATTTTAACAACTTAAATAATTTTTTGTTTCAGGAATAAAATCAAGTGCAAATTTTAATGCAATTGTTTGTGATTTGTGAAATGCAGTGAATTAAAATAAAATGTTATTCCTTCTAATATTGAAATGGAATTTTATGTGTTCTTTATGATACATGGCATGCAAAACAATCATATAAACTTCATGTTGAAAATTATTATGCATATTAAATTAAAGTAATATGAATACTTTCTGAAGTCAAACTTATACTGCATTTATACATAGAAATTGAATTGTGTAAATGGAAATAAATCATAATTATGTACAAATTTTAATACATTGTTACTATTGCTGTTAAATTTTTAAATAATATTTAATATAAAAGTTTATTGAAATATCAATGTCCAAATTTAATATCTACGTATAATAATTTAATACACAGTTTAAAACCTGAAATTAGAGGTAAGTAGATTTTATTAACAATTAGTAATCATAGTGAAACACATATTCGTATTTTAAATAAGATTTTATATATTCTATCGTTATATTGATATTAACAAGAAAATTTTAATTATAAATTTTTTTAAGTTGTTTCAACTCCTGTAATTCTTTTAAAACAATTTTAAAATTTTCGAGTTTGCAATTGGCTCCTCCACCAAATTTTATTAATTTATTCTTTAATGAAACTTTATAAAAAAGTTGTTGATTATATTAATACGCATTGTTAAATTTTCGTAAATTAAATAGAATCAAATTTTAAAAAAAATCTGAATTCAGAATGATCTGGATTAATTTGTTGGTGAAATTGTGAAAGGTTCTGGATTGCGAAGATGGTCAGGAAATAAATGAATGGATATGATTAAAGGTTTGTTACATAAATGAAAAATATCAAGTGGAAGAATTACATAAGCTTGTATTGTATGTAGATAGAGATTGTGATCGAGAATTCTCTTCACGAGAAATGAAAATAAAAAGTGAACAATCTTTCGAAAATGTTGTGTTTGAAAATGTTAAGATTCTCAATTCATGAGGAATTACTATCGAGAATCTCGAAAAAATTTGCTCTCATACAATATAAAAGAATTGTTTGTACATTTCCGAACATTTCATATATACTATCAGATAAATTTGTTTATAGTATTTATTTAAAAAAATTAATAAATCCTAAATTAGTCTGTATTAATTAATTGTTGTTATATTAATTTACTACTATTATTTGTTTTGCCTATGCAAGAAATTTAATTTCGTATTTCACAAATAAACAAAATAAATAAATAAATTGCATCAGGCATAACCCTGGTAGTTTAATCATAAACCACGGGCAATATCTCCAGCTTCGAGTTTGAACCTTTGAAAAAATATCTTCAAAGTATGTATATTAAATTTGACCAGTGATAAAGATTAGCTAGGAATTATTAGAAAAAAGAAAATATTTTGTTCTCAAAAACAATTTACATTCGATCAAAATGTTCGAGGATTTACTTTCTGGTTATATTTCTGCCCGCCTGATACTTCTATACAATCTGTGAACGATATTTATTCTTTACTCTTTTCAATGAATTTAAACAAATCTCGTGATAAAAAAAAATATATGCGCATGATTTAGTAGAAATCTTAAGTTCATTTGAAAGAAAATTTAACTTAAATGAAAAAAATTGTCATCGAATGTTTCTTAACTTAACTGATACATTAGTAACTTAAGAACATTAATAAATAATTTTTATCATAGATTAAATAGTTTTCGTTGCATTGAAGACACATTGTGCAGAGTGACATAATTTTTTTCGAATTTTTTCATGAAGGAAACAATAGTTGCAATTTTATGGGAATTTAAATAAAGATAACTATGTAAATTTACGCACACTTGTGATGAAAATGTTCGTCATATTTGGTTTGACATATATTTATGAACACACCTCACTCATGAACTGCAATAAAAGCATAGCAGATGAACATTTAAAAGCGATTTTAAAATGGCTACCACAAATCTGGAACCCGAAATTGAAAAATTATTAGGAAACCAAACTAATCAATTCGTTTCATGAAATTTAATTGATTATAATAATAATATATCTTTGTAAACTTTATATTTATTATTGTTTTAATAATAAACATTGTAGTTTCAATTGTTAATAATAATTTTAATAAGTTCATTAGGTGTAGTTTTTAGCTCGGAAAATATTTTGTTTTTATATTTCGTCCAAAACTTTATAGAGCAGAAAATATCAACATAAAAAATTTGAATATAGTATTTCTTATACATATAATAAGCTATGTAGTGAATAGCACGCAAGCAACTTCTCAATCAAAATGTAACCCGTATATGAAAAAGTTTGGCCATGCCTGGTCTATCTATATATCTGCTAACTTTTCCATAAACATTTTACTATTATTCTTAGTCACAAATGACTATTGTAAATGATAAAAACAATTTTACGATGATTCCATTCACCCTAGGAGGTAAGAGATATGAAATGGAATTTGTATGTAGGACATTGGTACCCCGCGACAGCGACAGCCCTCGTAAAATGCAGCAGATATACTCGCATTCGCCGCAGCAGTAATGGAATAAGCCAGCAACTTTATGGCAGTTCATGAGAATACATAAATTTCATGTCGCCGCAGACTCTTTATGAATTTAAAATTAACCAAAATTAGTTTAAGTCACAATGAAGAGAACATGTAATAGTCATTTTCATAAAATATTAAGACTGGGAAATATTTGGAACGGGTACATGTTATCTATTTTATTTATCAACATCGCTGAACAAATTTAAAATGTTCTGTGAAAATTAATTTGTATATTTTGATTGACTGTTATAGGTAAATTGAAAAATGTGAATTAATAGGGTAGCTACAATTTTTTATAACACAAACTAAATTGTCATCATCAGGAGATAAAAAGGCAATATAAATAAATTAATTTCATTTAAGTTATTCACTTAAAAGTATAAGTGTTAAAAGTATGGACAGTTGGCCTGTGGATTTGAGGACCCGGATTTGATTCCCACAGGCGACAAACAATTATCACTACATTAAAACTACCCCTGTGGTTCCCCCATTACTAACATCTTTGGGACCCGTAATTTAAGAGTTGATAATCGCACTAATATCACTTATCGAGATCTGCTACGGTAGAGTGCTACACCCAGTAACGAGTAAAAGGCATGATTATTTTATTTATATTTCGATTTAAAATTTGAAAGAAACATGTATTACTAATTTGAACATTTTATAATTTCATGTTCAAATTTTCAATATTTGTAACAAATATAAATTAACATTTCAGCACATTTTTTTAACGGTTTTTAGCAACATGCATAATAAACATACATAATTCAAATTGATGTATTGATGAAGCGATTTATCCAGTGGTGTGCGGTGATTTCCCGGGTTGGGTGTGCAGTTTTAATATCTTTTTTGGTGGGGGTTAAAAGGAAATTATCATATAATAATTACATAAAATGTTTTTCAAAATCAAACTACATTCATTCTTCTTTTAACATTATTTACAAAATCGTTCGTTTTTAACGGTAAACTTTCTTGATTACAAGCATAATATTTAATATACTTTAATGTAGAAAATAAACTTTTGAAAAGAGAATTGTATATATTAAGTTTGCTAATTTTCTTAATTTCACTCGAAGCATCAAGCAACTCATGATCAAAAGTTTATTTTCAAATCATACAATAATAAAAACGCAGCTAATTTTGGCGACAGAGTATGAGCGATACGTTTTACTAATATTTTATCTCTCTTTCTGTTCAGCCAAACTATTTTACGCTATATGAATGTACGATGTCTCGAGGACCTTTGTGCACGATCGATGAGATCTTCTCATCTATACATGTGGTCTATTTGCTGATTCAGTTTATACATGGCATCATTTTTGATAAATCTTTATTTTTATAAAGCGATTGCAACAGCAATATTACTATATCATTTGATATAAATATTTGTATATTTACAATTGCACAATAATATTAAATGAAACAAAAACTGTTGTGTCGAGTTAGATCGATAAATGTATTTTTAAAATTTTACATCAACTGGCAACACTGAAACGCTATCATGTTTATTCGAAATTTTCAAACAGAGTATTTTGACGAATGTTGAATATTGAGTGAAAAATGATAAAAAAAATTGTATTCTTCTCTACCCGACTACTTTGGAATCCGACGGTAGTTAGAACGTATTGATTACCAACATAGTCATTACACTATCATGTGTGTTTAAACTATATTATGTAGGTAGTACTGATTATCTCTAAAGCACTCATATAGGTTGTTCACCCGAAAACAAACCCCCTAGTTCATTTCCTATTTTATCGATTTGTTTTTTACGAATCGGTTTCGTCAACGGAAATGAAATTAAATGCACACAAAAGCGGAAAAGAAAAAAAATCGAGATGAATAGAAACAATATAAATGACGACGCTAAATCGAGAGGCTACAGGGACTAGAATTGAACGACGGGCGCATCTGTCACAGTGGATAAATGCGTGTAACGCTCGGATCTGATGGTGAAAAAGTTGCGTTACTATTCTACGAGAGACGAGATAAGAGACGAGAGAAAGAGAGAGAGAGAGATTATATTCACGGTGGCCTGACCTTGTCCACTGCATTGCTAAACTGCATTGTATTCGCTGTTTTTTTTGTTACAGTTTTTTATTATTTCTTTTTGTGGTACCTACTGCTATAATTATTTAAATTTCTAGCAGTTTCATTCAATGCGGTAAAGTACCTAGTGTTTTCACAGCTAATCTAATTTATTTCCATATGGGAATTTGTTCATTACATGCAAGACAATTAGGTTTTATTTACACAATATTACCTTGCGAATTTTAATTATCATTTTTATTTATTTTCTATATTTATTTACTTTATAAATTAACTAAACAAGAAATAAATATAAACAAATGTTAGAAATAAAATTTAATATTTATCGTTTAACTTAATTTGACCCAAAATTTTATTTATTTTGTAACACATAATCATAATGCAATTCACCCTCAATTATTTTGGAATTCAATTAACCGTGTTTTAATAATTATCTACTTTAAAATTAAAAGATATTTTCCTCATAATGTTGTTTCGAAAATAAATCAAGAAATTTGAAAAAAAAACAATATGTATTGAATTGTATCTGGGCAATGTTTGAAATTCTAACATTTAATCAAGTTTAATACAATAATGGGAATAGAAATCTTTAGAAATGATTCTGTAGCTCTTTATTGTTACCCATATTATTAATATTTCAGATAAAAACTCATCTTTTCAATATACATATATCATAAATTTGTTGCAATCTGTTTAAAATACAACAATATAGAAAACTATAAACAACAAGTTCAAGCCAGTTGTTCATTTTACTAAAATATAAAAATATTGGCTGGTAGCACAAGCTCTGTTTTTGCTTGTTTTAAGAGCAATGTATTTGGGTGTTTTAGCTATCTCTAACATGTTAAAACCGTGCTCTTAGAACACCCAAAAACAGAGCTTGTGCTACCAGCCATTGTTATTTAAGATGGTTATCAAAATATCACTAGCAGGGATTATTTACTTATCAGTTGTTTTACAATATTGTTATATTTTTGGTGGTTGCCGATATGGTTGTTTCATAATTTTACTAAGAATCGTAATCTTAAAGGTTAAAATTTTTTAAGGATCACTGTAATCAGAAATATTCGAAATACTTATACAACTTTATACGGTAATCGCAATGCACAGTTTCATTTATGCAGTGTACAATATTAATTCAGTGAATCCATGTTTCTATTCTTTAAATAATTAAATGGGGAATTGAAAACCATAATACAAGAAATGGTTGTCCAATGAATACAACTTACATCTAGCAAACAAGAGTTTGTGTAATCAATTCTCACTGATTTCACATACGAGCATATCAAAAAATATGATTGTATCTAACTGGTTCTAATTCCACTATAAACTGTAGTTGGATTTAAGTTCCTGTTGTGCATAGTAAAAAATAATACAAACAATCGGAACTCAATGAAAACAACCTGCATCTACCAGACAAAAGGTTGCGTGTTCAAATCACTCTGACTTCAACATAAATATACAAAATACGACTGTATCCAAATTATTCGGATTCCACTATAAGCTGTAGTCTTCCTGTACTGCAATAGATATCAAGTTCCTGTTTTGCAGACGAAAACTAACAAAATAAAAATCAGAAATAATAATGTATTAATTGATAATTAAAATAACTAATTCAATTTATGAAGCTGATATATCCTCCGAGTAATTATATTCATGAAAAATGTTATTGATATTAGTGTGTTGATTTATTCGATTTAATTACGGGGTAAATCGATTAATAGCAATTATTCTGGTTCGCTCTGTTGCGCGGTGGCCCAGTAAATCATGTCTCCACGGCGGCTGCAGCTGCAGAGTTTCGCACCTTATTAGTTCACGCCGCTGACGCTCCTACCGCTACCGACGACGGCTTTGCACCTGGTGAACTGTGACTCGTAAGCCGTGAGATGTTCGTTCACATATATGCCGCATCTCTGAGCAGGTGTATTTATTAAGTCATTCATTGACTACTAACGCTTGTCTTTAATCTTAATAATTTAATCGAGATTAGGTCAGTTATTTTAACTATAATTAGCAATTAACAAAATTTTAAAAAAATAATCAGTTTTTTTACATATTTGTGTTTTTAATGCCTTCAACATATATATTTTAACTCACTCACATTTATTATATTCCAAAAAATTTCTACTTCTTTATATCTTCTGTCTTCGTCCAACATACAAGTAATTTTGAAGTTATTGTTTTTTTTTTAAATTTATGTATCGGACCAACTACTCAGGTCATATGCCGATGCGTCTTTTGTATGGCTGCCACTGGCAGGATCCAAACCCACGACCTTATGGTCGTCAACCCGCGCGGTCATTACGCGGGACAAGTTATTGTTTTATTCACGTCGTTATCTACAGGTTGGTAAGTATATTTTAAATGCACATCTAATTTATTATTTGTTTTGTAAGTAATGAATATTTTATTTAGGTAAAAATGATTGTTAAATACAGCCTAGTTCAAAACATGGATTAGGTTGACAAAAATCAGTGACATTAAAAACACGTTGAATGACAGAATCATCAAATCGTACCTTCGATGATGTTTATTTTTGTTTCTAAAATTCATACATATTTTAATCATTTGGAACGAAAGATATTTAAAATTCATTTGTATGATATTCTAAATGATAGAATACGAATAGATCATGGATTATGAATCAGAAATCCATGAACCCCCAAGAGGTACATAAAGCTTATATAGGAGGTGCGTTAATGTTCTATAGGGGCTACGTAAATTATTTTTTATAATATACCTACTTGGTTTTAAGTAATAAGTCATAATTTTCTGTACTAATTTGAAATAACAAATTTTACATTACCAATTTATTTGCTTAACAGTGAGGTTAAGAGGTACATTGATTGAAAAGGGTTTAGAACTACTAAAATAGATGAATTATGTTTTATACCCAAAATTCTTTAATAATGACGTCATAAAACTGTAGATTATTTTCAATTTAGATAAAGTTTAAATACATTAAAATTATAAATAGTTTTGTGGCTCCCTTTCAATAACGTCTTTGAGAATATATGAATTTAAGATTGGCAATCGCGCATATCACTTATTACGATCTGTTACGGCAGAAAACCACACCCAATTATTAGTAAAATAGCATTCTTATATTTGTTTTATTTGTAGTCCGTCAAAAAATGTATAAAACAAAACTTCAAGGTATGCCATGTTTAATTCATAAATGTATTATGTATTTGAATTTCGATATCTTGAGACATAAAGTCATAAAAATGCAGTTATCTGTAACATCACAAAATATACAGTTAAATAAATTCCGTAGTGAATTCTGTCAAGTTATATCGAGTGCATTTTATTTACATGAAATTTATCACGTTTGCGTTGTTAACGCTGCGCTGTGGAGTTCTCGCGTATCGCATTACCACACTGCCGCCGCCGACTCCACCGACGCCATCTCTCCAAGCAATTATTCTCGACTGCTATCTTGGTTAGAAGCAGCGTCAGCTTCACTCAAATCCATGATTCCTGTTCCGAGTAATTGAATTTAAATCACTCTTGCATCAGTTTTTATTTGCGTTTTCATGGTCTCGCCTCATAGTTTTCTATTTTTTGTGCGGAACTTTTGTAAAAGATAGTATGTTACAACTTCCAACTATCTTTTATGTTGTTTGTCAGAAAACTAAAAATTTTGAATGCAACTAGAATTTTTTTAATGAATTTTAAATTGAATACATACATAACATCACGAGATATATTTCAGCAAATGAGGTTAGTACTCGTAACTCGTAAGTAATTAATTCCACAATTAATTTTCATCTACATTTCTATTCAGGAATACTTCTATCCACATTCATAATTAATTTCAACAAAGTTGTTTATTTCCTCCACTCGGAATTATTCGCATACATAATAGAACTTCAATCAAATTGTTTGTTCCTAGATTGTCTATTTATCCTCTCATCTTTAATTTCACCAACATACACTTGTTTCACAAATGTTTCATTCAACATACATTCCATTTGCGTAAACTATTTCAAAATGATACACGCCCCCACAATAATTTCGTTAAATTTGTCTATTAATATTATAAGTTTTGTCTAGTTTAAGCGAAGATTTAGCTCTTTCAATTCTCGAGATTCTACAAATATCCGTAAATCTAAATGTTGCCACTGACAGATAGTTACATAAATGTGTTTAAAGAAACAGTCCCATTTTACTATTAACATTAGCAGAAGAAATACTAATTCATCTATTTTAAAACACCATTAATAAAGCGATATTTCATAGTAAATTGTTTTGATAATTTGCTCAGTTGAGAAATTGAAATTAAAACAAAATACTTGTGAAGTTAATTGCATAATCATTTCTTATTTAATGGTTCGTCGGTTACGAGAAACAGATTAACTCGTAACATTTACGACTCTTTTAACCCATAATTTCTTTCACATTTATCCTCTGGGTGCTATTCTTGTAGCTAGTGGTTGAATTCTTTACTAACCGACTTAATTAATGTTGGCATTTGGTGAACATGTGCTTCCTAGAATATGGCCATGGATTTTTTATGTTACCCTTTGAATGAATGCCATATAAATTACACTTCTACTTAAATATTAATGATATAGGACATCAATGGCAATTAATAAAAGAAAACAAGATAAATATTAGGTTTTCTTATCCTTCATTCTAATATTAGATTTTAGAATTGGCAAATTCATAATTTGTATGCAACTTATATTCAGCGCATCCCGCTTTATATTCTTCAAACATTAGTGTAGTTTCTGAATATACTTATAAATACAAGTTTCCTTTGATAAAGCCTAAATACATTCAAAAGGTTAAGCTACGTTTGCTACACTTGTTTCGGGGCTTGTACATTTGTTTATACAAATATACAAGTTCTACATAAAATTAATACATTTTGTCAAATTTGACCTTTACTGATGTTTATACTTTTCATACATTTTGTATATCGTTATGTTATCATATACAGGGTGATCAATTGATGTGTGCTGCCATGGCTATCTCTAGAATTACAAGAACTAAGTAGTATGTTAAATTAGACAATTTCTATGTTACAAAAAAATAAATTCCTAGTAGTGGTTTTTAAAATACGAGATACAACTTTCTTATTTTAAATGGGAATATAAATTATTAATATTTTTTTTTCTGAATTCAATAATATAAACATAATCCTAACATGACAAAATAACTGAGAAAAATGAAAATTGGAGTTATATGTATTTTATTTATATTTGACTGAAATAATAGTACTTTGGATAGAAAACCATTGAAAATATTATTCTAGATGACATATACACTTTTTCATAAGTAAAGTTATTCGTTTTAGTTTTAAATACATAACAAGTATCGACAAACAATGAAAAAATGTTGTCAAGAATAATATGTTCAATCGTTTTCTATCCAAAGTACGCTTGTTTAAGTCAGATATAAATAAAATGCACGTACATATATAACTTGCATTTTTCTGAGTTATTTTGTTATATTAGGTATATATATTCTCATTTAAAATAAGAATGTTATATCCCGTACTTGGGGTTATAGATAGCTAAAACACCCAAAAACACTGCACTTAAAACAGGCAAAAATAGAGCTTGTTGTACCAGCCATTACCTTTAGTTTAAGTGGAAATCAACTTTCTTATTTTAAATGTAACTTCCAGTATATTTTTGTATTTTTCTTTTAATTTTACGTAAATTTTTGAATATGCCACAAGTCAAATTTTGAGTAAAAAATAAACAAAAAATTCAAAATAAAACAACAAAAGTTGGCTGTGGCTTTATTTAAAACAATTAAAATGCGTAACTATAATTTTTCTAAAAGTAAATAAGTGCATATTTTATTAACTTATGGGGAATGTAAAAAGACAAGAAACTAGAGGAAGGGTTCCACGTAGGGATGAAGATGCAAATGCAGGTATTTGTTGAAGTAAATCAAACCTTTTCTCTATTTTCTGTTCTAACTTATACAATTCAATTGTTTAAAATAAAGTTTAGCCAACTTTTATTGCTTTAATTAGATTTTTACTATTATTCTTTATTGAAAAATTTGACTTGTAATACATTATTGTATTCAGAATTGGAAGTAAAATTGCAAAATAAAAATTCCAGGAAAGTTGCTGCTACTTCCGGTTAAATCGAAAATGATACGTTCATCATTTGCAGATAAAAATAATACCACATATGTTAAGTTTGCGCATATTAATTTAAAATTAGTTACCTTTCTAAATAAAGAAGTAAATAGGGATACCCCGCTTTATATGAACATCCGGTATATCAACCTATCTACCTTAAGAGGGCACATGACAGTATTATGAAATATAATTTGAAACACAGCTTGTTAACTTCTTTCTATTCAAAGAGAACTTTTAATTAAATTGTTTGAAACGAGAATCAAATATTTATACAGTTAATTTAAATATTTACATTTTATTTTATAAAAGTTTTTTCTACCTATGTTTTGAGTCAATAGCCTGAATAATATTTTACATTTTGCCGGAAATAACAGAATAAATAAAAAATGTTTATGCAACATTAGTTATTAAATACGCTTCTACGGTTATACGGTTTCCTGTTTACATTTTTAATAATTAAATAATATTTTCTTTGTATTAAAGAGTAAACTCAAATGCTTTTAGATTTTGTTAGGGGTAAATTTAGTGAAAGCAAGTTAAGTCCGCAGTTAAGCTAACTAGATGTTAGAAGATCCTCGAGTTATCTTTCCGTTTCAAATTTCAACAGTGCTATCAAACACATTTTATAGTTTAGACTTTTGATGGCATTAATTAATTATCTTATTGTTGTCAGGAGTCATTAGAATATTAACTGTTAATTGTTGGTATTACAAATATATAAACCAACGTTTTTATAGGTCAAGTTCGACCTGTTGCTAATTTTGGCGAAATCAAATTTTCCTCAATATTCAAAATTATGTACTACTTACTTGACGAGCTTAAGAATCCATCTATCACCGATTTATTCATAATATCGTAAATTTCTGTCATACCAATAATCATATTCTATTTGCTGTGGTTCGTCGTTGATTCGTACAGTGGTGTTTCATCCGGACTGATTTGTAACCAAGGGGATGATTCAGTACAGGTGAGAACTTTCTAATTATTTATTTATTACTTACAGTTTTTATGCTATTTTAAATACACTACACTCACATTACCTTAAATCAAACAACAAAATAAAGTTGACAAATTAATAAATAAAGGTGGATTACTTGAAACTGAATCTGTATTAGTAAAATTAGTAATGGAAAGCAAGCAAAGTACAATACAATAAAATATAAAAAAATCTGATGTGGACACCACATGACTTCCTTGTACGCGTATTAACTATAGATATTTTTTTAATTGCACATATTTGACATTAAATCTTTTATTTTTTGTTCTAATCCATAGCAAACTTAATTTTTGTTTTAAATCAAAAAATATATAATATTTAAATTTAGATATCTCGTTTATGCAAAAAGCTAATTTAAAAATTCTTAATGTGCTAGACGCAGAATTTAATTCTCTAAAACTTTTATTTGCAGCATTTATTTCTAAAATTTTCAAGGAAAACTTTCAGCAGCTTCATGTAATGTGCCACTTCCGGTTAGTCTATTTTAACCAAAATCTGTAATGTTATTTCCATTGATATAGTAGTCTTATATACCAAATTTAGAAAGTTTTAAATTATATTTGAATATAGTTTTTCATGAAAATCTATTATAGGCTTCAAGTAAAGTACCACTTCCGGTAGTTGTATAACGAGCCAAAAAGGGAGGTGCACAACTAGATGTTATAACAGTCCTAAATATAAAGTTTCAATTTTCTATGGCTTACCGTTTTTGAGTTATGTACGTACGTACAGACGGCACGACGAAATTAGTCAAAATGGATTCAGGGGGGGGCCAAAATACCTATTTCCGTTGAAATCTGAGAACCGAAAATTTTCGCGATTACAATACTTCGTACAAGGAAGTTATATGTGATGTTTTATTAATTGACAAAAAATTGAATATATATTATTTTGTAAGAAATAGATAGAAAGTGCAAATAAAAGAATTAGTACATGATATATAATAAGAGCTGTCCGAACACCTGGCTCGATTCTTGACATAATTCGACAGTTATGAATAATTTGAGTTGCGCGATCGATGTCCATGGCCCCCGCCATCATTATCCGCCACTGTACGGCTCTGCCTCCATGCAGCGGTGGCGGCCAACTGGGCCAAACGATATTTTGTGGCTTTTGTGCCGCAAAAATGCCCCGAAAATATGCGGAGAATAACAACGATCAATCTGTGATTATATTCGGACGTTTTTTGATGTCGCAGCTTGTTGTTCACTTTGAAAATGAAAAATGTCAAAATTCAAACGTTAAATTCACATTTATTGCTGTCAGAAAGAAACTGCCCTGTTAACAAAATATGACAAGAGAATCGTCCGCTTTGATTTCTTTTTTAACGATAACATATCAACGATTACAATATAATGGGAACTGAACATACGCGCGTGAATCATGAAAGGAAATGACTGAAGGATAATGATTTAAATCCGCATTTATCAAATGCTCAACACTCCAAACACTCATTAGTACAAGTTTATGAGGAATATAATAATTAGATTTCAAAATACCAATAATTTCGTTTATATGACAGGTGGTACAAAATACAACTAATGACTGTATTCACAATAATTCGTTAACATTATAGCTGAAGATTAAATACAAATGAAAAGTACATAAAATGTACAATTAATATTTATGTAAAAAGTCAAAATTTAATACTAAATACTTTGAAATTTTGATTTTTCACGTGTGTTAATTTGTAATTGTACATTTCATGTAACTTTTTGTATTTGTTCTTCAGCTCCTGAAGATGACTCAGGTATATACCGAAATCGGTTGAGCTTGAATTGAAAAAAATTTTTACTGAAATAAAAATAAAATTCCATACATATCCAAAAAATGATTTATCATCAAATTATCAATTTAATAATAGAGCTAAAATTGCTTGTAAATATAAAAATGATCTAAAATTTAATTATTTTTAAAGCACTTTTAATGTGATTCGTGTGGCAGGACTGATTTTCTCTTTGTATATAGGGCGCTGTCAGCAAATTGCTTCATTTTTCAAAATTGAATAAATCGTTACACTCATTAAATAGTTTTATGATTAAGAGGATAAATATTTCACGTTTTATTTGACATTGTAACGTTTTATTTTAAGAAATTCTCATAAATTTTAAACGAAAGTATTGCTATTTTATTAAAATTTTGGCTGTAAAATCACTTCACATTTTTTGCATTTTTTTAAAGTTCCATATCAAACTTATTTAAAAAAAGCATATATTTTGAAAGTTTTATATCTTATTTTAGAGATATCAAAAATTACTGTTAAAAGGTAAAACGTTACCAACAGACGTTAAGTCGCAGACATTAAAACATTTATGCAAGTGTGTCGCTCTTGGAAATGTGAAGCCCAAAATATACACTTGCTTGTTAGTGCCTAGAGCCGGAATTTATTCCTCTATACTGTAATTAGAATTAAATTCTTGATGTGTAAAATTGTAAATATATATATATATATATATATATATACTGTGTGTCTCAAAGCAAAAGCTGCAATAGTGTAAGCGGATTAAATATACTTTATGCTCATGATACACACATAATTTTTTTGCGATTGCATCTTTAAATTATTAAAAAACGTATTGAAAATAAATTCTTTCTATTTTGTTTGTATCCCTGGTAACTATTGAAATAAGCGCGCATTTAATATCTTTTTCGCGCGTTGCCATTGGAAACGCGCACATTTAACATCTTCTTCAACATCGACAAAGATATTTTTCGATTGTTCCACAGAAAACGTCAACTTTACGATGATAAATGAGAGCGTAATTGTCAACTTTTCATAGCAATCGTAGAAAAATAAATGAATTTAGGTGCTTTTACTCCGGTTTATAGATAATAAAGAATGCACTTATTATACATGGCTGAATTCAGAATAGCACGTAAAACCCAAATTTTGAAAAATATACAAAGTGTTCCATTTAAAATAATAAATTTGGGGTCAATTTCGGTTACACCGGAAATAGAATATTTTCACTTTTTATGTAGTTTGACGTGCTTTTTGCTGTAGTTTCTAAATCTGTAATATGAATGTAATTGCCTGTTTTTGGGGACACCCAGTGTTTCTCGTATATATAAAAATAAATAAATTTGCTGCATGGTGTTCTGTACAGTGTGAAGCAGATTAATATTTTTCTGCGTTAGTAACTTACATGGGAGAGCACTTCCCTAAATTTAATTATTCGCGAAATATGTGTTTTCATTATTGTCCAAAATTCCTGAAATTCTGAAATGTATTAGCAACGGATGTGCTGGCGTCAGCATATAAATCCAGTGTTCTCTAATGTGTAATATCACTACAATCTTATAATAACAGTAATTCCTTCACAAGCTACGTTCTCCGGTAGCGACACTAGCGGCGAACATTGCCCGTGCCACTGTTACGGAAAATAGGCAGTTTGTTACAGTTAATGAAGTTTCTTAATGTCGGACGTTCTTCATCAGCTCGGCTTCGGCGTCGGCAGCAGAGACGCCGTGACGTCACGCCGCCGCACTTACAGCACATCAGCGCCAGCACTGCGAGCCGTGCAGCACGATGGCCCTCCAGAGTCGAACGAGAAGGAAGTTTCAACAGGATTCTGTGAGGTAAATCTACACTTTTACTCATACATTATGATTTAATACTAGTGATGACACTTCCAATGTGGGTATCTATATTTTATAGCAGGAGTGTCAAACAGGCGGCCCTGAAAATAATTTCGTGTCGCCCGAGACGCTTCGAGGAAATACAAAAAAGCTAATAACCTAATAAAAATAAATTACAATAAAAAATATTCATTATTAGATTCATAAAAAGGATTAAATTTCACCATAATTATTTTTTATTTTAATCAATTAAAAAGGTTTTAAATAGTTATTATTGTATTAAGGGCGCAAAATTAGTATTTTTTGGGCGTAACTGACTTATTGATTTTTAATGGTTATTAAATATTTATTTCATAACAATATAAAACATTAAAAGAAATATTAAAATTAAAGTTGCTAAGTACGAGAATTCTATATTACTGCGCATAGCATAAGCATTTAAGAAATTATATTAAATATGGCCGGTTTTAAAAAAGACATTAAATTCACAGTAAATACAATTTATTTATTTAAATGACAGTCAATGACAGTATTGCTATATATGCCATAACATAAATAAAATTGATTTATTAATTTAACTTTTATTCAGTCTTTTATAAAATCGGGCATTAATCGTGTAATATGCTAAATTTTATACATTTTTGTAAGACGCCTCCCGTTTTACTTAATTGTTTCACAGGTAGTAAGATAGCAGAAAAAGGTAAGTAAATAATAATAAAATTTTCACTTTTTTAAGCGTTAACGACAGATCCTGCCATCTCTAGATAAAATTCTCGATAACTAGCAGCGAAGTAAATAAAAAAATAATAATATCTGCAACGCATTTTAAAGAAAGATAGTGAAAATTTGTACCTTTTTTATTTAATTCATTTTTCTCATAATCTATTTGTTTAGGAATTATTTAAAACATAAATTGACCAAAAGCATTTTTTGTTAAATTAATTGGTCACATTGGCAGCTTTTAAATAAATAAATATAAATATTTATATCATCACGCTTTTTACCCATAATAATTATTATTATTCTCATCAGTCTGATTTATTTCTTTATAATAATGCAGATCTCGCATTGACATCAATTTCAACAACAAATAAAATGCTTTATAAGAAATTTAATACCTTAGAGTGCAGGAATGCATTGCATATAATATCCGCGATTCACGTATGTGAAATCTAATATAAACAGTGTTACATGAAAAAAAAGTAATCATAAATATTAGATCTCGTATATGATATATATCTACAAGCAGGTGCATTCTGCACTGCATGAACCTATCAACAATCTATTCAATCTAAAGAAATATTTGCCTGTGAACATGAGCTTTACATAAAGCAGGGCCTGACTAGCCATTCAAATATTTGAATATTGATGCATACTTCAAAACAGCATAAATATTTAATACACATATTTAATGGGATATAGCGTGATGTTATGTATGTATATTTTTTTTTTTTTAAAGTAATAAAGGACAGTTATATTAGTTACGATATAGCTATTAACATACCTAAGAATGTTATGAGTATCATTACATCATTTAGTGAATTAGTGATGTTTTGCTTTTTATAATTACTAGTATTCAGTGCGTAGATATTTTTGGTTTATATTATTTTGATTCGTTTTAAACATTATATAATTTTTTTTATAATCTAAAGGTTTTTTTAATAAGCCAAATTTTATAGTTGGTAATTGGATTTCAGGCTTTAGCAAAAAAATAAGAAATTTTAAACAATTTAAATTTAATTTTTTTGTTATTATTATTATTTGGCCTTACACCCGAGAAAATAGAAAGGCCTTAGGATTAATAAGTAAGTATTATTATTTGACGACGTTTCGGCACAATATTTAGACCATTTTCAAATAATAAAAATGCATATAAAATACCTTTAAAGTTACATAGTACAATTATAATCGAAAAAACTTAAATTTAAAAGTCAAAAAATTTAAGGATTAAACATTATTGTTATTTTTTGTGACTTTAAAAGTTTTTTTGATTATAATTGTATCATGTAACTTTAAAGTAAATTTATATGCATTTTTATTGCTTATAAATGGCCAAAATACTTTGCCGAAATATCGCCAAATAAAAATAATAATAATAAAAAAATTTAACTTATTTAAAATGTCTCTTTTTTTCTCTAAAGTCTAATATCCAATAAATAATTATAAAATTATATAATTTAGTTATTGTTGAGTAAATGTTTTTAATTACTTTTCATCATTGAGTAAATCTTTCGAGGTGGCAGCGTCTACGCTATTCTTGATAATTCATTTAAACAAATAAAGTCTCTCGTAAGTCAGTTACCTATAGGTATCAAGTACAAGATGCCTGTTACAGTACCGCAAGAGTTTCAGTTTTGTCGGACAACTTCCCGACCACTGTTTCTCTCTGATCAATCCGGATCTGGATAAGGTGTACAAAAAGAGAACGATAAGTGATTCAAGTTACGATGCGAAGATGATGTAATACCTCACTGCTTACTACATCGGATGTGGATCGCGTCTTTCATCTCGCCAGCACAGAATTGACTACAGCACTAACATAAAACAGAGGCGCTGTCTTGCCTTGTTTATTTTTATCTCTTGCCAAGTACAGGTTATGTTTAAACAGTCAATTGGGTGCTTCACAAAATATATCAATATTGGATGTTACGATTCGGATGTACAAACAAAAAAAAAACGAAACAACGTATTGATAACAAAAATAATGCACTACACTATACTGGAAAACTTCAGGGTTTACTCTACTGTGCAATGAATGATTGTGCAGTTGTTTAAATTCTTGTACTTTTTGGCAAATATGTTTAGTAACTCGATATATAAATATAAATGAAAGTACCTATAATGACAGTGCACATATATAAACATTTTATAATTAATGTAGACATTAAAAATAATTTTAATCTGTTTAGCTACCGATTAAAAAAAACTGAAAAAAGTTATTCGTGTCATGATTTAAAATTTCATCATTATTTTTTTTTTGTATAAATAATAATATCGTTGTGGTGTGGTTCTGAATTTAAATGAAACAATTTATTTTTATATAACAACAAAGACAAAATTAATTGTCATCCAACACTTGGTGAAACAAGGTTTAATAACAAATATAAAGTAAACACTTGGCTATGTTTCACAAAATTCAGCCTCCAAGTCACCTTATGAGGGCATCGTCAGAGGCTGGCCAGCACAGTTAGTAATTGCTATTGCGTAGCTTTCCCTTTTTTCGGTAGATGGCATGACCAGTTCCACAGAACTTCTCATGTCATCTTACCAGTTTGTTAGAGATCTTATTCTCTGCTGGCACAGTTCTTCGTCACCAGCTTCTTCACATGAACTTTGTTCTAGGTGAAGAAGTGAGTTATACCATACTGATGAGCTCTAATAAGAGCGAAACGCGTCTATGGTTACTAACTGTGCTGGCCAGCCTCTGACGATGCCCTCATAAGGTGACTTGCAGGCTGAATTTTGTGAAACATAGCCAAGTGTTTACTTTATATTTTTTAATTTATTTTTAGATTGTATTATTTTCGTTGAGTCCGTGAAAGGTTCAGCTGATATTGTATACACCGAAAATAAACTGGAAGTATTTTTAACAAGACTTTAAGAAAATAAGAGATAAATATAAAATACATGTAATTAGTATTTTAAGTACGGCACTAACTAGCAGCTAATAGAAACATTGTATTAGTGCCACTACTATCTCGACTTCATTATCTGAATTTCTAATTGAACCTTACTGCCTTTTCAAACTGACATAACGCTACTTTATATCTAATTACAAAAAAACTAAGCCAGCAACTGTTATTAATAATTGACTTCATTTCAACATATCCTAATTACTTAATTGTATTCAGTAGTAATGTACTGTCTTTGACTTGTTACAGAGGCTTAAAATTATAAAAGGTTAGGTTAGGCATGGCAGTGGGGGATAAAAGGGTGTCGTGCTTAATGTTAAAATATTAAATATTTTTATTAATATATTGATTTAATAGCTAATTAATAATTATGACTTAATTTGTACAATTAGTAGCTATAACTATGACTTTATTTACCTAGTTTTTTTATATGAAGAATCAATAAAGTGCCGTAAATAAATAACGTCCTTTTTTATAATTGACCCATACATACGTCGCATGTATACTTTTGGGGGTAAATATTTATTTCAGTTATTTGGCTTCACATTATATTAATAACATGACTAGTACTGGAGCAAACTGAAATATTATTCCAGTTTTTGAAATTACGATAAATATTATTTCGGTTTGTGATATTACTAAAATTACTGTTTTGGTTCCTGAAAATTATTGAGATATCTTTGTTTCGGTTTATCCAAAAATTTAATACTAACATATTTTATAAAAATTTTAGTTTTATTTGCAAAAAGGTCGATAAAATTAGTTGAATTTAGCAGCGAAAATGATTTTGAAACGTAACGCATTTTCTTGATTTTTATTCATACCATAATTTCATGCCCTGATTGGTGAGCTGAAATAAGGTCTTTATTTTCTTCTACAAACCGGGAGTTTTTCTTATCAGTAAACATAGGGTATATCATTGCCATAGTTACAGTTAAAAAGTTTGACAGCAATACATTAGAGCGTTTATTTTAAAAGTAAACATAGGGAAAATAATATTTTCAGCAATGCATTGAAGTGTAATAGTCTGTAGTCAAAAAGAAATTTTTCTTCTTCAATATTTCAAAAACTTGAAAAGATAATGAAAATCTGAAAACACCAGTGATTTTCTGCCGTGAAAATACATAAGTATGCAAATTTTCACAATACATTTCGCACGGATACATTTTTTATTACAAAATAACGAAAAATGGCCAAAAATCGTAAAAATCTTAAGGCTAACCCCTTAAGAAATCTTCAAAAAACGGCCATTTCCAATTTTTCTTCTGCAAATTTGCATACCTATGTATTTTTACCCGAGGAATTCATGGGTGTTTTCAGATTTTCATTATCTTTTCAACTTTTTGAAATATCGACAAAAAAAAATTCAAAAAAAATTTAAAAATTGAAAATTTTTCAAAATACCGGTACAAGTTAAGTAGCGCACAAGAAATACACTCGTTCAAACCGCATTTCAATATCTCTTTTAGTTTTTGAGTGATGGCGTCTCAAAGTTGAGCTTTAATAAAAGTGAAAAATCGCTGTAAAACATATGATCAGAATTCATAGTTCCCAGGTACAATTCCTGACGGTATCTAAATTTTTCTCTTTATTATTCAATTAAATAAAAATCTTTATATAATTTATTTTCAATGCGTAGCGTAAAAATTAGTCGTGTCAACGTCAACCATATAAAAATTAGTCCATAGTCAATTCTGTTGTTTGTAGCAATTATATTATTATTTATTCATCTACGCTTATTTCGTTTTACTGTATATTTATTATTATTAATGTTGTATTCGACGAAGGTGAGACATAGAAGAGTTTTTTAGCATTTAAAAGTAACTTACTGTTTGCATTTAACAATACATATTAAATATGTATATCATCACGCTATTTCCCATCAAATGTAGTTGCAAAAACTCTTACAATATTAAATGAACAATTATTCATTTAGATTCATTTCTGCATGAACACCACTTTTGTTTCTGCCACATTTATAATTCGTTGCATGTAAGCTTGTTTATTCTTTTTACTCGGAATATTTCGTTTACGCAATAAACTTTTAATCATATTCCTCCATTTATTCGTACTAGAGATTATCGGTTATTAAAACCAGGGATTTAAAATTGTTTTTTGACTTGAAATTTAATAATGTATATTTTGTACCAATTTTAGTTATTTTAATTTGGTTTTGTATTTTCATAAATAAATTGAAAAATGTAGAGATTTGTACAGATGAAGTCATACAATAATGAGCTACTTCAGTTAGGTAAAAACGTAGTGAAAAGCACATTTTAGCTCCGATTTGAGAACTGCCGATTATCGTTACGAGTATTGAGATTCAAATAAACAATTTAGAGTTCCATGGTCGTTGATATTCTCTATATAAGTTACAATACAAGTAGTGCCACATACATGTTACAAAAAAATCCGATACTGCAGCTTGATCAAAGCTGGCAAAGTTTACACTAGCCACAAATCAAAGACAAGCGTATGGAACTAGTAAGGCAACGTAGTGTCTGGGATGGCATCTCGTACGTGATTCGATAGTTGGCTGTTGATTTTTAGAATTATTTATCACAGAGTCCGGAAGTTCCAGACGCGGACCTTGCGCTTGCCAACTGAATGAAAATACCGCAGTAAAGAACGAGAAAACGGCAGCTTGCAACCAGCCAAGCTGACAGAATGGCATAGAAAAAATGTCGAGACATCCTCTGGGATTAAATTGGCTTTGATATCTGAAGCATGGAATTTATTTCAGATATCTATGTAATGGATGTCGGTAATATGATATTTTCTTCAAGCAGAACGTCTTTTATTGAAAATAAAATATTAACGCAACAAATTTTTTAACGGCCAATTTAAAATAGGTAAAATAGTAAAGATTATTTTTATTGAAACTGCACTTTAAGTCTTTAGAGGCATTATTTAATGTTATTCAGTATTTAGTGAAATAAATTTTTATGGAATTATTACTACCCTGACTTGTTTAGAAAAAAATATTTAAATAAAAGTTGTTGTGAATTAAATTCTACATCTAAATCAATTACAATTTGTATATAACATAACATGAAAATATTTACTAGAAATCGTAAACCAATGGGTACAACTTATGTCTCTCAAAGAAGAGTTATATGTGTATAAAAAATTCGACTGTTACTAAGTGGTTCTAATTTTTAAAAGCCTCCTGTATTGTAATTGAGATTCAAGTCATATTCGCGTTTGACAAATTGCAATATGACATCTGGTGATAACATTTAGTACTAAATATTGGTATTTTTCTACTGAGAAATGTATACAATTTATTGTGTTTTTAGTCGGTAAATTTTGCATTTGATTTTTTTTATCCCATCGGATAAAAATTACACTTTTCTGTTGTATTTTCAATCCGTAAAATTTATTATTCTAGTACATAACAATAGTCGTTGCTAGACAACAAGAATCGCAATTCAGGCATTTCTTACGTTATACAGAGTATTTCACTAAATTAGTCAAGATGATTAAGGAAACAGATTAATCGGAATTCCAAAAGTAAAAATAAAGTCTAATTCAAAACAACTTAGATTAACTCAAAGATATGTTGAATGACGCAGATCAGTAAATCATGTCAGTGGTAACCAAGTCTTTGATTAAGATAGTCTTATAGTTTATTTATTTTTCTTTCTGTATTAACTAATATCCACGCCCATTTTAAACTATTTGCTACGAAAGTTGTTTAAACTATTTATTATATAAATACATAATTTTTATGAAAATATCCTTAATAAATTTTAAAAAATCATTGCTGCTAAATTAATACAATTAATGATAAATTGTTGAAAGTTAACCTTTAAACTTGATTTAAAATTAATAAATGCAAATTGAATATTTGATAGTAATGTCTTTAAATGGAATATGATAAAAATAATAATAACAATAAACAATGGTGGAGGAGGTCTTTAACACAAAAAATTGAAAAAGGTGTCATTAAAAATGTACGTATCTTTATCGTTCTTAAATGATTTTCTACTACAATAATAACATGAGTTTATTGTTTCTTGAAAGAAACTCTCAGTTATCATATGATTTTCCATTCATTTAAATAAACAGAATGGTGGCAATTCTGGCAATGTTCGAATCATCAGCATAAAAGACGAGCTAACACGACACGCTGCTTCACATTCACATTCACATTCACACGGCCGTAGTAGCAAGTGCCCCTTGTGTCTGAGGATAAAGAATGAATAAAAAAGCTGTTTCATCAATTGCAATGCTCTCCAAATTTATGGCTTTCCGGTGCAGTAAATGTAAAATGGAATGTCACATAAAAAGCAGCCAGTTACGTTTGTTCTGCGCTGCTTTCAAATGAAACAATACCAGGTTTATTTGATCGCTTAGTTTTATAACTTCTTTTCTACATGAAATGTATTTTTTACTTAATGTATACGTAAATAAAACTTTTCAACGGTGACCGAACAAATATCACATCCAATCGAGGAAATATACTTTTATTTATTTCGAACTGTGTATTTGAGAATTTCGATTTCCACAGCTGACAATTTTCACTACATTAAAATTACGTCTCTGGCTCTCGCTCTATTAACATCTTTGTAGGATTTCAATTCATCTTTCTCATTTGATAGTTTGACAATTAATATGCGGAAAACGGAATACTCGTAGTTTTCTGTAAGCATAAGCAATACGCAATTTTGTGATTTTGTGTTTAAAATTATTGCCCGCTGATAATGACGTTTATCGAAAAGTGCCAGCTATTAAAAATAAAAACTTAGATTTGTAGTTTAATCACCAAATCACTATTATAAACAAATTTAATTTTGTCAAAATAATTACGGCAATCAAATGGCGAGTTTGTCACTATAATGGCCAGCTGCACCACCAAATGTTATATTTTTAACTTTGTTTAAATTAATAAAAGTAAAATGAAGTTACCTATTACATGGAATAATTGATATTGTTTTCAAATATGTCGTTTACAGTTTAAAATTGATTTTTTTGCGGTGTAACTGACAATTAATTAGTCTTCTAGTTACAAAATACTAGGGAAAGTAACATTACTCATGGTTTTAAAATCACGGTTTTAACATGTTAGAGATAGCTAAAACAACCAAAAAACACTGCTCTTAAAACAGGCAAAAACGGAGTTTACGGTACCAGCTATTGTTTTTATGTTGTGAATAAAAGGATAAAGATGATTTTCGAATTCGGGTTCAAAACAGCGGTTATATTGACGTTTATGATGGATTGCGAGACATTAGTCACAGAGAATGTAGTCCCATGTGTGAAAGTACGATATGCCGGAGTCAGGAAACTTGTTCCCAGATATTTGAAGTTTTCCCTGAAGCACGCCGGAAGCGCTGTTTTCATATATCCGGCCTCGGTGCCACGATTCTTGACTCAACCCGCTCAGATAAAAATGCGCTACGAGATGCTCTCGTTGGCTGCCCGCTTTCTGCATTTTCCGTCACGATTCATCACGAAGTACTATTCGTGACTTGGATACATTTTTAAGACCTTTTGACAAGATACTTTTTTAGTCAATTTTTCATATCCATTTTCTGATTATAATCATAGGCGACAATTCTGGGTGGAGTAGTTTTTGTCTCCCCTCCTCTTTCCCAAAAACATACAAAGAGGTTCCCTAAATAATACGACTATATGCTTACAATACAAGTAGTTCATAAATAAATAAAATAAATATATCATCACGCCTTTTACTCATCACTGGGTATGGCACTCTGCCTAAGCAGATCTCGGTAAGTGATATATTTTTTCGCGTGAAGTGCGGTTACCAGCCGTCAAATCACGGCCTCCAAAGATATTAGTGGTGGAGGAGCCACAGGGGTAGATTTTTTAAATTGGTGAAAATTGTTTGTCGGCTGTGGGGATCGAACCATGGTTCTCAAGATCCACAGGCCGACTCGATACCACTGAGTCACCTACCCCATATAATACTAACAATGTTTTTTTCTTAAATTTCTGCTAGTATTATTGCTATTTCATTTTGCAATATTTAACTTTATATTATTGGAATTTTAAGCGAAATATTAGGCTCGTTGTATTGCTGTATGAGGTCTGATGCACCAGTAGTAAGTTTATCGTTATAAACCATATAAATTCGCGACAAAATATTGACAGTTTTAATATTAAAAATAATATTTTAAAATATTGTTGCCAGAAATGATCAAATTTATTAAATTACTGTTCACTATTCAACTTGTATCTTGTGTCAGATGCTTCAAATCATATTTGAGAAGTACAATGAACCAGAGCAGGTTGAATACAGTAGCCATTTAGAAACAAATCGGAAAATCTCGTCTTCATTAAATCTTGACGAGATTTCCAGTTAATTTATATCCCGAGCTGACATAAAAAAAACAAATACTTGCTATTAAACGCCAAAAATTTAACTTTTCTTATTGTTCTAATTCTAAATTAATAGTCATTATTAATTTCTGAAGGACACTATTTAATTTATCTTGACTTTTTCATAGTTAACTAAGAAGTGGAAAATATTATTTAAACGAAACTGCTACTAGCTCCATAAATAGATTTCAAAATAGAACATTGATGAACCTGGTATAAATTGGTGTCAATAGGATGAAAATTGCTGTCACGTCCAAATAATAAAGTGTAGGATTATATGAATGTAAATTTAGACGAGCATGTATATATGGGGATGAAGTGAATGTTACGTAACAAGGTATGTAGAAATAGTTGCAGGATGAATCTAATGAATAAAAGTTCAATAAACATTTCCAAGGATCGTAATTCTCCATTGGATGGAACATATCATGATGTTTTATATATTCAATTGAACCGAGAAATCAAACAATGAACATCATTAATAATTATGATATCATTTACCGAGTATATTTATAGACAACCAAACTTACATATATGTAATGTTAATAAAATAAGATTTTATTCTGAAAATAAATAAATATATCATCGCGCCTTTTACACATTACTGGCTGTGGCACTTTGACGTAGTAGATCTCGGTAAGTGATTATATTGCTTCGCGTGAAGTGCGGTTACCAGCCGTCAAAACACGTCCACAAAGTTGTTAGTGGAGGGGGAACCACAGAGGTAGATTTAAATTGTTTGTTTCCTGTGGGAATCGAAACTGGGTTAACAAAAAATGTACCATAATACATAATAATCTCAAGCGTTCAATAATAGAATTGAGATGTCGCTACTAACCAATGTAAATAAACTGTTAGTCACATTTAATTACCAATATATGTAAAATTTACTAATATGTTTTTCTTTTTTGTTGATTATTAATATTGCGTTGTTAACTTGTATTTTCCAACTAAAGTTAAATTCATTATATAAATGAACTATTCAATTTGTTTTTACTGGTAAATTAGAAGATGGCATTTATGGCGTTAGTGAAAATGTCACTGATGATATCTGGGCCAGATTTTAGTAAATTTAGTGAAAATAACATTAGAAAGTCTCATTTAACATAGAACAGTATGTTTTAAATGAAAAAGATTCGCCACATTCCATCATAATTAAATTAATTAATTCTGCAGCACGCGAAAGCCGACAATAGCTTTCTCATTGCCCCAGCAACGTGTCGGTTGGTGGCAACGGCGGCGACGCCAGACGTCGCAAAGTCTAACCAATGCAAATATGTTCGGTTGGCAGCGTTTTGCAGCTATAAAGCACTCGAAATTAACCGACGGATCGCGTAACAAACCGCAGCGGGACAATGAAAGAATGGACTCTGCAGCAGCATCAGAGAGGTTGTGTAGTTTGCTTCATTCCGTAGCGTTTCGTCCGGTTATAAGCTGTCTCATTTATAACTAGTTGGAGATTCAGAGGTTGTCTTATTATTTATTTACAACTTATTATTTATGTTTGAATTCAATTAATTTATTTTCCAGTTTGATTCTTGATACTAGCATAATTTGACTTGCACAGTATTTCGTATGGACTGTTTTTGTAATTTAAATATTCTTTCAGCAAAAACTAAATATCCCCATAATATTATCCCATACAACAACGTTGAATAAATAGTAGCAAAATAGAGATTTCTTGCTACATCTCCGGACACTGAATTTATAATTTTTCGCAACATGAAATTGTTTTTATATGTTATGTTTGCAATATAATTTATATGTTCGTCTCACAGTAACACAGATGTTATTATGAAAAGTATCGATTTTAGCATTATTGAACAGTAATTTATTTGATATAAACAAATTTAAGGCTTCGGATAGTGTACAGTTTATGACAGTATTTATGTTAAATGGCTTGGAACTGTGATTTATGAAAATAGTATCATCAGCGTATAATATTGCTGCTATATTATTTATGGAATAAGATACATCATTAATGTAAATTATAAAAAGTATACGGCCAAGTATTGAGCCTTGTAGAACGCCATAACAAACCTCATTTAGATCAAATTTAACATAATTGATATTTAAAATTGAAATTTGAAACCTATTAGAAAGGTAATTTTCAATTAAATTAATTTCATAACCCCTTATACAATAATATTCTAATTTGTGCAATAAAATATTATGGTTGACTCAATCGAATGTTTTAGTTAAATCACAGAATGTCGCAGAGGCATGTTCACCATTTTCCATCTCATCCATGACCAGACTCACCGTACCGCAGTTTGATAATTCATATATATTTAGCTTGAGTAGGATTCGAACCGTGAATTCTCAAATTACAATATTGTAACCTAACCAACTAATTATACGAAATAAATTAAATTAGTTGTATGATTTAGATGCAGAATTTAATTCTCTACAGCTTTTATTTGACGAGATTTTTATTCTATAATTATTAAAGAAGCAAAGCTTACGAATATATTCATGTACTCGTATGTACCACTTTTCCATTAACATTATTATTTCTTGAAATACAAGTATTATGGTTAAATTGAACATAAATATCCTGTCAAAACAATACATCATCCTATTGTGTATATCCATCCAGCAATTTCCTCTACAATAAGTTGATTTTGAACTAGTGAAATCAAATTATTATTAGATAATTATGTTTATGTCATTGATTAATTCTAGTGCAAAACAGCCGCAATCCGATAGCGTACAACACTATGGTAGTATATTATACGATAAAACAAATAATCGGGAACAACAGACGCAAGTGGAATAGTGGACAATGGGCAATGCGTCCCGCCGCAGTGAGGACATTTCCGGGAAATTAGTGGTTGCCGGACACTGTAAAACTCACGGCTATTTATACAGGTTGTAAGCGGATTACTGCTTCGCCAACGCCTGTAATCTGCTAGGATATAAGACCAGGAATTAATACACTCATCCACTATTAGATAGCTAGGTTTCAACAGACTTTTCGCTTTTATACTACGTGAACAAGTTAATTACATAAAATGTGAGTATATGTGATCGCTGGCAGGAATTGCGTTTATGCCATGTAATATATAATTTGTTCTTTAATCATATTATTAATTACAACTAGACAGAATCTAAAGAACCCACATAAAAGAAGTTCAAAGCAAAGTACGATATAATTTACTTAGCTAGTTTATCTTAATAGAGTACAGTTTTTCAAAAGTTAATTGGAAAAGGAATAATCACAAGAGAAGTATGACCCAAATCCTAAGACTTCCGTAAATTAGTTTTCCATGTAACTAGAAACAACTATCAGGGAAATTTTTAAACTCGAAAATGAAATAAGAAATAAAATTATTAAATATATTATCATAATTTTTACCAATTACTTAGGTATGGCACCCTGCCGTAGCAGATCTTAGCCTTTGATATATACGAGATATACGCGTGAAGTGCGGTTACCAGCTGTTAGTGGAAATGGAGCTACAGGGGTAATTTTAATGTGGTGAAAAGTTTGTCGGCTGCAAAAATAAAATTCCGGTTCTCAAATCTGCGGTCCAACAGCTATCTACTAGAGCTGTGATTTTGATTAAATCGCTATGTATCACGTCGTAAATTCCGTGATCTTGATCTTATTTAAAAGTGTATGTCAAGAGTGTATGTCGTGAGCGAGCGAGCTTAATTATAATTTTATCTGGAAAGAGAAAATTTAATAATGTATATATTTGGTAAATTAAACTATTTTTTGTGAATTTCATAAGAAATTAAATTAGCTTCTCTAAATGGAAATATCCTGTATACAAATAATAAATATTTAAATCAATAGCGTCAAATAAATAATGAACTAAATTACAAAAATTTTAACGATTCAACTTTATGAAACTTATACAACACATATATAAACACAGCGAGTTATGCAACAAGATGGCGGATGCGAGTTAATAAGCTTATGAACGTAATTATGGATACGAACCGCTGAAAACACGATTAAAATTTTAACTTCTTTTATACTAGCGACCCTAAATGTGAAAAGAGATTTCATTCTCTTGTTGTAAGCTGTTTGTTATTAGAAAAACAAATATTTAAAAAATAATAATGAAGGCCTGAATAATCTTATGAAAATAATAATTTAATAAATATTTTTTTGCAAGATAAAATACAATACATATTCTATACAGCTTTAAATATAAACGTTGTCTCACGAAGAGAAATTACTTATCTCATTAATTATTTGAAGAAAAATGTGTATTTTTTTCGATAACCATTGAAAAAATATATTTTTAAAGATGAGAGAATCTGACAGTATTCCTTTTGACATTAAAGAATCAGCCAAAGACATTGTTTCATCTCTTGCCGAAAATATCAAGAAAAAAATATAAATTGGCATATAAAAAATATGAAAAATAGTGCATCGAGAAGAAAGTATAGAATAATAAAACCGAAAAGGTATTTCTAACGTAATTTCAACATTAGTCTAAAACACAAAAGCCGTCCTCCTTGTCTTCCTAATATTCTATAGGGTGTTTCTATACCTCTGCACGAAACTTTAATGACATATATAATTTGATATACTGATTATGGAACAAAATAATTTGTTTGAAATTCCTAAAAATTAGGGTATTTCATTCCAAGCGAACATTTTTAGCGTCACTGGTTTCATTCGGAATTTTGAGCCGTTTCTCCATACACTAAGGGCATATCCACTAATTCACTATTGCTATACATTTTTCTCATATTTGTCCCACAACAATTTACCCTTTCAATACCGTAGGTATACAGAAGCATTAATATTTTTTAAAACGCATTAGTGTGTTAATAAATTATTTATCTCACAAAACATGTACGATAAGTGGTATTTATCGCATGGTCGTAGATAATAGTTATTTCTGTAACAAATACAAAAAGACTTATTATTATTAGTTGCATACAAAGCTTTATGTTCGATTGCTTTGGAGGTGATTTGTTTTCTTAAAATATGTTAATATGAATAATTTAGTTCTACTCGTATCTCAAAATATGCCTACATCAAACTATCATAGTTGTTAAAAATTAGAGTGTAAACATAGTGTTCATAGCATCTCAAAACTTTAGTAGAACCCCAAAAGAGGTAAAAAAAAATACAATAAATGCAAAGAAATGATTTAATTAACTAGGTATAATATTAATTTTTAATTTTATTTTTTGTCATTGTTTCGGGTCCATAAAATAGCACTATATTGAATTAGTACAATAAAATATCAAAATTGTAAATAGCCAAAAATAAAAGTCAAAACAATTATTATCGAACATAGAGCTTTGTACACGAATCGTACGTAATCGAATTTTATAGAACTTATTTATCTCCCCAGTGGATAGAACCGAAATAAAACTAGTGTATCACGCAAAAGACCGTGCGTTCAAATCTATTTTTACTATAATTCAAGTAAGTTTAAATCTACTTTTTACAAAAATTAACCAAATAACATAAGAAATGTTGATTAATTTACAGACATTTTTATTCCATACAACATTCGTTTAAATCATTTATCACTTAGATAATTTGGAAAGAGATTAGGGCATAAAAACTGATTTCCCATGTTTTCTTTTCATGTAAAAAATTAAAAAGAAACTTGTTAAAGTTACTTCATAAATAACGTTTAATTTCACTAAAATTACACAGTAACATCACGTAGCAATGCAAACTGCCAAGGAAAAAATATCCCTGTTCTGGTTCTACACTGGACCTCTTTATCCACCGCTGCGGGAGATATTGACCCGTTCGTTGCCCGAACACAACAAATCACAATTTGGATTGCGATTACACGTAGAGTTACACAAATCGTGATAACACCCAACCACACGCGACATCGTCTCATAGTCTTGTCTCTCTCCAACACAAATGCTATATCTTTTGCCATCTCTCTCCATGTAGATCATGCTCCATTCAGTTAATTGAGCTGTTAGCTAATAACCATATCCTTGTTTTGTTCGTGTTTATGCATTTAAAAAATAATACTGCTCTGCAATGGTATAATTATTATGGTTCTTTAATTAGTCATAATATTAATTTGATATTGCATATGTATAATTAGTTTTCTGGCCTTTGATATAATTTCACATTATGAAATTTACATGAGCTACGTTATTAGTACAAATATTATTAATTTGAAGCTATTGAAAGCACATACGTTTTGACGTAAAACAGGAGGTTTGCTATATCCATGGTTACGAATCAAGGTATCAAAGCGTTTATTTTAAACCGAAACATATGTTGTCAAGTTAACATTTGTGTTAAATAGTGTCGCATTTTTATTCACGATTTGCTACCTATAAATAATATATTCAAATATTATTAATTTGAATCTATTGAAAGCACATACGTTTTGACGTAAAACAGGAGGTTTGCTATATCCATGGTTACGAATCAAGGTATCAAAGCGTTTATTTTAAACCGAAACATAGGTTGTCAAGTTAACATTTGTGTTAAATAGTGTCGCATTTTTATTCACGATTTGCTACCTATATAAATAATATATGCAGTTGAAGACAGTGTTCAAATATTAAAAAAATGTGATTATTGGACATTCCGTATGAGATAAATATAATTTTATGATTGTTGTACGTGTTGTTCTATACTATAATTATTTTTTTCCAATCAATAATAAACTTATTACCCATATGTTAACACTTTTCCAAACATTTGTGTACTGCCAACATTTTAAATTTAGAAGAATTAAAAATTCAGATTTAAAACATTTCTGAAGGGATTTTTGAAAATTTGTTATAATTATTATTTACTAGTATTTCTTATAATCATTGAATATAATATTTCAAACAAAATATTTTATTTCCTACATATATTTATTATTAAAATGAGCACTCTGATATATTGTTGTAAAATTCGTAACCATGATTATATAAAAATTCCATATTTCCATTTAAAGTAAACTCTTGGTATATAACATGGCCTGAAGTATTGTAGTGGAAAATTAATCATAACTGAACCGTATTACTAAAATACAAAATTGAATTAAAAATAAAATAAACTAGAGATCGTCAAAACAAGTGAAGTAAAATACTTATACTCCATTTGGTCTAAAATACAGAGAAAACATTTCACGGCCTGTGATTGGTACAAAGGTTTAAACTGACCCAATGTATAACTTGTGAGTCTTATGCCACTAAATTCTAGCATACTTTATATTATTGTAACATTATAATCTTAATAATACCGAAATAAAACAAACCTTTGTACTTCTCATATACTAATATTTAAACTTAAAATGTTGTTGCATAAATCTGTTTCGCAAAACTCCACGTAGCACTGAAATCGGTATGGTTATATTTGAAATTATAATATTCAGATATTTTAATTTGGATCTTTTTCTTTCTATACAAATTTAGAAACAATTTAAATTTAGTTGAAATAAATTAAAATAAATCGAATGATGCAAGCAATGTCAATTTTTTAATATGACATGTAACTTCACTTTGCTTTTATTTATCTAATGGACAGTTTCACCGACAAAAGTTATATTTAAAACTAGATTTAAATAAATAAAAGCAAATCGAATATTTGACAGCAATGTCAATTATTCCATATCATATGTACCTTCGCTTTGCTTTTATTTCTTTAAACTATGTTTAAAATTTAAGTTTTGGTGATGCAGCTTACTCATTAGTGTGTAATAAAATTGATATTTGTTTCTGAGACTAGATTAAACTGATGCAGTACACGAAATAGTAATCATACAACAAATCTGTGGATTGTGGTCATGAAGTAGGTACACAGAGAGACCGGTCACTGTAGTGTAACTATAGCGATTGCGGTTTTCTCCCTGGGCCATCCATCACAATGTGTCCAGCTGAATTGGTTTCGGAACACACAAATGGTGTCCGGAACTTCTATCTGTACATCTCATTCGATAACCTCGTTTATTTCAATACAGACTGGCCGCATGTGCCGGTAATAACGGTCCCACCAAATTGCCAATATCACACGAAGTTCAATCCGTTTGTTGCAATCAAATCCGCGTTTTTATCTTGCTTGAGAGGCAAGAAATCTTTCTCAATTCATACAGTTTCACATTAAGTTAAATTGAAAATAATAGAACGTTTATTTCATGACTAGCTTTATTAGCAAAACAATAAAGCAGACCATTGAAGAATTTTATCATAACTATTAATTTATTTATCTACAACTATTATATAATACCATTATTATGTATCTAACTTTACATACAAAAAGCTGCTTATATTATACTAATGTAATATGCAATAACAATCAAATATTTTCACATGTTTCAAGCACGCGGTTTTTCTTTTGTTATGGTTATGTTTACTATTTTTGTTTCGTGTACTTTTACAGTAAAATATGGTATTTGACTCGCATACGCAGCAAAAAGTTTGAGATAAATTAGCTAATATTATTTTAGTTAATTTGTAATTTACGTTGCAATTGCCTGGTCGGATTGAATTTAAGCTTGTATCTCGGATTGGATATCGGATTAGATTCCGAATCAGATGTCGGATTAAATTTCGGATCGGACGACGGATTAAATTTATAGTTATTAAGATTATATATAATACGTTATGAATGATAATACCCGCGCTCTGGTTGTTATGGAGTTGTTTATATAGTTCGTATCATAGTAATAAACAACAAATAATGTTCAAGTGAAAAATAAAATATATTTTTTTTAATATTATATATATATATATATCTATATATATATATATATATATATATATATATATATATATATATATATATATATATATATATATTCTGCATAATTTATTAAAATAATAGCAATAGTATGTATACGGTTAATGGAAAATAAATTATTTTCCTGAATAACAACCCACAATTTGACGAACAGTGCTTATTAATTTATTATTATCAATATTATCATTTACTACTTTTATCGCTAAGCATTCTCATTAATGTAATATAAAAAGAGATATTTTATTTTCATAGTCATGTAGGTATGTAGACAGTGTTTCATGAAAAATATGTCACAGGTCATTAACATGGAAAATAAATGTCGTTTTTATAATTTAATAAAAATGGGATCTGAGCAATAATTGCTAACGTGTAGTTTCAGTGTTGCACACTGAAAAAGTGTCAAATAATGCAATAAAATAAATTAAGAAAGAATAAAAAATGATTTCGTGTTTGTATTTAGCAACTACATTGTTACGGCGCTGTGTCAATCTGTTAAAATCATGTCATATTCTATAAATATGAAATTGATTCAATAATTTTAGAAATTAATGTACTTTTACTATCTACATCTAAACTATCGTGTTGAAAAATTATTCTAGTGAAAAAATATTTAAATAATCTCTGTTTTTACAATGAAGGACGTGGATACATTTAGTAATAATTTATAGGTATTTTGTAGTCCTAATACTAAAATGAAATTCTTGGAAATTAAGATTACAAATATATCATAAATTTAAAATCGTCCAGTTCGAACTGAACGACTAGACATAAAATACTATTATTATAAAATTACCAGGAGAATAATAAACTATAAAGCCTAACAAGAAATTACGAATAATAATGAATTATAACTTAATTTTGAAAATATAACAAAACAAGAATTCGAATTATGAAAATTAGCTTGATGTAGTGTCATTTGTGGCAAATAATTTCATCTACACATTGCTTGGTTGTGTAGCACTTGATGTAATACTTAATGTCCTTATTTGCTCTAGTCGAATGTGTGATAGTGAATAGATGAATAAATTGTGTAGATTAAAATATATTCAAAACATGAAAATAATAGAAATAGTGAAAAATCTTAATTATAACAAAAACCAATTCTGAATTGTTTCACTTTGTTCCTGTTGCTTTGTATTTCATGGTCTTGTATATGACGTAGGCCACCCTTAAACTTATATAAAAAATATGACTCATTGGTCCAGATTCCTCTATGAGCTGTAAGATTCCAGTATTATAATTGGGATTATTATTTTTTTTAACAGAGTTTAAATGTCGTTCTCATGATTTTTAAGAACTTTGCCATAGCCATAGAAGTATCTCTAAGCATAAGCTTTAAAAAACCATTTTCGTATTGCGATCATCCAAAGAATAAATAAGCCATTTCTTTTCATTTCACGCGCGTATTTTGTGTATATACATCTGGTCTCGTCGAAGGATGCTTACACAAAGAAGCGGCTTTACTCGGCGAGGGTAGAGAGATTTCCCTCTAGTGGCGGTCGCTGAAACCGATGATTAATGGCGATAATAGTAAGTGATGGATCGCGTGATAAGGTGATCCCAAACTTGGCTATTAAGCGTACGTAAACACGACCTTAGGATACCTATATCCTCTCCTATCTCGAGACTCAACATCTCACATTGGCAGAGTGTGATATGGACACTGGGTATAAACATTCCCCAACTATTTTATAGGAAGTTTGATTTAGGTCGAACAGACCTCTTTAATATTGATCATTTATTCATGTGTATTTATAGAAACAAAGTATAGTTTTTGAAAAATATAATTTTGCTTTATAGTTCTGATTTATTTCATTAAAATATCAACGTTTCGGTTGATGAAATGAAGCGTTAAGTTTCCGGACACTAGAGTAATTCCAAAAACAATTCAAATTAAATTTCTTGAACAAAGCGTTTATTTATTAAATCTTAATTTATTGTAACTTAATTACTTATTTTCGATACTTGTTCATATATTTCTCAACATGACGAAAGCGTGCGTGCAAGTATATCGAAAATCAATATCGTAATGCAATAAATCAGAACTATACAAAAGTTTATTTTAAAAAAAAACAATGAGTTCCACATTATTTAAAGTATAATTCAATTAAAAAGCTTGTATCCACGACCATGTATAAAAGTGAGACCTAGATGGATCTTTTCAGTTTTGTAAAATGACTGTTTAATAACAAGATTTCATTAGTCACGAATTGCCTAGCAACGAGTGATGTATTCCAATTATTACTTTTTTATAATAAAATAGTTATATCAAACTGTAAAATACTTCTTCATTCTTTCATAACATCAAACAGATAATTATAAATGTTAAATCTAACTTAACTTCAATAAATATCAAAAATTTTTTTTTTCTTCTTTTAATAGGTCCTTTCGCCATATTTTTTTTATGAAACTTCATGGACAGTGACATCGTGGTATTGAAATTTCTGGATAAGATTGTTGTGTTTAATTGTTATGTGCTTACACTATATTTACATTTACTTATGTTAAAAATTTGATATTTTATCTAAAATAAAATACTCCATTTTTTAACTTGCATTTTCTCAGTTATTTTGTTATATTATAATATGATATGATTATATCGTTGATTTAAAAAAAAACTCAGTTGAATAATCTAACCCATTTAAAATAAGAAAGTTGTGTATATTTTGAAAACCACTGGTAGAAAGAATTTTTATTTTCAATGTAATAGTAAAATATAAATTGTTATCTAATTTATCCAATCTCGTTGCTCTTATAGTTCTCGGGATAGAATAACATTTACAATGAACACCCTGTATGAAAGAGGAGTTTTGTATGCAGTTTATGACATCACACGTACTTTTAGTGGCTGTCAAATAGGTTGTTTCATTGAAAACATATTTCATCGTAGATTTTATAGAGATGCAACGTCTTTTTCCATGAATAATTTCCTTTTTATGATCTTATATTCCTGGAAGCTTTCAGTGTCGTTTTGTAACTAAAAAAACTATTTATGGTTGTAGTAATATTAAGTAACTCAACTATTACATCAAAGCGATCTTCACAAATGTATTGGGATTTTAAAATAAGAATACGCTCATAGTGGCGAAAATTGAGACTACAATAAAGGTCAACTTTTCTACTAACTCAGTAACTAAGTACTTGAAAAATAAATAACAACGAATGATTATCATTTCAAATTTTAATTCCTGCTGATTTAAGTCCTCTTTCACCTCTTTAATTAATGTTGATTTTGGTCTTCTTCTTCTCCTACTTCCTCCCGGACTTATAGTCAACTGATTTTCCTATTACTTGCTTTATTGGAAGTATAGCAACTGTCTTTGATTTTCCCTTCTTGAAACCACATTGATAATGTCCAATAATGGTTTTGTTGCTTCTGTCAATATTTTGTATGCAGCGTTCAGTAGTGTAATGCCTCTGTAATTTTGGCATAGTTGTTGATCATCTTTTTCGTATATTATTACGATTTGTCCTGCTTCCCATTCCTTTGACATTTTTTCCTCTATCCTTATTTCAATAAATATCGAATTCGAATCTAGTGATTTATGTGACATGGGGTCGAATAAATTTTGATGTTTTTTAACTGTAAAGTCTGAAGAATATACTTGAAATAAAACTATTTAAAATCGTGAATTTATTTTTGGTACAATTTTTTTCATATATCTCTTTTTACCTCATACCGTATATAGTTAATAATTTAGTAATTTTCGTGCAAATTATGTAGTTATAAAATAGAATTTAATAAGAAATCTAAATTGATATTTTGATGATGTAAATTCTTAGATTATAACTTACCAAATTGTAATATCGTTTTAAATTGGGTTTTTCTAAAAATAACAATCTTAAATAATACCTGACGTTGAAAATACTTTCAAATTGTAATAAAAGGATATTTTAAAATATTTAAGATTATACTTTTGAAATGAGTTTTAACGTGAGCAGTATAGTAGTACAAATCTAAACAAAATACGAAGTTTACATCAGTTTCTTTTATTAGGTAAATTTATGCGATATAGGACAAATAGAATGAAAGACACGTAATACAATGACTAACTGTAATATTCGTTCACATATTACAATAAAGATCACGTTGTTTTTCAATATACTATTATGCACTGTTTACCATTGTTTCCGTCAATATTTACTTCATTTTTGTTTATCAAATTATGTATGATGACGTTACATCATTCGATTTGTTGTATGATGAAAAATAAGTGTCAGACTCTCAGAATGAAGACTATTAAACATAATCCTATTTGATTATGCTGCACTTAATCTGCTCTTAAGATTTTATTAATTATTATAACCATTGGTTTGGCTGTGTGGAACATATATCGAATGTAGGATTAGTGAACCAGGTGTACATATATTGGAGAAACTGCGAGTGAGAGAGTATATGGGCGATTAGGAACAAATTGATAAACATAATTGAAATTTTTGCTGCTTGAACGAAAAATTACTTGAATATGCTAAAGTAGTGTGCCACTTATAGGAATGTTTGTCAAAGATTGACTGCAGAATGAATCTAATGAATAAATTTTCAGTGAATGTTTGTACGAGTAAGTATATATCTAAGGCGATGTCACATTTGTATAATTCTGTTCGATGTACGATGAAACCGCGCTATATACGATGTAAAACTTTACCAGTCAAATTTTAACTTTAAAGTCAAATGAAGATCGTATCTTTAGATATAACCTGTATGTTAACAAAAATAATTTTGTTAATTGTTTCCTTGTATTTATTGTCTGAAATTTAAGATTTCTAATCTATTTATATTTATTTCCTTAAAGATTATTTGAATTTTTGATATGAATTTGTATGGTTATTTACATAAACCTAAAATTTTATCATCAGTTTCTAAATTTTTTAAATAAAAGAAATAAGCAAAATATATAAAATATGAATAAAATGGAAAAGCAAAAATATAACTTTAATTAAATTATAAAGTAGTTGGCTCAGTGATATCCAGTTGATCTGTGGATTTGAGAATCCGGGTTCGATTCCCACAGCCGACTAACAATTTTCACCATATAAAACTACCCTAGTGACTAACACTTTACTAACATCTTTGGGGGTCGTGATTTTACGGCTGGTGACCATTTTATTTTATTTATTAAACAACTATCTCAACTGCAAGTAATACCTGTGAACGTAGGTAAGTAGTAATTCAAGGCATTGGCGTGAAACCAACAGAAAGCGGTTAATATGATTCTGTGCGATTGAAATAGAAGCGGTTCTATTCATCGTACGCGGTGTGGTTTTATCGTACATACATCGAACGGAAATCATCATATGATATGAATATGAATTTGTGATTATAGATTTCTTAAATATTACTAGACTATTTTTTTGAATATTTAATACATTTCTACATTTGATTAACATTTAAAGAGAAACTCATTTCTCATGTAAACACTATATTTAGATTGGCACATCAATAAAATTGAGCTCAAATATTAAAAATCTGTTATATTATGTCTACCCTCCTAGTCTATCTTTGTTCATAATCTGTTCGTTGACGGGAATGTCCAATTTCTCTGCATTAATTTTGAGTTAGTTGTGCAAGGATTCTGCCCCAGTTCTATATCCTCCACGGATGCGGATTAGACCACGAGGCCCATAAATTAGTCTCAGATGTCAAGCCAATCCCTCGTTGAGGATTTTTTAATGGCCAAGTAAATTATCTTGGACTACATCCGATGAACGAGAGCAAAGGAGAAGAGAAACTCTTAGTCGTAGTATTCTTTTGTATATGATTCGAACAACGGAATGAACATTATTTTCGAATGGGCTTGAATTCGTTATCAGCTAAAGTTATTTGCGTTTGAAAGGAGAAAGACTATTGTTTTATTTGTGACATTGTTTTAACTTGTGATGGAATTAAAATTACTTTCGCAGGTTGTAATTTTCTTGTCTGAGAAATTTTAAATATTAAAAAGATCTGAGTGAATAGAAAAACTACCATTGTAGACTGACATTCATGTTGGAAAACTTTGTACTTAGGACTTTATTAAATCAACTTCTCATTTTGCAAACTTTATCGAAATGACAATGCTGTAAATATTGCAATTGTTCGACTATGTTATAATAAATTTATTCATTGATATATTGTACTGGATGTGTTATGAAAAGCGGGTCATATGCATTTCACATGAATTGATTCGGAAATTATTTTAGCCAAAAATGCTTCAAATAAAAGTTATCGAACTTAAAATTCTGCATCTAAATCAATAAATTAATTACCTATATTTTGTAACAACAAAAATTAAATATGAAAATTTATAAAAAATTATAATTTAGCCAGAAATTAATACAAAGTAACATACAAATGCGCGACTTAATTCTGTAAAACATTTTGAACACTGAAGTTTTGCATTGTTTAAATTAATTTCCAAAATATTTGCCGGAAACTTAATGAATTTGTTTGTTATTTTGTTGTGGCTAACTACTAAATTATAATTTTGTAAATTTTCATACTTAATTTCTGCTGTTACAAAACATGAAACGAAATTAGTTTATTGATTTAGATGCAGAATTTTAAGCCCCACAACTTTTGTGTAACATTTTTATTTAAAATAATTTGGAAAGTAATGCGCACGGAAAAACAAATGTCCCATGTGACCCGCTTTTCGTGACACACCCGTTATATACATGGTGTTAAAAAAGGGTAAAAAAAATCAAAGTATATACATTTCGATGTGCTGATTCACAATCAAAAGAATTTTTTTTTGCAAAATTCGTAAACTTATGGACATGCTTCTAGAAGAGTACATTTCTAGTGCCACTGGTTATTCAACACCAGTTACGTGGTTACAAAATACATTATTATTTTTATAAAAATTTCGGGTCGACCAGTGGCACTAGAAATGTACTCTTCTAGAAGCATGTCCATAATTTTGCGAATTTTTAAAATATTCTTTTTAATTGTGAATCAGCACATCAAAATGCATATACTTTGAAATTTTACTCTTACTATATTTGAACTCTAGGAATATCTATCATGACATAAACAATACCATATTTAAAATATACTGTATTAATTAATTATTATTTAGATTCTGAAGATCCCAAGTTTAAGTCGCATTCAAGTTAAAATTATATGAATTACCACACCGCGGCTTGAATCCGAATTCTGTACTGTAACTGAAATTAAATTTGTGTAATAGAGAATAGTATAAACTAAAATAAACTGTGTTAGTAACTATGAAAATTGAGGTGAACATGTTATAATTAGACCAACACAATTATATTTGTAATGGAATTGTTTTTGTACATATAGAAAAACAATTTAGATCATAGAATATATTCGGAAACTCGTAATTTAACTACTACTTTTTAGATTAATTTAGTGTAATGTGATTTTAATGTGTACCATGTATAATAAATATAACTTTATTGACATTTTATGTGATATTTTATATAAATAAATCTATTTATGTCTGTGCATGGAGTATCAAAATAGGTTGTTGTCTAGTCTCTTATTGTAATTGCGAATCATCAAATTTTTGTTATTCGCGCAATTCCTGACGTTTTTTTAGTCAGGAATATATAGGTTTAAATTTTGCACTACATTTAAATTATGTTTAGAAATTTGATAAAGTTAACAAAGGTTATACTTTTGGCCTTAATATTCTTTATGCGTCGTATATCTGATAATGTAATTAAATAAATTTTAATAATATTATATATATTAATGTGGTTAAAATTGTTTGCCGGCTGTGAATTTGAAATTTAAGGAACATAAAATATAATATCCGTAAGGATAATAATATATAATAAGGTAGCCATATCCTTCGTTACATCATGTCCACATAATCGCATCCCTTGTGTAGTGGGCGCTGCTGGCTATAAAACAACAAACGCTCACTTTGGTGTAGTGGGCGGCAAGAACAGCACCCCTACCGTCACCGCCATCGCCAGGGGCGTGCGTCCTAGGGCGGCAGCGGAACCTCTAACGCACTCACATCGGAAATGCCCGCTTAATTGATAAACGTGAGTGAATTAAACTGACAAATTTTCAGAATGAAGGAAACAGCAAGTAATTTTAATCCGACATATCCTAAAAATATACAAACATGTGACATATAATAGCATTTTTATTTTTTCAAAAGGTAATTATTGACATCGCTTCGGATCTAGGATTGAATCTATTTGCAAGTTGAATAATAGTAATTTAAATCTATTAAATTTATATTTCTGCTTCGAAAATTTGGAAGTAACCATTTTGTTGAAGTTTAGTTTCAAACATTTGAAAATACTACTATTATGCTATTATTATTACTTAGGTAATTTTCCTTGACCTGTTTTCAATGAATTATAATGTAAAACATTTGAAAATCCAACCAATAAGCATAATTTTATATTGATAAAATTCCGTTACGAGGGTAAAATCATATCTCTGAGTAATTGTGGTCATTAACTGTTAATTTGAAGCAAAATTATTTTATTTTCATTTTATGCTGTCAGTTTGACATACTCGTAATATTATTCTACAGAGTGATTCAAAATGATCTTTACTTGAAATGAAAAAGTTCGTTTGATTTGATAGTACTGTTTAACATTTTACTTTTATAGCGCACAGAAACGTCGATATTTACAAACAAAATAACTCAGAACTATAAACCCAAAAACTATTAGAACTGAATGATATATTACAATATTGCTTCAATATTTGTTGACAATACCACGTACAAGCAACAACTGTCTTTCGAACAGCTGAACTATTTCGTAATTAACATCGGTATTAGTTAATCAATCAAATCAAATTGCCATTGATTATATAACATGTATAGAACTAACCCCATGTTTGTTCTATTTAGATGTAAACCAATAATTTGAATCCTAAATATTAAACTGACATAGCAGTCCCAAAATTGAGTAAGAATCATGATGGTATAAATTATTTTTTTACATTTTCAATCACTTTATAAAATTTACATGAATAAATAAAAAAAGAATGCCCGAAGTATTTTTCTGCTGGGTTCACAATTAAAATTTAGAATAATAATTCAGTACCACAGGCTATAAACCCGTCGGGTGTAAATCCTCGGGGCTTGGGGAGGTGGCGATGGCAACGGCCACTCCCCGAAACTCAAGTGAGCGGCGTTAACGAACGTGGTGCTGCTGTCACGACCTCAAGTGTAGGATATTTAATTCATTTAAAGTTTGGGGCGAACCAGAATTCCAAACACCCCTTGGTTAATAATTTCACTGGGAACATTCTCGGCAAATTTTATTCATTTCGTATTCGGTATTCGGTGTGCTGGACGACCATTCCATCGGAATAATAATCACCGGATATTCTGACACTATTTTCTTATAATAAAATCAGTCTTTTTATAAAGAAAAAAATGTGACATTCTGCCGTGGCAGATCTTGGTAAGTGATATATTTATGCGCTTCAAGTGCAGTTACTAGCCGTCAAATAACGATGTTAGTAGAAGAAGAGTCACAGGGGTAATTTTAATGCGGTGAAAATTGTTTCTCGGCTTTGGAATCGAATTCCGGTTCTCAAATTCTCAGTCATCAATTTATGACTTCAGAAATATATACAATACATATTATGTTATATAACAACAATAATATATTGATTAAAATAGGTCAAAGTTCATGCTAATTTCAGATCTAATTAGGCGCATGATTCTCTTTAAAGAAACTAGTGGATCGCATTTCGTATCTCATAAAACAATGCTTTATACATCAAAGGCAATCATTATTTTCCACTGATTTATTTTGAATAGACAATTTATAGAAGTAAACACTAAAATATTATTAATACATTAAAAGTACATAAATAAAATAACATTCGTCAAAGGTAATATAATGATGCCTCTTTAAATATATTAAAATATTTGTTATTACTTGCAAAATCCTTTATAATAGGAAAAAGCTTTCAGAACTCATATTTTAATAACTAAAATAAGTTTTTGTTTAAGTTTTGCAGAATTCTATGTAAAATGATAAAAATGTACAGAATTTAAACCAAAAATTGTTTTATTTATGCTTTAAGAAGATGACATTCTATTCACTCAATAGAAACTTCTTCCTACGCACCTAAATATCATTTCATATAATTTCAGTATTTCCTTTGAATAAATACAATAATAAAAGGTGAATAAAATAATTTATAAAAACATTTATTCATGTTTACAGAAATAACTTTATAAACTACTATAAAAAGACTAGAAAGATTAAGGTTATTATTATTTATTGTTAAAATTTTGCAGATAACAATAGTTCTTACCAGTTATTATATACTTTTTTTAACCTATTAATTTATTTCGAGTCATACAAAATAAATAAATAAAGTATCATTACTTGGGCGCCCACAGAAAATTTGTCAGGGAGATGGGGGTAAAGTTCAGAAAAGAATAAAATATAATATAATAGATTATGTTCTTAAAATTATAAGTATAGTGAACAATATGTAAGTACATATTAGTAAATATAAAAATAGGAAATAAGTCAAAAATTCATACTAATTTAGGTAGTTTCAGTAAAGATACATTTCAAAGTTCTTGCATTTAAAAAAAAATCATTTGTAATGTTTTTAATGAAATCATATTTATTTTTGTTTATAATATCCCAATGGGTCTTATCATGCATAAGCCGTCAAGTCTTCGCATATAGTGGAACGAATCCATGTTTTCCTTTCGATAGACAGATTAGAATTTCTAATGCTATTTATACTGATGGTTAAAATGTAAAATGTTCGATAAGTTCAATTATAGAGGTTTCTTCTGTAATATTTATAATTTCATTTGAAATCCAATGCCATGCCAAAGCTTCTTTAAAAAAATTATAAATTTTATAGTAATCATTAATTTGTTGAACTAGATTAATAAAATTACTATATTTTATTCGTAACTTGTAATATCTTATACAGTTGAAGCCTAATAGTTATAAAACAAGAAAGTAATTGCGCTACTTGAGGTATTGGTTCCGCCTAGAATGTTGTTTATGATATAAAACTATAATTTTAAGAAAAACAAACGGGCTTACTCCTGAGTACAGTTGCCAACTACAGTTAATTTCTGTAAGGAATTATTTGTGGAGAAATGCAATATATTTTATTTTGTTTTTACTTCCTTGTACGAAAGGAAGTATTGTAATCACGAAAATTTTCGGATTTCAGATTTCAGCAGATATATCCATTTTGACCATCCCTGAATCCATTTTAACTAATTTCGTCGTGACGTCTGTACGTACGTATAATTCAAAAACGATATCCCGTAGAAAAATTCTTTTAAAAAATCTAAATTCCTTATTAAAACAATGTTTCTACTAATTATGGATAACTTCACAAGTAACTAACAAATAGATATTCTACTAATATCCAAATGAACTCAATTAATACAAAATTGTGTATTTTAACGTGAACAAATGAGCCTAGAGTTCATTACATATTGTCCAGCGTTGCATGTCGTCCTGTCCCCACGTGAGCTCAATTCGTGAATCACGCTCGCAGCGATGACGAACACATCGTGTACGCTATGGAAACAAGCTCGACAAGGCGACATGTTCAGGGCGGAATGGGGGTGCTATATATGTACGACCCCCTGCGTGCATTACGCAGCAGATTATGTTTGATTTACGGCGCAGTGACTAGCCAGCGACGTATCGACTCTGTTATCAAGTGCCCCGACAACGAACGCTACTGGACTCATAATTATGTATAATTCGACTTGCTAGCTATCTGCGAATCTATGGAGAGGATAGTTTATGAATATTAGGTCGTTATATATGTTAACTATTAATAATCACACAAATAAAATGAAAAATATGCAAAATTTACAAATATTCTTACTTTTAAATAAATAAATAAATAAATATATAATCACGGCTCCCAAAGATATTAGTGGAGGGGGAGCCACAGGGATAGATTTATATTTGTGAAAATTGTTTATCGGCTGTGGGGATCGAACCAGAGGTCACAAGATCCACAGACCGACTCGATACCATAAATAAATACGAGTAGTTAGATTTTGGTTGTTCAAATCTGCTGACTTTAACTATTTATTGTTCATTAATTTGCAATTATAGTTTTTTTATCGAACAACAATTTTACTTTACGATAAATAATCGTACGGTAAGTTTAATTACCGTTTCACATGAGCGATATTGTATCGCAAGATAACCGCAGTAACCGTGTTAAACCTGCAATTGCTTTCAATGCATTTAAACCTATCGGACGATTTTTTTATCATCCGATAAAATATCGTTTGTGCCGTCATACCTATTACGTTGTACTTTTTAGTCTTAAAATTTGTTGCCATATTTTATATTTATAATTATTTTTAAAATTAAAAATGGAGTTAAAATTAGAACTAAAATGATATTATGTTTTGTGAATATGCCAGAAAATAATTAAAACTGTAGGTATATGTGCACCCATAATTCGTGTAACTTTAGTTTGCAATAACGAAGAAATTTTGTATAACTTTATTGATAGAAGTATTCTATTTGTATTGTCTGTTTACAAAATATTAATATTCACTTTGATATCTTTTTGTTTTTTGTATACATAACATACTTATACTAACCACTGTTGGAAACAAAAAAAAATTATTTCGTGCATCAATACAATATTTGTTGAATCAATAATCGAACACCAAATTATCACAAACATTTAAACAATTTAAAACAAATTTGTGTTATGAATTTGATTGATGTGAAGAGCCAAAGGCACCTGTTGTCAATGTTATTAAAACAATTTTTTTATTTGTTTATTACTTTAGCAGGCGTAATCGGTTTGAAGGGTAAAAAAGCACAGAGAAATTATACAAAACAAAACTATAACAGCACTCTCTCCATTATTGTGATTTGTTCAAAATTGAATTATAAGAGCACAGGGTGGAGTGTGAGTGATTTAATGCGACATCGCAACCCTCCGCAAGATATGATTTTCATTCGTTGGGTTGGCAGGCATGCTGGACGCGAGGGACGCGCGTGTTACAATGACGACTGAGATCGCGATACCCATCCCGCACCCCGCCACAAGGGTAGAGATACCATGTTTGTGTGCGGTAATTTAATTAGCGAGCTGGTTTCATTCGCGATCCTGAGAGAATCAATGTTCTCAGGATTTTGTAATAATATTGTGAGATTTTGTTTTTGCACAATTTTTTTTTTGACTTCGTTTGTTTTATACGAAATTAAAAGTAAAAACAAGTAAACAGAAGTAAGAATCGTTTTTAGTATTACAAAATTGGTTTACTCGGTAAGCAATTCCTACTTTGTTTTTCTTTTCAAATTGTCATAAATATAACGATAATGTTAACGGTTTATAATTTTCTAGAACTAAATTAATCATTATTCTTGTCTAATACCAGCTTTTTAAATTTTTGTGTTATACTCATATTTATTGGGTAGATAGGTCAGTGATGTGTCGCCTTGTGGATTTGTCAATTCAAATTCGAATCTTAGTCGACAAACTTTGGCCCAATATAAATTCAACTGTATAATTAATTTTCTTTTGTACGCAATCGTAAGGTACCTATAAAAATCAATATTTTTTGTTTTAATTAATGTTTTTACTAATTATTGATAATTTTACAAGAATCGATTACCTAGATATTCTTTTAATTTCTGCATTGTTCTCATAGATATGGAACTTACATAGATATACATAGTATCTATTTAATTTAAAATATATTTTACGATTGTAATGGAGTTATTACACATTGCTGAATTCAGAATTTCATGTAGAACATGCTGGGCGTTACATTTAAAATAAGAAAGTTAAAATCATTTTCGATTAAACCGGAAATAATATATAATCGCTTTCTGTGCAGATTGATACACATTTTGAAATAGTCTATAAACCTATCAAATTAAATTACTTAACTCTATTTTTTTTAGGTGAGCCTGTTTTAAGGACCTTTGATATACAGAATGTCCCACTTAATCAAGTAATTCATGAGGATCTCTAAAACGGTAAGAGATAGATGGTCAGTTAAATTAGACAAAAATTCATAGCTCGATAGGTCACTAGATATAAACAAAAATGTAAATATTTCGGAAATGGTTTTTAGCATAAAACTTTTTTGTTCGAATCCATGTTGAATTTTAACTTGTACCTTTTATTATTAGACAGTCCTTTGGTACAGTCTACCAAATATTCTTCCATTTCAAAAGCAATGTAATATCAAGACAGAGTAACAAATATCATTGTCGCAGCCATAGCGTGAAAATGTCCTGAGTTAATTTATTGTTTTAATATTTGATCAGTGTGTTCTCCACTGACTATATTTACAAAACAACCAACGTTGTGTACACTGCGATTATTTGTTTTTACATTTGCGCCTTCTCGCATAAATATTATCGCATGTGTTAGAGTTTTCATTAATTAAGTCGCTTATCGAGATTTTTCGTAGGAAATTTATCACCTCGTTTTCACGAACGATTTGAACTTTGCTCCTAGTATTTGCCAGTGATTATTTCATCACTTGTAGGATTTATTTCTGGACTAATTACGATAACAAGATTCAAATGGGTGATAGGATTATATCTATATCTACATATGTTCCTTGTTTGCTGACAAAATTTGGAAATGTAAATTACGTTGAGTTTTTACGAGCTTTCTTTATTTAAGTTTTAAAATAAAGAGTAAGAACAAGCGTTAGTAAGTCTAATGTATTTTAAACTAAGTTTTCTTTGATGACAATGTCAATTACGTCAAAGTGTTGATTAACATTTTTATTAACGTTGACGCTTTCACTTCCTGGAGTCACTTAGCCTATCAAAAAGAATTTCATAAAATGAAACACCACCTTCTTTTTACAAATATATCTACTACTTTGAGAATGACTTGTCAATGATATCATCTAAATTCTGAGTATCATGCAATGAAACGTTTTTGCTTCAACGAACCAATATGAAGGACTAATTTCATATCATTAGTATTTGAAATAAGTTTAGATGTCATACGGATAACGTTTTCATATAAAAATAATATCTTTATACAATTTTTTTCAAATGGTTTAAATCGACACATTTTGTATTTTATCATACATTTTTTCGATTTTTGTAATTTTGACAAATCAAGTAACAAAATTTAATTTTAGTTACCTTAATTTAATTTTTTAATATTATTATCACAATTAATTGAATTAGGATAAATATAATTTTAAATGCTGATTAAGTATAACATAACTTAGATTATATTTATTTATTTAAGCTACTAGGAACATATTTCCAGTATATGGTCCAGTCTTACCGCGCCGTAATGTGGAAGTTCATATATTTTTAGACTGAGTGGAATGCGAACTCGGGATCTTCAAATTCAAATGCCGAAACGCTAACCACATTACCATACTGCTGGATTTAATGTTTGATAATTTTCTTTGACTTGTTTTCATTCAATCATATTACAAAGCATTTGAAACGTAAACCAGTAAGTATAGTTTTGTATTTATAATTTGTCTTGATCTATTTTCAACCAGTTATAATGCAAAACATTTAAAAATACAACCAATCATATTGATAACATTCCGTTACTAAGATCAAATACTGCTACTAGGGTCACCAGGTATTCATATGTGCTCTTAATTTGATAAAATTATTTTACTTTTATTTTATGCTATCAGTTTGACACAATATTAATTTATTTTTCTACTTCCGTTAGGAAATAGACGTTTCATTTCACTTATTTGAGTTAGGTAATGAACTGCATTATTTAACTAGTGAAATATTGAGGTAACATAGCAACATAAAAAAATTAAGATATCTTGGTAGACGAATTCTGATGTGTTATTCTTTTATTTTTTGAATTTATAACTGTCATTAATATAACAAAATTTCATAATTTCAAAAACGCTCTTTCGTATTTATTAGAACGGAAGTAAAAAAAATATTGTATGAAACTAGTAAGGAAATGAAGGTTATTACCTTACGCATGTGAAATTTGCAGAACAAGGCGTAGTTATGTGTTTACATAACTCGGCTACGCCTCGTTCTGCAAATTTCACATGCGTAAGGTAATAACCTTCATTTCCTTACTAGTTTCATAAATAGCTATTATTTGTATAGGAAAATGATCTTACCAAATAGTATGTGAACTCAAATAAATTCTTCTTTTCAAAAACTCAATTTTTTTTTTATTATAGCAAAATTATTACAGCAAACTAATAATAGGTAAAGCCTTTCACCATGTAGTTTGTTATGCAACTGGTTATTTACGTTGACCATGTGACACCGACGTAAAAATTAAGAATTAATCTTGTGAGAGAATGAAAGAGAATTGTCGAATTTAATTTTTAGTTTTGTTCAAATTTGGTACGCCTGCTATGAAGTTTTAAAAGTATTAAAATATCCTTGCAAGTCACGGAAAACTTGATCTTGATAATCATGTTAGAATAGTATATCCCGAAACAATGATTAAACTCCAATATATCACATAACTGTCACAGTTCACGCGGCAACTCATTACCAGGGTAAATCATAACCTAATTATGCTAGCGATATTAATCTCGCAAGTAATGTTGATTGTTCTTATTTGTTGGATGCGCCCGTACTTCGCGCGCACGTGCGCTCTCTGCTGATCCCGCTGTTTTGTATACGGGATTAAACAGCAATACGTGATTCCTGCTTTCATGAAAACGGCATTCATTAATTAAGCGGATTATTGGCCCATGATAATGGTATATAATACCATGTGTCATGCTGGTTTTCACGCAAGATGGAATTGGAAACTACGCACAACAGAATCGCTATGAACTTTATTAGCATCAAACCAACGTACCAATCATTTAAAGGACACATACGAGTATATGGTTTCAATTCTCTACAGTTTATATTTTTATGCCAGCTTTTTTCAGTGATTAGTTGCATCGTATAATATTTCAGTTTCAGCAGAAACTTCATTATGCATACGAGATCTGACATAGATAAACTAACGAACACTTCTTTCTTTTTCGGTATTTTAAATTATTTCAGTCTAAAGTCCTGTCAACAATCATGTTAGAAATTCCGAATCGAAAAGATAATTTGCGCAACGACGTTTCAATGCTGTATGAGCACTTTGGATGAGCCTGTTGATTCAATTTGGGGGAGGTCGCTCATTTTTTGGTAAATTTATACATGCTATACCTCATTTACATTCCCGTATAGTTTGGTGAATAATCGTTTGTCCAATATTTTGATTCTTAATAAGCTCACAATTTCAGGTTTCGGCAACCGTCCAACTAAATTATGAATGTATTTGCGTATTTCAAGTTTGTATGTCATCTTTCAATAAGTTTTCTTGCAAATTGGACATGTCATCTCGTAATTATAAAAGAAGTATTACGTATTTATTATATTCAGTGACAACTAGATTTGACTTTATTTAATAACAAAATTTTAAGGTTAAGGTTTTTTATACAATTTATGTTACATACGTTATTTAAACCAATTATTCAGTATAAACAATTTTAAATTGATGAGTCAAATATATTTGTTTAATCATTTCTATTGAAACAGAAAAATAAAATAAATTGTGCAAATCGAGAAACAACCAAATTAAACATTAATGTTTGATATAAATTTTGTAATTAATTAATTGCGTAGAACTGACATTTTCAGTAAATTGTTAAACTAATACGTAAATTTAAAATAATTGGATTTTATTTTTATACATATAGTAAAATTAAATATTGGCTGGACCAGTATACATATATAGGGACATTTTCTACTTTCAAACGTTCTCAATTAACTTAGAGAAATCTATTTCCAATTAGAATAAGAGAAAATTAACTATATCTTTTATTGGTATCTAAAATAATCTGGAAACTTTGTCAGTATTTCTTAAACGTACTGTAAGCAGATATAGAAATAATTTTATATTATACATTTGCCTAGATGAGTAAAATGAATAAATGCTTTTCTTATATCAATAAAGGTTTATAATGCATAATTATTTTTAAAAAAATTCATAAAAACGAATATGGCTTATATAGTCAATAGTCAAGTTAAAATATCTGCGTAGAAGACAATCTTAAATAAACGTCAAAGTATTTACGAAGTTTTTCGGAACATCAACAACAGCTGCTTATTAAATTTTGACAACTATTTATCTTCTTGTCATTTTTTCTCATAAAAGCAATTTCATGCTGACGGAAATTGTAGTTTAGCAAAGTAAAGAACTTCTAAATAATATGCACAATAACATTTAACAAACATTTAAAATACGGATATTGATTTAATTTGAGTTAGTTATAGGAAATTGCAAAACCAAATTCGTCCTTGGAGAATTATAGCTAATTACATAATACAACACATTTCAAGGGCATCGATCAAACTAGGGCTTGTGACAGCTGTTCCGATAGCACAGTTTCGACGGGCAGAAACTTTGCTCATTTCACGATAACTCGAAAATACGGCTTGCGCCACACGCTAGAAAGTCGTTAATATATTTCACACAAATCATTACAGGCATGCACGTGCGACGCCGACGCCCCATGCTGCAGACATAGATTATTCTGGTGGTGGTGACCACCCAGCGCCCAGGAGACTCACAAGTAGGTTGGAATACCCAAAAAATGTACGAATATTATTTCATACTAGACATGGCATGGTAGCTTACAACCTTAGAGATTACATCATGGCTAATGAAATTGAATCCTTCATCGGGTCTCAATTTTTAAACAATTTATTAATACATAAAACTATGAAATCTTAATTGTATATTATACACCATGGGGAAGAAGTGTATATTTTTTCCCAAGGTGTAAAAAATCTGACTCATTCGCGACTAAGTATGCTCTACGTATGTGTCGGTTAATGTTCTTGCTCTTGAATATTATAAGAAAATGTTAATGTTTCGGTTTAGGTTTATTAAAAGTATGCCGGCTCAAGTATCGGTTCGGTTTATATATAGAGGTTGAAGCGACTTCCCAAGTAGAGAATTATATAGTTTTATATAAAAATAGTAGAAGAATTAGTTCTTTGTATTCTTTGTTTCATGTATTTTTCTCTAAACTAATTTTAAAACGTTTGACAACTGGAAAGGTAAATACAGTTAAATGTCAAAGATCAGCAATATACGAGAAAATATTATATTATGAAATTTTCCCTAAATGTTAAAGCCAATAAATTAAATTTTTGTTAATGTTTTAATTCAAAACTTAATGTGTAGAATTTCTGACATAATGTTAATTAATGTGAATTGAATGTCTAAACAAAGCTGTATTATTAAAAATGTTTGGTCTAAAATTCAACGCAATATTTCAATTAGTCTGTGTCTTACGCCTGAACCAATTAGATTTTGAATTATAAATGAAGCTTAAACCTCCACATTATACGAGCAACCGATCAATAAGTTTGGACTATACAAAAAGTTCACGGTCGTGCGCCCGAGACACGGGGGAAAGAATATATCTTGTTAGTTCGAATGTATTCTTAAATTCTTATAATTATAATTATTTAATTTTTTGTTTGCGTTTCTTTCCATTTAAAATAATGAAAAGTTAATCCTTGCTTTATTTAATTTAACCAAAATCTTATCTTTCGATATCTCCATATTCATCTTCCATGGAATACTAACCTGTATTTTTACGCAACTGTAAAAAAAAATTACATCTTTTTTATACAATGCTACTTGATCGGTGGTAGCAGAATCGGATCAAATGATTTTATTATTTTATTATTAATGACAATGTCTACTAAAATTGCTAAAATGTCAAATATTTATGTATATATGTAAGTAAATAAAGTTATCGGTATTTTGTTTATTTTTTTATTCAAATGAGGACAAGTGTAATGGTATATTATTATCTGAGTTTTACAAAACAATGTATTGTTGCACGAATGTGACAATGCGTCATATAAAACGAGTGTAATATACTATTCGTTATTCATTTGTGTCATTCATTTAATCGAAATTTTACAATTTCTTTTATTTTTCAGTAGCGGTTTTTCTATGATAAAGTTAGGAAAAGGTTCAAAGTAAATTGAATGGAGACACTGTCAAGTACGAGTAAGTGACCTATCATGGTTGTCAAGCTTTTGCAATGTTATAAATTATTATAAGTTATTATTATTATTATTATTATTATGGGGTAGATGGCTCAGTGGTATCGAGTCGGCCTGTGGATCTTGAGAACCTTGGTTCGATCCCCACAGCCGACAAACAATTTTCACCAATTTAAAAAATCTACCTCTGTGGCTCCTCCTCCACTAATATCTTTGGAGGCCGTGATTTGACGGCTGGTAACCGCACTTCACGCGAAAAAATATATCACTTACCGAGATCTGCTTAGGCAGAGTGCCACACCCAGTGATGGGTAAAAGGCGTGATGATATATTTATATTTATTTATTTATTTTATAAATTATTAGTTGTTTATAGTTGTCATGGGTTTATATATTTTTTATATTCGCTCGTACTTGTAACAAACAAATCGTAAACACATAGAATATATGCTCGAAACACGCAAGCTGTTACATTAGATTTTTCAAATTATTTAGAATTTTAAATATTTATTCGCTCTTATTTTAAATAGAAAGCTCGCTCCACACACGCAAACCTTTATATTTAAGACGGCCTTTCATACGAGTAGATATAAGCTAAAGACAGCGATATTTGAATTTTTTGGTGTAGTATAGGTACTAATTCATTGTGCTCACTCAATACTACAAATCTAACTATAGCATGACGTTCTGTTAGTAAAGTACTACGCTCTCAAGCTCTCACTATCTGGCAACAACCAAGAACCGCCTGCAATGCGAAAGATCGTAATTAAAGCATCATTGCGCACATATAACAATGGGGAATCATTAAATGCGCTACACAAACTATTACGACCGGGTTTGACTTGGTCCGCGCCCTCGCGAGCGCCAACCCAATGCGTTTACATGTCACAATGGTTTTGTCATTATAATTCTATTGTTTCGTGTGAGTGGGTTTGTCACGGATCTTGTCAGAAGATCGTACTGCCAGAATGCTGCCCTCTTCTGACATAAAATGTTTGCATTGTGTATACGGCTGTTGTTACAATAAATTATACTATGGCCTACATACAATGTTAGGTTTACACATTTCGCAATGTATGTTCTATTATCAAACGTCGTTTCTATAAATGCCGAAGTTTAAGGATATTTCAAAAGATACGAGTAGTTCGTAATATACAGCTAAACAATTTTCACCACATTAAACAAAAAAACAATCCCTGTGACTTCCCCTTCACTAACATCTGTGGTGCCGTGATTTGAAGGTAGGTAACCGCACTTCACGGAAAGAAATATATAACTTACTAAGATCTGCCACACCCAGTAATGGGTAAAAGGCGTGAGGATATACTTATTTACTTATTTTCAAGGGCAAGACAGTGAGATATTTCCTCTATGCTTTTCTTTATGAGGAAATATTATATCCTCGTGCATTTCCATAAATAAACATGGCTGCCGTTAGCTGATTTGTGGGAAAATACAGTGTTGTTTAATTCTGTTTATCTATATTTTTGCATAGTGTGCGAGTATTTATTTACATAAATTTTGGAACTGCAAATAAATTATAATGACCGTGTTCATTTACAAACTATTTCAAAACATTACAAAATAATATCGAATTTTATACTACAGTATTTATACACAGGGTGAGTAACATGCTTACCAAAGATTATAAGCTTATATTTTTTTTTAATCCAGCTGAACCAAAGAAATTTAGACGAAGACATTTAATATACATGTCATGAGCAATATAAATGAAATTTGTCATTTTCATAATTAATTATACCAATAAATTTATTGAATTTAGCTGTTCAGAAATGAAATGAAAGCCCTCTGTAGGCTTGGTTCACATTGCACGTATGTGGCATGATTGAGAGAGACATGTATCTAGCCATGTTTCAGCTAGGATGAACAGGTGAAAAGCCTTCAATTTTAAAATTACATATTCCACCTCTATTGTCCGTAATGCTTGATATAACATAATAAGTAACCATATCATGATTTACTCTACTATATTTCAATTAAAATATATTTACAAATAATTATTAAATAACAGTTTATAAACTGGTATTGTTATTGATTTGTTTAAATGGTTACTTTTAATACTTTCATTCTAATTATTTTTCTATGGAATGTAAATATTAAAATTATGTTTTCATATTTGAGCATGTTTACTTTCGCTAAACGAATATTTTTTGTAATAAATAATTGTTCTTTAAACGAAACCTCAGTATCGTTTTGTAGTTCTTAAATAATTAATTAATGTGTGTATAAAGGAAGCTACCTATCTGAATTATAAAATATTATTATCTAAACACTTTTCCAAGTTAATTTAAAATATATTAATATAATAAATTCGAATAATAAAAAGATAATTATAAGTTTTTTATATTTTTCCATATATATAATGTGATATAATGTGTAACTGTACTTATATCAGCTTTTCGCCGCCATTATGTGATGTCATCTGTTTGAGTGTTATACGTCAGTTTCTTTATAATACTTGCGATTACTAATTACAACCAACAACAAAATGGTGATTTGTGAACACTAATTGTGTATACGTTAAAACATAAAACTAATTTTGATTAGCAAATAAACATTACTAATTTCGAATATGTTCAAACTAAATTTGATTTGTGAATGAATTTCAATAGTTATATACAATGCTAATGAAGAGCGGGAATTATAACCGGAGCTAGCAATATGTATCATAATGTATTATAGCAATAAACAAAAAATAATGTTTAAGTGAAAATTAAATTCATACACATATTCATGCAGAATTCAATGGTGAAGTCGGCAGTTTCATATCTATTCTAGTTTTTGTGGTGTAGTTGTAAATGAGTGATATTTTTGTTAGTTCGCAAGGGAAGAATGTTGGTGGCTATAACGATTAATGCTGTTAATATTATAAAAGTTATGACAGCTTCTCAAAGTGAGTTAAACGCCTTGGAAGTTTGCGAAGTGGAAGAAAAACTTCATAGACATGCGTACATTATTCATTATATCTCGGAAAGGGTTAAGATTAATTTTTGCTCCTCTGCGTTCCAAATGAATTTATGACTCCATTAACTTTTCTCTTTTACAACACGTCAAAAATTGGGTCATTTATTTCTTTCAGATTAAAACGCAACGGAAAAAAGTCGAGCCAAATCCTAATTATTATTTTGGAGGCAGTCAACAAGTAGCTTAATCAAGCGAATCATAAATTAAGTTTTTATTGCTGACGCCATCATACACAAAAAGTGTAGAATCTCAAATACCATTAAACCGAAACGGAGCATTAATAAAACATTAAAGAGAATAAAAAACAGCAGCGGATAGGAAATTTGCGGCGATCTATGGCGTATCAGTTTTCACGGCCACTTAAACATGGAGATTTCAATGCGAAAAGAAAATTGCGCGTCGTAAAATGGCTCCGCTGAGCGTTGACGGCTTCCATGTCTTGTTCGGCAGTGCAAACGGATTTTATTACTTCCTTACTCACTGCCTCGAAATCCGCCGATGCTCAATCCAACTGCCCTCGGCACAGGGACGGACTTTAAAGAATTGAAAAGTCCTTCATATACAAAATAGTGTTTATTCTAAATTCTAAAAATAAAGAATTTTTTTCTGTAAAAATGTTTTCTTGAGAAAGCTGATTTTATAAAAAATGTCATTAAATTTACTTTATAGAAGAGTGTATTTTAAAAACTTGGGCAATATGAGAGTTACATTCAGACTTTTATCAGTAGATATTCAGAACATCCAGAATTATAGTCAAGGATGGTAAGAGGAGCAATGCAGCTTGCTATTAATAGAGAACTATTTTTTGGTTTCACAGGTACAATAAATTTAAAAGAATAGAGATATAATCTGATATGAACAAAATACATCGATTTATAATAGTTTAGACGTACGTACCTCCAAACCTAGAGTAGATAGAAATCTGAAAGTTGAAAGTTCAGATTCAACGGGATTTTGTTAGTGAATATGAATGTTTTGAAATTTTTTGATTGATCAATGAAATGGTGCAATAAATACTGGTATGCATAATTTATTTTCTCGTGCATATTTTATAATTCTCTGTATATTTTATGTTTTTAGCACATTTCAAGCATGCATCGAAATGTTGCTTCTTTTAAATATTTTTCAATTTGCTTCATTTTTTATCTTAAATTTTTACATTTGTATCTTTGTGTTGGTTCTCTCATTTAGCTCTTTTGAATAATTTATTTAACAAGATCTGCCACGACAGAGTGCCATACCCACTACTTAGTAAAATTTTATTTTTAAATATTGCTAACCTTGGAAGAAAAACTAAATAAAATATAAATATCAAATAAATATTGTATTATTTATTTCAATAATACACATCATAATTTATATTAGAATAAAATAATACATATTTTATCATAAAATATATTTTTAAATTTTTAGATGTTATTAAATGAATAAAATTATATTTAAATCCCAACAACTACTTTCCTGTTACATAATTTCTTAAGCACATCTCTAGTGTACTGAAAGCAACATTAATTTCATGGAATATTGTCATATACTCGTATGTAGATTCTACTGCTGATAGCAAGCACGATTTCCAATAATTACTGCAAATGCTCCAATATTATAATATATGTATTCATAAAATAATTGTAATCTATTGTCATTTCTTCATTCTTCGAATCAATCTAAAACTAGAACAAAATATATATATATATATATATATATATATATATATATATATATATATATTTTTATTTATATTTATTTATATTTATAATTTGCTGGCTAACTAATAATTTTAGAGAAAGAATAAATACACAAGCTTATACAGCAAGGAAGGTATGGTTAGTAAACTAAAGGGACATGGCGGGGAAGAATTAAAGATATTTTCTTAAATGGATAGCCCGAAATATTCCATTTTCAACGATGCAATATGTTCCTATACCTAAAATTAAAATTTAAAATCTTTAATATGGAAAATAAAACTTGAGGTAGGTTATGAAACGAAAGAAGTTATTATTTGATTTATTGATACTCGTATTAACATCGGCAAGAATTAACTAATCAAGATTATTTTAATGTTGCTGTTTTGTGTGGAGAGTGTAGAAGGAATCTATTTGCTACTATACGAAGATTTTCAGAGTGTTATCCCCAGAAAATGCAGAAATTATTGACTTATTCCATAAGCCTGCAAGACACCGTCCTCGTAGATTGTCTGGTGATGAAGTTGATGAAGTAGTAATATTATCACTTTTTACTGCTAATTCCAAAGCTTCAACAAGGGAGGTAGCAACTCAGTGTCAGATCAGTTAGACGTCAGTTATAAAATAAATATAAACTCCATTCATATAAATACAATGTCTTGACGAAAATGAGTGACCTTAATTTTAATTTTAGGTTATATGTTGTTATATCGTTGAAAAAGGAATATTTTGGACTATCAATTCCAAAAAAGTACCCCTTTTATAATATAATTTTAATTCCCTCCCCGCCACATTTCCCTAATAATTTAATTTTACCAACAATAAAATTATGTCCGCCTTTCTTGCTGTATACGAATGTGTATTGATTTGTTCTCTAACATTATTATTTATGCAGCAAAAATTGTTTGGTATTAACATTATAAATTGCTTAAAGACTTCTACATCAATTATTCAAATGGCTGGAAGTATAAATTGAATAAATTTAATTATGTTTAAATGTGAAAACCATCCTTTTAGTACTTAAAAAAAACGAGTTTGTTGTGCTAACAATATTCCAAGAGGTTACAGTTTATTTCTTTTATAGATAATAATTAACAGAAAAGATTTTAAAAGTTTCAAACAAATTGAGAATATATACTTTCATTTATGAATTGAATATCTACTTTAAAATATACGAATTTCTTACTTAGAAATTATTCTAATTCCTGCAATACCTAAAATAACATATTTTCTTATTTTATAAAAAAAAATTACTTACACACAAATTGACGTTACCGACTTTGATATTGAATTTATAACAGAATTCTGTGGCGCATATGTGCCGGTTATCGATACAGGTTGGACAAATTAGAAATCATGTTTGTTTATTTTTATATTAAATTTAAAACTATAGTCATAGTAAATGCCTTTAATATATACTTTAATGATAATTCATCACAATTGGATGACTTCTTGATTTTAATTATGACTTTTAATATTGGTATTACAATTGATACGCGAAATAGGTGGTGGGTAGGTGTCTCAGTGGTATCGAGTCGGCCAGTGTATCTTGAGAACCCTGATTCGATCCCTACAGCCGACAAACAATTTTCACCAAATTAAATCTACCCCTGTGGCTCCCTCACCACTAATATCTTTGGGGGACGTGATTTGACGCTTGGTAACCGCACTTCACGCGAAAAAACCAAACCCAGTGATGGGTAAAAGGCGTGATGATATATTTATTTATTTTTACGCGAATTAGAAGCTTGTCAACATTGACACTTGAATGAAATTATATATGAATCGGATGTCATTGCTCTTGCCTTATCTGATCACCTAGGTCAATGCATCTATTCTCATATAAATTTGATAAATCTACGATGCCAAATGATTAATATAAATAGCACATAAATTTTGCAAAAATTATTATATCAATACACATTTATCCATTACTCATTGTGACACTCTATCGTAGCGGATCTCGATAAGGAATATATTTATGCGCGTAAATTTCGGTTAATACTGGTTGTTAACTTGCGGCCACCAATAAAGATAGTTTTAATGTTTTAAAAAGATGACAACTCTAGAATATTATATAATTTAATTGATTCATTTTCCATTGTATTAAATAGCAAGTAGATATGTTAGTACAGTATATTGTGTATTTATAGTAAGGGTGACAGTTAAGAAATAAGTATATTTAAACATTGGCGTCATCCAATAACCTTCTGAAAGTTGCCTTACAACGTAAAGCTAGCAAGCATGTTTTTGTTCATAAATATTTCATGAGAAAAGTCATTTTCTGGTTGACCAAGTTCCACTGTGCGTCACAATGCGTCCAGAGTTATTCAGGCAGCTCGTGGGTCCGGGGACCCAGCGAAGAACGACCCAGGCAGCCGACTGACGTTTATTTACAGATATACGTGTGAACGTTATGGGGATGTCTACTTTATTCTATATTTATCCCTTACTAGCGCAGATTTCTCTCGATAGCGCTGTCTTTGTCGTCACTGAATAAACAAGTTTTGGGCGAGGCGAACACAATGCGTGCCATATTATTATATTGGATTGTTGGAGTTCTGAAAGCTAAACGAAAAAGACGTTTCATTCATGTAACCAGCTCGTAACTAAGTCATGCTGAATGTATTTAAGCCGTCACCCTTGGAAATTATTCTTGCGATGCCAGTTCTATGGACTTGTAGATGTCAATAGCAGAAATTTCCTTTCTTATTTCGTTAATTCGTAATTGCTTCGTTCACACTTTATTTTATTCGCTTACAATTTTTTCATTTACATTTTAAATGGTTATTTTAATGTGGTGAAATAGAAAATATCATTAATTATCAGGGTTCGTAAATATCATGATATTTATAATAAATATCAAAATATCTGATATATAGGATATATATCAGATAAATATCACTTTTTGGATATTTATTTTTTAATTTTAGTTTTTGTACACATTTAGAAAAACTGAAAAATTCGAAAAATTTCACTTCTCCGGAGGCTATATCTCAAAAACTAAACAAGATATGGAAATGCGCTCAACGGCGTTGAATTCCCCGTGTCCGAATTGACTTATAAGCAAATTTTCATACAATTTTATGCAATTTAATATTTTTAATTATTTCCTAAGGGGTACCCCTTTGGTTTTTTCAGATATTAATTCAATTTTACCAAAAATCCTTAATCGTAGGATTATTAAAACGAAAATTTACATACATATGTATTTTAACCCACTGAATCCAGTGGTGCAATCTTCAAATGCATATGACTTCTGGGTTTCGAGAAAATGTTAAAAAACCGCTTTTTGCGATTTTTTTGGCGGAAAATAGAAAAAAAATAAAAATCGCTGAAACTATGTTTATAAGTTAACTGAAGCACGAGAAAATTAATGCCGTTGAGCGCGTTTTCATATCACATTTAGTTTTTGAGATATAGCCTCGGAAAAGTAGAAAAACTGAAAAATTCGAAAAATTTCATTTTTCCAGAGGCTATATCTCAAAAAGTAAACAAGATATGGATATGCGCTCAACGGCGTTGAATTCCCCGTGTCCGAATTGACTTATAAGCAAATTTTCATACAATTTTAAGCAATTTAATATTTTTAATTATTTCCTAAGGGGTACCCCTTTGGTTTTTTCAGATTTTAATTCAATTTTCCCAAAAATCCTTAATCGTAGGATTATTAAAACGAAAATTTACATACATATGTATTTTGACCCACTGAATCCAGTGGTGCAATCTACAAATGCATATGACTTCTGGTTTTCGAGAAAATGTTAAAAAACCGCTTTTTGCGATTTTTTTGGCGGAAAATTGAAAAAAAATAAAAATCGCTGAAACTATGTTTATAAGTTAACTGAAGCACGAGAAAATTAATGCCGTTGAGCGCGTTTTCATATCACATTTAGTTTTCGAGATATAGCCTCGGAAAAGTAGAAAAACTGAAAAATACGAAAAATTTCACTTCTCCGGAGGCTATATCACAAAAACTATTTGATATTTTTATATAATGGATATATATCATTGCAAAAATATGACGATATATATCAAAATAAATATCATGATATATATATCGATCGATATATATCTTCGAACCCTGTTAATTATCAACTTTGTATTAGAATATTTTATTTTATATTTTTTGTTTGAATCTATTCATTATTAGTAGAGATATGCGAATATCAAATTTCTCGAATTCGAATATCGAATACGAATATTAATCAGATCTCGAATATTCGAGGTACTCGAATATTCGAATACTCCTAAAAGTTAATATATTTATTATTAATAATTATTTAATTATATCCTTCTCATTATTTGAATGAAATTGTTTAGATAAAATAAAATTAAAACAAAAAGTACAAACAAAAAAGAAAAAGGCGAAAACTTGTCTTCATGGTTTCGAAACAAAATATCTTTGTTATTAATAACTTCAAAGTATTGTAATAGCTTTAAGTTTATGTACAAATGATAAAGAAAAACATAGTCAAAAATTGAGGCCAACATATAGCGCGATATTCGAGGTATACGAATGTTCGCTATACTGACGTTAATATTCGAAAATCTCGAATATCGAATAATGTCAATATTCGCGGCATTCGACTATTCGCGGATGATATTCGCCCATCTCTAATTATTAGCATTGTAACGGATAACAATATTTTTCATCTAGATAAAGTTAAAGACCTACTTTTTAATCATAAAGTTAAACAAAAACAATCGATGAAATTTTGTAAATAATATCTGTAGAGGTAAATAATAATTATTTCGATATTTTTTATATAATACATAAATAAAATATAATACCAAACATAATGTTTTGTTTAATTTTCTTTGATAATAGTCATGGTAACTTAATATTTAACCATATTAAATATTGTAAATGAGAGAAAAATCGAATTTTTTTTATGTTTTTAAAATTTCTAAAATATCACATTTGGGTCATCTGATTTTTTAAAGCTTCTGTAGCTCACACAAATAACCATGTTATTGCTACTCGATACCGCTTAGGTTAAATGACTAAAGAAAAACTTAACAGGTACGATTTAGTCGACTAGTACGCATTAAGCAACTCGGCCCTACCTGTTTCACCAATCTATCACTTGACACAAGACGCGTTCATGTGCCCAAACAATCTCATCTGTGAGATAGGTACTCTTCCAACATCCATTATAATTTTATAATAATCAGAGAGATTCTATATTTTAATCGTGAAAGTAGAAGTAGAAACAAAAGTGTCTTTTAGCCTGAATCTCGTGTCTTGTGGCTTGCAAGATATACCTTGCAGGCTGTGGTAGTTTCGGCGTGAAGTACTACACAATAGCAACAATCGTTTGCAGGCGAAGATCGGCGAGTATAGCCGACGTGGCGCACAATACAAGGCAGGAATATATACGGCGCGACCTCAGCTGTAAGACCCAACACAACCGCAACGCGGAACTCAATGGGCGATTCGCGTACAATACGTGCGTCCCCGTCCTTCTTTCAATAATCATAATGCTCCGAATGGCGGAATGTCTCAACCGGATGCCACGGTGCCGACGGCTAACCGTAGTAATAACAAAGAATGTTACCTTCGTTCTCGGAATGTGTTCAGTGTTTGTGTTTCGCGCGCCGAAGTACCAACCCCAAGCGAAGAAACTCCAACAAAGAATCCCTAAATCCGGGTAATTCTTTCTCTTTCAAATGGGACACTAAACGGTATTAATTTCTTCAAGTGAAAATTTGTTTTTATAAATCCACCACGGTAGGCTATTCAACAAAATATGGATTCGTTTATGTACTGTTATTACTATTTTCATTTTTTTCTATTTTTATTCGCATAATTTTGTTTAGGATGGAGAGCATAATTAAAATTGAAAATGTAAATGACAAAATAGAAAATGATAAACGTATATCTTCATAAACGTAAATAGCTGTATTTCATTTATTACTTGGATTACCTGCTTAAATCAGTTTAGTTAAATGAGCTAACATAACTAACTGAAGTGAGTACACTGATTCACATATATCGGGTATCTACTTTTTGTTAACTATAGAAAATACAAAGTTAAAATTTTAGTTTCGCTCTAAGTGTTTACCTGTTAATTTTTAAGTATAAATGCAAAAAATAATGCTCAGAATTAAAAATTGCATTCAACGAGCCCTTATTTATTTAAATTACTAACTTTAAACTGTTTACAGAGTGCCACGAGAAATAAAACAAATTAGACACAACGAAAAAATAAATACCTCAATTAGTTATTATGAAGTGTAGATTAAATTAGAAAGTAGTTTCGTACTTATAAAAAAAACATAAGTTTATTATTGCAACGATATTTTATTTATTGAACTAAATTAGTATTCTAAATAAATAAAACAAATAGGTACTAGTTTTATAAATGAGAAGAACTTTTATATAAAATTATTAAAATTAAATGTTCTAATACAATTTGGAGTATATAAACTTGCTGCTTGAAACACGGCCATATAAAAATCACACGGCGCTAAATTAACGAAACCATCCATATAATTCACATTTTGGAAAACATTGGCTTAAAAACAATTTAATGTTCTTACTACAATGTACTAGACATCCATAATGTTGATACCTGACATATTTAGTTTTTTATAAAATATTCCTTTAGTTGTGGTCCAATATCATTTTTTAATGTTTAAATATTTATTAGTATTTAGAATATTTTCTATGAAAAGTAGTCCAATTATGAATCTACCAAATATTTCAACCCATGTATTAACTTTCTCTGGATAATGTGTTGCTAGTATTAAATGTATATTTTTTTGAATCCGATAACGAAAAGTTTTAGTATGAAATTCGCAATGTATATTAAATAATATATAATGTTTTATATACTAAATAAGAACTCATTGGATGCAGTTATTAATTTTGAACATCTTTTGTATTTAAAATTTAAAACGAAATTAAAATCTTTACATTTTATTTTCTATAATTAAAAGAGTAGACACTCAAAATAAGAAAATACATTAAGTTTAACCTCAATCAATAAAACCTCAAATAAGTAATTTCTTTCGATAAGAGTAAATTAGAGCTGATCTAAATATAAAATCAAATAAATCTATAGTTGTCATTGTATATAATTTAATATAAGCTGCAATAAAGAATAAAGCTTTTGCTTATATAAACCTGCGTCGCAGTCGTCATGTTATGATTTACCAGAAAAATTAAAATAAATAAAGTTATCAAAACCTAGATCTGCTTTAAATTTATTGGCTTAATCTGTAATATTTCTACATCTTACGAACAAAAATACCTGGAGAAATGTAAAATTAAATAAAAAGGAAATGAAACATTTTTAACAAATGAAAGTAAATTCTTTCCCAGTACTTTATTATCCGAAACATCTATACGTAGTATGCGAATGAGCGCGGGCAGCGTATCTTTCTTGATGAAAATTCAGTCGGTCATGCTGGAAAACATGAAAGTTAAAAAACTCTTTAAACTGCTACAAGAACACCAGAATAATTTATATAAATGCTTATCGATGGAAAACGCAGATTTCATTTCATTATATCCGGACAGAATTACAAGTAAGCTGCGAAGGAGGTTACCAAAGAGGAGAACTCGTATTTTTACTTGCAGGGGAAGGGTAAGCCGGACAGGGCGAATAAGTCCAGTGCTTCTTAAACGGTTCCACACAGAATTCGTATTGGCTATTCTTGTGTCCAACAGACAATGTTTGCAATAATTAGTTTACAAGAGAAACGAATAAACCTCTTTAACTAACTAAAATCTTAATGGCAAATGGTGAATCTAATCTCATCTCAATCTTGATTAAGAACTCGTGAATGACATATGGCTTCTCGTATACTTCTTGGCATGTGCCATTAACCCTGTGACTTATAATCACACGACAGCACTAATATAATTAAGGGAACGGAGGGTGATTCCTATGTCAGAGGTCCTGACACACTAAGGTCATTTCATCAGCATTCCCGCGTGTTTCCGGAGACATGTCAGATATCTGAGATGATAATGAACAGCTTCTAACGTCTACAGATCAAATGTTCTGATACAGATACTGAACATCTAAATTACTAATCGAATGACAAGCGAGGAGTAAGTAAATAAGATAAATTTGACTAAAATTGTAATAATTCCGAAAGTAATTTATACTGTTTATTTTCACTACAGTGTGTTATGTATTTGTATACGTCCAATATTTTTCATTTGGATGGTTTTTACTTACTCCATGCAGTATACTGATTGGAATCTTTTTTTATGAAAGTCAGCGAGATTTATAATCGAGAACTTTTGCTTGTGAGGCAAAAGTAGTGTCCTTCGACCAAGATTTGCTCATACCGATAATATTTAAAAATACTTAAATTGCAATATTTCTGGACAGACGTTGATAGTAAATTCAGATAAGTCAATTTTTGATATATAAATAAGATTTTGATATGACAGAATATTGCATTTTATTAAATGGGATAGATATTTGAAAAGTATATATTTAAATAGCATATTTTTCTCTTATCAATGATGCCATGAACGTGTTGGGTTTTGGTATTCTTCAATTCATTAGTGAATGTATCTAAACTATTTGACTGAACATTAATATTTATTATGTTAATTAAATCAAGTAAATGTGGCATCTCTAAATTGAGATAAAAAGTTGTAATTTTCAACTATGCGTTTTATAAAAAATTCTCTAGTGTAAATAGGGCTTTAGTATCAATATTTATTTTCTAGAAACTTTTGTCTCTATGTATGTGTATAATATATATATAAAATTTCTGTATTCTAACTTGAAATGAAGTATAAAAATAAGGTAGTACTAATAAGAATTCGGAAAAGTGTTGGTTTGTGCGTAAACAGAAAGATTGAGAAGCCCTGTGATAAAGAACGAACAACGGAAATGGGATTTTTTAAAGAAATCTAGGAGATGAAAAGATATGAAAGAAAACTAGGTAAGATATCTCATTACGGGGTCCGATGCTGAGCGTGTCGGGGATGTGGGGTGGCGGCGGGCGCATTGTGACCCGCGGGCGGTAAATGAAGGCATCGCGATGCGGGTCATGTGCGCTGAACACCGCCACCGCCACCGCCACCATTGCCGCCGCTGGCGCGCCTGTTATTGATCCCAAATCCGCGACTTTATATCAAAATGAAGACGAGTCGACTGGCCACCGATCTCTTCAACTATCAAACACGCACTCAAATCTATCCTCTACTAATATTGCTATTAAAAATCATGTATTTAACTCAAGTCACTGAAGCCAAATTTATCAATGCTGGAATAAAATACCGTTATAATAAATGATATTTCACATATTTTGCGCATTCTATACTGTCAGTCAGTTGAGATGATTTAGTTTAATGCATTGTGTGGAATATGTATTGAATGAAAGATTAGTGAAATAGGTGCATGTTGATGAAATATAGGATCAGATATGGCGTGATAATCTAAGAATAAATGAATGGATATGATTGAAGTTTTATTGCGTAAAAAAAATGTCCCAAAGCTTCATGCTACCATATTTTTTCATTTATCTGACAGATGAATTATATATCGATCATGTTATAGCGTCTCTAAATTAGATAAAATTTGTCTCATTCTATAGTTTTTAAAGACAAGCTTGATTGTAAAGAATGTATGATTTCTATACATATTTTAAAGATTATTTATCGCAATGTGAATCCAAAATACAACTGACTATCATCACAATTCTGTACAATACGCTCTGTACCTGGATAGCGTAGCTAATTACACAGAGAATACAGACGTGCTGTTATGACAGGTAACATCCAGATATTACATTATATCATTTTAGATTCTATATCAGAAATTTCAATCAAACGATTTGACAGATTCATTACAAATTTTGCCAATAATGTACCCTATTGAAGATTACACAATAATAACAATTTCAAAAACTATTAAAACATACGTACATTAAAATTGTATATTTTACACTATCAAATATTTCTTCTTTATTTTAAAGAAAAATGTTTGAAATAAAATATATGAAGAACTATATTATCAATCACTTTTATTTAAAGTACTTTCCTCCAAAATAATTTAGAAACTTTAATGATAGAATATTTAAAATGTTAAATGTTTTTTAAAAAAATATTCCACACAAACGAAAATTCAAAAGTATACAGTATATGTGGATACTACAATTGAATGTTGTGATCATAGTTGCAACGGTCCAAAAGAATAAATAGATTTATGGTCTTATCGTGACATATTGAAAAAATAGTTGACTGATTCAATGGCAATATTCTAACTTTGCTAATAGTGTGGTACTAACTGAGCTAGAGAGGGACCGGAAGATGTTTCATGTTATATGTAAGTAATAGTTATGTATTTCAGACTGTATCGCATTTCCATGTGGACATTAGCAATTTCTGTCCGGACAGCGAGTCTTGACAGTTCTAGGACTGTGATAAATTCTACGATACTGTTATACTGAAGTTGCTAGTTAGCAAATAGTTTTTGACATTTAATTAAAATTATTTATTATATTATTAAGATGGTTAGGATATAAAAAAAGTTTAATAATGAAATGCAACACAATATGAAATAAAACGTACGTCATACGTCATACAAGAAAATACGAACACAACGAAAAATTATAATTTTATCTATTCACATTAAAAGATAAATGTAGAGTGAAATAGAACAAAAATATTACTTTTTCGGAGAACATATCAAAAAAAGTAAGCAATATACAAAATGTATCTTAAAAATTTTGAATAAAATAAATTTTGATAAGAATTCTAAAAATTTTAAAATCTGAAAACGTCAATGGGATTCAATGTTGTTGAGAAAATACTTGTATTTTATTTACTTTTAGAAATACAGCCTCCGGCATAGTAAATTTTTGCTCGACTTTTGTCTCATGTCACTATTTGTATAATAATAAATTTATTTGCAAACTTAAATCTAGAAGAATATTCACACGTTTGCAGAAAATTATTCTGAATTCTATGATTAAGTCTGTAGATATATTTCCAGTAGTTTTCTTTTTGATATGACTTTCTATCAAAATGTTGCTTATACGAATACTTTACATAATAATAATAATAATATTGAATTGTAAATAAAATGAGAAGCATAATATTGCATAAATTTTTGTCACTAATTGCAATTTGATTTTGTAATATTACTAATATTTTATGTTATTGTCCTGACAACACACGAAAATCACCATCGGTTTTTCTGCATTCGACCGCTGTTTGTTCAGAGTTTACGTTGGAAATTTCGTGTCAACAACCACAGACCGCAATGACTATTATTAACCACGTTATCGAATTTTACTTTTTATAGAATTTATGGTCACAATGGATGTTTTGACATGTACATACATTCATATTCATATTTTATGCAATATCTGTGGTTACTGAATATTGCCAATTACCATGTTTTACATATTATATTAGATCGATTATATTTCAAAATAATAAGCTTTTATTATAATGGCAAAGTACATAGAAATTATAATAGCTACATACCTATAATCCATTTCTAGTTGGAAAAGAACAATGCTAGCCAATTTGTACCTGAAACAGAATTACATTATATTTATTTTATTTTTATCAGTTAAATTGAAGTATTATTAAACAAAACCGTGAAATATTTCATTTTATTACTATACACAGTAAGATCTTTAAAGTACAAAAGACCTACAGCTTATAAATGAAATCCGAACCAAAGTCATAATCGTTTTTGAACAAACGATATCTTACTTAACAAGCAAATTTTATCTAGATTTTATCCATTACGTTACGATTGCCTGCATCACTTAATCTTTGCTAAACATTTTCATCCTGGTACTCCATTACCCCTTCATCCACGTTCATAATTTATTCCTTTTAGTCGAAATATTACATTCACATAACAAACATTCTATCATACGAGATTCCTAGGTTCTCCATACAATCTCTCATCCTTCATTTTACTAACATTTATACTAGTCTCAACTGGTATATACATAGTCATACCTCTAACAGTCATACATAAAGGGTGTTTAGGGCTGTTTCTATAGGTACTACCACCTGAATGCAATCATTTTACCCGTCGAGGGACGTTTTTCATTCTTGACTATAATAAACAAACAAAATTAATGTAAATAATCAACGAAAACATATAATATAGTAGTAGTATAATAATTCAAAAGAAAATATAAATATAGTAACAATCTAAAAACAATGCTCCAAAGGCAACAGAAGAGTAATTTATGGTCTCGCATATACTGTGTTCTACTGATATTAATGCCAAATCGAACGCAGGTAATTTGTTAAAATTTATAATTTTGAGAATAATATGCGCCAGACATACGTTTTGGTTTCCTTTCGAATCCTGATATTTATTAAATTTAATGATTTTATATAATTTTTTGTTACTTCATCTACAGATATAGAAAACACAATATAACAAATGAATACACTGAAACTTGAGAATGCACAGTTTGTTCTTCTAGATTAAAGTTTAATGTTTGTTCTATCCTCTAATTGAACAATATCAATACTTAATACATAATAAACTTTTAACCACGTCTGCTCCCAAGCGTTCGGGAAACACTCGTTCTTCCATAAGTATTAGTTAAAAATTTATCGTAATTTCAACATAGTGTATTCTGCGATAAAACCAGCCCTTTGGGTGTTATAGCACATTCAACGGTCAATTAAACAAATGAAATAAATCCCTTTATAAATATTAATCGATGCTGCTAAGAATTTTTTTCGTTTATTTATTAATTTCATGCAAATATATTTCCATTGAAGTTTAGGACATTTTTACTATCGTATTATATACGAAAAGCGGGGTTTACTTTTTAAATTAGTTTACTCGTAGAGTAAAATGCTTCAAATAATACGAGTACACAGTTGTAGAGATTTAAATTGTACATCGGAAACTTGTTTTATTTAGCTGGTTACAGCAAAAATTAAGTTTAAAATGAATTTTAATAGCTACTTTTAAGATGAACAAAATACCAATAAATATGAAATGATGGACTGTCAAATAAATAATTGTAATTTAAAATGTTCATCATAATTCAAATATGAATAAAGTAATAGATATTGTGTCATGACTAAACTTGTAGTAAAATAATAATATACTATATTTGATAATTACAGTGCCAAACATTTCCTTGATATAATTTCTTTGTCATGATCTCTATATCAGATTTAAATATTGTCAATACATATTTGTATTCAAACCAAATGTTGCTAGACAAACATGATTTAAAACATGTAATAAATGAAAACATGTTTATTTGTATTTACACTATTAAATAAAAGTAAACACTCTTAAATATTAACCAATCCTCTTCTCGCTTACTTCTTAACACTCTTCCTCGCTTCTTACAGCAGAAGCGTAACAAAAACATTCCCTATAATCTAACTATAAATAGACGAATGGTGACGAAAGGAACGTTAACATAAGCGTCGAAGTTATCTCCGTACTGACGCAAATTACGAGCGACGACGAGTAAATACAATTAGACGGGGTTACAGAAAGACGCAGGGGGTGCGAGTGCACGGTACGACGAAGCACGGCTCCCCCAGGCAGATTAAAATCTGCGTGCGCGCCAGAAGGAGCTCTGTGCGCTCTACTCTGTATCAGCACAGCAGTGCTATTCAAAAAGAGAAATATTTCCATTACTTATTTATTTATTTATTTGCTACTCGGCACAAAAGATTCTTAATCCCGTTTACAGTACAGGCAGTCGACAATTTAATAGTGGAATTCAAACCACTTAGACCGTCATATCGAGATTAGAACTCGAGAACTTTTGCTTGGTAGACGAAAATTATATGAGCTAATACTACCCTTAATTTACAGTTATTGTGCAACAAGAACAAACATATTTTCTATTATTTTCTATGCTCGAGTGGAATACATATTGACTATTTCATGAATTGAGCAAATTCAACAACATTCACCATAAAGATTCATATATAAAACAAACAAATCATGTAAAATATGTATATTGTTTAGCTCATCGACTCTCAAAAAGACGAGCTTAAATGATCGGTACGGTATCTGTATACTGATATTGAGATTGAGATCCTGTTATACAGAGTAGCAAAAAATAAATAGGTATCTATATGTCGTTAACAATCGTTCCTAAATTATTGCAAAGAAAAATACTCCTGTAAAAGATTATATGTCAGGTCTTAAGAAAACCTTCATGAAAGAAGTTTATCTTACTTTTATCTCTATGGATTCTTGTTTATTTATTTTTATGACAAGCATTTTCCTTTTTTTTAAAAAAAGAAGAAATTTGACAGCAAGTCGCATAGGTACATTTTTTATAACATCATATACATCAAATTATCAGAATAATTTCACAAAGATGTCTTAAATAATGTGTGTATCTTTCTAATTACCAACACATTTCTCTTAAATGATTTTAGTGTTTTACATTAGAACCTAGAAATATTAATTTTTGGTGACTTCTTTGTTAAATTCTGAAAATTCGAAAATTCAATATCTATCTACTAGAAATCAGTAAAAAAATTAACATTCGCATCCAATCTGATCCAATTCGAAATCGAATTTCGGATCGGATTCGATTCAAAGTTCAGATAACATAGCCCATCTGAAATTTGGATAAAATATCCGCTTCTAAATTGGGATAAAACATCCTATCCGAAATTCGAATGAAGCAAACGGTGCGGATTAAAATTCCGATCCGAAATTCAGATGAAATATCTGATCCGGAATGCTTAATCATAGCTTTTCGGTTTATATTCTGAGTAAAAATTATGTATAACTCCTAATTCTATTATATGAAAATGATAATGCAACGTAAAATTTATACGAACTAGTTTTCATAATAAAATTATTAATTTAGTTAACTAGTTTTTCACAATAAAATTATTAATATAGTTTCATCTATAGCGCTTATTTTTCTTTTTAATATACAATTGCTGAATCGAGTTTTAAATTGAATCTCGTATTAGATGTCGAATTGAGTGTAGGATATGATCGGATTTCGGATCTAGTCGGATCGGATCGGATATTAAAATGCCGGTCTCTACTAACTTACATCTGTCTAGTAAACATAAAGTATCAAAATACAATTTTATATTAGCAGACAATGGATTGTTTTTGAACGCTGCATCATTTTAATATGAATTACACAACAATGTTTCGATCGTTATTACTTACACTTCACTTTATTACTTCATACATACATTGCTTGCATCGCCGGCAAATAATTACGTCTTGTTTCTCTCAGTGCTCAAGTCAATTTCAGGTTTTAGAGCTATTGCATTGTGCGAATGAACTATATAATGTAGAAGAACCCGCAAGCCGCAAGCGTAAGCGCTGAGCGCGAACATGAAATACTCATATTGAAAATCGTTTTACTTGTTTTATTTCTCCTTGTAGGTACATAGTATACGCGCGAGCTCTGTGTGGTCCTGGTTTGTTATGCACCAAACTATTATCCGATAGACGTGCTTGTAGTAGTATTTTGTTAGAAATGCAAAGTAATCTGAAAACGCATTTAGCGTAGTTTTGTATTGCACATGACTTTGAACCTGCAGAACCGAACCAATAGAATTGTTAGCTTTGTTGACTCTATTGACAGCGGAAAATCTATCTATTTCATTGAACTGTTTGTGGTAAAAGATATTAGCTCGTCGTTTAGTTTCAGTCATGCTAAATTTTAATTGTTTGCTCCGAAAACAATAACGTATCTAGTTCTAAAACGAAACTGAAAAACCGATGTGTTTTTCAGAGGATCGACAATTATATGACAACAAGAAAATTGTTATACAAGGATTTTTGTAAAAGTATGCCAAGGTTATTTAATCTTATCTTTCTGAATGTTAATAAATTAAAATCTATTTTGAAAATTGAATTCTACTGCAGTCAAAATTTTGTAACATTTAGTTCATTTAAGCAAAAATATATGGCATTGGTGGTAATTTACTAAATCGAAAATAACAGAACTGTCGCCTCTTCTTTATATTTTAGTTGTTCTGTGATGCAATCTTTCTTCACGTTTATTTTTATAAATATCAAACAGCTTTCTCTAAAAAAAAAACAGACACGCAGAACTAATTTTTTTTTAACATATGACTTCGACTGAACGTACAGTAATGAAGATAATTTTAAAGTTAAATTTTTATGAAAGAAAAATTCGGATGACGCCTGGATTCGAACCAGGGACCCTCCGCTTGCCGGGCAGAGATGCTAACCGCTACACCACATCACCTGTGTCCGACGTATGGCTTCAACCGAATTCTTCTTTCATAGTGTCTAAAGTAGCATCGATCCCAAAGACACTATGAAAGAAGAATTCGGTTGGGGTCCCTGGTTCGAATCCAGGCGTCATCCGAATTTTTCTTTCATAAAAATTTAACTTTAAGACACACAGAAGTAGTCTCAACTTCAAGGTACATCCGTTGCTCTTGTCGATGGTATGAAAATGACACGCGGAGTTTAATGGTGTGGGTTGTTGCAAGGTCGCCACGCATTTATTATCTGCATAAAGTATTGGCGAGTCAACGGAAACAAACGCACCTTGCTTATAGTCAAATTATGTTTATATTTACATTATTTAATAACAAAAGAAAAGACTATTATTTACAATTACTAATGAAAACATTTTAAAAATGTCACTGTTATTTTGTAAATGGTGTTCGTACAACAATAATGTAAAATATCCCATAAAGTAGTTTGTTTAAATACTAGAAATGTTACAGTCCAGTGTTAATTAACACATAATTAAAATCTAAACCGCAATGAAAAACAACTGGCAACTTTGGTTTAACATAAAATGTCTGTGTATTCCGGGCCTGTGAATGAAAGCACAGATTCTCTACTTTTGTCTCTTTACGGTCGACATTTACAGCTTCACTTGTAACGAGCGGCGGCGGCGAGTTATAGTGGCGTCGCTTCCCTTTGTTTCACTTATCATTACACAACGAGCAGGCAACGCCGTCTTAGATAATCGTCTTGCGAAATACGAAAGATTCCGCCATTGCTCTATTTTCGTGTCTTTCAAAGTTTTTAAGCTGATATATTTAATATTCATTGAAACAGAATTCAACTATCACCTCGATTTAGATAAATTTAAGATATTACACAATGAATTAAACAAATCTAAATATCTTTTCCTAGAAAGTTACTATATGAATATAAATCATACTGCTGTTAATGCTGAAACTAACCATTATTGTTCTAGCAACCAAAACAAAAATTTAAATTTGCCGACTTTTTTTCTTATTAACGCGTTTTTTCTTTTTGTTCTTATCCCACTAGTTGTATGCTAAATATCTTATTAAAATTATTTGAATCAACCTGTAGATGGGCTTAATTTAGATCCGAAACGTAGTAATTTTTATTGTTCAATTTAAAAAAAAAATAAAATAAAAAGCCAAGTAAGCAATAACTATGAAAAAGGAATATTTTCCCTATACAACACTTTTTCGGGTTAATTTAAAGATTTCAATCAACCATTATGTAAATTTTGCAATACAAGATTGATAATGGACATCTTTTATTTGCGTGAAGTCATGGTTTAAAAGATGTTAGTGGAGGGTGAACCATAGGGTTTATTAGTAAAATTTGTTGGTTTCGGGAATCGAACTGCGATTCTAGAAACCACAGACCGACGCGCTTTCACTGAACTATCTACCCCAGTAGTTGTAGTAAGTAGTAATTTTTAAATTGCTCTGCACAGAGTAATTTGAGTTCAAAACAAAGGTAAATGTTTTCCACGTTGGCAAATTCGTGGTGTTCTAACCAAACGTCGTCCTAGAACATTGTGTGCAAGTAGGTTTACCCGTTGATATATGCGACTCAAAAGTGGGCCAGATGGGCAAAAAACGTCTTGCTGCATGATCTATCGGCGCCCGGGAATCGCAACAATAATCGGCTTAAAGGATTCTCGATCTGCCATGAACACCTCTGTTCACAGGTGCGTGTATAGGCATACCAACATTGCCTACTAACATGCTCCTGCTTCTGTTTAGTGTTGCTGTGTTTGTCCAACAGAACAGTCAGGACGCGTTAAGGATGTTTACAATCCACTTCGATTTATGTGACAAACTACAGTTACGTAATTAATTCATGTATTCATGAATCTATGATGATTTGATTAATTTATTATGCTTGTTGTGATTGCTTAGATACCAGATAAAATGGATTTAAATTGAGGTTAAACTCCAACGCGTAATTGTGGGCAAATTAGTTTACGGCTGCTGTGAAGACGATGATTATTTATAGCTTAATGCACGCAAACATAATCTATACTAAAATGTACAAGCCAAAATTTCACTACCTCTAATTTTTGATATTATTACTATTATATGATAATAGCTATGTATCTAATGTATAATGTAGAACTTTATTGGACAACTTATAGTATATGGCTGAGCGAGCGAGGCTGATTAATAATATCTGATTATATACGAGTTTCATATCAAGCACTGCCTTAGAAACGATTTATTTTCTTAAAATATTTTAATGTAAAAAACCTTAATTGTATCTCAAACTGTGGTCTTATTACTTTTGTTTAACAATGTTATTTAAAATTATCAGACTGTAAAATTTGTTAAAAAATGTGAAAAAAGAAGAAGTAAAAGAAATTGCATTAATTGTCAAGGAATTAATTAATTAATTATGTATAATTTGCATTTAGACTTTTATTTTTTAGGTTAACCGATGTCCAATTTTGATAATTTATCATACCACTCGAATAAAGGACAATTTTTGAACAGAAAACAGTGTTATAAATTAAGTAATTATGGTATAGTCGAACATAAAATTTATTTACGTTTCAAAAATAGATATTTTATAAATAATAAAAGTGAGAAGCTTGTTTCTCTAAAGTGTTCAGGTTCAGTTCTAGCAGCATACTCACAAATATGTCAAACGTTACTAAATTATTTTAAAGAAACATTATAACTGTAGTGAGGAATATAAATACCGACAATATAAACATATATTTTATGTCAGAACAAAGAAAATGCTCACAGTCTAGCAAAAAATTAAATAAAATTGCTTTGCAGGATAATATCTTATTACGTGCATATTGCATTTAATTTGTCCTAAACAAACAATACTCGTCGAAACTATAATCTGGTAGATATGTTATTTGTCGTGATCCATTCTATCTCTCGAGTCGACAAACAACGTGCTCGTGGTCGACACTTCTCCACAAATGAGATCCTGCGACAGCGCAGCCCTTTGCTCTTCTTAATACGTCGCTGTGCTGATAACAAAACTCCCGAGACTTGTGTCTGTACACTCCAGGTGCCCCCACACATTTCTCTTCTTACGCCACTGACACTGGCTCACTGGCTCACTCTACTGGTGCCGTTGATGAAACGCGGTGTTGTGCTACTGTCTTGTATTATCTTTGTAATTTTGCTAATTCTTCTAAGTGCCTTTTACATTTTTTTGTTATTTGTTATTTTTCAGCTATGGATGTACTTTAGACTTGACTTTTATAACTTTTCTTGTCTGTTTTTATTTAATTTTATGATAACTGTGATGAGTTTCTGCTTTGAGAATGTTTGTACGTATTATGTCACAAATTTAATCAAAGAACACTAGCTACTCACAAAAATTATTATATTCTAATTTTAAATAATTAAGTATCTCGATAATTTGTAAAATAAAGTTAAATCTTCCAATCTCGGCTACCACGCATGCACAAACGTTCATGGGTTAGGGAAATTATTATTTTTTTTATGTTAAAATATATATTTATCATAGACTGCTAGGTTCGAACCCGAATACTACAGGAAAACAAAATGATATAGAATTTGTATACTGGAGTGGCTGATATCACATTTGTATGTAGTTTGCCGAAAAGTATAGGCGATTAGTTTCTCTTTTTAATTGTATTTTGTTTCTTTATTTATTATGCAACTTGCAATCCCGCAAATATGTGGTATTAATATCTCTTTCTACTCTATTTTCTTTTCATGTTATTATTTTTCATTTTGTAATTATACAAATGCAGGAAGTATGTAAAGTTGATTAATAGTAATAAAGCATCCCAGTTAACAAAGTTACAATTAAGGAATTATAAATTTCGTTTTACAGAAACTATCATTGAGGTCTTATAAATATATTATAATTTGTATAATATTTTTATACCTGTTTACACCAACGAAACATAAATTTAATATTGATTTAAATAAATAAAAGCAAATCGAATTAATATTATAATATGATGACATTTACATTGCTCACAAACATGTGATGCGATAATGTCAGTTTATGCCAAACTTAAAATTTAAATTTTATTTGTGCAAACAGAAACAAGTCAGACATGAAATTAAAATGTTTGTTGGCGTAAACAAACATCAGAAATAAATTGTACTCGTATATTTGCTTCCTTTCAGAGATTATTTTATGTATTATATATTTTGGATTGTATGTATAAACAATACAAATTTTTCTTAAAATCCAAATAGTATTTTATGTTAATTATTATTTATTGTGTAGAAAAAGCAAATAATTTAAATTAAATTATTTTCCTTTCAAATTAATATAAAAACAGAGATCCAATAAGTAGAATGAGATACTAATTGCACAGGAAAAATATATTGTATCAAAATAAAACAGGTCAGCCCACAAGAAATGTGATCATTTTCTTTTTAACCCTGTTGTGTTAATACCTCGCGTTTTAATTTTTATGCTCCTAAATACGATCAGAAAAGTAATAGGGTTATAGGAGTATTACAGGCATAATATTTTGCTTTCTTTGTAATAAAAATTTAGTTAATTAAGAGACAAATACATTGTTATTCGTAGCGTTTTTGTCTTAATTAAACTACAGTATTATAAAATGAATTTTTAGATCCGCGTGTTAGTGAATTAATTAAAAAATCAAGCCGAGCACAAGCAATGGGAAGCTGTATCAGAACTGCACGCTAGTTCCAACGTTATCCGCGTCAGCGGGGGGCGCCAACGTCGAGCACGAAGCACACTTAACCTAGAAACTGTATATTACTAACGCGGCTTAACGTAACGTAAGCGTAGCGCGCCGCGACGCAAAGTAGCGACGTCGACTGGAGACAAACGCCCTGCTAACGTTGATAATACTTGCGCGGCTTAACACAGATATCTATTAAAGCTTGCAAGCGCGTAAATCACCAGCCAATCCTACGTGTTTTTCAGCGCGCCATCGTAAATTCATCTAAAGTTACGTTTACACGTGAAATAAGATTAAACTCTACTGAACGTTAAAAACGAAGAAAAAGTGTAAGTGTACCATTGTGTTACCAAATTAAATTAGAATAAAATATATTTTTACATTCCACTTCAGTTGTATTAAGATTTTTCAGGAACACATTTAACATTTTTGATGTGGTCGTGCTAATACTAGAAAAATTAAAATAATATTCAACTCTTAGCGTTGATATGGTTGGTATTTATATTATACTGACAATTTCATTCAGTTTTTGTCACTCTCAATTGTAACTGTATTTGCTAAGAATGCAAATTCTATTTAATAGAAAAATATTTCAAGTTCGAATCCTGACCTTGTCCTCTAAATGGTATTAAGTTCCTGTTGTGCCGAGTAGCATAAATAAATAAATCACTTTGTCTGTTATGAAATGGCAACACCTTTATATATCAAAATATTTCAAAAAGAAACTTCAAGAAGATATATGAATTATTTGGTTATGCTTAATGCATAATAGATTTCTTCCATTAAACTTGAAGGTAACATCAATACAAATTTGGAATTTTTTTTTGTACTATTTAAACTTGATCTCGTTTTGACGGTTTGTTAGCCAATCACAATCAAGGACAAATACTACATCTTGCAATGCTGGGTTGTTAGGTTCTTTTCAAACAAATTTTTTCTCCAACAAAATTATCGATATATATTTCAGTGATATAAAGTGTCTTTTTTTTTCTACATTCTAACTCCCTAACCTAACCGAGATCTGCTTAGGCAGAGTGCCACACCCAGTAATGGGTAAAAGGCGTGATGATATATTTTTTTTTATTTTTTCTAACTCCCTCTACAAGGAACAAACCTCTAAAAAAACTGTCCTGTCTTTTATATATCATTGTGTTTTAACAAGTTTATGATATAATGGATTTGATAATTATTATTGTAGTTTTGCAATACAATTATAAAATTACAATATTTGTTTTAAAATAAATGCATACATTAATATTAATATTAAACTGTAGTCAATTTAATAAAAATGTAAATTAATAAAGATCTAGTTATTATATAAAAAATTCCAACAAACACGAATGATTTCCATTTGAGTGATCCGCATTTATATCCTCACAGCGTGTATAAAAACCTCGTCACGATTTCCCGTGTGTTGCTTTCATGCATTCAACATTGAAATTTAAATATCGCTGACAAGTGAAATCATCAGCACAAAGGGCTTTAGTTAAAATTTCATTTTATAACGATTAAACTACACGGTGATTAAAATTTCAACGACTCTTAAAGTACGCGAATGCGAATCCTAAACCTGTGATTTACATCTAGCCTGCTGAAGTACGTCCTTACACTGCGGCCTGATGTTTTGAACCTGTGTCTCTGTTCGTAAAACGCCAAATAACAAACAATGCAACGAACTTTGTCAAGTGATTTAAAAAATGTTCGCATAGAGCATTCTTTCACAGATATTTGATTTTAACTTTTGCTGTACCACTTCATTACACGCTAATATTAAAATGTCCGTGTTTAAATTAATACTTGTTATGTATCTACTTTCTGCAAAAAAAAATACATTATTTTCAGCTTAACTTCTTAAGGACCTCGTCTTGTTACTAAACATTCCTATAGTATTTTGAAGAAAAATATATTAAATAAAAGTTTGACAATGATAATGTGTATTTTTTATTATATAATTATGAATTTGTTGCGAAAATATTGACTGTATTTTTATTCTCACTCAGAAAAATTATTATGGTTCAAATGTATAATCCAATTTTTGTGAAAAAAAATGCTGAAAAAAGTTCTAGATCTTTCTAAAAAAAGGACTACAATCAACAAAAAAAGTTTTTAAAAAAGCAGGAATAAATAGTGAAAATTTGAAAAATTAAATAAATACTTACACAGCTATGCATTTCTTAAAAAACAAAATTTCTTCTCAAAATAGCATTACTTTGGTAATTTAGTCGATTTTGTAACTTTTATAGTTCTTGAGATTCCAACAGTACGCTAAAATAAAAATATATCTTGTTTAATATTCTGTTAGTAGCAACAATAAATTTAAACCCAGTGAACCAAAGAAACAAATATTGATTGATTTATAAAGATAGCATTTTATTCTCTAATGTTAAATAAATAAAAATATCATCACGCCTTTTACCCATCACTGGGTGTGGCACTCTGCCTAAGCAGATCTCGGTAAGTGATATATTTTTTCGCGTGAAGTGCGGTTACCAGCAGTCAAATCACGGCCTCCAAAGATATTAGTGGAGGAGGAGCCACAGGGGTAGATTTTTTAAATTGGTGAAAATTCTAACTCTAATGTTCTGGTTTGTAATTCCAGTTAAAACCTTTTATTTTTAATAGCACTGTAACTCTTTTTTTTCGAGTAGTTTCAAATTTAACCTTTTTGTAAATAACGGTACACATATTTCATGTAGGAATTATTCTCTCAACATGCAAAAAAGAAAATATTGTTGTACAACTGTCAAACAAATTTTCCGTATGGAATTAGCTTTAATGTGAAATTCCAATTTTGAATAACGGTTTTATCGCTGAATATATTTTTTATTGAAAATAATCCCTTAAATACTGGTTTATACTTAATACCCTGTAAATTTTTCAGTTTTGTTGAACACTTCGTATTATTCATTCGTCATTTGAAAGAACATTTTATGAATGTCATTCGATATTTTCTTCGGGTTCGTTAATCAACTCTTGACTCATAATGAATCTACCTCGTCTTACAAAGATGAATGAAATCGAGTCACTAGCACGAACTTCATTCACAGTTGAAACTTATGAACGAGAAAAATGTATACTTTTTTATTAAAAGTGAAAGGTTTAAAATGAAATGTATACGTAACCATAATTTCTAGAATGTACATAAAGATAAATGACAAACTGAGAAACAAGTGGAAAAGATGTTGCAATTTTAATTATGTGAAAGGATACTTAGCAATGGCTATTTTAAATATTGTATAAGGTTGGTAATTAAAGTTGCTCATTAAATAAAAAAAATCATCTTTTATATTTTGTAGCTACCAATCTACCAATGAGAATTATGGTGGAGGTGCCTGAATGAACTACTTGTGTAATAGTATTTTGTTAATAGTGTCACGTGCATTATTCTCAGGATTCATTGTCCTCTCCCTCAAATTAGTTCTTGCATTTCCTAGACTCTGCAAAGCACGATTGCAATGCAAATTAAAAACTTTCGTTTCCAGCAAGAGGTCGTGCGTTTTGTCTTGCTGATTTCAATTTATATATAAACAAGTCGTTCGGATTCTGGTTGTAAAGAGTAACAAAATAATAATAATAAATATTTTGGAATAGCCTTGTACCACTTGGCCGCACTATAAAGCGTAACATACCGCTTGTCAATTGGTAATCTGAAATTTGTGTTTTAAAGGGAATTATGACTTACTAATTTAAAAAGTACGAATATTATGACAAATTATTTTTGTTGACCTTAAAGAAGTTTCACTAACTCTTTGTAAAAGCTTCATTAAGGGTGTTTGAACCTCTGGTTTACGGAATTGTCACATCACTGCAAATATTTACTAACTACAAGAAATTCCTGAAAGATTCCATGAGAAAATTAGGCGAAAAGACAAGATATTCTGAAAGAATTTTATTTTGTTGATATTTATGCCGTTAAGAGCAACACGACGACAGATTATTCCTCAACGTTGTAGATTTACTTTGGGAAAAATCAAATTTGTGAGTTAATAAATATATATATATATGTATATATATATATATATATATATATATATATATATATATATATATATATATGTATATATAATTTTTTTGTTACTAATTACCATGGCGCTAAATAATATCTTAATAATATGTTAACAAGTTATGGCCTCGAAAATTTTGGTCACAATTGACGTGTTAAACATTGTAACTTAATCTTACTTTTCAAATAAATAATAAAAAAAGGTTTGTTGTCTTAATTTGCAGTCGTAGAAAAAGCATAGTATGTGATTCGTTTTCTAAACTATTTAGATGCTCATCACTTGTAACTAAAGTGACGTTTATAAAACTACTACTTACATATACAATATTGATTTAATGATAATATAGAATATAATGTATCAGCAAATATATAAAAATTATTATTTATTTATATCTTCTATAAATACAAATATTGTTTTCGGTTTAAGATATTTCGTAATTATAACATACCTCGGCTGAGTCGCCTATTATTATGTGATGAAAGTAAAATACGCATTTGATAAGAGACGAATAATTGAGGATACGTAAAGCAGGTTTAGGTCGATTTTGAAGACAGATGCCTCTTCGTATTTAATCGAAGATTGAACTTAATTGGCTGTTGTAGCTCGGGTGCGGAGGGTTCAAGTAATGCAGTGCAGAGGGGAAAAAGAAGAGGAAAGCAGTATAGTAGAGCACTAGCGGTAAATGGTCTGACGGATCGCGGTTTGTTAGGGAGAGTGCGGAGAATAGTCGCACTCCGTTTTGTCTCAACTGGACGAGAACATTTACGAACCATTCGTATAAACCTAGAAGCGATGTTGATAAAGCAGAGGAATTCATCTCCTTCCAGACTCACGCGTTCTTACCAACACATTCTCTGCACCCTACACCTAGCTAAAGCACTACCAACTCTACTTTTTTATTTAAATTGATTGCACATTTTCACCGCTAACACTATTTTTACTCTATACGAGTATTTTATAGTCATTTCATAATTTACAAATCACCTGGCTATAAGGTGGAAAATTCTATCTAATATGAAATTTAAATAATTAATGACACAAAATTTCTCAGATATTTTCTAAATCGATCATTATCTGTTACGGATCAGTATATTAATGACAACAATAAAGCTTTAAGATTCTTGCGTTAAATGTTTTATTTTATAAAGCCGGAAGCCTTATTTTAGAAATAAAATCTACAAGATTAATATACAGAATACAAATATTTTGAAATTCTATGAGCTAAATTAATTATTCTGTAATTTTTACATCATTTTTATGGATTCTGCCTTAGTACGGAAGTACCAATATAAAAATATTACTTTTTAACATATTTTACAAAGTTGAAGCGAGCTGTGAGCTGTCATTATATTTTCTTTTTTTCATATTAACAATTACGTATATAAGTATGCTAAATTCAGGAAGATAATATATAAATTCCAGGGTAAAGAATCAGAAAACCGATATTAAAAATGTCTTTATCATTTGTATATTAAAAAATAAAATGTACCTATATTCTTTAATAAACGATTTCAACTGCTGCGACTCTTAAATTTGCTCGAAAAAAGTAGTTCAATCATCTCGTCTTTTTATACGGTTCTGCTGGATAGATTCGGTTATTACATAAATAATAGTTAAAGAAGGTTATAGGCGTATTGTTACATAGACTTTGAAAGCATTTCAGGATAGAAACTGGCGGTTTGAAGTTATAAACATTAAACATTTATACAGACTGGGTCAAGTATTATCTTCAGTGGTCGTGCTGCAAACAAACCTTGAACCCAAATGATGCTTGACTTTGGAATTTGTTTATGATGCTGCACACTGCTTTTGTAAAGTACTCATTCATATACAAACAAAAAACATATAGTTAGTATTTAAGTTTACATGGTATATCAGAAATTTGAAGAAATATAATAATGAAGTCAACCTACATTTTCTGATTCCTACTACATTATGTATTGATTAAACTTTTGTATCATATACGTACACAGTCACTTGACGTTTAGCAACATGTGGATCGTGGTTAGAATTATATATATATATATATATATATATATATATATATATATATATATATATATATATAATTTAAGGATAATTTAGGAAACGATTTGTTAAACAGTTTTATGAATACAGGCAGTAATATTAAATTTTGATTAATACAGGGTTTATAATGGACTTGATAAGTCCGGCATCCAGCATTTGCATACTTTGTCTAAGCTTAAAGACGGTCCTAATTAAGTTCCTGTACAGAGTTGTAATTTAATAAATATGTAAATTAGCATCGATAAAAAATATAAAATCACTTATCGTTGTTATTTCTCTAGCCGTCTAACGTGTTTATTTGCACAATACCGTGTAGAATCGTTTGAAGCGAAAGAGTATTCTGAACGGTGACCATAGAATCCACTGTAAGAAAAGTGAGACCGGACAGGCGAGATGGATGCTTAACGTGGCAGTAACGGATGCTAACGTCGTTCTTTGGACCGGCACCGCCGCCGCAATCTCACCGCACTAACGTCAGAGCAACCGCCGCCGCCGCCACCAGCACCAAACTTATCTCTCGGAAAATCTATAAAGTGATAAACTTAACCCCGCCCCATTTGTACACGTACATGCAATAAATATTTTTATTATTATTAATAATATTATTGTTGCGTAAAGGAAAGAATCCAAGGGGCATAAACGAAATTATATGAACAGAATATTGAATGTGGAGGAAGCAAAAATTGTGTTTCTGGATAAAAATATTTGGTCAAGATACTTATAGGATGAATCTAATGAATGAATATTCAGTAAATGTTTCATGAGCTCATGCTACCTTCATATGTATAGTATTTTCATTTTAAACCCGAGGAATCGGCATAAAATGATTAAATGTCCCTGTCCCATTTAACTACAATGAAATCTATTAGTGCGGCTACCCCAAATCGTTTAACGATGGTCACAACAGGTAAATTTTTAAGGGTCGTACTCAGCTTAAAATTGTTTTTGTTTTTACGTATGACTGACCATTTAAAATTACTAATTCGGATTAAATTATCCAATTGGCAGTTATGTTACTCAATAAGAAGATTAATATGCTATACTGAATCAGACTGAGTAATGTAGGTAAATGTTTAGATTATGTTTGTATATAATATTTACAATATATTATACTTGTATCGTATGAATAAGGAAATATACTTATTTAAAGATTGTATTTTGTTTTTGTTTTTATTATACACGTACCGGCGAATAGGGCTGCATAACCCTGTGCGAACCTTGTGACACTAGTTATAACGGGTCATATTTTGAGTTCCTTTGAAAACTTAATTGCGGTGCATTTAATCATTTTATGCCGAATCCTTCAGTTTAAAATTAAAATAGTATATACACGATCCTAGAACGCTATCTAATCAGCGACAATGGTTCACTGAATAAATTGAAGTATATTTATTGATTTAGAAGAAGAACCACAACATCTTTCCACTAGTCTACAGCCATCGTGTGTAAATTATAATGTAATCATATTACTATAATAGTTATTACAAAGGAACTCCTGAAGATGGAGGAACTAACGCTAAGATCAAATACCCTTGGGCAAACAAAGACACGCTGGAGCCTCCAATCTAACAAAGTTTGAATAAGGAATAAAGCAATAGCAGGAGTCAATTGCACCATAGAAGATCATACCACCACCATATATAAAACGCTTCGAACTTGATAGGGTAATTATACAGAGCGCGGATAAACTTCGAGACGTTATAGAAAGCACCAGGAATCAAGTTTGGGCAGGGAATTAATTTCTTAATTGCAAAAACAAAAGCACGGCAATGAACGTGGATTAGCGAGTTCTCGACGAAGATGGTGGCAGCACTGTTGAACGCTGGGAAAAGACAAGCTAGAGCTGATGATACAGGTTCCACTGTGAATTACAAAAGCGAGAGACTGTTGTAGACAAGTTTGACAAGTCATGATGGTTTCGATAGATATCAGAAGTTATGATATCGAAATATGGCAAGTAATGCCAATTGAGAGAAGACGTTCTATGTAGTAATATCTTGCATATCTTTGGAGGTAACTAACATAAAGAAACTTCTTGCAGATATAATGTTAATTCTTGATTATTAATTTTGGATGGTGGATTGAAATAATTATTTGTATTCATTTGTAACTGAAATATTGCCATTTAACAATATTGCATACATACATCTACTTGGTAGTTATGCATACATGTGTGTACATAAGCAGTTAATAAGGGTAAACAGTTTTTCCGTACGAATTAATCTCCAATTTATTTGAAAGGAAATTATTTCAAATGAATGTTGCAATAAACAAGACTAATATCGCATGTCTTACTAAAATTTAATAGTATTATCCATGATATCAATAAAAAGGATAAATAAATTGAAATGGAACATAGAGATTAAGACAACTAAATTTTTAAACAGAATAATTATTTCGAAAAAAATAACTAAGTTTTAATTAATCCTTTTAAAATTCAGCTAACTTTGATTAGTTACAAACTAAAACATTGATATCTGTCAAACGTCACAGACATTTAATTTCGTAGCTAGTATTATTATATTGTAATTTTGCAAATTTACAAATCTAATTTCTGCATTTACAAAGCATACAAAATTAATTTTGTTTATTGATTTAAATACAAAATTCTATAAAAATTATAAAGTAAACACTTGGCTATGTTCACAAAATTCAGCCTCCAAGTCACCTTATGAGGGCATCGTCAGAGGACGGCCCTCATAAGGTGACTTGGAGGCTGAATTTTGTGAAACATAGCCAAGTGTTTACTTTATATTTTTTATTAAACCTTGTTTCACCAAGTGTTGGATGACAATTAATTTTGTCTTTGTTGTTAAACAAAATTCTATGCTCGTATTTAAAACTATTTCCTCTAAATAAATTAATAATGAGCACGAAAAACTGTTTTCCATATTAACTGTCTGACTACACTGTATAACATAAGTAATGGTCACATTATGTCGTATCAAATGAAATATACCTAATGTGACATATCACTTTCACTTCATTCACATTCATACAAGTTCGTCGTATCTTCCATCCACGCAACAAATTTTCAATCTTATCAATCCATTTATTTGTATGTTGTCCACACAATCTCTCACTCTCTAAAATTTCGCAAATCAATCGTTCAACATACGTTCGAGATACACAGATAACAAATTAAATAAAATATCCAGTACTATAGCTTCCGTAATTACTTTACAGGAAAAGGTTTCAAATAAAAGCATAGAGAATTAAATTTTGCGTCTACATTAATTAACTTATTTCATTTTACTTGTTTCATAACTATTAAAGTTAATTTTAAATGCTGGCAAAAACAAATAATATTTACATTGTTATGAAATTGTAACAAATGTATAAAGCTTAATTGGCACATACTTATTTAAAATTTGAATTTAAATAACTAAATGAAAGGAAATATCTAGACTTAGATGCAAAGTAAATCCTGTAAACTGTAAACAGTGATGATATGGTAACGATAAACTTATTCCTATGTTATTCGCCTACGACGCAGTTTTCGTAAGACCTGCAGTATATAACACAAGATACATAAATCACATATAAACCACGTCAAATAACATCTTCATTTATGCTAATGACGGTCTTAACCATGTCCAACGACTAGTTATATTAAGTCTTTGATCAACGTAACATTGACGACATAAATGATGTTAATTTTTAATGTCTGTAATACGTTGAATATAACAAAACTCATGGAAATAATAGATGTCAAATAGGACAATTGGATGGATAGAGAAGTATGGCAAATAGGAAGCGAATGTCATATAGAAGCGTATTTCGAGCTTTTAAAATTAATGAATTCGAAATTTAAGTAACAAGAATAAATATTTATAATAAACAATCCTTCAGCCACAAAATTTTGGGGAAGATAGATCTTAGTCCTGCGGTGAGCGACATACATATATACATACATAAAGTACGTCCTATGAGACGAACGTGCAGAATTACTCCACAGTCTCGACACCACAATACTGAAGACGTTCCAAGTTCCAGTGTCGTAACGTCGTGAATATTCGTGTTGTCTGGTGGCAGTGGATTGCGGCGACGGGCCGTATGATTCATCTGGGAATGAAATGAGAAGCAAGAACCGCAGGTGGAAATGGCGCTGCTGCCACCCCAACGGTAAAACATGAGATTACAATTATGTCTTAGACACCGACGACATTCATAAGTATTTTTGGCATTTTCGTACTGATATCATCAACCATAATATAGGTACATGAAGATAATTTTAAGTGAAGCATTTCACACCAGACATATCTTTTACGAGGATTTTTTCTTTTAATTTAGCGACCATTGTTCCCTAATTAAATTAGACCAAAAATGCAAATACAATAAATATTTTTGTATAAATTTTACAACCGAGGTGAGGTTAGCAAATCAGATGAGGCTAAATTAGAATTTTTTAAACGACTATGACAGCTGTCATTTGACAATGGAAAGTTATCATTTTCCGAGACACAAAGGGAAAAAAAACATTTTCAGTTGTTTACAAATGACTTAATAATTTTTTCAAGCGTGTTTGAATGGTCGTATAAAAAAAGATTGTGTACATCTCGAGCAGAAAGTGTCCTTGCTCCTTTTGCATGGTTGTTGCTTTCGGCTTTATGCGCGACTACTTTCTGCTCTAGATACACAAGTAACTATTTCAAACGAGGTGCACACAATATTTTTTAGGCTGCTTCAATAAATAGTTATATATTTTTATTTTAAAATAACTTCATACCTAAATGATTCATATCACATGTAGAGTGCTTTGCAGTTATCTAGCCAATAACTTACAAAACAATCTGTTTTACTGTCAGGATATTTTAAAACGTAATAAGTGAAAATGAAATAACTACATTAATTAATTTGTTGTATAAGAGCAATTTTTATAAAGCTGTAAGTAGGGCAATATTACCAGGAAAGAGATAATTAATGTGCTATTTAAATAAACGTATAGCCATATCGGCCATGAAGGAATGTTTCTGGACGAGCAAGAAAAAATGAAGAATGGTTTTTAAAAGAAAATTGTAAATTGGAGATGCTGTGAAAACAATAAGCAAAATAATTTATATTAAAAACTTTGACAATTCGTGAAATATTAATTTTAAATTGTTATAAATATGATTACTATTAACGTTCTTCTTTATTACATGATTATTTAATATAATTTATAATAATTACAATAACTACCAAAGTTTACAATAAAAATAATTGTATTTTATTGTTTTCCAATCTTAATTTTCAATTTTCTTCATAAATCCATATTTCACTTGCTATATACTAATTTTTGCATAATAACCAAATAAGAAACTAATTAGTACTCGTTGGTTGTAGTTTTAATTCTAAATATCTTTTGTATAATTTTGGCCTAATTGAATTAGGGATGCAATGACCACTAAATTAAAAAATATATAATTGGATTCCGTAAACTCCATATTTTTAAACTTTAAAAGTATTTCCATTTTACCAAGTTTGGAATTGAATCACTTTCATCCAGTAGTTGTTAATAATTTGTTTGAAGCACACCGTGTAAAGATATGAGAATCAAAATTCAAATTTCTCAGCTAGAAATATAACAAAATTTTTTATTTATTTAGTTAAAAGAGTCATAAAAGATTATTTTTTATTGTAGTAATTAGCATGTAACTAATGTAACTGTATAACATATTGTACCTAAGGTTCTAAGTCATTTTTGACTGATTGCAGGGCCAAAAATGTATTTAAATAAATAATTAAAACAACATTATGCATGATCATTTAGTAACATCTAAACAACAATTCAAGACTAAGTGAATCCCATTGACTATCGACTTTGCCTCCGTTTCGTCGTCACATTCTAAGCGAAGTGTCCAGCGATCAACCGCATAATGTATTCGGTCCATTTGTAATGATTGCCGACACTTGAACTGAGACCGAGGAAGCCGGGAGCTCTGGTTAGAGAGGGTTGGTTTGCAAAGTCGGGTATTGATATCGGCCACAGTTCGGCGCGGCTTCTCGAAGTGTTGCTAGAACTTCCTTCAACTTCGCTAAAGATTTTGTATACATTGCAGGGGATAAACCGCTGAATGTTCGACGTCTCTACAATTCGCAAGTCAACTGACGAGAAGGTTGTAGGCTGAATGATATAGCGCCAATTTACTACTTAGTGACAGATTTTTCAGGAGGACATAGACCACTATGATTTATGGTAGGAGTAGTTAGCCATAGAACTTTTTATGCGGATATTGCATCAGTAAAATTAATAATACTCTTGTTCCAATTTACAATGAAAGCATAAATCAGTTATTTATATGATTTACTACTTAATTCATCTAAAACGAATATTATAAGGTTTATTTATCAGAGATCGTGTAATACTAAATTATCCTTAATGGTAAACGAAAATCTGTTATTAGCGTACACCGCACAAAATTTCTTGGAAATTTTATCTGGAAGCTACACTGTGATTACGTAATTTCCGTTTCGAACTTAGATAGTGTCAGATAAGGCATTTTAAGTCTATTTTGAATGACGACCCAGTATTGATGTTTTATCTTAACAAATGTGGCTATAAGTTATCATATGGGCTGGTAGTAAGAATTAGGAAACAAACGTTACAAAATTTTGGTTATCGGTACGATGTTGATCAATTCTTTTTATATAAAAATTAGTTTTTGACTTAAATTTATGACAGTGACAATGATATTTTAGATATTCCGGGATTGTAAACATAAAAACATACATATTTTATAATTTACTTTAACAGAATTTGACTTTGTTTCATTATGTATATTGTGTCCGGATCCTCAGGATTTACTCTTAACTCCAATTCTCGCTAATCTTTAATTCGATATATACAATGTTCCACTTTCTTAAAACCATCTTATCTGACACACACCTCATACTCATAATATACCAACATACTCCGAAAGCAACTATATCTCCTGTCTTAAACCCTTTTTTGAGAATTCGGTTGATAGAGTAAAATATTACAAAACCTCAAATTAAATATAGTAATCTCAATGTGAGAACATAAATCCGCTAAGACTTATTTCACTTTTACATGGCAATGAAGGGAGGGTTCACGGTGCAACAAAGACATCAAGTTTACGATTGTGACCTTTTCTGCTTCAACTCCGGCTCCTAGAATCAGTGTAGCCAACCTAACCTCCACGAGCACGTGGTTGCAGCGACAGAGATTAATCAAGCGGTTCCCGCGGGCCGCATAAAACAAAACACAAACTAAGAATGGATTTATTTTACAAGTTAAGCTTTCGACCTCGCTTCTTCATCATGCATAATTTCCCTAGATGAATCTGTTGTACGAGAGTGCGAATGCACATTCACAGAAAGTACAATTGCCACAGATAATTTTGAGATTTTCATAAGCTAATATAATTAGTTACTAAATGTAACTATTCTTTACTATTATCTTTGTTAATAATGTTTAAAAAATGTCAACTAGAGATGAGTACGTGAATGAATGTTTTATCTTATTTCGTATTTTCGAGGATATTACTAACAAGCATATTTATAAGAAGGATTAAATTAAAGGTGTTTACAAAATTGAATTAGGTTGTTTAAAAATTTGGAGCCATCGTTAGTGTGTCATAAAGATTGTATTTTTATAAAATTGGTGCGATAATTATCACTTACTTTTATGAATTATAAATGGAGTCAATAATGTTTCATGAATCTGTTTGTAAAGGTTTAGTTATTATCATAAGTTATACGATAGTATTAGATATCTTGTTTTTATTGATAAATTTTTGTTTTGTACGAAAACAAACAATATGAGTGTATGGTAAATCCCAAGTCCGTATTATAAAGATTTTTATATACTTACATTATAATGTGAAATTATTGGACAACTTTTACTTCAAAGTAATCAATTTCGAGTAAAGGATCTAAGAAAAAAACAAATATCCAATAGTATTTTCGTTTACCGAATGAAATGTAAGTAAAATTATGATATTTATATTCTCTGTTTGAAGGTAATTAAAGTAAAAAAATGTATTCATTTGCAAACAGTTCTCTTTCTTGTTTATCTTAAATTACATGTAAGATGAATTGTCTAAAATATTTGTATGGCAGAATTTTATATGATTTTGAACATCAATTATAAATTTATATAACAACAAAGACAAAATTAATTGTCATCCATACACTTGATGAAACTAGGTTTAATAAAAAATATAAAATAAACACTTGGCTAAGTTTCACAAAATTCAGCCTCCAAGTCACCTTATGAGGACATCGTCAGAGGCTGGCCAGCACAGTTAGTAACCATAATAATAATAAATAAATTTTTATATTAAATTTGCGAGTTGTAAATATTCGGAATAAAATAATTCACGCCCAATCATACACAATATTTTTTTACTATTCTAATGACCTGTGCCTATCTCTAATCTCGACATTCTATAATTTCTTATGTGATGAAGTAAATTTCTGTAAGATCATTGTGATGGTACGTATTCGCCACGAAATAAAACTTAATAAAACTTTTGTACGTAGCAAGTTACGGAGGTCTACGTTTAATGTGAATAACTGAAATGCACGTTGCTTACAAATTAGACGCTCAAAGACGAACTCTGTCTCTCCAACTACATAAAATTACCTTGTTTCATTTTATGTTCAACATTTGTCTTCATGTATATAAGAATTTTACATGTTAAAAGGTTGTTTCTATTTATTCTTCCTTTAACAATAATATTATTCTAGTAGTATATGAACAACATTGCGCCTAATAATTAGTTAATGATTTTTTTTTAGCAATATATTCCCAATTGATTATAGAGAAAAGTATGCGTTAAATAGAATTAACTATTGAAAAAATACTCCAAAATTAAACATTTAATATAGGAATGTATAAAATATCAAATATTTAAAATAACTTTTGCCGATTAATATTAAAAATGTGCCTTTCATTGACGTTTTATAGACAGTGTTGAAAAAGAACAACTTTTACATTTATGATGTAATTAATGGGGTAGGTTGGTCAGTGGTATCAAATCGACCTATGGATTAGAAAACCTGGGTTCGATTCTCACAGTCGATAAACAATTTTCATGACATTAAAAGTACCCCTGTGGCTCACTACCAACATCTTTGGGGGCCGTGATATCACTTTTCAAGATCTGCTACGGCAGGGTGCCACACTAAGTAATAGGTGAAAAGCATGATGATATATTTATTTAATAAAAGCTATTACAAAAAATAATCTCGGATGAATTGAAAACTTTCCTTATATGTTATAAAATTAATATAATACATATATACTGATTACTAACATTCACAGAATGCAGATTGACAATTAGGACATTATAAATGTCAAATTTGTTTTTACATAACAACCGTATAATAAACGCATAGCAACATGATAACAATAATGATGGCAAAATAATTAATATTAATTTTAAACATTAAAACGATTTTATCGAATATGGCTATTAACAATGACTGTTAAAACTAATGAAGTCATGAAATGTGTGGGAAGGAATTGTAAAAATTGTATTACACTTGATTTAAATAGATCAAAGGAAATCGAATATTTGATAGCTATTTCAATTATTCCATAATAAAACAGTTTATTTCACTGTGTATTTTTTTATTAAACTGAGTTTAATTTTTGGAGATGCAACTAGCTATTTGAGGTATCAAACCATTTTTTACTTAAAATTTTACATACATATTATAGTTATTATATACACCTCATCCGTTAAATTAATTTGGCGTACTCAAAATATCGTTTTCCTCGGTCGACATTATTCAATATGTCAGATATTTCATGGGTCAGGTATAAAAAAAATAAAAACTAATTTAAATACTACTTATTTAAATAATAATTATAGTTGAACTTTACTGCTAGTTTGACTGTAGTATTTGCAAGATAAATAAAAATAAATAATCACGACTTTTAGCCATTACTAATTGTGGCACTCGACAAAGTTACAAATATTTACGCGCATGAAGAACGGTTAACAGTCGTCAAAATTTTCTACATAATTCAGATTAAAATCATCTTCAACTTTTATCTGGCATCGTTGATATTCTGTTGTGCAATATTTGTAAATTAATTTAGAAAAAAAATACTTTAATTGAATGATACAGATATAATGTCCGCTTTTCTCTTCACATGACATTGAAAATTTACACAGCTTTGTCCTAATTCTGTCAAAAATTACTCGATAACCGCAACCCATCGACGATGCTGTCAATTCTCAGTGCTTGACGTGTCATGTCAATAATTATTGCATTTGCGCACAACTAATTGATATGCCAAGCCCGCTCTATCTATCACCATTCGTAGAGAGCCATCACGCATACCGCACGCACTCGGACAGCTTGGAAGCTGTTGTGAAGAGCGCGAGCGGTCGCGTGGTGCGTGGTTAGTGGTTACACGCACACACCAATATTGACATTTGCTTTTGTTCCGAAATTGCTAATTACTGATGAAATTCTATTGATTGATGTTGTATATTCAACACTCTTCTTCATCCCTCATTTCACATTTAAAATTTTGTTTTCAAACAATTTCTTTTATGTACAAATTATGTATCTTGAACCTGTTGTTTCATTACATTAGTCATAACATCATCTAGCATAGGTTGCACATTTAGAAGATAAGAGAAATGTAAATTATGTATCTTGAACCTGTTGTTTCAAGACATTAGTCATAACATCATCTAGCATAGGTTGCATATTTAGAAGATAAGAGAAATGTATAAATAGGCTAGTTTAGTGAATAAGCACGCTCTTTGTATCGTAGACTCTGCACAGTCAAGTACTGTGACTCATATGTAACCATATACAAATTATAATAAAGTTATAATATTAATAAAGATTTTAGTATTCTTTTTAAAAACATAAAATCGAATACTCAAAATTTAATTGGCGCAGCTCGGTAGGATTAATAGCTTCGAAACACAATAAAAAAAATTGTGTGGTGGATTTTTATCCTTTACCAAGCAAAACCTACAAAAATCTACGAAAACCGGTCGAACAGGACCCATCAGGCCGCAAAGGCACAACGTTCGTCTACAAGATTCACGTACTCCAGAGTGCTGTTCCGAGATCACGTCGACCAATCCACTAGGAAGACTTGCTGTTCCGAAACACGTCACTCATCAGAAGCACTTGCTGTCTCTACTAGACAACACGAAAACTACGAAAAAGAAGCCGCAACAGAAGATGATGTTCACAAGAATCATCATAATCACAATCACGATACAAATGTAAGAATATCTTTATAAGTTTGTAAAACATTTATATTATAATACACAGGGGTATTTCTAGCTACGACTAGTAATAAAAATACCGAGACCCTGCACAGGTCAATCACACACATAATACAACTTATGTCAGAAAGCGATAGCTCTGAATCAATAGAATCAGACGATTCCTTAACACCGTTACCAACAACTAAATATATCAAAATTAAATTAAAACCTAGTAGATTAAATCGCATAACAATGGCTACCACAACTGTACAAGAAATAGAAATGTATCTCAAAACAATCCCATGTTATAATGGAAATATTAAAACATTAAATAATTTTATAAAACAAGCCACAAAGATTATGGACATTTTTAATACACTAGAACTCACTGCAAATCAGCGAATGTTTGCATTCAGCATGATAAAATTAAAACTCACTGAACAAGCAATAGAAATTACAAGTAATAACGAATTTGCAGAATGGGAAGATTTAAAATTATATCTGACCACAAACTTTGTAGACAAGAGTACATCAGAAACACTGATGATAGAACTCATGGATACGAAATTTTCGAAATCAATAGAACAAACTTTGAAAATAATGCTTGAAAAATTTTCACTTTACAAATCAAAAATACACTTAACTAATTATTCACAAGATCAGAAGAACGCAATAATTCATGAAAATCAAAAATTTATAGTAAAAAGATTTATATCTCTACTACCAAATCATGTTAGAGGATCATTCCTTATTAAAAACCCTACAACTTTGGAACAAATAGAATTAATGATTAAAAATGAATTTAACTTTATTAATACGTATAATCAATCACCTATGTTGAGAAACAATGTAGAAAGACCAAAATTTGGCAATGGGCAACCTCCACAAAAGTTCCCATCACAAACATTCCCATCAACATCATTTAATCCCAAACAACCACCTCAATACCAGAGAACTAACCCAAATTTTGCACCTAGACAAAATATAAAAAATTATTATGAGACGAAACGATTCAACTCAAAACCTATGACACAACAAACACGAATCACACAACCAATGTCTACACAAACAATCAGACAAAATAATAACATAGAAGAAGTAGACTTAGACGAAATAGATTTCGATATGGACCAAGAATTTCATAAACAAATAGACGAAGAGTTAAACAACGAAAGATTAGAGAAAGAAAAACAAAAGAAAATCTATGAAGATTCTTTTTTAGATTTAGAGACACAGATAGAAGCGATACAGTAGTAATGTCTTCTATAACAACGAACTTACCAGCATTAAAAATTAATCCATATGTCATACTGTTCGATACAGGCTCTTCAATAAACTTTATACACCCGGATTTAGTAAAACAATTTAAAGTAAAAACATATAACGAAAAATTAACTTTTAAAACAGTAAACGGAAAATCTAATTGCGATAAATATACAATAATAAAAATTCATAAAAAACTTTTAAAATGTTATGTTTATAAATTTCATAAAACATATAATATATTACTCGGAATAGAAGCATTTAAAATATTAAATATACAACTAAACTTTAAAGACAATAAAGTAAAATTAGACGATAAAATATATAAATTAGAAGAATTAACAAATTTAAAAGCAGAAACAAATAATATACAAATTAGAAATAGTCACTTAGATAATATAGAAAAAAGAGAGTTAGATAAACTAATAAACACATACACAGATCTGTTTCCAAACGAAAACGAAAACCTAACCTGCACTACCACCATAGAACACAAAATTCACGTAACAAATGAAACGCCGGTATACACAAAAAATTACCGACTTCCACAAATTTACGAAAAAGACATCGAAGAACATGTAAAAAAATTATTAGATAATAAAATAATACAAAAATCATTTTCACCCTGGTCATCCCCTATTTGGATCGTACCAAAAAAATTAGACGCTTCAGGAAAACAAAAAACTAGAATGGTAATAGATTTCAGAAAACTAAATTCAGTAACGAAAGATGATAAATACCCAATACCTAACATTGACACGATATTCGATCACATCGGACCCTCCGAATACTTTACAACCCTAGACCTACATTCAGGATTCCACCAGATAAAAATGAATAAAAATGATAGAGAAAAAACAGCTTTTTCCACAAGTTCTGGACACTACGAATACATTAGAATGCCTTTTGGACTTAAAAACGCACCTGCCACATTTCAACGAATGATTAATGAAGCATTAGGCGAATTAATTAATAAAATCTGTTTAGTATATATGGACGACATTATAATATTTGGCAAAAACTTAGAAGAACATTTAAAAAATATAAGACTAGTATTCGAAAAACTACGTCAAGCAAATTTAAAAATACAAATAGACAAGTCAGAATTTTTACAACAAGAAGTTAAATTTTTAGGATATAAAATTAATCAAACCGGACTAACAACAGATGAAAAGAAAATAGAGACAATAAAAAATTTAAATTTACCAAAAACACAAAAAGAAATAAAACAATTCTTAGGAACTTTAGGATGGTATAGACGATTCATACCTAATTACGCAAACTTGACAAAACCTTTTACACAATGTCTAAGAAAAAATGTTAAAATAGATATAGATGATGAAAATTATAAGAACGCATTTGAACAATGTAAAAACACATTAATAAAATCCCCAATATTACAAAACCCAGACTTTAACAAAGAATTTATATTAACTACAGACGCAAGCGACTTTGCAATAGGCGCTATATTAGCACAAAAAACAGACGATAAAGAATTACCTATATGTTATGCCTCTAAAACTTTAAATAAAGCGGAACAGAATTACAGTACAATAGAAAAAGAACTAAAAGCAATAGTATGGGCAGTTAGAAATTTTAGACCATATATTTACGGACGGAAGTTCACCATAAAAACAGATCATAAACCTTTAATCTGGTTATTCAACATGAAAAACCCGAATCAAAAACTAATTAGATGGAAAATAGAATTGAGTGAATATAACTTTGAGATAAATTATTTACAAGGTAAAGAGAATGTTGTTGCAGACCTACTATCCAGACAGAAACCCAAATTTAAATTAAATAATTTAATAGGAGACGTATTAGAACAAAATCCCATCGCACACTGTATATCAAAAAACTGCGAAATGTCACGAGGTCTGGCGGAACAAATAAATTTAAAATATGATTGCAAAGACTTTTGCAAAGAACGAAATAATAAAAATATCATTATTCAAAAAATAAATAATAAAATAATATTTCACCTAATTACAAAAATAAATCATTTTGATAAACCATTATTAAAAAATTTGGACAAACCTTTAAAAGAATTAAGAGATTACATGATTATAAATGAACTACCTATAATAAACATCCCAAAATTAGGATGCGGTTTAGACAAATTAGAATGGGAAAAAGTAAGAGAAAAGATAAATAAAATATTTGAAGATACTAATATAGAAATAAACGTTTTCACATTACCCGACGTTAACCATAACGAAACAGAAAACAGTAGCGAACAAAATAATATAGATCAAGAAGAAGATAACCAAACGGTACACAGCGCAAATGAGAATCCCATAGCAGGAATAAAATATTTAGATGAGAGAATTAATATAGCGGATAATCAAATAATAATTTATAAAGTAGACAGGGATACTGAAATAAAAATAGAAAAATATTTTGATAATAAAAAACAAAGACTTATTTGTAAATTTAATAAAGTAACTTTTAAACAAGATGTTATAGATTTTATAAAAACTTATCTAACCCCAAAAATTAGATATTTAGCCTTATTTCAAAAAGATTTAGATAAAGAAGTTTCAAAAATATTACAAGAAAATTTCCAACCAAATTCTATAAATATCATAGCGTGTACAAAATTAGTAAACAACGTAGAAAATAACGAGGAACAATTAGAAATTATACATGACTTTCACACAGGCCTTACAAATCATAGAGGAATTTTAGCCACCATAAGAGAATTAAAAGAAAAATATTATTGGCCAAACATGAATAAAGACATTCAAGAATATATAAACAACTGTGAAACGTGCCGATGTAATAAATATGAAACAAAACCTATAAAAATAACCGACAATCTTACAATAACACCAAGCACACCATTTGAAATGATAAACATAGACTTGTTATCACTAAATAAAGAACCTTACTTGACGATATTAGATCAGTTCTCCAAGCACGCACAGATTATCAAGGTCGAAAATAAGAGCGCAAAATAAATAACAGATAAATTAAGAATATACTTTGAAACATATAAAATACCTAAGGAAATAATAATGGACAATGGTACAGAATTTAATAACACATTAATGAAAGATCTCTTAAGTAAAAAGAAAATTAAATTACATATAACTTGTGTTAATAACCCTAAAAGTAATGCAGTGGAATGACTTCACTCAACATTAATAGAACAATTGAGAATATTACACTCAAGACCAGACACTAAAAACATAGCAATGTCAGAAAAAATACGAATGGCTACATTAGCGTATAATAATACAAAACATAGTACAACACAACTCAGTCCAGTTGAAATACTTTTCGGAATATCAAATGAAAACATTTTTATAAAAACAGACCAATCCAAATTAAGAGAAAATTATGAAGAACAACAAAGGAAAATTAAGCATATTATAAAAGATAGAATAGAAAGAGAAAAATTAAAACGAAATACAGAAAATGACAATCCTTTAGAATTAACAGATAAAGTATATGTTAAACAGAATCCTAGAATTATTCATAAAATAAAGAAACCAATATACAGAAAATATTCAGTTAAAAATTATAACCCTTTATTAGGAAAAATTAAAATATTAGATAAAAAGAACAGAAGTAAAAATATAAAAATAAATCAACTAAAAATTCAATAAAAATTTCAGATGTCAAGGACAAATTCAAGATATCTCGAACAACAATGGATTCCACCTTGCCGAATTAGGTGAATGCAAAATTAAGACTGGTGAACAACTAATATACTATAACTACAACATAAATCCCATCTATGAAGAATTCCTAAAATTAAGAACAAATAGAGATAATTTATTAAAGAATATAAAACCCTATAATGAAACATTCCAAACATACATTAATATTTTAAATTATAATTATTTAGACTTAAATAATCAAATTCAAAAACTATTTAATAAAAGACAAAAACGCGGACTTATAAACGGATTAGGCTCCATTGTTAAATCAATAACAGGAAATTTAGATTCTACAGATAGTCAAAGATATGAAGAAATGTTTAATAAATTAAAAACAAATCAGGAAATACTACAAGGACAGAATGATGAAGTCATTAAACATAATAAAGATATGACAAATAAATTTAATACACAACTAGAAAATGTTAGACACAATGAAAAAGAATTAACACATCAAATTGAGAACATAATTCAGGCTTTAAAAGGAAATTTAGATTGGAAATTACAAATAGATATGGAAAGTAAATTTCAGAAATTAATATTAATAATAATGAATTTAAATGAATTAACAAAACAAATAGAAACAAGTTTAACCTTTTGCTCATTACACAAACTAGACGTTAGTATAATATCTTATGAAAATTTAAAACAAACTACACAAAATAACGACATTTGGAATTTAAACGAACTAATAGAAACCCATTGTAAATACTATAACGGAGAAATATACTTTATAATATCAATACCAACCTTCTCCCAAGAATCCTTCAAATTAAACCAGTTTACCCCATTACCAATGATTCAGAATGATAGATTCATAATAATGAGTGAACCTCAACAATTATATTTCACACAAGATAAGACTTATAAAATAAGCGAATGTAGTTATATTAAGAATAAATACTTGTGTATTACACAATTTATAGAAATAAGTAAATGTATGGGAAATATATTAGATAAGCAGAAGGATGATGATTGCAAATACCATAATATTGAGAAAAAGAATACTTTTGAATTAATTCAAAATACAAATGAACTAATTATGATTAGTCCAAATAAGCAAGAAATTCAAATGAACTGTAACGAAATAAAAATAAAAAGAAATATTCAAGGAATCTATAAGATAAAAATTAACCAAGAATGTCAAATAAATAATTTCACATTTAAAAGAATTCTACAAAAATATAAAGAAATTGAATTTAAAACATTTGAGAAGGAATTAATAAGTTCAAAATTTAATGATACTAAATTACAGAATATCTCCGATATTATATTAAATGAACCGAAAATTATAAAAATAAAAAAATCAAAATTGAAAATAGCAGTCATCACTCTTATATAATATATGTTATAATATTTATATTAATAAGTTGTTATATTTTAAGAAAATATGTATTACCTAAAATAAAATTATATAGAAATGAAAGAAAATTAAGAAAGGTAAAAACAGTAAGAAAAAAGCTAAGTGAACTAGCTATGCAAGAACAAATATAATGAAAAAACTAAAAGGGGAGGAATTATGTATCTTGAACCTGTTGTTTCATTACATTAGTCATAACATCATCTAGCATAGGTTGCACATTTAGAAGATAAGAGAAATGTAAATTATGTATCTTGAACCTGTTGTTTCAAGACATTAGTCATAACATCATCTAGCATAGGTTGCATATTTAGAAGATAAGAGAAATGTATAAATAGGCTAGTTTAGTGAATAAGCACGCTCTTTGTATCGTAGACTCTGCACAGTCAAGTACTGTGACTCATATGTAACCATATACAAATTATAATAAAGTTATAATATTAATAAAGATTTTAGTATTCTTTTTAAAAACATAAAATCGAATACTCAAAATTTAATTTACATCATTCAAAATTAAAATTAAATTTATTTTATTTGAGATTAAAACAAAATGAGTCTTGACAAAGCATACAGCTTCAATTTGGTTTGATTAAATGTTTTAGCGTGTAATTATACTTGTAATTATATTTTCATAATATTTTTGTACTATATTAATAACGAGTAATTTGAAGTATTTAATTAAAAATGAAAGAATTTTTGAAATATTTTTAGTTATCATGCTTTTGTATAATAATTTTACAAATCTTCTCATAAAATACAGTTACAGGATATTTCCGCATACTACATTTGTTGAGTTTGATAAACATACCTGGAATAATTATTTGGACTTTCTGGCTTTTATAAACATAACTCATCCTATGTTATATAACAAAAGTTTTTATTTGTAAAACAAATTTTGCAACACCTGTACACAGAACATGGAATTACTTCCCTAATTCATTTTTTTCTTCTAAATATGAATAAAGCGAGTTTTGGAATGGACCTTCTCAAAAGTGTAAAAAATTGTTTCGTTACACCATGGCCTCTAGACATTTATGTATTTATTCTATCTAACATAAAACTATGCAGAAACAATAAATTTTGATATGTATTTTTACTTTTAACATTTATAATAATATTTTTAAAAACATAATTTTTTCACATACCAACAGCGTACAGGTAAGTTTTATTATTATATTTATTCTACAGAAATCAAAAATCAAAGTTTTCAGAAGTCATAATTAATCATTAAAACTATTTTTTTGACAGATCCAAAAACTGTTTTTATGGGGTAGGTAGTTCAGTGATATCGAGTCGGCCTGTAGATTTGAGAAGCCGGGTTCGATTCCCACAGCCGACAAACAGTTTTCATCACATTAAAAATACTGTAGCTCCCCTTCCACTAACATATTTGGGGCTGTGATTTGACGGCAGATAACTGCCCTTCACGCGAAGAAATATATCACTTACCGATATCTGCTACGGAAGTATGCCACACCCAGTAATGGATGAAAGGCGTGATGATATACTTATTTTTTATTTATTTCAAAAACTTATTTTATTATTAAGTAAATGATATTTTGATAGCTTTACTATGTAAATCTGATTGCTGAATTAGAATAAAAAATTATCTATACACTTCTATACTGTGACTGAATAATGACTATAAAAATGATAGCAATGACTTATTAAGATACATCATGCGGTTAAATTGGGTCTGAAGTTTTATATACCAAATGTATACTCATCTGAAACAAAATATTATTGTTATTCCCAATGGAAAATATGTATTGCTAAACACTGAAAATATTATAAGAATTTTTAACATTAAATTTATTCGCAAATAATAATAAAAAATATTTTGATTTTCTTTCACAAAAACGATTGGTAAAAAGAAATCTGTATGTATACATAAACCGTGAAATAGATACAGTAAATTTTTATTTTTTTAACTAAACATTTGAGAAAAACTGCGTTTTCGACGTTTTTTTTTTAATTTGCCAAATTCAATTAATTTTTGCAACAATAGTTACTAATATATAGATCCTATATTTATAATTCGTTTTTAATTGTCAGTCTTTAACTTACAAATTTGTGAAATACATATGTTTCATTTTCAGTAACAAATAATCTTGTTTCAAAAAGATCAGTATTCAGATTCAGACCCAACTTGGCACATCATTCACCTTAAAGAAATATACTTCCTAATATTTATAACATTAATTATATAAGTGACTAGCAAAATTCCTATGGAATTGGAAAAATAATAAATTGTCGGTCGAATAACAAAATAACGAAATGTTCAGTCCAACATAAGTATATTCTGTAAACTTTAAATGGATATATAATAGCGTGATTTCATTCTGACATTTCCACTCAATTTTTGTGGTTGATGTGCCTATTTAAAAACCTGTGTTGGCGAAAGCACAAAGCGATGAGATTGACTGACATTTAATATCCGTTCCATTAAGGAGAAGTTACAAAATATCGCTGAATGAATTAAAAGAGTTTTTCTCGTCCGAAGCAAGAACGACAAATTTGGTGGTACAATGACTTTCATTAAAACTCTTAATGCTCAATAAGCTTATGATTAGACGTCCACACGAATATAGACTTTACTAACGATATAAGTGATTACTCGATTTCCAAATTTATTACGAAAAACTTAAGCGCACATTGACGTAGGCGAAAAGCTTTACGAGGCTTTGTTTCGATGATAGGGTTTTGTTTTATTCACTCACAAAATATGTACATTGAAAATCTAAATTAATACCTGCGGCATTCCATGATTAAATTTTGTAACCTTTCGAATGACAAGGATTTTAACAAATACCTATATTTATCTCAAATTTGCCGAAATTAATTTAGAGAAAAATGTTTCAAAATTATGAGGAATTCAATTTTCTGCTATTTTTATTTATAGCATTTGTTCTCTAAAATAATTAAGAAATTGACAAAGGAAAATGTAATTACAATCAATCACAATCTCAAAAATATGTAGAACTTGTAATCTTTAAAATTATTAATCTTTATAAATATTTCTTAAATTATTTTCATCTGCTGAAGACAATGAAAATTACTTTGGAATTTGTTACCTCTTTTTGTACTTATTATCAGTTATTTCAGAAAGAAAATTATATAAACTCTAAGATTATCTTACTTACTGGTTAGATTACCATTGGTACGACGGTGGTGATATTAATGATACTTTTGCTTTTTTTCTAAAAATAAATTGCACACAAAACAGGATATAAATTAAAATAGAAAATTGACAATTTTTTTAAAATAATTTATGTCTAAAATTATATACCTCATTCGAAATATAAAAATACTTCAGAAAGTTAAATTCAATTCTTTAAAATATTCTCAAGTTTGTCAGTTTAATAATAAATCTTGCAGCTTTAATATTCGATCAAATTTATCCGACACTTATTAAATTATTATTTATTAAACATTAACAGTTCAAGTGAAAAAATCAACTTCTCACTTAATGTTCTCGTTTGCATATCGTGTATTAAAACCTCATAAATTACGATAAATTTTTAATGAATGAAATTACATACGCAGGAGTTGTTAATAAACACGCTCTTAATACAGTTATTAAACTAATGGTGTTTACATGAAGAAAAAGTCACGCGTTCATATTTTCGAACATTAAATGACAATATTGCTTCAGACTTGAAATTGTCGACCTATTAACACTTCAATTCATAAAGGATATCGAATTAATTTTCTCACTTCAACAAATTTACGGACGTCAATTTTATGGAACTAGAGGCTCTGTCAATTGGTTTGACAATTAAGTTATTGAACATGAACATTTGACATAATATGCGGACCCTGTACTGTAATTGCGATTAAGTTCCTGTTGTACAGCATAACATAAATAAATAAATAAAATATATTTTTATTATTCAACATTTCGAAATTAGCTTAGAGATATATGCTAATACACAATTCTGAATTTTTATTTACCCTTTTTTGTTTTTAAAATAATTTAGAAACGATTGACAGCAGTAGATATGACACTAAATATTCAAAATTATTTTTTAAGCTATTACGTATAATTTTTTTAATAATTATTATAAATCTAAACAAAAACTTCATATTTCGTTTGTTATTGCATATCGTAATTTCCAAATAGTTAATTAAATAAAAAATAAATATATCATCTGTCCCGCGTGTTGGCCGCGCGAATTGAGGGCCTGACTCACGATCATAAGGTCGTTGGTTCGGGTCCCATACAAAGGACATATCGGTATATGACCTAAGTAGTTGGTCCGATATATAAATTAAAAGATATATATATATATATATATATATATATATATATATATATATATATATATATATATATATATATATATATATATATATATATATATATATACAGGGTGAGTCTGGGAAGACGCCCCCCCCTTTAACTTTTTTATTATGAGTAATAGAAAAAAATGGTTCATATGAAAGTTTTATTATTTTAAATATACTATTTGATGGCAGATGTAGATATTTTTTATAAAGTCAGGTTTACAAGATACGACTATCAACTTTTATTTTTTAAATAGCAACCTATAATTATTTTACTAAAATAAAAACCGCCATTTTTTTCTCTTTTCAACGGTGTATTAGTTTTTATTAATGTATCTGAAAAAATTCGAGAAAAATAAGAAAATTGAGAAATACTAGAAATAATTTTTATACAAATATTATAGGTGGCTATGTGAAAATAAACAAAATGTAACAGTGTTATACAACTTAACAAACTAAAGCAACAAATTCAGTAACAAAAACAACTTAAAACAAATGTTCAAAATTACGACCATGTTCTGTAATACAAAAATTTAAGCGTTGAACGTGATGTGTTCGAACATCTGCCAGCATGTTTCGCGAAATATTTTGGACACCATTTCGAATACGCTCTTTCATGTCTTCTGCATCTGTAGGTATCAAAATAAGTTAAATAAAGTAACCAGCAAATGTATACTTTTTTGACATTAATTTAACACTGTTACATTTTGTTTATTTTCACATAGCCACCTATAATATTTGTATAAAAATTATTTCTAGTATTTCTCAATTTTCTTATTTTTCTCGAATTTTTTCAGATACATTAATAAAAATTAATACACCGTTGAAAAGAGAAAAAAATGGCGGTTTTTATTTTAGTAAAATAATTATAGGTTGCAATTTAAAAAATAAAAGTTGATAGTCGTATCTTGTAAACCTGACTTTATAAAAAATATCTACATTTTGTTTATTTTCACATAGCCACCTATAATATTTGTATAAAAATTATTTCTAGTATTTCTCAATTTTCTTATTTTTCTCGAATTTTTTCAGATACATTAATAAAAATTAATACACCGTTGAAAAGAGAAAAAAATGGCGGGTTTTATTTTAGTAAAATAATTATAGGTTGCAATTTAAAAAATAAAAGTTGATAGTCGTATCTTGTAAACCTGACTTTATAAAAAATATCTACATCTGCCATCAAATAGTATATTTAAAATAATAAAACTTTCATATGAACCATTTTTTTCTATTACTCATAATAAAAAAGTTAAAGGGGGGGGCGTCTTCCCAGACTCACCCTGTATATATATATCATCACGCCATTTACACATTGCTTGGTGTAGCACTTTGCCACAGCAAGTCTCGATAAAAGATGTTAGTGGAAGTGGAATCGTAGGGATGAATAAAATAAACAAAAATACTGCTAGAATTGAGCTCTGTTCAGTGACATATTTTGGGTGATATAAAGAGTTACATATCAAATATTATCTTACTATTCATCGATCTAAATGGAATATGAATCATTTGTAGTTTTGCAGTTATATTACAAACGAAATTTATCACCATTCATTTTATATATGATTCAAATATCACGCATCATTTAAAACATAAAATTGTCACTATTAATGATATCAAAACTGCAAAAGCAGTTTTCCAATAGACTTTATATGTAGATCTGTTTTGAAATATAAATGGGTCGCTATATTGTATTCTATCAATATTTTAATAGTATTAAATATGTTGACCTATATTGAGTGTTGAGCCCTGTGTTGTTAATAGGAGAATGGGTATGTGTCAGTTGAGATGGTTTGAGTATGTGAAACGATAAGCCCGTGTCACATAGTCAATGTTTATTTCTAAAGAGAAAAATTTGAAGTACGCGATACTCATTACTCTTAAATGTCCGAGTATTTGAAATAAAATAATATTATTACTTATGCCTTTTACCCATTGTAGTGTGTGATATATTTATGCGTGTAGAATGCCGACAATCATGACCCCAAAAGATATTAGTAGAGGTATAGCCACAGGGCTGGTTTTAATGAGGTAAAAATTATTTTACGGCTGTGAGAATCAAACCTACTCCATTTAAATAAATGAACAACATAATTTTTAATTAACGATATCTTTATTCTGTTTGAATTCTGTATTATCCACATGAAAAAATGTTTTTAAAATGCAACATTCCTTTATTCTTCCGCGCCCGCTTTGCTCTCGTATAATAAATGCTCCTAAGCCAAATTCATTGTTCGATAAAATTTTGAAACGTTTATCTATCTTGTATAAATGTATAGGTGAATAATAATTTGTAACAATTTTGTACATATTTTTGTAAATAATAATTATAGTATAATATATAATTTTGTTACATATATAGCCTAGATGGCTTAGTGATATCGAGTCCGACTGTGGTTTTAAGAATTTGGATTCAGTATTATATTCCCTCTTTGGCTCTCCCACCACTAACATCTTTGAAAGTCGGGATTTGATAGCGTGATGTATTTATTTAATTTTGTTATGTTTATTTACGAAAATATTATATTTAGCAGGTAAGGAAATAAGGAAGAAGATAGATACTCGAAACAATATAAAAGTTCACTAAAAAATAACTAATTAGTACCGAAAAACTTAAGTACTGAAGAAGGTAAGTACTCAGATATCGGTATTCTGAGCACCATTTACTAGTACTCATATATCAGTACTCACGAGTACTGACTAGTACTCTGATCAGCTCTGGCGTGAGCGAAAGTGTCCTTGTGAGCTTAATAATAATATTTAAGAATATGAATGAAGAGCAAGTGGCGTGCCAGGATATTTAGCAAAGTTTAATTACGGGAATATTTCAAGGCTTCTTGTTACCTCATTAGATGGGTCATTCTATAATGTTATATATGTAATTTATGAAATCATATTATAGAAAATAATATTGCGATCAAGATCTAATTTCTGCACCCTCTAAGTATCTAGGTAATTTGATCGTGAATGTTTTCAAACTGTTAAATTCAATAGTAACGGCTGCTTTATAACGCCGTTTGTCGACGTAAGGATATTATGTCACCTTGAGAACAGTTTTTTGAAGCGATCTTATGTTTCACTGCTCGGCACGAAAGCACACGGGTTGCGGAACAACTGGGGCAAAATAATGAACAATCGATAACTGTGGAAAGGTCAAATTTTTCATGCAGTCAAATCGGTTTAATTTTTCTCTAAATAGCTAGCTGTTAAAATAATTTGTAAGCCTAGCTATGAAATATCACAGATTAACAGAACTGTTGATGGCGATGAATATTTTAATTCATTTAATCAGAGAGAGGTAAATGCAATTACTTAGTAGTTAATAGACCAGTTGTATAGAATTTTAATTCTAATTATCTCATTAAAATGTCAAAATGACGATATGTTTACATAGCATTAAAAATTTCTGACAGTAACAGTGCTGAACAAATTTATTGATTCATTATTTTATAAATCTGAAAAGATATTATTTATAGCATGTAACCAAATTGTACATAATGTTTATTTGAAGAACAATTAAATAAATAAAATAAAATATATCATCACGCTTTTTACCCATTACTGGGTGTGGCACTCTGCCGTAGCAGATCTCGGCAAGTAATACATTGCTTCGCGTGAAGTGCGGTTACCAGCCGTCAAATCACGGGTCCTCATTTATTTAATTAGTGCTGATATTTTTAAATTAAAGATTTAATAAATATTTTATGAGCATTTGAATAGTAAAGAACTGTTTATTTACCTCTGTCTCTAGGGGTTACGAGACTTTTAACGGGCTAGCCCGTGTAAAAATTATAACGGGCTGTTGACATTGATTATTATGACAACATATCTTATTTGAAACGTTTTTTGATTAAACAAAATTTGTCAGATTTTCAAAGTCTACCTTGATTGAACATTTTAGTTATTGCGTTATACTATTGCAATTAAGTTTATTAAATATACATATATTGCGATTCAAATGCCCATAAAATATTGTACAATACTCGACCGTTACCTGAAATTTACAGGCGCACACAGATAACAGGCTCGCTAGTGCTCGCCTGTTAGCTTTCTATGCTCGCCTGTAAGTTTTTGTAGAACGGTCTTGCAATGTAAATAACTATTAATACATTTGACAGTGAGTTTTATGCAATGTTAAATATCAAAAACTGAATTTAAAATTACAACTGTAGTTTTTGTAAAAGAACCTATTTGAAGAAGCTCTAATCCAACATTCATGAAAATATAAATTTATTGATGTTACTGTTATTACTAGTCTAAATTATGAGTATGTTCATCAAGAAGCAAAATAATATAAAACCGTACATTAATCAATGATCATGAACTGGACAATGGCAGCGGCAACAGCAGTCCTAGCAACAATGCGGCTGGGCGCTTCATCAAAGCCTCCTGCGGCCTTCCTTGCTCAGCAGGAACCGAGTAGCAGGATAAACTGAATAAAAAGAATGAGTAATCTATCATCTACAACTGATGCAAAAACCCGGTGCGGAAAACGCCAATGCCGAAGTTTCTATTTCGGTTGGGAATTCATTTAATGTTCTTTGAAAATGTAACATTTACAACTGTTTCCTGTATTAAATATTTGCAGAGTTATTTAAATATGCACTGTAAATAATTTGTATATATTTGCAGATAAAATTAATTTTCCTTATTAACAAAACTGTTAAATATAATTCAAAAAAGCGTGGCTGCATTATCACTATTATAGCGTGAACCAGCGATCTGATCGGCTTCTCCAACCTTTACACTCCCCCGAGGGAACTGAATTCATATTCGTCAGACAAGTGACAATCGATTTTTTTCATTTATTTACGGACAACTTTCAAAAACTTTTTTTTTCATTGGGGTCACTTAAAAAGTAAATTTTATATTGGCGGTAGAATGAGTGTAGAACAATTAAAACGTAGAATTAGTGTTGCATCGCATGAGATTCCTCCAGAGCAAATAATTAATGCTATAAATTCATTTTATAATCGTTTAGGTTATTGTTTACAGGTAAATGGGGGTAATTTTGAACAGTTATTGAATTAAAATTCCTACTTAAACTAAATAAAATTTTCTTTTTTGGTAGTTGTGATTTGACAACTGGTTACTGTACTTAACGGCTTACAATGTGTAGTTTATTAGGATCTGCTATTGCAGAACTGCCATCTCTTTTAGTTTTTGAGTTACAGCGATTTTTTACTTTTTTTTAAGCTCAACTTTGAAAGCCCATAACTCAGTACTTCAAATAATATATATACCCTTTAATTTTGTTAAACAGCCTGTATATATTTTAAACTACATTTGATACCATATTATATATCTACTGTCAACGCCACTATTGTTTTATGCTATTTAAATATGACCTCATTTTTATGTTTTTGATCACCTAATCAGAATAAGCTCTTACCAAACGGACTATACTTTTGATACCATATAATGTATCTACTGTCAACGACATAGGTTTTTTATGCTGTGTAAATATGATGGTTTTGTCGATTTTAGTCAACTAATTAAAATAATCTCTTACAAAACAGACTATATTTAATATTTTAAATTTATTAATATATAGAAAATCAGAATTGCTTACGTCCATGAAATACATTTCAAATGTACTAATGAATAAAACAGTTGTATAAATTGACTCGAGCCATCTAGTGAGTTAGGAGCAACAAATATCAGTGTATTAACTCGCAAATGAGTCTAGCATCGTCGGGAAAATATTGATTGCTCGACGTAAAACAAACCTGGCCTAATTGTTCGGTGATGGCGACGGCGATGGTATTCACGCGATCCGTGCCGCCGTGACTCGCGCCGTGCGTCTAGCTCTCGTGATCGTGAGCTGTGAGCGCTGACGTGCCGATAAATTAACGTCTGTTTGTGCCAAGTGCGCGTGCGCATGTATACATGCGTGGCGTGACGTCACGGCATGTACCGCAATCAAACATACCATAAGAACTGAATATATACACTTCATAACTATCATTATCGGTATTAACTATCTATTGTACGTACATGGTCAATAGGAATTTATGCACGTAAGTACGTTACTTGTATATACCTATACATACATTCCCCAATCAGTTCATGAAGAAAAGAGTTCAGTACAACTCAGGGGCGTATCTGGGGTACTTGGCGCCTGGGTTCTAAAGCAGAATGTGGCGCCCCGAGGCGTGCGCCGCAGGCGAAAATTTTGGAGCACAAAAATGCGATATGGTACTCAAAATACGTGGAATTTTATGCTCTACGATACAGAAAGAGTAAGGCAGTAAGCCGACACGCCGTACTATGCGAAACTTGCGTGTAGATTTAGAGCAATAAGCAAACTCATGACAAATAATATGTTATTCACCTTAGCGTAGAATAATAGAACATTGTTTGTCTAGAAAAATAAATATTTTTTAAATAAATATTTTATTATATAGTTTCTCATAAAATTAAATGAAAATACAAAAAAAAAACAAAAAGAAATTAGTTCATTACATAGGTACATTCTAATATACCTAAACCTAATTAAAACTATATAGTTTACATTTTACAATTGCACATAATAGCACAAATAATTATACAAATAACAAAATAACATATCAATACATGTAAATTAAATTTACAATAAAAATACTTAAATACTCATAACTATACCGCGCGTTCCACGTAAAGGTTGGCATAGGTAAATAACATGGGAAAAAAGGTTTTTGTAAATAAAAAGTGTCCGGTAAAAAATTATGGTATAATATTGCACATGACCAAACTAGACCTATCCACACACATTATTTCATACAGATTACTTCATTTTAATGCCTCAAATTAGAGAAATTAATAAAAATAGTTCGAGAAAATCGCCTACTAATTATGATTTTTTGTGACAGCTTTGTCATAGAAACAGAAGCTGTCACTATAACCATCAAGATTTGTTGTGAATATTAAGAAATCTTGACAGTTAACTTTATATTTCAAACATTAATCACATTACTTCGCGATCTTTTGTAATTAAAGGCCTTAGTACGATAGTAGGTACCTACATTTGGTATTCATTTAATTACTTTATTTATTTTACAAATAATATTAAGACGCAGTATTTGTGTTCTTTTAATATACTCATATTTATTTTAACTTTTTGCCGTCTGCCGCCCTTTTATGCTGGCGCCCGGGTTCTGGGAACCCCAAGAACCCTGGGTTGGAACGCCCCTGGTACAACGTGTCGGACTATGAGTTGCGAGTGGAAATGAGTATTCCGAGTTTTACTACATAAATATTACCTCTAACATGTTTGGGGACTAAAGTTTAACGAGAAAAACTATTTTTGTTGCCTCGAAACTTCTAGACCAGCCGAGAAATAGCTAACGACGTTAATGTTAATATTATTGAAAAACAGCTGTTATTTTTAACTTTTTTTTCATTATACCTATATTCCGAATAGATGGAATTACAATCAATTCGTTGTCCTATACGGATGACTGTTACCTTAAAGGCAGATGTTTATGAACATTGTGATAAAATTATAAATCATTATAGGATATTTGAATTTGTTGATTTAATAAGTAATATTTATTAAATGATCTAAAACTTGATGTGTCATTTTAAAACAGTTATAGAGAGTGATCCAAAATGATTGACTCTCACGTGACTTGACAAAGTTCGCATTATTATCAAAACTATCTTCCACGGAATAAAATTAGAATTTACATAATTAATGATATTTGGGTAAATCAGTAAGTAGTGTTGTCGTACTAAATAATTATAGAAAACATAGATTAAAATTAAATTATATATTATTTTTGTTCGTTAAATATAAGGTAGATACATTAACAAATATTTTTAAATACACAAATAAAATGTACATTTAATTATGAAAATAAAATTTTCTGCTTGTAACATATACAATTAAATTATTATTATTTTCTTTGAATGTAAAAGGAACAAAAGAATACAGAAAATGTAAAACTATAATACCACTTCCACAGCAAAAGTTTAAAATGCAAATTACATTTAATATAATACGCTTCAATAAAATACAAACAAAAATAGTAGAAAATAAGACAGCAAAGCAGCACATAATATGCAGTTACTTTAACGTATAATAGTTAATGAATAAAGCACTTAATTTTTATTATATATCTAGAGCAGAGGCCCTGCAAATGTGCTTTTAATGTCTCATTTCACTTGTTTCATGCTGTTCCACATAAAGCAAATTTCTATGCGACAATTATTGTTCTTTATGATTTATTATTATTTTCTTTCGTTCTTTCTAATTAACCAACAAAATATCGTACAGTATTTTTATAATTATAAAGCAAAATGTGCTATAAATATGCAATAAAAATAATATCAATAACAAACCTTGAGTTACAGAAAAGTTCTTTCATGAAATGCTATGAATATCGTATTTTTAAATAACTTAAATATTTGGAATCGTATACTTTTCGCTGTCAAGTTCATCTAAATTCTTTTAGAGCAAATAACAACGTTATAAAAGTGACTTGAGCCGTTAGGTAGAAATGAAAATAAATAAATAAGTATCCATAACAATTACACAAAATCAATGAGTATTGAACAAAGTATCTAGGAGTATATCAAAGTGTAATTTGCAAATGTACATGAGGTGAAATTTATTAGACTTTTTAATTTTACCTAAGTAATAGTATGCTTCGTATAGAATTATCCGATTCACTATCTGTTGTATAGTATTACTACTTAAATCTAATATCTACATTCTATATTTGTGATTGGTTATGTTAAAAAATATAACTTTTAGTATATTTAATATATTAACTTGTTCTCATTGATACGAAGAGTTTTAAAATAAATATAATTAAATTTATATATGCTGACAATTACAACATGTTCAACTAATTATCATTTCATGAAATTTAATTAAGACATATATATATATATATATATATATATATATATATATATATATATATATATATATATATATATATATATATATATATATATATATTATGTATATATATATATATATATATATATATTAGGTAATTAATTATTGAAGCGTCTTCATCAAAATCACGTTATTTAATTATTATATATCAAATCCCGACCAAAGAATGTATGTCTGTGATGTCATTATTAGAGAACGGATTAATAAGCACATTTTTTTTGTAAAATAGTAGTTCAATATTTTGCCCAAAAAAAACACTAAATTGAAAAAAAAACTTACAAAATCAAATACATACTTTTTTTTTAATAAATCTATTTTTAGGGCGAAACAGTATGCGAACAATTAAATGAATGCAAAAAACTATACAAAATATTTTAAAAATATGATATCAATAAAATATTTTGTTTACTAAATGTGTTGAATATTGTTCAAAGGCCCTGTTGTATAAAGCGATATTGTTAGCTAACAATGGCCAGATGGCTGACAGCACACTTTATACATTTTCTGATTGTTATGAAATGTTTTATAATATTCGCCACTCTTCTTTTCTTGAAAAAAACTGCGCCTTAAAGATAATCAATATAATCTTTAAAGTTATTTGTTTTATTTCTCAAAGCAATCTGCAAATAGCAACAGATTGTATTTTTTATTTTATGTCTATCTCATCAATAAATTTGAGATTATTGAGCGTAGTTTTTAATTCTGAATATCTTTTGTAGTTATACTTTTGTTCTAAAATGTATATAAATAAACTAATGGACAAAGATGAAATTTATCATTGTTTTAATACAAAAAAAAATCTGTGTAGTCATCACGGTTTTTACCCATTGATTAAATAAATATATCATCACACTTTTGACCCATTACAAAACGTAGTTCTCTGCCATAGCAGATCTAAGTAAGCGTTATAGTGTGTTTTTCAGTCGCTAATCACGAACTCAAAAGATGTTACTGAAGATGAAGCCACAGGGGTAATTTTAATGTGGTTTAAAGTTTGTCGGCTGAGAGAATCGATTGAGATGAGCTTTTCTAAAGTAACCTATTATGAAGATAAATGAAGAAAAGGTCGTGTGACAAAATGAATAAATGTTTAGTGACTGTTTGAAAAGTTTTTGTTGTTTTATATGTGAAAAATAGATGTATGTTATGTATTAGTTTAAACGTAAGACTGATTCCAGCCGACACTATAATATTTTCGCCCAGATTGAAAACTATTCTTGGCCAAAAAAACTTGTGATAAACCGTAAAAGTTGAAAAGGTAGAACGCTATTGGTTGGAAGTGTCTAATTTGTCACATTTCTATAACATTTCATTCCCAAGTGGATACGGAAACCATAAATTGGAAAGAATTATTTTAAAAGTTGTGGGGCATTTTCCGCAGGCAGCTAGAGCAGGGAAATGTGGAAGAATTAATTTAATCCTGAACAGTTCCAAGCTGCGCGCCGTCGTCCGCTATGATTGGTGGCGGGGGCGTCAGATACTCGAGTGATTCTCGGCACACGGTGGCGGCGGCGGGCGGCGGCTGCAGCTGTGAACCGAACTTTGTGCGGTTTCAAATGGATGCTGGTGTGAACACTAACACACGTGTGATACCATAAGCGTAGGACTAAAATGCTAGCGCCCCAAAAAAAGATGAAACCTAGGAAAATAGTGCGATAATGTACAATATCTACTAATTTAACAATCATCATGTCAAATAGCTTAGCAATGTCACTTATTTTGCTTGTAATACAAGATATTCGTAAGTACTACAATTCTATAATTGCAGGTCTAGGTTCTCGCTAAATTGTCTATCATTAAATAAATGCAGCAATACATATGTTAGTAGAGGACAATCGGACAAACCTTAGAAATAATTTGCAGTGGATAGAATTCAGAATACATTTTAGTTGCACATGTCACTGTTTATAATTTTCAGAAGAACTTGACAATAAATTAATAAATATATAAGTATTTTTAACGCTCTGTTAAACACTTCTAATTCATTTAGGGAAATATATTTCATATAAAAGTAGTACAAACTTTAGACCTTCAATCATCTTTCTCTCAAATTCTTTATAAACGATTGACAGTGCTTTTAGGAACTCTACAAAAATATACTTGCTAGAAGAATTAATTGTAGTTTCTTAGATTTACAGCACATATACGTTGTCTCACAAAATAATGCAATAGAGATGTTCTTCCATTAGTCACTATGATCTAAACCCAATACGAATTTGAAAATAATTTTGAAGACATTATTGACATTTTAACATTTTAATGCTGAAAAATTTACGTGTATTCCTATACATTCTATAAGACATATTATGTGAAACGAAGAACATAATCTGGCAAACTAAGAGAAGCTATATTTGTTTATTTTCATACGGATGACAATATAACATTACAATATAAAATGGGGTCATGTTGATAATAAATATTACTCGCGTTTATCAATATCCGGCAGGCAGTTAATCCGCGGTGAGAACAACCCTGATATGATATTTTTATATGAAGTGGAAGTAATGGCAGTGACATGATTTTTGTTTAGTTTCCGGGAACATTTAGCAGGAAATAAATACTACTGGAGTCATTGATCCCTTCCAGTGAAATGAACATGGTGTGCACGCCACTGGAGCGGATACACCCGGGAAAAGTTGAAAGAGCACGTGGTGTGTTTCTCTACAGCCGTTTGTCACGGCGGCCACTGCCAGAAGGTGCCGCGTTGAAATACTGACCCAAGGTGGCTGTATGCTGTGTGTGCACCCCAAAACTCGCGGATTTATACACACGAGCACGAATTCTCTACGAGCATGAGTATATTTTTCTAAAGGTATTTACTATTACGAAACAATGTTCTTCTTCCAACTTTTGTGTAGGTATTCACTCGAAAAACTTGTAGCGTTTTATATTAGATCTATTACAAAATAATAATATAAGCTAACGCATTCATACCCCGTTAACCTCAACTTATATAAAAAATCGACTGTTTGAGTGTTTAAATTCTCCCCTCCTTTAACCTCATTTGGCGAGTATTTTTATTACATACTATTAAAGTAGATTAAAATCAATTGGTAAAATAAGTATAAGTTGTAAATTATTGTATCAAACAATTTATTTCACCGAATATGCTTAAGATGATCTTTTTGTTTTTGGAGAAAGTACCGCATAACTTATTTAACATAACATGAACTTGGGATCTATGAACTTCGGTGATATGCTCTATACTAGAGTACCTGATTGAACTAAGAGCACGGATAAGAGATCCAAATTGCGTTTTTTAGAATCACTAATTTGACAAAAATATGCTGTCAATTATGACTTTGACACTACAAAACTTTAATATATAATTATATACGGATTACTTAAGGAGAAACTATATTACTGTTAAATGAAATCATAAAAACTCTTGTACAAAAATATGATCTAATACAGCGGTTCTTAACTTGTGGTCCGCGGACCCCTGGAGGGCCATATTGTCCGCACATAGTCGAAAACTTAAGGGTATAATTCAAAACGATGGAATAAATGTATTAAGTAATAAGGTAAAGATTCATAAAACAAAACTTAATTTTCCTTTCTTCGAATAAAATTTGTAAACATAATGTTCAAATAATAGGGGGAACAATATTTGGAGAATATATCAGTCATAGCTACAAAGGTTAAAAATCCTATTAATAAACAATAATACTATTTTTAAAAGGTACGTCATCAATTAACAAGTATTGCTGTTTGTTAAACGAAAAGTTATAGTTAGGTAACCAGCTGAGAAATGATATAAATATATATTTCTTGTTCCAAAATTATGAAGGTCAAAAGTTATTTATTAATTAATTCTACTTTATATAACATGAACATAATCCTAATTACAGTACTGGGTCCGGATTTACTGAAAAGCAGTGTGGTAGTTCCCATAATATTAGCTTGAGTGGGATTTAAACTCAGGATCTACGGTTTCAAATGCCATAACGTTAACCACACCTCTGTACTACCGGACGATTATAGTATCATTTCATAATTTAAATATTACCCTTTAAAAAGTCCTGGCTACACCCATTACTGGGAGTTGCATTCTCCCGGAGCAGATCTTGATAAGTGATATATTTATGTACGTGAAGTGCTGTTACCTGCTGTCAAATCACAGTCCCCAAAGATGTTAGTGGATGAGAAGCCACAGGGATAATTATAATGTTGCGAAGAGTTTATCGGCTGTGAGCATTGAACTCGAATCCATTGAATCAGTTACCCCATAAGTTACTGTAATTGAGATTAAGTTCCTGTTGTGTAGCACGAACCCTTGAAAGCATTCATTGAATATTTATTTATTAGTTTCATTGCGCAATTATTCTTCGCCAAACATTACTATCTTGGGACATCAGATCATGGACTTTTCATACAATATTTCTTATGCTTCCCACTCGAAATCTTTAGCTCACGCAACAAATCACAATATTTTCCACTCTAAATTTCATCTATACGAGTTCACTCTCCGTGCTTAACTGATATTAAAGTAAAAACATATTTAAAATTTGGATGGAATTGAAAATAACGTTATTTATGAACAGTTTAGAGTAAACTAATAATTATTATAATGAGAAATATAAAATGTTATCAAGGGCATACATAGTTTCTTACGTACGACAGAATATAACGCAAGATATCAATTAATCAAGTACATAATAACAGTCCTTTGTTCCAACGCGCTGACATTTTAAAAATGAATTTATTAAGAGCTTTTTATAACGCAATAACATGTGTCGGAGAAAATGGTAATATACGAGTAGGTATGTGAGAAAACGGTCATAAATTAATACTACTGCAAATTATACTTTCTAAAATAAATACTAGTTTGAAACTTTTATTTATTTCGGAAAACAAAAAGACAATTTTTTTTTTAGTAAAATTAAACTTAAGAGACGAGATTAAATATACTCTGGTCTCGACAGAGTTGTTATCGTTTCGTCTTGATTTTCTCGCAAATTGTACGAGTATGATGTCAGCATAATTATTTGTAAACTGCAGTGCAGTAGACATATGTTAAGCAAACGTGTCTAAGCTTACAGCAAAGTACATAATACTGCATAATTATTATTAAATTAATTAGTTAACTTCGTGTACCTATTATAGCCAGTTGCAACGCCAAATTTAAATTGTAAACTTGGTTTAAATAAATAATATAATTAACTGTCATGTGAAATAATTCACATTGCTGTGAAACTTTTGATTTGCTTTCATTTATTTAATTCAAGTTTAAAATTTACTTTTAGCGGTGCAACTGGCCACTAGATATGCAAATATAAATAATGTTTAATTTAAATTTAATTTAATGCATATATAAACGTTATATTAGGTCGGAAAAAATAAAAGCAGTTTGTAAATCACTACACATCATTGGTTCTCTGTCCCTATACTATAATTGCGATAATTTTTTTATTATGCTCAGTGGGAGATAAAATTAAATAAAAATTTTTCTTTACAGTTGAGATGGACTATACCTACAATTTCATTAGTTTGTGTATTTGATTTATTTATATACAAAAGTATGTTAAAGAGATATCGAATTTACATTCTATTCTCGAGGTAATCTCGCGGACATTGCCTGGTCTCGAGTTTTTCGAATATTCAAACCAGGAATTCGAAAAGTCGAGATGTCCTATCATCACTACTTTACTTCAGTATTGATAAAAATGTCCTGTATATAATAGGATCAATCATTAATTATTTATTTATAGAATTTTAAACTTATCTTAAAAATTTGATATCATATATGTTTGGAATTCAAACGTTTATAAATTAATTTAGAGACATATGATAGAAATGAAAGTATTATTATATTGTACCACTCTAATTTTAAATCTAATCACAACAAACAAATTGAGCATTGCAGAAACTTAGCAATTTGAACATTAAGAAACAAAGCGAAATAACGAATAACTTCTTTCAGTATAATTCCGAGTATAAATAGGTAGCGAAGCTAGCGACTGCGAGGCACAAAGAGTAACAATTTTTCTAACTTAAACATACGGCTGGCGGGAAAGGTTCACATTTCTCTTGCAATGTCCATAAAACTACAAAGATCCGCAATATATTTCACAAGCGCCGAGAACTTGGCACTCGACTCGACTCTTCGAAGCGAAGCAAGGCGAGGTTTTCAATAATCCCGCGCAATAAGACCACAGAATCCAATTTAATACGTATGTCCCAAAATCGAATGGAATTAAGGACGCCGCTGAAGCTTCCACTTTCTAGCAGCGCTGGAGGAAATGGACACTGATTAGCCACACGTATGGGCCAAGTTTCCTAGCGAGGACTCAATGGACTTCCTGGAATGGACTCGCTACTCACTACTCCGGAAGTATGGTGATGCGATACTGTGAGATGTACCCCGGAACTCGAGGTTCATTTATTTTATGCATATGTTTGCAAAATTGATTCTCTGGATTTTAATGGTGATGGATTTAATCTTAGTGGAATATGAATTGCTAACAGAGTTTGGTAGTTGTTTGAACTGTACTTACTCTTACTGGATGATTATAATTATTCTAATTATTACGAATAACTATTTGCTTAGCGTCTGCTACTGTAATGGTAATTTTTAAAATGTTCAATGTTCGAATGTATAATTTTTCTCTCAAAGTTAACTTGTATTTTCTGCTATTTTTCTTTTTCATTATAACTATGGTAAAAATTAGCTCACTAATTACATTATAAAATAAAATTTAAGATACATAATCTCCCTCCTTCTTAAACTTAAAAGGAATTATTAATGTGGATGATATACCGGGATAGAAAAGTTTACAGAAGATTATTTTCAGGAATATTTCAGAGTTTAGTGTGACTCCATTAGATAGGATATAGCATAATGTTATGTACGGGAATGTATGTTTTTATTTTACTTTAGAATTCGTAATTAAAGTTTTAGGTTAGAAAATTTACTTAATTAAAATTAATTTCATATACACATGTAAGTTTCCTATTTTACAGGTAATTATACTGTGTTGTTCATTTAAAACAATTGATTTCCTGTCACCAGCGAAAAAAATATTTCTTTTCACTACATTAATTCCGAAACATTCGATGATTAAAAAGATTCAATTGAAAAAGGTTTAGTGTAAGAGATTTTATTGTAAATGTCTTAAAAGATGTGACATGTGTATGTCCAGATATATACAAAATGTTATTTAGTAGACACCTAACATATAGTCGGTAAATTGAAATAGTTTAGCTTCGTTCGCCGTGATAGTTGCGTGTCGTTTTCAAAGTGTTTCCGCTGCTATTTTATTATTCATATTAAATCATACCGCAATGATGTTAGAAATTCCGCGATGCTTAAGATAAATGTGCCGCAGAAGGTACAAATTTAAACGCGCGCAGTGTTAAGGGAATCACGCCAAGTAATTTGCGTTAAGCTGAAAAATAAATTTCTGACTCGTTAGTGGTGTAATTTTAAACGTTTTTCATTTTTCCAGATAAATCTTACGATCTCCGACTTCGCGGGAACGACACAATTTTGCGTTACTGCTGGAAATAAATTAAATCCTCAAATTTGACAGCAACAAGAAACTGGAACAGAAGGATCACTTCTTCCATTACGTTCAGGCGTCATCAGTGTCGAGGGTACTGTTAAGGAAATACACCATTTTATGTTTCCATTTTATTTAACTTTACTTTAACATGCAAACTTTAGAATTTCTATACATCATTTACTTAATATCGCTGCCTATCTATTACATTTAATATTAATAGTATATTATTAATATTTTAATTTAATTTACATAAATCTGAGTACATATATAATCGTAAATGCAAATTAAATGCAATATTATTCAATTATATTCAGATATTCATCAAGAACATATGAGAATTCGTTTGTGTTCATTTTGCATCAATCTGAGATATGTACGCAGCTTTAAGATTTTTATATAATTTAAAGAAGAGTGCTTAAATTGAAGCATGAAATTTAATTTTTAAAAAATGTGCTAAATAATTACAGTTTATTTATCTTTAATTATATTCGTAGTAAAATCGTTACGCTGTCGCTTCAGAAACAAAAGTTCATTTCAACTTGAGAACAAAACATTCATCTGCTTCCGAGTAAGCTGCAGTTTCCCTGCCATTTCCTGTTATGCAACATAGCGAATATCTAATAAATACCAATTAATCGAAAATAAAACTTCAAGTATCTATATACATAAAAAATATAGTATCGTAAGGTAACAAATAATAATAATTAATAATAAACTTATTTATTAAGTAATCCTCAACTGATAATATATAATTTCGATTCATGTAAATCTAATGTTCTAAAATTTAAAAGTATCTTGAAAGCACCTTAACAATGAGTTGTAAAAGATTTGTTCCAATAAAAAATTATTAAAATTTTAAAATATACCGCCCTCTCGCCTAATAAAGCTTCTCGTAAAACAAAGCACCGACTTTGAACAATAATTTCTGTGAGTGTACTTGTGTGGATACACTTCATAAAAGCTTTTTTTCTTCTCGAAAATATAATTACGAAATAATAATAGCCGATTTAAGAAACCTGCTCTGGGCTTAAGTTTTCATTTAAAAAGACAAAAGGACCAGGCAGTAGGTATCGTTTTGTGCGTTGACGGAGACGAGGAACTTTAGAAATTTTTAATTAAAGGAATAAAGGAATCCTTGATTGACTTTATTGTCTTTTGTTCGCTCGCTACAAAATATAGAAGCAGCGAGAAACGTGCGTTGTTACGTCGTCTGAATGTGGACGCCGTCGGGATATTGGACACTTGAACACCGCCACTGTCGTCGCCGCCGCCGCCGCCGCCGCCGCTACCGCTGCATATCCTCTACCGCCACCGGTCGCGCGAAAGATATTGCAAGTTTTATTCACCAAGCCGGCGATACACTAACTTCATACTAGGCGGAAATATGCTTCAAGTGGGTTTTCCGAATTTATGCCATACATAAAAGTAGAGAGAAATATTTTATTTCGATACAGTGTTAATACAACTTTTATACCCTGAGTTTCAAATGAATTTCAAATATTATTTGACCGTAAAAATGTAACTGAATTATTCTAGGTTAAATAAAACACTGCCAACAAAACAATTTCGTGTTTATATAAAAATCTTTCTACCATTTGGAGGAAACAAACTGTTAGAGCTACACAATTTACTCAAAACTTCTTTCTGTAGTTAGCTTCATTTTTTTTTATTTAATTTGCTACTCTGACAACTGGAACTTAATCTAAAATGTGATTTAGGGATTCTAAAGTTTATAGTGTAATCCGATTCACTTGAATGGTATTGTATTTCTTTGATATAAATTAAAGTGATCGAAATTGAATACACAAACTCTTGCTTGTTATACGCAAGTTACACCTACTGGGCTAAAACTACCTACAAGTTAATTTATCCATGTTTAACCAACATTTAAAAATAAATTATAGATAGTAACATTGATCTTCTATTTATTATGCAAACCACTTAATAGGGCAGAAAGAATTTAAGTCCTAACTGCCATAGTTCTCTAGATTCAACTCGTATAGATATATTTTACTTTACATAGTACTGGTATCGATTGAACGGAGAGAACAAATAAGTGGTAAGTCCATCTTGATATTATTGGGATTATAAAACAATTAGGAGCTACAAAGTTATCACACTTTGCACTCGAGCTGCGGATAATTAGTTCTTAGAAGGTATTAAGTTTTCGACATGAATACAAGTTCTTGTCACGAAAGAAACATTCGTGCATTGAAACTGGAACAACGTTCAGACTATAAATAACTTTTTGGAAACATATAGTCGCATAATATATGCTGGTGAACCGGAAACTATTTGAAAGTATTCATTAATGTTTCACGAAGAGGCACGTCATCTAATTATAATTTCGTTTTGTGAAACTTCGTGAGGTTCTTCTACTGAAGATGCCACTTTTTAATATTGAAGTCTTATAAATAAAATATAATTATATTTGCAAGAGATACTGATATTTATTTTAAATCAATCTGACTAATATTAAAAACTATGAAACAGTATAGAGATCTTAAAGAACAACAAAATTGTATTGGATGCTGTGCATTTTGAACAACGAATTTTAATTTGATACAACATAAAATTTCATTTGAACTTCTATTAAGAGAAGCAATTATGTCACTTACTATAATTTTGAAAATCTTTGAAGCAAAATTTTTGTAATCTAATTATGAATGGTCTCTATTATTTTTTTACGGATTTGATGACGAAAACTATCCTTTACAAAATAAATGTAAAACTTAAAAAAAACTACATCAATAAAGTTGCTGAATATGGCCCATTATTGAACTGAAAAATGTGTTTTAATTATGAGGTTTCAATCTCTAAACTTCTAATGCGTATTTGATATATTTATAATATTTACAAACAGAATAGCACACAAACAGACCAATAGTGGGATCGCCAAATTAGTAGTACGTTCTACATAATTCTGCAATACAAATGCAATAATTGTACTATATACTAAAGGCACGGGTTTTTTAATGTTATTTATTCTTAATGCTGATGACCATACTTCTCGCGAAGAAATGTATCACTTACCGAGATCTGCTAAGACAGAGTACCACATCCAATAATGGATAAAAGGCGTGATGATATATTTATTTTTTATTGATATACAATAATCATTTTCACTTGACAGTTGACAGCTATTTTATTGTCGCAAATATAATTATATATGGCGCTATCCGTTAGCAGCCTTTTAAAAAGTATGTACTTTAGGATCCACATGTGATTAATTAAAATTTCGAGTTCGATGAAAATTACTATCATAATACTTCCATTATTATTTAGATTGAACAAGAATAAGATGCATTCAAACTTCAAAGGTAAATTAAAAGAAATAAAAATACCTGTATGTCACATGTAGCATATTTTCATAAAAACTTACATTTAATTCACGTGGCTCAATATGAATAAAACTATTTTAAATTCAATTCAATTTTACTGTCAGAAATAGGTCTTCTTGCATGCATAGAATAGAGACTGATAAAAAAGTCTTAGAGTTTGCAGGAACGATTTTGAAAATCATTAAATAAAATTTTGCTGAGACCGAGTTTTAGTGAAATAGAAATGAAGCTTGCAGGGGATTTGAAAGGCTGGATAGGCATCCAAACACTTCGTTTAGCGGGCGAATGCGGCTGACCGGTGGTTATAGATTCATAACTTTGTTATCGGAACGCAATTTGGTGGTGGTGGAAGCGCGACAACCTCCATTACCGCCAGGACTTCGTCCGCTCTACGCTCCATGCCGCTTGCGTGTTCATTTCCAACCTGAAATGAACTTTATCTGCACGGCACCGTAGAATACGCCAAGTATTTTTGTTCTCATGCACTCAAGCAAGAAGAAATAAACCATTTTCCAATATACGGCATAGCATATAAAATAGAGACATTCAATTTATTTTTCATGTGATGATATTCATGTCATTATTTTTCGAATCAAGAAATGACACGTAAATATATCTACTTTAATATCTTCTCCACTTCTAATATATTTCAACCATATGACTATTAGTAACGCCTAGAGAGCGGATTTTTAAGCTTTTTTGCTTATATTTAATATTTAAAGCAAAAATAAATTTTAAGAAATAAATTTTACAAAATGATATTTTGTATTTTTTATACTTATTTTTTAATAGAAGAATTTTTTTAAATATATAGTTAGTTTTTTATTATTTATCAGACCTAGATAAATATCAATTATATAAATATAAATTCTATGACATTAAAGCCGGATTTTATTGAAAATATGAACGCAAGCATAACTATACCACATATTAACTTGTTTTCGTCATATAAGAAACAACATAATAGTAAAATTTTAATTTGGCGCCAGGATTATCTATACAAATTTTAGAATAAATATGTAAATAACAAATAACTTTAACGTTTATATTGACAGATCTGTAAACAATAGATATTTGTGAAACTAAAGAGGAAAGCGACCTGGAAAATACGATTTTTTATCGTGTTAGATAAAACATATTTTTCGCTACATACTTCAAAAAAGATTTATTAGAACTATAAATACATTCAGGAAAAATTTGTTATGAATTGAAATAGAAATTTTCAAAAATAATTAATTTTTAAGTACCTTCTTTTTGTAAAATAATATTTATGTAACATAATAATTTTTCACACTATTTCGCAAGAAAAAATACGAATTTTCTGCGCATGTCCTAAAACAATTTGTTCATGGAATGAGGTGTATCAAATGTTAAAAAAAAAATTCGTAATATTCTGAAAATTTGAAAACCGTGATGTCAGCCTTTTTGGTCATTATTAACATTTACCATGCTGTTAACAAACAATTTAACATCGCTTTATGCAGCAGGGCCTTAGAACAATACTTGTAAACACATTCATTGCAGAATATGATTAATTTTATTACATTATTTTAAATATTTTGATTACAATAATTTTGAAAACTTTTATTTAACGATTCAATCAAATAAAATTTGATCATCATAGGCACCTTAAAATACATATACAATCCACAGTCCGACTCGATAACACTAAGCCACCTATCCCAGATATTGCGGCATTGTCGGCCGAAAGTAGTGGTCTACGTTCTAACGCGCACGACCTCCCTTTCGACAATGATAAATATGAATTCTGCTGATAATTACATCACAAAAACGGCAGTTGTCACGTTTATTATATATTATAAATTAGTATACTGTAATTTGTAGAATTAAAATGATTTAATCTATATTAAAATCCTACCAGGACAGGAACATATTGGCTGAAAAAATATCTTGCTAGATTCAGTTACGACTAGTGTAAGGTACCTGTATAATTAAAAGAAAATTGTATTCATTAAGTTCATGCGGAAATAATAATTTTCTGAAATTCTGAAAAATAATTTGTTTGGGGTTATAAATTATATATAATTGCCTGTTATTAGAACAAGTTTTTCTAGAAAAGTTTTCAAAATTATTATTTGAGAAGTGAGTTAATAGTTCTTGTTGTGTAAGGGAAATCGAATACATCTGCAATATTTAACAAAAAGAAAATAAACCTAAAAGGGCAATTTGTGACTAGGAGCCTGATTCTGTATCTTGCGTGACTACTTGCGGCACCCATACTAACACAGATTTGTCACATGCATATAGTAAACCATCTATCGGACATTTAAAGAACTAATGGGTATGACGTCACTTCTTGCGAGACACGCAAATATAGATGCGTGACCTCCGTAGGTCCTGTTTCTTACTTACGACACTACCTGTCTCATTCTAACATTATGTTTGTCTTTTACTTTCTTGTCATTTTGCGTATGACAAACAATGACATGTGATTGCAACTGACAGTTCTAGTTTCAAAACCATTACCAACACTAAACTTGGCGCGAAAACGTAAAGCACGGAATTCCCTATGCTCGACACCAGAAAAGAATCGGTGACGTCATACATTGTACTAACGCAAATTTAATCACGCAACTGCTAACGCAAGATACAGAATCAACCTCCTGGAGAAAAAATTTCGTTTGTAATGGTTAATAATTATGGTTATCTAGAATTAAATATTTAACTTTTTTTAAACATATGTACCTATCTATATGTTAGACTAAATTTAAAAAATCTGATGTGGACACCACATGACTTCCTTGTACGCGTCTTAAACTATAGATTTTAATTCCACATATTTGACATAAAATCTTTTATTTTTTATTTTTTGTTATAATCCATAGCAAACTTAATTTAAAAAAAAACCAAAAATATATAATATTTAAATATAGATATCTCGCTTATGCAAACGGCTAATTTAAAAAATTCTTAATGTGCTAGACGCAGAATTTAATTCTCTAAAACTTTTATTTGCAGCATTTATTTCTAAAATTAAAATAATACCATTTTTCTCAACGAAAACTGTTAGCAGCTTCATGTAATGTGTCACTTCCGGTTAGTCTATTTTAACCAAAATCTATTATGTTATTTACATTAATATAGTAGTCTTATATACCAAATTTGGAAAGTTTTAAATTATATTTGAATATAGATTTTCATGAAAATCTATTATAGGCTTCAAATAAAGTACCACTTCCGGTAGTTGTATAATGATCAAAAAGGGAGGTGCACAACTAGATGTTATAACAATCCTAAATATAAAGTTTAAATTTTCTACGACTTACCGTTTTTGAGTTATGCGAGATACATACGTAGGTACGTACAGACGGCATGACGAAATTAGTCAAAATGGATTCAGGGAGGGCCAAAATACCTATTTCCGTTGAAATCTTCCTTACTTCGTACAAGGAAGTAAAAATCGAAAAAATGTAAACGATGAAATTAACTTCTGTCTTGAACTTCAGGTAAGCATTGTTAATTATTGTTTACGAAAAATCAAATTGGAATCAAGAAAACCATTTTAATAAATTTGTGTTTCTGAACTAATTAGTATAATTCTACGTTAACTAGACACTGCTAACAAACTAATTAGAAATAGTGATATTTCAACGTTTTCAATTTAATATTTGTTTTCCTTTTTCAAAACGTTAATAAGGTACGAAGACAATACTTAATAATTTTATCACATTATATCATAGAAAAGATAATTAAATATATACATTTTCAGTGCTGAAAGTAGGTTTTTTTGTACTTATCTGCATGTTAATTTAAAATATTAAATTCTATTAAATATTGAAATTACGTTATATAAAACAAATCTCTGTTAAGAAAATTGAGAAAACTCTCTAGAGCTGTGTTTTCAACAAATAGAAGTTCATCTAATTTTAAATTTAAGAGAGCTGTAAATTGTCGATAATGTGGCACGTAATTCTTAAAATATACGACCCGTTCAATTCCTGGCCATGTTTGAATATTTCAGGCAGCGGTCCACAATCCACAGCCCAACATGGAATGCGCACGAATGCCAAACGCACGTCACGTGTTACGCCGGCCATGACATGCATTTTCATAATAACATACGTCAGCAATGCTACCTCCACTGTTGAAACCCCTTCCCTACAAATTACACCCATGGAATTCACTCGGCATTTGTTTTATATTTGATTAGATATTGATATGAGTAAATGAATGGAAAATGTGTATTTGTCACTGTAAATTGTGAATAATCTTTTAATATAATATTTTGACTAATTATTATTCAGGCCTATACGTGGAAATGTAGACATGTTATGGGCAGTATTAAAGTAGATAAGGGATGATAAAGATATATCAAAAAGAAAGGAATACTTGGGAGCTTTATTCGAAAGAAGATTATTCTTGTTCGTACTTTATATGAAAAATTATCAAATATAACAAAACCTATAAATAATAGGTATCTAATATTAAAAACAATAAAACATAATGTAGTACTTCTTACTTTTTATTTATAATTATTTTTTTATATTATTATTATTATTATTATTATTAAATATATATATATAAACTTAACTTAAATTTTACAGCCTGTGTTTCATTTAACTACTCGATTTATTTCAGTCGTACTTATCCAATAGACAAAATTTTGTGCAGTACAAAGGTTTTAAATTCAACATATTTTATGTTACATCTGGAGTGCCGCAAGGTTTTAATTTGGGGCCTCTACTATTCACGATATATATCAACAATATCGCTTTGAGATCGAATTGTAAAAAATTGTCGTTTGTTGATGATTAAAAATTATATATCTCAGTATCGGATATTGGTGACTGTCGTAATTTACAATCTGTGATCAATTCTTTGAATTATTGTGGTATTTAATACTAATGTGATTTGATTTGATTTTTATAAATCTGTGCGAAGGAAACAGTGTAATGTCGACGGCGACGCAGCGCTTGCTGTTGGGAGAGTAATGTTTCGTCGGTTTGGTGGCACTGCTAATTACCGTCGGATCATTATGAATTATCTCGCTGTAGATCCCGTTTGCAAGTTATCCCGCCTTTATATTCAGCGCCTCTCCTTTAATTATGTCACGCCTTCGCGCCTAACACGTCGTCGTCATTGTCTTTTAATCAAGTCTTCACGTTACATTAACACACTGTGAACTACTACTATGCTATCTCCTACAAATACTTCTAACGGTAACTAAATTCTTGTATGTGTTTTATGAATTTCTTTGTTCACGCGTGAATATTGTATCTACCGTTTAATTAAAACCTGAGTACGGATAATTAATGTTTCGCAAATAGCACTAACTTGTTTGAAGCTAACAGATTTGCAAAAGACGAGAACTAAGCAGATATACAATCGAAATACGCTGCATTTCTGTTTAAATATTGAAAATTTTAATCAATTATGTTTGTCTTGCACCACGAATAACTGTTGTAATAGCGTAATTAATTAAATTATAACATATTAAATTTGCATTTTTTAAGTAAACATAATTTAATTTAAATTAAAACATTGTTTCAGTTTAATGTTTAATTACCACTGATAAGATTTGTTGAATTAGGTAATATTTAACTATTATTTTAGTAAATAACTTATTAATTAATTAATACATTATTTCTTGTAAATTTTTTTTTTGAACCCTGCAACTTATTATTCTTTCTAAATATGTATTATATTTGTTTAAATTATAACCTTTAAAATTTTGCAACAAATAAATGTAGATAAAATTATCAAAAATAAACCAAAATTAATACACTTGACCTACTAAATGATATATGTGAATTGAAATACACAAATTTTTCACCCCTCGCCCAATCCCTCCCGTTACTAAAAATAGTACAAGGGTTTCAAAAATTCACGAAACATTTACATAAAACATTATAATTTGAATCATACCTGTGATTAATAATTTATTTGTTAAGTATTGCGTAGTAATTATGTAAAAAATACTAAATTAATAATTCACGACACTCCCCGAGTGTAAGTAAGGATAAATGTAGTCTTATAAATAAACAGAAATAAATTGAAATATGTTTGTCATCAACAAATAAATATCAACGCATATGCAACAGTGCAGGTAGAAGTTGGCCTGATGCACTTGAATAAATAACCCGGGGTAAGGCAAGTGCGGCTGCGCCCACGTTAATAAATCACTTCTAGAGATCACCTACAAGCAAATTCGGTTTTAAGAGAAAACTCTTCACGTCGCGGCGTCAACACAAAGAGTCCTCTGAATATGGATGAGGGGTGCGGAGTGGAGGCAGATAAATCAGGCCTCAATGCGCCGGAGTCAGCACAATCCTTGTCGCAGTGCCACCGCCGCTGCCGTCGCCGCCGCGCTTTCTGATCATGAAAGGGAATCATTCAATCAAATCGAAAAGTAGCCTCTTTGCCTCTTTATCCCGCTGGAGCCGGAGCCAGAGACTAGGGAGCACGGAACCAGATTTGCGATTTTACCAATATATTTAAATCCGATGGAAAATATACTTACTTCAATCACATCGAGGTTCGCTATGTTTACCGAATTACACTTTACATTCCGTCATTTATATCTGCCAAAAAGTTTACTAAACTCAAGTCGAACTAAGTATATTGAAACGCAGTTATTGTAAATAATTTTAATGTCTTAATACCCCATGTCAGATGAAATGACAATCACTTTATTTTTTAACCCTGGCAAGTATGTTTTCTTTTCAAATTGCACTGATACCGAATTCATTCATTATGTTAAAAATAAATATATGTGAAGAAACTTTTAAAATATAATTATAGAAAGATACAACATAACATGTAAATAAATTACTATATATACTTTTACAGTATATAATTGTACTGTTCCCTATACTACCTAGGTTACTAATTATCACTGATTAAATTTAATATATTTTGTAAGCATTAGGACGAAGTTATAATAATTTATTTAACATTTTTGCTAAGAAAAATGCTCCTTAGACGAGCTGTAATAAAATCAACTCAAAATTTTCTTCTGGCAAAAAGAAATAATTTTGACTTCATTATCCATTTATAAAATATGTAAAATAGATTAATCGACAGTTAATTAACGTAAACAACGCAGTAAATAAAAAAATATTGGCAAATTTAATGCTTTATTAATTGTCATATAATTATGAAAATTCATAAATGTGAAAAGCGTATTTTCAAAAATTTATTTTAGAAGAATTAAAACATAAAATAAATAAATATATCGCTTTTTACTAATTACGACTGGGTAGGTATATTTACTACAATTATTAATATTTTGATACTTTTCACGGCAAACAACTTTTCAGCATTTTTTTAAAGTCCCCAGCTCTTAAAATTAAATTTAATTTGAAACCAAAAACCAGTTCTGTTATATGCGATGTACAAAACGTAAATAATAAAAACAAAATATTTTGTACCATAATTAAAGTAAATGACAGTCTCATATTTCATATCAATATACTATATCGTGTCGTCTTATTTTGTTGCTTAGCAGCAAAATAAATAAATATTTATCACCCCGCTATTTGAACAATTTTTGAGCGTGGCTTTGGTACAGCAGACCTTGGTAAGAGTAATATTGTATAATACAATTATGAAAATGTAGGAAAGTAGAACGATAATGAATCACGACGCTATAAAGCGTAATTAAATCAGCACTTTATTTAAATCTATTAGCAAAATCTAATTCTCAGGATAAATACTGCGCCGATCCGCGCGAGGGTGAAGGGTGAATTATTTGGACGCCTCCGCCAAAAATCGCATCATCAGTTCTGTGTGCTCCAAGCGCCAAGCCAACCCTAACACCATGGCTTCGCTGCCGCTGGAGCTGATTACATTAAGGCCCAGCCTGCAAGTTAATTTTCACTGAGGGGCACTCTTCCTTATCTAAGATTAATGAGAGTACTGTAAAGTCCGAATTATATATAAGTTATTTACTTAATGTCACCGTATTGCTGAGCGGGGTCAACTTGTAGACAAAGTTGAGATGAAACGCCACCGAAGCGCTGAACAAACTCTAAACATTATTATATACATGAATAATTTGAATAATAACTTTTGTGCTTGTGACTAGAATATGTGTTTACATTTACGCATCTTTGGAATGATACCGCTAGGTTGAAATATTTTATAATTTATCTTCTTGTAATAATTAAAGAGACATTTCTCGTAGCACAACATTTATTAAAGTAACTGGTAATATTTACACGAGATATATTGTATGTTCAAAATATCTGATATTCGAGATCTGAATTTGATCCGAACCGACTTCGGAACTCTCTCGAATCGAATAACATTTCCGATCCAAAGTTTAGATGAAAAGTCTGATTTAAAAAATGTTCATTTACAGCCTTTAAATGTACACTCGGAGTAAAAAACATATAAATTCAATTTGGTAATAATTTAAAGTAATTTGCCTAGTATAAAATTATAAGTTATCGACTACTACATCACTAGAAGAAATTGCTAATATGTTAACAGATTGAGCCTTTAATATGAAAAAAAGATGACCATTATAAATAATTATTATTTAGAACTCAACAGCTAAATTAATTCAAGAAAAATACTTTAAAGAATACCAAATATTATTTGATACCAAAGGTGTATTTCAAAATGCATGGAGTGCTAGAATACTTGGAGAAAGCAACTACAAAATTATATAGAAAAAGGAAAGCGAAAGCTGCACAGCTTTAACGAAATAAAAAAAAATTAAAACGGCAAATCAATGAGATCAAAGTACACCAATGGGATATCAGAGACAATTCAACTCATATGTTATCTGTCAAAAATGAACCAATAAATTTTGAGGAATTATAAATTTTCCACCGATTGAAAAGAATTATATCGACAATTTTCATTAGTGATCTTAGCTAACTTTTTTTCGACAATTTTCACTAGTGATGCCATCGAAAATTTTAAACAACTAAATATATTTATTAATTATAAATTACAATTAGGCAGTAAAATTAAAATTACAAGTATTGAACGTAATGAAAATTATATCAGAAAATGGATTATGACATTGCACTTATTAAAATAAAGCTCCTGTAACATCTTCGCTGTTAAATTCCACATGTTTTTAATAACCATTTCCTTATAATCAGTCCATCTTTTTTTAAATTAAATGCCAAGGTCTTCAAAATTATGTTGGGTTCAGCAGGAGAAGTTGTTTCGCTCAGAATATAATTTATTTCTTTGCAAAACTCTGAAAATTGTTTGCATACAGACGTATGTAATTTTTTTGTATTGAATGGTGTAATATTTTCGATTTCTTCATCAATTTCACTATCTAAAGTATCATCGAATCGTTTTTCAGATGCTCTCATTTCAAAACGTCAAATTGACAAAAAATTAAATTTATTGAAAACAATAATTTATTTCTCCTATCAGTATGGATGTGAATTCCATTCCTATTGTTACTGCTGTTGCCGTGGAAGTGAAGCTATTATGTTGCAAAAAAAAATACAATTTGTCCTCCGAATACCATTCGTGTTCCAAGTTTTGTAGACAATTTTTGTTGCTGTATCACGAATGGTTATTACGCTTGATTTTAAATAGCACTAGTGCGCAGCACGAGTGTTATTTTCAAGCGTAATAATCATGATTTATACAGCTTTAAAAATTGTCTACATAACTTGGAGCACTAATAGTATTATATATAAAAATTTGTTCATATTACTGCTTTCGAACTAACGTCGAGAGGTGGTGAGGTGCTAATTAGAAAGTAAATTGGTTGCAGAAAGTTTTGTGATAGTAAGTGGATAACGAAAAACAAAGAAACCCCTGATTTGTGTCCTGTTAGATTACTAAAAAAGTTATTAGGAAAACGTACTGAATTTATAAAATCAGATCAATTATTTTTAACTCCTAATCCATTCTGACAATTGACAATTTCAAAGGGATGGTACAAAAATAAGCAAATTAATGTTAACGAAGTGTCCAAGTAGACTTAAATATATGTTTAAAAAATCCAGTTACTAAAAAAATGTGCTGTTTATTTGACACAAAATTTGTTCATCTTATTAGTCTTATGAAACTATCTGAACCAAATAGCATGGTACAATTTATATTTTCTCTAGACTATTTTTTATCGTCAAACTCTGTTTTTAGCTTGTAGCAAATTGGTATTAGCAGATATTTATCATACAGTCTGCAAAAGATTGTAAATAACATAGTCCACGTTATATGCAAGGCCTGCAATGTCACAAAAAATAGAGCAACATTGATTGCCAAACTTGGCTGCAAGAGGCGCATTTTCCGATAATAATTGCAGCTATATTTATTTTGTACGAAATGCGTAGGTCCATTTTTACACAAGCACACACTATTTACATAATTATTATATGTAATATTAGAATTAGGAAATTTTGAGTTTTGTCGCCATCAAAGAAAATTAACTAAAACAACTTAAATTTTAATATAAAAAGACTTGATTAATAATGTAATGATCACCAGAATCGTCGGAAATAGCGTCGCTTGCACCAAAGTTTTCTCATTTTTACTTGGAAACCAGCATGATCTTCCAGGTCTTGCATATAACGTAGCTGTAGGCGAAAGTTTAGTGTTATTACTTGTGATCATAATTCTCCTTATTCTATAATATTATAACTTTTTCTAATCGATCGATATTTTAATGGCAAGTTTTTATATTTTATTATTATTTTACAGATTATCACAATTTCAATTCTGTGATCAAAATGTTGGATATATTTATGTTTTTTAATTTTGATTATATATAGTTAATATTATAATAAAAAAATATAAGGATAGCATAAAAATAAATTAGTAAAATGTATGGTTAAAAAGTAATATTTTTAAAAGTAAAACAAATAATAGAAAGAATGAGTTTGATCACAGAATGTCGAGGCCGAAATGGTAATAATCTGTGGCCTAATCATAAAATGTACGGGTTGTCATTAATTTATCAACCATTAACAGATAATGATCGAGTTACAAAATTGAGTGGAATATAACTTATACAGTTAATATATAGATTGTACAATTAATGCTGTGATAACGATGTTTTTTTTGTCACTTATCTGACAGGTAACAGTCTTAAAGGTCCCACACATAAACAAATCAAATCAGAACTCAAAGATACAAGATGCATAGAACTAAATTGCTAATAGTTTTATCTAAAGTAAAATACTGAGATAAACAGAAGGATAATTTATCTATCAGATAAATAAAAAATACTAAATCAATAAATGGCAGTTAATATAATTAGATTGTTTGGTCTATAATTTCATCTCAAAATTGATATACTTAAATTACGTTAAACACATGCCAAGGAAAGTATTCCGTAATATTCTAATATTAATTACGTACAAGAGAATAGTTTTAAATTAGGTAATAATTAATTATAAGGGGAATTTTTGTAATTATACATCCCTTACAAGCAACTTATTAAATTCTCAAATTTATTAATTATCTGCTGTTATGGTTTTCATGCTTCCTATCTACTTCACTTTTGTGTCATTTAACTTTCTTAAAAAATATATCTACTAGTAAATAAACAGAGATCAACTAAAGCTTTTTCAACAGTCGAGGATAACGATACGTTAGGAACAAGTCTACAATTTGAAAGCTGCTAAAGCTTCCAATACAAAACAGGTAATTCACCAAGTATATCCAAGGAATGTTTGTTTCACCATTTGGTTTCGCAACTGTTCAAACAAGTGAAATTCGAATTCGGTTTATATTTGGATCGCCCACGCGCCACTCCATTTACGATTGACCTTCGGAAGATTAACACAAGCAGCCTTAGATATTTTATTGTCGGTTTATGCCGGAATTCTATCGAACGCTTACGCATTTCCCTCAGGCCAAATGTAACACGCAAGTTCGGCTTCTTTGCGAATTTCAAAAGGAAAATAAGAACACCTGCAATTTATCATTTATCTTATACAAAAAATCAACAATTAAATTACCATTACTCGAAAATAAAAATGCGTTTTAAATATATAATTTAATTATGTATAAATAATAATAATAATAATTTAAGTCAATAAATGTTCGACTACACCATAACTATTTGATTTGTGGCGCTGTTTAGTATCCACAAAATAGAACTTTATTGGACTATTACGATTAAATAGCAAAATTGGAATCTTGTAATGTCAAAAAACATGTCAAAATAATTATTGTATCTAATTAACTCCTTTGCAATTAATGCAATTTCTTTTATTTCTTTCGGGATTCTTGCGATTATGAATACAATTTGTCACGTTTTTGGACAAATTTTATAGTTTCATAATTTTAATAATATTCTTAAACAAAAGCAACAACAAAGCATATATTGAAATACAACAAAGTTTTTCACATTAATATATTTTAAGAAAATATGTCGTTAATAATAGGGCTTTATCAGTCTCGCTCGCTACACTTGCTCGGCCATATACTACTTATTATATAAATAGCTGTTAATTATTTACATAGAAAACTATGAGCACTGGATTTTACTTATCCTGAGGCCAAACTAAACGATATTTGAAGATGCACTCAGCGATATTTAGTCTCTCATAATCGACTAAAGACCACACTTTCAGTAATTTTAATTTTTTATTATTTTACCACAATATTTTTTTCTCAAAATTGTATTTAAGCGATATATTGTTGAATAAAAAACGCAATTACGACTTTATTACCATGACGATGCTTTTTGATGTATTTGTAGGTGCACGATTATATATTATTTCGTTCATTCAAGATCGTAATTTTACAATTTTTGACCAGGTACAAAACTGATTATAGCACATCGTCAAGGGTATATTCGTTTATTTATATATGGTAACAAAGAAAATTTCTTAAGTACGAGTAGATTGGCTGATTTTATTGTGAGTTATATAATCGATTGAAAATTTTAGAAACCATATAAATATAGTTTTGTATTTGATTGTGGAAGAAATCCGCTCATAAAGCACAATAAGTGCAATTTTGGCGTTAACTTTAATTTTAAGGTGACACCAGTAGGAAGCAATGATGTCACAGAGCTAATATTAAAAGATTCTTTGAGTATGTTAATCTATAATACTAGTACATTAATATTGAGTTCGCCGTCTGATAAACTTTTTTTGGTCTCCCTTGATTACAGCCATTGCACAAATAGTAGTAAAACGAATATATTATTAATAAACCATCACGCATTATTATCACGCATTTAAATAATTACATCACCTCGTCCGTGATAATGCCAAATCGCTTAATTGCAATAATTTCCCATTCTGTATGAAGTTGAAGGGTAGCGACGCTAGCTAGGTTTATGACCGGTGAACGAGAGTTGGCGCTGTCGCTGCTCCGGAGTCTGATTGATGCGTTCAGACAGGATTTCCGGCTACTCATCTTCCCGCTCCCTGTGCAGCGCTCTGCAACCCCATCAAGCATCAACTCATCAACGACTCTTTTCATTATTATATCACTCAGTGGAGCTGAGTGTTCCAAGTTCGCACTTTATCCACCAACGAAGCAACTTCGACATTTCGCGATCATTTAATTTTATTGCTATTAAATGAGATAAAAAGTATCATTCATTTGGGTAGTACTGCAGACATTACTAATGGTGTAAACACAATCAGATGTATTATTACGGTGGTGTGAGAAGTATTAAGGTATTCGAATCAGAAGATCTCGAGTTTAAATTCCACTCAAGCTAAAAATATATGAATTATAACATTGCGGCTCAGTGAGTCCGAATCGTGTACAGAAAAGCATAAATAAATAAATCAACAAATCCATAGTAACAGAAACATCTATTGAGGGTACAATTTTCTTAACACAAGAGCCGTAACTAGCAGTTTTTATGCTTGAAGCAAAAATATAAAATTAATAACCGTATTTAACAGCTTGAATTTGTTATTTTTAGATCAAAGCTGGATTATTAAAATGAGATTATACTCACATTTTTATATTAATTCAAATTCTACAACTATGTAAGTTGAAAATTTAAATCATGGTGATCAAGTTAAATTAAAATTACAATAGGCAAATAAAAAAATGTAACAGAATAAAATTCGTTTCTATTTAGAGAAGTTGATGAAATTGTATGAATCCGTTTGTCACATAAAATTTTTATGAAGTGGTGAAAACATTGATTGTGTGATATCGGTTTTATATGTAATATTTTAGAAATTCAAAATTATCATGCTAAAAACTGGATAAAAATAAAAGTGCGTGATGTTATTTTATTATTTATTTTATTTAGGGGAAAGTGAATAAAAATCTCTAATCTAAATGATGAAAAATGTGGTTCCATTTCTTAATTATGAGTTATTAATTTCAGTAAAGTTTCATTGATGAAATATAACGATAACTAATGTGTTTCTCATTGACTAAAATAGGCGATTTATTTTTAACTTGAAACGTTATCTTGTTCATAATAATATTGCACATTAGCACTTACTTGAAACATCACGATCGCGTGACCTGAAACGCCACTTTTGGAACCACCTCGGAATGCGTATTATATTATACCATCCAATCCAGAACATAGGAACATTTACTTACATACGAGAGTCATGGTAGATATATATTTTGTTAATTTAAGAGTAATTATTAAATATAAAACTCTTCAGATATTTAAACCCTGTACATAAATATGAAAATTGTGCTCTGTTCAAATAAATAAAATAATGTTGCCGTACTTTTATTTAACTAATAATTTATCCCATAAAAATTAAATATTAAGTCATGAATATAGATTAAAAACATACAGCTTCAGGTTGTATTTTATATTTACCAGAATTAAAATAATTTTACAATATGGTGAAGCAGAGATAACTAAATTATAAATTCAGAATCACGATTTAAACTATTATTTATCGTTAAAGTTTATAAACAATCTTGGATTATGTAGAAATATTTTAAATACAATCTTCTTATCAAGATATTAAGGTGAATAATGCGCCTAATTAGATTTGAATTTGGGGCACACAAAAATGAAATGAAATTCGCCAGAAACACACTATCTGTTTAGTCATAGAACAATTTAATTTATTTTTATTATCTTCCTCCCAATCCTTTTTGAGAAATTTATGTTTTGAAATTAACATATAATTTTAATGGTTTCAAATTTTCAAAAATATTTTCAACCCAGAAATTTAAAAAATGGCTATATAAATAATTAATTTTATTTATTATTTTAGGTTCTGAACTTTAAGAATACATATGTTTTACTGAAAAATAATCTAAATTCGTTTGACCACAGAAAATTTATGATACCAAATATTCATAATACATTGAAAATACTATATAAGAATTTTGATTAAATGGAAGTACTGTATTGTTGGCAGAATTTTTATATTATCTACTGTATTTTCCTTTGGCTCCTCTATACTAAAACAATCTCATATTTCTAAAAAAAAAGTTTAGTAGTTCTCGGCCGCTTTCTCCCAACACTTAATGCTCAATTGATCATGTAATTCACAATAAAATCGGCGGGTGAAGTGTCATCGTTGTTCGCAAAATGAAACTTTATCTGTTCCCGTTCGCTGCGCTGAAATATATCCGTTTCTGCGTCATCGGTCCGCACTCCGCACCCACAGTGGCGGTGGAGTCAAGTGCTGCAAGCGCCGCCATTAGGTCAATGGGGAAACAAGAGAAATATTCCTGAAACCATGTCAATGGGCCTCTATCCTGATCGGCTTTGCCAACTGCGATATTGCCCGGATTATATTGCGTGTTCCATTTTCAACGATTTAATTTGTTTGTTTTCTGGCTTGATATTATGTTATTGACGGGTGTTTTGTTTTGCGTAGTGGTTTATTGCTTTCAGATATTACCAGAATATTTTTATACTGTTCTAGTATTTCAGTGGAATGCAAATGTTAAATATTTTGATGCTAAAACAAACAATATCCTTGGTAACGCAATGCTACAGTTGATTAATACTTTTATACGCATTACTATAATCAATGTTATTATAAATTAAAACTAATACATATTTTAATGAAAAATAAAGTTGAGTATGCACCACAGACGTTACTAGATTTTAATGAATTCGGGCGACACCCATACCTCGGGCCCTGGGTGCGTTAATAATTATTAAACAGGTATGTCATCTTTCATTGGACGATCTTAATACATGATATAATGTTGAGAGCAAATTGCAATTACCAGTTTTACCAATAATGACCATCAAAAATGTTAGTTGAAGAAAATCTAAAGAAAATTCCGGCTATGCTATCCCCTAAAGATTATTTCATCATTAAATATGTTTAATTTGTTTAAATAAACTTTTTTATATCGAATTATATCTGCATTTATTTATTATATTTAATATAAAATTGTATAGTTGTGATAATTATAAATTTTTGCGTTTTTCATTATTGAAATTTTAATTTAATTATTATTATTAAAATCTATTGAAATTTATATTTATTTAACATAATAATTATAAAACTGACTATTATTTTACGATAATAAAATAAAATATGTAAAATGAAAATATTTACTAGTTGTGAATCGATAATAATCTGAATTAAATTTGTTATAATTTAAATTTAGTAAAGGATTTGAATACAATCTGACAAAATACGCGAATAATATGATTATATTTCTCGCATTTGGAATTCGTGAAAAATGCTAAAATGAATTTGATACAGCAAAGCAACAAAGCGCTTATTTTCACTTTGTGCTGAAAGAAACTCCGACATAATTGATATATCGACAGCTTTTCAATTTCTAAAAGTCGTATAAATGGCGAATCGGGGAGCTCAATGCGAGAACGCCGGAGTTCGCCTCGTCGTCGTCGGAGCTGAGAACGGCAGAATAAAAATCCCGTCCGCACTGAATGGAAACAGAAAAGCTTACAGATTTAATTTCTCCCAGTACGCAGATGAAATATTTTACCAAACTGAACATTCGTTTTAATTTGACGTTTAATAAATGGCGGTTATTGAGTATAACTCACTGGGAGTTACCGATGGTGTCAAAATGTACTGCAGGCGTTCGATAAATTTGTTTGTGGGCGGCCAAATAGTCGCGGAATGAAATATTTTTCAAATCCTTTGCGCTTTTTCCTTTATGAATGAAATTTATTTAGAGTAAGTGCAGGAATATGATACATGTTAAGTTAAGTAATTGTTTATAGCTACTCCCAGATCTAGAGACTTGCCACTAATAAAATACCATCCAAATAAAAGATGACCAAGTAATTCTCTCTCTATTACACTCAGTAGCAGATTCAAAAGGAAGTAAGTAATCTTCCCAAAAGATGTAAATAAATAACTACATCTTCACACTTTTTACCCATTACTAGTAGATCATGGTATGTGATATATTTATATGCGTGAAGTGTGATTACTAGGCGGCAATTCACGGCCTCCAAAAATGTTATAGTGGCTGGTTTTTTTATCCCTCAAACACCTCCTGCAGTTTTAAATCGACTTCAGGTCAAGTTTGCTCACTTTTGGCAAAAAAAATAAACAAAATTATGTAGCAGACAACTAATAGAAGAATTTAGGGACTAATTTTATAAGAAATTTGGAAAAATCACTACAAAATATGGCCATTTTGCATATTTAAGTTTTAAATATAGTGTACTGAGATAATAGGCGCGGTGTTAGGCACATCTCTTAACATATTGTGACGTCACCCGAACAAAGGTTCGTCAGTTCGAATTCGCCTTTCGATAAAATGTGATTTGTCATAATAATATAAAAATACAGTTACATGTATTTCTCACACTCGGGCGCTATAAATTAGTCATTTATTCCCCTTAAAATAATGTAGCATTTGACTACGAAAACCGACAGTACGGCAGTGTAACAACTGCAGCTCGGTGTGCCCGGTAGGCCCAGGTCCGATTTGGGCTGAAGTGCCATCAGAAGAAAAAGAAGTACTGAGACAACTCTGTAATAGGATAAGTTTATTTGTTACAGTAGGACGTGATAGTCGGGTTGAATTTAGTAATAAAATACTTATTGCTTATTTACATGTTTTATAATAATACCTGAGGTAGATGGCTCTGTGATATCGAGTCGGGTTTTATATTTCAGAGAAGCTAAAAATTATATGAACTACCACACTGCAGCTCGGTGAGTACGGACCCTGTACTGTAATTGGGATTAAATGCCTGTTATATAGAGTAACATAAATAAATAAAATAAATAACGAAGTATTAAACATAGAAAGGGACAAAACTCAACGTATAATTCATAATTAAAATGAAAGTTGAAATATATATGTATATAATATTTAACACATATTTTACAATAAAAAACACATTTTTCTTAGTGCGTCTATTTATTTCTCGTATGTTATAATCGTACAATCGTTTACATCTTCTGATCCGGTTTCCGTTAATAATATGTCCAAGTTTTCCTTTCTTTCATTTTCGTTGTTTGTCGCATCCAGTAGTTCTTGGAAATATTGCTTCCACTTTTTCATTATTGTTCTCTATTGGTTATTATTTTATTGTCTTTTCCTTTATAGAGTTTTTCATATTGATTTTTTTATTCCTCATCTTTTTAGTGCATTGCAGAATAGTTTTTGATTGCTTTTGCCGTTTTCTTCCACATTTTTTTCCACAACTCTTCTTTTATTTTGTACATTATTTGCTTTCTCTTGTATCTCTCTGTCTTATACTCATTGTATATGTTATCATTTTTATTGCTTAGGTATTTTAACTATTTCTTCTTAGTTTTTATTTGTTCTTTAATTTCAGGAGTTAATCAAGAAATTTGTATTGGGTTATTATAAGCTGTCAATATTCCACGTAACTTTTTTTGCTTCTTTAATTAGTTTTTTTTAATGAATTTCATAGTTATTCTATTGACTTTCTTTGGCTCGTTTTTTTATTATTATTTTAATTTTCTCTTCACATTTAGCATATTTTCATTGCCAATAAAATTCACAATATTTGACCGTTTGACGTTTTAATTTGAAAGAGTAAACAAAATGCGTATTTTAGCTTTTCAGACAGTTGTGCGATGCTATTGCTGCTAATCAACTAAAAATAAGAAATCTCCTTAGTCACATGTATTGTACAACTTATGTTTTGTTTGTATTATTTACCTAGTTATTTATATTAAAATTTTTATTAATTATAATTAATGATCGAATAATTTTAATAATAAATTATTTCAATATACACCCATACCTCGCTATACGACCGCTCTTTATACGACATTTCGCTATAACGGCCCTTTTCAATTAAGGCACGTTTTCGATTTACGGCCTAAAATGTTTCGCTATAACGGCAAAAAATCTTTTTTTCCCATTGAATTTGTATGAATTTGTAGTAGAATAATTGAATTCCTTATACGGCTTTTCGCTTTGCGGCCAAGTTTACTGGGTGTGGCACTCTGCCGTAAGCAGATCTCGGTAAATGATATATTTCTTCGCGTGAAGTGCGGTTACCAGCCGTCAAATTACAGTCCCCAAAGATGTTAGTGGAGGGGGAACCACAGGGATTTAAATTGGTGAAAATTGTTTGTCGGCTGTGGGAATCGAACCAGGGTTATCAAGATCCACAGGCCGACTCGATACCACTGAGATTTTAAAATAATACAAAATTTAAAAATTTGACTTTATTCGTGTACTAAGTATCAAAAATATCTTAATCCATATCTGTTCTTTTAAATGTACATACTTGGAAATTATTTAGATAATCCTTTGCTAACGTCATACTGAGACTCATGCTCAAAAAACGGTGCACAATATTTTCAATCCAAGTATATATTATATTTATGTGGCATATAGATACACTAGTAAATGATTTTAATTTAGTTGATACTAAACTAGGTAATACAATTAGTCGACAGATATTAATTGCAAAGTCATTTCAATCTATCCGAAACTAAATGTAATTATTCATGAGTGAGCTATCAGTAATAATTACAGTTAGCTAATTAATAGTTTTGATGTACACAAGAACAGAGGGATGCACTTTACTTACAAATTGACAGTAAACGGTATTATACATCATCATATATTTTCAACTGTCAAATATTAAAGCGTTTCGAAATCATTTAAAAAATTTATAATAGTTTCATACATTTTTTCTAAAATAATTTTGATCCATTTGAGAGCGGAAGATATAGCCAAATGTGCAGGGCCATTTTACGTATGGGCAAACTGCCTTGGGCCCGTGTATTTTATAATTACTGATAATAATTTTGTGCAAAATAATGTATTTAATATATATTTTCTTTTATTATTAAAAATAGTAAATTTTTAGACGTTTCCTAAAGTTAAAATATTATTTCTTACAATTCCATTGAGTAATGCAAGCGATGAGAAGTCTTTTTATTTATTTATCTATGCTACTTTGTGCAATATATATTTTTTAAGACAAGCGCAAAAAACTTAAATTTCTTTACGCAAAATATTGAGGGAAATTAGTTTTCCCTATTTAGAGACAAAAAAAAGTGTTGCATGCACGTTATTTTACAAAAACAGAGTACTTATAAAAATTAATTATTGTATTTCAAATTTAATAGTAATATTTTTGAAATATTTAAATTATCTTACAATTTTGTTTGAAATAAATAAAATATTTCTATTGTATCTATTCAGTTTTTCCCAAGTGTATATAAAGTTCGAATAAATCTTTTTTGAAGCTGGTTAAAAAATATTGTGTCTAACATGAAAGGAGAGTGCTTTTCCACTAGTTTTTCTCAAATATGTTTACTTCCGATTCATTTTGATTTGCTCTTTTTTATAATTAAACATTTACTTTCTATTTGTATCACGGTTATTAATGATCACAGAAGAACCTTGTGTAATCGGTGTAAATTTTATATAATTCGAATTAATTTAACCTGCAATTAATAAATAATCACGCTGATAGTATTTAGACTCAACTTGCCACGAGAATTAATTTGAAACGGGATTGAATATTATGTAAACAACTGAGCAACAAAACAACTACAAACTGCAGAAATTTACTGTATGGTCAACAATAAAACAATAACATGATGTGGACTATAGTATAATTATATAAACTTTATTAGACTGAAAACAAAAATAAATGAAAACTGATAATTGAAAGTAATTTACTTGAAACCAGTGACTCTGTATGTATAATCCAAAGCCGCTAAAACTAATGTACAATCAATCCAACTTCGATTCCATACAACACAACCAATATTTACTTCACAATCGCTCAATTTAACAACAAACATAAAATCCACTTATATGTACTTTTATTCTTGCAATTCGAGAGTCTTCGTACTCGTACTAGAAGCTTTAACCTTTTTTTTGACCAGAGAGTGAGAGCGATACTTTACAAATGCTGTTGTTTATAGCCTTAAGAGCTGATTAGTTCTAACAGAAGTTCTAAAACTTACTTGCTGGAGGCTAGTCTTGCCATAAGGTAATGCTTGGACTTTAAACTAACATTTATATGGTAATTGATTTCGCGTCAAATCCAATAGACAGAATCTTCTAAGAACTACGAGTACATACAAAATAAAGGTTGTTCAATCATCTTTCCTATGCAGAAAATCCTCAAAATTGAACAAATAGTAACAAACGTGAAATCATTATTATTTTCAGTTTGATTTCATAATTCAAGTGTAAGGCTCATTTACTATTTTGTATATTGTACGATAATGTGACACTGAGTGATTTAGAATCCATTTATTCTATTGTGGTGAGTTATCCATAACTAATTTATTGATGCGTTTTAACTATTGTTAGAGGATGAAATTGTTGAGAAATTAATTGAGCTTGTTTGAATGAAATGTGATTCCGAATTAGCCTTTATCGTAATTGCTGTGTAGAAACGGAGTCCTTAACGGTCACGTTGTCCAGTACGGCACTATTAGGTGTGAGGCATCGAGTCTGAGTGTGTTTATTGACAAATCTATAGCATGATTTTGCGATTATGCGGTTGATGTATGTGAATAACCAATTAAAATCGAACTTCACTACTGTATAACATTAATTGTTGATTTTACATGGATTTTTCACTGAGTACCGTTCACTTATACTTATTTCTTTCTTTACAACACATTGGCTACTTTATATTGACATAACTAGGATGACCCGGCTATAAACAGAACTTTCAGATTTGCTATTGGTGAGGGACAATCTCAAATGTGCTTCCGAAAAAAATTTGAAAAAGGAAAAGACAAGTTATTTATTAAAATCTGCCAAAAGTTTGAAAAGAATTTCCGCGACGTGGATACAAATATTTTAGCCGCAATCAATGTTAATCCCACAACTTCAGCAAAAGAAATTGCAAATACCAGTTGAATTCTACGGAGAACAGATGAGTACCGATTTAAAAAAAAAGTATCATCCATACAAACCACATTTCAAATTACCATACAATATTCTATTTATCGATTTCTGATGAAAAATTCAAATAATAGTATTTATAATCGCAATAATTATCAATACTGCATTAAAATAAAATTTAAAAATAATTAGATCTACTGTATTCTAAGAAACATTTGATTTTAACTATGCGATAGATTAATTGAGTCGATATTTTTTAATGGTGTATTAAATAGTGAACGAAATTAACATTTTCTAAGAAATGAAAATGATGACGTTATTCAAGATTATGTTTGATTAAAAATTTGTGGTTGGGGGCGCCACCAGATGGTTATGGAATTTTTGAATAAAAAATATGACGAAAGTTGGAGTGGAATAATGGTCTGATTTACTGGATCTGACTCCACTAGACTTTTTCTCATGGGGCTTTTTAAAGGATACAGTTTAAATAAACCAGTTTAATAATGTTGAAGGATTGAGAGACCCTGTCAGTGATCAATTACTGCTAGACAATTAAATAAAGTGACATTGGAATCTATAAATCACTTTTATTTATATCTTCGGTGTAACGACAGACATTTTCAAAGCTTGTGGTTTAGTTATTTTGGTTACATTTTGTAATACAATTAAAAACTTGTTCTATTGCGTAATATGATTTTCAAGTGACTAATATACAAGTTTTTTATTTATTTGTTTTAGTTTCTCTAAATTATGTGTTTGATATGGGTGAAAAATGAACAAAAATAGCAATTTTACTGCAGTATTATTAAACCTGGGTTCCATTAAAAAAATAAAATTTAATCTCAAATTGTAGGCAAATAAAAAATTGGATATATGCCATTAGTTAGACAGTAAAAAATATTCATTTTTTGTGTGAAGCATTTTATTCCATTCGCAATAATTTATAAGATAAAGATAAAATCACCATAATCTACTTATATATGGGATTTTTTTTTGCAAACGAAAGCACATTTTAGATGGCCTCAATAGTACACAATAAGTCTCTTGTAATTTAGAAATTACCATATGTTATCCTTGCAAAATATTAATTGTGGTAGGTTCAGGTAATATAATATAAAATGACTTTTTAATTTAGCGATCGCTTATTAATAACTGACAAAAATCAACTTGATAATATTTGTAATTTGTAAAAAATATATATTTAAATAAATAAATAAATATATCATCACGCCTTTTATCTATTACTGGGTGTGGCACCCTGCCGTAGTAGATATCAATAAGTGATATATTTATTCGTGTGAAGAGCGGTTACCAGCCGTCAAATCACGAAATATTGACAAGGGTCTCATAAAATAGGCACTGAAAATGTGCAACTATTAATGCAACACCAATTTTTGTTTTAAATATTTAATACAAATATGTGTATAGGAATTTTGAAAAGAAAAAATACCAATATGAAAAACAAAATAGTGTACAAATGTTGATGAAATGGCCGCTGTGGCAACCAGGAAACAATGTAAATGTTTGACGCAAGATTGATATGGCTGGACGTCATTGTTGATTGCTATTGTTATGATGTAACGTTATGTGTGATTGCATTGTTGCTATTATTCTTTTATAACCAGGTATGCTATTTCAAAAATACGAGCGAAGCAAACATTAAAATTAATAATTTTATTGGCTTGTATGTTTTTGTTTAAATATAGATGTTAGTGAACCAATATTATAAAAAAAGTCTTACAGCAAATGAGATCATGTAAAATAGATACTAAAAATAGCAAGTTGAAATTAAATCGAGATGTGATAAGAAAACAAAGCTTCCGTGTCTCTGGTGTACATACATACGAGTATACCCATATATATACAGAATGCACCATAACTTGAGGTACTACCATTTATTTTAAATAAAGTCATCGCCATTACGTAAAGTATTTTATAAATTAAATTATATTATGCGATTACTAATAATAATGAAAATAAGTTTTCAAAAACTGTTCAAAATTAACAGTAAATTATAATTCAGCACGTTGAATTAAAAAAATTGTACAAGTCCACTGAAATGTATTTTCTTGTCTAATGGATATAAATTCGGAGATCTATGGGCCAAGACACAGGATCTCGTCGACCAATCCATCTGCCCTCAAATACTCTAGTTGCTTTCTAATAGTTCTAAAATGAGGCGGCACACAGTCTTTCATAAACCATGTCTTTCGACATACATTAAAGGGAATATCGTCTAATAATTCAGGCAAATTTTTCAGCATAAATGATAAATAATCATTACCATTAATTCTGTTATGAAGTATAATATGGTCCTAGTAACGATCCATTTGTTTAGCAAAAGCAGATGCTGAAAATAATTATCGATAAAAACAGTAGTAGTGACAATTGTGAATATTGTATAAACCATAACAAATAAATATTGCTTCGTCAGAAAATATTACTTCTAACGTAAAATTACGATCCTCGGCATTTTGATGCAAAAGCCTCACTCACAAAACTTTACTCTGGTTCAATTAACGCATGAACCCGTTGAATATGATATGGATATATATTATTATCGATTATGGATAGTTTGATAGTATCATCAGTTCTGTGATACCTATACTGTATTCTTGGGGAAGTAAAACTATAATAACTAGCAACTAGGTACATTTGCTAATGTAATTTTGAAAATTATCCCTATTCAACCAATAGAATGACTTTATATTTGCAAGTTACTTCAAAAATCTCTCGCCAAAATGAATGAACTATAGGCGATTTTCTTCAAATAGTTTAATAAAATTCACTAATTTGTGTCATTCATATAAGGTAATTTGTATTAAATAAGATGTGTGGACAAGTTCAGTCTTAATAAGAGTAATTCAGTATCATTATTATTTGACAATCACTTGTAATTTGCAGCAAAAACTATGTGTCTTCATATTTAGAGCACACGATATACGAGTATAACGTTGAATATGTAGCTACTTTGTTAACAGTTTTCTAGTACAAGTACAGAGATGTTATCGTGACATTATGCTCGCAAACTTCACATATCACACACATTGGTTATAGCAGCACAGCGCAGCGCAGCAAATGTAATATTGTTATCTGAACGTATCGCCCGACGTGCTACATAAAAATGCACTGGGTGTCGCACTCACAGCCCCCATTTCGCATTTGCGATATGTATGCTGACGCTGAGCACTGAGCGCCAACCTGTGTTTGTCTGGATAGAAGTACCGAAGTACAATTGGGAATTACGTGTTATATATGAATATGAAGTCTAGCACATATTTGCGAAATGAATGAATTAGGAATAATTATTATTTAAATGACATATATAGTTATTACGCCATGCCTCATCAAATAGGGTAACAAGAACCTTTGAAACCTGAACAGAGTTAAATTCAAATATTTGTCGTTTATTTTGAGCCAAGCTGGCTTCGCTCACACATTATACACTGCCTGTATTTGTGTATTAATGTCAGTGAATTAGAATAAGGAATATATACTCATCGAATCAAACAATTTATGTCATTGTTTAGTAAAATTTTAAAATCTCTATGTATTTTTAAATGTATATTATCTTAACGATACTTTAACGTTAATATTTAATTATTAAGTCATTTTACATAAATTTTTGGTAAGAATTTGTATTTTTTTTTGTTATTGAGAACACAAAACGTAAATATTAAAGATATACATTTATATTATATTTCTAGTCTAAACTGTTATTGTGTTGACATTTTAATTTTGCTGCTCATTGTTAAAATGCCGCAAGGTCTATCAAGACAAAATGAAAAGCTTGTAGTTAATTTATTAGTCACTTGTAATATTTTCTTTTAATTTAATTTGGATTATTTATAAAATATATATTTACCAAATGGAAGTAATTAAAAGGTACATCATATAACTAACTACCAAACTGCGGCTCAGTGAATCCGGATCCTGTACGATGATTTTCTACTAATTACGTTAAACAAATCAATTTGTTGAATAAACTCATTCAAATAAATTCGCATACAAATTATAATTGAAATCATAGCAATTATGTTAAATTTTGACATATAATAAAAGGTATTAAAATTGTGGTTGTGATTTCAATCATAATTCGAATACGAAATTGTTCATATGAGTTCAAGAATAATTGTTTTCCTAAAATATTATTCATAGTGATATTCTTTTAGTGAAACTTAATTTGCAATTTCATTCCCCAAAACATCACAGAAAATTTCCTTCAACTTTGTTTTGTGAAATTTTTTGTCGTGAAATTGATAAAAATAATAAAAACGGCTAATAATTCTGAAGCAATTATCACCTGTTGTAGTATTACTCCTGAAAATTTTAATTTGAATATAATATACTGATATTGAAGAAAACGTTGTGTATTTACGACAAAAAAATCTAACTAAATTCAAGGTATGAAATAAATTTTTCTTTAAAAAATCTAATAACAAGTACAAATGTTAAAAAATAACATTAATTATGAAATGGTACAAATTATACTTATATCAGATTTTATTTAAAAAAAATTAATACGGAGAAAAATGGGCGTATTTCCGTAATTAATTTGTCAATTTTTAACGTCCAGTTAAAAATGTAATCATTAAAAATATATGTGTTACATGAAATTTTCATGTTTTATTCAGGGCCATCTGTTCTCATTTTTACAACTCGTTAAAAATTAACAGGTATGTTAGAGAATACGCTTATGACACTGTTCAATTTAAACATCCGTTAATTTTTTTACCGAATAACAATTGGGAACACTAAATGAAAAAAAATGACAGTTACAATATTTCAATTGATTCAAATTTTTACCTGACGTTAAAAATTAACAGTCAGATACAGAGTACGCCAACGAATCTTTTTTATTTATTAATGCAAGAGAAACAAATAAAAATTTGCTGCCCTTTCTAATTAATTCTTTTATTCCTGGGTTATTCACGCAATCTTTTACCTTATTTCACCATTATACAACTATTACACAAATCTTTCAACGTCACCTGTTGCGTAAAAATAAATGACTTAAGATAATATTTATTAGTTTGTTAGCGTTAATATCCTACGTGACAATAGTTTTGAATAAACTTTACCTTGTAATGATAAATGCAGCAATAATAGAATTCAATACAATTTGTTGGCATGGAGTGCATTTTCTTATTCCAAAATTACGTATAACAAAAGAAAATATCAGAGAATTTTCCGGAAACTCTACAAACTCCAAGTTTTACAACTTTAAAGTTGTGCGAACGTGGCATGGTGCATTTTTTGCTACTGTACAGTAAACTCTTCCAAACTAGAAAACAACATTGAAAATTCTATTTATTTCTAAATATTTAAACTTCCGCCAACATTATACCAAAATGAAAATTGTTATCACCTAAAGTTTAAGTGCTGGTGTGTTTCCAACTAGTATTTGCTGTTAGTATTTCCTATACAATCACTGAATATAATATTACATTTTATAAACTATTAAAAACTAAAAAGTTTAAAAACTATTTAGTTAGCAAAACCGGAAATTAATTATATCTAGTACAATCCATACAACTCATACAAATTAATATCTACTTTTTGTTATTAGCTGTTGCGAGCGAGCTTAATTAATTGTAATTCACAATACTTTAACTGTCAATAATATGTATATGTTCAATTTGTTACAATTTCAGCTTAATTTAAATTGTCATTATTTCCGCATGATGACTGCACATGTAAAATAATTTAAAAGTAATGTTACACAAACATCATTAATAAAATGAAAATATGGAGTAATATACTGCAATTAAATAATTAATTATTACCCTATCATATTTGATTTCACTTGCATCGTCATTAAACACATTTTATTTATTTATTAAAAGAATTACTTTCTTTTTAATTTTCATATCAGAATCATACTATTTTAATATCATCTCTGTATCTTTCTCTGCAATAGTATATTGTATTAATACTATTTAAGACTATTTCTTTATGATTAAGAGAATTATGCAGCATATATCTACAAATAATTTCCTAGTTTCTTGTGAAATTTGTAGCATCAAAATCGGCCTAATTATCCACCCTCTTAACAGTTTTTTAATTATTTTACTAAATATAAGTTAAAAATTAATTTATATGTTTTCAAATAAATAATTAAATAATCAAATATTTGGAAAAATTATTCAAATAAAATTGTAAATATTTGTACTATACAACTAGACATTAATTATTTATATTTTTTTTAAATATACCCGATAAATACTATCGTTAAATAATTGCTCTACTAACGTGCCAACATTTGTCCCAAGTTGTAACTCTTATAGTTTTTAGATCCCAATGGTGGTTCTAGTACAGAAAATACTCTGTATATGAATACAGAGTACATAATCATAAAGTTAAAATAAACTGAGAGCCTGCTTCTTAATGAGCAAAATGAAAATGTTTATCCAGTTTTTAACAGTCCTGTGACATAAAGGTGGCGAATGACCATTAAGGTAAAGTTAAGGTCGGTAAGTTTCAGGTACGTAAATGTCCTGATACGGTCCTGAATTTGCACATACTGTAATTAGTTCGGCAGTGGAGCACTAATGCAGCCCACGTGGCCACTTGCCGCCGCCATTAGACTGCGCCAACTGCGAGCCAACACTGATAATTATACATCGGACCGGTGGCAATAAGAACACAATTATATTCCTTCCAAGACCAAATTCATTATTCATGTAAAGGCACTGACGATTGCAACGAGCACTGAGAAGTGGAACAAAAGTTTGGCTGAGAATCAAAAGCATTTACTTTTTATCTTGTTCTTAAGTTCGGTCTTTTGTGGATTATTTGTTTATTAATAAATCCTGAATATATATTTATTTATATATATACCGGGTGTCTACTTTTTTCTGAGCATAGGAAATTAAATATTAAAATTTTGATTTAGCGATATATATTTATTTATATATATACCGGGTGTCTACTTTTTTCTGAGCATAGGAAATTAAATGTTAAAATTTTGATTTAGCGATATCTCTTTACATATTAATTTTAGAACAAAATTGTACTGAAGAAAAATGTTCAGAATGAAAAACTTCATCCATAGAGTATAAGTTTGTTGTTCAATTGTTTTTTATGTCAGAGTTAGAAGCAAAAGAAAATACACGCTTTAAAGCAATTATCAGAGTGCCATGAGACATAAACCAATAATTTGTTTGATGTGTCTGACATTATTTAACATATTGGACCAGAATTGGAAGCTTACTCTAATTTATTTATTTATTCGAGCATTTAATTTAATAATAAAATTAATTATAGCAACTATTATTTTCTTTTTTCTAGACAATCTAGACAAATCAATACCTATTATTAAGTTATCTAATTTGTTTTATTTTTCATGGCACTCTGATAATTTCTTTAAAGCGTGTATTTTCTCTTGCTTCTAACGCGGATATAAGAAATAATTGAACAACAAACTTATATTCTATGAATGCAGTTTTTCATTCTGAACATTTTTTGTCAGTACACTTTTGTTCTAAAATTAATAGGTAAAGAAATATCGTTAAATCAAAATTTTAACATTGAATTTCCTATGTTCGGAAATAAAAGTAGACACCCGGTATATATATTCACGATGTATTAATTAAGAATTATATTTATACTACTTTCATTCTATAGCATTAATGTTGCACCGCCAAAACTTAAATTTCAAACTTGGATTAAATAAATAAAACAAATTGAAAGTTTTACAACAATGTCAATTATTCTATATGATTAATTTCGCTTTGCTTTTATTTATTTAAATCAAGTTTACAATTTTACATTTATCGGTGCAACTGGCCATAAGTAATAATAAATAAGGTATTTGGCTATATTTCAGTTACAACCTGCTAGCCATGTCACGAAAACCTCGATTCCGTACGAATTTTTATAACGAAACAATCCCATTAGTTGATTCATCGAATTCATGCTAACGAAACCAAATAATGCTTAATGTACAAATAATATAATAATTTCTTACCTTGAGCAGAAATTAGCGACAGGTTACATCCCTCGGTATCTCCTGGTTCACAACACTATCACTACTTATTATTAACGTTTAAATTTTACCCGATGCACGATTATATACAATAACACACAATTTGAATAGTTTATTTATTAAAATGTTCAAAATATGTTAAGAATACACTATAACACTGTGCTCACTGCAAGAGCCAGTACTGTACTAAACGAGCATATCTCTAGTCGATCATGTAATTAATCAGTGAGATATGTTCGAACTTGTGCGCTATCGTTAGAAATCATAAAATATTATTAAATTGTAGATCTCTCCACACTCTGTCATTTAACGACAATAACCGAACGAACCCGATATGTTTATAAGCAGCGGTATTTAATCATTTGTCAACGCGGACTCCTTAATTTTCCAAATATTTTTCACAGCCCACCAGTTTACTGATGAAATTACGAATATTATATTGTTGTTTTTTACTTCCTTGTACGAAGTAAAGGAAGTATTGTTATCGCGAAAATTTTCGGTTCTCAGATTTCAGTGGAAATACGCATTTTGGCCCTCCCTGAGTCCATTTTGACTAATTTCGTCGTGACGTCTGTACGTACGTATGTATCTCGCATAACTCAAAAACGGTAAGCCGGAGAAAATTGAAATTTTATATTTAGGACTGTTATAACATCTAGTTGTGCACCTCTCTTTTTGGTCATTATATAACTTCCGGAAGTGGTACTTTACTTGAAGCCTATAATAGATTTTCATGAAAAACTATATTCAAATATAATTTAAAACTTTCCAAATTTGGTATATAAGACTACTATATCAATGGAAATAATATAATAGATTTTGGTTAAAATACACTAACCGGAAGTGACACATTACATGAAGCTGCTAACAGTTTTCCTTGAAAAAAATGGTATTATTTTAATTTTAGAAATAAATGCTTCAAATAAAAGTTTTAGAGAATTAAATTCTGCGTCTAGCACATTAAGAATTTTTAAATTAGCCTTTTGCATAAGCGAGATATCTAAATTTAAATAGTATATATTTTGTGTTTTTTTTTAAATTAAGTTTGCTATGGATTAGAACAAAAAATAAAAAATAAAAGATTTTATGTCAAATATGTGCAATTAAAAAAATATCTATAGTTTAATACGCGTACAAGGAAGTCATGTGGTGTCCACATCAGATTTTTTACTCTGATAATTGTAAAATACGATTCTTGCAATATTTGATATTTCCAACTATGAAAACAACTATATAATTTTTATTATATAACTATAAAAAATACAAACAAAACAAGTATAAATAATATTTCGCTAGCAAGTGTAAAAATACAAGTGTCTGCTACTGAATATGATTCGAACAAAAAATTAAATAAGATATAAAATAATAAATTTTATCTGTTTAATTTTATAAGTGTAAGATTCACCATATTTATTGTTTAAATGCGCATTCCAAATGATTTATGGGTTAAAAACAAACTTACATTTTCTGGAACATATCGATTATTTGTTGTTTAATATGAATAACTTCACACTACTAGATTTACTTATTTATTAAACTTAAGACTTGTCACGACTATCAGTCGCTCAAATACCGAAAAACTCTTAAGTTAAAAAAAACATAATACGACATTTTCCCTTATTAATTTATATTTTGCACAATATTTATTGCAATTTTAATAGACAACAAAGCTTATATATAATAAAAATATATAGTATACACGCCATGTGACTCACTTATAGCAGATTTCACCCATGTACACTCATCTACAGAAATGAAGAACAAAATAGTGCACACTTATATATGCTGTGTAATATTAAAGATTTCTTTATTAATTTTGAAGGTATTTCAAAAAAGAATTTTACAATTTTGATCCTTCTCGCTACCTTTCCATTTACACTTGCAATATTTTAGATGGTCATTCAGCCTTGTCAATTCGCCTGTCTACTCTCCAGACCTGGCTCCCTGCGATGTTTTCTTATTCCCAAAATTGAAATCTGTGATGAAAGGACGCTATTTTTACACCATTGTTGACATTAAAAGCTTTCCAGGATTGCCTTATTAAATGGAAACACCGTTGGGAGAGTTGTGTGAATAAGGGAGGCAAGTACTTAAAGAGAATAAGGACGAATCATCTGTAAGTTAAATAGTAAAACTTTTAAAAATAAAGTTCCATTATCCACAATCATTTAAAAGTAAATCTACCGCCATATGCGAATTATTGAGTTCAATGCATTTAGTCATGTTTGATTTATTAGAACAGATTTAAATAATTCAAATGGCGAATGGAATTAAATTATACTACTTAACGACATTATAAATAGCTTATACAGATATTAATTTAGATTGGTTGCAAAATTGGATAAATAGGTTAAATGAAAATTGATAAAGTTTCTTCTCATCTGGAAGAATAGTTCCGGAGTCATAATGCGTAAAATACAGTTATACGTTTCTTTAGAGTTTCTGGGCTGAACTCGTGAACTTTTTCAATATTTCACGCAGCGAGTCTGAGCTGAGCGCTGAGACGCCCGGACACAGAGCACCTGGTCGACGCCTCAAACCCGACGTTGTGTCTGACAGAGAAAATATCTTCAGCTGACTTAATGGAACACTAATATTTTATTAATCCTCAGGTGTATAAGGGTCTATACCTTTTTTATGCATCCGTGAGGAAAAATAAAAAAATACTCTTTTTTATTCATTCAAATATTTCTTATTTACGAAGTCTTCCAGTTTCAATTCCAGTTATCAGTGAATGAAGAACCAAAAATCTTATAAAATATAGTATGGTCTAGGGCAAATAATTGATTAGCTTTGCATAATTAACGTAGAGTAACAGTCTATTATTATTAATTTAGGATGGAAGGTATTTTACCTTCTTGAAACTTGAGAAGAGCTATAGTTAAATATTCATGACGCCTCACAACATACTAACCCAGTTGAATGGTTTCCAACAACATATATTCAATTCTTGAAATAGATTATAATATCATTCACAATTAGCACAATGTATCAAAATAATCTGTTGGTAAAATTGAAAATAAGATATTGTGTAGACGATCTGAGACTAAATGGATAGTAAAGACTGAAAGTTTGTGATCGAAAAATTTCGAGCGAGAAGAATAACAGTTATTTATGTACCAAGAGCTTTATATTTACTTAACACTGGAAGTACATAGAATATTTTTTCTGCCAACAGCGAAAAATAAATAAGTTTTAAGTTTGACATAAATTGACAATATCGCATCAACTATTTAACAGCAATGTAAACTTTTTCATATGACATATTACTTTGATGTGCTTTATTTATTTAAGTAAACCTATTACTAGGTGTGGCACTCTACCAGAGCAGATCTTGGTAAGTGGTATATTTGTATGCGCAAAATGTTTCATTAATAATTGTTACCATTAAAATCATGTCAAATATTTATTGTTTTTATAACATTTATGGCGAATTTTCTTTACCGGCCATGGACGGTAAATGGATTTGTATATTAGGATAAAAAGAAAGTAAGCTTCCACGCGATAAAAATTTAGTAGATACGTAATATAATTAACATCTGTAAGTTTGTGCTTGTTTATTCTTATCTACATTTGTCTTGATCTTGGTCTTATGCTTATATTCAACAATATTATATATTATCAATAAAAATAAATAAATATGTACACGCCTTTTACCCATTACTGGATATGGTACTTTGTCGTAGCAAATCTCGATAAGTGATATATTTCTTCGCGTGGAGTCGTCATATCACGGCCCCTAATGCTGTGGAGGGGACGCCACAGGGACAGTATTTTTAACGTGGTAAAAATTGTTCGTAAGCTGTGGGAATCGAATCCGGGTTCTTAAATCCACTGGCCGACTCGATACCACTGAGCCACCTACCTCATATTATATATTATGCAGTAAGACAATATTATTTGTGATTATTAGTTTATTAATATATTCTCTGATTTTTTAATTATTAATACTAACCTGGATCAATTATTTTTGTTATAGGATATACCATATCTCATGTTTAATATTCTCTTGAACTTGAAATCGTATTACTCTTGCATGTATACGAGATTTTAACATTTTTTATTATTTGAATTATATTATTACGATTCCCAAACTACAAATACAATTTCTAATTTTCTAATAACAAATATGACACGTTTTTAAAATATCAGGAAAATTAAAATGACGCATAATAAAAACAAATTACTGATTAAATCTCATTCTAACCAGGAAGGTTTTAATTAGTTTTAACCAGTGGTTTAATCCACAAAGGAAAAAAAACTTGCCAACCCTGTGTTCCCCCCAGATTGTATCATAAGAAAATGCTGAAAATATCAGTGAGACAACTGAAAAGCATGAGTAAAAGAGAATGAATAAAAAAATTATGTAGGGCATTTTTTCGTTGTTACATCGCGCCGAAAATTCTGAAGCAAAAGTTAGAAATACACCTGCTATGTGGTATCTGGTCTGGCAGCCGCGTGCGCTGTAATATGATATTAACTAGTGCAGGAAATAAATCACCCCTAGGGCAAAATTGGATCCCAGTTCTCTTCGATGTAATGTATACGGGCATGATAACTTTTTTGTCGAATTTCATCAAAAAGCCGGAGCGCCGACAGCGCCTCAGCGGGCTGCGGCCAACTTCGTAATCAGCCGCGCAATACATCATATATATTTATTAGTTGGCGGGCACATTGACACGGTGAGTTATGTTCCTGTGGCGTCTGTGTCAATGCGTTCTCGGTTCGTGTATGCGTACGGCGCTCAATGTTCTCGTTCGCCGTTGTCTTCCAATCTTACTTCTTTTATTTCTTCGTACTAGATGTCGTTCTTCTTCCGGTTCCTGCCCGTTTACTTATATGTACAGTGGCGGCGAATCCACCGAAGTTTCTTCATATTTCTTCGATTTCCACGGTACAAAAATAATAGCATATTATACGGCAAAAGAGAAGTCCATATCATTATCCTAAGATGTATATACAATTTATCCACGACGTTATTTAAAATAAGTCTTTATTTTTATGAACGATTTAAATAATTTCAATAATTAAATAAACGATTGAAATTCGTTATAATATTTACAATTTTATCGATTTTTTATCGACTGTCGACGGGAATCCTTATTCTTCTTCCCGATTAGGTGATGAAAGAATATAAATGAAACGGAAATATAAATAATAAATAAATATATCATCACGCCGTTAATCCATTGCCGGATGTGGCATTCTACCGTAGCAGATCTAAGTAAATGACATATTTTTTCGCATGAAGTGCGGTTACCAGACGTCAAATTACGGCTCCCAAAGATGTTAGTAAAAGAGGAGTAGTTTTAATGTGGTGAAGTTTGTCGGCTGTGGGAAACAACTCCTGGTTCTTAAATATACAGGCCGACTCGATACCACTGAGCCATCTACTTCATAATCGGAAATGGAGTTCTAAAATCGGAATGTTTGGAAGAGATTGAATCTAATGTTTAGAGCGAACAAAAACATATGTATCAAACGTCAAAATTTCTTGAACCGCTACTGACAATGTGACCTACTCGTAAGATGCTGCAAAACAAAGATATACGAGCAGGGGCGCCGAGAGGAAAAGCGGGCCCCGGGAAAAAAAAATATTCGGGCCCCCTTTAACTTTGAATATTTATTAATTAAATATAAGATACAAAAAAAATATATTTATAAATATATGTATGACAACAATAAGAATTATTAATATCTAAATAAAGTTATAACAATATAAATAAAATTAAATAAAAATTCTGATGTGTATTGTATACTAACTGTATGACTATCTAAGATCTAGTTGCATATTCGATAAATGCAGGGGATACCAAAACAGCACTACGCACAAATGTATAGAGCCTTTGCGTATGTGTGTTGTATACAATGTAGTAATATAAGAAACAAAAATGCAACAATGTAATAATGTACTTTTGAATAGTGTATAAATTTATTTAAAATTTGCAACTGGGGCCCTTGATCAAGCATTTCGTCATTTAGTACTTTATACAATGTAATAAATTGTTGAAAACGTGTATCAGACATTTCGTTATACATGTTTTAGTAAAGAATATAAAAAATTGGTGAAATAGTAGAAAATTAAAAGCAATTTATAAAATAGCATCACATCCGGGCCCTTTGAATTCCACGGGCCCTGGGTATTTTACCCTCCCTACCCCCCCGTCTCGTCGGGCCTGTATACGAGTCATATTGATTAGTTGTATTTCATTATACGAGTAAAATATTGTTTCTAAATTTTTCGTTTCAGAGAATAAATAAATATTGTTCTTTTTCTGTCATCAGGAATTCATAGAACTTCATGTGAAAGCAGTAAAATTTACATTGGGCAAACGACTGGAATAGTTGTTATAAGATTAAGTGAACATGAGCAGGCCATTCGGTTGAATTACCCAGAGGAGTCCTCCACTACTAAACATGCAAGACAATTGCTACACAAAACAGGAAGGTTTTTGTTTTCAAGCTGTACAGTTTACAATAATATGACATGCAATCATTGTCCAGTAAATACAACTTTAAATTTATATCTAAAATAAACGATTGCAAGTGGTTTGAATTCTACCATAAGCTGTAATAAAAATGCTTCTCAAAATGGCCATATCGACCTGATTGGGAGGGGGAGTTGAATTACGTAAGGGGGCGCTAGGTGTGACTGGCGAGGGAGATATTAAAGTGTGACAGTGAACGAAAAACAGGTATAGTTTAAAATATTATTAAACATGCATTAGTTTTTCTCCAAATTAATTCAAATCTAGTGGCTTCTCCACCACTAATTTCTTTAAAAGCCATGATTTGAAGTAAAACAATAATACCGTCTTAGATAAGTAAAAGATAGTTATCATCTCAGCGATGGTCGTAAAATGCGTGTTAAATTGGTGGTTAGTCATAATAATACAGTCAGTATAGCTGGGATTGAATTCGTCATGTGAACACTATAATTGTGTCAATAACCCGGTTTCAAAGTGTATTCTAGCGCCATAAAGGCAAGGTCATTTTGGCAACAAGCCGCGGTCATTCCGCACTAAATCGGTTTTGGTCTGAACGTCCCCCGGGCATAATGGACACTTCCAACACTCCGACTGCGTGCGTCAAATGTTTCACTGTGATTTTATTATAAGCGGTTTTATTATAAGATAAAATGGATCATATTTTCTACTTAATTCTCAACCGAGTAATGGCATTTATTTTTATCTGGTAATAACGAAAATACTATTCGTATTTAATGACAGAGAAATACGCCCATTTTATACTGGTTTGTAAAAGAATCATTATCTTGATTAATAAAACTAACAAATAAAAGACTATTTGATTGTTTGATATTCATTTGATAATAGCTTGATTCAAAGAGAAACCTTCGCTAAATATCATGATTACTTAATCAGGTTGGCGTTAATATTATTACATTTATTTTTTGACTAACATTACTTCACATTACTAGCAACCATTAATAATAAATAAAAAGAATGATTAGCAATCTAAGGTTCTAAAATCCCGTTCTTAATTCATCATTTATTTTAGTGGTACCTTATTTATCATATGACTCATATTATAATTTCTTTTCACCTATATTTAACCAACATATATAACAGTAGCACAAGAATAAAAACTAGATATTAATGTTTTAATAGGGACAAATGCGCTACATAACGTACATTTCTCCATCTATCTGTATATTTATTAATCATTGTTTGATGCTAATGCAAGTGCCTCTCTCACTCGCTTCGCCTTTGTTACGATTTTGACTAGAATTCTCGGTATATTACGCTTATACAAAGCTTTACAATAAAGTAAATGAATGCAATTACAATGATATTATCCAGAAAATAAATTCAGGTAGGAAAACTTGTATCAGGTGGTAGGAGTTGGAGCTGTGCTCTACTGCAATAAAAGCAACAAAAAAGCACATACATGCCTTGATGTCGCGTGACTTGCAAATTGTGATACGCGCTCTCTCTCCGCCTTGCACAGCCAGTTAGACTTGCTTTTATGTTTTTGTTACGGGCTCTGTAAAACAAAATAACAGCGTAATACGTCTTATGAACACATGTGGCTGTATTAAATTTAATTAGATATGAGTAAAGAGTATAAGGCTGTAAGTAACTATGAAGAATTTAAGTATGTATTCCATTAAATATATTAACAAATAAACTAGGCTAATTTATTTACTGCGCTAAAGTTATCTGACATTTTTATTTCAAGGTAATCAATATAAAAGTAAATAAGAAGGTGAACAAAATGTTATAATAATATGATAGGCGTAAAGTAATATTATTAACTTTGTTTCCTCTAAATGGTAAAATAATGGATGATTTCGAATTTTATTTGTGTATTAATGAGGTTATATTATAACTTGATAAGACCTTTTTATATACATATATTTTCATATTTACATAAACTTTTTAATTAAAATGATTTAGCAATGGTGTAACTAGAGAGGAGCAATAAAAGTTTTATTTACTTTATTCGTAGTATTTTTATGGTACATAAAATATATTTATTTGTTTCTTCCATAGCACTCTTTGTGCAATCATATTTAAATAAAAAATTTAATATAATAATAAAATAAACACGTTAACGTCATTAATAAATATTATTATTTGAAATTCTTTTATGTATAAACTCATTGTCATCATTTTAGAAGGTGGTCAAGTAAGTCTGTGCTCTGTATGTTTTTATTTAACGTCAGGGTTATAATTATTTTGTATCACATTTATAAATACTTTTTATTTAAACGTCATAACGTGGACGTCTCTAATTTGAAAGATTGTACAATTAATATTTATTATGGTAAGTAGGAGAAGTAATCTTTGTATTATTGTTGTTCTGAGTTCCGTTTGTATTAATACGAGTAGTGTTATATTTTCATTTTCTTGACTGTTTTCACAAGTCAATATGGGAATATTACCGTACATAATACAGTTATTACTTACTTACCAGTGTGCTTTTGTGCATGTAAACATAGGTTCAATATTCTGAAACCGGTAAATAATAATAACTATCCTAATAAAATCATAAATAATACGTCTCTTATAAGAAATCGTTAATTTATTACGTTTTATTTTCTTTCTTTATCCGTGATTGTTTAATTTTGTTCATGACAACCTTTATTTTTACGAAAATTATAAATGTTTAATTAAATTTGCGCTTTGATTAAATATACAAATTATATGTGTTTTATATTAAACTTTTATTTGATGAATCAAGTGTATGTTTAGTACAATTGTGGACAACTTACTTATAATTGAATTAACAAAAGATACCGAGTAGGAGAACTAAACGAGCTTGAATGATATAATTAGAGATATGGATAAAGAATATATGTTCAGTTAATGTGCAAGGATTCGTTATAGTCTATATGATTTGACGAATTGTAATATATTCAGTTTATTAAAGTGTCTTAGGGATGATACTTCAATTTCTAAGTTATATTAGGTATCTCTTATATAAACTTTGCGTAACATTTTCCGCAAAACAAACAAATTTGAAATTTATATCCTAGGTATCATAATAATATGTAATTGTGACACAAAGCTAAATTTAAGTTTGCGTACAAAACAACGAAAATGTGAACAAAAACAGAGAGATGAAGCAATTCGGATCGCATGAGAACGTCGTTTTTGAAAACAAATTCATGAGAGATTTAAATTCAATTACGTTGTTACGTCAGACGAATAAATATATCCTGGAATGATATATCAACGTAATGTAAATCACAGGCTTAATTACATTCAGACTGTACCGTGTTTAATGACATTCTTTACAAATGGAATAAATTTCAACTCGTAAATTATTTTGACGTACAATAAAAGATAAAGTTGCTATTCCGTGTGTCGCTTTCAAAAGTAACAAAGGAAATCAGTTATTGCAAATAAAAATACTAGATTAGAAACAATGACTGGTAGCACAAGCCCTGTTTTTGCCTGTTTTGAAAGCACTGTTTTTGGGTGTTTTAGCTATCTCTAACATTAAACACCCAAAAACAGAGCTTGTGCTACCACCCATTTTATTTATTTATTTACTAAATATCGGGTTGTAACACGAGCCTGCACCGGGTTTTGGTGGGCAACACACATGACGGAGAAGTAAAATTGTAAAATTGATTGCATATGCAACAAAGTATAAAGGTTTAATGTGTGAAGTAAGCCACCATAGGGATATAAACCATTGTGTCTTAAGTTCCGAAACAAATACAATTTTCACATTTATTTATTTACTACTATGCACAATGGAACCTTAAATCCAATTATAGAACAGGCAGTCTTCACCTTGTAGTAGAATCCGAACAATAATTAATATATATATATATATATATATATATATATATATATATATATATATATATATAAAATCCGATGAACTGATTACAATGCAAAATGAATTTTCCCGAAATTCGCAAAATAACAACACTTTGTTTGAAGCAAACATTTTTCGTGTCAGTGTTGTAATAATAAATACAAATTAATATTAAAATTAATTTAATTTAATTAAAATTGACCAATGTTTAGTGTTTACAAATTTGTATTTCAGTCTAGTGGCACGACAAATGCTTTTAGTAATATGCAATTATTGTTGCGAATTTCTGATTTTTTGCGTTGTAATCACTACATCAGTTAATACCACCATTGAATTGTTTGCAATAATTTTTAAGCACTCCGTATAAAGAATTTTATAGTTGAAGAATAATAAAATTTGCATTAGCAAAGTTTTTGAAAAATAAGATAATATTATTCAAAATTTCATATTTTACTTGCATCATTGCTGTACTGCCTCCGCATGAAGACCCTTCAGTATTAAATCAAAAATTTCCAGAGAAGTTTCAACGGCAGCTCCGGCAACCCGAACCCGGAATCCGACTCCGGTAGCTGGGCCCTGGCGTTCCGGCGTTTCGGGTCAACAGCCTTCAGGTCAGCATTATAAAGTTTCATGAAAGCAGCTTTCTAAATATGAAAGGTGTAATAGATTTTTGAAACTTTCAGTTGGAAAATGATTCTTCAAATATTTACTCAACTTATTGTGCAATGCCGGCGACAGCGCAGTTTGGAAGATAGGAATATACCGTATGTTACAAGACAAACTAGTTGTTGGCGTTTAATATGGGATGTCAACTTATATGTAACTATGGTTTCCAGAAAAGTTTTACAAGAAAATGCTTTAAATCAAAGTAGTAGAGATTTAAATTCTGTGTTTGAATCAGTTAACAAATTGCATTTATCTTATCAAATTACTGCTAAAAGTAGGCTTCTAATATATACAATCTTCACTTCATAGACGAAGTAAGATAAAATAAAGAAACATGTCATAGTTTTCTTGAGAAATATTACATTTGCAAAATAAGTATCTCAATTGTAATGATGATGCTATGAGCATATACAATAATAGTTATATAGAAATGGAAGTTTTTTTTCTTACGAGGTGTATATCTATTTTTCCACGACAACAGTTAATAAAATGAATAATTATTGTTATGAATAAGTAAAAAATTAAATAAATAAATGAACGATTTTTTTTCTTTCCTTAGCAACGGAAGTTAAATATTTTTGACAACGGTCGTTATAAACAATAAGATACAAAAATGTGAGCCGTCATGGGACGCCTGGCAGATGTGAAACATCGTGTGTGTACAAGTAATATGCATAAAAGATAATATTATTACAGGAATTAAATATAGCCTAATGAAAAAATGAAGTATTACGAATTTCTTACAGAAAATTCTACTTACTGATGACTTGGTAGTATGCCATAGTGTAGTTTCACTTTCTTTGCACAAGGTTGATCACTTTGATCTTCTGAGTTATCACTATCACACATATTTTATTGTCAAAAATTAAAATAAAAAATTAAATAAAACGCAGGTTATGTGTACCGTAGTAAACAACAACGTCGAACTGAGTAGTGAGAAGCCACACCGTACACTCTACTACATATAAAATATATATATAAAATAAAATATATATTAATAATATATATATATATATATATATATATATATATATATATATTAATATATATATATATATATATATATATATATATATATATATATATATATATATATATATATTATATATTAATAATATTATATAATATATTAATAATATTATATAATATATTAATAATATTATATTATATATATAATATATATTAATAAAAAATTAAATAAAACGCAGGTTATGTGTACCGTAGTAAACAACAACGTCGAACTGAGTGAGAAGCCACACCGTACACTCTACTACATATAAAATATATATATGTATACCTTAGTATAGCGTGGCGACCCGTCGCCACGGCAAGCGTCGCCACGCCAACAATTCGGTTTACAAGTGAGCCTATAGATGTTTCACATCAAAAGCACATTTTTCTTCTGTCGTTCTTAACGAAGAATAAGTTGTGTTATTTCTATGATGAATTTAATGCCATAAAAACTGACTTTTACACCCGGTCGTAAAAATAGTTATTTATAAACTAAGGTCATGAAATGTTTGGTGTATCAAAGAATGAACTTGTTAACCGAGGTAGACAACGTTATGTACTCTAAAACGTTTAATAGAAACATTTTTAGACTGTAACAAAATACTAGTAAATGTAATTATGTATTGCAAAAGCTATTTTCCTTCTTCATATATAAATAGATTTCTTTATTTTTTAGATTGACTCCGTAGTATTAAAGTATAAACGAATATCGCTAACAAGAATTAAAATTTTAATTTATTCCTAAAAACATCTTGTCGGTCGATGCTTGTGAAGTGCTTATAAAAAAACTAATAAAATTAGCTCGCAATTTTCTTAGCGCCTTACCGGCTCCGTAAAGGCAGGCCAAGTGGCATCGCACTCATTCCGGTCGGAAAATTCAATTTCCAAGCTACTTATCGGTGTAAATGCAGCGGCTTTAATCACTTCTATCTCGGTTTTGCTCTTTTTGCACGAGAGTGCAGTATCGCGGGCGGCGTGGTCGTTGCAGGTAAACACTCTGGCAAACATTGACACTGCTCTCGGGATATTTTTCTATGGGAACGAATGCAGGTTATTGCGTTCGAGCACCCAGTGTGCATTGCTGTGCACGCTGAACAATTTCTATACACAACCGATACGATATTGGAAAGGTTTAACATTTCACTGCCGATACGCTTCATTTGGTTTTACTCTGTTTTGGTCTATATACAGTTTAAGAAAATAATTATTCAAGATCTGTTGATTTAGTGCAAGAAGAATATTGTTAGAACAGTGAGTTTATATCATTTCGCTTCATCCACATACATTTTTTTTTCATACATATTTCCACCCACTCAGATTATTTTTAGTTCTTCCACAAAATCTCTCATCCTCATTTTTACGAACATAAATGTTGTTTAACCAACTTTTATTCGACATTATGTCCACATATTCAAAATAATCTTAATTGATACATATTGACTCTTCAAACAATATCTTTCTTAATCTCACATTCATCCTACATCATAAGTTATAACATTACATGGTCAATATTTACATCATTCTTGCTTGTCAAATTATATACGATAATGTCGTTCAACGTATGATGGATCAAACGAGTATACTTTTCAGAAAAATGAATCAACTATATTAGGTTATATTTAATCTGTACTTAAAATTACATTTATTTTGTTTCAAATTCAAATAATTATTAGAATTATGTTCAAAACTTTAACCTGGGAGCAGAGTTTCATTTTGTTCACTTGATTTATCAAAAGTACAAAAGTCGAATCAAATTGAATATGATAAAATAAAAAAGTTTCTAGAGTCATAGAAAAGTACAAACATTGATCTTTTAATACAGACGTTATGTTTTGGTAGTAGTCTATTTTAATTCATACATGTAAATGATCCCCAGCGATAATAAAAATATATCCTAAAACTATCAAAGACAAACATAATCTGTGGAAGTTGTCTGCTCGTACGACATCCGGACAAACTGCTTTTAATATTTCAGTGAAAAGTTCCGGGAAGAAGTAACGGCGGCAGTGATGAGAATAGAGCGGTCCCGCTTGGAAATTCGTTGTTGCTTGGCTGTAAGGTAGCTCGGCCATATGACGACGGGTAACGCACTGTTTAATTTTTCAACGAAACTGGGCGCTTCACGTAGCGGGCCACTGTACGCGACTAGCGACGTTCCCTGTTGTTTTTACAGCCCGAATGCGAAACATCCTGTTCCGGGTCACGTGAAGTCAACCGCTTTACGGTAGGATACAAAAGGATTCAAGTACCAGATATGTTTACGCAATTATCTTACAGACGTAGATCTAGTTTGTATTTTTTAAAGGAGCAGAAGCGTCAATTTCTATTATTTTTCTTGTTCACCAAAAGTTGGTAATATTGAAAAAAATATATCTTGGTGACCTACAGGTTGAACTTGGCCTGGAAAAAAATGAAACCTACAAGAAGTATTTACATCCACTTAAACCAACGTTGGAATTATCATATGTCCAAAATTTCTGTATAAATTTTGCATAGATTTATAAAGTAGCAAAAAATCAAAATCAATTTTATTTTTAGTAATTACATTTACCTGAAACTGATAGTCTACGCCACAAATAATGTTAAATATATTTGAGTCATCAGAGCAATGTATTTTCCTTACTGACTTGCTACAAATGTATACACTATGCTTAAATTTCATTTCATCATTGGTCAGGAAAACGCAATTTATTTCTCACTACATATTTCTATTCAGTGTGTTTATGTTATCCATTCAGATCGTATGTCTCCGTAGAAGCTAATGAATTTTGAGACGATATCAAAGAGTTAAATTTTAATTTTGAACTTTTAAGTATAGGTGACAAATAAATTTATGATTTCCATATAGATGTAATAAAATATTTGCTACGAAACAAATTTAACTAAGTAATCTACAAAATATTTTGGTTGTTGTTGTTTGAAATATATTAAAAAAAATTGTGTAATACAAATACAATTATAGAAATAATAGTGTATGCAATTTGTGTTAAAACTGATACTTTTAAAACTAGTTGCAATAATAATTCTAATAATTTTGTTTCTGTAAATTATTCAAAAATATATACTTTTTGTCCGATGGTCGAACAAATATATTTTTGGTGTGCCGTAGAATTTTAGTAATTAATTTATGTGTGCCAAGAAACAAAAATGGTTGAAATGGTCTATACTATAAAATTTCTGTTTCGTCCAGTAACAAATAAATACATATTTGGTTTAGCAATTTTAGCAGAATTGTCAATAGCAATAGCCATTAAAATCGTTTAAATAAACCCTGCTATTGACAACACCCGATAAAGTAGTGTTGTACCATATAAACCACGAGAATAAATAAAAACACATATGTAAATAAGACTTTTTGACAGTTGCATAAAAAATATTTAAAAATTTCCAAAACTCACTACAATATATTAGATGCGGCCCTGTATACCTTTTTGTAATCAGTACCAGCAAGAATGAAAAGGAGATAACGAATTAAAGTACTACTAGGTATGTTTTGTTGTATTATTTGTGTCTGTAAATTTCTAAGAATAAAATATAAAAGTAAATGTTTTGTGACAAAGAAATTTCTTTAAAAAAATACGTCGTAATCTGTTGAAACGAGCGTCGAAACGCCGGCGACGCACTTGTAAGCGCGGAAAGGAAACTGCGCCATTGTGGTAACAGGATGCAAACAAAGCATAAGCCAAAGAGCAAAAAGAATGCAACCTTACAACACAAAACAGAAACACGCCGCACGAAGTAAACGATTTTCTGAACTGAAATACATACATCCAGCATCCTTGGCGTCTTTGTTTCCGTCCTCTGTTGCTTGCTGCGCTGAACTCTGCTGCTCCACATGGTAATGACCAATGAAATGCGATCCTTTGATGTTACTACCATTCTTTCTGGCAGAATAAATAAAGTACTTAATATAGATATATATATCCATATAAAACCAAATATTCTTTTCAAAAATATGCTATTGTGCAATTCACATTATTGATTACATTTTTCTAATGACCAATCTTTTTTGGAATGAATTTTGTAAACACTCTATGATAAAAAGTAATTACATGAATTAAAAACATATAAATAACTGTAATATTTATATGTTTTTAATTCATCTAATTAATTTTATTTTATGTAACAGAATGGAAGACCAGTATTATGCTGGATCCTTGATAAATAATATTTGGGTAAAAAATATATAGAGGCGTATAGATTTTGTTTTTACTGTGCACCTAAATTTTGTAACTGGCAATATGAAATATTTTGTATTACTGTATTAATTACTACAGATATACACTATGCGAGGTGTTTTAGCTATCTATAACATGTTAAAATCGAACTCTTAAAAAGCTTTTGGTACAAGCCATTGTGTTTCATATTTGCAAGTTAAAAACTAAAATAACATTTTTTATATTAAACACCATATTAAGAATAATTCTATAATTACTCTTAAAAGTTTGTATTTGATTGTGCATTTATGAGTTCAAGCAGGAAACAAACATCATAGTACTTGGAGGGAATGCTTATTTGTTTAAAACAAATTGTTAAAAAAACTAAAACTCCTTTTGTTTGCTGCGGTAGCTTCTGTATTCGTGTAAAATGCGTTAACCATATTATGTGTTTGTTTATATATGTATTTAAATATTTAAAATTAAATGAAATAAGAACCAGCAACGATAGAATCATAGATTTTAATATTCCACTAAATATAATGCAAATCTTAAAACGCATGGAATCATAACAATCAAATCTAAATGGTAGATTCCGCACCGCGAGCAGGTGTGGGACGATGTGTACTTTAGTGTAATGAGGAGAATAATAATCAGAGCGATTCAGCCTCGCAGAGATACATATGCACTGTTCCACAGCCACCGCCCGCCACTTTGCAAGTGAAATGCGCCGCGGGCGACAAGTAGCCACGCCGTCGCCACGCGCCATCGCCAGTTGCACAACTCATTCGCGGAAACAATTAACGTGGCGTAATTACAGGCTAATTTCCCACCGGTGGATTTGTTTCATGTTGAGAGCAAGTGATTTGCTGGAAATTGGATAGAGGATGTGGATGTGGTGCATGTCGTTATCGGCTAATGACGAGGAAAATGTCATTGGGCGATTGTGCGTTATTGTCTGTTGTCATCACCTGCATTTACGGATTTAGCTAATGACTTTTTATTATGAACATACATACATAACCTACATACGATGTGTGAAAACATATGTTTAACTATTAAATTTCTTAAAGGATATAGGTCAATATTTACAAATTGTATAAGTATACAATAATTGATTTATCTCAGAACTTGACGGGATGCCGTCACATTATAACAGGTTATGAAGATCTTCTATCACAAGATATTTTCTTGGTACTGAGTTTATTTCTTTTAAATTTTGAGTTCATAGCTTTGTTGGTGCAAGCAATCTTAAATTAGATTGATGTGCACATTATGGATTACAGTTTGTGATTGTTTAATTGTGCAGCTTTAGCAGTAACGTAATATTTTGAATCTATTTCAGATATCTTTAACTGAATATTTATTTATTTGTTACTCTCAATACAGATTAGTAACAACGCTAAACTAACTGTCTAAAAATATATACAATATGTCATCTGACTCATATGCTGCTGAATACATTCCAATATATACGAGTACATTTTTACAAAAGTACATAAATACTACGTAACAAATATATATATATATATATATGAGACAACACTTATGAAAATAATTATTAATAAATTTCAGTAAACATGAAACACGTGTCACAGACAGACAATTTAAAAAAAAATGGGTTTTTCTGATAGTATGAAACCAGGATATTTATACATTCCGGCGGTACGATGATGTGGTTAGCATTACGGTATTCAAATCCGAAGATCCCGACTTCGAATCCCATTCAGGCTAAAAATATATAAAGTACCACACTGCAGATCGGTGAATCCTTACCCAATATTGTATTTTGGATTAAGTTCCTATTATACAGAGAAAAAAGTAGATAAATAATTAATCTGATTACTTATCAAAGTCACGGTTTTGGGCTGCTTGAACGCTAAAATCTAACTATAATCTAATAATTTTGCAATAAAAATATTACAAAAAAGTGACAGCAGCATTCGAAGGTTATTCCGCTTCGTTCCGTTTTAATTTCATCCTAATCTCTTCAAAATATGTTAAATTTGACCAGGGACCTATCCTAGCCTAGCTAAATTGTTCTTTAATTTATAAAAACATATATTTATTGCTTCTAAATTATAAATAGAAAAAATATTTTACTACTAAATTATGCATACTCTTTTTTACTATTAGACATCTTTTGAATTAAAAATTTAGTCAACATCTATGAATACCGCACTTAAAATGCCCGTGTTTATATTTATTATTTAATTTAGAAGAATTGATATGAATTTCATGGTAGTGTCTCGTAACAATTACAAATGCTCGCGGCATGAAATGAAGCACTTGGCATAGTTTGTTTGAAGGCGTGTTAGCGGTAGCACAAAAGAAGACAAATCTTTATTTTCACATCAGCCCGTGACAGGATCCATCTCTGGCGCGAAACAGCTCTAACATTTCTGGCAGATTCGGCGGAATTACATCCAGGCCGCGCTTCAAGGGCGCTCGTTGTACATTACCGCGATGAAACGCTACAGTCATCTGTCTGCGCCACAGCCACAGCCGGAGCCGCACAAGCACAAGTTTTTTATGTTTTATTAATTCACTTTCACTGGCCGCCTATCTGGGAAGTTTTAACTGCTGCAGATATGTAAAACAATGGCGCTTACGTATTCATAGGCCGACTATCGCGGGTATTAGTAGTGACGCAGTCACTGTGTGGCCCTCTGGAGCCCTAAGTCCGCGCGGAAAACTTGCTGGGTTCCGTAATCTCTAATCGCACTGAGCTAGGGATGCGAGGATACGAGAATACGCTCAGCGACGCTTGCGTCTTAATTCTCCGCAGCGTCTTTAGTCGGACGCTGGCTCCTGCGACTGTTATGCTAATGTGGCTTTAGCACAACACGCTGTTTGTTACACATCGGCGGAATTGGTTGGCTAATGTACTTTACTTACTGTTCTCTACTGCCATTACACAGTACACTCGAAGCCAGCGCTCCTTCAACGGCGGAAAATTGTCTTGAAGAAATTCTACTAAAAAATATCTGAATTTCTAGTTCCAGCGTGTTGATCTATTTAATTTATACATTAAAATAAAAAACAGCAAATTGCACAACTCTTATCTCGTCATAATACTTATCAACAATTAATTTGTTATTTTAAACAGATGGTATATAAGAGCATATTATATAGTCGAAAACAAGTAAAAAACTTTTAGTATACGAATAAATGTATCCTAAAATCAATTGTTTTCGAGATAGATATGAATTTGTTATCTGGTAAATACTTTGTCCTTACTTTTGGAAAATGTGTCTTTAAATCAAATACTGAATCTTTGGTTTATGCAAAATGGATCATCATCGCACTTGATCTACCAAAAGTCGTGCTTCCTCTCTAAGAAGGTATAGATATCCTGTGTCGATATGGAAGGAGAGAATTTCGAACATCTATTAATATTTTGTGTTGTAATTTACTTATTATAATTTTTTTATGGTGCTAATAAAAACTAAATAAAATAATTTATTCAGCTAAAAACAAAATCATTTCTTTTTTTGAAAACGATCGATTATCAGACTCATGCATATTGATAATGTGTCACAAATCAAAGTCAGCACATTTCTATTGAATACAATTAAGTAAATAGAATATGTTAAAATGAGGTCAGTTATTCATAATAGTATTGTTTTATGGTACGTTTGTAATTAAATATATAGTTCGGTTAATAGTATGTTGGTCAATTAAAGTCAGGTTTCGTAAATATCATGATATTTATAATAAATATCAAAATATCTGATATATAGAATATATATCAGATAAATATCACTTTTTGGATATTTATTTTTTAATTTTAGTTTTTGTACACATTTATTATCACAATAGGAAATACAAAATAAATTATTACTCCTAAATAAAAAATTAACATAGGTAATGAAAAAAAAAAAAAATACATTGAATGGATACACAAATATTATATAGTACTAAGAATAGTAAGAATATTTAAATAATCCTATATCCTAAATAGGGGCAAATCATCATCTTCTGATGAACTTCCTGAACATAGCGTTGCAGATAGACTCACTTGGCCAAATCCAATCTAAATTAGTTTTTTTTTGTAGTTTCTTTTTGGTTTAAATATTTAAACATAAAAACTAATCTTTGTCGTTACCGAGACAATTACGTAATTGAGATTGGACAATGCCAAGTGGAGAAATATCGGTCCAGCCCTGCTGTGGCTGTTACAGCAGTGTATAACTGTTCAATGTGTGATTTGTCGTAAAATATAAAAAATACAGTTACATGTATTTATCACACTCGGGCGCTATAAATTAGTCACTTATTCGCCTTAAATACTGTAGCATTTGACTACGAAAACCGGCAGTACGGCAGTGTAAAAACTGCGGCTCGGTGTGTCCGGTAGGCCCAAGCCCGATTTGGGCTGTAGTGCCATCAGAAGAAGAACTGTTCACACAGTTCAATAAATGTACTTTTATTTGGCCACTCTGACTCATTGATAGTTACACTTTTCCACCATATTAAAGGATTTGTATTTCTAAAATGAGTACCAAATAAAACTTTTGGAAATGGTTCAGACTTTGCCGTTAATGACATCACAAATGGCACACAATTTGGATTTATGTCGTTGATGTGAAGTTAGTCAAAAGCTAGTAAAGTAAGAATTATCTTTAGAATATAATTTTAACAGAATTAATGAAAGTAATAATGAGAGGTATACTATATTTATTATAGACTATTTGATATTTTTATATAATGGATATATATCTTCGAACCCTGTTTATAATTCAATTTTCACTGAATCCAGTGGTGCAATCTTCAAATGCATATGACTTCTGGTTTTCGAGAAAATGTTAAAAAAACCGCTTTTTGCGATTTTTTTGGCGGAAAATTGAAAAAAAATTAAAATCGCTGAAACTATGTTTATAAGTTAACTGAAGCACGAGAAAATTAATGCCGTTGACCGCGTTTTCATATCACATTTAGTTTTTGAGATATAGCCTCGTAAAAGTAGAAAAACTGAAAAATTCGAAAAATTTCACTTTTCCGGAAGCTATATCTCAAAAACTAAACAAGATATGGAAATGCGCTCAACGGCGTTGAATTCCCCGTGTCCGAATTGACTTATAAGCAAATTTTCACACAATTTTAAGCAATTTAATATTTTTAATTATTTCCTAAGGGGTAACCCTTTGGTTTTTTCAGATTTTAATTCAATTTTCCCAAAAATCCTTAATCGTATGATTATTAAAACGAAAATTTACATACATATGTATTTTGAACCACTGAATCCAGTGGTGCAATCTTCAAATGCATATGACTTCTGGTTTTCGAGAAAATGTTAAAAAACCGCTTTTTGCGATTTTTTTGGCGGAAAATTTAAAAAAAATAAAAATCGTGAAACTATGTTTATAAGTTAACTGAAGCACGAGAAAATTAATGCCGTTGACCGCGTTTTCATATCACATTTAGTTTTCGAGATATAGCCTCGGAAAAGTAGAAAAACTGAAAAATTCGAAAAACTTCACTTCTCCGGAGGCTATATCTCAAAAACTATTTGATATTTTTATATAATGGATATATATATCATTGCAAAAATATGACGATATATATCAAAATAAATATCATGATATATATCGATCGATATATATCTTCGAACCCTGATTAAAGTAGATTAGATTCAAGTAAATTTAAATCAAGAAAATCGAACTAGTACTGGCACTGTAAAGTTATAAATGTAGGATATGTAAAATACAAAATTATACATTTTCAGTAAAGCCTCCTTACTTGTGCATCGTCTTTTTATTCGATTATAGCAGAAAACTCTAAGTAATGTAAAGGATAAAATGTAGTAGTATCGCATTATTTTTAATCTCTTTTATAACTGTTTGATTTGTTTATGATCATATTATATGTCCTTTAAATATATAAACCGTTTGTAACACGCTGTATGTTCTCGTATACCATGCAAGAGTTTGTACGTTCAAATCTTGCTTTATTCAACTTATATCCAACAAATAAGATTTCTTCTGACTGCTCAAATTTCATTATATGCTGAAGCCCCTGTTATGTAATTGGTATTAAGTTCCCATTGAACAGAGTGCAGTGTAACAAATATTTTAAAAAGTAGGTGTCTGATAACAAAACAGTTGCGAAACTCTGCTCTACACTCCCTGTTTTGGCTTATTTGCTTCATTCAGCTGAATATATTTACCCAAAACTTTACAACAAAACATTGTTTTAAATTAAATATATTTGCACAATAACAATATTCCATAAATTAATTACTAGAAGTAAACAACTATTAATGATATGAAATGGATAACTAAATTTGTTCAAAAATTATGATTATGTAGAGAATTCAAGCCGCCATAATCATTACATATATTTCCGAATATAAAATAATATCTATAATTTAAACCCCATTTATAATTCGCAGTCCCGTCATTATTATGATTTGCTAAGTAATAACCGTACATCACTTCAAAGTAAATAATAAATATTATAAAGTGGGAAATCACATTTATGTTTCATTTAATTACAATTAACCAACACGTTAATATGAACGTCAGCTCTACAAATTAAATGAAATATGCTCACTTGCAGAAATATTCAAAATTTAGTCAATTATTAAAAATGTTGTCAGCAAAATTTCATACGTCAAAAATTAATTCATATCGTAACACTCTTTCATTCTGAAAATAGACTGAATTATAAATAATGTCTGCTGTAAAAATTATTCAACATTTTATATTATTTGCTAGGTAATATATTATTCATAATTTGTAGCTAATTATGATTTAAAATATTTTCAAAGAGTAATTAGTATGGCAATATTTTTATTGTAGATTGCAATACGTGAGAAATCATTAGCATTAGAGTACCTGGTAAGTTTGCATTTAGTAACTAGTAAATTGCAATCGAGGATGAGCGTTGTTTTTGTAACAAATTGTATTGTATGTTTTTGGGATACAAATGACTTTGTTTTGTTCTTACGACAATAAGCTGAATGCAGTATTTGTTTTTAGCTTCGCGATTATCTCTAGTAACTATGGAAACATCTAGCATATTGTTTCTTATTCTCGTGGAAATAACGAATTTATTCGGTTAATTTATAGAGAAAGATAGATTAAAATTATTGATACGAAGCTTTCGTTACACTAAACATTAAATTACATTTTTCTAAATAGAATGGTTAGTTGAAAATTACATATTTACGCATTTCTATCAATTTATACCAATTCATAGTGTAATGATGAAAAATATTTGTTAACAAATTCTAAATGACGTATAACAATTATTTCATCTGATATTACGTTTACATGCATTGAATGAGATTTAAACTTAAATTTTAAACTTGGTTAAACATTTAAAAACAACACCAAAGTTAATTATTTAAACTAAGTTTACAATTCAACTTTGTATGGTGCACCTAGCCATAAGAAGAATACAGGATTAACTAACTTATTAATACAATTACATGCAGATCACACATATTGTAGTGACGACTCAAAAATTTCGATAAAATCAACTCTGTCCGGACGAAAGTAAACTTAAATTCGTCTTAAATTTAACCCTACACTGCGCTGTGTACCATATTTAATACGTCCAGTATTTTTCAATTTTTTTCTAACTTAAGCGATTTTTTCTAAATATGATTGCTTGACATTTCATACAGACTAGAATTCGCATGTGTGCAAAATAAGTCGATGATCTTATGTCGTTCTAGAATTTTTATATATTCTCTTCGATTACTAAAGTTCTTTTCCTTACAAATTATTCTATTTTAAACGATATTTAAAAAATCGCGCAATGTTGGGTAAAGAGATGGGGAGAAAAAAAACTATTTCTCGTCTCGCCTCGTTTAGCGGAATTACTAATTGGGTTGCAGAATAGGATTGAAAGTCTTTTTATGAGAGTTAAAGTCATCGAGAATTTAATGTGCAAACTCTTGCTTGGTAGACGCATGTTTTCAATATATAGACAATATCAGAAGTTGGAAATTTAGTATATGTTTATACAGTTTTATTTATACAGAGTAGGTACTTCTTGTCGTAGAGATATTTGTAAATGTAAGCAAATCGCTGGCATGAGAAACTCGAAGCCCCGGACGTTAGAAAGCGACAAGTGGTCTTCTCTCTAATGACCGCATATTAATTCAAGCACGGCCATGTCGCTGATAATAATGTTTTGCTGGCGATGACATATTTCGTCTCGTAAATCTTTATACAATTCTTCGTGCAAAAACTTCCCCAGACCATTGTATCACCAAAGCACTGAATCGCCATGACGCCGTCGACGTGTTTGTTCTGTAAGATATAACAATCGGATACGGTATATTTATACAGCGTGCAATAAAAATATTTCAAGTGCTTCTTGTCGAATCACACGAATTTCACGTTGTGATTTAATATTGGGTACATGCTGACAGCTATTGCAGGGCAGGACTGACTATTACGAAAGACCGGAGGAATTAGTTTAGGGCAGCACATTTTATTTTATTGAATATTGTAATTCATATGACGAAAACTTTTAAAATTAATTGCTGCTCTTCCTATACTTTTCTATTCAGGTATTTGTCGGAGAATATGTACATCAGCTTTTTTTTAATATTTACAATTACAAGTATTTATTCTGAATCGTTCTCATTTATTACCGGATAGCAAATACAAATGGGGTAGGTGGCTCAGTGGTATCGAGTCGGCCTGTGGATCTTGAGAACCCTGGTTCGATCCCCACAGCCGACAAACAATTTTCACCAATTTAAAAAATCTACCCCTGTGGGTCCTCCACCACTAATATCTTTGGAGGCCGTGATTTGACGACTGGTAACCGCACTTCACGCGAAGAAATATATCACTTAACAAAATCTGCTTAGGCAGAGTGCCACACCCAGTAATGGGTAAAAGGCGTGATGATATATTTATATATTTATATATATTTTAGCAAATACAAACTACTTTGCAAACTATCTACAAAGTTACATGCGCTCTTAATCATTCACAAACGTCTCATTATCCCTCGCCCGCGCCAACATGATCTTTGGTGTCACTCAGATGGACCCAGGCGCACTTGACTACAATGTATTGGTTTAAAAACACAAACATAACGCTAAACATTTCAATCTCACAATACTTAATATTTTCTAAATCAATTACTATACATTAAATGACACTAAACGAGACATACATAATTTCAAGAACAGCCAAAATTACGATATTGCCACAATTATCAAATTTAGATATTTTTAATAAACGATATACGAAATTAAAATTAATGAACTACCTAACCAACGGAAAATGAAGCATGGAAATATTTGACCTGAAGAGTTCTTTCGTTTGAATTGCTGCCAATTGTATCAAATTTAAACATTGATAATAAATAATCTAAGTACCGCCGAAAACAGTAAAATGATAGATTTTACTTCTGTGAATTATTATTTAAATTATGAAAACATGCCTCTCTTTGTTTTTAAACAGAGAAGTAAATAATAAATTATATACTGTTTCATAATATTAAATATCTTATAGCGGTTTTCTAAAATATGTTCATGTAAATAAAATACGAACAAAACCCAATTGTTATATTTTACAGAACAAAAAGCAATGCTCCATTCGTTAAAAGTGCTCGAGGATTTACATCCCCTTACTTTATAATTAGAGGAATAATTACAAATGTGGGTGAAGCGAAAGTAACGTGCCAGGATGCAACTTCATGTTACACTAATGTATAATTTATTGCGAAAAGAATCTTAAGGATGGGTTTACAAAACCATATATATATATATATATCATCATCTGTGGCGCTACAGCCCAAATCGGGCCTGGGCCTACCGGACACACCGAGCCGCAGTTTTTACACTGCCGTACTGCCGGTAGTCGAATGCTACATTATTTAAGGCGTATAAGTGACTAGCTTATAGCGCCCGAGTGTGATAAATACATGTAGCTGTATTTTATATTTTACGACAAATCACACATTGTCGACAGGCGGATTCGAACTGACGAACCTTGGCTCGGGTGACGTCACAGTATGTTAAGAGATGTGCCTTAACACGCTCGGCCACCGCGCCTGTATATATATATATATATTACATAGACCGAGTCCGATCCTGACTAAGATATGGAAGAGTGTAGGTCACGGTCTTATCTCACGATCAAATATGGTCTTAAACCCGTCGAGATCGCTTTTCCAATTGATTCTGCAGTTTCTCCTTGCACATGTTTTCGAATCAGATTCAGACTAGGATTACGAAGCTCCGTAAATTGAAAATTCATTGCTTCAGGTTATATTTGGATGTTCTCATAAATATGAACATATAACTTATGAAATAAAAATGTACATCGTATATTGATTCAAATCGTAAAAATAAATTCACACAAAAAATGTCAATACTACGGTCAAGGTCAAATAGTATTTGTTGAATAGGTATAATTATATGTCAAGGTAATTAAAATATCTAAATATTTGATTAATTATTTACTTATTTAAGCTGGAGGTTAATATTTAGTATTTAATTATATCAGTTTATTTTCTAAATAATTAAAATATTTTTTGTTTAATAAGATCTGTAATAATTTATTTAATTCGACATTACGGTGCTCTAATTATGTACATACGTTAGGAAAATAGAAAATATTAGATGAGTAAAACGTAGCTATAAATAAGTATTTAAGTAACAGCAAGTAAAGACAAGCTGGATTCACATGGACCGTTGACTTCGGTAAATTTGTCGATGTTGACGACGTTCTGGGATGTAATCAGAAAATATTTTCAAGATGCGATTTTTTTCTGTTTTTTACCACAAAAAATATTTATTGTTTTTTAAAAATATTTAGATTTTCCCTCTTTCCACCTCCAAGGAGGTGGGGGGGGGATGAGGTTGAAATCTGCAAATCAAAATACAGTTTTATATGGAGAATGCAATAGTGCAAAAAAATTGGAGGTTTCCATTTGTATAGTTAGTCATGTTATTCTTATTCTTGTAAATTTCAATAGCTTCTCTCTGATCAGTCGATCATTCATATATTTAGGCTTGGCAACATTTTCTGTATCTTCAAATATAATATTATGTAGAAATTGTCTTGCATGTCGAGTAATTAAATATTTATCTGTGTAATTCTAGCAAATGAAACGCTTATATTCGTAAAATACATCTGGTTCATCAATGAAATTGAGCAGTGTAAGCACTTCTAATGAGTATATATATAAGTTAGCGAACCACTATTCCCATAGAAGACGCTGAATCCGCAAGAATCCCCACTAGTAGTTGTAGTCATATTTCATTTTTTATGTTAGACTCTCATAATGTAGTTAGTTAAGAATTGACCTCTGTTTTGTAAAGATCTACTTTTGAATGTTATAATAAATCTTTGTGTGAAATAAATTTTTTTTTAAAAACTCGAATCTCAATTCAAGTTTCGTAATTGGCGCAGTCGAAGTAGGATACTCAAACGAATAATTATCGCAATTTTCGTTTCGTATTTACGATTAATTGAGTATCAAGAAAAACCTACGGAAGAACCACGTCCAAGAACGTCGACGGAGCACCCAAGCTTATCCAGACCCTGCTGCACACAGAGTCCCGTCTACATCCACACGTTTCTATCGCAGAGACCAATGGACCAACGGATATTCTTTCTGTAAGTACTTATGTCACTTAGAGTTATCATTGAAACAGATTCAGAGTCAGATTCAAGTACAGATTCAGACAGTTCCTCTAACTCACTTATTTTATCCCAATCAAGTAATATCCTTGATCAATCTTTAATTAATCAAATTAATAATTTAAATTTAAGAGAAATGGCAACCCCAATTTTAAAAAGGGAATACATTGATATGATTCCTGAATTTTTCGGAGATAATAAACTTCTCCCGCGTTTCGTTGAAATATGCGAAAAGTTAGTTAACAAATTTTACAACAATAACGATGTAAATGACTTTCAAAATGAGTATCTCATGTCGAGTATTCTCGCTAAGATCAAAGGCGACGCCGCAGTCAATATTGCTAGTTGTACTATTACCACATGGGCAGACGTAAAAACTGCTCTAGTAAATACTTACTCAGATAAGAGAGATTATTACACCCTAAACATCGAACTTTGTGAAATTAAACAAACGAACGAATCGCCGTTCGAATTTTACAATAGAGTCTTAGAACTATTAAACTTACAAATTTCGTACCTAACAAATCACGTCCATGTAGACGAAGCAAGAATTCTAATAGCTTATTTTCGTGGTTTGGCATTAAGAATTTTATTAAGAGGGCTAAAAGAACCCTTGGGCACTCTCATGAGAACCAAAAATCCAAAAGATCTAAACGAAGCATTAAACATGCTGACAAATGATTTTCAACTAGAAACAGCACAAAGATCGCTACAAAAATTTAATAATAAACCTAGTTTTAAACCAAAACAAAGTTTTCATAATAATATTGGCAGATCACCACTCTTGAGAAATGTACCACAACATTCACAGCCACAATACTGGCAACCACAACACTCACAAACACAACATTCATATCCAGCACAACACTCACACCCAGCACAAAGACAAAATCATAATTTTGCAACAAACAAACCCCCAACACAAAACGCGAAAACAAATGTTTTCAGACCACAATTTAATTCACAACAGAAATTTCCCAAGCAGACGCCTATGAGTGTTAGCACGACACACACATTTACACCAAAATCAAACACAAACTTTTATCGTCCTCAAGAACTATATAACACGGAAATAAACGAAATAACAACTGACGAACACGAATACGATGACATTACCTATGAGCAAGATCCTGATCCAAATCCTGATAATTTGGAACCAGAATTTTACCCAGATCCTTTTTTAGAACTAGTAGCCTCGGAAACCGCATAGAATTAATGAATTTGTCACAAAATCAAAGTGAATTACCCTTCATCATCTTTCCAGAATTTAATATTAAAGCGTTAATTGATACAGGCAGTACGCGTTCGTTTATAAATCCAGAAACTGCAGAAAAATATTTTAAGTCAAAAATTAAAAACGATCCGTTTCAAATAACAACAGCTCATGGAACTTCTACTGAAAAATTTAGCGTTTTGTTACCATGTTCAAAATTATTTAATAAAACCGACATTATATTAAAATATCATTTATTCAACTTTCATAATAATTTTGATATCTTACTCGGATTAGATAATTTAAAACTGTTGGAAGCAAACATTGATTTAGCACGCGACAAAATTATAACACCCACACAAGAAATTCAAATTCAGTATCACAAAATAGTACCACATCCTCATTACATAAGAATTCCATCAAACTCAGAAAAAGTTACAAAATTGTACGTAGATAACATTGCAAATGGAGATGCGCTTATCTCTGAGACACATGTGAATAACTTGATAATACCAGAAGGTATTGCAAAAGTGCAAGATCATCAAATTCTGTACCCGCTTATCAACACCAGTGACAATGACCTGATTATAAAATCTTTTAATCGCATTCAAGCTCAGCCTTTAGAAAATTTTGAAATAAATAATTTAAATTTTAATAAACAATATTCAAAAAAATCTTTTGATCTTAACAAAATTCGAACAGAACACATGAATAGCGAAGAAAAATTAGCCATCTCAAAATTATTAAAAGAATTTTCAGAAATTCTTCATGATGAAAATAACGCTCTAACTTTTACGAACGAAGTAAAACATAAAATCCGTACCAAAGACGAAATCCCGACATACACTAAGACATACCGATACCCGGAAATTCATAGAACGGAAGTACAATCACAAATAAAAAAAATGCTCGATCAAAAAATCATTAGGCCATCTCATTCACCCTGGTCATCCCCAGTGTGGATCGTACCTAAAAAACTTGACGCGTCCGGAAAAAAGAAATGGAGAATTGTTATCGACTATAGGAAGCTGAACGATAAGACTATAGACGATAAGTACCCCATTCCCAACATAACCACTCTACTAGACAAACTCGGCAAATGTCAATATTTTTCAACACTCGATCTAGCATCCGGATTTCATCAAATTGAAATGAGTAAAGAAGACATTCAAAAGACCGCATTCAATACAGAAAACGGACACTATGAATTCTTAAGAATGCCATTTGGTTTGAAAAACGCACCCGCGACATTCCAACGAGTCATGGATAACGTTTTAAGAAATTTAGTGAATGAAATTTGCCTAGTTTATCTGGATGATGTTATCATATTCAGCACCAGTCTCCAAGAACACGTTGAGAGTTTAAGATCAGTATTCGATAGATTAAAGAAAGCCAATCTCAAAATTCAACTAGACAAGTCTGAATTCTTTCGAAAAGAAGTGGCTTATTTAGGGCATGTTGTTACACCCTCTGGCGTAAAACCGAACCCCGACAAAATTATAGCTATCAAAAACTACCCTATTCCGAAAACTACCAAACAAATAAAAGGATTTTTAGGCCTCCTAGGATACTACCGGAAGTTTATAAAAGATTTCGCTAAATTGACAAAACCACTAACCAAATGTTTAAAAAAGGGTGCTGAAATCAAAATTAACGACCCTGATTACGTAAATTGTTTTAATATCTGCAAAAATCTTTTAATTAATGAACCGATACTTCAATATCCCGACTTCACTAAATCTTTCAATTTAACTACCGATGCGAGCAATTTTGCTATAGGTGCAGTTCTTTCACAAGGACCTATAGGTTCAGATCTCCCTGTTGCGTATGCAAGTAGAACATTAAACGAATCGGAGCAAAATTATGCTACAATTGAGAAAGAACTACTCGCGATTGTCTGGTCAACAAAATATTTCAGACCGTATCTTTTTGGCCGGAAATTCAAAATTATCACCGACCATAAACCACTACAATGGTTATTTTCGCTTAAAGAACCAAATTCTAAATTAGTACGTTGGCGGCTTAAATTAGAAGAATTCGATTTCGAAATATCTTATAAAAAAGGCTCGTTAAATAAAAATGCTGACGCTCTTTCTCGTATCGAATTAAATGTTAAAACAGTAGAACCCGGTACCGAAAATCTTTTCGATTGGTATATCGAAAATTTTGACGAAACATTCAATACAAATAATGATTCGCAATCTATGATTGTAGAACCAGACGATACCCCAGACTCAGACTCAAACTCAGACACAAACAACACTGTTCACTCAAATTTAGAAAATCCCATTATCGGAATTCCAATAAGTGAATCATCTGTTAATGCAGGTAAAAACCAAATAATTATATCGGAAGTATTACATTCACCCTCAAAACCTAAATTAACTAAATTGCACTCGGATAAAATGCGAATTAATATACAATTATCTAAAACTAATTTCGAAGCAGATTCAATAAAATTCATTAAAGAATTCGTAGTTCCAAAAGTAAAATATTATTTATATTTTGAACATCCTGTTTATGAACAATTTACTAAAGTCTTACAAAAACATTTCAAAAATGCGGAAATCAACTTTGTAAAATGTAACACAAAATTATTAGATGTAGAGAATGAAGACGACATACAAGAAACAATACAAAATTATCACACGGGCAAGACCAATCACCGTGGAATTCACGAAGTTTACAACCAATTAAAGAAAAAATATTACTGGCCAAATCAAATAAAGACTATAACAGATTACATTAACCAATGCGAAGTTTGTTTAGCCTCAAAATATGAACGAAACCCAGTTAAGCCGAAATTAAACATAACACCAACACCGAACAAACCTTTTGACACTATTCATATCGATACACTCAGTTTAGAAAATTGTAAATTTCTTACAATAATTGATGCTTTTTCAAGATATGCGCAAGCATACAAAATTAACTCAACAAATGCAATTGAAGTGACAAGTAAACTAACAAAATTCTTTTCTCATCATGGCATTCCAAAATTAATTATCTCAGATAACGGAGTAGAATTTAAAAATTGTTTATTGAAAGAATTGCTAACTTTACACAAAATCGATATACACTTCACTAGTTCTCAACATCCAAATTCAAACGGTCTCGTGGAAAGATTCCACTCTACTCTTATTGAGCATATTAGATTATTTAATTTACAACAAAATTTCAAAAACGAAACAATCGAAGACAAAGTTCACTATGCTATCCTAGCTTATAACAACACAAGTCACACCGCGACCGGATTAAAACCAATAGAAATAACAAATGGTCACTTAGAAACAAACTCACCCCTGGACGTAGAGCTAGAAAAACAAGTAACACAAGATTACGTGCAAAAACACAAAGAAAAGACCAAATTAGTCTACCAGAACATTAACGAAAAAATGCATAACACAAAATCAGATTTGATAAATAAATTAAACGAAAATTTAGAAAATTTACCTAACATTCCTCAAACCGTTTTCGTACACAATAAACAAAAAGTCAATAAAACAAAACAACCAAAATTTAAGAAAGAAAAAATTAAGACAATAAATCAAAATTTAAAAACTGCCGAAATTGAGACAAATCCTAATGACAAAAAACAACCAAAAATACACCTGTCAAATATAAAAAGACCAAGAAAAATAATTCATAAAAATTACGCTATTCCAGGTCCTTCCTGTTCACGTACTCCTACGGATTAAACATCAAGAATATTACACAAAACACAGGACTACTGACAATAAACCTAGGACTAGCAAAACTACAAAAAACCACACATACGTTCATTCACTACTACGACCTACAACCACTCTTTAAACAATATGACAGTCTGAATACACAATACAACAATCTCAAACAAACAATTACAAACAATAAAATAATTTTGAAAGAATTTGAAAACGATGACAAGATTATCCAATTTATTCAAAATTCTATTGACGAAAAAATTAGTCACTTATCAGTACACTTTCAAAAATCTAGATCAAAGAGAGGATTAATAAATGGACTCGGATCCGTAATTAAATCCATAACGGGTAATTTAGACGCTGATGATGAAAAACGATACACAAATATTCTAAACCATTTACAAAACAATCAACACAAAATAGACAATCAATTAAAACACCAATACTCTGTCAATAACCAATTAATCGATTATTTCAATCACACAATCGACACTATCAAACAAAATGAGATAATACTCAAAAAGAAAATTGAACAATTGGCACATATTGTTATCGGTGAAACCCAAGATCAAGAGAGATATTTTTTAAAAGAAATTTTTAGTCAACTAAATACTTTACTAACGTTAACTCTTAATACTTTGCAAGATATAGAAAATTCTCTAACTTTTTGCAAACTTCACGTTATGCACCCAAGTATAATAAAAACTAATGATCTGTATGTAGAATTGAATAAAATTTCAAAATACTATAATCATGAATTACCTCTCGAACCATTACCGGAAAATATACCAGAATTAGAAAAATTAATTACTGTAAATTGTAAACTCCAATCAGATAAAATAATTTATTTTATCGAAATTCCTATTAATTATGAAACAGATTTCCAATTACTTCATCTCATTCCAATACCTACCCGATATCAGTCTGAATTTGTAACAATTATACCAAGTAATGAATATTATTTAAAATCAATCGATGGTCATATTAAAGCTCTAAATGGCGTATGTACTAAAGGAAATAATAATTACCAATGTCCAAACAAAATGTCAGAAGTAGATGACAACTCCTGCGAGAAGAATATCATCTCAAGAAACAAGAACGAAAATTGCGAGTACTTAAGAATAAACATTAAACGAAATCATATAGAAACTTTAGAAGAAGCGAATCAATTTTTAGCCGTATTTCCTAAACCTGATGTTATTCAAGCTTACTGCAAGCACGGCGACGAAATAAAGAATTTACAAGGCATATTCTTAATTAAAGAAGACGATTGCCAAATAAAATTTCAGAAGCAGAAGTTAAACTTCAAAGAAGGTACCTTTGGCAAACCAACAACAATAGAAAACTTCAATATCAAGCTTAATACTTCGCAAATACCAAAAATGACAGTCGACCTGAACTCCATCCAAGAATTAAAAATACCAATAAACAAGTACGAAGAAATAGAACAAGATCAAGACAACAATAACCTCATAAACTACCCCACGATAATATTATACGTAATTATTATCATTGCTGGCATCATCGTGACGATAATTTACGGAAGAAAATGGCTTTTAAAATCCAAATCAACCGAACGTCCAGACCTTCAATCGAGAATATCAGCCAATAAATCGAACCTGATTCTTCCCGATGAAGCTCAATTTTAAGGAGGGAGGAGTTAGCGAACCACTATTCCCATAGAAGACGCTGAATCCGCAAGAATCCCCACTAGTAGTTGTAGTCATATTTCATTTTTTATGTTAGACTCTCATAATGTAGTTAGTTAAGAATTGACCTCTGTTTTGTAAAGATCTACTTTTGAATGTTATAATAAATCTTTGTGTGAAATAAATTTTTTTTTAAAAACTCGAATCTCAATTCAAGTTTCGTAATTTATATATATATATATATATATATATATATATATATATATATATATATATAAATATCTGTGCAGCAAAAATTCCCTGAACGAAATGAAGCTTGTTCGCTATAAATGTATGCGTTATTTTCTGTTGTCATAAATTCGGTAAAATTATTTTTATTTCGGTGGATTATCGCGCTCGGCTGCAGCATCCCGACGCCGGCGTCGCCGCCACACCAGGGCGTTGTTAATAGGAGTTGAGACGCACTTGCCTCATAACTCAGGCCATAATGGCCCCCGTTCGTGTCTGTACACTGCCGAGTTGCCGTTATGCAGCCCCCAAGAACCAAATTATAACTCATAACTTTTTCGCTTTCGCCAGACACTTTTTCACTGGCAGAGTATCGCTTAATACGGAAACTTACACTGTTCATTTCAGATAATTCGTATATTACCCATATTTATTATTGTACAAGTTCTAATTCAGTTATTGGAAAGTTTTCATTTTACATTCATTAAGTACTTCCCAAGATGTGAAAACTCTTACTGAAATCTCTCTAAGGCGAAATATTGATTTATGTCATATTGGTTCATCCTTAAGGTGAAATATGCCCTTAATTGGATCTGATGGTTGGTATCTGAATACTTATATTTTTGAAGCAAAATATAATAATTGGTTGAATAAATATTATATATTAATTAGTAAAAGAAGCATATGAATGAAATTAAGGATAAGAGATTGCGTGAAATGTAAAATTTCAGTAAGAGGAATAAACAAACTTATATGAAAAACATATGAATGTGGAAGTTGGACATAACGTGATATATAAATGTAAGTAAAACATTTAATAAGTTTTACTTGTATTTAGTCAGTTCTGTTCTTAACCTATTTATTGAACGTTGAAATGAATTCTCCGCTCCATTATGATTGATATAAAGTGAAACAAGTAAATTCATCACGATCCTTTACGAAAAGGAAAACTTATAAAAGTATTAGAACACGCAAATTCGAGGAAAAATAAACAGGAAAAGCAAAGTTGTGAGAAGTCGACAAGTTCACACGTAGCCACGAAATTCATCTCCATTAAAATGAGTTGATTTCGGTTCGGTGCAAGACGTCGTTTTTTTTCATATTCCTTTCACGTCCGAACATTAAAGGAAAGGAATACATTTGGCTGAAGATGTTCCGCTACTCTACATGCTTACGGGAGGTGACCGACTGAAAAAGATGCTATCTTCTGTGTGTAGAATGTAGATAAATCGAGGCTTTGCGTGAGTTCTTCGGGTTTGCATAACTGTATACTACTTCACTGCTACAAATATATCCCAGTGAATGTCAAACAAATACCGACCCATCATCATTTGTTGCATCATTATCCCAAAAAAGATTAAAGGTGAATTGCATACAAAAAAATTTAAATAACATTTGATTAATTTATGAATTTTTAAGGTTCAACCCAACTAAATAAATAAAATTTTGATAGAAAATCACAGGGTTACAACTAACAAAAAAATTACATCGATGGTTTGTCAAATTAGTGCCGTTTTACATCAAAGCAACCAAGTGCGAATTGAGGAAATTTAAATATGACATGAAAAACCTAAACATCGCGAGTTTTATGTAAAATAAAAATAAATAAATATATCAACACGTCTTTTACCCATCACTGGGTGTGGCACTCTGCCTACGCAGATCTCGGTAAGTGATATATTTTTTCGCGTGAAGTGCGGTTACCAGCCGTCAAATATATATATGTATATAGCAGTAATTTTTCTGGACCTATTTTTAACCAATAATAATATAATACATTTGAAAATTGAACCAACAAGCACAGTATTCTACTAATAAAGTTCCGCTACTAGGGTAAGTAGCCACTTCTAGGGAAAATTTGTTACCAAGTAAACATGTATATACGTATGCTGTCAATTTGACACAAAATTATGTTATTTGTTTTATTTTCTCAGTTTGACAACAATCTTATTTTATTTTATTTGTTTCGTGAAATTATTTTACCAAATAGTATATTATTTCTAGGCACATTTTTAATTTCAAGAATTCATTTCATTTTACTTGTAGCAAATCACTCGAGCCAATTAAAATTAGGTAAAATGTTTTGTCCTACAGTTTTAGATCGGAATGTATCTTTTAGATTAACCTCGTGGTTGTTACTAGGTTATATTTAGGATTATGTTCCTATTGTACATAGTAATATAAATAACTAAATCACCTTAATCATGAATACGTCTATATTCTTCTACATCATATTAGTAATATATTGTTTACTCGAATCCATTTCAAATAAAATATGTAAGCTTAAATTCACAAACAACAAACAACTGTAAAATGAGATTTTTGTTCTACCAGTATTTACAATACTACGAAATGATTGAATGAATTCACAAGTTTAGATTTAGAATATAAAATATGGTTATATTTTAAATATAAAATCTAAACCAGTAATGGCAAATATGTATATTTTGTATTTATAAACTTCAATTTGAAAATCTAAATTTATAAATTAAATCTCTCATACTACTCATAATAATATACAGAATGCAGTATTATTTTGTATTCAATGTTTTTAAGGTAATGAAGATAAGTAAAAATTAATCCACTTTCAAACAGTTTTCTTCCCTGTTTACTCGATGTCAAACTGACAAAAGTGACATCGTTACATTAGGTGTATTATAGTGTATGATATTCTTGTAACATTTTGAGAAGTAGCGCCAGCAGCTGTAGAGTTCAGTAGGGCGATTTTCCATAACCGTGTGGTCGAGTGGAAAGCCGCTGCCGACGTCCGGTTCACGTTCACCGTATCGAGATTAGACGCTTTGCGGTAGCGCTACAGTCGCTATACTCTATGTGTCGGCACTCAGCAACTCAGCAATCCCTATAAGATGTTTGCATGTCTTCATTCGCGAAACGGCTACAAGTGAAACCCGTAAACACGAGACTTATCTGTCTGACCATCGGATCAACACACGCGCTATCCAGACCCTTCTATTCAATATCCTGCTTGTTTACTTACAGAATTACTCTTCAACGACCTTATATATTTAGTTTGCGATCTATGAAATATTTTTAAAAGTTTATCTACTTTATAATATTAACAAACAATGTACAAACGAAAACCTAATTTTTGTAAAGACTGATGAAACATTGAGGGTGAGAGATTGTGTGGATGACCTACAAATAAATGCATGATTCAAAAATTTTGTATACTTTTATACATAGTCACTTTCATTTATCATTACTAGAATATTGTCCATTGGCGATATCTATAATTAATATATAATAATTATAAATGATAGATAAACTTGTGAATACTATAATCTTTATTTGTGTTGTGGAAATAAAAATATGATGAAAAAGTTACAATAAAAAAGTTAAACAATTAACTAAATAAAATAACATTATTCATTGTTTCAATGAAAAATTATGGAATTGAATCGTTCAAAAAGCTATTCATCAGCTACTTGGGTGAGGTGTATAAACGCAATTTAATTTAGCCTGTTTGCGTTCGACTGCTCGCGAATATATTTGTAATTGTATATATATAACGTAGGTAGGATTTCCAATGAAATGACAATAATCCTCGTTCCCAGTAGATCGGCATACGAGTAAACCGATTTGTCCGATATTAGGTAGTCGCACTAGCGAAGCTCGAGGATTCCAATAATTAAGCCTTCGATCTGCGAGGATTTTCCAACCGCCGCCGCCATCGCTAAATAATAAATTCAGTTTCATTACTATCTCATATCTCTTTAATGCTCAGTCAGGGGGCTAACCGATAACGCCCTAATTAATTCTAGCAGTATCAGAAATAACGTAACGTAACGAACACTGAACACTGACGGAAATTACGGACTTGAGTTCGAACTAATGGATGCTTCAAAATCTCCCCAAAATTAAATTACCATAGAATATAGAGGAAAACGAATTCATTTACTTATCGCATTGTTTTATTTAATTTTAATTGAGTGGTGTTCAATTATTTTTAAATAGCCTACAATAAAATATATTAAACATTTAGCATCATATATTTTTCTTTGTCAAACATTTCTAAATTATTTTGGAGTACATAAACCTTAAATAATAAATTATGCTACAAATAATATATTCCTTAGTTTATACTCAGGAAAAGTTCATTTTAAATCTACAAAGAAATATCTCAAAAGAAAATGATGATATGTTAATAGTTGCAAATGTATTTGGTGTGTTGACTTAATGTTTTTATTAGCTAAACTGTAGCATGTGCAGCTAATCATCAGCTATGCAAATTTCTTGTACTTTTTACGCTAAATTGCGAAATATTAATTTTACCGCCAAGCTTAAACTATAAAACGCATTTACATATTATAAATAATAAAAAGCAATTAGAAGAAACATCGCTGCAATTTTCATTTAAATTCTTACAACCAAAAAGTTATTTGTGTTTCGGATATCCTGTTTTTACCAACTTACATACATGCATCACGCTTTGTCCTATTAAATGAAGTAGCACGTACTGTACCAACATTTATATTTATTTATTAGTTTACATGTAGCAAATAATTTTATTCTCATTTCTAATATCATTCATCGTTTATTCATCTGTTTGGAACGAGTATATCTAGATCATTCAGCCAGCCTCAATTTTACCGATGTAACATCTTTGACGGCTGGTAACCACACTTCACATGCATAAGTATGTCACTTATCGAAATCTGCTTCGGCAGAGTGCCACACCCAGTAATGGGTAATAAGCAGGGTTCGAAGATATATATCGATCGATATATATCATGATATTTATTTTGATATATATCGTCATATTTTTGCAATGATATATATATCCATTATAGAAAAATATGAAATAGTTTTTGCGATATAGCCTCCGGAGAAGTGAAATTTTTCGAATTTTTCAGTTTTTCTACTTTTCCGAGGCTATATCTCGAAAACTAAATGTGATATGAAAACGCACTCAACGGCATTAATTTTCTCGTGCTTCAGTTAACTTATAAACATAGTTTCAGCGATTTTTATTTTTTTTCTATTTTCCGCCAAAAAAATCGCAAAAAGCGGTTTTTTAACATTTTCTCGAAAACCAGAAGTCATATGCATTTGTAGATTGCACCACTGGATTCAGTGGGTCAAAATACATTTGTATGTAAATTTTCGTTTTAATAATCCTACGATTAAGGATTTTTGGGAAAATTGAATTAAAATCTGAAAAAACCAAAGGAGTACCCCTTAGGAAATAATTAAAAATATTAAATTGCATAAAATTGTATGAAAATTTGCTTATAAGTCAATTCGGACACGGGAAATTCAACGCCGTTGAGCGCATTTCCATATCTTGTTTAGTTTTTGAGATATAGCCTCCGGAAAAGTGAAATTTTTCGAATTTTTCAGTTTTTCTAAATGTGTACAAAAACTAAAATTAAAAAATAAATATCCAAAAAGTGATATTTATCTGATATATATCCTATATATCAGATATTTTGATATTTATTATAAATATCATGATATTTACGAACCCTGGTAATAAGGCGTGATGATACATTTATTTATTTATATAATTATATCTGCTTCACCAATTTTTCAATCAATACACGTTCCATATGTTTAAAATATCTGTTACACTTCTAAAAATATCCTCCTTAATCTCTTGCTCATCACATGCTTACATATTTATTTATTATTATTCACTATAAAACCTTTATTCTCATCCACTCATTATCCAATTATATACGTAATTATTAAGTTGATCGTTTCTTCTGTTTAGATCGTTCGTCAGCCTGATACCAGCAACGAATGAATACATTAGGTAGAAGTTGGCGCTGATCGTCGCAACGCACAGAGACGACCGACAGCAGTTCCGGCTACATCGACATTCCATTACATTGACATGGGACACGGCAGGCAGCGTGTGTGCCTGCGCACGGCCACGAGAGCACGACACATCGATCTTCCTGACGAAAGTGGCTACTTATGTGCCCCGCTGGCAAGGAGACGGCCGTGTTGTTCTGTTTCCACCCCGAGAACAAACATTCACGAGTTGCGATCATTCATATTAGTGCCGGAGTAATGACAAACCTAGTGCAGAAGAATTGTGAACATTGAGATGAATTCAGCACTGTTCTCCAATTAACAAAGCTTCTCTCAATATAATAGAATAATTAAAAACATATGCAATAATTAATCAATAAACTTGTTTTAAACCAACTATAATACAAATACTTAAAAATTCAATCAATAAGCACAATTTTATACTGATAAAATCTTGTTGCTATAAAATAAAATCTCACTATCAAGAAAATGTATTTATACTCGTATCATAATTAGATAACGTCATTAAATTCCTTTGCATTTAATGCAATTTCTTTAATCCTTTCGAGTTTCTTCTGACCCTGGAGATATTATATACCATTTAACTAATTATTTTTTTTACAAAAAGAACAACAAAGCATACTTTGAGATACAACTAAGAATTTCACATTAACATATTTTAAGAAAATATATCGTTTCTAGGGTCCCCTAAAGCTATGTTTTTTCGTCAAGTCAAAAATAATATTTGATATAAATTATCTTAGACCGACTCTTACAGTAATCATTGTAACAGAATATTTTACTCAAAACCTGTAGTTATTTAAACTAATTTAATCATGTAATTTCTGTTTGATAATGGCCCAAATCTCACGCCGATATATTGCCATGTATTAACTACCTTTATCAATAAAGATTCTTAGATCGACTCTTGCAGTGATTACAGCAATAAAATATTTACTTCATAATGTAATTTCGTAACGTTGTTATGTTTTAACCATCTTTGTTAATAAAGCCAGTAATCCAACGATATATATTAAGTTTAAATACTCCTATCATTTTATTTTGTCTCGGAAAATTTTCTCTAGATAAATTTGTACTATCAAGCAGTCTACTTTTTGACATTCGATAAAACCCTCGGACCTACGAACTCAAAATTTGCTATGCAATTTGCTCTTGTGCCTGTTACTAAGCAATAAAAGTTATGCATGTGCAAAACAAAACTTTTTCAATAAAATTAGGCTTCAAATAAAAGTTATCTATAACTATTTTGTTTACTGCTTGTATTACATGTATTTTTTTCTAAAATCATTGAGGAATATTTACAATCAGAAGAGATTAGCACATTTTTATCGAAGTTACAATTTATATTTCAAATATTATATTAGATAAAACCACCGGCTCAAATAAATGAAAAAACTGATACTTTTAAATGAGCCAGTCAAATGAAATGACAAATAAGTTTTCTGTTTCAGTAAGTGCAGATAAGATTTAGTTTAAATGGCAAGTAGAATACGCTTATTGTCAAATTATTACCATTATATTACTGGAATACTTATATAAATATTTACTGTTATCCGAAACTGTATAAAATGAAATATTTAAAAGGAAAATCAATAAAAATGAACTGTATGAATGCAATAAAAAGTTTTTTGTGAATTAATAATAAATGCATTTTGTAAATACTGCAGTTGATAGTTAAATATTTTTATTTTCCAGGGAGATGAAAGAAGAAATTTATAGGTATAATATTTCCAGAATATGAAGCATCGATATGAACCAGTTTTCCATAAAAGTAGGTACTCCAGTCAGTTTACACACCGGATCGAGATTTTCAATCAATCAACGATAAAATCTGAAGCGAAATTCGTGTTTTAAAAATGAAATTTTCGTAGCACATTTCACGGTGATGTTTTCTGTAAAGCGATTGCAGCGCCATGCCGTGTCAATTACACGAACGTAAAACCGGAAGTGCAAAAAGGAAACTGCTGTAAACCTTCGCCTCGGCCAGGTCGCAGAAACATCGATATTCCAATGTTGATGGGAAACTGATACGGTAAATCCATCCCCAAACGCTAATTCGGGATTCGATACATTAGCTGGAGATTTTAGCAAACACTGTTCAGTGTTCTGTTTGGTGTTCGCCATTCCTACTCGGAAACAAACTTTTGCTTTTAATTGTTCGACGTAAATTAATCTGTGCAAATATTACATTCGCAAAGCCATAACAGATGTTTACAAAATCAATATTTTTGAACTTACTCGCACAGTTTTAATCTAGGAAAACCGAAATACGGACAAACAATTTAATAATATTTCTAGAACATCAATAATTATGAATATTTGAATACAAAAACATATATTTCAATCAATCCGAAAATGATTTGACCAGTGGCGGCTAGTCAGAGCAAGCAGATGAGGCAATTTAAAAAATAATTATTTGAAATAGTTGTAAATTTTGAGGTTTATAAATTTGAAATAAATGAAAAAAAAAACAACATTTAAGCCACCACTATACCCAGTATGCAATGCCACTTATAATCTAGATCTAGATGATCTGTGGCATGCCTCGATAAATATTCGCAAGGATTAGTATAATTTTTATTTTCGATACAGCATTCGGTTGGGACTGCGTGCTAGACAGAAAGAACTTGGAAGCTAGCCTCAGCTTCTATACGTGCCGGTGCAAAAAGAACAAAAGATGCACCAAGGAATGGTAGTTGTTTCGTATATTATGTTGAGTTCGATTAAATATTTTTCTTTCATGTTTTGGTTGTATTATAAAGAGTATAATAATATACTTTTCGTAACACATGCACAAGAAACACGTTGTTATTCCCTAATTTTAGAGAGAGAAACACAGCTTTTCTCCCCTAGAGAGAGAAACATTATATTAAATCCGTCATTTTTTACTATGTGTAATATAGTATTTATTTAAACATAAAGGGAAGTATAAAAATGAATCAAGAATAAATTATATGAAGAAGAAAATATAAATATAAAAACTTATATTTTTGTATGAAAAGATGAAAGTAAACTTATCAGCATTTTACATTATGCAATAAAAACAAACAAAAAACTAGAAATATGCATTTTGGAATTGTAAAGTACATTTTTTTTCATTTTGAGAAAGTCGTGTATCCTATGTTACATGTGAAATGATATATGTAAAGTCGTACTACTTATACGCACAAATTGTATTATTGGGCGATTGCCTATTCGAATGAATAAATAAATAATAATAAGATCTTAATTAAAACTATTCCGATCGAATGTTATATCTAGTAAATGGAGAACATGGAGTAATGCTGTATTTATTTATTTGCAGTTAGTTATTTATTAGAAACTTTCAGATGAGTATAAAGTATGATGACGTTCCAATTTCAGCATTCCAGCTTGTGGAGAATCCGTTTCCGGTTTGTATAAAGTTGGTCTCATAACGAGATACGTAACGCAACGGTAACGAGACGAATGCAAACTCTCCAGCTCCGGATATCGTTTCCATTGCGGCAGACGAAGTCTCATCTGTACTAGTTTAAAGTTGTCTCGGCGTGATTCATAGCTCAGTGCGCTCGCCGCTACGCCACTCGTAGCTCGTAGCCAAACCTACAAAATTGCATAGTGTCCCGTGAAATTAGTCTGATTCCGTTCGTCCCGCATAGTTGTGTGTCTGACTCAACTCAAGAAGAGCGCAGCCAATAAGTATGCCGACCGTGCGCGGGATAGCCCGCTCATTTCTTCGCCTAATTCGCTTTAACTTCTCTTTAAAAGCGCACTTAAAATGGTTTGTATACAAACACTTTTACATATGTAAAAAAAATGTTTGTATTTGTTGATTATTTAGTTACAAAATATTGTAAACATGAAATAAATCAATAAATCATACTATTATCATTCCTTTTCACATTTCTTCGAGTTACTAATTAATAAAAAAATATATATAAGCGTTTTAATGAAAAGCATATACACAATGAAATAGTGTATAACTAAAATAAAAGATTTACTATGAAACGCATAGAAGTTGTAGAAAGAATTTTACAATTATACACGACTAGGAGTAGGATAATTGTAATTAGGAATAAATAGAATCAAATCTGTCCGTTATTGGATTTTAGTGGTGTGGCCAATAAGCCGTCTTTGTTGGATTACGACTGATAAAAGTTAGTGCTCATTAGAAACGCCAACGCAAAATCCGATGGTCGGAAAGAAACCAACTACTGTATTACTTTTTAATCCGGCCGCAAATCTTTCCAATACGCCGCCGATGTTTCCCCTATTCCAACTGGTTCTATGCGCACAATGGTCGCATGGAATGCAGTTTAAAGAATTTAAATTGGAAAATACAGAATGCAGATACTTCAATGTTTATGTTCCATTGATTCCCGCGCGGAAATGTTTATTAAATGGATATTTGTATTGCCACGTTATTGCAGAAAAACTAAACAATCTATATAGAATTAAATAAAATTGAAATCCTCTATACTATTTTGATAAGGAAAGATTATATATAAATATATATATTCGTCACGGACAATGACTTGATACTCTGAAGGTTTAACAAATTAAAGAATGGTTTAAACGCTATAAAGATAGGGGTTGTCAGTGACAAACCTTAGTCTGTTATTAATCAAGTAATCAATTTGATTTTAGAAGACCGTCCGACATATTGTCAATGACATTTGAATTAGCAAGAATTCTGCACAGCAATTTTAATGGATGATTTGGAAAAAATAGCTGCAATGTGTATGCCCAAGAATTGATAATGAACAACAATAAATAATTACTATCTGGTAATAAATAAAAGACAAATATAAAATCACAATTGTGTAGGAGGATTCAAAGTCAAATCGCACAAATATCACCCTCAAGCTGCATTCGGTTTGCATAAAAATAATTATAATGTCGGATACTTTTTGAACAGACATACATATATGTATATCTATCTGGCTATGACATATTTTCTGGCAATTGAACTTGGTAACACTAGTGATCTCTTCAGCTAATTTTCGTGTAACGTTGTATAGGTTCTTATTAAAGCACAAATACTTAGAGTACATACAACACAATACGTTGTACTTGAAGTGCAACAATATTTGCTAAATCCTTAGTTCTGTGGAAATAGTCTGGTTTATTTCAGTCTAGAAAGTCCGTCTTTGTTAACTGCATGTTTCCACACACTAAGAGGATAACAAAGAAATTGAATTACGAGCACAATCGGGCACTAGATTGTTGTAACAACTTGTTTCAGGGCCGACGAGCGACGAACGACGAACGGCCTGAGTGCTGACTGCACTTCTCTCTCGACTCCGGCTGTTTCGGCTTCGTATAAACTGATAAACACTGTTTTATTTCTTTAAATCTAGTTTTCTTGAAACTACGGAGATAAATATATTATCTATATCTCATTACTGTTTACAATTTAAAACCTAACCTTCATAATTTACATAAATAAGTACGTTTAAACAGTAACAATTATTGCAGAATATATGAAATAATTATTTAAATATTAAGGGCTGTAAGTGCTTCGAACCGGTTGAGGATGATTTTAGAAATTGTAACGAAATCGAGATCTCTATTTATCCGATACTGGTATGACACGCAATGCTTATTACGTTTTTTGTACGATCGACCCGATAACAAAAAAAATTTCCTACCCCCATATGTATAATATTTACTTTAATGACAATCATTAAGACATCATATTTTCAGTATGATACAGATTATTGACTATTAATAGCACAGCATTTACTGTTTTTATGGTTACTATAATTTGCTCAATAAAATAGTAACAATATTATTTTTTAAATATTTCAGGGTGGCATTTGTTTTTAAAATTTTAGATGTTGCATTTAGTCATAGTATATTGTAATTTCTAATGGTTTTTATAATACTAGTAGTGAAAAAAATGTATATAAACCACGATAGAGAAGTTTATTTAGCCTATTGCTTTCCTCGGTGATACGTGACTCAGGCTCTCTGGCTATAATGATAAACTTCTCAACCTTAGTATATAATATATTAATTACTGCTAATTTAGTTTTCTCAGATCGTTAGTTAATTAATTCATTGAACGACTTCGGAGATAATTATTACAAAATTATTAAATAATACTTTTCATTTTACAAAGTTTCAAATAATTAATTTTGTCGAGATTTATTACGAAAATTACAAAACAAATTTGTTCATTTGAATGTTAAATTTTGATTGGCTCAATTCAACATATGTACTATAAATAGAATAATCTTATTCAACATGGAGTTAGTTACAACCTAAGACTAATACTTTGTGGTGTCGGTGAAGGGAAACACAAGCATCTTGCTTACAGATGTCGGAATAATCCGAATATTAATTGCAACCGCAAGACAAATCAGCGTTTCCTCGCGCTGCCGCAGTCACACATCCTGGGGAGTGTTTGCGTCGCGGTGTTGGCTGCCCTGACTGTGTGTGTATTTTGTGCGACCGACGTCATCTTGTGGTGGATACGTAATTACCTTGTCAGCGTAATAAATCTCACCCACAGAAATATCCGTAACGGGGAGAACTAACACTTATCCTCTTACCTGAATCGTAGAGCTTATCACTGGGTTAATTGCTTGTCTAACGAAGACAACGCAGGCAATATGCTGCCAAGGCTTCCACCAGGACAATTATTCTATCTGTACTTACAAATTAGTTCTTGTTCGTTCAATTTTCTTGAGAAGGATGTAAAATATACCGATTTACTAGTCCAAATTTTAGAGGAGAGAAAATATATATTTTGGTTGATATTTTTAAACACAGTAACACAAATATATAAAATACTCATTCCTTAAATTCTTCCTGCAATTAATATCCTGATACACCAATTTCGCATCATTCATATTTATTCACAAAGTACGTTTTAAATGGTACAGTACTGCATCAGAGTTCCATTGAGTGCTTAAACCATCGTTTTGGGGAGAAAATGAAGTATTTTTCTCATTTTGTTGCTGTGAAATCATCTATTGAAAATTTTGCTCGTTTTTTCAATAAGCGCAGACAAAATATGAGTATATACCACCGTCTCATTAAATATATTCAAATGGCAACAATTTTGATTTATAAATTTGTAGTTTTGGACGAGTCTCTATTGCAGCACTAATTTCGGTTATTTATTCATGAACGATAAATTAGGGATTATGTATTTGCAATTTTGAATTATAAATTAATTTCTTTTAAAATAAATTTTCTATTGTAAAATTATAATTCCTTAATTATTAGTACCCTAATTCAATGTCCTTGAACTAAATCGACATTAGCGCTGTAATATAGACTAAAAATTTCATTGATAGAAACGCTGCAATTTGTTTACATTTAGTTAGACGTCTGTGCAATAAGACTGACGAAAACATTTTAAATTTTCGTTAAGCAATCCATTTGGATCGTTAACGAACATCTACGATCTCTTTGTCTTTGACCTGTTACATCGCATATACCTATCTAACTTAGCAGAATAATAATAATTTTTATAATTCTCTTGTTATGAACTGTCTTTGTATATGTTCTGTTGAGCGTTCAATATTATCCTGTAATTGGTGAAAAACTGTTGGGCATAAATTATTATTATTATTAACAGAAGTAACAACTGAATAGAGATAGAAGTAGTAGAATTCTTTAGAAACTGTTGTTAAATAATAAAAATATTTTATTTATTTAATTGTTGATTTGTAAAAAATATGATAATTTATTTACACAGTTCTAAAATTTGTTTTTAATATTAGCTTGATTTGATCTTGATCTTAGAACAGTATCAGTAACACTTTGTAAAAAAATATCATTCATACTTGGATAAACTAAATTTTCAATTTTTATTTATTTATTTGATACTCTACATAAAGTGAAATTAATCCCCATTAGATCACAGGATCTCTATAGCTTACAATAAAAAGACATTAACTTACATGAATAATATAAACAATTTACAAGAATGTAGTCTGAAATTCAAATGACACAAAAATCTAAAGGAAAATTCCAATATGAGCGAATTTCTCCAAACACGCAGAAGGCGCTAGTCACAATGGAGAATATTAATATCCTGACCACAAACTAACCAAGACCATTGAGATGTGCAGTGATGAAATAATTTGATTTAATTATTTGGAGTGGAATGTCCATGGGTTCATAACCATCCAGTCCGCCTCATTTATGCATACCTCGGTTGTAACCGCCACCGCCGTCGCCGCGTCCTGTGCCGGTAAATACATTCCACGCGCATTTCGCAAACAATTATAACCGCAGTTTTGCACACAATCCACAATATCTGCCGCGAATTAACACATCCTCAGATCATGTGGTTTCACTTCGAGCTATTTACTTACATTATGTGCATCAATTTAGACAGGGCAAGTATTTAAACGCAACATAATAAAAAAAAATTATAACGAACCGTACAACACATCATTCATATTTTGGAATTTAATCCTGATTATAGTACAAATTATTACCCTTCAGATGTCTGCATCCAATAATTTTTAAATTTGTTACTACATATTTAGTTCATGATTAATTCCATTAAAAAACGAATCTTTTTATTTTAAATATTTTATCCACGACCATTACGTAATACATAATTATATGTACATAGTGTATTATTCAAAAGTACAGAATAATGAAACAAAATTGTTTAATGAACATTCAGCTACTATAATAACGAAGCACAGTAATGATGATTATTATTAAAAGTGCAAGTTTCTGTTGAATGGTCGAGGAAAAGGGATATTATTCAATTCATGTGTTATGACTAACTTCATTCAAATGAATATTTGCTATTATAACACGCTTGCTGCATAATATTATATTATGCTATATAATTATTAAACTATAATTAATAATCGTAATATCCAATTAAAAATTAGTTTAATCAAAATACAAAAGATATTTCAAATTAACTTAATTTTACTCTGTTTAACACTACTATGTTATATTTGCAAAATTAACATTTCCTGTAATAAAATCATTCATACTAACTAATTAATAGTGCTATAAAAGCGTTATAAGTTGCCATATATAATATAGATTATGAAAACCTATATTTTGCACTTACAAAACTTTCCATGGCATCACGCGAGCATGTCCAACGTTGGCAGTGTAGCAATTGTTCGACGCTGGCCGTCGAACGCATCGTAAATCACCTGTCGTGCGATACCGACGCCATGTGTGTTTTTTATTGTTTACCGCGGCAAAACAATGCGTTGGGAGGCAGTGACCGCCATGTATTCCCGCCCTTCTCTTGCCAGCCTGTCACCAGGCCATTGACGGTGACGTGTCACATCGCTGATAAGTTCTACTTATATATTTAACATCGGGATGAGCTTTATTTTGAAAATATTTGCATCACCGTAAAATTATCATATGTATACTGCCAAAAGTTTCCAAATTATGTTGGAGAAAATATATTCAAATTAATCTGGTAAAACATGTAGATCTTTGCATTTTATTCAGGGATCGGAGACCGCAAAAAAAATGGGTTTGGGTTAAGAAAATATTTTGTAGATGGTTCGGTATCGGTTCAGTTCCAAGTTGGGTTCAAAAAATAATTGTATATCATTTTAAATCAAAAATTCTATACATACATATTGCAAACAAAAGCGGTCTACTCATTAATAACAATATAATATTTATGAAATAATTTAATAAGTATACAATTAGGTCTGAATTTACTTGCTAAAGATATTTTCATTCAATCTGATTATTAAAATATTAGATAACATTTCTTCTGATATATTGTCTCGTTGAGTTAATTAGCAAAATGGTAAATTTCAAAACAGAAGATTTTATATTAAGCAACTAGCAGCATCCTACAACACTACTAACTTACTATATTGCCAATTACCAAACATAGGATATACAAAAATGTAATAAAAATAATACAATAAAAATTTAGGTTTTGTTAAAGGTAATTATTTCTATTTAAAACTATAATTTCATTGTAATTGTCTGCAACTTTTTAACACAGAGCTAATGAAATATGTTGATTCAGCGAACCTGGTTTTATAAACCCGAAAATAGTGGGTTCAGGTTCCGATTCGGGTTCAAATTGACAAATTTAAAAGTGGGGCAGGTTCTCAAAAACGAAACGGTTTTCGGATTGGGTTTGGTTCGGTGCCTGGTTCCTGATTTTGTTTGAAGCATTGTATCCCAATAATGTAAATGCAGACAATTTTAACACGACTTGCTTACACAGTTTTTTTTCTACGATCGAGTTTTAACTAATTATGCTTATACTAATATCAATAATAACCTTTTATTACTTATCAGGTCATTAATTTTGCTTATTACATTTTAAATCTCGTACATTATCTTAGGTTGCATTATTAAGTTTATTTCATAGCAACAACTATTTTATCGCGTGTTGCCATTAGCAGTGTAACAATAAACAATGATAATTTTTTACACTCAAATTGAGTACATAATGACTCACTTTTCGTACGATCGTAGAAAGAACACACAGTGAAAAATGCCAAACGTTCAAGATATTTTGATAACCTTAAAAATTAATTACCTATGTAAAAAATGCTTATTTTAGTTTTTTTATTAAACAGGAAATAAAGTTTACTTTATAAATAATGTACAGATTTATCGCTCATCTATTTTCAGTATGAGTACACGAGGAATTATAGAACTATTTTCATTGATAAGACATTTAAATGAATAATTTAGAATGTTAAGTATTTATGACATTTATAGATAATTTATTCTGTTTCATCATTTTGTCCAATAAAGCTTAAAGGTATATCTATTCGTATGTGGAATATTTTAAATAGAATAAAAAGGACGTATTCCAATTGCTATTTGGATCAGATCTAACTTATAAATTAATTAAAACAGATATTTTTTTATTCTATTTGTCTGGCTTACTTTGTTTACTTTTCTACCATTACTAGATTTATTTATAGATTTAAATTTAATTTGAAGTAATCCGTCTGCCTAGAATTGTATTACATTTACCAAATGGATTACTTAAATCAGTTTAGATACATGACACCACATGACTAACTGAACTGAAATGAATTAAATAATGAACTTGTTGAGGTGGATTATTGACTCGAGAAACAAAGTGAGCGAAGTAAGCTAGTGCAATAAATAAGTAATCTTGTTCAGTAAGTGTAAAATGATCTGATCTAAAGAGCAAATGAAATATGCCATAGGTCAATTTGTTTGTTCATTTCAGTTAGTCACGTAGTTTTTATCTGACCTAATTTAAGTGAGTCAAATGGTAAACTTCAGCGATATTTTAAAGTGAATAAATAATAAATGTAACCAAATAACTTTTTAGCGGATTTATTCGTGGCAATTTCTGTTCGTATATACTAAATGACAGTAGAGTAAAGTGAAAGGGTAAAGAGCAAAGACCACGCAAAGCAAACACTCAAATTCAATTAGAATTCTTCAGTATTTCCGCGGTAGGGTGAAGCAAAAGCACATATGTGAAATGTGGCATTGAGGCTAGGCCGCTTGGCAGGGTAAGTGATGGCAGCATTTCGGGCTTACAACACGCAACATCTTAATGCACTTATTCGTCACTTTAAATCGCACCGCCCGTTATTAATCACTCGACGTAGCGGAGCTCGGGACTCGACCCGTGACGACGAGCACCCCGACGATGCGAAACATGGCGCTCGTTTGCTTTACAATTTATTTGTTTCTTCTTGAATTTACAAAGTAATATTTCTATTTTATTTGTTCCACACGTAATTCATTATGTATTAAACTAAATGTAAAATTGAATAAAAATTATTAATAATCATAAAATGTACTTTCAAAGACGATAGCACGATACTTTTATACATTTACTAAACATTTATAATACCTTTCATACAAGTTCGTTTATTTCTCAATATCTCACTTTAAATTTCATAAACGCACAACTATATCTATATCACTAATATTATATTCGACATACCTGCCAAATTTTTGTTAATCGCATACTCTTCATAAAATTTAACCCGGTATCACAAGGTCTTGTTTGTCAAATTATGTATAATGACGACAAATCATTCATCTTGATGAATGATAACAAATAGGTTTGCCAGGCGATCGTTCTTTTTACTTCCTTGTACGAAGTAAAGGAAGTATTGTTATCGCGAAAATTTTCGGTTCTCAGATTTCAGTGGAAATACGCATTTTGGCCCTCCCTGAGTCCATTTTGACTAATTTCGTCGTGACGTCTGTACGTACGTATGTATCTCGCATAACTCAAAAACGGTAAGCCGTAGAAAATTGAAATTTTATATTTAGGACTGTTATAACATCTAGTTGTGCACCTCCCTTTTTGGTCATTATATAACTGCCGGAAGTGGTACTTTACTTGAAGCCTATAATAAATTTTCATGAAAAATTATATTCAAATATAATTTAAAACTTTCCAAATTTGGTATATAAGACTACTATATCAATGGAAATAATATAATAGATTTTGGTTAAAATACACTAACCGGAAGTGACACATTACATGAAGCTGCTAACAGTTTTCCTTGAAAAAAATGGTATTATTTTAATTTTAGAAATAAATGCTTCAAATAAAAGTTTTAGAGAATTAAATTCTGCGTCTAGCACATTAAGAATTTTTAAATTAGCCTTTTGCATAAGCGAGATATCTAAATTTAAATATTATATATTTTTTGATTTAAAAAAAAATTAAGTTTGCTATGGATTAGAGCAAAAAATAAAAGATTTATTGTCAAATATGTGCAATTAAAAAATATCTATAGTTTAATACGCGTACAAGGAAGTCATGTGGTGTCCACATCAGATTTTTTACTATAGTGAAGATTATCAAAATATAAACATACTTTAGGTTTATGACAAATGTCTATCTGCAAGCATCCTTTTTTTATTGCAATAAATTTAATACTTTGTAAGTACTGTTGTTGAATTGATACACAATTTTCTATTTCCAGTATTTAACCAAATCGTATGCAATAACGTCACGTGTTTCTCATAAAAAAGTTTTATCAGATGATGAAAACATTGACTGTGTGATACCGGTTTAATGTAAAGTTTATAAAATAATAATATTGTTGCTTACTTTATGTTGTCAGTGTCAAAAACAGGATCGTTGGTAATCCATACAGCCTATATTGCAGCACTATCACACTTAAATAGAGCACAAATACGCACAATTTAGATAATTCTTAACATTCATAAATTACACACAAAACCCCGAAAACCACACGTTCACTGCAATAGCCCGCACTGATCTACTGGTTCATTCAATCCAATATATTTCAACGAAGTAATCAGTTAGCTATGCTAAAACTTGTTCGCTAGTATTTTTAATCATTTAAATACATACTAATGGAGTAGATAGCTCAGCGGCATTACATCGGCCTGTGGATTTGAGAGCTCGGTATCGATTCTCACAGGTGACAAAATGATTTTTAGCACATTTATGAGACTACAGTTCCATTACCATTTTTTTAGGGCGTGATTTGATAATTGGTAACTGCATTTCATGCATAATATACAGTGTGATTCACAACTTCTGGTATTTGAGTTTATTTTATTTATTTTATGAAGACAAGTCGTACAAATACCAATAATAGTACAGCACTATACAAATTATAAACTGACAAACAATATATCAAAATCAAATATAATTAAAGTAACAGTAATGAATTATTAATAGGTAATAAAACATATGTAAAACAAAATATGTTTAACATAAAAAGTTACCAAATAACAATTATAATACAAAGGATTTAGATAAGAACATACTGCAATATCAGGACTATTTGTAACTGTAAGAAATTTGTTATTATTAGTTTGAATACAATGTTCCAGTACTTTGTTATTATTATTATTTGCAGAATTAACGGTATACAGGCGGTTTTCTTTTAAAGAACTTTTTTTTGGCGAACTAATGACTTGAGATAAATGTTACATACATAGAATAATGTGAAACTAACTAATTTATCAGTAATAACACATCCTATATTTAAACAGTGGTTCTCAAATGGTAAAACAATGTAGTATTTTTTTAATGATAATCTGTATAATTTTGTAGTCCATGAGATAGAGAATTTTTTTCTAATTTCAACTAAATAAATATTATGGGTGATATAACAATTATTTCGAGAAAGTTAGTATTAAAAATTTGAAATTATATTACAATATTGAAGTAGGCTATGCAATAAACAAATGCAAACAAATGATATAGGTGATAGATAGTTTTGTTAAGAAATAATAGTTCAAATTTTAAATAAATACTTTCTTTGATTATGTAATTTAAAATATATGATTAATTTATACATTACTTCTTTATTATAGATTATTACAAATTGTTTCTATGGTTTACTTTAATAATAAAACAAAAAAAATTATTTGACAAATTTGATTTTTTAAATGTAATTAACTCATATATTTACCAAAACAGAAATAAATTACATAATTACTATTATTTTTGACACAAGACTGAAACTCTTTCCAATAAAGAAATAAAAAATATATTGTATTGAATTTATATTATAAACCAGCACACTTTCTTTAATATAACCAAACTTCAAATAAAAAAGTTAGCTTCTTAACGGAGTAAGTATTTAAAGTTGTGTATTACTGCGGCGTAGTGCCACACACAGCAATATGTAAAAGGTATGATAATATATTAACTCGTATTTTATTTATACTTTATTTTACTTGTTTGGCACTAGACGTCAATTTTGATCGATCATATATGAAACATGTGAATGTTTGTAAAGCAAAATACCAAATTTCATCAAACTTATTAACCTAATTGGTTGAACAAGTTAAAGGGTAAAAAAGTTGGTTTAAAATTAAAAATTTAATCAAATTCCTGTGGATCAATATCGTGCGTCAATGTTAGCAGGTATAAAAAACCAAGTTCGGAATGATAATATCTTGAAAGGAAACGACGTTCGAATTTGTCCGCAGCAGTCAGCGTACTTTAATTTTATGGTTAGGTGGCCGTAGCCGTAACATTCACGTAGCGTAACGGCTGGCGCTGCCACGGCATTCTCTATTAAAATCCTCTTATCGGTTTTCTATTACAGTTTGAATCCATCGTGTCCATTCATAACGCTCACGGTGCTTCGGACGTTCGTCTGCTCGTCCGTGTGTTAGTCTATTCATTCGTTCGTTGCCAATGTTCAAGGTTTGATTTTTGCCGCTCGTTCTCACTGGATTGAATTAACTTTTGCGAAAAAAGAGAACAAAAAATTAAAATTGATGTCCGATGTAGGTTCGTTTCATTCGACCTATCTATTTTTCTATCTCTTTCTTTGTTCTTGTGATGGCATGGGTTTTTTTTCGAATAGTACAATTTAATATTCTATCAAAATTGAGTATATTTCAGGTTAAAATATAATTCACTCTTTGAAAAGCTTTGTATTGTATATTATGATAATCAAAACATACTACACATTTCAAATTGAATTATAAAAAGAAAAACTGGGATACCGCCAGGATTTGAAACGGAGTTTTCTAACTTAGTTACAAATACATTTTATTTAAATCTGTTGTTATTCCAATTTTTCATACTAAAATACTTGATGCAAGAGTCCTCTGCAAAGACACTGTTATTATTTAATTAGAACATATTTTTAAATAATTAAAATAATTTGTAATTGAAGTTCTGTTAATTTTATGTAATTCGACATTTCGGTACAATAGCCGTGTACCTACCCGTGGCACTACAATCCATGAGGATCTGGGGCTACCGGACATCAAGCCGCAGTTTTTACACTGCCGCACTGCCTGTATTCGTAATCAGATGTTACCTTAAATGTAATAAATACACGTTAGTTGTATTTTATATTTTAACGGAAAATCACACATTGTCACCATTAGAACTGACGAACCGTGGTTCGGGTGTCTTAACATACTCGGCCACCGCGCATAACGTGTATGTTCGTCACGAAATAGAAAATAAATACTTTTCCCATATGGATTTTTTATTAAGCTGATCAAATCAAATTAAAATATAGAGATAAAAATTGAGATACCGCTAGGATTTAAACCTGGGATATTTGAACCTCGGTCAAATGCTCGTAATTAACTGATCTACTAACCTATTTAATTCAATTCTTATGTCATTTTAATTTTTCTTTATATTTTATTCTGTCAAGTCTTTCAATTTATAAAAGGCTTAGGAAGAAGGCTGCCTTTGACATATATCAAAATAAAAAGAGAAATTTTAATAACTTCCAATTTGAATTAGTATGTCCGTAGCTAAATTGGTTAAGAAAATTTTACAGTATTTATAAAAAAAAATAATTATAAAGCGCATATTTTATCAGCATGATATCGAGTGGATTTGAAAACCTGGATTTGATTCCCACAGCCGATAAACAATTTTTACCGCATTGAAATTACCCTTCCGATTACTTCTGCATTAACATCATTGAGGGTCGTAAGTTGACAGCTGGTAACCAAACTTCTCGTGTATACTTACATATAGGATATCCGCTACGGTAGAGCACCACGATTAGAAATGGGTAAAAGGTATGATGATATATTTATTTTTATCACATTCTTAGTGCAAACCTACAATAACTCAAAATAAATAGTTTCATATAATTGGGTATATTGTTATTTAGTTGATTGGGCTTAATTATATTTAGAGGTAAGTTAGTATTACCAATTTTTAATGCACTTAACTCAAACGACCATTTTTTGAGTGGTCTGAAAGTATTATATATATATATATATATATATATATATATATATATATATATATATATATATATATATATATACAGGGTGTTTCACAACTTAGAGCAAAAAATTAAAGGGTATATTCTGTACGACGTGCTGATCATGAAACAAAAAGAATTTTTTTAAATTAGAAAAATTAAGGGTTGTTAACCTAAAACATTTTTTGTAGTACTGAACTGGATACGCTTTTCTATTAAACACAAACAATGAAGTAGGTATCAACTACGAAAGAATAATTACACAATTCAATTATTAGCAGTTATTTATAATAGAATTTTATTTAATTAATTACTTTAACATAATCATCCACTCAGTGGCAGTGGCAACGAAAAATTTTGGACTGGGAAAAATAGAAAATAGTTTTGCGATTAAAAAAAAATTGTTTTTGTTTCATGATCAGCACATCGTACGTAATATACCCTTTAATTTTTTGCTCTAAGTTGTGAAACAGCCTGTATATATACCTATGTAATTGATATGAATACATTTTTATTCTCATTTATAGTTTCAATGTTTTTTGTATCAGGTAACAAAACAAATTTCAGTTCTATCGTGCAATATTTACTTTTTAATAAATGTCAATGTAAAATCAACAAAAATGTTATATGCAAAATAACAATCATATAGAAATTGCAATAAAAATAAAATGTAGCGAGCTACACATCGAAAAATAAATTTTGAAAATTGTGTAGGGATAAATTCACGAGATTGGTACTCATATTTTCTTATTTAGATTTTAGTCTGTGGGGTAAACGGATTTACATGATTGAGGATTTGCTGTGGAAAGGAAAAAATGCGGCCCTGCAGGGAATAAAGGACATTTATGAAATAATTTTTAAACTGACTGAAATGAAATGTTCCTATAGTTGAAAGCAATTTCAAACGTTTGCAGCTATTTTCGGAATGTATTAATTAGTGGATTAAACTACACGGGGATGGATTTATCTATAGCTGATTATGCTACAGTTGAAGTATTTTTTTAGATGAATTAATTTGACATTTGGAGAAAAATATATTATAACGTTATTTTACCTATTACTTTGTTATATTTCGATATGCGATATATTTCTGCACATTAAGTGCGATTACCAGCCGTCAAATCATGGCTGCTAAAAATGCAAATGTTAGTGAAAGGAAAGATACAAGGGTTATTTTGATGTGATGAAAATGATTTGTCGACTTTGGGAATCAAACTCAGATTCTCATTTTCAAATAAGAATCAGATTTATTTATGTAAAACTTTCCCGTGAATAAGAATACTTTTAAATGTTTAATCAAGCGCTTTAGTCTTATTACACTAGTCGGAATAATATATTTGACAGATCAGTGAAGGAAATTAAATTAGTAAGTGGCATTTTCTCCATGCAAACAAGGCGGTTTTTATTTTATATTTATATTTATTTATAATTTCGTATTTATAACTTTAGTATATAGTATATATAAAAAATTAAAAACAAACAGAAATACTCTATTATTCACGTGAAAGCAAACAAACCCTCGTGTGCATTCACTGCCCATATCTATACTCGTATGTATACAGAACATTACCGAACATGTAGCTTTCACACTGGAAATATTGCGTTGTATACCTTGAGCTGAAAGCAGTTTTTATAATGCATGAAGTATAGTAAATATAAAGCTAGAAGAAAATAGGAGTACAATTTATTTTTATTGTAAATTTATGTATTAACTTTGTTTTAATTAAACTTTGAAAATAATAATAATACTTACAGTTTTTTATTATAGAATGGACAATATTACTCATAATTTTATTCTTACCCAATACTTATTTGTAATTGCTAGTCTTATTATAAAATAAGGAGGTGTCATTGATATTAGTTAATAAAGTTAATAATTATCAGATTTAAAATTGGATTCTGCAAAATAGTTAAATTACTTTACAATAGTATACATCGGATATTTGAACGAATGTTACTGAATAATTGCAGAAAAAAACGATTTTTTAAATAAAATTATTACCAGTAGTTGCCATTTAATAGTGCTCTAAATAATGATAAAATTTGTTAAGAATCTAAGGATACGGCAAGCTTTTAATTTTAAGGCCCATTTACATTATCGATGTAGTCCGGCTCTGACTATAGAAAGTCTAAACCGGACTCTGAAAGAGACAAAGATACAGTTCGGTTAAAAATTTATTTTTACATTGCAAATAGGATTTTTCGATTACAATGTCCAACTGTATAGTTTTATCATACAAATGCGGCTTCGTGTGACGTACAAACGGTATTGTTTTTACGTTTGTATTTATCTGATTTAAATCTGATTTATGTTTGGAAGAAAAAAACTGCAGAGTGTATGGGCAGTTTCACTGTTTTAGTAGGGGACTAACGATACATTGCTAGAACATTTTCAAATTTATATTTTCTGTGTAATGCATTGTTATTACTGTGATATGATTGCAGCAGCAATTTAATTTATATATAAGCTGTCAAGCTGAGATGCATTAATATAAATAACTGTTATTTCACATCAGCACGAATTTCAAACTGCATTATTCAGACGGATGTCTGACTCCTATTTGCTTTTTTATAATTACTATAAATCAAGGGTAAAATACGATACGAGCGAGAACATTTTTAGTTTATGCAGTTCACATGTACAAAGTTGCAACTGCCATTAATGTAAAAATAAAATGAAAATTAGATTACAAATGACTTCTCCATCCTCATGGAAATATAAAGAATTTATATTAAAATATTATTTATATAAATATTAAATTTGATCTAATCTAAAGGTATAATGTAACCGACGGGGAGTGAAGTTCGGATGACATGAACGTGAACTAAAGTGTAATTTCATATGAATATGAATCAAAATATGACAAATTTGATTAACAATAATAAGTAACCTAGGTAGTGTTGGAAACAGCAAAATGAAGTATTTTGAATTATCATTCAAATTGTACAAAATATTTTTGTATTGCTTTTAAATTTATTATAAAGACAAAATAAAGTAAATACTAAATTATATATAATATTGTTTCTTAATATTAGATATATTTTAAAGGATTCCTTAGATTGAGTAATTTTAGAAATAAAATAAAAAACAATCTCCATTTAGTCAAAACTCTGGAATGTTTTAGAGTTGAACTGCTAAAAATTATTTTTTTTAACTGATATAAATTTTAAAATTTAAATCGAATGCTTGATGCTAATGTAGCTACACGCATACATACATAACATCACGCTAAATTCTATCTAATGGAGTAGAACGAACCTTTGAAACATTCATAGAATATCCACTCATCAGATTGATCGAAAAATGTGTCGTCGTTAAACATTCTCATCCTGATACAGCATCAGAATTTTTCATCACGCAACAAGCGTTTATTTTCCATTTTATTTCATCCATTCGCTCTTATATACCTGCTTCATTAATGTTTCATACGAGTATACACTCACTCCTCTAACAATGAGTCTAAAAATATAAAAAGGGAGCTAGACTCAGCGCTTGCTATTAAAAATAAATCCTGCAAAATTGCACTTAAGCACTCTATTGTAAGAACAGAAAACGAATATAAAAATAAGAAATGAAGGGAATGTCATATTAGGTTTATTTTTGGAAGTGAATTCCACATATTTGCAAATAAACACTAACGAAATAACTAAACAACGAATATAAAATCAAGAATCCTGCGCCTATCTTAATTCATCATATTCATCAGACAATTAATTTTCGCCAAACTGACTGGCACACCACATTCGCTTAATAATTTCTTTCATATGAGCTCGTTTGTTCCTCACATTTAGGTACCATTGTTCTCGTCAGAATCTTTCTATCATATTTATCCATTTATTCATAGGTCTTTCACCCTCAATTTCACCAACATACACCCGTTTCACCAATCTTTCATTCGACATACGTTCCACATGCCCAAATCATCTCAACTGATTTATGTTGACTCTTCTAACAATATTCACTAATGCTATTTATTTCATATAAGATATAAATTCGTTTTGCAATTATTTATATAAATGATGAAAGATGCAGTCATATCATAAATATAAAAAACTTTCTTATTGGTCACGAGGCCTTTTTCAATCTTAAGAGAACTGGAAATATGATTCTTCCAGTCTCGTAATTTAGAAAAAGAAAATAATTAATTAGAAACAGAGAAAAAGCCCATGATGGAAGTTTGGATATACGCTATTTATTGATTTTATTTAGATTTCCAACGAATTACTATGAAAAATCCTTTCTTGCTTCTGAGATAAATGGCGCGAGTTATCGAACTAAAGCAATATCAGTGTAATTCTCCTCTACGCTATGCACGAATAGATAACTTTAAATGGTCAAACTTGAACAATGGATTTGAATAGTGTAACTTTTACTTGAACTATTTCGTCCTACCAATACGACTCCGGACTACTATCTCGATTCTAACCTCTCCATTGTCTAACTTGTGTTCGTTCTGCACCTTCACCACACATAAAGGACATTTTAGGACATTTATTTCATTATGCCAAAGTTTGTCCACCTAGCTGTTCTGCGTTCTCCAAACATTTGTGTTCTAGGAAAAAGATTATTTATTTTTTCTAAAGATACTCGTAATTCCATTAGAAATTGTATTAAATAAATAATCACAAAATTAATATTAACTTAAACAATCGGCAAAAAAATTTATTCTACAGAAAAAAATTAAAATAACTTAAGGGCGTCAGTAGAACCCCTAAGAACGACCCTGTCTATGAAAGTCTGGTCGCGGCAAATTAAAGTCTGTTACTATTGTGACTAGTTAAACAAATAACTATTTATATATTTTTGAAGTTAAATTGAGTAATTATTTCCTTGTATTATTTATGCAAAATGAAACTATAAGTATACATTCATGATATATACATTACTATAATTATAATACCCATGAGAACAAAACATAGTTCCATGAATAATAAAACGGTTTGCAGGTATCTTAACAAAAAATCAGAATAGATGAAGACTAAAAATATAAAAATATTTCTTGAAAGTTAAAGAACAATAAATTGTGCAAATTATTACGAAAATATATATTAAAAAACTACATTGTAAAAACCTAGTGATAAATATTTTACAATAAATAATTGATATAAAATAATGAAAGTACCTAATGGAGTGCAGTTACCAGACACGGTCCTCAAAGATGTTAATGCTGATAAAGGCATAGGGGTAATTATAATATGGATTAAAGTTTTCCGATTGTGGAATTTCATAGGCCAACATGGTACACTAAGCTATCTACCCAATATATTGATATTAGAGGAATATTTTTATGTTAAATAAACATAACCTGCAAAATCGCCAACTGAATCCCCTCTCAAAAACATCCCACATCGCTACAGTAAAATTCTGGCACATAGTAATACAAAAACGTGAGAAAGGCGTGGAACCGACGCCGTTGGCGTCGACTCCTCTCCTGCGACGGATCCGAGGCCGACGCAGACGCCGAGGAGATTGTATTGCCTGTTTAAAACTAACGGGAGGCGTAAGATAAAATACCGCGTTCGGCTGACAGCGGCCGCGATAAATCCAGTGGTAGTGGTGGCGCGGCGGTGGCGAGGCGCACATGTCGCTCGCATTGGTAATGTGACTGCGGTCGCAAGGATTCCAGCTCGGGTTCTCGCATAGAAATGATACGACAGAGATGATCCTCAATACCCAAATACTGACGGCAGCTTTTTCACTGGTTGTTATTAATAACTGGAATTGGAAGAATTATTGTATATCAGCAGAAGCAAATTAAATTAAAACCTCCTTCTTGTTGTAAATATCGAATTTTTATTTTGATTTATTCCATGATATACCTATTCCTTTCATGCATGATATATTTGTTATACTATAATGGAACTATATTATGTAAATTTTAACACCTATCATTATAATACTCCCATGATTTGAGCAAGTAAGTGATTTGAAAGAGGTAGAGGGATATGTATCTGACAGGTGTAGAGGTGGGAGGCAAAACCTTCCCGTACTATTATTTCGTATTGTTTAGGCCGAAATAATGATCCCTTATTGTATTTTTCTTGTCTAACATTTTGAATGATGAATTTTGTGAATTGAAAACGTTTCGAAAAAGTGTTGTTTTTTCGCGATCACCCAGAAAATGAGCTATTTATGAACATTTTTTAGATTATTTTATTGATCCCTATACTCGTTAAAAAAGAGATCAGAAAATAATTTATTCAATGGTGATTTTGTTTTATTTGTATTTATTGATTATAAATGTAGTCATTTTAAAACTGTATAGTAAGTGATACAGTTTTAAAGTATTTTAAAAATCGTGAAAAAGTACAAACTGTTTTTCTCATTGGTTTAATTATTTTTTAATTATTGGCCTAACTAGAAAATTTGATATGTTCCGGTCCTGGGCTGAACAACATAAGTTACTCAATCTATCTGTCTAGTAACCATGCTCTACCATAACGCAGTAGATATAAATATATGCACATAATATCATTTCTGCTTCTGCAATCTCCGTAAATGTTTTATTTATACATTGAATATTAGCAGAAAATAAAAGATATAAAATGTATACATTACAAATGACCTCCTCGTACTTGAGTGCTCATTTTCTATATCTACATTCTCACTGTGTAGTTTATGAACGTGAACACATTTGACTGCGACATCTCTATCACTATGGCACCCGGCGTCGCGACGTCTGTCAATGTCACTGTCACTACCCTCGTAGTCTGCTTGGTAACTCACATAATTATATTCACATGAGTTGCTTATAGATTCACGGATTTACTCATGTAGACATAAATGTTGGATTTAGATTCAATTGCAAGTAGGGCATGAATGATTGAATACGTTTAGATACGTACAATTACGATATTATATTTCTCTCATATGCTTTATTAACGTTTCTAGGACAGTATTTTACAAACAGTTTTTACTACAGATTTCCTCTGTGCATTTTATAAGCGATAACGATTTCTTGCTATCGTTTCGTTGTATTTTCCATGACAATTTTAAACCATGATAATAAACTATATACGATATACTCGTAATGTTGTTTGTCTCATGTTTTCACGTCTCGAAAAAGTGTTGTTTTCGCGATCACCCAGAAAATTAGCTTTTTATGAACATTTTTTAGATTATTTTATTGATCCCTATACTCGTTAAAAAAGGGATCAGAAAATTAATTATTCAATGGTGATCGATTTTGTTTTATTTGTATTTATTGATTATAAATGTAGTCATTTTTCACGAAAAAAACTGTATACCAGTGATACAGTTTTAAAGTATTTTAATAATCGTGAAAAAGTAAATACTTCTCATTGGTTGAATTTTTTTTTCATTATTTTTATTTAATTATCTTCTTGGAATCTTAGTGTTTCGAATTCCACTATATGCTGTAGGCATCCTGTATTGTAATTGGGATTAAGTTCCAGTTGTGCAGAGTAACAAATAAAACATTAAAATAATACTAGGCACTCAAGTTTCTATAGCGTGGACTATTGCTCACTGTGGAATATCCTTGCTTATTCAGTATAGTATCACTTTCAGTTCTTGTTACGTAAATAACTATGTTCGTGCGATTGGATAATAAATTAATACGAAACAATTCAAATAACACTTCATAGAAATAAAATCAGTCATCATTACGCTATTTCGAACCGTACGAAGGTGTCTCATAAATTTTAACAAAACGTATTTAGTAAGGGTTCAGAAGTAATTTCACTTTACTTCAAATATTTTCCGGGCTTTATTTCTGGATGGTTGCGCAATATAATTGCACTAAATAATTTTTGAGAAGTCGAATATTATTAATTTTAATAGTATATTACAATATTAGATTGGTAAGTGCCTTATAATAGGATATGAAAAACGAAATCCGCAGGATGAGTTTTTGAAATTTTTGAGTCTTTCTAAAGAATTTAATGATCGAGTGATATATGATTATGAATCATGCATTGTTTTCATGTCAACCAACATTAGTTCAATAAATTCATCAAACGTGACAATAACAAGGTTGGTAAAATAGAAAAATAAACAATGATTAAACTGGGTAAAGTAGTAAACAATTAAACATTGCTCTGTGAAAATTTTATGATTCGTTATTTAAACAATTCGTTAAATATTTTCACGAATACGGGTATTAAACTTCAAAATGATAAATGGTGATAAGCAAATTCTGTGACTAGTACATAGATAAAGTGAATTTATGGAAAAAGAAGGTTGTCGACTGACACTGAGATGTGAAGTGGTCAAACGTTGGCCAGTTAGAATGAAATAAGTACTTCACATATTAATTTATATTTTTAGCAGTTATGTCATAGAAATTAAAGTATTTCTAAAATTATTTTTTTGTATTGTCCACTGGTCTAGTGGGCAAGTGGGTGGCGACTCGTACAACTGAAGATGGAACAGCACAGACACAGAACATGCTTTTGTGCCCTGGCGCCATTCCAATTCAACTGTTCAGCAAGACGGATATGCCTGGTATAGCTGAAGCAGAAGCGTTGTCGTTTCAACAATTTAGTCAGCAAAATGAAATCTTATTGGATTTTTCTTAGGTTACCCGCTCTCCAGCTTTCGACGGCAGAACAAATCTGAAATATTCCAATATTTCTCTTCAACCATACTCCAGAAGGCCATATATACCAATATACTCTACTTCAGACCAGTAATCTAATACACAAACAAATACGGAATACTCACAAGAGTATCACAATGTTCAGAATTCTACTCCAAAATATACATATATAACATTACGCCATGTCTCATCAAATAGGGCGGGACGAACTGTTGAAACATTCAATGATCATTTATTCATTAGTTTCACCGTGCAATTAAATATATATATATATATATATATATATATATATACATTTATAACAAGTAATACATCGTTGAAAAGAGAAAAAAATGGCGGTTTTTATTTTAATAAAATAATTCTACGTTCCTATTTGAAAAATAAAAGTTGATAGTCGTATCATGTAAACCTGACTTTATAATTTTTTTCTATATGTGTCATAAATTAGTATATTTAATATAATAAAACTTCCATATCAAGAAAATTTTTCTATTTCTTATAATACAAAAGTTAAGAGGGGGTTCGCCTTCCCAGACTCACCCTGTATATATACAGGGTGAGTCTGGGAAGACGCCCCCCCCCCCTTTAACTTTTTTATTATGAGTAATAGAAAAAATGGTTCATATGAAAGTTTTATTATTTTAAATATACTATTTGATGGCAGATGTAGATATTTTTTATAAAGTCAGGTTTACAAGATACGACTATCAACTTTTATTTTTTAAATAGCAACCTATAATTATTTTACTAAAATAAAAACCGCCATTTTTTTCTCTTTTCAACGGTGTATTAGTTTTTATTAATGTATCTGAAAAAATTCGAGAAAAATAAGAAAATTGAGATATACTAGAAATAATTTTTATACAAATATTATAGGTGGCTATGTGAAAATAATTTGTTTTAAGTTGTTTTTGTTACTGAATTTGTTGCTTTAGTTTGTTAAGTTGTATAACACTGTTACATTTTGTTTATTTTCACATAGCCACCTATAATATTTGTATAAAAACTATTTCTAGTATTTCTCAATTTTCTTATTTTTCTCGAATTTTTTCAGATACATTAATAAAAAGTAATACACCGTTGAAAAGAGAAAAAAATGGCGGTTTTTATTTTAGTAAAATAATTATAGGTTGCTATTTAAAAAATAAAAGTTGATAGTCGTATCTTGTAAACCTGACTTTATAAAAAATATCTACATCTGCCATCAAATAGTATATTTAAAATAATAAAACTTTCATATGAACCATTTTTTTCTATTACTCATAATAAAAAAGTTAAAGGGGGGGGCGTCTTCCCAGACTCACCCTGTATATATATATATATATATATATATATATTCTGAGTTTCATATTTCCTTTCATACAGCTCGTTTATTCTTCCCACTAGGAATATTTAGCTTGCGCAACAAACCTTCAATTAAATCCATTCATTTATTTCTATGTCGTCCACTCCACCTTTCACTAAATTTAATGATGCCAAGGAACGAGACGAGAAATAATTACTTTTAGTCTTTTCACAAAAATTTCAAACGAGCTTATGTATGCTCTCATCTCGATTGAGTCTCGATTTTTTGGAAATTTTTGTGTTGTCATGACTATGTGCGTAATCTGCAGCATACATGAGCAAACGTGTTTAAGTTTACAGATAGCAAAGTAACGATATATTTTTATTAATAAATTAATTAGTTAACATCGTGTACCTATTAGTGTTAGTATATAATAAAAGACTAAATATGAATTTTAGAAATCACTATGTTTAAAAATAAGCTTAAATTAAGTAAATAATTAAAAAAAAACTTGTAATAATATATGTGTCAGACAACTTATTTTTGTGTAATTCGTACAAAATTTTGTAATATTTGTGTTTGCTTTAAATATTGTAAGTAAGCAAAAAAAGCTTAGAATCTGCCCTCTTCTAATATTAATAAGGTTTTGTTAGAGCTGTACGTCATCATTACCGAGCGTCTCGCTGTAAGTGCAGCACAGCACAATTATCATAAAGTGGCGCTGGCGTCGCGACTCCGAAGATTATACCTCGCGAGACCTCGCTCCCGATTTTTCATTGGAATGGCATTTTGATTCGGCGTCTCCCTAACGCTGCGTGGCCGATAAGCGCCGTTTAGAGCCGCGTCGCTGCTCAAGAACTGATTCGTTTGCCGTGTATGACTGCTTACGCACGTCTCTAATGGAAATTGAAATATGATGAAGAATGCTCACTTTAGGAAAACGAGAGTAGATACGAGGTGGAGGTGCTCGTTTACCAGCGGTTCTCAATTCAAGACTTCATATTATTTTTGATAATGTTCACATTAATGAAGCAAATATAATCATAACAAAATAAATGATGGAAATTTTATTCCTTTTAGGTATGTTAGATAAATAAGTAAGATCAATATTATGTAAATATCACAAGATTATAATAATATTTATAATTGAACGGATCGGTCACGAACTAGCCATCTCTAGTTTATATCATAGTTTATAATTAGGGAAATATCTGTTGAAAGAAATGTACCAAATTAAATAATATTTCACTAAAATATAAATTTAATATTCAACATTATTGATGGAATTCTGTGACAAATCTATAAGTTTATAGATCCATAGAATCATATCATTGATAAATAAAAAATATTTCATGTCATAAATTTTGCTACGAATTTGTTTATCTTTCACAGATTTACGAGATAACTTGTTAATTTACACTAAATTCCACTATAAAACAGAATTGCAATATATTTTATAGTTTTAGAGATATCTGTTCAAAAATTGGTAGCACACATTTTTTATATTTGCTTTATTGTCATTTACCTCAAAATTTTGTACTAGATTTTATTTTATAAGAATAAGTAAATTACAGAAAAATATAATAGTTTAAGCGGAATTTAAATATCGTTGGTAGTTTTAAAATAGAGTTATCAAAGTTATTAGCAGGAATAAACAAAAGATTGGTTTTAGATGACTTAAACATTTTATCATTATAGCTTAATTGCATTATACAACTGTTTTCCCATATTATCTGTATATACAAATATAAATTGTATGTCGATATATCTGAATGTCAAAATTTATAATATATTCGTAGTTAACCGTGGAACTGGGCATGCAAATGTATAACGTTTAAACTGTCACATACTCGTACTTACAAGTATATTAAACTACCTGATTCTAAATATGTAGTCTTTCCAGTTTTGCTTTTTTTCCTTCTTAATAATCAGAAAAGCAACTATGACAAGAAACTTGTTTTCTATGTTAATTGAACTCTAGCACATTGTTTATGGAATATCTGTATATGTTTTACATTAATACTTAACTACATATATAAATATATTGATTTGAAATATAGACTTATAACATTTTTGTCATGAGGTTTGAAAAATATTCAGTATTTACGAGATCTCATGTTTTCCGTTTCGAAATATTTATGTAGAATTGCAAAATATTGGATAATATTTTATTAATAACAATTTCAAAATACATTCTATATCATTATTTATTCATATTTCAACATTGTTTTCACCGGGTTTGCCTTTTAGATATACAACTAACTGCTGAAATTTTTAATGAAAAAATACAACTGCATTTGCGTCAATTGCATTCCAATGTAAGTTCATTATAAATAATACTAATAAATAGATAATACATTTTCTATGACATAATTTTGAGAGATATTTCTCGTTGGTAGAGCGGAAACTGTTTGGGACTGTAGATATATGTAGATTACATTCTTGCCTACGCTTCCAATGCCGTGAATGAATATTTATCTCGCTTGGCTGAATTTTATATGAATCTATTGGTATTCAAGTTACTTGAGCACGTAATCTAGTTATAAATAAATACCATATCTCGTTAATTTATAACATGTTGTATATTCGAGTGCATCGGAGACCAGATTTCCGAATAAAATGCATACAATACATTTCAAATTTAGAACATGTATTAATTATGTTTTCCAAATTTACAACAAGACATTAATAATATAATTTAGAGCTTAGAGATTACAGTGGAATTCGTAACACAGTTGTTTGTACAAGTAAATGTTAATGTGCAGAAACCGAACGTATGTCTTGTATCACAAATAAATTCATTGCCACAAATGTCAATGCTGTGATTAACGTTAGGGCATTCAAATCAAAAGATGCCGAGTTTAAATCCCACTCAAGCTGAAAATATATGAACGACCAAACTCGGCTCGGTGAATCCAGATCCTTTACAGTAATTGGGATAAAATTCCTGTTGTGTAGAGTAGCATAAAATAAAATAAAAGAAACCTTTCGACATGACCTATATCAACCTAGCTTCCTAACGAATATAATTGGCAAAAATTTGGTCCAGATTTCGTGTCTGGATGGCGTATCGATTATTTTCTAGCTACAAGCTGATACAGAAACATGAGTAAAACTTGATAACTTTCCGTGAACAATCGCTTGCGCCAGCAGATGTCTCAACACATCGTTAAAAACAATTTACGATAGTTTTTTCTGTGAAAACTTATGTATTCTCCTACTTCTATGTTTTCTTTTCCCAATTTGTAATACAATTTACCCTTATTTTCTATATTCTATAAGAATAAGTAATAATTGAAGTTCAATGTACAGATAACCACAGCTCAGCAACGGTGAAGTTATCTGGTGCGTATTTAGTCTAGTGTTTGAGATATGTAGTAGTATTGAAATTTGTTACTAATTCCGAACTGCATTTACAAATTTCGCAAATGATATTAGGGCAGGCGTGTGGAAAATTTCTAATTAAGCAATTACTGAACACCTATACTGTAAAATATAACCAAAACTAAACAAATAAAAATAAATAAATAAATATATCATCACGCCTTTTACCCATTATTGGGTGTGGCACTCTGCCTAAGCAGATCTCGGTAAGTGATATATTTTGTCGCGTGAAATGCGGTTACCAGCCGTCAAATCACGGCCCTCAAAGATATTAGTGGAGAGGGAGCCACAGGGGTAGATTTAAATTGGTGAAAATTGTTTGTCGACTGTGGGGATCGAACCAGGGTTCTCAAGATCCACAGGCCGACTCGATACCACTGAGCCACCTACCCCATTAAACTAAACTATGACATAAAATAACAGTACCAGTTTCTAGATTACAAAATGAGGACTGTTTATAACTTAGTGATTTTGGTGCGGAAAAGTTTTAAAATTTTAGTTTGGTGACAGTACTTGAAACTCTGAACTCGTGTTTTTAAATGCACGTTCATTTACCTATTTGTTATCGAAGTTATATGTTATTTCAGCCGACAAACTACATTAAAATTTCGCCTGTGATGTCCTCTCCACCTTCTTTGGGAGCGCGATTTCATGGATATAACCGTACTTCACACGCATAATATTTTACTTATCAAGATCTACTACGTCAGAATGCCAAGGTCAATTATTAGTAAAAGGTGCGATATATACGAGTATATTGTAACGAACATAACGCACAAGTTTGTATTGGCCGGTCTGCGTCATCTCACGTGTTCGCAATCGAGAAATCTGTAGAAGGTTCCAGAAACAATGAGGAGAGATAAAAAGGCAGCGCGCTTGGAAAGCGAGACAGTCCGTTGAAAGCTACTATACAGTGCAGTTGAAAATAAATATCCCCCGGCTATTTTAAATAAATAATTATATAAAGTATTGTTTAACGTTATGATAAGTGTTAGTATGTAAGATTTTGTATGAGTTATTTTAGTAATAAACAGAGTGTAAACTTTTATTTTTATTATTACAATTATTAATATATGTTGTGATTAAGTTTTTTGATTTACATAAAAAGTGTTGTAACCCACACAAACGTTACAATATGTATTTGATTTTAAGTAAAATTAAATGAGTTTGATAGAAGATATTTTTTTACACAAGATGTAGGCGCGGTGGCCGAGCGTGTTAAGGCACATCTCTTAGTATACTGTGACGTCACCCGTACCAAGGTTCGTCGGTTCGAATCCGCCTGCCGACAATGTGTGATTTGTCGTAAAATATAAAAATACAGTTTCTTGTATTTATCACACTCGGGCGCTATAAGCTAGTCACTTATACGCCTTAAATAATCTGACTAAAGAAACCGGCAGTACGGCAGTGTAAAAACTGCGGCTCGGTGTGCCCGGCCCCTATGTTCCGACATTGGAATTATGGGACTCATTATTATTACAATTATTAATATATGTTGTGATTAAGTTTTTTGATTTACATAAAAAGTGTTGTAACCCACACAAACGTTACAATATGTATTTGATTTTAAGTAAAATTGAATGAGTTTGATAGAAGATATTTTTTTACACAAGATAAAAACAGTGACATTAATATATTTATTTAATTCAACATTTTTTTTAATTTTTTTAATAATTGTAGCTACCGATATGAGTAAAATATCGATTACATAGTAAAAAATTACATTTTCAAGCATGAACATAAATGTTCACTGCTGCATATCTGAATTTTATTTTGGGGCTGGTACCGCCCTGAGGCGGCTTCCTTGTCTGCTAGGTTTTAGCGCCAGCGCTGATTAATTCACTTACAACACAATTTTTCATACACATCAGAATTGAGGTTATATCTGCAAACATTCAGTGAATATTGAGTATAAAAATGTGTCATAATTTATCTCCCCAATGTTCTGTTGCTTTTAAACCACAATTCATAACAATTCTGGTACACATCTATAACATGTACCTCCTAAATTCCTAACAATGATTCTTTCTTATATCAACGACCATAAAATGTAAGCGGGCGATACGTGATACGCACGAGGAGCCAGGAGCAGGACTATCGACCCCAGCGCAGTTCCACATCCTTCATATATACGTATATATAGATATCCTTAAGGAGCGTAGCGGCGAATCCCGAGGGCTACCGCCGATACGATTGGATTTATGAGATCGAGGCGCTTGCCCGATTACGGTCAACACGATGCTGCGGTGGCGGTGGCGGCGGCGAAGAAGGAGGCGGACACGAATTGTAGAGGACGATAGCTCGTTTTAGGCACTCCTGTTTTAGACACTTAGAAAATGTCGAATCATTTAGAACAAAACTGTACGATATAGAAACGAAATACGTAGTTGTTTATTTATATTACACTACAGCAGGCTTATAGTTTCCAATGGAAACCGAACCATTCAAATACAATCGAAAATCTAAGTCAGCCAGATGTGAACGACGCATGATTTCTTATTTGAGAAGCAGTTCTTTTTTTCGAAATATGCAGGATATTAATAAACGATGAAAAATTATGAAGGTATATAGATTTTGATGTGCTGAACGGATTTTTTGGTCTACCTTAAGAAAACATTTTTAGAATCTTTTGTTTGATAGTTATTTCTAATATATTAATAATTTTAAATACTGCAATAGTCAATTTATTTATTATATATCAGACAAATGACTGTGGCACTAAAAATGTACACTTCAAAAAATATGACCATACTTTTGCAAATAAAAAAAATTTACTGAAAATCAGCATATTAAACTGTACCTATATATACATATCCTAGAAGTTTTATATCTTTTTAAACCTCTCTGTGTTACGTATATCTAGTAATACAATCTAAATGAATGCCATTATTTTTAACGAACGAATAACAAATAATGAAACAATTTTATTGATGGTACAAACTGGAATGCTTTAAATGGGAACTGACCATCTGGGCTAGTGGGCTCCGAGGCAGATAGTCACTGCGGGAGAGATGGAAAAATGTCAGAGTCTCGACAAGGATCCGTGCAAAAACTGATCGCATAAATAATCCATCCTATTCTCGTTTTCAAAAGAAACAATACCTTGGTCGATATAAACAGAACTTGCCAAATAATACATTATTAATGAAAAAATCCAAACTCAGTTTTTCGTTCGAAATTTGTCATCATAACAAGTTAATTATTTAAAAATAATTACTGAACTTTTGAAACAGTTTAAACGCATAAATCATCCGTGAAATGTCAGCCAACGTTCATTAACTAATTTTTAGGTTATTTTAGGCAGTTGGATTCAATTTAACTTGTTTAATATTCAATAATATATACGAACTTTTCCCAATTTTACGAAAATAAGAATATTACATTTGTAGAATAACAATGAACAATGATTAATTATACATTTTAAACAGCCAACATTTTATCCAACCAAATCATTTAAATGAATTTGTCTATTACATATACAAATAGTACAAATACAATTATCGTTTTTCTTTGCAACTGACCAAACAAAATGATGCAACTCAAATGCGTAAGCTTTTATTTATCATTGGATCAAAGATACAAGAAATTGAATTATCCCACAATTTTTATTTGGAGTGTATAAATAATAATTTAGTAAAATTAAATTGTAAAAAATAAAGTCAGTTAACTACTAATGTCAGGCTACCTAAAAAAATATTGTATCAATAAAGGACCATTATATAATTTAAGCAATTTAACTGACAGGTAAGATATTATTTTATCCGAGCATTGATAAACGATAAACTCTTTTCTGTTCCCATACTTTAATTTACTAATTATGTACTGTACTATAATTTTCTGTTGTGCAGAGTAGTAAATAAATAGACGACTTACAACATCAAATAAGTAATACATTCATGTACATGTCTGTATGTCCGCTCTGAAAGTTTCGAGACCGCGTATAAGCTAATGATGGCAATGTCGGCGTCGACGCCACCTGACATGTGACGCCGTGTTAATTGAGTTGCAGATTGCACACGTGACAGCGTCGTGGCATCAGTGACGGCAGAACCATGTCGCGTCATTGACAATGATGATAACATCGCGGAGGCACTTATGTACGCCTGGAATCACTCATACAAGTGCAGGAGTCAAATTTACGTGTTAATAAGTCACGTGGCGACAATAATAACAAGTATTTTGGGAGAGAAATATCGTGGGGAATACAATCAATGCTGGATATCGCCGTCATAAAGTTTTTTTTTTAATAATTTCTCACTCCTTTTACACACATATTAAACATAGATAAAAAGATAGTAATATAGACTAACAATAATATTGTTTAACTGAATATAATACAGATTGCACCTCAAATATTTAAATACTAAGAACTCTAAATTTGTTTAAGGAATACTAAACTGTTGGACTACGTAGGTACAATTTATTCCTTCAAATTTATCTTGGAATAATGATTAGGTACATAAAAATAAGGATTCATTATTTTTGGCGAGCAAATTTTAAAACTCAAACATTAAATATTCATAATTAAACCGTCTCATAAAACTAGAATCCACGCAATTTTATTCAATAACTACAGTAATAATTATTTTATTTATTACAGTTTGTGTCTTCAAATTTTCCTGAAATGGTAAAATTCTGCTTTTAATGCTAAATTTTCTATTACCAATTAACTGTTATTCAGTCCCTTGTAAAGTATACCGTAGAAGGTGAATTCATAAAAAGGATTGCATTTTAAGTTAACTAAATTATTTTTATTCCTGTTTTAAATTAGTAGCATAACAGCCATTGCCGTTTCTGGCGATTGTTAAGTCCAGTATTAAACATTTCCATGGGGCCTTTCTCTTTAAAATAATTAGTCGGTATAAGAGAGTTTTGAGTTTGGATTGGCCAATTTGATAATAATCAATTAGAAATTAATTTTGTAGCAGTATTGGTTTGCCGTGTCAGGACGTTTTAATAAATTAATTTAAATGATAATTGAATATATATCAAATAAATAAATAATAATATGTATATAGCAAAATATAAAGAACAATTTTTGGATAAATTTTAAATTAAATATCTGGAGAATTGTCAGAGATAAAGTAAAAATAACAAAATTTTACCCATCTAGCATCTATACTAAAAAGAAACGAATCAGTTACCTCTCTACTATAGATACACTATCAATATAATTAAAAAATCGGACGAGTAGGTATGAAACATTTGTTTTTCATGTTAGAACGTTATAATAATTTTGTTTATTTTTACAACTTTAATATTTCATTAATTATTTTTTTAAACTTGAAATTGGAAAAATAAATATATCATGACGACTTTTACCCATTGGTGGGTGTGACACTGTGCCGTAGTAAATCTTGTAAATAATATATTTATGCGCGTGAAGTGGGTTTACCAGCCGTCAAATCACTGCCCCTAAAGTTGTTAGTTGAGGGAAAGCCACAGGGTTAGTTTTAGTATTGAAAAGTATTTGTCGACTGTGGGAATCGAACCCGAGTTCTCAAATCCAGTCAGATTCGATACCACTGATCCATCTACCCCATTTTAGAAATTGATATTAGCGGTTAATCTATTTTATGAATCTGTAGAATGAAAATAAAGTTGAGGCAAATTTTAAAATGAATATTCCTTTCATCAGAATTTTGTAAAAGTAGAATTTTTATTATGTTAATTTGTATTTAAACCCCAAAGAAAAAATAAATTGCCAAAGTCAAGTAAGTAAAACACTAATTTTTAATGACTCAATGTATAATTCTTGGACGCATAACGAAGTACCAAACCCAAAGATACGAATGACGGTTCAGTAGCAACTAGCCACCCTCTTTGACCACACGCTTGCTTCTGAATTTTGCAAAAGACAACATTATCCCGCGGCGGGTCCATTTAATCTTACGCTGGTCGTTGAGTACATTAGTCGAGAGAGACAACCTGATTGTCGAGCCTATATACAAGACCGCGATGGCGACACTACAGGATCGCAGTGGGATAAAACCTGATCCACGTGTTAACAAGCGCACGCATCCTGTAATTAGTAATGTGGACACATCCCTCGGGACTCAGGGTCGGGAGACACTCCGCCATAATCATAGTCCTATGTAAATTAGCCCCACGCTAATTCCAACTAACATGATGGTTCTTCCAGGAGACATGGGGCCACTAGATAATTATAAGTTCCAGGGAATCAATTAATATCTACACTGGTGCTTCATATTTACTTCAATGACAGCGAATATTGCAAATATTTTTCAAGAAATTCAATTAATACTGAAAGCATATCAAACACTCTGTCATATTTTATAAACTATAAATACTTTATAATGAAAATTTAATACATACATTTGCACTAAACCAAAATATCGATGAAATGTTTTGATTCCATTGTCAAAATTAAATCATATGACGACAATGACATAAATCTGTAATGATTTGATTTATTTATGTAAATACTATTTAAAACAATTGCTTTATATTCATCACATTAAACATTGATATAAAAGCGTTATTTCCAAATACTTAAATATGTATGAATTTATGGTTATATAATAATTTTATATATTCAACAAAATATCGATAGACATATAGAAAATTTTGTATACTCTGCGTTAACAATCGGTTCATTATTATACTGAAAACAGTTTAATAGTATAGGCAGAGACTGTTTTTGGTAACAATCTATTTCTTAAAATTGACTACGTAACCACTCGTGTTATTTCAAAATGGTAACCTCAATTAATTAAAATGTTTTTTTTTATTGCAATTTAAAAGAACGTCAGATATATATTAAATTACAATAAGAAGGTGAATTTAAAACTTTATTACAATTTGTTCAGCTATAACCTAAGTATTTAAATAATCAAAATATCAACATCTTTCAGACTATAGAATAAATAAACATAAAAACAGTCAGGTCATCATTTAGAACTGATTGCAGAAAAAGTATCATCTTTTTACAAGCCGAAGTGTAATTACAGTCGTTTTTTAATTAAAGAGTTTGCAGTACGGTAGTTACATCACTTGGCAGTTTTCACCGGTCAGAGTTGAATAAGGCTCGCGAATTTATATAAACATCTTCTAGAAGGCAATAACGTCAAAAGTTTCTAAGTTATTTGAAAGATAAATACTTCAAATGAAAGATATACAAGACTAAATATTCAACTACATTTATTTGAAGCAATAAGAAAAATAGCTTAGTTCATTAATTTTAAACAGCGTTCATATAATTCATAAATACTAATTATAAAACGCTATACGTTATCCTCTAAAATAAAATTTGAATGAAATAGCAGTGTTCTAAATATCAGCTCTATGATTTGGTGATATTAGCTCGTATATTTACATATGCAGACATTTATCTTGCAACAAAAAGTTTCTTACAAATGGTTAAACTCCTGTAACACACATAAGAGCATTGAAGTAAAATCTGAAAATCCGGTAACACGCGTTCGTTTCTGTCCCATGGGATTCGTTCAGCTGGTGCTTGCAACCCTTGCAAGCCCCTGTGGGTTCTCGAGTGCACATTTGAGCGCTGCAGCGCCACTTGTCACGGGAACGACGTCGACGTCGACGGCGAGATTGCGGTGACCCCGATTTCTCGAAAAGCACTAATTGCGCAATCGATGTTAAATGTCCTGGACGCCGAACGCCCCCGTGAACGGAATGGTTTATTTACTGGTCTTTTCGCTGGAGTTTAATGGCACTTAAGACAGAGGAGGTTCACGTTCGGGCTAAACAAACAATTCAGAGAAAACCACGAATGCCAAGACGCATTGCACTGGACATGATCTCTACGATATTCACTAGTACGTTATGACCCAGCTACAATGTATTAAAATTATTTTGGCTTATTACAGAAGTTTATAATTATTTACATAAACTCATAACTTATTCAATGATGGCATAAAACAATAGAGCATCTCACTAATAAATGAAAAAATATTATTGGACTTAATTTTGTGTAACTTGTAGCATGAATTCGATATTACATTTTGCCATTACCTGAGAAATACATTATCTATCAGCAGGGTTCGAAGATATATATCAATCGATATATATCATGATATTTATTTTGATATATATCGTCATATTTTTGCAATGATATATATCCATTATATAAAAATATGAAATAGTTTTTGAGATATAGCCTCCGGAGAAGTGAAATTTTTCGAATTTTTCAGTTTTTCTACTTTTCCGAGGCTATATCTCAAAAACTAAATGTGATATGAAAACGCGCTCAACGGCATTAATTTTCTCGTGCTTCAGTTAACTTATAAACATAGTTTCAGCGATTTTTATTTTTTTTCAATATTCCGCCAAAAAAATCGCAAAAAGCGGTTTTTTAACATTTTCTCGAAAACCAGAAGTCATATGCATTTGAAGATTGCACCACTGGATTCAGTGGGTCAAAATACATATGTATGTAAATTTTCGTTTTAATAATCCTACGATTAACGATTTTTGGTAAAATTGAATTAAAATCTGAAAAAACCAAAGGGGTACCCCTTAGGAAATAATTAAAAATATTAAATTGCATAAAATTGTATGAAAATTTGCTTATAAGTCAATTCGGACACGGGGAATTCAACGCCGTTGAGCGCATTTCCATATCTTGTTTAGTTTTTGAGATATAACCTCCGGAAAAGTGAAATTTTTCGAATTTTTCAGTTTTTCTACTTTTCCGAGGCTATATCTCGAAAACTAAATGTGATATGAAAACGCGCTTAACGGCATTAATTTTCTCGTGTTTCAGTTAACTTATAAACATAGTTTCAGCGATTTTTATTTTTTTTTCAATTTTCCGCCAAAAAAATCGCAAAAAGCGGTTTTTTAACATTTTCTCGAAAACCAGATGTCATATGCATTTGAAGATTGCACCACTGGATTCAGTGGGTCAAAATACATATGTATGTAAATTTTCGTTTTAATAATCCTACGATTAACGATTTTTGGTAAAATTGAATTAAAATCTGAAAAAACCAAAGGGGAATTCAACGCCGTTGAGCGCATTTCCATATCTTGTTTAGTTTTTGAAATATAGCCTCCGGAAAAGTAAAATTTTTCGAATTTTTCAGTTTTTATAAATGTGTACAAAAACTAAAATTAAAAAATAAATATCCAAAAAGTGATATTTATCTGATATATATCCTATATTTCAGATATTTTGATATTTATTATAAATATCATGATATTTACGAACCCTGTCTATCAGTATGTTATTTATCCCAGCATACATAAAAGTGTGAACTCGTGATCATAGCTCAGTACCCACTTTTGTTACATTAGATTTTCCTTGAAAATTTTTAGGTATTTACTGAAAATATTTTGTTATGACTTTAATTTCAATCTATTGAAGAATTGCTACAAAGAGGATAATAATAACAAAACAAACTCAACAACCTCAACAAAAATTAAAAAAGATAAAATTTTTTTGTAGCATTTCTTTTATCTAGAAGATATATTAAAGTACAATTGAATGTGTAGCGCAAGATGTAAATCTTGTAGTAAAACAATGGAAAAACTGGTAAATAAAAAGTACGAGTAATCCCACTACGGAAAAGAATTCTAGTTTGTTATGCTCTGGATACGTTCAGGGGCGAACTGGCCTGAACTTTTTGTTAGATCTATAAATATTTCCAATTTGAGCTTCATTTAATTTATTAATGTTTAGTGCTGAATTAATAGTTATAACTTAATTTGCAGATCGTCTTAAGACTATAATAATCATAGTGATTATTAATATTTCATATTTTAATTTTTTTAAATAATATTATTGAAGTTAATTGCAAAAACTACATATGCCGATAAAATAGGAAATCAGATTCACACATTAGGAAAGTGTTTCAAATAAAAATGATAAATTCAGTGACAGTCTTTGTTAATTAAAATCAATTTTTAAATTTGTATGTGACAGTTAAACAGTATACATTTGTTTATATTTATTCCAGTTTTACGACAAATTATATAAATGATATCAATATTTGACAACTATTTAGATTAATTTTGGCATTAATATAATTTAAATGTAGAATTTCTATGGCTTTTGTTGAAACCTTCTTCTGTAAAGCAATGAAGAACGTAATGGTAGAGGAAAATACACTTCCAGTGTGAACTTTTTCGTTGCCACGTTCGTAAATATACGTTTTCCAAATCATGCATGTATAGTGCTATTCCAGTAAATATACATTTTCAATATACATTTAAATAATTATTTGTTTCTCATATATACATGATTTACAGCTTTCATAAATTAGCACATAGATAGTGCTCGATCTATATTTTGCAATTTTCGAGACAGACTATATAGTTTTCAGTATAAAAACTAGTAAGTAAACATAACAGAATTAAAACACTATTTTAGTAATATGATCTCTTTGAACATCGCTCCACCAACAAGTATCTTCTAATCCGGCACTGGTCTTAGGGCAAGGATTAAAAAAGCATGGAATGTAACACGTTCACGGTGGCGGCAAATTTACCGGGTGAGAAGTCGTGGATGCACACAGCACACGTAATCTCCCGGAGTCAGCTCCGGAGCCGGCATCGGTGCTCACGCCGGCCACTCGCCGCGACAAAGCGAGCGGAACAAACTAAAGAAGCCAATAACGCAGCGCCGCGACGCGGACGCCAGGGAATATTACCTCAGCCACTACCTTTCAAACCGCAAAGCGCACCTTATACGTTTAACACTCAAACTTACAGTTACTGGACTTCTTTCAAATAGACCCGAGTTCAACTTCCGGTGGTAACAACTTTAGTGATTATGTTGATGGCAACGCTGTTCCAGTATTAATAATACACATACGAGTATCTTAAGGTAAGGTGGTTATACAGTAAACCATCTAAGGTTTTGCATTTGTAAAGGGTGAGATATTTAGAAGGTTGGACCAAAATTTCATACAAATATACCTCACATACTATTTTACTCTTTACTTCTGTTGTCGAGTGTACATAGGAAGATCTTTGTACGAGAGTGTTGCGCAGATTGCACTGTAATGCATATCCTATTTACTTTCTTCTATCTTCCCTACCAAAAGTGCCAACTACAAAACAATTTGCAGACCTCTATAAACCATGCTATGACTAGTCATTGCTGTGGATCAATTATCGAATACAAATTGTTCGTATATATGTACTTCTGCGGTAGACTTTGAATAAACAGTTCTCCTTGAACGTCGCAAAATAATGAAAGAATAGTGGCAAGCGGCATATAAAAACAAAACGAAGTAAGTAGTGGAAGTTAAATCGAAAAGAAATCCTTTCTAGAGATGTTGCCACCGCCGTCGCCGACACCACAGCCTACTTAGTGAGTGAGTGCAAACAGCTTTATAAACCGTTAGCAGCAGCAGCAGCAGCGTTAACCTGTCCACTTTTCCTGTCACCAAGTAAGAGGATTTAAAATTTTCTCAGAAAAGTTATTCATTGCACCGTGTACATATTGTACATTTAGCTGCTAGCGATATTTCATTCGAGTTATGAGCAATCTGCCACGTCAGCTTTAACTAATTTTATTGCGTCAAATTGGCAACTTTTTTATCACGTAATTTATGATCATTATTTTCTTACAAATATATTTATTTTGCTTACTTATACGTCGTTAAATATTTATTCTATTGGTAACAGTAACTCGTTTACTACGTAGGTACCAGCAGTCAAACTAACACGAAACTAAAAATATATCGGATAACCGTTAATCGAAAGCCAGACTGTAATCAATGGTTTTTGTTCGAAATTGGAAATGAAAATCTATTAAAACCACATTCTATAATTTACTAATCAGTGACCTTTATAATTATACTCCTTATACTAATATCAAATTTATTTATAATTATTATTTTTTTTTATTTATAAAACAGAAAATTCTCAAAAATAATTGAAGTAAACAACTTTAGTTCCACTGGTTTGAGAGTTATTATTAATAAATTAATAATAAAATCATTACTGTAAATACTACAATAGTCATATATTTGATGTTATATAATGAAGAAATCGACTATAGTAATGTAAGCAATTATAATTTATTTAGAAATAACTGTCAAACCAGTGGTACTAAAATTATTGACTTCACTTAATTTTGCGATTATTAATATATATGTATATATATATATATATATATATATATATATATCCCTATATCATTTTGGCATCCTTCAATTGATCATTTTGTATCATTTCGGCATCCACTTGTAATTTGGCGTCCGGTATACGGACGTCACTTTACTTAGCAGTTTAAATCAACTTTTCATGCATGCCGTGACATCTACTGTCCATATACAAAAATTCGAAATGTCGCCAAAATGATGAAAAATTGAAAAAGAAATGTATATTTTAGTTCAGTCAGTTACCGTTCAGCGCGCTAGTCGAGTTAAGCGTATATTTCAACTATATACTTTCCGTACATATACGAGTGGATTTGGAATCCGAAAAACTGGCAACGTTGTCTCCTAATTTTTCACATTGTAGTTCGCAGTTTCGTATTTAGTTTTATGTTGTCGATATGATCAAAAGTGAAAGCAATGATTAAAAACAGCAGAAGTTCAAAAATGTTGGCTATTGTTGGTAATTTTTATTTACGTACAGGAAATAAAATTTTATTTATTCGGAGTATTTAACAATTTGTTCTGTATCACGAAACATGATTTGGTTATCACAGCGACTGTATTGAATTATATAATTGGTTATTATGAATACGATAACAAATAGTATTATGTATTTATTTATTATATTTATTTTTCTACGATTGCTATGAAAAGTTGACAATTACGCTCTCATTTGTCATCGTAAAGTTCACGTTTTCTGTGGAACAATCGAAAAATATCTTTTTTGCGCGTCTCCAATCGCAACGCGCGAAAAAGACGTTAAATGCGCGCGTTTCTAATGGCAACGTGCAAAAAAGATAATAAATACGCGCTTATTTCAAATGTTACCAGGGATAGAAACAAAACAGAAACTTGTTTATTGTCAGTTAACAGAATGAATTTATTTTTAATACGTATACGTTTTTAAATCATTTTAAGATGTAATTGTAGAAAACATGTGTGTATCACGAGCGTAAAGTGTCTTTGTTCCTTTTACACTATTTTACACAATTACCGTGCTCGAGTAACAAAGAATCACATTACGCTCTTAATACACAAATAACTATTTTTTTTTATTTTCTTCAAATAAATAATAATAGAGCACTTGCATCTTGGTTATATGTCAAGAGCGGGAACATGTTACCGGTCTACCACCAAAATATTAACATGGCTTTTGATATCCAATTTTCTTAAAAATTAAATCAAGTTTCTTCAAAGCAATTTTAATAAAATATGGAACGAATATAATTAAAAAAGGAAACGTTAATATACGTTTTGACAGTGTGAAATAATAAGAAATATGGACAAAATTTAATTTTTAATATCTACTAAATAAATCTTGATCAATATCATTGCAATATATATTTAGTATTTAATAACTGTATACAATACTACATATCATCATATCATCATTTCGTTATAGTATATTACACATTAAATTTTGAGTAATATTTTGATAAAACAAATATTATTTTATTAAAATTTTAAATGATAGAAATTTAAAAAAATATGTTCAAATTAAAGTAATTTGGGGCACTGAGGCTCTGAATACTATCGGATAAAAATACATTTCTATCATTTTGTATAAGTAGAGCGCCATATTGTTTTGTTTTATTCAAATTAGACTATACGCTTTTATTTTGAGGATTTAATAGCGATTTTTTTTACTTCCCCAACCTATATAATAAGGTCAGTATTATGATCGTGATTTTTATCGATCTCGAGATTTTGATGAATCTTTACGTTTTAGAACCTACTGAACCTAAAAAATATAGTCGTAGAAAAAGTCGGTCCGTCGGTCTGTTAGTCTGTCGCCGTTATCTTGGAAGCACGATAACCTAAGAACGCGTTAAAGTTTTGGATTGAAATTGTATATTTACGATTTAGAGCCAAAAACCTAAGTAAAGTTTAATAATGAACAGTATACAAGAAATGGTACTACAACTTTACTGATGGGTCTTTTTACGGTTTTGTGTATATTTCGTGAACGGTTGTGTGTATTACAAAATGTGTAATGATAAAAATTAATTCTAATCAAATTTGTAACAACTTTTATTTTAAATATTATTTGATACCAGTGACATCACAAATTTATTGATTGATTTTATAAACAATTTTCAACTAGTTTTTAATACAAATTATTGAAAAGATATCGATTTTGGTATAAAATTATTCAAAATGTCTAATAATTTTACAAAAAATTTATCTATCAAGTAAATCATCCATAAAAATGCGTGAAGGATTTGATTTATAAGGTGAGTTATGTTGAAGAAGTACTGTGGGGGCCAAAGCAGATTTTTTTCTATTTAAGACATTTAAAGAAAAGTACTTATGTCTGAAAATTTCGTGCTTCGGTTCTAATAAAACAAAACATTATTGTAATGAGATACTATTTTTATATGGTTGACAACAGAAAAATAATCGCTATTAAAAATATACATAAGATCACATCATTTACGCATTTCTGAGTGTGGCATTCTTTTTATAAGTAGATTTTAGCAGATATGGTATTTTCGCTTACTACTTTCGTCCACTCACTAATTTTATGAGTAATGTTTTCTTTTCAAAAATTCAGTGGCAGGATTGAACAAAACTCTATACAGTACTCATGAGAAACTAATTCACCCACTTGTGTGTCTTCCACAGTCGGCTTCGCCTCGTGAGTAAATGAAATTCATGCGTGGGAAAAACTTTTAGTTTCTACACTCGTACTGTAATATACTATTCTTTCAAAATATTTTTTTTATCAAAACATATGATTTTTTTAAATTCATCTTTTATCTTCATTGGCTTAGTAAACATTAAACTGATGTGGTAAATATAAACACATTCATTTCAAATATATGACTTTATCAGAAACATCCAAAAATTATTTGTTTTTCAGAATAAACAAGTGTAATTTGGTGGTGTAGTGGGTATACAGTCGGCTTGCGGTTCTTGAGGACCCGAGTTCGATTCCCGCAACCGACAAACTGGTTTTCACCAATTTAATATCAACTCCTGTGGCTCCCCCTCCACTAACAACTTTGGGGGCCGTGATTTGACTGCTGGTAACCGCATTTCACGCGTAAAAATATATCACTTACCGAGATCTGCTACGGCAGAGTGCCACACCCAGTAATGAGTAAAAAGCGTATTGATATATTTATATTTTTATAATTGTCCCAGATAGAAAAATAAAAGTTGTGGCAAATTTAATTGCATAATATTTGGGATTATAACAAAATTTTCATAAATTTATTAATTATTAATATATTTAAAGAAAAGTTTTTTTTTATCCTTACGTAAACTACCACTTCCGCTTTGTAGATTAACACTAATATATATTCAGCACATCCTTAGACGTATAAATGTAAATTACAAAATATGAATAAAGATATTGGCTGATAACACAAGTTCTGTTTTTGCCTGTTTTAAGAGCAATGTATTTGGGTGTTTTAGCTATCTCTAACAGTTAAAACCGTGCTCTTAGAACACCCAAAAATATAATATAATAATCGTATTGTACAAGCTCTAAAACTTTCTCTTTTATTGAATACTTTTTATCGAATTTTTAGCATTACCTCCCTTAATTATATCTTATGGGAAGTTATTATGAAATATTTTTCTCTGTGGTTTATAAAAATTAATTTTATGATATTTTATTACTTGATATTACACTCGATATACTAAGTAAATGAAGCAACTGATTTTCTATCTTACCACTTTAAATAATGGCAACACGGCCGGATGTCGTTTTAACGGAGTTATAAAATTAGTATATTGAAACAGACGTCAGATTCATCGGAAATAGACTGAAATATATACATTGGATGCAATTTTACGCGTAAAGTAAAAGGATTTCAAAATGACCTTTAGCTGAAAGCAAAATGTATATTTAAAAAACTTCTTTTTTAAAAATTTGAAACGTGAGCACATATGAACACGTAAAACAAAATAATATACTTTTTACGAAACATCAATATCTCAAGTATTAAAGGGAGACGTCAAAACCTACAAACTATAGATGGACGCCAAAATGATTAACGGATGTATATATATATATATATATATATATATATATATATATATATATATTTTATATACAATTTTTTTCGATCCGCGAAAGATGGCTACAATCGCAAAAAACAGTTTTTTCCTATTACTGAGGATTTTCAAGGTCAGATTTGAAAAATAAATTAAAGGCGTGTTAACCTTTTGAAAATTGTAAATTTAGGGTTAATCATATTGATGCCCCCCCCCCCCCTCTACCATTAAACGGAGGTGAAAAAAATAATCAATTTCGGATTTACCAAAATAATGTAGATAATTAATCAATTTATGGAATAATGTAAATTTTATTTAAAAATTTTTTGGATAAAAGCTTGATTTTGTACATCACTGAATCCGAATCTGCAATAAAAACTGGGGGTTCCCATTTAAAATTTCGAAGTGACCCCTCCACCCCCCAGGGGGTGAGAGGGGAACTCTCATTTGGTGTTATTCAATAGAACTTTTAAAAATATTTTGGACGTATTTTTTTGTTTCTCAATCCGTTTTGTTGTTCGCGAGATATTCGGGGGGTACGGGTGGTCTGAAACACCCTGTATATATATTTTTTTTTTGGGGTAAAAACAACATATCTTGACAAGAAAAAAATATTAGTGTCTTGTCTTGCTGCAAATTACTATATCTTTGACAGATAAACTTCTTTAAAGCTTTTACTAGCAGCAAAGTTTCTCTTTCATCTTGCGAATGCCACACAACTTCATGTACGTTACTTCCTAAAGATACCATCTGTCTCTGTGACCATGCATCAAAGCAATAGGTGCGTACATACGCACTGTTATCAATGCACGCATCGTATTGTCCATCTTGTACGATAAGCTAGCGCTGTATTTGTGTCAGGGGACAGTTTGCACATCCAGCTAGTGGTGTCCTGGTGTTCTAGAGAAGCTTCTTTGCTCCTCAGGGAGATTAAGGTGTGAAAATTGTGTCGCCATTAGGCGCTGCCTGAGCGCGCATCTGGGAAAAACTCGTGAATTGTAGCGTGGAGACATGCAATATGCAATAGGTCAATTTAGTGGAGAAACTTGTCTTGCGATGTTGCTTGGGACTGCCGAGCCCGGATGCGCGTTTACTATGTACTTACAGTCCCTAATAAAAGTAGTAGCCATCTGTAGGAATAAGAACAACGCTTCAAGATAGATGCTTGTTTTCATGTAATTAATTAAAATGTATTTGATCAAAATTATTAGAGCAATTTTAAATTACTTAGTCCTTTCGATAAAAAAATAGTCAGTGATTGTACTTGACCTTGATCAAGACCATAATAAATTCGAACAACGCCGGGATTTGAATCCAGGCCCATTTGAAATCCGGTCAAATAGATATGTATATCGCTGCGCCCATTGATAAATATTCACTTAAAAATATATTTATAATAAAAATGAATATGAAGATAGTCTGGTATATAACAGGAATTTAAATAAAACAAACATAGCAGTAATAATTAATTTTTAAAACGATTTAACATATATTTTAAATAGTCTTTATATGGTAGGTGTCGCAATGGTATCGAATCGATAATACAGGTTCGGTTCCCACAGCCTATAAACAACTTATCATTTACCGATATCTGCTATGGCAGAGTGCCACACCCAATATATTTATTTATTTTAATTTTATTATTATTAGGTATTATTTTATTTTTGAGTTTTTCAGCAACAAGATTAATTCGATTTCGGTACATTAAATTATATTACAAGTAGTGTACAAAATATATTTCATTCCATTAACAAACATGAGTTTGTAAACTTTTTGAAAATGTAATAAATTTGTAATTTGCCCTTTTCCCTTTTCAAATGTTGTGTTTTATATATATGAGTGTAAAAAGTATCTTGCATGAAATAATTTAAGATAAATCATAAAGAAACGTGAATTTAAATCAGATAATGGTATATATGCAAGTGTCACACACATGATACATGCACATATATGTGAATATGTTGCGTTGTGTGTATCACGCTATAGGTTTTGCAACTTTGCTATCTGGTCACAAATGTTCTGGCATCACTTTGTTCCTGTTCACTGAAACTTCGCTAGTTCACGTCAACACACCGTATCACTTTTGTTTCACTGTTGTTGTTTTACTCTCTTTCAACAACAATGAAATTGTTATGAATTTGCTACTAAAATTTTGAATATGAAATTTTAATAAATAACTTTTAGTTTGTCTGTAAAATGCAACATAGTGGAAATGAATTTTATAATATTCGATATAAACGCTATGATAAATACCTCTGTTCGCTTATTATACCTAAATTACAAGACTCATATTGACATAATCCACTTTTCTGAATCAGTTATACTTTGTTATTTGAACTGATTATAAACTAGTCATATTATTTTCTATTTTGTCACGTTGCCATGGTTAATAAAATATAATCCGTGTTATGTGACGTTTTAAAACTAGAGTAATTTTATTTTATAGATGCAACTGTAACGTATTTTGTTGTGAAATTGTAGCAATATAACATAAACTGTAGGAACATAACAGGATTAAGTTTGCACAAAAATCTTGCAAATGCAATTCTTCAAACAGTCGGCTATGGAATAAATCAGAGAACGCTGTTCGACTATGCAGGGCACACGCACGCCAAAAACAAAAAGAATCACACAAACACATCGCGCGTTTGTTTTATTCAAGTCCGCACTTCGTTGTGGTGGTTGGCTATGTTCGACACATCAGTTTTTCTTTCTTTTTATCAATATTTTATCATATTTCCACGCGGAACACAGCAACGGCGCCGCGCGTCGCTATGATGAATTAATTATTAAACGACAGCGTGTCATCGCGCTGAATGCAAATTGAATACCGATGGGTATCGCCATCGCATCGTCCCATGATTTATTCAAATTGAAAATTCTGCACGGTCCGAACAGTAATTGATTTACACGAAATGTATTCTTAAATAGATCACTTCTTTTGATGACTATCTGTATCAAACTCTTTTGAGTTACCTTACATTATCAATGGTCAGGATCGTGACATTTTAATAAATTAAAAATGAATTTTTGTGTTTTACTACAAACATAGAAACATAAATTGATGCACTATAATTGAAATATAATCATATCTATAACTTACTTCAATTTAAAATTCGATACTTTCATATTTCTCATCGAGAATATGGATGTAAACCAAGACAAATACAACTGAAACCCTGGAAAGCCAGTCCTCAGTAACGATTAAATTGTTTATGTGTTTATTTCCTTCAATATAATGTCTCTATATTAAAACTGAAATATTACGAACTATTTTTACATTACAATGTATTAATATTAAAGTTAAATACAGAAAATGAAGCAGCGAATAGAATTAATTCGTATCTTCGCCTTTGCTCCCAATTCATCATTACCTACTACTCAAACAACATCTTACTGAGATCTGCTGCAGCCGACTGCCACATCCAATAATGGATAAAACACGTGCTGATACATTTATTTATATTACAAATAATAATACTTAATTTTTTATATTCATATTTGTACATACTTACATAAGTTTGTTATTAATTAATTATTTTTCTTATTTTGAAATATTTATATTGTATATCCTGTGTTATGTTTGTCTTTTATTTATATCACATTATTATAATATTTATTTTACCGATCATAATCATGTTCAAGCTAAAAATATATGAATTATTATACTGCGACTCGATGAGTACTAAAAATAAATCTAAGTAAATTGGCTACTTTTACATTTAAAACTTTATATCTTGAAACTTGATTTAAAAGCAAATAAATTATACATATAGCTTTTATAAATGGCGCAATCGTTTATTGCACTATCCGCTATCTTTATCGCCGTCGTGTTTATACTTTTAATCTCACCGATTTATTCCTCTGTTTGCATGGTAATACTCGTTCAATGCTTTCATAATTTCACGATTAATAAAGTTAAATAAACAAAATAATCCAGTCTACGTGCTGGGATAATCTTCTTTATTAACAAAAAAATATAAATGAAAGGTTTTGATAAAAAAAAACTATCCGTAAATAGCACTGCGTAAATAAATGATAAATTGAGTTCCAATTATTCAGAAACGGAGTTTTTTCAACCGATTGTGAACATGGAAAATGATGAATGACCGATAACTAACAGATCGTTTTCATGGTCGGTATTTATAAATTGTTTAAAAAAATATAGGTGGTGGTTAGGGCATGCGAGGTGGTTATTGGGGTTACTACCTCACCACCTTACCAGGGCCGGACCTACACAAGCATACACTAAAAACGGACCACTGTCATGTCTTTAAATATTTTGCTGCCAAAATACTCATTTATTTTCTTGTTTTATAATAAAATTTATAGCTGCAAAATTTAGATACTACAATTTATATTTCAAATTCAGTTGCTCTATTTAAGTAAAATCATTATGGGTTGATGATCTGTACTTAAAAAAGCAGATAGCATTTGTATCATTATAAGTAAAAATTTCAGGAAATACTTATAACACGAATTTATACACTTTTTTTTTCAATCAAGTTTTAACTAATTAACATATACTAATTTTTCTAATGATATTTCATTAACATTAAATATAGTTATTTTTCATTACAGAGAAACAACGAAAGCAAGAAACTTGTTTCCTGTATTAATTGCCTTATGGATCAGATTTCATGGCACACAATTGCTGAAAATTGTGGTCCGTTAAAATGGTCCCGTCTTTATTGTAAATCCGGTCCTGCAACTCACCACATCCCCGTGCTGTGCACAATATAATTGTGAAAGGATTTCATTCTGCCGAATTGCTTTCAGTAACACTGAAATTGATTATTGGGACAGGGGGACGCGGGACGAAGAGGACAGACAGAAGCGCATTGTTGGCCCAAATGATTAATATCTTGTATGACACTTTAATCAATCCAGTGAAAAATTTAACCGCTTAAAAAATATGCTCCGGGAAACCAACCGGGCAAGTAACTTGCAAGCCGGAAAATTTTCTGTTTGAAATAATTTGATAATGGATTTCACGTGCCTTATTTTCGAGCACATTTTTTACTGTTATTAATGTGTGAAAATTGCAATTAATTCAGATGTGTTCATTTCGCCAGAGAATTAATTACAATGTCGTCATTTATCTAACACGTTTTTTGTTTCTACTTCATTATTTATCTTTGTATTGTTATAAATTACTTACTTATCTTCTTATATAAAACGCTAACAAAAATATCACTACTATCTTTCGGCTCAGTGAATCTAAACGTTATTTATGATTTTCTTTTAATTACAGACAGCAGTGACTAAATAAGCAGTACGCTCGTCTCACAGGAACAGGGAAAACTTGCAAATATTTTTCTTTTATATCCTTTTTATTTTAAAGAGTTTAAAATTAGACACAGTAAAAATTTTAATATGTTTATGGTTAAAATAGTGACTATTATTACTTGGTTAACATCGTGTAACTAACTTTTTTTGAAAATCTAATTAACTACTTACAATAAGTGCTTCTTGAATCAAACTACTGCTACAAAAAAGTAAGTGATTGTAATAGATATCTTTATTGTGTCTGTAATATCGCATTAATACTAATTTTATCATTCTTAAAATGAATTAAAATTTATAAATTTCGTGTTCCTTAGTTGAATTAGGTTCTAATAATAATTTATGCATCAAGGGCGTTAAACAGATGATAATGCACAGAGGGCGACGGTATCTAGCCTGAGGGTTTCTGTCTGTCCGTGGTGCATAAAAATTTCATTTTTTCTTATAATATGTATGACTAGTTTTAATTCGATATTTCAGTGAGAGCGAAGAAGATAATATTGATATTTTTTGTTTTAATTGTTTGGCACTATTAAAAAAAGGAAAAAAAAGGTCCTAATCATTTCAATATATAGGATGTTCAAAAAAGGATAAAAAACTTTGAGGGTATATATAAGTTGGTCCGTGGAATGGCGCGCAGGGCAGGCGACAGACCGTGACAGGCGAACAGGTAACAGACCGCGTTCCGGAATAGATACAGAAGTGAGACGACGAATTTTAGTTTTAAGTTATTTTATTATTGTTCTAAATTAAATGTAATTTATTATTTGTATTACATTGTTTATTTAAATAATATATTTTTATTATGCGTTAAATTTTTTCGGGTGTAAGGTTAACAGGGATGAACAATGAATAAAAGAAATATAAATTAGTGAAGTTGTTTTTGCAACCAAGTGGAGTGTTGTGAGTGAAGTGCGATCAAAAAAAATTCAGCAAATAAACAAATGGGTAAACCTCCATCTGAAATTAATTAGAATAAACATGGTAAATTAAAGTGTTCAAAATGACTTAATAAATATCAGAATTAATTAATGCATGGCGGTAATTATACCACGTATTCTAACTTCCTTGATTATATTTTCTGAAAATAAGAAATTGAACTTAAAACGAAAAATTATATGTAAAATATTCAACATACGAAACTTAAATGTAAATATCGCTGCCGCGAGCGAGTGACGCGCAGTGATCTGGACTCAGGACGCGGTCTACCGATAAGAATGTGATGATTGCGGGTAAAATACTACACTGCTAAAATAAATAACGAGAAGAGTAAACTGTTATTAAGATATGATTTTCGGTACATTGTTAAGAGACAAGACGAATGAAGAAGTTGAAAACGAAAAAATAAGTTGAAGACGACGAAAAAAGTTGAAGACGAAGAAAGAAATCGAAGACGAAAATGACAAATCTATGAGACCTTCGAGAGATTGTAATAAACGTAGATACAGCACCATCCCAACTTACCAAGCAGTTCTAGAAGCTCTTGCGAGAAGGAATAGGTCATGCCGTAAAACAGTACGTCGGTTTAGCGGATTACTGATGAAAGAGATGACTCAGATGAATATAGAAACAAAGTAGAATATATTAAGAATAAATTTACGATTATAGATCTGCAAGCAATTGCAAATATTCTATTTGTCAATGCCGAAGGAACCAAAGAAGAAGTAACGTAACACATTTTTCTTGTCCTAATGAATCTTGCTTCATTAAAAGAAGTCGACGAGAAAGAAGACGAAGAAAACTACGACGACGACGACGAAATCAAGAAGATGACAAAGAAGAAAAAAATACTGAAAATGAATATAACAATTGTCACACATCCTATATAAGTATGTGAAAGGTAGAAAATATGCTTTCACAAATTGATTTGCCGCTGTGCGAAGAAGCGACGTCTACTTTTCCAATTACAAAGTTTAAAGCGTAAATTCTCCCGAGCCGAGACTCACAAGCCTGCAAAGGGCAAGCGCAAGGCCTGTGGCATGTAATTGCGGTGATATGCACTTGCATGCCTGCAGGGAGGCACTACACAAACTTATTTTTAATCTTTGAAATTCCATCTCGACTCAACAATGACACGTGCGCAAAGAAAACTTCACTATTATTCCCAGCTGAATCTATATTCTTCCAAAGTATACCAAGGAAGCACTTCGTATACTAGATATTATTTTCTCCAAGTCTGTCTGCATATGTGTAAACTGTCATATTTTAAAGAAAATGAGAACAACGTGATGTTGGTGCATTCTTCACCTGTGAATTTGATGGACGAAATTAAATCAAAAAACTTTTAAGTCTGACCTCTGAAAATGTTTGGTTTCATTGAAAAATAAAACATACCAGAAAATAAAGTTTATTAAAGAATAGTTATTTGCAATACTGCAATTAAAGCAATACTTTTTTTACGAATTTGAAGTTTGGTGTACGAAGGTGCAGCCGAAGTGTATCAATAAAACCAGTGAAAAAAAAGGATACTTTCATTGCTAGTTGTGCATATATTTTTTTATATATTCATATCAGATTGATATTGATTCTCAGTCGGCCTATGGATTTGAGAACCCAGGTTCGATTCCTGCAGCCGACAAACAGTTTTTAACACATTAAAATTACCACTGTGTACTCTCCTCCACTAATATGTTTGAAGGCCGTGATTTGACGTCTGGTAACCGCACTTCACGCGAAGAAATATGTCACTTACCGAGATCTGCTACAGCAGAGTGACACGCCCAATAATGGGTAAAAGGCGTGATGATATATTTATTTTATTAGATTGATTATACGGAGATAAAATATAAAAATTATTTTGAGAGATATCAAAATTCCAGTAGCATGTTATTAAATTTTTATCATTTTCAAAGAGACTTAATAAAAATAGTAAAATTAAACCAGTGAAAATTTAGTAGGTATTTACTCTTTTTCTATTTTTAAAATAGCTGAAAAACTGAATCAATTTCTACTCGATTTATCGTTAAAAAAGATGGCATTCATGATCACTATGCAAAAAAGTGATTACAGATTTTAATACAAAAATAGTTTTATACAGCCCGAATCTCAAAAACATTTTAGCTAATTCTGAATTTTGTATTATTTAGTCATATTTCAAGCCCGATTTAAAATAGTCACCCTAATCACTTTTCGGAAACCAAATGGTAATAAGATTATATTATAGCTTATTCAAACTTTTTTAGAATATAGTTTACTTTATGTAATATAAATAAATATATCATCACGCCTTTTAGTGATATATTTATGTGCATGAATTGCAGTTACTAGTCGTCAAATAATGGCTTCCAAATATTTTAATAATAGTTTGTAATTATTATCAGTGAAAGAAGACGCCGACGCCCAAATGTGTAGAAAGGAGCTCGGCGTCGACTCAACTCCGATTGCGAAATAAGTGGGTCAGTTTGCCTTGTGTCGAGCGCTGCTTGCAATTTACCCGCGTTCTAATGAAGCAGGTATCGAATTTCGATGTGCGAGCGCAGCACTAGGCCACTACGCCTGCTGTCTGCTGTCTGATGCTTGCACGTGTATATACAATGTACAATATACCGAGTTACCTACTCTATATCTAGTACTCGTTACATCATTTATTCCTTGTCTTAAGTGTTATCGTAACTTTCAATCAGATTTTTCAGAATATTACTAATGACTATGACACACTGGTCGAAGAGCGTCGAAGAGCATCGATGAGCTCTTCGATGAAACAACAGAACGCACCCGTCATCGACGAAAATTAGAGGCTCCTCTATTTCCATCGAAGAGCTCATCGATGAAACGAACGTATCTCATTTCACTCGGATCTTTTGTGTCTCATTTCACGTTAGCATATTTTTGAAATTTAGTTTTTGTTTCTCAACTTTAGAAGCTTTTATTTTTCGTCAATGACGGGTGCGTTCTGTTGTTTCATCGAAGAGCTCATCGATGCTCTTCGACCAGTGAGCCAAAGGCAAAGAGAAGAAATTTTGATTCAGATATTGTTTCAGCGGCCGAATAGTATTTAGCAATCACTGGTCAATCAGTAGTTTATGTGGAAAATGTAATCATGTGCACAATTAATTCTGATTTAATCGTGTTACAGTTTTTCTTTATTTTTTTTTATAAATGTATAAAGTTTCTTAAATGCGCATGAATATTGTATGGCAAATGTTGTAAAAATTTGAAATCATGGAATAATACTGTACATGTTTACTGAATTTTAATGAGCATAGTTTTTGTAGTTCCCTGTTAGTTAGTAGAACTTGACTAGAAAATAACAAGATTATTTTACTTTACATGCAGTAAGAAAATAGGACAACGGAATTAGTTTACATGTGCATACCTTGGCAGCGGCATATTGGACAAAATGTCTCAATGTTCATAACATCGTAAACTGTTACTCGTCGTGAACAAAACAGAATTTTATTACGAAATAAAATTTATTACATCTGTTGCAAAGTAAGAAAACATCATAAGACGAACGTATATCTTGTTCCGAAGTTTTTATACGCTCTACTAACTTTCAAAGTATTAGCTACCGTTAAGTAAATAAGTTTTCTAGTTTTCAATTTTAATTTTAAACAAGTTAGTTTTACATTTCCATGACTTCAATGAATGCAATAGATTTCTACTTCAACTCATTTTGCTGTTTAAATGATATTATCGCCAATTAATTATAATTAGGTATAAAATCTGTTAATAATTACAAATTTACCCTCTTCTAGTAGAGCTACAAATGTTTGGCGGACATTAATTGCATAATTAATCTAATAAATTAGTGTGGTATTTAATCACCATGAATTTTTTGTTTATTCATTACAATATTGTTTGTTACATTAATTTAGTTATGAACTGTACTAGATAGGTGATAATAGTAGTAGAGAAAGAGAAGCAGTGTGAGTCAAGCAGTCGTAGAGTGTAGATCTATTCACCATGTAATCAAAAGAATTGTAATCATTTTACAAATAAAAAATAAAGATTTAAAAGTGAAACATCCACTACAGTGGTTTCATTGAGAAAAAACCAATATTCTGAAGATAATCTTTATATTAGTTTCTGATTGTTAATACCGTCCTTTATATGATATGTGGGATTGACAAGAATGTTGTTAGAAGAATGTGTATATGGGTTGATCATGGAAAACATATATTGAATAAAAGATTGCTGAGATATATTTTTGTGAAAGTATATTGAGTATGCAACGAATAAATAGATGATGTGATTGAAGGTTTGTCGTGTGAACAAAAGATAAAACGAGCTTGTATGAAAAGAATTAAAATTGTGAATGAAGCAAAAGTGATGTGCTAAGATATAAATTTTGGGTGAAGGTGAATTGCAGGCTGAATCTATTGAATAAATGTTCAGTTAATGTTTTAAGAATTCGTGCCACCCTATTTGATAAAACTTCATATAACTAATTTAAATAAAACAGAAATATAGCAAATTTTAAATCCTGGAAAAGCTCTGTTTCACGGAAATTAAGTAGCAGGAAGTATACAAAAATATTTTTCTGTATAACTTTCCCGGTTTAAAATCGACCGGAAACTTCTATTTCGAGTATCAGCTCCAAGCAATTAACTACAGGTTCGTTATTTCTGTCCCAATATCCTTTTCAAAGAATGTAATTCCTACTGGAATTGAATAAAAACGTAATTGATGTATTGAATTACAGTTGGAGTATGCGTAACTGCATGCACATTCGTATATCCAGCGTAGTGCACGAGGTTGTTACGATGTAGCATCAGCATCAGGGCCTCCAGACCGTCCAATTACAATAACTCACACGTGCACAAGTGCGCCACTACCACGTATGTGCTTACATGAACTGCACACTGCACACGGCATACTGCAGCAATGCAATGCAACAAGAGTGCACTTCGAACACTGCATATGCCGAGTTGTCAAAAAGATGTGGACAAATCATTGAAAAATAGTATAAACGGTAAATTAAAAATTATTAGATTATTGTTGTTAGAAGCGTTGTTGTGCTTCGGTTGAATTGAGTGGTTAATCTAGGAATAAATGGATTGATATGATTAAAGATTTGTCGAATTAATAAAAAATTTCTAGTGAGAGAAATAAAAGAACTTATATGAAAAGAATTATAAATAACCACAAACTTATGATCACGCAAAAACTCACATCCATACATTTTTTTCCTAAGTTGTTTAAGCAAACTCTTTCATACATTCAACAAGCTTAAAACATCAACTCACATACACCCACTGTTTTAATAATATTCTTGTCAATTTCACGATTATCATATATCACAAAATTATAGTTCTCGTGATGATTAACGAGGTTTGTCAAATTTCATCATCATTCGCTTAACCAAGCGTAGATAAAACAAAAACTTTTATTTCGCAAATTAACAATATGTATAATATTCTGTTATTTGTGGAAAATATCATGAATACAAACTGAATTATAAAGAGAAATATTGGGATACTGTCCGAATTTGAACCTGGAAACTATAAATTCTGGTTGTATACTTTAAATTAAGCTACAATCGCAACGTAATTCAAGCCTGATATTATTCCAATGTTTCTCTCTATTTTATTATGTGACAAAGGCAGCTTAGATCGCTCGATCCCATGACAGAGTTTTAGATCCCAAGTATAATTCCTGATGGTATCCCAGTTTTTCTCTTTAAATTCAATATGTTTTCATTTTTTGTTTAGTATTTACTTAAAATACAGCAAACTTCCATGTAAATCTTTAAATTATTTAAAGTTATAATACTTCAAAATATTTATTTTGAGTCGTGTGGTGGATATCACTGATTTAAACTTGTACTATCAGTGACAGGGTTCGTAAATATCATGATATTTATAATAAATATCAAAATATCTGATATATAGGATATATATCAGATAAATATCACTTTTTGGATATTTATTTTTTAATTTTAGTTTTTGTACACATTTATTATCACAATAGGAAATACAAAATAAATTATTACTCTTAAATACAAAATTAACATAGGTAATGAAAAAAAGTAAATATACATTGAATGGATACACAAATATTATATAGTACTAAGAATAGTAAGAATATTTAAAAAATCCTATATTCTAGATAGGGGCAAATCATCATCTTCTGATGAACTTCCTGAACATAGCGTTGCAGATAGAGACTCACTTGGCCAAATCCAATCTAAATTAGTTTTTTTTTGTAGTTTCTTTTTGGTTTAAATGTTTAAACATAAAAACTAATTTAACGGCTTTGTCGTTACCGAGACGATTACGTAATTGAGATTGGACAATGCCAAAAGTGGAGAAATATTGTTCCAGCCCTGCTGTGGTTGCTACAGCAGTGTGTAACTGTTCAATAAATGTACTTTTATTTGGCCACTCTGACTCATTGATAGTTACACTTTTCCACCATATTAAAGGATTTGTATTTCTAAAATGAATACCAAATAAAAATTAGTCAAAAGCTAGTAAAATAACAATTATCTTTAGAATATAATTTTAACAGAATTAATGAAAGTAATAATGAGAGGTATACTGTATTTATTACACACTATTTGAAATTTTTATATAATGGATATATATCATTGCAAAAATATGACGATATATATCAAAATAAATATCATGATATATATCGATCGATATATATCTTCGAACCCTGATCAGTGATACTAAATTGTATGATTCTGCTTCATATTTTAATATTAACAATATAATAGATGAAATTGTTCATGATGTTTGTGACATGACGCAACTGGATTGATTTAACACGGCAACTACAGTTAGTTATTTACCGCATGTTAAAACATTATTTTACCCAGCTTGGCCAAAAGTTAAAAACCTGCTAAATTTCCAACAAATATATCACTGTAGTTTCGACGCGTGGATTCTTCCTTTTCGCCCATGAACATCTGTTTCCATTTACAATAAGTTGAACAATACAGAAACGTCGTCAATTTTCCGGTGCTGCTGTTGCAGTATTCGTGCCAAACGTCGCCATCACTAGCACGCACGGGTCATACATCTTGACCAGCTGTTGATTACTGCTGGTTCTGGGTCATCAGCGGTTCCATCAATTGGTGCGAGCGAGCTAGCGCCATCTTGTCACGTTCTACTACCCCTTCTGCTACTGCTGACCGAGTTGAAGCCTTGCAATGCGTTACCGCAGACCGATGAAGGATGCGCAAAGATTATATTACAATATGATTACAGGCAATGCGAGCTTTGAGATACTCAACAGGGAGTTTGATGCATGAATTATGATGCTGGGATATTATTCTTTCGTAATTCAAAAACAAGTTTATTTTGCTGAACTGAAATAATAGTAAGTATACAAATCATTGAAAAATAAACCAATCAGATAACTCAATATTTCTTAGTTACGCCATCTATCATTGCATATTATTGAGTTACTAAGCGTGTTTCGCGAAACACAAACCTTTGCGTATTTCAGCAAATCGTACCAGTGGCAATCTAACCTTTAACTGAGATAATCTTTATAATTTATATCTTACACATTTTTTATATAATTTTTTAATGATAAAATAGGTCATTTATGCGCCTACAATTAGAAGCAAGTTACACTATTTGAAGTCAATATTCCCTTAAGTCTAACGTCACGAAATTAAAAAAAAATACAGTTTAATGAATAATTATTACGACTTTTTATAACTGCACAATATTTTCAAATTTGATGAAGTTTCATAAAAACAATAATTTAATAGTGGGGGACCTCATTTTTTTAAATGAGTCTACTGCAAATACAATTGACAGAAAATAAAATTTTATTTATTTATTTATACAATGCCAAATTTTTAAGATAATAATTTTACGAATCCATGCTCCGTGATGCAAAATTTCCACAAGACAAGAATATGATGCTCGCCTGATATAATTACGTTTATTTATATCAATTTAAATCATGTCTTTTTAATTTTGTTCGTGGTAATTAAAGACGTATCTTTTTTACAAAAAAAAATTCGAGAAATCTAATTAAAAAACAAATCTTCACGCAATCTTCCTTAATGAGTTACTCGAGCAGAACAAAGAGCATGTAAACGCAAGGAAAATATTCAAAGGTCTTTCTAGAATATTAAATACGACCCTTTTGCACTGCGCTATTAGGAACAGTTTTTATCCTTCGTTGAGTCTCGTTTGGCGGATGTCGCTAGTCACGTGATGGAGAATCTTTTCGTCCCGTGCTGTTTCGTTCGTCGCAGTTAATATTAGATTTTCTACAACTTTCTTATGAAGTATTTAAACTAAAAGAATGTTTAATAATTTGATTTGCAAAGGCTGCAAACAACTAATTACGTATATTAAACACTTTTGGCCCATTTTTGGTGTATCGCCTGTATAATATTATAAGCAAATATAATATTAACATTTACACTGTTCTCTCGACTGGAAAAATTAATTAGAAAAACTATATGTATATTGCAATATTCAGTCTACGAATTTTATATTATTTTATAAAAAACAACGTTTCGACAGATAACCTGTCATCATCACGTCAGAATATTGCTTAAATAAAAAATTAGATACTTCCATGTATACAAAGAATATATATATATATTTTAAAAAACATCAAAAGTCGTCTTAATTTCATTTTTTATATATTTTTATACATATTTAGATTTTTTATTATGTATTTTTCCTTTCTGTTGTTGAGTTTTCTTACCTGTTGGACAATGTAATTTAAAATAAAATAATATAAAAGCGATACATTAGTGGTACGTCTATCAACAAGAATTGTTGTGAGCAATCAAAACAAAATTAAACTGAATACTTCAATATATATATATATATATATATATATATATATATATATGTATATATATAATTATCCTAAAATTTTAATGCATATACCAACTAACAATATATTTATATAATTATTTATTAACATTTACATTATACATACATCTATACTTATACATTAAATTTGATTGATTATATTAGCAAAATGTTATACACGTGTTCAATAGTAGCTAATTTACATTAAAATTATATTATAAAACTATTCATTATGATTGTACAAATATAATCAAAATTTGCATATATTAATTTGAAATTACGTATTATGACAATATTAATTTGATGCAATGTGCAATGTTTTTTTGCCGATATTCATATTATAGCTATAGTGAGTTGACAAAATATTCATGGTGATACGATGATCTTTATGAAGACCACCTTTCACTTCTGTAAAACAATTGACACTACATAAAAAAAATTTTTACTAACAATTGACAATGGAAAAAAAATCTTTTGCAGCTTAATCTTCAAAACTAAACACGCCTTTTGAAGCACTTTTACTAAAACAATTGTTGATCAACACAACTTAAATTCCTCATAAAGGGACCAGTAAAAAAAGTGAAAGAGTGAAATGCGGTTATCAGCCGTCAAATCATGGCTCCCAAAGATGTTAGTTGTGGCGGACCTATTAATGTGATGAAAGTTATTTGTCTGCTGGGAAATCGAACCCGGATTCTCAAATCCACAGTCCAACTCGCTCACATTGAGCCACCTATCCCATAAAAATTATTATTATTATTATTAATATTGAATAAAAATTACATAATAAATAAAACAAATATTGTAGTTGTCAAAATAAATATTTTCAATTAATTTTCTGGATTAAATTAAACTTGAACGTTTAAAATAAATGAAAATATCAGTTTGTAACGAAGCGTAATATAAAACGATTACCGCTTTATTAATAGGTTTGTACGCAAGCATTGGTTTAAAATTGTTTATGAACGATCAATGAAATTTACAATGCATTAGTTCAGTCCGCGAATTTCCATTTAACCATCGTAATTTAATATGTCGCTGTGCGAACGAACACGAGCGCGTGCGCATGGTCCGAACCACGAACTCGAACCCTTCCCGTACCCATGGAAAATGAGATACACCGCGCGCCCCGCAATTATTTAAATGTCAAATCGACTGTTGCCGTAAATCGGAGGGTAAACCAGGGACATATTGTGTTGTACGAGCTAAGTGCTGGAGCGAAGTGCTGTCCTTGTTTGACACTGGGTTAAATATGGACTGTAGTCCACAATAGATTCACGACTGAACGAAATCAAATTGTGTTTATAAAACCACATTCACTTTTAATACAATTGTTTATTGCTAATCAAATTTAAATTCCGATGTAAATACATATTTACAATACCTGTCAATCTTAATACACAAAAATGTGTATTAAAGTCAAGAAAATACACATTTAAGTCTGTAGTACACGAGCTAATATATCATTTGAAATATCATCTCAATTTCAGTTTCAATGTCATATTGTCGCGTGAAGTGCGGTTACCAGTCGTCAAATCACGGTCCTTAAAGATATTAGTGAAGGGGAGCCACAGGGGTAGATTTAAATTGGTGAAAATTGTTTGTCGGCTGTGAGGATCGAACCAGGGTTCTCAATTTTGAAAAGAATATTTTTGTTCTGGATCAGTACGTAGTGTCTTATTCGTACTTGACGTTGTGAATTTCCATGTATATCAAAAATAGAGGACGATTTAAGAAAAATGACATAAAATCGGGCCATAATTTAAAAACGTATGTCTGAAATTAATTAGCTAATTATCTGTTATATTTGACAACGAAATATGTCATGAATTGTTCAATTTAGAAAGAATTTTTTAATGAAATAATTGTAACTAGTTCAAATATAATTATTTTAATGGTCGTTGCTAGCCATACTGTATAAATATTTTGATAATTGATAAGATTGAAAATCATAAATTTGAAATTAACAATTGACAAGTTATCTGCTTCAATTGATAACAAAAATATCACTGATTGTGCTCAGACATGCCCATTATACCAATTTTTGTTTTTCATGGCACGATATGATGCCACCGTTATGTCATAAAATTGAGCAATAGAGCAATCACTGCATAATAATAGATAACAATTTCATGCATATATAAATAAATTGTATATTCATGTTCATACATAATAAATATTGTAATAAAATATAAAACAAAATGAATGCTCAATAATAAACAATACAAACCTTTGCCTTTGCAGTCGAAATTATTTGTAATTCCACCACGTATAAAATAACAAATGCTGAAATTTATGGCTAAGTTTAAAGCGCGATATTTCGTTTATGCCATAAAATTTATCAGAATTATATTTGAAAGCTTTTTGTAATACCAGCTTTTATGAGAATTTTTCAACATTGGCATTCAGAATATTATATCGCTCGTTTAAAAATGTATCCGCTTTGACATATTTGAAACTACTGAACTAGGATTAATTTCAATGTAATAATTTCATTATTAGTGCATTTTTTGAAATTTATGCAATGGAAAGAATTTAGACAACCTTTTTGATTTTTTTTATCCTGGTCTGCCATACTTTTGCTTCATTATATTTATAATGCCTTTGAAAGAAGCTCATTTATTTTTTCGTTCGGAATCTTTCGTTCATGTAATAAATCTTCATACATACCTATTTATTTATATCTTTGTTGTTCAAGCTATCTCTCATTCTCTGTTTCACCAACATGCATCTATTTCACCATTTTTTACTGCGATATATGTACCAGATAAACTATCCTAACTAATATGCATTTAATATTCCAGCAACATACTTCTCAGTCTCACACTCATCATAGACCAGCGTATTGCAAACATGGTTTTTTGAGTTAACATTATCAGATGCTATTATTGGTAACACCCGCTAAAACTGAAAATACCAAATATTTGTTGGAAACAAATGTCCAACAAAATTACCGTTTCCTTTGTTACAAAATTATATTTCTATATATAAAATACTTTAAATTGAAATAATAAATAAATAAATATTATATACAGTTGCATAAGTAATACTATACACACCTCGCCCTATTTGGCGTACGAATACTATAAGAATATTGACAATATATGTAACATATCACCATCGTCCGCTAATTTTGGACAAAATAAATCTCCAAAAATGTTAGTGAAAGGGAAGTCATATTTTAATGTGGTAAAAATCAGTTTGTCGGCTGTGAAATCTCAAATTTATAGTACAGTAAAATAGTTATAATATTTTCTTACGATATAATACACTACTTCATGTTAACTATAAATTAAAAAAAAATGTAAACGATGAAATAACCGTCAAAATACTGTCAAATAATTATTATGTGTGATTACCGTGACCGTTATTATTTATACAAGCTGTCAAAGTAACAAGTAGAATAAACAAATGTCCTGACAATATAATTATGTACTGGTATTTTGGTGACAACTTGTTAACATCAATTGACAAGTGTAATATTTAATGATATTGTAAAATGATTGAAATTGTAACTATGGAAACATATAGTTAAATTTTTTTACATAACAAGAACCAGAAATTTCATGTATCTTGTAAAGATAATAGATTTTTCAAATATTTAATACTTATAAAATAATAATAAAAATTATCAATAAATTTAAGAATAAAATATTTTCAAAGATGAACAATTAAAATTGCATCATATGTCAAATATACTTTATAAAAGCTTTGCTTTGCATGCCTAGGCAGGAAAATAACATATTGCCTGCCTAGGCAGGTAATGAAAGAAACGTGAGTGTCTAGTTACTTAGCAACATAAAATACTGACTGAATATGTATGTCAAATATTTCATTTTATTTAAATTAATTTAAAACATTTATTATTTGTTTATAAGTTTCAGGTAATATGTTATACTAGGGTTGTGCCGTGGGCAATTGACTGGTCAATTGACCAAAAATATTTGACAGCCAAATAATACGGTCAAATAATCTAAATGGAACCGCCACGACATCTGTTGTTCAATAGAAATAGCTACTTACTATTATTACATGAATATATCTAGTTTGGTATTCTGGGTTCTGGAGAATTTGCTTACTTTACTTTACAAATAAAATAAATACATATTATTTCATTTTACTTTATTTTCCCCTTTATTTTGAATTTGATGTGGTTTTGTTCATTATTTGTTGTTGGTTTTTCATTTTCAGTAATATTGGATGTAGTAAACAGTACTATATAAATAAATTACAATTTTTATTGTGATTTTTATTAAATGTTTCTTGGTCAATTGACTGGTCAATTGACCTGTCAAATAGTCGGTCAATTGACCGAAAAATATTTGACTGGTCAAATGCACAACCCTATGTTATACGTAACACGTCAGTAAGGTGTCGTACAGGATTCGTAAGCTGTTTCAAGCCTCTCTATCGGTCGGCATTAAACTATCTACTCATCCTGTAATTGAACGCTTTCCTGACTTTTTACGTAAATCACTACTAATTGAAATGAAAGTAATGAAACAGGAATAAAATGCAGTAATTATATATTAGCAGTTGCCTTAATCATATGACAAGTATTTAGATGCGCAGTAAATGCATTCGTGAATTCACAAATCATTGACAATAACGTGATAATCATTGCTGTCAGTGGCAATTGGAGTGCAATGTCCCATCCAGTGAGCAAACGATTACGCGCCATGTCATTTGTTGTATCGTAATGTGCCGACGTTTAAAACGTGCCATACAGTATACGACCATACGACAACATGATAGCAAGTTCAGCGCAAACGCTTTGTAAATAGAATTTGAGGTTTATTTCCATATATAGGTACTGAAACAATTGCATAGTTTATTGGAATTACAGGATGTAATGCAGTTAAATGGAAAATTTGTACATACATTTCGATGATTTATAATCTTTGAATCCCTTGCAATTACCTGCACGATGTTCCACCGCCACCGCGATGCAGAACTGCACATCAGATAATTCGCACAATTTAAATTTATAAATTTATACATGTGTGCAATGCAGTGCAAGCTCTGCTGCCGCCGGCCACCGCCTCCACCAGATTGTTTGAGTGTAATTGCTTAACGCGTGTTTTCCATGTTCACAGCGTATGAAATTAATTATTAAGTTGATATTTACTAATACTTCATGAAAATAATACACAAGGATATAAATAATATAATTCATTTTACTATTGATTAAATTTCAGTGTTGATAAAGTTAATTACTTTAAAAAAGTGAACTCTCTAGCTCTCTCTTTAATAATCTAATATATTTATTTCATTTTTAAGATTGATGTATTTATATCTGACCGATATAAAATTTTTTAAAAATGTAAGAACGTTATTTTCTACATCTCAATTCCTTGAGTACAAAGTCTATAGCCAAGGAGAAGGCAGATCAAAAACGAATGATGTTCAGACGAAAAACCGGACCGTGACAGATGGATTTCTCTCAAGAACCCGATCGCCAATAAATACGCATAAAGGAATGCTGTTTTCCATTAATACAGTTCGTATAATGCGTAAAGGAGAATTTTTACCAAACGACTTTTTCTTTCATCTCATTTAGAGATAAAAATAACAGACAGATGATAGACAAAGTACTAAGATAGCAACAAACAGACTAATATTAACAAGATATCTAACAAGTAACACTACCCAACTGTCACTCACCGATTTAAATAAAACTTGGCACACTAATAGAAGTTGTTTTTAGGGGTACAAACCACCTTTGAAAGGTGGTAAAAGCAAGAATCGCTATAAATGAAATTAAGTAATACCAATATATTACGCATTCAACATTGGTTACCAAGGGTAACCTCGAAAATAGATTCAGCGACCCCAAAAACCCCCAAGTAACCAGTTTTTAAACTAAAACTTTATTTCAGTTGAATATCGCAATTTCATCCCCCCAACCCCGAAAATAGATTTTGACGATCTCAAAAATCCCTGGGTAACCAATGTTGAACGCGTAATATTTTGGTATTATTTAATTTCATTTATGGCGATTCTTTCAGGGTGATTTGTACCCCTAAAAAGTAACTTCCGGAAAGATAAAATAGGGGTTCAATATTTTTTAGAGTTATATTAGAGTGCCAAGTTTCATTTAAATCGGTAAGTGACAGTTGGGTAGTGTTACTTGTAAATTAAACTTACTGAAACTGACACAGATACTTAAATACCAAGAATTTCTTGAATATTGTACTACGTATAATTCGTTCCTTAAAACCAAACCTGCAAAAAATGTATTTGTTATTCTGCAAAACAGAAACATAATCACAATTATTTATTATATGTTAGCTATTGCGGCATTTCAAAGCTATACACACACGAATACGGGTATCTTGCGTCACGAGAAGCAGTCTACGCTCAAATGCGCTCGACCGCCGCAGTGATGCTATACTGCAGAAGTAATACAGTTATTTTAGAATACCGGATAGCAAAACAATAACAATTGATAAACAACCAATTTGATCCGAAACAAAATGTCTTACAAAATAATGCATCTGCTTCTTCAGCAACAAAACCAAATAAGCCTCGTCCTCGCCTTATTATAATTCCGATCTCAGCCTCGTCGACTCCACGTCTCCGGCGAATGGCCCAGTTGAAGTTTTAGAGCGCTAGTGCGCCTCCTCTTCCATGTCGGTCGCCGTCGTCGCAGTGCTGCCATCTGGCGTCACCGCCACCGTATCCCGGGAAAATGGCGGCGATCGGAGAGTGTTTTTATTGTTCCGCATACTCGATCGACGACGATCGGCCGACTGTCTCGTGTTATCGCTGTTTCATGTACGTTTTACGACTGCGGCAAAGCGACTTGCCCCTGTCACCGGAAACGATGACGATGTTTGATGATACTAAACTGATGAGTTCGAAGAATTTGCGGAGCGTTAGGATGCAACTACGCACTACCTGGGAACTACCTAATTTTATGGATACGCACAAAAAAACTAAAGTCAGCTATGTATGTACGGACTGTGGTAATGAGAACTCTAGGTAGCATATATGAGTTTCAACATATTAAAATCACGCCCCCCCCCAAAGATGTCAGTGATGGGAGAACTACAGGGGTAGTTTTAATGTAGCGAAAATTGTTTGTCGGCTATGAGAATCGAACCCGGAGTCTCAAATCCACAAGCCGATTCGATATCATCGAGCCACCTAGTCCATAAAAATGCTTCGTTGTAGAATAATAATAATAATATTAATAAGTGAATAAACCTGTATTAAAAATCAGGATTACATAAAACAATTAAATAAATATAAGATATGCGAAAAAATAATATGTATCGTATAGTCTAACAATAAATTAAAATACAACAACAATATATTTTATATTTTGTAGCAATAAACATTTAAATATTAATTAATATCGAGAACAAGAATTATATTAATTAGATATGAGAACGTATACTGAAATAGACTTATAAGTAAAATATAAGTATTGTAGTGTTTAAAATTTTAAAAAATATCTACGTTAAAAATATATAGTTTTTCTAAATTGAAAAGAAAAATGTAATTGTTTTCATTTGATTGTACATTGTATATATTTGTTAGCAGCAATACCGGAATAAGCAAGGCAAGATAAGACAAAGGCAAAGAGAAAGTGATTCTTTAGTTGGTTATTTATGTGTTCCAATACAAAAACAGACAGGACGCGAAATAATTAACTCAGCTCTGATTTCTCATCATTCCACAGTTTCAATTTATTGTTTTGTTTCGGTTTCTTCTCCAAGCGACGAGTCATTTGTTTTACGCTCAAGTTTCATCAGAAAGAAAAAGTTTAATTAATTTTCGTAACTTGTGTAGTTAATAAGATACTTTGTGCAACTGATTTAAATGGGCGTTATCTAATCCCCGTGGCTTTTCTGGAAAATACCACGTTATATTGCACTTCCAGAACTTTCTGCCGTTTGAGTTTTATGACAAAATAAAATACATTTATCTCCACGCCTCTGCGAGACTTTTCGTGGTAGTGCTAGCACTGGTTTTTCTGCAAAGCTCGTTATGTGCAGTTGCCAGCACAATGCGCTACTTACGAAAATGTAGAGGGTGTGTAAAATACGAATCGCTGGAAACTGCTACTGGCATAAAATAATTTTTACCTTCAGAAATATAAATTGAGCTTTCAAACTCAAATCTACATCTTACAGTATATTTTAGCCTATCAAACAATTCAAAATTATTTTAGAGAAAATAAAATAAATATATCATCTCGCCTTTTACCCATTACTAGGTGTGGCACTTTGCCAAAGTAATTAAAAAAAATTATTTTATTTAATTTTTTTAATAATGGAACATTTTTTCTTTGGTTGGATCAAATAGCAACGCCTCGATCGTGTACTCCGTTTACAGGACAAATGTGCTTTCTGAAAAAAAATAATATTAATAGAATATTTAGTGCCAAGCATTTGTCTTTTTTCTTATTTTCACTACGAGACAGAATTCGTAAAAACAATATTCCTTTCACAAGCAAAGTTTGCAGTGGTGTTTGCTTCATGCAAATTTTATTTTTACAATATATTTCTATTATATTTCTTAATAATTATTTATTTATAACTTTAGTATATCAAAAGTTAAAAGTAAACAGCAATATTTCTGTATTAACTTTATTTTAATTAAATTTTGAAAATAATAATAATCCTTGTCTTTAAAAAATATAGAATAGATAATATTTTTCACAAATTTATTCTTATCTAAATGCACGAAACGCCACTGGATGTATATTCAAAAATACCTTGAATTTAAAATTACTATTTGAACATTAAGCAACGTATATTTGTTTTATCTCAAATAATTTAAAAATTATTGGCAGCAGAAATATACATTTTCAAATGTTGATAATTTGAGAATATTAAAGGATTTAACTAACTCATAATAGATGAATAGATGAAACTTAAAGTCATTATTGTAGATCGTTAGTCGTTTTATATTCGCTTTAAATTGAAAGTCATTTTTCATTCTGTCTCTTGAATAGCGTCCACACCGCCTACGATGAACCCTATATTGTTAACTTCTAATCTCCATTTAAAAGTATCAGAAATTCTTTTTGTTCGTGTTGCGTACTTATCTGAAAGATCGAGTTATTTAATGTTCTGAACAAGGAGGGGTGGAATGATTTAACGCTTTGCAAAATATCTAAATACCAAGAATTTTAACGCCATCACTATATTAAGAGCACAATAGAATAATGACGATAAATGAAAACAATCATTTTTATAAAAACAATTAATGACTAAATCATGGTCTCTCAGGTTTATGATCAAACATAATAAAATACTATATTAACACAAAGATTAGTTGAACTAATTAGTGAAACACTGATAACAATACACCTATTAAGAGAATGAAAAACATGGGTCGTTTCGCTGTTAGTTTTTATTGTTATCCTTATTATACGAGCTTATTAACTACTGTGTCAGAAATAATGACTACATATAAAATATGATTACAAATTTTTGTCCTTTTGCTTTTCTTCATGTCTTCTCATTTTTCATTGTAATTAGTATGCTTAATGTGCAACATTATTTCATGTCATAATGTTTCATCTCTGTGTTTTATTCGTTTATAAAGATGTACTTATAATTTAAAAGATAATTTCGCAGAAAAAAGATGGAGGAGACTTCTTTTAAACTGCAACTACAGCTGTCATAATTTTATTATTACTAATTAAAGAAAGTTAAATGCATCAAATGAGACAGCAAGAACACATAAAATATTCACTGAACTAAATTAGATTCATCCCATTACTAATCTATACCAAACACATTAATTTCGCAATAATCACTTATTATTTTTCTCATACTAGTTCGTTTAGTGTTCTCACTCGGAATCTTTCTAACATGCAACAAACCTTCTATCATATATATTTTTCTCTAGATAATTTAAGTTATTATGGGACCCTAGACGTAGAAATTATTAATTACTATTATTTTTGACTAACTTCCTCAAGCAGTTGTTTGAGAAAAGTATCGAGAACTGGGATATGCTAAGGGAGTATAGAAAACACGATTTGTAAAATTTTGGTTGTCCTTGGTAGTGACACAGGGAAACCACGAAGCCACACAGTGCCGGTTTTAACTATTTTAAGGTTTCATGCGTTAATGTTTTAAGATCCCCTGTACCTTCAACTAATATATTATAGTACCGCCAACAATCATTTCAATAATTGACAATAAAAATCTTATATAAACACTAATCGATATTATTGTGAAATTTTTTTATTTGCTATTAAATTTACGTATATTTTTTACAATATTTTTCTAATTTAAATCCTAATACCTATTAACATTTAAAAGAATGTGCGTTGACACAATTTGCTTGAGTTTATTACTAACATTCAAATCTTTCTTCTTTAATTTTCGCTAAAAGTAAATGATCTTTACAATTTGAGATTTGGTATTGTAGCGTATAATATGCCAACGAAGCAAACTTTTCAAAAAATGAATTCCATGCATAATTTTTTTCATTAATCTTAATGAATTACAATTAATCCAATTCGATTACATGATATCTTATTTGAGTACCCAGAAATTTGTAGGCCTGAAACTACTGTTACATACGCTTCGCTCTAAAACCGGCCCTGAATTTACGAAGTCGGAGGAAAATACGAATCTATTTGGCTCGTATCGCTGTTTAGTTCCGCGTCACTGGAGTCTTTATCCACATTCGCCGTGGAGCTCAATATTGAGCGATTTGTGTGTCAAGTGAGCCGCACGGCACTGGATACTGCCTCTACTGCCGCTGCTGCTGACTCTGACTCCACGGCTATTCCGCCGGATTTATACGGTTCAGTTCAGTCGTTCTGACTGACAAACCGGTAACGCGGTAACCGGTAAACGCTCGCTCCTCGCTCGGAGGGGACTTGGCTCTTCTCACTTACCACTACACACATGCACACACACACACACACACACACCATCACACCCTCACTGGACCCTGTCACACGCCTACATGCCGGATTACCGGACGTGAACGCTCCTGTAAAGATGACGTGTAAATATTGATGCTTGCTTTTCCTCTCCGACGAACTGATTTTCTAATGCTACTAATTCATTCACTTTTAATGAAAAGTTTATTTAAGAAGTCTATCTCATTTTTCTAACCATTCGCTAAGAGCTGTACGTCCACATAATCGGATAAAAACATTTCAAACGTTCATACTCTGGGGGGAATTCGAATCTACAACCTAGAATATACAATGTTTACATAACCGCAGATTGATCTTTTATAACTCCCATACTTTAATTTATTTAGTAAATGTATAATCTGTTCTTTAAGACACAGATTTTCATTATAACATGAGCAAATTGACCAATAATAAAACAACATTTTCTGTTCTTCAACAAAAGGTTAATAGTTCTTTAGACAATCAATATTTTAATAATTTGGATATTAGATTTGACCGTAGAAAAAATAATATATGTAACTAGCGTAGTTTTTCATTCCGTAATCTAATGCTTTATTCATGTTATGTTACAGTCAATCTTATTAGAATCAATTAATGAAAAACCGACATTAAATGAAACTTCGGCCATATTAATAAAATAAAAATTGTTTTTTTTGTACATTATGTGCAAAATAAACAAATAAAAAAAACCGCTACAATATTAGGGAACAATAGAACATATTTTTCTTTTTACAATTGATTTAAAAACAATAATACATTTTATAATTCAAATGACAGGTCAGGGATACAAAATCATTCACTGTTCTATTGTTTCATACGAGTAAACTACTTGTATTACTCATTATCTTAATCAGATTCAAACGAAAAAAAATCTACTACCTACTAGTATTTTTATCCTTATTTATTTTTTCGTGTTTTAATCAAAATTATATAGTCGTTATCGAAGTTAGAAATTTCAAATATTCGAAGAAATATAATATTCGTAGTTATAGTAACAACTGGAGGGGGTGGGGCACGAAAAATATTTAGAAAAAGGTTAAGAACCATTGGTTTAAAGAAATGAACAATATCATAGAATAGATTTATATGTGAAAACTTTGTCTACTGTTGAGATATTTGAATTGAAGTGTGGAAGAAACGCGGAAGACTTAGGGAGATACCGACGCCGACATTGTAGTGTTGATGTGTTTATTGTATTTACGGCGCTCACAACTGCACGCGTACAGTAGCGTATGCTTCTCGTTGTCCTCGACGCCGCTCCGCTCGGCGCTGTCACTTGACATGAGGAAAAAAGAATCGCTGACATGCCACTGTCTTTCAAGGATATGAGGTTTTTAAAGAGAACGTTTCTCTTTGAAGAGATTTCTCCTTCACCAAGTGAATGTGTATATTGTTGTTTTTTTTTTATTCTTTCTGTTCTTTATAATATAGACTTATTTCAATAGCGATACTTTTGCTATAGTCTATTTACTTTTTAAAGAAACTATATTTTATGGATGTGGCTATACGTAATTGAATATTTGTTTATACTGTGCCAGTTTATACATACAGAACGAATAAATTATTGCTTATTTATACATACACTGTATAAATAATTTACTATTTATACCTACTATATATACATGTATATTGTTTAAACTTTTTAACTTTACCCTAGGTACAAACATTACGTTTAGTTATATATACATTCAGAAGATGTACATGAATAAAAAGTTAAGATAAAATTGAACAAATTATTTGAATAAATGACAATTTATAATCTCTCGTAAACACAAATTGATATTATAATAAAAAGAATTTCTTTTAATTTTATACGAATTTTCATCCCAGCTTGCAAAATAAATCTAAATCTAAGAAAGTTGAAAATTTCTTGACACTATTTAAATAAGACAACGGTTCTCCACCAATCGTAGTTGTCCAGTAAAATAGTTGTTTCATTCCTGGTTTAAATAGGAAATGAAAAATCTTGACATTAGATCGACCAGTGATTATAAAGGAATTTAAAAATGCCTTAAAGTGCGGTTACCAGCCGTCAAATCACAGCCACCAATAATGTTAGTAAAGGAGGAGTCACAGGGGTAATTTTACTGTGATGAAAATTGTTTGTCGATTGTAGAAATCAAACCCAGATTCTTAAATCCATAATCCGACACGATACCACTGAGCTACCAAACTCCGACCGATTGGTTGAACTGAACATTTGATTTCAAAAATAAAAACGTGTCATTTATTCTTAAATTAAATGGATACTTAATGTCGTCTTGTCACTCGTTTGACAAATTTAGCTGTAAACAAAGCATCACATGACATACGATATAAAAATCAAGCTGTCTGTTGTCTGTCACATGTAGTTGCGACACCACTCACCACTCACGAGTCTTGTGTCGCTCTGCTCTTCCGTTATTAATTTCAACGAGTCAGATTCTTTTTGTGCGTCATTTCCTTCAACCCGTAGAGCAAACGGCTCGCACTCGCGCAAACAACAAAAGAGTGTTTTCATTTCAAGCGAATGCAATATAAAATCCCGGCTGATTTATGCTGACATAGTCTTGTATGTGTCATGTCCACGTCACGAGCATTATTCTCCAAGCAGCTGGGGGTAGCGGAGGTGGAGACCGCTGTTCACTTCTTCCTGCAACAAACTGCAGCGCTGCTGGACAGCACGGTGGAAATTTATAACACACTTCATTGAATTTTACGCATACCTATCTCAACCATTTGTTTTCTATATTATATTCATACAGCAATATTTTTTAACATTCTTTGTATACTTACTAAGTAAATATTAAAACCGTATATATTTTGTATCCCAATATCTGTATATATTTTGTTTGTGGTACTAAGGGAAAAAGTATCCTTAGATAGTTAATAATTGAGATATCGAAGTTACCATGTCAATATATAAAATAGAGGTAAATTAGTATGACGTCAGTAGGTTGGTGTGGCGGTGACATGCAGATGAGCGTGTAGTGATGTCACTCGACGATGTCGTTTATCGCCTACGGGTCGAACGATCAAGCCGCTGCCGCTGCCACCACCGCTATTATCTGTCATTCCCCGGGATCGTGGCACAGGCGAACGTCTACGCAATTAGCGTGTGTTTACCTCCCTTGTCGTTTTTGCGCGTATTTTTCATTCGTTCGAGCTCGAGCATCCACTCGTCGAGTTAACTCATCAATCAAGCGGGCCGACCCGTTCCGCTGCAATTACAATCCGTTCGTTTCTGCCTCCATTGCCACCACCGCCACCGGCCTCTAGCGCAGCAGTAACGATGTGCGTGTCTGTTTTTCCGCCGCCACGGTGCCTGTGTATTCTTCTTCTTTTTCTGCGCTCTGTACACGTCATCGTTTATCATAATTTCTCATTTCGAACTCGTATTCTCTGTTGTTGATGGAAACGAATACAATACATTTTTACGTTTCACCCAACACGAAAACTACTTCAACACTTGATTGTCTCACTTCTAGCTGCATTGCTGCTAAATTAACAACGGAGACTTTTCACAATCGTGATTTTGTAACTGTCACTTCGAGCTCAAAATTAAATAAATCTAGTATATAGTTTAGAGTTCTTTGAAGAAGTTACAAAATATATTTGTTTTAATTTCTTTTAGTACTATTGTGGTCGAGCAAAATTAAATGTACTCGTATATTAAAATAAATTCAATTGATAATACTTTTACACAACGATTTATTTCAAATTGTTTATTTAAAGTAGAAAAATCAATTTAATATCAATATCCAAAAAAAATACTTATACAACGTAATGAAACCACTCATTTCATTGCTAGTTGTACAATAGTTATTAACGATAGTAGTACGTAATGCTATTCTTTAATTATGAGGTGGTCCGCAGGCTACGTTTGCTAAAACTGCTGGAAAATGCCCAACAAAGTTATCGTTTCCTTGATAAAAATAATTATATGTAGAAAATGATTTTAAAATTAAAATTTATAATAAAATCTACAGTTTTATTATACATAATGTAGTTGCATATAAAAATTTTGTATATTTTTTCTGTGAAATTTGTTTAGCGTACTTAGAATGTTGTCTGCCTCGGCGAACAAGTTCATTTTTTCAAACGAAAAACAGTCATTTCAACCTAGGTATACAAATAACTATTAAGTTTTTAAACATTTTCATTTTAAATTTTGTGATACAATCCTATGTTTAGTTCAGTATTCATTGTTCCGTCTGTACTTGAACCCTTCAAGAATTCAGGGGCGGACGTGCGACGGAGACGTGCCATTTAGAAAAGGATAATGATTAATGAAACAAGAGAAACTTGTTCCACTTATCCTTGCGCCCTCAGGAAGGGGAGATTCATTACAACTGAAGGGTTGCAATGATGGAACCTAATTTTACATATTCTGGGAAACAGTGCTAATACTAGATCTGCAAGATTTCTAACCCTTGATTTGTCATCTATTTTTGATTTGAAGTTGAGTCAGATAATCATCCATTCATAAGGTTTGAAATCCTTATCTACTGTATTCTTAGCTGGGATAGAGTATAAAAACATTTATATAAATGTGAAACAATTTCTACATTTTGACATTTTGATCAGCCAAACAAATTCAATAGTAAACACGTCCTATACAACTACAGTGTAATCTCTCATAGAACGAACAGAATTCTTTTAAAAAATAACTGTAACTGAATTTCTATCTCTGGAAATAATAATCAAAAAGTGAGTTTGGGAGTGGAACATCCACTGCTGTATAATACTTCAAATCACCATAACCATTAGGAAAATTACCTTCAAACTAAAAAAACTTACATAACATCCATTGATTCTCTCTGCTCTTAATTTAAAAACAGAATAATTGGTACTTGTGGGAATTTCGTGACAAGATATTCCCTTTTGCCAACAGTTGACGCCAGCGTTCCGCGTCGCTATCCTTTACGAAATCCTAGTAAGGATATAAAAGTATATTGTTGAGTAAACTGGCGTAGATGACGTACAGCGCATGCGCTAAGGTTGTTGTTGATTAGGCGGAAAGGGATATAGAGGGCCATAACGGAAGCGGAATAAAATTATCCTTGCGTATTGAATTAACAATTTTCTCAAAATATCCGAATAATGCCCTAAAGGAAGTGAGAGGTAATTTTCTACTTAAGTGGTAATGCGTAAACATATTTCACTACATTTTATCACTACATAACAAAAATATATTTGAAATAAACGAAAAATTTATTCTAGCAATGTGCTTAGTGTTACGGCATTCGAACCAGAAGATCTCGAGTTCGAATCTAACTCAAGTTAAAAATATAGGAACAAGGCCGTAGTCAGGGCAATGTGAGAGGTACCCAGGCATTAGACGCCATTTGTGATAGCCTCTGTTTGTACTGTTCGTACAAATTTTCTAATGAAAAAACGTTATAAAATTTATACGAATATACGAAAAGAAATAAATCACCATATATGCAAAATCATTGTTAATTTTTCAACTGATGATTTTTAAAAATTATTTGTAGATTTATGATAAAAATATTACGATGTTTTATATTCTAATGAATTTTGGCACTGAAATTGGACATTTAAAAAATCTAACTAAAGATATACTATCGAATCCAGGTACAGTTACATTATTAGACATATTATATATATATATATATATATATATATATATATATATATATATATATATATATATATATATATATATATATATATAACGACTACAAAATGTTTACCCTAACACTGACATTGCTTTGCACATACTCATTCGAGTAATTCTAATGTTGTCAATAACAGCTTCTTGTGAATGTAGTTTCAGGAAGCTAAGAATTATTAAAAATTATTTGAGATCTACTCGTACTATCGTTGTCCGTTACCAGAAAATTATATATTTTTTATAATAAGCATGTCAGTAAGTGAACATTGGAGGTCGTGATCAAAATTGTTGAAGTCTAGAAAACAAAAAAGCTATTCTTTATAAAGTAATTATTTCTGATAAATTTATAATAGTTCAGTGGTGACTAGGGGCCAATCACAAGCAATTTCTGGTCTGGTTCCCTTCCGGCGCTCAAGCAGAATCCGGTGCAACTCCGGAGCAAGTGTCGGCGTTGGAACAGTTTGACATTAGGGTGCCACCCTTTCTTCTCTGCCTTAATTACTGCCAAAAGGCAGCTGCTTTCAAATTGTTTTTAGTCGTTTATTTGTCGCTTCACACTACCAGCATCACCTTCGAACCGTCAATGCTATTGAATCGAATTTGTGGGGTTAAATTCAGTTAATATTACGTCATCCATTTACTTTATGTTACCAGTTTCAGAACTTTCACACCAGTTGACGTAAATTTAAATAAAATTTCCTTTTTTTATTTATATATAAAATCTGCGCTACTTATAATGGAATTATAAGTACTGGGTAAGGTTTTACCATTTTGCTACAAATTTATATTAGATTATTTAAGCAGCAAAACTTATCGGAAAAGTTTATAATCTGTTGGTATTTTCAAGAAAATTTTATTAACTCGCTTTAATCAATACCATATCTGGATTCTCAACTTCACTGTTTCATATAAAACAAAAAATCAGCATCATTTTAACATACGGGTGTATCCTCGAAAAACTTTAAATGTGACGATTACCATAATAAATGAGAAATTAAATTATGTATCTAAATCAACAAATAAATTAAATTTGCTTCGTTCAATAGTAGTACAAATTAAATATAAAAACAAAATAATTGTTACGGATTGCAGCCATTTAATTTATCATTTTACTCACTTATATCACGAAATGGACAAACTAATTAACCTAAAAAAGGAAGATTTCTTTAAATTGAGTCTTAATCGGTAAATCTAGAAGTGGAGATAAAATCATCTAAGTCTCAGTTATATATAGTTAAGGTTTTTACCATTTATTGAAACTTCCGTATGACAAAAACAATGATATAACATCATTTCATACAATTTAGTCTTCTTTAAAAAAAATGTTTCTTATTCCCCAATACATTTTCATTCTATTTTTCAATTTTGACAAATCGAATGAGAAAAATTAAATTCTAGTCACAATGGATTAAATTTTAACATGAATATATTAATATTTAGAATTTGAATTAATATAAACATAATTTTAAGTGCAGATTAAATGTAACCAATTTAAGTTTGATAATCTTAAGTTTTGCTACATATCAAATTGAGTGATGTGGCATCAACACTGGTAAACAAGAAAATGTTTGTTTAGTATATTGAAACTTTGATATATTTAATAAATAGAACTATGTATAATTAATCTTAAAACAAGATTGAAGTAAACATGAACCAGGTGATACCGGCTGAATGTAAAATAATTTAATTATCAAATAATATTTTTTTCTAAGGCATAGTTCAAAATTTTCATCATAGACAATTGACCTCTAAACAGGATTGTCTCCACATAATTGTATTCCAAACAAATCGATCCAACTATTGGTCCACAGAATCATGTACCAATTTAGTAACGATAATCTATTATTCAAAATTTCACGTAAATATCTATTTTTAGAAAGAAGCAACGTAATGGAAATGATTATGTGAAATTGTTAAATGTGTTGTTAAATATTTAATGGAAAGCCAACGAGAATGCGGCTGCGGCTACGATGAAGTTATTGCATATTTGAAATACTGCTCGTAGAGCGCCTCATAGATAGAACGAGATTACGTGTTAAGAGTAACTTGAACTGCATATGGAATAACAAAAATAATCAGTTATTCTGTTAGCCGCGTATTTGCGAAATAGTGAAAATGCATTTGTTATTATTGTGAGTTGGTAAAGGATTATTTTGAAATTTAGTTAATACTTTATACAACAAGAAATTAATCCCTATTATAGAACTTTTACCGACAATCGTAGTCCAGTGGATAAAACTTCGTCTCAAGCTATAGATCGTGCAGTCAAATTTCACTGACTTCAACTTATTTTCAAATTATACGATTGTGTGTATAAAACACTATCAATAGTATTATTGATACATCGATCGTTTCTAAACATATGCTTTCGATAGTCTTTTTCAAAGAAAAACTATCGATTGTTAAAAGTAGTACCTGTTGGTTGTAATTATCAGTTCCAACTATCGATTGTGAGTATGAGTTGAAACTATCAGTTGTGCAATCGTTAGAGATTATTGATAGCGACGATCATTTTACTATGCTATCATTACCGATAATGCTATTGTCAATGACTATCGATAGTGAAAAAAAAAAACAAATTATAAAAAGACATGGATTAAATCAAATATTAGGCGACAAAATTCTAAAAATAAGTAACTGATTGATACATGCGTGACGCTTGTAGTTGTATACTTGAACTTGTATGACATTGTATTATTCTTGAGGGGTGAACAGATATTTATTATTTGGACATGTGTCATTATTATACAGGGTATTTGAAAACTTATGGGATTTATTTAATCCTATATATTACTCAACGTATTGATTGTGAAACAGAAAGATTTTTTCAAAATTCACAGAATTAATTTTACATGAAGTAAATAATTTCAGTGCTCCTGGTTTGAGAGTTATTTCAAATTTACTAATAATTAAATTATAATTATAATACTATTAATACTTTATCTGATGTTGATAATGAATAAATGGACTATTGTAGCGTTTATAATTATAGTTATAAGTAAAGTTAAATAGTAGCATTTACTATAGATAGTACTACTTTTAAAACTATCGTTAGTACTATTGATAAAAGTACCGTTGGTACTATTTAAAAAATTATCGCTTCTACTATCATTAGCGCTATTTTTAAAACTATCAATACATTGATAGTTTACTAATGGTAATACTGAACTCGCGGAAGTAGAAAAAAACGATAGTTTTCTTCTCTAAGTGTGTCTAAGTGGTTCGGATTTTACTATAAGCTATAACAAATTAAATAAATTTAAAAATTTAAACGTTTGGACGCAGTTGCAAAATTTCGCTTGTGCGGTGATCGTACAAATCGGGAAATAACCTGTCATTCAATCACAAAATACTCTAAGGAGAGGATAGTTAGGTTAGGTAACCTGCTATTAAAACATAAAATACTCTAAATATGTAAGGGTTAACAGCGGAGTAATTTTTATATAATGAAGATCAGTTATCAGCTATGAGAATCAAACTCGGATTCTCATTTCTATCTTTTTGTTGAAAAAGCGAAGCTTTTCGCGGATAACTTTTTTATTTTTAGTTAGTTTTAGGATACTAAAATTGAAAATATATTCCAAATAAATTTCATAACGTAACCGCAATCGCACATTGCCTTGATATCTATAAATATTCTTCAAATCGAAATGTGACGTTGATATGATTGGTTTGTTATTGATGCAACCTGCATTTCTCTTGCAGGGCAGGGTTGTATTTGAAACTTTTAAGATTGTTATTTGAAAATAGATATAATATAATTTTTAATCAACATGTATGTCTGACTTTTATTTTCAATCTATAATACAGTAGGTGTATCAGTAAAAAAATTAATACGGTGTTCAACAACAGCGTGATCTGTCACAATTAACTAAAGCAGAAAAAGTTCTACTTCTGATTGGACTAAGAGTAAATATATATATATATATATATATATATATATATATATATATATATATATATATATATATATATATACCGGATGTAACATGAAAACCTGGCCATAGGCGTTTAACATGGGAAATCAGATTTTCCTTGCGCAAAAGTGGCCAATTGATTTTAGACAAAAATGCTTCAAATAAAAGTTGTAGAGCTTAATTTTATTTTATAATTTTTTAATATTTATTATAATAAATAATAGAATTTTTACTCAAATAATAATTTTATTTATTTAGAAATAATATTAAATTACAAAAGGGTTATTATCCATTTTCAATAATGATATAACAACAATCACCTTTGCCACTTAAATAAATCACAAATCCATTTAAAACTAAACTGTTCTGACAGTTAAAACGTCATACATTTGTTTATCATTTTGTCTCAATTCCATGGCTATCACTATAAAGTAGAAATTCTTATAAAATATTAATGGGATTATTTCGCTTACAAAATGTGCAAAATAAAATCTGAAATTTAGATCCATAATTTCAAGCTCTACAACTTTTATTTGAAGCATTTTTGTCTAAAATCAATTGGCCACTTTTGCGCAAGGAAAAACTTATTTCCCATGTTAAACGCCTATGGCCAGGTTTTCATGTTACACCCGGTATATATATATATATATATATATATATATATATATATATATATATATATATATATATATATATATATATATATATATATATATATATATCTAATTTTATATTCTAATTATGATTTCAAACGAAACTGAAAGTCTTAATGATACACCCTCCAGTCAGAATCATTAAAACAGTATAAATAATTGTACCTGCATAAAAGTATTTTGTTTCCTTTGATGGAAGAAAGGAAAGAAGTTAATCTCTCAACTCATGACTTTGACTTGGCGTTTATGTTAGACAAACAGTCATAAATATTAAAGAGCTTACTACGTCCTTTAAACACGCCCAAAATAAATAGAATATCCTTCTACTCACACAAAAACATACAATCCCTTTATATCATACATATTATACATCATGTTAAATAGCTTGAAAATTTCGCCATTATGGTTGTTTTTCTCAATGCTCTATAAATTAAATTCATTAACGACATATATTCTACATTTATTCTTTAGATTGTATCCTTTACTTTCGTTTGCTTTTGTAAAAGTTTGTTTATCCTACTTTTCATATTTTATTCTGGCAAAAATCCTGCAAACATATTCATCCATTTGTTTCCAGGCCAATCAGGTAATATCTCACTTTCAGTTTCACCAATATACACTTATGCTTTTCTTTTAAAATACGTTCCATATGACCAAAGAATTACAACTGAATATTCTTTTAAATGTTTGTAATGTTAAATGTTTACATTTGTGAGTAATACGGCACTGATCATCAGCAGTAGCTCGCAGCTCGCAGCTCTTAAAGCACTATCGTAAATCGAACACATCTCGGAAGCCACTCGAGTTGAAATTAATTCCAGAAGTAAGAATGTTCAACACATTGCTGGCGTTATTTCCCCGGAGGAAGATCGCAATGATTATGTAAATATTTTCGTATATCCGGCCGAATAAGCATTTAAGCGTACAAAGGCGGCCTAATGACGAAGAACGTCGAGTTATCTTCGTAATACGTTATTTCCTCCTTGCGAGATCTAATAAAAATATAAATTCCCGCATTATACCTGTCGCGGGCCTCTGCCAGGATTTTTTCATCTCGAGTGCTGCGCGACTCAAATTGAATCAGACTCTGCGTGTTCGTGTTGTCGCCAACTCTAAATATATCTTGCGAATTTTACTAAAGTTTTACGTCTGGTTTTTGTGATTACGTTTTGAGTAGGCACGACTGCACCCGCTTTTCTCCAGAACTGTCTTCACAATATTTCCGCATGTGTTATAACCCACTTTATTACAAATGTCACACGATAAACTTTTAATACTTTTCACTTGATTTTGGCAATATCAAATACTTATCAATATAATATCTATATCTTTTTTATATTTCTCAGCTTTTCTCGCGCTATATTCCATAAAATAGGTAGGAACCATGGACCCATGGAACAGTCATTGATTATTTACTTATTTGATTCATCTTAATTAATCTCCTTCTAATATTTCTATCTTGGCTCCAACCACATTCATTATTCCTTTAATTTATTTCTGCCACTTGGAACTTTCACTCACGCATCGAGCATTCAATCAATCATATCCATCTATTTATTCCAATATCACACATTCACCGTTATTTCATTTGACATACATACTTTCGACATAACCAAACCATCTAAATTGAAATATACCTAATATTATCAAACCATACATTAAGCTCTAAAAATTATTATAGCCCACAGAGCCCTTTAAATAAAATTAGCCGACAATGTAACAAACATATTCTGAAATTATAGAGCTGCGTGTTGCTTCTGTATATAATATTTGTTTGTTTGATGACGGAAGACGGACAATAGTATTCCCTGAGTGGTTCTGATTCTAATATACTGTATTGGGATTAAGTCTCTGTTGTGCAGAGTAGCAAATAAATAAATGTGTACACATCCTGGGTAGTCCAGCTCTGTGGATTTTTCAATGGGATTCGTAGTGTGTGTCTCTGGAGCACGCAAACGTGTGCGGCTTTCCACTGGCAATTCCGCGGCGACGGCGAGTCAGTCCTTGGAATACATAAATCGCAAACAACCGTGCGTTGCGGTTTCGGCGGTGCGAAAAAATGTATTCCGCGAACAGTTGTCTAAAACAGAAACGCGATTTTCCACTTTGCACACATTCCTGGCGTCCTGGTGCTGCCGGCGTCGTCCCGAGCGCTACCGACGTTGCGCGAACAACCCCGAGTTCATTCGTTACGCTTTAATTCCGCGTTCGATGTTCAGCGCAGCCTGGAATATTTTATGTCTGATATTCGATCACTCTCGGTTCTGGACTTGCCGTGAAAAAATATAGCTCGGGTTTCATGTTTTGCCATCAGTTCCCGATCGTTTCTTTCAATGCGCCGGTATAAAATAAGAATCTCACGTCGTAAACTTTCTTCTCGCGCGTTACTCTAAGACCCGCCGGCAAATCTTAAACCAGTTGGATTGAGTTTTATTGAAGTAACATTTACTTTATTTTTCGTCCGAGTTACATGTTGCACAAAATTTATTTTGCTATCGTGACTTCAATCATTTAAGGGAGACATCCAGAGAGTAAGCACCGTTTGCTCATTAAAAACACGAGATAATTATTCGAAAGATTTCTGTCGAATTCTAGTCGCCATACAAATTAATAATACTTACATATTGTCTTCCTGTTTTACTTATTTGGCTATACTTAGTGTAAAACGATATTCTTCTGTTTCTTTATCATAACAAATTTCATGTTTATCGCAAGTTTATAGTAAACAAACATGAAAAAATCCTTAAAATACTTCTCCATAACGTTTATCTAAGACATTGTGACATTTTATAACAAAAATAATATTATTTTAGTATCAGCACGCGTCTAGAGTTTAACAGCAAAAATTATACAACAAAATTGTTGAAATTATATTTTGTTTTTATTATCTAAACGATCTTCACTTTCTAGATGTCTATTATTTGGTGTATTATATCTGCTGAAAGTTTAATTAAAATTTTGCATTGGTAAAGAGGTAAACTTGATCAATTTATCTCCTTACGTTGGTTTATAAAGCAGACGTCAGCGCCGCGCAGTCTTTGAGAGAAAACTGTATACCGTGCAGCCCTGCGTAGCATGTATCTCTCGAATCTCGAGCGTGAGACCACGTGGTAACTTCATTAATTACGGCTTTAGTTGTAGGTGCATGCAGGCGTGTCAATCATGTCGTAAACCTTGCAAATAACTACTTATAAAAAGGAACACATTAAGACGTTAATATTTACATGATTATTTATTGTTTTAGGTGCGCTACTTTAGATAACTTTATAATGGGTCTGGTTTTCTGACTGCCGAAAGATAAATATTATCTATAAAATTTAAGCCATTATTTTAACTCATAACAAAATATGCTTATAACTAAAGCCCGGATTTTTAGGCAATTGCCTAGATTCAAATTTTAATATACTTCAGGCAATTTCGTTTTTCTATACATAGGTAATATGTTTACGTGTAATGGAAGGTTTTTTTTTCGTGCCTTAGAGCCTATTTTTTCTATATTTTAGTTATTGTGCCTATTTTACCTTATACAGCCTATTTTTCCTATTTTTGTTGCCTATTCTAACTTTTATTGGGCAGACAAGGTTTATCATCTACTTCGTTGACTAATACAGCACTCGACAAAGTGTTTCAACCTAACTTATAATATTTAAAGTACTTACTTTAATCAAGTTTTTGTGTGTGAATTTAAAATGCCGAAAGAAAAAACGTTTTTTAGTCAAAATTTTACGTGGCAATTCAATTGTGTCTTTGCCATTAATCAATGGAGCTGAGGTAACTTTAGACGATATGGCTAAATATAACAACGCTCCTGTCACATTTTGTGATGTCGAACGAAGTTTTCAACTTTCAAGCAAGTTCTGACTGACCGAAGACAGTCCCGAAAATTTCATAGAGCAATTGCTCGTAATATTTTGTGAATTAAAGAATGCTACATAATTTGAATTTGCATAATGGTTAATAAAATGAGAACCCTACATTATTATTTTTCAGATTATTTGGGTGTTTTTAAGAGCCTAAATATCCGGGCTTTACTTATAACTATCAATTATATAATTGGCACATATTTAGTATCGATATTAGAGCGTAAAAATTACATTTAACTATGATAAAAATTACGGTAATCCGAAAGTTAAGCCGGATTCAGAGTTTGTATAAAATAACATAACATATCATAACATAATAGCATGACATAATTTATCGTATACAATAATTCCTGGTTACATAATTGTAATTATGTACACGTAGATGCAACTTCATGTTATTGTCTTGCTCATATATTCAGTTCTATTTTTACATTTGTAATTTTTTATTTGACAGATATTTTGTTTTTTGTAAGAGAATTCACAGCTTGGTGCAATATGATAACGATAACACACGAATCCATACGAACATATCAATTGCATATTGTAACCGAATGAAATGAATTTCGATCATGTTCTATGTTTTTATTATTCTACGATTTTTATAAAAACTTATGAAAACTATAAAATAAATAATTTTTTTTTTCGTTATTTTATGCTATGATGTTATTCTATCTAAACTCTGAATTCAGGTTTAACTCTGAATACGTACGAGTTATCTTATGACCCGAGATTGGCTGTCGAACAAGTCGGTAACTTTTTTACCGTATGTAACCATGGGTTACAAGTTAACTCTCTTTCATGCAGTCTACCCTTAATGTTATGTTTTATATGCCATATATTTTACTAATATTGCAGATAGGTTAGTTATCCTGCATCTTATTCGATCTTTAATATTTAAAGTTTTAGTTTTCTATTATAGTAAGGAGAAACAGAGAAAATTTTATATTTCCGCTTCAAGTTTCAAGAAACGTTAGGAATTTACTTGAAATTCAACATACAAATAGTTCGATTCAAGACTAGTATATTTATTTATTTGTCTCTCTGCACAACTGGAATTTAATCCCAAGTACTGGAAACCTACATTTTAACCATTCATCGCATTCCTTTATTCTTTAAATTTTTATATTTTATTATTATTTTATAGATTACCTATGATTATTGTGGCAAAAATTTACTTTGGCATTTTTATTATTTTCATTCATTTTACTTATAAACTAGAACATAATGACACCTCACTAAACAGCATTGTAACAAAGAAATATTTTTATTCTAAAATAATCATACGTAAAATGCTTAAAAATAAATAAATAAAATTACTGGATGTGGCACTCTGCTATAACAGATATTGGTAAGTGATATATTTCGTCGCGTGAAGTATGGTTACCAGCTGTCAAATTACGGCCCCTAAAGATGTTAGTGGAGAGGGAATCAGAGGGAAAATTGTTTGTCGGCTCTGAAAATCAAACCCGGGTTCTCAAATCCACAGACTCGACACTATTGAGCCACCTACCCCCTAAAAATGCATAAAAGTAAAATAGAAATAACAGAATAAATTATTTTAATCATAGAATGCCAAAATGGTAACAAATAAGGACTCCCAAGTCATTAGTTGAAATTTCCGAGATTTAAACTTGGGAAATATCGTTTGTAAGACTAAAATTATATGCACTGTTATATGCTGCCTATAAATTTCACAATAGTGTAGATTTTTATTTCCAGTATTCCGAGAGATTAAGTCAAATAACTCCGCGATTTAAAAAGCGACTGTAGTGATTGACCAGCCGGCGATCTATCATTACCAAATTACAAGAATGAAAAACTAAATGAATTTCGTCGACATGCAATCAGAGTTGGACTACAGTCATGTCACAATGGCTGGCTTGTGGGTTGTATTGAAGCATAGTAATTTTGTAATCAGGCCGCAAGTGAATAAAGCGCAGAGATTTTGTATTCAGCGGTCGCGCTTTTAGATTGTTTCGTTGCATTATAATTTCGCGGACTTTTATTGATGTGGATTTTCTCGCGGCTCGCGGGTTTGTGTAGAAAATGTCACTAGTCGCCAAGTTTCTTCTTTGAATTTCCTGTTGTAAAGTTTCCAAGTTGCGACGCAATTCTTTTGTGAACTTAAAACTTAAGTGGGAGTAATTCATGAAATGTTCTTTATGCATTAAGGAAATGTGAATTCGCCTGCCAGTCGGTTCCCATCAGCACGTCTCATTTCAGACGGATTAGTTGCGTCGCTCTCCACCGACGCTCTTACCGCAATATGAACGATTTTTATTTTATTATTTTGCTTTCTAAGTCACTTTGCTCTTTACCTTCGATAATTTTTTGTAGTTAGACAATAGTTATTAAAATTTATAGTTTGTCGCCTGAGTAAAAAAATTGTATACGAGTACGGTAATAGTTATTTCTGTACCTAGAGCATAAAGTAGTATAATGTAGCTCGAGCATGGAGTTTGTTGATCGAAGAGCAGCAACCACGTACGAGTGGGAAGGACACTTTCTGCATGTGCTGCATACATTATTTTTATACGACCATTTAGTATTGTTTGAAAATATTTTTTACAGTTTTTTTTACAATTTATCTCAGAGGTAAAGTTTGTTTTTCGCCCTTGTCGTGATTGTAATCCTCGCCTCCTGCATGTACTACAATTTTTGCGACGCACTAAAACCTACGACTTTACATCATTAATGCAAAATTAATTATATTTGTGTGGACAAAACAGAAACTTAGATTCCGCAACAAATAAATTGATTTTAAAAAGTGGTCCTCTCTTCACTAACATCTTAGAGGATCACAATTTGACGGTTGGCAACAGTACTATACGCGCAAAAGTATATCACTTACCAAGATCTACTACATCAGAATCACATCCAGTAATAAATAAAAGACATGATGATATATTTATATTAATGTTCAATTGTACCTAAAAAAAGGATTAACAGGTGTGATCATATATTTATTTAATATATGAAACCTATGGATTTATAACTAAGCCGAAAAGAGTTAATTTCCATATTGTTTTCAGTATGCAAAAACTTACTTTTCTTATCGGTTATTTAAAAATATTTTATCGAAAAGAAAATAATGTTTCTTTTGTCAAATGAATATTTTATATTCATAATTTTTTTTGATATTCAAGATCATGTTTGAAAACAAACAGTTATTGATAGATATTTTGTTTTAATGAGTAAAAAACATAGCTTTTCATAAATTTACATGTTTGTTTGTTAGTTTTACTTAACTGAATAACTTTACATTTTGATGTATTGCAGTGTTTTTCTATTCTATTGAACTCGGATAGAATATTTTAAACGATCAAGAATGCTGCTATATTTTAATTATAAACAATCAGGCCAATAAAATAACGCGATTTTTTATTTCATTATTCTTTCTCAAATAAAGCATTCTAGTAGTCGAACTAGACGTTTTATACATTAAGTATCCAATCATCTTTTTATGTTGAAAATAAGTAACATAACGTACATATTATCATAATTTTTATAAACATACAATTTATCAGTATATCTCATTAATAATTCCAGCAAAAAACCAAGGCACAAAAATATTTTTATTCGATTGTGTCAAAAAGTGCCGGTTCTTAACTAGAATATTTATACATAAAGTTTATCTTTTCAGAGAAATATGGATGTTTACTGTTTGCGTGATGTTTTTTACTATCCGTAAAATACTTTTCGGTCGCAAAAATTATATTTGAATTAAAAAAATTTATTAAAAAGAATAATTCCTCACAATCGAATAAAAAATAAATAATTTTCTTCATTCAAGCAAAACATTGCTGTTTTCGGCCTCATGTCAAAAATAACTATTTTAGGTCAGATCAAACTTTCAAATAAATAATATATTAGCTAAATAAAAATATTGGCTGGTAGTACAAGCTCTGTTTTTGGGTGTACTAAGACCACGGTTTTAACATGTTAGAGATAGCTAAAACACCCAAAAACACTGCTCTTAAAACAGGCAAAAACAGAGCTTGTGCTACCAGCCAATATTTTTACATTTGTGTTAATTTAAACAATTATAAAAAATAGTACAAACCAAAACATGAATTTTAAATAAAATAAGAGCTGAATAAAATTCAGTTTAGACACTTTTATTTTTATTTTATATACTATGGAATATAAAATTTAATCAGTTTTAAAAAGTTTTCATAACATTTGTGTATGCTTTTGTGTTATGAATAATACAATTGATAATGCACTATTTCTGTAAAATAAAATTACATTATTAATAATACAAATGTTAATAAACTATTCCAACGCTTGTACGCTAATTCCCTAAATATTTCATATTTTGCAAACGTCAATAAAAAGTAATTCGGGAAGTATATCGTACCTAATATAATATTTGTAAGTAAAACTTGATTATTAAGTTGTTTGGCGACATTGTTCTTTTTATGGTCATGTTCACAGCGTTTTAGTCACGTAAGTTTCAACTTAGTTTTTGTTTATCTTGTGAGAATAGTTTACTTACACGTATGTATCTACATGCAGCGGCGTAACTATAGTCCCGCAAATCCAGCAGTGCGGGAAAGCCCAAGGAGTGGCCCATATAGTTATTTAAAAATAAAACAACCTAATTTGATTGTTATATATTATAGTTGGATGGAATTTGTAACATACAGTGTGTCCCCAAATAAATAGAGACAGTTTTGTAATAATTAAAAGTATCCCACAAAATAATTATTATGGTACTAAATTACACTTGACAATCCCCCCGCTCCGCACAGCTTACTTACTATAGTTTACTTTATTTTAGTGGCACAAATTAAACAAATTTATTAAAATAATTTGAGAAAATCGTCTATTAGACAAAAAAATCTGTTTGTTATTTTTGATTTAATTGCTAGGTATGTTTTGATGGCGAAGTATAATTTTAACTAATATATTACTGGCCCTAGGAAAATATCCGCAGGGTGACGCGAAATATGAAGTTACGCCACTGTCTATATTATGTATATTATTTATATGTTATTCTTAGGTCCGATATACATCTATTTCACCATTTTTCTCTTCTAATAACATTCTTCTAAATTTTATAGTTGTGTAAAAAGCATGATGAACGATGACTAATGATATTTTTCTTGTTATCTTATACTTACATTTGATCTATGTCATTTACTGTGAGTTTAGTTCCAATAGTAATTAACCCTATGCGGTACTTCACATATGAAATCGATACAAATGATATAATCAGTTGAACTGAGGATGTAGGTAATTAATAAAGGAAATCTACAAAGTTCCGGTTTCGGATTCGAGATGCTGCGACAAGATAGGAAAACGACAGACATAAGCAAGCACCACCAATAATTATTTCACTACGGGGATTGTCTAGTTAAAAGCCAGATATTTTAAATTTAAATATTTTAACATTCATTTTTCAAAGAATTATTTTTGCGACTGTACTTGAGGTATAAGAGGGGAGCATTTTAAAATGGATTCCAAATTCCAATTAAATTCAGATATCGTTAAATTATATTTCAATATTGGTGTGCGGGAATATTTAAGTCAATCAAATCACTGCTTTCGGAATTTAAATTGTGGCTTGTTTAATTTAAAATTACAGCAGTATAAACTTTCTGCCACATAGATCTCGCTTCGAATATATTCCCTTGATAATAGAAAACTGCTTTCAATTTTGTACAAAATCGCGATAATTTTATTGTATTTACACAAAAACTAGACGTAGTAACTTCAATATTTAATTCTAGATGAAGAGTCCGGTTCGAATCTATTTTCTCAGAGCCGAAACTAAGAGAAAAATTAGGATATGTAACACATCAGAAAGCCGTTTTATCTTAAGTATTGTCTTTTAAATGATCTAGAAACGTTTCACACCGGAAAAATGTAGAGTACATTACAATTTTATACATAATCATGGCAGGGGCAGACCTTTTTCTATGAAGAATCTCTACTATGAATCCACAATAACGATAAAAGTGACGGGTATTTAAACCGGTGAAAAATGTCGCAACTTGTGAGTTCCCGTTCCCTGTCTCCCGTTGCCGAGTGGTGAATATCCCCGGGAACGGAACAGGCGATGCGAGCGCAAGCGAACTTTGTTTCGGCATCGAGCTAATGAGGATAATGAGTTCATAAACCGCCCACAGAGGCGATGTTAAAAGCATTTACTAATTAATTAAAACAGGGATTATATAATTCATACAAAGTGACCACCGCTACCGCAATTCTCTTAAAAATTATATGTTCACCAACCAAACAATAAACACAATTATACAGCGAAAAGTACTTCGATATGGACATTCTCTTGTATTTAATAATACTGACACACTGGTTATTTATTTTTATATACTTTCCCTGCAGGATATTCATTTCAAACTAGTGCCATTCAATCTAATTTTATTTTTGTACTGGTAATCCTAATTAGTTCTATGGAAATGAGGACCTAAAATATTACAGGAATAGCTACATACCATTTCCTGATTCCTTGGAGAAATCAGAAACTCTATGACATACATTATGTACATCCATAACACCACGCTATTCCATCAAACTGCACGAGTCCATGAAACATTCACTGATTATTTATTAGATTATATTCATACTCAATCATATTTATAATTCTTTCTATTCTTCCCACTTGAAATCTTTCATTTACGTAATGAATTTTTAATCATATCATTTCATTTATTCCTGGACTATTCACTCTGAAATACGTTGTTCGTATTTATGTATATCCCAATAGAAAACTGATATAGATTTTCTCAAATAATTCATAATATATTTTTTACGTTTTATATAAGTACATAATATAAAAATATATTGTATATATTTTAATTTTGTTTTCGGCACTCACAAATAAAACATTCTACGCACTCCTATGGTCGTTCATGCATACGGGTTCTAAAAATTATTTTAAAAAATGGTTTAGCGCTGTCACCATCACAAGTTTTTTATGCTCTGTAAATATGTTTTCATTTTGATGTTTTTATCAGCCAATTAAAATCAAGACCAAATACATTAATCGGCTGTTTTTGCTGCGTTTTTATTACCACTGCACATATAACATCATCTTATCTCATTTTTGTAATTTGGACTACTTTAGCCGTACATATTCTTCTTGGATCTTCTTTTTCACTCACTTACGTGTCTGTTGTCGGTGTGATTATCTGTCACAATTTTCTAAAATTTTTGTTTTTCTATTTTAACAAAGAGTCCGCAAATCGCTTCCACCATTGTAAAAGAAGAATACATTTACACAAGTGGCTTAGCCAGAAATTTCTAATGGGGAGAGATTTAAAAACAATAATTTGCTATCAAACCAGTGGTACTAAAATATACACTTCAATTTTTGGAAATTTAACAAAATTTCTGTATATATTTATCAGAATATTAAATTATAAAATTTCGTGCAGAGGTATAGAAACACTCTGAATATCTAATTATAGTAAAGTACAAAATTAGCAAAGATTATTGAATAAAGTCCGTATTATTATTATCAATAAATTACCTATTTTTAACATATCAAGCAATCGTGGCCCAATTGTTAAAAGCGAGGTAAAACTTGCGAATCTTAATTAACAAGAATTAACAGGCCGTGTATTTCAACTTAACCCAAATATACGATTGTGTCCGAGTGATTCGAATTTCACTATAAACTGTAGCTCCCCTGAACTGTAATTAAAATTTCTTGTTGTACAGAGTAACAAATAAATAAAATAAATATCCTAATTAATTAATTGTATTCCCTAGAAATGTGCTGACATAGACTTGTTGACACAACAACGCTATAATCTCTCACTGAACGATCTATAAGTTTGTGTTTAAATTCTTATCTCTGAGAGAGAATAAGTAATTTTTATGCAACCCTTCTAATAAAGTAGTATCTGAGATTTATATCAGCTTGATATTTTAATAAAACACCTTTTTTGTCAGTAGTTCTTCTTTCTTTCGCATTTCTTGCTAATTGCAAGATAAATAACAAAGTTTAAATCTGTCTTTAAATAACACTGCGCACATAAAGCAAATAGAAATGGTCTGTTTCCTAGAAAATACTACCACTGCGGTAAATTTCCAGCCTGGTGCAGGCTGTAGAAGATAATCTCCACGGACTTTGTGCATGGTGTAGTGCTGTGCTGCAGCAGTATCGGTCTCTTGTTCCTGTTAGCAACTCATAATAAATGTATTTCACTTTATTTATCACGACGAAGTTACATTTTCCAGCAGTTACCTGCGAGGTAAGTGGGTACTTACATTAGAAAGTCATCAGGGACCATGGTAATGTTTCTCGAATCCTCTGAAGAGAGAATGCTTTAGTTACAAACCACCAGCAGCACCAACGCGATACGGAGACTGAGGCTCTCTGTTGCATACATAATTTTTAATTTTTCTTTTAAATATCTGAACCAGATTCCACATACATATTTTAATTTAAAACATATACCTGACCACTGATCTTTTTAAATAAAATATTTATGCTATAATCATTTTGACGTCATTTATACAGAATGTATACAGGGTGTTTCACAACTTAGAGCAAAAAATTAAAGGGTATATTCTGTACGACGTGCTGATCATGAAACAAATTTTTTTTTTTAATTCGAAAAATTGAGGGTTGTTAACCTAAAACATTTTTTGTAGCACTGCACTGGATTCGCTTTCCTATTAAACACAAACAATGAGGTAGGTATCAACTACGAAAGAATAATTACACAATTCAATTATTAGCAGTTATTTATAATAGAATTTTATTTAATTAAGAACTTTAACATAATCATCCTCCCAGTGGCAGTGGCAACGAAAAATTTTGGACTGGAAACATGGAAAATAGTTTTGCGATTTAAATTTTTTTTTAGTTTCATGATCAGCACGTCGTACAGAATATACCCTTTAATTTTTTGCTCTAAGTTGTGAAACATCCTGTATATATAGACCTTAGGTTCAGATGTTAACGATATTCTAATTTATCTCTTGATTGTTCAATTAGATGATTGAATTACACAATTTCAAAGGAAAAAATTATAGAGATATAAATCACTTTATTTATAAATATAACAACTGTTTTTATTATCCTTTTCCATAATATCGTAAGTTTCCATAACCTTTATTTTCACATAAATTTTGTTTTCTATTTAATTACAATACTTTTACCTTTAACAAAATATGTACAGTACATAATATTAAATTAAATTATAGAAAAAAAAATAAGATTGCGCCAGAATTTGGACCTGGGATCTTATGAACTCCGGTCATATGCATAATATGTTCAATGATGAATAAAAAGAATTTTTTTTGTATTTCTTTAAAAATTCACTTAATTTCTGTAAAACTTTAGTGGAGTATTTTAAATATCACGCTCTGGATTTTATCAAACCAGAACTTTAAAGTAAAACTAACTTGAGATTAGAAGCTGATTTGTGGAAGTTCTCGTGTAATCTAGTTGTTTCAAATCCTACACATTTTATAGTTTCTGGAAAGTACATCGAATGCAAGATTGGTGAAACAAGTATATCAAGATGTATGTGTGTTGGGAGGAATAAACAAACTTCTATGTGAAAATCGTGTGCCAGGACAAGAATATTTTGCGGTAAATAATTACAGAAAGAATGTAATAATAATATGTTTCCCGCGTGTGAAGTTGGTAAACCTCGACTTCACACAAGGGATAATCGCGTCCTCCCGTGAAGCATATTATACTTTTCGTAACAAGTGCACAAAAATTACCGTCTTATCAGGACAAATGTCAAATATGGGTTGCGCAACTAGTTCAGCTAGATTCGACGCCGCAAACAGGGAATAGTCATAGGGAGAGAAACATTCTCACGAGGGACTGAAACATCCTACCCAGGGAGCGAAACATAAAGTATCCCTCCCTAGGGAGAAAAGCAGTATTTCTCTCTCTAAAATTAGGGAATAAGAACGTGTTTCTTGTGTACGTGTTACGAAAATAAATGTAAGTAATTCAAGGATTCATGTTACTACATTTGTTGGGATATAGCATGATGATACTTCATAATATGCAGAGCTGAATTTTCTATTATTATTTAATTATTGGTATATTAACAATGAATTGATAATACTTGTTTGGAGTATATAATTACTATATGATGCACTTAATGAAATTGATATAATTAGATTCAGTTTTTAATAAAAATTAACGCCAGCATTTAACTTTTTTTAATCAACCTTATTTGCACCGAAGCAGAAAAACAAAAACGTAAAGTTGTAACAAGAGATATGGCACCACATCGCACCAAACGGCCTTCAGCTGAACTAAATGCGGTAGGGGCGAGAAAAATTTGAATTCCACGGACGACTTTCAAATCAAGTGCACAGGAGGAGGCCAAAACGAAGTAAGTTTTAGACATAGATAAAGCAAACACGGTTAAAATGTCTCCCTCGAGTCCCGATGCCAGCGCCACTCCAAGGAAGATTAGAGGAGTCAACACACAGGGTTGTAGGAAAAAAGAAAGGGTGATTGAGGGGAAACTTGCTTCCTATTTGCATCACACCCTCAAAATGCACAAACGAAAAAATGCAAGAAAATACACTTTTTAAAATCAATAGAGAAACATTATTAAATATACTACCAATATATTTCACGTATTAATAGTTGAGTCAGAATGAGCCATCAAATGGAAAATAAAGTTTTATGATACTTAATTCAAGTACGTGGTACTAACTTCCTTTATAGGTATTTTAAGATACAGATATATATATATATATATATATATATATATATAATATTTTTCTATTGTTTGGTTTTATATAAATTTAAAAAATAAATAAATATTTCATCACGTCTTTTAACCATTACTAGGTATAGCACTCTGCTGAAGCAGATCTGGGTAAGTGATATATTTCTTCGCGTGAAGTGCAGTTACCGGACGTCAAATTACGGTCCCAAATATGTTAGTCGAGGATGAGCCACAGGGGTAGTTTTAATGTGGTGAAAATTGTTTGTCGCATCTGGGAATCGAAAACCGGGTTCTCAAATCCACAAGACTCGAAAGCACTGAACCACCTGCCGCATTAAAATACATTTATTCCATTTATATTTTAAAAAAAGGAGAGCACATAAATATTTCGTGCTTAACTGAATATATTAATACGGCCCAAAAATTAGATAACGAATCGTTAAATTGTGTTATGAATACGGATATTTTTCTTAACTAAATGAAATATAAAAAAATCTTGGGCTTCCAGCATTTACCTATTTTGTCTCGACTTAATTGTATCCATTATTGAGAATAACTTTCTATCAACATAAAGCCTGTTCTAAAAATTAAATTGACCGTAACTTCATTGAACACATAAGCCAACCTACATTATAGGATAAAAGACCATAATATTTTATAATCTTGGTTAGTAAGGGTTCCTGAAATAGCTGTAAGATGGCTGAGATAAATTTTTAATTGAAAATTTTGTTGTCATTTCATTTTCCATATACTAACATGGTTACCCGAGATGTAATGTAAAGTCAGTGTCGTAACTAGCTATTTTTGCATCTATAATACAATATAAAAATTACACCAGCTCTTACCTCTCAAAATATGATTATTTATACAAATAAACCAACAGGAAGTAAATACTCGGACGTTTTATTTGAATGAATATTGCATTGTTTTTTGGTACTTTATTTGCAAAATAATCAAATCTAAGGAAATCTATTAAAGATATCAAATATTAAGAAAGTGTATAACAAGTAATTTAGTGACTTTTCTGTTGATAACTACCTTAAAAACAAATAAGAAGACATAATTTAACGGCACTTCACGCGCATAATACGAGTATAACCCTTACTGAGATCTGCTATAGCAGAGAGCCACAATCAGTAATGGGTAAATACGTGAAGATATATTTATTTGAAGTTTTCATAATTCAAATAACAAATCATAGAAACAAATCCTGTCAATAATTTGTTGCTTCATTGCTACCTAAGTTACTTATTGATAAAATTTGACATATTTCGTAAAGATTCAAACGAAATTACACTTTAGTTCACATATTTTCTGAGATTCGATTATTGTTAATTAGGCTGTTTTAACTTTTTTAGTAATTTGACCAGTATTATATAAATAATGCTTTTTTTATTCATTTTAAAACCCAACGAATCTGTAGACACATTATAGACCTGCTTAAAAACAACAGGAAAGTTTCTCCTCTTTCCATCCTTGTATGTTAGAATGTCTTGTGATCATATGTTGGAACAAGTATAGCGAACCATTAGAAATTGAGACAACTTTTATCACCACTTTCTATAAACCACTAACCCTAGTGACAACAAAATATTAAATTATATATGTAATTTGTTTATGTCGTCTGTTTAGAAATGAAATAATCAAAATAGTGATCGAATCGATCTCTGCAAAAATACTTACCACTTTAACAGATTAAATTTGACTTCTATACATTATATTATTTACAAAGCAAAGGAGCAAACTATAAAAAAATTATTTTATAATTTAATTATTGTGTCATTCTTATTTCTACAATTAATGAAAGTATCTAATTCTCCTCGTCCTTGTTACGCCTCTGGATCACGTTAACAGTAACGCTGAGTACACGGCATACACAAGACTTGTGTCTTAACATCAGGACATCGCCCAGGCCCTTAGCGTTCAGTGCGACACATAACCAACTAATCAAATTATGTACCTCAAGAGAGGACGACAAAGAAGATACTACTCAGGACCAAGACACAAGAGCTAGCGTTCTGACATCATGTCGGTAAGAAATAGCCAGGGACGAACTTTTGTATTTTAGATTTCTAGAGATTTTTACAGGTTAATTAGATTTGAATCTAATTGGAACATTGTTTCTACAAAATTTGTTGTTTAATTAAAGCACGTAGGAACTGAAGTTGAACAGACTATTATTTGACAGTATATTATAGACATATTTCATTTGCAATTTGAATCAGGTTCAATTTACAATTACTGAAATATTTTCTTGGAAATATTTAATTAAGCCGTAACTGTAATAATAAAGGTAAAACAAGAAAGTTTGGAAAATTGGATTACAAGGCTTTATTTGTTAGTACATGGAAAACTGAGGACGTTTGAAACATATCTTTTGTCCATTTTCAAGTTGAATATTAAATTATTTAAAATGTCCGTCAGTACGGCTGTGTGGATAGCGATATGGAATTCGAATCCTGAGATTCCGAGTTCGAATCTCACTCAAGCTACCACACTGCGGCTCGGTGAGTGCAGATCCTGTACTGTAATTGGGATTAAGTTCCTGTTGTACAGTGTAACATAAATAAATAAATAAATAAAATTAGTGTAACATTTAAAAGTCAATTAAAATATGAATTTGACACTTTTTGAGTCAAAACGTGACTGGTAATGATAAACGAAAAACAAGACAGTTCTTCCTTGATACATCTTATTTTAATTGACTATTAAAATGTTACAATAATATTAAATAGCTTAATATTCAACTCGAAAATGGACAAATATTGTATTCCAAACGTCGTTAGTTTTCTATGAACTAACAAATAAAAGCCTTGTAATCAAATTCACTTAGAATTAAATTTCTTGTTTCTCCTTTATCATTACTGAAATAGATCACTTTTTATTAACAGACATAGCTGAACATACCGCGTCAGTTGCTCCTTGTTAATGGTATGAAAACGACACATGGAGTTCAAATATATGGAATGTTGAAAAGCGATTACCTCTCCATTTTCTAATCAAGCACATTGTTTTTTAACTTGCATTACGGAATCAACCAGTATAAATATATTATGCCACAACCGTTCCCAAAAACAGATCACTTATTTATCTAATAAAAATGTAAAGTAAACACTTGGCTATGTTTCACAAAATTCAGCCTCCAAGTCACCTTATGAGGGCATCGGCAATTTTGTGAAACATAGCCAAGTGTTTACTTTACATTTTTATTAAACCTTGTTTCACCAAGTGTTGGATGACAATTAATTTTGTCTTTGTTGTTACTTATTTATCTTTCTATTTAATTTGCTTACTTATTTACTAATGGAATAGACAGCTGAGTAACGACACGTCGGATATTGAATTTGTTAATCCAGATTCGATTCTCAAAGATATTCACCACATTAAAATTATCTCAGTTGATTCCCCACCACTAGCCTCTTTGGGAGACTTTAACGGCTGGTAACAGCACTTTTCTCGCAAAATATTATTTCTTACAAAGATTTGATACGATAATGTGCTTTACCCAATAATTAATAAAAGGTTATACTTATTTATTTTACTTACTACCCACCACTACTAATTTGAGCTGAGCTTTTAAAGTTGCATTGCTACGTAAATTAGTTTATTCAATTCAATTAATTATGTGGTTTTATTTATTTAAGAGAATCATGTGGCAAGCGAAAAAGAACTACTGTAGATAGATACTTCAAATTATATTTTGTTTAGAGCGTATTTTTTTTAATTAATATTTTTACTTCTATATATAATACATTTATATATATATATATATATATATATCAAATACTTTTTAATTTGAATACATTTCATTTTCCGAAATGAATGACAAACGAAAAATATGTATTTGCGTATCGTATTTTATATTTTACAAAATCATACATAATTAGAGCGCAAATAATTTCTACGATTTCAGCAAAAAAAAAAATATATATTTTTTCATGCCTTTCAACTTATTATCATCTGGTATTCCCATGCTCTTTGCAGCTATTATAATTTAGAGGTATGCACACACAAAAATTATTTTGGTATAAATTTTTTTAATATTAACCACAAGTTAATCATGAATAAATATTTTATAAAACATAAATATTACATCCCAATATTCCAAATCATATTATTCCACTAATATGCTCTCCTAAACATGATAAAGCATTTAGTTATAAAACCAGTTATGTCATTCCCATGACTTCAAATACTAGTGTAAGAATATAAAACAATGTAGATATATTTCAAACCACGACTTCAGAAATACTCATTCATTTTCATGTCTTATCTTATTATTGAAACATCTTTTTGACCGCTATCAAACCTGATGTTCATTATTACGTTGAGTGTACAGCTAAACACACATCAATTATATAACATGAGTATTTCATAAAGAAGCTAGAATTTTTAAATTTCGAAATCATATTTTATATACTTATTCTCATTTAAATGAAGAGACAAGTAGTGTTGTATAATCTTTGAATATTCTATTTCTTTTGTATGTAGATTAAAAAGAATGTGAAATCTATAAAAAAACAAATAAATTTGAATTGAAGTATTTACGAGAAATTCATGTCAATTTTTAAGCTGTTTTCTTATTATTATTAGTACATAAATGTAATGACATGTAGTTTATTAAAATATCTTGAAGTTTCAGTTTCTAAATTATGTACAACTCATCATAAATTTTGTTCATAATAGCAAAGAAATTTTATTTTAAAGAGATCAAGTGTTCTACAGTTAACTTAAAATTTAATTATGCCGATGTTTCACCTTAATCTCGCGTTACTCTAGAAATATAACTTACTATAACAAATAATAATATTTTACCTTGTGATAGTAGAACAAGAAAGAATCAAGTTGCTTTTTGCGATATTAAGAAAATCTCCTAGTCCCTTGCACGGTGGGTGCGTGTCATTCTGGCACAGCTGACATCGACCCTGGCAGCGTGGAAATCACAGGAGATACTTCTCATCCTGTTACCATCGCTCGCCGTCTCAACCCCGGCTAATCTAATTACGATGAGGAAAACTGATCACGGAAATAATCGAGAACGTGAAAGACAACGAAGTTCCGCAAAAGTAATTAAATGAAGCAGAGCAGAGCACAGAGCACGACACGGCATCACAGGACGAGGAGACGAGGACGTCGACGACACCGTCCTCGGCGACGCTGAAATCTTATCAGCGTCTCATACAAATTTATATCACAAATAACTATGTTATTAGGTTTATTATAGCGGTCATGGAAGAGATTGAGATTATTATTGGAACTTACTCTAGATACATTGACTGTTAAATCCGAAGGGAATTGCGGCAAAGGTAGAACAAAACACCACTAACAAATTGAATATTTCAATTTGACATCATATTCAACAAATTATTGTATCTTACTGAACCAATGAAGTTTGTTCAATTGCATCATTAATCGCATTAACCTTAGCATAAGAAAAAAATAAACAAACATTTTTATTTCACCAAATTAACAAACTATTCATTGAATTTCTTGTTATTTACAGAATATATAATAAATACAGTTAAAATTGCATTTAAATATGAAAATTATCTAAACTTTAAGTATTTTAAAAGCACTATTAATTTGCCTCGTGTAATGACACTGATTTTCACTTTGTAAAGTGTGTACCTATACAGTATTAATAGTAACTTGCTTCATTTCTGCTTTGTATTTGAACATTTTGATATTAACTATTAACGTTGTGGATGAATCGTCATCAAAATACATGAAGTATGACATGACGCAACTTCATTTATTCAGCGAGGTACCTATATGTTAGAGATACTCGTTCATGCTTCATATACAAGTGATGCAAATTTTATTAGATGTACTTTTCTGTAAAGTAATTTAAACATAACAACAAAGACAAAATTAATTGTCATTCATGCACTTGGTGAGACTAGGTATAATAAAACATATTAAATAAAACTCTAGGCAAAGTCTCACAAAATTCAGCATCCGAGTCACCTTATGAGGGCATCGTCGGAGGCCGGCCAGCACAGTTAGTAACCATGGACGCGTTTCGCTCTTGTTAGAGCTCATCAGCATGGTATAACTCACTTCTTCACCTAGAACAAAGTTCATGTGAAGAAGCTGGTGACGAAGAACTGTGCCAGCAGAGAATAAGATCTCTAACAAACGGTAAGATGACATGAGAAGTTCTGTCGAACCATTAATGCCATCTACCGAAAAAGGTGATAAGGTCATAAGGTGACTCGGAGGCTGAATTTTGTGAGACTTTGCCTAGAGTTTATTTAATATGTTTTATTATACCTAGTCTCACCAAGTGCATGAATGACAATTAATTTTGTCTTTGTTGTTATTTAAATTGCTATTGCTTAGCTTTTCATTTTTTTCGGTAGATGGCATTAATGGTTCGACAGAACTTCTCATGTCATCTTACCGTTTGTTAGAGATCTTATTCTCTGCTGGCACAGTTCTTCGTCACCAGCTTCTTCACATGAACTTTGTTCTAGGTGAAGAAGTGAGTTATACCATGCTGATGAGCTCTAACAAGAGCGAAACGCGTCCATGGTTACTAACTGTGCTGGCCGGCCTCCGACGATGCCCTCATAAGGTGACTCGGAGGCTGAATTTTGTGAGACTTTGCCTAGAGTTTTATTTAATATGTTTTATTTAAACATGTTTGACATCAGAAAATGTGTAATTTCAAATATTCAAAATAATTTTATAATACTTCGTCTATTATATTTTTTAGTACACCACACTCGATATTTAATAACTTGGACCCAACCATTGTTTTTTATTTATTGATTTATATTACGCTGTACAACAGGAACTTAATCCCAATTATAGTACAGGGTCCGCACTCACCGAGCCGCAGTGTGGTAGTTTATATAATATTTAGCTTGAATGATGTCCAAAATAATATCTATATGATCCGTGGGATTAGTAGCTTAAAATATTTAAATTATGTAATATTTTACAATACCGTCGAAAACAATAAAATTGATTTCATGGACAACCGAGATTTTTAAACAAAAGTTTTATACATTCACGTAATGTTCGTTATTACGGCTTATAGGATAGCGAAAGCCGAGATTACTAAAATTATAATTTCTAGGAAATTCAATAAGCTATTGTAATGATATTCATTGTCCAGGCCAGTGGCGCCATCACACCATCAGTATCTCTGTATTCAGAGCACATAGTCCGCAATTATCAGTTTAGCGGCGGGTGTATGTAGGTACAATGCGCATCATGTAGGGTGCGAGCGACTAGCATACGCCCTGCTCATGAATCGCTGTTAATTAAGTACAGGCAAGCACAGAACACTGATGCTGAAGCTGAATAAAACTGCAACAGAACAGTGGGTCTGCAACCACGAGCGCCTGGCGAATAGGAATTCGCAATTATAAAACACAAGTTAAGTGGACATATGCTAACTAGCAACTAAAATAAATTTATACTCTTTTCGCTACTAAAGAGGTTACTACTAAGCTGCTATTACTAGCTGAAATAATGAAATGACATTAGCGAAAAAAAGAAAATGTACTTTAATGCAAATGCACAAAATAATAATAATGCTTGAAATAATAGATATGCAAAATTGTTTTTTTTTCTAAATGAATTTCGAAACAATTGGTAGAAAAACATACGATACGGAAATGTTCAAGTTGTTCTAAACTTAGTATAGTTTCCATTTATTATTCAAATATCTATTTTTTTTCGATGCATATGATTATAGGCTATACTCGATAATCAACAGGCAATAGTAGAAATTTTTATCATGTATTCACCAGAATTGAATTACTCGTATATAATAATTTTACATTTCAAAATTATTTCAGAATGCAATTTTGTATAATTAATCTATGGGTTTTCAATTTTTTATTGCATTATAATAAGTTTATTTATTTATTTATGTTACGCTGTACAACAGGAACTTCATCCCAATTACAGTACAGGGACCGTACTCACCGAGCCGCAGTGTAGTAGTTTATATATTGTTTAGCTTGAGTGAGATTCGAACTCGGGATCTCCGGATTCGAATTCCGTATCGCTACCTACACCATCGTACTGATATTTTTTATTTCATTGCAGTTAAAGAAATAAATAAGATTTATTTAAAATATAAATATTCTAAATACGACGCTGTAGTTTTACCCTTATAATCTTCTTACTAATTAAACAAGTTTTGATGAAAGCATCCTCGATTATACTTCCTGTTAGTTTATCTATTATACATATAAACAAACATTTTCTTATATCTATGTCTAACTTAAATTTGGTCTGATGATGACGATGCAGTGTAGACGCCGCAAACCCTCTTCTCTTTCGGAATTACTTCGAGATCGTCCTCTGTAGTCATTGTCCCTAGCTACCATGCCACCGTGCTGTAATCTTGATGCCGCCGACTTCATTTAAACAATGTTTGTTATTGTCTCTCACGGCTGGCAGGCTGGGTTGTTCCGTGTTCCTCAGCACACAAATTGCACACTCAATCTAGTCGTTCCGCGCACACGAACCTTGTCAAACATTCACGGAAACCTTGTTGGAATATTTTTATTTTCTTGCTCTTTATTTTTGACGGGAGATGAAATAGATTACGAGGAGCTGGGAGGAAATACTTAGTTTAAATTTAAACTAACAAGTAGTTTCAAATAATATAAAATAAGATTTCATTATATTGTTTTGCGTTTTCTATTCAACCAAATTCACAACTAAGGGTAATAGCATGACCTGTATTACATACAAGGCCTTGAAATATAAACCGTTAAAAACCCGACAACCTGTAGATGCAACTACTCGCCTCAAAGGGCACTGTTTTTGTACTCTGTCATCCAGTGGCCGCGGAGCTCTATTTTCCATGTATAGTTATTATTAATATACACGGTGCAGAATAAATACTAGAATGATTGTATAAAAGAGTGCAGAAAATAGTGTGCCTAAATTCCTACTATCTTATATGCTGAGCTAAAACAATTTCAAGCGTCAAGGAGACTACAGTGCAAACATTATATCTTCAGGACCATATTATTGATGGTGTCTTAAGAACATGCACTTACGAGTATTTAATGAATTATATTGGCAGAAATTTAAAAGTGTCAAGTGGCTGATTAATGGCCAATAGTCAGCTGACCAAAAGTTGTGAAAAACACGTGTTTTACATATGTCATTTAAGGTTATATTTGTGCTGCCAACTAAAAGAAAAGAATTGGGTGTCTCCCAGAACGAGAAGTTTGTAAATTTATGCGCTGTTGTGTTTGTTTTATTGCTTTAACTTGTTTTTTATGTTAAGCCAAATATCCAGCTACCCAAAAATTTTGTTCAAAGATAACAAATGATCATAGTTTATTTGTTTATTTATGCTATTATGTACAACAGGAGCTTAATCTCAATTACAGAATCCGGAGTCACCGAATAGCAATGTGGTAGTTAATATATTTTTAGCTTAATAGTTGCAAACGACAAAAAGTTAATTAAATTCGCAGTTTAACATTCAAAAGTTGTATTCCATTTGGTACTTAACAAACTTCAATCAGTTAATTTAATCCAGACCACATGACCAACTCAACTGTTCAGAACAAACTCATGTACTTTATTTAGCATTAAGAGTAGTCAGTGAATTAAGTTAGTCGAATAAATTAATAATTTATTTCGATAAGTAAAATTTGATCAAAATAGCAAATGAAATATGCTTAAGGTTTTATTTCCATACTTTTAAATTATTTATTTATATAATTTTATTCAATTTTATCGGGCTGCCTAAAATTTTAATACAGTATTGACTCCTGTCTGGCAGCTAGAATGTCATTTTCCCATCCAAATTTGTTTGAGAAAATAATATTTTATCGAAATATACTGCTGTTTTCTTAAGAGATATTAAAAGTGTAATTGATATAGAAACATAATGAGCAACGAATATTAATAATTTGATATGATGTATTTTTTATTGATATACAAACTCATTCAAATATTAGCAACAAATCCGAATTTATGAAACTAGACCAATTTATTTTAAAAAAAGATTGGTAAAATGAAAATCTGCCGAGAAGTATAAAATAGATATTAGTAGCATTAGATTTACATTCAATTTAACTTAAACTAACCTGACCTCACCTCAGTTTGATAGGTGTTTCTGTCGTTTTATTTGCACTTACGTTATTGAGGCAAAGTGATGTTACTCACTCCCCCTTGCCGATGCTTTACTATCAAGTTTTCTTCGTCGAATAAAGATTTGTTACTCAATTAGCAGTGGAGATAATATTATTTGTTGTTTCTGGAGGTTAATGTGACAGATTTATGCTTTCTGAAACAATAAATTATTTGTTTTTTAATTTGTATAGGTTTGTGTAAATTTTAATACAAAGTTCAAATAGCATATTGCATGGGTAAGTTGAAATTAAATCTCAGGAGACCAATTGACTTTATAAATTATTTTAAATAATTATATATTTTATAGCAGTGACAAAACAACATATCCAGTATAGAACAAAAACTCTAGTTCCCAATAAGATGCTGCAACATAAGTCACGTGAATATCTCAGTTTAATTATGTCAAAATTAGTATTATTTGTATTTTTAAAATATTACCTCTTTTTAGAAAAACACAACTCAGTTTAAGACAAGTGAGGTGAGATTGTCTGCAAATCGAATGCTACTGTAACGACTTTGTATCATTTGTTTGTTTGTGTTTGCTGGTGAGACGGCTCGGTGGAGAGGGTAGTATAGCACTTAGCATTCCGCGAGTTCGGCCATTATTTACAGCGTTTATCGGACGGAATAATGTTTTAAACACGTGTGTAGACTTGCATTAGATGCCTTAATTTAGTTCTTCAGCGTTGGCGAAATTTTAACCGTGTCTCGTTTCTCTTTCGCCCCATTGTCCACGGCGTCGGCGGCGTCTTTATCGCTGGCAGCGCCACCGACGCTGTGCGACTGTTGCACAACTACACAGCGGTACGTTAATGCCGAACGCGTGTGCCCGCGAGCGTAAATTCTAACGCGATACATTCGCATTCCAGTTTCAATGCACAAGTTTTGTACGTTCATTTACGAACCCGTCGGCGCGGACAAATCGACAGTAAATTTTCATGCCGACACTCTGGACAATGAAACGGAAAATTTAATTATTAAATTACTATTTTAAAACATCTCACTGCAATTAAGTGAAAATAAATAAACATTAATAATGATGAATATGTGATTGAGAAGAAAAGTGGATGTGAGTCAGTTCGAATAGTTTTGACATACAGAATGGAATGATTGATGAACTAGGTGTAGTGATAGATGCAAGATGAGACGAGAAATAAGAATTATCACTCTTGCCCCACATTTGTCATTTCCTATATCGCAAATTGTAAAGCAAGATGCAAGAATTTCCAATCTCATCGATTTCATAAATCAAGTATATGTTGGCGATATCGAGGATAAGACATTATGTAGATAAATTACGAATATGTTGTGTGAACAAATGATTCCAAGTAGAAAGAATAAACTAGCTTTTTTCAAAGGTGTTATAAATGTGGATGAAATTAATAGATAAATAACAAAGAAAAGTAATATAATGCGACTAAAGATGATTTACAATTAGTATTATTCAGCTCTTACAGTTCTTGATTTTTTCCATAAAATGTTATTGTGAGACTCTAAGATTTGTGGAAAACAATTTTTCTGCCTTAAAACGAAATGATTTCAGAACGTAAAACAAAACTAGTCTGAATATCGTTAAAAAAATCATATTTCCAGTAAAAAAGAGCACAATTATCATCGAAAAATATGAAAATGAAAATTATACAAAGCTAAGAATTTTCATTGCACGAAACGAATAAATTCGTTGTACTGTTCGCACAAGCCCAGCCAAAGTCTGGAATTTAAACTGCTGTTAAAACTTACTACACAATTAACTTACGCAAAGAAAAATAATAATTTCGTTGCAAGAAGAAATTCTAAACTGGAAGCATATTTTCGTTTTTACAACAAAAAGCTTAAATTTTTACGTTATAACTCGTAGCCTACTCTGCCGTAATTTATTTAATGCGATTAAAAAGTCTGAAATTTATTTTTATCGTCAGAAAATCTCCATTTAAACTCCCATTAAAACAAACTTGGGCAATTTATTCTTCTAGACTTGTAAATGCGTAAGTACAACCAGCTATGATTTATTACGCGCACTTGATGACGCTACAGAAAAAGGAAATTGCAAAATTTTACTGCGAGAACTTTCCAACGAATAACTTTATTCCGAATATATATAGATAAACAAGACGGGTGGGGTACGGGATGCGGGTTACAACCATGCGAATTGCCAATTTTCCGACAGTAATAGCGTTCCAGAGCATCTTGCATCTCACTTTTCTTTCCTTCTGTTCGGTCTTCACTTCAGATCGCACCAGCCAAAACAATCAATTTCATATTTCCATTTCGAAACCCCTAATTGTTCACTTTCATCAACTATGTATTCTTATTTATTCTTCATCAAAATATTTTAATTCTAACTTTCCATGTTTATGTCAACTTCAATATAAAATATCAAATTATATTTTAAACATCCGTACATATACAAATTATTTATATTCAATACATTTTGTGACAAAACACATTCAATATTATAGATATATGAAACTTGAAATAATTTAAGTTAAATCGAATATGATTTGCGCGTGTGGGAGCATATATGCAATGATCATAAGATTTGCCTCCCAAAAATGCGAGCGAATTTTTTTTATTTGAGATTCTTCACATTTGCTAGGTAAGTATTCTGCGAATTGACTGACTTCATACAATGCAGCTAAAATACCTCTCAACCAAAAATTGAAATAACTTGTTATTTCACGTAAATTCTAAAATCTAGTATTTGTTTCGTTGTGAACAAATATGATGAAACTGTATTAATTGAACATATCATATGCCTTTATAATTTTTACCATTTCAAAAATTGATTGTGTTCTAATAATTTTTAAGCAAAAAATATGACAAAAGCTGAGACCAGCACATGAGGGATATGCTACAGTATACTTTCATCTAGCTAGCAACCAAACTTTAGTCACCGAAACAGCTTAAACTGTTTAAACGATTAATGTGTAATATTTTTATAATCTTAAAAATCACTTGAGACTAATACCATTTGGGTAATTCGATTTTTTGTAATTATAGCCCTCGTAAAATTAAATAAAACCTCAAAATATGTAAATGTTTCTATACATTTCAAATCGGCCTGTTTAATGTGAATAACGTCCAAAACATACTGTATTGCTAATCTTTGTAGAGATCGTGTACAAAGTTTTTTCGATCGGCAATTGTTTTGGTCAAAAAAAATTCAACTTATATTGTGTTAATAATCTTAAAAACCTACTTCAATGTCCGCGGAGCGTAGCGTGAGACCCGGCCAAGTATAGACACTATTATTTAATGCACACGCGAAAATAATTATATACTGTTGCTTTATGAACTCTAGCTTTACGTATGAGTAGTTTCCGTTGCGTTATCGGTTCATTATCATCGTTGAATTTAACATCTAATGAAAAATACAACAGAATCCAAATAATTTGGATTCCACTAAAAACTGCAGCTTCTCTATACTGTACTTAATGTCCAATTATGCAGTTTAACAAATAAAGTTTTTAAAATATATTGTTTCTTACCCAATTAGTTAATTTTTGCAGTACAGCGAAACTTCTCTAAGGCACAGTAATGTTCTACTCACAAAGGGTTCTTGTTCCTGTTACAGACTGGCGGTACATTAGTGAACTAAAACTAGAATCATCAAGCTGAGTCAAACGAAAGCAGTTGGAGCATAAAAAGGAAGTGGTGCTTGCGGAAGGAGGGTCTGGGGCAGAATGACAGGTTCGGAACCAGCAGCCGGAGCTTCCGGCTGGGGTGATTGATGCACAGGGCCCACTACGACCCACCACCACCCCGGTCAGGCCTCTCAGATATGTATCAATTTTCAACGATGCGATGCCATGGGGTTATTAACCTTATGTGTGCTATAAGCGTTCAGCTTCATTTCGTTACAAACTAACAATTCTTCAATCACAATTTTGAGCACATGTTGTAATACCATATTTAAAAAAAATTAAATGTCACGTTCATCTAAATGTGAAGCTTGACTTGCAAAAAAAATTGCTCGATTCCTGCTCAAAGTAAACAACAATATTACTATTTTATTAGATGTACAAGTATAATATCCGTGAGCGGTTCTATCTATAAATATGATGAGAATCCAATGTTGAAATCAGTAGAGACATAGGCTATGAATTGAAGTCAATTAATCAATTTTTAGATGTAACCAATTAATAGAATATTTCATGGTCTTCAGGACTACAATATCATATTCAATTTTCATCAAAAATAATTTGATTAATTATCCGTTTGAAACACGAGCGCGAAATGAAAAATGACTGTCGACGTAAAAAACAAAACACGGAGAACATAATTTTTCGTAGGCACGTCATAACACTGATATATCTCATTCAAATACGATAAGCCGTGAGCTAATCAAAAAATCTGGAACAATCAACTAATTTATACGAGTCACTTTTAATTCAGTACAATTCAAAGCTGGCCCTGGGGCATAATCACGACGAGAGCGCCGAGCGCAGAGCCCGTGTTCTCGGTGGGTGGGGGTAATTAGAGCAAGGGGGATTTTGCGCTGTTTTTTGGCGAGGAGGGCAGCACCGTCGAACGAAACCTTCAAATGGCATATAAATCTAATTTGGATGTTTAATCTCCGCTGCCCGTAACGCGCCTTTTTACTAAATACGCTAAGAAGCCCTCATGGAAGGGCTCATCTAAGACGGAAGCTCACTTTCCTCCAAGATACATGTACAAGTACAAAAATATAAAAAACAGTAGATAAATAATTATTAGTAGTAGTAATGGGGTAGATGGCTCAGTGGTATCGAGTCGGCCTGTGGATCTTGAGAACCCTGGTTCGATCCCCACAGCCGGCAGACAATTTTTCACCAATTTAAAAATCTACCCCTGTGGCTCCCTTTCCACTAATATCTTTGAGGGCCGTAATTTGACGGCTGGTAACCGCACTTCACGCGACAAAATATATCACTTACCGAGATCTGCTTAGACAGAGTGCCACACCCAGTAATGGGTAAAAGGCGTGATGATATATTTATTTATTTTATTTAGTTTTTAAATTTTATTTCACTAAATACAGAAACATACAACGCATACATTTCTAAAGAATTGTCAAAGATTTTTACGAATATTAAAATGATTTCAAATATTATAGAGATTATCAACTTCTAACAGTATATAATAGATACAAATCCCAACATTTATAACAAAAATAAAAATTATTTTAATTGAAACAAAAAGCTATAGATTTGAACCTAAATCAAACTAATTTAGATGTATCATTAAATAATCTGTACACATTTTGTAACTCAATAATTTCAAATTATTAATATACTTTTTATATATTGAACAGAGAAAGAAATCTGCAGTTTTTAATAAAGATTTACGTTTTAAATTTAGTGTAAACTTGATTTACAATTTATTATTTTAAAGAATCTTTTCTCTGCTATTTTCATAGCACCATCCTAATTCTATAAGCAAAACTCAGCTCCCGCGCAAAAATAATTACTGCTTTTATAAGTCAATAATCACATTAAGTATCAAATCCCATCACAGTCTGCTGTGAGCTGACGATGACACTAAATCGAAGTTTACGAAAGAGCGAAGTCTAAGAATATTCTACCATATTTTTTTGCGGAACATACTAATATCATGCTAAATCCTATCAACCGGAGTTGAACGAACCTTTAAAATATTTACTCATCCGATTCATCCTGTAGTTAATCTTCACCAAACATTCCTACCCTTATCCGCCACTTTTGTTTCATCTGTATCTAAATTTCTTTCATACATTTGACAGTGAACAAGATACGAGATATTGGTGATGTCATTTTCAAATGTAAATTATGAAAAATATTATTAGTTCCACGTGTCAATCGCATTCCGATACATTTACTCTATCCCTACCCCTACCCTATTGCATTCGGGTATTATTGTGTTTTGAACGAGTATTTGGCCGAACAAACACAAGCTGTCGAAGAAAGGTCGCTATAAATATCACTTTATTATTTTTGCGAAAGAGGGGAAAATACAGTTTAATTCTAGTTTGTTTTCCCTAAGTCTGGCACCCTTGTTTTTCATTCTCTCTAACTTTCAAATTCGAACAAACAGAAAAGACTACATTTAAAATTATTTCTCGTTTCTATTAAACGAAAAAATGGAACGTCAAATAGAAAACGATATATACGTTTACATTACTATTTTTTATCCAAATGCATACTGTAGAACATAAATTAAAATTATCTGTTTATAATATAAAGCCAATAATAATTATTTAAATAAGAATCAATTATTATGGTTGTTCTGATAATTGACTCCCGAAAACTGTCCATAAACATTTTTTTAATTGCATTACAAATAGTCGCCTATGATTAACCTTTTCAAAGCTTAAAGCTGCGCTTATATCAGAAAAAATATAATGCACGCAAATTGCCGAAATTGGTTCCATTTTTAATAATCAAAACTGTTGGCTTTTTAAAATATAAACAAAATTCACCGAAGAGGACTTGACCAGATTTATATAAGACGCTGATGACGTAATATATTCGTACTTATTATTGAAGGTGATGACAAAATTATTTGATGAAGGTAAATTAAATAACGAAAATTTGCTAACGTAAGATTTCTTGCTTTATGAGCGTTTCTGCTAGAGCATTTCGGTGCGAAGAACCCAAAATGATGCCTGATGATATAGAAGATGTAGGCACTGATTTAATTGTAAATGTGCCTAATATTAAAACAGCTTCCGAACGAATCTGTACAGTGTCAAATGAAAAACACTTCAATCCATCGAAGATTTTTAAAGAACAAAAATGAAGATGTGTTAATTAACCAGTTCTCTAGCTTAATTGCTACGTATCTTTATAAGTACACACCGAAGAACTTCACTGGTCATTACTTCACTGGTCATTACTTCAGGAGAATATCTGCCACCCTTTTAACGAATGGTGGTGATATAACTTGGATAAAACGCTTTGGAGGCTAGAAATCCACCTCCATGTCAGAAGGTTATGTAGAAGATTGTTTAAATACCAAAATTAATATACCTCACAAGATTTTGGATTGCCAACGTTTCAGTTCTAATTCGCATGAACTAAAACTTCCACTTCGTGAAGTGACATCGGTAACAGCATCATCGTCAGGAATTCATATTAAACAACTACTCATACTGTATATTTAATTTTCAATTCACAAATAACAAATTTTAAAATGTATTTTCTTTGAATATATTGCGTGGAAAAACTTATTTCCAATACCGTACGAAAATATTTTACCAAACCATGAAAAATTTTATTCACTCAATTGCCATTATAACAGAACGAAGATGTGTTGCTGTTAAAATAAAAAAGCCTGCTTTTTAAAGATCGTAGAAAATAGTTATTTCTCTACGATTGCAATGAAAAGTTGACAATTACGCTCTCATTTGTCATCGTAAATTTGACATTTTCTGTAGAACAATCGAAAAATAAATTTGTTGGGCCTCTCCAATAGCAACGCGCGAAAAAGACGTTAAATGCGCGCTTATTTCAATAGTTACCAGGGATATAAAAAAAAACAGAAACTTGTCATATTGACTGTTGACAGAACGAATTTATTTTCAGTACGTATATGTTTTTTAATAATTTAAAAATGTAATCGTAGAAAAACTTATGTGTGCATCACGAGCGTAAAGTGTTTTTGTTCCTCTTACACTATTACTGCTCTCGCCTTCGGCTCGCGCTGCATTTACCGTGCTCGAGTAACAAAGAACCACTTTACGCTCTTAATACTCAAATAACTATTCAGGACGTATACAGTTTTTAATCATTTAAGATGCAATCGTAGAAAAAAAATTATGTGTATCATGAGCGTAAAGTATGTTTACACTATTGTCATAATTACCGTACTCGAGTAACAAATAACTTTATTTCTAACTACAATCGCTTCGTTCGTGTTTTTTATATACAATAATCTCAAGCCTAAGAAACTACTGCCATTAATTAACGTTTTAATTTATTGTAAAAATGTATTTATAGCTTATTTTTAATTTATATATTTACTGTAATAATATTTTAAATTCAAAAAACATAATAAAAGCAGAATACTGGTTATTTATTTGTTGAGGTTACAAACTTATATTTTTTGTCAAAATATGTATGTACAAAAATAATTTCTTTTCATAACTACGTCCTCTGTGCACGCCCTTTTTATAAGAATGTAAAAGTAGTTACAAAAAGTCTTTATACTGTGTAACTTTAAAAATAAAATACACAGAAATTACAGTTGATAATCAGTTATACTTTTGTTTGCTTCATATAAACGTGATTTATTATTTTATAAACTGCTTGCGAACAAGAATAAATTTAAAAGATATTAATGAACGATAAAAAGTGTTTCGATGGATTATAGCTCAAGCGCTTGTAGTCGAACAAGGAACAGCAAAGCAAAGGCAAAGCAAAGTAAGTGCGTTACGTCGTAACGACATCGATTTTCATTAATCAGTTAAGTGTACACGTGTTTACATTGACGATAACATATTTATACACTCATGTTAGAAACATACACATGATATACTCGTATCTTCCATATATTTATAATAAAAAAAACTTATTTCATTTAAATTAAAAGAACTCAATTAACATCTTAGATTTATTAAGTAATTTTTATGCTGGAAAATAATTATAATGATTAATCTAAATGATTTTGATTGTCAAATCGACAACAATTTAAACAGTTTCTATTATTTTTACCAACAAAATAATCAATACAGGACATAAGATTAAGTGTAATATATAAACAAATATGGTGCAATTGAATGTATTTTTATAAGTTTTTGTTTAGTTCATATATATAATAATTCTTAAAAATATGCATAAAGATTTATCTTTCTAAGAATAAATTCTAAAATAAAAAATAAAAATATTTGCATAAACCAAGTGACAATTAAAATAAATTTTAATAACTTTATTTTGAGTTAAGCAACGTTGCGTGCGGGGAGTATTTGGATGGGTGACCGTCCAGAGAAAAACCCGCGTTGCTGTTGACAAAAAGACCTAAAACGCGGATCAGGGCGTAATGGCGGCATATGACCTAAGTAGTTGGTCCGCCAAGAAGCCACAAAAAATTTATCTCCCCAATTTTAAACGAAAATTCGGAGAAAACCAAAAAGGAAACCTACAGAGACCTCTGTTATATAATAGCTACAAACGTACAAAATGCTACCTACATCTTGAAAGTTTCCTATAACTTTATTGATTTATATTAAGTACAATTGTTATTATTGTAAAATATATTTTACTATACATAAAACCAAATATGGTATCGAAATACATTCGAATATACTTATATTTATTTACTTTTTATAACATAATTTTTACTATACCAAACGGTACATAGCCGAACTACTACAAGGATATCCATAGAAACTGAACCATCCTCAACAAAATAAGAACAATGTTCGTAGAAAACTGTAAAAAATCGGAGTCTAAAATATGTTCTAAAGCAGAAATTTGCCTCTCTTACACTTTTGCATTTTATAAAAAGATCTCTTTTGTGATCAGTTTGCAATAACTTAATTAATTAAAAATTATACATGCAGGTTAATCTCAAAAACAATCTAAATAATTTTTAATAATTTTATCTCAAAAACAGTTCAACTAAATATTGTGACAATAAACAAAAAAAAACGCAAATTTATTCAATTCTCTTTATCAAAATTTTGTGCATTATTTCTTTAAAATAATTAATTACGATATTATTCATTAAACATTTTGTAAAAACTACCATATGATTTTACTAGTGAGACGCTATTTTATCTATTGGGCATGGAGACAAAACTGCTACTTAACATTTTCAGCAGCGGACTTCGTACTCATATATGCTTGGCGCAGACTAAAGGCTCATAGGATAATTATTATATATTTTTAATATTGCAGAAACATTAACTACTTATTACAAGTTTATAATAATTTAACGTATAATACCCATATTCATAAAACTATTTAAAAAAATGTTACCTAAATAATTCCGTAAATTAAACATTTCTCTAAAAGCATAGCGTTAAATTTATCGAATTGCTAAGACAAGGTACCTAACTTAATTAAAATTGAATTCAATATTTTCATTAAATTTGATTTTAAATAATTTAAATTCAAACAAAAAAATTAATTTTATCACATTGACAGAGAAAAAATACTAAGGTAACCTTTTGCAACTTAAACCGTATTTACCTTTCTCTCAGCAATCCGATAAAAACTTATTGAAACAATTTTGCTTGTCAAATTGCTATACGGTATCATGACAAACATAAATATAAAATGCTTTTTTGTAATTAAAGTTGACAAATAACAACAATATGTGAAATATATTTATTTGCCTATTGAGACTTAGAACTAGCAAAAGTATTTAAGTACAAAATAAAAATTAAACATTTCCAGTAAATTATTATTATTCTTCTTAGGAGATTTATTTTATTTAAAAATTTATTTCAATTAAATTAATTTACATGATTTTTTTGCTATGTAATACTTTTATTAAGTCTCATTTGAGTTATATTCAACAGATTAATTTTTGTTATCAACAAACAAAAATTTAATAACAATTATCATAGCATATGAAACAACATTTTAATCAATCGATTATTACCCGTAAAATAATGAAAAGTAAATTGCAAATATTTCTTATTCTATTTATGTTATGTGCAGTTTCTTATTTTTAGAATATTGTACTATTCTAAATATACTCGAACATTATTTATGTATTTCCTAAACTAAAATGTTTTCAAAAGTTCTTGTTTATTTTATTTAACAGCTTAAGTTTATAAAATTGAAAATTAAATCGTGCCGAATTATATTGTTAAACATTTTATTACAATATTAATTTCTACGTCCTTTACCACGCCTAAATCTAGCTTGAACCAAGGAGACAGAAACAGGGCCAACATGAGCTCTGTTCACTTTTAAATTATGTTGAGCTCTTGGTCGCGTAGGCCCAACATCATTTTTTGTTGCATTATTTTTACAAATATTTTTTCCATTTCGAATAAGCAAGGCAATACAAGCGATAGAAATTCCTACGAAAACAACTATAAATACTCCAGCGATATTTCTTATAGTAATCCCTTGAGATAAAATTTCTTCTCCACTACAATCTTGTTTTTCTGGATTATCAGACCACCATTTTGTATTTAATATTTCTAGTTTTTGTTTCACCATCATATCTAATATCCTGAAATATTTAGCGTAAAGTTTGTTTCTACAAAGTTTTATAAATGATTCTCAACTTACGCATTACTAATTGTTATTTTGAGTCGAGAATTTTTTTGAACTCCAATAGCTAATGGTTTTTTGGAGAATTCATCTCCAATAGCTTCCAAGTCACAATTCAATAACGCAAGATATTTTATATCTATAGCATCAGCAATATAAGCAAAGCCATCGCTTTGGGATCTGGACTTACGAACTCTTTGTACTGCTTCTTCGATAGTAGCTGGTAAACCAGATTTCTTCATTGTATACCACATTTTCGTATATTTATCGTTGATTGGATACTCCCATACAGATAATTCATTTCGTTCAGAAATAGACAAATTGTCGTTTAAACTCATGTTTTCCCAAATACTGAAACAGTGTTAAAATTAAAATAAATCATATGACACCTTCGCTCCTAAAAGTTGAGACAATTTTACTACTATAACTATAGAATTCGAATTCTTACAAAAGAATATCAAAAAAACAATTTCCATTAAAGTTCGTTGTCATTTAGTTTCGAGATGACAGCAATGTAATGTTTTTAGTTTACTCTCGAATAAAAGATTGATGAACAAAATGTATATAATTTAAGATAACTGATTAAATAATGGATCTAAGAATTCATGAATGGATATAAATATAAACGAACTTGTAATTTTGAATGAGGATTAAGCAAAAGTGGTTTGACAGGTAAAGATTGTTTTAATCGGGTAAACATCCGATTAGAATTTTGAATAAAACATCCAATTCACAGTTCGAATAAAATATTTGATCCGAGATTTAGATAAAACATCCAATCCTAAGATTGGATAAATCACCCAATCCAAAGTTCTGATACAATACCCGATACGAAATTCTAATTCGCAGTTTACCAATTCCACTTTATAGAAATGATAATTTATAATTATTTATGTACTATGACAAAATTGGTCTCTTTAGTTTTTTATAACAAACTGATGAATTTAATTTCATCTATAACGAGTATATTTCTTTCAAGTATACAACTTTATAATTGATTAAATATAAATAAGAAAAACTGCACGCTGCGTACGATGCCAGATCGGCTCACGAAGCGACCGGATGTCGGATCAAATTTCGAATAGGTTCGGATTTCGGATCGGATCTCTGATCAAATCTTGAACGGTGTTAGAGTGATCGGATCGAATATTAAAATTTTTGAAAATTGCGATCGTTAGAAGTTGTCTTACTCATAAAAAATCTTTTCAATGCGAGCCATATTCTTAAAATACATCATAGCCATAGACCCATTCACCGGAGCGTAATCAACTTGGTATTGCATGGAGAGCTCAGAAAGAGAAGTTACTGGGTTATGCAGCCTTGTTACTGTGAGGAAAGCAGCCAAATTAGCGGTATAGGAAGAAATGATAATGAACCCAAAGAGCCACCAAGTGGCGGCTAGTAATCTCCCGGATGGACCCTTTGGTGCTTCACCGCCTCCTTGGGGTGTTAGTGAAGTCATACAGAACCAAAGACATTCTTTAAATGAAAACAAACGTTTTTCTTGGGAATATTTGAATTTTGTAAGATTATTTTGGTAACTGCAAGGACTGAAACGATCGAAAACCCACATCATGAAACTGTAACAAAAACGATATCAGATCAGTAAGTATATTTAGAAAGTTCTAAAAAAAATCAAATCGAAATGACATGTTATATTGAATAATTGACATTGCTGTCATTTATATTATTTATTTAAACCAATTTTAAAATTTAAGTTTTTTTGGTATAACTAACCATACAACAATTAAACAATAAATTTAGTACACAACAAATTCAGTTTTTTTTCTTTTCATTACACTTCTGTTCTAAAATGAATAGGTGAAGAAATGTCGCCTAATTAAAATTTTAACATTTAATTTTCTATGTTCAAAAAAAAGATATCCAGTGTAGTATTTTAATAGTATGGATGTCACAGAAATAAATTGTCGAACTAATATTCTAATTTCTACGAAGTTATTTACCTTGCGAAACAATAAATAGCCATAATACACAACCAAACTTCATTATCCAACACAGATAAAAATTTAAACAAAGATTTTGAACGAAGAGGTTTCTTCATTAATACTGTAATTCCAACTCCTTCATAAAAAGGGACTGTAAAATCAATAACACTTTCCCTTTCTGCGCTAACAGAAATAGGTCCTAAAGCAATGTCAGCTTTTTTATCCATCAATTCTCGTACCATTCCATTCCATTCCCCCTTCTTGTTCAAATCTCCAAATCTCCGATCTTTTATTAAATGAATTTCATACGCAAAATTGCAGTATTTGGCTATTTCTTCCATTAAATCAATACAGTATCCTCTAAAACCTTTTGGTGCTGATTGGTCTATATAGATAAAAGGTTTTTGCTATAAAAATGTTTGAATTAATTGAAGAGAATCATGATTAAACGGTATCTAAAATCAGTGGAAGGTTAGGTAATTGAATGTCTTGCTAACTATTTTGTTGAACGAAAAAGTTCGAATGAGCGCGATAAACCAGCTTGTGTGAAAAGAATTATGAATACGGATGCAGCCAAAATGGTGTTAGGATAGGAATGTTTAACGAAAATAACATTCAGTTAATGTTTTAAGGGTTTGTACAATCCCAATTAATGGAATAAAGCTTGATGTTTTGTATATATGTGTTATACTTGTATTGTTTTGATTGTTCTAGGGTATTAATGATTTCAACATTACCTCCATCGTAACAACTTTGTAGAGCTTATCGGTAATGTAAGTTTCCATAACTGTAGGACTGGATAAAGTAAAATTCCTATCAAATTGAGCGGTCCATAAACCAAGTTTTTTTACATGATTTATAACGCCATCACGAAATGTCACTGCGGAAATTTTCATGTTGAATTCCATTTGACTCCAACCATTTTCTTTAATATGAAATGGTCCAAAAGTAGGAGGCTCAGACATACTCTAAAATTTGTATAATTTGAAAAAATAATTATAATATTAAACCATTACATACATTCGCAAAATATTTTCTAAGATTTAAATTGCTCCGAGATAAATTATTTTGCTGATTATTGTCATCACAGTTTAAATATTGCATGTCTTGTGGCCATGCATTTTTATTTAGCATGTCTCTGAAATGAATTCAACTTAATTAAGCAACATTTTAAAGATATTATAAACATTATTATACCTGACTGCTATCACAGTGAATAAAGCCAAATCAAAATAAAATGCAAATGTAATTTCAGATTCCACGTGAAAATTGTATTCGCTCTTCAGTAGTTCAAGTCGTTTTGTTGTCTCTTGCTCAGGCTGTGCATATAATATAGTTGCATTTGTACAATGGCATCTTACATCTGCATTATTTAATGAAATAACATGCCACGCATTTTTTCTATTTAGTAATCCTAATTCATTGGCCCCATCCAAAACATATTTAATTGTATCGGTATCTCCAAATATAAAATAATTTATAATATCTTGTTTTTTTAAATTAGTTAACTGCGTTAAGATATCAGTAAAATTTACTGAAACAATTAAGTGACGAGTGTTGATATTTCGAAGAAGGCTTTTCAATTTATGATACATAACTGAAATCAACAAATACAATATATACATTTAAAAAGAGTAAAGAATTTTTAGCTTATATCGAAAATGAGTAGCAGAGGAAATCAACTTGGATATACCTTTTTATTTTGGACCATTTTTATTGGATTTAAATCAGGCCTGTACACCGACTCTATATCAAACCGAACCGGTAATTTTTTTGTTATTGAACGTTATAGATACGTGATTAAATAATTCATTTTAATTTTTATTAAATATTTCTAGCAGCACCAAATATATACACTTATAGAACCATGAACTTAATGTTGTGAATTTTGAAAAAAAATAATATTGAGAATCAGGACCTCGAAATATATAGGTATATACCTTCAAAGTTTTCGATTCTCTTTTAATATCCTGTATAAATGAAGACGAAACAAAATTCTTACCAAAATGGCTGTCATACAAAATGGCGGTATTAGTAATTTGCTGCGTCATGATGAAAGCTTTCACAATGTCTGTGACAACATCAGCGGGTGGCATGAGCTGTATGAGATATTTTTTATCATTATCAGTCATATTTCCCCATTGGCGCCAGTCACCTTCTTGCCCAAATGAGCCACTGATAGTTGGCAAAGCCAAAGATGCTGTGAAATATTTAACAGTTTCTGAGACAAGACCCAAAGTTGTTGTATCCAAAACAACGTGGGGAGGAGACTCAGAAATTATCATGTCTTTGTAGGTGCTGCACACTGAAAGAATTCTGGTATTTAACATGTGGAGAAATTCAATTAAGAGTACGATCACATTGAATTATATAAAACTTTGTTATCATTGATCAAGATATTATAATTGCTTGCGTACTTTGTTATTTATTATTTAATTAGGTACATGTTTAATTGTTATTTGTTAGTAAGTTTCATGTAATACCGTTTTATTTATTCAAATTTTTCCAGGGCTACAGTCTGTACGCAAAGAATATCTCGTGTTATGGGAGGAGTGTCTCATTTTCAGTTTGGAGAATTCTTAGAGATTATAATTTTCATTCCTTTCATTTTCAAAGAGTTCATGCATTAATTCCACGAGATCATCCTTTGAGACTCACTGTTGTGAATACTTACAAGACTGCAAGAAAGTAGCAGAATCATTATTAGTTGCTTGAACAGTTTCTATATCAACTTGAACTTCCAAATCAATATGTTTATTTATGTATTGCATAGCAATGTCTACAGATTTTTTAGCAATTTCATTTGAATCTTCATTCACGAATACTAGAATAAAATTACATCAATAAATCTGATTTTTTATTTAAAGATGAAATATTAATAAGGCAAGCCTAACACGAGAGTAAAGTTGGTCACCTGAGTAAGAAACTTTTTAAACTTACATATTTTAACATTTTGTATTTGTGTTACTACTTCTTGTACAAATGCAGCTAATATAAATAAAATCGTGATATAAGATACCACTAACATTTTATTTACTTGTCTTGGCACCAAATGTACAAATAGTAACTGTTAATTTCGTTATTTCTTACTAACTGAGTTTATGACAAATTTTAGTAAATGTATTTGAGTATGATAAACTGATGTTTAATTGTCACTAAATTGTTATAATTATACGTCGTTTTTTATTTGAATCATTTAGCGAATTAATTGATATCTAATTACTAACCATTTAACCTTAATTAAAAATATTAAATGTTTTTAGAAACATGTCTGTAACAATAATTAATAATATCAACATCTAATTCTATTATCTATGTCATTAAATGTTATATGTTCATGTTTATAGGGTTTTTATTTTGATTAATTATTGAGATCTCGAGAACCATAAGAGATACGAAGTCAGATAAATTACCTACTGAGTCCTAAGACATTTTAAGAAAAACAATATTTATTTATTTTTACATTATGCTTATGCAAAACAATAGTCAGATTTTAGGAAAATATCTGATTGAAAATAATATAAGACGCAAATTATTTTCCTGTTGGTTTTATTACTAGAAGTTTAAGTTATAATATAAAAAGTATAACACGTAATTTCATAGGCCACTACCGATCTCAACCAGTTCAGTGAAATAGTGCCTGCTGTCCGCTCTGAGTGGTCAATCGAGTGGTTTATTTTTATTTTGTTGTTACCACAACAACCACTGCTCTCAAAGGAAACTTACCTATCTACTGGCGTGTTTGTTAAACAGGTCGAGGCTCTAGCCACGGCACTAGCTGCAGCTGTATTCTGTAGCTGAATAGACAGTGACGTCGAACGTTCAGTTCATTATCAGTTCACCGGACCCGGAATGCTGTTAGAAGTCACTGAAAAACGCTTTAATGTTAGGTCATCAACATCCGGAGCTGCACTAGAAAAATAGGTGAATTACTAACTAAACACAAGTTAGTAGGTCAAGTGATGATAGCTTTTGTATGATAGTTTCTATTAAGTTACTTTGTTTCACGTTAGAAGGCAGTTAAGAGATACTTTCTTCAATAGTAGCCAATGTTATAACAATGTTTTATTTAAGTAAAGATAAAGGTAACTACTATTTATACATGTATATAAAATATTTTATAGGTAAAAATAAAAGGAGATATCTAAATCAAAAATAAAAGACAAAGCATAATTATTTAGCAGTTAAGAGATACTTACTTCAATAGTAACCAATGTTACAATAATGTTTTATTTAGGTAAAGACTATTTATACATAATATATATAAAATATTTGATAGGTAAAAATATAAAAGGAGGTATCTAAATAAAAAATAAAAGACAAATCATAATTATTCAGATATTTATTAGGTTATTAATATAGAAAACAAAAAAAAACACACGATACATATCTGTACCTCAGAGGTGAAATTTATGAAGTATATTTTGATTCAAAACTAAAGCTTATATTTTAAGTTAGATAAATTTTATTTTATTGTTTCAAACTTTAAACGCTATTTTCCCAAAATGAATATATAAAGTGTATTATGTTTGAGACGTCACGCATGATGTTTACAATGTAGACAGGTATTTGTTTTCCGTACAAACGATCAAAAAGGCAGATACCAACCAAAACAAACCAATAATCAATTGACTAAAACGACACAAAGCAACAAAAACATCTATATCACATGTTGGAGACCCGTTCTCAAATTTCGTCAAGTTTTATTCGTTTTTCGTTGGGTCCACGCACCCGTGCATATTCAAATGAATCCGAAAATAGAGAAACAAAAGTGCGCGGCGAGCCACAAAAAACCTCCGCGTGATGGTCACCTTGCCAAGCTGCGCTCAGCGCTCGTGGACGGCGCACTAACCTACCCTACGCGGGAACGCAATGGGGCGAGCGAGATAACGGCGACCAGTTTTTATAGTGCTGCGCCCCCGTCCCGCTTTGTCTACAACAGTCAAACAACGACCCCGAGATCTAACGAAGTATTAGAAAGTCCAGTGTGGTAAATACCCTTAAGACTACGACTTTAGATGGTCTTACTATTTTTAAAAATTATTTGTCTTGTTGAATTTTTCAATGGCGCACCAGACGGGCTCGAAATTGTGACGTAAAGTTATTATTTTAGGAGTTTTATTTTGAATAGGTATTACACAGATGTCCAACGGAAATTGCACCATAGGCGATTATAATAGCAAATAAGATTTTCTCTGCCCAATAGCTTCCCTGATTACTCTAGAGGACAAGGTTTCAAATAAAAATTGTCGAACATTAAATTCTGCATCTAAATCAGTCTACATACTTCATTTTACTTATTTAGTTATGTAAATCATATGAACATTTACCACCATTTAAAATTAATTTTAACAGTACTGAGATAAATAAAAGAAATGTGTGCAGAATTTAATTCTCTACAACTATTACTTAAAACTTTTTCTTTTAAAATAATCAGGGAAACAATGTATTTCCTACTATGCACAACATGAACTTTATCCTAATAGGGTCTGTGACCAATATAACGTCACTGTGACGTACTAGTGGCAAGTGGTCAGAGAAAGGTAGGCATACAGAGACAAAATTGCATTTGTAAATTTTATTCGCACAACTAACCTCAAATTATACCACATGATATCCGTTAGTTTCAATACTTAAAATAGAAGCACAGATTACAAATATCGAAAAAGAACCGGGATAGAAATTTTATACTGCAAGCTGATATAATTCAATTTAAGCTGAACCATTTCATAAATGACTTCAAAATTCAAATGAAAATACCTATACAATTATAAGATAATAAGTAGTTATTATTATTATAATAAGGTAACATAATGTTTACCTAATTTACTTATTTTATAGTTTGTTTCTTTAAATTCAACTATGCTCACAGATCCCATTATATCGTAGTATAGAAGGCCTACAGTTTATAGTGGAGTCCGAACCACTCAGACACATTTTTTTTTTCATATAAGATGATGGCAGCAAGATTTGAACACTGCGAATTCTTGCCTGATAGATGCAAATTATGTGATTTTCGAGTGGTTTCAAATTTGTAAGAAAGAATGGAAGTTCAAAAATTTAAAAATAAGTTGAATCAAATTTGAGTTTAAAAGTATTCAATGATTGGTTAGTTACGTTTTATTTGATTTGACATAAGGTTGCTAAGAGTGAAGCGGGAAACAGTAGTTCAATAAAAGAAGAAGAGAATTGAAGGTGCATGTTGAAGTTTTCGAGAAGCTCGATTCTAAATAGGTTTTAGCTAATCCTGAATTTTGGATTAGCTAATCTAATTCTAGTCTATTTAAAAAAAGTTAATCTAAATCACATTTCGAAAACCAAATGGTAACAAAATTAAATTAGAGTTTATTTAAACTTTTATAAGAATATGGCTTACCTTAAATAACCTAATCCAAAATTTAGGAATAGCTAAAATTCTTTTGTAAATTGGACTATAAGAGAGATAAGTTCTACTTACCAATCAAATAAAAATCTTATTTTTAGAAATATCAAATTAATTAATATTAAATATTAAATTAATTAATAAATAAGTAGACATTTATTCTCCTATCTTACAGATGAATTATTTTCTATATATTCTATTGATTTTACTACCTAAAATTACCATATAAAAAAATTCTTTAAATGTTAATAAAATTTGTAAACTTCAAAATATGATGGACGCCTCTGAATCTTTACGTATTTCTTCTTCACCTGGAGTTCAAATCCTTCGCGCAGCGAAGAAGACACTGGCCATGGTACCAACCGAAAATTTTGGTATTCGTTTTATGAAACGTCACCATCTGTCCAATACAGTATTCTTCAGTATTCTCTTGGTACTCCATGTCACAGAATGATTGGTCCACAAATAAAGCTTTTTATTTCGTAAACTTCAAGAAAAGAACCAAGTTTTGATAGTGGGAAACAAAACATCGAATATTGTACTTAATTAAATTATTATTTAAAAAATATTGCATTTACTGTAACATACATATTGAATAGTACTTGATTGTTCTTATTTTAATATTTTTTATTACAAGGAAGTACTAACATGTTATTGAAGGTACAAAATTTTATTCCCACTGGTTCTGGAATTCAAATAAAGCGGTCGTACTCCGATTTTGAATTTTAGCTTGGGCCCTGACCAGACACAATTAATTTTTTGTAAACCTTCTTGTATTTATATTGAGTTTTAATGTTTTTTAATTCTATTGTTTTTAAATAATAACCTGTTCCAAAGTTGTCTGTTGTTATTAACAATAATAAAAATTAAATACCTAACCAATATTTTTTATAATTATTTCGCAACAAATATAAATACAAATTATTTATAAAATTACATAAAAATATTTATATCTTCCTATTTAAAAAAAATTAAACATACAGTATTTACAAATTAATCCCATCATTTTACATTGCATAAATATTATCCGCTGTCAAACATTTTAAAATATACATGACATAAAAATGACAGAAAATTTAGTTTTCTTTTAATTTAATTTCAAATAATTTGCCATTAAAAAAAATTAAAGTTTCACGGCGAAAATATTATATTTCATATGTTGTAGTTAGCAAGGTATGAACCAACAAACTCTCTTCACTGTAATTATTATTATTATCACTAAATGTGTGTAACTTAAAACATTTTCGTGATGTTTTTGTATTAATTTCATTGAAAACAATATTACTCAAAAGGTTTTTCAGTGAACAATAAGGCAATATAGAATGATTATCCTTTGCTGCTATTAATAATAATAATAATAATATATATATATATATATGTTTAAATTTACCCCGTGTTCTATGAAAAGTTGAACAATGGACAAAATGCTAAATAATTTCTTTGTATGGCTAGTATGTTCAAAACAACTCCACAAAGTGAAAAATGAGAAAATTATACAGGCTATATACTTTATTCTTAAATTCAGCACATTAGAAACTGTTTTATTGATATTGAAATTATTACTCAGTTTGACAGCTGGTAACCGCAATTCTCGCAAAAAAATATATCACTTACCGAGATCTGCTTAGTAATGTGTAAAAGGCGTGATGATATATTTATTTATATTTATTTATACTCATTTTTAACTCATAATACTATAGTATATTATTTAGTGGAATATAAGAAAAATAAAAATATATCATCACACCTTTTACCCATTATTAGGCATAGCACTCTACCGTAAGTGATATATTTCTTCGCGTGAAGTGCAGTTATCATCCATCAAATCACGACCTCCAAAGATATAAGTTTGAGCCACATGAGTAGTTTGAATGTGGTGACAATTGTTTGTTGACTGTTGGAATCGAACCCGGGTTCTCTAATCCACAGGCCGGCTCGGTACCACTGAGCCACCTACCCCATATAAAAAAATAACGTAGCTATATTACAGCTCATGTTGTAATCATCGCAGTGTAATATAACCATTATATGCGAGTCAAATACTATAATTATTTAAGTTTACAGAACAAAATAATGTAATTTGAAACAAGTTTTTAAACATTATAAGGAGTGTATAAAAAACGAGTATCTAATGAATTTATAACACAAGTCACATACTATACTTTTTATTAATTATTATAAAAGATAGGTTAAATTATAATGACAAATGCAGGACGCTAATTTCATATGGTAATTAATATATCAGTTATTAATTTTATGCCGTGACTAACACATTCGAAGTCACAATTTGTCAAAATGTGATTAATATGTTATTTACCAATTACGTTAAATAATATTTTAGTAACCGGAAGTAGAAAAAATCTAAATTATAACTTCCATACATTTTACCCAACTTCAGCACATCAGGAATTAATGGTAAAAGTAAGTATTTATCTTTGCCACCCCTCGATATGTAACAGTAAAATTTGAAGACTGCTTGAAGAATATTATTTGGCTTTAATCGTCTATAAATATATTTTATTAAATTATTATTATTTTTTAAATAATAGATGGTAAATATAGATAAAAATAATCAACTTTTTATTTTAATTTCCGTAATTTGTTATTTTTATATTTTAGTTTGTGAATTTGTGAAAATGACGCTCAAACACAATTTTGTTCAAAGTTATCCTCAAGTTCAAAGTAATAGTTTGAATGAACTTTTAAACAAAGAATATATATTTGTAGATACTCATTCATTGTTCGCCTTACGTCTTCAACAATATATTCTAAAACTATTGTGTAAAAGTAAATTTTAATAATAATTGTCAAGGCACACGTGTTTCGTTATCATTCATAAAACTTTTATTTTATTTACAACAAAATTAAATATTTTACTCAATATTTTTAACTTATTATAGTATTAGGAACATTTAATTCTAGCTGCATTCATAATTTTCACTCGGATTAATATTAAAATTAATGAAATACTATATTGAAGTTGAACGAAATATCTAAAAAAAAGTTTGCCCCTTTGGTTGGTGGGGTCAGCCGTATAAAAGAAGAGCTCGAACTGAAAGAAAAATTAGTTGTGCGTCCGTACTACAGGTTGATGCTGGAAGCCTAAAAATCTCCAAAAAAATCATTTGAAAATTATTTCATAAACAATCAGTGTCAAAATCTTACAATATAAACAATTATATTACAATTACAATAAAATAATTAAACAAATATTTCTAAGAACTATAATAATAATTATTAACAATCATAAAAAAATTCACAATGAATAGTCCGGATCTGTATAAACACGCCAATGGGCTCCAGCGCCGCGACGCTATGGAGATGCTGTCCGAGTATCTCCACCTAGTGCAATGGCGGTCTGACAACGAATCCGTCCTTGATATTGGGTGCGGCAGCGGAGACGTTACCTGGGAGCTACTGCGACCGCGAATTCCTCGTTCCGTACGGCTAGTAGGTGCAGACCTCTCGTCGGAGATGGTAGCGTATGCTACAAAGCGATACCCGGAGATAGAATTCACGACGCTGGACGTTGCTATAAACAAGATGCCCGAGCACTTGCAGAAAAGTTTTGATCATGTGTTTTCAGTTTATTGTTTACACTGGGTCAAAAACCAAAGGTTTGTTTAGATTTTTACTTTTCAAATTAACTTAATTAATTCTAAAACTAATTCATTTTGCACAAGGGTAAATACTTTATTTCAGAGCTAGTTCCTTTTTTATAATTACAGTAGTGCTAATATCTAATTATAACATTGAAATACCCAATATGATCTTAATATTAAATTATAAAATCTACTTATTATGTGACTTAATAACCAATATAATTTACGAAATAAATGAATATAAACACCTAATTCCATTTTAATATATCTTTTTGTTTCAAATTTCTGTCACATAATTCTTATATAATTGTAATTATTTGTATATACAAGTATTAGGATACGAAAATAGTGACCCTCATGCTAGATTTCGCAGATCTTGAAGAAAAGTATTTTTTTTAGACATGTTACTTTATATATCATCTAATTAAATACTGATATTGTAAAAAATACCGTTGATAAGTTATTAGAAAACGATGACCTATCAATCCATGGCTCATTCATTTTTATTTTATCTTTCAAAAACCTTTCATTAGAACCGAAATAAGATATACTTCCAATAACATTTAGGTAAAAATAATTGATAATCAGATTTTTTTAATTATTCTTTTCGAAATCTCTATTAAAACCCTTTCACTTGATACCAAACACGATATGTTTCTAAATTTTTTTAGAAAAATAGAATTTACAATCACTTGATCACAATTTTTAATAATTCTGTTCGAAATATCTCGGAAACTCTTTAGTTTGATATCAAACACAATAGATTTCATTGGACATTTGCAAATTTTTTATCACGTACATCTTTAACTTGGGTTTGCTGTAAAAATACGCCAAACTGATGCATAATAATTTTTGTCAATATTTATATATATATTATGTGAATATATACATATACTGCTCAAAAGTGTACAGGGGGATATTGAATGTAAAATTAAAGCTAGAAATTATATTATAAATATGTATTTAAGAAGGATTCAATACAGAAATTAATATAAATTATAATCAGATATTACTAAGAAGAATAATACGTTAGATAGGGCAAAACGCTAAATTAGCCCACCTTTATTACGCCGAACGTTTTCAGGACGACGGCCTTCGCGAGACTGGTTCTTTGCAACCTAATCGAAGCAAAGACAGTGGAGACCGTCCGAGACCAGCAAATGTTGAAAATGCAGTCTTAGATTTAATTCGCAATGACCCAACAATTAGTACAAGCAGATTATCTCGCTAACTACTGAGAGTACCGCCAAAGACAGTTTGGAAAATGTTAAAGAATAATAATTTTTATCCTTATCATTTTTAACGTGTTCATGCATTCATTGAATCCGATGATCTTCAAGTAACGTTTAACTCGTGAAATGGGTGACATAATATTAACAATTGTTACTACTGGCTTGAAGAAAATTCGAATGTTGGTGTCAGGAGTCATTTCAGTATAGGTTTTTGTTGCTGAGTTGGTAAATGGACCGTTATTGGGACCATACACTTCATAACAGAATAAATGACTATTTTTCATTTTTGCAGAATAATTTGCCTGAATTATTAGTCGATATTCCTCTTAATGTATGTTAAAAGACAGGTTTATGCAAAACTGTACGCCACTTCATGTTAGTAGAAATGTTAAAAATCTCCTAGATAGAGTATTTAAGGGCACATAGATCAGTCAAGACGATCCTGTGTCTTGGCCCCCTTAATCTCCGGATTTGTGAGCATTCAATTTTTATTTTTGGTATCATTTTAAATCTCTTATCTATGACAATCAAGAGGCACCTGAAACTCTTAAAGAATTAAGTCAGCGAAATGAAAATTATACTGAAAGAATTAAACAAGCAAATGTATTTCAGCGGGCAATTTTTATAATTATGTTTAACTGCTAATGAAAATAAATTTGAACAGGTATTATAAAAATAAAATAAGTAATTTAAAATACTTTTTTTCTTTAGCACAAATTCATTAATATTGGTTTTTCAAAGCTTTACGTAATCACATAAATTAATTTTATTTATAAATTACTTTACGTAATGGCAATAACAAATTTCTTTATTCAAAATAAATAATATTTTCTGGTACAAAAATTGTACTTCTTAAATAAACTACCCTTATTTATATGAATTTCGAAACAATCTTTTTGTTTCGTAATCAGTACGTTTAATACTATATGCCATTACAGTATGTATCACTAATTACGGTACACCTTGTATGAGGTACCACTGAGAAGAGTGATTCGTATAGCGTTATGAGCTTAATTAATTAATTTCGTGTTATGCAGAGTAGTAAATAGATAAAGTACAACTAAGTTATGTTTCATTCTGTACTAGCTAATCAAATTGGTTGCCTGCTTTTAGTAGATATAAGTAAGTAATACGAAATTATTAATTTTTTATAAAATAGCAAATTGTACAATTAGAAAATTGACAATTTTTTTTTCTACATATGCTTTGAGAATTTCTATAAAGAAAAATATTTTAAAAATCCATTTCTTTTTATGACGCAACAAAATAATCGTTGTGTTTATTTGAACCCCTACCTAACAAAAAAAATATATTAGCGTAATTATTATTGAAGAGTTGTTTTATTTCATGCTTTCATGTAATTATTGAAAAATGGATAAATATCATTTAACATACTCGAGCTAAATAACATATTGACAAGCCGTGGCTTCGAATATATTAATCGCGGCTTGAGATATTAAGCACGGAGTGAAGTTAGCTTGAGGCATCTTATCTATCATTGCAACTTAACCTTACTTTTTAAATAATTTATTAAACTTTACTTTTTTATTGTCTTAGTTTGATACGTCTTTATAAAACTTGTTATAATAATATATTTTTATTTGGCTAATTTATTTCGCTCACTTTCCACTAAGAAATTTACTGATGCAGACGCAGTGGCGGATCCAGGGGGAGGGTCATGGGGGTCATGACCCCCCCCCCCAAGCATGGACTTTTTTTAATGTTGGCTTAATAGGTAATTGGCCCTAATACATAATAATGATGTCATTATTTACGATAACTCAATTTGTTAAACAAATTAAATAGAAAATATTATCTAAGAACTTAAAATTCTAAGATAATTAAGAATTATTGTTTGATTTATTATTCTAATAAATAGCCAAAAACCAATATTTTGTGGGGATATTATTTCGACCCGCAGATGGGAGAGGTATTCTATTTAAGACCTAGTCAAGTATGTGACTATCGACATTTGCACTTAGAAAATCAACTTCTAATTCAATAATTTTTGTATTCTATCGAAGAACCGTTTAGATATTGAAACTTTATGATTTAAAAAGTGTTGGCGTTTTTAGAGGAAATTTATGAGGTGAAAAAAAAACCACGTTTATAATTGTTTATAGAAAAGTAATTTTGCTTAAAGCTACACATTAATTATTTAAAGCAGGAATATAATATGAGCAAATACATTTTTTATATTTAGAAGATGGGTAATACCCCCCCCCCCCCGCCGAGACAAAATTCACTCCATGACCCCCCCCCCCCTAATTCGAAGTCTGGATCCGCCCCTGCTATTCTATGTGAATTATGTCGTTAAATTTAATGAATCATATAATTTGTTAAATCTGAGGTAATTTAAGTGAATATAGTGGCAAATGGTCTACGACTAAAATTAAAAACAACATATTCAACAACAACAAATTAATAAGAAAAGTTATGTGATATTTCTATGGTTACTACAAACGATCTTAATCCAAAAAGAGAGCTGAATTCGGCTTATTATCTTTATTGTTCTTTAAATAATTTGTTTCTTGCAGACAAGCAATGCAGAATCTCTACAAACTGTTGAAACCAGGTGGAGATATTCTAATGTGCTACTTGGCTAGCAACCCCATTTATGACGTATATCTCAACATGGCAAAAACACAAAAATGGAAATCGTACATGAGAGACTTACACAAATATATTTCCCCTTACCACTTTATCAAAGATGTTGAGGGATCTTTGAAGAGGATTTTAACTGATACCGGTTTTGAAATAGTTGTTTGTCAATGCAAGAAGAAAATGTTCGAATATGAAAACATCAATTTAGTGAGAAGTAAGTTAAATAATAAACAAATTGAAGCTGTACTAAATAACATCTCATATGGAAAGACAATTATTTACGATCACACATCATACGTTGTTCATTTTATAAAACAGCAATATTCTTGACTTAACTGTCTTTCCATTTGACAAGGTACATATTTATTTATTTATTTCATTTTCACAGAAGCCGTAATTGCGGTGAACCCCTTCTACTCAAAACTACCTGACAATTTAAAGGAACATTTTATAAACGATTATGTAAATGAATTAAGTAAACTGAAATTGTTAGAAGAAAATAATAATAGTAAATTGGAAGTAATATCAATGCCATATAGACTTATTACTATATATGTCAGAAAGCCAACGAAATAAAACTTAATATTTTACAAGTATTATGTATATTATGACAATTTAAACTTAAAATTTCAATAAGAAGTAACTTGAATTTGAAATAAAATGGTATTCTGGTTGCTAATCTAAATCATATTTTAATACAAAGTGATAATAAATTTGATTGAATCAAAATTCATAATTCGCTAAAGATTTTTTGATAATTCGGCTGATAGGGTTTAAACATAAGATTAAGTTTAAATTGTCACTGTAACTTTCTCCATAAGTGATTATATTATAGATATTGTAGAGTCTCTATTTTAAATATTATTGTTTTTTAGTAACTAAGTTTATTATAGTATATATTAAAGAAGGAAAAATAATTTATATGTACCTATGCTATATATTACAAAATAAAATCCCTTTTTATATGAATTCGTATATAAATATATTAAACATTTATTTTTATTATAAAATGTTAATCTTCCACTTGTATCCTGAAAACTTCCTTGATATATTCTATAAATTTACATTTCCCTATTAACTTTCCCTTTTACTATCATATTCAGAAATATAATCATAAACATATAATTTAATATGAAAATATAGGCTCGTAGTGACGTCATACATCTCGCATGAAAGCAATTGATTAGCAGCAGTGTCTCTTGCCCCGCTGGTGCGCACCTACCAGTGTCCACAACGGCGCCTATATTTAGACGCGGTCAGCTGTGCGCCGAGACGCGTCAGTAGCTCAAGACAGGGCCGTATTGCCTGAAATTCCAGCGATCAGTATTACTTAATAATGCCACCATCTGTAAGGTGATTAACATGGAGTTAATTTATCTAGGTACTTTATGGATAAAGACTTCAAATAAATATGAAAAATTAAATTCTTCATTTATAATTTTACTTTGATTATATCATTGCTGTTATAATTTAGAGTAAATACGATGATCGACTGTTTGAATAATGACAACACTTTGATGATCGGGATATCAGTCTAATATATTTTGAAACGGTTACACTTCCTACGTTTCGGCGATAACTATCGCCTTCCTCAGGGATATGTAACGTCTAGTCTAGTCTAGTTGTTTATACTTATGACTAGACGTTACATATCCCTGAGGAAGGCGATAGTTATCACCGAAACGTAGGAAGTGTAACCGTTTCAAAATATATTGGACTGATCATCAAAGTGTTGTTGTTATAATTTAGTTTAAAATATTTTTTAAAAATCTATTTGCAACGTTATTAGTAGAAAGCATTTCTAGTTTAGTTTCAGACTTTGTTTGTTTTTAATGTTAGATAATGCCAGCAAAATAAATTTTTCTATATCTATTTATTTATTTTTTATTTATTTATTAGTTTATTTTCAACGTAGCAGATCTCACTAAGTGGTATATTTCTTCGCGTGAAATGCGGTTACCAGCCGTCAAATAACGACCCCTAAAGTTAGTGTAGAGGGCGTCATAGCGGTAGTTTTAGCGTGGTGAAAATTGTCGGCTGGAGAAATCGAACCCGTGTTCTCAAATCCATAGGCCGACTCGATACCACTGAGCAACCTACACCATAATTAAATTAAGGTTTGAGGCACTATAAACACATTTTACCACATTATTTGACCAATTTGACATTTTAATCATCATAAATAACTTTGTTAAACAATATCAACAACAAAGCATACCTTGAAATACAAATACATTTTTCACATTAACATATAAGAAAATAAAGCAACTTTTATCAAACGGACTCGGTAATTAGAGTCATACCACGTCGGTTATTCGTTGTAAATGGTATAACAACGTTCAAAGGTGTATCTAGGTTTTCGCAAAGCAATCACCCATCCATAGCCCCAGTGCATTGTTGCTTAACTTGTGTTATCGAGTCAACCGGATCAAACACCTTGCCATGGCAGTTGCTAAATTATGCTTCTAAGGACTAGTTTTTCCATCTTCTAGTTAAAAGATAAACTATGAGCGGCATAAATAAAAAACTATCGCATCAAAATGGTAATAATTCTGAGAATCTGAGTGTGATATATATTTACTGTAAATCTCTTTAAGTGAAGTACGATCATCATTAACAGCTGTCAAACTATGGCCTTCAAAGATATTAGTGGAGAAAAGTATTTTTCCTTTCTTTAGAAGAAAGTACTAGTGGAATGATATGTAGTATGAAAAAGTAATAGAATACGATATATTTGTCAAATTACGGGTGAGAAATAACATGGACGACCTAGAAATAAAGATTAATTGCTTGAAAGAATATGAAAATGAAAGTGATGTCCAATAGAAATATTTAGTCGGGATTCATTATAGGATGCATCTATTGAATAAATGAAACATTATGTATATATGTATAATTTTTTGAGTCCTCTCCTGACAGGTTCCAACCGGATCACAAATTTAACATCCTCAGTGATGTAAAAAGCGCACGCCTGCGCACTCCACATATATTCGCGCATTATTCTGTGTTCATAGTGAGAGACGCTAGTCAAAAATGCTTCTTGAATGGACTTCACACTTCGGACTCTCAGAGCTCGCAGCTCTTGAGCTTGGCACTAGGACGCTGCTGATGCCAGTTCGTGGGGAAACACGGTTGCCAGTGGTTGCATACGGAAATATTGCGCCAATTGCTACCGGTGTCGAAAATTGGATTTTAAATTTGTGTGGTTGTCAATCATTGTAATTAGTGATTTATTGTGAAAGTGTATTTTTTTTTTACTTTAATTAAGGTAGAATTAATTTTAAAGTGACAAATAAATATTCAAGTTGTTCTTCTACTTCCATTTTTAAACGATCATATAATTTGCGCTGAGAAACAATTCTAAATTATTTATAGAAAAATTGGTTAAATAAAAGTTATAGAAAATTTGGATCTCCGTATCTTTTATTTGAAGCATTTTTCTCTAAAATATTTTAGAATTGTTTGACAAAAAATTATGCGATGCAAAATATTTACTTATTTTGAAAATATCCACGAAAATACAATATTTATTTCAGTAATGTAATATTACTAAAGAATCAAAATAAGCATATTTAATTTGAAAATTATAACTAGGACAAACAGATTAATTAGAACATGTAATTTTTATTTAAATATTCTTTGAGTGCGCATCCACCATATTTTCTGCTTGGACAAAACAAAACGCAGTTGACATATTAATTTCGCAGTAAACATATTACAATTTTAGATCAAAACTTACGGCCTTGCGGGATTGAATTCACATGAATGGAATTATACATACATATATATAATATATATATATATATATATATTTGTCAAATTGAAATTGAATTTTTAATTTATTAAAAATGTATTCGGTAGATGTATTGTTAGACAATAGAGGATATAGACCAATATTTTGAATAATAATCATTGACTATTCAATTATCTTTTAATTTAGGAATTATAAATTATAATTGATAAAATTGTAGACATACAATGAGTAGGTAACATTATAAAATGTCCATTTGCATTAAGTGTGTCAGTGTGGTGTCAATGTTTTAATTTCTATTCATTTATGCTCGTTTATACTTAAATTTTGAATTTAGCATCAATTAACAATATTGATTTGTTTTTTTGACAGCAATGGTAACTGAAACATAGTTATGATATAAATTTTAAAAATTCCTGTAAGAATAAATAAAATTTATGTAAACATACAAATTGTGTTAAATATTAAAACAAATATTGCAAAATATTCATATCAAGGGCATTTAAAAATGTAGGCTTTAACCTCTCATATAATTTAAAATAGATTAATATACATTTTAACGAAGATACTGTGAATAAGTAGGTAAATATTTGTATAATAATGTTAATTTTCTTATCTCAAGTTATACATCTGTGTCTGTCTGTTAAATATTTAATCACATATACGCGATACCTTGAGCTTTGATATAATGACACAGACTCAGTGATAAATCAACTCTAAATTTACACGTAATTGCAATTACTATTATTATTAAGCCGATAACATTATAAAAACACTGTAATCAATGCAATTACATAACGATTTTGGAAACTGTATCTAAATCTTTTCTATGAAAACAATAGACCTTTGACTATTACACTTCTCTCATAATAAATAACTCTAGAACTTAAACTGCTGTACTTAATTTATCAGTTGCTTTGAAATTTGTAAAAAATTTGTAAACAATTTAATTTAATTAATTGTAGTAATAATCTGGAACAAATGTAATTACATCGTATGATTTCCATGACTACATATTATTATTATGATATTAAATACTTTCTAGTAATTATCTAATAACTATATTTATCATTGCATGTAAGTTCAACACTAATACTTCAGTAAAAATAAATGAAAAGCCTGTGTCAAAATAGATGAAAATGAAATAAACGTAGTATTTCTATTTTAATCCAAATTTGTGACCTACTTCAACTTCACTATTTACTGTTAAAGATAAAGAATAGCTGTCATTTATTTTAGGATATGATCTTTTCTTTTTAATTCCGTGTAGGTTCGATGCTTGACAAGTTTCACATATGACAGAATTAGATTATCAATCTGGATTAGTAGAATAAGCAATCATTGATTCAACATTACAGAAATTAACCTTATTTTAAATTATTTTTTGTATTAATATATCGACAAATATGAAATACATCTTTTCAAAATTAAGAAACATGCTTTGACTTATAAACAAAGATTACTGCACAGGTATTATTTATTTTTCAGACAACCAAACAGGAATTCTGCAGGATACAATCTACAATCCGAATATATGGCATATCTTTAACCAAGAAGTATAATGAAGTCATGAAATGTTAGCTAGTGAATTAGATTTTCTTAAGGCTGAAGTTAATTGATTGATGTTGAGATTCGCTCTTAATTATTTTCAATAGATACTTATTTATGAGATTAAATAGTTTACATAGATCATTTAACTTTCTAATACAAATATTTCTAAAAATAGCAATAAATGCAAAACCTAACTATATACTAGATACTTTGTGAATAATTATAAATTAATCTAAGTTTGCAAAAAAAGTATAGGTAAACATTTTAATGACATAGTACAAACCTTTCTCTTCCAAGGTTCATCTATTCAGGCATTTAGTACTTAGTGAACTATAGCAAAATATGCGAACAACTTTCGAATTTATATTCACGCCAATCAATATCTTACAAAAATACTGTATTTACGTTCTTATTGGGGGGAAGCTGCAGAAATGTTCATTGCGAAGTAGTAGAACAGAAACGGACTCCAGTAGTGAGCCGATTGTATTCGATGTCAGATCCATTAGAACAATGTGTTTAGATCAAAGTGTATCTAGCATACAGACTAGATGACAATTAAGCTTCACTATTCACATGTGACTGTTTGTTTACCATTTTAACAATGAATGAAGGTCGCAAATGTTTGTGACTCAGTGATCGGTGAAAATTATAATAGTGAAAACTATTTTTAGCTTAATAACTATAATTAAAAATAATTGATGCATGAAACAATATTGAATTAATTTATTAAATACTTAAGGAATATGGTTTAATTTAAACGACGTGTCGTGCCATCTCCAGGGCCTCGTTTAATTAGCTCTTTTAATAGCGAAAAGTATTTTCTTGAAATTTCAAAAATGTAGTTATAATACCATATTGGATTTTTGATAAAATAAAAATAAGTGTGTACAAAATTATTTTGTAATTTTAAATAGGGGTTTCGATTACAGTGACTATCGCAGAAACAGCTTCATAACTATTTTTCTACTGTATTCTTACATGAAATAGTTCATCAAATATATTGGATTTAATTTGAAGAATTTATTAGATATAATAATAAAATAAAAGTACTACATGTAATACTAGTAACAAAACATTTACAGCTCGATTCTCAAACAAGTTTTAAATTATTTTTAGGTCACAGTTATTTTAGCTGAATTTGATTCATCCAAAATTAGTTAAAACTTTTTTGAGAATTGGGCTGTGGGTAAACTGTTGGTTTAAATCGTTTACATGTACAAAGATTATGTGAATTTATAAGTTAATATTCCAGGTAATCATTTTATCTTATAAACATACATTTCACAATAATATATCGTTCAAAGTTCTACTGATACTACACCTACAATATACGAAACAACAACTTATTATTGTGAGTAAGTAAAATTGTAACAGACTTGAGAGTTTATAAACCACTAGTGCTACAAATAACCAAATCAGTAATTAGTGAACGCGCGCAAATTAGCAATGTCTCGTCTCGTGGTGTCTCGTGCGAATTTCTCAAAGTGTGGTTTCCTGCCAGTCCCTAAAAGTTCAGTATCCGGACGACAGCAGCACACATTAAGTTCTTGTCGTCATGAGAGGAGAGTGCCATTTAGACCTGGGTTAAGATGGGGAAGTGCAGCTGCAGCGCCGTTAAAGTCACCCTTTGGAAAAGTAGCTGTTCCCAATGTGACACTGCCTGAATATGTTTGGCAGGATTATGAAAACAGGGCTGATGAACCTGCGGCGGTAAGTTCGAGAAACATTTCTGTGTCACTCTTTAAAATCGACTACTATTTTAAGGTACTACTCGAAGCTAGGCAAAGTACTTAAAAAAGTACTCTTTAAAAGTGTAGTGAATCTACAGCTATTAGCTATATTTTATTAAAAAAAATAACGAAGCAACATCTAAAAACTAACGTTAAAATAGCTGTTAAATTTTGAAGCTACTCTTTTCTTTTAATAGTTAGACAATTTAAACCCTATAACAAATAATTATTTTGCGTAGGTTGAAACTACTTCAAAAAGACACTCAAGCAAAGTAGCTTTAAACTATAAAATGTAGTTTTAAGCAATAAAAAGTTTCTTTAAGAAATAGCTTTATTGTTATTATAGCACGAGGAAAAATTAATCGCTGCAAACAATAGTTATTTAATTTTCAATTAGCGAAGCTACAGTTATAGCTAAAGTAATTAAAGATATAAAAATAGTTTGCTATTGCCCAATTTTGCATATTACTAGACTCTAAATGTACAGCAATAACAATAATAATTGATAATTAGATGATTTTACAAATTTTTACCCTATATGGTATGGCACTCTATCGTAGCAGATCTCGGTAAATAATATATTTTTACGCGTGAGATGCAGTTATCGGCCGTAAAATTGTGCCCCCAAAGATATTAGTAGAGGGGGAGCCACAGGGTTAGTTTTAATGTAGTAAAAATAGCTTTTTGACTTCATTATTATTTGTTAATTAATTTCATTCAGTAGTAATAGTTATTTACGTAAAAAGTCAGGAAAGCGTTCAATTACAGAATGAGTAGATAGTTTCATGCCGAGCGACAGCGAGTCTTGAAACAGCTTACGAATCGTGTACGACGCTTTACTGACAACTTGTTACGTATAACATTTTACCTGAAACTTATAAACAAACAATAAATATTTTAAATTAACTTAAATTTAAAAAAATATTTGGCTTACATATTTAATCAGTCTTTTATGTTTCTAAGTAACTTAATATCACAAATAGTTATAAATAGCAGCTTCGCTTTAAACTGACAAAACATCAAACTGTTTCAAAAGATAACATTACTCACAAATATCGTATTGTAGTATTGCGACAAAAAGTTCATTCAAACAGCGCTAATGAATTTTGACGTTCAGTAACTTAAATAGTGTTCTTTTATGAAATATTGTGTATACATATATATCCTATATACATATATACCTCATGCAAATACTTAGGGCTATTATGTCCTCCTAAGCAATTACGTACTATGTGAAAATTTAGAGAAATGAGCTAATAATACTCGTATTATTTGGAAGTTCGACAATACTTTCTTACTTACCAAAACGTAATACGATCAAATGTTAGTAAAATAATTTTTATATTACATGCAGTAATACATAAAATATTACGATTCTTACCTAAATCAATATACTGATTACGAAGTAAAGATGTAGAATACATTTTGAAGACACTGCTTTACTACTTAGTTAACTACAGGTACTGTGCATTTTACTAGGAAAGGCTTAAGCTAAATTGTAGTATCTATAAACATAATCTATTATTTATATTGAAGCTGATTTTGTTTCTTGTCTACTTTTATTTCTTTAATTTCAATGACTTCTAAACGTACAGATTTAATTATGACATTGGCAATCCTGTTATCCTGTTTATTCAGTACATGCATTTACTGCATTTTTTAAAGTACCTTGCTGATAATACTTTTAAGAAAATAAAAGTATATGTAATTTCAATTAAAAAACTAAACTTCCCTTTAAATAAATTGTTGCAGTGAATTATGAACAATAAATTTATATAAAACAAAAATAGTATAAAGTTTCTTAACTGTAATATTTGACTAGATTATCAATGGAAATAAAAGGATTAAATTTCTCAAAACTATCATTTTTTGCTTATAGCTTAATTACTTAGAAGAACAATATTGTTTAAGTACTACTTTTTCATTAATTTTAATATGAATTGCTAATAAATATCTATCTATCATCGTAATTTAGAAATGAATCTAAAATTAAAGTTCTTTAATAATGATATTTATTTTTATTTACATATTTTTACATATTTTACATAAATTAAATTTGGTATTTAACGCCAAAAGAATACACAATTGTTTGTCACTTCACGTTCCATTTAACAATTAAACTTCATAATAAAGATCAAAGACTGGGAATAATTTTTGTTCATATTCACGCAACAATCATGTACTCCAGTTTAAGTAAAACAGGAAATGATTTCCTATAGTACGAGTAGAAGAGATTTTTACTTAGGGTTATTATTTCTATAGGGTGGAATTGGAATTTATATTTTTATTCAAAGTGCAACCTAAAAAGATATGAAAATTTTGGATCGGGTATTCCTTCCGAATTTCAGATCGGAAATTTCATCCGAACCTAATTGGAAGTTTTATCCGAGCTTTGGATTGGATCTGAATCGAGAGAGAATTTAATTTCGAATTTGATCTTCAGTTTACCTACATACACTAAAATCAAATTAGGGATGTAACGTTTAGAACTTTATATAATAGTATTACACTATTTTCTAATAAAGTATATGTGATTATTTTTATTTACAATTTTATCTGTAATAACAAATTCCTTGTGTTTAACAGACATGTGCATCAACAGGCCGAAGCTACTCGTATGGCATGATGCGCATGCTGATTTCGAGATTTGCTCGGGCGCTGTTAGGCCACTGCGGCATGAAACCTGGTGACGTTATCGGCCTCATGCTGCCCAACATCCCCGAATACATCGTGACAATCCATGGAGCCTTGGAAGCTGGTCTCGTTGTCACGTTTGTCAATCCGCTCTATACACCAGGTCAGTGAAGAAACAGTGTGTATAGTCAGTAGTGTCATAATAAAATATTGTACAGGGATATTGAATGTAAAATTAAAAGTATAAATTATATTCAAATATTTGTAGAATACCTGAGGTATTATTTTTCATAGAAATATTTGAATATCAACTGGCTAGATAATAGTAAAAAAAATTCTCAACCATTTTCTTTAAGTAATATTAATATCAAATTGTACAGTAGTTCAATAGACTTGAATATGATAAAAGTATACTTGATAGCTGTTACGTTTTCTGCTGTCCTGATATTGCCGGTAACTTGCTTTCATTTAAATTTCCTGTATAATTACAAAATTCATTAGAACGGTTATAGGTCAAATGTTAAAGACATGCAGGTACATATTACGAAAATTGTTAATTATTGTTATCATCTGTCCTCATTACTCATTTACGTAGTATTTCTAATTTTTTATAAGGGTAAGTTCTTATAATAATTAATGTCATTAATAAATCGAAGAAAGAAAGTACACATTTGATCAGATAAATAGATAAAAGAGAGGAAAGTACAAATGAGATAACAAGTACAAGTATCTTTAATTTTAACTTCATTGTATAGTTTATTTACATTTTCGGTCATTACTTCATAAAATTACGCAAGAATACAAATATTTAAATCCGAAGAAGTAACGGAATCTATGTCATAATACATTCAAATTAGATGACGCAACGATGCAAGAAATTCTTTTGCTATAAAAGTTCTGGACCGGATCTAGGGGGGTCCTAAATGTAGTTTTTTACATGATTCTACGTTAAATATTAAATATAAAATTACCATTTATATAAATTATTTATTAATTCATTGCCCTATTTTGAAGATACAACAATAGTTATTTACGTAAAAAGTCAGGAAAGCGTTCAATTACAGGCTGAGTAGATGTTTCATACCGAGCGACAGCGAGGCTTGAAACAGCTTATGAATCCTGTACGACGCTTTACTGACGTTTTATGTATAACATATTACCTGAAACTTATAAACAAATAATACATATTTTAAATTAAAAGAAATATTTGCCTTACATATTCAGTCAGTATTTTATATTGCTAAGTAACTAGACACTCACGTTTCTTTCATTACCTGCCTAGGCAGGCAATATGTTATTTTCCTGCCTAGGCATGCAAAGCAAAGCTGTCCTGAGTCTTAAAGGTTAGGCAAATGTTTATTTTCCTGTTAGTTTCAGGAAAAATGTTTTGAAAAGTGCAAAAAGAAATTGCATTCCACTCAAATACAATTTACACCAATTTAAAAATCTACCCCTGTGGCTCCCTCTCCACTAAAATCTTTGAGGGCCGTGATTTGACGGCTGGTAACCGCACTTCACGCGACAAAAATATATCACTTACCGAGATCTGCTTAGGCAGAGTGCCACACCCAGTAATGGGTAAAAGGCGTGATGATATATTTATTTTATTTATTTATTTTATTTCAAATACAATATTTAATATCGTATGCTTTCGGTTGGTATTATCAACCACAATTATTTCTTAAATTTTAATTTAAAAAGAGAACAGCGAATCACTTATGGAAAATTAACATTGCTGTCAAAATATAAACTGTAGTTAACGATAAATGCGCATTTAAAAATTTGATAATTGATCAGACTTTAAGATTTCATTTAAGAATAACAAAATTTGTTTTTCAGAAAAAATCAAACCCTTTCATTATTGAATTGAAAAATGAGAGCTTGAATTTAAATGTAAGTGCGGAAGCGACATATCATTCATAAAATTCAATTCTTTTGAGGAAGTATTATTTTGCATTTTTAGAATAAGCTATATTCACTTCGTCTTTTACTTTTCAACTTTTGTCTTAGATTTGGCTCTGTAAAAGTTTTGAAACATAGATAACAATTTAAATTTTTATTTTTTCTTTAGTTTATTTAATTCTTTTTGATTTTATTAAGTCTGATTTGGCTGTCCTGTATTAAAAATATTTTAGATTCCTAATATGTAGTCCTAATACAATGAATAAATTATACCGACTTTCTCCTGTCTCGAAAGAATTAGAATTTATTTTATAAAACAAGAAGATAGATATACTAATAGTAAAGTTCGTATAATTCAAGTTTTGGACCAGCTTTCTAATTATGCGTGACCTTCGAAAATACGTGAAGAACAACTTCAAGAATATCTTGTATACTAAGTTTTGTGGATGTAGAGTTCATAGTACAATGTTTCATCTATATTTATTTCGGAACTGATCTTGCACTTTAATTTGTGCCAAATATCTTCTATTTTTATACTATCTCTATGATTTCTCTAATTTATTAATCTAGCATTCATTTTTGCACTTCACCCGTAAAAATACATCATTTACTAAGATATGCTGCAGCAAAGTGCTAAACCCAGTAAGGGGTAAAATAAAATCATAGGTGCACAAGGACAGTACTTCTTTTGAAGAGTTCATCTACTATTATAGTTATATCCTTGTTTGTAAAAAAAACTAATTTTTTACACTAATAAAAATTATTTTTAAACCGATTATCAAGTTTTTATTTCAGTGTTATTGCTTCTCAAATTGTTTTAGTTTAACAATAAAGAGCGTAAAATATTACTCGTTTGATTATAAATACTCCTTAAAATCACAATACTTGATGGAATAATTGTATGTAGAATAATTTGGAAAGCAATGGGAACTGGACAACATAAATGTTCGGATACGAAATAAAATTTATGTATAGTTTACTTCTTGAAAGTGTGAGCGCAGCGAGCATTGAGAAAAATTTATTCCACTAATTAAATTTCTATTAAAAGATGCAGTTTTACTAGATAATAGACAAAACAGATAAAAATACAAATAATTGTTTAATTTATATTTTTTTATCTAGATGAAATAAAACGTCAATTCGAAAATGCAGGGACAAAAATGATAGTAACCGTCCCTCTGTTATTGGAAGTGGCACAAATCGTAGCTTCTCAACTTCCTGGCTACAAGACAACTATTTGCATTGGAGGAGAAGACGATAAATCAAAAAATATTCATGGACTTCAAAGTTTACTTATGGGTGATTACGAAGCTGAATTACCAAAAGTTAATGCTAAAGACATAGCACTCTTACCATATTCTAGTGGCACTACAGGTTTGCCTAAAGGAGTTCAACTTACACACCATAATCTCGTTGCGAATTTAGAACAAGGAAAGCATCCAGCAATAAGCGACATTTTAAGTAAGCTTACCTTATATTTATTAACTAACTGTACAATAATATCTCTTATTTTTTCGCATAAAAATCAATGTAGATTTATCTCCTCAAACTATAATTTGCTGACATACACAGTAGACACAAATAAATAGTTCTTTTCATTAAAAATTAAAATGGATGGATGTTTGTTACGTGATAATGGATTTTAGTTGTGAGGAAGGAAAGAGTTCGTATGGAGGGAGTGTTAATGTGGTCAAAACGAGTATCGTGTGCCAGGATGAGAATGTTGATGTGAACTGATGCTCTATGAATGTTTCAGGGGTTCGTGCTGCCCCATTTAATGGGATATAGCGTGATGTTATGTATGTATGTATTAAAAAATGTGTAGGGATCCTTGGAACTATAAATGGTTATTTAAATCCCTTTATTATATTTTTTTTAAATGATTAAATAATAAATTACCATTCTACAAAAATTAATCCTTTTAGTAACTTTTTTAACATAGATTTTGGCGCCAATAATGAATCATTTTGGATCATAACAAGAATTATGTATTTTTTCTCATTTAATTACCTTATCATTTATTATTTCAAAAATGCAATAAAAAAATAAGTATATACGCATTTTTATTTGCAGCTGAACAGAAGGAAATAGTACTCAGCGTATTACCATTCTTCCACATTTATGGATTCAACGGAATCATGAACGTAAGCATGATGTACGGCTTACACTTGGTGACGATCCCTAGGTTCACACCAGAAGAATATATCAAAGCGCTCACTGAATACAAACCTACTGCGCTGTTTGTAGTTCCATCATTACTTCTGTTTCTTGCATCGCATCCTAATGTTACAAAAGAACACTTGTCTAGTGTAAGAACAGTCACTTCCGGTGCTGCACCTGCTACTGAAGGCCTTGTGCAGAAATTCAGAGAAAAATTAGAACGAGATGATGTGTTAGTAAGACAAGGATATGGTATGACAGAAAGTTCTCCCGTAACCCTGATGATGCCGAAGGTGACTCCACCTTCAAAAATTGGTACTTGTGGAGTACTGTACCCCGGAACAGAAGGAAAAATAGTTAGTTTGACTACCAATGAATCTCTTACGCCTCACAAGTCTGGAGAATTACTTGTCAGAGGACCACAGGTATTTAACATTATTAGAATCACATTCTCAAATTGAATATGTGTAAACTTTTTGGATTACTTAATTTGTGCATTAATTGAGATGGTTTGAGCATATGAAATGTATGTCAGTGGTATCGAGTCGGCCTGTGGAGCATGAGAACCCTTGTTTGATTCCCACAGCCGACAAACAATTTTCACCAATTTAAATCTACCACTGTAGCTCCCCCTCCACTAACAACTTCACGAGAAAAAATATATCACTTACCGAGATATGCTACGGCAGAGTGCTACACCCATTAATGGGTAAGAGGCGTGATGATATATTTATTTTATTTGTCACATAAAAAGATTAGTGTATGCTGGTGAAACTGAGGGTAAGAGATTGTGTGGTTGTCCTAAAGATGAATGTGAAGGATGTCGCATATATAAAAGATGAGACGAGCTTGCATAAACAAATAATAATGTTGACGGTATGCCAGGATAGATGCTTGAAAAAGATGAATTGCTGGATAAATGAATAAATTGTTCAATGAATGTTTCAAGGGTTCATGCTACCTCATTTATTTGATGACATGTTATGTACGTATGTAAAATTATTTGAAGAATGTGACTCTATAAATTTTAGATAAGATAACTCATTAAATAATATTTATATATTCTGCCTGATGAAGGTAATGACCGGTTATCTAAACAATGCCAAAGCAACGGAGGAGACTATTGACAAAGATGGATGGTTACATACTGGAGATGTTGCGTATTATGATGATGACCATTATTTTTATATAGTTGACAGATGTAAAGAACTAATCAAGGTGAAGGGAAATCAGGTACGTAATTTTTATAATATAGCAAACATTAATGAGTAAAATAAAAAACATTAAAAACCGCGATATTTAAAATAACTTTTATATAATAATACTTCAATTAAAAGTTACAAAATAATATGTGGATTTTAACTTAAGGACAACTGGATTTTTAATTTATATATTGTTCTGGAGAAAGAAATTCCATATATATATTTCAAGATATTTTATTTGAAAACTGTAATGTTGTTCCTCCTAAAAGTAATACTGCGGCTAGACACTTACTATTAAACAATACATACATTATTACTCTATTATCGTTAGACACCAACACGGGATATAAAACAGTGCAATTTATTCATAGTTTGTGATCAACTTACTGCTGACCTGACCAATTAATTTATAGGCAGTATATTTCGTTCACTTGATGTGAGGTATTTTTACTATATAAAAAAGTTCACCTACAGAATAGTCATTTGAAACTTAAAATTACATATTTGTATTTTCCTAAACAATATCACACTACTACTCTTGAACAAGCGTGGTACAAAAATAAATTAAGTCAGACTAAAGCTGTGTTCTTTCTACCTTAAGATTAGAATTACAAAATTTATCATTTAGAAATAGTAACCATTATACTTATTATTTAGAATATGTAATATTACTAGAAGCGGATTGTACGCAACTACACTATACAACCTGCTGTAGCAAAGAAAGCAAATATTAAACAGTAACAAAAGAAAATAACATAATTGCGCTGTAGGTATTGACAGTTTGATGTTGATATGAAAGAATACAGCTTAATTGAGAGTTTTAGTAACTATATCCAAATTCCGAGTACAACGCCGTGTGCAATTTTTACGTAATTTTTTCAAATGCACTTTAATGTGATACCTGAATTGAAAATTGCATATTTGATTTTATAAGGCAAAATATTTTATGCTTATCAGATATGAGAGAAAATCACGGATTTCTTATAGAATGGACGGCTGGAGTTGGAGAGTTGGCTGTTTAAAGTATGCTAGATATGTAGCGGAAATCAAGAATGCGCAGAACAAATAGCGCAAGCGCCGCTAGTTATACTTTTCATTTGAAAATCATCAATTATATGTAGTTACATGCTGCTGGTGAATATTTATTGCAAGTGCTCAACTTGTTTGCACAATATTTGAATTTAGCGCGTCATTATCGTTCCAGCCGTCCATTTTATAAAACTTGTTTTATATTATGTACACTAAATACAGAACAATTTATGGAACAATCTAAACTGCACAGTATAATACAGCAAATTTACTGTATGATACTACACAATTAGATTGATCTAAAAATTGTTCAATATTTAGTATAATTTAAAACAAGTTTAGAGGTCCGTGGACAAAATTCAACATTTAAATTTACGTAATAAAATAAATTATCCTGAACTCAGCCTTATATTACGATATCTACTTAATTGATATCCCACGTTATTTAAAATATCATTACTTTAAATGGTATAAATTCATATCAACTAAATGAACGTACACAAGAAGAAAAACTAAAGGAAGAAATTCAATTGCTGTTTGTCGATTGAGCGTCTGTTTTTGAGTCAGTCACTTCGGTGGAGACCTCGTCTACTTGCATTCGTTCTTCTACAATCTCCTGGTGCGACTCTTCTGTCGGCAACGCTGAAGCGTCCTCGCTCGGTACGACCGGCTCGTCCGTCTGTGATACTACGTACTCACTTTCAATATTTGATTCGGACACTTGATCCTCTGAAGTCGTTTCTGACGCTGACACCTCAGTAACTTCCGGCTCGGCAGGCTTCACGTCCGTGGAATTGGCGGGAAGTTGCTCTGTGGACGATATTATCGTTTCGTCAGCTGGTTGAAGTTTCTCGCTTTCTGTAGATGATTCTGTGGAAGATTCTGGTTCGGCCTGAACTGATGATGACTCTGGTTGTGCTTCTACTACTTGTGGTTCTGGAGCTACGGTAGTGACTGATTCAGTATCTTCCACTTTCGGTTCTAAATTTGTGGGTGGATCAATTTGTACAAGAGAAGGTTCAGGTTCCAGTTGCACTACGGAGGAGTACGCGGTCTCTGAGCAGTCTGGCTTCGCACAGACACTTACCGAAGCTTTATCGAATGACGCAGATTCTTTAATGGTTTCAGTTTGTGCCTGTTCTGCAGGAACTGAATATTCGTTACTCATGGCGAAGACAGTGATATTCTGAGATTCTGCAGTAGGCTCGGGTTCACTGCTTTCGACGGTCATTGGTGTTGGCCCTGGTTCGGTATTATTACTAGCAGTTGACGGCTCAATGATTAAGTCGGTGATGTTCGGAGTATATCCTATGTAACTAATGGGACGCGATGTGATCACACTTTCGCCACTGGAACTACAAGTTGCTGTATCGTTGACTTTCGATTCTGATACGTACGTATCTTGAATAGAATGTGTTGGTTGAGACTCTAAAATAATGTTTGATTCACTAACTGTATACGGAACTGCGACTGATTCAGTTTTTTGCCAAGTTGTCGTTTCGTCCATTTCAACTTCAACGTTTACGTCAGAATTCACCATATCTTGTGTACCGTGTTCCGATTCGAGCCCATTGACAATACTCTCTCCATTTTCCGTGGATTTTCGATTACCCGGTTCCCTTGTGCTAACCTGTTGAAAAAATGAGGTTACATTATGCATATATAAATAATAAACAAAAATCTAACCACTAGTATGTTCTTCTCGAGTGCTCGCATATATTTATCAATTCTGTTGTACTCTTTTCGTGGACAAGTTAACAATTCACAGATTCTTTGTACAGTAAAAGGTGCTGCTGCAAATGTGTCAAGTTTTTCTAGTATAAAGTTCTTCATTGCGTCATAGTTAAATGCATCAACATTCGGGCACGGTGGTATTTCAACAGTAGGGCACGTTTCATAAAATTCGGTTATCACATTTATTAACTTTTCACGAAATAAACACTTGATAAGAGGCCACTGGTACACGGGATCCCCCGTTTTTGCTACGAAACATAAGTAATCTTCTAATTCTCGTGGAATGTCTTTTGGTTTCAACTTTGAAAATTCATCTAAACACTGTAAAATTTCTTCTGCGTTTTCCATTTTTTGCACTATATTTATTTGCAATATCTGCTATTTACGTTACGAAATGCACAAAAACGTCAAGCCAGCAGCGCACTCAATGACATCCGTGAAGTTTGTGACAGCTGACTAATTTTGATTGAAAGCCATTACCAACATAAATGTTACTAGACACTATATTTTGAAATTTTATTTTCAGGTGTCACCCACTGAATTAGAAAACATAATTTTAGAAATTCAAGGAGTTGCTGATGTAGCAGTAGTAGGAATTCCAGATACACTTGCAGGAGAATTACCAAGAGCGTACATTGTGAGAAGACCAGGGGCAAAAATTGTGGAGGATGAAGTGCTGAAATATGTAAATCCGAAAGTAACTTCTTATAAACAATTAGCAGGAGGTGTACGTTTTATTGACTCGATTCCAAGAAACCCATCTGGAAAAGTTTTAAGAAATGAACTTAAGGTTTTAGGCGAGAAACCCGCAAAATCTGTATAATTCATTTTAGCCAAATATGTACATAAATATTTAAATTATATATTTAAAATGTATTATGTTTACAATGTTTTTATTATAATAAATATTTTCAAAAAAAAATAAATTAATAATAAACTTGCATGCTATTTGTGCTCTGAATGTAACAATTATCCCATATTGTCATTTCATTGGGCGTCAAGGTGTCCTTGGATTTATGTCGTATTTCATAGGGAGTTTTTAGTTTGTATAGTTTTTTATTTCCCTGAACAACAATAACTAACTACCTTCTTGATAATTTGACAGTTAATTGGTTAGCATGTCATGTAAGTGAAAACGAGTAGAAAATTATAATATTTGTGATAAATTTATGTATATACCTTAAATTAATTATTCATTTATGATATATACGTAAATATTTTATCATGTGGCACGAAGCTAGAAGACAGGAGAGAAAAATACGAGGTATGCTCGTGGATTACCGACGACGAGCAGAGCGGCGTAGAGATTTTTATGAAAAAATTGTAAGAAAGAAAAAGAATCATCAATAAAATAGAATATTGTAACATTTAATAAATTGTAGAAAGCAGATCCAACACAATTCTTACAACTTCATGGAAGACCATGCAAAATTCATTTGGATTCTGCTGTTGCAGCAGCCGCAGACAGCCCTGCAACGATGTAAGTGTCGGGTTTCTAAAATATGAACACAAAATTATATTATGTCATTATTATAACTGTGTTTTAGGATGCCGTGGCAAGGTCAAGCAGATAATTTAATCGATAGATTTGATGTTAGAGCTCATTTAGATTTCATTCTTGCAATAACAAACAAAGATGATGATGAACCCTCATATGAAGAAAGGCAGTGCAACTATGAACGTTATAGAATACTGGCCCAAAATTCATTTTTAGGAATAAACGAAGAAAAGTTTCTAAAACAACTACATTTAGAAGAACAGTTTGGTTACACAGCTGATTCAGAAAAAGAGAAGAAACGTAAATCTGGTGTTGCAATTGGTTTTAATTATGACGATCCTAACAGTGGCAAAGATTTGATAAAAACCGATCATCATTCTGATGACGATGATGATGATTCAGACAGTGATTTAGATGTTGATCTCTGTATTGATGTTTCAAAAGTAGAGCAATCACAAGCTCATGAAATGAACAAATGTGGACAACATTTTGGAATGTGTAGCAATGATTTCTATTCCTTCCTTACCAACGATATGGAAGAGGCAGAAAATATTCGTCTGGCACGTGAGGAGGAACATGAAAAAGCATTATTTTCCGGAAGAAAATCACGAAGGGAACGTCGAGCTCATCGAGAAAAACGCCTGGCAAATCGTATTCTCAGTCCTCCTAGTTACGCAGCGAGAGATTCTCCAACTTATCCAGCATTTAGAGAAAGTAAATCACGTTCTAAATCACCTTCACCCGTAAACGCCGGCCAGATAACATATATCACGTCTTTTGGAGACGATGAAGAACCGGCGCCGTCCACAAGCAAGCCAACCTACGCCGATAAAGTAAAATACGGAAAAAAGAAGTTAGAAGATAAGGTTGTTAGTAGCCGCCATGAAAGAATCGCTCGTAGAAGAAGCAGCAGCGTAGATAGAGACAGAAGATATAGAAGACGCTCAAGAAGTAGATCAAGGTCATCTTATCGATATCATCGTCATAGAAGAAGTCGATCAACCGACAGACGCAAAAGAAGTAGAAGTCGGTCTCACAGACGAAAAAGATCGTACACTAGATCAAGAAGTAGATCACACAGAAGTAGAAATCATTCAAGAGATAGAAGATCTAGATCTGTATCTAGTTCTAGCAGTGTTTCTAAAAGTTCAAAGTCTAGTAGTAGTTCTAGATCTCGATCAAGACAAAGATCAAAATCTGTTTCTTCAACTTCTAGTAGAGCATCAATAAAACAAGAACCACCGAAACCTATTCAACGATATTATGGTAGGAGAGTCAGCGATAAAAGTTCTTCTGAACTTGAGGATTCTGCTGACGATGAAACTAAATTACCGGTGTCTAATCCGTAAGTTTATTCCATTAAGAGCCGATCTTTACATTTTCTGATAAAGTTCTCGATAACTGGCGACTGGAAAAATGAAATAAATTCGTGATATTTTTCTGTTTATCCCGTTATAATTATCGCGATCTTTATCCTTAGGTGGAAGGCCGGGCATTTTCGTTTTATAGATAGAATAATATAAATTGAAATGTATTTTGTCTTTTAGGGCTCCAACCGACAAGATTTCTAGTTTTGGTAATTCTGGCACCGTGCTCAAAGTCAGTAAGAATCATTACGTTTTCTTTAACTTCATTTTATTCCAAAACTTAAATGCCTTATAAAATATAAAATTGGCAGTAAACTTTTTAACGTTGTAGCCTAGATGCTATTTTAATTTATGAAAAAGATTGTTATTCATATGATAAAATAAAATTTTTCAGTCCTGTTCTGCTGCACCAAAAATGACTCCACAAGAGAGACTTAAACGCAAGATGCAGCTGCTATTGAACAGGCAATGTATGAAAACATTATAATCTATTTTTCTGTTAATGTAACATAGATATGGAAACTTAAATTTTATTATTGAATTCTGTATTTAAAACTAAATTGATACAAATCAAATTAAAAAAAAATCAGGAATCTTTAAGCTAGTCTTTTTATGTGTAAGCTATCATTTACGCTATGCTCGATCATATTCAAGCGTTTCAGACACTAACTAATGATTTTATCTGATTGCAGATAAAGCTGATAAAATAGCTGAGCAAATTCGAACCGAAAGAGCTCAGCAAGAACAGAGAAACCGAGAAGATGAATTACGCGAAATGGCTCTGAAGTTAAGACGAAAGTAAGAATTTCTTTTTTTATTACAAATTTAGTAGATATATAACATTATTAGTGGCTTCGTAATACTTATTTTCAAAATAATTGAAAAACATGAACAAATTGATATCAAACAATACACATTTATTAAATTTTGACTACACAATTCTATATTTTATTTGTGAAAAATTTACAGTTTGTGATTTATTTTAAAAATAGTACAAAACTCTACCCACATTTCGACAAATAAATCCAGAATTGAATTTCAGAATATCAATACTTTATTTCCCGAGCGGTGTCTACCACAAAAACCAGAGCAGTGATTTGAACGATTTTACATATAAAATATTTGGCTTTATAAAAACATTCATTATACATTAAACTGAAAACAGTTTCTTAAAAATTTTCAAACAAGGATAGTTTTTTTTTTCTCTACAACCCATAACTTCATAGATACCTACAAATTTCCATCCTACTCTTCAGACATTCCTTATTCCACACATCATTTTCTCTTCATTTACATTCATTAGTTCTTTTATACAAGATCGTTTATTCCTTTCATTCGCAATATTTCGCCCACGCAACCAACCTTCAATTATATCCAACGGTTTCACTAACTTTTCATCCATCATATGTTCTACATGCTTAAATCATTTCCATTGAATTTTGCTATTATGAAATGTGCTAGAGACTAATGTATTTTATTTTAGGCAAAGAGAACGCCGCCACGTCTACGATGACAACACTAGTAACCGTTCTTCCGATTCTGATAGTTCCTCATCTCGAGACCGTTCTATAACTGAAAACCGCTCAAAGCGGAGCGCTAGCCCCGCAAGTCCTCGTCGACGGTCCTCCAGGGAAGAAGAGCGCGATCGAGACCGCGGTAGAGCGAGGGACAAGTCCCCATACAGGTCCAGAACTGACTATCGGAGTAACTATCGCGATAGGAACAGTTCTTCGCCACACGATATTCGAGAGAATAGAGATCGTGAACGTGATCGTGATCACGAAGAGAAAAGAAATCGACATCGTTCGCTTGTTGATTATTAAATAAATAAATAAATTAAGAGAAGATTCCATTTTGTATGTTTTACTCTTGCTATTTGTGTATATGGTAAAAATTTGCTCAAAAATGTGCGGCGAATGTAATTTTATTAAACTATTTGTAACAATATGTCACCTATTTGATACTACTAGAATCTTGAGAATTACAACTTTGGTTAAACATCAAATAAGTGAGTTATTAATGAAAATAACATATATTTTTTTAATGTAATGCTATCTTCCAGTTTACAGCTTTTATAAAATTTAATGTAAAATTTTATCAATATGTTTCACAAATAGTTCATACAAATTCGCTGACTTCTACTTATCCAAGAAAATATAGCTGTGTTCGAATGGTTCGAATTCCTGTATAAACTACTGTAATTTAAATTAATTTTATCTTATATACAAATCAATAATTGTATACAAATAAATTAGAAAGATATTAAATGTTAAAATTTCCTAAGAAGACATGATAATATTATATTTAAGATAAATAAGTAGCCTGTCTTCCATTTGTTTGAATGTATGATGTTAAATAATGTGAAATTTAACATCAAATATCTCGGTAATTTCCTTTTTATTAAGCTTGAAAAAGCTTTTGTCTTGAATTGTATGCATATATACCATTATATTTTTTAAAGTGTTAATTTATTAGTTACTGCGCTTATTTGATGTTCAAATTTTAGAAACCATGGTGAGCTACGAAGAAGAAACAACTCATATATGTGTTATTTAATGTCAACGATTTCAGGTTAAATTAATTTTAAGATTTTCTTCTTTATTTTTCAATAGCAAATATTGTTTAATGTGTTCATTTTTCTGTCTTATTTATTTGATATTAGTACATTTTAGAGTTGAAAATTTCTCAGTTAATATTACCCGAAACTTTCCCAAACAAAATTTAAAAATAAATTTTTGTATCGTTTCAAATTTTCATTTAATACTAAATTCCTTGTAGAATTAGCTTCGTAGGTATTTTATTATAGTACAGGACATATGTATGATTTTCTTGTTCTTTAGTATTTTAGAAAATCTAATGTCATTAATGATTTTAGAGGTATCAGTAAGTACTTAAAACGAAAATGCATAATTAAATAAACGCAAATAGTAAAATAATTATAAAAAAATTGTTAATTTTCGGGGAAATATGAAATGTTTTTAAAAGGAGAATTTCAAAATCGCGATAATATTTTATCGGTAAATTTTCAGTTTGAGTACATTAAATTTATGAAAAATTTTCCAAATGTGAACTCTACGTACAATATTTAAAAAGTGGTAATAAAGTGAACCGCTAATTTGAGACGAAATAAGCTTGGTGGTAGTAAATAAATGATTTAAAATAATTTAGTGTCTACTCATTTTTATACTGTTCTAGAATGTACTAAGAATTTAATAAAATATGTTGCGACAATGTTACCTTTTTAAAATTTTATACCATAATTTCTTTATTTACCATAACTTAAATTATTAACTATTAACACTTCATTATAACCACTGTGATATAGTAATTTTAAATCAATAATACCCCCATATCTAGGAATAATAAGAATAACATGAAGTTGTTTTTCTTTCTTATGTCCAAAGAATCTACAGAAGGACTTAATAAAGTCCTAAGAACATCCCTTCAAGTGCAGTATTACACAAGGAGAGGGAAACATGACGTTACAACTAAAAAAAAAACTTGGAAGAGCTTCATAAATGTTATTTATGTTTGTATTTTATTAAATTAAATCATAAGCGTCAAATTTGTGATTTTTCTATAGCAACACTTATAACCTAGGCTGTAAAAGTAGCACTTCACAACCTATCAGTTTTCAATAAAATCCCACTTTTAATTGTTAATGGCCAAAAAAATATTTTTTTATCAGTGTAGCAACTACTCTGAAATTAAAAAGACACCTTCACATCAACGTATTCTCCTGATACTCTGGATACAAATTTTGACATATTTTGCTCGTCTTTTAAATTTGCTAAAATTGTAATTTTATGTATGCTGAATGTTGTGTCATTAAATTTTTGGAAATAATATCAAATATTTTTGATATATGACAAATTTTATTTATTGGATTTATGACATGTGTAAAAGAATACGTCGAGATGTTATAGTGAGATTATTATATTCTTTTAAAATCTCAAAAGTTATTTGTGCTATCGCTTCAAATGTTGAATATGTAAACCCTACAGGACAGTTAGCAACAGATAATGTTAGTTTTTTGTATATTTTATAAATATTTATTATTTATGATATTTGTAGAAACATGTCCGGAAGTACGGTGGTGTGGATAGTGTTACGGAATTCGAATTCGGAGATCCCGAGTTCAAATTGTACACTGCGCCTCGGTGAGTCCTGACCCTGTACTGTAATTGGGATTAAGTTCCTGTTCCTGTGCAGTGTAACATAAAATAAATAAAATATTTCAAAGTAAAAGTTCAGGTGCTACAATAAAATATTTTATTTTTCTAAAATCTTAAAAACTGTTTGTGTTATCGCTACAAATTTTGAATATTTAAATCCTACAGGATATTTAGCAATAGATAATGTTTAAAAATAATATTTATTAGTTTTATGACATATAAAAGTATACATCGTGGTGTCACAGTGAAATATTTTATTTTACTAAAATCTAAAAAATATATTTTTGTTATCGCTTCAAATGTTGAATATTTGAGCTCTATTGGAGATGTAGCATTGGGTAATGTTAGATTTATTTATATTTGATTAGTTTTATGACATTTGTAAGAGTTTTCGCCATGCTTATAAATTACAATATTTTTTTTGTTAAAATCTTAACAAATTGTGCTACAGCTTCAAATGATGAATATTTGGAAACTACAGCACATTTATCATTAGAAAACATGCGACATGTAGATTTATTGTTGCTAATTAAAAAGTTATTAACGATTTACAATTCAACCATTGCATATTATATTTGTTGGCAGTGTATTTTAATAATAAATACATATTTTTATGTATTATGTTGTTAAAATTAAATTTTTTAATCAATGTTAAGGCAATACTGATATAATGCCACGGCGCGAGTCTTAAAATTAGGAGAACATATTCATGAGAAAGTAATTTATTCTTCAATTTAGTTTCAGAAAATTTGCAACCATGATAAAACTAAATTAATTTTAATTAATAATTTTCCGGCCTCATAATTTCGTGACTCCCCACATTTATTGATTTTAAATTCAGTGTTGCCAACTTAGTGAAAATGTACTACAAGATATCTATCTCCTCATGAACATATTATCCTGATACAAATTCTTAACAGTAAATTGTATTTATTTTCTTAGTTCAGATTTAGTAGATATATAAAAGCAATAAAATAAGTTCAAACAATAACAACAAGCTATCATTTTATTCAAAGAAAGTATTAATTTTTAAAGACATTATAAAAAAAAGAATGGAAGTAATTTTAAACTCACATAAGACTTGCTTTAAGTAGATAACTTATGATGATTGGTATTTTCAAACTTAATACAATTAAATACATATTTAAATTAAAATTATGATATAATTTAATAGTATAACATTTCGTATTTAATTACAATATTTCTTATAGTAAATACTTGTGTACTTTTATTTGTTAGTAAATTATAATATGCAAGAATATCATATATTACATTTATTATTATAAATATCATGGTTATTTGTGATACATAAAAGCTTGTATCAGTGTCCTGGATAATTAGTGTATCTTTAGGACCAAGTCGATGATCCTGTTATCCCAGCATTAGCTGTGCACCAAAAGAAAACTTTCCAAAACTAATGTTACAATACTGGCTTTCTTTGCTGATACAATTGAGACTGTAAATAGTAACTTAATAATATGGGGTAGGTGGTTCAGTGGTATCATGTGGAACTGTGGATTTGAGAGTCCGAGTACGATTTTCACAACCGATAAACAATTTTCACCTTTTGGCTCCCCTTTACTAACATCTTTGGGGACTGTGATTTTTCAGCTAGTAACCGCACTTTACACATATAAATATATCTTACTGAAATCTGCCACTGCAGAGTGCTACACCTAGTAATGGGTAAAAGGCCTGATTATATAAAAATTCAAATGAATTATTTACTTGTACTGAGATATCTTATTTTGAATATAATGTACTCTCATTTAAATTATTATCTATTTAGATTTTAATTCTATTTTAAAATAAACAATGCATAAATACAGTTACATAACTATTTTAAATGATTAAATATAAATTTTAGCAGTTTTCCACATATTTAAAATTAAATTAAAGATTGAAAAAAGTAATCGGAACTATATTTTAAATAATTATTTTGCGTATTGCTTCTATATATTTTCGTAAAAACAATGTTTCACTGAAATGTACAAAAGCTTTATATCAATACATTTTTTTTAAATATCTCACTGATATTGCTGGCAGTGGACTTTAGAATCGGTGTCATCTTCGATATTGAAGTTGATTAGAACTCCAGTGACTTTGTTAGCAGTGATGATGTTCAACATACTACAAACTCTGGTGACGCTGTCCAAGGTCTGCAGATACCATGATGTGCATATAAACATCAAAACAATGTATTAGTAACATAGAAGAGTTGAAAATGTTATTTAAAAACACATGCATACTGATAAAGATGAACCTGAAAAAGCATAATATTTATCACGACTCATATATAAACCATTCTAAACGTCGTAATGAAAGTTTCAGCCACACTGGTGTGTGTGGACTCTACCGGCGAAGTTGTAAAGAAACATTCGAGGGTGAGTCGTGGGCAGGTGCAGCGCGGTAGCGGGGAGCAGGGTGCGAGAGCGAGCGTGCGGGAGGATCGGGAAGAATGTAATTTTGCCGGGACGAGTCCCTTTGGGCTTGCGGTCTTCCCTTTTTGCAAACAGTCCGGCGTGGTCCACGCTACGGTTAGAATGTGACCACGTCGTGCTCTGGCCTGAGGGAATGGACCTTTCTTGCGTTTGAGTAATGATAACGATTTTTTATTTTTAAATCGCGTAAGAAAAATATATTTTATGAAGGTAAATTATATTTGAGCTCGTACTAAACATTATAATGTTAATAGTAAAATTTAGAGCATATAAAAGTTTAGAAAATTCTAAAAATGTAATTATAATATTTAAATCACAAAATAAATAATAATAATCAAATATATTCACTATTGAAGAAGACAAATGCAATATTGGGTATGCGTTATTATTTACATGAACATATTTATTTTATTTTATTTCAATTGTTACTCTGTATAACAGAAACCAAATCCCAATTAAAACCCAGATATTGTGATATATTTAAAATATCTCATATTTACTTATAGAATTTTAAAAATTTTGTAATGATTATAATCTTAAATAATTATTGTGCATCTTTATTATAGCAAATCCTATTACATCATATATTTTTACGTGCAAAATGTCACTACATGCAAATATTCAGAGATAATTTATATGTGATGAAAATCAATTGTGATCGGTGGGTATCGAACTCAGGTTCTCATTACCACAGTTCGATACTGCTCCTCATAAATTCTGAAAATTAATTTATTTTATGAAATAGGTACAATATATCCAAAAAATATTGACACATTTACTTTTGTCAAACGTTCTCAAATAAATTAAAATGTGAATTATTTTTTCAAACATTTTTGCCTAAATTAATTTGCAATCGTTTGTCACTGAGAAATAAATGATAAGAATCTGTGACTATATTGAAGAGTTAATTTTATGAATTTCCATTAATTTTAAAAACTACAATTATATATTACAAATAATTTCAAAAGAATATCATTAATTTAAACATAAACAAACTAGTGCATATAAGCAATTTACCAATAAGGTGGCGAAGGTTGTTCCTCCATCATGTACTCTCTCTAGTTCCAGTCGTTGTTGGCAGCAACGCTGGTCACATTCTAAAGGGCACGAAGGCGCGGAAAGGAAGGTGTATGTTTGCGAATGAGGCTGTCACGGCAGTCCCTACGAGTCCCGCGGGACATCCGGGCTCTGTGCTGCGGACCCGTGACCTCTCGCCGCCGTCGCTGCCGCCCAGCGCACCTGAGCCTCGGAAAATATCACCACTCATTATTAAAACGCGGAGCTACAGGACCAGTTGTCCAATGAATGGATATTACGGGAAGCAGCTTTAGAGAGAAAGATCTGAAATAAAAAAATATAAATTAACAAGTATGTTTTGTTATAGTTCTCCTGATGAATCAATGAAGTTTGCCAAATTGCATCATAAATTGCTTAATCAATTTAAGAATAAATATTAAAATTAATAATTCGCTAGTTTAATAAGCTTAGCAATATAATTTCCTAAACTTTATGGAAAGGATCATAAATACTCGTACAGTTAAAACTGCATCTCAGTGGTATCGAGTCAGACTGTGGATTTCGGAGAACTCGGGTTCGATTTTCATAGCTGATAAATAATTTTTCTCTTGTTCCCACTCCACTAATATCTTTCGGGGACATGATTTGACGGCTGGTAACCGTACTATACGCACACAAATATATCACTTACTGAGATCTGCTAGGGCTACACCCAGTAATAGGTAAAAGGCGTGATGATATATCCATATTTTATTTTATTTAAATATCCAACAGAAGATATTTTAAATTTGACTCGTGTGCTGACACCGATTTACAATTTATATGCATGTGATGTTAGAGATATCGTAGTATATTACATCATTGCGATTCGTTTCTTAATATTTGGTATTAATTATAAACGTTGTAGATGAAATATCATTGTTTTTCATGAACGAGACAATTGATATAATTTCTAAATTACAACATTTTAATAAACCACTATTTCTTTTATTGTAAAATTAAGAGTGTTGTGTAAACGAATTATTCAGGAATTATGAATATATATAATGTGCCAGACTAGGAATATTTAGCGCAAATGAATTTAGAAAATAAAAAAATAGAAATAATTTTGAAAAATCTACGATCAGATATTATTGTCACTAACATAATTCTTATATATAATAATAAATAAATGTTCAGTGAATGTTTTAAGTATTTGTACTATCTCATTAGATGGAACATAGAGTGATGTTTTTATAAAAATTAAATAAGCGCACAAATTATATATCACAAATAAAATAACGAAATCCGCCTCTGTAAATCATCTGGGCATATATCGTTTAATCTTCACTTGTTTGAAAAAAAAGTATTTCGTTGCACAGAGGGATCCACCTCTACGCTCCACAATCCAGCGTTCCTCATGCGTTAGTCCGGAGTCCGGGCAACCGGAAACAAATAACCAGTGGTCCCCGCGTCCCAACACAATATCCAGCAGCAGTGGCGGGCCCTAGCGTCGAAACCATTCAATTACGGCCGCGGTGGCGGCGACCTATCGCCAGCATAACAGCCCCGTTGTTATCATCGACGTTTTATTGTTTATGTGTGCGCGTAGCAGGTAGAACACAGGCCGAAGACGTCTTCAGGGACTTCAGAGAGCCTCACGTCGAACCGTGTTTATAGCAAGATATTTGCTTTTGTAATAGGGAAAAATGTTGGTGGTGTTTTTTTTACATTTTGCAGGTTTTCATAGTACATCTATTTTAATTTTAAATTATTGTTAGAATTAGATGAATAGTATTCAATCTACATCTTACAAGTTAAAGAATTAATTTCCGCATCTAAATAAAACAATTTTATTTAAATTAGTTAATTAGTATTAAAACTATGGTATGGGGTAGATGGCTCAATGGTATCGGACTGTGGATTTGAGATTCCGGGTTCCATTACTACAGCCGCCAACAATTTTCACTACATTAAAATTGCTCCTGTGATTCCCCCTTCACTAATAATTTTGGGGATGTGATCTGACGGTTGGCAACGCAATTTTCGGCATTTTCATATTTAATTTCTGTCGTTACAAAGCACGTAAAAGTAATTCTGTTGATTTAGATGCAGAATTTAATTCCCTAAAACTTTTATTCAACGCGTTTTTGCTTAAAATAATTAGGGAAGCAGGAAATTGCAAAAAAACTGATTTGGTAATTTGGTCTGTGGATATTTGGACCCGGGTTCGATTGCCACAACCGACAAACAATTTTCTCCAAATTAAATCTTCTCCTGTAGCTCCCTCTCCACAAACTTCTTTGAGGGCCGTGATTTGACGGCTGATAATAACACGTTAGGCGAAGAAATATATAACTTATCGAAATTTGCTACGATAGAGTATCACACCCACTTATGGGTAATAGGTGTGATGATATATTTATTTATGAAATGTTACCATGTGAAATGAAATTTGAATTAAAGATTTGCGTGAACGACGATTAAATGAATAAACATGATTGAAGGTTTAATGCGTGAAGCGTAAGTGGTAGGCCATAATAGGAATGTTTGGGGAAAAATAATTTCAGGATAAATATAAAATAAGTATATCATCATGGTTTTCCTCCCATTACAGCAGATCTCTGCAAGTGATAAATTTATGCGACAATATATTAGTGTATTCGTATGTATTTATGGGCTGTGGCTGAAACAGTAATGGCCGAACTGAGAAACCACAATACCTGTGAGTATCTATATCGAGTATAATTGTACCCTACAGCAAAACACTAACGCATCGGGTCGACCGCCATACCGCGCTACACCGTAGCATCGTGAAGAAAAACAAAGCAACACGACCGGAGCCCGACTTGTTTTTCTTAGACTCAGGCAACGGGGTGTGCGCGTGGATAGGTGGCGATGGCGGGGGACGGGTAGCGAGCTCTATAAACAGGCCGTACCGCCTAAACAGTGATTTCCATCCCAAGACCGTATTATTTCAGGTCCGGTGATGCCGATCCTTCGAACCCTGGGCTTCAACACGGGGTATCGGTTAGCAAACCCAATGGAAATCAATATCATAAATGATTGCAATATATCAGGACAGTGGCAAGAGAATAATTTCTATGATATAAGCAGCTTAACAAAGTAAAATATTTATTATTAAATTAATTAAATAGTACGTATGCAAATGTCAATAAAGAATCATAAGCGCGGTTGTTGAAAGATTAATTGGGTGACTTATAATTTATTATTTATTTATAAATTGTTGTACTCACTAGCATACCTATATAGTGTGTTCATTTTAAATGATACACTGTTATTATCTCAGAAAGGATAGGAGGTATGAAGTCGGTTAAATTAGAAAACAATTTATATTTTATAAAACTATTTTAATGAGTGAAAACAATTTTTTAGACGGAAGTTTAGTAGCTTTACATTACAAAATTTTTAAGAAACAAACATATTGATTGATTTTAATTTCATTCAAATTGCATAAATGAATATCAAAATTTAACAGTTTAATTTATTGGCATTTAATAATTAATCAAACAAACAAAACAATTTGATTTGCTCATTTGTTCCGTTCATAGCATGCTGATTCCTACACGATTTGAATTAAATTATTAATAATATAAAATAGATTTTTCTTAAAAATATTGTAATGTGAGGGTACTGAATTTTGTATTCGTTGAATTTAGAATAAAATTCCCTATCGCATAATAAACATTTTAAAAATAGGTTCCAATTTAAACAAGAAAGTTGCGCCCCGTATTTTGAAAACCACTGGTCTAAAAAAAATCTTGTTTCGCTCATGGAAGTAGTTTTAGAAAATAGAAATTGTTTGCTAATTTAACTGACTTCGTAGATCTTATACTTCTCGAGATAGTAATAGTGTACCACTGAAAATGAACACTGTGTACACCTATAGGTTTTTTATATAAATATTTGAACTCAATATTGTAGGTTTTCGATTTCAATTTAGTTGTTTTTCGTAGAAACGTAGAACGAGAAATGTTTTCAGACAATCACTTTTGTTTTCTCAGTAATTTGATGTGAAACAGTCGCTTGCGGCTACAAGATAACAAAAGATATAACTTTTTCATATTTTATATAGTACTTACTTTAATATATGTACTTGTATGAAAATATAATGTATTATTTTATATCATAATAAGAAATTTGTTCAAATTACAGTACAGAGGAAAGTGGAATTCGAATTATTTAGACAGTAATATTTTTTTAATATACAAGATGAAGTCAGAGGGATTATTGGGATATTCAACTAATTAGAGATGGCGTTGATCACGATATGTCCAACGTGAGATATAGGTACAGTTTATTGTAAATATTAGTTTTATTATCATTAATTTTTATTATTTTTTTAATTACTTAGTTAATTATTAGTACAGGAAACTGTACCTTTGTCGTAGTTCTAATTTTCGGCACTATGAGCTAATTTTATTTAAAAATACCAATAATGATATAAGTTATACCCAACTGGATTACGACTGCTTGTATTATGTTAGTATTAAAATAAAATTTATATACGAATTATAGAAAATATGTTAAATAATAAAATAAAGTAAATAAATAAATATACCATCACGCCTTTTACCCATTACTGTGTGTGCCGTTCTTCTCTTCTCGTCAAATCACGGCCCCCAAAGATGTAAGTGGTAAGAGAGCCACAGGCCGACCTACGCCAAGATAAATAATGAACTCTAAAAATGATGTATTGATTCTCCTCTAGTTGTTAATGATTATTTTTTATAAAAATAAATATCAATTTACAAAAATAAAATATATTTAGGTAAATTCTATTTTAATAACAGTAAAGACAAAATTAATTGTCATCCAACACTTGGTGAAACATGGTTTAATAAAAAGTATAAAATAAACACTTGGCTATGTTTCATAAAATTCAGCCTCCAAGTCACCTTATGAGGGCATCGTCAGAGACTGGTCAGCACAGTTAGTAACCATAGACGCGTTTCGCTCTTATTAGAGCTCATCAGTATGGTATAACAGTCTCTGACGATGCCCTCATAAGGTGACTTGGAGGCTAAATTTTGTGAAACATAGCCAAGTGTTTATTTTATACTTTTTATTAATTTCTATTTTATTTAAAATATATCGACGTTTTGATTTTCTGAACGTACACAATCAGAATAGCAAATAAATAAAGCAAAAGTTTATTTTAGTTTTATAACTATGACGTTCTGCAAAATATTTTTCTGTTATGAATTTAACATTTTATCAATTATTTTGGAGTTTAATCTAATTTTAAATCGAATAAAATATATTTAAAGTTTAAAGCTAAACCAAATTACTAAAGTTTAACAGACCCCTACCTAACGAAACCAGGTTTCGTGCGACACGCCATAGCTGAAAAACCAGTCATGCATTCGGCACCCCATTGGTCAGGTAGTGTGTCCAGTCTCCGGATCAATAGGGGCTGACCAGCGGTCTGCGAGACGCGGGAGCAGACGTCCTCTATAGCTCGTGACTGGCCTTCTCCGACACGGGACGCGGCTGTTTGCTGTCGCTCTCTGAACCCTCGTCAGGGTGCGTGCTAGCGAAATCTACCTGTACACAGACGTAACAGTTACTCAAGTAGTCTAATAGAACCGGACGAAAACATTTTTTAAAATATGGACAGCAGAAAATAAAATGTAATAGCCGTTTAACCATCAGTAGAGATCACACATAAATTCGCCAAATTACGTTCCTGTTGTGCAGAATTAAAAATAAATTTTACATTTTTATGATTTTTTAACTGAATCTGCTAACATAACATCTTGTTACATCCCATCAAATGGTATAACATAAATTCTTGAAAAAAATCAAGTTTACTCATTAGATTCAACCTGCAATTAATCTTCGTCAAACATTATTTATATTTTGGCATATCACTTCCAATTCATCTACATTCATAATTCCTCTCATACAGCTTGTTTATTTACTTGGTATATTTTGTTTAAATAATAAATATTCAATCATGTAAGATATCAACTTTATTTATGTTATATACAATGATAACATTTTCATTTACCAATATTTTCTGTCCTATTGTTTTTAGATTCAAATCATACATATATAGAAATTATTTAGAATTAAAAACTATTAAATGACTGCAACACACAAAATCTTATTACTTTAAAATTATCCATGAGGCATATTCTTCAGTAATATATTTGGAGGCCATAATTTGACAGTGGGTAACCGCTTTTTATACCCAAAAACATATCTATCATTTTCGATTAGTTATTTTTTTAAATACAAGATTTAAAACTTGGAACAATACGTGCCAATTTGGCACGTATTGTAATGATAGTTTTTTATTATAAAGGTCTGAAGTAAGGTCTCGAATGGTTGAACGATCCCGGTGTGCGCTGAGGGCGGCCGCGGTGGCAGCGGCGGCAGGACAAGCCGGGTTCAGATCCCGGACCGGCCGGACATGAATAATGCATGCCGCAGATGTGGAATACGTGTAGCACGGAGCGCCCGCGGGTCACCGCTGCCGCTCCGGTGGGACGCGCGGCCTGCAGATTCATGTTGGTCTGGGACGTCTGTCCCAGGTCCCGCTGTCCCGCCTGTCCGCACTCACTAACCAACGAGTGGTGGGGGCACTCACACTTTCCACGGTTGGAAATGTGTTACGGGACTTTTGTTCTTCTTCCACAGAAAAAGGATATATGGTTTCTTTCCAGTTTCCACCTTTAGCATTCCTAAACATAGTGGAAGCCCGTCGTAGTCTCTTGGTATTTATACTTTGTATTTGCTGTTTGCTATTGGTAAGGAAAGTAAATAGTTTAATATACCATACGGACTATATCACATCATAACAAACTTCTACAAGATAGTAGTTTATTAATGTAATGTAACATTAATAATTTGAAACGAAATTTGGTGAAGGCGCATTGAAATATTTATTTTCCAAGATTTTATCAATCTGTTTTTGTCTCTAGGACTGTAATTTACATTTCTATTCATCAATGTCTTTTTAATATGCAATAAATTTAACTTGGGTATTTTACCCACATTGTGATTTTAACTTGATAATGGTAACGAACAAGTGACGAAATCGTCGTCATATTTAAAATAAATATTTTCAACTACTAATACTTTAAGACTTCAGAAAGCTTTGCTTTGCATGTCTAGGCAGGAAAATAACATAGAAACGTGAGTGTCTAGTTACTTAACAACAAAAAATACTGACTGAATATGTAAGTCAAATATTTCTTTTAATTTAAATTATTTATTATTTGTTTATAAGGTCTTAATTTTACGGTTTTATCTATCTATCTATCTAGGTAAAGGCGCGAGTCAAGGATCGCGCATTTAATAAATTTGTAAATTGTCTCAAATTCAATCCCGAGAATGGACTATGCTCTAAATGCTGTTTGTTTGTCACAGCTGATTAACTCTAAAGGGTATAATTGCTGAAAATTTGTTTATGGATTGTTACTGTTATGTTGTCTCTGTTACTAACAAAACAGCTGTATCTATTACCTGTAGAAACATAAACAAATGTTATAATACGCTTATGTTTCTTTTCACATTTCTAACTGCAAAATTCTGAAATATTTCTACACCCATGACAAGTTATGCGCTACTCTTTTAAATATAAGTATGGGAAATTATTGTAGAGTTAAATGTTAATAGACTCTCCATTGCAATTGAAACAGTGTGTGAAACAACAAGACACATCCTAATTCATAATACTGCATAACATCTTCGTGAGACGGTGCCAGTACGACTCCGATGTTTAGCAAGACACACGTCATTTCTGAACGGCGTTGTAAGGGAGTGAGTGACGTCTTTGTGACGGCGCCGCCACCGGAAGAGCGAGACAACTCGATGGACGTTTCCCGTGCGCGACGCAGACGGGACATGTGTCGCATGTGGGCAGTCTGTTTGCCCGCGAGACCACAAGATCGAGTTTCAGCGAACGTGGTCTTTGTTCGCGCTTTGTACTTTCTTTAAATGAGGAACAAAGCGAAAACGGAATAAAGACATTAGTTTGTGGAGGGTTAACAACTTGATGTTTTACTGTTTTCGGATAATGAACACGAATTTCTTTCATACATATTTACGTTCTTGATTCTACAGTTTCATGTGGTGTTTCCAATCGTATGTAATCAGTATCACTACGCAATTAATTCAGCAACAAAACTGATAAAAATAAATAAATAACAATTTTGAATAAGATATCTCCTCATTTAACTCAAAACAACTAAACTTTACATTTTAATGAGGTCTTCCACTATAATCACAAAATAGTAAATTGGTCACTTATATTGTTGTTATTGGTTTTTAAGATATTTGCGAGACCGGCGATCATTGTCTGGAGTACATAGACCGATCCTACTCGTACATCAAAAATGTCTACATATGGAATTCCACATCTCAAAAAATTAGAAATATTATTATAGTATTTTGTTCAACATTACACTATTTTAAATAATATAGTGCTATTTTCACTCAACTCTTTAATTATATGCAATTAAATACGTTAGTTATTAATATTTAAAAAATATTCGTGTAATTATATGTAATTTTTGAATAATTTTTCCCGACAAATATGAAACAGGGCATAAGGAATTTAAATATTTGAAATTCGAGTAAAAATTGACGCGCGCCCTTTTACAAGTGCGCCATCAGTTTAAAGCTCAACGACTAATAGACTGTATCACTGAAAACATATAATTTTTATTGTATTTCTATAAAAGTGGGGTAGGTGGCTCAGTGGTATAGAGTCGGCCTATGGATTTGAAAACCCGGGTTCGATTTCCACAGCCGACAAACAATTTTCACCATATAAAAATTACCTCTGTAACTCTCCCTCTACTAACATCTTTGGAGGCCGTGATTTGACTGCTGGTAACCGCATATCACGCGCACAAATATCACTTATCAGAATCTGCTACGGGGGAAAGACATACTGAATGGTATATATCAGTAAATAGTACCCGTGGTATTTATATGTATTATATTGATCATACAGTCAGATTTTCAGCATTATATTCACATTATATTGCTGAACTAAATACGAGAAAAGATATTATGCAGATATCTATTACAAACTGCCTTATTTTGCGTTCTGCAAACAACTTATCTGTATACGTATGTTATATATTTACATAGTATATGTAAAAATGATTAGAATATTCTTTTTTACTGGAATAAGTGTAGATCATGACTTAGTAATTATTAAATCATTATGATAAACAGGCATTAACAATGACAGTTCAAAGTTCAAATACTTTTCTCCCGTGTGTTAAATCCCATTATAGTTTGATGGTGGGTCAACAAGGGGGATACAACATCACACAAAGATGAAAACTGGACCAGCACGCGCGACCTCTAACCTGATATGAAGTCGGTTAACCCTTGCCCCAGCATCAGACCATCCGAGTACCTTTACATCACACAGATTATCGTCTGCATAAGAGTGCAACTTGTCTGGATGCTGGTAATAAGAGCAAATCTGGATCAGAGGGTAAAGGTCATTACAGGAGGTCTAGACCGGTTTTACTTGCATAGATATAGTAGGTATTGACCAAACTAAAAATGACTCCTGTAAATTCAAATACATTAACATCTTGATGGGCTGTGATTTGACGGCTGGCAACTGCAATTCTCGCACAAAAATTTGTGTATCATTGCCATCATTCTCCATAGAACGCCAAAGTTTTACCTAATATCAGTTAATTCGAGTGATTTTACTACGAGCAAAAAACTGAGTGCTTGCAAATAAAAATTTGAGGTTGTGTGCTGTTTGGTCTGATAATTTCTAAAAAAATGTCAGATAAACATGGTATCGGAATTTTAATAATTTATCAGTATAAAACTGTGCTTATTGGTTGAATTTTCATTTTGCAATATTATTGATTCAAAACAGGTCAAGGAATATATATTTATTTATTATTTATCAGTACAAGTTCAGAAGTCAAATATTTATTGCTATATTTATATATCGCGTCGCGTTTTTAAAAAATTTAGTATAACAACAGAAACTCGTTTTAAATTGTGTTTAATTATTATTTAAAATGATTTACAAAGTTTTCATTTTAGTTTTGTTATTTTTGCTTGGTTTGAGCAATGTAATGTCAATTCCTACGTCTACTAACCAAAAGAGTTGTCCACCTGGTTATTTTCTTTTGGAAAATGAATGCCGAGTAAGTACAACTATTATAATAATTGAATGTTTATCTTACATTTATTTATTGATTAGGAAGAGCCTGACATTACTGTTCAAAGAATCATAACAGTTAACTGCAAGGAAGGATACACATATGTGAATGGTAGATGCAGAAAAAGTGTACGTATTGACTAAAATTCTTTATTATTAATAAGTTCAGATTTATAATTATCTAATACTTTCAGGTAGCAACTCAAAGAGTTTAAAATACAAAACAAAATACAAATGATATTAAGAAATAAACAGGATGTCATTGCAATTGTTAGTATTAGTGTTAATATAAATGATTGAAATAAAATAAGTAACAAATGTCTGTACCTTAAATAAATCAGCAACGTAGTCCTCAAATCGTTTGACATGGCCTAACGGTTAAAATTAGACTAGGCCATTTTCATAAAATTAGTAGTAAATAATTTTGGCTTAGATCCCTAGTTTAATTTGCAACGTATCTTGGCAAGGGCTCACCGAAGAACTTCACAAGTCATTGCTTCAGGAGAACATTTGCCATCCTGTTAGCAAATGTTGCTAGTAATATAACTTGCATAAAATACCACAGGGGATTGAAAACCACTTTCATGAACACCATATACTCGTATATAAATAAATAATTTAATATAAAAATATATCATCACGCTTATACCTATTAGTGGTTGCGCCATTTTGCAGTACTAAATTTCGAAACCCAAACATTAACTGTAGTGAAATAATTATTTACGTAAAAAGTCAGGAAAGTGTTCAATTACAGGATGAGTGTATAGTTTCATGCCGAGCGACAGCAAGGCTTGAAACAGCTTACGAATCCTGTACGACACTTTACCGACTTGTTACGTATAACATTTTACCTGAATCTTATAAACAAATAATAAGTATTTTAAATTAATAAAAATAAAAATAAATATTTGACTTACATATTCAGTCAGTATTTTATGTTGCTAAGTAACTAGAGAGTCACGTTTCTTTCATTACCTGCCTAGGCAGGCAATATGTTATTTTGCTGCCTAGGCATGAAAAGCAAAGCTTTCCTGATTCTTAAAGGTCAGGTAAAGGTTTATTTTCCTGTCAGTTTCAGGAAAATCCATTTATCGGCTTCGAAAATCGAGCCTAGTTACTAAAATTATAAAAAAACTATATCATCACACCTTTTACCCATGGCTGGATGTGACCGTAGCAGATCTCGGTAAGTGATATATTTCTTTGCATGAAGTAAGATTACCAGTCGTAAAATCACGGCTTTCAAAGATGTTAGTGTGGGGAGACATAAGGGTAGTTTTTATGAGGTGCAAATTGTTTGTCGGCTTAGTAGAAATTAAAATAAAGTCCTGCGCTTGTCTTTATTCATCAAATTCATCACGAAATTAATCTTCGCCAAACATTCCTATTCTGACACACCACTTTCGCTTAAACTACATTCATAATTCCTTTGTTCCTCACACTCCGAATCATTTATTCACACATATATATATATAAAAATATTTGAAATAGAAGTTGTTTTTAACATTATCTTATTGTCAATATCATCAGTTCAAGTTCACAGATCAAATGTTTGTAAATATATTTAAATACCAGATTACATTTTACACACTTTAGTATAACATAAAGTCGTCTTGAATTCTATTGATTATTATTTAATTATTTCAAATCATGTATAAAGTTTTCGTTATTAGATTAGGGCAATGTTATTAATATTTTTATTTCACTAATGGAAATAATTAACAAGTTATATTGTCTGTGCTTCATATATTATAAATAAATAAATATATCATCACGCCTTTTGCCCATTACTGGGTGTGGCTCTCTCCCGTAGCAGAACTCGGTAGGGGTAGATTTAATTGTTTGTCGGCTGTGGGAATCGAACCAAGGTTCTCAAGATCCACAGGCCGACTCGATACCACTGAGCCACCAACCCCATATATTATAGTGATAATAAATATGTATGTTCACAGTTCATTAGATATGGTGTAGATATCCTGTACCAGCCGCGTATATAAGCGAAGGAGCTATGGGGCACAATAAACAATACAACTATAATGAAATTTTATTGTAAATTACATTACTTTTCGTTCCTAGTGTACCATTCATATTCCCGCTACATTTTGATGACTTAAATTAGCAAGCCATCATTGCTAACATTTTTTGTTGAAAAGTTAGAGAAAGTGTACATAAGCTAAGTTGGGCTTTTTTTTGCCAAATTTAACGATATTAAATTATTTAGAGTTACGACAAAACATAATTTATTAATAGAATGCCATATTAAAAATAATAGCATCCAATAACTGTTCTAAACTTAACAGTAAAGTTTATTACACTATGTTACTGAAGTTAATGTTAACCGAGACATTTAAAGTTAAAATTTGCATAAGAATAAATTGCATTTTTAATTTAGCAAAATAAAAAGATGGTATTAATACTAGGTATATGGTATTCTATTATAAAAAAGTTATATTGGTTATAACTCATTTATTTGTACTTCAGTTGTTTTGCATTTTACTCCATAAAATTTGGCGGATAAAATGTTACTACTTTTTTCTATTTTAACCTCTTTCTATCGCTGTAATAACAAAATTAGCAATGGGAGTAGGGAGCTACTTATAGTAAACACTCCTTGCAATCTCTAAAGAGATTGAGCGATTAATGCTTTAAAATTATAAATTATCTCGATTTGAAATTTCTGGTTACGCCCCTGTCCTGTTCTGTTATTGGTATTTAGTTTCATGTTTGTGATATATAAATAAGTACCTAATCAATTAAAAAATATAACAATATAATTTTTGTATGCATTAAATATATATCTTATCAAAGATTTTTAATTGAAATTGTAGTAGTTTACAGATCAATAGTACTTTTAAACAAGGGTATTTCATTACTAGCGAACATTTTTAGTGTCACTGGTTTAATAGTACATTTAATTATTTATACCTAATTACGAGTATGTTACTAATAATAAAAGTATAAACACTGGCTACAAATAATCATTTATTAATTAGTTATTATGTAGGTACCTGTTGTATTTAAAAAAAAATAAATGTACTATTAAACCAGTGACACTAAAAATGTTCGTTAGGCATAAAATACCATATTTTTTTAGAATTAAAAAAAATTGTTCTATAATCAGTATATCAAATTATATATATCATTAAAGTTTCGTGCAGAGATATAGAAACACTCTGTATATATGTATCAAATAAGAACAGAGATTAACGGTTTAATTTTGTTAACTATGTGTATTTCGGATGAGTGTGAATGTTACAAAATGCGGGCAAAATAAGATTTGAAAGAAAAAAATCATTTATTCATAATTTATTATTTGAACTGGATTCCTGGTTTAAATTTTTTGGGTATGTTGCGTTTGTTTCCATTTATAATTTGTTTGGCAAAATAGATTATATACAACATTCTGAAAATAAAGAAGTGAAATGAGTTTATAAAAAAGGGTAAATTAAAAAATATATGCATTTTCTTCAATATATAAATTCTTCAGCTACGGTTCTCAGATTTGTGCTTTGTGCGACTCGGTAAATAATTAAAATATTATCATATATTTATTTGTATTCCTGTCACAGGTCAATAAATATTGATTAACCAGTTTATTTAAATATTGCGTTGTACTTTGTGAAATCACAGTAACAGCAGCTATTCGTCTTGAATTTCATTTGATTGTTATTAAAATGATGTACAAAGTTTTTACGAGTATATTACTTTGTGTGTTTTTGTTTTATTTGAGCAATGTAATGTCGGCACCTACGTCTGCTATCCAAAACCCTTGTTCACCTGATACCTTTGATTCGAACAATATGTGCCAAGTAAGCATTGTTAATATAATAATAATAAATCGTAGTAATTAAATATTTATGTTGCTATTTTCTTAGCAGAGACCTGATGTAATAGTTGACCATATAATCATGTTTGTTAATTGCAAAAAAGGTTATTCATCTGTTAATGGTAAATGCAGAAAAAGTGTAAGTATTGACAGACATTATTTTTTATTATTGAGTTACTATTTCCTATATCTATTTATAACTATTTATCATTTTTAGGTACAAACTCAAAGAGATTAAAACACATACATAAATATTAACATTTACAGGATGCAGGGTGTCATATTATAATTGTTAGTTCTAGTGTAAATGTAAATTACAGAAACAAAATAAATATCGTAACTAATAATTATGGTTTAATTATGTATTCTTGTATTTATTTTCACATTAATTTTTATAATACTACTGATTTGTTTTGATTCAAAACTGTTTAATGTTATACATACTTATTTACCCATAATTTTTTACAATTAAAAATAATCAACAAAGTATATTTGTCTATACAGGGTTGTTGATTTATTATTGTCTAATTCATATCTGCTGAAATATTAAATATACAAGAATAGTTAAATATAAGACTTGTTTAACAGAACAAAAACTATTTTTTTCCAAAGCCTATTAATTTGGCGGAAATATATTTATCTCTTGTTTCTTAAATAGAGCACCTGTATACTTTTGCGGAATAAGGTTCTAAAAAAAATTCTTTACATTGATGTATAAGTAGTAAGTACTATTTGAGAGCAATTGCAATGCACTTGTAAATATACTCGTAGTCATTTAATTTTGCTAAATAAATATTTATATTTCGAATTTGTTTTTTTTTTCTTTTTAGCCGACTCTTGCGAGATTATAACTGTTAACAACTGCCGACCTGGGTATACTCGTACAATAACATCAAATGGAATATGCAGGAAATCTGTACGAATTGCCAATGTGTTTAAATGTTTAATGAGCCTAATAATATTTTTTTTTAGGTATCGACTAGTAGAGGCTAAAATAGAGAAATAAGAATAGTACTATAAATAAATATTTAAAGATGTAACATTAATAATACTCGTAAATTTACAGAAAAAAATTTTATGGTCTGTATATTCGAGGAATATTTAACTTTTTTTCTTTGCAATCTTGTAACTTTACGTTTATAAATACAGAAATTAAATGTAAATGACAGAATTACAATGAATAACGAATGACTTTCACCTCAAGTACATTTAATTTATTATAAAGTAATTTGACTGAAGTTTTAATAATAATAAAATAAATAATTGTTTATATTCTTGTAATATTCATTGTCAATTTAATTTTAATAGTTCTGATATGTCTTTATTGAAATAACTCAATGCTTATTAATATTTATTTACCTATAATTTGATAATGAAATATTGACAAAGCTGATTTTTTGGCAAACTAATGACTTTAAAGAAAAATGTTACATACATAAAATGGTTAGGAATAAAAGGCTAATTTATAAGTAATAACTAGCTCTATATGCAATCAGTAGTTCTCAAACAGTAGCACATGTTATTTCAGTAGGCTATGCAATAAACAAATACAAACAAATATGATACAGGTGAAACGTTATATTATCAATTATGCAATGTAAAGTAAATTATGTAATTGCTTAAATTATTTGACTCAAAATTTTGTACTGTAATTAAAAGAAAATTATGACGGATTTAATTGTGTAAGCAAAATTAAAACATCTCTTATCCTTTTAAAGATATGATTCTTCACAGTTATCAGTAGAAATTAAAATATTTTAGTTTACCTAAAATTTCTTTCTTATTTTGTTCTATTGTAACAAGTCAAAGTAAGCACATTCCTAGTGAATACAAATATATAAATAGGACATGATAACTTGGTGCTTTTGAAATTAAATATGTAGCAGTGTCAGATCAGTAAAACAGGTTAAACCCGAAAAATATAATTTAGAGTAAATTGATAAGATGTACATTTGATATAAACAATTTGATCTTTAGAGTTTCATTATCAAAAAAACAATTGGATTTAATTCGTTTTTCTTAATAGACATTTTAGTAATCTCGGAATCGTGGAACTATTTGTCAATATAAATCATTTTAAATAAGTGCTTGTGAGTTTTATTAAAAAAATACATTAAATAAAAAAATCTATAAATAAATGAAACCTTTATTTTAAAATAAAAATTAAATATATTTATCATGATTATCTTCTATACAACCACAATAAGTGCTAGAATCTTCATCAGTATTATCATCACCCTGACCTTTAACATCTTTTACATTTTCTTCAATATGAGGATAATTTTTTTTTATACCATTCCAAAATTTGTTTAAATACATTAAAATGGAAATAACTCATTCTGCTCGATCTAATATGCATATTTATATGGGCTAAAACATACTTTGCTCAACTCAATTCAGAAGAGACAAGTAAAAAGTAGAATGTCATCAAAGTCATTTTACATGCTCTATCAATTCCTTTAGAAATATACAAATACTTGCTGTTTTATACTATATATTACATTTGCAAAGATTAGATCAGAAATAAGTCTATGAATTATAGATTCTTCAAATTTTAGACCCATTTTATATATCCATATAAGCATGTTTTTGTTTGTTTATCGACCTCAGAAAGTAAATGTTAGAGTTTAGTTAAAAGTACATTAGTATATTCGTATAATCATAGTAAAATAAGAAAATTAGCTATTATGTTTTTAAGAAAAACTATATAAAATATATTCTTATGAATAGTGCTGATTTCTTTGAATCATGGAACCATCTCGCTATTCACTGAGTTGAATTGATTAAGCATTTCTGTTATCTGTATTTAACCTTCTTTGAGTTGCTACCTAAAAGATGTTAAATAATAATAAATTAGTTATAGTTCATCATAATCAAGAATCAATATATACGGTTTTTCTGCATCCACCATTCATAAACGTATAACCTGACATGCAGCTGATAGTTACGATGTTCTCTTGAATCAGCTCGTCCCGGGCCTGATACATTTTATATATCAATATACAATTCAATACATTCTTTAATAAAAAAATTATTATAACAATAACTACTTACAGATTTATCATAAATAGGAGTAGTAGAAGACATTACAGTGATCAAACTGAACAGAATGATCAAACAACTGATGTAACTTTTGTTAATCATTTTTTTTGTAAATTTATGTCAAGCAACTTTGAAATTATATATAATAATGCTGATTATACTGCGAAGAACTTGCTATTTAAAGTATTAACCTTTTTCTGACCTTTGAGTAATGATTACAAGAAGGGGGTTTCCATAATTCCACAGTTATATAAATATGTAATTCCCAGTACTAGAGTATTTGTTATCATCTTTATTAACATTATAAGGGGGTAATTTTAATTTGTCTATTTTGTGACAAGCATGAACTATATTAATAAATTTAGACTTATTTGGACATATTTTGTATTTACACTTTTGTTTGCAAATTAATAGGAAAGAAACTATCACCAAATGAACATTTTACCATTGTATTTTCTATGGTCTATAAAACAGTAGACATCCAGTATATACAGGCTGTTTCCTCTAAAACAACCAGTATTTTTTTTGCAAAAATATGTATATATATATATATATATATATATATATATATATATATATATATATATATATATATATATATATATATGATCAAGAATGAGGGTCTAATTTATAAAAATAAATAAATAAAGTAAATATATCTTCCCTCCTTTTACCCATTACTGGTTGTGCGGTTACAGCCGTCAAATCACAACCCCCAAAGATGTTAGTGGAGAGGGAGCCACAGGGGTGGATTCAATTTGGTGAAAATTGTTTGTCGGCTGTGGGGATTGAACCAGGGTTTCCCAAGATCCACAGGCCCACTTGGTACCACTGAGCTATCTAATAATAATAAACCCTATATTCAACAAGTCGTTCTCAAACACAATTATATTCGTTTATATAATAACCTATATAATTTTTTAGTCTATTATATAGAGAATTTTCTTATGATTTCAACCATATAAATATTGTATAGAGTTTTAGAAATTAGAAACAATGTTGCAATATTGAAATAGGTATACATAAAACATAAATAACAAAACTCTCTATCACCTGTATCATATTTGTTTGTATTTGTTTATTGCATATCCAAATGAAATAACATGTTCTGCTGTTTGAGAACTACTGATTGAATATAGAGATTGTTATTACTTATAAATTAACCCTTTATTCCTGATCATTTTATGTATAACATTTTTCTTTAAACTCATTAATCATATTTATCAATATTTCATTACCAAATTATAGGTAAATAAATATTAATAAGTATTAATTTAATAAAGACATATCAGAGCTATTAAAATTAAAATGACAATAATACAAGAATTTAAACAATTATTTATTTTATTATTATTATAACTCCTGTCAAATTACTTTATAATAAATTGAATTTACTTGAGGTACAAGACAATCGTTATTCATTTCAATTCTGTCATTTACATTTTATTTCTGTATTTATAAAAGTAAAGCTACAAGATTATAAAAAAAAATCCACGAATATACAGCCTATCAAATTTTTTTGTAAATCTGCGAGTATTATTAATGTTAAATATTTATTTATAGTACTATTCTTCTTTCTCTATTTTAGCTTCTACTAGTCAATACCTTAAAAAATTATTAGACTCATTAAACATTTAAACACATATCAATACGTACAGATTTCCTGCATATTCCATTTGATGTTATTCGCGATTCAAATTAAGATTTATGTATATGCAACCTGCATTGCAGTGACGTCATATCGGGGATAAATTATTATTGTCTGGTGTTTTCATATGGCAGTAGCTGTCATTCACTTAGTAAATCTTGTTTAACTTGATTATTGTTATTTAACAAGTTGTTTTGAATTTAATTATTAATAATACTTATTACAGGTAAGTGTAATATAACTTTCATAAGTTTATTAAGCATGTAAATTTAATTCTAGGTTATCATGAGATTACAGTTTCAGCAATATTTTGAATATTTACGTGCACAACACAATCGAGATGTGTTGCAGAAGGAGAGGAAATTATCAATGCAGGGCACATTATTTCATGTGGTGTGATAAAAAAAAAACTGAAAAGAGCATACACACATATGCTCTATGTGTGCCAACATCTGCCTTAAACGCAAGTCCACATGAAGTACAAGGAGTATTAGTTATATCAAATGATATATATATATATATATATTTCTACAAAAAAATACTGGTTTTATATATATATATATATATATATATATATATATATTTCTGCAAAAAAATACTGGTTTTATATACATATCTATATATATATATAAAAATACTGGTTGTTTTAGAGGAAACAGCCTGTATATACTGAATGTCTACTGTTTTATAGACCATAGAAAATACAATGATAAAATGTTCATTTGGTGATAGTTTCTTTCCTATTAATTTGCAAACAAAAGTGTAAATACAAAATATGTCCAAATAAGTCCAAATTTATGAATATAGTTCATGCTTGTCACAAAATAGACAAATTAAAATTACCCCCTTATAATGTTAATAAAGATGATAACAAATCCTCTAGTACTGGGAATTACATATTTATATAACTGTGGAATTCTTGTAATCGTTACTCAAAGGTCAGAGAATGTTAATACAAATAGCAAGTTTTTAGTAGTATAATCAGCATTGTTGTTTATAATTTCAAAGTTGGTTGATATAAATTTACAAAAAATGATTTACAAAAGTTACATCAGATGTTTGATCATCCTGTTCAGTTTGATCACTGTAATGTCTTCTCCTACTCGTACTTATGATATATCTGTAAGTAGTTATTGTTATAATAATTTTTTTTATTAAAAAATGTATTGAATTTTATATTGATAAATAAAATGTATCAGGTATTGCAGGGGTCGATTGAAGGGAACATCGTAAATGTCAACTGCAAACCAGGTTACACGTCTATGAATGGTGGATGCAGAAAAACTGTATATATTGATTCTTGATAATGATGAACTATAACTAATTTATTATTATTTAACATCTTTTAGGTAGCAACTCAAAAAAGGTTAAATACAGATTATAGAAATGCTCAATCAATTCAACTAACTGAATAGCGAGATGGTACCATAATTAAAAGAAATCAGCACTATTTATAAAAATATATTTTATATAGTTTATCTTAAAAACACAATAACTAATTTTCTTATTTTACTATGATTATACGAATATACTAATGTACTTTTAACTAAAATCTAACATTTACTTTCTGAGATCGATAAACAAACAAAAACATGCTTATATGGATATATAAAATGGGTCTAAAATTTGAAGAATCTATAATTCATAGTCTTATTTCTGATCTGATCTTTGCAAATGTAATATATAGTATAAAACAGCAAGTATTTGTATATTTCTAAAGGAATTTTTTTTTTTTTTTTTTTTTATTTAAATGTTTATAGAGGCTTCAACTACAAGGTTATTAGCCTCTTGGTACAGTAGGTGGTTGTTACAATCGTTTACAAGTTATTTATATGTTACAATTCATTATTTAGATTTATGGCTTGTAGATATTGGAGTATCCTCTTGACTGTATTTGGGTCGTCTTTTAAGGCTTCTTTTAGCTGGTTGGGTATGTTGTATTGTTGTCTCTCTGCTCTGTATTGTTCGCATTCTATGATGATATGTTGGACATCTATGTTTTTATTGCATGTTGTGCAAATTTCGGGTTCAGTTTTCTTAAATATGTGGCTGTGGGTGAACCTTGTGTGTCCGATTCTTAGTCTGGTCATGGTTATTTGTTCCTTTCTTGTTCCATATTGTCTCCATGGGGTAGTATTGTCTTTGATTTGTCTCATTTTGTTGTTGTTGTTGTTGTACCATGTTTCTTTCCATTTCTCTGATATTTTAGTTTTTATTCTTGTTTTTACATCAGATGTGTGGATTGGGATTTTTTGTGGCATTAGATCTATTGTGATTTTCGCTGCATTGTCTGCTGCTTCGTTTCCCTTAATTCCTACGTGACTTGGTGTCCAAATAAATACTACATTGGTGTTTTGGTCTTTTTTAATTACGTGAATAAGTTTTTGTATGTTTTTAATGGCGGGATTTTTTGGGAACATTGTTTTAATGTTGAGGAGTACACTACTGGAGTCTGTACATATTGCGTAGTTTGTGTTTAGTTTTCTGATGTTATATATTATTTCTAAGCTCTTTTCTATTGCGTATGCTTCTGCTGAGGTTATACTAAACAGTTCTGGGAGTTTAAATTTGTGTGTTTCTCCTTCCATAATTATTGCTGCACCAACATGGTGTTCTGTTTTACTGGCATCTGTGTAAATAAAGGAGTGTTGTTTGTAATTGTTTTCGATATCTTGGAATTCTTTTCTATATGTTTCTGTGTTAGTTGTTTTTTTATTGTATTTTGTTAGGTTCATATTTACTAACTGTTTACTGTGGAGCCATGGTGGGATATTGTACTCATACTTGTTGTATGTATTGAGTATTGTGAGGTTTAGGTTTGTTAATGTTTGTTGTATGTTTTCGAGGATAGGGCTATTTAGATTTAGTTGTATTATATTGTTGGTTTTTTGGAAGAATGTATGGAAATTTGGGTGGTTAGGATTGCTTGTCAGGTTTATTAGATAGGATAGTGTTAGGAAAGTTCTTCTTTCTGTTAGTGGATGTTCACCTGTTTCGATTAAGATGCTGGGGATAGGACTTGTTCTGAAAGCTCCGGTTATAATTCGCAGTGCTGTGTTATGTACTGTTTCTATCGTTTTTAAGAGTGTTGGTTTTGCATGTGTGTATATAATGCTTCCGTAGTCTATTTTTGAACGTATAAGTGTTTTGTATATTCTTAATAGGGTCTCTTTTTCTGCTCCCCAGTCTTGGTTGCATAGAACTTTTAGGATGTTGAGTCTTCTTGTTGTTTCGGTTTTCAGTTCTTGTAGATGTGCTCTCCATGTCATCTTAGAGTCGAAGATGAGGCCCAGGAATTTGAATGTGTTGGTGAATGGGATTTGGAAACCATTCATCGTTAATACTGGTTTAGTTGATGGTTTCTTAGACTTTTCGAACTGCATTGCCATAGTTTTTGTAGTTGAGATTTTGAATCCAGTTACTGATGCCCAATCTTCGAGGTTTTTAAGCGTTGTGTTTAGATGATCTCTAATGGAGTTTATATTTTTTCCTTTGCAGTAGGCGCACAAGTCGTCGGCAAAAAGCAGTGGTTTTACGGGTGCGGGTATGAAATTTGTAACTTTATTAATTGCCATCAAGAATAGAGTGGTTGATATCACAGACCCTTGCGGGATTCCGTTCTGTAAATGTTTAGTGTCTGAAAAGGTGTTGTTAAATTTTACCTTAAATGTTCTTTCTATTAAGTAGTTTTGGATGAAATGTAACATGTGGCCCTCTACGTGATTCTCTTTTAGTGTTTTTATAATGTTATACCGCCAAGTGGTGTCGTACGCTTTTTCTAGATCGAAGAAGATAGCGATTACCTTTTGTTTGTTTTTGAATGCTGTTTGTATGTCGTTTGTTATTGTCATCAGTTGGTCTGTAGTGGATCGTCCTTTCCTAAAGCCGCCTTGATATTTATTAATTAATTGTTTAGATTCTAAGTACCAACTTAGTCTGTTATTAATTATCTTTTCGAGGATTTTACATAAGGTGTTTGTCAGTGCTATAGGTCGGTAACTTTGTGGGTCAGTTTTATTCTTCTTTGGTTTTAGAATTGGTATTATTATAGACTGTCTCCATTGTGTGGGAAAGGAATGGGTAGTCCAAATGTGGTTATATATATATAATAGGTGGTCTATAGCTTTGTCGGGTAGATTTTTTATAATTTCGAATTGGATGTTGTCTGGTCCAGGGCTGCTATTATTTTTTGTGTCATGAATTGAAAAATATAGTTCTTCTTTGGTAATTTCTCTATTTATCGGATTTGTGTTGTCATTATTTATGTTAATTTGTATTTTTTCTTGTCTTTTTTTATATTGTAGGAAGGTTTTATCATAGTTTTCATCTGCAGAATTTGATTGGATTGTTTCCGCTATTGCGTTTGCTATATCTCGAGGGTTTGTTATCGTCTGGTTGTTTTTGATCAAGACTGAAGTCGGTAATGTATAGTTTTCGTTTTTAATTTTGCGTATTTTATTCCAGACTTCTGTTGTGGGTGTTTCCTTGCTAAGTGTGGATACATAGTTTCTCCAGGCTATTTTTTTGCTGAGTTTAGTCGTCTTGCGAACTATGGCTCGTGTTTTCTTGAAATTTATTAAATTTTCGGTGTTTTTGTTTTTCTTATATTTATTGAATGCTGTTTTATTTTCTCGTATTGCTCTTGCGCAGTCTTCATTCCACCATGGAACACACTTTTTCTTTGTGTACTTTTTAAGACCTATTGTCTTTTGACACGTGTCGTTTATATTATGTATAAAATTTTCGATGAGTTTATCTGTGTCGTTAGTTTGCAAAAATTCTACTTTTCCTATTTCTTCTGAAAATAGTGGCCAATTAGCGTTTTTAATATTCCATTTATGTTGAATTTCGTTTGGATTTTGTATTGTTGGGATGTATTGTATGTGTAGGGGAAAATGATCACTTCTATGTAGGTCTGGGAGTGTGTTAAAAGTAAATTTTGTGGATAGGTTTGGGTGGCTGAAAACTAGATCTATAATTGAGGTAGATCCTGAGGAAGAGCAAAAGTGAGTGGGTGAGTCGTCGTTTAGAAGTATGTAGTCTTCAAACGCTTCTAAAATTATTTTCCCCCTACGGTTAGTATAGTTGGAACCCCAACTAGTGTTGTGCGCGTTGAAGTCGCCTACTACTATATTTGGAGTTGGTAGTTGACTAAGTAGGTCATCTATTGTAGCTTGGTCAGGGCATCTATTTGGTGGTATGTATATGTTACAAATAGTGAATTCTTCTGGGTATAATATTTTGATAGCTACTACTTCAATGTTGGTTTGAAGATGTATTTGTTGTGAGGGTGTAGAGTTTTTGACTAGTATTGCTACTCCTCCACTAGCGTGTTCGCAGTCTCTGTCGTTTCTATATATTTCGTAGCCTTTCATTTTAAATTTTTGATTTTCTTTTAGGTTGGTTTCTTGTAGACATAATAAGTTTGGTTGATATGTTGTTTTTATAAGTTCGATTTCTTCGTAATGGGTCCGAATGCCATTACAGTTCCAGACTATCATTGTTGTTTAAGTTTGTATTCCTTCTATGTTTTCTTTAAGGAGGTTTATTAGTTTGGTGAATCGGTATTTCATTGCTCTGTATTTTAATTGGTGGTGTATGATTTGGAGGGTTTCCATTAATTTGTTTTTATCATTCGTGTATTCTTTAATTATGTTGAGTGGGTCATTTGATTGGTGGACATTTTCAATAAGATCTTTAAATAAGTTGTATGGTAGTGCATAAATTTTGGGATTTGCGTTTATAATGTCTTTTGCTGGGGATAGAAGTTCGTCTATGTTTAATTTATTGTGTGGGCTTATGGATCTGTCTTTCTTGACTCTTTTTTGTTTAGTTGGATTTTCTGTTATGCTTTCTTGTGTATTTATGTTTTGTGATAATATTTCGTCTTCGTTTTGTACTTGACTTTGGTTTGTATTTTGGTCGTCATCTTCGAGGCTTGTTGCTGGTCGCTTTTTCTCTTGTTCGTTGTTTGAATTTGTAGGTAGTGTATTTTTTGTTTGTTGTTTAGTATTTTGGGTATGGGGTAGTGTTTTTGTTTGTAGTGTTTCTTGTGTGTTTTGAGTGGGAAGTATGGGGCATTTTTTAGCTACATGTCCCTGTTTTCCGCATTTTGCGCATGTTGGTGCTTCGGTAGAGAGAAATATTCTGTATTGTGTTTCGTCATGGTTTATGATTAAGGATGTTGGTATGATTTCCTTTTCATTTTCTTCTTGTTTGATGTAGACTTGTCTTCGGAAGCTTAATATATGCGCATATTCTGGATCATGTAGTAAACCTTGTTTTAGGTGATTGACTGGTGATATAATTTTCAATCCTGCTTCATGCAGTGTTTTTAGTAATGTGTCGTTGGGTATAGTTGGGCAGATATTAGAAATTACTAGACGTTGTGTTGGTGTTACTAATCTACGGATGGTTATTTGTTGATTTTCTATTGTTAAACTAGGAGTTTTGTTAATTAGGTCGTCTACTATCTCTTTGTTTTTTAAGTATATACACATGCGGTTGTTAGATATTCGAGAAGCGTATATTATATTTATTGGTTTAACTATGTTTCCTATAGCTTTGATGTACTCGCTTAGTTGGATTCCATCTACTATGTGCATAACAATAGCCTGTTCTTTTTTGGGATTTTGATTACTTGTTTTGGTGGCGTATGTAACTTGAGATGTTCCATGTAATGTTGGTTGAGTATTTTCTATTAAATTTTGATTGTTTTGATTTAAATTTTCTGTTGATTGATTTTGGGAGGTTTCCATGGTATTTTCGTCATGGGTCCTCATTTTGGTTTGTTTTGTTTTAGTTTGGTTTAGTAATTAAATGTTTCATTTCAGTTATCTGTACTCAAGCTGGTTTTGGGTATCCTAGCTCAGCTATTGCTGGCTAGGTGGCGCTTTAGTGGTCTGTGTTACCAGTAATGCTACTGGTTGTTAGATGTCGCTGCGGTACAATAAATGAAAGTCGGTAATTAAGTAGATGACAAGATGACTTTGCTTTGGTTATTTTAAGGTTATAATTATTAATACAGTTTATTTTGTGAGGAAATGGTGTAGGATTTATAGTAAAAGGATATATGGATAGCTCCACAGATTACCTTGAACTGGTGTACTCGTCTCTGCAATTTATACGAATTTCCTTCACTTTTCACTTTGATTTAGACCAGATTGGAATCACAATGTGTTCACTCTCGATAAAAATCAACTCCTTCTCCTCACACCAATCTTACAAACAAATTACTATACAGTTTCTAAAATAAAGCAAAAATCCCTACACACTACTTTCTCCTTTTCCAACCGATGTAATAGGATACACATACTTTTTTCTTCGCACAAAATTTGGGGATGTTTTTTCACTGTTCTCTAAAGGAATTGATAGAGCAAGTAAGATGACTTTGATGACATTCTACTTTTTACTTGTCTCTTCTGAATTGAGTTAAATTCACTTGTAACTAAGAAGCGATTATGGAAAACGGATTAAATTCATTTTTCTGAAAATGCTGCCAAATGCAGATTATTATTTTAAAGTGTGTTAAAATTGAGCAAAGTATGTTTTATCCCATATAAATATGCATATTAGTTTGAGCAGAATGAGTTATTTCTATCCTAATGTATTTAAACAAATTTTGGATTGGTATAAACAAAATTATATCCTCATATTGAAGAAAATATAAAAGATGTTAAAGGTCAGGGTGATGATAATACTGATGAAGTTTCTAGCACTTATTGTGGTTGTATAGAAGATAATCAAGATAAATATATTTAATTTTTATTTAAAAATAAAGGTTTCATTTATTTATAGATTTCTTTTCATTTAATGTATTTTTTTTAATAAAACCCACTAGCGCATATTTAAATTTGTAATTTTTTTTTTAATAAAATAAATTGTGTACAAAATTATGTATTTATTTCGTGAAAAAAATCACTATTTCCTTTAAATGACTATTTCATGTCAGGTAATTTCATTTAGCAACGTTTTCCACTAAACTATGACGTACTCGGCAGACTCGCTGATTCTACTATAACTTTCTAGATCAATCAGTATGCTTATTTCAGTTAGTCATGAAGATTAGCCTAAACGATATTAAGTAAGGCAAGCAGTAAATCGAACAACTATTGTAATATAATTTGATTGCAGTGCGAATTTTTGAGAAAGCTGTATCTGCTTAAAATAATTTCGTACACTCTCATGTATAATGTGTCCACATGTCAGCCAGTGAGAGCACGGATGGCGGGACTTGGGGGTGGTTAGCAGGTTAAAACGCGCGATATATCTCTCATAATGCGAGCTGTCAATAGCAACGTAGACGCGTCGTATATTTCGTTCCGGTCTCTGCGAGTACTGCCGGCTGTCTGAAAGTGTTTTGTTAAATTCCGTGAGAAATCTCGACGGCCCAGTTCGATTTGAAAATATGTGGTGTGTAAGTATGGGTGTGTAAAGAATATCTACTCCGAGTGTATTCGTGCTTATGTGTGTAAATGTTGCGAGTTGTGAAAAATAATATGGATGTGTTAAGTTCTGTACGCTGTTAAACAGAATGGAGTATGTTTGTTACAAGATATTAATCAATGAGCGAATTTTATGTTGTCGTGAACACAGGAAATTTGTTTTTCTACGATCATTGAGCAATATATTCATTACTCACGATCGTGAGTATCAATTTATTACTTTATACAACCGTGAATGATAATTTGTTATTCACAAACAACGCAACTAAATTCATATAACCTCTAATAATTATTATTTTCGTCAAATTTATCTAAATCTAAAAGTGTAATTTTCAGTATAATGGCTATTACTCGTGTCGCAAACTCCATTCTTATAAATAATTGCTATCATTCCACGCTCGTTGAATAATAGTTTTTTGTTAAAGGCAAGATACAATGCAAGAATAATTGGGGCATTTATTTTGACTGAAATGTTAAAGAGATGTTTAAATTAGTGTGTAATCCCTTTGATTTGTTAATACCCCTGGACTAATAATTTAATCCTGTTTATGAAAAATTGCATAATTCTGGAAAAGAGTAATTTTGTTTATTTGTATTTAATTTTTGTTATTCATATTTGTGATAAGTTTAAATGGGACAGCAACAGCCTTTGATGGAACCTTGCCTTCGAGATAATTCCAATAAAAACATATATATATAATGTATGGTATGTAAAAAACCTATAGATTATACTGAAGTCTGAACTATCAACCTCAAATTACTTAATTATCAGTTAATTTTTTTTTGCAAATGCAATTTGGATTGTTGACTCCGACAAAGCAGTAATTTTTACTTGAATAATTTTCATGAAATGATTCCGTAGACCATTCTATATGTTTCTAGATTAACTAGATAACTAAAGTAGATAGTAGGGAATGCAATAATCGAATAAGTTTTAACGGATTTTTAAATGTCCCTTCTGGGACTAAGATCTCATATGAATCAATTCTAAGATGTTGTTTATTAGAATCGAGCAACAAAGGAAATAATATTTTAATATTTTGTAGAGAAATTCTAAAGTATAGTTATGTGGAATATATACAGAATGAGAGATTGTTGAAACAGGTGTATTTAGGTGAAATTAAGTCTGAGATATTATGAGGACGATCTTAGAAGAGCAATGGTTGCTTTAATGGATGGATACGCTTGAAGGTTTGTTGCTTGAATGTAAGATTCTGAGTGCGAAGAAGACACGAACTTGTATGAAAAGAATTATAAACTCGAATAAAGCGATAGTTGTGTGCCAAGATTGGAATACTTGATGAAATTTAAGGGCTGGATGTATTTATTTAATGGACAATCGTTCAGTTAATTTTTTAAGGATACACAAAATATATGTTATCTATCAATGAAAGTTACAATTATATCACGTGATTAACGTTTATAATAAGTACATAAATTATTCTGGAATATAATTATTAATTATTATATTAAAATTTGGGTAATCGTAGTTGGAACTCCGGAGTTAATAAAATATTTTAGCAACTTTCTAATGTTTCGACAATATTAGTGATGCACAACTGTTGATGTATAATGGGCTACAAATAATTTTGTTGTATAGTCGAGTGCTATATGTAAAAAAAGTTTCTTATTTAACAATTTTTATTTAATTTTAATTATATTGTACATATATATTACAATTATAAATAAAAATACAATGTATAACTAATAAAAGCAATTTAATTTTTTTCCAAATATCAGTGAGAATGCTACATATGAATAATATAAAAGAAATTGTATCTTAAAACATTTCCTAAAAAATTTTTGAAACCACCCGACAATATTTCTGAACCAGGAGCGGGTTGTGCTTTCACTGGCCTATATTATAGTTATCTTTAGAACGCAACGAAACAAGTTATACAATAATGTTCTAAATTTTGTTACCAAAAATACAAAACTTGATATTAATTAGAATTTCCCAAGTAAGTTTATTAAAAATTGAATATATGTAAGAGTTTTATAAACACCTGTGTCCACTTGATTCTAAAAAGTGGTGAGCAGCTGTACTCTCCAACACCTGACTCTACAAACAAAAAAGATGAAGGGTAGGACATGTTGGTCCAGTTTTCATCTTGTTTGTATCCAGCATCCCCTAGTTGACCTACAGGTTAACCAGATTATGTATTACTGTTGTCCCTTTTGTAAATTGTAATATGTATATGTTCGTAAATAATTTGATTCAGAGGAAGGTATAAAGAATGAATGACATAAGAGTAGTAAATTTTCCCGTGTAAGTTATCAGTGTAGTTGCGAGGATATGTGGATCGGCAGAGTCGAGCGAGTGAGAAATGCTATTGTCCAGAACAGATGTCGGGAGAAGGATGGAACCAGGAACCAGGCCGCGCGCTAAGTGTGCCGCACGATGCGGCGGCCATTTGCTAATGCACCTCGTCAATCCCGCGACTGTGAGGGTGGTGGAGGTGGTAGCGGCGGCAGCAACCTCCAGAGAGACCCTCTTCACGCCGGTCCGTCGCTTCCTGTGCCGCCGCTGCGTATCCTGTCCGGTCGAGCGGGCCGAGGCTGTATTGTCCGGACATCGCATCTACGTATCAAAGGCGATCACTCGAGCGAACCGGTGAGCGGTGAGCCGGTGTCGGCCCGTCGCTTTCTAATTGACGGCAGACGCGCGATCTTGCCAAGCGGAACGCGAACGCTCAACCCGACCATCCAAAATCCTTCTATCTATAGAAGAGGTATATCTCTACGTGTCATCTACATGAATCAAATACGTCTAACTCAAAGCGAAACATACTTTAATTTTGTTCATCAATGGACATTTGGAACGTACTCGTATATCGAATAACGCAGGTTATACGAATACAACTAGTGTAAGTGATATATTTCTTCGCGTGAAGTGCGGTTACAACCTGTCAAACGATGCCCCCCAATATTGTTAGTGGAGGGAAAGCAACGGGGGTAGTTTTAACGTGGTAAAAATTGTTTGCCTGTTGTGGGAATTGAACCCATGTTCTCAAATCCACAGACCGACTCGATACCACTAAGCCCCCTACTCCATTAAATCATTTCTTTTTATTTTAATGTTGAAATGGCAGATATGGTTTTTTGTACTGTCGTGATTAAATAATTCATTATTACTACTAGAAAAGCCTTAATTTTTCAAATTATGAAAAAAATGAGATTCAACCCATCAAATAGGATACAAGGACACTCTCTCTATTAAGGATAAACATGGAACATTTTTCATAGACACCATTGCATATATTAGGTATAACGTAAGAATAGATTTATATTTTGAAATATTTTTGTTAGAAATAGAAATTCCTTCAGCACATATCTAGACTGTTCATTGTCGCTGGAGTGACCGTCCGACGTCCGCTATTTAGCTACATATATCACCGACGCCAAGAAACGACACAAAACTTTACCCAGAATTTGAAAGTTTTATCGACATAGCCGCTTGGTATCGGTCGGCCTCTCGCATATAAATCAGAGAACTGAGCTCTCTGTCTCTTCCACAAGGTTTGCAATCGCTCCATCTTGTTCGCCCTGCTGCGGGACTGAGGAACGTCCACTGACATAACAAATGTTATGGAAAGTTTCTTAGTGGCAACTTCGGACTGCGGACGGTGCGTTGGTGTTGGTGTTTGTAGCTGCGTGGCCGCGTTATTGGCTGGCGGAGAGGCGAGGATAAAACTCTGTTCGATGGACTTTTGTTATGTTCGGAGGGGACGATGGTATGTGAGGACACAAGATGCTCGGGACTCCTGGCCCGATTAGCCAATAACTCGCTACCCTCAGATATCTTGTGAGGTTGTCAGATATCAAAACAAATAAATATTTTTAGACAGATCTATATTAGCTCATTTATAAAACTACAGGTAAGAGCAATGCAGATATATAGATTAGTCATTAACAAATAGGAGTAAAGTGAATAATGTACCTTATTGATTTGGAAGTTGACATGTGAACACTTATCTTTTTGTAACAATATATTATTGTTGTTATAAATGAATCAAATTATGTAGATACTCGACATATTCTTAAAGGTTGAGTTTGAAAGTATTGCGATATTAAAAAAAAGAGATTACTGTTATGTACAATTATGTGTAAATTTTGTATTAATTTCTCCTAATGATTGAAAAATGGCAATAAAAAATTTGTTTATATTTATAAATATAGTTTATACCAGAGTATTCAGGTACAAATTTTAAAAATAAGATCCAATTTGATTCATGATTTACCTTAGTGCTATTTAAAAAGAACTTAATATGGGATTAAAGATACTAGTGATTCAAAACTTTCGTAAAGCTGCTATATATTTTTTTAAATGATAATAAACAGGCACATTTAACAAAAACCTTATAAAAATATGTTTATACAGGATGTTTAAAAGAAGTTAAAAACATCGATCGATTAAATTTACACTTTACGAATCAAGTCCTTTGAGTTTTTTACTGTCATTTGAGACAATGCAAAATTTTGTGTTTCGTATGTTTTATTTCAAGCATCTTTTTTTTTGAATGATTTTAAAATGGTCGTTGATTGGACAATAAAAAATTAAGTTAGCTTATTAGAAATTATTACTACCAATCAATGTCTCTGGTATTTTGTAACATTTAAAGTTGTTTGGCTTTGAGAAAATTTGAAATGATGAGAAAATGAAACCAACAAGATGTGCTTGTCACCTTGTATAGTTCACACATAAATATATCACAACGTGTGTAGTTTATTACAGTTAAAAAAGTTAGTAACCTAGGTTCGGTAGTCAAAGTAGGTAATTTCGTGTTTCATTTTATCTCCACCGGCGACGTTGGCGCTGCTTACAACAGTGGTGACGCTGTCGTTCGCAACGCTCAGGCACAGCACAATAATGCGAGAAGAATATGGCAACCGACAAATCCGTATTGTTGTGACTTTTATACGTACATCTGTGATTCCATAACTATAAAGCCGCGCTCGGCGGCGCGAGCGTCCGCGCGCCAATGGCACCGGCGCGCTCTAATCCCGGCTCACACCGCCACATTCCGATATAATGTTATATTCTGATCAAGCAATAAAAACACCACTGGCACATCATTCCGGCGCGTCCCCGGCATCCGGAATCAGTGTTGCCGCCCCCGCCGCCCACACCGTCGCCACCACGACAAGGAATTCACGTGCGGTGGCTCTTCTATACAGGACCGTACCATACAATATTATTCTGTGAATTTAAATTCATTCAAATCATCTCTGTATTTGCAATTGACACATTACAATATGACTTTTGTTATTAAATATTGCTATCTTTTTATTTATTGTGTATTGAATTGATATAAATTTTTGTTGTTATTATTATAGTTGATATACAATATTAGTTTCAAATGGAAAATACACGGTTTAGAACAACTTGGACTACAATATTCCGCCATGTTTTGCCGTTAAAATGTTAACTTGGCCCATGTTTCAATTTCGTATAGTATCTACATTTGATTAATAAATAATATTATACTTCATTATTAAAAGTTAGCACGAGTCGAGACGTGACAGTCGTACGTAATATATTAATTTTGTAATTTTTATTGTATTTAATGTAAAACGTATGTTAAATGAAATATTTGTGTGTTCATGAAATGGAATGGAATTCATTAATATAATTGAAGGTTTGTTGCATAAAAGTTACAAGTATGAGGAATAAACGAATTTGTAAGAACGTAATTAGGAATGAGGATGAAATGAAAATAGAAAGATATCAGTGGTTTGCAAAAACTAATTACTGGAAGAATCTAATATATAAATAAATGTTCAGTGAATATTGTTCTAGTTATCTCATTTGAAAGGACATTGCGATGTTACGTATGTATCCTCTAAATTTCATTAAAAATCTGTCAAGCTATTTTTAGGTTAAACATTGTTGAGCAAACCAACGAAATATTTTGAATGCGAGGAATAAAAAAGCTAATGAGAAAGTAATTATGAACGTGGATAAAGCAAAATTGGTATTGAAAGATAGGAAATTAATTGGGGTCTAATGAATAAATCACTAAATGTTTCAAGAGTTCGTGATACCCTATTTGATGGAACATAGCATGATGTTATGTTTGTTTGTATTATATCTCAAGAAATTAACAACATATTTTGTTTCTTATTATATTGTCATAATTTAAAAAATAATGTAATTGTCGTAGCATTTGAATTTTTTTTTCTATTAATTATGTAAGTTTTGATTATGAGATTAATTGCATTTGTAAGACAGTACAACATTTGGTATAAATTGGTGCGAAATTGTGAAATTAATTTATGTTAATCAATAGTTGTGGGAACCTGATCCAGCTCTGTGAAGCTCAAGTTGCTGGCGTGTCGAAGGCAGTTAGAAGCCATTGAAGGTCTGTTCTTGGGGCTCGGATGACTTTCTCGCAAAACAGAGGGATCTTGATCGCTTTTTTCTCCTACTGACCCTTTGAGTTTGTAATATCCATTCCGTACGTGCCGGGAATGTTAACACTATAGCGGCCCTTGCTCCACACTCGTCGTTATAATTCCCATGCAAAATGTAACATTGGGACAGAGTTATCCGTTTTTCCTCTGGTTTTTTCTTCCTCGTGTGCTCTTCTCTCTATTCGACATCTGTCGATTGTTCGTCCGTAAATTTGGTCGGTTCTGCAGCAGACGTGAAGCATTAAAATTTCATCGTAATGTGATTAATGAATCGGCGTGAAGGTGTTGAAAACATCTTGAAGGCATGTGCTGTCGGTGTCGGCAACGGGTTATAATGAATCGATTGTAACGCGCGCCACACGTCAGATGGCGTTACGATCTGCACCCCTTACTTACTTCCGCTACTGTTACTTCTCGTTCTCGCCGAGGTTAATTAATGTTTACCGGAAACCTTCGCTTTACACTGCTTTTAATTGTTTTGGTTAACTTTCCTATAGGTGTTACGACCACTACATACCACTGTGTTTACCACACTAATCATAGTAGGCCACACACATGCGCCATTTGTGTTATATATTATACAGTGTAGTGTGGCTAGATTTAAATTGACAAATATTGGTACTTGATGAATTTTATGTGCTAATAAATCAATTATCATTTGAAACACTACTTGATACTTCCGAATACGGTACTAGGTACAAATGGAAAAATATAATTAAACTATTCCCAACAAATGAATTATTAAAACATTCACGTAATAGTTATTTATGAAACTATTGTTAAAAATGGTACTTTAAAACGACTTTTCCTCAAGCTTAACTAATTATACTAATTTTATTATATTGTTAATATTTATGACTTTTCTATGGTTTTTAGCCCAGAATCAACACTAAGTTGTCTTCAATAAGTGTTGAAATTGAGGGTGAAAGATTGTGTGGATTGAATGGATAGTTATGATTAAGGGTTTGTTATGTCAATAAAATATTCCGAGTGGGAGAAATAAACAAGCTTGTTTGAAAGAAATGTGAATGAAGCGAAAGTGGTGAGCCAGGATAGGTATGTTCTGCGAAGATTAATTGCAGAATGGGTCTAGTGAATGTTTCAAGGGTTCGTGCTACCTTATTTGTTGCGACTAGAAATGGGCGAATATCATCCGCGAATAGTCGAATGCCGCGAATATTGACATTATTCGATATTTTCGAATATTAACGTCAGTATAGCGAACATTCGAATACCTCGAATATCGTGCCATATGTTGACCTCAATTACATAAACTTAAAGCTATTACAATACTTTGAAGTTATTAATAACAAAGATATTTTGTTTCAAAACCATAAAGACGTACCATATTTCAAATTTGTTTTTCGCCAACATCGTTTCACCTTAAATTTGAAGTTTTCGTCTTCTTCTTAACAATTTTATTCAAATAATGAAAAGGACATAAGTAAATAATTATTTATAATAAATAAATTAACTTTTAGGAGTATTCGAAAATTCGAGTACCTCGAATATTCGAGATATGATTAATATTCGTATTCGATATTCGAAATCGAGAAATTTGATATTCGCCCATCTCTAGTTGCGACATTGCATGATGTTATATGTGTACTTATGTATAAATGAAATAAACGTTCTTAATTTACAGTTTCTGTGCATAAGCAGTCACCGCTGCACACTCGTCACCTTCAAACGTCGTTTTTGTCGGAATTCTGGACACGAAGCGATCATTCCGCAGGACGAAGCGTGGCCATTAGGCGGCCGCTTCGTGGATCGATTCCCGGCCGGGTGAACGATGGACGCTGCCGTGTGTGCTATGTGATGTGTGTGTCTACGCACTGCCCACATGACTTGCATGCCAAATCGACTATTTCAAATTGCTACTATAGGGATATTTGTTTTGGAACTGCTGATTCACGGTAGATTTGAAAGCAAAGTTGAGTATTTTATTTATTTACTTATTTTGTTACTTAACGCGACAAAATATATCACTTACCGAGATCTGCTTAGGAAGAGTGCCACACCCAGGAATGGGTAAAAGGCGTGATGATATATTTATTTTATTTTATTTAACTCCAATTATGGTATATGGTGATTAAACAAATATTCAAGGAGGTAAGATGACCTTCATGAAGACAATATTAACATAGATCTGATTATGAATATGTGAAGTAGTAATGTTTCTTGTGGTTGATCGGTAATGATTATATTACCGTCCGTAAAATACTTTTAGGTGTCAAACGAAAAGTACTTTTGGCAGCTAAAATATCAACTCAATTAAGTAATTTCTAAAAAAGAAACATTAATATCTACTAAAAAATAGTATATGACACAGGGACAAAAAAAAAACCCGTCCGGCAATTATCTGTATTCATTCGAAAAACTGTATTTTCATCCTTATATCATAAATAATAAATACCTATTTTATCATTAATATGTAAATTAATTCTCTATACTTGAATTGTTTTCATTGAATTGAAAATAAATTGAGGAAAACACTGATCAGTTTATTTTTCTTTTTTACTTTAAAACACGTCGTTGTTTTGTTGCCAAGATTACATCGCTATCATGATAGCAACAACCACAGTTATTTTTTACATATCTATTGGTACTATCCATTGGCATTATTTTTATTTGAATATAGTAACGATACCGACTGTAGGTATATGCTCTGTGCACTATGCTACTGTGAAGTTCCTATTCCTATTCGTATTCTTGCACATGTCAGAGGCGTTTCAGAACTCTCTTGAGAAAACGCTGTTCGGTCAGCGAAGGCGGTGGCAGCAGCAACGGGTCAAAGGAGACGAGTGTAATGAGTTTCCGGTTCCCGTGGGGCTGTAGACGTCGCGACGCTCCCGTGTCCATATTGTGGAGCGTCCCCGAGAAAATTGCTTTACCTTTGACGGATAGTTTTACAGTTTATTAAAGTAAACCTACGTTTGAAATGCATGGTTTTTAAAGTGAACAAACCGCATTTCTAGTCTACAGTAAAAACTAATTCGATTTTGTGACAAGAGAGGAAATTCTATTTTGTTATTAAACTAGTTTTTAAATTAATTTAGCCTAGAATAAAAACTCGGAGACTCGGAGACTTCGATTTTATAGGATATTATTAAATTGACCTTAATATTAATGACGATATCGTACTAATACTTAATATACTTATATGAAGATATATAAGTGATATCCAGTCGGCCTGTGAAATTGAGAACTTGGGTTCGATTCCCACAAGCGACAAACAATTTTCACCACTTTAAAACTACCCCTGTGGCTCCCACTCCACTAACATCTTTGAGGGCCATTGTTTGACGGCTGGTAACTGTACTTCACGCTAAGTTCTACCGAGTTCTACTACGGGGGAGTTATTTACTCATTTCACATGTTTGACCTGCAACTTGCAATTATAAGATTTTTAATTTGATTTTGACCCACCGTCAAAATAAATAGCCTTCGATGTACTTAGTGTATATGATACAGGCAAAGTATAAAATCCAGGGAATATACAAAATTTCAAGTGCAAAAATTGTATTATTTATTATATCCGTCAGTACGATGGTGTAATTGGGATCAAATTCCTGTTGTACAGCGTAACATAAATAAATAAATAAATATTATAACATACTCTTAACATATAAATTCTGTTATATTGGATTTTAGCTCAAATTACTCTGAATTTCATACATTTATTAAAATTAATATAGAAAGTGTTCTTGGCAAGGCTCGCTTCGCTCGCGTTTTAAGCAATCAGAACTTGTGTTCCTAGAAGGCGTGTTTTACACATGCAAGTCTCTATATTTGTTTTTGGCAAAATTTGCATAATATAATACTGCATTTTATACTTTGCTGTTGACTTATATAAATAATGGATTAAATTTTAATTTGTGACAGAAAAATTCGGAGGACGCTCTGATACAAACCAGGGTCCTTTTTAATTTGTTTGCTGGCAGATGTGTTAACTATTACATCATGGCACCCATGTACGAAACAAAGCGTCAGCCGAATTCTTCTGTCACACGGGTATTTCGCCTGAAACGACATCAAGTAAGTGCAATTATTATTGTCCATATGACATGCATTGTTGAAACAATAACATTGATATTTGTTTTCTGATGCAAATTTAAATTTAATATATATCATTTTCTTTGTTTCAACAATGGACAACAGTAATAGCATATAATGGATTAGTTGTAGCACGAGTATATCCTCGATCTGCAAATAGCTACTTTATTCCATGGCACACAAAATAATTATTTGTGCAACATTTTTCTCTAAAGTAATTTAGAAATGTTAGCATATAGTTAAATTATACTACCTCACCCAAAATTAAACAACCCTAATAATGTGTTATTAGGTACAAAATGTACTAAAATAATAGCAAAATATAAGTGTCTACGACAAAGAACGTGTTACAAAGATGCTACCGGGTAGAAGATAAGATACTACCAAGCGTCTACCCATCGTTCGTGCAGTGGTGCAGCAACTGTGCCTCGTAGAGGTGGTAGCAGAGACGGCAGTGGAGGCAGCTCGGCAGCTCGGCAGCTCGGGATCCCGAACTCGTTACCAGTGATGAGCCGCGTCGAGGTGCGCCAAGCGCTGCTACTGACCAAATTACACTCGGTCTTAGCCGCCGCCACTGCCGCCGCCCCCAGAATAATGAATTGCTCGGGCCTGCCGGGAATTCCCAGGCCGGATTGAAGGATCGCTCCTTCAGGATTCTGCTGATTTTGCCACGGGATAATGGAAGGATTTTAACGAGACGCGGTCAGGAGATCATCGACCCAGTTTAATATGGTCGAGTGACGATGGGAATAAGTACGTGGTCTGGAATAATTAACTGATTAGTGTAGCCTGCATTCATGGAGATAATCCTATTTTTAATTTTCATTTTATATTAGAAACTACTATGTTCCTTGTTCAATGAAAGATGATTTGAAGTTACTAAAATTATATTTCCATTCAGCAAAGAAAATCTCCCAGTATATACTCTCTATTTTATGATAAAAAATAACTTCTATTTATTAATGTATTGTTACCATAACAATAAAACTGCCTACAGGCGGTAAATCATTCATTATATCTCTGTTACCAAGAATGTAATAATGTTGTACTTACTTTGTTGGTTATTTGAAATCACAAAATGAAGCACATTTTCTATGCTTACAGAAAATTACGCCGTATTATTCGTATATTAATTGTCAAACAGTCAATTGAGAGAAATTAATACAAAATGTTGAACTGGACATGTTAATATCGTGTGTGTGTACTTGCAATTGTAATCATCAGGGAACAAAGTCAAATCAATGCGCACAGAATTCTTAGAAATATAAATTTAATTCCAGGGTTCGTAAATATCATGATATTTGTAATAAATATCAAAATATCTGATATATAGGATATATATCAGATAAATATCACTTTTTGGATATTTATTTTTTAATTTTAGTTTTTGTACACATTTAGAAAAACTGAAAAATTCGAAAAATTTCACTTCTCCGGAGGCTATATCTCAAAAACTAAACAAGATATGGAAATGCGCTCAACGGCGTTGAATTCCCCGTGTCCGAATTGACTTATAAGCAAATTTTCATACAATTTTATGCAATTTAATATTTTTAATTATTTCCTAAGGTTTGGTTTTTTCAGATTTTAATTCAATTTTACCAAAAATCCTTAATCGTAGGATTATTAAAACGAAAATTTACATACATATGTATTTTGACCCACTGAATCCAGTGGTGCAATCTTCAAATGCATATGACTTCTGGTTTTCGAGAAAATGTAAAAAAACCGCTTTTTGCGATTTTTTTGGCGGAAAATTGAAAAAAAATAAAAATCGCTTAAACTATGTTTATAAGTTAACTGAAGCACGAGAAAATTAATGCCGTTGAGCGCGTTTTCATATCACATTCAGTTTTTGAGATATAGCCTCGGAAAAGTAGAAAAACTGAAAAATTCGAAAAATTTCATTTTTCCAGAGGCTATATCTCAAAAAGTAAACAAGATATGGATATGCGCTCAACGGCGTTGAATTCCCCGTGTCCGAATTGACTTATAAGCAAATTTTCATACAATTTTAAGCAATTTAATATTTTTAATTATTTCCTAAGGGGTACCCCTTTGGTTTTTTCAGATTTTAATTCAATTTTCCCAAATATCCTTAATCGTAGGATTATTAAAACGAAAATTTACATACATATGTATTTTGACCCACTGAATCCAGTGGTGCAATCTACAAATGCATATGACTTCTGGTTTTCGAGAAAATGTTAAAAAACCGCTTTTTGCGACTTTTTTGGCGGAAAATTGAAAAAAAATAAAAATCGCTGAAACTATGTTTATAAGTTAACTGAAGCACGAGAAAATTAATGCCGTTGACCGCGTTTTCATATCACATTTAGTTTTCGAGATATAGCCACGTAAAAGTAGAAAAACTGAAAAATTCGAAAAATTTCACTTTTCCGGAGGCTATATCTCAAAAACTAAACAAGATATGGAAATGCGCTCAACGGCGTTGAATTCCCCGTGTCCGAATTGACTTATAAGCAAATTTTCATACAATTTTATGCAATTTAATATTTTTAATTATTTCCTAAGGGGTACCCCTTTGGTTTTTTCAGATTTTAATTCAATTTTCCCAAAAATCCTTAATCGTAGGATTATTAAAACGAAAATTTACATACATATGTATTTTGACCCACTGAATCCAGTGGTGCAATCTACAAATGCATATGACTTCTGGTTTTCGAGAAAATGTTAAAAAACCGCTTTTTGCGATTTTTTTGGCGGAAAATAGAAAAAAAATAAAAATCGCTGAAACTATGTTTATAAGTTAACTGAAGCACGAGAAAATTAATGCCGTTGAGCGCGTTTTCATATCACATTTAGTTTTCGAGATATAGCCTCGGAAAAGTAGAAAAACTGAAAAATACGAAAAATTTCACTTCTCCGGAGACTATATCACAAAAACTATTTGATATTTTTATATAATGGATATATATCATTGCAAAAATATGACGATATATATCAAAATAAATATCATGATATATATATATATATATATATATATATATATATATATATATATATATATATATATATATATATATATATATATATATATATATATATCGATCGATATATATCTTCGAACCCTGTTTAATTCCCTGTGTAATTTAATATTATAATCCAATTAATTTAATTTGCAAAAGAAATTATTTCCCATGTTAACTTTTAATAAAACATCTGAATCTGAAACTACTCGTTAGTAGTATAAAGTCATTTATTTAATTATCTGCTACTTTGTACAATAGAAACATAATCCTAATTACAGTAAAAGATGTCGACAGCTTATAGAGGAATCTAGTTTTCTTATATTTCTAGCCATGTGCCTTATATTCAATACGAGAAATAATTTAATTCTCTTGTCTTGTTATTTCATATCATGATTAAATTGTTTGCAAGTATTGATATTTTAAATATGAGTATCAGTAAATTATGATAGAGAATGCAGTTTGTTTAGAAGGGTCTCTAAGATACGCAGGACGTGACACACCCTCCTCCTCTCCCCAGTTCGGAGTGACAAAAACCAAATCTCTGGTCTCCGGGGGCGACGAGTCCGGAGTCCGGGCTTATTTAAATCAGGGGCGCCCTGGAATCAAACCTAGCCACAATGCACTGTAAATACGTGCTATCTCTCTCACACGCACGTCGGTGTGGTTGTCTCTGTCTCGCCCCAGGTGGATGCGCGTGGCGTGTGTATCACTGCTGAACATTCGTCCTCTACGATTATGCAAAATACCGCTGCCTGTTAAGAAAGAGTCCCACACTGAAATCATCTTATCCATGAGCAAATGCTTCAAATATTTATTACGGTAAGGTCAATCAGTTTCACTTGAGTGTGATGATGAAATATTTATAAGTATTTATGGCCGGCACACATGGTTCTGTTGATAGAATAATTACCGCACTAGCAATAGGTTACAAGTTCAAACTTCCATTTCAGCTTATACGAAAAATAAATAAATGGTGTGGTATCTAGTTGGCCTGTGGATTTGACAACCCGGGTTCGATTTTCACAGCCGACAAACAATTTTCACCAAGTTAAATCTATCTCTGTGGCTCCCCCTTCACTAACGTCTTTAAGGAAAGTGATTTCACGTGTAGAAATGTATCACTTATCGAGATTTACTACGGAAGAGTGTCATACCTAGTAATGGGTAAAAAGCGTGATTATACATTTATTTATATTAAAATTAGAGGAGAAACGAGGATATAAGACAAGAATTAGGAGTGAAACCAGCGAACGTATTGCTGGAAGATAGGAAACTGATGTGGTTCGGCCACCTAGTAAGAATGGGAGAAGAGAAACAAGTCAAAACAATATGGGAGACAAGACCAACTGGAAAGAATAGGCGAGGAAGACCACGGCAAACATGGAACAAAACAGTAGAAGATATAATAACACGAACAGGTGAAAACTGGAAATCTGCCAAAGAACTATCAAGTAATCGGAAACAGTGGAAAAACTTTATTCTAAATAGAAACACGAGTACCAAGAAGACGGACTAGCCTCGACACCCCAGGGTACAAGAGGACTGGATTATGTATGTATGTATATTAAAATTAAATTAAAAAACACTAGGTTAGTTTCAAATAATGTAAAGTTTATTTTACAATACGTATTACGGTCGACTAGACCATCATCAGGTGAACAAGATATCTTGTTGTAAAAGGCGTGATGATATATTTATTTTATGATTTTCTACAAAAATTTCATATAAAATAAAATAGTTCACTATATCTACAATCATGAGACAAGTTGTATTTTTACCCTGTACTGTAATTCGGATTTTTTTGTGCAGAGTAGCAAATAAATTTGTTAGGTATATGAATTAATTCTTCCAAAATTTCTTGAAAATATTAAGACAAGAAATATTAGAGACAAAATCAGTTATTTTTGTTTCGAAAATTTAAGACGGGAAGATCTAAAAATTCTTGAACAAATAAGTTTTAGACTTAATGTTTTTATGAAGAGATGAATAAATTTAAAAATATATCATAGTTTATCTATAATTTGAAAGCTGGCTAAGATAGTTTAAATAATAAACAATGAGTAATCGTGTGAAATAATTCTAGTGTTGTGAAAATGTGAGAGTGATACTTTTGGATTTATTTTCTGCGGAGTGTACAGCGCTCAGAGCGGCGAACTGTCAGTGGTGTTTTGCATCACGATGGCCAGAATTTAATGTGACATTTCAAGTCGGATTTCGTTTTGAAAATATATTTCCACCCTTATCAAATTTGAATCTAACACAATTTCGGTCGCCATGCATTTGTTTGTTGGGAACGGACTCCGCTTGTGACTGTTATTTCATTTTTAACATGCCGCTTTGCCATTCGAGAAGAGACACACGAAATCACAAAATCACTTCTTGTTATGAATTGGTCCATCTCAGTCTCTGTATTGTTTTGCTTTAACAAGGACGTTTTATGATATTGTTATGTTGCTACATAGATAAGGTTGTAGATACGAGCCTATTATGATGAAATAGGAAAATTTAATTTATTGCAACAACACTATTACAATAAAGGGTAAAAGGGTAGAGATCACATGACTTTATAATTGCGTTGATATTTAAACCATGACAATGTAACAACAAACAATTGTCATTGTTAGTTTCTTTCGAAAGCTTTCTGAATCAGATTACTTATTTATTTGACTTACATCGCTTACTTTCTTATTCTTCCAACACTAGGTTTACTGATTCAGATTCATCTTGAAGTAATCTATCGCAACAGTTTCTTCAGAACAATTTAGTTAGTCATGTGGACTAATTTATCTTTAATAATTTAAGTGAGACAAATGGCAAAATTACAAGCAAATGACAAAAACAATAATATATTATTATACAAGTATTGCAATAGCCATTGCCACACATATATTTTTTCTGTGGTCATAAACTTTTATATCCTAAAATCGATATTTGACACCTTTTACTAACAGTCATGTATTAAATTAAGCAAATAAACAATTCTACAGTGGTTCTTTCTAAAACAACAACATAAGTGATTTCATGCTGCACTAAAGCTGGATTTATAATGAAGTAACGTAAGAAGTAACGCAAATAGTATGGGTAACGTAAAAAGTTGAGTGTGTACTACAGCTAGTAATGATTTATATTGAAGTAAAGTAAGAAGTAAGGTAAAATATGTAACGCAATAGTTGCCCAACATTCATCTTTCTACCTTGCCTTAACTAAAACTTTCTACCGCTGGCCAATAAGAAGTCAGCATTTTGAACGTTGCGCAGAAATCTTTATTATCGACTTATCCACCATTCTCCATCTGTTTATCTGTCAGATTTCATTTTGTTAGTCGAATTATTTTCTATTAAATAATAATAAATAATAGACCGAAGTATTATCGAGCAGATAGAAATGTATAAAATACTGTATGATAAGTCATCAAAAGTCATAAAACCCAACAAACAACAAATAACCTAACAAACGTTATATGATATGACAGAAGTACAGAAATTCAAACTTGATGCCGAAGTAAACGAAAAATACCGAAATAAATGTGATTTTTTTATAATATTACCTGATTGGCTAGCAGTAGTGGTACTACTTTTTAATATAAATCAACTATTTTCGCTTGCTTTACTTTCTACTTTACTGCAACTGCGTTACGTTTTGCGTTACTTCATTATAAATCCAGCTTAAGTGTTTATATTTTTATTTATGCTACTCTGTACAACAGGAACTGAATCCCAATTACAATACAGGGTCCGGATTCACCGAACCGCAGTGTGATAGTTCATATAATTTTTTTAGCTTGAATAGATTTCGAACTCGGAATCTCCAGATTCGAATTCCGGAACGATATCCACACTACCATACTGTTAAGAGAAACTTTCTACACTTATTTTTAACAAGACCGAAGAAACATAAGTAATGTGTCAAGGTTTTGTATGACTTGACAATTATGTTAATGAAATTAAATTGTAAAGAGAAAAGTTGTTTTTAACCGACTAAACTACGGTCGCCATATAATTCAATCTGATTTTATTTCAATTATCCTCTCTATTTCGTTACGTGATATAGGCAGCCTCGATCCCATGACTGTTTCATAAACTGAAAGACTTAACACGAGAGTCATCTGCAGCAACAAAGTTATTTTAGGAGAATATGTATCAGTTGAATTTAACTAGTATTTTAAGTACATAATTAAAAATTTATTAAATCAAATTAAATTATAAAGAGAAAATTTGGGATATCGCCAGAATTTTAACTTTGAACCTATGAACAATGGTCATATACTTTTAACGAACAAAGCTACGGTCGCCATATACTCGTAATTCAAATCTGATTTTATTACCAGAGTTTGTATGTTCTACATTGGTATCCAAATTTTTCTCTTTATAATTTCATTTGATTTCATCAATTGTTAAGTATTTACTTGAAATACTATTTGAATTCACCGAATTTATTTTTTTGATATCGGTACAGAACATACATTATTATTATTTTTATTGTTCTTATAGTCAAATTATATTGCATGAATTAAGTAAAGACATGACTATAATGTAGACATTTTTTTAGAATGCGCGCGTAGTAGTCCATGCTGTATATGTATGTTATTTCATCATTAGAACGGTATTTACTTTATTTATGATATGCTGGAGTCCTTCTTCTTACGGAAATCTTACTTAATTTATCTAAATATGTATCAGGAAAGCATAACAAAAATTTTTTTTTTGATATGAAAGTGAAAATAATAAGAATTACATATGTTTAAAGAACAAACCCTAAACTCTATCCTACTACCCTCTTGCCCTTGTGTTTGTGATAGATTGGGAATATGGCAGGACGTTCCCAGCTTTATATCAGACCCATCCGACCAGTGAATTTCCATTTTTGACTAGCACAATCCCCTGTTATGAATGGTCTTTGTTGGGGTGGTGAGGGTGCTAAAGTGGACCGGGGTGTGGCCACCGGCCGTAAACACTCCCTCGGCTGGTCAGCTCGACGGGCGGGGGCGGTGGACCGCCGCAGATAAGGGTAATGTCTGTCAGTCCCGCAGAGGGTCGAGGCTAATATGCCAGATATGAACAGAATGGCAACAATATATATGACGCCTACCACCACAAAACTTCAGATTCGTTTGAATACTTTTCATTATGAAAATTTCGTTCAATAAGACATCGTAAATACATGACTAAATCCACCATAATATTTGTACCTAAATATAAGATAGCTTTTATGTATTACTACATTTTTCTAAAAATTATTTTAGTTAATATTTTCAAAAATATACTTTTTGTTTATAGTTCTATTTTATTTAATAAAAAGACTTCGGTATTCTTTCGTCAAGATAGGTAGTATAAACAAGTAAATGACAAATTATTCGAATATTTTTTAATTTAAATCGCTTTTCGAATTAATCGTATATCTATTATAAACCTATATACTTGGTCCTCAAAATGATCATCGTTTATTCATAAACAATAGCAAGAAGAAACACAATTGTATGTTGAACAATAGCAGATTTTATAACTATTAATCAAAAGTATATTTAAAGTTCCGCTGCCGTTGAGATTTGAATCCAGAACTCTTTAATTCTAATAAAGTGTCTTTCTAACTATGCTCATGTTATTATGTCAAAAACAGCCTCGATTCTATGCCTTAATGACTTTGTTTTTAATAAATGCTAATAAATTAATTAACTCTATTTTTCTCCCTAATAAATAATTATATTCATTCAATCTCTTTAGTTTCATTAATTTTGATCCTTTTTAAAATTTATTTTTCTGAAACATTGATCCACTAAAAATATATTAAATTTTGCTAATTTCAGTTGGGTTTCATTTGCAATATGCGGCTACTTAAATCTCAACTCTGAAAGTAATAATTATATTTAGTATAGTTTGGACCTCAAACTTTCACCTAAAATTATTGTTACACACAAAATACTATTTTCAACTTATTTTTAGATCAGAATTTGTCAGTTGTTGAAACCATTTTACATTATTTCTTAAATTAATTTAGAACAACTAAATGTAAATAAAATAAATCTAAAGAATAAATATTCCAATTGGGCATAAGTATGTATACCTAAGATCTGATCCAAATAGCAAATGTGAATACGGCATTTATCTTATACATTATCCAAAATACACTGAGAATTGTGATATAAAATATTCAAAACTGCAAATCAAATTCAGATTTAAAAAACTCTAAACCATGAGTGACACATGTGTCTGGCTGGAGTCTGCAGTGTCTGCAGGTTCGGAAGCAGCGTGAACCGGAAGCCTAGACAGTCGGAAGCGCTCGCGGAGATGAGAGTTGGCCGCGGCCGTTTGTACACGTTGACGCGTGATGTATGGGTGGGTCGCGGGCGGCGGCGGCGGCACGGACAGCGGACCAACGTATTTATTGTGTACTTAACCGAAAGTAAATGGTTTCACTTCGTGTCTGACCGCGGCTGAGATGTGAGGGTGTTTGCGTGTAGCCCTAATGTCCTGCAAGATGTATATGTGCTGGAAGGACTCACAAGATTGTTTGCAAGGATCAGGAATCTCTCAATGTCTGGACGAGAATACTTAATTACTTATGTGGAATTGCTTTTGATAACATTATTTTAAAGAAATAATGCCTATATCTGGAACATTTCCTTAATTACCGAATATTTACTTTTTTAAAAATTATCTTTCATTTTATTTTCGCTGTACTAGTTTTTTGTATAAATAGTAATAAAATAAATACTTTTTCTAATTAATTTCAAGTCTGATTCGCGATAATGAAGCCGGAATGTATATGTATCTTTATTTTGTTAATTTTAATTAATTGCTTAATTTGTATACATTTAAATTATTATACTTAGATAATAATTTTTATTTAATCCAAAATTTTTACTTTTAAATAATACTTGTTTATTTATCAACAAGGGAAAGTTAATATTTAAGTCACAACATAAAAATATTGAATGAATACTATACATTCAGAAAATTATAAAATAAATAGATCTTTTTTATTTTTCTAATAATATCAAGAATTTTTGCGAATTCATTGTCTCACTACCATTTTGTGTATTTATGACAATCGAAAACAATAATGTTATTTTGTCGACACTTGCGTGCATTTGAAAGTGGAAAGTGAGTATTTTCCGCACAGTCGTGGGTAATTTTTTTTTGCATAGCAACGTGCTAAAAATAGTGGTTTCGAAATAAACTTAACTAAACAACCCAACAAAATAAATGTTTTGATGTTTGAAATGTAATACGTAAACTTAGTATAAGTTATTAAAACTCGATTGTAAGGAATATAATATATACAATTCGTGTTAAAAGTGTCACTTTATTACACAAATGAAAAGATTGCAGCACGAACCGTAGGCGAATACTGTAAACCCATGAGTGCAATAAAGACACTAGTTGCATAAATACTACTGCGTATAACAACCATTAAAACAAATAAAAATTGAGGTCCAAAATGTTATAAATATAATTATTGGTTAGGATAATTAAATATCGAAGTAGATAATCAGTCTACGTTTTTTATTTATTCAAGCAAAAGTTTCGCCAGCGTTTTTTTATTCTAATTCCATTTTTTCTTGTAATTAACATCGTGATTAGCTGACAATATTTTATGCAACCTTAGGTGCTTTACATTAAAACTTTTTTCTTATTTTTTTAGTATTTATCGATCTTGTATTGTTTCAATAACATAACTTAAATATGAAGAATTTATTTTCAAACATAATCGCAAAATAAATTATTACAAACTATACTAACAAAAAAAATATCTGTAAAATGCGTATCTTACCATTTTGAAATGACCAAACTAACGAACAGAGTAACAAACCAACTTGTCGGTGCTCACGAGAGGTGCAACTGAGCCCAGTAGCGAACGGGTAGCTCAGGTGAGGCAAAGGGGTACCTCTACTATCACATACCCCATACTTCATGCAACTGCGGCATTTAAGCAGCCCCCGGACGGCAAATAATGCCGCGACACTCCATTCAGCCGCAACCCTTCCAAAGATCCGATTATTTTTTATACAAATTTTTACCCCTTAGATGAGTTAGGGGAGGTTTGTGTATGGAAAAAATCACACCGTCACTACGAAGCTATTTTTTTTTTGCTTGGCAGGCAAGATCTGCAAACCGTAATTTTGTTCAATCCTGACGGTTGCAGTTTTCGATAAAGCGCTCTTTAAATTAAGTGTTGTCCCTAATTTCAATACGAAAGATAATAGTAGATTTATACAACATAGACAATAGTATATTCTTTGTTTATATTTAAATGTAATAAAATATATGTTCTCACAATTCAAATGTGTAATGATAATAAGTTAAGGAAAAAATAAAATCTGTGAAATAACTATGTCACTTTTTAAATAAAAAGAAGGTAGCAACATGGTAAAGATAGAAAATGTAAATGATATATAGAAACAAAATGAGTCAAATCATTTGACATGATGTAAAATTGTATTTTATATAAAACGAATTGAATTTATAGGAACTTATTTTTTGCAGTGTTTGTTTATAAGAAAATGGAGCTGTTATTTGGAAATATAATATATTATGAATGAGAAATGTCAATAAATAAAAATACAATATTTTACGGTTTTCCGCAATCCTCCCGAATCACATAAACATGAAGCAATATCATAACTCATTCACAAACATATCAAGTCCCCTAAAAATCCACAATCTGGTATGAAACAGTCGTGTTCAATTGCCCATCTAAACCGCCCCACAAAGAGGAACAAGCTTCTTAAAATTCTGTGAAATCCGTCTCCGACGTTATTACACAACTCATCGTAGTTATTGCAATACAGACATGCATTAAAAATTCTAAGAGGAAAAATAAAAATACGCTCTTTGATTCACGTCGTTCGGGAAACGACGCTCGACGTCGCTCGTCCAGCATTCAGGATTTAGGACCCTAACAGTCTAAGCTCCTTCTTTAATGCTCTGCTCTCCCCGCGCCTATAATGGCTCTTACTGCACGACAGATTGGCTACCCATAATCCCTTGCAAGCATATTACATCTATTCTTTCATATGTTTCATTCGTATATGTACGATGCCCGGTTGTAGATATTCTAATATGAACTTGTATTGTGCAGAATTTATTTTGTGATGGTTTAGGAAAGATTACATCGATGCTGTATTTTGTAGAACATCGAGAAAATTTAAAGAAAAAGAACAAAGTAGTTCAACCTTTTAATTTTTAATTAGAAATCTATCTGATATGTAAAGCCGGTGATGTCACATATATATGATGACGTCAGATCATTTAATTTGATTTATAATTAAACCTAGATGTATCAGACAAGCATTCTTTTCACTAGAGTGAACATTGTCAAACATAATCATAACATAGATTATACTACACTAATCTACACTTACAATTAAATTTATATTAAATCAAATTCTAATTATTATAAGGTATGCATCAACAGAAGAATGGATATTGACAGTTTGAATATTATTTATCAAAACAAAATTAAAGGCTAGATGTTATCCGTATTTACATCACTTCACGGCAGCGCACCAATTTCAAATTTAAATTTTGTGGGTAAAATGTAGGGTTTCAATATGTTACTTAACGCTGTATTCCGCTTTTTTCAATTTAAATTTATATATGATTTATAAGTCGAAATTATTATATTAAGATTGGAGAATGGATTATTTGGCTTGAAATAATAACTTTATTAGCTTGACGACGTTTCGACCCTTGATTGGGTCATCTTCTAGTGTACAATAATACAATTTTTTTTTAAATATTACAGTATATTATAAGTCAATTTTTTTTAAAATTTAGTTCATGCAAGTTTTTACGATGTTGTTTAATGACACGAAGTGCACTGTTTATATTATTTTGTATTTCTGACTACGTTATTTTAATTTTTGCCTAATGTATGATCGTTTTAGTTATTATTTATGTAGAACCTATTTATTATCGTTTTTCTTTTGACTACAGTGAGGTTGAATTTTTGCAAATACATATACAAGATGAAAAGTGCCCGCCACATTATTCTTTTATCATAAACAAGTTTTATCAAATGACAAACACTATGTGAGAATGGTTTAAGTAATTTGCAATTCTGTAACTGTCTAAATGTAGTTCTATTAAAATCTTATAAAAATTCTGGGCGTTTATATTCCATGATAAAGTTATCCACATTTCAGAGTCTCATACATCGAAGATCGAATACCATATACATATAATATATATCTATATATCCTAAAATCCTGGACTCATGGGGGCTTTACTTGGCAAAAAATAACCAAATTTTCATGGCAGGGTCTGGGGCGGTCGACCAAGCAGGCCGGTGATCCCAGGATCAAGGCACGGCGCATTAGTGCGTCTTGCGAGGGTCCGTGGAGTGTTATCAGCGGCCGGCCAGCCGACAGCCGCCACCGCCGCCCTAGACGACCCTGCGTCATCTTCCATCGCCCCCGCACCCTAAATATATCATTCTAGTCATTCTATATTTGTCTGGCTTGTTTTTGCGTGTAATAAAAGAAGAGTTTAGTTAGATATTTTCAATATACATTATTTGATGTAATTACCAAACTATTTGACACGAAGTATACTTCATATCACATAATTTGGTAATTACGTCATTTTTTTTTTAAATGATGATTAAATAAAGGCATATCTCATTTGATATTTGAATTAGATTTTATTTATACATTACTCGGGATTGCAAATTTGCTGTAGCAAATTAATGTTATTAATCTACTTTGAATTTCACAAAAATATAATTTTAATATCAAAAGTATGAGCCGTTGGCACTTGGTGAAACATTATGAATAAGAATAAAGAACATAGACACTTGATGTAGTTAATAAATAATTTTGTGAAACTACATCAAGTGTCTACGTTCTTTATTCTTAAAATATAATTTTTTTCTAGAGTAATTTTGCGATTGCCTAGGGCCCCGCCTAGTGTTAATCCGGCACTGCTGTGGGCTATAATATGATATGCGACAAAATACACAATATATATTTATTCATGACTGGAACCTGAGCAATTATTCTTGCAAATTTAAAAAAAAAATCTTCTCTGTTTCATAATTAGTATTATATGAGATTGATATATATATATATATATATATATATATAAATATATATATATATATATATATATATATAAACCGTATTTAATATTTTATGCTATGTTTTTCATTTTTGAAGAAAACAGTTCGTAAATTTGTGCATAAGAAACAGTAGCTAGATGTAATTTAATACGCAAGTGGCTCTCCGTTTCATATTTATGTCGTTTCCATCAATTCCCGGCGAAGGGTCCTCTACTCCTCGCAAGTGCGTGCATGCGTGCGTATAAAAGAGCCAGTCAGCATCGTAGACCGGCAGCGGCCATGGGCCGTGTTATCGGATATGAGAAAATGTAAAATATGTCTCACGAATGATTGAGCAGCAAACGGCGGCGCATGGCCATGTGCCGCACGCGCGTCCTCGTGTGTCGTGTGTCTCTTGGCGATAAGCAGCCACCGTCCGGCGGCAGCAGTCTTACCTGGCGACGCCGGGATGCCGCCTCCACATGGTCGACTCGTCACAGCTTTGCTCTCGCGCTTCGTCGGACCGATTTTCCGTTACGTGTGCTTGCTTTTCACGATCACCTCACGCATAAGAATTTAAACGCATAAGTTATATTTAGCGATGTATTCGTGTGCCTCGTACATAACTTTGTTACACAGCAATATGAAATTATTTGATTCCGTTGTCATGCGACATGGCTGTCTCACAAATATTTTTTACTTTTTTATCCATAAATATTTCCTCTGCAGAACATTCACAAATTTATATATTTTTTTAAATTTATTCATCTTTGTTGGAAGTACTTATTTATTTATTTATTTATTTATGTTACGCTGTACAACAGGAATTTAATCCCAATTACAGTACAGGGTCCGCACTCACCGAGCCGCAGTGTGATAGTTCATATAATTTTTAGCTTGAGTGCGATTCGAACTCGGGATCTCCGGATTCGAATTCCGAATCGCTATCCACACCACCGTACTGACGTACTTCAAATTTACATACATAGATATCTAACTTCACGCTAGTTTCCTAGATTTATCCTGTACCACACTTTCGTTTCATCCCCATTCGTAATTCCTGTCATTCAATCTCGTATTATCGTTCGTTCACGTAACAAACCGTCAATTATATCCATCCATTTATTTCTAGTTTATCCGAGCAATTCATCTGGAATTTTTCAAACATATATTGTTTCACCAATATGTCATTAAATATACGGTTCGCATACCTAAATCATTTTAACGCCCACACATTCTTCACAATCACAATCAGATATGTTGAAAATTACTTAAATATTTAATACTCGAAGCCTAACCGATAGTTCGTATCTACAGAAGAACCCTTCAATGATTTCTTTAGAAAGTTGACTTCAGGTGTAAGTAGGGTTATGATCAGGTAGCAGATTGCGTGAGAACGTTCAAAAGTAACCGTTATGGAATCCCCAAAATATATTGACCGATATATTACCTGCACTTCAAACCTTTCAAGCAACACCAACGGAACTAATCATTTTCATACTTCAATATTATTCAACAAATTTAATACTACTGTTATTATTTTTTCTGTCGCAGAAAAAACGCGCTACATATTTCTTATTAAAATTATTACGAAATATAATTCTGTTGGAATGTTATTACTTTAAAAAAATAATACGTACCAAGAGTATTAGTCAATATCGACAGGGGTAGATATAAAATAAAACAATATAAATACAATACAATAATTTTACTCCGTGTTGAAGCAATTTCAACCTACGCAAAATAATGTTTGTTGCGAGTTCTAATATATTAACTGAAAAAAGTATCTTCAAAATATAGTATTTGTTGTTAGCTATAGCTTCACTATATTGTTCAAAATGTAAATTATATATGTAGCTTTGCTACATTTTAAATGATTAAGGGTAGCTGTAGCTTCGCTCTTTTTTAAGTAGTTTACACAACTCTGGTAATCTGTTAATTTGGCAAAATAAAATATTTTGTTCTCTTTTACAAACTTTAATCACTCATCACGGAAACTATAGCTGCATTTTCCATGAACTACGAGTATCTGATGATTGAAATGAAATGTGGAATCCATTGGTGGATTGGCATGAATGGAGCTGCTCGCATGGTCGCAGTTTTTAATCCCAGTACCAAATGTTGTTCTTGCATTGCGAATATGTAAAATATTGCGGACCGAAGATCTATTAGTCGCGTTGGGCGTTGTATCCCCAGCTGCGACAGATGTCAGCTGCTGGATCTAGTAAAGCATCCTCTGCATATTCAACTCGCGGGGTCACGGGGTCGGGACAAGTGACGCTCTGATCCCGCGCGTCCCGGAGCTCCTGCGTCCCTTCGCCCGCCAGACCCAATCACTGTTCAATAGCCTGTGAGAGCGAATGCCGGATTACTTCGGCCACATCGCACGTAACTCCATGCTCGTCGAGCAAATGACAACGGTTTTCTAATCTGATCTGTCGTGATAATATACCTATGAGATGAGAAATTTTAATATATTGCTCTTGTAAATCTTCCAATTTATAAGAGCATTATATTTTGAACTTTCCAGATGATTCTGACAGAAAATACTAATTTTATTTTCAAATTAATAAACACTCAAATTAAAATTAATTTAAGAAACAAAAAATATATCATCACGCCTTTTACCCATTACTGGGTGTGGCACTCTTCCTAAGCAGATCTCGGTAAGGGATATATTTCTTCGCGTGAAGTGCGGTTACCAGCCGTCAAATCACGGCTCCCAAAGATATTAGTGGAGGGGGAGCCACAGGGGTAGATTTAAATTGGTGAGAATTGAATCATATAAGAATGTTGACATAACAAAACAAATAACTAATAAGTTAATTATTAACTATCATTTAATGATTCTACAATTTTCAATTGTAATAGAAAATTGCATCTTGTATAATGTTCCTACAGCCAGATATTTATGTACCTAGAGCAGAAAATAGTCTATTACGGCTCGCGCATGGTGATTGTTGATTAAAACTTAACCGCAAGTAACAACCATTCAGGGCGGCAAGGATCCTTTTTGCTTGTTGTGTACTCATTATTTGCACTTGTAAAATAATTTATAAATAATTTTTAACAGTTTTTCTCTTTTGAAATTCGTTTCTAAGCATTAATAGTTTTCAAGTATCCATGAATACGGCGATTTACTCGATTAGAAAATCTCACTTTCCGCACGAGTACAGAAACCAGTACCTTCCACATGAGTAGGCGGCAAATGTATATGTTCCAAACTAGAAATAATTGCGAAAAAGCATACTTTTCATCATGATTGTAGTGTGAAAAGTGTCAGTTTATTATACAAGTAGGCACCACGAGCTATAGACGAGTGTTGCAAAACATTTTTAACACTATTTTTTATACCATCAAGCTTTAACTAATTATACTAATTTTATCAATTAAATTTCGTATGTCATTTATTTTCCTCTTAGATTATAAACATTATATTGCAAACAATCACTGTTTTTATTGAAAATTAGTACATAACTCGCTTTTCGCACTATAGTATAAAAATTACTTTTTTTAGTACTGCAGTAGACTTTTTTAATTGAATTAATATTTTTTATCTCGGCATCACGTTTTAAATAAAACTTTTGATGGTATCTGTACCACAGATATATTTACTTTCGACCGTAATTCAATTTATACTGTTAAGTTACAATCGCCCAGTTTGCATATTGAACCATTCCATTGTTGCATACTTAGATTGAATATTATTTTATCAACAAAACTGAAATGGTCCATTTTAAAAATGCTCGCATATGTTAAACCCAAGCCGATATATTCAATAAAAAAAATCTTAACCCAAATTCGCCTATATTCAAATGTCACATGAAACAAGGTTCAACAAAATGAATTTTCAACTAGAAGATAATAGTATTATAGGTGTAGTTTAGGTGTTCTACTACATCGTAGGTAAATCGTGATATTTAATCCCTATTCACTAAAAAGGGTTATGAAAAAAGGTACTCAGGTATCGCACCTTTTGCAGAGGATATCTTTGTGAATGTATAATTTTTGTTTCATTATAATTTTTACGTATATTCGTTGCAAAGTTTATGGCCGGTGATACACAGGGTGAGACATGGGTCTCGGCTACCCTTGTCTACATGCATGAAGGGTGGTCACGGTCACGTGACGTTCGGACCGTCCACCCTCTATAAAAAGTATTCCCTTGCGACCATACTTTGCAATGGCTGCCACTTCGATATAAATTTTAAATCGAATTGAAATAACTTTGTATCCATGAAATATTTAAATAGTTTAATTTTCTTGCAGAAAGCAATTAAAATTATCATTTATTTTCAGATTTAGTGAATAACATTTTTTTATAGAAGCGATTTTTTAATGTTTCAAATGACTAAAATTAACTTTTACTCACATGTGACTAAAATGTTTAAATCCATGATAATTATAAGCAACTAACAATTTACACCAATACTTTTTAACCCCTTTGTCGAGACAAAAAAAGTCATTCCAACGCGACAAAAAGCAATAATTTGGTCCGCGAAATACAGACAACATTTTTTCTATAACTGTAAAAGAAGAATAATACAATAATGATTTATTTATTTAAGTAAATTGAAGAAAAACAATCAAAAATAATATGAATTTTATACTATTGATGTGTTGTAACCAATGGAACCTAACAAAAACTAATTTTGGAGCGTGCGCGAAATACTCTTGCGCATTAGGGTTCAAAACAGTGTGCAAAATACGCATTGTCATGGTAATGTAAATGATGAAAAAACCAAGTACTTCGGATATTGATATTAGTAAAAAAGTGAACATTTTTTGACAGTTGTAGAAACAATTAATCAAATTTGTCTGTTACTTTATTAATTAAAATATTTATGTATGCGAGTCAGACTTATATCTGCCCGAATACCATTGATTCATTAAAGTTTGTTTTTGTAATCTGTAGCGAATAATATTTCTAATTATTTAGAAATCTCTACGTATACGTGTTCCTTATTTTTTTTAAATATGAATTGTTAATTTAGCTTAGTAGGCATCATTTGAAGAGTAGATTTAAATAGTGTTTGTGAAATTGAAAAATGGCTAGATATTTTGTATAGGTATTTCAGATCGCATCTTCTAATAAAATACTCAGAACCCTTCCATGATTATCTACCACAATTTAGAGCAACTTAATCATCCCTTGAAATCCTTGTATGATTGTTCTCGTGTGCTCTTTTCGAGTGGGCGAGATAACATCAACGTATGCCTTGGTGAAGTCAAGCACAGGCACCAGGTCTGCTGAACCCCAGTCAGTACCAATCCTGCAGGTCACACAAACACAAGATGCTTATCGTTGTCATGGCCACACCATCGTGTAACCATGACACCTTATAAAGTACTCCAGGCTCAAGTCCTGAAGTCGAATCTCGAATCAGTCGAACAAAACAAATTTCTTTTTGTCCTGCAGTAAATTGTGTTATTTGTTGTTGTGACGCAGATTTTATTCTCAAATATTATAGTGATATTGTACATTTCCTATTCTCTCATACATTTTCATTCGAAATTTGTAATGACAAATCGAGTGAAAAAAATTAAAATCTAGTTACCATGGTCCAAGATATCAACATACATAATTGTAAGAACGATTAGAATTTGCATTTATAATTTTAAGTAGAGATTAAATTTTCAAAATAATTTTGTACACACTAAATTTATTTAAAATATATCGACACTTCGATTTATATGTAACCCTTCGTCAGGATAACAAATATGAATAAACAAGTAATTTAAAAAACATAAAATAAATATATCATCACGTGATGATCACGGTGCGGTTACCAATTTTACAATTTTGATAAATAAATGCAATTGATAACCTAAACTTATACATTCAATAGTACTTTTTAAATGACTGAATTCTTATGTTAATCGTCAATAACTATAAGATCTGTTTATTAATAATTCATCTGTCAAACAAGTAAACAAATATCGAATCAATGACAATTAATATTTGCGCTGTTATTTTTCACTTTTCTGGCAAATAAGAACAAGCAAAGAAAATCGTTGGATATAATTAGCGGATGTAGAAGATAGCTAAAGGATCAAGTAATTAGTACAGTTGTAGCAAATCACCCCAAAATGAAAGCGAATTCCGAAGTGGCACTTGTCACCGCGGCTAAAGGTAACAAGGGTTGACGTATGTAATCCACACCCTATTACACGCGCTCACACACACATTTACCCCAAATCGACGTTTTCCACTCACTCTTGATGTTTGTATTGTCATATTTACTTTTTGTTGCGAAAACAGCTTTTTCCACAATAAATTCACGGGGCGGTCTGTGTTTACCCCAGCTACAGGGTCGGTAATATAGATCTCTATAGCTAGTTTTTACAGATTAGGGATGACAATTTCAAGCATAACACTTGACATTTTTATAAACTGATTAATGGCTGATAGGGCTTTTATGTCAGCTATTTCTATACAAATATGGGAACGTAATTGTATTTTCGCACATTTTATTTTTCGTATTCATATGAATATTTCGTTTTGTTTCCATAAAAAGACTATTTAGTATACAAAAATGAAGTTATTGAATCATAACATTTTTATAAAATGGAATGAAACAAACAGACAAATACGAGTTACTCATAACTTCGTTTAGCTTCATTTGTATTTCAGAGGCAAAATATTTCTGACCTTATTTCGCAAAACATTAAATTTAAAAAATCTAAATAATTTATATTTTATAAAATGACAAGTTTGCTACAAAAAACAGGCTGTTTTAATACTTTTGAAATAAAATTAAATGGCAGATACTACATGATGTACTGATCTCAGATTAAATAGAACTTTTTTAAAACTAAAATTTATTTAGACTACATATTTTCATGCTACTGAATTCAATTTAACAATGACTAAAACTTTAATATTAAAAAATATATTATATAACGTTTTAATAATAATTAATAAATATTATTTATTTATTTAGACTCAAACTTGATAAATAACAGTGGCACTAAAAATGTGTACTTCATGTGAAGTATAAATAATTGTTCAATTCTTTTTGATCTGTCATTTAATTTTATTTCGGAAATATTGAAACTCTGTAATAATAATGTTTTATTTTGCAAATGAAACGTCAAATAAGTAAATATTCATGTAAAAATGTTTATGTTATTATGAATATCAAAATCGTTAAATGCTAAATGTGAAAAAAAATATATTCCCTATTAGAGATAATTCACCTTGTCAGTTTTAAAGGGTATAGATTTTCCAAGTAGAAATTCAAAGATATCCCATAGGCACTAGGCGATACTGCATTGATTTAAAATATATTGACAAAAGTATGAATACAATTATAGTGATTTATATATAGAACATTTGTCAAATAAGTAAATAAAATATAAAATGCAACTAAACAATATTAGCAATGAATATCATAAAACACAAAAAATAACAGTACTAATTATGTACAGCAGAGACACCTAGAAAAGACCGCGAACAGCTGCTGACTGATGTTTGCATGGTAATTTGTGACTATTTGGAAAATCTGTATTCCATTACGCTACATCAGATAATCAGGAAGAAGAACTGTTTTCAAGTGGTTGCATTTTACCTTATTACATTGGAAACGACGAATGAAAATGCAAACATTTTAATAAAATATTCGAATCGGTTAATCACCGAAGTAAAAACCACTCGAAATTTAGTTATTCTTCGACCAAATTTTTATTTCCTTTACTTGAATTTGGTTGCTTTAAAGTAAAACTATAATATCGAGATAAAATAATTGCCAAATGTTAAAGTTAATTGGAAAATACTACCTCGTAATGCAAAAAATATCTGTAGCACTAATCAGAAGAACAATACTTCGAAAGAGCTAGAAGGCAACTGACGATCCTACCAGGAGGTACCGTTACCAACAAAGGTGTAAAAGTCCCGTAGGATACCGGAAGGTCCCTTCAACCCTTCAATTTCGCGACCATTATAAATATTCCGACAAAAAACTACATATCAAATCACGGAAGAAAGTATAGCATCAACATTAGGCTGTTATGTCTAACCATAACCATATTGTGGATATCAACGCTTTCTACCTAATGTATGCCATATGTCAGCAGGTAATATGCGAACCGCCAAGGGTCGCATTGTACTGTAAATGGAACAACCCTTTTAATTCGATGCCTGAGGCTTCCTGTTCCTATGACCTGCAGGTAGATTTTTAACGCTCTTGGAGACGTTGCTCTGATGGTTTTATAGTTTAGTTCTTGTCTAGATCGAATGTTGGTAACACCTTACAATAGTTAGTGTGCTATGAGCAGATAGACCAAGTACTTGACTGATTAAATTAAGTAGTGGTGTGAGTTATTTTGCGCTGCTTATACGAGATGTAAGTACGTTCTCATTTCTGTGATCTTTTATGTAGTGACTGCTTGCATATGTTTAAATATTAAACTAGATACGGACTTAGAGATTTCACCATTGAATTCGGAATAGTTATCTACATGAATATGAATATTTTTATTTAAGTTCATTAGCGAATATATCTGTTAATATACAAAAAGGCTAACAGTTATGAATAATTTATCTGTAATTAACCATCATTCAACAATTCAACAATTTATTATGGCGATATCGCAAACACTAGACTAGATACGCAACCTAATAACTTCACCGTTACGTAGTTAGCGTTATATGTACGTATGTATATAAATAATAACAACAGAAAAAAATTTAGGGCAGAAAATAATACAAAGTCACAAAACAAAATGTAAATCTGATATCGCAGGGTCAATTTGTGTTCACCCTTTGATATTTTTGAACGAAAAATACAAAAATATGATTTCACTTCATATAATTTGATCCAATACGCAAATGCATATAAGTATATTTTTAAATACAAATTTAGTGTAACATCAAATATATTATATTTATGTTTGACTGAAGTAACCATTAACTGTATAATATTGATTTAGATTTTTTTGCAAAAGAAAAAATAAAATGTCTAAAAATATGTTTATAAGTTTACATTTCGTTTAGTTATAGAGTTATGGTCACGTATAAACTAAATTGTTATTAAATGTACAAATTATATTTAGTTTAAAATTTCTTCTTTTGGACTTCAGGATACTTTTACTTTTATTTGATTTAGCGGCAAAATTTATTATAGTTCAAAATGTGAATCGGGACATAATTGAGAAAAATCTAACCTTTTCGTAGAATATTTGACCCATCTGATGTAAACGAGGAAAAAATTAGTAAGAAATTTTAACTACATTTCCTGAAAAAGTAAGTTTCTGAGCCAGTAGAAAAGATCAATTTTGAGCAGAAAAGTGTAGAAACACAAATAGAATAATAAGTTCTTTTCTACAATTCTTAGTAAAAAAACATTGCAAGAACGTGGCGAAGACTTAAAATTAATCGCTCTAACAGTGCGAAAACAATTACAAAGATAAAAACGTCGGATCATTCATCTCTCGTTGTTAATTAATCAAAATCATGGCGGCCGAGCGGCGAGCAGCGAACATCGTCGCAGGAACAATGGAAAACGTGAAAAAGAGTCGGTCTGGGGGCGGCTGAGTGATCAGGGCGGTGGAGGGAACGACGGCGACGAGGGCGGCCCCGATAAACCGTGGCATACATCATGCGAAACCTTTTTATTTTGAGATTGTCAACCGCGTTAGATTTCCGTGTGCGCCGATTTATCAAAGAGATTTTTGCGGATATACAGAGTGTTACATCAAGAAGATAACATGTATTTATTTATAAAATTAAAGTAGAATGCAGAACACTTAAAACAAATTTTATGTAGAAAACTTAAAGATATTAAACGCTATGTATAAATAAGAGGATGCACAACATACAGTACGCTAGTATGGTTTGCGCTATGCCATTCAAATCCGAAGATCTGGAGTTCGAATTCCACTCAAACAAAAAATATATGAATTGCCACACTGCGGTTCGGTGAGTCTGGATCCTGTACTGTAATAGGGATTAAGTTTCTGTTCCACAGAAAACCATAAATAAATAAAGAAAAACTGTGAATATTCAAAATAAATTTATTTGAATATCCTATAATTTTTAAATCCTCGACTTAAACACAACACATAACAGTTTGTAACGTAAGAAAATCGTGAATTTCTGATTGGCAAATGTATATGTCGTTAAGATGCCGCAATACCTTAAAATACAATAGAATAAAAATAAATAATCAAGTTTATTTTCATAGATCTCGAGATTTTTGTGATTCTTCACGTTTTAAATTCTACTGAACCTAATAGATATAAACAGGTGCATTAACAAAAACTAAAATTTATTTTTGAATTAAATTAATTAAAACAAATCTAAGTTATATGTCATATGGAATTATTAATAATGCTCTCAAACATTCAATATATTTTTATTCATTTAAACTAGGTTAGAAATTAAAGTTTTGTTGGTGCAACTGGCCAAATTTTTAAAAAAAAATACTAGCTACATTATATTTAAAATTCGTACTGGAATTTTATTATGAAATTTTATATTTAAGACTAAAATACTGAAATTAAGTTCTAACGAGTTTGATGTTAAATTACAGCTCTCATATTATTGTAGTTGGGGAAGACTAGTGTAACCCACACCGGTTTATTTAATTCGCTACCAAGAAATATTCAAAAGTTTGCATCATATACTTTTTATTGTCAAACGTTTATAAATTTAAATAAAAAATAATATATTAAATAAAATTGGTAGTTCTATATTTATATTCTTAATTTCTTGTGAACAAGAGCAAAAAATTAATAAAGGAAGTTAATGGTAAATATAAATTATAGATACAATTTTTATAAGAACTTATTAATAACGTCATCAAATATGTTCGTCACTTATATTAGAGAAAAAATGTTGAAATTAAACTAGTCAATCAAGTTGGTGTTTAGTTCTGTGTATCTTTCATTTCCGACAATTTTTCTACTGGTAATGTTTGTCAGCAGGAAAGATCTCCTCATTTTTAATATTCACAAAATCTTCTTCTTATGTAAAAAAATCAAATTAAAGTTTGTCCGTACTGTTGTTAACATCCTGTATATATATCCATGTTAGTCAGGGGAGCTTGAAGCAAGCAACTCTAACATACTCCGCTGGCATTGACAGAACCCCGGGAAAGTGGTCCGATAAATTACAATCCGAACTAGCCATTAGTCTATTTGGATCGGGATCGCTTCCATGACATTTCATCCGCGTGTCCTTCCCCGTCTTACACCGCTTTCATCCGTGGACATCACCATCACACACAGCGCAGTCGGCAATCGGAAAAATGTGCGGACAAAAGACCGGGGGCAAGATGGCCGCGCCGCACCGTCGCCCCCGCCACTGCCGATGACTAATTACGTCCGAGGGGATGAACGCGATGAATACAAACTTGCGTAAGGCTCGCTCACTCCCCTACGTCACCAGAGGTACTGTGTTGACGTTCGAGTCTTTGTTAGGATAGCGACATTTTTTTGTGTTTATATTGATTTTGATTTTTGCATTGATTGTTCGTAATGTTCCATTTGATATTGGAATAAGATCTAACTTAATTTTTTTAAATAGGTTCACTTATTTATGGATACATGTTTTTTTATTAAAATAATTTTTAAAAAAATTATCTATAATAATAAAATATATGTTTTTTTATCAAACATAGAAAAAAGTACAAAATAATTGTTTGCATTAACTTAATTCTTCTATTTTTATTAATACTAGCAAATGTATTTACAAGTTCGTTAATATCTATGAATATGGATGTATCCTTTTCGATACTGAGAATGTTAATATTATTAATCTTTTTATTTGTGATTCATGTTCTTAAATCACAACAACTAAATTTAATTTATGATTATATATTACATGTGGTACAATATCTTTAATATGCTTTTACAGACAACTTAAATGGAAACTCGTAACAGCAGCACCATCATATCCTTGCGTTATAAAATCTCACTTAATGAAATATTATTTTCAATTAACATTGCTTTTAGCCGCATCTAGCATTCCATTTGTGCAAAACCAAAAAATATCTTACACAATGTATGATAACGGATCGGACAATAATCTTTTGTTTCATCAGATAGAAATACAGAAAAAATTGTTTCCTTTACGTCTTCCCAAACTTAAGTTACCTTTACTTAAACTGAAATACTTTCATCATGGTGTTGAACTATATCTTGGGTGCATGTCAATTATAAATACTCACATAATTTTGTTTTGATATTGTTCATTCACCATTTGTTCAAGATTCTTGTTTTGTTTTATTAATTTTAAATAATTTTCATTTTTTCTAGTACACATTTTATGTTGTTCTGAATTATCAAGTTTAACACGTCTTTTATTGGTGTCAAGGACATTCTTCCATTTGCGAAAGCTTTCATTTTCAAAATTGTTTATTTGATTATTATAATGAAAACATCTGCAGTATATACACTCTTAAAATATTAAATATTAAAACTCTGTCTTTTAATATTTTATACTTCAACCAAGCAAAATTCTGTTATATCAATTTTTAGCTTTTTGAGTCACATTGAAAATAGCTTTTAATATTTGTATTAAACTTCATATTTTTTAAACACTATAACTTCTCGCTTTTAATTATAACATAAATAATAGATTAATAGTAATATAAATTTTTAATTAACACTCGAAAGGCTAATTATTAAAAATAATTTTAAACATAAATAGCAGTATTTGCATTTGTTACATCATGTCTTTAGTAAATCGTAAAGCGAAGTAGCAATCATTTTTTTCATCTCCTCATTCGTAGCAGATGTGCTTTTACTCCAGTAAATAGCAGTAAAATCTTGCACACAGTCTATGCACCGTACAAACGAAGACACTAATTAACAAAAAATAAAAAAAAACTAGAGTCTCATTCACAAAGAGCGAATTCCGACGTATTCTACTGGTTTTCCATTAGGCTCGTTAGAGCGAGAGAGACGACGAGGGTTGTAAGTTGTGTAGGAGGGAGAAGAACGGCAACAAGGCTGTCTCATTAAAGTAGAATTGATTCCTCCTTGTGTCCCTCTACCTTGGGGGGGTCAGCGTCGTTCCTCTCCGTCCCTCTTCCGACTCTGTGTCGTTTTCCTGACCATGCGCGCGCATCTGACCACTTGGACACTGATCAATAATAAGAAGATAGCAAAGTAAGCAAAGTTTCGCAGGAGCAGAAATGCCTCGCTTGCGTTCTGCCCTTCATCCTGCTGGCGGCCGCTACCTTCGAGTTGGAGTTCCCCTTACTCTCTCACTGATAAACGACTCCTGTTTTCCGTCCTTGTTTGTCTGTTAAAGTTTGTTTGTTATTGGTTTTCTATGTATGTTTACATTTTTATCTTTACACAAGTCAAAAAAGCAACTAGATCTTTAATTAGAATTGCTTTCAATCTCTTTGGTTTTTTTTAATACTCAACTAAAATAATTTTATACGGACTACACCTTTTACATCTTTTTGGAGTACAAGACACACATCATTCGCTTTATTTCTGTTACTAACAATTTCAATTTAAAATTGTGTGAACGGTATATGAAGGAACACATTAATGGATATGATAGCAGTTTTTGAGTGGAAGGAATAAATGAAAAAAATTATAAATGTTGATGAAGCGAAAGTGGCGTCCCAGTATAGAAATGTTTGATAAAGATTAATTTACTGAATAAATGTTCAGTGAATGTTTCGAGCCTTTATTTATTTAAATGCAATGTACCAACAGCCGTTAAGACTACGAATCGATATTTAAATCTTCTAACAATGCTCTTAATCAATTTATACATCTAAAAAATAAAAAAAATACAATTAATCATTTTCATTTTGTAGTAAAATAAAATAAATAAATATATCATCACGTCTTTTACCCATGACTGGGTGTGGCACTCTGTCCTAGCAGATCTCGGTAAGTGATATATTTATGCGCGTGAAATGCGGCTACCAGCCGTCAAATCACGCCCCCCTCTAATAATGTTAGTGGAGGAGAAGCCACGGAGGTAGTTTTAAAGTAGTGAAAACTGTCGGCTGTGGGAATCGAACCCGGGTTCTCAAATCCATAGACCGACACAATACCACTGAGCCACATACTCCATTTTGATTTCTTATTAATTGATTAGGAACCAATTTATAATATAATTATGTACAATTTAACAAATGTCAAAACTTTAAATAAATACAATAAAATAAATATATCTTCAGGCGTTTTATTCATTACTGGCTGAGGCATTCTAACGTAGCAGATCTCAGTACGTGATATATTTCACACTTGAAGAGCAGTTGCCAGCCACCAAATCATGACCCCAAATTCTATTTGAGAGGGAGCTACGGAAATAATTTTAATATAGAGATAAGTTTGTCGGATTCTCAAATTTGCAAACCAATATGTTTCCACTGAAAGTTCTATAATGTAGTAATTTAAAATATATTTTACTTTCTTCTATATTTAAAAAAAATATATTTGTATCTAATTATTTGTTTATTTAACTTTTTTTTAATTACTTATTTTCTAAATTCGCAAAATTTATCTTAAGTAAAAAGTTTTAGTATCATTGGTTTTAAAGTTAATTCTCATATATTAATAATTAAATTATAATTATAAACAATAGAATAATTTATTGCAGTCTGTGGTATTAATAATGTACACTTCAAAAACTGTATTCTCAATTTTACGAGTTTTGAGAAAAATATTTTTGATTGATAGTCAAAGATTTTACTCTGTTTTTTAAAATTATATTAATTTTAATTTTGACTCACTATTGGGAGCACGAAAACTATAACATACAAACGCGGTTAACATAGTTACATTTTTCAAATAAATATGAAAATAATATTCTCACAGACTCGTATATAATTAATGATCCATTTTGCCGATTTCATTTTTCGATTCGCAACAATAAAAATACAAGTCATCCTTGATTTCGTTGTAAAAAAGCCCGGTAACAAAATAGCAGCGACAAAAATCTTTCCGTACAACATTTGTCGATGATATGCCTCGGCAAGATCGCCAATATTTCAATGTCTCGCGCGCGGTATCGCGTAATATTTCACTGGGCTACCATATAAAGACTCCCCTGCATATGTTTATTTACATATATACTTTTCTTCTGGAGAAAAATACACTCACTTGGATCTCCATAGAAAGAAAACATTGTGAGTATAATGCGTACAATGTACGAAGGACTCTAGACAGTACGTCTGTAAGGAGCGAAGATTTAGATTCGTCCGAATAAAAATGGAACACATTAAATATTGATGTTAAATGTTACGTTTCCTTGCTGTGCTAATGGACGCTCATCCGTTGACGTACACTTCAATTCATTTCCGATTTGTAAAAATATTCGCCAGACTGACGTGTAGAATTGTGAGGCGAGCTGGAGGTATTGTGTATGTCAATCGATGCTTCGTTACGTTATGTTGCGTTATGTTACAGAAGTTATGTGTACTCCTATTTATATCATAATAATTTCGGCATCTTACTGTTTCAATATATTGTAGAAAATTTAATTCTTCGTATATTTTATTTGAAGCATTTTTCAATAAACTATTTAATTTAAAACCATTTGCCTTTTGATCTTTCGCAAAATAAAGATTATAATAAGTAACTATTTGTATTTTTAAAAACCTAAAATCAAATTTATTTAGGATCGAGGCTATTTTAATCACATGAAGGAAATAGAGAAATTAGGATGATACCCGTTTGGAATGACCGGGTTGAGCGGTAAAGTGTTTGAAGAAAATTTATATGGTCTCAGGTTCAAATCCCGATGTTGTATTTTATCTTAAAAATTCTAATGGTGGAATTATGTGTAAATCCATAAGTTTTGTAGATCCGTAAATCTTAAAATGAAGAACAAAATCACAACGAAACTTATGTCTTTATTAAGTATTTTCTACTTATCAACAAATATTGATTTAATTTTGTTCATTATTATAAAGATTTACGGATCTATAACTTTATACATTTATCATAGAATTCCACCATAAGATTGTTTACCTTGCTATCTATAAATTGGAGATTATATAGTTAATATAAATAAATGCTTTCAGAACTCATATTTATTAATTAAAACAATTTTTGGTTGAAGTACTATAATTTTATTTAAATTAAATGTTGCGGTATGCTTTGAAGATCGAATATTATTAGCCATTGAATAAGGACACTCACAAATGTTAAATAAGGGATCTTTTGTTAAAGGCAAAAATTGATATTTAAAAATATTCTCTCATAATGTATCAAAAAATAAACTTATGCAGAAATAACCTAATTTGATTTATTGCGTGCAATTGTGAATAACATTTTTTCTATCGCGTTACGTTTCCACATTACACAAACATCAATATCTCGAAATGCCATTTTCTCGTCTATCTGCAGGTTTTGTTTCCGGAACAAAAAACGGCACATTAATTCCGGAACATCTGAGAAGTTTCACGTTGTAGGGTGAAATGGACACCAGCACCAGCGGCCTGAGACAAAAATTCTATCAATTTAGAAAAAAGAGGCCAATGGAAAAAAATACTGAAAAAACTCGGTAGGCAGTGAACGCTCAACCAGTCATCACGAGGAAGGTTTTTGCCGCTGGGCGCTGCCCGTCCTGACTCAGCATCGCCACCCCCGCAAACCGTCTCCGTCACCCGCTACCGGATATATTTTACGACGGAGCTAGCCGTCCCCCTGTATACGATATCACGTTAAAGAAGAACGAAAAAAGTATCTTCCTTCATGTTACATGCGAACGTCGCCACAGCCAGTCACGATGTTATTAATTATATTTTCTCGAACGTGTTTGACAGCAATGAAAAAACATCAAATTGTAAATAAATAAATATATCATCACGCCTTTTACCCATTACTGAATGTTCCACTCTGCCGAGACAGATCTTGGTAAGTGATATATTTATTCGCGTCAAGTGCGGTTACCAACCGTCAAATCACGGCCCCCAAAGCTGCTAGTGGAGGGGGTGCCACAGGGGTAGTTTTAATTTGTTGAAAATTGTTTGCTTTCCCATCACTGACATTTTTGGAAGAGAGGGAGGGCCTAATTTGACGGCTGGTAACCTCACTTCATCCGCATAAATATATCACTTATCTACATCTGCTAGAGCAAAGTGCCACACCCAGGAATGGGTAAAAGGCGTGATGATGTATAGATTTGTATTTTTTTTATTACCTTTCTACTTGAAAATATACATGTGATGCCCGCGACTCTCAATAATAGAACTTTAACATGTAAAATAATACTTTCGAAATTTCCTGCTTCCCTAATTATTTTAGGCAAAAAAGCTACAAATTTTTATTCATTTCTGTAACCTATCATTCCAGTGGCATGAAAACTGTTTGCTTCAAGTAATGTGCAATTTTTGGGAAATTAGGAAAATTTCGTTTTGCGTTGTAATTAGTACACTAAATTATATATACCCTAAATATGTTTGCAATAATTTTGAAACATGCTAATAAGTAAAGAAAATAAATACTCCACTATATCTACCTCATGTTTATATAAATCTATTATCTTTCGGAAATATTAATTTAATATTTGTACAAACAAGAAGCAATTTGCTCTTTTGTTATACAGGGTGTTTCAGGACTAGTGTAACAAACTTTAACAGCTTATTCCTGAGGTCATTTTGAACCAATAATATTAACATGCATACGAGTTCAAGGCGCTCATTTTGAACACTTGCTATAATTTTTTTTAAAATTTGTTGTCTTATTTCATATTGTGTTAACCTATTCCATGTTTGGTTATGTTGTTCTGTGTCTATTTAATTGTGTCATTTTATGTTTTGTTCTCTAAATCGTATTCGTTAATATTAAAAAATAAAATTAATTAAGACAAATAAGGTATGACTTTTCAATAAAACTCTTGTTTTCCGAAAGTATCTTGATTACAAAAATTTGAAAATTTCGTGTTATTTATAGAACTTCAACCTCTTGTATTTTGGTAACTAGAAGGAATAGGACCTATGTTCATATGACATTTTTGGCTCAAAATGACCTCAGGAATAAGCTGTTAAAGTTTGTTACACTAATCCTGAAACACCCTGTATATATATATATATATATATATATATATATATATATATATATATATATATATATAATTTTATTTTTTATCTTTCATTGAATCACGGTTCGATGCGTTAAATTTTAAATTAGTTAAATGTTATTTTAATATTAGTGTTACCAGATAATGTTAATTTTAAACCGACAAGAAAAACTTTCTGAAAAAAGTGTTTGGAATCGTTTAGAGTCGATTATCGGGCTACAAGATAAGGGTGTGGCTCTGTGAAACTGACCAGTCGGAGTGGACAAAAAACCCACCCCGTCGTGCGAGAAGCGCTTGCGCTAAACAGATAAGGGTGGCCTGGACAGCTCATAAATTGTCACCCGGATATGAGTTGAGCGTGTTCGTAATAAATTCATTTCACAGATTTTAAGCATGGTGGTGTCACGCGCGACTCCTTTATGGGAAGACGTGATTACACAAAGAATTTAAATTGCTATTTTCTCTAAATCACAGACAATAGGATTCAAATGTTCCACTATTCAAATATTATGGAACTAATCCACTTTCAAATTAGGGTTAAATTTTTGAACATATTGACTGAACTTTGTACTAACAAAAATCGAGCAACTAAAATGTGACAACGTTATAAACAATTATCCATGGGTACGAACATATACAAATACTTGGATATTAGCTGTCAATAGTCATGTGTATAAAAGAAAACTATAAATAAGAATAACTTTTGGGTGAATTTTGTGATATGTAAGTTTTACGATAACTGTAAACCTATTTTTCTACCATCAGAAAAATAAATCTGATTTAGTGCCAGAAAGTAAACAATTGCAGATCAAGAATCTTTGCAGGCCACAAATGTCAAAACTTATTTTGTTGGTATCGTCTTCCTAATAACGTTCATTAAAAATTTCTATTAATTTCAATTTAAAATAATTTATTTTTATTTCCGATCATAGAAAAAATAGTTTGTACATCTGTTGAAAGTGCCGTGCTTACAATCTCCAGCTACTTTCATCCCTTGGTATGCAAAAAACTGTTGTATTTTCAACATTATAAACCTATTTGTATTTTTATCATTATGGTCAATATTGTCACAACAATTTTCGTTGTTCGGGTTTAGCTAAAAATGTAAGATGTTTTCATAATGTTTCTAAGTTAAAGAAGAAAATTAAACTGAGTTTAATTTAACTTTTTATTTAATTGTAAAAAATAAAGACACCATTTTTTCATAATTTTATTATTTTTAATTATTCTGTTTAACATAGTAAAATTTATGAAAATATCTTAAATTTTTAAAATAATTTATTACTTATTGCAATTTGGAACAAAAAAATGTATTTGCATAATAGTGGCTAAATATAAACATATTTACTGAAAAAGAAATACATTCATTCTACAGAACATTAGTATGTTTCCTTTTCTATTAGTATTTGGAAACTAGAAACCGTTAGCCTAAGGTTCCCAAGCGTATGTATCACCCATTACATTAGAAAAGTACATATAGACAGATAGGTCTTTTGTAAAGAAACGCAATATTTCATACAGACCTTTTTTAACCCTTCTATAACCGATATCCCGTGTCATATGTTACTACCTGGATCTAGGATCAGGTAGGCTGCGTCGCGACCGACTCGTCACCGGAAGGGTTACAGCGTGTGAACTTCCGGAAACAAAAAATTCGCAACAAAAAAATTCGGGTCACTTTCCGCTACACTTATTACGACGTTTTAGAACTATTTATTGACTTTTTTGGTGTGTGTACCCAGTGATCGGGATCGCTGGATTTATGTAGTGGAATAACTCGACCCTATACCCTGAGATTTTCTATTTAATTTAAAGTCATTTAATTTATTACAGATCAGTCGCAAATCTAACGTTTTGACATTTACTTGTTTGTAATACTTTGATCATCCATTTAATTTTTAAAAACGTCCAGTCTGTGATTGATTTTATCACTTATCCATTACAACAAATTTAATTATCTTATGTAGTGTTAATTGTTTTTAAATAAAATACATCAAACCAATGTTATAAAAAACTGATTTTATTAGTTTTGAAATATTAATAACATTTCAATTTGTAATATTCTCCTTAAATAATACTATCACCGCAGACGACCCCTATATCAACTCATCAATTTATGAGGGGTTATAGAATAAAGGTTGTCTTAAAACTGTTTTGCATATTAATCATTAAAGACATCGAAAAATGATGTAGAAAGTAGAATATTTTTGAACTATTTTATAAATCGTGATAAAAAATAGTGGAAAAAAGTAAATACTACATTTTCATTGATTTAGTTGTAATTGTTTCACTATTTTAATTTATTTATTTCCTTGGAGATCATTTAAAATTTGAACAAATATATTATTTATTTATTTATGTTACGCTGCACAACAGGAATTTAATCCCAATTACAGTACAGGGTCCATTATTGGGTGTGGCACTCTGCCGTTGCGGATCTCGGTAAATGATATATGATTTCGCTTGATGTGCGGTTATCAGACGTCAAATGACGGCCCCCAAAGATGTTAGTGTAGGGGGAGCCATTTAAATTTAACAAAATTATTTTTTATTTTTATCAATTTTAATCAATCTTATCTGTATGCAAAATATTGCGTCTGCAAAACGTAATAAAAGCCTATTTTTTCACTCATTCGATTGATACATTGCGTGTATAAAACTATTGCTTTCTTCTTCTAAAATTACTAAACCATCCAAATTTACGAAAATACTTCATTTCAACTTACTTTTTTATATAATAATCGACGAAGTGTAACTTATTTAAATTACAAGATATAAACTGTAAGGTTCAATACAAAATAAATGAAAATGATTTATAACAAAACGTAAGTATTTATTGTGTTCGTTTGAACAGATTAATACATAGCAGATTAAATTTGCTCTTTTGAAAAGTGACAAATGAGTGGAAAAGACTTTTGAAATATTTGTACGATTGTAATGTGGTCTCCAACGAATCCTCCACAGCGTGGATTACACCAGTAAGTCACATTAAACTTTAAAACGTATTCAGTTAAAAAAGAGGGTTCATGTGTACACAATTTTTTTCTATTTAGTTTCGAGATGTCATTGTCACACAATGCGATTTTTTAGGATTAAAAAAAACTGTCAACCAAATACCCCTGTGGTCCTATATACAGTACACGCAATTTCCAGGTTAATCATACAAAAGGGACTGATATTTGTCGGCGTCTGCTGTGAATGGGTTTCGGAAGGGACGGTGTGATTTTTTTCAAACGTTTCCTTTTATTTTTTGCTTCCGTTAGTAACAAAACGATGGACATATAAAGTATGTCATTGTACAAATCGGCTGATGCACAAGTGTGTTTTGCTGCGGTCTGCCCCTGACAGAGACCGAACGGTTCTGTTTTACTTGGCCGCCAAATTTCGCACGTTGGCAAATCGATATTTTAGGGACATGTTACATTATCAAAAGTCGAGCGCGTGTAACTTGTACATGTATATTTAAATATACTGAAACTCCATATTCTAACTGTAATGCAATTGTTGCAAAGACTTTTTATGACGAATAATTTATTTTCTATTTATTGTACCATTGTTTTGTAGTAACTAGTAGAAATAGTTTGACAAGCTATACATTAGAATTAAAATTAAAATACCAAGTGCTTCTTCTCTTTAGGAATTGTGTGAAATTAAAGGTTTAATTTTTTTTCAGGTATTGATTATTGTTTACGTCAACTTTTAATGATTAATAATAGTGTGATCCCCACTTAATGGTAACTTCGCTGGCAAACCTATAGATATGATTTAAAGAGTTAATGGAGTAGATAGCTTAGTGGTATCATGTCGGCCTGTGGATTTGAAAACCCTAGTTCGATTCCCACAGTCGACAAACTATAGTGTACATTAGAATTATTTCTATGGTTTCTCCACCACAAACATCTTTAGAAGTCGTAATTGTGCCATACTCAATAGTGAGTAAAAGGCATGATGATATAAATATATTTTTTCTACGATTGCTATGAAAAGATGACAATTACGCTCTCATTTGTCATCGTAAAGTTGACGTTTTCTGTGAAACAATCGAAAAATATCTTTTTTGCGCGTCTCCAATGGCAACGCGCGAAAAAGACGTTAAATTCGCGCGTTTCCAATGGCAACGCGCGAAAAAGATTATTTCAATAGTTACCAGGGATACAAACAAAACAGAAACTTGTCATATTGACAGTTAACAAATCGAATTTAGTTTTAGACGTATACCTACGTTTTTTAATAACTTTAAGATGCAATCGTAGAAAAAATTATGTGTGTATCACGAGCGTAAAGTGTCTTTGTTCCTCTTGCACTATTGCAGCTCTCGCCTTCGGCTCGCGCTGCAATTACCGTGCTCGAGTAACAAAGAATCACTTTACGCTCTTATTACACAAATAACTATTTTTTTAAGAATAAAAGTGGAAGGAATAAACAGACATAAAAGCCATTATGAATGTAAATGAGACGAAAGTGGTGAATCTAGATAGAAATGTTTGGTGCAAATTAATTGCGAGATTAATCAGTGTTAAATGAACAGTTATTTGTTATATTTCTTGTCATTAAATATTATATATTGTATAGTGGTTATATGTATGTAAGAACAGCCTAGGATGAAAATTATTATAACGTTATTAAAAAAAAAAAATTATTATTATTAAATGTATGTTTTAAGAATCATCAAAAAACTTATATCTTAAAGAAATATACTCAAAATTTAGATGAATTCTACGATAAATATGAGATATATAACATTTTTACTAATTACTATGTATATTACGAGTATTCTAGATAGTGAAAATGAATAATCAGTATAAGATATAAAGTAACAGTACCGTAACACTTAACACAACAATAAACAAATGCCCGTAACCATAGCAACACAATTGATATGGCAGACATTACCTGTGGGAGTTCGCTCCGGGGTGACCAACAAAGCCCAGTGCGTTATTAAGGAACCACCGGAGCCGAAACTCCAAAATACATAACAATTATAATCCTTCGATATGACCGGGGTCCTGGCCGGCGGCAGTGGTGGCGGTAGCGACGGTGGCGGTGGCGGCGGCTCCAGCACCTTCACCCGAGCCGGCCGCCGCCACAATAAGCGCTATTACAATTCCACGTCACATTTAATCTGCCTGCGCAAACATAGATGTTTAATTAAAGGATATGGCACCAAGGCGCGTCCTGCGTTCCTACAGTGCATCCACAACAACTCATTCTAATTATATTATTTCATTATTTGTTTATAAACACTAGATACTGTAACTACAAATTCATTAATAATCAAATATCATACATAGAGCATATTTTTATTTTGTCTTACTATTGGGATCTCTAGATTGATTAAAGATACAAAAATAATTTTAGTAGGCAATTTTAAAAATGTTTTCTTAAAAAATCATAAGTGACTATATAAAAGTGAAAAAGCAAGAACATACACATAAACATAACATCACGCTATATAGCCCGGAAAATACATTAATTCATCCTACAATAAATTTTCGTAACTAATTGTCTTGGCGCACCATACACATTAAAATGTTTGCACTGGTCGAAGATTTTTCAGGTCCGGGACTAACTAAAACATTGTAAAAGTTAATCAAAATAATTTTACATTTGACATTTCAAATTATAATTTCGACATTGGAATTTGTATGTACTAAAATATATATGGGGTAGATGGCTCAGTGGTATCGAGTCGGCCTGTGGATCTTGAGAACCTTGGTTCGATCCCCACAGCCGACAAACAATTATCACCAATTTAAAAATCTACCCCTGTGGCTCCCTCTCCACTAATATCTTTGAGGGCCGTGATTTGACGGCTGGTAACCGCACTTCACGCGACAAAATATATCACTTACCGAGATCTGCTTAGGCGGAGTGCCACACCCAGTAATGGGTAAAAGGCGTGATGATATATTTATTTATTTTTATATAAAATATATCAAAATTCCGACGATATCACAAATTTTCATTTTAAATTTACAAGGTATATAAATAAGAAATAGAAAAAAATATAAATTATACTTGACAATTATGTCATTGAACCGTAAATTTATTTATTTATTTATGCCACTCTGTACAACAGGAATTTAATTCAAATTGCAGTACTTACTGAGCTTGTATATCAATTTCTTTTTCTTGCCCTATATAGAAGAAAAGTTTAAATTTTAGAGGTTAATACCCCACAATTTTGCCAAACATAGCATAATATACCAGTTGGCAAATATTTAACGATAATCCTAAAACAAAATCGATCAGACAGCACTTGAAATCCATCTCTAGACATTGTTTGCTCACCATCGTTAAGACCTCAAGACATCGCAGGTTTAGAACCGCTGTATTACGAACTTAAACACAGTGTCCGAAGACTCGAGCTCAGTTCCTTGTGTGTGTTTAGCAACGTGCAAGAGCCTGTCCGCAAACACGAGCATTTTCCTGCACACAGCGTCTGCGGCGCATGCGCATTCGCACGCACGCCGCGTATAACGTGCTGTTTACACGACGATTTACACGCGATTTATAAAGATATCGCGCTGCTAAAAATACTCCGTAAACAAACTAATGCGGATGAGGATTCTTCTTCTCTTTATGTGGTCAATCAACGGGGGTAATGGTTGACGGGGTGGCTTTTATTGTCACTCTGAATGAGATGGACAAATTTTATCATTTTTACCTCGTAAAAGAGAAGCTATTAAAATTTTCTGAGGTATGCGAACTTGGGAGTTTAATTTGGGATTTATGATTACGACTAAGGTATTAATACTTAAAATTTTTGTCATTTTAACGGAAATAACTTATAAAAATAATATAAATTAACAGTTTTCTTTCTGAAAATGTTCTTCAAGTAAAAAGCAATTTAATTCATTGTCTCAGAGAAAAAATATGAAAAATTTATTAACTTACAGTTCAGTAACCTAAACAACTTAATAAACAATAAAATGATGACAGATTTTATATTTTCTGTCGTTTGAAATATAAACACACGTATTTTATTCTATCCTATACTTTAATAAGAACAATACTTGTCTATCTGTTTGTGTCTGTCAACGATCTCAAAATTCGCAATTTCGATAACACCTGCTATTCTAATGTTTTTGGCCTCAAAACACGATTAAGTTATATTTCAACCTCCAGAAAATTCATTTAATGTTGTTAGAAAAGAAAATTTAGTTTTTCAAAATATAGGCATGTGAATTCGTTGGAACAATGTCATTTGTTCCAAGAAATCGATTAGAAGCAAAACTGTTTTCGAGTTATTAGCGAAAATTCAAAAGAAAACGGGGAAAAACTTATTTCTAGTAGCTATTTTTTGGTTTCCCATTTTTTTATTTTGAATTCCCTATCTCCTATTATTTTCCGACCGAAGCTCGACCTTCCAGATATTTACATTTAAATACGTATAAGCAAAGAAGGTACAGAACTATATTTCTTAATGTAGACTATTATTAAGCCCACTATGTAGTTAAAAAATAATTCTTGAATTAAGCCTTCTAATACTGGATGTTTTTATTTTCTTTAAGTATATACGACGTGTTTATTTTCTTGGAAATGTAGACGTATCGGACAAAGATTTGTCCTCTTTCAATACAATTTAAAATAATTATTCAAGTAAAAATTTTACAATAAAAACCATTAACAAAAGTTAACTATTACAAAAGCTAAAAATAAAATTAACCAAAACATAAAATTGAGAAAAAGTTGCAAATCCTTTCCAAAACAGACACTTAAGCGAAAATAAACACGTCGTATATTAAAAGTCTTTATATAAGAATATATTTATTTTTTATATTTCTTATTGATTATATAAATTTGAAACCTATTATTAATATTAATTTCTACATTATGTTTGAGAAATAATTTCCGATAAAATTAAAATAAAAAACATTACCTATTTATTTGTATATTACTTGAAGTATTTTTGTCTAAACTAACCCTAGATCGTTTGAATTAAACAAATGTGTAAGTTCTCAGGATTGTGCGGTATAAAATAAAAATTTATTACTTTTAAAATTCCATTAATCTTAGTCATAAGAATTGAAAAAGAATTATAGCCAGCATTGAAACCATATCGAATTAAAAATGATTACTTTAAAATTACGTTTATTGTATAACCCCACGACTACAGCCCCTATTAGTCTTTATCTACCTGCCTATGCGAATACCCGACTCGAAACCGAAACAGAATTCGATAGACAAAGCTACAAACGATGAGAAAACCTCACATTGCCGATAACGACTCGCATAACGCGGCGTATAATGTGCGCGTTTCCCTAAAACGCGATATTATGAAAGCGTCCCTGAGAGTTTCTACTGCGGCGTCGGTCGGTCCCGGTGTGAATTGGGATCGGGAGGGTATCACATTTCTAGGGATGACCATACTCTCTCCTTTACTATGTGTCAAAAATTTAAAAGAATCCCCAAGGACGCATTGAAATTTGGAAAGTGTCCGAGGGACGTCCCACGGCGCTCGTGACGCTGCGAGACGTTATACGCCACCGGCGTCGCGGCGTCGACTGCTAGGGACACAACATTGCGCGAATATCGTTAAGGTTAGGATGGTTTCGGCCGCGTCTTGTCGCATAACCTCAAACTTTTACGTTACGGTTTTTTTCTTTATAAATATTTTCGTTTTAAATTTGCATAAATTATCTCTTTATCGTTAGATATATAAATTATAATTATTTATTATCAATTTTCGATATAAACACATTATATTGATTACTATAACTACCAATTTTAAAAAGTTACAGTTAGATTTGTCATAATGTTTAATAAAACAGAAAAATAATTACAGTAAATATTGAATAAAATTATCTCTTCAAATATTAATTTACTCAAAAATATTGTCAAATACAGGCTGTGAACTGATTGTTTTGCGAAGAATGAATTTATTAACCGTGGCAGACGACATTCTGTGTACGCCAAGCAATTTTTTTTATCTAAATATTTTTGTAACCTAGGAAACGGTTATAGTTATTTTGTTTAACATTTATTTTCAACAAATATTCGGTGAGTATGGCACTCTGCCGAAGCAAATTTGGATAAGTGATATATTATGCTCCTGAAATCCGGCCGTCAAAATACGCGCCCACAGTTGTTAGTGGAGGTAATGTCACAGGAGTAATTCAAATATAGAATAAAATTTGTTGATTGCGGAATTCGAACCCAGATTCTCAAATCAAAAAATATCAAGTATTTGTAATCTTATAACCCTTTTTATTTTGTATCCTAATAAAAAAGATTTTTTTTAAATTTAATAGGCAGTGTGAATTACAGATATGGAAGTAAGACTATATCTAGTAGACCATGGTTGCACAACCCTACCATCCAGCATTGCGACGTGTGTCTGTGCTCGAAGCATGCTCATCGCCCTCGTCCCGTCAGACGCATGGCCATGTTATAAATAAGGATTAGGCCGGTAATTTCGACCCCTACGGCCCATAGATTCCTTTTAAAGTTATTTATTTTAAAATATTGGCAGCGGCTAAAAGCCTCTGACCGACGGAGGGTGAGCGAAGAAACCCGATCCGGTCCACTTATTTTAATTTTCCCAAAATATTTTATGTGCGTCGCGAGGGAAAGGCAGCGCGCGGATGTGATGGTCCGGCACTGAACTGGGGTTTAAAATTTACGCTCGCTGTTTTTATGGATAGTTCGGGTGTAGCGCTAACACCCGGTTTTAAGGAGAATTTGTACGGAATGAGATACAGATCTCACGGTGAATTACATGCCACATGTTCGAGATGTTACTCATGGTTACTCTATTTCTCTGCTTTGTAGCAAATCATGTAATTTCCGTATTGTACAGTGTGTTTGAAAAAATAGTTACGCCATTACATTTCAATTATCTATTCATTTAGCCATTTCAGCCACATAACATAATATAAGCAACAATATTGAAAATTATATCTCTTCCGCTTTTCAAGTAATTTATTTGGAAATTTTAAATAAAACAAACTATTATATTAGGAACACATAAAATGGCAGCTATTTTAACTATGCAGAATTACGCCATAATAGCGTCAGAAATATTAAAAAGTGTTGTAATTATTATCAGTTATTTGTTATATTTATTTTCCGAAACGAAGGCGAGGAATATAAGACATTTTCATCAAGTTATATATATATATATATATATATATATATATATATATATATATATATATATATATATATATATATATATATACTTATATACTACTACTATTACTATAAATTCTACAGGGATATTTTAAAAATTAAATATAAAATTAAAACTCAATATTAAATGTATATAAATCAAAACTATAAAATATATTCAAATATTTCTAAGAAAAATTATAACTTAAGTATTGTTACAAGTATTTGAATATAATTTATATTTTAAATTTTACATTCGATTTTTAAAATATCCCTGTACAATTTTTAGCAGTATATATAAGTATAGGGTGTTACAAATAAGTGTTGAAAATATTTTTTTCCAAAATTCGCCAAATTAAGGACAGGGTCCTTAAAGTAACATTTTTAGTTTCACTAATCTACTAGAGCGTGGGCTGTAATCGTATGGGACATAGACACACATCTCCATCGAAATAAATATATCCTGAATAGTTTAGATTATTATTTTTTTACAATTATTTTAAAGTACACTGTAAAATTTCTATGCTATCAGGATTTCAAATTTTCAGTTTCCCTTCCCTATATCTTCACATAATCAATTCGATGATTATCCTTAGTTATTCTCGCATTGTGGTGGACGTCGAGAAGGAGCAAGCCCGTCGGACCGGTCCACGACCGCACGCGTAACGAGGCGGTGAGCTCGGGCTCGTCCGTGGTTCGAATCCTGCTTGGCCTCGTGCGCCGCACGCCACGCGTATACCACGTGTAGTCTGTAAACGTGTTAGCGATGTACTGATAGGGTTCGTGTTTGTCTCTGGCCCGAAGTCCCGACCGTTGGTCGAAGGGACTAATTCAGTTTCAACGTTTTCAGGAATTAGGTGTTCGATAGTTTAAATGAGTGAAAATGTCTTGTGAAATGCGTAGGATGTACACTGAGGATCGGTTTATTAATGCTGGAATAAAGTAACTAATAACTGATAATTCATCTAATAGTTTAATGTAAATGTTGTATCAAAAGTCGTAAAGTTATACTTATATAATGAAATATAATAACACTTGTTACAAGAGCAAATCGGTCTCGTTAATCATGATATTTCTGGTAAGACAGTTGACAATAATTTTTTTTCAATTTTATACGTGAATCCTTTAAAGATGATAGAAGTACATAATTTTGAGAATTCACCACACGTCAACCAATAGGATCACAAATTTATTTGAAAATGAACCAATGAAATGTACATTTCGTCGGAAATTCATCGCTGGTGCAATTGATAACGGAAATACCACTGTTAATAATATCCTTGGTTACGAATAAAATAAATGATATTTTCAATATTTTCATAAACGTCAATTTTGAATATTAAATGTACACTGAAAAAATGTAGAATTTTCATCACTGTAATACCTAATTAATAATGTGCAAATAAATACCTAACTATTCTTGTTAATTAACTCTTGTTTGATAAATTCTCAAGCCGAATACAACTCGTAGTATGAAAATTGACAGATAATATTTTGACATAAATATACATTCGTTGTTACGGAAATAGGAAACACAGTTTCCATTTCCATAACAACTCATAATTTATGTCAAAATATTTTCAGCAATTTTCATACTACTTGTTATATTATATATGAATATTCCGGAAATCTTTTTTCTTCACCTAGAGCTCACAATATTTAAAACCAAAATCATATACAGGATGAACTTAACCTATACACAAAATTTGGATTGCGAATATTTTATAAAGACATATACAGGTCAAGCTTGATTTGTGAAAAAAAATTTAAATCTATTAAAAATTGCAGGATTTCGAAAAATGAAGTTGGCGATAATTTAAAACAATTGAAATGTCTCGGTAATATACAAGTCGAACTTGAAAAAAATTATTCGGATCCATTAAAAACTGCAGGAGGAACGACCGAGTGGACGGCATATATACATAAATCCACCTAAACCAAAGTCGAATTAGTCATGTAGAGACTCTATCCAGGATTTCTACATGAAATTTATAATTTTTGTCGATGATACAGACACCGCACTTAAACTAAAGCTAAAAATAAGAATTAATTTACACAAACCACATAACGATGTTTATTTTTAGACAAAATTCAATTATTTTTGCACACATATTTTGTTACCAATTCAACTTTAACATTTGCAAAAAAATATATGTGACAACAGAAAATTTGATCCAACATTAAATAATTTAATAAATCTGTCACAGTTTTATTTCATTTGCCCCTTTATTCATTTGTATTAGTTTAGATAAAACCATGTGACTACCTTAAATGAATACACTGATTGATCTAAGGAGGTGCATTACTTTGAGTCTAAAAACCAGTAAATCTAGAAGTGGGAATAAAATAGACGAAGTCAAATAGAATAACAAATAAGTGATCTGTTTCAGTAAAGTGTAAATTAAATCTAATTCAAATGGCAAATGGTATATGCCGTATCATTATAATAATATTAATTTAATGGCATGTATTAAATATCACGTTATTCCAGTATTGATAAACTGATACTAAAAGCTAAACATAACAGTGTTGTACTTTAAGTATTAAAGTATTCAGTGTCACATCGTTTTATGAAATATTCGCGTTAGGAATAATCTCTGTGATTAATTCTTTACAAATGTGAGAAGTATTTCACTGGGATCTGCAATTGTAGAATTTCTTTTTTCAAGAAGTAGATGTCATAATATACAACTAATATAAAAAGATGTGCTATGAAATGCAATAGTATTATTGCAGTTCCTTATGAAACTAAATGTTAATAATTGTACATAATCGGTTATTATAATATCAAATCAATTTTTAAAAAAATGGTTTACTTAAAATATAGCCATTTAAAAAAAGAAAATAAGTACGTATATGATTTTTTTAAAAGAATTGAAAAGTTAAATGCGAGGTACCTATCAATATAAAAATATGTCGGTATAGAGAGCAGAATGTATAATATATATCCGGGCAAAGGAAAAGAGTTTTAAATATTGATTTTGCGTTTGGTCCGCGTGTCCGGATGCAGTCCAGTCCCCCGCCCGGACCCAGCATGGCCGCTAAGTGGCCTACGGGTAGCGGGAAAATCGCCAGATACACAGACCCGGACTACCAGAAAATTCATAACTGAACTTACATGTCACAGTTGAGATCTTTCAGACTATTTCTTGGTTTTATTCGATTAATAATTTGAAATATTATATAAGCTGTGATGTCACCTTTATTTAAAATGCTCATACGCTGGTCACTACATCATGCCATAAAACTGATTTTGGACAATTTTATTTTATGACAACGTGGCCATGGGCGTTTAACATGAGAAATTAGTTTTTCTTGCGTAAAAGTGACCAGCTAATTTTAATCAAAAATGCTTCAAATACAAGTTATAGACAATTAAATTCTGCATCTAAGTCAGCTATCGCGTTTTTAATTTTGCACGTTTCGTACTGTGATCGGATTTAATGTTATATAAGAATTGATTTTTCTAGTGACAGCAATGTAATTGAAACAAAATAACAAACAAATGTATGATATTTAACTGTCATAACAGTTTAATTTATAACTTTTCTTCATGTGAATAGCTAACCATTTTCAATAATGATATGACGACAATAACTTTCAATGTCATTTAAATAAATCATAAATCCATTCATAAACTATTTTTTTCTGAAACGTAAAATGTTTTACATTTATTTGCTATTTTGTTGGAATTCAATGGCAATAACAAAAGCAATTCTTATAAAACTTTAAATCCGATTACTTCGTGTACGACACATGCAAAATAAAATATAATTGCTGATTTAGATATAAATATATTTGTCTAAAACTTGAATTTAAAGCATTTTTGTCTAAAATTAATTGGCCACTTTTACGCAAAGTAAAACTGATTTCCCATGTTAAACGCCTATGGCCAGGTTATAATGTTACACCCGGTGTAAATAATATTAAGGCTGGTGTTTCTCAGTTTACATTTTGATAGTAATATTGATTGTTTATTCGATGTTATATTTTAACAAAAAATTCTAATGCGAATATACAGATGTTTTTCACTTCCATTGCTTTCCTTATTACATTATAAGAAAAGGTTTCAAGTAAATACTGTAAATTCTACATTTAAATCAGTTTGTTAACTAATTTAAATTTGACTTAATTCATTGCTGTTAACGTAAATTTTTGAGAGTTGACAAAAGTGATATTATTTATACAATTAATCATGAAACTGTAACAAATTCAAATAAATTGTCAACATTTTATCAACGTATACATATAACAATTAGATTTCAACAGTAACTAAATTAATAAAAGAAATATTCAGCTTGAATTAACTTAAACTTTTTTCGGTAAATTATTTAAACTTAATATTAAACACAGAAGTAAATATGGGAATATAAAGAAATAAAAAATAAAACATTCCTGAATGCAGTCCTGCATTTCAACCTTCCGACCATCCGCCGGACGACGGACGACGAACGAGGAAAATACCGAGAAACCGACGAGGATAACAAACAGACGACACCATGCAAACAAGTGAGACACATAGCGCGCGGGAGTGAGAAAAACCGCGCGAGTGAGATGGAACGAAGGGTCCGGCGGCGCGTAAGCATACTCCGGCTGTTTCCGGGCAGCCACGCCACCATGATTTATGTTCCGGGCAAGCTCTAACCTAATCTTAGAGAGGAGATTAGTTTTTGTCCGCTTCAGCGACGTTGCCGTGGGTTTTTGTGGCCGGGCCCGGCGGCCATTGTCCGGTGCTATCAGGACGTTCGCTTATCGGCCCGACGACCGTTTTTGTTCATTAGCGCCCTGTTAGAGATTAGCTAGAAGGCGACGGGCCAGGGTCCGAAACTCACTAAGAAATTGCCGCGGGTGCGTGGCGTGTATATCTTGACAGACTTGCTTATTGGATCATTTTTTGTATCGGTATCCGCAAGGAATGGAATAATTAGTTTCAGTTATCGGATCGGTATCGAACAAGACATTGAGTTGATTTTATAAATTTTTGTTTGATCTTCGAACTATTCCACAATACTCTGCAAAGTTATCGTTACATCATTTATAAATAAAGTAACCAAAATAATGAATTAGGCATATTAGTAACAATATAATATTTGATTATAACCTCAATCATAATTACTGCTAGTATTTTCATATGATAAAGAGTGATTAACTAATATGTAGAAGATTAACTTTATTTTTCACTTTTAAATGTTTTGAAATGATGGTTAATGAAAATTTTATTTAAACATAATTTCAAAATGTATGAATGTATGAAAAGTACAATTTAATTTACTTATAACTAGAAGAAATTAATTTGTATATTCGATTAAGTCAGGGCCGGAGTTCCACGTGTTGAGCGGCAAATTTCAATTGCATTTTGTTTCTTTTTGTTTATAGATACATAAAAAATTTACAAATTTATTATTACAAATTTTCTTTGTAGAATACAGAGCAAAGCCAAAAAAATGAGTATTTTTTATTATGATAGCAAATTAGTTCTATGTTCGTTTTGTAATTTTTATGATTTATATATATATATATATATATATATATATATATATATATATATATATATATATACATATATATATATATATAAATATATAATACATTTTATTTTATTGAAAAATGGGAAGAACTAAATTCTTAGATTCTCTAATGATATAAATTCACATAATGAAATCTATAAAAAAATGTGCAGGATGTTTTTTATACCTTTACATACAATTTTAATGAGTTACAAAATTGATTATAGAAAAAAATCTTTTCGAAATTTGCAAAAATAAGTGTCGTTTATTTAGAGTATACATTTTTAGTACCACTGTTTGGATGGTTATTTTTAATATATTAATAATTAAATTATAATTATAAACACTACAAATAGTCAATATATGACATTTCTAGTGTTGGCAAGTGGCATTAAAAATCAGGGTTCGAAGATATATATCGCTCGATATATATCATGATATTTATTTTGATATATATCGTCATATTTTTGCAATGATATATATCCATTATATAAAAATATCAAATAGTTTTTGAGATATAGCCTCCGGAAAAGTGAAATTTTTAGAATTTTTCAGTTTTTCTACTTTTACGAGGCTATATCTCGAAAACTAAATGTGATATGAAAACGCGGTCAACGGCATTAATTTTCTCGTGCGTCAGTTAACTTATAAACATAGTTTCAGCGATTTTTATTTTTTTTCAATTTTCCGCCAAAAAAAATCGCAAAAAGCGCTTTTTTAACATTTTCTCGAAAACCAGAAGTCATATGCATTTGAAGATTGCACCACTGGATTCAGTGGGTCAAAATACATATGTATGTAAATTTTCGTTTTAATAATCCTACGATTAAGGATTTTTGGGAAAATTGAATTAAAATCTGAAAAAACCAAAGGGGTACCCCTTAGGAAATAATTTAAAATATTAAATTGCTTAAAATTGTATGAAAATTTGCTTATAACTCAATTCGGACACGGGGAATTCAACGCCGTTGAGCGCATTTCCATATCTTGTTTAGTTTTTGAGATATAGCCTCCGGAAAAGTGAAATTTTTCTAATTTTTCAGTTTTTCTACTTTTCCGAGGCTATATCTCGAAAACTAAATGTGATATGAAAACGCGGTCAACGGCATTAATTTTCTCGTGCTTCAGTTAACTTATAAACAGGGTTCGAAGATATATACTAACTTCACATCAACGACATAAATCCAAATTGTGTGCCATTTGTGATGTCATTAACGGCAAAGTCTGAACCATTTCCAAAATTTTTATTTGGTACTCATTTTAGAAATACAAATCCTTTAATATGGTGGAAAAGTGTAACTATCAATGAGTCAGAGTGGCCAAATAAAAGTACATTTATTGAACTATGTGAACAGTTCTTCTTCTGATGGCACTACAGCCCAAATCGGGCTTGGGCCTACCGGACACACCGAGCCGCAGTTTTTACACTGCCGTACTGCCGGTTTTCGTAGTCAAATGCTACAGTATTTAAGGCGAATAAGTGACTAATTTATAGCGCCCGAGTGTGATAAATACATGTAACTGTATTTTTTATATTTTACGACAAATTACACATTGAATAGTTACACACTGCTGTAACAGCCACAGCAGGGCTGGAACGATATTTCTCCACTTGGCATTGTCCAATCTCAATTACGTAATTGTCTCGGTAACGACAAAGATTAGATTTTATGTTTAAATATTTAAACCAAAAAGAAACTACAAAAAAAAACTAATTTAGATTGGATTTGGCCAAATGAGTCTCTATCTGCAACGCTAGCTATGTTCAGGAAGTTCATCAGAAGATGATGATTTGCCCCTATTTAGGATATAGGATTATTTAAATATTCTTACTATTCTTAGTACTATATAATATTTGTGTATCCATTCAATGTATATTTACTTTTTTTCATTACCTATGTTAATTTTTTATTTAGGAGTAATAATTTATTTTGTATTTCCTATTGTGATAATAAATGTGTACAAAAACTAAAATTAAAAAATAAATATCCAAAAAGTGATATTTATCTGATATATATCCTATATATCAGATATTTTCATATTTATTATAAATATCATGATATTTACGAACCCTGTTAAAAATATACATTTCAAATAGAGAGTGTTTATTTTTATTATATAAAAAATAAAACTTTTTGATCTATAATCTATATACCAAACTATATACCTAATCCATTAAAGTTATAAAGTGCATAGGTATAGAAACACTCTGTATGTAGGTACACAAAATATGATATTGATATTTTCAACTTAAAATAATTTAAATTGAATTCACCATAAGTAGTTGGCAGACTACCTATAGATTCATTTATTTATTTTGTTATTCTCCACAATAGAAATTTAATCCCAATTACTGTATAGGAGGTCCACGGCTCATAGTGGAATCCAAACCATGACGACACAGTTTTTTTTTATTTTTTATATAAGCTGAAATTAATGACGTTTAAACTCAAACTCTTGTTCGATAGATGCGAGTCCCATCAGTTGTGGTACGATTGCATTTAGGGGATCAAATACACAATTATTTATTTACATGCAATTACAGTGAAATCCTAACCATTGAAACACAATCGTATTTTTTGGATATAAGACGAAGTGAGCCAGATTAGAACGCATGACCTCTTACGATTTGGAAGAAAAATATTATCATTTAAAATGCATATTAAACAATATTCAATGTAAATGTATAGCAACTGCATATAAAGAAGTCTTCCATAGAGCATTAACACCACACATAAATACATTTCTCTTCTCATCTATCTATAAAACTCGAAGACACATGATACAATTTCTTCGAGTGGCCACCGTGAGTCGCTCCCCGCAGACAGCGGAAAGACATAAAACGTCAGCGCATATGAATATTGCATGGCGCGCGACCAGGGGACACATGTTACTGCACGGTTATTCCGCCGCACGAGACAGGAGGAGGGGGAGTCCGGCGGGAGCATGCCATTGGCTTACCTCACCCCATAGTATCAGCGTGCCAGATGGACACGCGTCCGAAACGCACGAAACGCATGGGGTGGGTTTGGAACGGTCACCTGGTACAAAATGGACGATGAGGAATCACAATACTTTTAGTTTTATTAAATAACAGCTTTACCTTTTTCCTTAGTTAGGTAGTTTAGGATCCGATAAAGTGACAAATAATAATTTTTTTCTACGATTGCTATGAAAAGATGACCATTACGCTCTCATTTGTCATCGTAAAGTTGACGTTTTCTGTGGAACAATCGAAAAATATCTTTTTTGCGCGTCTCCAATGGCAACGCGCGAAAAAGACGTTAAATTCGCGCGTTTCCAATGGCAACGCGCGAAAAAGATTATTTCAATAGTTACCAGGGATACAAACAAAACAGAAACTTGTCATATTGACAGTTAACAAAACGAATTTAGTTTTAGACGTATACCTACTTTTTTTAATAACTTTAAGATGCAATCGTAGAAAAAATAATGTGTGTGTCACGAGCGTAAAGTGTCTTTGTTTCTCTTGCACTATTGCAGCTCTCGCCTTCGGCTCGCGCTGCAATTACCGTGCTCGAGTAACAAAGAATCACTTTACGCTCTTAATACACAAATAACTATTAATATTTTCTTTTTATTATATTAGATGAGTTCATAGTTACAATAAATTCATTGATTGTAAATAAGATAAATAAATATATCATTATCCCTTTTACCCATTACTGGGTGTAACACTCTCTCGTACTAAATCTAGGTAAGTAAGTGATTTTGCTCGTAAAGTGCGGTTACCGACCGTCAAATCACGGCACCCAATGGTGTTAATGATGCGAAAGCCACCGGAATAATTTTAATATGGAACCCGAACTCGGGTGACAATGAGCTACCGACCCTATTTTGACCATATGGTTGATATTTCTTGAAATATTTGCTATTATATTTAAACACAACTTATTGTTTTCTATTCTAAAATGCATAAAATATAATTTATAATAAAAAGCATAAGCATAAAATAGTTCTTTTTATATCTAGACCGCATATCGATGAATTATTGGCTAAGGCAATAGACAATGTAAACGAAATTCTAAGTCGTCCTTTTTAATGAAAAATCATTTATAAAGTGTAAAAAAATTAAAATAATGAAAAACATCTAAGTATTAAAATATTTTATAAATTTTTAACTCCATCAATCAAATATCTATATGCAAGAAAAAACTTAAAAATTGCAATATTTATTATAAATTTTAATTATTATGATTCTGTATAAAAAAGTTACTTTGAAATTTGTTTCCAGTTATTATATTAGTAGTTTTAACGGGACAGAATTCCATACGTAATTGTTGAGGTACAGAAAACGTACATTTATAATAAATTTTTATTTAAAAAATAGTCGATTCCGGTAATGGGTAAAAGGCGTGATGATATATTTATTTATTTTATTTATATTTTACGTTTTTAAAGGTGCTGATGATAAGCTAGTATTGTAGTTTGAAACGTTCACAAATCAATATTTATAAAACATATTGGATTTTAAAGCATTTCCTTTATTTAATATTAATAAATTCTCGACCAAACAATTAAGTTAAAAATATATAAATCTGCATACAAATATTTGCATCCCGTAGAAATACGAGTACATATTTCGGCAGTACCAACAAAATGGCATGAGAAGCTAAATTCTGTTATTTTCTCAATTACCCGGGTTCGAATATAATACAAAAAAATTCTGTTTGTAAAAATTGTAACATTTTGTGCAATATCAAGTAATAAAATTTCTTGTGATCACCCTCACAAGAAGGGAGTGTTGTCGCCAAGACGATGGTGAATTGTTCAGAGAGTTCGTGTATATGCTCAGGGGGTAGTTGTGGAAATATCTGCCAGTGACAGTGTTATATTTGTTCACTCGCCACTTCATTTCGGGCAACACCTACCCATTTCCCATTTTCTAGAAGGAGTGCGATACAGCACACAGCGAGGGTGACTGTAGCTGCGGCTAACATCAATTGAACATGCTACGCCTTCTACATTTTTATTTAAACGCCTCTAGTAATTGATGTCACATTGCTGGGTTGGACGCTTCGAAAATTGTGTTTTGTTGATGATATCGCTCAATATGTGCGAGAATTTCATAAGGAAAGAATTTTGGTTTAATATAGTATATTGTAATAAAAGTCTTGAAAGAGTATTATTGGAAAGCATGTGTGTAAGATGGAATACGAAAGTAAACGAGTGTTCCATTCACACAAGTTTTCCAATGGTCTTTGAACACGTGTATTACATAATATTATTCTTATGACAATTTAGCATTTTACACAACAAGAAATTATTTAATTTTAAGATATTTATTTTATTTTCTTAAATAATATAAAAGATTCTTGCGGATTCATTGTCTTCCTGCTATTAAATAAAAGGTATTATTAATTTGATGTTTTTATTTAATAATATAGAATTTATTTACAACCAAAGCGAATCAGTATTTTTAAAATGATCCTTACCTACATGTAAAATCAACTGCTTTTAAAATATTTTGTTAGTTTGTAATAACAAAAAAGGAAAATGTACAAGATCTGCAAAACGAAATTAACAATTACATCGAAACTTGGAAATTGGGCACATTCAGATTGTTAATAATTTTTACAAACTTTCTTATAAATATTTCAGTATTATTACACTATTAATATAATGTAAAAATTTATTTCCGTAAAGTTACAATAATGACTATTAACTTCTTGTAAGTAGGTAAACTGGAACTGATTAAACTATATATAAAATATTCTTATTGGAATATTCAGTTGAGAATAGAACCATCTACAACACTGCCCTCTAGCCAACGGTAGTAATACTGACACGCACCCTTCGCATATGGCTCTCTCCATCGGAGAGACAACTAACTAAAAATTAGGGGTTGAATCTCAGCTGAGAATCCGGTTTACCAGTTTACCACATACCTCATTCGAACTTATGTTAGTGTTTACATGGTATCATTACAATTTAAATTTGATTTAAAAATTTGCAGTCAAATTATACATATTTTGTATGTATAAATATAAAATAGAATTGAAATTGAGCTTCGCCAAGCAGTCCTATCTTGGCATATAACTCTTGCTTCATTCATATTCATAATTCTTTTAATACAGCCTGTATTTATTTCTTTCAATTGGAATCTGTCGTTCGCATAATAAATAAGATAAAATAATAATAAATATAAAAGAACTAAATGGCATGTTTCCGTGTGCTTATTATTCCTACACTGTAAAATACACAAATATAAAAACATCTAAAATATAATAATTATAAGGATTTTTCATTCCAGCGATACGATAAAAATTCATATTATAAACTAAAATTAAACGAAAAAAGTCGATTTTGTCCTATAAAATATCATTCGTGTACTTAGAAAACAGAATAATTTATAAATTAGTACTTTTTTTACACACTCTTTACAGTTAAAAAATAATCAGTGTTTATAAAAGCGCTCATAAAAATAAATTTCCCACTAGTGCATCAAAATTATATCATATTACAAACTGTCAACAGATTTAAGCGAATACCAAAGTAACAAATGTGCTAAAAATAATTTTTTTAAAAGAGATTTTTAATGTTTGCATAAAAATATTGTATTATTGTACCGACCTGTGGAAGTGATAACATGGAGTTCTATTCCAACAGGCGACAAACAATTTTCACCACGTTAATACTACCCCTGTGGCTCACCCATCACTAACATCTTTGGGGAACGTGATTTGACAACTGGTAACCGCACTTTACACGAAGAAATATATGACTTACCGATATTTGTTATGGAAGAGTGCCACGCCCAGTAATGGGTAAAAGGCGTGATGATATATTTATTTTATTTATTTAAAGTATCTTTTTGGAATGAATATGTTTTCAACGTGAGCCAGAGTCTAGAGTTGAAGTGCCTAGAAGTTCCAAAAAGAAACTTTACAATTTACATATTTGATAAGTAAATAACAAAATTTGTTAACAATTTGTTGTTTCTTACATTACCTACGGTACATATTACAACTGGTTATATTTGACTTATATTTATTTGCCATGAAACGTGTCTGTTGGTTGCATTGTAATTAGCAAATATGTTGAATCGTTATCGTGATGGAAGATTTCAAGTCGCTCGTTTATCTTTGACTTTGTCTATATATTAATCCAATCCACTTAAGAACCAAAACAAATTAGTACATCCAGTATTTAATCCTTAACCCAACTACAGAACAGAACGCAATATAAATAATGAAACGGATTCCTTGACGGCCCCTACCAATGACAAATTGCTAAAATTCCTATCTCTGCGTTGTACCTTTCTGTTGGACGCTTTGTAAATCAAAACGTTTAAGTAACATTACGCCTGTTTCGTGGCTTTGTCGACCGGAGGGGACAACGACGGACGTAAGACGACGTGAGGGTGCAGAGGGTGTAAAGGGTGAGTGTTTGTTGTGTTCAGGACAAGGATTCGAACCAATGACTCACAAGAAGGGGTGCAAGTTTATGTAAGACATGGGACGTTGAAGAAACTTTGAAATTGCCCTTAAGGAAATGCACTTAAATCTTTACTTCCTTCTACTAATATTGTTATATCGAGGAATAAATGTTACAGTGACAACTTATTGAGTATTAAATAGTATTTAAATTGACCATTCTTACTTTAGAGTCCGTTTATTATTACTGGGATAAATAAGCGATAAATTTTCTGTTGTAATTATAAGTTATTTTAATTGATACGATTCTTTTTAAATTATTTGTTAGTAAATGATGAGCTAATGATCGACTACATAAATAAAACTTAAATTTAAATTTAGTTTAAACAAATAAAAGTGAATTGAAGTTATAAGTAAATTGAAATGATTTATTACTCGGAATTAGAGAATTCAACAGTTTTATTTTAATTTATTAAAGTATCTGTGAAATAAATGAAAAAATATTGCATCTAAATTAAAGCATAAATTGTACATTTATTATTTTGATGTGTAATTTTAAATTTATTATAAAAAATAGTTTATATAAAATGGAAGATTCAATCTCTATATTTTTTTTTATGACGATAAAAATATCTTTTCATTCAATACATTATATACACATTTTCATATCTCATTGTTAATATTGGAAATGTAAAATATGAATGTCATATCTTACGGGTTGTTAAACTGCTAGAATGCTAATTCTTCCGCACTTATTTTCTGCACTCATGTATAAACAGAATGACATGATTTGTGTACGGTCGTCACAAATACAAAAAATGACAGTGAGACAATGGAATTACCAAAAACCATTGACATTATTTGAGAAAATAAAAAATCTTTGAATTAAATATTTTTTTGTAATATAAAATGCCAAATTGTCATAGGAAAAATACTTTTTTAATGAAATTAATGAGCTACTTTGGTTACGCAAAATCGTAGTGAAAAGTATTACTTTAGCTTCGATTTGTTTCGACCAATCAATTAATGAAAATTGTTCATTTACAATTGATATTAGGAAATAAGCTCTAATTAACTAGATACTAATTGTTATTATTGGAATTTAATTAATGATTATATATGAATACATAATACTTAATTGATAACTGTTTGCCAAACAACTAATTAAGTAACTAGCCATAAAATGTAATATACATAACATATAGACTATAAAGATACTTATATACAACCGGTAAATAATGTTAATTTTGTTGTTATCAAAATCATTACTTAATGTGCTTCATCATTTACCGAGGGAAATAAAATGACAAGTACTCCCTAGGGAAATAAAGTAATTTAAAATCATTGGCAGTGCCAAGTTTATATTGATAAATAACAAATTTTTCTGTTTGTATATAAAATATTGTATATAACACGTGAGTAAAGTGTAATTATTCGCCTTCGCTCTCGACAAAAAAATACGAACTTTACTCCCTTATTATATAAACTACTATTTTAAATAGTCATATGGGTTTTTTCGGTTAACAGCTAAAATAAGTATATAAATAACTATTTTTGTACGTATCAAATTTAATTAAAATATTGTTGTTAAAATAGGTAACTCACATGTGAATTCTATTGATTTATCTTTAAAAATATGAGATTTGAAAGTTGCTATATGTGTAAAAAAAATTGTTTTAGAATAAATAACATAGAACACATCAAATGCCAATGAACAACTAATGCTTGCAAAGTGTTTCATTCAGTATCTGTTAAATACAAGTATCAACTTCGTTAACTTATTAAATTAAAAGGTTGTATATAGGTAGTTGAAGTGAAAGTAAAGGTTAGTACAATCTAAATTTATTCTCCTATGCATTATTTTAAGTTTAAAATATTAAATTTAAAACTTTTAGACATATTTGAAAAAGTTTTACAGGCAATAATAGATTTAATTCAGATTGGATTTATTGGTATTATTGTTATTAACGACAAATGTGTTTTATGAATCTGCTTGAAAATGATTTTTCTTTTCTCTTGGCCTTTAAAAATATATGAATAAATAAAACAAACGTGTAGCGTGTCTGTCTAGCATGCTGTGACGGGTCTCGGCGAGTGAACTCCGGACTTGAGTAACAACGGAATCGTCTTTGGACACATGACCACAACCAAACGAGAAGTTCCACAGGCGTCGGTGGAGCGTCTCGGAGGCGAGCGGGGGCGGTTTGCGGTGTCAGCCGAGTGTCGAGCGTTAGCGGGGTAGGGGAGACCTCTCGCAAACGAACTTTGCAATTTGGCGTCTCTTCTTTATACCCTTTGTTGGCGCCGGCACTCAGACTGTGCCGTACCATAGAGGGACAGTAACGGAGTCGAAGACCGTCTCAGGGAAATTGAGAGGGTTGTCGCATGCAAAGTTGTGGTCCGTTGAGCTGCGCGTGTGCAAAACGTAGACGGCCATCGTTCGGAATATATTATCTGACCACTGTGTGACTTCGCGGCTCAATAGCGCACTGATTGTCAATTCACAGCTTCGGTTGATGAAGATGGTTCATGCAGACCAACCGAATTTACATTTTGTTGTATTTCAAATAGCGCGACCCACTTCCGATGGAATTTTGTCGCGTCGTGGATAAAATACCAACAGCTAATTAATTAATTCACGAAGCAAATTAAATTCTCTTCATATTTAAAATTGAACAAAAAATGTTTTACATAATATCACCTTTAAAACATTCACAAACAATTATTTCTCATATTCATCTGGCTATTAAAAATAATTTTTTATACAAGCTCGTGTATATTTTACACTCGGAATTTTTTGTTCACGCGAAAAACCTTTAATCATATACATTTATTTATTGGTCGGTCGTACACACAGCTTTCAAAGTACCTATACATATTTCACCAATAATTTAGTCGCCATAATTCCACTTTTATACATGACCAAATCATTTCAATTGACATTCATGCACTATTTTTAATAAATGCGTAAAATGTTTTATACAAATTGGCGCCTCCGCCAAATATCAACTCAAATTATCAAAAATAAATATTAAAGGACTTTTTCCACCAAGATATTATTATATAAACGACAATTAATTTTAAAAATGGTGTAGTAATATATTTATGAACAAAGTTAAAAATTTCATAATTATAGTTGTCGAGCTTTATCAAGGAAATAACGTCATGCCAGACGACATGAAAAATTTATGGCTAATATCAAAATGTTCAAATACGAAACAAAATGAAGTAATTACTGACAGTACGATGTAAATACATAAAGTGTAAATTACTGCTATCCATGGTGTGAATCAAATTAAAGTTGCTTTAATTTTAGATAATCTTCATACTTATATGCATTTTTAGTTAGCAATGATATTTTCCATAAGTAATAGGAAATGATATTGTTAAGCTTGTTAATTTGACGAAATAAGAGTTTTGTTTTATTTATTTATTTTAAGGTTAGTTAAGCGATTGATGACGCAACTTGACAAACTTCATTGATTGATCACTTACATAACTACTGCTGGAGCAAAACAGAACGTTCGTGTTTCTCTAAAACTAGTAACTACAACTATACTTTTTAAGTTGGCCGTTCTTGATCAAATTAACAGTTACAATATTGTTCCAGGCATGCGCGGGCGCAGGTGCCTGATCCCTAAGCAAATACAAGCGCACGGAATTAGGCCCACGGGCTAGGCGACGGCAGCGTACATCCAACATTGCGAGGTATTATTCGCCGCAGAGACAATTTGAATTTCGGCAACGGTTATTTTGTTAGCCCGTTCCGTTTGTCCGTCTTCAGGGCGGGTTATACCGTTTCGTAAACGGAGAGAAGTTTTGATTAATATATGTATTGCCCAAGTCAAACTTCACTTCAGTCCCTTCGAAGTCGTTTCAAAGAATAACAATTACTTTTACAAGCAATACTCATAAATATAAAATGGCACATACATAATATCATGATTATGTCCCATCAAATAGAATATCACGAAACATTACACAATGAGGCCAATTCCGTAACTCAAATTGCTAAATATAGCAATTGCTAGAACCCCCCAGTCAACAATTGTTGTTAGGAAGGGATCAATAGATCATTTTACCAAGTGTTAAGTATAGCATTTGCTGGATCCCAATCAATAAAAGTTGTTAATAATGTTACTATAAAAAGATGATGTTAGCAATTGCTATTCTTGGCAATTTTTGTTAAAGAATATACATAAATCACTGAGCAGTTGGTCATAAGCAGTTTTCTTAAAATTCACTCTTTAAATATCGTTTAAATGAGCTAAATATACCTATATTTTTTAATATTGAAAAAAATTATGAGGTACATGGTTCACTAATATAACAATTTTCAGAACATTAAAAACGGATGTTATTATTAGAAGCAAGAAACGAACATCAGAAAATTTTTGTCAAAGAATGGAAGAAAATTTTACGGATCGAAAACTATTCTAAAGAATACGACAAAATACAAAACAACATTTAAAATTATTACATTATAAGCAAAACTGAACAATTATTAACCAATTTTAGTAATTACTAACCAATAATACAGAGCTAGCAAGATTACTCCGGAGATTTATTTGGTAATAATACATCAGAAAGTAATATACAGAAAGAGAAAAGCGAAGAGAAACAACTCAAAGAACGAATAACAATGGAAGAATTGGACACGACAGAATAACCATCGAAATGATATAGCATATAGAGGACACATAGGGAAAACAATTCTACTTGAACTTCTGAACAAAATACAAAATGAAAAGGAAATTCCTAAAGACTGGAAACCTAGTAGTAATTTTACTCTTTTTTTCTCTGGCTTCCTGGCGTATCAACTGCTAAGGTCATATGTTGTCATTTTAACCTGATTTTAGAGTTAACAGCAACACGGATTTCTCTGAACAGTCACCCATTCAACCACTCCCCGCGCGCAATTTTGCTCAAGTCGCTTTATCACATAGATCAGTTACAAGGAGTTGAGCCATAACCGTTGACAATTTACCCATATTTAAAAAAAAGTGATGTGGAGGAATGTGAGAACAACAGGGGTATTTCACTGCTAAGTATGCCGAGCAAAATATACGAAAGTATACTAACAGAAAGACTAAAAAAATCGAAAAGGATCTGGATGAAGGGCAAAACGGATGCAGAACAAGAAGAGGAGTCATAGTCTACACATATAATAAAACAATCGAACCTGGGTTCTCAAATCCACAGACCGACTCGATATTACTTATTGTAATATTATAGACATATTTTTAAATAACCGTTAGTACTATTTAAATAAATTAATATAATATCTATAGTAGCAAAAACTACTCCCTCTTGTGTCAACTAATCAAAACTATGTTCTATCACTTCGTCCAAAGCACGTTGTCGATGTATCCTATACAGTGTGTGTATGTGTGTTCAGTCGGAGCAAGAGAGACAGAATAAGAATTAAACAAGAGCCGGAGGGCGGCTAAGTTAGTGCAAGTTGGTTTGTCCTGCTCGGTGCAGCAGCCCAGACTTCATCTGCTTGCAAGGAGTTGCGACAGCGTCCTCGAAAAAGCTGGCCAACTGCTCCAAGAAAGACAGTACTGGAACTCGCTCACAGCAGTGTGAAGGAGAGGATGAATAAAGTAAAGAAATGATGACTGCTCAATATGAGATGAATGACCCATAATGATAAAGATTTTTCAGATATATTTTTATTGTTTAAATTACACAGAACTTAAGTGTCATTCTGGATTTACGGCAAAACCAACTCAATAAATATTTTCATAAGACTATAGCCTAAGTACTTTGTCAAACTGAATTTCGGTATAGTGATAACAAGAAAATCATTTCGTTTCCTTGTCATGTTTTTAAAAATAACTTGGCAATTGCATCGTTGATGAATTTTTAGTATCTATAATATATATTTTATTTTTGTTGTTAATATTTCCAATATTTTTTACTTATTTACTTACGAGCAAATGGTTGCCTAGTAATAAATGAAGAGTAATTGACATAAAAAGTCAACAACGATGTTCGAGAGATTTTTTTTAGTATCAAATTAGTAGAGTCTTTTTACCTTAAAACTAGAGATGGGCGAATATCAAATTTCTCGAATTCGAATATCGAATACGAATATTAATCAGATCTCGAATATTCGAGGTACTCGATTATTCGAATACTCCTAAAAGTTAATTTATTTATTATTAATAATGATTTAATTATAACCTTTTCATTATTTGAATTGTTAAGATAAAATAAAATAAAAAGTACAAACAAAAAAGAAAAAGACGAAAACTTCAAATTTAAGGTGAAACGTACGGGCTGATGTTGGCGAAAAACAAATTTGAAATATAGTACGTCTTCATGGTTTTGAAACAAAATATCTTTGTTATTAATAACTTCAAAGTATTGTAATAGCTTTAAGTTTATGTACAAATGATAAAGAAAAACATAGTCAAAAATTAAGGTGAACATATGGCGCGATATTAGATGTATTCGAATGTTCGCTATACTGACGTTAATATTCGAAAATCTCGAATATCGAATAATGTCAATATTCGCGGCATTCGACTATTCGCGGATGATATTCGCCCATCTCTACTTAAAACAATTAATTTTCAGCATTTCAATGTAATGAAGTAAATAAAAATTTATTTACTTGTAAATAGGTTCCTACACTTTTTGTTCCCAGTTGAAACTAACCAAAGTGACATTTATATATGGAGTTTTTATACAAATATTAAATTATTAATTATTTATTAAATTTAATTAAAAAAACATCCTAAATTATATTTCCTATATTGTATCCTTTGTAAAAAAAGATAACGAATCAAAAATTCTCATCTCGTATACCTCAACATTGAACTTCTTGTGTTCAATTGTCCAAAAAGAAAAAGAAAATATAGTATGAAGTAATTTCCTGGAGCAGTGCTGCATAATCAACAAAATACCTTGAAGACGAGTTAAACACGAGGCCAAGGTGCATTCCTTCGAGAACATCCAGCACTGTGGTACAAGTGTGCTCGTTACGCTCTCCAGGAACATTCAGACCAAAATAAATACGGCACCGGGCACCGTGGACACAGCGGCGCAACAGAACTCTACTCCCTCTAACGTCAACAACAACGTCGAGTGTTCATCTTGGGCGACTGGCCGTGTGCGCGCTCTTGTAAATTGTGCTCATCTTCCTTCCGGCCCGCGGCCGGGACACGGTTTGTTTCTTTACAATTAAATTTACGCCATTGTTTAATTAAAGGAGCGAGAGAGATTTGGCGGGCCGCGGACTTAATATCGCGGACGTCCGCGAGCGTCTCTGCATGCGCTTCTTAACATTCTTGCGCAGCAGAGCGGCGGTGGCATTGTGCGAATTCCTGTGAAATGTCCTCTCGTCCTTAATGCGCGTTTTAATATTAATTAAAATTTCAGCAGCCGCACGAAATGTCGCGCCGCACACATGACTCTGTTTGTATGTTTTCCCTACCAGTGCGAGCTTACCGCTCCCGCTGTTCCTTGTGGCTGCGGCTGAAATTTATTTCTACTTTCTACATTAACCGCTTGCTTTTATGGATTTCCATGATTACAAACACAGGAAACGAGAACGAGAATGCTACGTACTAATGGTCAGTTACAAATTTACTCATTTCTATTTGTGTATAAAAATTGTATATATAAAAAGCAAATTTTGTCAACGAATAAACAGGGAAGAAATCTATTTGTATGTAGATATACTCTTATTTGCCTTCATTATCTTGAAAACAGTGAATATAAGATACTTCAATCCACTAATAAGGTTCCTAATAATAAATTTTGTGTTCAAAATCATAGTTCAAATTATAAAATAATTGTCATTGCTTTTATTATCCTATTAAAATAATTATAAAATTAATTTAATTAATGTAAACATTTTCATTCAGTACGAAATGAGTTACTGACTTAATTATAATATTTCCCCTTACACTAGGTACGAGTATGTGATAGGCAAAATTTTAGTTTTTACATTTTAAATGGAATATGAAAATGTAATAACAAGAAATTCTGAGTAGTTTCTTCCCACAAAATAATACATTAATAATTCTAACAAATTCAATCAGCCCGTATGCCTACCTACCAGCAACCACCACTTTACACCCGGAAATAACGTCTGCCCACATTCGGATATCAAAAACCCGCCTAAATTCAAATCAAATAAATGCATATCTACGTCAAATTATCAGAGTGGTACTGGCACAAGGAAAGTGGTTCTCTCGCGTTCTCCTCTTCGATGATCATTTCTCCTCTGGAAGACCGAAAGGGTTGGAGCCATTAGCGCAATGGACGGACACAGAAAATGGCTTCCCGCACGTGCGGTACATGCAGCGGGCGGGGGACGCGAGACGCGAGCAAACGCAGATAACGCACAACGAAGAGGGTGTCAAAATGACCGAAAGGGTTCCCTAATGTCTACGTGAAATTCTACCCTTAGCAGATAAATTTGATACAGATTGTTAATAGAGTGATTATATGAAAGAAAATGTCTTCTCTGTGGCGAAGTGTTCGAACGTTATGTTCGATGTTGTGAATATGACTAAATTGAAATTGCAGTTGTTAAAGTTTAAAAGGAGTTTTGTTACATGAAGGATTATTAAAGACCCTGAAATTTAATTTTGCAGCAATTTTATTGTAATATGAAACATCATTAAAATCGCTATTATGTATATTAAATAAAAATATACCTGATGTCCATGGAAAAATATTACAAAGCATAAGAAATGAATGTATCTGTCTGGTGATTTCAAAGAAAGTTGCAAAATTTGTAGAGAATGAAATTCCGCATTCTAAGACAATCAACAAATTTTGTTAAATTTATTTAATAATAGTAACACTAGTATCAATAGTAACAATAAGCTGCATTTGTAATTATTAGTCATGTAACAAATGCAAGACGAATTAATTGTCATATTAAAAAAAATCACAAATTATTCTGTTTTGCTTGGCTTTCTTACAAAATTCCAATTTAATTTATTTGTCAGAAGAACAAGAAATATCGCAAGGAATTCATTGTTTAAATTATGAAATCTACTCGTATATTAACTATAATATTTGTGTTATATTTTGTTTGTTGGATAAATTTATTAGGAACTTTGTTGGGAGGTCAAAATATACTACGTTTATCTCAGCAATTCAAGCGGTTTAAAGCCAATTACTGCACAAGTGCGCATGCGTATTTTTGGACATGTCTTGACATTTTCTAGTGGCTTGAAATATCAATCCTAAATGCATTTATTCAATTCAAGCGGATTAAATCGTCGAGTTAAATATTGTCATAAATATAAATAATATATTTTTTACAACATTTATTTGTAGCCTTTTTTATTATCAGGAAAGTAGCAAAGTAACAATCGCTAAATCAATGAATAAGCGAGTTTTTCCAAATTCATCTTTGATCTACATCCTGTATTTCTATTTCTCATGTTAGCAATAAAAATTATTTAAATATAATAATTTTCAATATTGTCAATTCCATTAACTCTCAAATTTATTTTATAAACCTACTGAATTAAATGTGAATTTTTGGTTGAACCGGTTCAAAAATCTAAAATTTTTAAATTATGTTTCTATATTGTTCAGAGCACGAGAAATGTACTCGTTCAAACCGCATTTCAATATCTCTTTTAGTTTTTGAGTTATATCGATTTTTGACTTTTTTTTAACTCAAGCCCATATCTCGAAAACTAAAAGAGATATTGAAATGCGATTTGAACGAGCGTATTTCTCGTGCACTACTTAACTTATACCGAAATTTGACCATTTTTGAAAATTTTTGAATTTAAAAAAAAAAATTCTCAATATTTCCAAAAGTTGAAGAGATAATCAAAATCTGAAGACACCAGTGAATTCCTCGCGTGAAAATACATAGGTATGCAAATTTGTACAGCAAAATTCGCACTGATGCATTTTTTATTACAAAAAATCGAAAATAGCCATTTTTTAGAAATTTCTTAAGGGATACCCCTTGGTGTTTTTATGGATTTAAGCCATTTTTGGATTTTCTGTAATAACAAATTTATCTGCGCGAATTTTCCACTAAAAATTTGCATACCTATGTAATTTCACGCGAGGAATTCACTGGTGTTTTCAGATTTTCATTATCTCTTCAACTTTTGGAAATATTGAAAATATAAAATTTTGCAAAAACATTCAAAAATTTTCAAAAATGGTAAAATTTCGGTATAAGTTAAGTAGCGCACGAGAAGTACGCTCGTTCAAACCGCATTTCAATATCTCTTTTAGTTTTCGAGATATGGGCTCTCAAAGTTGAGTTTTAAAAAAAGTCAAAAATCGATATAACTAAAAAACTAAAAGAGGGATTGAAATGCGGTTTAAACGAGTGTATTTCTCGTCCTCTGAACTATATAGAAACATAATTTAAAAATTTTCTATTTTTGAACCGGTTCAACCAAAAATTCACAAAAAAATAAATATATGATGCTTTTGAACCATTACTGGCAGTGGTACTCTCCTGTAGTACATCTCAGTAAGTAATAGATTTATGCTAGTGAACTGCAGTTACCAGCTGTCAAATCGAGGTACAATATGCCATCTCAACTAGGGAATACAATTCCGGGATCCCGGGATCCAGAATACCGGGATCCCGGGATCCAGAATACCGGGATCCTGGACATAATTTGTCCGGTATTCAAACCGATGTTTAGCATAAAAATATCGGTTTTTCGGTATTTTTTCAATTGAAGTATAAGATACAATTCAGCGGAATGTTATTATTATTTATTACTTTAACGTTTAACTTCTATTTAAAATTATGTTACTGAAGAGTTGGCAAACTTGTTGCGGGGAATCCAAAATAATGGAACAGTGGAACGTTGTGTATTAGCTTGCCGATCGCCAATTCGTAGTTGTCTCGTAGTTGTTAGTTAGCAAATAGCAAAAAGCAAGGAGTTGAGCAACTAAGCAGGAAGGAAATCATATTTTCTGAAGAGGAAGGTATTAAGGGCATGAATTTACCATTAACATACGATTATTTACAATACTAGCACCAACAAGTGTGGAATCAGAAACGGCATTTTCAGCCGCATCACAAATATGCACAAGAATAAGATCCAGATTAAATGACGACACACTCGATCATATTTGTTTACTAAAAGCTTATTTTAATTCCACTGAAGCAAAAAAAAGAGTTTATGTTGTTTATTTTACATATATAGAATTACTTATCTTTATTTTTTGATGTTGTTCAATTTTATTTATATTTTATAATTATTAAAATAAAATGATTATTTTTGTTTAAATTTGACATTCCCTTAATATATATACCACACTCTACTGTAAATAAATGTTAAATAGGTTCAATTTAAAAAAATTAATCAATACCGGTATTAATACCGGTATCCCGATTTTCAAAACAAAAATACCGAGATACCGGTATTGAAATTTTTGACCGGTATTGCATTCTCTACTCGGAACTATTTATGGACTAATATTTCTAAACTAATAAGAATCTGTTTTGTTTTGTTAAAGTAATTTCAGATCGCAGCGTAAAACAAAACAACATGAGACGCATAAAAATGTTTGAAACACGATCACGGGCTCGCTCGTCCACGCAGTAACTTCTCGCAAAGGAAGAGTTTTCCTTTGAAGTTCTGGTTAGTGTTGGAAGGGCTCGCCGGCTTGCGGCCAGGCCAGCCCATCCGTTATCCGCGTCCGTAACGAAATAGCTATAGTCTTTTAACTTCTAGCTCCAACTGCGTATAACAAACTCCAATGTCGTAAACTTACAACACAAGTCGCAGTGTCCGTGTCGGGGCGAGGGTCGCCCGAGTTGCCGAAGATGGACGAATATCCAATCACTGACTTCCAAACTAAATTTTGGAGTTTCAACTTAGATTTCTCTACTGTTCTGAATACTGAATTATTGACAAGTTTTTGTTAGGTTAATTCGGAAGTTTGTACGTTGAGAAACTATTTGTGTGAATAAATATTGATATCATTATTGGAAGATTTTTTTATCCAATTTTAGAAGCATACCAAAATGATCTGTATCTTAAATATAGGAGTTTTAATAGATTTTGCACATTTCTACTGTCAAACGTTTAAAATTTATTTGAAAGGAAAATTGATAAAATAGAAAGCAACTACAATGTCTGACAATTCCTAATGCAGTTTTCACTGTAATTAACCACGTAAAATAAAAAAGTAGAGACATTTAGAAGCAAAATTTCACATTCTATAATTTCTAATTTCAAACTTTTTCTCTAAAATAATTTAAAAGTTAATTCTCTCATAAATTAAGCAATCAAATAGTTATTTTTCGGTTTTCTACCAATAAAATCAATATCACATCCAATCCGAAATCGGAATAAAGGTCGAAATGAATTAGATCTCTTTCAGATCGATCCTATCCAAAGTTTAGATAAAACATCTAATCTGAAGTTCAGATAAAATTTCCGATTCGAAATTCGGATGAAATATTCGATCTGAAATTTTTATTCGCAGCTGAGTAGAAACATAAATTCCAGTTCCACTTTATAGCAATAACCTTAAATTTACTAGTACTCATGCAATATTATAACAATTAATAAAATAACGTGACGACAAAATTTGTCTCATTACTTTTTCACAAACAACAAAATTATTAGTTTAGTTTTATCTATAATAGTTATTTCGGTTTAGATCTTGGATTGGATTACGGATCGGACCTCGGTTCAGATCTCGGACTGGATCACGGATCGGATCTCGGATCAGATCTCGGATCGGATCTTGGATCGGATCTCGGGTCGGATGTTAGATCGGATTGAATCGAAACTCGGATTGAATTGGATCGGATCTTAAACGGTGTTGAATCGGATATAAAAATATCTGAAAATGTCGATTTTGAAATTTTTTTATACGCCGAATAATATTATTTTATAAATAAAAAATCTGTATTTAATTGATTTTATTTTGACTGTTTTGTTAAAAATGTAATTTAAATTTAATTGTTTTATTGTAATTTACCATATCTTGTTTCACAAAACGACTCACCAATAAATATTTTAAAAAGTTCTACACTAAATATTTAATACCTTAAGCCTGAAATCCAAACAAATATAGATTTTTTTATTGATCATATCAGATTCTATATATTATCATTTTAAATAGCCTGTGCACTTTTATTTTCTTTTTACGACAATTTTGATAGATAGCATGCTTGTATCTTTTAGAATATTTTATTTTTGCTCTTCCTTAATAGAAACATTTCTGCTATTTGTAAATTTTATCAAAAGAAAAACAAAACAATATTATTTACAATCGAGATTCAGGTCGATTCCGTGCTAAGATGCTACATGAGCAACGTAACCATTGTTAGCCGAATATTCTACTCTATTACAGAACCGAATTGAATAGCTGCATAAAACTGATACTTAATATTTGAATTGAAGTAGAGCTCCAACATTGTTGATTTGCGAAAACATTTGTCAGTTTTTATGTCCTTTCATGACGAAACACCATCTGTTTATAGAATAACATTCCAACTCTGATTTCCTTATCAAGCGTTCCAGCAATCCATTCTCCATTCCTTCCACACTTCCGCTATTGTCTTATTCCATGTTCGCCGTTGCGCAAAGCACACTTAACCATCTCTAAACTATTCACATAAACAATTAACTAAATGAATATACTGGACCGGCGATACGAGGGGTATTGTTCAGCCGGACGTTTGGAGCCGAAGAGCGTGGTGGCGGCAGGAGTGGGCGCTGGAGAGGCTAAGAGAGGAGAGCCGAGGGTCCATTGTACGGACCCAGCAACGAGCGACGCCATTGGTCAGCTCACCCTTGGCTCGCCTATGGATTATTCCGAGGGCTTTTGTTTCAGCTGACGCCAAGCGGCGGACTCCGGATGGGTAATGGCTGCGGACTGCTTGTAATGACACTTGGACGGACGGAGTTTCAAGTTGCGTCTCTCTCGGATTTCGTGCTTCAAGCTTCGTGCACGAGGTTCGTGTTCTTCACTACACTCCACGTGGGGGAACTTTGTGTGTAAAAAGAAAAAATTCTACTCTTACTGACATATTCATGTTTTCGTTATGGCGAGACACTACATTCAAACAATTCATTTTTATATCAAAAGAAATTTTGAATAGTTACTTTTTCTTCTTTATTTTATAATTATATTATTTCGTATCAAAATACAGGCAGTTATAGTCAAATAAGAGTTTGTGCATTCAAATTTCACTGACTTCTCAGTGTGAATATTATAAAAAAAATGTACATGGCAAATTATGTTTTATTCACGATATAATCTTAAAATATAAGTGACTATTTGTAGAGTAATTTGACAGATCTGCAATACAAAAGTTAAAGTTATTTGTTATATTTTCCATGGCATCAGTGGCGGGATTTCAGTAATTTTATTGGACGGGGAGAAATATCTGAGTCTTTATATCAACATTAGAAAATGAGTTTGTACCCTAGATAGAAATTTTTTTTATATATGTTTTAGCTATAAAATTTGTAGGTTATTGAATTGATTATTTGATACCAGCTTAAAAATTTCATTGAGAGCAATTCCAATTCTCATTACATAGACACTTTAATATAAAACAGTTTTCAAATTTCTTTTGCATGGGTGTCATACATCCGTTTAATTGTTGTACAGAAAATAGCCCATTCGTCAATAGGTAATGTCTATATTTCAAGTCATTTTATCAAGCAATATGTGCAATTGCAGAACCGCTACTTTTAAACAGGTGTTGTAATAAATAAAACATACTCCATTTCAAATGACACACAACTGTATAAAATTGGTTTGAATTGAAATATAAATTATAGGTCCCTTGTACTGTAATTAGAATTAATCTCCTGTTGTCGAGGTTAAAGTAATTTTTTTCTATATTCAGATGTTATTTTCAGGAGCTCTTGTCTATTAAATGCATTAAATGTCAATACTTCTTACTAACAAAGCATTGTAGATTAAGAAGAGATATATTATCTTAAACAGACATACTGGAGGTGGTATCAGTATCTGTGTATTTTGTTGGTAATTTTGTATGCCCCTATAAATATTAATGATCACCCTAGGTACCTTTCTAAATCAAATATTTAAATATGACGGTGTTGTGTAAATTGCTACAAGTTACACGTCTACTATGCCGCTCTGTTGTGATTGTGTCCGGGATTATGATCCCGGCTGTCCACAGATGTAAATTAGTGCCCGGCCCGGCTTGCCCGCCCGAATTAATTGCAATCGGAGATCAAGAGCTAGCCCGGGGGCCGCTGCCGCCGCCACCGCCTTCGAGCGTCCTCTCTGCGTCGCCTGCAGATCATCCGTCGCCCTCGACACCCGAGACACCCCCGTTAGATTTATACATCATCCACAAAACAACAGACTTCACATGATGTCATATTAAGAAAAGTGTTCTGTAGAATTCATAATTTGTAACTTTATTACATTTCTAAATAAGAATAGTTATTGCCTTTTCAAAAGATTGGACATTGGGTTCAAATAAAGTAGTAGCAAATTTTAATTTTCAATATCACACATCAATGATTACTTAGTTTTTGTTTGTCAAATTATATTTAATGACGTCACATCATTCTATTCAGTGCATCTATTTATAAAACTATTTAACAAATCGTTCAGGAAATATTTGTTAACTTTTTATAGTTTTCTAAAGCGATGTGTAATTGTTTGTATCAGTATGTTAACGAATTGTTGTGAATATAATCGTTAGTGTGTAAGATAATCATTTTTTTAGTTTGGGGTATGAAGACTATCAAATATAAATATAAACATTACCTAGATTATATTACATTTTATCTGCACTTCAAGATATATTTATATTAATTCAAATTCTAATAATTATTATATTGACAATTTAAATCATGGTGACCAGAGTTTAATTTTCTGTCAAAATTACAAAAGTCTAATCAAAATGTGTGACAGAATAAGAAACTTAGAATAATTGACCAAATTGTTAAGTATATTAAGTATATATTAATTATATTATTCGATGGTAAAAACATTGACCATGTAATTAATTTTAAAAGTATCAAGACGACAGTTTTAATTTATTTTATAAAACATATAATAATTTTTAGTTATGAAATATTTTGACATTGTTAATTAAAGTATGCAGCTCAACAAATTTCTGCGTAGGCGTATAACGAGTTGCCTGAATCATTTGCGTGCTGTACTGAACAGCGAGGTTGCAAATTCGCACCCTAAAGCACCAGTTTACCCAAGAGTCCCTTATAGCCCTTCCGTTTCCTATAATTTGGACTCAGGTTGAATTCATTTTGCATGTTTATACATATCATTAAAGCACTTCTATAACCACCGGCGCCATTTTGAAAGTTAACACTTATTTCGTCGTCCTAGATAAATTGATTAAAGCCAAATTATCCAAACATTAGGGGTTATTTGTTTCTTGTTAAAATTTATGTCAAATCGGTGCAACTAGCCATTATATCCATTTGCACAAATAAAACTGTAATTTAAAATTTTATGTAAACTGACAATATCGCATTAAATGTTTAACAGCAATGTTAATTCCTTAATAAGACATTTTACTTAGATTTTTTTATTTCTTTAAGACAGACATGCTATTTAAATGTTACTGGTGTAAACGAGCATAATTGTATTTACCCTCGATTGGTTTTTTTTTATGTTCTAAAAGTTCCAGTAGATGCGTGGTAAGTAAAAGTGTGTTCTTGAATGTGATGTTTCCTTGATCATAACTATAACAATTTCGTATGACGAAACAACAAATTAATTTCCATATCCTCGGAGTAGCGCCCATTACGGCGGTTCTGGTAATTTCCAGAAAGAGCAAAGTTTCCCGGCAGTGCCCCTTTGACCCTTGTCGCTGGCGCTGCTGTTACTTACATGTGGTCAGCGCAATCAAGAGGGGCTGTGCGCTCCGGTAATGACTTTACTCCGGCGCGGCCATGCGAGAGGACCCGGAGTCCGTCGGTGGAAGATGACGATGGCAGCTCGGCCCAACGCGGTCGCCCCACGTAGAACTTAGTTAGAATCGCTATGCATACAGAGCGGCAGAAGACTTTGTAAGTTTACTGCTATAAATACATTTATTTATTTATTTATACTAGTCTGTACAACAGTGTCCATACACCCCGGGTCACAGTTTCATAGTTCATATATTTTTAACTTTTAACGAATGTCGTAATGCTACCTACATCATCATACTATCGAACATTAAACAAACGTCCGCTATTAATTTTTACAGATTTCTACTCGATTATATTTTGTTTCACATAACAATTCACTAATATGAAAATATGTTATTGAATGTACATCTAAACATTCTTTCTAAATTTAATTATATATCAAAATGTTAAAATAAAGATAAATTACTATAAAACTATTTTGTTAATTTACATAAGAAAGAATATCAAAAATTAGAATTCTGCAACGGAACAGAAAGTAAAGATCCCCTGTCATCAGTTATTAGCAGAAAGTTGACGTTTTCCGCGCGCCTAAAGGTAACGTAATAGTATAACAAAATTATGTCCAATATCTCTTACACATTGATTAATAACTTATAAATTGATTACAATTTCCTCAAACAAATTTCTTTTATGACCGTTTGCGCAACGAAACTTAAATTTTAAGTTTGATATAAATTGACAATAACGCATCAAATGTTTGACAGCAATGTCTTTATATGATATTTTACTTTGATTTGCTAGTATTTATTTGACGTAAAATTAAGTTTCGTTGATACAAATCAGCATCAGATCAGACCCTTCCACTTATGGAGATGGACGGTTACCAAGCAACGTGTTTTTTTAAGTAATAAGATTATTTCATATTTCGATAATCTCCTGATAAAAATAAAAACATGTCAAATTGACAACACATTAAATTAAAAGATTTTGTAGTATTGGATTATACCAATGGTTGAATTTTCAAATATTTGTACGAGTATTTTAATTGGTTGAAACATGTTAAAACAGTGGTATCGAGTCGGCCTGTGGTATGAGAATCCGGATTCGATTCCAACAGCTGACAAACAATTTTCACCACGGTAAAACTATCCCTGTACCTCCCTCTTCACTAACATCTTTGAGGGCCGTGATTTGACAGCTGGTAACCGCACTTCACGCGAAAAAATATATCAATTATCGAGATCTGGGAGAGTACCACACCCATTAATGGGTAAAAGGCGTAATGATATATTTATTTTTTATTATTATTATTTATTATTATGATATTACCAAAATGAGGTATTATTGTAAACACCTAAACAAACATTTATTCATTTTTACTTCCTTGTACGAAGTAAAGGAAGTATTGTAATCGCGAAAATTTTCGGTTCTCAGATTTCAACGGAAATAGGTGTTTTGGCCCTCCCTGAATCCATTTTGACTAATTTCGTCATGCCGTCTGTACGTACGTATCTCGCATAACTCAAAAACGGTAAACCGTAGAAAATTGAAACTTTATATTTAGGACTGTTATAACATCTAGTTGTGCACCTCCCTTTTTGGTCATTATACAACTACCGGAAGTGGTACTTTACTTGAAGCCTATAATAGATTTTCATGAAAAACTATATTCAAATATAATTTAAAACTTTCCAAATTTGGTATATAAGACTACTATATCAATGGAAATAACATAATAGATTTTGGTTAAAATAGACTAACCGGAAGTGGCACATTACATGAAGCTGCTAACAGTTTTCCTTGAAAAAAATGGTATTATTTTAATTTTAGAAATGAATGCTGCAAATAAAAGTTTTAGAGAATTAAATTCTGCGTCTAGCACATTAAGAATTTTTAAATTAGCTTTTTGCATAAACGAGATATCTAAATTTAAATATTATATATTTTTTGATTTTTTTGTAAATTATGTTTGCTATGGATTAGAACAAAAAATAAAAGATTTAATGTCAAATATGTGTAATTAAAAAAATATACGTGTACAAGGAAGTCATGTGGTGTCCACATCAGATATTTTACTCTTGCTTTAAAGAAATTAAATTACCACTCTTCTCTAACTAAAGAAGCTTTTTAAAAATAACAAAACAAAGAACGATATATGCATTATGAAATTAATAAGAAATATATGCAATATGTTTCCATTATTATTATTAGCTGTAGGCGAATGCAAAACTCGGTCCATTGTTGTTAGCTTGAAGAATATTGAATATGTAAATAACAGAAATATGTTGGGTATATGTTGCGTCATAAGTAAATTCAGTGAAGCAAATCAGTACTAAATAAGAACATGATTTAGTTTCAATAAGAATATTTATAGAATAGAAATGCATCCGTTACGTTGCTATTATTAATTCAATCTAAATATATAGACATTTTTAATTAATAATAAAACAGTAATTGTTTTACCTACAGAATCACATTTCGCTGTCAACATGTCTGTTGCAATACCTGTTTTCTTATCATTATGCAATAAAAATTAAAATAGTATTTAAAGACACGCAATAGAACACGACATCGATTAAACATAAATTTTAACAACCCGTTTTACATAACATTTAAAATTCCCTAATTAAATTAAAGTTTAAAATGGCTTTCAACTTAAATCGTCCAATTATTGTTTAATAATAAAATTGATAACCAAAATAACGTTTTGATTTAAAATAGTTGTTTTTATACTACGGGAAAGAAAATTAAGGGTATATTTTATATAAGGTACTCATAATAGAACAAACGCAAAATTAGGGGTGGTTTACGTTAAGTCACTGGTTTGATAGTTATGTCTAATAAATTAATAATTCAAATATAATTATAAACAATAGTCAACTAATTATACAACATCAAATAAATGACTGTTTGGTAATGTCGTCATTGGCACTAAAAAGGTATACTTAAAAAATCATGTTCCTAATTTTGTAAAGATTCATTTAGTACGTCATATGATATAACATACTTATTTTTTCCCAGTATAATAAATAGCTTGCGGATTTCAGGTCAATAATATAAATTATAAAAATTTAGCATGAAAGCATACTATGTATACTCCGTCTTCTTATCGTAACTTTATTGAAGATCGTTTTACAAAACGAAAATTATTGTAATGAAATTTTAAAATCTTCAAAATATCACCATTATCACAAAATTGAGTAAAACCGCAAAAACTATGAACTGACAGAGCTGTATTTTTTGGTACATTGTAAATCCAGTAAGGCGATCAACCAATCACAGACGCGGAAATTTAAGTCCTATACTATGCAACGCTATGAGCTAATATTGAATAGGTAGGTATCAGGATCAGAGTTGATCTGCCACCTAACCAGTACATAATTTGAACTAATCTTAAAATATAACAACTATCAACTTAATACAATGCATGCAAGCCAAAAAATATCTAAGACATAAATATAAGTACGTATTGATAAAAAATAATAAAAGTAGATCGTACGTAATTTTTAAATGTATAAGTAGATAGAGATATTATTTATATTTATTGTATTTAAGTTACAATTTAATTTCGCGATGCAATATAATGCCAATAAAAATGAAAAATGAGTTGCAACAGATGAAAAAGCAACGAAGTAAATTTTATTCCCGGATGCGATTAACCGGAACAGGCCGAATATCCGGCTGATTCATTGGCGATACTGGCGAAGCGCCAGTGTTCCGACATCCCCCTACCCCTGACGAAACACTGTACCAACAACGTCCACGCTTATTACATACCCGATATAACAGAATTCCATTACGGATAAGTTTGCTCTCTGAATAATAAATCAAGTTGGCGGGGCGTCGGCCATTGCTGTAGTCCGGCGTCGCGGACACCGGCCTAGGGCGGCCTTGATTAACGGTCTCCGCCAAGAGGCTCCGCTTGCCCCTCTGGAACGGCGGTGGCGGTGGCGGCGTCCTGCCTACACTTCAACCCCTCGGCACCACCCTCCTCCGCCTCGCTCGTCCTTTGTTTCGCGCTGTGTTAATAATTGCTGCACGCTTTGACCTCTAGAGACTGTTGTGAGGCCGTTGTTACCCGACCCAAGATGGTAGCGATGATGCGGATGTATTATATATTATATTTTTATTTTTTTAATGGAAATCAAGCTTCACTAGAAATATTCAATAGCGAGGTAACCTACTATTTTTGCATTAATATTATTATTTCGTGTTAAATTTATAATACATACATATTACCGGCAATATGTACAATGCACAGAAACCTAAATGCAAAAAATGTATTATTTACTAGTTTTTTTTTAAATATTTGAACATATTTTAGCAAAGCTCGCTTCGCTCGTATTTTGCACAAATTGAAATCCGTAAAATGCATGTTCTACATGCCCAAGCTGTTATACTGTTTTGTGGAAAAATTTACAAGATTTGCTGTACTTTACCGGTAGCATAGAAATATACAAAGTGTTACCTGAAAAACTAACCATAGTTAATTAATATAGAAAGTTATTTTAGAAACAATATCATAACCGAGCGGTTTTGAATCCTTTTCAATAAATATACTCCTTGAAGTCATTATGAAGCATTATGTACCCCCTGTCCATTGGTAATAAATATATATTGTTAATTAACAAAGGGAATTACGACGTATTAGTTAAAAAAACACGAATATTGAGAAAAAAAATGTAATTTTTGTTAAAGTTTCATGTAACCTTGTAGAATCTTTACGTACACTTTGAAGCTCCATGGACCTAGAATTCAGAGGCTCTGCTTTAAATAAAAAGTTTAATGGCCAAAAAACTAAAATTTAAACTTAAATTGACAGAAATTGCTGTTTCGTCAGTAGCTAGTTTTAGAAGAGAACTACTAAATTTTTACTTCTGTATTAACCCTCTAAATCCTAATTTAGATTCATTAATTATCTAGAACTCTTATTTTGAGCAGAGCATTTTACACTCGTTTTTATCTAAAGAAACTCATTTGGAAATAACGATTGTATATGGATTTCTTTAGTTTGTTATAAAGTTAAAATTTAAATTATTTGTATCCTGCTTGCTGTATGCAATATTTAGTTGGTGCATGATTTACTAGTTTTTGTTTGATCATGGAATAAGTAAGTTTAGTAGTAAATTATCGCTTGACGTATGTTTAGCAAGGAGCAACTTCAAAATAGTTCTCGAGCAAACTCAGGTATAAATTATGCATGAAAACTGATTGCAAGCAGCCCACCGGACATTAGCAATGACCGTTAATATAATTTTGATCCAACTGGACCATATAATCAATTCGTTCTGTCCCTTTTCCAGGTAGAAACCCTGGACCTTTGAAGGGACAAAATGGCTGAAGCATTGTCCTACATACCCCAGATGGTCACTCAGGTATCTCTTGAATAATCAATAATATTTCCATCTCTAAAATACTCAAAATGATGATGAAAAACATTAAAAAATACCTCAAAATAAAATGTTTTCCCTGGTGGACAAATTATGATTAATATCTGTTCATGTGTTGACAGCGTACACGCGTTATTTGGGGCTTGTGGTGTGCTCTGGAGACCCGGTGACCCCTGACCAGGTGACCACCCGGCACGACCTGGAGAACCGGTCGCGCAGTCGAGGCAGGCTTACAATTTGCCAACACAGCTAATCATTTTGTTCCAACCCTCAGTTCGTCAGTCTATGTTTGGTTGCGATGAAGTTATACCGGTTTTGTGAATGTGTGTTAATCATTAATGTAAGTATATTTATTTTGTTGATGTAATGTAGGATGTAGTGGTGTAGTTATAAATGTAACTGTGGTGGTTTCGAGAGTTTAAAATATAAATTCTACTCAATGGTAATATCGCAAATGGTTTAGTTTTTATCGGACAAATTTTTTTGACCAAAACTTGGTAACAAAAGGCAACAGTAATTTATCTGAAAAAAGTATCGATAGTGAAGATGGATGATTTTGTTTAATATCAAATTGCGTGACTCGTATAGCAACCAAGTTTGAGTGTCGAAAATACTTAATTTAGCCTATTCCTCGAGTGGTATTTATTGGGATAATTTACCGGAAGGAATAATTTATTAAAATTATGATATATAATATATTCAGCGTTTTCAAGGCAATGAAGGTAAATACAAGTTGAGCTTCTTAAACTTAGTTTTATTCCTGTTTATCAGATATCCGGCAGTACGATAGTGTATTTAGTGTTACGGAATTCGAATCCGGAGATCCTAAATTCGAATTCCATTCAAGCTAAAAATATCACTGCGGCTTGGTGAATAATAACAATGATATTTCAATATGGAATATTTATATATGACGCGAATTTTTTTGTTTAACACATCTGTATAATCTTAATGTTAAAATAATAATGCAATTTTAAATAAAAATTAAGTAACAAATAGACAAAGTATTTTTAAATAGGTACTCGTATATGCATAAAATATAAACTGCAATATTATTTAATATTAGATTTTTAGTTAAACCAAGGATAATATTTGACCACTACAATAGAATTTTACATACTTATTTCAATCATGTAATTCTTACTTGATAATGACCTTAATCTCATGCTGCAACGTTGCTATATTTGAACCATCAATAAAGCCAGTAATCCAATGATTCGTATTGAAGTTTCTATATTCCATGAAATATTATTTGATATACTGATGAAGGTGGTGTCTCCCAGGAAAACATTTTGCTCTTCTAATACTACATTTTATTCTTGTCTCTCTATATACTAATAACATATCCACTAATAATTTACAATATTAAATAATAATAATAAAAAAACGAAATTAGAACTAGATACCTTCTAGGTACATGAATCAAAATATCAAAATTAATTAATTTGTTCATTATACAACAGTAGACACCTAACTATTTATGATGTTTAGAATCGATATTTCAATCTGTTAACAAAGTTCCTAATAAATTAATCTGTCTAATAAACAAAATATAGCACATCAAAATACAACAGTAACTATAATTTGCATAATTTGAACGATATTTTTTGTTTGCCTAACACATCTGTTTATTGGGGACCTTGTTAGGTAATTGAAATATCTGTACTTACAGTTATAATTTAGTTATTAATATTATTAGATATAAGGGACATACCAGTGGTAGCAAAAATATTTACTTGAAGTATTTGTGAATTTCAATTATTTTTTTCTTGTTCCATAATCAGTATAACAAATAATATTTGCTTTTTATATTGTATGCGTAAGTTCAGGATATATCTTGTATATTTATTAATTTATTTTTATTGTATTATTATGTTAGGTAGAATATTTTGTTATTCCTATTATAAATAGCTATAAATACATCTTTTATAAACGAACGTCCATGGTTCCGCAATATTTGTCCAATTATTGGAAATGATATTTTAATAGGAACTATAAAATTATATACTTCCTTGTTTTTGTTTCCTATCGTTCATTTTGGCTTAAGCTTAAAATATTTGCTATTATGAGTAACTAAATTATTTTAGAGATAAAATATTTCACATAACAGATATCTTGAACTAAATATTCTCCTACTTTTATTTGAAGTAATAATTTAGGAACGTTTGACAATTGAAAGTTAGTCAACTGCTACTTAGTCGCACTTAATCAGCATTCATACTAGTTATCAATGATTCAAAAAATTCCAAGAAACATATATTCTCAAAAGATTAAACTATACCTCTTTATTTACTTTATAAATACCTAATCAATTATATTCGTGTTAGTGGCAACAATTCATAAAGTAAGACCATTAACAAGCATCCTAAATCATGTTTACAGTAAAACGAGTTCTGCTCCTCCTCAGCATCAACTGGTCCATGCCAGGTATACTCTTCATGATGCTGGGCCAAAGGTTAATTTGCTCGCGTGCCGGACAATGATCACGCATCACGCCTATCTCCGGTATGATGTGGATGCTACAGGACCAGTTCGTGTGTACGTGTTAAAGGTCACAGGTCAGCATTGAATCAAATGAAGTGAAGGGATAACTTTTATACTGTTTTAATGTGTTTGTAACTGACATGATTTAACATTTTATTACTGTGTAGTCGAAGAATAAATTACCATGCATAAAAATGTATGATGAATTGCAAGGTAGTTTCCAATTTTTAGGAATTTTATATAGATCTTTAGAATCATCAAACTTTTTAAAATGATTTTAATTAAAAAGTTGTACAACATTTCAAGTATTTAACTGTAAACTTATTTAGAACTGTTGGATCCCGGAAAATATTCGAAGGATAGTTTCTAAATATTATTTACGCGAAAAATGACGAGAACAATTTACATGAAAAAATCGCGACACCAAAGGTAAAGAGTTTTTGTCTAATCTCAAGTTGCTCGAGTTGGTTTACTGCAAAGAAAAGTAAAGTCCGAGTGACAGAAAATAAAAGTTGACATGAGAAAAACTGAACTTTGTGTGATATTTATTGATGTAATTTCCCTTGATTTGTTTTTAACTAATATTAATATGCAAAACACTAGAAAATTCAACAAATAAGCATAATTTTGTAGTAATGTTATTAAATCCGGAAATAGTTGTCGTAATTTAGCAAAAATAGAGTTCATTTCTATATTTATCCGATTCAAAGAAAAGTAACATATATGGAGATTTTAGACAAGAGTTGAATTATAAAGCTAAATATTCAAGATAATTTGAAAATACGGTTTAGGTTAATGTTGTATATATATATATATATATATATATATATATATATATATATATATATAACGTAGTTTACACATTCCGAAAACATTCATGAATTTATTAGAGCCCTATTATAAATAAAAATAGCGATACAAATATAAAAATATTATCGCAGTGGACTGACAACAAATATCAAACAAATTGCAAGATTGTAACTTCACAGACATTGGTTCCCTCAGAAATTTAATAAAACCAAGTTTTTCGCATCTACAGAAGAAAAATGCCAATAATTTAATAACAGTCAGGTATTCCGGTACATTTTCTACACATTTTAATATTGTATCGTATACAAGAACATACTTTAAGTCACATCGGCCCAGCTCAAATATCTGTGATGATCAGCAGAAAATTCTTTCTGCCGAGGGTGGCTGCCGTCGTGGGCGACTGCATTGATACGCAGACACGAGCGCTGAAGCAACGCAGAGAATCGTCTCCTGGCAACACACCCTTTGTCATGTCACCTAGGTAACTAGCCGCCGTCGTTGTCGTCTTCGTCAGTGCGGCATTGTTGCGCGTCGGCCACGGACTTACGACGAAGACAATGATGAAAAAATATATTGCAACGATGAACTACTACTTGGGTTTCTTTTCATACTTTAAATAATGACACGCATTTTTATGATATAGAAAGCATTGTGAACGTACTCTTAGTTTTATTTTATTTTTCTCTCAATAATTTCGTACCATATATTGCTAGATTTTTTTACAAAATGTATCCTTCAATTTAAATCAATGTAAATATTCATACTCAGGAGAAATTCTGTGAAGCAGTAGCTAGATACACATCTAGTCTAGTTTTTGAGTTATAGGGTAGTTAGAGTTAATAAAAAATAGATGAAGTTTGAGAAAAATTATCTTTTTCCACAGACTTAAAGACTTTAAATTAATTGTGCTTCAATTGACTTGTAAGCATATTTTCACTCATTTTTTTGTTAATTCTATTAGATTTTAGGGTATTTCTTTTTCTCGTAAGGATATTGTATTTAATATCGACTAGATAATATATATATATATATATATATATATTTGTTTTACTTTTCTTTCCCAGAGAAGAAAAAATTACTTTTCAAGCAACTGTCAAAACAAAATTGACCTCGCCGAAATTCAACTTTTTTGTAAACAGCGCGGCAAAAATTCAGAGCTGGGCTCTCAGCTACTTTGGCGGGCTGTTCTATACCAATAAAAAACACGATTACAATTTGCCGCCGATAAACAAACAAATTGCCATTATTTCTGAAAACGTCTCCTTGGTTACACATTCATATTTATAATAACCATTATATCGAAATTAAATTTGTAATAGATTTTGAAGTTTTTTCATAAACATAATTGCGACGTTGCGAGGTAAATTTTATTTGCACCTCGACCGCAATATAATTTCGAGCACTCAGAAAATGCCTCAGCTCTTAGCTTCGGCTGTCGAATTTTTTCTTTGAAGCACGCCAACAATAATTTCTCAGCCTAGATACACAAATAAGTATTTCCTACGACAGTGTTCATTTTCCGCACTCCATTTGTGTGAGAAAAGTATCTATTTTCTGCACTCACGTGTCGACAAAAAATAAGAGCGAGACAATGAATCCGCAACAACATTTGATTTTATTTGAGTAAATAAAAAAGACCTAAAAATTAAATAATTTCTTGTAGTGAAAATGCTAAATTGCCTTAAGAAAAATAATATGTAATATTCGTGCTAAAAGCCCGTTGTAAAACTTGTTTCGCTCGTGTTCTATCTTACACACGAACTCTTCAATGATATCTTTTCAACACTTGTATTACAATATATTTTACTTCCCTAGTGTCGAAAAATATCTCTTTCTTTTTTCAATTGAGGGAAAAATGAATTTTGAAAATTGAAAACACATGGGAATACTGTCATTTATGTCCGATCGAAGATATTTATATAACAACAACGATACTCGTAAGTGATGTTTTAAGGTCGAAAGTTTGTTTAGGTCCCTCTGCTGCTATTAATTACATACAAAAAAATATTATACTGCAAATTTTTTAAAACTATATGTTCAAGAGTATAAATTTTGCATGTACATTATAAAATTTATTTATTCAAAATTATATTATAAAATTAAATAATATAATTTTGAAGCTATAAATTATTTCACTTTTTACTCCAGACCCTCATTCATATTCGCATGTGTTACATTTAAAGTTACTCTTACTTAAACAGGTTATTTATTTGTCATATTATTTAACTGGTTTACTTTGTTTTCTGCTAGGTATATTGATAAAGATTCAATTTGAAATCATCTACCTTACTAGTAAAATCAGTTGAACCATTTTATTAAATTACTTGGTTTTATTTGAATAAGTACACCAAGTGGTAAATAGAGACTTGGAATACAATCACAATAACGCAATTAAAATAAAATTCAATATAACAGTCTGACAAGTGCGTGAACTGTCCTATAACAGAGTCCTAGATCCCGGAACGGAGAACAATTTCAATCGGGAACAAGGCAGCAGGAATTGAAAATCTCTCTCGTTGAGACATCATCAAAATATGTGAGGTGAAACATGATGCGTCTTCACATATCAAAATGCTTCGATTGACTGAGCAACATCCTTGTTATTCTCAAATAAAATGTTTGTCACGATGTAGTCAAGTGCACCGTCATTAGATACCGTCGCGCGAGCGCTGCTCGATGTCTAATGTCTTGTTTGGGTTCCAAGCAAGCGGATGGTGATCGGAACTAAGAAACAATGTCGAAGATGAGATTAATGTGATTCGAATTCAGTTCACTTCCAATCGCATTGCTTTAAAGAGAGTTTTATTTCCGGAAAACAGAACAAAATATTTGTACGTACCAGCAGATATCAAACAGAATAATAGGATATTGCTTTCTTTAGGACGAGTATGCATATTCAATAGAAAAATGTAAACAATTATTTTTTATTTCTCATTACGGTCACTTGCGGACATTTTTCTGGACACCATTTAAAACCATTATACGATAAATATGAACAGAGCCGTAACTAATCATTTTAGCTCGTGAGGCAAGCAATTAAAATTGAGTTTAAGCTCCTTCTATTAAAACATCTGTGGTGCCCGTTACCGTTTATTTACATGCCATATAAGTAAAGGAAAGAAGTAGGTTTAGGTTTATTTTTAAATTATAGGTTGTTATGAAATATTTGAATTTACTATTTATATTTTTATTATTATTGTGTTAGTTACTATAAACAAGTTGATGGAAAATAAAATATTTTGTGTTTGGTTTACTGAATTATTAACCAAGTTTGATGTATATTTTTTAGATTATAAAATATATTTTTTAAATGCTTCAGTAATAATTTATTTAAATCAACTAAATTGATTGGGTTGAGTTTGTCGGGTATGATGTGTGCGCTTTTTGTTAGGAAGAGAAGCTACCTTTGCAATATACGTATAGTTAATTTTTTTTTAATAGGAAAATCAATAAAATATAGATATATTACCATACTTTTTACGCCATTACTGGTCATACCTGTAGCATATCTCGGTAAGGGTTACATATATTTTACAAGTAAAGTGACAACCATTAAATCACGCTCTGCCAAAGATGTTAATGGAACCACGGAGATAATTTTAATGTGCGATAAAGTCGGCTGTGGGAATCAAACTCAGGTTATCATATTTACAAGCTGGCTCGTTTCCACTCTAGTCTATAATAAGAGTACAAATTTATAAACAAATTTCAAAGGAACACAACGAGCTTTATAAAAACACATTAATAATTTTTATATATATATATATATATATATATATATATATATATATATATATATATATATATATATATATATATATATATAATATATATATGTATTTATCTCGTATAACAGCTTACAATTTCCTAACATTATTTTTTAAATTTACATCCTGCCTAATATCTGACAGTGACAAGTTAATTTAATTGCATATGCATATTCTGTCACAAAAACCTACATTTATTCATTCATCTTTTAAGGATTAAACCATTGATTTTTTTCAAGCATCAACAATGGCGTTATGGAATCATTAAATCTCGGTGCTGGTGTTTCGTTGATGAGCTGCGCGCCCCCAACGCCCCTCATCCCGCGACAGCGCATTGGCGTCGCGCCAACACGCCAGCCGCTTCCAGCCATTGGCGTCGGCAGGGCCACGTCTGGAGATGCTTCCAGCGGACAGTAATCAAGTTAGCATGTGCAGATCATGTGGTAAGTGTCGGAAATGAATAGTTGAGACGCAAATTTAAAATCATATGTTTCTGTCATGTTGAGTTGAGGTTAAGAATCTTCGGGCGCTTTTATCGAATCTTTTTTATTTGTATTTTATTTGTAAATTCAACGAATCTAAGAAAATCTCTGAAAGATATTCAATATTAAGAAAAAGTATAACATACAATTTAGTATTTATTTTCTGTTTATAGCTGATTTTATAATAATAGAATACATGATTTCTGAATTCAAATGCCTGTTTATAAAAACAATCTGTTAACTTTTTGTTGTATCTACGCTATTTATAATTTTTTATTCATTCTTTAAGTAGTCCATGAATGTAAGATAATCAAAATATACTATAAGTTGTAAGATTCTATACTGTTATGGAAATTAATTTCCTATTGTGCAGAGTAGCAAATTAATAAAAAAATATATTGTTATTTGTTTACGTAACAAATTAGTAAATTAGTACAATAAAATAATAAAGTCAATAATTGTAATAGGAGGTAATAATAAATAAACAAATTTCAAAATACAGATACGATACAGTGTTATCAAGTAATTGTATTATTTTTTTGAGTACAAAAAAAATTGTTTAGAATATCTAAAAACAATTTGTTGTTTTTCAGGTAATCCCGTAGAAGGACGCCACTGTCTCGTTCCATTACTTTCAGCGGGGGCGCGCGTCGCGAGGGGCGGTATGCTAATAGCCCCGAGGTGTGAGACGCAGAGGAAAAAGCAGAGTTTTAAGAAAATTTTCAGTGAAAGAAGCTCAGTTTTAATTTAGTATTGGCAAGTGCAGGCAGACGGAGTTGCTCGACGTTACTTGCGTTACTTGCAAAAGCCGCAAGAATAGTGGCGAAACACGGATTACGGACATGTGCGTTGTTTATTTTTTGTGTTTGTGTAAGTGTTGATATGGCCATGAAGTAAAATATTGTTGTCTGATGTTGAATGGTAGTACTTATTGATCGGTTGATGTCTTACTTTGTTTGTTTAACGATTTTAAAATTTGATATTAGAATAAAAACTCAATATTACTATATCTAACCTATCTTATGTTGATTAACTTGAGAATGATATTATCAAAAATGTTTGAATCTTTTTCCAATGTCAAATGTTACAAAATTATTTTAAAGAATAATGCTTTAAATAAAAGAAACTGAAAATGTTCTAATACTGTTATTTGCAGCATTTTTCTTTAAAAATAATTAAGTACGGTTGATAGCGGAAAAGGACTACACATATTTCAACATGACGTTGTCAAGTTCTTCTGAAAATTCTATGAGTAATTAAAAATAATTTAAATTGTTAACCGTACTGTAGATACTTGTTTACCTGACAGTATATTATTCCATTTTAATTAGATCTGTATTTTAATTATTTTGTTTTCATATTATTGATATTTACATGAAAAATTAATTATTATAGTGTGAAAATATTATTATTTAATTTTAATTAAACAATACGAACTTGTATTTACTAAAATAAAAATTATTTCTGTTTTACTTTCTTATTTCAAAAACCTCTTACATAATTACAAAATATTCAGTATTAAAAATCTGCAAATAAATAGTGCCAACTATTGTTATATTAGTGCAAAATTCAAATTCCAGTGCATGCGTATGTGTTTTGTTTGCGTTGGGTGGTAAAGGACGAAGAGGCAGAGAGTCAGCCCTCTCTGATAGTTGACTGCAGTGACCGGCGGTCGACCAATGGTGTGGCTCGGATCGGCTGGTCACGCGGGTCACACCCTCGCGAGCGGACAGCATTCCGGACGATTGGTCCTGCAGCCCCCGCGTCAAGGGTGATTGTATCCCGCTTCCCTTGCAGCTACACTACCCCGCGAGTGTGTTTGATGAAGTTAAAAATGGTACTGAGTGAGAGTGATTTGTATTGCGATAGACTGTTCTAGTACGTACTTTTATTTAAAGTTTGGACAGGATGTATTTTATTTCAACTAACTAATCAGATGTCAATAATCATAAGTTTCAAAGTCAGTTCAATTTATAAAGCTTTTTAAATATTATATAATTAAAAATATCTTTTTTCTTTTTGTGTTTTTGTACGGGTAGGTACCTACGTAAGGTTTTTCAAAAGAACTTGACATATTTAGTATCGAATATTTTCTTCTATTAAATGTTTCTTAAGTTGTTTAAACAATAATATTTTCAATAAAACTTATTTGAAGAATTTATCTTTAAAATCATGCAAAAACTCAAATTAATTATAAAGAGAAAAATTGGTGATATAGCCAAGGTTTGAACTTGAGACCTATAAACTCTGATCTTAAACTTAAAACAATTAAACTACGGTCGTCATAACTTTAAACATTAATTTAATTTTGATACGTTTATTGATAAAGGAAGATATATAATAACAAATGTGTTAACTGTCAAGATTTATATAAAATTCTGTAAGTATAAGTCATCTCAAATAGAAAAACAGTTGTTATTTTTAACAATCAAACAAATTATCAACAATACTTTTCTATTTTCTTGAGAATAAGAGTTTATTTCTCATTTTGTATGGCCTATGCTGTAGATTGTTGATTCGTACCGTATTGCTTTGTCCGTAATAAACAGTATAATATTCTTCAGCTAACTTTGTTATTGTGCAATAATATTTCGTCAATATCTCAAAAGTATTTCAGTTCGTTTTATAGTTTGTGCTGCCTTCATAAATAATGTGTATAAACTATAAATCTATTCATATGTTTTTAAAAATAAATTATTTGTAAATATATTTGACCACAAATATTATATACCAAGTAAATGTTTAATTCAATTGTAATAAATTTAAATATTACTTCTATATTCGAACTCAAAATCACCGCATCAATTCATTTCAAGTTTTACAAAAGTTTCAATAAAAGTAAAAATACAATTATTCTGTAACATATCTTATATTTAATAAATTCTGTAATATATTTCTTTTTTATCAAAATTTTATATAAAATATAACTTAGATAATAAAATATTTAGCTAGAAACATTCGCGCTGCTAATTCGGAATTTTGCGCCGCTTTTCCTTACACTAACAGCATATCCACTAATTCACTGTTGCTATATAGGTACATTTTTCTCAAATTTCACCCATAACAACTTACCCTTTCAATACCGTATACAAAATCAGACTAGGTACTCAAAACAAAAAAAAGTAAGGCATTACACCAGGTACCTACATAATAACTAATTAATAAATGATTATTTATAGGCAGTGTTTATACATTTATTTCATTAGTAACATAATTATAACTAATTAAATTTACTATTTAACCAGTGACACTAAAAATGTTCGCTAGGAATGAAATACCCTATTTTTTGCGAATTTCTAAAAAAAATCTTTTTGTTCTATAATCAGTATATCAAATTATATAAGTTTCGTGCAGAGGTATAGAAACACCCTGTATATATATAAAATTGTATAAGTACGAATTAAAAATATTTTGCTTTAAGCACGAATTAACAAACAGCCGGTTGCACTTAATATTAATTAAGTTAAATTAAGAAATCTGATTTTTTAATAATTAAAACTCAATCACAAACTTCTATTACCTGATACTAACTACCTTGAATCCTTTCTCCAAACCTATGTAAATAAATCTCTCGATTTAAGATCTCCATCCATCTCCAGCTTTATCTGTAGTGTGCTTACTCCAGCACATCCTCGCTCTGAGAACAATTTCGTATCGTCTGTAAACAAAACATCCACCTATCGCTCGGCGCTGTTCTCTACATCCTGTGTCTAATACCGCATAACATATTGTTAACGCATTGTAATCATGTGCAGATTCAGAGTCTCTTTCGCAGCGGCAATCCGACCTTATTGTTCTTAGTCATTCATCTAATTAGCGCGAGGGAGGCGTAGGGTGAGACTTATCACCACTTCTACTCATTAGGACTGGGGATTAATTCATCAAGCCAACGGCAATGGCGAGGGTTGAAGCGGCAGAGTTACGGTGCACATATATAGTGATAACGAATATTGTATTAATAATCATTTACGGAGATAACTATAGGATATGATTTACGCCAATTCAGTGATTTAATTTTCTTCCTTTGACCATAGTTACTTTTTTTAAAGTAGATTGTTAGTACGAAATATCATTTAACTGTTTTTTCTACTTCCGTTAGGAAATAGACGTTTTATTTCACTTATTTGAGTTAGGTAATGAACTGCATTATTTAACTAGTAAAATAATGAGGTAACATAGCAACACAAACAAATTAAGATATCTTGGTAGACGAATTCTGATGTGTTATTATTTTATTTTTTGAATTTTTTGAAATATAATTAATATGTCAAAATTTCATAATTTCAAAAACGCTCTTTCGTATTTATTAGAACGGAAGTAGAAAACATATTGTATGAAACTAGTAAGGAAATAGATTATTACCTTACTTATGTGTTTACATAACTCGGCTACGCCTCGTTCTGCAAATTTCACATGCGTCAGGTAATAACCTTAATTTCCTAACTAGTTTCATAAGTAGCTATTTTCGCTATTATACGTGTATATATTGCTAAATTATTTTAGGGATACGGGCTTCAAATAAAGAGTAAGATTAACAGACTAGAAATAAATCTACGGCATTTTTAATCAAGTGAAGGAAAATCTTGAAAATAAGGCACAGTTGTTATACTGTGTATACTATTTTTTTCTACTTTATGTTCACAATAGTTACATTACTGTACTGGAACCAGTTTAATAATAGAGAATATTATTAAATTGTTTTTAGTAATTTAATATTTATATTTTACAAACAAATACTACAAAGGCATTACCGTGCACAGTAATTGCTACATTCTGATTGGTCACTAGGTACATCGGAGCATTGCAGCGGTAGTACAGAAACGTGGACCTTGCAAACGTACACAATACAAACGCACTATAACTGCACTAAGCTCTATGTGAACGAAGCTTTACGCGTTTAATGGCCAGTTCACTGCTGTCTCTCAGCGAAACAATATAGAATCGAGAAATAATATCAAATAAATGAGTAAACATTGATGCTAACTATTCGATTCAATATTTTTTTACTTAAGTGACACTTAATATTTAAGGGACGGCATTGCAATTGGTCTAACGCCTACTACTAACTTTTTTGTATATAACTAACTTCAAAACAATAGAAAACATATTTTCACAATTACAGTTTGTAGAAATAAAAGCTTTCAACATTTTAATGTTTGCAACACAATCTAGCTTACATATTACCCTTCAAATATAACATAATGTAAACATTCAAACGAAATTACATATTAGTTGTTTTCCGGGCTTCTTCCCGTTAGTTTAGTTGTATCTACCACTTGTATTCGTCTAGAATAAAATATTTATAAAACTGACAGAGGGAAGGATAATTTATCTTGATAATGACAAATAACAAATTCAGTATATATGTTGTGATTGCAATATATTGTTATATTATATTTTATGTATAAAAAATAATGTAATATATCTATTCTATTTTGTTTATATTTGGAATGATTAAATAAATAATATAATAAATTTATTCGGAGTATAATTTCACCTTTTATACTAACAGTGTATCTAAAATTAGAAAATTATTTACCTGTGGATCAGCAACCAGCTTACCACAGGTGATCGCCCAAAACACCAGGTATGTCAATATGTTAGTTTTCATTTATTTAATTAAATTTTTGTTATATTTAAAAAAAAGAATTAATTTGTTAAGAAATAATATTGTAAATTAAGAGTATTATCAAATTGTAGTAATATTTTTTTCTATGTCTAATTAATATAATTTTAATTTTGCAAATAATATTTATTTAAAAAATAAACACTAATTTCAAAATAAATAATAAACCGGAGATAATATTTTAATGATTGAATTTTGTAAAATCTCATGATTTGAAAAGAAAATACATTAATACGGCCCTGCGTCCACACATACCTGATATGTTAGTTTTCATTTATTTACTTAAATTTTTGTTATATTTAAAAAAAGAATTAATTTGTTAAGAAATAATATTGTAAATTAAGAGTATTATCAAATTGTAGTAATATTTTTTTCTATGTCTAATTAATATAATTTTAATAATAATATTTATTTAAAAAATAAACACTAATTTCAAAATAAATAATAAACCGGAGATAATATTTTAATGATTGAATTTTGTAAAATCTCATGATTTGAAAAGAAAATACATTAATACGGCCCTGCGTCCACACACACCTCAGTGTTGCCAACGATAGGTATAAAAAATAATCGTAATGTCTCCTATTCTAGATTGTTAGATACGAAAGATGGAATTATTTTTATTATTCTGTATTTTTCTAGTAACGTAACAAATTATTACTATTATTAAATTCTTTAGTATGAAATCAAAATATTAATAATAAATAATAACAAATCCTTATTTAAATTCTATTAAATAAAAAAGGCAAAAATAAAGTTTAGTAAAGCATTTCAATAAAATAACAACAATATAACCCTGTTAATAATTTCTCAGCCTCAAAGATAATAATATAATAAGTCAAATTTAACTGAAAACAATCGAGGCAAGTGAGCAGGTGTTCATGCACTCGAATAATAATTATAATAATTAATCGTTGATTAATGAACAATACTGTCATCGTCAGATTGTCGTATGTTATTGTTTGCAGCGCCTGCTGCGAGCCAGCGCGCTGACACGCTTCGCTCGCGCGTCACACTGGCTGCTACTCGACGCTCGACACACCACGTTTGAACAAATGAACACTGCATGCGACGTCACACACATGTGAGGGCGCGATTGCTTTGTTTCAGAATAATAAGATGGTATTAATACAAAACAAGAGAATATGTGCACCAATTTAAATATTTTTAAAATCCCTAATTACTTTCATATCAATTCTAATGGTATTTTTTACTACTTTATAAGTGAATTATATCTCAGCAGAGATAAGTTAGTTATATGGAATTTGTGTCAAATAAAATTTTGATACAACAGGTGTAAGTTGGTGAAACTGAGAGTAAGAGAGAACTTAAAAAGAATGGCGGCATTTGGAAGGGCAAGGGTGAGCAGTTGCCCCCCTATTATTTTGTACTATCAGGAGCCAATAATTAGGTTGGATTAATACTACCCAGTTAAAATGTTAAAGACTCTTACCGATGGGGATTCTGTTTTATTAAATACAGATTCGAACATTGAATAAATAGCAACAGTTTGTATAAAGAAAAAAACTGAAAAAACTATTCCCCTTGGTTTTTGAACTTTATAGAACATTTTACACTGTATCCCTGAATTCGGCGACTTACGAACGCTTGTTTTCAAGTAAAAAACTTTCTGCAGAACTACTACTGGGCAAGAAAGATTGTCTTCATTAACTCATTGAGCGCGATGTTTCGCTAGATATTAACAAAAATAGTACAGATCTTTGAAAATTTAAATAAATATTTTTATTAAATTTATAGTCCAACCAGTAAGCAAAAATTAAATTAATACAAAGAAACTTATTATAATTATAAAAACTAAGATGACTAACACCAAATTTTACATATTTTCTGACGGATACGAATATTTTTCTAGCAAATCTAACACCCTTCAAAAAAATTGTTGTTGTTTTTTTACATCTATTTCAATAAATTTAAAATTATGCTGTTGTATTTCATTTTTTTCTAAAATTAATGCAGATGAACCTATCGCTAAATGAAAATTTTAGCATTGTATTTTTTATACGTATGATGATAATGATCAGTATAATATTTTTTTTCCGAAGTATAAAACACCTGTATTCTGTAGTTTGACGTTTAGTATGTACATACTTGTTTCTGTGGTAGTTATGCATTAATTTCGTAAAGTACCATTAGATGGCCACTTTAAATAATTCTACTGAATGTGACAATTTTATCATGTACACAAAATATAAATATTTGTCCCTGCTTTCTATATTTAAGTGAAACTGAAAATGCACATTAATTAAGTAGTTCATTAATAATTTTAGTTTGACATAATAACTTTTCAAATATTCAGCTTGATAACATTTCATTAAAACTTTCATGCAATAGCGGTTTATTTATAAGGTTAATTGGATATTGTTCCTCCAAGAATACTAAAAAAAGCTCAACAATATATATATATTTTATATAATAAGAGATAATAATTTCATAAATTTTATTTACTGTTTACCATTCATTGAAGCCTAGATTGCGAAAAACGTCGATAACCCACCATAAAATTGATGGAATAGAGTTAAACGGAGAACAGCACTTGTATAGAACAAACAGGGTATTATGTACGTAAATGTACATAGTTTAATAGAATGTTAAGATGACTGCCTGGAACCTAAATCTGCAGTAAATCAATGTTTAACTGTTTTCTATTGCAGCAAAAGAAGTTTGAAGTTGATTAATCAGGTATAATTCATTGTACAAGTAATCGAAGTTGTCTGTGTAAAAAAAAAACAAGGAACTATCACAATTGACATATAAGTTCATTGGCGTCGCAATGAAAAACTACATGTTTATAGACAGTAATTTTTGGAAAGATATACCTGTCTATAAGTAATTAGACTAACAAGTGAGTAAAATAGATGAATACAAAATATTTCAAACTAATTTTTATTGTTCAAATGTCTGGAAAACATGAGGTAGAAATAGTAGCACTAAATATTTTACATCAGTTTTATCAATCAACTTTTATTTCCAGAGAACACATTGATTTTCATTTTCAAAGAAACTTCTGAACAATAACGTAATTGGCTGTTTTAAGAGGCTTTACTTTTTATAGAAAGCATGTAAAACAAAAATTATTGCTAGATTTACCATCGATGTCGTCAGTTCTACCATTGAATAAGCATACGTCATAGAATACGTGGGTGACTATTGACCATACAAACATGTCCACATAGGACGAAAAAATATGCACCTACAGCAATCTTTGACATTTTATTATAAATTAGTTGTTAAAAAAAAACAATAATTATAATACATATTTGTATTACTGCTGACTATGAGCGAAATCGTAAATGCTCAACTGTAAACTTGAGATTAATTAAGTTGCTTATAATGAATTTTAATTTTATTTAATAATAGAGTAATCTTTCCTCGCAATATCGCATGTATGAAATGTAATTAGTACATTTTTGATATAATTTAGATCAGAGTTTTTCAACCAGTTTTGACTCACGGCATACATAAACTAATTACTAAAATTCTACAGCACCATCAAAAATATATTATACATTTTCGACAATCTGACAGTATACATTTTATAATGATTTACAAAAACAAAGTAATTATTTATGCAACTTGTGTTAAAAGTGTCATTTTATTGCACGAGTGGAAAGCCTACTGATCATGCTGCAAACCCACAAATGCAATAAAAATACTTTTAATATAAGTTGCGTTACATACATGTTTCTTTTTTACGAATGAGTTTTAACTAATTATGTTAATTTTACATATTAAATTTTAAACGTCAAAAAATATTTATTTTATAGGTTTCTTAGTTAAATCTATTTAGCAAATAATTTATTATGTTTGTAATTACAAAATTATTTGTCACTATACTTGTTAAAGTTCAGAATCAAAATTATCACCGTTGAAATGAAAGAAACTCAATTTAAATCATCTCACCATCCGTTGACTTCTACGGAGGCATTTGAACTTAATACTTCGGATATGCAAACGCATTAATCAGAAATGTGTACTGAGAACTAAGTTGTGCATTCCTGAGCAATGAGGATTTAGATTATATAGAAATTTAACCACATTATGAATACAATATATACATTTGTAGCAAATCTGTTAATAAAAATATATTGGACTGATATTTCAAATATTATTTGCAGCGTAAACTGCATTTTATATAGACACCATGATAAAATGAAGTTCTGAATTAAGGTAAATACTGAAAACTCTTGCGGCACACCGGTTGAAAAACTCTGATTTAGCCATTTGCTTATTTAATTTTATTTTACTTACCACTGGCTCTTATAAAATTAGATCAATGTATGTATAAGGAATACCCATGCCCAAACAAAAACTAAATTAGAGGATTAAAAACAATCGATACTTATAGGTATAAAATTCAATTGAACAATACAGCAAAAAAAAACATTGTGCCATTATTTGATACTGAAAATCGTATAAGTATGCTTACATACATATTGGTATAACAACTTTTGTCTGCTGATATACCTACAATACATACTTTTTTAAACTCGTTTACGTAATAAATTATATTAACGAAACTAGAATTTAATTAGCTGGCTTTAACGAAAAATCTCTGGACCGATTTTAGCGTACATTTAATAAAATATCTCTATTGTACTTATAAGTGACATATATCTGTTCCAAGTGAAACTTCATTTCAGGTTAGTTCGCATTTTAAATTTTGTGCAAACTAAATTAGCAACTACAGTAACAAAATGTGTACCAAAAAATATTCAAACACTTACTGTGAGACGTGGGTCTACCATTAGCAAGCTGTAACTTCAGGTGATGCTGGACAGGTACATAAACACTTTAAAAATCACTAAATGTTGTCAATACACCACAATGAACACTATTCAGGAGGAGACTGCGCGTTATTCGAATGCAATAAATTCTTAATTGGTTTATACAGGCATTGACGCATTAGGTAACTACTTGTACTATTAATATTTTTAAACGTATACTTCTTTCGAATGTATTTGGTAGTAACATGACATTTATTTGGAAAAATTGTAGGTTATTTTGTACAAATATCAATTTGAAAATATTTTTAAAGAAATTGAAAACAAACTGTATTCTTATTATTAATATCTGTTTACTATATTTTGTGTATTTAATATTTAAAATACATAGAACAAGAATTTTGAAATCCTTTTTTTGTAATTTGAAGTAAATATTTACCAGGAATAATTTTGTGTGATCCTATGATGATCCAATTTAAAAACGTTTTGAACATTTCGCATCGTGTATTTTTCAATTTAAAACATTTTAAAATTATATCAGAAAAAATGCTTGAAATAAAAGACACGGAGAACTAAATATTCTAATATTTTTATATGAAAAAGTTTGAAACACGTTCAAAATCTTTAAAAATCCAATATTATATATTTTTAGTGAATAAAGAAAACATAAACAATTATTAATTATAAAAACAACATATTGTATCAAAATCATTAATCAAGTTTGTAACAGATATGAGAAAAAACTTATATACACTGTAAGAAGTATAAATAAAGTTTGTACATATATAACATTTCATACAATATTTATGAATATAAAGGAAAGTGTAATAAGTTAAACAGCATCAATTAAATAAAACTGATTTATTTTGCAAACAAAACAATCTACTCGATACATATAAATAAACGAATATACGTATTTAGGACTCTAAAATGAAAACATAGTTCACCTGACTTATTCACCAATCGATCTTAGTTTTATCATACTTATATGTTTTTAACTATACACATCAAACGATTTGTGGCGTTTTCGTTATGTCTAGACTACAGTCATATCATTCAAATTTCGAATAAACAAAAATATAACAACAAAAACATATGTAGTGTGTTCATCAACATTCATAGTTTACAAATACACAGAAAAGAGCGCGCGAGTTGTGGTGCGGAGAGAGCCAGTGCGGGGGCGTGCAGTGGATCACAGAAAGCTCCGCACGCGCCGCCACTGTCAACCCCAGCGCCTACGTCATTCACGCGCGCCTGAACCCTGGTCCGCTGTTTAATACTAGGTATTGCGTTACGAAATGTCTCATCTAAGAAGTTTAGGAATTGTATCGCAATCAACTCAAGTCCATGAAGAACACGTCGATTTATTTAAGTTAATAAACATTGAACGATATAATTTTTTTCTTATTTTTTAAATATTTGTTTATCGAGAAGACACGTACGCTAGAAACATAAAACATTGATAGGAAATACGAGTGTCTCTTTGATCGATTGTGCTCTCTTGTGTTTGTCCCGATGTGTGACGCGCGTTCAAGCGACAACTCAGTCCACAAGGACCGGACTTGCCACGGGGGAACTTTGCGTATTTGTACAACGATTGTTTATATTCTTGGAGGTACTCTCGGATCATCTGACATCATATAATATTATATATTATGTATATTATATATTAAGTACTATGTACAAGGGTCGGGCGGGAGGGGATAGAGGGTCACGGTCACTATATGTTACAGACTGGCCCAGTTGATATGACGAGGGAATGTGTGCTCGGTGGGGTCCGCGGAACAGCGGCGGCGACCGTCGCGTCGCTCCCAATACAGGGGGGCGACACGACGCTCGGGGCGAGCCGCGGCCACGGACCCCTCAGTCTCAAACAACACGCCAACGAACCTAACAATCTAATTACAGTAATATACATCCTCATAGATAATCAATAAAAATCATCAATAATAATAATAAGTAATAATAATAAAGTTTAAGAAATATTTAAACATTGCTTTGGTATCAGTTACATCGAACAATAGTTTGTATAGAATGCGTCGAGGGTGAGGCGACTAGTACGTGAGGCTGGGCGGGGGAGGGGGCAATCGGAAGCCGCCCCACGGAAAGAGTCATGTGGCCGCATCCTTGGACGGCGCGCTGGCGGACGAGTCCTCGGAGTCGGCGCAGAGAACGGGCAGCGGTGGCAGCAGGTGACCCTTGCCCTGGTTCACCACGCACTTGCGCATGTGCTTCTCCAGTGTGGACGGCACAGAGAACGGCATCTCGCAGAAGCGGCAACGGTACACGTCTTTCCCCAAGCGCCCATGCGTCTTCATGTGTCGTGTGAGTTTGCTGCTTTGTGCACATGCGTACGAGCACAGCTCGCATTTGTATGGTTTTTCACCCGTGTGCGAACGCCTGTGCACTGTCAGGTTGCTGCAGTTCTTGAACACCTTGCCGCAAAACTCGCACGTGTCGTTGCGTCGCGACTCCTTCTTCAGCAGTGGACCACCGCCAGATAGCAGGGCGCTGGGTCCAGCACCTACGCCGCCCGCCGCCATCTTTGCCTCCAGCTTCGGCAGCCACCAGTCACCACGCTCCAGATCCAGTTTCAGCCGTTTGCTCGTTTCGAATGGATCGCCGAATGGAGCGAATAGCGGTAATGGTTGCGGCGGTGGTACAGTTGGCAACAAACCCTTCGCAAATTCGTCACGAATTCTTAAAGCAGGTCCCACACCGCCTATACCACCGCCTGGTAAAGTCTTACTACTGTTATTGTTATCGCGGTCTTTCTGCATGCTAAGAACTGAACTCGACTCTTGTAGTGCTTGTTTATATGCTTCACTGTACTGAGCAATGTTGCTCAAACCAAACTTGTCCATTAGTTCACCCACTAACGACGCTGACTGATTTGTGATTTTGTTACTACCGTTTGTGTTGCCACTGCCACTGGTTGGTGCATTCGGAATCGCAGGGACACTCAGATCTTCTGCTTCCTCCTCATCTTCTTCATTTTCTAGCTCTTCTTCTTCCTCCTCCTCCTCTTCTTCCAGCTCATCATCATCATCATCACTGTCCTCGCCATCGAGCGTTTCGACGGAACCAGCGTTACTTGCACGGTCCTCGGATGTTCGATGCAGACGCATATGTCGTTTGAGTTTGCTACTCTGTGAGCACGCATGGTCGCACACCGTGCATTTGTACGGTCGTTCTCCAGTGTGTGCTCGTCTGTGGATGGCCAGATTGCTCTGGAACCGGAACTTCTTGCCGCAATATTCACATGCGTGAATAGCTTCGGTAGCGCCACTGTTTCTAGGTGATGCTGGTTTAGAGGGCGGTGTGGACGCGGACCGCGGCGTCGTAGTGATGGCTGGAGCGGCCTGCGGTTCAGACGATTCTATTTTGACGGGTGGGGACAAGCTCTGCGGCCGACTGCCAGCGCCGCTGCCACTCGTATTATTGTTGTTGCTACTGCTAGTGCTGTTGTTGTTGTTGCTGGTGACCGTGGAGTTGACGATACTGGTCGCGGATGTGGTCGGCAGCTGCTGCGAGGGCGATGGACTCGCGAAAGGCGGTGAGTGCTTCCTCGGGGAGGGAGAGCTTGCCGTTGCCGCCCCGGGGCTGGTCGTGCCAGCGAGTTGCCTCAACCGCTGCGAGTAAAAATCCAGTTGCGGTTCAAGTGAGAGAGGTTGGTTTGCGTTGACGTTGGTGCGGTCTCCCCGGGCGGGCAGCGTCGCGGCGCCCGGTACTCCACCCGGCGGAGGGACGCGCTCGGCCGGTGAGGGAAAAGGGGAATGCGGAGGCGGTACAGTACCCGCGGCCACCGCAGCTGCTGCTGCTGCCAAGTTCAGCCCGTGATGCCGAAACTGTTCCGACACCAGCTGCTCCATGCGGAAGTGGTGCTCGGGCCGCGCGAATAGCGGTGCCGGCGGCACTGGCCCATGACCTAAAGGTGGCAGAGACGTCGGCAGTGGCAAGCGTAACAAGCCACCGACACCAAACGTATGATGCAGGTCTGGCGGTGGTAGTAGGTGATGTCGCAAACTGGGTGGTGGTGGTGCAGCTCCCGAGGACGAGCAGCCGGACGACGTGCTGCACGAACTACTGGAACTGTTGTTGTTGCTCGCCTTGCCGCTGCTATTGCCCACGCTACTCCCCGCGCTCGGAGAACTCTCTACGTAGATTTTGACGCCGTGCGAATGTTGCACGTGCTGGACGAGACGCCATGCCGAGTGCAGGCGTGCTTTACACGTCGAGCACACGTAGTTGCTGGGCTCTGAAACAAAGCAAACACGGTCATTCGCAGTCTACAAGCGTCCTGTGAACAGCAACACTCGCGACGATATGGAGTGGAACAGGGAACAGGAAGGGAATGCAATAACCTCAGTGTGGCGATCTGCATGCGGCCACATGTTGGCGGGCCATTACCGCCGCGGCAGCCGCGACAAAATAATAATAAAGTGAAAATCGCGGAGTGAAAAATTGTTCGGACATTACGTCCCGTATTCCGCGAACAACGACTGAGCGAGCGAGGGTGTGTCGGACGTGCGGCGATTTTTAACGCGCGCCCGTTCCACGTCGTTCACGCGACGCGAAAAGAAAAGCAACGAACGAACGATCACTGGTCGGACGTCAGATACCGACTCGCTGGAGCAGATCATTCCGCGATTATTTGTGACCGGAAAAGTAAAAAAGAATCAGCAGCCACACTCGCATCTCGCATGGACAACACACAGCAGCGGTTTTATAATCGCTGTGGCTGATTACTCCCGACCGACCATGCCAAAGCATTGTTCTCGCTCACCGGTAATTTTGCGGGATCGATTCCTTTAAACGGTCCGCGACGGAAATGGCGCCGACTTCCGTCATCTTCTTCGCTACGAGCGCTTAAAAATGTCGCACATTTTACGCATACTGTGCGGCTGCTGGGCACGTGCATTTAACGGCTGGAATTAGGTCGCGGACGGACGCCGAGAGGACGATCTGCATATGAACAGCGCAGCATCGATCAACAATGACTCGGTGAAAAGAATTGTGCGATCTTCTTCCTTGCATTGCACAATAGAGGCAGTGGATGTTGGTGTCAATCACCCCCGGATTCATCTCAAGTATGGATCAATAATAGAAAGTCGTGGACTGGACATACGCCACAACGTCATCATTTTGTTTGTCTAGCTTATCATGGAACGCGACATATTTACCTTTACACGCGGTCATCACTCATACATTTGCCTTTTTGTTCACGCACATTTGTTATCGCCGTGTTATCAGAGGAAAATTACGAGTAAACACGGGCAAATACAAATATAACACTTGAAGGTCTGGCTTTATTTAACTTTTCGTTGTTTCCATTTATTGTACTTTTCAAATTCATAAATTTTAGTTATTTAATAACATGTTAATTTTTATATATTCAAATAGTTATGACTAACACACTAAATTAAGTGTAAAGTAATAGGCAAAAAACATGTTGTTAAATAAGTCTGAGATTATTTTATTACTATTGATACATTATGTCAAAAATTTACTTCGCTTGTAATATTTTATTTTATTTTAAACAATCAAAAAGTTATGGGGCTTGAATGCTCTGAAATTTGTATCAAACATTATTAATTTTTTTTTAATTTTTCGATTATGTGTAAGAAGTCTTGAAAGTTATCTATTTGTCATTTGTTTTATCATTTTAGTTATCTTCTTGTCATATTAATAATTATAATATTACTTTGTAACTCTAATTACTTAAAGGCTAAGTATCTTGTTATCGATAAGTATAACTATGTTTATTTAAGATTTAACATTTTTTCCAGTTAATAATATATGTTTAAATTTGGTAAAAACTAAGCAACGTACAATAATTTCTGTGGGCTTGCTGTTGTGGGAGAAGTGCACGGGTGTTATTTGCATATATTTAAAACGCGGCCGTCACACAAAAGAGCCCACGAACCCGCGATTATTTATCGAGGCGGCCGTTGTGGCAGGGGCGACAAGAGGGGTAGGGTCCAAGGAAACATCTTGCGAAGATTGTCGTCAGCCGCCGCCGTGCTCACCACCATCAGCCTAGGGCGGCAAATCGCGCCACCGACGAAATTTGCATTTTGTAAATGTTTTATTATGAAACGGGGGAAGACTGACACGGATATTGCAATTTTCATTTTTATATAAAATAAATATGTTGGCAAGATTTACGAAAACAGTAAAAATTTAATTTTGGAAGAAACTCGCTATGTTAGCAATCTTCTAACGGAATTATGCACTCCGACAAGATATTTTATTATCTTTTATAAATAGTTCAACGAATTTTGTAACACTTAACTTCATTATCATTTTAAGTTTTGATGCAGCATCAATCGCAGAAGCAATCTTAAAATAAATAAAAATGATCAACTTCTTTTATTTCGCCAACAAGCTTAACAATACAATTGTCTATTATTTACAGAAAATAGAATGCAGCAAAATTACAAGTAAATATCAAAATTATCTAAAATTAAAGTATTTTTAATTTGATTTTGACGATGTTTGACATGACTCTACGTTATTGGTTGAATACGGTAACTACAGCAACTCGCTTGCAGGAACATTTAAAGCTATCAAATATACATACAAACATATTACATTATGATATGTCTCCAAACCAGTTGCAATTAATCTTAACATTAAACTACTTTAGTTTCATTCAAATTCATAATGACGTTAATGTAAGTTAATTTAGTCTTCCTACTTGGCATTTTTCATTCGCGTAATAAATCTTCGTTTATATCCATGCATTTATTCCTACTTCTCACCAACATATACATGTTTCTTCCATATTTTATTCTAAATAAGTAAAAAAAACCTTTAATAGTGTATAAAGTAAATAAAAGTGGGTAATTTGCAATTAATTTTAAAATTCGTGATGATGGCTTTCATGAAATAGTGTCATGGTTAAAAGTCCACTTCCCCTTAATGCAGTCCTGGCGCGGACCATACGGAATGCATGATCTGGCTTTGAGCGGCCGCACAAAGAAAGCAGGGAGCTTAAAAATTTGAATATCGCGGTCATTGTGGCCTTATCGTGGCATTAGAGAAATAATCTACGGCTGCGGACCACTCTTTTGATTCATGGCCACAAAGAGAGCGGAAGAGCGTGCGAGAGAGAGACAGAGAGCGTTGAAAGGGGCTATCGAGTTGAGATACGAGGCTGGTCACTCCCCACACCCACGTAGGCCCCAGCTTTCAAAGTTCAATCTCATACAAATTAAATTAAATGGGAAACTTAGAGCTAGACATTTTTCCATTTCCTGTAGAGATTTTTACTAAAAGATTCTAACAAATTGATAAAAAAAATTGCTGCCCAAAATAAATGTCAGATTTTTAATTCACTGTTGCAGATTTCAAACCCTTAATATTAGTGGAAGGAACCCAAAGAGAATATCTTTTACGTAGTACTATATCCAAAGAATTATCAAAACAATTTGAACAATTAGCATTTGTTATCAAACAGTTCTAAATTATTTTTCTACTACCAGCTCAGTAAGTATATCATTTATCGTCCACGGGCGGTATAGAAAAAAAATGACATTATTGTTACGATAACAACACATTAATCATCACAAATAATCAAAATTCGAAATTATTATTATAGTAACAAAACATTAATATTTCAAAATACGAAAAGATGTTAGATCTTATTTTTCTTTGTTGGTAGAAAAAAATGTACCACGAGCGTTAAATGAATTGAACGGTCGACGTATAAACATCACTTAACGCTCTTGAAACAAATCATATAAAACCGGGAGATCATTTTGTTCTTTGTATCTTTTATTTGAAGCATTTTTCTTCTAAAACATTTGACAGCGGAAGAAAATCGAGGATAAGAACACAAGAGGTTTAGTTTGTATTCAATGAATTTTTATTTACGAAAACGTAGTTATTCTGTCTCTAGTCTTTTAACTTCAAAGGAGCAGGTAAAGAAAATTTGGTCTAAAAAAAGCAAAATCTCCAGTAGTATGTATTGAAATAATGTAACGAAGAAAATTATTTATTAAAATTATATTTGTCTTTTCCTGTTTCCATATGTAATTTTTATACATATATGAGATGAATTATCGATGCTAAATGAGTATGGCTTGGTAAAAGAAATAGTGCTGAATTCGACTCGATGAAGTGTTTCCCCTCGTGAATCTCAGCTAATGCATGGCACAAGCGCGAGCTAATAGAATATAAGCCCGTAAAACACGGCTTATAAAAACCCAAAAGAAAAACGTTGCTTAGCGCGTGTATCGCCTCTAGTGTTCACGTTGATTAATGGGGGATCGTAGGTACCTGGGCACGCGTCCAGGCGAATTATCTATTCAGTGCTGCGTGCAAGAGATGATCGAAGTGTGCCACAAGCAAAAAAACAAAACAACACACGTATGCTGCCGGTGAGTTGTTCAACGATTCTTGATCAATGATATAATAGCTGACTGCACTCGCCATAAACGAATCTGTATCATATTAATATGTCCAGATACTTGAACCATACTTTTTGTTGACACATAGTTAAGAAATAAGAATGCAGTAATTTGTATTTGTAAATAGGTTGGATATTTATTTTAAGTAGTTAAAATTATGACAAGTATCTACAAAAGTTTTATAAATTTAAACAGAATAATTAATAAAGAGACATCTTCATAAGTATTCTACCTACCACATTCTTATATGAGACAAGGTATAGATTTGCATTTATTTATTTAATAGTGCAGCGAAAAACGATGAGAAGTAGGCAATTTTCATTTGGTCTTACATTTTCGAGAAAATGAAGAGGAGCTTAATTCATTTTTTGTCTTTTCCTCTTGTTTTTGATATTTCAAATAAAAGATGCAGTTAATTAAGTTTTCGAGAAATCGTACAATAATAAGCTACTAGAGTACATTTAGCTTAGATTTTTTTCAATAAAGCAGATCGCTAAGCTTTTTTTTGCCAAATCGGCACGAATATTAAACAAATTTGACCAAGTGTATTTAAATATTACGAAGGTATTAAATTTAATACAATTCTACAATTTTATATAAAAAAAACCAAAAATACATACGTTTGGATATAAGGATATCTTTTATATATATGCGTCTACTTCTGTAACATATTTGCTTTAAAATAATTTATAAACGTTAGCAGTCGAAAAAAACAGTTAATCATCCTTATTCGGTGTTCATACTAGCCGTCATAAGTCATATTCTATTTGCAACTAGGCTCACATAAATCAATTCTGATACATCAAACCACATGATTAGCTGAACTAAACAAATTAATTCATAAAGAAAAAATTACTTGAAACAAACTAAGTGTGAATCAATGTCATCCAGGATTCGTAAATATCATGATATTTATAATAAATATCAAAATATCTGATATATAAGATATATATCAGATAAATATCACTTTTTGGATATTTATTTTTTAATTTTAGTTTTTGTACACATTTAGAAAAACTGAAAAATTCGAAAAATTTTACTTTTCCGGAGGCTATATCTCAAAAACTAAACAAGATATGGAAATGCGCTCAACGGCGTTGAATTCCCCGTGTCCGAATTGACTTATAAGCAAATTTTCATACAATTTTAAGCAATTTAATATTTTTAATTATTTCCTAAGGGGTACCCCTTTGGTTTTTTCAGATTTTAATTCAATTTTCCCAAAAATCCTTAATCGTAGGATTATTAAAACGAAAATTTACATACATATGTATTTTGACCCACTGAATCCAGTGGTGCAATCTTCAAATGCATATGACTTCTGGTTTTCGAGAAAATGTTAAAAAACCGCTTTTTGCGATGTTTTTGGCGGAAAATAGAAAAAAACAAAAATCGCTGAAACTATGTTTATAAGTTAACTGAAGCACGAGAAAATTAATGCCGCTGACCGCGTTTTCATATCACATTTAGTTTTCGAGATATAGCCTCGTAAAAGTAGAAAAACTGAAAAATTCGAAAAATTTCACTTTTCCGGAGGCTATATCTCAAAAACTAAACAAGATATGGAAATGCGCTCAACGGCGTTGAATTCCCCGTGTCCGAATTGACTTATAAGCAAATTTTCATACAATTTTAAGCAATTTAATATTTTTAATTATTTCCTAAGGGGTACCCCTTTGGTTTTTTCAGATTTTAATTCAATTTTCCCAAAAATCCTTAATCGTAGGATTATTAAAACGAAAATTTACATACATATGTATTTTGACCCACTGAATCCAGTGGTGCAATCTTCAAATGCATATGACTTCTGGTTTTCGAGAAAATGTTAAAAAACCGCTTTTTGCGATGTTTTTGGCGGAAAATAGAAAAAAACAAAAATCGCTGAAACTATGTTTATAAGTTAACTGAAGCACGAGAAAATTAATGCCGCTGACCGCGTTTTCATATCACATTTAGTTTTCGAGATATAGCCTCGTAAAAGTAGAAAAACTGAAAAATTCGAAAAATTTCACTTTTCCGGAGGCTATATCTCAAAAACTAAACAAGATATGGAAATGCGCTCAACGGCGTTGAATTCCCCGTGTCCGAATTGACTTATAAGCAAATTTTCATACAATTTTAAGCAATTTAATATTTTTAATTATTTCCTAAGGGGTACCCCTTTGATTTTTTCAGATTTTAATTAAATTTTCCCAAAAATCCTTAATCGTAGGATTATTAAAACGAAAATTTACATACATATGTATTTTGACCCACTGAATCCAGTGGTGCAATCTTCAAATGCATATGACTTCTGGTTTTCGAGAAAATGTTAAAAAACCGCTTTTTGCGATTTTTTTGGCGGAAAATAGAAAAAAACAAAAATCGCTGAAACTATGTTTATAAGTTAACTGAAGCACGAGAAAATTAATGCCGTTGACCGCGTTTTCATATCACATTTAGTTTTCGAGATATAGCCTCGTAAAAGTAGAAAAACTGAAAAATTCGAAAAATTTCACTTTTCCGGAGGCTATATCTTAAAAACTAAACAAGATATGGAAATGCGCTCAACGGCGTTGAATTCCCCGTGTCCGAATTGACTTATAAGCAAATTTTCATACAATTTTAAGCAATTTAATATTTTTAATTATTTCCTAAGGGGTACCCCTTTGATTTTTTCAGATTTTAATTAAATTTTCCCAAAAATCCTTAATCGTAGGATTATTAAAACGAAAATTTACATACATATGTATTTTGACCCACTGAATCCAGTGGTGTAATCTTCAAAAGCATATGACTTCTGGTTTTCGAGAAAATGTTAAAAAACCGCTTTTTGCGATTTTTTTGGCGGAAAATTGAAAAAAAATAAAAATCGCTGAAACTATGTTTATAAGTTAACTGAAGCACGAGAAAATTAATGCCGTTGACCGCGTTTTCATATCACATTTAGTTTTCGAGATATAGCCTCGTAAAAGTAGAAAAACTGAAAAATTCGAAAAATTTCACTTTTCCGGAGGCTATATCTTAAAAACTAAACAAGATATGGAAATGCGCTCAACGGCGTTGAATTCCCCGTGTCCGAATTGACTTATAAGCAAATTTTCATACAATTTTAAGCAATTTAATATTTTTAATTATTTCCTAAGGGGTACCCCTTTGATTTTTTCAGATTTTAATTAAATTTTCCCAAAAATCCTTAATCGTAGGATTATTAAAACGAAAATTTACATACATATGTATTTTGACCCACTGAATCCAGTGGTGTAATCTTCAAAAGCATATGACTTCTGGTTTTCGAGAAAATGTTAAAAAACCGCTTTTTGCGATTTTTTTGGCGGAAAATTGAAAAAAAATAAAAATCGCTGAAACTATGTTTATAAGTTAACTGAAGCACGAGAAAATTAATGCCGTTGACCGCGTTTTCATATCACATTTAGTTTTCGAGATATAGCCTCGTAAAAGTAGAAAAACTGAAAAATTCGAAAAATTTCACTTTTCCGGAGGCTATATCTCAAAAACTAAACAAGATATGGAAATGCGCTCAACGGCGTTGAATTCCCCGAGTCCGAATTGACTTATAAGCAAATTTGAGGCTATATCTCAAAAACTATTTGATATTTTTATATAATAGATATATATATCATTGCAAAAATATGACGATATATATCAAAATAAATATCAATATAGCAATAGCTGTCAATCAAACAAATACATCCTGATATAAAATTCATGTGCGACATTTAATTCAACAGCACGTATTAAATGTCACCCATTCCATTCTCCATTCTTTACAGATGTCGCTGATGTGACATCACCAAGCAGTGTCCAGACACACATATTTCACGCAGACTTTGAATAGATTTTAAACAATTTTTTTAATCGATTAATCGCACGCACCAGTGCGTTGAGGGGGCGACATGTGCTCCAGAGTTGTCCAGCAAGGGTTGCATGCTGTCCAGGGTACTGGACATACATGCAGGGCCATTGTCGTGGTCCCTAGCGCTTTAAGGACACCGTATTGTCATTAGAGGATGAATCACCATCACCTAGTTAGTGTTCATGCTGTATGTAGATCCCTGCCAACACCCTTTTTCTCGATTTTTTAAGCCGGGTTTTGTTGCGAAGATTATGTTTGCACCCCTTTGATGAACTCATGTATTTTTTGATGAAGTAATCGACACGAGGTGCAAAATTTGCTTTAAATATGTGGATTAGCCGTAATGAATCCTTTCCATTTAGATATAAAAACATGAAAGCAAACACTGTTACTTATTTTTGTTGAAAAATTTGAAAAATTGATTATTATGGAGAGAACCTCCAGGCAAATTTTTGTTATTACATCTGTGTATGAAAAATGAAACTCAGCACAGTGGTTCTCAAAAAGATCTTCCATGTTTAGCATCGTATATTATCTGTCGTCGAACGAGTTTTTAAATTAATTTGTAAACGAATGGTTCAAATAAAAATGTAACTCTCTGTGCTTTTAATTTAAAGCATTTCCTGAAAAATTATTTTACCTGAAATTGACAGGAAAATAAACATTTGCCTGACCTTTAAGACTCAGGAATCTTTGCTTTGTATGCCTCTAACAATACTGAAAAATGTTTCTCATTAAATTCATATAATTTTTTGGTTCAAATAAATAAAACATTACCTTTATTGTACCTACTAGTTTTTGCTGAGTGTATTTAAAATTCAAACAAATATTATTTGACGCGTGTCATGAAAAGTTGTTGTGTCCAACACGAAAGGAAAGCGCTTTTTCTACTCTAGTTTGACAAATAAATGAATTTCTATGATCAATTAAAAACAATGTATTGCATTAAAGTCAGTGTTAACTAACACGATATTTTAACTAAAGTGAACGTGAAACATGGAATTTGTCATATCCATGGTTACGAATTTAACACCAATGTATCAGAGCGTTTATTTTCGATTGTCAAATTAATATTTGTAATAATTAGTATTGCATTCTTATGAACGATTTTCTACTTAATATATTCAGTTAAACAAAATGTTCAAATTTTATTTTTTAAACTAAACGATGGAAAAACAGAATTGCCTGCTAGATCTCCCAATCTAGCACCACCGAATTATTTTGTTACTCTTTTTTTTTAATCCAAATTATACACTGGCAACATTTCAAATTTAGAATTATATTAATGTTATGTATGAAATTTATAATCAACTAGATCATTGTTTAGCAGTAAATGCCTGGAGATTAGAAAATTTATTATAATTACTTGTATTTTTATAATCGGTTAAAATAGTCTAATACCTATTGAATTACACCTAGTATGACTTACTGGTAACGAATTAAATATAACATTAAATCAATACACATAATAGGAAGATAATTTGAACGAAAATAACAAAAGGCACAATTTTTTTTAATCACAATTATTTTACTAAAACTTGGTAATCTACTGAATATACTTATACTCGTAGTACCTATCATATTAAAGCATCTTTTATTAAACTTTTATTGGATAGAAGCTATAGGATATTTTGTGACTATTTACGTTTATTATAAAATAATTAAACTCTTTTATAAAAAATACGGAGAAATGTATTGAATTTAGAGCAAAAAAGTTGGAGAAGCAATGGTATAGCACGCTGCGGTATCAAGGTACATATATCATTTGATATAAATTTAAATTAAATTCACATTGTGACAAAATATCTCCCCACACCAGAACGAAACGCCCGAAGCGATGAAACAGCGGCGTCACCCCAGTCTTTGCGTTTATTAAAAACCGGAATCGATAATAACAAAACAAGCTGATTGATTTACAGGCTATCGGCAACATTTGGCGTTGCGGTCGGATTTCTTCGGCGCCGAAGCTGAAGCTGTCGCACGTATGTATGAAATCTTAAAGAAGGGTTATTAGATCTCTGTTGACAGGAACAACCCTAGGAGAAGGGTAAAATGAGACAACTGGTTCTGAATGACAGTCTGTTAATTTAAACGCCTTTTGGTTGACAATGCACGCGCGAGGCGCGCGACAGCTTACACAGAAAAATGTACCAGTAGTGACGTCTGTCGAATACGAACGAAAACCTACTGCTACTGCTTTTGGAAGAATAAATATCAACTATACTCAGATAAACCGACAGGAAGTACAATCTCGGGTCTTTCAATTTTTCGTTAAAAAGACGACTTTTATGATAAATATGCAAAAGAAATATATTAAAAAATACCTAGACAAAAAAAAAATTACCTAAACGATGCCGTGTATTGTTTGATTTTATGGATACAACTGATTTTAAAGGAACAAATGTTAGTTCATCGAAATAAAATCTCTCGACATTTTTTTACGCTACTTAGATTATTCATTATAATTAGTTAAATTTGCTATATTGTGAAGATATTTCGTTTTTATATTTTCTTTTTTTTATTTCCCGCCAACAGAATCAATGTTTCGTTCTTTGAACATTTGAAATATTTAAAGAAATATTTATTTTTCGTTCGTTGGACCTAAGTTCTGCATGTGGTTTATAGGATAAAGGGTTAGAAAATTTATGTTTTACGTGTGCATCTTTTCAATAGCATTCGACTTACCGCTATGCGTCGTGTTGGATTCGGCATCAGCCACTTCAGTTCTAAGCTTTTTCTGACTACTTTCTTCAGGTGAGGAACTAGTATCCATACGCTCTTGTTTTATGCTAGGTTTAACGTCGTCGCCTTCATCTATGCTGGAGCTGGTGAGCGGCGAAGCGGAGGCACGTCTCTTTGGCGTAGAGGATGCCGCGCCATCTCCACAAAGGTCAGCTGGAGCAGGAAGTCTTGGAGACGCTGGTGGCGGTGTGTGCACACGTGGAGCACCACCAGCCGAGCGCTTGGAGGATATCGGCGCCGAGATGCTGGGTCGTCGCGCATTCACTACTCCTAGAGGAAGCGAGCCGTCGTCCGAGTCTCGCTCGCTGCGTTCCCGCTCCGGGAAGCAGTGACCGCCAAAGTTTTCCTTGTTGCATGAGACGATCTTGTGTTGGATAAACCGGACGATGTCCGATAAAGCGAATGGTTTTTGACATGCACCGCATGTTAGGATGTCCTGGTGGCCCGTATCGTCGCCGCCTTCCGTGTCCGCTATAAACAAAAATGAAATATTAATTTAAAATCATTTTTCGTACAGATGTCTAGTACAACATACACCATGTGTAATGAACGTTTTTTAGCAAATTATGTCATTTTTGAGTGGTTGTAACTTTAAACTCAGAGTAATCATCTATATAAATATGAATATTTTTATAGATTTAAATTAACATATAATATTTTATTGCACAAAAATTCAATTCAAAAACTAAATAGAATACGTAAATGCACTCAACGGTATTAAATTCTTCCTATTTCATTTGCTTTATAACCAATTTTTTTTGCGAAAAAGTTTATCATTTCAAACATTGTATTCTGAAATACATTTTCAAGCGATTAATTTAATAAAAATTTAATGGTGATGTCGACTGCGTATTAAGATATATTATCTTACAAAATATTCAGTAAGGAATTCAAGCAAACAAATATTCAAATAATTAAAAATTTGTAAATTAGTCAACTTAATTTTTAGTTATCATTTCAGAAAATTTGCAATAAAAATATTTATGATTAAAAAAAGCTAAAAATTAATAAATGAAACTATGGGGAATATAACACTATTTATAAAAATTTAATATGTTTTCGAGGTATTTGGCCCTAAACTTTTAATTCAACATCAAATAATTAAATTGGATATTACTTGATTGAGTAATTTGCAAGTGTTGGTTGCAAGAAAACAATAAATTCAATAACAATAATTTGAGGTTAAATATGCGCAAATAGAAAAATAATCATTCCTAATTATATGGTATACGACTCGCCCAGGGCGTCAGTTACCGAACGACCACTCGCGATTACAATATGAGCAAATCAATTGACCGAAAATCCAATTCGTGTAACGAGTAAAGGGTTAAGCGAGCAATTTCATAATTTTCACGGTCGACTGATCCCCGATCGCATGCATCCAGCGGCTAGCCTCTCCGGCTCCGACATATGGACCGTTACTAGAGGTGACGTCACGCCTGTACCGGTTCTCATTGAAACAAGAGTGGGTAGGGCGCGCGACGCGCGAATCTCCTCTCCTTCCGACTTCCGGTGCGGCTTGAAAGAAACGCGGCCCGCAGAAAGGAGTGCGGTGAAGAGAGCTGGTAAGCTCGCGCAGCTTGACACTGTTTTACTCATGATGTCAGCCAGATCTGAGCTTGAGTAGCACGGACAACAATTGAGCTCGGCCCAATAAACAAACTGTGCAATGTAGTTCACCCTCGTTTACGTGGACGACAATTAAAACTTGAATCATAACAGCTCCGTGCGCAATGCACTGGCTGGATCCCGGTCTTCGGCTCTTACCCCGCAGTGCACTGGGACACCCTACAATCAATGCAGAACCGTATTTATATATATTCAAACGTTCGAGACGTAAAATATATTTAGGACACTCTTACTTTCAAAAATCTTTAACTATTATTTTATAAATCCTAATGATGTTCCTTTTAACGGCTACGTATATGTTTCCCTATCAGAAATTCATATATTATTTGATTGAAAAATAAAATAATACAGATAAATATTTTTCGAAATATTTGTATATAAAATAATTTAGAACCGTTTGACAGCGCAACATATTCAAGACTTTCTAAAAATACTGACGACCAACATATACATATAGGGATGTGGCAATCTTTTGCTAACTTAACTAAAGTCGTTGCTCCTTTAGTATGTATCCCGCAGGGATCTAGCATCTTGAAAACTTTTTCTATGATTATTTGAATAAATATTTTTTAAAATTGTTAGATGAATTTTCAAAAATGTTTTAGCTATCCTAAATTTTAGATTAGTCAAATTAAGTTAAAACATATTCTCAAAAAAAGTTCAACAAACCCTAATATAATCTTATTACCTTTTGGTTCTTAGAATGTGATATGAATTAGCTTTTTCAAAATAAAGTCCTGAATGTAAGATTAGCTAAAACTTTCTTGTAAACCGGGTTGTAAATCGCAATAATAAGACCCAGAAAAAGATATTTTCTACGCTACTGGTTAGGTAGTAAAAATATTTATTTATTTGATTTGAAATATTTTCGTAATATCTCATTGTTTAGGGATTATTTGAAAACATAGAAATCGACCAAAATACATTTATCGCTTATATCTAATGACCTATATTTGATTGAAAAAACACAAATATAAAATTAATCTATTAAAGTGCAACTTTTGTCTAATATAACTGAAGTTGTAACTCAATGGTGTCTCTCGTAGAGAAAACATTCTGTACAGTTACATATGAGTGTCTCCAATAATGGGGTTACGGCCCTGATTCAGCGGTAGTGTGAGTATCATTACGGTTCTCCGCATGACGGATTTACCCCATGCCCCTGCAATGAACTGATTTCGCAGCTGTTTGGCAAATCGATATTTTTACCTCGCAGTTACAACTACATCTGTTAAAATGTTGTTGTTTATTTTCAAAGTTAATAACAATATTAATTTAAAGCAACTTGTTAGTTAGTCAGAAATCATTTGACCAGCCCTCTCATATATAACACGTCCAACCCTTAACTTGACCACTCCCCTACTGACCACTGGTCATGCGTAGTTTACACAATACTCAAATATATAGGGTTGCACCCTTCTACAACGAAAGGCCATTGGTCACTTCTATATACATGAATAAGTAAATATATTAATATGAAGATTTAGAACACTCAATGAATGTAAAGAGAAATACGAAATTGACATAGTCAATAGAGATATCTTCAGAAACCTACCCTTAAAATAGGCAATTTGTACATCCACACGCCCCAAAATTGGTCGAAAATCAGAAAATCACAGAGATATTGGTTTCTTTATGGTTCTGATAAAAATAACACATATATCAATCTGAACGTATCTCTGTAATATGGCCCGGAATTTCCGATTGCTGTTCATGAATTTTTATGAGATACGCAATGTCCGCTTCGTTAGGACGAGATTGCGATTGGAATTGACCTCCGCATGAAAGATGGCAAGCACTTCATAAATCTCAGAACTGCCTTTGTTCGAGAGTGTACTCAACAAACAAACCTGTCAGCTTCAGACTTTATTTAAACGATTCATAATCAAAAACTTATCAAACCGCACATTCGTGTTTATTTTAGAAAACTAATTACCCAGACATATAACAAAAAATATATGTCTATCAAAATTTGCTAAATAGTTACAATATTGTGTTTAACTAGCAGTTGACCAACTGTATTTTTAGCTGTCAAACGTTCTGAAATTATTTTAGAGATACAAGCTTCAAATAAAAATATATTGAGTTTTATTTATAGCTATTAGGAATGTTATGAGTATCATTACAGCCGCAAATGTCAGTTTGAAATCCGAGTTTGTAGAGCGAGGATTTTAAAGCATGTAAGGCCTGTTATAACATCAGTGGTTTGTTCAATAGTTTACCGGTTTCAGAATATAAACACGTTAACGTCATTAATAAATATTATGTTTTTAAATTATTTGATGAATAACGTCATGTCATTATTTTAGAAGGTAATCAAGTAAGTCTGTGGTCTGTATGTTTTTATTTAACGCCATGGTTACAATTGTTTTGTATCATATTTATAAATATTTTTTTATTTAAACGTTATAACGTGGTCATCTATAATTTGAAAGACAGTTCAATAAATATATATTATGATAAGCAGGAGAAGTAATCTTTGTATTATTGTTGTTTTGAGTTCCGTTTGTATTAATAGAACTGAAAAATAAACTTTGTCAACGGATAGTAAATCGTTAATCGATCTGAATCGGAAAACTAATAGTCGTAATTTACATATTTAATTCTGTTCATAGGAGAATTATTTAGTTATATTATTGTTTAAAAATGTAGAAATCATATATATTTTGTATATATATTTATTTGCTACTCTCTCTTCAACAGGAAATTAATTCAGGGAAGATTTTATAGTGGAATTGGAACTACTCAGGTTGTCGTATTTTGTTTAATAAATGGAATCAGTGAGTTTTCAACTCGCGAATTCTCTCTCGTGAATAACTGAACGATGTATCAACTGCACTGCTTATTTTAATACCACGTTTTAATTAAAAGTAAAGTGGGTATCATACGGTCTATGTTTATTTCATTCTTTTTTCTCATGTTGTGTATAACGACGTCACATCATTCAATTTGATATACGATGAAAAGTAGGTGTACATTACATTTAATTTACTCTTAAATTATATTTACATGTATATTAATTCAAATTTAAGGAATTATTATATTGAAAATTGGATCCCTGGTGATCAATGATTAATTTTGTTTACATCTGCCAAAACTATAAAAGTAGAATCAAAATATATGACAATATAATAAACGATTCTAATAAATGATCAAACTGTGTGAATCGATTTTTGTGTTTGTCATACAACATTTTATCAAATCGGGAAAGCATTGACCGTGTGACACTGTCTTAATGAAGTTTCATCGTCGAATTCTGTAGTTAGATTATTTCGGATCTTCTGGCAAGAAATTCCAAAATAAAAGACATTAAAACGTTTGCAAGGACTATAACTCATTACTATAGTGACAGTTAAAATAGCAAACATTACTCATTTCATCATCCCGGCTTATTTTCGCAAATGCGTTAACCGAAAAGTCAAAAACTGTACACAACATGTGTGTCGCCCGTCGGCGTTTCGATGACAATGAACAAGGGCGTGACAGGGGGTGGTTGGGACGGTGCTGCTGACCCTTCAGCCAGTTCTCCACACATGGGGAGACAACAAACACGCATGTTGTTTGCGAATGTGGCTATTATTGCCCGTGAAAGAGTTCGAAGCGACGACAGGACGGACTGCGAACCATATTGAACGAAGAAGACTGGAACTGGAGACGAAACTTCTGTTCTGTGGAACTTTGTCGGTTGTTATGGTAACTGGCAATGCGCCATTGATCTCAAAAATAGATTGGATCATTCAATGTTTTCCTAGTTTGTTTCTTGTTTTTGTTTGTCTTTTGTTTTGTTTAGTGGTTGCTTTGTGGTCGACAAGTTTGACATTTGAAATCATGAATGAATCCTATGTTGCTTACGTCACATTCATTTAATTCAAACGCCGAACATAAATATATTAAATTGAATATTTTTCTTCTAATAAAGACGCTACAACATTATATAAAAGAATAATACAAATAAAAATTGTAGAGAATCTTGTATTTTAATTGTTTCCAAATACAAAGTTTTATAGTGTTAGGAACAAAATCTATTTTTTTTCATCATATTAAAATTGCCCCGATGATTCTTCCTCTACTAACATCTTTAGGGACTGCAATTTGACGATTCGTAACCGCACATCACACGCATGAATTACCGAGATCTGCCTCGGCAGAGTGACATACCCAGCAATGGGTAAAAGGCGATATATATATATATTTTAAATTGTACTAAAGTCCTTCATACAATTGGATATGAGTGCTGTGTAGAGAAATTGTTACTCTACGCAGCAGTCATATCCAATTGTATGAAGGACTTTAGTACAAAAAAAATATCATTTTTACTCAGTAATTAACAATTAACAATTAGTTAAATAAACTTAATAAATTATATTAGATTGCCAACAGTTAACAAAGAATTCAGTTTGTCAAAATAATTGTATTTATTGGAACTGCTAGTGTATTTCTCTAATATTGTGTTCCGTAGCTGATTATAAGACATCGGATTAACTGGTAAACAAAAAGAACATGTTTCTTGTTCACGTACATCTCAATCTTCAGATCTTCCAGACAGAGTCGCCTCTCACAAAGACACGCTACAGATAGTGGGGGCGACAGAGCGCTTGTAATACAATTACCGAATTACGGTTGTCGCGTGTCACACACAGTGTGCAAGTCGGTCATTGAGTTATCTGTTTTACCGATGTGTCAAGCGACGTGCGGCGCCGCCACCAATGCGATTATTGACCAAAGATCGCTTCGGGCGCCAAAAAACAACGGCCTTGATCACATTAGCGTCGGGACCCGTCACGGCTAACGCAATCAGGACGAACTGCGACAAAGCGGGGGTGGTGGCGCGGCGACGGCGAGGAGACGGGCAGTGTCGTCGAAAACCTCGATGTTAACGTTGCAGTGCAAGTGCTTCGCGAGGCTTCGCGCATCTAACTTGCAGGAACTAACACAGATTAATTAACGTAAGCTTGACAAAGTTCTGCAGGATTGCATGGAATAACATTATCCAAGTACTCTAGAATCAGAAAGATCCCGCTTTGTTTTTTACTAATTGCTCTAATACGTTTTATTATCTCAGAGCGTTACAGCAAACACTAAAGCTATCCCACCTGTTATCATTAACACTATGTTTCAAAATTAGGTTACTACTTAGCTTTAACAGCTAGTTTTATATCTTGTTTGTCCTAAAAATATCATTTATTAAACCGAAATAGAATCGAATCTTTTTTTTAAAATCAAATTGAAAATTCACATTTATAAATTATCAGCAACATCGTAAATATATAGAAAAAATATTTTTTAAATAGTTAAACCCAACCGATTTTGTGAAATAGGTTATAAATCATTTAAAAATTTTATTATTTTAAATCGGAATAAAAGTCGAACCAAAAAAGTATCCAAAATCGTGAATCGAGACCGAATCTAATTTCAGCAGTTTTCGGGCTGCTTCTTATATTGTACGAGTGACTGGTATTCGTATATCGGATCAACAATTAACGCGATACCGACTATACGTCAAAAAATTTGTTGTCTTTATTAGGTAAAAAAGCAGTCTTTGGTTGAATCTCAACCTTGGTCGTAGTCGGTGTACATTAAGAGATGGAAACGCAGCTTTAAATAAAACGTAGGAAATTAGAAATTACAATATTGATTCAACTTTTTATAATTTTATATTTCAACTAGTAAATAATGTCAGTCTGTTAATTAAAAGAATGATTTAAAAGATAGTAATTTATAAAGCAGTGTGCTTTAGCAGAACAATGAGCAAATCTCGTGTTGGAGTTCCGAGCGAAGGCAGCAAACAATCACGTTAATTGCCCAGTAGATAATTAAGATAAAATACCTCGCGAAGAAGAAGTGCTGTCCGCTCGATTGGCAATAGCCAGTGTCGCACACATACCAGCCCCAAGCAATGAGAACCACCCCAATAGCGACCGATACGAGTCCGAATTTGCCGCACTTGAAATTATTTTATTGGCTCTCGGCGCTGACAAATGAAGACCGGGTCATGACACAAACTACCCGGCTGCAGCGATATACGACGCTGTTTAGGGTTTCCGTCGACGCTCGCCACCGCTAGAGATATTTACCGTCTTGAAAAACGACCAACTCACCGAAATAAAGATCCCAGGTTTCTTGGCTCATCGTGCGTACTTTCACATTACACACTGTCTTTCTAACTGTCCTCTTGTGTTAAATAATTCCAAGTTGCCTCAGCAGCTTCTGGGTCAGAACTGAACCATCTCGCACCCCTGATGAATGCAGGTAGGTTTTCATCTCGTGGACTAAGGGTGGGGGATAACCCACCACTATGACTTACAGCCCTTGCTCTTATAAACTGACGGCAAGTCGCCGACAATGGATATTCTGAACTTTTATTGGATGTAGGAAACAAAAGTTTATGACTTGTCCTACCTTATTACTTCTTACGATATTGGGCCGTCGGCTTATGTTTGTTTATACTGACATTTACTAATTTGGAAAAGAGCCCGACAAAGTATTATAATGTTGCTAAATTTTACTTTGAAATACAGCAACCGCTAGTTATAGCAATTTGATTCTGGCAATTCTAATAAAATGTTTACATTATAAAAATAAAAACAATGCTGAACATGAATCCTTTAGTCAGCATAAAGCCAGTGTTATACGCTCAACGTATTCTTCATTTTTGTTTGTCAAATAATGTACGATAACTATACATTCAATTTCATGTGTGATTAAAATAGTCTATGTCACACAATCATTAAAATTACTACAGTTTTAACAAATTTTAATATCTATTATACTTGAAAATTTAAATTATAGTGACCAGAATTTAATTTTGTTCATTTCCTTTGTCATACAAAAGTCGAAATGCATGGCAAACAAGAAACGTATTTGATCAAAGTGTATGAAATGGTAACACATTTTTGTATTTTGGCATATAAAAATTTTATCAAATGGTGAAAACTTTGACTGTGTAATATCGATCTAGTTGGGTCTTATCCTCCCGAAAATTCACTTAGTACGTTATTTTCAAAGAAAATTGAAGACAATTCTTGAAAATATAGGTACGTATTTTAGGACAATGTAATTTGACCCAAATAATCGATTGAGAACAAAGTAACTCGATATTACCAATTTCTTTCAAAATATTAGCAAAAATTCGAAAGAAAAGTTGTTTCTTTTATCTATCTTCTTGATTTTTTATAGTTCCTTTCAAACTTTTTATCTTTTATTATTTCCCAAGAGAAGCTCGGTCTTTTAAATATTGTGATTGAATATACGATGTTAAATGTTTAGATTCACACAATAAAAACATGAATGTAAAAGAAATATTTGTAAAAAAAAAGTTCAGACTGATATTTAAAATGTTTTCCATCAGATAATGTACCAAACAAGTAAATAAATAAGACACTGAATTAGGTTTATTAGTTTGGAGACAAAAAAGCTAATTTATGAACTCCAATTTGTTTTTAGAAAACTGATTCTTAACCAAAAATATGGTTGTAATAAACATGGTAGGTCTCAATGAAATGTTTCTTTGAAATCTGATTCTTATTCAGTATCATAATATCCACCGCTTACTGTATTTGAACCGTGTAATTTCCATTTATAAAATTTGCGTTCCTTCTTACAACAATACCCGCATACAACTCAATTGCTTTTTATAAATAACTATATAAGCAAAAAAGTTGATAATGTTTTAGATTGTTTGCTTAGAATTGAACAAAAAGTTATGGCAGTGTAGGCGCTTGGACAATATACGTGGGAACGGGTCAACTGATAGCATCTGTTTACAGTGCACCTTACATTGTGTTCCGAAGAATGGTCCAGTTATTGTCAAAAACATACTGTGAGAAAACCATTTACCACTTTGACGGACTTTCCACCAAGCGTTCACGAATCAAGTCAACAAACTAATGACCATGTTTAGCAGATTTCACACGAAAAAATATAATTTTTATAATAAATTAACGTATTTTTCTTGCCAAAAACTGTTGATAAATTATTTTCGAGAAAAAAGCTTGGCCGAAGTAAATTTTCTACCACAAAGGATCTTTGTTTTGTATAAAATAATTTAGGACAGCGGGAAAGATAAGCACCTTTTCCATGACGTATTATATTCTAAAAATTGTGTGTTTCTATATTATGTACATTATGAATGAATTTATTATTTCTTTTAACTAGCCGCTAATAATGAAATAAAAATATGTATTTCAAATATTTAGTTAAGTAAATGAATGTAAGTACCTCGCCGTCAAATTGTTGTAGAGATAATCATACTTTGCAATAAATTTTATTTCACAATTACTTATATGTATACATAACATAGGCCATGTTAAATAGCTTGATAATTAGGTCATTTTTTACACAGTGAAAAGGCAATAAAAATAAAATTAGTTATTGTAGTGTGAATTTATTTATTTATTTGTTAATCTGCACAACAGGAACATAATCCTCATTAAAGTACTGGGGACTACAGCTTGTGTGGAATCTGAACCACTCAAGATACAATCGTATTTTTGAACATAATTTGAAAGCATGGCCTCTTAGATGACACGCAAATTTTATCTTGGTTTTATTCACTGGGCTATAATTCGCTTTATGATACAACTTAATAATTTCAAATTAAATTATTTAAATTTAGAGAAAATTATCGTTTCATTATTTGGAGAAATAAAAACACTAATAAAATTATTTACTTTCGTAATTAATTTTTCTTAGGGTTCTCGAGTGCATCAAAATATAAAATTAGATAGAATATTAGACGCAAGCAAGTGTAAAATATTAATTGCAATATAATTACATCGCATTTTCCCGGTGAACACACAAAGAATGACCAACAGCCTCGCCTGTGGGAAAGGATTGACAACAATCAGAATGCGATCTTTTGAGATTCTCCCACGCTCCACATGAGGCGCTGAGGTAGCCGAGGTAGTCTAGGGGTCAGCGAGCCTTCACACACACATTCACTCACAAACAAACACAAAGCCAAGGTGGTAGGGCAGGTCATTCATAACACGCTACACTTGTCGAAAGGGGACAGCGGTCAGCAAAAGAAACACTGTCACTTGTGGTTCTATATCTAAATCTAAGCCACTGAATGACTCGAACCCTTCTAGGAAGCTGAAATACAACCGGTACGATCTATGCAGTGTTTGACAACCAAGTCTTACAAACTGACCTACGACAGATGTAGGTGTTTAGTGTGGGAATCTCTACAACAACCCTTTGACAAAATTGTTTGCTCCAATACATCGGTATTATCTTGCTTTTGTCTGATAATGCATTATCTTAAAAGGGAGGATGACAAAAAAAACTATAATTTTCATTTCTGGAACTAAAAATATTATAATCTTGAAATTAACAACAAATTAAAGAATATTTATTTATCCTAGCGTGTATAGCAAAAATAATTAAAAAGAAACACACAGTTTTTTTAAAGAAACAAAATAAAATTTCATTTACATATCGGTACGGTATGTGCATTAATATGTCTATAATAAACGATAACTATATACATATATAACTCAAAATCGTACATATTTTTTTCAATAAAATGTTCAATTTTGTTGAATATTATATTAATATTTCTTTATTTTACAAAGCCATTATGTTGTATTAACGAGAAATAATTGAAGTTTATCTCTTTTACTTAGGGCTGGTATTTCAGTCTTCTAATAAATTTATTTATCTAACAAACAAAAAATGCCATATCAAAAAATGACTGGTAATATAATTTTTATTATTTGATCTATGATTTTGATGCGAAATTTTTCGATTGTATGACTGAAAAATTTATCAGGATCTTTGTTAGGAACTCGAAATATCAGTCTTAAATATTAAACAAGATTTCAAAAAATTGCATGTCTTCCATTTAAATTATCTGGACGTTTAATTTTTTTCAGACAATTTACGAAGCAAAACAATATTTTAAACAATTATTATTATGATAGTACGTAATTTAGATTCTTACACACTTGGTTCAAAATCTTATTCTATGTTTAGTGTAATGTAAACCGAAATTTAAAATTATTTTCTGCTTGCCGGGCAGAGCTTTACTTTATTTTTTGTTTCATCGCCGTAGCATTTATAGTTTGAGAAATATAAATTTTTGAAAATAGGTTCGTTTTTTATTTCCTTATGAATACTCTATGCCTCTTAAATGTTCTCATGTGAAATTATTGTAGGAATTTAAAGTTTGCGTCTAAATTATGCGTTCGCATCATTGTTCAACGAATGGTTACTGTAAATTTAATTAAGAAAAAGTGAATGTCAAGAAGTGGACATCGTTTGTTTCGCAACAGTCAGAAGAAAAAGGGACAAGATGACTGTAAATGTTGCGTATGCAAATTGAAAGACAGAGATAGATTTCGACTTGCGTAATGGAGAAGACAAAACGATGGGCAGGCACGCACACTGCTCAACACGACTTTACATTTATATTGAAATCATGAACCATAAATATTCTTTACTTTTGACGTTGTTGCTTCTGATATCAAACAGTATTCATTTACCTTCAATAACAGATTATAACATATACCACATACCTACTAATAATATTGCATTAAACAGAGGATACATTTTGCTTCTGCAAATTATATAAAAAAATAAGACCGTATCAATGTGGTTCGAATTGGACTTAAATACCTGTTGCGCAAAGTAGCAAATAAATAAACAATTTGATAACAGTGAAGGAGTCCAATGAAAAACATGAAGACAAACGAGTAATTCGAAAGAATCTAAATTCTTTACGAGTTAATAAATTGTTTCTTACTCTCACACACAAAAGTAAAGATACTGGTACCCCATCATATCTCCATGATAAACTTAAATTTAAAACTTATGAATACGGTCTACGAGCTAGAGATTTATATGTTGTTCCTTCATTCTCCAAATCTAAATTCAAATGTTCATTTTCTTATCTAGCACCAACTTTGTATAACACTATTCCAGATAACTTAAAGTCTCTGTCGTTAAGTTCATTTAAATATCATATTAAGAAGTTATTTATTTAATATGCACTTTTTGTCTAACTTATTTTATTTGTTTAATACAATTTTTTGAAATGATGCAATTTATTTAAATGTATTCTGTTGTATTGTATTTTATTTGTTTATTTTTTCTATTTTGTACTCTGTACTCATTATATTCATTAGGTACATTTTCTTTATAATTTTTGTAATCTTATGTACGTGGTTGGGTGGAAGAACAGCCTTTGGCTGAACCCCGCCTTTGACATGTGTCAATAAAGTCATTATTATTATTATTATTATTTCGGTTGAGACCTCAAGAACAACAGCGGTGGTCCTTGCAGCATCCACGAGTAAGAGCAACGTCGTTTATATTTAAAACTGTCCGCGACGAAGTTCTCGATGTCCATCAGGGTTAGCCGAGCTCAGACCACATCTGCCGTTTAACAAGAGCAAGACAACGCGTGCACCATTTAACTTGAACTCGCGAAGCAGCAGCTAAAAATGTTCCACCTCAGTCATTTCCACATTCCGCCAAACGTATCGTTAGCGTCATCTCGGACCTCATCGTGTTCAGAGTACAAATGGGTTACTGGAGGAACCACCAAGAGAAAAAATAGTTAGGTAGGTCTACAAGAGGGGTACTATTTTTAACTGAAAATATAAATATACGGCGCAAATGGTTGTCTATTTGAAATCTGGTGCATCTTTCTTGGTTTTTCAAAGGCTACTGATGTAGTTGGGACACAAAAACTAATTTTAAAATGTTAACAATTTTGTAACCAATGGATCTAATTCTTTACTAGTCTTTATTTTAGAGATCATCTTATTAATTTATTATTGCTTATCATTTTCTTTATTTCGGAAAATTATGACCAATTGCACAGCTGACCCTTAAATTTTAAGTTTTTCTTTAATAAACAATATCGTATCAAGATGAACTGTCAAATGAGTAATTTAACATAATTTTCAAATTAAATAACTGGCTATTAAAGACGCAACGAGATTTATTTAATATTTTATTAAATGACAAAACAACGTTTTGTAAAAAATTATAAAACAAAGAGCTCCGTTAAAATGTTTTCAGTGTTAAATTAGTTCGGTATTCGTAATCTACTGACATATTTTGAGTTAAGAACCGTAAATTATGCATTATTTAAAAAATAAAACCAATTTTCACAGAAATTTTCGTTTTTTAAAATTAATTTCATAACATGAAATATAAAGCAAGAAAACAAACAATAAGCATTTACAATTTTAAAAACAAATGCAATTAAATGTCATAATCAAAACAAAATAAATAAAACAAAGAATCCGTTAACTAGCGTAGAGAAGATTTGAACGGTACATTACAAAGAGCATCACAGTATCAGCTAACGAACTTTGACAAGAAACCCTGCGTCGTTTAGAAGTCGATGCAGTAAATATCCGAGCGATTGTAAACTAAACGTAAACACTGTCCGAGAGTTCAGATATCGATCTCTGCGCGCGGAGGATCAAGATCTCCAGATCGCGATCTAGAAATTGATGGTGATGGTGAGGACGATCTAAGGGCATTTTACCATCCATTAAAAGAATCTTAACTTTAATATTAATGCACCGAATTAATTTATTTTATTTCTGTGCGGACACAAATATCCAGAAATTTTGCTATCACAAATTTTCCGTTGTCAAAAGTATCTAAATTATTTTACGGAGAATTAAATTCCCTACAACTTTTATTTGAAGGCAAATATACAACGGCGATTTACAAAAATGTTAAGTTTGTAAATGTTTTTGTGCGTATGTGGTATAATAATAATAATAAAGTAAAAATTCGTCTGACATATTAGTGAGTTCCAACTTCATCGATTGAATAATTCTAACGGGGATAAATGGTCACTACCACAGGATGTTAAAATATTAACGCAACTGGCACGTAAACATGTACTTCCACTTTGCGAATATTCAGAAAGTTAACTTTGCGTTTAACTATTTGACTATTTTCCTACGAGTGTATACGCTGTATGGGACAAACCACTCCTGTCTAAAAACTACACTAAATCCCAACTTTGACGCTGGTAGCAATGCTTTTGTGTACGATGAAAATTTAATAGAAATTAGCGGTGTATTTCAACCTTCGTTAGCAGAGCTGTGATTTTTCGTTTGTTGTAGATAGATAATGCAGTCTGTTTGCTAATGTTTTATTCAAAAATTGTTACATGTGAGGGAATGAATACACCCGTGATAACTTTTTAAATAAAGTTTTAATTTGGCTGCTCTGGTTCACTTAAAAAAGTGTATTGTTTTCTGTTAGAATACCTGCATTACCGAGAACGTTTTAATTAAAACCTAATTAACTTTTTACAAATTAAATCTGGAGATAACATAATGTTCATTTGTCGTGAAATATTCGCGCAGGAGTGTTAAACATTTTAACGTTGCATATTTTTAATAATTTACAAGATAATATTTCACATAAAAGTTGTAAAAAATAGACTGCCTCGTGTTTTGTTCTAAATTTATTTAGAATCATTCGACAAAAAAAAATGATTTTATTTAGATTGACTGAATACCGGAATACGTATAACAGTTACCTATCTATCTTTGAAAACGTAACAGGTTATACCATCTGAAGGCAGATACAAATTACAATCAGTTATAAAAAAAAACTATTCGATGTTTATACGATGAATATGTAAATTTAATTCATTAGCATATGTTGAAAATTTCTACTCAATTCTTTTCTTAATTCATATATTACAAATGTATTAAACAAGCAAATAAATAATAAATGTGATCTTTACTCTCATTAGACTATAAATAGAAAGTTTTGCTAAATAATATACGACAATAAATAATGCGATAATTATTAAAATAATTATTTAAGTTCCTGATTTAATTGAAACCAAAAACTATGTTACAACACTTCATAGACATATTGGAAGGACTATGTTTTAATTTAGTCTTTAAAAATAAACAAAACTTAAGGTAAAACATAAGCCTAATTGGATCTGAAGTTATTACATGAATAGTGATATTTTAGACAATATCATTGTTAATTTTTTGTTATAATAAAAGTATATTTTACAGCAAGTGTATTTTTTCCTAGCTGAAAAATTGTAAAAAGAGGCGACTCAATTAGCCGTCGTTCTATCTTAAACCGTGATAATTTATTTATTATTGGATAACAGAAACAAGCAAACCTACAGTTTATAGTGGAATTTGAACCACTTATAAATAAGTTGAAGTCAGTGAGATTTGAACGCGTGAAATCTTGCTTCGCAGATTCAAGTTGTATCCACTGAGCTACCTACATCTGCCGGTTATAGTTTTTTATTATGATTTTTGTAAGAATAATATTCTAAAACGGAAATATGAAGTATGCATGTATTTTTCTGCATCGCTTTGCATAAACTAAGTGCTGGCTAATCTATAAATCCTATTCACATACATTTTCATGAGTTCTACAGAACAGTGCATCACTTATAATTCGCCGGATGTCTAAAATATGAACAAAACTACTTTCACACCATGCCACACAAAGCCCATATAGTCTACTCACAGGTAAGAATATGTGTGGCAGTGTTTACTTTTTGATAAGCGCGTTCCGTTGTGTCCGTTTGAGCCACGCACACTTGATAAGATAAGGCGAGATAGCGACCCGTGTCCACATTACAGGCCATGCATGTGTGCACATCGTACATATACACTAATAGCTAAATAGCTAATATTTTTGTCATGCTTCAGTTTTATTTTTAAATGATGATAATGACACAGCAACGGTTAATTTTGTATCTACACTAGTTAAACTATCACTATCACTATAGGTAGGTAAATCTAGATATTGGCAATACCACTCGGCTACAATTGAATTTTTATATAATTGAGGAAAAAGACATAAGCAATAGATCTTATTGAACACTGTTTAAATTGTAAAATTAATGCACCAAAATACAGATAAAATTCTGAATTACTTTCAAAAGATCTTTAACATATTTCGTCGTCATACATTCTAATTTTGTTTTAACTTAACTTAATTTTCTACCAATTTATTGAAAGCATTGTTCTCCAAAATAATTTATAAACATTTGATAGCAGAAAACATACGATGCCACATGTTAGAGATCTTTTATAAATCTTTAGCAAAAGCTGTTTGTAGCAATTTTAACTATAATATTTAATCAATATAATAAAAAAGTGCAAAAATAATATAAGTAGGTATATTTAAAAAGTAATAAGATTGCACTAAACTTTTACAAATCACAAAGATTGATTAAAATAATTTCTAGAAATTAAATTAATATTTGATCATAAATAGTTCATTTACTGATGTTTTATTATTTATTTAAAGGTAAGTAGCATACAACTATTATGATTTAATGTTTGATGTACGTAAAATGTGTTTTAAAAGTTATGAATGTAATTCGCTGACATCTGCTCCTTTGCAGGAGAATGCATAAATTAAAGTTCGGGTTTTGCCAGGATTATGAAGCTAATGTTAATTTGTTAAACATGACTTTATAATAGCATCGTAAAGCGTCTTCTAAGAACAGACGTAGCGTTGATAGTATACACGAAGATATGACAGACATTCCTCAACAGTTGATCAACAAGGCACAACATAAAAGAAAGGAATGATTTTGTTTCTTTGCACTTTGGTTAGTGATTTAGAGTATCAAGCTGAGGCATTGAGTTGGCACCAATGGCGACCCTTCTAATACATTTTCCAATGAGGTGTCGCCATTTTTACACCTCTAGTATTGTAATTTTAAATGCACTTCCCAGTTAGAGTCCTACGTGCCTGCCAATGACAAGAGCTCATTAGTTGCGGCCATTGTTGTGTTTATTCATTTGTTGATTTGTTGAATTCTGATTTCTCTTTGAAAAGATTTATATAACATTTTGTGTTTTACCGGTTTTTGCAGCGATTTCTTATCTGTTTATTATGTGCAAGGCCAGTTTGATATACTTAACATTTTTACGCCATACTGCACAATAATTTCTAAACAAATATATCGGTAATTAAAATTATTTGACGTTTTCAATTTTCTGTAAAATAATACGTCTTGTACGATTATTTATGAGGAATAATACATTTTTCACACGGCAATTTTTCACAGATTAAAGTAGAAACAAGATAAAATAAAATTTTAAGCAAAATATTTAATAATAAAATCGTGTTTCTGCGTAGTTTTTTTTCGAGCTGTTGCTATTGCTATTTTAGCAACGTTTTACCAAATGTACGAGTATATATTTTTTATTCCAATATTTTAATTATATTAGTCATATCCCATTTGCCACTAGACTTATTTTATTAATTAATTTGGATAAATCTAATCACACGAATTAACATATAAAAAGATGGACAACGTCTAGCTGAGAATGAAGTGTAGGCTAAGTACATATATATGATCCAAATAGCAAACCGAAAACGCCTGTTATTGACAAGATTTAGCGGGAAAAGAACTGAATTATTTTAGAAGAGACAAATTTGTCAATTTTTCGTCTACGCATATGATTCTTCCATTGCAATATTAATGTTCCAGTTTCATGCAAGAAGCAAATCACTTAAAAAGCAATTGAGAATGTCTTGCATTTGTTACAGTCCTATTTTGACAACACGTAACCATGAACTATGCCATGACAACCCAACAACAAAACACAATCTGACAATGAACAAGGAAGCAAGAAAAAACAGAAGAAAAGCGGCGGTAGACGTTGACGCGTGCTTGCGCGCTGTTTTTGCCTTTGCCTAGTCGCGGCCTACTTGGCGGAAGGAACCACAGATTAGGAACGGATCCCGCTCAGTCACGGATTACCTCGCCATGGCTGCTCAGATCGCGGACGCGATTAAGAGCTCGACTCATGGCCGAGCCTTGTGACGTTGTGACATCACCGTGACTCCGTGACCGCGTGCTGAAATTTCTTTACGCCCAACAAAATTACATACTATTGTTGATGCTATTCAATTCGTATTGATTTGATTTTTTGATACCAGATCATGTTGACAATAAGTGAATTAAGGACATTAAAAAACAAATAAATAATACATATTTTGTACAACAAACTTCATCCCCATTACAATACAGGAAACCTACAGTTTACAGTGGAATCGGAACCATGCTAACACAACCGTATTTTTAAATATAAGTCACAACAGAAATGTAATCGCAATTACAGTAGCTTATATTGAAATCCGAACCACAATATATAATTGTTGAAATCAGCAAGGTTTAAACTTGGAAACATAAGTTTAAATTTGGTTTAATATCAATGATTCAATTTGCTTCTATTTATTATAAATCATGTTTAAAATTGGTTAGTGCAACTGGTAGTAAATATAGTTATTAATGCTAATTGATATTCAATAAGAAAATAAACGATACAGCAGCAACACAGTAGTAGTGATGGCATTTAAAGAACCGATATCAATAATGAAGATTGTTAGGATTCTTCAGCTACCATATCTACGCACTCACATATCACGAATATTTCCAGTACACTAAAGCAATATTTAAATACAATACGTGAATGGTAATACAGCTATCTTTATTAGCGGCATTTACAAGACAAAATCCTATCGAGTCATAACGCAAGTCATCGGATTACTGCACAGAGAATGACAGAGGCAAACACATATACACACATACAAATCAATCCAAACACGGATTCACGTTATCTCGTATGACCGATTTGCATGTGTTAGTTTCGGTGGATTGTCCATAGAAGGCGACACGCCTTTGGGCGTCCAAATTTCTCGCGGAGTCGGACTAGTCGCAGTATGGAATCGCCACGTGGAGCAACTCGAAGATTAGTGTACCTAACGCTAACGGTACTTGCTACACGTAACAAATTCTTATAGTCTTAATCGCATTGGTGTGATTAGGTCTTCTCATTTTGACCATTCCTCTTTTGCTCTCTAGAAGAATTATTCCCATTTTAACCACTAATACAATCTAACTAAATAAACCTTACGAATCATTTGGAGGCAGTTGCACCGTTTGATATAGGTTGAAGTCACTTGAATTACTACTTTGTTAACTTTTATTTCCATTTATTAATTATACTGGAGGTTTCAATAGTAAAGAAAATAACATGCCATGAGATGAAACGTAGGATTTACCATATCCATAGTTACGAATTTGACAGCAAAGTATCATTTTTACAAATTAAATATTTGATATTATTTACATGTAGCAAATCGTTAAAAATAATGCAACACTAATTAATACAAATATTAACCTATATATATATATATATATATATATATATATATATATATATATATATATATAAAATAAACGTTCTTAATACATTGCTGTCAAACTCGTAACCATGAATAGGCAAATCCCACAATTCACGTTCAAATAAACTCTATCTACACCCAAATAAATAGAAGCTAATAGACCATTTCATATGGCTTAATAATGAAATAATTGAATATATGAGTTTTTAAAAAACAAAATATATTTCGTGTGATTGCCTGGCAACAACTGATGAGAGCAATTTATATGAAAAAACCGCGATACAGAAGATGGACAGATTTTATCTACTTTCAAAATAATCACCCAGCTATGTGGCTCAGTACTACTGTGAATTTGAAAACCCGGGTTTGATTCTTACGATCGATAAACAAAATTATCCCTGTGGCCGCACCTCCAATAACAAGTTTGGGAGCCGTGGTTTCACATATTTCACGCGCATAAATATATCAAGTACCGAGATCTGCTACGACGAAGTGCTACATCATATAAGTCGATACGTTTTACTTCAAAGCAATTCAATTTAAGTTAAAGAAATATAATTTTGATCTGAAAATTTATCGATTAGTATGTATTGAGATAATTTACCGAATGAAGAATTTTATTCGCCATGTCGAAAGTAATAAAAGAGTTTCCATTTGCAATTAGTTACCTTCCCTGTTTATCCAATGTCAAATTTATAAAAATGACATTTCTGTTTGGAGGTCTAACATAAAGTAAATTATCCGTGTACAATAATTTAATCTCGAATTGGAATTGATTAGACATATAAATACGTTTATATGTTGTCAGTCGAAGTGGGACCGGATGAAATGGGGAGATGCGCTATTCATTTGTTGAATGTTGTCGGTCAACAATATGTCACACGCGATGAGATGCACTTGCAGAGAGCTGACCTCGAAGAGTGCTCATCTCGACTCTTTCTCCATCTCCGTGTTTAGTGCTGTACAGAATGGCTTGAATAAACGTGCGTTTGTTGGCCTTATTTCAGCAAGAAAGGTCGTGGGTCATGCTTGTTAAGGGACACTAAATTATATGGATGTTTTACAGTTAAACGGGTACTGATACTAAAACTATCCATTTAGGATTTTTGCTCTTTATAACCTAAGTTTGTTGTATGGCAAGCATTTCTAGTTTTCATCTCTGATGATCTTGCCCAAGACGCTACATTTAAATGCAATACTTCTTCAACAACAATGTACAAATAGAAAAACTGGTAAATACTTTTAATACATAATACGAAAAAGTTCGCGCGTTCAAATCTAACTGATTTCAACTTACATTTCAAAAAAATATGACAGACAGAGTTGTTTGGATTCCTTTACAAGCTACTGTGATGGCGTTTGTGACCCAACTTTAATTTTATGTATTTCTAGACAAGAAATTAATATTTCCGTATTTTTTAAAAATTGATTAAATTTTTATGGTTTACGAGAAAGAATATTATATAATTGTAGATGTCACTATAACGTACTAGTAGCAAGTAGACAGAGAACGTTGGGCATACAGGGAGAGAAGGATATAAAAATGTAACCTCAAATTATTTCACAGGATATACAGGATGTTTCACAACTTAGAGCAAAAAATTAAAGGGTATATTCTGTACGACGTGCTGATCATGAAACAAAAAGAATATTTTTAAAATTCGAAAAATTAAGGGTTGTTAACCTAAAACATTTTTTTTACTACTGCACTGGATTCGCTTTCCTATTAAACACAAACAATGAAGTAGGTATCAACTATGGAAGAATAATTACACAATTCAATTATTAGCAGTTATTTATAATAGAATTTTATTTAATTAATAACTTTAACATAATCATCCACCCAGTGGCAGTGGCAACGAAAAATTTTGGACTGGGACACATGGAAAATAGTTTTGCGATTTAAAAAAATATTCTTTTTGTTTCATGATCAGCACGTCGTACAGAATATACCCTTTAATTTTTTGCTCTACGTTGTGAAACACCCTGTATGTCATCCGTCAGTTTCAATACTTGAGACAGATATTCAGATTACAAATATAGAAGAAGAGCAAGGAAAGAAGTTTTATACTGTGACTTGACATATTTATATTACGTTAAATGCATGATTCAATTTCAAATTCAAAATACAATATAATTATAAGATTATATGTATATTTTTTTATTAATATTATGAGGTAATATAACGTGTAATTTCCTTATTTTATAATTTTATAATGAGTGCACAGGCGCACAAGCATCCACAATACGCCAAAGTATGGGCAAGCTGCTGTATTTGCCTTTTTAAATAATTTATTTTCAAAACATTTCTTCCGCATATGGCATATGCAAAGTTTAAGATAAATTATTTTGTTTATTACTAGTTAGCTCTTAGTAATAACTACTTTTCATAGGTACATTTGGTTTGAAGTTTCACATTGTAGCCAATTCATTTAAAAATTGTTCTATTTGTTCATAATTCGCAGAATCGCGTAAGTAATGTGATGTGCATATTTTTGTTAATCTATGCTATTATATTTGACAATTTAATTGACTTTCTGCCTTTCTAATTAAATACAGTAATACAAAATGTCATATTGGCACTAAATATTTGGTAATTTAGACTATTAAATTTACCTATTTAATTGACTTTCTGCCTTTTTTATAAAATACAGTAATAAAAATATTCAGATGTCCATAGTCAAAATGAAAACTCTATATCTCTGATTGGGATTAAATTCCTGTTGTGAAGAAAACAAATGACTAAATAAAAATGAGTTCAGTTTCTGGATGTGTACGAGGATAGTTCGAGTTAGTATATTATAAACTATCTTATTATTGTGGCAAATTTCTCTGTATAATTCTCCTACTTGGTTGATGGATGACGCATTTAATGAACAGTGTTAAACGGAAATTAAAATGCGTAAAAAACCGCGAATAATAAATCACCCGATAAACAGATTTACATGACAAAACCTTTATAACAAGTAAATTTGTGCGTATGTTGATGACAGTTGTCAAAACAGCTAATAAATATTCGATATCCTCATCTTCGATGGTCATTTTTCACATTTTGTTCTCAGTGGAGGTGTCAAAGTGCGGTGTGGCAGGTTCCGTTGCGAAGACATGCTATCGTTGCGTGCCGCATCTTCGTTTTGTTTTCTTCGTATGATAAGGATCGGTCGCCGAGTCGCGGAGTCGCGGTCACACACGCAGAGATGACCCCGCGTGAAGCACTCACACACTAATAATTAATCCAACACACGGATAATACTTTGCAACCGATGACATATTTGTTGTGTCACTAATACAAGCTTTCATTCCATATTGTACAAACTACGTTATCTGTCGGTGATAAATTGATTATTATAATTGAAGTTTTTATAAGTTGTAATAACTGTTATTTTGACTATCAGTATATCCTTATTTAGATCCGCTTTACCGTAACTTTAACATGTTTTTTAATACGCATATTTATTTATTTCTACGTCAGTTGCATCAACGAAAGTTAAATTCTAAACCACCCTACTGCAAAATGGAGTTAAATTGCGCTTCTCTTTCTCGGCTGGGTATCGACGGGCTCGTTCAAGCCTGACCATGCGACCTCTAAGTGGACTCATTACCGATGCCCGTGCCACGGAGATGACCCGACGTTTCCACGTGGTTACACTTGATAGCGTCATTGCTCATCCGCCGCGTCTGGAACTGTCTTTGCGCTGTCCAACCAAATACAAGAAACAATGCATACCAAAAAGATCGAGTATTTCGTGTCTTTTATCCAATTCTGGGTAACTTACACAATTTCAAATCTCAGTAATTAGAATTGCAAAGTATTAGATGCACCGGGAACATTTGATCGAATGAATGAGTACAATGTTATGTTAGGATCAATATGGTACTGGTGGTTGGAAAAGTATGAGAACGCATTAAAAGCGAATAACTGAAAAGGGGATGAGGTATTTACAGGGTGTGTGTGAGTTTATGAGTGTAAGATTCAGAAAAGATTACTTGAGAAGTGAAAGCGACTCAATTGAGATAGTTTGATCATGTAGAACGTATGTCGAATGAAAGACTGGTGAAGCGGTTATTTGTCGGTGGAATTGATGATGAGAAACTAGGCGGATGATAAAAATAACCCGTAAGAAAAGAAATTATGAATGGAATGAAACGGAATATATTAGGATAAGAATATTTGGCGGAGATTAATTGCAGGATGAATCTAGTAAATAAATGTTTAGTAAATATAGTTCCATTTGAAGGTATGTAGGAGTACATATGAATTATTATCAAACAAATGAAATTAAATTAATTAAAACATATTAATAAGAATCGTTCTCATTATAAATAATGATAGGTAAAACTGTTATGATAATTATGTGCTTATACCGGACCACCCAACACAGATAAGAAATTATCTATGGATGCCAGTAAAACAGAAACACCATATTACAAGTGTGAAAGTACCTGAGCGGCACAAGTTTCAGAATTTATTGCAACTTTTCACGGCACAAACGATCTTGTACACTGACCACAATGGACCTTAAGTATGGCTGGCGAGCACTAACTCACAATTACTGACCATAAGTCCTCTACAAACTTATTGTTGTATAAACGGTACGCGACGTAATGTTGTTTCACATTACCAAGAAGGAAATGGCATTAAATAGTTTATTCACAAACATAAATATATTTCATATTAAACACAACACCTTTAGTATACTTCCACGAATTTTAAATTTATAATATTATAATTATTATCAGGAGAAAACATTACAAGAATCATATTTCAAAATAATAAACGAGAAGAATATTGTTAAGAGTGGGTGTATATCAGTTGAGATGGTTTAGCCACTTAGAACGTTAGTGAAATTAAGACATTACGTGGACGACCTAGAAATATATAGATGGATATTATTGAAGGTGTGTTGTATGAACAAAAAATGAAACGAACTTTTCTGAAAAGAATTATGAATGCAGATGAAGCGAAAGTGTTGTGGCATTTGATGGAACATGGCATCATGAAAAAACATCCTAGCAAAATGAAATGGCAAAAGCATCATGATTTGTAAGTTTGAAGTGGCTTTAACAAGCATTGTGATATATTTTCTTCGCGCAGTAATAAAAGTTTTGCAGAAAGAAGTCAATTGAAAGTTCCTCAAAGCCTTTAGGTGGCAGAAGATCAATGCAGAGGGCAGAAGATCCTTTTCTCGGTTGGAAGGAAAAGATAGCTTGAATTGCCGGACATTCAGATGGCTTCCGGTCATATACGCTACACAGCGACGCAGCGCGGTCGTCGAAACGCTAGACGTCGCTGTTGGCGATCGCCCATTTCCTTACAGTTGATCATTTCAACTACATACCCTCTACACCCGGGAATACAAGAGCAAAGGTTGTCTGGTCCACTGGAACGGATATTCTTATTCACAAGTGAAATAAAAAACCGTGGATATGCAACCGTCATAAATTATTCTGCAAAATTGGAAAGTAATTTTGATTAATATTTCAGCATATAAAAATATCTCTTTTAAATCAATAAATATATAACTAAACAATGCACGTAATACTAAATTGATATTGTATATGTTTTGCTGTCCTAAATGTTTTTAGATAAAAATACTTCAAGCAAAAGTTACGGTGAACTAAATTTTCTTCAATTTGTATTTAAAGCATTATCTCTAAAATTATAATGTTCAAGATAATTTGAAAATACTGTACGTAATAAGGACCATATTTGAATGAAATAAATAAGAATGTTATGAGAAACAAAAAGTTACCAGCAGTTATATTTACAGATTTTTACTCCGATATGAGGGCTTGTTACGCATGTGTGTAAGTACGTCCCTGTAGGTAATTATTAATTCCAAATAAAGAACACATACCACTGGTGATATATGACTTAGTAAATAATTCGCTTTATGACCACCATGAGGTTGTTTTCATTTCAGAGGCAAAGAACTTGCTGCTATCAGATACCGTTCGCATTCCCAACTCGAATCCTTCATATTTATCACTTGTTTAGCGACAACAGATTTTTTAAACTTTCTTTTGTTATTTGTATATCTCTTTCCAAGAACACAACGTGAGGTGATGATATAAATCACATATTTTTTTGTAATTTTAAATGTAAATAGATTCGGTCACATTGCCAACATAATGTTGTTTAAATAATGATAAGACACACTGAATTAAATACGTTTCTCTTCTGTGCACGCTGTTTAATTATGAGTTTATCGCTTCTCGTGCAATTTAATTTATTTTATTTTATATTCTTCTAAATGGATATTGCACAATTTATAAACCTTATACACATATTATTATTTTGTCAGTGAGTTGTAATAGTTGAAGATGCTGTTTTTAAATTATTACAAAGAATTTTACCAATTTTAATATTTATATTATATAAATAAAACAGACAGTGACTCAACAATTTGATTTATTTGACGATGTGACATTAAATGATCTAAATTATTATTATATCGATATTTTTATCCAGCTTGCAATTCTCTTCAATGAAACACTAAATAATATGAAGATTTAGATATTTTAGCTTTTGATAGTGAGTAAAGCATTTCGAAGAAGCAATGAAGAAGAGAAGATGAGATAGCGACAAGGCCAAGACGTTGACCGTCGAAGAGCCCGGAGATGGCGTTAACAAGATTACACCAGCGCTAAACATTGTTATGTGCATGGACACCGGAATCGTGTTCTAATGAATTGATCGTGTTTTAATTACAGCCGCTAGGAGCTCTACTATCTATCACGAGTTCGTGCGAAACTCTCACTCGACTCTTCTGGCGCCACCGTCGGCACCAACACCACTCATCAACTTATGGAACTAGTTATAATTGTAACTATTCCGAAACTTTTCAATTGTCGGTATGGATTCTTTTCTTTTTCTTCAAGTTGAGAACCTTTATTGTAAACATAACAAAAAAATACAATATAAAATGACTTGAAATTTATGTCACATTCAAAATCATTTACTTGTATTTCACTTTTATTTGACGTATTTTCCTCTTTGTATATCTCAATTATAAAAGAAGCGTTTAGCGTATAGAAAGATGAATTAGTCAGGCGAGACGACAGTCGAGGCAGACGACATTCTAACTACTTTAAAATCTTTGCACAAACAATGTGAACAAAATATTTTTATATAAGTATTTGATTTACGAGTATATACATATAAAAATACTAAATTTATTAAAAATTTTGATTCAAAAATTAATTTTATTCATAAATATCTGTTACTAAGGAAACAGTAACAAATACTTGGTATTTAAGCAGTTTTAGCGGACGTTGTTGATAAAGTCGTATAAAATTAATATGTACAAAAAAGATTAATTTCGTGGACAGAATTGCGAACTTGCATGCTAACGTTTTTTGACAGTTGCATAGAAAATTATTTTGATACGTTTGAAAGAAAAATAAAGCTATCAATTTCGAGTTAGTCACCCTTAATCAGTGTTTATACTAGCGTTGAATTTATTTTCAAATTGTAATCTTTTCTATTTTAGATTGTTGTATAAAATTGGACTAAAATCAGGTCCGGAACGTTATGCAATTAAAACAGCTAAAAATAAAGTCTACCTTATCACAGTATTAAAACATCAAAACCACTGAATAAAACTACTGTTTTTCCTTTTAGATTCAAAAGTCTGTCGAAATTTTTACCGCACTGGTCTCTTATCGTTCCTAACAAAAGATTTATATTTATTCAGAAACTTAGTACAGCACACAAGGTAATAAATTAATCCCACGATTAGAAATGACCTGCTGTAAAAAGTGTAAACAATTACAAGAAACGGAATGTTGTACCAATATTGAGCAACAGCAACGGCTCCAGCCAGCAGGTGTAAGTAAACGACAAACATCGCCAAAGCACTTTGAACCTTATACAACTAGCGATTAGGGCTCTGCGATAGTTCAACGTAGCGCAGTGAGCTTTGAAAGCTCACGCGGAGGAGCGCAACGGACATCTAGCGATCGTTCGGTGAACTAAAGCACGTACTCTGCAATATTGTTGACGGCGTTGTTGAGAGAATAGTCTGAGCTGAATATAGTGATCACGATTGTCACAAAAATTTTAAATCTTATAAACATTTCATTTTAATAAGTGACAATAAGAATGTTTTCTTCAAATAAATTCATCTCTTAGTTAGCAAAAAAGAAATGTTATTGTAGCAGTTTACTAATTTCAAAAGAAAACGAAAATATACAAGATTATTGGCTAATTCCATCGCCAAAAATTATATTTAAGACTCAATTTAAATAAATAATAGCAAACCGAATTATTCCACATGTAACTTTACGTTGTTTTTATTTATTTAAATCAAGTATAAGATTAGCGGTGCAAATATACATAAATCTAATAATATTTCAAATAATTGCTTCCTTAAATTATACTTCTAAGCAGAGATCACTATAATCGGCGCGTACTATAGTTACACCACACATCGTATGTCGCTAGAAGCGCAGTTACAAGACCCAATTCGCAACATTACGGATATATGTAATTTAATCAGCACTAAAATTTGTCGACAGAAATTATCATAAATAATTACCATATTATATTGCTTCATAATATCTACAATGAAAATTAGTCAACTATGGAAATTTGTATTATTATCTTATACTGAACAATAACTACTTTTTTCTATTACCGATAAGAAAAGTAGGCTTTTGCGCAGTCAAAACAATAAGTAAATAGCTTATTATCACACAGCTGATTGCCAACTCTGTAACTCAGCTTACTAATAACTAAAAGACTTATCGAAACATCAAAATAAAAATGATAAATAATTAAATCCAATTAATATTTAAATTTGCAATAAAGACTACAAAAAACTAAAAGAATTACAAAAATTTTTGATAATCGTTTAATATTTAAGATCTTTTGAAATATTTTTTAATTAAATGTCGATTGATCCTTCCGGTATTGTAGTTTTATGTTCTTATTATTTTGGAAAAAAAATTGAGACAAATAAATACAAAGAAAATAAATATTTATTTTATGGGTTAACCGATATGTTTGAAGTTTGTTTTCACTCTCAAAGATGTTTAAATTGTTTTACAGAAAAATTCCTCAAATAAAAGTATATAGAACTACATATTCTATCACATTTTTTCAATTTTTTTTCTAAAATGTCAGTGAAAAATACGATGCCAAATGTTGAAAATACTTTAAAAATACAGTTTATTTTAAATGTCATATGCAAGTCATTACAAATCAAGAAATGATAAGTAAATATATCTCCTTCTGTGTTATTAACTTTTTCCTCATGTCTATTACTTTTCATTTAAATCGTACAAATATCTGCCATTTCGCTATATTTAAAATATACTATACTATATAATTTCCTTTATTTTTCTGCTGTCTAAACATATTTATTAGCGTGCAAGCAAACCTGCAGTAAAATGACCACGTAATAAATATAAAAAACTGAAAATATGAAGGGGTCAGTAAACGGTTACGTTTAACACACGCAGATAATATACATGGTCGACTGGCGTCCCCTCAACATGATCGTATATTGTCGAGGTCCGCGCGACTCCCCGTCGATTAGCCGGCCACTAGTCCTGGACACAGGCACCCCTGTCTTATTATTGCCTTCAGGTTCACCCTCCCTTGACCCACACACCGACTAATTTAGAAATGTAGATAGGCCAGGTGAACCCGATGAAATTAGTTTTCGTTTTTTGTAGTTGTTGTTACAGATATTTAAAATATGCTGTTGAATGTCTGTCCAAAAATATTTATTTAATATTTTATTGAACTTCAAAATTTTCTTTTAGAGAAAGTATTGTGGTGGTTAATTTTTTTGTTGTTGTTGAGATTTTGATGAATCTTCACGTTTTAGACCATATTGAACAAAAAATCATAGTTCCAAAAAAGTCGGCCTGAAAACAAGATAATTTAAAAATTGAAACTTTATATATATAAGATTTTAAGTTTGATAAAGGAATATAGACACACCACAACTTTATTAATTGTTTATTTCGAAAGTATGAACAAACTAAATAACTAAAAGTAACCCTGATTCAATGTAACACAACTTTTACTTGAAATATTTTTCGAAATTATTATCGGTTCATTTCTTATAGTACTAATAACATATTAATCATTTTGCAAATCGTTGAAAAATGTGAAACACCAAAAAATGATCAAAATCAGAGTTTCTCAACTATTTTTTCAAAATTGATTGAATATTTGACAAATCTCAAATCTCTCTAACAAAGAATTCTAATAAAAGTGTCACACAGCATCATGTGACAAAAGAAGAATCTTTGGTGCATATTAATTGCAGGATGAATCAAGAAATTTTCAACAAATGTTATTATGTATAAATAGAATATAGTGAAACATTTGAAAACAGAATGTTTCATCTTATCAATCGGAATGAATGTAATTATTAAAAAAGATACAGGGACATGGAAGTTTGCACAATCTTCAGAAATAAGTATATCTGTATTAGATGGATACTAATAATTTATGTTTATTATATGGCAGCATATAAGTTTCTTATTCTTACTTCTCATATCTGTTTACGAATTCTAATATGAACTAACATTTTTAATAGCTACATTTGTTTGAAAAATATATACCTAGGTTTTGATTAAATGTACTTAGTAAATTTTTATCGTAGTTAAGGAGGAAAAGAAAACCAGCCTAAATCGCATATCAACTTCGAATTCCGGTAAATTAATTAATTTAATTAATTAAAAAAATAATATTGATGTATATTGTTTATTTATTTGTATCGACTTTTTTATCTTATAAGAGACAAGTAGCTTTTAATGGAAGTACAAACAAAATTCGTAAATATTTTTTGAGTAAAAAAGGAAAACATTTAATTTATAATCACAATTTTATTTATAATAAATACCTAATCTAATTATTTTTCTAAACAAATTATTATTCTTATCGCATTGTGTTTTTTCTTTTGTATAATAAATTTTTAATACAACAAAAAATATACCTAATTTAATTTTTAATAAATTTCTCATATACGATATTTTATGAAATAAATTTTCTCTCAGGAGAATTATTTAACATATCATCGTTACACGATTTGAGGTAAAGAATTACTCGAAGTGTAAATTTAATTATGTCAACTATGCTGGAAATAACAAGACCACGCGTCAGAGTCATTGAGGTACAGAAGCGGAACAATTAATAAAATACACGTGGAACGAATCCGTGTCCCTCGTAGGACAAAAGCTCTGGGGTCATCACCGGCACGCGACAGACAACAGGGTGCATCTTCTTTTAATAACAAGCGCGTGCATCATTTCAAACCCTCGAGTCGTTTTTTTGTATGAATTATCCCACCAAATAAGTACCTAGTACCTCCTTTGAGAAGGGTTAACCCTTTCCCGAGATGAAGACGGACACTGGTCAACTTTTTATCCTTTGACAAGTCAAATACGGAAGGGTTGAGAAGGAATTAACATATTATATTTGAAGGAGTTTACCTAAAGTTAATTTGTGGTTATTGTTGTTCGATTTGTCCAAGCGACGGATGAAAGCTCTCCGCGCTTGCGGTTGCCTGCTTGCCCGGCGTCGGGGCCGCACTTGCCGCCAACGAATGTTCCCACACGCGGACGAGAACTTCACCGGGATATGGAGACAATGACACTGATAGCTGAACTCAACGGTTTATTTTATTGTCCTGAACTATATATCCAAATTTTAAACTTGTTACATGATTTTTAAAATAGTGACCACTAGTACAAATGCTGAATAAGGTTGAGTAACTTTATTTTTCTGTTGTTCAACGTTTCTAAATAAAATCTATTTGTTCTGTTTAAAGTTTGCAGTAAAAAAAAGTTAGTAAAGGGATATAGTTCACAGTTTTCTTTACACTGTTGCAATGGGCTGGATAGAATGTTTCACTGTTTTATAAATATATTTTAGCATTTGATAAACTGACAGGTACGAACGAAGGCACAAAATACTGTTATTAATGAATAGAACTGATTAAAAATAGCGTGGGTGTTTAGTGAAGATGCGTCCGCGACGATTCGCTGAATATGACTGAAGTAAAAATCTAGGGTGTCGGAGGAAAAAGTTGCGCACCAGCGCAAAAATCATTATCATAACTTTTTCTTATTAGCAAAGCGGCGTCGGCAGACAATCCCCCTCATGCGTCCCAACCGCCCCCGCGCCGTCGCGTTGCATTAATTAAAAACATTGATCACGTGCACCGTCGACGACGCCGTATCCGCACATTTTTCTCCCAGTTTCGCGCGCGGCGTCCGCGTCCACATGCATCGCCAAACTGGCAAATTACTCGCGGTTGACAGCTAACAATTACAAAGTTGAAAACTAATGTCGCACAAGATAATTTGCGCGGGATGCGATTGTTACTTAACAAGGAGTGAAAAGTGAGTGACAATTGACAAACCTTGCGCTATTCGAACCGCTGGCATCTTGATCCGCATCTTGGACGTGATGATGGCAGACGATGCCGAAGTCCACACTCAAGTAAGGAACTGCTAGTGGGCGCCGTAGTCAAACTTGTTCACGAAGCACATGGAAGTCATGTCACTTGCGTGGAGCCGGTGTCCACGCAGTTAGTCTGCACCATGTCAAAGTCCGCACATTTATTTACACTTGTTGTTGACAACTAACAATGAAACTAGTAAACACTCCTGCTGTTGATGAAGATGATGATCATGTGTGGTGGCTGAGGATGAGTTTGTCCAGCGTGACAAGTCTCGCTCGCGGGTAGATGTAGAGTGACGTGACGTATGTGTTAGATGTTCGTTGGTTGCTTGGCTTGCTTGCTGCGATGCAGAGTGGCCAGTGGTCCGGGCGCGTGTGTTGGCCGGCTGTCGGGTGCGCGAAGCGCCGCGGCCCGAGTCCGTCGGGCCCGCTCGGCCACGCTCGGCCGCCCGAGCATCGCCGGCCGCGCTACCGCTAGCCACCGCCGGCCCTAGGGGATGCTGTGTCTCGCTAGAGTGGGGGCCGGGAGGCTGCGCGCGACGCGCGGCACGCCGCTCCAGACACACGAGCTCCACATGCACGATACACGGCACAGCGTCTCGACGCCACGCGAGACCGATGCTGCCAGGTGGGGGAATCGCATTCAACTAAACACTGGCACCAGTCTCCGCACTGGAGTGCCAACACTGACCACAGCTGGACAAAACTAACATACACCAATTAGTAAACCAATCATTGGACATACACTTGCTTTTTTATTATGATTACTAATATTTTATAAATTCACTGTAAATGAAGTTACAATTTTGAAAGTACAATGAAATCCTAGCGGCTAAGATTTATATTAGATTTGTTAAACAGTCGATAATTTGTTTTTATTTTTATGTTACAATTTTCGAGTAGCATTCTTATAAGAATATAATTTCGTCTAATGCCTAACAATATTATTATAACCTCAACCAGAATCTCACAATTATGTTTATGAATAATTATAAATTACCCTTAATTTAATAAATTATCATAAACTTTTCACGCAAAAGAGAACAAGCAATAAAAGTTTAAAAGTAATTTAAATATTACCCACAGAAACTGTTAAACACTTTGATGTGTCTTTATCTTCAATAAGAGTTAAGTGTTGAAGCAATTAGTCAATATTTGAACTTTCGCAAGTCAGTCAAAACAAGTACACAATTAATAAAACAAAACACAAATGACTCATAAAGGACAAGACGAAAGAAATCGCGAGTGAAATAAATAGATTTTCATAAGTACATAAGAAAGAAAGAGAGAAGACAACAAAAAGACTAAATAATTCCGCGACACAATAACGAAACAGTTAACTGAAAACTCCGCTGAAGAGTTCGAGGCTAGAGTGCATTCAGAATCGTTTAGATAATTAATTAAGTTTTTCAAGACTTTTTAAGTACACATTTCAACGTGGAGTGAGTACAACGGTGGGGGTGGCAGCAGTGGCGGAGAGTTGCGGCTTCTGGTCACAGTGCGGCACCACCTGCAAGCGTCGCGGCGCCTCCAGTGCTTCGTTCACTCGTGCGCGATGTTGCGTACGCGCACATTTTATATTCACTGCGATTATGATTTTAATAGAAACTTCATTTACTTTGCCGCATTAAATTTTCATCAAATCATTTATTAATTTGATAAAATTTATAGTATTATACTATAATAGTTATTTATTCAATTACTACTTTACTCATCAGGTACTTAATCCCAATTACGGTGCAGGGGGGTTACAACTAAGCTTTTAGTGAAATTATAACTATAAAAACACAAACTTATTTTGAATCAGCGAGACTTGAACTCGCGAACTTTTGTATGCTTAGTAGACGCAAGTTGCATCCCCTAGGCACAACACCATGACATCTACGCAGGGTTCGAAGATATATATCGATCGATATATATCATGATATTTATTTTGATATATATCGTCATATTTTTGCAATGATATATATCCATTATATAAAAATATCAAATAGTTTTTGAGATATAACCTCCGGAAAAGTGAAATTTTTCGAATTTTTCAGTTTTTCTACTTTTCCGAGGCTATATCTCAAAAACTAAATGTGATATGAAAACGCGCTCAACGGCATTAATTTTCTCGTGCTTCAGTTAACTTATAAACATAGTTTCAGCGATTTTTATTTTTTTTCAATTTTCCGCCAAAAAAAAACGCAAAAAGCTGTTTTTTAACATTTTCTCGAAAACCAGAAGTCATATGCATTTGAAGATTGCACCACTGGATTCAGTGGGTCAAAATACATATGTGTGTAAATTTTCGTTTTAATAATCCTACGATTAAGGATTTTTGGGAAAATTGAATTAAAATCTGAAAAAACCAAAGGGGTACCCCTTAGGAAATAATTAAAAATATTAAATTGCATAAAAATGTATGAAAATTTGCTTATAAGTCAATTCGGACACGGGGAATTCAACGCCGTTGAGCGCATTTCCATATCTTGTTTAGTTTTTGAGATATAGCCTCCGGAAAAGTGAAATTTTTCGAATGATTCAGTTTTTCTACTTTTCCGAGGCTATATCTCAAAAACTAAATGTGATATGAAAACGCGCTCAACGGCAATAATTTTCTCGTGCTTCAGTTAACTTATAAACATAGTTTCAGCGATTTTTATTTTTTTTCAATTTTCCGCCAAAAAAAAACGCAAAAAGCGGTTTTTTAACATTTTCTCGAAAACCAGAAGTCATATGCATTTGAAGATTGCACCACTGGATTCAGTGGGTCAAAATACATATGTGTGTAAATTTTCGTTTTAATAATCCTACGATTAAAGATTTTTGGTAAAATTGAATTAAAATCTGAAAAAACCAAAGGGGTACCCCTTAAAAAATAATTAAAAATATTAAATTGCATAAAAATGTATGAAAATTTGCTTATAAGTCAATTCGGACACGGGGAATTCAACGCCGTTGAGCGCATTTCCATATCTTGTTTAGTTTTTGAGATATAGCCTCCGGAAAAGTGAAATTTTTCGAATGATTCAGTTTTTCTACTTTTCCGAGGCTATATCTCAAAAACTAAATGTGATATGAAAACGCGCTCAACGGCAATAATTTTCTCGTGCTTCAGTTAACTTATAAACATAGTTTCAGCGATTTTTATTTTTTTTCAATTTTCCGCCAAAAAAAACGCAAAAAGCGGTTTTTTAACATTTTCTCGAAAACCAGAAGTCATATGCATTTGAAGATTGCACCACTGGATTCAGTGGGTCAAAATACATATGTGTGTAAATTTTCGTTTTAATAATCCTACGATTAAAGATTTTTGGTAAAATTGAATTAAAATCTGAAAAAACCAAAGGGGTACCCCTTAGGAAATAATTAAAAATATTAAATTGCATAAAAACGTATGAAAATTTGCTTATAAGTCAATTCGGACACGGGGAATTCAACGCCGTTGAGCGCATTTCCATATCTTGTTTAGTTTTTGAGATATATCCTCCGGAAAAGTGAAATTTTTCGAATTTTTCAGTTTTTCTACTTTTCCGAGGCTATATCTCAAAAACTAAATGTGATATGAAAACGCGCTCAACGGCATTAATTTTCTCGTACTTCAGTTAACTTATAAACAGAGTTCGAAGATATATATCCATTATATAAAAATATCAAATAGTCTATAATAAATACAGTATTAATTCATTCATTAATTCTGTTAAAATTATATTCTAAAGATAATTCTTACTTTACTAGCTTTTGACTAACTTCACATCAACGACATAAATCCAAATTGTGTGCCATTTGTGATGTCATTAACGGCAAGGTCTGAACCATTTCCAAAATTTTTATTTGGTACTCATTTTAGAAATACAAATCATTTAATATGGTGGAAAAGTGTAACTATCAATGAGTTAGAGTGGACAAATAAAAGTACATTTATTGAACTATGTGAACAGTTACACACTGCTGTAGCAGGCACAGCAGGGCTGGAACGATATTTCTCCAGTTTTGGCATTGTCCAATCCCAATTACGTAATCGTCTCGGTAACGACAAAGCCGGTAAATTAGTTTTTATGTTTAAATATTGAAACCAAAAAGAAACTACAAAAAAAAACTAATTTAGATTGGATTTGGCCAAGTGAGTCTATCTGCAACGCTATGTTCAGGAAGTTCATCAGAAGATGATGATTTGCCCCTATTTAGGATATAGGATTATTTAAATATTCTTACTATTCTTAGTACTATATAATATTTGTGTATCCATTTAATGTATATTTACTTTTTTTCATTACCTATGTTAATTTTTTATTTAGGAGTAATAATTTATTTTGTATTTCCTATTGTGATAATAAATGTGTACAAAAACTAAAATTAAAAAATAAATATCCAAAAAGTGATATTTATCTGATATATATCCTATATATCAGATATTTTGATATTTATTATAAATATCATGATATTTACGAACCCTGCTTCTACGTATATTTGTAGTTATTAATGCTATCCAAATAAATTAAGAAAAGTTAAAGTCTCTTTCACAGTTCTTACATAGTGACTGTTTTTATCGTTTGTCATAACTACAGTTTTAGTCTTTGTCTCAAGCATAAGCATAAATGTAAACATAAAAATTTGCAAACTTCCATATTTTGTCTTTGTTTTGATCTAAAATAGTTTATTTTACATTAAACTAAAAATATTATCAAAATATAAACCAATTATTTAGCAGGAAACAAGTAAATATATATAGTAACAAAAAAATTATTTACTTTGTTTTGCGTGTGTTTGATAAAGGGCAAGTAATTTTTTTGCAAGTACAAGTGCCGAGTGAAATGATGTCAAAGGTCAACCAAATCATCAAGTTTTTATAATAAACACTTTCTTATGATACACACAATACGGAACGAAACGTTTATTATTGTATGGTGCAAATATCACAGTTCTGTAAATAGTGTCAACCACACAAGCAATATATTTTTCACGACGATGGAAAGACGGCGAATATTTTATTGGACAACTGGATATGTGCAAACGCATGTAATTAGATATTAAATTAAGTGACATGTTCATGTACAGCATATGTACAGTCACGTTAGAAATCCACCTTGAGTGATTAGTTATAGATGCTTGTAACAATTAATTAATTGTCTGCTGATCAATCTGAGGTTCGTTTGTAAACAGTTATCCGGTTATATTAATCGATGCATGACTTGTGAAATTCTATAGCGAAATAAACTTCTATATTATACTATAGTTACGTTAGTTAGTCCAACTGAAATTATTTTTTAAAGCAAATATTTCAGGTATTTCATTCGACAATGATTCTTAAAAATAAAACATTATCTGTAACATCTTAGTTTCTGGTGGAAATATCACAGAAAAAATTATGAAAATGTTGCATGCCAATGAAAATTTATGATAACAACAGGTGCTTGTATTACACTTGACTTGTAAGTAAAAGTCTTCACCGCGGCGTAATAAACAGGGGAAAAGAGAAGGGTTTCTCAAAAGTTCAATTATCAGAAAATATACCATGCTACCAACAAGAATGTATATCCTGCGGCCAAAATGTGAATTAAGATATAACTATATGTCTACAAAATATGTCAATTTGTACTATATAGCGTAGGAAGTAGCAAAATATTGACAGCTTTTGTTTCTATCAATTGTCATTAGAAAACAAAGCTTTTTTGTTCTTAAATTATTTATAAACAGAAAATACAAATTTTTATGTTATATTTCAGAGATTTTCTTACATTTGTTCATTTTGTACATAATAAATGAACAAAAAGCAATTTTCATTAGATGAAAGCGCACGAGACAGCAAGCTAGTTGATTTTACTATATGTAATTACATTATGGTAAAACTTAATTATTTTTGAATAGAAATATGTAAAATTGGCATTTAATTATTTATTATTTATCATTTAAATTATTAATTCCTACAAAAGCAACAAAAGTATTAATTTAATTATATCTTATAATGTTTATGCAAAACTATTAACGTTCGCAAAAATATTAATTTACATGTTTATGTTTTTTAGCAACATAAACATGTAAGTTAATATTTTTGCGAACGTTCATAGTTTTGCATAAACATGATAAGATATAATTAAATTATTTATGTTGCTCTGAATGTACATTAGGATCATCTTATTAGTTTTTCCTATACAATTTCTTTAAATGCTGACGTGCTGACATATTAGAAGGGCCTTCAGAAATTCTAGTTCCGCCATTGCAGATATATAAAACATAACTATTCTATAAATACTACTTGACACTTTAATGAACGATGTTAAATTTCTAATTACAAAATAATAAAATCAAATAAAAATCCCTAACAACAAATCATTTTGCATATATTTAACTAAACAAACGATAATTAATAGAGGTCTTCCAAGGTCATGTAATAATCATTCACCTTCCCATAAAAACCAGAATTCCTAGGAAGAGGGAACAATAAACAAAACGGAGACTCATCTCTAGTGAGTACCGATATGCAGTACCTACGTTGTACGGTGTAGTATGTATGTATAGTAACGTACCGACGTACGATCATTTGTTGCCAATCACGCACAACGCGCGTCCATTGTGACCGCAACAATGCGTCGGCCGCGCAACAAGGAAGGCGAAGAAGTTGATGGCGCATGAGAAATCAAACGCTGATGATTTTCCTTCGCAGAAACGTTGAAACGTCCGCGGCCGCGCATCAACTGTACCAGGCCGCAGCCTTTTTGTTGCCATTGTTTTCCTTCTGCGTCCTGACAACGGTGATTGATTTACAGAGCTATAGAAACCTTCGTGAAAAATACACCGAGAGTTTTCTTGTGCTAACACTAGATGATATATGGATTTTGGATATTTCATTTTGTTACAAATTCACTGGTTCCAATAAAATTACGAATTAATCGATATGTTTTCTTCAAATCATTTAAAATTAGGATTATATGGTCACTAGGATTATACCTGTAAATTAGTTATATTTGTCACTTGCTTCATTTATATCATTTCACTTCTCTAATTGCAATGAACAAACTTCAAACTGAGTCTTAGTTATAGGGTACCTACCCATTGACCCTTTGTGACAATTTGCGTCAACGTTTAAAAAAATTTGCTCTATGTAGCTATTTGTATATGTATTATACCGGTACTTTTATTGTTAATATACATTTAAAACTATTATATTTGAAAACTTTTATTATTTATAGGGTAGGTGGTTCAGTGGCGAGCTCAATGATATCGAGTCGGACTGCAGATTTAAAAACCCGGGTTCGATCCACGCAGCCGATAAACAATTTTCAATACATTCAAACTATTATCCCTCTGGGTGACGTCTGATAACCGCATTTAACGCACATTAATATATTCACTACCCAAGATACGCTACAGCAGAGTGTCACATCCAATAATGGGTAAAAGGCATGATGATATGTTCTCTTTTTATTTTTGCTTTTGATAGCACTGATTATTGTACGTTCATATTATATTTCTAATCAGTGTTATCATTGTTGTTATTATTTTTTTATTGTCTTCTTCTTCTTCTTCTTCTTTTATATAGGTTTACACCTGTTTTTCTTCACACGTATGATTTTATTGTCGAAATTATAAAATCAAAAGCTTCTCATTGCCTAAAATACTGAATAATAAAATAAATGTACTTATAGTAGTTTCAGATCATCTCAATATTTATCATCGTATGTTTTCAGATGACAAACATTTCTAAATTATTTGAAAGGTGTTGTGGTTCACTTTTATTTGAAGCATTTTGCTTTTAAAATAATGTCCCTGATGGTATGTTTGACAAAAGATGTCAAATCTTGAAATTGATTTGAAAATATCTTAAACAGCCATATGCAAATATTATAATTATTCAACAAAGTGGAATAACAATTAGTTGCACTTTCTCGTATTAATAGAATAAGCCGTAAGTAATATATTGATTAGTTTCTTTGTCTACATCGATTATCCATCAGCGTAATTTAAGCATAAAAACATAAATCATTTTCTCTATAATTAAATCAATGAACTAAAGGTATTCGTACATCAATAATTAACTTCTATATACCTATAACTGTATGTGTAAGTATACGTCTGCATGTCGTATGCAAGGATTCTTATTTATCTATGTATTAGAATCCATAAATACTACATAGGTATTATTATTTAATATATAGAATCTAATGACTAAGTTTTTCTTTGTATTTCTTTTCTATACATTCATTCATGAATGGAGCTTTCTTCATTATTTATAGCTGATCATATTATTTCTAAAATATACTGAGACAAAAAAATACTGGTTATTTTCTAATGGCCAATTTGTTTACAGTATCGACAATTTAAATAACGTCTCAATTTTTGTAAAAAAAAATTGACAGTTTTAAATACAAGCCAAGTTTTAATTCTTCCATTTTGTTACAAAGAAATTTGAGATCAAACAGTTGTAATAACGAATAGCTACAACAATTATTGTCATACAAATAAAAATAATCTTTGTACAATTGACATGTTTATCGAATATTAGAAGTATTTACATTGCTAACGGTTGATAATCACATACTCGATTAGATGTTTACCACTTTTATAAATGCGACAAGTCTTTTCAGTCATCTGAAGATGACGAAGAACGAAGATGCTGTTCACTGATGATTGGAATGAAATTTATTGACTGTCTCGATTGACACTGAATGAGAGTGATTGTCAGTTTTTCTTTTCGTATCTGCGTGAAGTGCGTGCTTATGTTTAGTTTGATTAACTTCATCATTGTTGCTTTGATATATAAAATATTGTTGAATATTGATACATTGTTGGAATATATGATATGTTGGTGAAGTAACAAATGAGATATTTTAACATTTTGATAAATTGGTAGAAGCTTGTGGATTATTTATTTATTTATTTGCTATTTCATACAATAGTAACTTAATCCTAATTAACTTTGTGCTCATATGTACACTTGTAAACTATCAGATTTTATAACAAATCTGATTTTATAAAGACGAAAGCAAATACATTTAGATATTAGTAAATTTCGTTGTGCTAACATTTTAGTCAAATAAATTCTAGCACATTGAATCAAAACACAATAATTTAATTTCGCTTAAAATATAATAATATACAAGGTGTTTCCGGATTAGTAAAATAAATTTTAAAAGCTTATTTCTGAAGTCATTTTGAGTATAAAATTTTATATGAGCATAAGTTATCAAAATATAAAATTTTTAAATATAGCAATTTTTTTAAGTAAGATAATTACAAAAAAACAAACATAATAATAGAATTAAACCTTGATTAATAATGTTGGACCTCATTTATTTCACACTGCATGAATTTAGTGTTGTAGAATATGCAGATATTGTTTTTGTATTTGAATTTTGTAATGTTAACATTTGTTAAATTTGTATCAATTTTTTCTTATCTCATAATGTATTATCCTGTCCCGTTCCATGTTTTGTTAAGTTATTCAAGATTTAATTTAATTAATTTGTTTTATTTTGTTGTCCATATTATGTTTTATTTTGCCGAATCGATTCAATTACAATTAATATTTATTTAATTTGTTTTACTAAAACAACCTGTGTAGATAAAATCTTAGGAAGTATTTAGATATCTGTATTAGCATTTAATAAGTAATATATTATTTATTAAGTGGTATTAGTGTCTAACTCTGTCTATGAAGTTAATGTTTTTATCTTCGAGTAACATAAATTGAAGACTCAAAGAAAATCAAAATATTACTTTTTCAGGCTTCAAAATATGAAAAACTGACACTGGCTGTAACACGGCCAAGGATTTGTTTGTTTAAAATACGGAAATGTACAGTAAATTTCAGAGTTTTCCATTTTGAAAGATTGTGATATGTAAATGGTGCCCCAGTTTAAAAGAATTCTGAAGATTGTCACCTGAGCTCGTCCCTCGTGGTTTCGATACAAACACAAAGGTGCGGCTTGGTTGAAGAACAAAATAAAGTGCATATTCAATTAGCATAGAATGGATCGCAAGTGTGAGTGGTTGTGATGACGTCAGGTTGGCCGCGCCTGACGGCGGCGGGTCATCCTCGCAGTCCTCGACCCCGACAGGCCGAGAGAGATTTTGGGCGCCGCCAACTCCAACTCTGTACGGTGAAAGGCAGATGGGCACAGCGGCGGTTTGATATTTCCCTATCTTTGATCTCGCTTAGCCTTTCGATGTGAATATATTAGCGTAGGTACCCACAACTTGTGTCCGATCCGCGATCCTCTTCCGTTCGCTGAAATAGTTCGCCATGGGTCGTGAGATGGAATGTCGAATCGAATGTCACTTGCCACGAGTACCGCGTACCTGTACTTGTTTCTCAAATGCTAAGATACGATTGTTCTTTTATGCAAGTGTATTAGTATAGAGTTAGGTGTCGACATTTGACCTAACAGTCCAGATATAATCTTCACACCCATTAAAAATACACTTTTTCTGGGGTTACCATACGTTGGTTTGTCTGCTCTGGACTTTACAAATAAATATTAATTATCTCATGTACAGGAAAATAACATACAACAAAGGTTATGAATTTATTCAAAATTAATATTTAAACTATCTTCCAATTAAGGTACAAATATATTCCAATTAAAGTACAAGTATTTATGATGTTTTTGTTCTTCTGTGTTATACTGTCTCTTTCATTGAACATTTCTATTTTGACACACTTTACCTTTCTTCTAATCTCCTCTTAAATAACCTATCATTTACCAATTTACCTAATATGGTCAAATTACCCATTACAGCTCTGTTAATACTGTTGTAAGTAATGTTTGTTTCAAATCATACGTACTAGGTACAAATTACCAACGTTTCATATATTTTTATTTCACAAGCTTTCGTAGCTCAGTGCTCTTTGAGGGGTCAGGTAAAAATTATTCTGGATCGCAAAAATTGTAAGATATTCTTATATTTGATGATAATAAAAATTAAATTCAAATATTCTTCTTTTTTCGACCGTCAATATTTTATATGTAATTTTCAAATTAATATTTACTTTATTGCTTTGCGTCTGAAATTGTACCTAACTTTTAAATTGTACAAACATTAAATTTTATGTTAGAATTTTTGAAAAATCATGAGCATTCGCCGGGATTTGAACCCAGAACCTAGCGAGTGAAAGGTTCTGGGTTCAAATCCCGGCGAATGCTCATGATTTTTCAAAAATTCTAACATATTTACTGGACAGACAGAGATGTCGAATATATAATTCTTAAACTATTAAATTCTATGTATTTTAACGACTATTTTCATTATGTTTATTATATATAAAGGAGTCGCAAATATAAACAGGTTACGTACCACTGACCCAATGGATATAACTTGCATTCTCTAAGCATGAATTGGCACGTTTAATGTTCTGAAGTAAAACAATATTGAATCGAGAGATAATATCAAATGATATCAAATAAACATTGCTGTCAACAATTCGATTCAATATTTTTCCATTTAGTGACACTTAGAGTTACCAACATTTGACTAGTACTTACCTGGAAGATTAACAAAAAATCACAAATTATACTGATTGAAAAACTCATTTTACTTACATCAATATTTGAATCCGGAACTTGTGCCATAGATGTTCTGCAAATTTAACCATGGATCAATGGATATAAACGCTAGTATAAAAGCAAGTGATTCTTTTATGTGTCTAACGCGTCTGCCAGATATGAAATGAGCGAAATTTTTCAATCACTTTAGACTAGATACATAGCTCAATGAAAGCATACCAGCCTCTGGAATTGAGAAACCAAGTTCTATTCCCGCTGCCAACAAACTTTTCTCCACATTAAAAATATCCTCGTTCCGCGAAAAATATATCATTTACCGAGATCTGCTACACCTAATAATGGGTCAAAGTTGTAAAGATATATATGTTTTTAAAATTTTTAAATGACATTTTATTTTCTTTTGATATCTGTGCTAAAATATATAAAACGGATAATAATTGTTTAAATTTGAAACTCTACGATGCCTTTTAAAATTATAGGTCAATATTTATTCAAAATCCTAGAAAATTGGCCAGTAAAACTGCAAACTGGAGAAATAGAAATCGAAATAAAGAAAACCTGGAAAATGACATTGCTGGAAACCCTAATGACACTTGATATGTAAGGGATAGTGATACAGCTGTCCATAAATGTCACTGATTTCAACGATTATATCTGAGTGGTTCGAATTCCAACATGAGTTACTGTAATTGAGGTTAAGTTCCTGTTGTTTAAAGTGGCAAATAAATTATTAAATTTGCATTTCAAAATTATTCAAATTTAGTGAGGTTATAAGTATTCTGAATAAACACAGCCAGAAGACTCCAATTCCCATCTTATCTTGTTTTCGTTCTTGACAAGCGCCCGTCGTAAAAATAACTGCATCCCCTATGCAGATAGTTTAGTCTGGAGTCTGAGACTAGCACCCCGTGTCCGGCCGGTTGCGCGAGAGCTTTACCGCCCCCGACATTAGGGTGGAAATTGCCCAGCGGCGACAAACGCAGACCACATGTGTGTTATATATTTACGTCGTTACAAGAGTTAACAGTTCGGCCAGCGACGATTTTTACAAAACATGCACTCAAGCTCGGTGGTCTGAGATCTGATAGTTCTGGTTTGTATATGAATTTTAAAGCGATTTTTGGGAATTTTCACGTGGTGTTTATGGCGAAGAATCATTTTAAGTGGACTATATAATTTATTTGTGGGAAGCAATTTAGTGCAACAAATAGTGTATTCATTTATTTCTTCATATAATTATATGTTTTAACTGAAATTATCTATTCCAAACAGTTTAGTTTCAACAGCTAATGTTATTTTGTTTACAACATGAGTTTTTATTTTTTGTTTATTTCCTATATACTTTCAATAACAATCTCATGTAGAGGAAATGCCATTCAAATATTATAAGGAAAATATTAAAAATAATTGATATCTATATAAAGAAGAGTATCTGCTGGATGTAAGATATTGGGTGCTCTGGGAACCTTTACTCGGAACGTGAATGTATCCAGAGATGCTCGATTGAGTGTTTATAATGGTGTGTTAGTGCCTACGTTGATGTATGGTAGTGAATGTTGGGTATGGATGAAGAAACATGAACGGCGTATAACTGCTGTGGAAATGAGATATTTGCGGGGTGTGTGTGGATATACTAGAAGAGATCGTGTCCGGAATACATTGGTGTATGATGAATGTGAGATTGGGAAGAATGTTGTAAGAAGAGTGGGAATAAGTCAGTTGAGATGGTTTGGTCATGTAGAACGTATGTCGAATGACAGATTGGTGAAACAGGTGTATGTTGGTGAAATTGAGGGTGAAAGTTTGTGTGGACGGCCTAGGAACAAATGGATGAATATGATTGAAGGGTTGTTGCGTGAGCGAAAGATTCTGAGCGTGAAGAATAAACGAGCTTGTATGAAAAGAATTATGAATGTGGTTGAAGCAAAAGTGGTGTGTCAGGATAGGAATGTTTGGAGAAAATTAATTGCGGGATAAATATGATGAATGAAGACAAGCGTATGATTCTTGATTTTAGATTAATTGGTTAGATGTTTTGAGTGTTTACCTGCAATTGTGCGGAGACCATCTTCAGAAACAAGCGCAGTGTACACTAGCGAATGGATGAATGTTTGTTGTGTGTTGATGGATTTTGGTTGTGAGAAAAGAAAGAGTTTGTATGGAGGAAGTGTTAATGTGGTCGAATCGAGTATCGTGTGTCAGGATGAGAATGTTGACGGGTTCGTGCTACCCCATTTAATGGGATATAGCGTGATGTTATGTATGTATGTATGTATGTATATTTACATATTTGGTATATTAAACATTAAATATATCGAACATAAAAGTCTTGAATAAATATAGCATATCTATAATTTCATTCAATAACATAAAACAATATAGATGTCGATTGTATCACATTCATAAAACATAAAATTAGTATAATTATATATATAATTTACATACAATTATTTATCAATAACAAGAAAAATGATATGTTAAGAGAAGGGGATGCAATCTTTACATCCCTCTCGAATGAACAATATTTTGTTAACAATATTTATTAATTTACTATTGAACAAGTATATTTTATTGTGGTTTCCGAACTTCTCAAAAAGCTATATTTTTTGTTTATAAGTTGATGTCATCGAAATGTGAAAGCGTGATCTCTTGTTTGGTTGGACGATCGAATTAAGACTGTTAAGAATGTCAAAATTAGAACTTTAACAAAATTTTACTAAGTTGTACGAGAATTTGCAAATTATGAAACGGACTTTCTCTATAAATGTTTAATTAGTATTTTTTAAAGTAAATAATTAATTAATGTTTCCCCATGATTTAAACTTAGGACTTATAAACTCCGGTTATATGCTTTAAACCAACTAAGCTACGGTGATTCAAAACTGAAGTTATTCAAATTTAGGCAGTATGCCAATTTTTTCTCTTTATAATTTAATTTGATGTTGTTTAGTCAAATTAAATTGATTTGTTTTTGTATTATCTTCGCTAATAGATGTCGTTGTTAGCGTTCCAGATCCCTGATAAATATATCATTTACAAAGATTTGCAACGACAGAGTGCCATAATCAGTAATAGGCAAAAGGCTTGGTGATATATTTATTTTTTATAATTTCAATGTATTTAACTAAAATTCACAGCATTTATTAAATTGATTTTGAGATGAGAAATAAATTGTTAAAATGTTTGTCTCGCATCATCACTAGCTCTAGCTACCTCCTCATGTAAATTCTTCAAGATTACCTTCTTGAAAACCTGTAACTCATAACATCCCCTATTCCAACACCCTCGTGTTTCTAATCTTAAGAGGAAGCAGACGAGACGGTAAGGGCAGCGGTCAAGGCTTTGCACAGTTCCCTTCTACCGCACTACCCAGTGGTAGCTGTCACAACAGCACTTTGTGTGGGGCGGCCGCTGCCGGACAATACGCTTGCTTATTAAGCGGACAAGACACCCATTATTTGTCCGACGTAGCAAGTGTACCGAGAGAAAAGGTGTCATTAAGTCACGGGATCTGCTGCACCAGCTGGAGACTGTCTGCTGTATAATTTCTTTAGGTGTTTATTGGGATGTTCAGGTTGTGTAATAGTATTCGGAGAACAATTTACTGGGAGGTATTGCGTCTTCTCGATATATTTTATTGTACTGTATTCGCAAAATTCAGGTACTTTATAGCAGCAGTTCTTAAACTTTTAGTTATGACTGACCACTCAATTTAACAAACATTTTTCCTGTTGCTAGTGGGTTTATTAAAACTTCTTTTTTAAATATTATATTCATAAATATGTTAGAAATTTAAACTAAATTTAAAATTGTATTTTGTTTATACTCCTCTGAAAATTTATTTCCTAACAGTTCCTCCTAAGGTAATGACAACCCTTATTTTTTTGATTGCTTTATAGATTACCTCTATTCAGGTATTTTTGATTAAAATATATTTGTGTATTAAGAGAGTAAAGTTATTCTTTCTTCTGTGAATATGTTTTAAAAATTATTTCATAATTCAGTTCTACACTTACTTTGTAGTTCAAATAACAAAATGTTAATAAAACATGTATCAATATCAATAAGAGAAAAATAGGACAACGCTACTGATTTACCCAAATATAATTAATTATGTAAATATTACCTTCGTTTCCAGGGCAATTCATACTAATTTTATTCCGTGGAAGATAGTTTTGACAATGATGCGGACTTTTTCAAGTCACGTGAGTGTCAATCATTTTGGATCACTCTGTATAATTATCTTCTTAGATATCATTTTATATTTAACAACATGCTTTCGAAATTATGACATCTGACAAAAGAATTTTTATCTCTATTAAATCATTATATACTATAGTTGAATAAATTATTTTGTTATTTCTATTTTACTCTCATTTTATTTATTTCTTTATTTACCGCAGTGTGGTAGTTCATATAATTTTTAGCTTGAGTGTGATTCGAATTCCGTAACTCTATCCACACCACCGTACTGACGGACATATGATAAAAAATTGTTCAATACTTTAAATAAATCTAAGCGACAAAAAAAAATTGTAAAAAAAGTTAATCCTTCATAGATTGTGTGTGTAAAAATAACTTAATTACTACTTCAGGTTAAATGGAGTATAAGACCATTATTAGAAGAACCTAATATACAGTGTTTCAAAATTATTACAAAAAAATGTAAGGGTATATATTATTTGATGTATTGATTACAACAAAAATAATTGCACATTACTTGAAGCGAACACTTCCCGTGTCACTGGATAGATAGGTTACAGTAATGATTAAAAATTTGTAAGTATTAAAAATTGAAAGAACTGTTACACAACTTTTGACATTTTTTTACCTACCAGTAAAATGTTTACTTTCAAGTAATGTGCAATTATTTTTGCGAATTTCGGATATTTTTTTTACATTGTAATCAGTACATTAAATAACATATACTATTAATTTTTTTGCAATAATACACTGTATAAAATTATAATGAATGAAAATTTATTTAAAAAAAAACAGTACAGTAAAGGTATGTGGCACCCACTGTGCCATTTTATAGCAAATTTGTATAAAACGTTTTATTTTTAAATATTTCTATATTTTCATGCTGTTTTTGATAATATAAGTGCTCGAAAAAAGGTAAATCATTCTCTAGCAAATAGGTGCTCTTTTGTTGAAAAAATTCTCCCAGCTATATTTACTTCTTAAGTTCTTCTTCAACCTTGATAAGATCCTCTCGGCTAAGAAAATCTAACCCTGTGCAATCTGTGTAGTGTTAGGGTCGGACACAAGTGGTCTGCAGGTCACCCAGAATCACCCTGTCACCCCCGCACCGCCGCAGACGCTATGCATCGAGCATGTCTGCAACACAAGCTTAAGCACAAGCGCCGGATGGTTCCAATCTGTCAATAGCTGTCGCCCGTGGCCGGCATATGTGGAGAACGGAATTCGTACAAGAACGTGAAATGCTTTTTAGTAGAGACGCGTATTTTAATGTTTCTCGAAAATTAGGAAAATATATATGTCAATTTGAATTAAAACGACTTTGAATTACTTGGCATAAGATGGGTTTATTTAACAATTTTGTACTAATGCTAGAATGAAATCGAACAAGAGATTTATAATACAGAAGCCATTATTTTAATCGCTGTAGGCAAGATTATTAGGTAGGCACAGCATTGATTTGTTTTATTGTACAAGATATAAATTACTTAAATAGTAATAGAATGAGATTGAAATTTTATCGAATATAATTCAAGAGTTAAAAGGCTTTAATTTGATAAATCTGTAAATGATGAATAATATCAGATCAATATTTGTTGATAAGTAGAAAATATTTCATAAGATTCATTGTGATTTTGTTCATCCTTTACAGATTTATAGATCAACAGATTTATAGATTAACAGATTAATAGAACTTTCTGAATTTCTGAATATTACTCAATTAACTTTTTAATAATATAAATGTAGATTTTGTGTCATTTTCTATTTGTATTTTTCTTTCAGCTCGTAAAGGTTTAGGGTACGAAAACGATAAAAAAAGAGAAGGAGTTTTTCATTTTAAATCAATTGATTGAAATTTAGAAATATACCTATAGAAGAATTCCAGTAAAATTATTATATTAGTAGGATGTTCATTAACGAATTAACTTATTTTATTTCTCTCCGTACATGCAAGCCCTTTTAACAGTCTTTAAATAAATATTTGTTGCACCTTAAGTTAAGACTTGGTCTGCAGCAAAAAGTATTTTTAAGGGGGTCTGGAATAAAGAAAAGGTTATGAATCGCTGTATAGTGAATAGTGTTGCCAAATTCAGTTCAAAGAACAATGAAAATTCACATGTTAAAATTACTGATTATTTGAAATCACAATCTTTCATTGTTATGTTTTTTAATTTTATGATCTATGATTGTTGTGATCTTCTATTATTGTAATCTTTCATTGTTATATTTTTTTATTGTTCTGATCTAGACATACTTTATTTAACTTGCGTTAAACTTTATTAGCGTGTAATTTTTTTTACAAAATTGTTGATATATTCATTTTATGTTATTATAAAATAGTAAAATTTTGTAAAGTCGACGCCTTTAATCGCACTACAATTTGCTGTATAATATGTACTTAGTAATTTAGATTGTTCTAAAAATTAATCTTGTTTAATATGATGTAAAATGAGCTTTACAGTTATCGTTTGAAGATTTGATCTCTAAAATTTTTATAGAAGCAAAGTAAACTAATGTTAAAGTAGTATCATGCATTTCATTCAGTTTTAAATTGCACTTGAACATCTTTATGATACTATATATATATATATTATAAATGTTGTTCATATTTCTGTGCTACATTTGAACACATTAAATTTACCGGCAAATAATAAAATATGCAAAGAAAGACGCCAAAAAATACTTTTATTCTATGTTTTAAAATTGTCATTTTCAAATAGAATAAAATTGCATTGAGATATAATACATAAAATGATTTATTTATTATCTTTCTCACCAGTTTTTGAGATGTCGAATTAAAATTTTAAAATCATTTTTGATATTTGCAAATAAGTTTAAATATTTTTTCAAATCTATTACAATACTTTTCATCTCAACTTTTAAAAATATGCGGATTATGTAATACTTATAATATTTATAATAAAATAATATTAAATAATTAAATAATAATAATAATATGTAATATTTATAATAAAAATAATATATTGTTTCAAAAAGATCAGTGTTCAGGTGTAAATTTCAGATCAAATTAGACGCATGTTTCACTTTAAATGTAACAATTTTGAGTGAAAACCGGTATAAATAAAAAAAATAAATAAGGAAAAGGTGTTCTATAAAAAAACCCTTTGTGTGATAATTTCCTAGTAGAGCTGAGGAAATGAAGCCTATGACTTTGTTTAAGGAAGTTTACTATATAAAGTTTAATAAAATAAACAAGTTACGGTCAGCTGAAACATTAAATATCTCAACATTCTCATAAAATCTACAAAAACTATCTCGCAAAAAACCGTGGGAAAGAGTCCTGAAAAAAGTAACCGCATAATTTTTTATCGTTCGGATCGATTTTACGCGACAAATATTGACCTTACTGTAAGACACCAAAACACTAGCTACGCACATACAACGGCACGGCACGGCACACATGTTCCAATTGTAAACTGACAAAGCGGGACGTCCATCGGTCCAGCGCAGTTTTTTACCCGAGTTTCCCACAGCAAGCGGATACCCAGACACACATGTGCCCACAGAGTTTTTTAAACCATCCAGGGACGGAGTTCTTATTAGGTATTTTTGCCACTGTGCTTAGGTCCTATACAGTAAAAGAAATAAGTAAAAAAACATTTCCAAATTTACAAATAGTCAAATTTTATTCGGTTACCACCGAGATTTGAACGTAGGACTTTTAAACCTCGAACAAAATTTGATTTTATCTTCTTAGATATTTATTTAATAACTATAGTTATGATATTCTTTAAATAATTACATGAATTATTAATAAAAGGGTTTAGAAAAGAAATTATAGTTAGTTATCCACTGGTTACAGCAATTTTTAATCATTTAACGGTAAATATTGATAACATTTCTTAAATAAAATGTCGACGAAATTCCTATAACTTCTAAGTTGATGATTTTCGAAAATAAAACATTAAACTCCGGTCCTGTCGTCTCCTATGATCTTCACATATATCTCTCTCTAAATACAATTCCTTCCCATGGCGCTATCTTTGTTTTCGCAAAAGAATAGTTTGCGCACCTATATATGAAGGTAAAAAAACCGAAACTTTTTTATGTTTTAAATTAATCCCTGCCAAACGGAACTCAGTGTAGGGTTCCTTAAAAAATCTGCCCCCTTTTCCGCTAGGTAAAAAAACCCTTGTGTCCCATCGAAGACCGTGCATAAAAAGTGTGGCTTAAAAAATCGTCTGGGGTAGCAGTAGGGCGGTCGCGGCGCGAGGAGGGTGAGACCAACGGCCAGATGGCCCGCAGAAGGAACGATGCTGATGCTGACGGTCTCAGCATCGGTGCGAGCGCTTCAAGGAGGACGTGGAACAGTGACAATGATGTCACATCATTTCATTCATTATTTTATCTATAATTGTACACAAAATGTATTTATATTATATTTGTTTGTAGTACAACAGATACGTAGCACATTTAAGTAAGTGACGTAATTGCTAAATCATTCTCGAATTATTTTCAAAATAGTGTACCTATTCGTATGTGCATAAAGTCTAATTATAATTGATGTAATTTTATGAATATTAAAGAGTAATTAATTAAATTATCGAAAATTTTATTCCATACTTATGATATTATTAACAAAAGTACATAAATTATAACTTTTTAACGGCAAAACTTGAAATCTTATCATGGAAGACAGAAATATAATAAAAAACAAACCACTTACCAATATACCTGTTGCGTTACTAGGGCATATTCTGCTTCTGCACAGCCTGAAAAAGAAAAAAATCAATAATTAGGAAATGATGTTGATATTAATAAATGTTGTTTCAATTCGTGAGATAAATATTTAAATTTGAATTATGATGAATACTTTTGAAATAAAAAGGTTTTCTTTTTAACAATTAAAATAAGACAAGATATTGACATAACAATTAATTTAAATAGAGTTTTTATTGTAATTAGCCAAGTAAATAAATAAAATTGCAGTCTTGTTACCGGAGTCCGATCAGCAACACCATTTTGAAACTCACTCGATGCCTACACAACAAAAATGTGTTAAATAAATGAGAACTAATGGAACATTGACAACAGTTGAATAATGACTACTCTATTGACGTTATGTTGGTCAAATAAATCTTTATTAGTTATAAGTTATAAGATTCAAATATTTCCGACGTCAAACGGTTTTTAATTTAGATAAAAATTATTCAAATATAAATGATTAAAAACAAAAGTTTCTACAAATGCTAATAGAAAAGTTTTAACCTAAAATAATTTAGGTAAAATTACTAGATACCTATACAGATAAACCAACGAGAAGTTAATCTTTGAGAGTTTTGATCGAATGTAGATTGTCTTTTGTTCGCACTTTATTTGCAAGATGAGTAAATCTATTAATATACTCGACTCGTGATTTAGTAAACTAATTCTGGCAAAGCCAATTCACTATCACTATTAAGGGATGTTCTCTTCTTCGAGTTTGGAAATAGATAAGACTTATTCTAGGTAAATCAACAAATTTATGAATGTAAAACATATACAGTATGTGTCAATATTTCAGGAAAACAACTAAATGGCAGATATTACATAATATATTGGTCTTTAAAACTGTTTTGTCATGTTCAACTCTTACGCATCGCTTTTTATGCACATCCATTATGTCACTGAAATATTTAAGATATATTTTATTTTAGTATGGGTTCAATAAATACACTTACAATTAAATTCATTAAGATTTCGAGATAAACATACTTTTAAAATATTCGTTACTGAAAATTTATAAAAAGTTACACAGTTGAAAGGCAACAAAATGCTTACATCCTAAAATCCTACATTAAAATTGAATTTTCCTCTTCGAATTTAGAGCAAACACTTCCCTATTGTGGTCATTGTGTTGTAACAAAGCATCTCTAGCCCAAAGTCCGATATTAAATTCACTTCTACCTGACCACACAGCTCCCAGAATCCCACGGTCCACGGTAAAAAAATACCTGTGCAATCAAAGAGGGCTGGTCACTATTGTCCTACGGCTTTTTTACCCTCTGTTTTTTTACGTGGCAAGATGATTTTATCTAAAAGTAGCTGGACCATTCTTTCGATTTACAGTTATGACGCGAATTTGGCCTTCGGGGTCATCTGACACCACAGGGAGAAAGAAGAGAAGAGCCATCAGGTAAGATTTACCATGGAATCTGTGTGATTTTCATGGATTTAGAAATATACCTACTGTAGAGTATTTATACGACGTAAAGTAATTTGTTTTACGCGTATATAATAAGACAAATTTAATGTTTTCTTGAATAGTTTTAAAGATGTTCAATTTGCTTACAAGTCAATTCAATAAATATTCTACCGTTATCTAAATTTCAATATCTCTTTTAATGTTTGATTAATTGCCTATTAATATTACGATTAAGAGTAATGGGGTAGAAGAGTCAGTGGTATCGTACAGCCTGTGGATTTGAGAACCCAGGTTTGATTCCCACAGGCGACAAACAATTTTTACCACAAACTATCTCTGTGGCTTCTCCTTTACTAACATCTTTAGTGGCCGTGATTTGACGACTGGTAACCGCACTTCACGTGCAAAAATATTTCATTTACCGTGATCTGCAATTTGATATTAGACAAAATCTCTGTCTTGGATGTCGCAATTTTTTCATCTCAATTACTCTTGAAACTTTTCTCGCAAATAAGAATTTGTCCGATGAAATCTAAACCTCGTATTGCATTACCCGCGAAGATTTATTAAAATAAAAATAAATAATCACTGATATTGAGCACAATTCTATAACACAAATTGCTAAATATATAAATTTCTAGGACCTCCGATCAACAAGGGTTGCTAGGAAGGTTACTATTAAAAGATTATGTTAGCAATTGCTATACTTTTTTAATAGATATGAATACCACGTATACATACTGTCGTAGTTTAGTGGATACAACTAGAGTCTATCTATTAAGAGATTATAAATTCAAACTTCATTGATTTCAATTTATATCAAAATAATACGGTTGTGTCTAAGTAGTTCAAATTCCACTTTAAGATGCAGTAGACCCCAGCAAATAAATAAGTGAAAATCAGATTTATTCAAGTTGCTATTACAGACTGCTGTATCTAAGTATCTCCACTTATTTGGCAATCCCAGCACCGACGTAAGAAGCAGAATGCTTCTTAGCGTTTTGTCCGCTATAACCGGGGCTCTGATGTGCCGTGCTGGCCCGGGTCGGTCCAGCACACTGATTATACTTTGCGACAATACAGCACACCGCTGTGCCTTTCTTCAAAACATCTTGATAGCCCATTGTGATTGATTGTACAATCGAGTTGGGTTCGTGTATTAAAGTGTTTGTTTCTACCCTTTTCAGTTTGGAATTCGAAGTGAAATACTTTATAGGATTGTAGTTTACCAGCAGATTGTAACTGTTGTATTGTTATCTTATCTGATTATTTAGAAAACTTTTGTTTTGTAATAATTTATTTGGTTAGGGGTCGCTTTCACCAACGCCAATTATAGTTGTATTTCATTTGCCATTTGCCTGACTTAAACCAATTCAGATTAAACAGAGCACATGAATAACTAAATCAAACTGAATCAACTCATGTACTTATCGAAGCAGATTAATTCAAACTAAATCAGTAAATATAGTATTCGAAGTACGGCAGTCAAATAAATGATTTGAGTTTGTATATGTACGTTATATCGGATTGAAATGGCAAACGGAATACATTTCATATTTATTTGTTTATTTAATTTTTACTCTGTACAATAGGAACTTAATTTCAATCGTATTTTTTGGATAGAAATTGAAGTCAACGAGATTCATAGCACGACCCCTTCGTTAAGACTCAAGTTTTATCTCGGTTTCATTTACTGTGCTACAATTGCATGTATCTTTAGTTACCTAACTAAATGTTAAATTTAACATATACATACATTCATCAAATAATCAGTCCTCGTCAAACATTCTCATTCTAACACACCATCCTCGCTTCAACCACATTCATAGTTTCCTCCATGTAAGCTCATTTATTCATCACACTCGGAATTAATCATAACGCATCAAACATTCAATCACATCCATCCATTTACATCTGTACATCTTTTTTTATTAATTGTTCATTCAACGTTCATTTCACATGTTCAAAACATCTTAAATAATTCACACTCATTCCTTTAACAACAAATTTAAAAACGTAAAAAAGGATGTGAGTGACCTCCGCTTGTATTGAAAGAAAATTCTACACAATTGTAGTTAGACACTATGTTGTAATACTAAAAACGAATCAAAAAGATAAGAAAAGAAGATAATGTTTAACTGAGCTTGTTTTAAAGAGTAAATTTCATAAAATTGCAGTTAGACACTCTTTTGTAACAGCAGAAAACGAATCAAATGATAAGAAAGGTTGTTAAATATCCTTATGTTATTTATTAGTTACAGTACAGGATCCGCACTTAGCGAGCCGCAGTATGGTGGTTCATATATTTTTAGTTTATGAGGGATTCGAACTCGGGATCTTCTGATTCGAATGTCGTAACACTAACCACTTCACCGTACTGCCGATTATCATTGTTTATCTATCAATCTAACTAATTTTTATTGTAGGTTGTGGATGAAATGAATGTAGTATGTCAAAATAGTATTGTTTGTCGAAAATTAATTATTGAAGGATGAATCTAAAGAAACAGTGAGTATTGGACGGGGTACGTACTATTCCGTGTGATACGGCAGAACATATTTTTTATTGGATATATTCTAAAATAATTTCAAAATGTTTGACAGTAAATTTCAATTATTTAACAATTTTGCAAACATATGTATTTCTTCACATTGTATTCATACTTATAACAACTAAACTCTAAACACCAACCTGTTCTGTGATGCTTCCTCCAACATACAACAACAATATCACAATTCCACTAAAAGTGACATGAATGACCATCCGTCCGGCTTACGAAAAGCGGTGTTGTCCGGCGGCTAAGCATTCTTCTCTGCACGTAACAAGATCGCTTGTGTGTATACAAACACCGGACAATCGTATGGGTAACACGATACGCAACAAACAATTCTAGCACTTATGGACGTGGATCCTAGGTGGAGAGAGAAAGAAGTACACCCGCATACATGATGTCCGGTTCCGTTCAATGGAGAATATGATACGTTTGTGTGCGTGCTACCGGAATTTAATAATTAAATTTAGATCTTACAAAATTATTATTAGAACCGTTTATACATGGCAATCGTACCGCTTACTAGATACAATTGAAATAAAACTTATGTCTTAATCTAAAAATCGTGCATTTAAATTTCGCTGACTTCAAATCATAAAATATACGATTAGTCTGAATGGTTCACATTCTACTGTAAGCTGTAGGCTCCCAGTACTATAATTGCGATTAAAGTCCTGCTGTCTAGAGTAACAAATAAATAAATACAGCGAGCAAGATAAAATTCAAACTACAACTTTTCAGCCCGATTCTCAAAAAAGTTTTAGCTAATCCTGAATTTTGGATTAACTTTAATCAAATAGTAATATAATTATTTTATTGTTTATTTACATTTTTATTGAGAATATGGTTTAGCATAATTTGTATAATCAAAATTTATGATTAGCAAAATCATTTTTGAGAATCGGGCTGTACTCGTACTGGGTGTCTACTTTTTATAGAGCAGAAAATACATTATTAAAATTTTAATTTATTGATATAATACTTTCCTGCCATGAATAGTTATTTGTGTATTAAGAGCGTAAAGTGATTCTTTGTTACTCGAGCACGGTAATTGCAGCGCGAGCCGAAGTGCAAGAGGAACAAAGACACTTTACGCTCGTGATACACACATAATTTTTTCTACGATTGCATCTTAAAGTTATTAAAAAACGTAGGTATACGTCTAAAACTAAATTCGTTTTGTTAACTGTCAATATGACAAGTTTCTGTTTTGTTTGTATCCCTGGTAACTATTGAAATAATCTTTTTCGCACGTTGCCATTGGAAACGCGCGAATTTAACGTCTTTTTCGCGCGTTGCCATTGGAGACGCGCAAAAAAGATATTTTTCGATTGTTCCACAGAAAACGTCAACTTTACGATGACAAATGAGAGCGTAATTGTCATCTTTTCATAGCAATCGTAGAAAAAATATTTTTTGCTGTAGTGTATACAATCTTAAAAAAACAGTCCTTTTGGTTCAATTTGATAGATGACATTTGTTATAAAGTTTTAATAATTAGTAACTGGATTAAATTATTTATCATTTAAATCAACCCAATTATGGTTTGAAACATCGAAAGAAGTAATTAATTATTTTGTTTTAATTTACAATAAAGCCAAGGTTTCAATAAAGCTCTGGGGGTTAATTTTAATTCTTCCCTACCTACATTAATATTTCAATCGTATTATAATTATTAGTAAGATATTTTTTTTACTTTTCAGACAGGTTATAATTTTTAAATAAAATAAATAAATATATCGTCACGCCTTGTACCCATTATTGGGTGTGGCACTCTGCCGTAAGCAGATCTACCAGCCGTCATATCACGGCCCCCAAAGATGTTAGTGGAGGGAGAGCCACAGGGGTAGATTTAAATTGGTGTAAATTGTTTGTCGCTTGTGGGAATCGAACCAGGGTTTTCAAGATCTACAGGCCGACTCGATACCACTGAGCCATCTACCCCATAATTTTTGAGATTTTAAGTACACTTTGTATAGATATTTTCAAAATAATTTAAACATTTGGTACTGCGTATTTTGCTTGTTAAATGTTTCTTCAATACTTTAGAAAAAAATGCTAGCAATAAATTGTGGTAAATAGTTTAAAAAAAAAAAATGTCTACTTTGTTTCAAATGTATAAAAAATAAATATCTACCTATTTAAAATTGACCCTTCTAACCTTTCACCTTACATCACAGAGAGAAAGAACTTTCTCCTTTTAATAAAGTAGGTATTAATTTCATGGCACATCACTTGCAATGAAAAACAATAAGTAAACACAATTATTAATTACGTGACTATACGAAATTTATTCCCTTGTTTATAAATTTGCAAGCAATGATCAAAAAGTGTTGTTATCTTGCAAGAATCACGGCTGAGTGAATTCGCAATACAGGTGTTTGTATATTTTACCTCGCAGACAAATAACCGCGCTACTGGAACATTCAGCACGCGCACGCACACATCATAATCCGATTCATTCATCTTTCGCGTTGCAGCCGACCAAACCACGCGTCGGAGGTTGTTCCTGATGGCACATCACGCATGTTCTGCTGGGCTGCCTCGCAAGATTACAGAACCAGTTCGGTAAGGAGTGTTGTCTCGGCGGCAAAGCTACTTGAATTAATTTCGAAGTTTTGAATCCAGGCGGCCAATCGAGTCACCAGCGAAGAGTACAAGACTCAAAGAAGAAAGCAAAGTTGGCCGACTTGACGTTGTGTTCTTGTGACCTGCTCCTTTGTAAAAGCTTATCTCTTACTTTGAGTTTTGGGGATATTTGCGGTTAATTGTAATGTTGGTGCTCCTTGCGAGGGTGGCTCATTGTTTACTGATTATTATACGCTTTGAAAATCCGCTCCTGACTCTTTTATGTCTCTCGAGTATTTAATATTATTTGTGAGGAAGAAGTTTCACGCGACGAGAGAAATTAATTTATCTCTTTTCCGTATCGTAAAACGTCGCGGCTGCAACTTTACAAGTTATAATTTCAGCGGTAAATTATTAACTTTTAACCTTCGTCGTATTAAAAACGTGTGAGGTTTGTGGTTGCAGTGGCGTGAGTCAACGGAAGGGCCACGGCTGTGCAGACGCTTTTTCAGACTGACCGCACTTTTGACATATGATAATCATTCCATTTTGTTCTATTTATATATTAAACACGTGCCTTACTCATATTGGTAGCATATTTACTCTGGCATAGACGAATATTCCACGAAAAATTGACATTGGAAGCAAATTTTTCGCTACCATTACTTCTCTGATTAAAGGTTTTACTTTTAACAAAATTAATTAATTAAATCAGTCTGTACATTTCATTTTTCTTATTTAATTTCAGGCTTCCTCGCGGGCCAATTACTAAGGTCATCATAGGCGCCAACTCTATGGAGCAGAGTATCCTACGGCCTTCCCAGTTAATAAGGCTTAAAAATGTAATAAAGAATACATATTTTTTTAAATTCCTATTATTATTATTCCGATATGATTTTAAAATATTTAAGATTATATTACTGAAATTTTAAGCGAAATATTATAGGGTTATAAACCAGAATTATTCTCGATAAAATATTGTTAGTTTTAGTAGTTTAGAACAGCGGTCGCCAAACTTTTTGACCTCACGGACCAGTTAATTCATAATTTAAATCCCGCGGACCACTAATAGGATTTTTTAAGTGTTAAATATATTTATAAAAAAAAAATTGTGATCAAAGAACACATAAAATGTACCTAGCTAATAAAATGAAACTATTAATAGTAACCAAGTTATGAAAGCTTTATTAATAAACCATAATAAAATAAACAAAATAAACAAAAATTGTACAAACAAAACAATTAAAAGATGGTTTTAATATATCAAACTTTTAGCGTTATACATTCCTAGTGTGATGGATGTTCCTGCTTACTTGAAATAAGATTATGGATATTTGGATCCAATGTTGTTACTGCAAGACGGAGAACTGCATTTATTTCAAGCCGAGATCGGTACCGTGTTTTGATGACTGTGACAGATGAAAAGGCCTTTTCACATAAATAAGTTGTGGAGAATTGAATTAGAATTTTCATCGCCTGTTCACTAAGCAAAGGGTATTCACTTTTTATGGAAAGCCAAAACTGAGGTCTTGATAAGGATGAATGAAATTTACATTTTTCTGCGGACCAGCGAAATTTTCTCGCGGCCCACTAGTGGTCCGCGGACCACCACTTTGGCAACCGCTGGTTTAGAAGACGTTATTAAGCTATTTAAAGATACATATTTAAAAGACATGTTACCAAAAATGGTCAATTTTATTAGATTATTGTTGATTCAACTTATGCTGTTAAAAGGTTTTTCTTCAGTTTCAAATCGTATTTAAGAAATACAAGGTGCTAGAATAGATTGAATGTAGTACGCATTTTAAATATACATCGGATTCTCACGACTTCATTAAATCTTGACGAGGTTGCCAATAAATTTGTATTTCAAGTTGACATAAGAAAACATGCATTTGCTATTACACGTTGGAAACAAAACTGTTGTTATTATTTCTAAAATAATTACATTTTATTTACAATAATAGGCACATGTTATAATTGGTAGCCATTATTTGGATGTATGTATTTTTTCTGGACTTTTTTGTGTTTGCCCAATCATTCAAACTTGCGTCTGAAAGACCATGTTCCGCTATTACGCTTTGATCCTACGTTTTGGTTCTTAGAGTCAAAAGCAACGTGGAAAATTTTTATTATATAACCTACTTAGTTAAACAAATATGTAACGTTTAACTGACAAATATTTTAAATCCGATTATAACAGTAACTAAAAAAGAAAAAAAGAACTATATAGATTGGTATAGATGTAGTATTTGACAACTTTTATTTAAATACTTAATCAGAGAAGTAATTATTATTTTCTGGTAATTATGGAATTCTTTGTTCGCAGGATATACTGTATATATATAATTAATATTATAACGAAATAAAACAAAATGTAATAAAAACCTTTAGTGAGTTTCATTAATATCTCTCAGCTTTCCGACTGTACTTGTAATAATTTATTACTGTAATAGAAGTATTTATTATCACAGAGATCTATGATTTGAATCAAATGTTTGTTCAGTCGTAAACTATTCGCCATTGCTGTTCAAATAGTAATTTAAACTTTTGTAACTATTTACATGACATGGTCTATTACATGCAAACCCTAAAGCATTTCGAATAAATTATATATTTTATTGGAGAACTTAAACAAATATAATAGATAGTTTACATTCGTTTATAATTAGAAAATAAATTATTTTAGTAATATTTATGTTAGAAAACTATATAAATAAATTATTTTTAAATACTATAAAATACTACCTACTTGTCAGTACTGCTACATTCTAAACAATTTACATATCAATAAAAACAAATATTTCTGAACTTAAATGCGATCACAAGTAATTTTTACAGAAGGGCATTAAAACACATTTCGCGTACAAGGTGCATACAATATTTGTTATTGAATTATAATATTTTAAAGATATAAAATATTAATATTTTCTACGACCTTAACTGTAAGTAGGATTTTCGTCCCTCATATGCGAGTCGAAAGTAGGTAATTCTCTGTCACTGGGAGAAATTAAAGTTTCCTCCTAAGGGAGGAATGTAATTGTTTTACTTCCTTATTTGTGGTTGATAGCAATCGGAGCACAGTCTTAGATATTTATTTATTCATATATCGTAAGAAGTTTTAATTTTTTTATTTAAATGGCACGAAAGAATGGTCGTAGAAAAAATCTGGAGTAAAGTTATACAAATAGTTATTTAATATAACTAAAAAATGAGCGAAATTGTCATGGAAATGTAAACGATGAAAATTGACCTACTTTGCACACTAATATTAGTGAAAAAAATGTTCACATCTTTCTGTTAGTTGTATAAACAAGATATTTAGGAAATATTATATCAATTAGAATAATTCGCTTAGCACCATTTTAGTGAATATTTCAATAACTTACTAGAGTAGCAGTATATAACTTTGACATTATAGGAGTTTCTTACTATAAACATTGCCATCTGAGAATTCTAAATTTACAAAATTAAAGAAGCAATAAAATCAGCAATACAGCTACCGAGCCGTATAACCTAATTAACCCAGTGAAAAAATCCTAGCAATACATCAAGACATTAACTACAATTTAATGAAGTTAAACTCACGGAAACGCTTTGATGGGCTTATATCGTCATATCTACAAACGCACCTCGCACAAACTCACATGCGCACAGAGACAGGTATAACTGACCGACGCACATAAAACTATTTATATCGTTAGGTGCACCACCGAACCCACGAGCGTAAATCATATTCTAATTGCTCGCGGTTCTGCAGAACAGGGACATCTCGCTAGCGAGAACCATTAGACGGTGACTGTGTATGAAGGAACGCAATGGTCATTGACATTACAGGATGTGACGTATTCTCGGTCCAGAAAACTTTTCAGGGTAAAAATAACCCTGGTCTGTTTATTAAGATCTGGTCAGTGCATTCAGAGAATGTTGACCCTCGGGCGCTACGTGCACGTGCTAAGAAATACGAGAATTTCGAATTTATTTTCTTGTGCAGCAGCGGAAGTTGTTTCCGTTTTTAACACTTAGTTTTGAGTCTTGATATTAGAACTATAGCAACAGTACTTGCCATCTATAATCGTGCTATTAAACGCATGAAGATACAGCTTCACGCGCCCAAACTTCAGGGGTCCTGAAGTACGATATTCATAATTCTTTTAAATTCACAATTCGTTTATAGATTTATATAGAAAAAATATTTTGACGAAGCTCGCACATTAACAAAGAAATGGAGAAATGGATTTAAATTAGTAAATTTCATTGTGCTCGTATTTTAGCAAATTAAATTAAAGCAAATTGACTTAAATATAATATAATAGACGTATTCATAAAGAGTTTTAAATTTGGAGTTATCTGTCTCCATTTTTATTCCGGGTTGAAATTATTACGATTAGAGTTATTTATAAAACATAATAAGATTGTTCATAAATTTGAAGTTATCATTTCAGTAGTATTTCCTCACCATTAGGTATCATAATAATCAGATATTTTCGGAGAAATAGAAATAGAATTAAAATTGGTGTCAGCGCCTAATCTGTTTTATGAATCTACCTGTAAGGTAAAATTTTGCATGTCTTCCCTCTGTCTATGATCTTTAATGTTTTGTTTTTTATTATCATATTAGTTGAAGAGATGGGCTAAATATAATTATAATTTTTAGCATACCAACGAAAAAGTATTGCAAGAATAAGTAAAAAAATAAATATCTAAAGAAACTATTTGATCTTATTAGATGTCACGCTCTAGCAAATTCCTAGCAAGGGAATCTTCTTAATCTTCCATCACAGATCGGATGTAGTCAGTAAGTGCATTAGCCACGGCGTCACTCTCGTCACATAGGGCTACACAACAGATCACAGTGACCGGGGTCCGTGCTCGCCTGTCGGTCGCTTGTTTACCCGATTTGCACCACGACCCGTCAGATTTGCGACATTTTCCATACTCTGATGCAATCGAACAAAAGCCATCTCCGACCATAATAAATGGTCCATCCATCATGCAGCCACTGACCAGGTCTAACACCATCGTAGCACCAGAGCCGGAGTGAAGAATTTTATCGTTTTTCGTTAACATTCAGATTTTTAGGAGGTTGAAATAACAAAGTTGTAGGCAAGACCTTAGAAGTTTGCTCGTTACAACGTTCAAGATATTATATGCATACTTGTCTGTTGAGCACGTTTCGATCATGTTCTATTAACAAAATTAAGTAATAATAATTAATACATGAAATGAACATGTAAATTTAAATTGATCTTATCCGTTACGTTTTAGAATCTGAACATTGATTAATTATAAATCAAATGTATTTTATTCTTAACTTATTATTATTTTATGTAAAATACTTACTACATTAATATTTGCAAAAAATATTAATATCAAATATTGGTGAGTGCATCCCTGTATCGTCGAAAACGATATGTCGATGATTGTGCACTTCTTTTCACAATTGTATTTATTTCGTTGCATTTCATTGAGTTTTCGGACATTTCATACGCGCTACGCTCTGACTTGTCACTTGGCAAATATTATAAATGGTCCAAAATCCTAACCCGACAATTGACGAACGCGTTAACAATGATGTATTATAATACTCGTCCAGTAGTCACTGCGTCATACCAACCAAACCAGAGATCGAAAACAACATTCCTACTAAACGGAAAATATTATCAATTAATACATTTTTCCCATTAGAATCCATTTATTTATTGTTCACATATTCTGCGGAACACTAAATATTAGAGATGGGCGAATATTAAATTTCTCGAATTCGAGTATCGAATACGAATATTTATCAGATCACGAATATTCGAAATACTCGAATATTCAAATACTCCTAAAAGTTAATTTATTTATTATTAATAATTATTTAATTATGTCCTTTTTATTATTTGAATGAAATTATTAAGATAAAATAAAATTAAAACAAAAACTACAAACAAAAAAGAAAACAAAAAGACGAAAATTTAAGGTGAAACGTACGGGCTGATGTTGGTGAAAAAAAAATTTGAAATATGGTACGTCTTCATGGTTTTGAAACAAAATATCTTTGATATTAATAACTTCAAAGTATTGTAATTGAGTTTATGTACAAATGATAAAGAAAAACATAGTCAAAAATTGAGGTCAACATATAGCGCGATATTTGAGGTATTCGAATGTTCGCTATACTGACGTTAATATTCGATAATCTCGAATATCGAATAATGTCAATATTCGCGGCATTCGACTATTCGCGGATGATATTCGCCCATCTCTACTAAATATATATTATATTTTTTCGACCATTCACAATACAGTATATATTTTTAAATGATTTACAAAATCAAAATAGTTATTTATGAAACTAATATTAAAATTGTAACTTTATTGCATGAGAAGAGTGAGGAAGTCTATGGCGCGCACTACTAACCTACGAGAGCAATAAAAACACTTTTAAAATCGAGTTTTAACTAATTGTATTAATTGAAATTAAAACATTTCAAACGTTAAAACCGTTTATATTTTAGGTTCCTTGGTTAAGTTTGTTTTGTAGTAAATATTTTATTGAAAGTTCAGAATTAAAATTAAACACATCGTTGAAATGAAAGAAACACAATATAAACTGTTTCAGCATCCATTAGATTCTTCGAAGTGACTGTATTCTTTGCATACATAAAGGCATTAAACAGAAATATATACTGAGAAGTAAATAATGTTTTCTTTAGCAACGAGGATTCGATCGAGAATGTGTAATTAGATAAATATTTAACCACATTATACATTTGTAACAAGTCAGTTAAGGAAAATAAATTGCACTGCTGATTCAAGTGTGTTTAATATTGTTTGCCGTTTAGATATTTTTTATCATACAATAAAATTAAGTCCATAATTAACAAATGTATTGAAAACTCTTGTGGTACACCAGTTGAAATAGCCTGCTATACTCTAATATGATTAATTCTGACTGTGTGTATCAACGATCTCATCTCATAATCGGCTCTAAAAGTTTTAATAAAACTTGGTATTCTAAACATTTTGAATAAAAAACTGGGGAGAAAATTAATAACAATTTAATTCTTCATAATATAGGCATTACTTTAGTACAATGTAATATAACCCAAGAAATCAATTGAGACCAAAATCAATTCGATATCACTAACTATTTTCAAAATACGAATTAAAATTTGAAAAAAAAATGGGGAGAAAGTTGTTTCATTTATTAATTTCTTGGTTTCTTAATTCTCATTTTCCGTTATCTTCCGAGCGAAGTTTGGTCTTCCAGATACATGATTTGTATTACGAAATACAAAAGCATAGGTCATTAAGTTTAATTCACTACTAAAACATAAAAATGAAGACAAAACTATTTTGTAAAATTTCGTGAAGATGCATTTTCAAAAGTTTGCATATTTTTAGTGTTCGCGAAATATCGATTTTCGATTGTCACTTGTCATTCTGGTGAAAAGGCAGAAGAGGATAATAGATTCATGGTTTGGTTAATGAAGTCTGGATTGAGATTGAGAAGTTAAGCGGTTGCAAAGTGAAAAGAAATGTAAGGTGTTGACAGTGCGTGACGAAGTGGACAATACGGTTTCTTAGCAATGTGAGCAATTATCTAAAAAGTTATCAGTTGCCTTAGTAGTCTCACTGTCTGACCAAATAAAAATATCTGATGTGGACACCACATGACTTCCTTGTACACGTATTAAACTATAGATATTTTTTTAATTACACATATTTGACATTAAATCTTTTATTTTTTGTTCTAATCCATAGCAAACTTAATTTTTAAAAAAATCAAAAAATTAATAATATTTAAATTTAGATATCTCGTTTATGCAAAAAGCTAATTTAAAAATTCTTAATGTGCTAGACGCAGAATTTAATTCTCTAAAACTTTTATTTGCAGCATTCATTTCTAAAATTAAAATAATACCATTTTTTTCAAGGAAAACTGTTAGCAGCTTCATGTAATGTGCCACTTCCGGTTAGTCTATTTTAACCAAAATCTATTATGTTATTTCCATTGATATAGTAGTCTTATATACCAAATTTGGAAAGTTTTAAATTATATTTGAATATAGTTTTTCATGAAAATTTATTATAGGCTTCAAGTAAAGTACCACTTTCGGTAGTTGTATAATGACCAAAAAGGGAGGTGCACAACTAGATGTTATAACAGTCCTAAATATAAAGTTTCAATTTTCTACGGCTTATCGTTTTTGAGTTATGCGAGATACGTACGTACGTACATACGTACGTACAGACGGCATGACGAAATTAGTCAAAATGGATTCAGGGAGGGCCAAAACACCTATTTCCGTTGAAATCTGAGAACCGAAAATTTTCGCGATTACAATACTTCCTTTACTTCGTACAAGGAAGTAAAAACTCCTTTGCTTATTTTCACTCTTTTACCTAGCACTGTATTCATGTATTTCTCTTAGGAGAAATAACAATTAATGTGCTAAAAATTGACAATACAAAAATAAGGACTTTATAAATACATAATTAGTTTTTATTTAGTTGTAAGATACAGTCCATGGGATTAGTCATATTTGAATGAAGAAGTAGAAACTGTAATATTTACTTCAGGTAATTTGATACTGTTTAATATTTTCAGCAGATAGATTCAATCTAAAATAATTAAGAATCACACGGTACCAGTTTTACAGATATAGGTGACATCAGAAGTATCTACATTCTTGTCTTTGTAGTAGTTGAAGATTCTTTTTATTTGATGTGTAGCTCTTTTCTTTTGATAAAATTATTGCTGATCAAAGGAACAGTACTAAGAAGAAATAGAAATTTTCTATTACTCTCAACATCACAGATAGTCATAGCTCAGTGGGATAAATTTTGCACTTACCTTGCAAGAGTTCTTGCGTTGAAATATTGCTCTTTGAAGAGATCGGTTTCCAATATAACCTGCTGTAATAATTGGGAAAAAAATTCTTGTTTGCCACGGTAACAAATAAATAAATAAAACAAAATAAAAATAAATAGATATATCATCACGCCATTTACCCATTATTGGGGGTCGTACTCTGCTGTAGCAGGTCTCGGTAAATTATATATTTATGTGCATGATATGCTGATACCAGGTGTCAAATCATGCTCCCTCAAAGATGTTATTGGAAGGAGATCCACAGGAAAAATTGTAATACGGTGAAAATTGTTCGTCTATTGTGGGAATTGAACCCGGGTTTTCTACTCGGTTCTCTAATCTATAGACCCACTTGATATCACTAAGTTATCCAAAAACTAAAATAAATTATGGAAACTATACAAAAAATAGACTAATCAAAAAGCTCAATTTTCCATAGTTCTGCTGTAAAACATTGCATATTATTATTTCTAAGCGTGTTTCGCTAAAAAAAACTTTTATGTATTTCGCAGACAAACAAGTAATTTATTTATTTTTTTAATTTCTTTCAGTAATACTTGTAGCTGATTCATTCATTGTGTAGTCTTAATATATACAATTCAAGCGTCGAAAATGACCTGAATATACAGTCTATGGACTCGATGTGTTACCTTCAAACACAACTTCACCTACGGTGTCGTGTTTCCTAGTCAACACGTCTCGTCCTCTTAAATTCGGTTATTTTCGAAGCTCATGGTGTATGAGTTCTGAAAATCATATAACACTAATTATCAGCCAATAGAAATATTGTATTAAGTATGGTTACCATCGTAACATTTAAATTTCTTGGAAATAAATTGCCCTAACTAAGCAAAATTAATAAGTGTATTTTTTGTGTTTAAAATTATTTTTTGATTGTCAATTTTATTTACTTTTTACAAGTTGTCATGGATATATTATGCTATCTTAACTTGATATAAAACCAAAATTATTTTTACTTTTTGTGTTGGTATCGTTACGACTTTCTTACAGAATCTGTCCTGGAACATTGATTTATATCCGGGTAATTTTGTATCGTGCATTTCAACAACGTAATCTTCATTCATGTTCCACTCGTGTAGATTAACACGTTGCTGGAATACACTAAAAAAATCAGGAAAGAATCAATGCTCTAGGGAGATTATAAGTGAAAAAGTTTGTAAAACATTAATTATTGTCGTTTATTCTAATCAAATATTTGTTGTCCCAGTTTTTCGTTTTTCCTCGTTGACGAATTTTCACCTGATGTGCACAAGCACCCGCAGACAGAGTGAACCAAGTTGGTCGCCCACATGCAACATGAAGCCCGATGCCACCGTTCTCGCCATGAGCACGCCACCACCACCGCCGCGCCGTGTAGAATAAACTACCCGTATGCAGCTCTGTCGCGTGCCTGTTTTACTAATAACGATAGCGCGCACCAGCACACACCCGGCCTCCTAGGTTACTTATGTCTAATGCATGGGCAAGGTACTCAATCGGAAATTTATTGATTCAATATTGGAAATAGCGTTTGCCTACTGAAATAAAAAAATACTATTTAGGTATAAGTCAATTTGTGAATAAACAAAATTCTACAAAAAAACTTTGTTAATTATTCGCTGGTTCTATACAATTGCTATAGATATTTACATTACATTATGAGCTATTGTAATTGGTTTAATTGGATTAAATTACTATTGTGCAGAGTAGCAAATAAATAAAAGAAAATAGGTAAAATAGCGTAATGATATATTATTAATTTATTTATATTTAGTTTGCTAATATAAGGCCTCCACTATCTATAGCAGGAAACTGGAAGTATTTAATAATTTCGAAAGTTATTAATCACAACTCATACATCACCAAGATTTTGGTGTCACTAAATCTCAAAATACTAGCAAAACTCATTGAACTAATTGTAATATTCACAGCCTGATCGTAAATTGGTATAATAACGAATCTCAACCAATTCAAACAAGATAAAGTGATAATTATGCATATTAAAAATTTAATAATTATTACAAAAATAATATAAATAAAATATAGATTGTTTGAAAAAATAAATTAAATTTGAATTTTGTAAAATTTAAAGTTAAACATGTGACAAATTATGTCTGAAGCTTTATTTATTTATGAGAAACTTTAGCTTTTTCGACCAATCAAAACGCTGCTGGTCCGCAAATCGCTGACGTCTATTAACGAATAACCTAAATGTAACTAAGCTGAATATTATATATTAAATTTAATATAATTATACGATTACATAAAATATAGGTACAATATTTTTTATTATTCACGTGGTTAATAATATTCCACATTCGTAACAAAAAAACCCTTTGTAATTATTATTGCCGACTGACATTAGAAGTGAGTTTTTGTTAATAACTGACAGTTTTTAGAGCGCCACTTTACAGCTTAGATACAACAAATATGTCATTTATGATTTAGTTTTAATAATTATAACCGCTTGCCGCTTCTTTAATCTCATGTAGGGTTTATATTCTTCATCACTTTCTATTAATTAAATATTGTAATTTAAATTAATATATTGTGATTGATAACATTAACAAAAATCAGAATGAAATTATAAATGTCAAATTTGTTTTTTTTTCATAGTTATCGCTTAACAAATACTTAACAACGTGATGACTACGATGATGTCGATAACATTAAAACTATTGTAAATAATCACAAAATTTATATTAATTTTAATTATCCGGTAAAAAAAATATGTGCTGAAGTCGCCAAAAAGTAGATTTGTAGATTCAAACTCTAGCCACGGCAGTAAACCTGATACTTTTTTAACGTACGAGTAGTTAAACAAATAACTATTTTTAAGGTTTCTTTTGTGTTATAGGATGATATAATTATTCTATAATCATTTTGTTTTCATTATTAAGAACATGTTTTTGTCATGTTTTTAAATATATTGATGCCAGCGCACTAATGCCGCTAAAAATATTGGATTATACGCCTGCGCGTCGTTGCCGTCGACACTAACACCCTCGGCGCACAGGTCTATTCTGCATAACAGGAACTTCATAACAATTACACCTTATAACAACATCCGAACCATTTAGAGATGGTAACATATTTTTTTAATTGAAATCAGCGAGAATTTAAAGAACAAACTTCTGTTTAATTAACTTAAGTTGCTAGTATATTAACTGGTTTTCGTCTGCCTGATATCTGTTATGTACATTTGCAATATTAACCTTTAACCCTCTACATTCGTGAATATCTTACTACGTCAATCAGTAGAAATTTGAAAAGTATCGCGCTTAACGGTCTATCAATTTATAATAATCGAAGTGAAGACCACAATTGATTCCGCAGCGTAATTTCAGATTGCTTTTCGTTTGAACCCCTTTGAAATTTCTATTGCCCCTCAATATGAAGTGACCACCATCTCTTTAGCATTTCCACTAACAACAATGAGTGGCTCTGCATAAAAATGAAACCTTTCATGTTGTCCAGTGGCGTGCAATCAGATAGGCACGCGCCATGCGGGCAGGTCAGTTGCCAGCCATGCACTCCTTCTAACTAATGTGTGCTCGTATCTTGTTATCCTTGTCACGATTGTTTGTTTTATCAACTGTCCTACACATCACCAGTCTTGATAAAAAGTTCGTTAAATGAAATGAGATTTAGTTTAACATTCTTTTGTTCGAACTCGTTTGTTATCTTAAATGTTAACCTGTTTAGAAACAATTTAAAAGAACGAAAAGAATTTTTAGTAATCATATAAGCAATTAATTTTCTTTTTAAATTTAATTATATAGAGAAAAATTAAGATACTGCCTAGATTTGAACCTGGTACTCCGGTCATAGGCTTTAAACAAATTAAGCTACGGTCGCCATGTGTTTCAAGTCTGATTTTATTTCAATTGTTCTCTTTATTTTGTTATGTACAGGCTCCCTATAGCTCTTTTATCAATTGTTAAGTATTTACTTAAAATGCTAATTAAATTTCATTTTATAATTGAAACATTTACACTGAACTCTTAATTAATCCCAATTAATTATTATTAGCATCCTAAATATCCTAATCCACATACCCTAAGTGTTCAGGTGTCAATTTTAGATCCAATTTGGCGGATGTTCACTAAAAAATTACAAGTGAAGAATTATTCTGTATCAAGTAGTTTGAAAATTACAATACTAAATAAATAAATAAATATATCATCACGCCTTTTACCCATCACTGGGTGTGGCACTCTGCCTATGCAGATCTCGGTAAGTGATATATTTTTTTCGCGTGAAGTGCGGTTACCAGCCGTCAAATCACGGCCTCCAAAGATATTAGTGGTGGAGGAGCCACAGGGGTAGATTTTTTAAATTGGTGAAAATTGTTTGTCGGCTGTGGGGATCGAACCAGGGTTCTCAAGATCCACAGGCCGACTCGATACCACTGAGCCACCTACCCCATTAAAAAAAAAAAAATTACAATACAAATATGATATATAGTTACTTAGTTTGTTATATTTTCAATATTTTCGAAGGAATCTTGTATTATAAAGTCATTTGACATAATCAATAAAAATAATACTTTCATTAGTATGCACTAAGTAAGTAAGAAACATATAAGGTGAGTGCACGACTTTAATTCACTCCCTATCAGTTCTTCCTCTTCCACAAGTTTAAATCTAAAACCATAGAACCATGGTTACCATCAATTACTGGTAGTTTATCTACAGAAACTTCGGTAAAGTAATCAGCTCCATAGTTCGTGATCTAATAAAGAAGTGAGCAGACAGCCGTAGTGGCATCTCAGGCGATTTCCGAGCCTCACTGCGTCCATGGATGTGTAGGTGTATGTGTGTATGTTTGTGCGGCCACTATGAGTTCAGGATGCCTTGCCTTCATATTACAGGACTGTATCGGAATATTCACAAAAACAAATCGTATTTTAATTAATTTCTACTTTCACATATATTTCGTTTTTTGTTAAGTTTTTAGTTTTTATCGGACAATTTTTATATACCTTTGGTAACAAATGACGAGAGCAACTGCCAAAAATCACGACACCGCAGGTGGAGAAATTTTATCTCAAGTCAAATAGCTTCAGTCGTTTCATCTCAAAGAAATCATATTCGAGTGAGGACGATTAAAATTTTGTCTGAGAAAAGTAAACCTCGAGTTGTATTTATTGAGAAAATTTTTAGTTGAAACAATTATTCAATTATATTCGTCCATTTGATTCAAAACATGATTATACTTCATGCAACTGATGAAACCGTATTTACTTTTTTCTTAACAATCCAATAAAAACTAATGTTATTTGAATTATTTTGCCGAATTATACTCGCGCATTTTATTTTCTAGGTAATAATGTTTCATGACAAACATATTTTTTATGTTATTTTAATTAATAATTTACCGAATTGAATATTTTATGAAAATTATAATGTAATGAACGTAAGTAAAAGTGTATTCACTTGCAAACAGTAATAATTAGTTCTGTATATCTTTTATTTGAAGTATTTATATCAAAAAACGAAGAACGTTTGACATTTAAACAATTACACAATTGCTAGTTACGTTAGTCAATCTTAATATATGATCTATAATTTTGTGATTTTGCTTGACTGCATGTATACCAGTTGACAAATCTTGACATTTACATATATTTAAGAAGAATTTCGAGTAATAGGATGACGTTAGTCAATCTTAATATATGATCTATAATTTTGTGATTTTGCTTGACTGCATGTATACCAGTTGACAAATCTTGACATTTACATATATTTAAGAAGAATTTCGAGTAATAGGATGAATTTTTACTTTTATACCGTACCAATTCATGGAACAAATATGCACAACATGCCACAGTATATTTTCAAAAGATACAATACCATATAAATTTATAGTACTCCTTACGCCAGTCCTGAGCACTGTATTTCATACAGAAAGAGAAACGTATCGTAAATAAGAAATTGTACTTGTAATTCTAAAATATTTTATGAGACTTACAATACAGTTAATGTCAAATGTAAACTTAAATCGAATTATTTAGATATCAGTATGAAGATGAAACTATTCTTTCATATAATTTTAAATATAGGAGATTCAACCCCTAGCAAGAATTAAATTTTCAGCGCCAAAAACGTATAATATATCTGCAGCTTCTTTCCACTAGCATCTTTTATGAATCATGTATTATTTTCTGTACCCAGCAATGGGTAAAATACGAAGGTATATTTCTTTCTGATTTCTACATATGGTTGTCACCGGAAAAGTGTGGAATTCAGATAAATTGTGAAGTGTAGTATTAAATTATGTAAATGTTGCAAAAAAAGGCTTATGTTTGTTGAGCGTGCATTTCATGGGCTTAGGGTTTGTTTAAAATGCGTGCGAAATGATCCTTGCAAAGAACACGTTCTATATTTAAATAAATGTATGAAAGTCAGAGTATAACGGGTTACGTGTTTTAGTAGGTGTTTTGCGGGCTCAGGATTTGTTTATTAAAAATGCGAGCAAAGCGAGCCTCGACAAGTATGCGTTATATTATATAAAAAGGTAAATTTGAAAGGCATTTGAAATTTTGTACACTGCAAATAATACTAATATTCATAATTAACAAAGGATAATTAAGAATGGAATGAAACATGACAACATTTACTAAAACAAAATTACCATATCGATCCAAAAAGGCAAAAAATTAATTCCTTTAACCATCTCCCAACTAAGGATGGTGGAACATACTCTCGCTAGCAAACCTCCTCTTTCAAACTGATGTACCACATATGTGGACTCTCACCACATATGTGCAGTCACAAATCTTACCACCCGACAAGCTACGTTCTCATGCGTCACCTCCAGGCTGCTTATGCGGAATCAGAGGCCGTGCCCGCAGACTAGTAGCGCGAGAACCTAGCTCAACTGGACACATGTGTCTACGGGTCACCGTGGTTCGTGGGAGCAGACGCTACCCCAGCGATGTTTAAATGTTCGAGGTGCTGGTTGTCGTTTGTCTGGCGCGGCTATGGAAGGCCATGGACGATATATCATAAATATGTCAACAGAAATATTAGAAAGATGAATTTATTTTGAACGTGGAAGGCACATATTTCTACTACTAAATATCTTATTTTTTAAGCTTTTGTTATATTATTAATTATAAGATAGTAATTGTGATCGCTAATATGGCCGGTAAATAAGGGTGATTAATTATCAGTTGACTAACTTTCTTCAATTATCAAATTATACGAAATAATTTTATTGTGCATTCGGTGAGAGATTACAGCATGACTTTATTATATTTTTTAAGAACCTGGGTTCAATTACCACAGCCGATCAACAATTTGCACAACATTGAAACTACCCCTGTGGCTCTCCCTCCACTAACATCTTTGGGTGCCGTGATTTGATAGCTGATAACTGCAATTCTATATATATATAGATATATATATATATATATATATATATATATATATATATATATATATATATATATATCACTTACCAAGATCTGCTACGGTAGAATCATACACAGTAATAGGTAAAAGATGTGATGATATATTTATATTTATTTAATCTTGATTTTGATTAACTGCTTAAACGTCAAAATCAAGACATGTTTACATAGTGTGAAAAACTTTTAGCAGTGACAACAATGAACAAATTTTATTGTTTTACATTCTTACATATATATTATTAGATAATATTTAAAAGTTTCATTCAACACTTGTTTCCTCCTTGCGATTTTAAAACTAACTTGCGTAACATTATCAGACGAATTTTAAATTGTGAAACAATAAAATTGGTTCAGCGCTGTCACTGTCACAACTATTTTATGTTGTGTAAACATGTATTCATTTTGTTGTTTTGGTCAGGCAATTAGAATCAAAATCAAATACGTCCAATAAAAATTCGTTTTAAGGACCATTTACACGACCGATATCTTATGCAACGATTTTTATCGTACGGTAAGCTGAATTACCGTTTCACAAGTGCAATACATTATTGTACGATAATTTGAATTTATGGTAGTTGTACAAAACGTACCCAATACATTCAATGCATTTACGCTTATCATACGATTTTGTATCATCCGATAAAATATCGCTCGTTTGAAACGACCCTAACAAATTCAGATTTTCTTTTCTCATTTATCTCTAAAATAATTTAGAAACGTTTCACAATTAATCCTAAATCGATTGGTCTTATTAACGGTAAATGTTTATATATATGTAGAAAAATGTATTTTTGTTAGTGGTTTCTCGAACATCGAGAAATATGAAACAATACAGAAAATACGAACCCACGATATTTCGTTGTACATTTATATGTTATCACATAGATGCAGTTCCCATCTTTTGTATTACAATCCCTGAACCGACGAACCGATGTCTTTCGCAAGTAAGTTTCTCCTCTCAATCACTGTATTGTTTTAGCACGATATAAATCATCTCTAGAATAAATTAACAAACTCAAAGGTCCGTACGGTAATGTGAAAACAACAACAATCAACGAGGGAGAATAGCGAAATAATGGACAAATACATTCAAACATTGTAAAAGAGTATATTTCTTTTCTGTGATTAATTATGTATTAGAATCTTGTAATTTGCTTTCAATCTTTTTAAATTAGATATAGCAGTGATGTAAAATATGTAAGGGATTCAATTATAAACATTATCCAGTTCGAAGTTCGTCTGTATTCAATTGATTTAATTTTCATTGAGTGAAATTGGAAAAAAAATACAAAATGATGTGGTTATTTGGATTTCGTCAACATTATTAAAATGGCTAATGTTGAAGCCGACATTTTGGCCTTCATAGGGCAAATGAATGAAAGGTTTGTTATGCGAATGAAAAATTCTGAAAGAAAAGAATAAACGAGCGTGTATGCAAGAAAATAAGAAAGTGGATGAAGCGATAGTTGTGCAAAGAATAGGGATGTTCTATCCCAGTCATATTAATCTATATGTTTGATTAATGCAACATTTTGATAACAAAATTATCTATTGTGGTTAACAATTTATTCTTATGCTTCAATTTATCTGATATATGGGCATACCAATCACATGCTGCAACCTTTATCTGTCGAACCGTTACTTAAATTAAAATCCTTCAAATATTTCTGAACGTGAAAGTGAAGTTAAATATTTCGCGCATTGTGCGCTCGCTTTATAAGGATGCTATTGTCATGGTGTTCTGTACTCTGTGAGATCATCTCATCTCAAATGACTCTCAGCGACTTCGGCTCTGATGAATTCGAAGTGGCGTTCGAAATATTCACGTCAAGGCTGCGCCTCCGTATACGCATTCCACCGGAGTTGCAAGAGAAGACGATCCACTGGTGAAATCTTTGTAATCAGTTTCATTATCACGTTTTCTTCGCAACGTTATTTGAAGTTTAAGATTATGTTTTTGTTGCTTGGTTCAGAAAAATTAATTTATTAAAATCAGAAAGTAATAGTTTTTTATATTGCAGCCCATTGAATATAACTTTCGATTCTAAATGGTTCGTATTTTTCTGTAAATTATGGCTTCTTTATACTAATTATAATTAAGTTACTGTTGAGTAGACTAGCAAGTAAATAAATACATGTGGTTACAATTTTTTGCTTAGTAAAGATTTAAAAGTAAATTGATAACGGAAAAATGTCCAGTAATGAGAAAAGGCGTATATATTTGTCATTTTTAGATTGAAAAGAAATAATATTAGATTGCTGAGGATAGAACTGCAAAGATCTATTTATTTATAACAGTTTAAAGAACTTGGAGCCTAAAATGAAAGGTTATTATGCAGTATGTATTTTAATTTACTCTACTGCATAGTATTTCAACCTTTTTTGTTTCACTGCTTATATAAACTAATTTTTAGATTTCTACGGCAACCAAAAATATATTATAATTTTGTAACCATCTAAAAAAAAGTATATTGTTTTGAAAGATTTACAAAAACAAAATAGTTATATAAATGTAACAACAGTCAAATGTGTCACTTTATTGCACGCCTGGAAAGCCTACTTGGGCTGCAAACCCACGTTTCAATAAAGACACTTTTAGCATGAGTTGCATATATTATCTTTTCTACCATCGGGATTTCTTAGTTAAGTTTATTCCATAGCAATTATTTTTTACGTTTTAAGGATAATACAAAATTATTTGTCTGCACATTTGTTAAAAGTTCAGAATTAAAATTTAACACTAGTGAAATGAAAGAACATAATTTAAATCTTATCCATTTCCTTCTACGGAAGCATACGCTAACGTACTCAACAGAAATGTTTAATATTATTTGCGACGTAGACTTTTTCCTAACATAGATTCCATTATAAAACGAAGTTCTTAATTAACGTATATATTAAAATATCTGTGAATGTCTCGCGATACACTGGTTGAAAAAACCTGATCTACTCAAATATTATTTTTCTTCAGCTTTAAGATGATATTTTAAATGATCGAAATTAGTTGCTTCTATTCTAATTCAAATTTTATTCAAAAAGATGTCCTGGGTATTTTGTTTAATAATTTATTTATTACTTACAGCTTAATTCCAATTACAGAAAAGAAGAAGAATTTATAGTGCAAGCCGAACTATTTAGTCGTAGTTGTTAATTGCAGTTGAAGTGTTTGCAAACTCTTGCTTGATAGACGAAAGTTATATCTATTGGGTTGATATTAGCAGTTTCCGATATTAGGATGAGTTATGTTGTTTATCAGAAATAATAATAATGATGAGAGTTCATTTAAATAATTTTTGAAAACGAATTTTTTTAGCTTTTTTTGTAGTAAACGACATGGACATAATAAAGTCTATAAATACATAAAGAAAAGTTTTCTCTTGAATTAAGAGAAATTGTAAAGAAATTCCTCTCTTTGATATTTACCGATAACGTGCGAATGAATAATTGATAACAAATACAAATTGCGGACATAATAAGTACAAATAATTACAAGTTGTCATTAAAGTGGAAGGTAAATATAGACGTTAGGATCATCTCCGTCGATCGTCGTGCACATGTTCTCAAAGTGATGAAACGAATGAGCCTTTACAACTGACCCTTACACCTTTCCGTGACCCAAGTACGTTAATTGTGCACGATTATTTACCTCGTAATGACCTGCACTGCACGTACTAATTTAGTTATAAATATAGCTTTAACAAATAGCGACGAAGTATGGAGTACAGATTTACCAGCAGAATAAATATTATACAGAAGCGATACTAACTCAAGTTTGATCAGCAAACTACAGGAATTGAAACCCGAAAAATGTGAAAACTACAAAATAAGTAAATGATAATCAGTAATCTCTATACAGAATAGACCGGCATGTTAAATAACATGCAAGTCGCCAGTAAAAATACAACCTGTATAACTGATGGACAGTCTCTCATAATGCAAAAAAAATTGGTTACTCAAACTAGCCCACTCGTCACAGTTAGAAGGAGATAGTCTCTCCACCATTATAGTTTATTGGCGACAGTCCCTTATATTATAAAACTATAGGAGACGCCGGTCCATTCTGTATAGATGTCACTGGTGATAATAGTAGCTTAGGTAGCGCTAGAAACAGTTTTTAATTTAAATTCGGTTTTAACATGTCACTTCTTTATAGTACTTACTCTGTGGTATAATTATGACATATAGTTTTATTTTTATAGGAAATAATCAGTATGTAGCAAAATGCGATGCGTTAAATCACGGAATCTTTCAAAGCGATTAAATTTTATGAAATGGAAATTCAATTTCACTTGTTATTCGGTAATTCTGCAAGTGAAAACAATACTGCAGTGAAGTTTTAACAACAGAAACGCACGAGACTCAAATGCAGTCAGAAGTAAATAATGAGATAACAATTATGTTTTGGTAAACAATGTAACTTTTTTTGCATAAATAATACAATAGAAGATTTGGAAAGCATTGAGTCACAAGTGTAGGTAGTTACCAAAATATTTCAAAAATACTTTATTTCCTAACATAGTTAGGTATCTGAATTTTTGTGTAACTTTATTATTTATTAATTTTGCTGCGTAAATTTATGAGCGTAATTGTTAAGGATTCACTTGACCTCTGGATAGTTGAGCTTCAAGCTTCGAGTGGGAAGTAATTATATTCTTAAGTAATTGCAAATTACCTGCAAGCAATTAAGCCAGTTATTTATGAAAAGTGATTTACGGCTTTATAATAGTTCTTTATGGTTTTATCTATTTTCCATAATGTTGTTTAAAAGTCCGCATGATTTCTGTATTAACATATAAATAAAACATACACGATATTTTAAAGATAGATGATTTTATTAATTAATTAATGGGGTAGGTGGCTCAGTGGTATCGAGTCGGCCTGTGGATCTTGAGAACTCTGGTTCGATCCCCACAGCCGACAAACAATTTTCACCAATTTAAAAAATCTACCCCTGTGGCTCCTCCTCCACTAGTATCTTTGGAGGCCGTGATTTGACGGCTGGTAACCGCACTTCACGCGAAAAAATATATCACTTACCGAGGTCTGCTTAGGCAGAGTGCCACACCCAGTGATGGGTAAAAGGCGTGATGATATATTTATTTTTATTTATGATTTTATTAAAAAAGTATAATTAGGAGAAATATGAAAATGCACTTTCATCAGGATTGGTAACATAACAAGTAAGCAGTAAGCAGTTTGAATGTGGTGAAAACTGATTGTCGAACGTGGAAATTGCAGCCAGGATTTCAAATCTACAGGCTTTTTTCTATATGTTACATGTTATATACATTTTGTAAATTTTGTACAGATATTCGTGTCAAAAAATTTAAAAAGCAATATCGTAAATTTGCTTCAATTACAATTTTCCGAATTTTTTCAATTGATCACGAAGAATGTAATATTCATTCGCTAGATGTCTAAATGATTGGAGTTTGCGATGTAAGTGCGTTTCTGCCAAATGTCCAAGAAGAAAGAATGAAGAAGTAGTTCCCTGAAGCTGAACCGTTTGCGATATGACACTACGCTATGGTGTACTGGGCGCGGGTGGTCACAGTAATGATGACACGACACGACTTACGTCACGCTACTTGCCACGGAACGCGCGAGCGGCCGTCAGAGCTGGCACTTCCGGTTACTGATCACCAGTGCTGAGCTCCGAGCTTCAGATGAGCTCTTCCTCTGCTGTCGCGATCTACAGGATAACTGTATTCCAGATTCAAGTGTTGTTGACACGTTGGATGTTACAAGACGCGAAGACGATACAGGAACGGACCTCACGTTTTTATAAGCAGTTCTTGAAGATTTGAAAGCTTGCATATTTTAGTACAAGAATAGTCCCAATTTCAATTAAAGATAATGTTTATTTATTTATTTTATCCTGTAATATTACCATGCTAATAACTCTTTAGCAACGAGTTGCATTAAGGAGCATTTTTTACCAGCACTAGTTTTATTAAAAAAATCATAACCAATAAAAATGTAAATAAACAATCGCTTGGATACCAGCATAACCATAGCATAGCAGACTTATGTTTCGCTGTTATGAACTGTCATTATTTTTTTTTATTTTAGGGTAAAATAAACCGTGTTCCGATATATGAAATTTAATCTGCTTCTTATATTACTTGTCTCAATTATGATTATTTGCTTTTCTGCACACTAGATACTTAATCCCAATTACATTACAGGGTTTCTACAGCTAGTTGTTTTTCTTTTTATATAAGATAAAATAAGCGAGAATGCGGTTCTTCATTATTTTGTTTAAATTATTTTTTCATGATATTCCATCTATATATGACGTCAGAACTAAGGAAATGTGAACCTCAAGTAATTGAAATCCTGTATAATTATAGTCACATAAATGACGAATTTTATCTTTTAGGTAAATATTTAAATAGAATTTAAGTTTCAAATTAGATAATATACAACAATCAATTTTACTAAAGTATCATATTTATTACTTAAGAAATAAATAATGTCTTAGATATATATATATTTAAAATAAACTTATTAATTTTGTATATAGCGATATAAGTAAGTCAATAACCACAAAATTAACTTTCAGATAGACGAAAACAGAAGTCATGATAAGTAGAAAATAATTCTGAATATACTAGATGTGCAAGAGAGAGGATTAAAGAAAGATTGTAATGCTCTGACGTCAGTATTAATGACAATAAAAACTCAAATATCTTAAAAACCAATAGCAATTTTGATCGACTTTGTTCGAAGTTTTTGGGTCTAGTTTAAACATAAATGATTAATTTATTGTTTTACATAAACTAATGCTTAGTAAACGTAAGTTGTATCCACTGGGCCACGACTGTCTGTTGAGATCAAGTAAAGATCAAGATAAGACTAATTAAGTCAAGACTTAACAAAACCAATACCAAGACAAATCGAATTACTAAAGCTCTACGTTTAACTGTCACTGCTAAATTTTATAAAATTTCGTCAAGAATAAAAAACTGCAATTGTTCAACTACGTTAGGCAGCTTTACAAAAAATGTATGGGTACGTTACTGTGCATATGAAACTACACGATGTGCCGTTGTCAGCGCGTGCACTAACAGCATCCAGAAAGCGTAACTTGCACGTTTTACATGACGATTTTGTCCGAAACGCAATTACATTAGATGGCGCGGTTTCGCTCGTCGGATCTTCACAAAATTTAAGAGAGCATGAAAATAAATTATCGTGCTCAGCGCATGTATTACACGCGTACAGCGCACTTGCAAGTACCGCACATACGAGACGACGAGATACATGTTCGTGTAACATATCACATGGCCAAGCGTTGTCGGGAAATGTACGGGAATGACACTACCAGATGAACAGATGTGATGATGGCGGTGGCGGAGTCTTTGCTCGTCTCCGCAAACCAAATTATTAGAATCCTGTTTGACTCATTTCAGCAGGATTTTATGTATGGGTTGCAAATGTTATGTGACTAATTATGATACTTACATTTAATTTGGTTTATTTTAGTTGAAAATTAATAGTGATATTTTACATGTATGTCATAATCAAAAAGTCCAAGAAAATTCGGATGGATTCGAGGAATTTTTTACTAACTAAAAAACATATTTGTAGAACATTATGTTAATACATAAATAAAAAATATAAAACCCATACAAATTTAAATTTACACATATTTGTAAGAACTTAAATATTTATTTATAGTGCCTGGTGGACCATGTCAAACATTATCATTGGGATCATCCTATATTCCTGCGCTTTGAAGTGAGTTCCATAAAATTGTAATTAGAATTCTAATGTAAGGACTAAAAGTAAATCAAAAAGATAAGAATGAAAGGGAGCGGATCTGTGCTTGAAAGTGATTTCCACGCAATTATATAGTTAAAGATTCTATTTTAAGAATAGAAAATAATTTACTATGAATTGTTTTTTGTGTTTAAATATATAAAAGTTAAATTATTTATTTAAATATAAATAAATATTACATACGTATTATTCCGGTTGGCTGGTGGGCCTCTTAGCTTCGGGTCTTTTTCAACGATCCCTACGCCCGTGTATATAGGGGTAAATTAATGTAGAGTAAAATTTGCTGCTTATAGGAATTGAATTCAGGTTGTTAAATCCACGGACTGATGCGTTTCAATCGAGCTATCCAAATACACGCGAATTATAGAGACGTTAGAAACATTAGGTTGTATCAATATACTACAAATGTGACAGTTTAATGCTATTATATTTATTTATAAAAGAACAAAAGGAATGTTAGCAGCCTATTTGAAGAAAAAATTTCATTTGTGGAAGAGATACACTCATACGTAAAAGACAAACTAAATGTTTTTATATATCTAATAGGAATAAGAACTCTAGTTGTAACATTATTTTCCATAAAGGACTGAATATTTATCAATTTTTCTTCTAATTATAATTTAATACTATTGTTGTTATTTATAGAAAAAATATAAATGATTCAAAATGATGAATTTGTCTTTTATAATTTAGCAAGGAAGATTTTGAAGGTAATACGATAGTTTAAATTGTATACAATGTAGCAATAATAGATTATTGATTATTTGTTTTATTTTCCATGACAATCTGGAATTATTAGCTTTAAATTGTAAATGATATTTTGCATTTATCTCGTGATAAATAAGTAAATTAACAATAATTTTGAAGTCATTAGATAGGTACCGGTTTTCATTCTGGACATTTTTTTTATTTACAGTTTTGTTCTAAAATTAATAAAACATAAATATCATTATATGAAAATTTTACTATTGTATTTCCTATGATCCATAAAAAAAGGTACACACTTTTGTTTTGGTATAGCCTGGATTTAGATATTGGTATAACTAGGTATATTAATCAGAATAAAACGACGTTAAAGAATTGTTATTAGTAATTTTTGTTATTGTCACATTGTTCCTGCAAAATTGTTAACAAGCAGCATCTAAAATATAAAAATATGATGAAATGCGATATATTCAATCAATCCAATAATTCAGTATCAACTTATTTATTTTACAATGAAATAAATATGAGAATTCCAGTTAACGTGAAATGTCAAGTTAGTTCAACTTTTGGCCAGAGGATATCTCCATTGGTTGCTGTACCGGGAGTTTTTCTTATCAGTAAACATCCCTATGTTATATATCATTACCATAGTTACAGTTAAAAAGTTTGACAGCAATACATTAGAGCGTTTATTTTAAAAGTAAACATAGGGAAAATAACATTTTCAGCAATGCATTGAAGTGTAATATTCTATAGTCTAAAAGAAACATTTTAAGTTTAGACAAATTAAATGATTTTAATTATTTTAAATTACATTAACTAAACGTTAGGTATAAATTTAGAACCTCAAAACAATCCAAAAGTTCTTTTGTGTAGAGGTTTGTTCGCAAATTCTTCGTTTAAGAGCTCGTACATACAAATAATGAGAATTTTGGGTTGAACCAGTTCAAAAATCGAAAATTATTAAAATGTGGTTCTATATAATTCAGACCATCGAAATCAGAAATCGAATGGCGCAAAGCGCATCTTCATATCTTTTTTAGTTTTTGAGTTACAGCGATTTTTGATTTTTTTTTTAAGCTCAACTTTGAAAGCCCATAACTCAAAAACTAAAACAGATATTGAAATGCGGTTTGAACGAGTGTATTTCTCGTGCGCTACTTAACTTGTACAGGTATTTTAAAAATTTTGAAAATTTTTCAATTTTTTTCAAAATTTTTCTTAATCAATATTTCAAAAACTTGAAAAGATAATGAAAATCTGTAAACACCAGTGAATTTCTGGCGTGAAAATACATAAGTACGCAAATTTTCACAATAAAATTCGCTCGGATACATTTTTTATTACAACAAAACGAAAAATGGCTAAAAATCGTAAAAATCTTAAGGCTAACCCCTTAAGAAATCTTCAAAAAACGGCCATTTTCGATTTTTTGTAGTAAAAAATGTATCCGTTCGAATTTTCTTCTGAAAATTTGCATACCTATATATTTTCACGCGAGGAATTCACTGGTGTTTTCATATTTACATTATCTCTTCAACTTTTTGAAATATCGACAAAAAAAAATTTCGAAAAAAATTAGAAAATTTACAAAATTTTCAAAATACATGTGCAAGTTAAGTAGCGTACGAGAAATACACTCGTTCAAACCGCATTTCAATATCTCTTTTAGTTTTTGAGTTATGGGCTTTCAAAGTTGAGCTTAAAAAAAAGTCAAAAATTGCTGTAACTCAAAAACTAAAAGAGATATTGACATGCGGTTTGAACGATTGTATTTCTCGTGCTCTGAACTATATAGAAACATATTATACAAATTTGACTTTTTGAACAGGTTCAACCAGAAATTCACATCTGCATGTTTATATGTCAAAATTATGGTCATTCTTGGCCATGGCTGTTCTGCAATAGCAGATCCTAATAAACTACACATTTTAAGCCGTTAAGTACAGTAACCAGTTGTCAAATCACAACTACCAAAAAATAAAATTTTCCCGGTATATGCATAAACATAAAATTCATTCATGTACGTAAATGACGTTAGAAAAAAATTCGGACGATCAATAAAATGACTAATTTATTATTAATTAAATAGTAAATTGTAAACGTGCTTGCTACTTGCAAAAATATTATACATACAATATTATCAATAAGGTACTAGAAATACTACAACTTACTCAACAACATAACGGTGTCACCTAATCAACAAAAAAAAACATCAACCAAGAAGAAAAACTTTATTTGCATGAGAGCAAAAAATTCTACTTATCTCGATTCAACGAAGCGATTCGATTCGGCCAGTGGGCGGACATTGTCACAGATCTTTAGTCCATGCCACGATCAGTGCAATGCGTCGCGAGATTTACTTTTACAACCGTGTGTAATTCCACATACCGCCTTGTTGAGCACGCGACGCCGGCAGGTGCGCTGCTGTCGCTGGCAGTGACTCCACGCGACCACTTATCCCGATCACAGCGGAGAATTACGTAATCGCCAAGACGGAACAAGGAAATGAAGTCGCTGTGCACTGGATGACACGGAGAGTGACAACGAGAATGGGTGATTACTGCGATTTAATTGGAAGTTGATTTCTTTGAGAAATTCTATAATACTTCGTTGTTAGTGATATAATAACATTATTGAAGTATTCAAGATCCCAGAGCAATAGAAAATGGATGTTTTACTACGACATGAAAGGACTTCTTAGGAGATAATTATCAAAACAAAATTAATTCCTTAAAATAAAAAGTAAATATATCATTACGCCTTTTACCCATTACTGAGTGTGGCAGTCTACCGAAACAGATCTTGGTGATATATTTATTCGCGTGAAATACGGTTAATAGCTGTCAAATCACGCTCCCCCAGATGTTAGTGGAGGGGAAGCCACAGGCGTAATTTAAACGTAGTGAAAATGGTTTGTCGGTTGTAAGACTCGAACTCGAGTTCTCAAATCCACAGGCCGACTCTACAAAAATATTCGTATTAATTCAGAAAACTATGAAATATAAGGAGACAAATTTAAAACTAGAATATTAAATTTTAAAAATGGTTCTCCTTTTTTATAAATCTAAAAAAATATGACAGTATACTTAACGGTATTGAATTTATTATGTCTCAATTGACTTATAAACTAGAAGAGATACGACCTCGGAAAATTCATCACTAAATTTAGGATATCTAAATACATGTAGGTATTTGTAAATTTTTACTTATAATCTCCCTAGAACATTAATACTTCCCGGAATCTTTTTTGAGTGTGTTTTACTTGTGCAAATTAATACGTTGTTAAGAAGCACGATAACAAATTTCCCGGAATTTATGCTCGTGGGCAGATTCGGTAAGAAAATCGTAACGACAAAAAGTAAAAAAAATAAGTTCTATATTTTGTTTCAAATAATCAAGTTATGATAGAATAATATATCCATGTCAAACTGTATTAAGTATTGACAAATTAACAATAAAAAACAATTTTTAAATGTCAAAATGACATTTTTAATATAATTTGTTTTTTATTAATTTTGCTTAGGTAAGTCAAGAAAAGAGAAACTGGCTGTTTATTAGTGTCTTACAATTTTCATTAAAATGTTTACACGAGAAAGAATTTTAAAACAAAATAAATGAAAATGCCCTAACATCGAAAAAACTTAATACCCTTTAGAAAACAAGAAACATATAATTCAATGTTGCTGAGCGCACGGTTCTTGTTGGGCTTAAGAGAATAAAACTTCACTGTACCTCATTTTACATTTTGTACCCTACACATCAAATTAAATAAATATATCATCACGCCTTTTACCCGTTACTGATTGTGGCAGATCTCGGTAAGTGATATATTTTATCGCGTGAAGTGCGGTTATCAGCCGTCAAATCACGAGTTCTTAAAGATATTAGTGGAGGGGGAGCCACAGAGGTAATTTTAACATGATGAAAATTGTTTGTCGCCTGCGGAAATCGAACCCGGCTTCTTAACTCCACAAATATACATGTTTATTGAAAAAAACTATTCTGTACAACAGAAATTTAATCCCAAGTACAGGCTAGAATTTGGACTCACTGAGCCGCAGTGTGGTAGTACTTCATATATTTTTTAGAGATGGGCGAATATCATCCGCGAATAGTCGAATGCCGCGAATATTGACATTATTCGATATTCGAGATTTTCGAATATTAACGTCAGTATAGCGAACATTCGAATACCTCGAATATCGCGCCATATGTTGACTATGTTTTTCTTTATCATTTGTACATAAACTTAAAGCTATTACAATACTTTGAAGTTATTAATAACAAAGATATTTTGTTTCAAAATCATGAACTTACCATATTTCAAATTTGTTTTTCGCCAACATCAGCCCGTACGTTTCACCTTAAATTTGAAGTTTTTGTCTTTTTCTTTTTTGTTTTAATTTTATTTTATCTTAACAATTTCATTCAAATAATGAAAAGGACATAATTATATAATTATTAATAATAAATAAATTAACTTTTAGGAGTATTCGAGTACCTCGAATATTCGAGATCTGATTAATATTCGTATTCGATATTCGAATTCGAGAAATTTGATATTCGCCCATCTCTAATATTTTTAGTTCGAGAACTTCGAATTTTTACTTTTAATAACTAAACAAGATATGACGCTACGCTCAACGACATTGAAATTTTCGTTCTTCAATTGTGTTGTAACAATTGTTGAGTATAAAAACTAAACGAAATATATTTTAGTAACACAATACCACCAAAATCGCAAAGCACCGTCAGTATTCAAAGACTAAGATAAATGAACCGTTGTCTATGTTTGCAATATTTAATATTCATAGACATTAAAAAAAAATAACAACATAAAAAATAGTCTTGAAGACTGGCTACACCAGGTCATTATGGGTACAAGCATCAAGCGAAGCACAAGCGGTACCATACCACATACTACAGTGATCACACCTATACATTATAATTCACGTGGAGAATGCCAGTGGGCGACACAATGGTCACTCGGCGGGCAAATCAAAATGTTATCCTACATATCTCTCCGGCCCTTGTCATTGACCTCACCCAGATCCACACGGACGCGGTTGTTTTAATTGTTGACGATGCGTTAGTGCAGATGCGTATCCTGACAATAGAGATCTTCGTTCAGCCGATAAATCAATTAGTATATATAATAATTAGAGGTTGTCAGAATAAGAAATTAGTGACTATAAATATACTCTCTGGTTCTGAAGAACGTGATGATTATATGTTAGCAGGAGAGATATTTCCTGCATATCAATAAACATGTTTCTAATATTGTTTTACTTAACCTTTTCCATTGAGAAAACAGGGATTTTTTGCTTAATACGTAAACATTAATGTCTTTATTATTAAATGCAAAACTCATTTACATAGCGCGACCAACGACCATATTCTCTTGCTATAGTTTGAATTAACTTGACATAATTTCGTCTAAAATTTGATTTCCCATATTTATTTTTTTTGTAAAACAAGAAATATGATACTGTGTTGATTGAATATATCATATTATACTGATTCTGGTATAATAATTTTATAGTCAAAATAAAACGAAAATATCTTATGTGGACACCACATGACTTCCTTGTACACGTATTAAACTATAGATATTTTTAATTGCACATATTTGACATTAAATCTTTTATTTTTTGTTCTAATCCATAGCAAACTTAATTTTAAAAAAAATCAAAAAATATATAATATTTAAATTTAGATATCTCGTTTATGCAAAAAGCTAATTTAAACATTCTTAATGTGCAGACGCAGAATTTAATTCTCTAAAACTTTTATTTGCAGCATTTATTTTTAAAATTAAAATAATACCATTTTTTTCAAGGAAAACAGTTAGCAGCTTCATGTAATGTGTCACTTCCGGTTAGTCTATTTTAACCAAAATCTATTATGTTATTTCCATTGATATAGTAGTCTTATATACCAAATTTGGAAAGTTTTAAATTATATTTGAATATAGTTTTTCATGAAAATCTATTATAGGCTTCAAGTAAAGTACCACTTCCGGTAGTTGTATAATGACCAAAAAGGGAGGTGCACAACTAGATGTTATAACAGTCCTAAATATAAAGTTTCAATTTTCTACGGCTTACCGTTTTTGAGTTATGCGAGATACGTACGTACGTACGTACATACGTACGTACAGACGGCATGACGAAATTAGTCAAAATGGATTCAGGGAGGGCCAAAACACCTATTTCCGTTGAAATCTGAGAACCGAAAATTTTCGCGATTACAATACTTCCTTTACTTCGTACAAGGAAGTAAAAACGACAGCAGTGCTTGAAGGAATATGCCACTTGGTTCTGATACAAACTATGACGTCCTCACGAAAGCAGTTTTTTAATTGAGTAAAACTGACGAGATTCAACAAACAAATAGTTGGCAGAAAGAGTTTCTGGGGCCCGTTAATTACAAAGGCCCAAGAATGACAAGATCATGATTGAATATTTATCAACATTAAATAATAGATTAAGAATAGTTCCCGAACGAATATTCATATTTAACTGATTTTGTATGATATTTTAAAGAAATTTTATAATAAATATATTGGAATATTATTTTCAGCTATTAAAACATGTTTTCATAAATATATTTCAGAGCTGGGCATTACTTAAGTACTTTTGTACTTTTCTAGTACTTAAGTATGTGAAGTGATTGTACTTAAGATCTGAAGTGATACATAAACTCTCGAAAAGTATTTAAGTACTTTTTAGGTACTTATGTACATTTCAGATAGGTACTATTTTTGTTTTTATTATTATTATTGTAAGAAAATTATTTTTGTCATTAATTTTTCTAGTTCGCATTGCGCAATTTTCTTTTTAGTGAACCGTTTTTGTTTATACGTTCTTCATTTAAAAAAAAATAAAACTCTAAGAACATGGTTACAAGTCAATTGGGAAGAGAAGAATTCAATGCCATTGACTGTATCTTCATATCCTGTTTAACATTTAAGATACAGATTTGCATTGCATTTTTCTCAAACTTTATCTCATCAAACTTTGTATATTCCCTATGCTACATTTCAAAACCTAAACGAATATTATTTAATTACTTCAATTTACTTCTACCACCACCACCACAATGTTTATATTTAAAAAATGTGCACCAAAATAAAACATTTGTTTTTAACAATGTCTTAAAAACTGGTATATATGTACTTGAGACCAAGTTGGTCAAAATACTCGTACATAGCTATATAAATTATCGGTACAATTTTAGAACAAACAGTTTAAAATTTACCTAAAATTCAGAATACCCCGTAGAGTAGTCGTTAAAAATGTTCAAAAAATGTAATCGCAATAAATTTGCTTATAAGTCAATTCGAAGACGAGGAATTCAATACCATCTTTTGAAATTTTTCTTAAATAATACTTTTCCGAGAGTAGGAATATCTTAATAAATACAATTCTTTAATTCATATTTATGTTCTATTTAATTATGAACATTATTTTCATATCATACCCTTGAGAGTACATCTTAATGTAATTATAATAAAATAAACTATATTTTCTTTTCTATTATTTAAATAAAAATTGCCATAGGAAACTAATTTCTGTCATCTGCATTTATCACGATAATTTCAATACGTACATATATTTATATTTTTAATAGGTATAACACTTTTTTGTAAATTGGTTATTTCAAATGAAACATACATAACATTAATATAAGTATTGGAAAAAATATATAAACAATTTAGTATAACCATGTAATTAAGATTCATTATTTTTAATTGACTAATACTTAAGTCAGTACTTGCATTTAATACTTAACTACTTTTATACTTATAATTGTTCAGCTCTGTTTTATTTCTAAAAAAGGCATGCTAATAATTATTTACTTACGGCTGAAGTTATGTAAGATGTCCCTTTTCATAACTCAATGGATATAACTTGTGTCTACCAAGAAATAGTTCCAGCATTCTTTAACTTATATAAAATTTACATAAAAATTAGTATAACTGAGTGTGATTTAATTCCTGTTGCGCAGAGTAGAAAGAATCTAAAAATGGCCTATAAATACAATATGATTTAGCGTTGATGCGACATCGAATAACATATTCACTCACACAGATTCTGTGCTCTCGTTGAGCGTGTGCGTGTGCAGTAATTATGGAGAGACCATTGTGTGTACGTCCTGGAACGGCGGAAAACAATAGAATTGACAGCGACACTCGGATGTTTGGCTCGTGCCATCGTCGTGCCGCATCGCGCCAAGCCTGCGTTTCTATGGCAACAAAGGCGGTGTAAACTTTCGCCCAAATGAAAAATTAATACTGGGATGACATTACACTTAACACGTTCGGTTATTAATAATAACGGTTTGTAATTTTCACCTGCACTCCGACGCTGTTTTAGGCGCGAGAGTAGGAGTAGATAAATAGAAGCTATCAGTTTGTTTTTATAGAAAGGACTAGGTAGGAACAGTATGGGTGATTGTTTGGTTGTGCTAAATATAAATGGTCACTACAACTTCGAAATTGTACTCTGATGTACCGACTACACATTTATTTATAGAATAATTAATGATACTCGTACATTGTGAACAAAATACCGGTGTTGTACTTTTAAAAAATCATGTTTCAGTATCAAGTTGTATCTACACGAATTTGTCTGACAAACTTCTTTAACAATAGTTAAAATATTTTTTTTATTTATATACAATAAAATACATGCATTATTCGGACATTACAATTATTTCTATTTTAAAAATTACATATTTCGTTTGTTCTTTTATTATTATTTACCTGTAATACGTTTTTAAATAATTAAAATAAAAAATAATTAATTATATTGGTAGAACACAATTTAGTTCTGTGCATGCTCTGTTTTTAAGCAAGAAACAGTTTTTGCGTTCAAATTTTGCAGATTCAATTAATATTCAAAACATACGAATGTATCTGAGTGGTTTAGATTCCATACTCAGCTGTTGGCCTCATTTACTGCAATTACAATTTAGTTCCTGTTCAATAGGGTAGCAAATAAATAAACTAATTTAGGAACGTGTTGACAACGATGCAAGTTAAGTATCAAAATATATATTTTAATAATCACAAAAATAATAGTAATGCAATGTATTTATATAAACAATGTACTTAGTCACACCATATAGTCGTTTTTGTTTTGGAATTAAGTATAAAATGATTCGACCTCCCAAAAGTGAGTTTCAACTATTGATAAACGAAATACTTGAATACAAATGACGGCCACTTTCAGTAACTCAGAAGAGTATAAAAAAGACTGGTCATTTCTTCAACTCTCACATGAAATTGTACAAAGTAAATAAATCACGTGCCATTTAGCTACTCGTGGTACATATTTTAAATGAAATAAAACATCAACAAATCCCGATCGAAGAAAAATAAACACTCAGTTACCTCGACGACACTTGACAAATAATTTACATTCTCACAAGTGTAGGTAGACATCTCAGCGGTCTTGTGCTCTTACATCACCTGTACCTACATTCTGTATATGTAGACAGAGATTAGATAGATGTACAGGTGCATAAATAAATACTTTTCTTTCATAATATTATTGTAATCATTTATTTCCTTAATTTCGGAAATAAACAACTATTATTATTACTACATTCTATCATAAATTATACAAAAATATAATTAACAAACATAATTAATGTTTTAGTAACAATAAATCGTTCACTTATAAATTTATTTACAACTCTACGTAACTGGAACTTAATCCCAATAGGGGTTTCTAAGTCATTAGCTTTTAAGAAAATATGTATCATATACCAATTTTGATATTGTCTTCTTCTTCTTCTGATGGCACTACAGCCCAAATCGGGCCTGGGCCTACTGGGCACACCGAGCCGCAGTTTTTTTACACTGCCGTACTGCCGGTCTTCGTAGTCAAATGCTACATTATTTAAGGTGTATAAGTGACTAGCTTATAGCGCCCGAGTGTGATAAATACATGTAACTGTATTTTATATTTTACGACAAATCACACATTGTCGACAGGCGGATTCGAACTGACGAACCTTGGTTCGGGTAACGTCACAGTACGTTAAGAGATGTGCCTTAACACGCTCGGCCACCGCGCCTGTTTCTAAGTCATTAGCTTTTAAGAAAATATGTATCATATACCAATTTTGATATTGTAATAATGCTAATTATCCATGATAGTTGGAAAAGACTCAAACCCGTATGATTATTAAAAAATACACGATTAATCCTAACTAAGTTTGTAATAAATTAAAATTAAAAAGTTTAAATCACTCAGATATAGTTTATAAAAAATAATAATTGAAATCAGCAAGACTGAACGCTCTAAACTTAGATGCAAATTAAATATTTTTAAATTCTCGTCTCGTCTCGAAATTTTAAAAGAAGAAATAACTAAAGGCAATAATTTATTTATTTATAGTACTTTCAGGAATTTAGTCCCAATTACAGTATAGTGTCCGGGCTCACTGAGCCACAGTGTACTCGTAGTAGTAATTATATCTCATGGGATGCAAACTCGGGTTCTTCTGTTTTGAATGCCGTTTCGCTAACCATACCACCTACTACCGATAATTATTATTAAATCACCTGTCAAATAAGTTAATTTAGTTATTATTTTTGATGAAGTGATAAATATCTGTCACAAAATTTCTTTATTATTTATGTGAAAATTTTCTCTTTACGCCGCAACATTCTACAATACCATAAAGTTTACGACGTTGAACTGCGCGAAGATAAGCAATGACCAAAACACATAGTGAAAGTGTCCCATTCCCGTGGCCCTTGAGCCATCGCGAATAGCACCTGACACCTGGGTGACCTCTTCGGCGGTGGGTGCGCCACTAGACGTGCTACTTTTGTACTCTGGTCAGCGGTCAACGGGACTGTACACACACTTCATGTGATATTGAAATCGTGAAATTCTTTTTTAGTTTTGTGTTGGTTGAAATCTCTGAGAAGGTGATTGATTTATTGTTTGTGTTACTTTACTAGGATGATATGTAAATTTTGTATGCTTATTTATTTTTCTTGTTGTATTTGTGTAGTATTGAATTTCGCGAAGTATATTTGTATTATTTGTATTCAAACAAATATTGAAAATTAGCATTTGAATATGTACATTCCAATATTAGCACTCAATTATTTATAGGAATATTTTTAAAAATACAATTTTGTAGTGACATAAAGAGAGAGAAAAAGAATTAATCCAGTTTAATCAAAATTATGTCTTCTCTAATTAATTTTAGAATTTTTAAATCATGTTGGTTACTTAACTCTAAATAAAATGGCTTTAAATAGGAAATACTAAGAACTATTTTATACCATTTTCCTTTGAGGTATTTTTCTTTAATAGTTTATAGGTATTGTGTATTAAGTAGGAAAAGTGATATATTTTCGAATGAAGGAGGTAGTTGTTTGGGACGAAGTGTTGGCCAAATCCAAAAACCACGAGAAACCGAGAAGTTCATCATCGAACGTGTTACACAATGTGTGTGTTTGTGTGTTATGTTAGTTTTTCTACAAATTATTCTAAAATAACAATAAGTGTTTCCTACGACAGTGCGGACATGTGTCAACAAAATGACATTATTGTTTTTGGTTGCCATAAACACAAAAATGTCGTTGTGATAATGGAATCTGTAACAACTTTTGATATTGTTTGAGAAAATAATAAAAGATTTAAAAATTGAATTATTTTTTGTAGCGGTAAATGATAAATAGTGTGAATGAAATCTTACACAAAGGTTTTCCAATTCTAGTCTTTTAACACTTGTATTATAATATTTTATAATTTTTCAACGACGTTTCCTATAAATAAGCAAAGCAAATACTGCTTCCCTTTGTGTTTTATAAATTTTAACTTATTTTTTCCAATATATTACTATTATATTTATTTATTTAAAACTTTAATATATCAAAACTTGAATGTAAACAGAAATTTACAAATTTATTTGCTGTTGTCTACTGCATCGATAATCGAATCGTACGATCATACCTTATGTTACAATGCGTGCGGGCAAACAGAACTTCGAATGCTTGCACCATTCAAACATGTACAATTGTACAGCGTACCGAACATTGCCATAGCCTTCTATACGTCGAACTGAAAGCAGTTTTTATAATACTTACATGAAGAAAATTTGTTTGTAAATATTAAGATAAATATTTCTGTATTAAATGTATATTCAACAAATTTTGAAAATAATAATAATTCTTACATTTAAAAAATTATAAAATGGATGGTATTTCTCACAATTTCAGTCTTACTTATTTGTCATTGTTTGCAGCCGAGAGTAAAATTTATTCATAAGGTATAATTCTGTATAAAATATGTTTTAATTAAATTTTGAAAATAATAAAAATAATAATCTTTACATTTTAAAATTATAAAATGGAAAATATTTCTCATAATTTTATTCTTACTTATTTTTCATTGCTTGCTTTATTCAAAAATATACGAGATGCCATTGTATTTTTTTTCATTTATAAACGAATTAATTATTTATTCCTGTATATTACAGTCGTTTTTAGACAACAAGAAGTACGGAAAACTGAGCCTGGGAGATTGCGTAGATGAGCTAGGAATAAATGGATAAATATAATTGAAAGTTTCTATGACAAATTCAGAGTGAGAGGAATAAATGAGCTTAATTAAATGAAATTATGAATGTGTAAGAGGCTATAGTGGTGAAAAAGGATAAGAATGTTTCATAAAGATTTATTATGCGAAATGAATAATGGATAAATATAAGAATTAAATTTTTGACATTCAACTCTGATCGTACATATTTAGAAATAATTTTGAAAGATTATGAGCATTCCTTTCATATGCTAGGTTACTACTCTACCACTTGAGTTACATATACTCGAATTTGTTCCAACAACTTCTAATATGCAATGGTCTATTCTCTAAGTGAAATTAGAATAAAACTTAAGATATTGACATTATATATATAACTTCACCGAGTTCTCATATTTGTAGCTCCAGTAAATACGAATGCCAATGAGTTTACAAAATTATTTGTATTATATGATCAGACTTTAATGTCAATAACTTAATTCTTATACTTATTTCACTTAGGGAATTAGCCATGGAACCCATTGCATACTAGAAGTTGTACCAACAACATTACGGCAAATGCTCATGATATCTAAAAATTATTTCTCATGAATAAATGTTTAGTATATCACTAAATGTTTGGTAATAATTAAATATACGATTCAATTACTACGATATTTTAAAATGCTACATTACTATTGACATAGACAATTTTGGTAAAACTGGTTATTAAACGGTTGTTTAGTAAAAAAAATAAATTTGCACAGCATGAGGAAAAACCTGGTAAAAAAATATAATGAATGTTACTAGTAATAGTCAATCGTGTGCAGATAAGCTTCCGTTTAGTGTTATTAGTAAACATACTTAACATGGTAGCATTGTTCGGATCACAAACAATCTCTCAATCTGACTTCGCGCATCTGACCGACATAATAATCGACATACGTCAGCCGCAATTACGCACCTTCTTCCGGGTGTGTCAAAAACTAATCCATCTGGCACTAATAACCCTGTCGAGATCAATCTTACTACGTGAGCACAAGCAGTTCAGGAGCGCGGCACGAATGCAAGCGTACGGGGCAGCCATTTCGGACTTGATGCCATCAGGTGGTCTGCACATTCATCAGCGTGGACTGACTGATGTTTAGTCAGTAATGTTCTACGGAAGTGTGTGGGCAATACTGTAGAATCGCACAGATATACATAGTGTTTTTTTTTTGCCACTATAGATATCTCGACGACCATAAGAGATGCAAAATAATATCATTTTAAGGTGAAACCTAAAAGCGAGAGTTTAAACTTTATTTCAAATAAAGTTTTTTCGTTGTCATATGAAATTTAAATTAAACTGTACCGACCGTCTTCTTTTCGATCCCCACAGCCGACAAACAATTTTCACCAATTTAAAATCTACCAATGTGACTCCTCCTCCACTAATATCTTTGGGGGCCGTGATTTGACGGTTGGGAACCGCACTTCACGCGAAAAAATATATCACTTACCGAAATCTACTTAGGCAGAGTGCCACACCTAGTAATGGGTAAAAGGCGTGATGATATATTTATTTTATTTATTTTATTTACAAATAAAATTTTCATGACATTAATTTCTATCCTAAAATTTTTAGAATTAAATTGAAAATAAAATTAAAAACTACACCTACGAAGTCTACAGTCTTTATCAAATATGTTTTATTCACGAAATAGATGCAAAATAAAAATGCGACTTTATGATAATTTATAGATTATCAAAAGAAGTAAAAATAATTTTGTCTTGTGTTGATGTAAACAGGTCTATAATAGTTATTTATGCAACAATTTATTTTTTTCAGATTTTCATGAATATAGTAAAATATTTTCTATACAACAGCCAAAAAATGTTCACCTTTTTCACTAATATCAGTGTGCAAAGTAGATCATTTTTACTTCGTTTACGTTTTCATGACAATCAAATCAAGTAGTGCGCGTACCCAACTGTTGGAAACTTGTTACTGATATGTTTTAAAAGTCGCATAAAAATAATTATTTTGTGTGTTCTTAATATTGCAATATACCTATGTAGTTGTAAAAAAAATATTGTATGCACCTCGAACGCGAAATGTGTTTAGCGCCCTCGAGTATTGTTTGTCAAGGTTTACTCTCGATGTGATAAATTGGTAATTCGCGGACTAAGTACATTAATAACTATTTTCACTATTAGTAAAAAATCTGACTTTTAGAATATCATTTGGTGATAGAAAATAAGCAATTGCAGGCCAAGGGTCTTCTTAGACCTTTGCTATTTGTAACGGGGCTCTTTGCAGACCACAAATATCAATACTTTTGCATTTTTGTTTTGTCTTCCTAGTTGCTTACATTGCTTTTTTAATTAATTATAAGCCTAAAATCAATAAATCTTAATTTCAGATCGTAAAAAAAATATATGCTGATTTTGACTAATTGCTGCCCTTGATACGCTTGTTCTACAAACTTTAGCTCTGATTCGTAAACAACTACCTTTTAATCCTTGGTATACAAATAACTATAAAATAAATCAAATATACAAATAGTAAATAAAACATAATTTGTTTTTCAAAGTTTGTACTATCCCTTCTGATGGTATATAACATGATGTTACATATGCAAGTTTACTTAAACAATATGAATAAAGAAACATTAAAGCTAATTTACAAGCATGACAGTGTCCAACTCCAACTGTTACGGTCCTCTCGCTGCCCACGCATGCACTGAAGTCAGGTCCGGAATGAGGCCGATAGCCATCTACAAGAGATGGGCAGCTCGGTCATCTGACTTGCATTTTCCCTATGTCGCATTATGCGCACAAGCCGGCTCAACATCTCAAGGTGTGGACACCGTCCGCCTTCGAGCTCCAGCAGGGTTCGGCCCTTGGACGCCGAGCTCGCCGGTCAACACAACCCAGAACCCAGCCTTGTAGAATGCTAATCGCATTGGAATATGAATGAATCAATTATTATTCTCCCAGCCCTGGCTGGCCAGTGTGGCGTGGACAATGTTCTGCGCCCAGAACAATGAATCATCTTGATGCTGGTTATGCAAATTTTAGGTTATGTGGGTTCTTCACTTATAAAGCAAATACAAATTTATTAAATTAAAATTATATATGTTTTAGAAGAACTTGTAGAAGAAACAAAATGAAATAAGTAATTGTGATTATGGAATTAGTATTTGATGTATCGCAGAATGTACTTGACTTTCTGAGAACGCCATTCTATTTTTCTACTCCCATACTTTAGTTTACTTATTAAATATATAAAAATAATAATATTAAATATGTATTATTAGTACTTTAACAATACTCCTTAGGACATAGATTATCATTACGATACAGACTTTCATTATGATACAAATAATCATTGTGGCATTATTGATTAATACCCACATGGCATTAACTGTTTCCGTGATTTCTGTAATTTGCTCGATAATATAATTAGTTTTTTGTTTGTTTTGAGATTCAAGAGTGATATTTATTTTAATTTAATAAATTTGGTCCTAGAAAAAAAAAGTTTGCAAGTCGTGTATAATAGCTATTATAAACTTGTTGCATAATATATTATTATACAACTGTATTATGTACCTTAATAAAATGCAAAATTGATTACAAATATTAAGTAATCTGGTCGGCCTGGTTGATCTCCACGCTTAGCTATGTATCCAATTTTGCACACGAGTGATTTAAAAATATCCATATCATATGATCGTCAATTAACTAAGTGGGTAACTTTAAATGTTTACTTGCAATTGTGTGAAATTCACTTTCAGAAACAAGCGCTGGGCGACACTTCCTTTATTCCTTTATCTTTTTAGTCCTTACTGCAGACTGTCTAACTGCAATTGTGTAGAATATACTTTCAAAACAAGCGCACATGACGCCCCCTTTCTTTCTTGTCTTTTTAGATTTGCTGTTACAGAAGTGAAAGATTAATGAACTGATGTTATAAGAACAAATGGATGGCTATGATTGAAGGATAGTTGCGTGATTATTGTGATGAATTAATGTGCTTAAATGAAGGGAAAATGAGTGGTTGACGCAAGGACGGTATACTATGGATATATATATACTATGTAGAAATCCTGAACAAAGTCTCCAGATGACGACAATTTAACAATCACATTCATCTCTTGGGGAGTCGACGAGCTGAAATATTATACCCATAAATATGATTTTGTAACCAAAGAAGCGGTTTCCTAGGTTAATTAGATTCAGAATTTAGTTATCTATACTTTTATCAATAATCTAGTATAAAGCTAACAATTTGTGATTAATAAAGCTGCATGAATATTATTAAAGAATAATCATCGACATAGTAAAATCCATAACGCACGTGATAAATAGGTAGAGGACAAGTGAAACTCCTGCTGCAGATAAGTTAGACGCCATGACACAATTATGTACGTGCACTCCACCGCTCCACGCGGATCACCCGACCGTGTGCGGTTGTGGAGGAGCCACGCGGGGTATTGTTTATGTTAATGCGGGGAAAGTAAGATGCACGCCATTCGTGATTGTCACTGGTTTCATCTGTTTATTGATTGCCACGACGTGCACGTTATGTGCGATGCGATTGTGGTTTTGTTTCTGTAGCGGAATAGTTCTATAAATGGTTGAGATTGGTATGAGATATTCAGTCAAGTATAGTGTCAATTTTAGCTAAATAATAGGGTTATCTGTTACATTTATTTATTTCTTTCTCTGCTCAACGGATACTTACTCATAAAGGGAGCTTACAACTTACAATATAATCCGCACCACTATCTACCTTCAATCAATTGTGTCTTCTAGAGCCAATTTTTTGGATAAATTCCATCATAGTTAAACCATTCTTTGATTTCAGTTCTGAACAATTATGATGACTGTGAATTGAATACAACTTGGCTACTGTTGATCAAGTAATTATAATTGCTTGTTTACTTCGTTACTTGCTATTTCCTTATTTGTTACTTCCGTACTACCTTGCTTGTTTACTTCTTTGTTACTTAGCAACATAATTATATGTATGTTTCGCTTACATATTATTTTCCTGACAAATATAATTAAATAAATATTATAAAATAAATAAATAAATATAGCATCACGCCTTTTACCCATTACTGGGTGTGGCCCTCTGCCGAAGCAGATCTCGGTAAGTGATATATTTTGTTCGCGTGAAGTGCGCTTACCAGTCGTCAAATCACGGCCCCCAAAGATATTAAATATTATATAGAATTTAAACTAAAAGTTGAACTTCAATATGAGTTCTGAAAACATTTACCATATGATTTAGAGCAGTGTGTCTCAAACTGTGGTTCGCATCCAGTCGTTGGTGATACAGAAAATTTCATTGGCTTTTTCGAAAAAAATTAAAATAATATAAAATTATAAACACCATGTTTTAAATTGTTTATGTAAGATTGATTATCTAATCTAATTCTAATTATATTCTTGATGTTATTGATTGATTATATATATTTTTTTCTTGATGTTGGTGAACCACGGTCAACGTGGAATTCTGAAAGTGGTCTGCAACTGTCGTAAGTTTGAGAAACAGTGGATATATATATATATATATATATATATATATATATATATATATATATATATATATATATATATATATATATAAAATCTAATTTATTTGAAATTACTAATTATTATTAATTATATTTACAATGAAATAAAATGTATTAGATAGAAAATAATTTATATTTAAAAAAAATAATTATTAACATAATTAATGAAATAAATATATCATCATGCCTCTTAATCATTACTCATGCCTTTACACTCTGCTGTAGCAGATTTCGGTAAGTTATATATTTATGCGCATGTAGTGCGGTTACCGTCAATTTATGGTCTCCAAAGATTTTAATACATAATTAAATATGCTATCAAAGAAGAGCGACTATATACCCTACTATAGTATTTTGATGTTATCTTGCACATTTGGTATCGTATATTTATGACAATAAAATGTTTCTAAATTATTTTAGAGAGAAATAATTCAAGTAAAACTTACGAAGAACAAAATTTGTTATCAGTTTTGTTTGAAACAATTGTCCTCAATAGAATTTAAAAATACTTGACAGCGCGAAATAAATGACACAAATGTTCAAGATAACTTTTAGTACCTATTTATTTTGTGGGGCATACAGGTTGTAATAGAATGTGGACAGTTCATTCTCAGTCATATTTTTTGAATATAGTTGAAGGTAGCGAGGTATGAATTCGCAAATTCTCGCTTATCAAACAAATTTTGGCGACTATCTTGTAACTAACAAGCTAGCTCTTTCAAATCTATCTAGATCTAGAATCTAGAGTTTCCAGAATCCCAAGTACAGTTACTTGAACAGTAACAGTACAATATGGTATCTGAAGAATGTCATAAATATGATGAGCCTAAACAGAATGTGAAACTAAGCAATTTTGCATAGTAATAAATAATCATAAGTAGTAAAGCTATCTGTAAATTGATATCCTTCGTTAGTTCCACTGAAAACAAATAAGTAAATATCTCAGCATGGAATAAGTGCGTCATAAAGCAAACACCAAAAAGGAAGCATTTCGCAAGGCACGTAGAGTTTCGTCATTTTCCCAGGATGCTGGTGTTTGAACCGCGGAGTTGGAGCGTTCTTGCACGTGGCTGTTATCATCCTGCGGCCATCTTCCTCTCAGGCCATTGCTGCAACAACACGTTTTAAATTCAGCGCGCGCTTGAATCGCCGATCGCCGCGCCACTGCAGCTAGGCGCTGAGTGGGAGAGCTACGCGGAAGTGCAGGTCGCAGGTCAGAACATTTTAGACGGCAAGGATGCCGTTTAGTTTTTATTTTGTTATTATAACCGTCATTAGCTAGATTCTAAAATATTAATTACGTGCTAATGTTCATTTTATTTCTTGTTATTGCATGTTTATTACATTTATTGAATTCAAACATAATGATAAGAAAATAAAATTTGTTGTTAAATTTATGAAGCTTTATAAATTAATGACTATTTTTTATTTATTTAATTTATTTCTAAAATTATATTTGCGGTTAAATTTTTCAAATATCTATAGGTTTTTACCCGTAGGTATTCATAAAATTGCGTAT